>OZ007588.1:66216319-68989319 GCA_963931845.1 Maratus michaelseni
CTGAGTTATTGCGATTTCATTTGTTTCCCTCTGTATCCATTTCAGGGGGACGGGAATTTTCAAAAATCGCTCAAATACTAACTATTATTTAGTAGATTTTGTTTTCCTGAATTTCACGCTTACCTAAAACTGCGGCTGAGATATGGCTAAATATTCTAAAACGTTCGACAAACCCCTTTTGCTACTTCGGAGTGGGGGGGGGGGGTTGACAATATCGCTAAAATAAGTGTTTTATCATTTTTTAGTGAATTTCTTTTCCTGAATTTTTACCGCCTTTAATCCCTTGGGGGGGGGGGGATTTTCAAAAATCGCTGAAATCCGTGTTTTACCATTTTTTTTTATTAGATTTGTTTCCTTAAATTCGCGCTTCTACCTAAAACTGTTGCTGAGTTACTTCGAATTCATCTAAAACGTTGGATTCCCACATTAAAACCTTCTGGGGGGAGGGGGAGATATTTTCAAAAATACGTTTAACGTCTTAAACCATTCTTTTAGATTTGTTTTCCTGAATTTCGCGCTCCTACCAAAAAATTCTGCTGAGATATGGCAAAACAACCTAAATCGTTTAACCACCCCCTTTTTACCCCTTTCGAGGAGGGAGCATTTAAAAAAAATCTATGAAATGCGTGTTTACTTCGAATTCATCTAAAACGTTCAATTCCCACATTAAAACTTTCTGGGGGGGGGGGGGGGAATTTCGAAAATCGCTGTAATACGTGTTTAACTATTTTTTTATAGATTTGATTTCATGAATTTCGCGCTCGTACTTAAAACTGCCGCCGAATATATAGCAAAATCACTTAAAACGTTCGACCTCCCCCCCCCCCCCCCCACCTTTTACTTCTTAGTGTATGACTTTCTACAATCGCTGAGTTTTAGGTAGGATTGCGAAATTCAGGAAAAGAAATTTACCGATAAATGGTTAAAAACGCATTTCATCGATCTTTTAAAAATCCCCTCCCCCCAGGGGATGGATAATAAAAGGGGGTGGTTGAATGATTTAGGTTATTTCGCAATATCTCAGCAGAAATTTTAGGTAGGAGCGCGAAATTCAGGAAAACAAATATTCTAAAAGAATGGTTAAACATGTATATCACCATTTTTTAACACCCCCCCTCCCCCAGAAGGTTTTAATGTGAGAATTTACCAATAAATGGTTAAACACGCATTTCATAGATTTTTTTAAAATCCCCCCTCCTCGAAAGGGGTGAAAAGGGGGTGGTTGAACGATTTATGTTGTTTTGCCATTTCTCAGCAGAAATATTTGGTAGGAGCGCGAAATTCAGGAAACAAATCTAAAAGAATGGTTTAAAAAGTATATCAGCGTTTTTTGAAAATCCCCCCCCCCCTCCCCAGAAGGTCTTAATGTGGGAATCCAAAGTTTTAGATGATTTCGAAGTAACTTAGCAGCAGTTTCAGGTAGAAGCGCGAATTGCAGGAAATCAAATCTAATGAAAAAATCTTTAAACCACGGATTTCAGCGATTTTGGAAAATTCCCTACCCCCACCAGAAGGTTTTAAAGTGGGAATCGAACGTTTTAGATGAAATTCAATTAACTCAGCAGTAGTTTTATGTAGGGTTGCGAAATTCAGGAAAACAAATTTACCAATAAAGGGTTAAACACGTATTTCATCGATATTTTAAAAATCCCCGCTCCCGAAAAGGGTAAGAGGGGGGTGGTTGAATGATTTAGGTTATTTCGTCATATCTCAGCAGCCGTTTTAGTAGAAGTGCGAAATTAAGGAAAAGAAATTTACTAAAAAATTAGTGTTTAAAGCCTTATTTCAGCGATTTTGTAAAAGAACCCCCTCCCCCCCTTCCAATAGGGAGCGAAAAAGGTGTGGTCAAACGTTTTAAGGGATTTCTCCATTTTTCATCAGCAGTTTTAGGTCGAAGCGCGAAATTAAAAAAAAAAAAAATCTATTAAAAAATGGTTCAACACGTATTACAGCGATTTTTGAAATTTCCCGGAACAAGATTAAAGTGGGAGGGGGTCGAACGTTTTAGGTGAATTCACCACATCTCAACAGCAGGTTTCGGTTATAGCAAGCAATTCAGGAAACAAATCTACTAAAAAATTGGTTAAACACGTATTACAGCGATTGTAGAAATTCATACACTAAGAAGTTAACCCATTAAAGCCTAGCGGTACCATATGGTACCAGATAAGTTTCCACCATTTTATTGTTTATACACCAGTATTTTTTTTTAAGGAAACATTATCTTTTTTTAATGACTCAAAGTTCGGGATAAAATTAACAAAAATTGCTAATTTAAAAAAACTGGTGTGAAATGTAAGTTTTGCTTTTTAAAGACGAAAATAATTCCGGCTTTAATGGGTTAAAAGGGGAAGGGGGTGGGTCGAACGCTTTAAGTGATTTTGCTATATATCAGCGGCAGTTTAGGTGAGAGCGCGCAATTCGGGAAAACCCAGTCTACTAAAAGAATGTTAAACACGTATTACAGCGATTTTTGAAAATTTTCCCGGAACAAGATTAAAGGGGATCGAACGTTTTAGGTGAATTCACCATATCTCAACAGCAGGTTTCGGTTGTAGCAAGCATTTCAGGAAAAAAAATCTACTAAAAAAAATCGTTAAATACGTAATTCAGCTATTGTAGAAATTCATACACTAAGAAGTTAAAAGGTGGGGAGGGGGGGGGGGGTTCGAACGTTTTAAGTGATTTTGCAATATATATCAGCGGCAGTTTTAGGTAGGAGCGCGCATATCAAGAAAAAAAAAGTATTAAAAAATGGTTAAACACGTATTACAGCAATTTTGAAAATTTCCCCGGAACGGGGGAGAAAGATGGTGGACAAGGAACGTTTTTGGTGATTTTATCGTATCTCAGTAGCAGTTTTAGGTTATAGCCAAGCAATTCAGGAAAACAAATCTACTAAACAATTGGTTAAACACGTATTTCAGAGATTGTAGAAATTCATACACTAAGGGGTTATATGGGGGGGGGGGTGTCGAACATTTTAGGTGATTTCGTCATATCTCAGCAGCCGTTTTAGGTAGATGTGCGAAATTAAGGAAAAGATATTTACTAAAAAGTGGTTAAAGCGTTATTTCAGCAATTTTTTAAAAGCCCACCTCACCCCCCACCCTAGGGATTGAAAAGAGGGTGGTCGAACGTTTTGTTTAATTAAACACGTAGTTCAGCAATTGTAGAATCTCGTACACTAAGATGTTTATTGGGTAGGGGGGGAGGTCGAACGTTGTAAGTGATTTGACATCCATCCCGATTATGAAAGATTCTCCTCATTTTTCATAGTACTGTTTTAACACAAATAACACAAAAGTAGTTTTGCACTAATTGTTATTATTTTATTTTATTTATTTATTTTGAAGCAAAAAAATAAGGAGCGTTGTAATTGAAAGCAACCGACTTCACTTGTTTTTATAATTTATTGCTTGTAACAAGATGTATAGAGTTAACTATGGATATAAACTGTCTTCAGTTCAAAGGATCAGGGTACATAAGCCGTGTTTTTGGCCCATGAAATAGACTGTAACTCGATTTTGTTATACTGACTTAATTATTTCACTTTTTAATATTAGAAGGTTTATCCTGTATAATTTATACAATATTTTTTGCATTTTGTTCGGATTTATATGATTTACACAAGCTCAAAATTCGTATTATTCGTAGCTTGTCACGAAAAATACGCAATTTCTCCTCATTTTACCTCAATTATTTATATGAGCGCAATTGTGCAACACTTTCTTCTTTACATATATTATAAAATACATCAAAATGTACAATATATGTAAAAATAAAAGTGTTGCAAAGCTGCGCTCACAGTAAAATATTAAAAAATATATTAAAATTCGAGGTAAAATTTGGAGAAATTGCGTATTTTTCATCAAAAACTACCAAAAACACGAACTTTGAGCTTGTGTATGTTATATAAATCCGAACAAAATGCAAAAACTATTGTTTAAATCGTACAGGATAAACCTTCTAATATTAAAAGTGAAATAATTAAGTCAGTATAACAAAATCGAATTTTAGTCTTATTTCATGGGCCAAAAACACGGCTTATGGAACCTGATCCTTTCATGTCTTGTCGCTAACATAAACTGACTTTGCGTGATTTATCCAACATCAGACACTTTTTGGTAGTCTACCTGGGTGAAATAACACCCTATCTCTCATTGAGTCTTTAGATTTGTTATGCGAATTTACATACTATAGATTTAAGAAATAAATTAACCAATGCGAGAAGCATTGTTCGTGTAAATTTTAATTTGACTAATTTATTTAACCCTTAATTGCTGTGATAAAAATTATCGCATAGATACTGTGAGCGGTCTCCGATTCCACTTGATCAAAGTATGAATAAAAGACCGCGATTAAACACACAGGATACCGTTTCCGTACTAAACTTTATGTACGGAACTGTTATAATTAAAATTCTCCTATTCAGAAACCTCTGGTGATAGTACTAGCGTTCCGAACGAAACAAAATTTCGCTTTATCTATAATTAAACTGTGAAAATTGAAAACTAGTCGTTGGGGGGGGGGGGGGGGCGTAATACTTACCCATCATGGATATGCATAGTATAAAATATGAAAATAAAACCTGTGTAAACTATTTATAAAGAGCATTGCAATTGGAATAAAATCGTGGCTTGATGACGTTATAAACTTTAAATGTTCTATAACTCAAAAATTGATAATCATATTAACTAACGATTTACTGCGTTGGATTAAGCGTATCTTTTCCAATTAAAATTTATCTTTGAATTGAAATTGGAATGAAATACAGGGTCATGAAAAATCGAAGAGTGTGGAAAATAAGATTATAAATATCTCGGCAACTCGTTATCCGATAGACTTCATTCTTGATGCAAAATTTATGTTTTTTTATTGTATTTTATATTCACTCTTTAAAATAAACAATTTCGAAATTTTTTATATACCTTTCATCAGAACAAATATTTCGGGAGTCCGAAAAAAATAGTTTCGGATAATCGAGGTTACTGAAATTCAATAAGCTTCTTCCCATTATTACATACACATACTAAGTACATATCAAATTTCAAGTGTCTATCTCCATCTGTTTGAGAGATAGAGCGTTTACAGACACACACACACACAGACAGGCGGACGGATTTTTTTTCCCCTAAAAATATGCGTGTTTCGGAATCTCCGTTGTCTGAAACGTGTAAATCCGTCAAAATTGTTTTTTCGATTTTCAAAACGATTACAAGACTTACCCTATACTACGTATGACGGGTAAGTAGAAAGTAACGGTCTGCGAGACTTTTAACAGCAGCTAAGGGTTAATCCTAGTTTTATGTAATCCATTTGTTTTAAAGTAACCTGTGGTGCAGATATTTAAAAAAAAAAAAAAAAAAAAAAAACTGTGGAAACTGTAATGTAACAGATAGTAACAAAAATATTCCCTACTTTTACAGGTACTTTTCGGTTAGCCGGGCGCCAGTGATATATTTACATGTATATATACACACATATACACAAATGTACGTATACATATATATGTATTCGGCTATATGTATTCGGTATGTTATTTCGGCTAACCGAAAAGTACCCTTTTACATTATATACATGATAAACAAGGATATGTGAACTACCCGTTTTACTGCTAACCTAATATATGTAGATTTCTTTGAGTAGCATTTTGCGTACTCATAAGAAATTGATTCACAGCGATAACTTGTGCATTTAAAATATTCAATGAATTGCAAAAGGCTGAACTTAACTTTAAACTGGCTCTGAATATTGCATTATGCCATACCTAAAATTCATTAGAATTGCATGTGTTGAAGCTATACCCAATTTAAACTTAGGTGCAATTTTGGATTATGCAATACATTGAATTTTTTAGATATACAAGTTATAGCGGGTAAAAATGTAAACAAATGACGATCATCACGACTTTATTTGTATACCAGTCCATTTCATGCACGTAATGATTGCGCGTTGAAATGTAAAAATTTATTATAATGTGTAAAATACATTTAAATACAAAAAGTTACTTACAACCAGGCGGCGAAACGTCCCATGATTCTTTATCTTAGAGTTCACTCTGTAAAATATAAAGAAAACAACTTCACAATAGTATCAGATGATTTTCACAATAATATCTAGTTGCAAAGATTTGAAATCTCAATTTATACCTTTCGTATGATGTATTTTTTTAAATATTAACCCGGACCAAGGAGATTATGGTCGCGAGGTTTTTATTGTTCAGATTTTCATTGTTGGAATCCCCTTATATTGTGAAAATGACGTCAGTTTCACAGGACAGCTGTAATTTCTTTTTAGTTTAGGAAGAAAATAGGTACATTCTACTAAAAGTATAGCTATAATCTGATTACATACAAAAAAAAAAAAAAAAAATACTGGAACGTCGTTAACAACACCGCCATGTTTTTCATAAAATAAGCATTTTCATTCAAAACTGAAATATTTTACCTCAATTGTATGATAATGGCGTCATTTGTTTATTGTTGGAAAAACTCAGAACGGCATTATACAAAAAAAGAGATCATTTTTCACTAGCTGTTCATTTATCCATGTTATAGCCATGATGTATTGATGAGTTCACAAGTCTAGGGTAGTCAATAGTGAAACAAAAAGGTAATGAAAATTACGTTATTTAGACAATATCGTGGTAAAATGTTTCAGTTTTTTTAATGACACTGTGCATTTTCAGTATCTCTACGTCAGTTTCACCAGCCGAAGCTTTTAGGATAAACTTAGGTTGCAGCCATATAGAGAGTGTGATTTATGAATAGTGTGTGGATTTCACTGTTACCTCCGCTGAAAGTTGAATTATTCATCCTGCCCCTTTCATCAGCAAAAGAGTGCCGTGTTTTGGCGGCGGTAATCCCGTTTTTGGCAACTTTATGTTTCCGTTCTCGCAATAAAAGAAACGTAGATCTAGAAACGTAACTAGAAAAGTAAACTGACGCGTTGACAAGGAAAAAAAAGTTTCAGCATTTTATTTCATCTAGTCTAATAAGAGTTTTTTTTATTCAAATCCACATCCAATCGAAAGCTAAAATTGGAGTAATTAATTTATCTTTTATAATAATTCAATTTATATTAAATCCATTTTTTATTTTTCTTTATGACTTGTCATTTCAAAATATCCAATGGACAAGACCGATTTTTTTTCCCCTTTAAATAGGCCCTGGCACAAGAAAGGTTCTGAGGCCCTAATTTATTTTGTAAAATGACCGGGGGGTAAAAAAAAAAAAAAAAGATAGTTTTATCTACTGGGTGGCAATATTTTTGCTGATCTAATTTTTTTTATTCAAATGATAAAAAAGGACCTGGGACCGGACAGGTCCTGATTACCAAAGGGGCACACTTCCACAGGATTTTTTTTTTTTTTTTTTTTTTTTTTTGCGCAGGAATAGTGCATTTTATTAAGACGAAAATTTCTATTAAATTTTACTGATGGAAGTGTACGCCGTCGGTAATCAGGCCCTAGGATCGGATGCATTATATACATCGCACAACATATACCACATTGAAAAATACAGTTTTCGAAATTATCTTTCATTGTAAAACGGTAGTCGAATTGTTTTGTGCAGCCCTGTATAAGATCTGTAGATTTGGATATATAATACATAACATGATAAAATTTAGTTCTGTTAGAAAATTCATATTTAGCTATTTCCGTCAATCGATAGAAATGCACTCGAAATCTTTTGTACAGCCCTGTATATTATCTAAACACTTTTGTGCACACCCCATATTAAGCTAAAATTTGAGGTAAAAAACGCATAAGGCAACTTAAAACTCAATTCCAGCAATTACCAACCGTAAACGACAATGTATTTTGATCATTGCGTAGCCCTGTAAATGAATTTATTTATATTCCACAAACTTATAATAGTCTACTATAGTTGAGCAAGAAAATGCGTAACACAATTAAAAACTGCCCTTAAGCAATTCACTCCCATAGTCTGTAATACTTACGAATTCCCTTGTGTAGCCCTGTATAGGATCAACCGAATTTATACACACCGTGTAATAGGAAAAAAAATGAGTTAACCTTAAAAACGTAAACCAAAATTGAAAACGCATTCATCACACATAGACTGTAATTATCGCACGTATACTGTAATCGATAACTTTTGAGTGTCGCTGTTAAATGAACAATAAACACAATTCACACCATACTTTTAAGTGAGCAATTTATAGTAATGCATATAAATTCCATTATGTTTCAAATAATGAAACACCATACTTTTAAGCGAGCAATTTATAGTGCACTTCAGTAATGCATATAATTTTCAGTATGATTAAAATAGTGAAACATCATTAAATTACACTGCAAACGATTTTTACCCGTAGAACAATGTGTAACAGAATTCTTTTGTTTGATCCTGTAAATGAAGAATCCCATCAAAAACGTCACCTGTAAAAAATGCAGCCAAGTCTCGTGACTCATTTATCGTAAAAAGTACTGAGATCGTATAAAGTCACGTTTAGCTATCTTATTAACTCTGAAATTTTCATTCACAAATCACTCCTAGTCTCTACATCTTTAGTTAATTATTATTTTGTGACTTGGTAATTACGTACCACCAGAATGTGATGTATATAATTAGTCTTAATCAAATAATACCATGCCATCTCGTAACATATTAAGGTGTAATAACTTCTCTGTGCGTATATAAGTAGCCTTAATCATATTATTTCACCCCATCTCATAACACAGTAAGGTGTGATAACTTCCCTGTGCTGCATAATTGCCAAGTCACAAAATAATAGTTAACTAAAGATGTAGAGACTAGGAGTGATTTGTAAATGAAAATTTCAGAGTTAATATAATAGCTAAACTTGGCTTTATACGATCTCAGTACTTTTTGCGGTAAATGAGTCACGAGACTTGGCTGCATTTTTTACAGGTGACGTTTTTGATGGGATCTCACTTCTTTTTGTAAGTAACCCTCCTTTTCTTGGTTTTGGGCTCTTTTTGGAGATCATCCACTAATTTTCGTTATGCCCACACTCTGTCCCTACTTTTTGCAGGTACAAAAAATTTGAAGCTTTAGTTTCGTTTGCAAAGTCCTGTAGATAAAAGGAAGTTTCAGGTAAGTAAGCAGGCACTAAATTATGGGAGGGGAGAGTCAAAAGTACTCTCAATTGCTTCCAGGAAAGGTGCTATCCATCTGAGATATTACTCGCAGCTTAGATACTTGATATTTAGTACAAAAATACTGTTTAGGATAAAAAGAAAGCCAAAATTAAAATTTCCGGAAATTTTCAATAAATGAAACTATATTCAATTTTTCGATGTTTAATTTTTGGATTTTTAATTTTTTTCTTACTTTGTATCCTAAACCCTACCTTTCTGCCAATGTGTCAAGCTTGTAGGACTACAAAAACGAATTATTTTCAAACCTTCGACTTTTTATAAATTTATTGATTTTTCGATTTTACTTCTAAGTTTCCTGATTGTCATGCCAATATAGTAATCCTTTGATCCGTCTTCTTAGGGTCATTTAGGTTCAATTTAGAGATAAATCAAGATAATCTTAGAGTCACCATTATTTTATTTAGAAAGGACTATCAAGCCATAACCAGCCAGTAATGTCGGGAGGGGATGGGAGGGGGAGCTGTGAAAATTTTTGTGGTGCTAACATCATTTAACAATCCATATTTCATATGCAAATTAAATAGAGTATAACCTATAAAAGAAAATAAACATGTCTATAAAGAAACCGCCCATAACGCAGCCGGTCTATAGCGGAACTTTTCTATACAGAAATTCGTAAACAACAACAAAAAAAATAAAAACAAAAAAAGCATAATCTGGGGGAAATAACATAAATCAATTAAGGGCGGTGTACTAGCTAATAGGACAATTATCTTAAAACTCATGTTTCTAGCACTACAATATCCAATTGTTTTCGAATTTCCGATTTTTTTTTACAGATAATTCGATTTTTCGATTTTATATTCGAATTTTACAAATTTGTTAAAGGTTTCTTTTATTGAATCGTAAATACTACCTTTACACTACATTTTAAGCCTCTAAGACAAATTATTATCGAATTATTTTCAATTTAATTTTTTTAATTTTTTTTCTAATTATCCGGATGTTTTCATTTTTCCTTATTTGGTATCCTAAATACTACCTTTATTACAAATTTCAAGTTTCTAGGGCTACAAAATCTAATTATTTTCAAATTTTTGATCTTTTTTGATTTTTGATTTTATTTTTGAATTTATTGTGTTTTAATTTTTCTTTTTCTGTATCCTAAACACTACTTTTACTCTGAATTTTTAGTTTCTAAAGCTACAAGATCGATTTTTTTTCGAATTTTCCAGATTTTTTCTTTTCTTTTCTTTCTTTCTTTTTCTTTCTTTCTTTCTTTCTTTTTTTTTTTTTTTTTTTTTTTTTTTGTATCCTAAATACTATTTTTATTCCAAATTTCAAGATTCTAGCGCTGCAAAATCGAATTATTTTCCAATTTTCGATCTTTTTCGATTTTTTTATTTTATTTTTGAATTTATTGTGTTTTAATTTTTCTTTTTCTGTATCCTAAACACTACTTTTACTCTGAATTTTTAGTTTCTAAAGCTACAAGATCGATTTTTTTCGAATTTTCCAGATTTTTTCTTTTCTTTTCTTTTCTTTTCTTTCTTTTTCTTTCTTTCTTTTCTTTTTTTTTTTTTTTTTTTTTTTTTTTTTTGTATCCTAAATACTACTTTTATTCCAAATTTCAAGATTCTAGCGCTGCAAAATCGAATTATTTTCCAATTTTCGATCTTTTTCGATTTTTTTATTTTATTTTTGAATTTATTGTGTTTTAAATTTTCTTTTTTCTGTATAACACTACCTTTACGCTGAATTTTTAGTTTCTAAAGCTACAAGATCGAATTTGTTTCAATTTTTCGAATTTTTGGATTTTTTTTTTTCGAATTTTTCAGATTTTTTCTTTTTTTTTTTTTTTTTTTTTTTTTTGTATCCTAAACTACCTTTATTCCAAATTTCAAGTTTTTAGCTCTAAAAAATCGAACTATTTTCCAATTTTCGTTTTTTTGTTTTCGATTTTTTCGATTTTTTAAAATTTTATTTTCGATTTTTGTTGTGTTTTTATTTTATTTTCTTTTTCTGAATCCCTTTACACAAATTTTCTGTTTCTAAGACTACGAGACTATTTTCAATTTCTCATTTTTTTTTTCGAATTTTTCGTATTTTTATAATTTTTTTCCTTAAATAGCATCCTAAATATTACCTTTATACCAAATTTCAAGTTTCTAGCGCAATAAAATCGAATTATTTTCAAATTTTCCTTAGTTTTCGATTTTTTCGATTTTATTTTCGAATTTTATTGTGTTTTTCATTTTACTTTATTCCGAATCCTAAACACTATCTTTACGTCGAATTTTAAATTCCTAAGGCAAAAAGATAAAATTATTTAAAATTTTTCAAATTATTTCGACTTTTCGAATTCTTTTTTCGAATTTTCCGGATTTTTTAATTTTTTCTTATTTTGTATCCTAAATACTACCTTTATTCCGAATTCCAAGTTTCTAGTGCAACAAAATCGGATTATTTTCAAATTGTTGATTTTTTCGATTTTTTTTTTTTTTCGATTTTTATTGTGTTTTTGATTTTTTTTTTCTGAATTCTAAACACTACCTTTACCCCAAATTTTAAGTTTATAAGACTAAAACATCAAATTGTTTTCATTTCTTCCATTTTTTTCGAATTTTCAGGAGTTTTTTAATTTTTCTTTTTCTGTATCCTAAATATTCTGTATCCTCTTTATTCCGAATTCCAAATTTCTAGCGCAACAAAATCGGGTTATTTTCAATTTTTCGATTTTTTTTATTTTATTTCCGATTTTTATTGTGTTTTTAATTTTTCCTTATTCTGAATTCCAAACTTTTACGCCGAATTTTAAGTTTCTAAAGCTAAAAGATCAAATTATTTTAATTTTTTTAATTTTTTTCGAATTTTTCAAATTTTTGAAAAAAAAATTTCGAATTTTCCCGAGTTTTTTAATTTTTTCTTTTTCTGTATCCTAAATACTAGCTTTATTCCAAATTTGAAGTTTCTAGCGCAAAAAAATCGGATTATTTTCAAATTTTCCATTTTTTTTTTTCGATTTTTTGATTTTACTTTCGATTTTTTTTTTGTGTTTTTGATGTTTTCTTTTTCTGAATTCTAGACACTACCTTCACACTAAATTTTAAGTTTCTAAGACTACAAGATCGTATTATTTTCAATCTTCAATTTTGCTGGAATTTGTTGATTTTTCGAATGTTTTTTTTTTTTTTTTCGAATTTTCTGGATTTTATAATTTTTTTTTCTTTGTATCCTAAACACTACCTTTATTCCAAATTTCAAGTTTCTATGCCTGCGGGATCTACCTAATCTTTTTGATGACGCGTGAGTGAGTGAGTGAGTGACAAAAAGTCGAAAATTTGAGTTCATATGTTGTCTGAACTAGAAAAGACAGAAATTTTAAATTTTAAATTTTGGCATTATTTGCCACATACTCTAGAAACTAGTCGTTGGGGGCCACCGTAATACTTACCCATCATGTATATGTATAATGTAAAATATTAAAATAAAAATGTGTAAACTACTTATAAAATGCATTGCAATTCAAATAAAATCGTGGGTTGATGACGTCATAAAAAGGCTCGATTACTGAATTGCTTGAAAGAGGTTTTTCCTTATAACTCCAAAAATAATACTCCTATTAACTAGCGGTTTATTGCATCTGATTAAGCGTCAAATTTCCAATTAAAATATATCTTTGAAGTGAAATTTGGATGAAATACAGGGTCATGAAAAATCGAAGAGTGTGAAAAATAGGATTACAAATATCTCGGCAACTCATTATCCGATCGACTTCATGTTTTATGCAAAATTTATGTTTTTTTATTGTTTTTTATATTTACTACTTAAAATAAACAATTTCGAAAATTTTTATATACCTTTCATCAGAACGAATATTTCGAGAGTCCGAAAAAAATGTTCCGGTTAATCGAGGTTATTGAAATGAAATAGGCTTCTTCCCATTATTACATACTAAGTACATACCAAATTGCAAGTCTCTATCTCAATTTGTTCGGGAGATAGAGCGTTTACAGACACACAGACACACACACACACAGACACACAGACGGACGGCAAATTTTTTTTTCTAAAAATATGTTTTTTGGAATCTCCAGTGTCTGAAACGTGTAAATCCGTCAAAATTTTTTTTTCGATTTTCAAAACGATTACAAGACTTACCCTATACTACGTATGATGGGTAAGTAAAACGAAGTTTCGGGTTTTTGGGAAACTCCAGCGCAGACGCATGGGGGGGGGGGGGGTCTCAAAAAGGCCCTGAGTTGCTTCCAGAAAAGGATGCTTACGGCAGTGCTCTCTGGACTTGCCGTGCCTCCAGATACAGGGCTACGCAAAGAAAAATATGCATTGTCGTTTACGGTTGGTAATTGCTGAGAGTGAGTTTTATTTTGCCTTTTAGCTTAATATGTGGTGTGTACAAAAGTCTTCAGATAATATACAGGGCTGTACAAAAGATGTCGAGTGCATTACCATCGATTGGCGAAAATTGCTAAATGTAAACATTCTAACTGAACTAAATTTTATTATACTATGTATCCACATCTACTGATCATATACAGGGCTGCAGAAAATAATTCGACTACTTTTTTTGACACTATAAGATAATTTCGAAAACTGTTTTTTTTTTTTTCAATGTGTTATATGTTTTCTAAAGTGTTTACTTACATATCTTCTCTCACCATATTTAACGCTAAAGTTCCGTTACAGTTTTCTGGCTGCGTTGAAAAGTGTTTCATAATCTATGCTTGACGCAGGATTTTTCGTTCTTGTTTCTTTTTAACAATTTCCATCATAGTTGGAAAGTGTTTATGAATTCAGATTTTCTCTCTCTGTGTCTGTCTGTCTGCCGGCTGTCCATGGTCTAACTCGCGTAAATATACTGATATACTCGGACTGCCTTGAAATTGATATATGTTATTGTGATTTACTATGGCATGTTTGGTTTGAAAATGAAATGTGAAGCATTTATGGTTCTTTTCAGGGACACTCAAAAGAATTCCGTTACATTACGGTCTATGAGAAAAAATCGTTTGGTTACGTCGAATTTTAAGTTTCTAAAGCTAGAAGATCAAATTATTTTCAATTTTTCATTTTTTTTTTTCGAATTTTTGAATTTTTTTTCGATTTTCTGGATTTTTAGGGTTTCGTTCATCTCACGAAACCCTATTACCCCTGCTCCGTTGTCTGTCCGTCACAGAGCCATTCTCAAAAAGTATGTAACTTACAGAGTTGAAACTTAGTGTATAAATCTGAATAGCAGCTGTGGAGAGTTCAAAATATTGAAATTTGAAAAATTCGTATTATTTTAATAAATAGAGATAAAAAACCAAAATTCTAACTGCCTTTTCCTATTAAATTGAAACATTTTTCGTTATAGCAGATGCCAAAGATTTAAAATCCACAATGAAATTCTTTCTACAATAATTAATTTTCTAACAGCCTTTTCCTATTAAATTGAAACATTTTTCGTTATAGCAGATGCCAAAGATTTAAAATCCACAATGAAATTCTTTCTACAATAATTAATTTTCTATCAGACGATTTTCACGTGAAAAATAAAAATGAAATAAAAAGTTTCACCAATTGAAAAAACGATAAATATGAAATAAAATTGATTGACGTCATAGTCGTAATAAAACGGAAAATGTCTAAGATTTCTCAATAATATAAGGAGTTATGAGTATGTGTAAGTGGACAAAGCAGATTAATATCACGTCATTAGAGAATTAAAAAGAAAATCTGACGTCATATAGGAAGTTTAACTAATTTTTCAAATGTTTGAGAATAATACAAAGCGAGTATCAATATAAATAATAGAGAATAGTAAATATATGAGTTTGAGAAACATATTGAATCGTGATAAAAATCCGATTATGGAAATATTCGCATATTTTAACATTTTGAAGGTGTACAATTTGTTTAATTGTGAAATTATTTTTTTTTAATATTGCATTTAGTCCGTATGACGGATATTATTATGACAGAATATAATAGCGGGCTGGTTTAGATATTCGAAAAAAAGAAAAAATAGACCGGTAATTTTTTACTTTATAAAAAACATGACTTTTTTTTGTTGTTGTTGCTAAATGAAATTTGTTTGAATTTATTAAAGAAAGAATAAAGTATTTTGAAAGGAATATTAAACGAAACCCTTTGAGCGATCTTCGATCACACTTACCCACTTGTTTAATCTGTCCTTATTTTGTATCCTAAATACGATTATTACGAATTCCAAGTTTCTAGCGCAACAAAATCGGATTATTTTCAATTTTTCGATTTTTTCGATTTTTATTGTGTTTTTATTTTTTTTTTCTTATTCTGAATTAAAAACACTACTTTTACGCCGAATTTTAAGTTTCTAAGGTTAAAAAATCAAATTCTTTCTTTTTTTTTTTCAAATTTTTCGATTTTTTTAATTTTCTTTTCAAATTTTCTCGATTTTTTTTTTTTTTTTTTTTTTTTTTTTTTTTATCAAATTCTACCTTTATTCCAAATTTCAAGTTTCTAGAGCTACAAAATCAAATTATTTTCAAATTTTCGATGTTTTTCGATTTTTTAATTTTATTTTCGATTTTTATTGTGTTTTTAATATTTTCTTATTCTGAATTCCAAACACTACCTATACGCCGAATTTTAAGTTTCTAAGACTAAAAGATCAAATTGTTTTCATTTCTTCAATTTTTTTCGAATTTTTCGAATTTTGGAATTTTTTTTTTTTTTCGAATTTTCTGGGGTTTTTTAATTTTTTCTTTTTCTGTATCCTAAATACCAGCTATATTCAAAATTTGAAGTTCCTGATTATTTTCAAATTTTCCATTTTTTTTTTTCGATTTTTAGGGTTTCGTTCATCTTACGAAACCCTATTACTCCCGCTTCGTTGTCTGTCTGTCACAGAGTCAGTCTCAAAAACTATGTAACTTACAGAGTTGAAACTTTGTGTATATAGCTGAATACCAGCGAAAGTGCCCTGAGTTGCTTCCAGAAAAGGATGCTTACGGCAGTGCTCTCTCGACTTGGCGGAGGCACTGCTGTGGCTCCAGATAAATGCTTTGCACTCCATTATCTACAAAAAGCATGTTTTAATGCGCTTCATAATTATGTATCAATTGCACCATGTTTCAAATGGCGTAGCATCATCAATATGTACTTGAAACGATTATTTCCCATTGACTATAATTTAACGGAATACTTTTGACTGTTCCTGTAAAAAAAAACTATAAGTGCTACACACTTCAGTTGAAATAGGGAACATGCTATTGTAAACGACAATATCATACAAAAATTGCAGGGCGATCCGGTTATGTTTACGCGAGTTGAGCACGGACAGACGACAGACAAACCAAAGTCATAAATACTTTTCAACTAGGTTGGAAAGTGTTAAAAAAATGCAATTTCGAATCCATTCAGATGTGACATACCTTTTAAGCAATTCAATTTACAGTTGGGAAAGTAGCGTCCAATTTTTTGTAATCTATTTTAGAATCGATGATTTTTTTTATATATATAGGATAGAATAGGTTGTATAGATAACAGAACTGCCAGTCATGCTAGCGCTCCAGTGGTACCACAGCAACATCGCATAGACCACTGCGAAGCGAAATGAATGGCATCCCGATTACGGATGTTACCCGACTAAAAAGGCAATCATCCATAATCGAAATATCATCCATAACCGCAATACCATCCACTTCGCTCAGCAGTGGACTCTGCAACATCTTTCGCTGGTTCTTCAACTGGCTGGCAGCTTCATTATATGTACAATCTATATCATATATACAAATCATTTATGCGAAAATTGTTTCAAAAAACGGACTCTGCCTCCCGGACTATAAATAAATAAGTAACTAATCGGATATGCCAATCCCAAAACTTTCTTCTATCTCACACAGGTTTCGCATACATTAAAAAGAAACAGCACCAATTTATATCAAGGTCTAACAGAATTTAAAGTTTTATTAAATTCCGTGCATTAGTTCTTGAGATATGAATATTGCTAAAATCGTATAAATGCTGCAAAATGTAGCATAGTAGCTCCACCTGTTGGGAGATTTAGACCAAAACCTAATCAACAACAACTTATGTCAACGTCTAACTGAATCTGAAGTTTGATGAAAATCCGTGCATTAGTTCTTGAGATATAGCTGTCGTAAAAATCATGAAATAAGTAGTATAGCAGCGTCACCTGTTGAGATATCTACACCAAAACGTAATCAGCGTCTATTTATGTCAAAGTCTAAATGAATCTGAAGTTTGATGAAAATAAGTGCATTAGTTCTTGAGATAGAGCTATTGCGGAAATCGTGAAAAATGCAGCACAGGAGCGCCACCTATTGGGCGATTTTCCCCCAAAACCAATCACCACCAATTTATATCAGGGGCTAACTGAATATAAAGTTTTATTAAATTTCCTGCATTAGTTCTTGAGATAGGGCACTCACAAAATTTTTGTCACATACAGACAGACAGAGTCATAGAAAGACATTTTCTAAAAACAGTCAAATCGTGTTCAGGACCTTCTAAAACGTATAAATCCGTCGAAAACCGGAAGTCGATATCCAATACTTTCTTGTAAAGATAGAAGAAAGTAAAAATGACAATTCTGAGTGGAATAGATGTCGCAGATGCACCGGGGTTGGCACCATTTTATTTTGCTGCTGCCCATTTTTATTTGTCTAACACATTTTTATTATACTATACACTTTTTTTTGAAGCATTATATTTATTTAATACATTTTACACACACCTTTAATTTCATGATAAAACACACAAATTTTATTATAAAAACCCTAGGTTGCCACATGAAGCAAAAATTGCCGATTTGCCAAACGAGGCAAAAAATCACATTTTAGTTTACAGCCAAAGTGTGGCATCTTAAACTTAATCTTCCGTAATCAGATCCGTAGCAGCCAAATGGTTTATGATTTTTTAAAAGTCTTTATGAATTGAGTTTGTCTGTCCGTACTCTAACTCACGTAAGTACACTCGGATTGCCAAGTTATTGATACACATTATTGAGGTTTACCATGTGATGTTCGGTTTTGAAAATTAAGTGTGTAGCATTTATGTTTCTTTTACAGGGGTACTCAAAAGCATTCCATAACGTTGTGGTCCATTGGGAGGGGGGGGGGATCATTTGCGGTGTATTTTAATGGAGTTACATCTTAGACATAATGAAGTTTATTATACATTAATCCGGGGCATTAGAAGATGGTTACTATAGAATATGTTATGTGTAGCGCTTACTTTTTTGCTAAGTGTACAGGGAAACTCAAAAATATTCCGTTATATTATGGCCTATGAAGAAAAAATGTTTGCGGCGTATATTGTGGCGAAACGGTGGCCTTATCAAGCTCAGTAGTAATAAAAAATAAAATAAAAAAATAAAGTTTTTTTTTGTTGTTGTTTGTTATCATTACTGATTGAGAATGTCACGGATTGTATGTACCATACTAGTACTTCTGTTTATTTAAGTTTTTTCTAAACCTTTATGTTACTGTAATCACTTTTAGCCTATATATTTTTATTTTAATGATAATTAGTTTTTTTCTTATGTAATTCTATAAAGCTTCATCCACAAATTTCTTGGTACGATCCTTCCGCGGTAAATTAGCTGATGAGTCGTAAAGCAAATTTAGATGAATGTATTCGTTAATTAAGGTGACAATCACTTTGATATCAAGCAGAAATATCTAGTTATTAATTAAATAATGCATTGTTTACAACATTTGTGTATGTTAAAAGCTTTCTTTCCCCGTACCATCGGGAACTCTTTCAAGTTCATGTACAAAGTTTTTGTGGTGTAGTCCGGAAAGCAGCGTCATCTTTTTGCAATCAACTTAAGCGTCGACGATTTTGGTATTTATATAATAGGTCATATGATACAGATAATGAAAGCCCCAGTGAGCTGGTGCATCAGAGGGAGGTGTTGCCATAGCAACATCCCGCGTCTCGCTGCAATATAATGAAACTAGCAAAACTCGCGGCTTTGTTCGCGTAATTCTTGAAAAATGCCAAGTAGTATTCGTTGACCTATTTTCATTAGAGGAAATTTTACTGCCACAGATAATTCAGAAATTACGAATTAAACCACACAAATGCCGAAAAAAAAATCGAAAATTTAGAATGTTTTTCGCTCTTTCACCCCTTTCTCCCCTGTGGTAGTGTCACCAATATAAAATATAGCCTATGTTACAGCACGGACCGTTACCATCACTTTTGAAAATGGTTCTGTAGTGCCAGAGATTCCATAGAAATTGTAATTTAGAATGTTTTTAGACCGCTTTTCGCTCATCTCACCCTTTTAAATTTCGAATTTTTTAGAATTTGTTCTTAGAATGCATTTACATTTTATAAATATCTACCATGCCAAATTTTAAGTTTTTAGCTCCTTTAGTATAAAAAAAAAGTTGAAATTTTAGAACGTTTTTCATTCCTGCACCTCCCTGGGGGTAGTGGCACCGACATAAAATATAGCCTACGTTGGAGCAGAGACTGTCACCATCAATTTGCCACCATCACTTTTGAAAACGATTCTGTAGTTCCAGAGATTCCATAGAAATTGTAATTTAGAATGTTTTTAGAACGCTTTTCGGTCATCTCACCCTTTTAAATTTCGAATTTTTTAAGAATTTGTTCTTAGAGAACATTTATATCTTATAAATAACTACCATGCCAAATTTCATGTTTCTAGCTTCTTCAGTATAAAAAAAATCGAAATTTTAGAACGTTTTTCGCTTATCTACCCCCCTGTAGTAGTGGCACCTACATAAAATATAGCCTATGTTGGAGAAAAGAGTGTCACCATGAATTTGCCACCATCACTTTTGAAAATGGTTCTGTAGTTCCAGAGATTTCATAGAAATTGTAATTTAGAATGTTTTTAGAACGCTTTTCGGTCATCTCACCCTTTTAAATTTCGAATTTTTTAAGAATTTGTTCTTAGAGAACATTTATATCTTATAAATAACTACCATGCCAAATTTCATGCTTTTAGCTCCTTTAGTATAAAACAAAATTGAAATTTTAGAACGTTTTTCATTCCTTCACTCCACTGAGAGTAGTGGCACCGACATAAAATATAACCTATGTTGGAGCAGGGATTGTCACCATCAATTTGCCACCATCACTTTTGAAATCACTTCAGTAGTTCCAGAGATTACCCCCTACAAACAAACAAACAAACAAACAAGAACAATCTTTACTTCTTTATAATATTAGTACAGATGAATGGCATCTCGATTACTGATGATGCTTTTGGTTGGGAGTAACACCAGTTATCGTGTTGACATTTATTTCCCATTGCTTTGGAGTGTGCGATGTTTCGATTTCAAAACCCCGTTGATATGATATCTGATGGGCGGTTTCGTTATCTGTGTCATATCTAATCTATCATATATATATATATATACACCAAAATCGTCGGCGCTAAAATGAGTTTCAAACATGAGATACTGCCTCCCTGACAACGAAGATAGTACATATGTACTACATGGGCTCAGCTAATTTTCATAACCAAATAGTTTCACTAAGACATTATAACAATTAAAAAAAAGGAACTTGCAAAGCAAATTAAAAAAATAAAAATTTATTTCTGTATTGTTAAGCCCGAGAAGGGACAGATATTAAAATTATTTTATTTAATCAATGCTACAATAATGTTGCATTTTTATATTAAATCTTGCTCAGTCTATTTAATCTTAAAAAAGTAAATTTAAATTTGAAACATGATATTAAAGCAACTTTAAAACATTTCATTTAGTTGAAATGAAACCTAAATAAATCTTCAACTTGTTTAATTATTTGAACTTCTCATGTTTCTTGTCTGTTAGAATTTGCTACAATACAAATTTTGCATAATGCATGTAAAACTGAAAAACAAAGTTGAAGATTTATTTAGATTTCATTTCAACTAAATGAAATGTTTTAAAGTTGCTTTAATATCATGTTTCAAATTTAAATTTACTTTTTTAAGATTAAATAGACTGAGCAAGATTTAATATAAAAATGCAACATTATTGTAGCATTGATTAAATAAAATAATTTTAATATCTGTCCCTTCTCGGGCTTAACAATACAGAAATAAATTTTTATTTTTTTAATTTGCTTTGCAAGTTCCTTTTTTTTAATATCTCAAGTTTTTTAATAACAAATTAATATGAAGCAGATAAGATTCACACGAGGCAAGTATGTAAAAGACTGCACAGATCAAAATCAGTATTGGTAATGTGAAATATACAGTTCAAACATTGATTATTCTTGAAACAATTAAAAAAATAAAAGTAATTTTTTACACTATATATATATATATATACATAACGGACTTCAACGGATTGTTTCTCATCTTCATAATGATAATAATAAACAAATCATGTTCATTTTTGCAAATAATTTTATTCCATTGTGCAAAATACGTTTGCAACCACTTTGGAAAGAGAAGGTGGAAGATGGAACAGTGGAAGAGTAAGTGGTGTGTGAAAGCTATCGATAAAATCTTATGTTGTTTTATCACAGAATAAGAAGTATAAACATAATAACGAGTATATATGAGCAGAATGTTCTTGAATATAATTGTAAACAGGGAACGTGTCAAGAATTTTTGTTATACAATGCAAATAATAAGAAAACTAGCTGGCTTCGCCAACTAGCGCGCCCTTAACTTACATCGGTGCCTCGAATCTGGTAAAACCTCGAACCGAACGAACCTCCGACCCGGGTCCCCGATGCCTTCGGCAAAGGATGATCCCTTAATTTGCACATCAAATAGTATAAACCTCTAACGGAACGAACCTCCGGCTCGGGTCCCCGCTGCCTGAGGCACCGTATAGCAGTCGTGCTGCACACGTGCTGCATAATATAATTAAGCGGTCACAGACCTTTCCAACGATGTATCACATGAGGGGTGTGTGCAAAATTGAGAAAAGTACCCCCCTTGGGGAAGCAAAATGGGGGATGGACACCGGAGATACATAATATGATTAAGCGGTCTCAGACCTTTCAAACGATATATCACATGAGGGATGTGTGCAAAATTTAGAAATGTACCCCCCTTGGGGAGGGGCAAAGTGAGGGGATGGACACCGGAGATGCATAATATGATTAAGCGGTCTCAGATCTTTCCAACGATATATCACATGAGGGTTATCGGAAACATTTAGAAAAGTGCCCCCTCGGGGGTGGCAAAGGGGGGGGGTATGGACACTGGAGATGCATAACATGATTAAGCGGTCACAGATCTTTCCAACGATATATCACATGAGGCATGTGTGCAAAATTTAAAAAAGTACCCCCTTGGGGAGGGGCAAAGTGGGGGGATGGACACCGGAGATGCATAATATGATTAAGCGGTCTCAGACCTTTCATACGATATATCACATGAACGGTACCGGCAAAATTTAGAAAAGTGCCTCTCTTAGGGGGGCAAATTGGGGGCATGGACACCGGAGATGAATAATATTATTAAGCGGTTATAGACCTCTCCAACGATATATTACATGAGGGGTTTCGGCAAAATTTAGAAAAGTGCCCCCCTTTGGGGTGGGGGAAAAGTGGACGGATGGACACCGGAGGTGCATAATATGAATAAGCAGTCGCAGGCCTTTCGAACGATATATCACATGAGTGGTGTCGGCAAAATTTTGAAAATCCCCCACCCCGTGTCGGCAGAACGAGCTCACCCCCAGCCCTCCACATAATTTTTGACGCGGCTTCATTTAAAAAAATTATGTTATGTGTTATAAAATATCGTAAAGTTTAAAACAGATCGCTTTATTGTATTTCCAAATTGTGTTCGCGCTCTTACATCGATCCTTTTAAAGAAGTATATTTTTATTTCATACCAAACTTCTCTTTTGATAAAATTGAATGTAAATTTCCATAAAATTAATTATGTGCACGGGATTAACAGTTATTTTCTTGTACGAAGATTTTTAAAAATGAGATATTACTTTAAAAATTTTTTTTAAATATTATGCAATTTTTTTGGTATCGGGATCGGCCGGGCTCGTGCTTTAAAGATGCAAAATGTTTCGGGCTCGGATTTAAAATCGTGGAGCTCGGGTAGGCCCGGGCTCCGAAAACAGATCTCTAATACACACACAGATTTGCTCGTATTATAATATATGATTTGGTTACGCTATTTCCACCAGTGACGCTATGCATGCAAGCATAAATTTTAATGTATCAGGATTACGTAATTCTAACTTGAAGCATGGTAGGCATATGAAAAAACATAAGAAAACTGGATTTTAAAGTTTTAGTTAGGCAATGTTCCACCATGGGCGCTACCAGTGTAAAAAATCATGCGAAAATGTTTATTAAACATAAATTTGATCATGGCATTATTCAAATAATTTATACAAACCCGTAAAAAATAAAGTTTAAAAAAAATTAGTTACCCTATTTCTCGCCAGGAGATTCTATAAACACAAAAGAAAATTGTATTGAATCTGTGCCAACTACTTTCAATATAGCTATTATACAATGAAACATTAAAACAATCAATTTTATTTAAATTTGGTTACCTTATTTCCTCCCAGGGGGCGCTATAAACGAAGTAAATTGTGTTGAACAAGTACAATCTATTTCATAATAACCATCTACGCAATTAATATATAATAAGACGTCAACTTTCACCCTAGCAAAATCTCCTATAAACTATTTGACAGAAAATTTTCTCTTGTATGTAACTAATATTCATACTTATTAATCACTATTGGTGAAAATTATTTTAATTGTTTGTTATAAATATGACGTCATACATACAATTGCTTCCTGTATTTATTCATATTGATGCTCCTTGTATTATGAACAAATGTATATTGAAATGCTTTTTTTGTTACAAATGTGGCGACATACTCATCTGCTTTTTGCTTGAATTATAACCAAATATTTGAAAATGTCCGTTTATTTAGAGTATGATGTCGTGTTGTTCCATTTTTTTAAAACGTAAAAAAATCTAATTCAGTTTTATTTTGATCGTGGAAATCTTTCAATTGAAAAATTATTGCTGTGGTCAAATTATTATTATGGTTTTTGAATTGTTGGCAACAATAAAGAGACATAGTTAAATTTTATAGGAAAAACGTCCATTGATTCCCAGTGAAAATTATGAAATTTTGAATTATTAAGAAAAATATTTGAATAAAACATAGCTTATGGATTATAATTAATCTATATGCAACGACATTTAATCCATTTTGATCCTGACGTCAGCCAAAGAATTAAAACTATTTCAAATTTCAAATTTTATTAGAATTAGTACACAGTTAAAATTTTGTGGCAACGCGTACAAAAAGTGGGAAAAACTCTAGTAAATTAACTCGTTCAATGGGATTTACTGTGTTAAATTAACATTAAGATGTCACACTGGAAATAAATAAGTATTGCGCTGCCGCGCAATACTTAATGATGCTAAGCAATTTTATTACAGTATATGTTTTATGAGATGCAATAATAAGAACATTATATCTAAGTACATGGTAAAATTAAATGTATTGCGATTTTGCAATTTAAATTTGGTGATAAAAATTGGTGGAGTCCGTATAGTATGTAAGTACCGAAAATTGAGTTCCACAAAGCAATTGTGCCAAGAGATATTTCGTTATCCCCATCCCCTTGATTGCATTCCCTTGTACTCATTACCACGGAATGCACTATATGTATTATATATGTACGCGCTAACGCGGTGCGTATATGACATCTGCGCCGAATATTCTATTGCTATACAAAAGATAAATTTTTAAAAAGTAATCTGCTATTTTTTCTAATATTCCGTAATCGGTGTCAACGTCAACGGTTGGTTGAAAATAAGGTAAATCTTCCATAATGGAGCGGCATGGGAAAAGTAAGAATCAAACGCGAGCATTACCGGTAACAACTAGGTTTTAAATTTATAGAACTAGATATTTTATCACAAAAAATACACTCTGTTGCGCAAAACTACACAAACTGAAATATGCCAGTTTGCGTTCGACCCGATTACGGAAGATTAACCAAAACAAGGGATGACCGTCCCGGAAACTCAGCTTTCGTATTACATTACGTACAGCTTTCGTATTTCATATATATGCATATATAAATACTCCAAACACTCATACATGTGGCATATTACGTCAATATTTTAGAACGTTCATTCCTTCACCCCACTGGGAGTAGTGGCACCGACATAAAATATAGCCTATGTTGGAGCCGTAATGGAACTATATTATTATATTATTATTTACGAATTATATTATTTACGTATTACATCCTCATATACATCTTATACACATGTCATATATGACTATAACTGGGCGTCACAAAAAGTTACATATACATCATATATTATTATAATTCCATATTGCTTTATAATTTGGAGATTCATCTTCGGTGGTCGCTATAACCCAAAAGTACCAGTACCAGACACTTTTATACAAACATTTTCTCAACCACGCTCTAAAAAGCAAATAGTGAAAAAAAAAATCATGCCATGGTTTCAAGACTGCGTAATGTATACTGCCAAATCTGATCAATTTTGACTTGACACCGATTATGAAAAATTACCATGTAGTAAATAAAAAATAAAACAGTTTAATACCGTGCTGGTCTTTTTGCCCATCGTTTAATAAAATTTAAATTACTGAAAAAGAACACACCAGTTTGGTAAATTAAACATTTTATTCAAAATATTATACATTATATACATAATATAATTATTAGACATAATACATTATTATACATAATATAATACATTGCGTTTAATACAGGACCAATAGACATTTTTAAATGTCGCATTGGAGATAATTTTTTACAATATTTACACACCTTACTTTTACCCCTATCTAATTAAACTTGACTAAAAAAACTTACCATATAATACTCTCATAAAAATGACAAAATATCTTGACAACATTGCAGTATTTACAAACAAGTAAAATTAAGTTGAAATACTGATTAAATTAAGCAATGTACGAAATGCTTAATAGAGAGATAACATACAGCATTTTATTACAAATCATGATTACGGAAGAAAAGTTTTCACAAATACTTTTTCGCAACCTGTTAATAACATAAACAATTGATTCAGTAGTTATCCAATGTGTATTTAATAAGATATGCATTTACATGCTGAAGCTACTCATACAGAAGTAATTTGTATAATCAGAAACCATTTTTAATAGCTGCATAAACAAGCATAATAGCAGTATATCCGTTATGTTTGCATAGCTCTTTATATCATTTGGCAAAAAATCTCTAATTTCTTAAGCCCGAACTGGGCCAATGCCATTAAAAAAAAAAAATGCTAAACACCTTTATAAAAAAAGAAGTACCTATCTATGTAACATCATGCTATAAAATATTATATTTCCTAATCTATATACAATAAAGTAAAGAAAGATCGCCGTGTCGACATCGTCAAGTATGGCATGAGTATAGGTCATATTCATCAAGAAAAACCGTCACCCTAGATATTTTTCTGAAAGCGATTCCCTCATCTAGAGTGGCTGTAAAAGAATCAAATCAAAACAAAAATATTAACGCAAAATTTAACTTTTGGCTAATTAGCATTCATTAACCATTTAAGTTTTACAAAAATGCCATTAATTCACATTAAAAGTTTATATCTTACAAATGCTGTGCATATAGAAAAATTTCACTTCCTGCCTTTAGTGTCTCCAGTATTTTATGCGCTTGTTAAAAGCGAGGTTCAGAAAGACGCACAAATATCGACTAATCCTTATTTGGTACTTTTCGGTTAGCCGGGCGCCAGTGATATATGTACGTATATAAATACATATGTATATACATATATGTATATATATATATATGTGTATGTATATATATGTATATGTAGATATGTGTAAATGTGTGCGTGTGTGTATATATACATACATATATGTATATATATATATATGTGTATGTATATATATGTATATGTAGATATGTGTAAATGTGTGCGTGTGTGTATATATACATACATATCACTGGCGCCCGGCTAACCGAAAAGTACCCATTATTTTTTTTTAAATATACATTCTAGTCTAGTTCAACTTTTAATATCAGGTGAATTATTTAATTTAATTTCATTACTATTAAAATTGTATTTGAATCTAGTGTCACAAAATTTCGCTCAAATTTAAATCCTAAAATTTCATTTGCCGAAAAAAATATTTAAAAAAATATTTATAATTTTAATTACACTTAATTAATTATACTTAAAAAACAAAAAATACCTGAAATAAATACATAAATTAATAAATTAATAAACATCTAAAAAAAGAAATTCAAAATGACTTACACTTTAGAAGTTGGCGAAGAAACGATCAAGGTCTTGGCGAAAATATAGTTCACGTAATACAAAAATTTAATCAAAAATTACCAAACAACACTCACAAGGTTTTGGCTTGAAATGATTAGTCAGGAGAAATGTCGATATATTTATAGACGGCTTCGGGTCGACAGTTCGTTTCGGCCTTTTTGATTGGCGATCACTATGTTACGTCATTATCATTGCACTCTGATTGGATATCTCGAGCTAACGTCATAAAACACAATTTCACGTGCTATCTCATCATGACGTCAAACTTATTTTTACCGTGAAAATCAGCATGAAAAAGGTCGCCAATTGGATAGAATGGCGACCAAATTGAAAGTATAAATGCGCCAAATTAAATTAAGACCAAAAATACATCTTAAAAAGTAATTTTTTCACACAATTGAGATTTATACATATTCTATTGCACAAAATTTAATTAAATAATACTCTGCTATTGTTATTTGTCACACAATTTTGTTTATATAACAAGTTATAACATATACATTATTTCGCAATTGAAATTATGGCTATATACAAATGAAATTGTGTATTTTAACATCAAATTGAAGCATCTGCGTTCAAAATAACCCAGTTTTTTGTGATAAATTATCATTTCACTATAATTAGGCTAGTACATTACTGAAAGTAAATAATTTTCAGTTGATTATATAACAGACAATTGCCCCCTATTGTGTACACGCAAGTATGGATTTTCTGACTTTTCCCCTTTAAGATGTTGAGCGATTTCAAAAATTTTCGTCCTGTAAAGGGTTAACTTTTGCTATTTTCATTTTTAAATTACCATTATATCTTAAAGCAGTTGAAATAATTGCTTAATAGTCTTCGTTACTAATTACTTACCGTTATAAAGCATACGGTCAAAATTCAAGTATAAAATGCTTAAAAATTTACAAAATTTCGATAAAATACGGCTCAAAAAGTAAAAAATGATAATGTACATTTGTTTTAATGAAATCTTTTGCACAGATATTTGTAAATAAACACTGAAACATTTCCAGATTGAAAAAAACATTTTAATATCTCTCGAGCTTTATATGGACGCCATATTGGAATTTCGTTGAAACGTGAAATTAAAAAATAATATTTTTTTCACGCGATGTGTTTTAATAGATATAAATAATTTTATACGAAAGATTATGGCATTAAAAAACGCGTAAAAAGTAAATAAGACATTTTTATCATAGTTTTTAGGATAAATTCCGCATGTATTTGAATTTATCTCTACTATATTTGCTTAGTAATTGAAGTTCAAACTAATATTTCTATTAAAAAAGTGCAGTAAAACGAAGTTTCAAGAACTGGAACAATTCTGAGGTAACCTAAAAAGCAAAAGCTTATCGGAAGAGTCCGTTTAATAAAATGGTTAAGACATTAACGCCTATTTTGAAGCATATGAAATTTCAATTTTTAGCGGCCGCCATTTTGAAATTTTTTGAAATTTATTACAGCCAGTGAAATTCGCATTGGTTAGACAAATCTAGTGCTATCTCAATAGTAGAAATTGGTTTGCTAGATCATAAACTAGCAAGAAAATTTGATTTGAGCATCATCCCTTGGCACCATTTGGTATTTTGGAAATTTTGTATAGCCTGTGATATATTAGCATAACATCATGAAATAAACAGATCGTAGCGGTAAATTAAATATAACTATCAATGTTTGAAAAATATCCAGGGATACTTCGTTGATAAAAACGTGTTAGTTACATGAAAAACCTTAACGTGTAAAAAATTCAATTTGATATTTTCCAATATTTTACATAAGGCTATGGTTACATTAACGTAACATCATAAAATTAAGAATGTTAATGGTGTTGAAATCTTCTTTTATTGATAGGATAACTTAAACACTTCTGTCGCGAAAATAAATTCCACGTTTATTGCGCAACAAATTGAATATATAGATGTTCAAAACCTTTAATTTTTGGATGTTTCTATAATTTTGTCGCTAATATTATAGTGACATAACATAAGCAAATTTCATATATCACTAGTGATAACAATTGTCGATGATTTAAATTATTATTGCTGCGGAAATATACCTTTGTAGGAATTCATTTTTGTAGTTCAAAATGAGAAATATTCAATTTAGGTGTTGGTTTGGATATAGTTTGTTTTTTTAGAAAAGTCAAACCTTTGGTAAAAAACGAAAAGTACAAACTACATCATTTGCTTACATAAATCGAACTGCATCTCATTACCGGAAAAATGTTAACTAGTTCAAAAACTTGTAGTGTGAAAGAAGTTCAATTTGACGACCACCGATCGGGCATTTTATGAGTTTTTGTAGAAATGTACGATTCTTTTAAACCCTTCACTGTTGTGACAAAAATTGTCGCATACCTATACTGTGAGTCGCTTGATCGAAAGACAAATAAAAGGCTCCATTAACTCATAGAATACTGTTTCTATACTAAATTTTTGTACAGGACTATTATAACTAAAATTCACCTACTGAAAAGTCTCCAGCGATAGTACTAGTGCTCTATAAACGAAACAAAATTTCGCAGTACCTATGGTTAAACTGAAATTTACAATTTAAAGTGTGAAAAATGAAAAAAAAGCAGCGGTCTGTGAAACTGCTAACAGCTGTTAAGGGTTAACATAACATCATCCAATACGTATGTTAACAATAATGGCATCTGTCACTATTAAGAAATACCAAGTATTTCTTTGGTCAAAATTAGTTTGATAGCTTTTTTTGGTACAAATGGAATTTGAGTCCCCCCAAAACATTAACTCGATATTTTCAGATAGTTTAATGGTCTATTATGCGGACATAATGTAATGAAATTGTAGGTGTTAACAGCAAAAACATCTGTTGCTACTATTATGAAAAATATCTTTAGTGAAAATAAGTTAAACATCTGAAAATACACTTATATATTACAGAAAAAAAAACTAAATTTGGGAGTTAGTTTAGGTATAATACCTTTGTTAATGCGGTTCTCAAAAAACTATTTTACCCCCACTCAACAACGCTAACATTTCTGACATTTTCTCGGGCTCGTTTTTAATCGTACAGGTATGTAATTTGCATGTATGACTACTGAAGTGATTTGAAATCGAATAACGTTTTTAATTTTTCGATTAATACATTATATTTTTAATTAGAAGCAATTGCTGTCTCATATTTGTCATACTCGAGTTGTCGCGTCCGGTAAATTGGCTCAAAAAACCAAATTTGACAGAATTTTTTGAAAGATCCTGTGACTTTATCTAAAAATGAAAACGCTATTCGATTTCGTAGGTTCCGAATGAGTACACCTGCCAGTTTTATGCGTTTACGAACAAAAATGATTTCAGGAATGTGTTAGAAAGTTCCCAGTTGGAAAACAACCTTAAAGAAAAGCGACATGATATTTCTTTGGAGCAAAAATTAATTCGATAGTTCGATATCTATTGTGTATTAAATTGAGCTACGATAATCCAAAAAGTCTTCGTATTCATAATTTTTTTCAGCGTTTGTTAATCGTGTTGTTAAAATAAATTAAGCGATATTCTGCTTGTAAGTTTTATTTTGATTGATATATAATTTTACTTATTTTATTTTATTTTGCCTGTGATTGTCTAAGAGCTGTATTCAAATAGGCCAAATTTAGGCGATTAAAGTTTTAGCTTTTTTTGCAGATTTTGTACTTCATTCTTGATGTTTAAATAAACTGAATATTTTGTTGGTGAAAATATATTCCATATATGGAAGTACATCTCTTTTTTTCTATCCATGTAATGATTAAAGAGCACAACTATGGTTTTGTGATCAATTAATAATCACATCTATTGTGATATAAACGGAACTTCAATAATCCAAAGTCTTCATATTCATTTTTCAATTTTTAGAAAAACTGCCACTTCTGCTCTCTATCTTTAGAAACCTCAGAAACAAATATACTTTCGAGATTTGAAGAAGCATTTATGACAACAATTTGCTGCCACTGATTTTTGAAAACTACTCTGCTACTTCATGTGATAGTAGCAGAGAGTAGTTATCCAAGCAATGATAAAAACATGTTCAGGGAGAAAAGGTTTTTATTCTACACCGGGTAACTCCTGCATATTTTCCATCTAATCTGAATATATTATCGCTTAGTATATTCTCTATTTTAAGAGTTATGTGGAAATTTACCAAATTTATCTACCTATAGACGTACACAGAACAAAATTTAATTTTTATCATTTATAGCGAATAAAAGATCCTCGTCTCTCTCATAAATGAGCTCTGTCATACACTGTAAAAAAACAAGACAAATGCGCCTTAACCTACGAAAATACATTGTAACCTTCAACGAAAATATACAATAACCTCTTCTGAGTTACTCATCATTCTGAAAAGTGTTCTGTATCATTAGAAATCTCAGAATCCAAAATGTTTTCACGATTTGAAGAAGATTTGTAAAACCAAAGTTTAATTTGCTGCCACGGAATTCCGTAAACGTTTTCGAGTCGTTTTTAGAGTATCATCAGTTTTCTCAAACAGGAATATCGCTTTTTTGGATACTCTGAATTCTCGGTTAAACAGTTTCAATTTATACATGCAAGAGTAACAGAATTATATATTTTTTTAATGTTAATGTTATTGCTGCTAATTTATCATGTTTGTCACTAAAACCTGTTTGTTGAACATCAGAATGGTTACTTGGGAATGAATCGCATCCAGAAAGCCATATTTTGGGTTGGGAAACCGATTAATTCACTAAAAATCTATTCGGAAACGTTTTTGAAAATCCTTCGATGCAAAAGAAACTTTGTTTTAATAAATGCTTCTTCAAATCTCGAAAATCTATTGCTTTCTGGGGTTTCTAAAGAAAACGAAACGCTTTGCAGAATGGTGGGTAACTCGGAAGAGCTTATTGTATATTTTCGTTTGTGCTTATATTATATTTTTCTCGGTTAAGAAACATATGTCTTTTTCTACATAGTGTCAGAACCAATTAAATATACGGGACAAAATCGTGCAACCAGCATGTTTTAAATCACCAATTCAACTGCGTGAACGTTTTTTCATATGAAATAATACATTTACAAAAATTCAATATAATCATTTAGGTACCCACAATTCCAGGAAAAGGGCCTTTCCTTTATCTCCAGAAATATTCGGGAAAGAACAGTCAGAAACCTCAGATAGAAAAAAAAATTGCGAAATTAATGAAGAATTTTTTTTTTTTTTTTTCGAAATTTACAAACAAGAAACAGGTTTTTATTTCAGAAAACTTTTTGTAAACCAGAAACATTCTGTTTAAACTGTTTTTCTCCTTTTCCAATTGACTTCTAAAGATATGGGAAATGTTTTTAAAACTGAGTGTGACTAACTCTATTACATTAAAGTTTCATAAATGTTTTTGCTATATATCAGGCAAAGTTTCACATTCATTCGTTCTTATTTTTAAGCAATGTGATGTAGAAAAGTTGTATCTAGAAATCCCGCTTATTCCTATTCCAAAACATGTTCAATTCTTTGGTTAAGCCTAATTCTTTTGCACGATACATAATTAACTTCAATTTCTTGTGTGCTTGAACATGCTTATACAATCACACAGTTGAAAAGTATTTGTCAATTTGTCGAAACAAAATTTCCAGTCAAGACGCCAGTAAAATGCTATTTATTTTCCCGACATGATCTGTATTTATTAATAATTTACGAGCCTACTGATTTTCGAAACGCATCTGATTAGTCTTTTTATAGTTTACTAGCAGGTTTTGGTCACTATGCTGGTCGGTTTTCCAAATGCACTGTGAATCAAACGAAATATATTGGTGAATTTGATGTTGTGTTTTAAGGTGGTTCTCAAATGACCTGCGCAAAACTTTCTGACATATTTTGAGACGCAAAGGAATAAAATTGGCAGGCCTGACTATTGAAACGATTTGAAATCGAAATGAGTTTTCTTTCTTTTTTTTTTTTTGATAAATAAATTACCTATCGAGTTATAAGCGATTCGTGTCACGTGACAAAAAACGTTTTTCCCATTTCTCGCGTTCAAGCATCGGGAATCCGGTTGAAAACGCCAAATTTGGCAGTGTTTTCTGGAAGATCTTCTGCCTTTACCAAAAAATGAAAAACGTGTTTTGATAGCATAGTTTCTGAATGACCGCACCTGCTCATTTTATGCGTTTCCAAACAAAAATGAATTAAAAAAAATTGTCATATAGTTGCCAGTTTGAATTTGAGAACAGCCTTAAAGCAACATGGACCTTTACCCCTTACGCATTGCGCTGAAAACGATACCAACGCCATTGCGCCATTATTTTTCCTAAAGTGCAGGCAAAATGTGAGATGTTAAAGACTAACTCTTTTAGTTGATCATTTAGAGTATAAGATTTGGGTAAAACACGATAAACCGATATGCAGTATACTAAAATCATCCCTGTACTGTTATCTAACTAATAGTACAGGGAAACTAACTAAACCCATCCAGCAGAACATTTTAAGAAGGCTAATCTTTTATAATCGTGTTCAAGATATTATAGACCTTTCCCCCATAATTATATAACGAATCAACGTAGATGGATATGCAATATTCTAAAACCATCCCTGAAAATTTATTTACCTAACAATGCAAGTCTCATCAAAATCCGCCCAGTCAAACTTTCAAAAAAGGCTAATCTTTCATAATCGGGTTCACCTTATTATTGAATTCCCGTCATATCTCTATAACTAAGCAACGTAGAATGATATGTTGTATACTAAAATATTCCTTGAAAAGGAACACTATATTCCTTTTCATTTCCCCCATTATCTAACAGTGCAAGTCAAATCAAAATCCATTCAGGAAAACTCAAGTTATAAGCAGAAGAACGAAATACCCATTTGTATTTTATACAGCGTGGCCAGAACTTAAAACACCCCTACTCCGACCTCTCTCTATATTGAATTACTCAGTGTATAAGCTTCAAAATTTGTACACATGCTATTAAAGACCTGGGGGAATGTATTACGCAGAAAAAATTGTTCCAGAAATCACCGATACATGACGCTGTAGAACTAACTGGACATGTGACGAAAAAGATACAAAAACACATTTTAAACACATTTTATTTGAACGTGCCAAACATTCGTGTGACAAGGACTTTATCAAAGCAGGGAATGCTGCTCAATAGGGTTCTCTTCTTGACGATATAAAATCTGCAGTCTGTGGTCACCTTGTTCAACTGCGGATCGTCGACTGAGATGCTTCTTAGATGCAGAGTGACACTTCCTTTAAACTATGCCAAGATTACCATGCGTCCTCGATAAACAAGATTTTTTAAGTGTCCCCACAACCAAAAATCACACGGATTAAGATCCGGAGAACAAGAAGGTCAGGTTGTTGGAAACGCGCAACTGATTACTCTGTGATTAGTGAACGCTGCTGAAGAAACTGTTGTACGCAGAGTTCATTATGTAGAGACGCTCCCATCTCGCATAAAGATAATTCATTCAAGACATTGCAGCTCTTGCAAATGGGGTACAACAAAAGTTTCGAACATCCTTTTGTACCTGTTGGCCGTCACACTGCATGTCACAGGGTTATTGTGAATAGACTGTTCGAAAAAAAGAAAGGTTTAAGAATAAATGTGTCTGGGATTCCACACCAGACTGTCACTCTCGGTGAGTAGAGTGGAATCTCTTGAAATGTACCGGGGATTTCAGTTTCCCAAATGGTACAGTTATGGGTGTTCACCATTTTACTGAGATGGAAATGGGCCTCATCGCTCCACAGAATCATCCATGGCCATGATGCACTCCATTCAACTCTTCAAGTTTTTTTTTTTTTTTTTTTTTTTTTTTTTTCTGTGGTTCAGCGCCGTCTATCAGTATTTCTGAAGCTATTTTTACTTTCTTCTATCTTTACAAGAAGAAAGTATTGGATTCATGAAATTTTTCGACTTCCGGTTTTTGACGAATTTATACGTTTTAGAAGGTCCTGAACACGATTTGACTGTTTTTAGAAAATGTCCCTCTGTGAGTCTGTCTGTCTGTATGTGACAAAAATTTTGTGGGCGCTCTATCTCAAGAACTAATGCACGAAATTTAATAAAACTTTATATTCAGTTAGTCCCTGATATAAATTAGTGTTGATTAGTTTTTGGGGAAAATCGCCCAACAGGTGGCGCTGCCATGCTGCATTTTTAGCGATTCCCGCAATAGCTCTATCTCAAGAACTAATGCACTCATTTTCATCAAACTTCATATTCAGTTAGACCTTGACATAAATAGACGCTGATTACGTTTTGGTGTAGATATCCCAACAGGTGGCGCTGCTATACCACTTTATTCAGGATTTTTACGATAGCTATATCTCAAGAACGAATGCACGAAATTTCCCAAAACTTCATATTCTGTTATACCTTGACATAAATAGATGCTGCTTACGTTTTGGTGTAAATATCCCAACTGATGGCGCTGCTATGCTACTTTTTTCATTATAAACACGATAACTATATCTCGAGAACTAATGCACGGATTTTTATCAAACTTCAGATTCAGTTAGACGTTGACATAAGTTGTTGTTGATTAGGTTTTGGTGTAAATCTCCCAACAGGTGGCGCTACTATGCTACATTCTGCAGGATTTAGACGATTTTAGTAATAGCCCTATCTCTTGAACTAAAAAAAAAAAATCTTGGTTTTGAAATAGAATTTACCACCTGAAAAGGTTATCCCATCAATGCACTTCTAAAAAGAATGGTGGCCATAGAAAAAAAGCGTCCATCAAGCGTGTTTGGGTTGAAGGAAGTAATATTGCTATTCCAGAAAGTAAAATAATAATTCTCATTTCTTTTTTTTTTTTTTTTTTATCTGACCGAGATCTTTGATATAAAATTAATTTGAATAAAACAAATTAAAAATTAATTCTAAAGGTTAACAAACTTCATTATTCGGCTCAAAGGCCTTGACTTTGTCAAGCGCCCCCCCCCCCCCCCACCCACACACACACACCTAAATAGGGGGTGATTGCTACGGTCTGTGTACAGGAATCTCAAAAATACATGAAATTCGGTAATGTCACGATGTAAAAATCTAATAAAAATAAAAATATATAATAAAAATCTAAAACGCATGTATGTGCACTTCTCGACCATGAAAACTGAAAAAGAAAAATCACTGGATGCAGCCACTTCGTTGTATAGGAATCTCAAATGTACATGAAAATCGGTAATGCCACGGTCACTAAAATGCATGCATGTCGTTCGAATAAATGTGCAATAGGATAAATACAATACATCAATTACTAGAAAGTAATGATAAGAAGTCTACTTATTAATGATGTTATTGATATTAAATGAAAAAATCAAACTGATACTGAGTGCAAACGAAAGTCCTAAAAGAAATAAAAACGTTGGCACAGTTATGATTTTTTTTTTTTTAGGAAAATTTAGATGAAATTATGAAAATTTTTGTGCCCTAGGCATGGGTGTCTATGCGATAGTCAGGGTCTGCTCACGTAAATATACTCGGATTGCCATGCAATTGATATATGTTATGGATGTTTACTATGACTTGTTCAGTATTGAAAATGAAGTGTGTAGAACAGGGGTTCTCAAACTTTTAGACCGATGTACCACTAAATCGAAGTTCATACTTCCGCGTACCACCAAGTAACAAGCGTAAAGCTAATATGGAAAAACCTGTCTAAAACGAAATATCTCTCCGGTTTTTTTAATTTCTTTTATAGCAGATTTTATTGCATTTAAAAATGAATTATTACATTACTAAACTGACTGCTTTATAATAACATTCAAGTAAAAAGTAGTATCATCATTAAATTTTAATAATGCATACAATATCAAAATACAGCATTTTAGTATAATAAAAAAGGCGCAATACTTAATGACGCACACTGATTCATATACTGTTGTAGTAGACTAATGAAAAGGGTGGGCTTGTTTCATCAAGCACAACTTCCTCATGTCTGGCTCAATATTAAGAAGTTTTAGTAATAAGTCAGATTCGATGTTTAGTTTATTCCTGTATTTGTTTTTCATATAACAAAGGGCGGAAAAGAACATTCACAGAGATATGTTGTGCTAAACACAAAAAGACTTTGACGATATTAGACGGTACTCTAATATTCTCGCCAGCGAAAATTCTGTTACATTCATCCTTTTGAATGTGGACTCCAGTAATCCATCACAGGAGATGAGAGCTGAATAAGTTTACTTCTTTCCTCTCTCGTGAGATACAGTGCAGGATAGGTCTTCTATAATATATAGGATGGTATATAGGAGCCTTAGTGCAGGGTGTCTCAAATGAGAAACGAATTTCCAGAGCCTGATTAAAGTCAGGTGGAGCCCAAGGCTCAGTACCTTTTCGGAGCCAGTCTCAAACCAAGATAATAGCTATAAATATTTTGGGGGAGTATTCGGTGGTTATCCTTAGATATTATGATATGGTTACCAAGTTAATCAAAATCTTATTTGGTTTTGGGGGAAATAATTGCAAAAAACTGCATTTTTAATAAACTTTTTGCAAACAATTTTATTTATTTTGGGGGCTCCCATCAGTGGTGGGCCCTAGGCCACGTCCTAGTCGGCCTCTGCATTAATGCGGCCCTGCGAATTTCTTATCCAAAGCTTAGTTAGCGCATTTAACATAGACTCAATACAACCGTATTAATAATCTGAATACCTTTAAATGCGACAATAGTGTCGCTCAGTAGGGAAATACTTGCAAGTTTCTTCATACATTTATGTATATACCACCTCAATACATATGTACAATGCTTTGCCTCAAATCCGCACTGCATGACCACAGTTTTGTTTGATTTAAATAATATTACTTTCTTGACCATTTTAAATAACTTTACTCTCTTAAAAACTGATTTTCATGAAATAGGAAGAAACTATAACACTTTTTGTACAAGAGAAGAAAAATATTTTAATCAACACAATGAATCAATTTATGAATTATGTTTGAATTAAGACTTTTATTTCAACACCTCCTAGAAGCTCTTCTAGTGCAAAGAGTACAATGGGTTATAAATTACACTTGGAATGTTATTTTGTTTTAATTCCTCCTACTCACACAAGCTCCTCTTACTTGCAAGCATTCAGACTTTACCTTCAGATAATTCAATTTATAAAGCATGTTTAAAAACAGTTCTTCCGCTAATTAAAAATACTTTATTCATTCCTTAATTTTAAAATTAGGTCTTTATTACAAAATTCAACTTTAATCTATATAAATCCAATAATTGTGTTTTTAATTCTGGAAAACTGATTGTATCATAAGCGTTGTGTGTGAATTTCAGCAAGTCTACTATAACAAACATTTCTGGTAACACAAAAAAAAAAAAAAAAAAAAAAATAGAAAAAGCGTTTACAGGTCCTAAATCGCGTTCAAAAAATATTTGAAAATTTCCAAGTTAATAAAGACAAGCCGTTTTCGATTCCATAATAATATGTTGCATTTTGAATTTTATTTCACGTACCAGTAACGGACTTCTGCGTACCAGTAACCAGAGCTTCACGTACCAGTACTGGTACGCGTACCATAGTTTGAGAACCCCTGGTGTAGAATATAGAGTTCATTTACAGGGATGCTCAAAAGAATCCCGTTACATTACGTTCTATGGAGAAAAGTCGTTTGTGGCGTATTTTAATGCTATTAGACTATATCTCAAACATAGTGAAAGTGATACATCTCACTGAGGTGCACTACAAGATACTTACTATAGAAGAAGGCATTCATCGGTTACAGAAACACACAAAATAATTCGGCTACAGTACTGTCTAGTAACAATAATTACTGGAAGTGCGTTTTCAGTTGTGGTGCGCGTTTTTGAATTTAAGTAATTGTTTGTGTATTACTTGTTGTGTATAAAATCTAAAGATCCTATACAGGGCTGCACAAAAGATCTCGAGTATATTTCCGTTCATCGGCGGTATTTGCTGTAGGGGAATTTTTAACTGTGCTATGCATTTCCTAACTGAAGTAAATTGTAGAATACTAGCATACATACAAATCTATAAATCATATACAGGGCTGCACACAGTAATTCGGATGTTTTTTTTTTTTACTATTGACGGTAATTCCAGAAATTGCGTTTTCAAATGTGCTATGCCTTTTCGAAATTGTATACTTAGACATCCTCTTATTAAACAAATTTTTTTAATGTATATAGTATTCTATATGTTCGAAAATGTTTATAATCTATGCTTGATGCATGATTTTCCGTTCTTGTACTCTATAGTAGTTATATATAACCAAACTAATTAACTGTTCTTTCCTAATCCCGCTTTCATTCTTTCTTTTTCCCCTCTTCTTAAATAGACTATTTGTTTGTGAATTTTACTTAAAAAAGTAATAATTCCTGAGTGCCGGAAACGGTATGTGGTGTGGGGAGGGGGGTGAAGGACTGCAAGTGCCTGAAAAGGGGGGGGTGCCCGTATGTTTATATCTACATGACTATACGTGCTATTCTTACACAAATGCACACAAACATGTAGAGGGCCTACAGATATAGAATAATTTATTACAGCTACAGATCATTTCTAGTATTTTATGATACAGGGTGATCGTAAATATTAGTTTTATTCAATTTGTTTCCGTCTGCCTTATTACACTAAAAATAATAAGTCCAAACAAGTGTTCCCCGAAGTTTTTATGAACATATTTCTCTGGTAGATCCTTGTAACTCACTCCAGACAAATTCACCATAATGATACAGAATGAAATGTCTAAAATTAAACAAAATAACACGAAATAATATGGGAAAAGTAATTTTAAATATTTGTAAAAGCTTACAGTAGTGGATGATAACAAATTATGAATTTTTATAATCGATCGACTGTAACAATGAAACGTGCAAATACATAATTCGAGACGCAGCGTCACATTTTCGCAACCAATTTTAGCGTCGTTGATATTGTTATGTATGATAAATTAGATGGCACAGATAATGAAACTGCCAGTCAGTTGGTGTAGCAGTGATTGGGAGGGTTGCCGTAGCAACAACGCACAGCCCGGTGCATGCATGACAACCCGATTACTGATGACTGCTTTAAAGTCATGGTAAGATTAGTAATCGGGTTGACATTCTTTTCCCATTGCTATAAGCTGCGCTATGTTGCTATAATAATACCTCCTGCTTGTGCGCCAGCTGACTAGCAGGAAGGCATTCTTACTTATAATAATTATGATAAGGGGGGTCTTGATTGGCAAATGATATTTAATGTGTACAAAAGATGTTATAACACCCCCACTTTAAATATTAATGCGGACGCCAATTATTAACTTAAAGCATACGAAAAGAAGTCTTAAGTTTTCAAAATATTAATAATTTATTCAACGTTAAACTTTTCATCCTTTTTCTACAAAAAATATTCGAAAAGTAAAACAATTTTCTTTTGCACGTTACATCTTATAAAAATCCATCACGAAAACGAGAATTAAAGATGAGAGGATAATAATAAAAATAAATAATGATGGACTATAAATGTAACATCAAGTACGTTATCTGTATCATTTATTCTATCATATATATCAATATGATAGACAAAAAAAAATGGTTGCAAAGATGTAACGCTGTGAGACACCTAGACGACCTAGACGGAATACTATACACACGCAGACCCATAATGTTTACAAAACAATGCTAGTCGGTCGTTATGGTTACAGCGTAAATGGCAGTTAAGTTTTTTTTTTTTTTTTAATTGAAAGCAAAATTTAAAAAATGACAAATTCCGTAAAAACTTTTATTATTTTGATGTTTTTGAAGTATTTAGGAAACTATGGCGGACAAGTTGCATGGACCTGGTTTCCTGAATGCATTAACTTGGATATAGACCTGTGCAGAGTTTAAGCGCCAACCAGCCAACCGTCGTATTTTTCTAATTTTTTTAACCGACTGGATGTATTTCAAACAAATTAAAGTCTGCAAAAAGAAATTTTAAATCCCAAACAAGTTATCAATTTTCATCCTGAAATGGAGTTGTCTTCCAGTAGAATTGTTTCGGCATTCTTGAAATTTTTTTGCTTGTAGTTTATAACGAAATAAGTATGTATTATCGCATTTAGATACTATTTCCCTTCTAATGTTAAAGTTACACAGTGTTATTTATGCAGTCAAAGTAAAAATGAAGCATAACATATTCATGTTATGAGTCATTTTAATTTGAATCGCAGATTTTCACTTTTAGGGAAATGATTTCTTTTCTTTACATGTTTGCTACAATAATTGTATTTTGTAGCTCTGTATGAGATTTAAAATAGGAACAGGTGTCGCAGACACACAGGGGTTGGCGCAATTTTTGTTTTTGTTCCATTTTGGCTCGAATATATTTTAGATCTAGCCTGCGAGAACAGCATGTTGGTTTTATTGTACTTTGAAACTATTTTATTATAAAGCACACACAATTTTATTATAATTTTATTTATTTTTATATATAAAACACACACATATATTTTTTTTTTATGTTTACACACATTTTTATTATAAACACACAAATTATTTTATTATAAAACACACACATTTTTCACTTATGTTATTGGTATATCATCATTTTATATTATCATCCTCTGTTTCATGAATATGCATGTAATAAGCCACTTTGGAACAGATGCTTTACACTCACGCAGCGTTGTTTGGCGATTTTTTGGTTGGCGCGATTTTCAAGCCCACGCCAAACCAATAACTAAATACAATTGCTAGGTTGCCATCAAAGAAAAAAAATCCCCTAAATTTGGCGATTTTTTTCCTTTTTATAACAGATTTTTTTTAAAAAACTGTGCGTGAGTGTATGACATTATAGCTGCCACTTTTATTGTTGACAGTTAAAAGTAATACTACATTGTTCTATGTATTGTCAAGTTCATTGCTGGTGCAACATTTCTGAATGATCTCATGATGCTTTCTGTTAGTATAAGATGCAATGCATTTTTCATTTTATGGAGTACATAGCATTTATTGTTTATTTAAAGAACACACACAAAAGAAATCTGGTACAGAACTGCCTAAGATCGATAATTGCTGAAAGTGCATTTTTAAACTTATCCAGTTTTGAGTGTATTAGGTGGTGTGCAAAAATTCTGTAGATCGTATACAGGGCTGCACAAAAGAATTTGCACATATTACCAGATGTAAACTGATAGTAATTGCTGCAAAATTAATTTATTCTGAGTTATGTGGGTTTTTTTTTTTGTACTTCTCTATTATCCCGTCGTCCACTTTTCATAACAAAAAACTATCGCCAAACTGTAAGATTAAACGTAAAAAATGCAGTCCCATTTACTGGATGTCAGAAGCATTATACTTGTTTGTTATGTCATCAAGTGGTTTTTAATTCGATATTTGCGTGTATTTTTCATTATGTTTTACTGATTTATTAGTTATTTCATTCATTAAAATAACAATTGTGTCCTTAAATTCTTATATTTTATTTTTTTATTTATTTTGTAATTCCAATGGCAACGTTCTCCCATTTATTTGGTGTTACAGTTTTGATAGTTTTTTGTTATGAAAAGTGATCGACGTGATAATAGAAAAGTATTGTTTTTTTAAGTTGCTTATTTAGATATCTCATTTCATTCTAGGAAAAAAAATGAAATTTTTTAATAATCTGTTAGTGTTGTTGGAAAGTGTTTCATTTGCATTACTATAAAATTAACAAAACCCTTTAAAAAACATCAGAAAAATCACTATACACAAGGCTTTAATGTGCAAATCAATACTAGTTATACATAAATTTCTATTAAAATAAATAGTGGCATCCTTAAAGTTTTCACACATGCAGAAATATTGTTTCTTTGTATAATTATTATTTTTTAAAATAAACAGATCAACGATACATTTTGATGGCTTTTATATTAGTATTTCAACTTTATGATCAACATTAAATTCCCATTATAATTATCTCATTGTATATCAAAAATTAAAAAAAATTTTTGCTGTTCTTAAAGATTTTACACACACTGTATTTTTTTTTTTTTTGTTCCAGGTTCTCATCTTCAAAGTCAATTGCAATGGAGTTCGATAAATTATGATACAGTTTCTTGAGTGAGATTCACAGACTGTTTGATATAATTTTGCATTTCAACTAGCTTAAATTTCATCGATCTTCCCATTAGTAATCTTCTCTTGATGTCATCAGCTACAAGTCTTGCCAGTAAAATTCCTAAAAAGAAAGTATATAGGTATTATTTAAGATTCTTATTTAATATTTGACAGCAGAAACTAGAACAGATGCTTTACACTCACGCAGCAAAGTTTGGCGACTTTTTGGTTGGCGCGATTTTCAAGCCCGCGCCAAACCAATAACTTAAGGGGCCGCTTCACTTAAACTTCCAGACTACGAAGTCCCATGTTAGCCTATAGGAAAACTCCGAAGTACGATTAATCATTACCTAATATAATTATTAAAATACGGTTTTCACCATCAGAAAGAAAAAGTCAGATGCCGAACTTATGCATTTTTAAAAATTATCTCCTTAAATTTTAAATGTTTTTAAGAAGATGATAAAATGTCATCAAGTGGAAACTTTTAAAGTTTATAAGGAATTTTTAAATAGTTAAAATTTAAGGAGACATTTTTTAAAAACGCACAAGTTCGGTATATGACGTCTACTTTCTGATGGTGAAAACCGTATTTTAATAATTATATTAGGTAATGAGTAATCGCGCTTCGGAGTTTTCCCATAGGCTAACATGGGATTTCGCGATCGGGAAGTTTCAGTGAAGCAGCCCCTTAATACAATAAATAGCTAAGTTGCCATTAAAGGAAAAAATCCCCTAAATTTGGCAACTTTTTTCCTTTTTATAACCGATTGAAAAAAAAAAAAAAACTGTGCGTGAGTGTATGACGTCATAGCCCAGAGACTAGTTTTGAATGACAATAGTTATTTATGAAAATATGGAACAGATGTGTTAACTTATGCACCGATATTTGGCGACTTTTCGATTGGCGATATTTACAAGCCGACTCCAAACCAATAACTTAATACAATAGCCAAGTTATCATTAAAGGAAAAAATCCCCAAAATTTGGCGACTTCTTTCCTTTTTATAACTGATTTTTTTTTAAAAAATGGTGCGTGAGTGTAAGACATCATAGTTGAAAGTATTCTAATTCATGCGAAAGGAGAAGTCCTTTTAGTGAAGAAATACTCTTGCAGTGATCCATACTATTTGAATGGATTGTCATGATTAAGTGTTAGTTACAGATTATTAGATTTAAAATAATACAATGTACAATTGAAGGGTACTTGCATTATCCAGTAGCAGAACAGAAACATTGCAGCAGTGCTGCAGATTTTTTCATACCTTGCAGATCAATCTACCAACTTAAAAAAATTCTGGGCTAAGGAAAATTGTCAAAATTTAATTTTTGTCTCTAGATTTATTATATTTTCTTCTTAAATTTTCTTTGTAAATGCAAATTTTGCTTTTTTATGATTTGGGTACTTCTCTATTATCCCGTCGACCACTTTTCATAACAAAAAACTATCGTCAAACTGTAAGATTAAACGCCAAAAATGCAGTCCCATTTACTTGATGTCAGAGACATTATACGTGTTTGTTATGTCATCAAGTAGTTTTTAATTCGACATTTGCGTGCATTTTTCATCATGTTTTACTGATTTATTAGTTATTTCATTAATTAAAATAACAATTGTGTCCTTAAATTCTTATATTTTATTTATTTTGATATTCCAATGGCAACATTCTCCCGTTTATTTGGCATTACAATTTGACGATAGTTTTTTGTTATGAAAAGTGGTCGACAGGATAATAGAGAAGTACTGAAAATATTTATGAGTGCATAATATTTAATTTTTTATGATTATTTTTATTTTGTATATATTATGTAAAAAATTTTAAAAATATATTTTATTTTGATGAAGTAGATCTTAATTATTAGAATGTAGTTTGTAAATTATTTCATACAATAATTTTTTGCATTTATTAACGTGTACAAATTTTATGCATGCAAAATGTTCATTCATTCTGTGATTTCATTCATTTTATTTATGGTGCATATTGTATTATTTATGGACTGACAATGCTTAGCTCAAAGAGAAATCTTTTACCTATACTATGTCATTTTCTTTCTTTACTTTATTTTTCTCTCTTTAATTTTCTGTATTTTCATTTTTTTGAACACATTTTCCCTAATCTTTGAAGTAATTTATACTTTTCTTGGTTCCTGAGTCAACAAATATAGACAAATGAAATAAGAGCACTATTCATAAGAAATTTTCTGTGTTTGCAGAAACTTTGGAGAATTAAACAAAAATATGCTGAGATTTATTAAAACTTGCAGAAGCCAAATGCTTTTATTACTTAGAATCTTAAATCTTGTTGCAAGAAAATCATAGTTAAAGAAAAAATAAAAATGTGTAATTTTTTTTTTCCTTGAACTTATATTTTTTACTTATAATGCAAAAAAATTCTCCTTAAATTATTTTCTCCTTATTAAGTACCTTTCAATAATTTTAGAAATATGCAGGCAAATTTATGCAGAAAATGTGTGGCAAATATACTTGAATTCACAGACAGTATTCAGTTTTTTACAATACTATGCTTGTATGTTTAATCCTTCTCAGATGTCCCAGTTCTGGTGCTGCGATTTTTATCTGTATGTTTCAGATAAGATATTTCAAAGGATACAATACTTCTAATAAAATATGTTTTTATTGATAATTTATGTTTGCTTAATTTCAACTCTTAAATTTTAGTTTTAAGTGTGTTATTTTACTAATTTTTATTCTTCTTTAGATGCTTTTGAAAAATCCTTTTGTTTCTCAAAGGAAAAAAGTTCTGCTTTGTTTTATAATTTTTATCATGATATTATTTTATCTAAAGATTTTAAGAATTCTAAATTAACATGATTGTTTCATTTGGAAGTTTTTGTTATTTTTTCATTGGAGAGGAGATTTGTCCATAGAAGAATTTATTATTCTTCGGCATCTTAATATTCTGAAGCAACTGAAATCAATCTATATATAGTGACTGATAAATTTTGTTTCCTTTTATGTAAAAGAAACAATTTTGAAACCATTTTCTTGTTCAGAAATAAAATAGATAAGCACTAAAGATTGGGCGTGATATAGTTTTTTTTATGTTTCCTGAAAATATTAAATTATAAGAGGCAATTGAATTCTTTTGGACACCTTTTTAATTTGAATTTTTCAAATTTTTAGGAACATGAACACATTTAAAATTTTGTAGGAAAAATATTTTGAGTACAAATTTATAACAAAATTTTCATGTTTTTTTTTTTTTTTTTTTTTTTTCATTTTAATATAACTCAATTAAAACTTGAGTTACGCTTAGATTGATGCTATTTTTTTCATTCATGTAGTTATAATTTTTTAACAGATGCAGTTGAGTAATATATACATTTTGAATAGATAGGACATGGCAACCAACTTTTATGGGGGTTTTCTACCACTATTTTTGAACAGAAAAATTTGTCTTATTTTTATGAAAATCATCAAAAACTTAGGATTAAATAAAGCAAATTTTTCTCTTCATAAATAGTAGTAGAAAAATGGATAAAAGTTTGCAGCTATGGAGAAGAGGATCTCATAAATATTTTTTGTTTTTCTAATATTTAAAAGATGATCTCATGAATGCATATATTTTCAGAGTGGAGGAAGTCTATCCTATTATTAATGCAGCAGTAGGCTTTACACTTGAAAAAGCATGGAAGCCAAATGATTGATGAATTGATTACATCTAACTTTAAAACTGAAGAAGAAATGGAAACAGAAACACCTATCTTAGGCATTCCATTTTCTGTTAAAGAATTGCTGGCTGCTGCAAGTAAAAAGATTTCTTTTTAAAGCTTTCTTACAATGAACGTACTTATATCAACTTCAACATGGTAAAGAAAGCATTAACAAAATGTGTAATAATTCTAATTTTAGTATTCAGTTTATGTATGAAAAAGTTGTTTTCAATTTTTTAAATGGGGAAATCTCTTAATATCGAAAATTGCATTCCTTAAATTGTCATTACAATATTATAATGATTTGTATAGTATTGAGAATATATACCTATTACTTGTTTCTAATTATAAATATACATAAAACTGTTAACTGCTATTGTTAAAAACAATTTTAAAATCTTTGTTATACAATTCTCAATTATATACTGCAGTCCAAAAATTAGGGGGCAGTGACCCCGGACGCTTTCGCTTTTTACACGGTTTGTCGAATATCTACTGAAATTCTTGACAAATTGTTCTTGAAACTCAAGGATGTAAAGCGCATGTTCGACTTCAAGACCAGTAGAAGCAGTATGTACTGCAATTAAAAAATTAAGATATTAAATATTGGATGAGATATGGACATTTGTGTGAAATAATTTATAATTGTGCATGCCGATCACTGTCCCTTAATTTTTGAACAGCAGTGTATATAATTATACAATTGGGTCATTCCATGGTAACTTACGTTACATTTAGAATAATTTTCTTTAGTAATTTTCATAATATAACACCAAAAAATATTGAAAATGTAATGTTGATATGATTTGTTAATTAAACCTATCAAAGCGAAATTAGGATGAAAATTACCTACCTTTAGTGCTATTTTTTGAACACTGGTCATATTTATTATGGTAACTTACGTTCTTTTTGTCAGAAACGTAAGTTACCATAGTAATTATAATTTTTAGCGTTCAAGAAATAGTACTAAATTTAAGTAATTTTAATCCAAATTTAGTTTTGTTAGGTTTAATTAACAATTCATATAAACATTACATTTTGAATATTTTTTAGTGTTATATTACTAAAATTACTGAAGTCAATTATTCTAAATGTAATGTAAGTTACCATGGAATGACCCAATTTCTAATTTTATTTAAATAAATAAAAGCATATTTTTAATTAAAAGATATGTTATTGTAATAAAAACCCCAAGTTTGTCTGTTGATCATACTTCCTACAGTAGTCTGTACAAGTATAAAGTTTGTAGGGTCACAAGGTGTGAAAAAATAGCATCAATTATGGTCATGTAATTAAAAATTTTCTCTCACACATCTCCCACTGAAATTCTCTGAAAAACTGGAAACTGAATCCTCTCATGAAAAACATTGGAAAACAATCCAATACTGGGCACTTGTCTCCAAACCAGAATAGTGCCGACCTATTGTGTAATGTATGCAGTTCACACAGACACCAAGCTTTTGAAACAAGAAAGAAATATTTTAAAAATGCGTATAATTCTTTAATTTTATTAAAATTATTTATTCTTGAAATTTTGCTTTTAAATTTTATAGATTTACTTCAAATGAATTACTTTTAATTACTTATGTGTTATTATTCTTTAAAATGAATGTGATAGATTAACAGGGTTCGGTGATATATATCAGTGGATATATATCTGATATTTATTTTCAAAATATCATGGAGTTTGATATTTTCGATATTTTCACATATTTGATATTTATTTTCAAAATATTGTATATAATATTTTTGATATTCTCAGTCAAAACAAGTGTAAAGGAATTTTTTAACTCTTATTGGCTGTGTCATTCTGTAGATAAAAAATGTTTGCTCGTATAGTGCTCTTTTTCGCACCTTCCCCCCCCCCCCCCCCCCCCTCCCTCCCCACTCGAACCAAGAAAAAAAAACTTTTCTAAGCTTTGTGTGAAGCTGAATTTTAAAATGGGAATCAATAATTATGTGGAACAGTATGAACTTAAAAAAGCCATTGAAAGAAAAATTATCTAATTTAGATAAACTTGCAAATGAGTGAAAAAAAAAATTGTGTCCTTTTCCCAATAATTATATGTATTTTTCTAAGTAAGAAGTTTTCACCAAATGTAATTTTTCTGTGTTTATACATATACAATCTATATAAAATCAGTTCCAGCATAGAAAAATTTAAAGTTAGGATGAAAATAAAATAACTCGAAAACGCCTTAAAGATAAAAATTGTAACCTCTGTTACTGGACAACATCCACGTAATTTGCAACATTTATATTGCTATCAAAATATTACTTTTAGTGTATTATATCTTCATTAGTGTACTAACTTCAATATGTAATTTTATATTCAAAAGAAAACAATTGTAGAGATTAATTTAGATAACAATGTGTAACCTCTGTTACTTATATTCAACAATGACAGCAAAAATTTTAAATTTTCTGCACTATAATATATATTTTTTAATGATAAATAGTTTAAGTATATTGAAAGAACAGATGCCTTTTGATGTTTTGTGAACATTTTCTAAGAGCTACTCATATACAAGAAGAAAAATAAAGAGAAAAAGTGAGATTAACAGAAATTATATATAGTAACAGAGGTTACATTTTTGTAACAGAAGTTATATTGAACAACACAAATTAGACACTAGAAGTGTATTTACATAACCACTGAAGCACTATGATGGATTTTTATTAAGCATATGAATTTTAAACACTACTTAAAAAAAAAAAAATATCTACAAATTTCTGCACTTATTTCTCCAATGTGTCCATGCAATAAGGGAACTTTTAAAATAATCTATTTCCCTTTGTACCATTTCTGAATAATGCAAAATTTTCTTAATTTGATTATAGTTTATATAAGCAATGTCTTGTATAAACTATAATTTAATGCTCATATAAACTATAATAATACTTATATAAACTATCATGTAATCAATTTTATACAGCATTCCAATGTTATCATATAATTTCAGAAGCATTACTCTAACTTCTCTGTCATACTCTAAATTGTCTTGTTCCACAGCAATATAGCAATATTTCATTTTCTTTTCTCTTGCCAACTAGATATTTGACAAGCAAGTAAAATCCTTTTATTACTTTGCCTGGTGTTATTTCTTGTATCTCAACAATGTTTTCCCTGAAATGCTCTTCTAGCAGCTACCAAATTCTCATCATCCGAATCATTTTCAGACTCCAACTCAAAAGAACTCTCTAAATCACTCAAATCCATGGTTGGGTCTGCTACTATCATTCTTGTCAGGTATTGAAAGGGTAAAGGGATGTTCAATGGCCATGCAGCCACCTTTTCTGCGAAGTAACGGTTGTCTCTTGTGTGTTCAAAGCATATTAGTCTGTTCATAAAAAGGTATTTATGCGCCTTTAAATGCACTGTTTTCACTTTTATCATGTATTATTTTAGTTTAATGATAATAAATGAATTTCTTACATAATTATATAACAGTAATTATTGCATATTAGTTTCATTAATGCACTGTCTTTTGTTTAAAAGAATTTCATTCTATTGTAGGTAAATGATTCATTACTACTTTACTAGTTACAGAAGTTTAAATAATAAAAAAAATATGCTGGTTAAATTGAAATGGATAACTTTTAATTGATTTTGTATAGTTTTAATAAAATTTCTTTTCTTCTGGTACCTTTAAAAGCTTTAGACAAGTGTGTGATCTTGGCTAAAAAACTGATGTAATTATTAATTTATATCAGGGTTGGCTTTTTACCGGTAAAAACTAGTTTTTACCAAGACATGGTAAAAACCTGGGAAAAAGTGGTAAAAACCTAAGAATACAATAAACTCTACAGTCATTGAACTGTATTTTAATACTATTGATAAAAACTGTATTTTCATGTAATTGATATATATAAAGTTTAATAGTATCATGATTATATGATTGATGAATAATTAGTATATGTTTTTGAGATATGAATTTTTAAATTAGAATAAAGTATTTATGGGATCATCTTCACTTTCTGTATATTGGATTTTTTCTCTACATATCTTTAAGTATTTTTTCCACTTATTTTAATTTTGAGAACTTAAATTTTTGGATATATTTATGTGGTTTAATGGTTATTATTTACAAAAGTTTTATTTTATATATATATATAATATATATATATATATATATATATATATATATATATAATAAAGCTTTTTATTAATAATGGATATATATATAAAGAGATGGGCAATAAAGAATTAGTCACTCTAAAGCTGCTGATACAGTACTTTATCATAGAGATTTTACCATATTTTTTATTCCAATAGAACAACAGATGTTCAGTATAGGTTTCACATTTCACAAAGCAGTTTTCCATTCCACTTGTACTCTACCCCCCTGCTTTTCAATGAGGAAACTGGTTTGAACAGGTTTTGATTTTGCACCTGCAAACAGGCATTACGCAACTTGACCAATCAGAAAGGCATTAAGTAACAGGTGCAGAAATTTCTGTTAAGAAGCCAGCCACTTAATATTTCTTTCTTTGTGTTTAGTTAGTTGAAAAAGAATATTAACCTCTTAGCCTGCTTTAATTTAGAGTTTAATTAGTAATCTTTAGTATGGATAAAGGAGGAAGACCTAAAGATCCCATTTGGGTTCATTTTTGGTGTGTAAAAGAAGGGAAAAAAACAATGGTCAAATGTAAAATGTGCTCTCATATCATGGGAGGAAAAACAGATAGAATGAAAATTCATTTTTCTAAATGTAATAAGAAACCAGGTGTATCTTCAAAAGACATAATAATTGAGACGTTGGAATCAGATACTGATAAAATTGAAGAAAATAAGCATGATTCAACTTATGAGACAAGTAAAGTAAGTGACAATTCAATTTTTGAAAGAATTTCTGAAAGTAATGAGAGTTCAACTTCCAAAAGAAGTAGAGAAAGTAGCGATACCTCTTTTAAATCCGATAAACAGCCTAAATTCCTTCAAAATGATTTACAGCAATTCGTTGTAAAAACAAGTTCTAATGTGAAGCATGAACTTGACCTGCAAGTAGCAAAGCTCTTTTACAGTTGCAACATCCCATTTAATGTTGCTGAGCAAGAAGAATTTCTTACTCTTATACAAAAATTGCGACCAGGTTACAAGCCACCATCAAGAAAAGCATTATCTGAAAACTTATTAAATGAAGTTACAACATTGCTTGAAAATGACATGACATCAGCCCTAGAAAATAAAGAATGTACCTTAATGGCAGATGGCTGGAGCAATATACACAATGAATCCGTGATTGCTTCTTGTTTGCATACAAATGGAAAATCATATTTTCTCAATGTAGAAGAATGTGGAAGTAATAAGAAAACTGCAGAATACTGCAAATCAGTTACAGAAAAATCTATTAAAATTGCTGAAGAGAGATATAAAACAAAAGTAGTAGCAGTTGTTACAGATAATGAAAATAAAATGCATAAGCTACGTCAGCTATTGTTGGAAGAAAGAAACGATATGCTTGTTTATGGATGCACAGCACATTGGTTGAACTTACTGGCACAAGATATAGCTCCAACATCCATTACTAATCATGTTGTTGATATACAAAAGTATTTTCGAAATCATCATCAACAAGCAGCATGGCTTAAAGAACTTCCTGATACAGTGAAACCCCAGTTGCCAAGCGTGGTACGATGGAATAGCCATATAGAATGTATTTCCACATTTATTAAGAATAGACCTGCATTATGTAACATTTGTGAAAATCATGAAAATGATATTGATATTAGAATTCAAAGATTAGTAAATGACTATAATTTATTTAAACAAGTGAAGGATCTATTTCAACAGCTACAACCAATAGCCAAAGCCTTAAATAGTCTTCAGAGCGATGATGCAACAATAGCAGATGCTTGTTCTGAATGGCTGAAATTAGTGCATTGTCCTGAATTAATTCCACATAAAGATCTTGTTAAAAAACGAATGGATTTGGCTTTAGAACCCTTTCACTTTTTAGCATGTATGACAGATCCAATGCACAAAAATAAAGATCTATTAAGTGAAGCACAAAAGGAAATGGCAAGAGAATGGCTCATAGATTTTATGCCAAATTCTCTTTCACTTCTGTTGGCATATGAAGCTGAAGGAGAACCATTTCCAAGAAGCTTCTTTAAAACAAAAGATGTAAAAGCCAAAGTTTGGTGGAAAGCGTTAAATAACAAAGAAATGAATCCCGAATTCATACATTTAATGGTGAAGCTTCACTCCATACCGTGTAGTTCTTCATCCATAGAGCGAATTTTTTCGAACTTTTCACATATCCACAGTAAATTAAGAAATAGACTTGGTGTACAGAAAGCTGCAAAGCTTGTATTTTGTTACAGAATGCTAAGAGGCTCCAAGGACATAGATTGGTAAACAGTACTAACATTTGTACAAACTACATTATGTGATTTTGTAAGCATTTGGTTTTTATTAAAATGATTAAGGTTTTTAAGTGTGATAAAAGTGTACTTATCATTTTTCTTTTCCTTTTACTTTAAGTAGAAATTAGTAAACTAGTCTCCATTAAGATAAATATAATAAATATTATAATGTGCATTTTCATAATAATAGTTATAATAAGTTTTAGGTTTAATAATGATAAATGTACAATAATATCTTTAAAATTTTGAATTCTGAAGAAAACATGGATGAAAGTTTTCTGGGCTTTTTATATTCCTTCAAAACCACTATTTTTATATAGCATTCTTTTACCTACCTAATCAGAAACTAAATTAGATGAATATTGTTATACGGAAATAGTTTTACTAAATACCTGAAAAAGTTTCACCCCTTAGAAAATGATAAATTGGTAGATAAATTTTCAAAAAAATGACAAAAACAGTCAAACTAATAAATTTTTTCAAAGATGGTAAAAACCCTGGTAAAAACATGTTTTTCCAAAGACGGTAAAAACCATCAGACGGTAAATACCGTCCAACCCTGATTTATATAATTACATTTTTATAGGTCTAATTAAATTAAGGTTATCTATAAGAAAAATGCATTTATTGTATCTTACAAAGTTACAACTTATATGGTAAATTCTCAAAGTACAGTCAACTCCCTCTAATCCGCACAGCTTGGGACCAAAGGTTGTGCAGATTATAAAATTTTGCGGATTATAGGTCATTGCTTTGTTTAATTTTTTTTCTCCTGCAATTTGACAGTAAATTAATTATTAATGCATAAATTAGTTGCTTAAAAAGGAAGATATTGTAAAACATTGGATTATTTAATTAAAAATCCCATTATGTTTAAGGAAAAATTTCTTTAAATTTTATTTTGCAATTTCTTTTGTTTGTTTTTACAATTTTCAAACATAGCATTAATTGTCATTTGTTTGAAAACTTTTGACTTTTAGTCTAGTATTTTTTTCTTTTTTGTCATTATTTCTTGTTCTGAGACAAAACTCTTTTCTGAAGAAAATCTAGATATTTATAACCTATATCCAAGACCTGCTCAAGAGTTACTTTTTCACCTTCATCATCATACTCTGTGTCAGAATTATTCTATTTTCAGGAGAGTTTAACATAGTATTCAGTACTCGTAATGAGTACCTGAGTACTCATAATGTCATTTGTGAAACACTCTTTATTGCAGCTTCATCTTGGGAGGATATTCATCCAATTATATTTTCTCCATTCAAGAAATCCAGCACAACAGTTAGTGAATTTTTTAGTTTTAGATTTGTGTTAGTGAATTTTTCTGCAGATTTCTGTTTAGCACTAACCAAATTGAAGCCACCTAAGTCAACATCATCACCATTACTGTCTATAACTAAAGATGCCGGCCACAAATTTTACTTTGCATCTACTAAAGTGTTTTTGTATACAGAGACTCATGCATCGGCCAAGAGAAATATACAGCACTTAGTTGTAAATTGCCTTCTATACTCCTCCATATTAGCCGATAAATCAGAGGTTATAATTTTGTGCATAAATTCCATTTTGTATTGGCATTTCATGCTACGAGTAATTCCTGATCTATTGGCTGAATAAGAGAATTTGTATTCGGGGGTAAAAGTAATGTAATGTAGATACATTGCCTTTTTGTAATAATTTTGGCACAATTGTGTAAGAGCAATAATATTTTACAGCGTACAGGTAAACAGACCTTTGTACTACAATGTATGTAGTCTTCATTTATAAAATGTTTTCCCAAACCATTATGTGAAAATTTGCTGGGTGAAACCACGCTGTTTTATTGTTACAACATGTAATAAGCAAGAAAAAAGTCTCGTGATTTTTTACTTTTTTTTTTTCAATGTGAAAAATAAAGTTTTACTTCATTGAAATACAAAAATTTAGGGAGGAGGGGACTGTCTACTGATAATCAATCAAATTGTCACCATTCCTGAATTTCTCTCTCACAGTTAATGGTAACCAAATTTTCATTGTTTACATCTGAAACAGTGTGCGGATTATAGGCGTTTGCAGATTATAGAGTTGCGGATTAGAGGGAGTTGACTGTATAACAGTTTCTTCCACTTGGAAGAAACCTATTTTTTCCAGCTGTTTTTTTCTACTGTTCTACTTTGGAAGTAACTTGCCAACTCAGTTGTCTCGAGACATTGTTACTCTTGGTCAACCCTTGCAGTAAATATCCCATCTATTTCATGCTTTACTATGGCATTACGTACAGCAGTCTTGCTTACTTTTAGTAATGATTTTTATAGTTTACTACATCAACAATTAGATGATTCATTAAATGAATTAATAGCTAATTTTGAAGAATAATATCTAACCTCTGTTTGTAGTTTGTAACAAAGGTTACATTCAGAAAGAAAAATATTATCCTGAGGATACACTTTATTACCCATCAGTCTTATTACTTGATAGTGGTACCAAATCTGAATTGATTTTATTTGTAACTACTTTAAAATCACAACATAAAGGTGATGAATAATTGGTAACAGAGATTACAGAGAGGATAAACACACTCCTGAGAAAAATGCAAATCAATCCATTCTATCTGACATTCATATCAAATATTCCAAAATGACTATATTGTGACAACTCGGCCACTTTTAAACTTCATTTGTGTCCTGTGATACTCATTTGAGAAGAACAGAAATAAATTATATCTGGTAGCAGAGATTACAAAAAACCTGAGAGACCCACTTTTTAATGATAAAATATGGCAAAACATAGAGTTAAGGAATTAATTTATGTGATATTTTATTTATAATACCACCTATTATATAATTTTATTACCTATTATACAATATGGCAATAAAATATCATAAAATCATAAAATATGGCAAAACATGGAGTTAAGGAATTAATTTATGTGATATTTTATTTATAATACCACCTATTATATAATTTTATTACCTATTATACAGTAGAAGATCTTTGTTCGGAGCTGGCGTGTAGCCAAATCCGGCAACCCTTTGTATTTCGTCATTTCTGTTATAAAGGTCAGAGTGTGTTTTGTTTTAGTGTAGAGAAGACCTGTGAGATTTACTTGGAATTGTGAAATTAAATATTTATTTACAGTCCACAAGAGTGAAGATGATTATTGAGTGAAGTTATTTATTAATAGAATTATTATTCTAGTATGAAACGAAACTATCTTTATAACACAATTCTCCATATAACGTACAACTTCTCAGATGTAAACAATGAATTTTACAGTCATGAAACACCTGCATTCCCACATTTTAAAGAGTCGCTAGTCTCTAGGCCTAAATTTGATATAAATATTCAACTTTGTCTCCTTAATTCAGAGCTTATTGCTGAAAAAACTGCTATGATTTGATACAGGTATGTTTGAACAATGTTTATAAAGTAAATTTAACAATGTGTGGAATGATCTATATTATGGGAAAATTTATAATCTGCACAACTCCTGGTAACAAGGAATGCAGTATAAAGATACTCTACTGTATTTTGGTATGTTTCACACGTATTTGGCCATGTTTTACAAGCTAAATTTAATGATGTGTGAAATGTGATCTATGTAATGCAAAATTCTATATAACGCACAACCTCGTGTTTTTAGGTTTTTGTTATAAAGATCTTCTGCTGTATCACCTATTATATATTATATATTTTACTTATATATCACTTACGTAGCTGTTGTTATAATAAAAGGCTTACACTTGAGAAGGAGAATGTTAAAATATTAAATAAAATATGTTCCTATTAAACTTCATCTTAAGGTCCAGTCAAAAACGTGAGTGATGAATTTTTAAATATCTCTTTTGTTTAATAAATAAAGTCTTAAACGTACCTGATATATATGTTTAATGAGCAAATAAGATGCATCAAAAGTGGTAGCGACACCAAGTAAAAGTGCTGAATACTTTACAAGGGAAAAATTCTTCATTTTCAGGACATGAATTCTGCATGTAAATGTAAAATGACCCTGCTACAATAATGCAAAGCCTCTCTGTCATACATTACGTACTCAATTATTTAGGGTTAAAATTTATTTGAACTATTTATTACTGTATTTGAAATTTATATTCATGTTGCTTAATTTTTGCTGATGGTGGTAAATGTTATCAAATCTAGGTAGTGAAGGAACTTTGACTGGTCTGCAGGAACTGTTATAGGAATCAGTTCTGATATTGAAAGAAACATTCATATACTAGCTTTCTTCTATAGTGTATTTTGTCACAAGCCAGCATCAAGTAAGTATATAATTTGAAATTTGTTTATAACTATTGCAAGTTTATAATAAATTGACACTTCTCTCTTAAATATTAAGATGATTGAAAAATATACCTTGCCCTCATTCAATTTAAATGCATTTCAAATCATTACATCATGAGCAGGGAAGACCGAGTTATGGATTATGTATATGCTCGGTCAAAATTAGCTTTGAGTTCAACTCAGTATACTTTTCTCTCTGTATTATTACTATAGTACTTTTTATTTTATAAAAAATAGCTTGACCCATAATCAAAATTACCCACTAATCAAATTTTCTAGAACATGTGACGCAAGCCCAATTGTCTTCTTGTGCCCGAAACCCGTAGGATATAAAATTTAGTCAAAATAGTCTGAGCCATTTTTTAGATAAAATTAGCTTGACATACAGTGACCCAAAAATGACCCACTAACTGGTTTTTCTCAAGCATGTGACCTAGCCCAACAGTATTCTCGTGCCCCAAAACCATAGAATGCAAAATTTAGTCTAAATAGTCTGGCCAGTTTTTTAGATAAAATTAGCTTAACCCACAGTGATCCAAAAATGACCCACTGATCAAATTTTCTTGGACATGTGACTTAGCCCAATGATTTTCTCGTGTGCGAAACTCGTAGGATATAAAATTTAATGAAAATCGTTAGAGCCGTTTTTTAGATAAAATTAACTTCAACCGTGTTGACTCAAAAATGACCAACTAATCAAAAGTTTTCGAACACTTGGCCCAGCCCAACAGTCTTCTCATGTCCGAAAATGGTAGGATGCAAAATGTAGTCAAAATCGTTTGAATTGTTTTTTAGATACAATTAGCTTGACCCTGACTCATGGTGACCCAAAATGACCCACTAATTGAATTTTTTCGAACATGTGATCTAAGCCCAATGGTTTTTTGGTGCCCTAAAACGGTAAGATACAAAATTTCGTCAAAATTGTTAGAGCCGTTTTAAAAATAAAATTTGCATATATATATATATATATATATATATATATATATATAACCACACACACACAAGATTTGCTTGTATTATAATATATGATAGACCATGCAATTGTAGAATGTTCTTATCCGTTTTGATAGTCGTTTTGATGGAGCCAAAATATGTCAGCAGTCTAATAAAACTTATTTTACTGTTTATAAAGTTTTAATTTTGCACCTTTTCGCAATTGAAAGAAGTATATTATGATAAAGTGTTATAAATTTTTTATATATTTATGTGGAGCTTAGTAAAGTTTAATGAACATTCCTCTTCGTGCAGCAATAATTTTGAGAATATTTCATTATGAAATTGATATTACACATGATTATTGAAATATTATAACGTATTTATAGATGGATATATAAAAAATATTTAGATCGTCAATTATGGATATAAATAAAATGACAGGTGTTCAAATAAAAAGAGTTTTTATTGTTAGAAACTGCATGTTTGTTTTCTCTTCATTTTTAACCGACTCAAAAAAGGAGGAGGTTATCAATTCGACGTGTATGTATTTATTTTTTTTTTTATGTATGTACACCGATTACTCCGGAACTATGCGTCCTATTTATGTGATTTTTGTTTTATTCGATAGAGAATACTCTCGAATTGGTCCCATTTAAATTTTATCAAAATTGGTTCAATACTTTTTCAGAAATTCAACAAAAACAAAAAAAAATAAACATTTTAAAAATAGTTAATTTGTTGGCTTTTGAGTGTTGCCAAATTTGAAAAGCAAAATTACATAAAATTGTGAATTAGATAAATATAATACAACATACAGATAAAAACTATAAATTATACTACAACAAATCTACTTTTGAATCTTTTAAAATCTTTTATGTATGTTCACCGATTACTCAGGAACTTTGCGTCCTATTTATGTGATTTTTTTTTTATTATTCGAAAGAGAATACTCTCAAATTGGTCCCATTTAAATTTTATGAAAATTGGTTCAGTACTTTTGGAGTAATTCAATAAAAACGAAAAAAAAATAAGCATTTTAAAAATAGTTAATTTGTTGGGCAGACGACTTTCATTTCATATCATAAAATATTCTATTACGTGAATTTGCAAATAATAAAAAGACTGACATATTTAAATCAGCTTTAACTTGTCGGATTTATTTTCATAGAACAAACTTTTTAAGATCTAAACAAAAAGTTTTGAGTGTTGCTAAATGTGAAAAGCAAAATTACATAAAATTGTGAATTGGATAAATATAATACAACGTACGGATAAAAACTATAAATTATGCCACAACAAATCTACTTTTGAATCTTTTAAAAGTTCCATTGTTGCAGTTTCACAGCAGTTTGGCATATTTTGACGAGCGTTTATTGGCGCATAATTAAATACATTGTTGTTTCAAATCCCATATAAATGTACGAGTTACAGAAAATATTTGGCGATTTATCACCTGTGGCGCACTAGTTGGAAACTGCCTTTAAAATATCCAATATCTATATTATATTATACAATACAGTTGTATATAAATGCTTCTGCAATTGTCTTTTAATATTTCTACTACATAATATTAACTATAGAGTGACAATATAGAAAGAAAGGGGTTACTCCGAATAGTATTATAGGCGACATTGTTGGCGCAGTGTATTTACCTTGTACGGATCGTAAAAATCAGTACACATTAAGCATAAGCACCGAAATCAGTGAGTTACCAGGGATCTGTTTAGGAAAAAATTGGGTCCTTTAAAGGACTCTTCACAAAATTTCTCATTTCAAAACAGGACCCTTCACAAAATTAATTTCCTTAAAACAGGACCCTTCACAAAATTAATTTCCCTAAAACAGGACCCTTCACAAAATTCTTTGTCTGAAAAATAGGTTTTTCACAAAAATTTTCCATCTTTAAACCGAACATTTCACAAATTAATCATTTAAAAGTAATATCTGACCTGTCACTTTTAAATATATAAAGAAAATATATGTATTTTACATCCATATATCTTGTTTAAAATGTATAAGCAAGAACCTGAATATAACGATCATTTCAAATTCACAAAATTATTATTAGATGTTTCACAAATATAAAAAGCTGTTCACAATTTCACAAAAACAGGACCCTGGGAAAAAAGTCTGGACAGACCCCTGGTTACACAGTTATCAAAACTGTAGTATACAGCCCGATTATGACACAATATCCAAGACGATTAGGTGAGAATAATGATAAAATTTCTAATCTTCCATAATCGAGTCTACTGCCAAGGTTAGCGTGAAATAAAAATATATTAGCAACAATATGGTTTAATGTTAATATATATATCATTAAAGGCTTTAAAGACATTAGATGAGAATAAAGATAAATTTTCTAATCTTCCGTACTCGAGTCTACAGTTGTAAATATAGATATCATTAAAGGCTTTAAAGACATTAGAGGAGAATAATGATAAATTTTCTAATCTTCGATACTCGAGTCTACTGCCCAGTTAACGTGAAATAAAAAAGATATTAGCAACAATATGGTTTAATGTAAATATGGATATCACTAAAGTAATAAATAAATAAATAAACTTTTTAACCAAAAAAAAAAAAAAAAAAAGAACCGACTTCAAAAACTACTAAAAAGCGAAAAATAAACTTTTTTACCAAAAATAGAACAGACTTCAAAAACTACTAAAAAGCGAAAAATAAACTTTTTTACCAAAAATAGAACAGACTTCAAAAACTACTAAAAAGCGAAAAATAAATTTTTTAACCAAAAATAGAACCGACTTCAAAAACTACTACAAAGTAAAAAATAATTTTTTTTAGGTAATAGTTAATAAAAAATTAAATTAAGAGCATTGTATTTACCATGCATATTATTATATTTATGTACATTAATTTGATTTTTTGGAGTCAATGCCAGCCAAGCCAAGTACAAAATTCAAAACAAAATATCCAATATAAATCGTAACACGCGTATAAGTTATGTCTACATAAATACGAGACAATAAAAAAAATACATATAACTCATCAAATGGTAGAAAATACAATGATTTAAATGATTAACTAATTTCCAAAGCAATGTTTGTCGACATATAGTTGCTAATCTCATTTGAAAATATACATTTATAACATCAGATGAAATGTTTAAAAATAGTAGCATGGCTTTAACTTGGCTTGGCTGGCACCGACTCCAAAAAATCAAAATAATGTACATAAATATAATAATATGCATGGTAAATACAATGCTCTTAATTTAATTTTTTATTAACTATTACCTAAAAAAAATTTATTTTTTACTTTGTAGTAGTTTTTGAAGTCTGTTCTATTTTTGGTTAAAAAATTTATTATATTATTCCTCCTTACATGATGTTTAGTAAAGTTGCAACAAAACATTTGAATATCATATATATCTTCTAACAATTAGATTTCTTTTGGAATATATGAATCTTAATTTTCTTTAATATTGAGATTTTAACTAATGTAAATTTAATACTGATAATTGTTGAGTCATTGTGACATATTAAGTAACATTTACCTCAGAAATTTATGAGACTCAATTAAATAGTCTAAAAAATTAAATCTTTAGTTCTATGAGTAATACTTTCTTTTCAATCTCATGACAATACATTATTTATTTTAATTATGCTAACCACTATTACTTTTCATGTTCCAGCCTTTTATGAAGTATGGGAGTAAGAAGTGTTGTATATATGTAATTATTTATAATTTATTTAAATTGTTGAAATAATTCATCTTTAATTGATTTACTAATTACGTTAACTAATTATAAGCATTCTTCTGATTTCCCTTTCTCATATTCTGTATAAGTTACAAACAAAAGAGATATCACCTTCAGACTTTTTGTATTATATTTAAATATTTGTATGTGAAAATAGTAAATAATATATCTTGTGCGATGGGGAGTACATGCCGGTGCTCACTGTGAACTTCCAATCAGGCAACCATTTTTCTTTGGTCTCAAGCTCCTGAAACAAATTGGGTCATCAAATTATGAAAGGGCATTAAATTCTTTGGAGCTTATACCAATTTTAATTTAAAAAGTTAATTTTTTCGCATTTTCTTCTTTAACCTTTTCAGAGTTCTAACAGATAATTAATCAATGAAAATAATACTTTTTGGTGGTATAAGCTCCAGCAAAAATGATTACCTTTAGTAAATAACTATTATACAAATAACAAATTTATAAAAAAAGATGAAGGAAATTAGTCTAATAGTTCTCTTCTTGAGAAAAGTGGTCACCCAGTTTAAAAAACATTGTTTCGAGTAAAAACAAGTTTAAGTTTTACCAGTGAACATGTCCAAAGACTTCGCACTGCAGTCTAATATTTTGTAGGAATATCTAATATTTTTTAGATGCAGGTTTAAACTTCTAAAGGAAAATTAAGGGCTAAAAGTATCTACAAACAACATTAATCAAGCCAGAATATCATCTAATTTATTCCATCAAATTTACAGTAAAAACTAATATAAGATAGCAAAGACAAAAAAAATATATATATCAATTATATTTTAACTGCATTAGAGGATAACATCTGTTTCGGAAAAAAAACTTGGGACAAAGATAAATAAATGGAACATTTGAATTTGAATTTAGAAATACAATGTAAACCCGTGCAGCAACAATGTCCAACTTTATCTTTTTTGTACCATTTATTTATTTTTTTCTAATCATTGATGAGCATTAAATAATTCGGTATTTTATTTTTGTGGTAACACTGATTTGATAAAAACTTTTCATTAACGAAATGTGAGTGTACTACATCAGAAGCTTGTTTAAAATCCTTTCATATGGTATCTCATTTGCCGTTCTATGTTTTGTATTTCCTTAAAAAAAGACAACAGAAATAATATATATGATAATGGCGTTACATTCAACAAGCAAAAAAGATTGTAAGGAATTGAAATATCATGAAACTGCTTTAGGGCAGCAATCTTCACACTTGACAGATGCAAAGAAAAATCAAAAATTTTGATCCAATGAAGTAGAACCTCCCCGTAAAGTGTGGAAGAATAGAAAAATTGCTAATTTGGAAAAACAAATGGTATGGTAGCAGCAATTTAAGTAAAAACAGATGTAGTAAACAACAAATCAATTTTTTATACCTATTTGCTCACACATGATTTAAAAATATACAGGCATCCCTTGACTTATGTAAGTAATGTGTTCTGTATGCTTTTATGTAACTTGAATTTTACGTAATTCAAATTTGTAAATTGCTTAAGTATAATTTGGTAAGAAACTGCAATATTTATTATCACTAATATATATATATACATATTTATTTACACAGTATTATTTTATAAATAAAGCAGCATGCAGCAGTATTTACTCGGATATGAATTATAAAAGTATGCAAAATATATAAAATTAAATTGAAAGAATACTTTTAAAATTAAAATGTCTTTTGTATTATGGGATTTATAAATTTAACATTGGTTAATTGGTTTATACCTAACGAATTTTAAATCTACATCAAATGACTATAAAATAAGAAATAATTTAAGAAGGCTGACTTAGCGTTTTGCCATGAAATTCCGATGGCAAGGCAAATAAATAGCATTGAGCAACATAATTCTAATGATTGAATCAGAGTTTTTTTTTTTTTTTTGCCTCATTTTAATTAATTTTGTGTTTGTTTCTATATCACCAATAAAAATATAGCTCTCTTTTCTATATAAAACTATATTATGTATATGATTTTTATCTGCATATTTTATTTATAAACTAATTATCAAAAGTATGCAAGCGCATATGAAATGCACTAGTATGTTCATTAATGAAATTTTTGAGATTTATTAAGTAACTGTGAATTTATGTAAGTCACGTAATATGCAAGTCGCAGGATTCCTGTACTTTAAAAACTTTTAAACTTTGAAATACTTTTAAAAAAAGAACCAATAATCAATATATATTTAGATTTATATTATAAAGATTTATCAATCTTTCTTTAAGGAGTTCTGTGCATTCGTAATAGTAAAAAAAATTAAGAAAATTTCACTGTATAATTATGCATTCTATATAAAACTACTTGATATCTATTTTCTACATGAATACAACATGAAAACTTTTTTTAAATGTACATATTCAGTTCAAATTTGCCAAATGTTGCTTTTTGTATTTTTCTTAAGATCACTTGATGATGTTTCAGGCAATCTGCCCGATACCAGACATTCATTTCGAGCTGAAACATTAAGATATATTCATTTCACTCAGGCAAATACTGATAATATGACCGAATAAATAATATGAATGAATGGATCAAAGACAGGCAATACTACTGACAATAACCAGCACATGTTCAAGTTTGTTATTGGCTATCATATAATATTCTTGTTATATTATAATATATATCAAGGCCAATAGCAACAGTGGAACTAAAACATGGGCAATGCAATACTATTCAATAACAAACAGTGGAATTTCCTGTTTGAGGGAATAGCAATGATAACGAACGTAGTAATAGCAAATGAATGCATTTGGATATATTGGAATATTCCTTACTTGGAGATCTTAACTCACACAATCAATGTAGTAATATCTGACTTCTACTTTTGGCTTCAAATAGCCCATTATTTCCCGACACAGCATTTTCCAAAACCCACTTTCATTGTCAGTTAAAAGTAGTGCATCGTTTCTCTATGCTGTCTAGTTCATTGCTCATGCAACATTTTTGAATGACCTGATGATGTTTTCTGTTTGTATTAAGATATCATGCATTTTCATGCTGTAATATCTGCCTGCTACTTTTGATTCTAGATTGCTAGCTTGGGTGGATTCATTTGGTCCAGTATTTTCCGATACTGCATTTCAAAAACTTGAAGAGGCAAACAACTGAGGCAGTAATGTCAAGCACCTGAGGATGACTACAAGAGATAAGTTAATTTTTGTAGCTTACTTTTTGATTGCATCACTGTGGTTAACAGCAAATGAATCCCACTACAAAAGCTAAACTGCTCTCTAGATAGTCTCCAGCCAATGGCATATATGATTGCTCAAAGCTTCTGGAAATTAGAAGCATCAAATTGAATATGGTCTTATGCAATGACATTCTGATTAACTGCTTATTCTTGTAATTTTTTCAGAAAAAAAAGTACATTTCTGTAGGATTTTATATTTTTAATCTTACAGTTACTTAAATATTCATTTGACTTATAACTATAAATGACTATATATCTTCAGTTTTACTTTAAACAATCTTTATTACTTACTCAACCAAACAATATGATGATGCGATCAGAGCAACTCGTACACATCAATACTACTAAATCTCATAAACACAAATAATAGAATTCACATAGAATTCTACTTTAAATCCTTATTTTATAAATATCGGATTATCAACCTTCATATTGAGGTACAAACCTATGGAACAACCATTTCACTCATGTTTTTGTTTTAAACTTCAACTTTTCACAACTCTTATAAAATTTTGCGATATCACATAGCTATTAATTAAATCCTTGAGTTTATATTTCTGTGGATATTGATGTGTAGATGGGTATTATTTATTTTTTTTTTATCCCACATTCGGTCATCCTGACAGTCCAGTGACTCAATGGAATATATTTCAAATTTTGCTCATATAGTTAAATATGTTTTTATTGTTTGAAATTCACACTTAATACAGTTTCACTTTAAGCACACAATTCTTTGTAAATGATACTAGACATAACGATACATCATATAACACACAACATTAAATTCATCAGCCCGGGTTTCATATACTTGGCAGATAGATGTTTGGCATGGTCCATCATACTCTATAAAAAGAATTATTCTCATGTCTTTTTTCTCTACGCTCATCTGCATTTGAAAGTTGGAGAACTATTATGGCATTTAATTTTATCTTCAAATCTATCACCTCTTCTGTCAAATTTAACTTCCTATCTTACATAATCCAAACTATTTGTATGGCCTAATGACTTTTCATGTGGTCTACAGGTACTATTATAGCAGAAGTATAGATTTCTATGATGATCATTAAAATGTCTTTTAATGCTTCTTCTGTCTCTTAATCCCATATAATATCTTTTACACAATTCAATCTTTTCTGTTTCAAAACCTTCCTGTTTCCTTTTTATCTGTTGTACATCTAAAAATCTTCTCTGATCTTCACAATATTTGTGACGTCTATCAACTAAATTATTTCTTGAATAATATGGTATCACTTTATTTAAATAATTGTAATTCTGTTTTATAAAATTCCCACAATCTTTTTTGATTTTCATTTCTTCTTTCAATATTAATTTCTTCTATCTATTTTCCCGTGCTCCTTGAATTATATTTTCTGTTTCTTATTTTATGACATTTTTCAATTTTTTTTTTTTTTATCCGCACGTTTTTTTTTGTTTTTCTTTTAACTCATTTATTTGCTCAAATCTTGATACTTCGTTTCTTTTGTTCAGTTTTTGCTTACTCCTTGTATTTGATTCTTCATCATGAGACCTTTCCGATATTTTCATTATTGTATTTTTACTTTTATTATTGTTGGCTACACATTTAAAATTTTCATCAGAATTTCTTATTGCTTTAAGATATCTACAATATACGATGGTTTCATCCTTGGCGATATTTTTAATTTTGACGCCTTCTTTCATGAATGATAAATCTCATCTTGATATTGCACTTACACCTAACAATATGTCGTATTCCAGATCTGACACTACATAAAAATCAACCGTTAATTTCATGCCGTCTACTTGTATTTCAGGCTCAAAGAATCCTATTATTGGTTTCATTTCTTTTCTTCTAAATCTGGTCAATATACACCTATTTTCTTGGCATAATTCCAGTGCACTTATTTCATTGTAGTATTCTTTACTCATCAAGCTTACATCACTTGCTGTATCAATCATTATTTTCGTGATCTCTTCATTTATTGGAATAACACATATTTTTGTTTTTGAATTGGTGTTGTTTTCCACTTTTGATAAATTCATTACATCTCTTCTTTGTACGTCATTCTCATTCATATTCGTAATTAGGTTGCTATGGTATGATTGGGTGCTTGTTTGGCTCTTATTTGTACATTTGGTGGCGATATGGCCAGGTAATTTGCAACCATGGCACATAATTCGTGAATCAATAGCCTTTTCACCTCATCTTATATTATTTTGCTGCATATTTTGTTGTCATTCTTTATCTTTTTCTTCCCTGCTTATATTTTGTGGTTTATATGACTTGGCAGTTTTCCAGCCTCTGAGCGCTGTATCAAAATCATCTAGTTTCTCAACCAGTATATTAACTTCCCTACTCTTTGATAATTCCTCAACAAAGCATTCTCTAATTTCTGGAAGTATTTTTCGGTTAATTTGGTCTGTGACCAATAATTCTGCTCTTTTTACATTCATTCCGCGAACCCACTCGTTAAAATATGTTTCCAATGGAAAACAATTATCATTCCAACTATTTGTCTGCTCTTTTCTGTGTGTTATGAATTTTTGTCTAAATTCTTCTGGTGACATTTTGAATTAACAAATTTTTTATACACTTATAATCATTTATTTCTGTCTTATTTATCTTGTTATTATGCTAGCTATTTCTAATGATGATAAATTTAACCGATATGATACCCATTCTTCTTTGGCTATTTTCGTTTATTATGATTTAACATTATATGAGATATTTGCCTCTCATATAATGTTAAAAACATACATATATCACTTTTTGCAGTCTTATAATGATTAAGTAACTTTAAAAGATCAAAATTCTTTCCTGTTCCATTCTTTGGAGTTATTATTTCATAGTTCTTGTGAATCTCCATCTCGGCTTGGATTGTCAATTTCCTTATTTCAAATTCCATATCTGATTTCTTCTCTTCTAGCTGTACTTCAAGCTGTAACTCTCTTTCTCTTTCTTCCACTTCAAGCTGTAATTTTCTGTCTTCTGTTAATTTTCTTTCTTCCGCTTCTACTTGACTTTTACTTAATTCTTCCATCCTAGTTGATGATATCACTTTGAGACAGTCTTTAATGAAGTACTCATCGAAATTTTTCCGACTTTTTATTATTTCAATTAATGATGGAACGTTTACTTCTTTAGTTGGTATATTTATTCCACATTCCTAACATAACTCAACTAAATCGCTCTTCTGTGCTTTATTCAAAATTGACATATTTATTACATTTTCATCAAATTCAAACTTCTTTTAACTGTTCTTTCGATTCAAACTATATTTTTATTTGGATCTGAGTGGATTGAAACAATTATGGAACATAAGTTTTCGCTTCAGCCATTCTTAAAATCTAATTTCAAACAACTTTTTTAGATTTTTTTATTAAAATCTCTGCAATGAGCAGCTTTTCTATTCAAATTCGTGGCAATGAGCCCCATAATTTGTAGGATTTTATTTTATAATCTTACATTTACTTAAGTATCTACCTGACTTATAACTATCAGTGATTATAGCTTTTCAATTTAACTTTAAACAGTCTTTATTACTTACTCAACTAAACAGACACAATGATGAAAAAACTCAATACTATAACTTTTTCATACACATAAACCGGAATTCCCCTAGAATTACGCTTTAAATCCTTTATTTTATAAATCTCGGATTATCACCCTTCATACATGGATACAGGGCTTGACAAATGTGGTGGCCAGGTTGCCACTGGCGACCAAGTTTTTTCATCTAGCGACAAAATTATTTAATCTGGCAGGTGTTTGTTTGTTTGAGAATAACTCCATTTTTTTTTTGTTTTTTTTTAAATACAGAAATTGAACTATGAAATGAGCATAAAAGGCTTTTTTTTTCTCACTCAACCCTACTATACTGCGTTTCACGAAGGCTGGCGGTTACCCTTCATTGACCTCTTCCTTCCTCCCCGTTCCCTTAGGCCGTATCTATTGTACTCGAGTGTAGATTTCCTAGTTGGTCATCTTTTTTCACACTGTACTTGAGACAGGGGCGGATCTAACCCATCATTTAGAGCAGACATACTGAACTTTTTTCTTCTCGCGGGACGCAAACATATATTTGAAACGTTCGGCAGGCTGCAACACAATTATATTATAATGTAAAAAAGGGGTAATTTAAATAGTAAGATTAAAAAAAAAAGTAGTATATAACAAACCTATATAATAAAGTTAATATAATCAGTAGGATTGAACGTTTGTCGAAAAAGAAATATTACCAAAACTTTTAACACCACTATTTCAATAAAATTAACTTTGCGGTCGATTTCAATTGCAAATGATGTACAAATAGTGGTATAAAATATTTTGCTGCCAATTGTTTCTACGGTAAACGTTCAACCCTAATAAGCATTATTAGTTAAAAGTAATAATATAACAATGTAGCATTTCCATGTTCTAAAGAAAAAAATAAGGTGATTTGCTTTAGTAAATTAATCAATTTCTCAATACAAAAACTTTTTTTTAAGTGTAGAAATGTATAGTGCAAATGTAATAAATTTGGAATAACATTGGTGTAGTGTTGAAGATTAAGAAATGTATCTCGGTTATATACTTTTTTTGGGAGGGGCGGGGGGGAGAATCACATGTCTTCATTAGCAGTTTTTATAGCTCATATCCAAATTGACTATTTTCTGATATATGCGCGAATTCATTTTCTTTCACAAGTGCATGAAATTTCGTAAAAATAATATAATAAACATAATATAAACATAAATATTCGTAAATATACAAAATATGCATGTTTTATCCGGAAACCAAGAAATCAGAGTTTCCCATTTTTTTTTTATAAATGCAAAGAATCTTGCAGAATTTTTTCTCAAAGTTCGCATTTTAAGCTGATTTTCGAGACTCGACAATCATGGAAATATTGTCTTGATAAAGCAGTCATATACAATTCAAAATGTAACACATTTTTAAAGGAAAAAAAACGATTTTAATTCTTTAGTGCTTAAACAATAATACTTGCAATTTTCATTCATTTCTACTTAAAAATAACTCCATTAATGTATCAAATATTAAAATTTTTAAGCAGTGAAAAATGAAAACACCTTTAATACATATTTATATTTAAAAAAATGTATTGTTCTCAGGGATCTGTTTAGGAAAAAATTGGTCCTTTAAAGGACCCTTCACAAAACTATTTTCCCTAAAACAGGACCCTTCACAAAACTAATTTCCCTTAAACAGGTCCCTTCACAAAATTCTTTGTCTAAAAATAGGTTTTTCACAAACTTTTTCCATCTTTTTAAACTGAACATTTCACAAATTAATCATTTAAAAGTAAAATCTGACCTGTCATTTTACACATATAAAGAAAATATATATATTTTACATCCATATATCTTCTTAAAAATGTATAAACAAGAACCTGGATATAACAATCATTTCGAATTCACAAAATTATGACTAGATTTTTCACAAATATAAAAAGCTGTTCACAATTTCACAAAAACAGGACTCTGGGGAAAAAGTCTGGACAGATCCCTGGTTCTATAGAAATGGTTATGTTCAGTCTATTACTATTGTTTGAGAAAACGCGCCAATTGTGGATGTCATTCTGCTTACAACCCTAACCTTACATTACAGTAGAATCTTCCAAAACTGCTTCATTATATTTCCACGTGCCACGATACCAGAGCTGGATTATATTACTTCTCTTGTGTATTTTTTCTTTCTGCACTTTATTTCTATTATGGCTAGTCAAAATATTAGTAAACAATCTAAGAATGTAATTTACAGTGTGTATAAGTACTTTAAAAAACTTGTTGCTGAAAAACCAAATGCAACAATTAAAGATATCTTTGCACAAACGCAGAAAGCAACCGCTGATGCATGCAACATTGGCCAACGCACAGTACAAAGGATTTGTGCTGAAGCTAAGACTATTGACGGGAGCCTTCCAGTTGTTAAGCCTTCCTTTGAATCGCCCAAGAAGAAATCTCCGCGTTTGAAACCTATAACGGGAATTGATGACTTTGATAAAAATATTGTGCGTCGCAGTGTGCAGGAATTTTATGATCGTGGAGATTACCCGACATGTGGAAAGTTAAGAGAAATTCTAGCAGAAAAAATAGAATTTTCCGGCAGTGTTACGTCATTATGGAAAATTTTGAAAAACCTAGGCTTTCAATATAGAAAAACTAATGACGGGCGCAAATTTTTGATGGAAAGAATTGATATTGTCGCTGCACGGATTACTTTCCTCAGAAAAATGCACAATATTCGCAAAGAATCTTCTCCACGCCCTATTATTTATCTGGATGAAACATGGGTTAACCAAAATCATTGCAAAAAGTGCATTTGGCAAGATTCTACAGGACGAGGTGGCCTTAAAGTACCTGTTGGAAAAGGGTCAAGATTGATAATTTGTCATGCTGGATCCGCCCAATATGGCTTCATTGAAGGAGCACAGCTCGTTTTCCAATCAAAATGTAGCGGTGATTACCACCAAGAAATGAACAGTGACGTTTTTAGGGAGTGGTTTATCGACTTATTGAGGGGATTGGAAGAGCCGAGCGTTATAGTGATGGATAACGCAAGCTACCACTCATGTCTCATAGAAAAAATTCCCTCTACAAAAACAAGAAAAGCTGACATTGTAGCATGGCTACAAAAAAAAAAAATAATTCATAATCCAACAAATACAGTTCCTGAACTGTTGTATGTTGTTAAACAACATAAAGAAAAATATAAATGTTATGAATTGGATTCAATAGCCAAGGAAATGGGACATGAAGTGGTGAGATTACCGCCCTACCACTGCCAATATAATCCTATAGAATTGATTTGGGCGCAGGTAAAAGGCGAAGTAGCCTCACGAAATAATACGTTTAAAATAAAGGACGTCAGAAGTCTTCTCCTTGAAGCTCTCGAACGTGTGACTGTTGAGGACTGGAGAAAATGCGTGAAGCACTCAGAAACATTGCAAGAAGATGATTTCGTCAAAGAAGGTATAAGAGATCAAAACATTCAACCAGTCATAATTAATTTGCAGGATGACAGCGATTGTACCTCTGAAAGTGAAAATGAGGAAGAAATAATTTAATTTTTTTTTTCCAATTTTCATAACTAAAAAAAAACAGTTCTTTTCAGGACTAAGTCCTTTCGAGGGCTAAGCTCTATCTAGAGCTTAAAAAAAAAAAAAAGAATAAAAAAACATTTATTACACTCCACACAGGCCCACAACAAGGGGGGTGCGTGCGGTGCCCCGGCACCAGGCACCAAACAATTCACAGCGCCGTCAGGCGCTTCATCGGTGCCTTCAGTTACCAAGTTATAAGCGAATCGTATCACATGATAACGCGTTACTCACATGTCATAAAGTAGCCTTAATGTCATAACATGTCATAAGTAGCCTAACATGTCATAAAGTAGTCTGGGGATAAGGAACGTCTCTTGATAGAATGTTGAAATGATTGAATGATACCAGAATTTCCGGACAAAATTGAAAATAAGTAAAATCTTTTCCTCACGTACATTATAAAACCGTAATTGCATTTGAGGATTAAAATTAAGTGGTATATAAAATATACCACCGCTGTTGGTTCTACATTTAAAAATTTATCTTTAAACATAAAGCTTAGAAAATATTTTTTTTTTTTTGGGGGGGTGGGGGGGGAGTAATACTGACAGAGGAATTCTTTATCTATACATAGTCAATAAAAGTTGAAAATTTCATTTACACATGTTTTGAATGAAAATATAAACGATATCTTAAAGAATGATATGATATTTGGAAATAAATATCAAATATATGAAAATATTGAAAATATGAAACCTAATGATATTTTGAAATTAAATATCGGATATATATCATGATATATATTCATTGATATATATATAATCCTGGTGAAAACGGAGCCACTTTACAAAATTCGTAGAGATCAACATCCCCCTCAGAAATCTTTCTCCCCAAGGTCGAAACGATGTGGAAATAAAGAAGAAAGACAGTTCCATATACGATTTTCACGTCAACTGGTCAAGGTGGTTCTCAAGGTTAACCGCCTTTTCTAAAAAAATGGACTATAGTGTGCGGCAAGCAATGATATTCCTTTTCATCATACTTTTAATGAAGAACAAATTTTAAAAGTCATTTTCCATCTCATGCACGGAAAACGCTTTTTTTTCCTGTTCTAGCCATGTAGAATGCCATGTAATTAGAAATGTGGAGGGGGGTGAAGCAGCAAAAAAACTTTTGTACTCTTTGAAAATTAATGATTCTCTTGGGGGGGGGGGGGGGGATATTAAATATTTGTAACTTGCGACTAGATTTTTTTGCTGTTTACCAAATTTTATCAAATTTGTAAAGCCCTGCTTGGATACACTGTTACTTACTCAACTAAACATACACTGTGATGAGATTACTCAATACTATAACATCTTTTTGTAAACATAAGTAGGAATTCACCTAGAATTACACTTTAAATCCTTTATTTTATAAATGTACCTTCATACTTGGATACAAAACTATGGAATCATCATTTCTCTCACTTTTCGTTTTTAACTTCAACTTTTCAAGAGCATCGTAAAATTTTGCGATCTATTATCAAGTTTTTTTCTCATAATTATGGGTAAGGTTTAATAAGTTTTTTTTTTCACTTGATGGTTTTGTGTCTATGAGTGGTCGTCCCAAAATCATATTCTTTAGCAATTTTAATGCTAATATGAAGATGAAACCACTCATTTTATTTGTGGAATTTATGCATTCGGGACTTGATAATTCTGTATAAATTCCACAAATTTCATTCATTCTATTTATTTCATTCAATTTTTAATTTAATTTCTACTTCTTTTAAATAAGTATTTAATATCTATATTCATAGTGCTGGGGTTACAATTTCGTTGTTAATTACTTATTACTTACTAAATCATAATTTCATGTTTCTGTTGGCGTTTCGGTAATGTTTCATTAATGGTTATATATATATATAAATTCTTATTCATTAATGATGACAGTATTCAATCATGTGTCACTTGAATATGTGTTTCATACACAGTAAAACCTCCGTAACAGACACTTCTAATTAGCAGGTACTTTTTCAATTCCGAATATCTATATATCTGTGTTTTCACCTCTGAATAGCAGACAAATTCAGCAGTCCCAGGGTGTTACTGTATTAAGAAAAGAGTGTTAGACATGAAATCCTGTATGTTGATATGCATGATATACAGTAGAAGATTTTATATAACATAATTCTCTGTATAACACACAACTTCTTAGACGTAAACAATGAATTTTGTTGTTAAAAAGTACCTGCATTCCCACATTGTAAAAAATGGCTACTCTTTAGGAAACTAAATTTGATACATTAATTCAACTTTAATGCCTTAATTCAGAGTTTTAAATGAATAAATTACAATAAAAATTTTTGAAAATGTGTATTATAATAAATGATTTGGTTCAAGCATATTTGAACCGTTGTTTATAAAGTAAATTTAACAATGTGTGGAATGATCTATATTATGCAGAAATTTATAATCTGCACAACTCCTGGTAACAAGGAATGTAATATAAAGATACTCTACTGTATTTTGATATGTTTTAGACATATTTGGCCATGTTTACAAGGTAAGTTTAAGGATGCATGAAATGTGATATATATGATGCAAAATTCAATATAATGCACAACCTCACGTTTTTAGGTTTGTGTTATAAAGATCTTTTACTGTATTTTTTTTTCTGTATTAAAAAAAAAAAAAATGAAAACTTGATCAGTAGTGAAAAACCTACAAATAGGATAGCTAGACTTGCAGCGAAAAACCTATAAACATGATAGCTGGAATGGCAACAAAAGATCTGCAAACAGCAAAATCCAATTGCATCAGAAATGCTGAACAAGAAAACTGAATAGGCACAGATTTAAGACCAAGAACACAGAAAACCTACAAACAGGATAGCTATATAATTTTGCAGGTACTTATGTTAGGAACAAATATTCATATTTTGGGTTGCTTGGTTGTCGGGCTGTTTTGCAATGTCTGTCTCTTACAGAATCAGCTTGCATTTTGGCTACGATAACCGACTTTCACGATGAACTTCCTAGTCAGCAAAGAAACTGCAGATTGACTGTTCAAGATTACAGATTATATCTTTGAAACCTAGATGCCACCTTATGCACCTTTTATGCTATCCAGTATGTGATTACAAGTCAACAGCAGTATCTTTAGCAACAAAGAGTATGGAGTAACCATCTTGATTTCTGGACATGAATACTTTTGAATGATTATGGAACGCTCTGAAAAAGCATATTGCTGCTCTCCATCTTCATTCTCAGGCTATTTCTATATTTAGGGAGAGCAGGTCTAGCTGCCTAAGTTGTTACTTGTAATAGTAAAATAAATTTATTTTAGAGTATTTAGCCTTTTTTTTTTTTTTTTTTACAAAAACTATTTGCAGTTTATATTTCAAAATGCTCATTTATTTTTACCGGTTAGTATCTTTTTTGCAACTTTTGTATGTTTGGTTAAAAGTTTATGTTTATTTAAAAATATTTTCTATTTACCAGGTATTAAAGGTTAAAGAATAGGAGCAGGTCTAGCTGCCGAAGTTGTTACTTGTAATAGTAAAATAAATTTATTTTAGAGTATTTAGCCTTTTTTTTTTACAAAAACTATTTGCAGCTTATATTTCAAAATGCTCATTTATTTTTACCAGTTAGTATCTTTTTTGCAACTTTTGTATGTTTGGTAAAAGTTTATGTTTATTTAAAAATATTTTATATTTACCAGGTATTAAAGGTTAAAGAATATATTTATGGACAGCGATTTTGTTGCTAAATGTGATATGCCTATTTTTTTTTCTTTTTATATCTTTTGCATTTTTTTCTAATAAATTTTAATTTAAAATCATTTGACTTTTGAATCTTTTCTCCTCTGTTTGATATTGTCATGAATATTTTGATTTTTGTTTATTCAAATGCAGAGTTTCCCTCAGACAGTTTTAGAAGGGTGTTGCTCCCTGCATGCCCTTTGGTTTACAAAATAACACCCTTCTTGCCCCTCAGTGAAAAAAATGCCCTTTCTACTTTTTCCATTAATAAATGTGCTTATATAGTAAAATTTGACTCAATGTTGTCTTGAAAAAAGTGCCTTGACTTTTAAATATCAAAAGTGGCTTTAAAACCAAAAGAATACCTTTAACAATTAAAAAAAGTACCCTTAAGAATCTGAAAAGTTCCTTCAAGAATTCAAAAATTGCTCTTAAGAATTAAAAAGTGCATCAACAGCTCCCTGCCTCTTTTTAAACCTGGGGGAAACTCTGCAAATGTATATATGTATAATATATATTTCTTAATTAATGAATTTTGTTTTTATCTTACTTATGTGTGTTATTTTACATTATTTTATATATATATATATATATATATATATTCTGAAAGTTTTTATTTTAAAATATAGCTTGTTTTATTTACTTTAATGGACACCTGTAAGTGATATTTTGTCGCAATTTCTTTAGATAGCTGATATTAAGACATGTAATTGTTTTTCTAATTAGTATTTGCTATTTTCTTAAAACTTTTAACTAGAGGACTTATATATAAAAAAAAAAAAAAAATGATGAATTTGTCCATATGTATGTAATGATAAATTATTGCATAATACATAGCTGGCAAGTACTGTTTCTTAAGAATTTCTTTGATATTTTTAGTGTAGTCCAAAAACCTCATATGTTGTAGAATTTTTTTTTTCCCAAGATTATCTTATTTTAGCTGAAAATATTTTTTCTGAATCTGCTTATTGATTTGAATAGGACACAGATCTTTAAGATAATAGTGATAATTGTTTTTGAGTGGAGAAAAAGTTGCTTTTTTTCCCAAAGGTTTGCCGTATCCTTATCAACTTGCTTGTGGATACATCATTCTTTCAAAAATTCAGTATATTTTGTTTAATTGGAACACATTGATTCTACTAAGACCTGATAAAGCAGCTTCTTCAATTATCACCAATTACACGGCTGCCCCAATTAAATGGTGCCTTAAATAATCAGAAGCTACTGTATTGAATTCAAAAATTGATTTTTATGCATCTTTATTTGTAGCTTGTAACTATTATATTGGTCGTTTTTGTATTGGGAGTTGTGTAATTTTTCATTTATCTATTAAAACTATCTATTAAAATATTGTGTAATCTCAGAGCTGCCAACTGCTACGAAAAAATCGTAGTTGCTACGATTTTGAGCCACAAACTACGATGCTACGAAAATCTGTCTAAAACTACGATTTTCTGTAAAAAAAATTGTCACAGGATCACTCGAAAAATCACGAATTTCGTCACAGGATCGCTGAAAAAACGCCAATTTCGTCAAAAAATTGGCAGGTAAAAGCAAATTTCGCCAAAGTATCGCCGAAAAAACGTGAATTTCATTCTACTGATTGCTGAAAAAATGCGAATTTCGTCAAAAGATCGTTCAAGGGGGATTTTGGTCCGAATTTTCCGAAAAATTAAGGCAATGATTTCTGGAAAAAAAATATCGGTCATAAATCGGAAAATTTGGACATTAAATGTATCGGTATTTCGGAAAATGATCGCCGAAAAAATCAATCTCGTCTTTCGTTCGAAGAAAAGTCGCCAATTTTGTCAAAGGATCGCGGGAAAAACGTAACTTTCGTCAGAGAATCGCGAAAAAATGGCAAATTTCGTCAAAAACACTGCGAAAAGCGGCAAATTTCGTTAAAAGATCGTGAAAAAACAGCAAATTTTGTCAACAGATCGCGGGAAAAACGTGACTTTCGTCAGAAAATCACGAAAAAACGGCAAATTTCGTCAAAAGATCACGAAAAATGTCAAATTTCGTCAAAAGATCGTGAAAAAACAACAAATTTTGTCAACAGATCGCGGGAAAAACGTGACTTTCGTCAGAAAATCGTCAAAAACTTTGCGAAAAACAGCAAATTTCGTCAAAAAATATTGAAAAAAATACAAATTTTATCAACAGATTACGAACCCCCCCCCCCAACCGCCTTGGAATCTTTCAGAAAATTCACTGTGAAATTCAGAAATTTGGCTTATGAGTGGACAGAGCATTAATTGAATAGGAATAATTATGTTTAATCAATCCCACCTGCAACAAAAAAACAAGTTGGAAATTGTACGTCAAACGTAAAAAATGAGGTGCGTTCGTACTATAGCTAGTTATATAAATATTCAGATCTTGATGATTTTTAATTCTGTGAAATGAATTATATCGTCTGCAGATTAATTTCTGTCATAAAATAAGTATCTCGGTCGCTTGACGATTTAACCTCGGAAGCTCCTCTAACAAGAAAGCACCGATTTTTTTAAAAAAAATTTCAAATTTCTTAATAAATATTTTTATTAATATCTCCTAAAGTTTTGATTCGATTTTTAAAAAAATTCAAATGTCTTGACAAAATTCTGCAAAGATAATATATCTTAAATTACAAACCATTCGGTTGGGTAGTTTTTGCGTTGTTATATGCGGACGGACCAAGCGACGACAATAGGTGCTACGTATTTATATAATTACGAACGGACCTAATTAGCAAAAACAAAAGAGTCTCCTACTTTGTGTGCTTACGGATATACACATGCGTTTAATTGATTAGTATTTGCTGGCTTAAAATTTACAGCGTAAAAAACAGCCATCAACCAATCAACCTTCAGATAAATTTAAATTTGGTGTGCTACTATTTCTCATTTTCAAAGGTTGGCAGGTCTGGTAATCTAAATGTTAGCAAAAAGGAATGCGTATTACTTCTCACCTCCATTTATTGCCGAAAGGAATTAAACTTTATTTAGTAATCTTATGGGTGACATATTTTCTAATAAATATCTTGATTTTTTTTCTTATTACAAAAAATAAAAACTCCACTAAAACAGATTTTGGAAGTGCAAAGAAATTGACTCCAAAAGTCCAGTGGTATTACTGAAAATTGGAAAATTATGTAATATAAATAAATTTTTGAGGTCTTTAATGGTTAATGACTGCTTTAAGAAACAATTTCTCAGATATCTTAAGCTTTTGTTGGTTTTACCACATTACTTACCGAGATATGCAGTGATGTTCGTTAGCTGTGTACTTATTTATCTTGTATATCTGCAATATGACTGGTCAAAGAGTGATGTTCTTTCTCTTGTAATGATTGCATGTGCCACCTTTTATCCATCGGTAATACTAAGCCAAAGATTATACTAAATGTTGTGACCTGCACTGTCATTTTGATTGCATATATCTTTGCTTCTAAATATGTCACTCAATTTCACTCTTTACTCAATTGATTAGGGCAAAAACTTAATTTATTGATTTTTGATAATTTTTTAAATAAATTATAACCCATTTGCATTATTAGCATGTATATAAACATGGAATTTTTCTGGTGTGTAACACCAAAAGTGCATATATGTGCACAATTTATTTTTTCATTTTTTTTAATGTATTCTCTCTAACTAGAAGTCATGTTTAGGCAGTTAGTGAATGCCAAATCTATAGGAACGTGTCAGGCACTTTTACACAAAAATTAGCTTGTATTTAAATTGTTTAAAGCCCAAGCTTTTAAATTAAATATTTTTATGTTTACCCAACATTTATCTATCATAATATAGCAGCATCGATTTTCTGAAACATCAGCTTCATGTCTGAAAAAGAGAATGTCTTTGTGTCAAAACATAAAAATAATAATTTTTAAGTGTGAAATTGATGATTTAGAAAATCAGTGCTGCTATAGTACAACAGATAAATTTTAGGTAAACATAAAAATATTTAATTTAAAAGTTTAGGCTTTAAACAATTTAAGTACAAAACTAATTTATGTGTAAAAGTGTCACACACCCCGATTGATATGGCATGCATGAGCTTCACTTAGCTAAATAAAATTGTGGATTTTTTGTTTACACCATTTGGTTTTTAATTTTTTATATGTTTTGAACTGCTATTATTTTGATACAATAAAAAGCATTTTTGGTAATTAGGACCAATTTTTCACTTTTCCAATTGACGCAGATGGGTTAGGTATAAAATTTTGAAGCCTATCATAACCATTTGTTTGCTACAATATTGTAAAGTAACCAGTGGCGAGGCATGGGATTTCGCTACAGTCATTGCTAGCTCACCACATTCTAGTGCCCCTACGCAAAGGCAGTAACTGAGATGAAAGATGGAGGACTCCCCCCCCCCCCCCCCCACACACACACACTATTTCCTGGAAAATAAGTTAAAAAGAATAAATTTATTTACTTTCATTTAAAAGTAACATATTGTACCTAAAAATCTATAAGGTTGTCCCTATCCCTGGAAAACAATTCTGGCTACAACCTTGCCACACCCATACACATTTCCATGTGTATTGTTATTAACTAACTAGGGTGCTATGTGCCAAGCCCCCATTCAGACCTGCCGCAGCCTCTAAATACATGCTAATTTACTGTGTTTTTATAGAAAATATTACCTGATTACGGAAGGTTGGAATTATTATCACGACCAGTGACCATCTTCTGTAATCAGATTGTCATTCATTTGAATTTGAATGCGGAATTTTTCGCTTCCCAAAGCCGCATCCGTGGCTCTCATGACAGCTGAAGCTGTCTATCATGACAACTGTTCTTGTTATTGATGAACTAAGATCTCTCACACATATGAAAATCAGCTTCTACAAAATGATTAAGTAAAAAAAGTTTTGCTTTTTCCCGGACTTTTATAATGTCTAGAAGAAAAGTTTTCTTTTAAATGCTATAAGAAAATAATTTTACATATGACATTTTTAATATATTGTTCTAAATATGACGTAATTTTTCCCCATTTAATGTTTTTGCACGTAATAAATTGTTTATTTTAACATAAAGTTTTGCTTTTCTTTTAATATTTACGTGTAAATATATTTTTCAGCTGTTAAATGTTTGGAAATATTATTTGCCCTTTTTAGGTGCATTCGTAATTACATAAATCCATCTGTCTGCATATAACAGCGCAAAAACTACCTGAACGAATGGTTTGAAATTTAATATATACAGTTGACGCTCGTTATAACGACCACCCATTATAGCGACTGTTCCATTATAACGACCTATGCAAAATGTCCCGAAATATATCCCCTTTATGCTATGTTATTTTTACATCCAATATAACGACCGGGGAGCAGCTTATTTTCCAATACAGCGACCGAATGGACAATTGTACTGCCCATCTTCAGATTACGGGTTTGAAGTCTATAACAGTGTAATATTTTCCGCCCAACGTCGCATCTGTTCTTCAGCCTCTCGATCAATGCATCATCCTACGTTTCAAACGCAATTACAGGAAATTACTTTTGAGAAGAATTGTTTCTGCACTAGACAAAGACAAAATTTATAAAGTGGATATTCTTTCAGAATTACACCTTTCCAAAGTAGCATGGAATGCAGTTACAGAGGAAACCATTAAAAATTGCTTTTGTCATGCTGGGTTTTGAAATGCAATTCTAACCTGTGAAATAGACTGATGGAATGTTAGATAATAATTAGCGAATCACTGACTAAAGTTTTGATGAGAAAGAAGGGATACTGCAAGAAATTTGTGAGAAAATGAATTTGAAGGAAAAACTCACTTTTAATGATTATGTTTTGATTGACTGTGATGTAGACTGTGTGGAAAATCTGACGGAAAATGACATAATTTCTCGCTATTCTATACAAGAAGAAATAGTCATCGGGTGAAGAAAGTATACCGTCACCGCTGATACCTAATGTAAAAAGTGTTTCAAATGATATTGACACTTTAAAACATTTTTTTGTAAGACAAGAAAACACGGAAAGTTACTTATCATCTCTAACTGAGATGGAAAATTTCGTTTTAAGAAAATATCAAATGCACAAAAAACAAACAACAATTTTAAATTATATTTACAGAAAATAAATGTTAATACATAAATAACTTTTTTTTAGGGATTTAACTCTAATTTAAAATTTTATTTTAGAAATATGTAATTATTCTCTTAAATTGATTTTTTATAATTTTTCATTATCAGTGTTTATTTGATAAAAAAGTAAACAAAAATTTGTAATAAGATTGTATTATAGAATTTCATTTGAAACCTTAATTTTACTGCACCTGATTAGTTTTTTCCATTTACTATCGTTATAACGAACTCCCATTATAACAACCCTTTTCTTTAGCACTCGAAAGGTCGTTATAACGTGCATCGACTATATAATCTTTGCAGAATTTTTAAGGTCATTTCAAATTTTATGAAAATTGAACCAAAACTTAAAAAGACATTAATAAAAGTTTTCTTCATTCTATTAAACCCTATCATACGTAAATTAATTCAATGATATTCCACGATAGGTAATGATTCTAGGTTGCCATGATTATTACGTCATATTTAAGATGAGAGTCCTATTATTTCCGTATTACTGAATTTAAAAGCCGAATTTGTATACTAAAATTGTTTAATTATAGGAATCCTATAATCTACCGACAGTTTTTTGGACAGATGTTTCTGGGGAAATGGATATTAAAAGGACAAAGAGTCTAAATATGGATTTCAAGTTCTGAAATTTTCAAAGTTGGAATTTTCAGTAAATGTCAACAAAAGATAAAAAATGTTGCCAATTTAAAATGTACTTATTTTATTACGGAATTAATTATATCATAATGACAGACGATATAATTCATTTCACTGAAATAATAACTATGATTGTTTTACATTGTAAAACTATTTATAGTATGAACGAACATCATTTGTCACGTTTAACGAACAATTTCCAACTTGGTTAAAACCTGACAACAGTAGGTACAAAATATGACTTTTTCGAAATATGAAATAAATCTCTATTGAGATAATGAAATTTTGAAAAACAAACTCAAACAACCAACAAAGATTGGATATTGCACATTGCAATTTAGTCCACCATGTGCGTGAAAAAGATGATTAAATTGTTATGTATAGTTTAGATCCTATAAAACTTTAACTGAAATATTTTGACCGATTTCAACATTAAATAGGTCGTAAAATAATTCTTTGATTTAAAAACTGCCCCTCTCACTGCTTCAGCGTGCTTATTAAACATTTTTCAATAGAACTATCAGTTTTCATATTTTTATATGCACTAGTTAAAATAAATCAATAAAAACCGAAAAATAACTCTGGTGATAAAAATTTCAACAATGGCAGCGGCAGCATTAGTTTTTTTTTTTTTTTAGAATAAAGAGATTGGTATAAAATAGAAAATATAGGTTTAAAAAAATGTAAATTTATTTTGTTGAAGTTAATATGAATATTGAAATCTATATAAACATTATTTTTGATTAGGCAATGTATGGTATTTCATTTTTAGAAATATTCCATTCTTTATGCTTATGTGACAAATTTTTCAATTGCAATAGCATTAATTTTCATTTTATAGCATTATTTAAGAATTAAATATAGTACTTTCTATTTAATAAAATAGTTTTTCATCAGAATAACACCAAAAAGAGAATAATCATTGTAAAAACAAATGAAAAAAAAAACCTCTTTTTCTCCAAAAGAGGGATTCGTTGAAATTAGCAATGACTAGCGCATTGTATTTGTACAGCTAGCTCCATTAAGTTTTGTGTGAGGTGTTGAAAAGCTGTGTGTGCATACTAAAACTGATAAGTTGAAATAAGTTAAAGTAGGTTTAGATGAACACATAAAATTAAGTTTGCAGAGTTGAAAAATATGAAAAAGTAAAATGCGCAATATGGAAAGCTGACGCTGGTTTCGTTCATATTTCAAGGACGTAAATGAATACTTCCAATTTCAATATAAAGTGTTAAGTATTTTCAAGAGACAGTGAAAAAGCAGATATTTGGTGGATTCAATCTAACATTTATTTTCAGAAGACAGGATAAATAAGTATATGCAGACAGAGACAACTTACAAAGACTTGACATTATATCCAATGGATTCAGCTGGAACAATCAGCAATTTCGATACAGTAAACAAATGTGTCGATGATCAAACACTTTACAATATAGAATAGCATACTTCGATAATGACATTAGTTGAAAGGTAAAACACACTCATCCAACCACTCATAAGTAAAAACAATTTGAAGAAGTTTAAAATGAACTATAAACATCCAGAAAACCGGTCCTGCCAGTTTTCAGACTTTCTTGAAAGGTTCTCATTTTCACGAAAACAAGAAGTGTACTAATAGCTGCCAAGACTCGCTATTTATATATTTGTAATGCGTGCTTATGGGCAATGCCTACCTGTTGGTCCAATCAGCATGCAGCATCGAAGTTGATGCGAATGATGAGTCGAATTAATCGATTGAAATATGCTATTGCCATCTGGCGGGAATGGAATTAATTTGCATAAACTATGGTGTGAAAGTGTGCTGGTGAGTGTTGGATGGGAAAAGATTACTGTAAAAGAAACAAAGATTGTGGAATGCCGATAACAAACAACGCACACGAAATAAAAAGGACTTGAACTTAAAACAGGAGTAAGCTTAAAAAGGTTTTAAGGTAAGTAAACAAACTTAATATAAAGATATTTAAAGTAAATTATATGCTGTAAAAACATAAATATGATTTCTTAAGGTAATTTATGCATGTATAATAAAGATATGGGTGACTGTTTTGAATGAGTTATGTAGAGGTTTTAAAGTGAAACTAATGAGTTTAAGAGCCGATGAGACTACCCATTACTTGTTTTATGCACATAAAAACAGATTCAGATTTCTGGGCAAATCTAGGAGGAGACGAATAGGTCTTTGCCATCTCATCTTAAATCTGATAAATGGCAGCACCATTTTAAGAAAAAAAAAATTGGAAAAAAGAATAATTATATAATAATTGAAATAATCTCATTGTGTTATGGATAAAAACTAAAAAAAAAGAAAAAAAACATTTAAAAGTATGCTTGCATATATTTAAGACTTTATATTGTTACATATGTTGTCTTAATGTTCTATGGTCATTGCCGAATCTGCAGATGACTGGACGCGTCGCCACTGAAAGTAACGTATGCTGTAGCATAACTAAATACTATATGAAAGTATGGAAAAATGTGAAGGTTACCACAACTGGCAATTTATTGCCATAGCTTAAAAAAGAACACCTTATTTTGGATTTATTAAAACAAAGATTCACTTTGTATAATGTGTTCGTGTTTATGTTTCTTTAAATATACTGAAAAATAACCAGATTCTGTTTAATGGATCTTTGTAACATTTTAAAAATTATTATGAACAAAATTATCAAAATGATAACATTGATGACTGTTGTCTTTTGTTAATATGTTGTTATAGTATAATATTTTCTCTTAGAACACTAATATTGCATAAGATTCATTGTGTATTTTTAATAATAATAATAATGAAGCATAGTTTAGTAAAGGATAAAAGTATTAAACAGTATACAAACAATAGCAATAAAAATATATTATGTTTTCATAATGTTCAATTAGTATTAATACACGTGTATTTACAAGATTAATAATTAAGGATTATGCAATAATTTTAATATTATCTTAAGTATTATCTTTAGTTTAGTTTTTAAGGGCAGCACCCTACCCTTTTTTAAATCAACAAAATGCATGCCTCCTTTTTCATAAATAGTGAAATGCACCATTGTTGTATCCAGAGATTTTTTTTCCTGTTTTTTTTTTAAATTTTTTTACTTAATGAACTTATATATTTATTGTTAGTTTAAATTTGTTTTTGTATTTTCTAAGTTGCCAAAGGAAATAACAATCATGTATAATTATATTTCATTTTATTGTATCTGTTAAAAATGTGTTTAAATTATAAGAATTTGTTCCCCTTGGTATTAGATGAAAAAAAATTCTTATTTCCTACTTTCATGCCTGAAGGTTGCATGGTAGAATATAAAATAATGTTCTCATAGAGCATAGCAACATTTTACTTCATTTCTTTCTTAATGATTTAATTACGCTCTGTATATCACGCATGTTGAATGATTCATGTTCAATAATTCTACAGCATGTAAGCTTAAATGTTTAATAATTTCACATCTAATTGTATCGCTGTTGTAATATTAAAAAATATCAGTATATTTTCATGCTTTGCTTTGCACTGAAATGTTGAATGAACATTTGATAACTGTACCAATGTGTTTTAGATTTGTTGAAAATATGGTGCCATGGAAGCAACAGCATTCTTATTTGAAAGAGCCAGTGACATTCATGGAGCTTTTAACATAATGCTTGAGGTAAACTATTTACCAATACTAAAATGAAGTTTTTCTTTTTTTATTTCTTTAACACATGCTTCTAATTATTTTTTTATAAAACTATTTTTTATAAACCTCTAAAAATTAGATCACCTTATTATTATTTATTTATTTTATTTGTTCTGTAATTTTCATTCTCCAGAGTTGATTATACAGTAGACTCTTATAAATCTGCATAGCTTAAAACCAGCAGGTGTGCAGATTTTAGAATTTTGTGGATTTCTGGTCACTATTTTGTTTACATTTTTTAAACAATAATTTCAATTTAACAATGCATTCAAATTTATAATGAATGCTTACAATAAAATAAAATAATTAAGTAAAATAATAAAAATTTAAAAAATTTAAAAAAACATTTAAAATATTAAAAGTAAAGGTCAAGTAAATAATTAATAATGCATAATGATGATGAGATAATTTTTCCTTGAATTATTCAGTGAAACTCGCCTTATAAATGTACTCTCATTGTTCATATTAAAATCTTAAAATAACAAAGTTTTATTTCATGTTTAGACATAAAAGCTTGATTAATACTTAAATTACTTGGTAAAAATATCGCAAACGCCACTGATATCAGCATTATCTTGATTTTTTTCAAAAATAAAATTATTATTCTTTCATGAGGAAACATGAGTTGAATCAAATTCTGGACTGACTTCACTCGGCTTTCTGAACACTTTACAGAATACTATGCATTCAAATAAGTAGCAGTATAAAAATAAATAACCTGCATCGTAAATTTACAAAGGTTACATATTTTAACTTGCGAAAATGACCCCATGTTGTAAAGAAAATGTGTACTTCCATTCATAAAGACATTTTTCTAAAATTATGATTGTGTAAGAAATTCACTATGTCTCACCCAAAACCCTGCTAGCGAAACCTAAAAACTAAGCATAGGAATTTCCCATGTGTTTGGGAAATTCTCTCAAAATAAAACTAAGTCCAATAAGATGCCGGATAACTACAAAAGTTTTGCTCAATCGTCATCAATCTTGCTACGTGACGGTATAGAGACAGCTATTCCTTCTTCTTACCTTATTGATCAATTAAACACCAACCTTGAACCAACACCTAGGGACCAACACTCCGGTATTTATGAAATACCTATCGATTTGGTAAATAATGACCGAAAATTTTACATTGGTGTTACGAAGAGAAAATTTATAGAGCGCTTAAAAGAGCAAAAAAGTGATATTATACACTACCGTCTTTCTAGATTTTATTTTAATAATCCTGGCAGCGACATTGACTTTGGAAATGTAAGAATTATAATACGTTGTAATCATCGCATGGATGGTATCCAGAAAGAAGCGATTGAAATTTTATTACGTGAGCTGGATTTTTATTCACTTTATGTTTTTTGCCTTCAGCGAAAGTCCCGTGACCGACCAACGGATTTCGCGATGTGTTCCTACTCCTAATCGATGAATTTTGTGAGGATTTTTCCGCGACAAATCGATAAAATTCGCGATTTTTTCCCACAACATATCAATGAATTTCACAATATTTTTTCGCGACCAATTGACGAATTTTGCAATATTTTCTGCAACTGATCGCTGATTTGCATGCTTTATTTTTACGACATAATTGACAAATTATGTGATTTTTTCCCTGCATTTGATTGAATATTTTCGTAATTTTTTCCCGCAAGCGACTGAAAGTTTTTGACTTTTTTGCACACTAACGATTAATGAATTCTGCGATATTTTCCAGCGACCGACTTATGAATTTTGCGATTTTTTCCCGAGATAGATTGTTAGGCCATGGAATATTTCATTAACAATGTCTTTCTAAACTGAATTCATAAAGTGGTGAAATCAATCCAACAGTCATAGCATTAAATGCAACTATTTCTTTATTCAAATTTAACAACATAATTAGTATAATTCTTTAAAAAATGGTAACAAGGATTAGTTAAAATAAATGAGTCCAGCTCATATCCACCATCTTGGCACAGCAAAATAACAAAGTAATTTATCAATAAATTAAAACTCATTAAAACTCCCATCCTAGGCTTTCCATTTTCAAACTAGCTTCATTGAAGTAAGCCTGAATCGTTCAATCAATTGTAGCAAACACATTAGCTAGCAAGCAAGCTAGTGAACAAGTATACTACCACACCAGCAACTGCTCTGTAAATACAGAATAAATCAGTTAAAGTTACAGATAAGTTGAAGAAACACAACTGCAGTTAACAACAGGTTAATTATGCAAAGAGAAAAGAACATGCCAACACTTTCTTAGTGACACAGAAACTGAATCCAGATGAACTGGTATAATCTTACCTCACAAAGGTTAAAGTTTCAGTTTGATGAATTTAAGTCCAGCATTTAACTTTACTGTAGTGGCAATCATGTTTGTTTTACCTTTTTAGCACTACTTTGCTACAACTTTACATGATGCAGGTAACACTTTGTAACTACATTTACATTATATAAATACTATTGGTACTTTATAGAAACTTTACTATTAAGAAAACTTTAAAACTTTACTACAAACTACTAATTTATGAGACTTTACATTATTAATTTCCGAAACTTTAAAACCATTCACAAACAAACATTTTTGAAATACATTTGCAAATTGGTTGGAGAGAGAGCTGGGAAAACTTTATAAATATAATAGATAACTTTTATTTATATTAACAATAAAAATGAGTTAAAATTTTAATGTAACCCAACACATGCCCCCCTTTTCCCCAGTCTCTCTCCTCAACCAAATAGCCAATTTCTATAAAAAGAAAAAACTTGTCACCTTGCAGAGCTTTGGTGAAAATATCTGCTATATTTACACTGCTAGATACATATTTTAAAGTGAATTTATCTAAATTTTCTTTTACAAAAAAATACCTTGTATTGATGTACTTTGTTTTACTGGTCTATTTGATTCTTGGAAAAACTAATAGTGCTCTGATTGTCACAATAAAGGGTAGGTTTATTTGAAATTAACTTCAAGAAAGAAAATTTTTGAGTTATCCTTAGCAACCAACACAATTCTGTCACACAGTCAGATAAAGCAATATACTCAGCCTCTATGCTAGAAAGAGCTGTACATTTTTTCTGAGTGGAACTCCAGATAATAGGTACGTCATCTAAAAACACAACAAAGCCACTTACAGACTTTCTATTAGTGCTCCCTATTAAACGTTTATACGAGTATACGTATAATATGTATTATACGGGGTGCAGATTTTGAATACGTATGATACGACCAAGGCAGTTATACATATTATATGAAACAGCATATCCTGTACATTGTATATATGGAACTTAAACCAGTGGTTAAACGTATAAACGTTTAAGTGGTTTTCGTTCCTTGTTTAAAAAATTATGCCTTTCTTCTGCTGGTCTGAGGAGCAGAGACTTTAAGAAACACCCGCTGTATCCTGTGCAGTCAGTACTTGCAAAAAAAAAAAAGGAATATTGTTTCCTCAGTTTAGATTTTGTTTTTTTCCTCCTCAAATCTAAATTATGAAATGATTTACTCTGAAAAGATTTAACTATCGCATACCTATAACACACGCACATAGCTTATTTTGATTTATGTCGGGGACATTTCGCCCGAAACATCAGTATTGCAGAACACAAACTTACATTGACTTCATATTTTATACTCATATTGATCAATCCAACTCTTGGGAAGTTTCATAATCTCATTTTTATTTTAAAGACCCCTCCACGGAGGGCACTCCCCCACCGACCTATATCCCTAGTGCAAATAATCGGCCGTAACAAATAACTAACTAAACATAATTTTATTTATTTAAGAATATTTTTTTCTATATTAAAAATATTTTGAAAATAAGTTTTACAGCAAAAAAAAAAAAAAAAAAAAGAGAAGACAAGTCATTTTAAGCTTGTGTGATTGCATTCTGAAACCTGCAGTGACGATTATTTGTCAGGCTATAAGTAATAAAAATGTATAGGTACTAACACAAAAAATGAAATTTGTCAAGATTAACAACAATTCTTAAACGTCTTATAATGAACATACACTTTGTAGAAAAAATACTACGAGTTTCATGGTTAAAAAGATGAAATTGCGTTATACTTTAACACAAAGTAGAAAATATCAGCACCGTGGAAAGAACAACATTGGACCCCCCGGGCACAAATTGAGTATACGCACACAAAAATAAATATATATATTTTTTTTTAATTACCGTAATTTCTGGTGTATAATCCGCAGATCAAACAATCGTTTTTTGACCCAGAAATTGTATTTTATAAAATGTACCTTACTAGATCGCTGTAAATATTTGACTTCAATTATTGAATAAAATTTCTGGATTGTAACAGAATTGTTTGATCTGTGGATTATACGACGGAAATTACGGTAAAAAAGAAAGAATATACTTAATAAGGATTAACAATAAATATGAAACATGTATATTCTCCTTATTTTCTCAAAATGTATTTTTACTGTCGTTATATATTTACAATAATCGTTTATAGGGGAAAATAGCAAGATTCTATGTATGAAACATATTATACAGAATGAAATCACACAAGCTTAAAATGACTTGCCTTCTCTTTTCTTTTTCTTTTTTTTTTTTTGCTGTAAAACTTATTTTCAAAATATTTTTGATATAGAAAAAATATTCTTAAATAAAATAAAATTATGTTTAGTTAGTTATTTGTTACTAAAGTAACGGCACCGATTTCCAACTTGTTCTTCGTTCAGTGACATAACACTGATGAGATCCATTGGCATTAAAAGGAAATACGATACTTGAAATATACGTATAGTTGAATTAAACGTATACTTGAATTGTATGTTTAACTGATATATGATGATACGTATCCAGATACGTTTAAACGTATAGTTTAAGGTATACGTATTTCTGAAATACGTATATACGTATATCAGTTAAACGTATAACTGAAATACGTATCGCATCGGGAGCACTACTTTCTATCAACAATATCTGAAGCTCAGCTAGCATCTGTATAAACATTTAAATGACAGTTTGATATCCTAAATAATTTTATTGCTAAGTCCTTTGTGTTGATCACATACTGCAAGACTTGTTTTAAGTACTTCCAGTGAGTATAAGATGGATTACCTGAAAACTGAGCCAAAGCTATTACAGCAAATTGAATATCAGGGTGGGATCTGGATGCAAGGAACAATAAACAACCTATCAATTGTCAATAGGGAACATCTTCAGCTTTTTCATCATCATTAGCTGTATTTAACATTACACCAGGAGTTAAGGGTAGTTTGCAATGTATTTTCGGCTCTTTGAAGATTTCTGAAAGTTTTTCAATATAGTTCTTTTGATGCATGAAATATTCACCATTTATCTCTTCAAAATTTACACCCAAGAAATGCCTGATTGTTCCTAACACTTTTAATTCAAATTCTTCTTGTGAGAGATTGACAAAATTCATGATTTTTCCCTGCATTCAACTGAAAATTTTCCTGATTTTTTCTCCCCAACCGATCGAAATTTTTTCACGGCTTTTTTTTTCCTGCGCCCAATTGATAAATTTTGCGATATTTTTCAGCGACCGATCGACAAATTTGCGATTTTTCTCCCGCAACCGATTGACAAATTTCATGATTTTTTTTCTGAGACCAACTGGCAAATTTCCCTGTTTCTTCCGATAGATTGATTAAATAAATGATTTATTCCCTGTGTCCGATTGAAATTTTTCATGATTTTTCTACACTACCGAGTGGTGAACGTTGCGGTTTTTTCTCGCAACAGAGGCAATCAGTTAAAAACCTTTCCCACAACAGATCGTTGAAATTCATCATTTTTTTCCATGCCACCAATCAAAGAATTTTGTGTTTTTTTCTCCGCAACTGATTGTAAATTTCGCATTTTTTTTCCTCCACTGTTTGACGAAATTCGCAATTTTTTTCCTACGACCGATGGATGCATTTCACGATTTTTTTCTGCCACCGATAAAGGAAAAGAACCAAGAGGGCAGTAATGGCCACCGGGCACTGCACCCGGCCAAATTCACCTAGTCAGCCCTAAGCAGAAATGAAATTAGAAGAACTGTAAAGATTTTGTGGTGCACATGAAACTCCAAGGAAACATTTAGAAACAACAAACTGGTTGATCCTTACAATTTACAGAAATTAGAACTTGACAATTTAAAGTGGTTCTCAAATTCCCTGCTCAACAACACTAAATTTTCTTTCTGATTTTTAAACATAAAGTTATAGAATTGGCAAGCCTGACTATTGAAGCGATTTGGAATCGAATAGCATTTTCCATTTTTTGATAAACAAATTATTTATTGACTTGTAAGCGAATCTTATGATGTGACGATATCTTTTTCCCCTTTCTTGTGCGTCGGGAATTCAGTTCAGAATGCCGACTTTGACTGTATTTTCTGAAAGATCTTCTGCCTTTACCAAGACATGGAAAACGTCTTTTGATTACATAGTTTCTGAATAAGAACACCTCTGGCAATTTCATGTGTTTTCAAACAAAAATGTATTTAGAAATGTGTCAGAAAGTAGCTCTTTTGGATTTGAGAACCGCCTTAAAAGTCAACCAACATTTCTCGTCTAATAGAAAAAACGAATTGACTGTTTCCCTTTCAAACTTTGGAAATGGATTTAAAATATCAATGCATAGAACATAGAACCTACTTCAAGAAAATATCAGAGATTCAAGTTTTAGCTATATTTCATTAAGGATATAATAATACAATTTTATTCAAAAATGGATATTGATGATGCCATCATCCCAAATATGTTATTGTTCATGCAAATAATTAAAAGTAAGGACACATCAGGTTTTGTGAAGTTTCTGAAAATTTTTTAAAGAGAACATAACTATAAGTTTATGATATTTTTCAAAGTTATAAAAGTTGCTCTTGTGCTGCCTGTCACAAGTGTACTGTGTGAAAGACTCTCCAGTGCACAAAGTCGAATAAAATCTAAATTGAGAAATTCATTTAACAACCCAATTGTTAAGGGTCCCATTGGTGAAAGTTAAAAAATATAGAGATTGTTGTACATATAGAGCTTGACTTTCTTCTTTTTTTAAAAATAAAAATAAACATTTTGTATATAGTTATTCTGAGTCCTCGATTTCAAATTTTTTTTTCAATGCTTTTTTGTCATGTCTGTATTAATGAAACTCTTTAAATAGCATATAAAATAATAGTGGGGGTGATTATTTTTGTCCCTTTGAAACAGTTTAACTCCCCTCCATTTATAAATGGTGGGAGGGAGACTCCCCTCCTAGGAAAGTTTGAATTTCAAGCCCTGGAGCTCCTTTTATCTATAAGCATTGTTTTAGTGGTGTGATTCTGCTTATTAATTAAATGTAACATGATTTTTTCTTTATGTAAACTCTTTCTTTCTCTTTGTGTTTAGAATGATGTAGCACTAATTAATTTAAATGTAATTACATTGAATAAGATCGTAATGCACAGTGCTTATATACCTCAGAGAGAACATAGATATCAGGGAATATCAAGAGAAAAAATCTTGGTCTTAAAGTTTTGGAGAAACTTGAAGGGATAAATCCAAAGTTTTCTTTAAAATAAATTTAAAAAAAAACTGTTCATTGCTCTAGAAAAAACATTTAGTCTATTTTTAAAGTTAGAAATCATTGTTAAGTTTCATCATTGATTGTTGATATGAAAAAAATATTTATGTGGAAAAATACTTTGGGAAAAACTCAGCAAATTTTCTTTTGATTGAAAATGAATATAAACTCTTGTAGTTTATTACATATTGTGCATAAGATATGTTTTATATTTCCTGTTATGTTTCAGCAGCTAAATCTTGAAAAACTCATTGATTTTTCTCCCTCAATATTTAAAGGTGTGGTCCTGTTTATCATTCAAGCTGTGCTACCTCCACCAAAAAAAGTACTGATTCAGACCCAAGCTTTGAAATGCTCCAGGTGTCAAGTACCCGAGGCTTCAGTATCTAGTCCAAGAATATTGTATCGCAGAGGCCCTGTTACATCATCGAGTTATCGATCATGTGCTCAAGAGGTTTCAAGTGCTCAAAAGGTAAGAACACTTATTAGTTTACTTATCTTAACTTACCTGAGTACTTTCTGATAAATTGTATTACTTTTATGAATGTTTAATTAATCTCTGCATCACTCTTTGACCACAGTGCCACTGCTTACTTATTATGTTTTATGCAGTTGCTTTAATGTTTTAATGGCAGTTGCAATTAAAAATTATGAGATGAGCTGAAGTATTCATTTTAAAATTAATTGAATAATTATAATTATCAATAATTAATAAAATATTTATAAGAATTAATGGCTCATACCAATTATTTGTCCCATTATCACAAAATCATCATTTTAATTATTTTAGATAGAATATTAAAGCTACAAAAATTGTATAGAATTATTATTATTAAATTATGGGATTGAGTGTGGCAGAGTCTCCCCCTCCCCCCTGCTTCATCTTATAAAAGTTCTCACAGAAAATGCACAGTTTTAGTGTGCTAGTACATGTAATTATATTTCCTGTAATACTCCTAAGAATAAAATGTACTGAAACTACTGTGAAAATCTTATTTGCAGTAATACTAATGTTATGATGCATAGCATTTCTGAATTTAAAATTAATATTTTCAATAATTTATTTATTTAAATTAATTATTTAATTGTAATTAACCAATATTTAAATGATTTAATAATATTAATCAACATTCAAATTAGTTATTTAATAGTAATTATTTGAACAGTCAAAATATTTTCTATGTTTTAAAATATTCTTCAACAATATGTTACTATAAATTAAATTTACTTTATGTATTTAAATCACTTTTTAACATCAATAATCATTTTGAAATTAAAATAAAATCATTCGTTTAAGTCTCTGGATAAAAATACAAAATTTCTGTTGCTGTTGACATTTTTCTTGCAGTGATATCACGATCTTTTCTAAGTACAAAAATATACTGTTTTACTTTTTTAAAATATTAATATTTTCCATTTAAAACTTTATTCAAAAGATTAAACAAATTTTTTTTATGTATTCTGCCAAAATTCTAGCAAAATTCAACTTAAATTTTGGCAGATATACATTTTTAAACATTTTTCTTAATTTCCATGTTTACATATCGCGCCTTCAGAACGGCACCTAGCCATTTTGGATTTGAGTAGATTCAGTAACATCAACAACAACATAGCTATTATTCGTCATCCATTTTTGTTTAGGGGTTACTCACATAGGCACTCAAGATTACGAATGCGATCTTCAGTGGGGAAAAGGGGGTTTGAAGTTCCTTCTAGAACATTCTCATAAGCCATGGAAATTCATTTCTACCGCTTCATGCGGTGTTGAGTTGTTTCTTTTAGTTTCTCTTCTATGCTACGGTCATGATTAGGGCGGTTAAGCTGAAGAAGAGGAATTTTTCGTCTTGCTGATTAACTCTCTTAACTTCCAGTGTCAGTTAGGAAAGTCGCTAGTTTTTAATGAACTCGGAACCATGTAGGACGCTACTGCACCATGTCAGACCGGGCGCATTTTAATGGCCGATTTTGGAATGCAGAGTTCCCGAATTTTTCTTCTGGCGGTGTGAAAGCAGTTTAGTTACGACTTCATAAGAAGTATAAGACAATGATCTTCATGGACAGATCTCTTTTATTATTATTTTATTCACCATAATTCTATGAATAATATTTGGCGTAAGTTTTGAAGTTCTATAGTATACGCATGTGGAAGAAGACGATTCTAAACATTTTCAAGTTAAAGATGCTGCATAATAAATCAAAATTCTAATACTTAGCAATTTATTTTCTCCAAATAGTTGTTCTTCAATATTATTCGCAGTGTCAGCGAGGTGTCGGCCGATATAGGCCAAAATACTTCACTTCGAGAAAGCTTTCATACCGTTTCGAGTCTTCAGCGACGTGCACCGAATTGCAGATTCTTCTTCATTTCCGGTAGCGGTAATCGACTAATTTTATCCTTTTAAGACTCAACGCGAAGTAGCAGTTCTCTTGCTAACTCCGCAGATAGAGTGAGGCGTCGGCAGAGTTAGTCGAAAGAATTTCACTTCAAAAAATCTCAATACCTTTCCTAATCTTTTACGTGGTTCATCTTAAAGACTCCTTTATTTTCATATTAGCACGACTCATCTGGTTTTTAAAACTCTTGATTTTCTCTAAAAAACTGTTCTCCATAGCTGATCGATATCTTCAAGTTAGTAGTGCAATAGATTAATTATAGACTTAACTATTATGGATTGATCATCATCATCAGCGAACTGTTAGTGTTTAGAACGACATCTTCATGTGTTGTTGCTGCATCATAAATTTAATTTCTACAGCACATCATATGCCAATTTTTTGAGAATGTAAAGGTTTTTGCATTAATGAATGAGGATTGGCTGTCACCCAAAAGCGAGAGTTTTGCATGTTCATGTAACCGCCTAAATGAAACCATCCCTCATAGGAGAAAAGTGTTTTGTCCAAAATCTTGATGTTGTTGCAAATAAATCTGCAGAACCACTTGCAATAATGAATCTGCTTCTCAAAGTCTGGTGGCTTTATATCTTGTATCATTTTTACATGACAAGCACAAAATTGCAAAGTTCTTAAAGCCTTATGTGTCGATCGATGAGATGAGCCCTTTTCTTGTGCCAAATGCCTCATGGATTTTTGAGAAGTTTGCAATGTCCTTTGTTGAGTGTTTTGCAGAAACACTGGTGTAACAACTTTTGGCCTTCCACTCACACTCCTGTGTTTGTCTTCCACCCAACCTGTATTATGAAATCGTCGAACGAGCCAATATAGCGTATCTTTTTTCATTATTGCATTATTTGGATATTTATTTCACCAAACATCTTTGCACTTTTCATACAATTTACATTCAAAATGAGTTTCAAGCAGCTCAATTTTCTGAATGCATGATAAACTCATTTCACTATGAAGAACAAAATAACATAGAGATATATGGTCGCACCAATTGAGTGCGAAAAGAACCAAGCGATAAAAACTAAAAAATTTAAACAATGATAAGCAGACAATAAAATTTAATAAAATTTAAAAAATCACAGACAGTGAGTTCTGTAAGTGGGATTATGGGAACATTTAGGACACATCATATATTATAAACTTTATTTTCAGAATTTTTTTATGAAGTGTATACTCTGTAACTTAATTGTATTATAAATTTAGAGTTTTTTATTCAACTATATTATGACTTTTATTTCCTTTTTGTGATGTTGAAGAACTTTTATGTTTCATTCCATTTCATTTTTATTAATTTCTTTAACTGTCAATTATTTTCCTTATTACCTGATGAATTTACTCTTTTTTACTTTTCATTTTGATATTGACACTGGTTGTTGTATTTTAATAACAATGTAAAATCAATTTAACCTCTTTTGCTTGTTCTGATGCAAGCACATTATTATTGCATTGAAATTTCTTGGTTTATTTTGGATTTTGGTCAAATTTGTAGTTTTTATTTAAATAGTTCTATCCTTTATTTTTAGTGATACTCTTGTATTTGGTTACATTTCAGTGTTTCTTTCTTCATTTCTTGTATTGGACCTTTATTAGTGGATATTATCCACTATTGATTATATTTAGTATTGAAATGTATTTCCGTTGCTTGTATATATGTATAGAATATTAGATGAACACCAGTCACAATTTGCACCAAATGTGGTAAACTGCTTATTTTTTGTCGGCAAGTGAAGTAACCTAATTATAAATTGTCACTTTTTCATAATTTTTTCTTTCAAAATTTACTTTTTTTGATGAATATGGCATTTTTTTTTCTTCTTTTTTTTTAATATCTTACACACAATTTGTCACTTGCCAAATGATACAATTAAATTCTTCCAAGACAAATAAATTTATAATTCATATTGTGATATTTATTCATAGAAGCATATGATGAAATTATGTATTCTTGATTTCAAACACTAAAATAGTGCTCTTCTGTCATATTTCATAAAGGAACAAAGATATCCATACCAATACTTCATTTCAAGATGCCCGCTTACTTTAGTAACTCCTGTTCAATTTATATATGTCTGGTGTACATACATCAATTTCTATGAATATTCAGTTTATATTTTATTGAATTTCTATAGTGCCATTGGTATAATTTTTTTTTTCAACAATGCAAAATGAAATATCAACTTTATGACAGCTGTGTAATGAAGTGTTAATTGTTTGTGAATTTCCTTCATTTTTGTTATTCAATAAAGTAGTTATACTTTTCAATAAACTATACACATGTCACTAATGTTACCATTTTATCTTCTACCTCAATTAACTTCTGCATGTACTTTTCGTAATATTTGTGAATGGTGTTTTTGTTAGATTTAATTCCAACATTTTCACTTGACACTATGTGGCATTCGTCGAACAAAAAAGTACTGAATGTTTTATATTTCAGGATATATACATAGTAAATGACGATCAGTTAAGAAAATTAACTTGTTTGAACATTTGTGAATTAAGGATAGTCGAAGATTGCTAATCTTCACAGCTTATGACCAACAGTTGTGCATATTGAAGAATTTTGTTGTTTATAGATCATTATATTTATTGAATGAATATTTGCAATTTTTGTATCTATATTAAGAAAAAAAAATAGATTATTAATTTTAAATAAATATATGCAGGATAGAAGTTGTAGCAAAGAGGCGGATTAGAAGAAATGAAACGTTCAATTTTCAATTTACTTCAAATATTACTACACTACAATAAACAATGCAGCTCCGGGGTTACATTTTCTCTTTCTGAGATGACTTACCTCTGCATGTAATAAACTAATTCAGTGTCTGTCAACCTGTGTGTCATAACACATAAAGGTGCTGTGAGAGTGTTGTGACTAATCACATAAAATGATGAGCTCTTTCTGCAAATTAAGTAAAGCCTACATTAAAATTTCATTTATCTTCCTTTTTTTTTATTACTAAGAAAAGGGAATGTTTCCAATACTTTTAGCTTTTGCACATTGTTTTTGTTTTTAAAAAATTAATTTAAACCTTTACAAAAAAAAAAAAAAAAAAAAAAAAAAAAAAAAAAAAAAATTATTATTCTCACCCAAATCAAGTATTTGGTGAAAAATAACACCAACAAGTTCAAATATATATATACATACAGTCGTACCGGTTAAGACGCTCACTGTTAATACATGATCCCATTTAATACACTGACTTTTCCCGGTCACTTGAATATTGCCTGCAGGACTAATGTAAAAATATTATGTTTAATATGCGAACGGTTATTACACGATCCCGCTTAATATGTGATAAAGTTTCGGCACCTTGAGGCAATAAAATCTCACTTAATACTCGAATTCAAAGAACAAGATGAGAATTTCTTCTCTGTTTGCAAATTTAGTGGGATTTTTTTATTCAGATATCTACCACTATTTCGGAATAGTAATTTTTGCATTATGTAATGACAGATTAATTAAATCCAATGTTACTAATCGGAAATAGCGATAGATACTTCAATACATACTCATTATCACAAGTACTACATGCAATTTTAATATCTGGGTTGTTTTGCAAATGTTTCATATTTTTGGTGTAACGTATTAATCGACAATAAAGTCATATTTGAATCTATGTATTTTTCCAGTTATTATTTGAGTCAGTCCTACAAAAACAGACAATGAGTTAAGTTTGAATACAGTTAAATTATAATCTAAATAAGCATAACAGACACAATTTTCAATAGTAAACATATAAACGAAATATATAAAGTTCATTGGGGTGGATTACATGTGTAAATAAGCTCATTTCTTCAACATTACGTTTAACACGCGATCCCGCTTGATATGCGACTTTTGTGCAGTCCCTTGAAATGCGTCTTAACCGGGTTCGACTGTAGAAACTTTTTGGTAACTTTTATTAAGTGAATAAATCATTTTTAATTAACAATTTAATTATTTCTAAAACATGTATTCCTTCTGCAGTAAACATGTATATGAATGCATACACATTTATAAAGTCTGGTAATTTTAAGTTTAAAATGTTGTAATGTATCACAGAATTCTTTATAAAATCAAGATGTGTCACTGATTCTAAAGGATTGAAAAATACTGAACCAATTGTTAGTAATAAATCTTAATTAGTACAGTAAAACCCCGGTTATCTGAAAAGCATGGGACCAAAGGATTTTTGGTTAACCGGGGTTCCATAGGAATTTTCGGATAACCGTGAGTCTTCCTAATTTTATTCTACCAGATGACACTACTCACACTTCCCCACAGTCAGGTAAAGCGTTAGTGCTTGCTGGTGCTGCAAAAGTCTGTATTCTGTTTGATTTCCCCTTCCTGTTTACACATGTTTTAATTTCCTCCAAACTTTATTTACGATGAAGAATATTTAAAAATACAAACGGATTTTTATAAACATGAAGAGCTCAACGAGTTGAAAAAGTTGATAAAGGCACCTCAATATATTGAAGTGCAGGAACAGCATCAGATCTGTTGTTGTTTAAAAGGTGGCGTGATAAAGCAGCATTGAACCACAGCAAAGTTGAAAAACAAAAATCACAGCATATTTTGTAAAGAAATGAAGTATTGTATGTGTCTATGTAATAAAATGCCTGCATTTACGCAATAGACCAAATAAGTAAGTTGACGCTGTTTATTTCATAAACAGCATGCTTGCTTAAAAATAAAATTTTTCATATTTAAAAGAAAGAAAAAAAAAGGTTTTAAGGTATTTCGGTTAAGCCAATTTTCGGATAACCAGGTTTCGGATAATCTGGGTTCTACTGTATTATTTATTTGTTACTCTAGTAACAGATTGTATGATCTCTTCACCCAAGCTTGAAATGTACACAAAACTTCCTAAAAATTCAGACAGAGACAAATCCGTCTTGTCTTACAAAATCAATACTATATTTTATTTTGTAATTAATGCAAATTTTTGGCATATTTGATAATTTTAACTTTCAAATATAAATGTGACAATTTATACTTGAAATTTTGTTCTTTAGAAATTTAATGAATGTATAACTTCTAATAATTTTTTTTATGAAAGTGTAAATTATTTATGTGAATATATATATATATATATATATATATATTTTTTTTTTTTTTTCTCTGACAATATATTTTAACTTGCAAAATTTTTATGTTCATGGGTCAAAAGAAGCAATAAGAAATCACTGCTGGTCATGTGTGTAGGGGGGGGGGGGGGAGAGCAGAGAATTCTATGAACTCAAGTTCTATGAGGCTAAAAGACCTTTTTATTTCAACTTTGTGCGGACGAGGGGGGATAGGGGTGTTAAAAGTTTTTCCACCTAAGCTCCCTCCACACGTAACACATGCTCCCTTAATGCTCCAATGAAAGAAAATTTGAAATCAAACTTAATACATCTATTAATAACAGAAGGTATATTTCATCCAAAATATTTTGCTTTATGTTTAGAAAGCTCAGTCAATGTTATGAAACTAAATATTTTCAGAAAGAGATATTATTCTCTTAATTGTTTCACATGGATAGACTTTATTAGGGATTTTATAGGGATTAATCGAAAATTTTACTCTCGAAATAAATACTTAATCATATATATATATACAGTAGGACCTGTATTTAACGAGGAACACGGGACACAGAAAAATGCTCGTTAAATCCGGTTGCTCGCTAAATCCGAATTCAAGTTAAAAACTAGTATGTACATAAAACAAGTGGATTGCTGCTTAATAATATTTAATAAGTGGAAAAATATTCATCCAAAGTTTATTGTTTGACTTTACAAAATTTCGTTTCATTTAATTTTCGTCGTAAAACACTTAATGCATTAAATGTTGCATCATTAGTATTTTTCATTGCTTCAAAAAACTGTTCAAGATTTTATAATGACTCTGCAGCACAATAACATGACGGTGTTTTAATTACAGTACCTTTTTCCGAGTCACTATTACTTCCATTTTCCTCTTCCTGCGCTTTTACCACTTCCACGACGATATTCTCAGGGAAGAGTATGCCTAAGGTTAAGACATCAACGTTATTGTACTCATTGATGTTTAAAAGATCGTTAAACTGCTCAATGTTATTTTGTTGCAAATAGACTGAGAATCACAAGTCATCTTCATCTTCGAAGTCACCATCACTTCTGTCAATCCATCCAGGTTTCCTGTAACAGTTTTGAATATAGGATTGAGTTACACTTCTCCAAGCATCTGTCTTCAGATATATAACGTGAAGAACAGAAATTTTAAGATCCTGATCTTTTTCATTTCTCTCTAAAATCATCAGAATTAATTTCTTTCTATAATAGCATTTGAAACTGCGAATAAGAACTAGTTTGAGAGGCTGTAACACCGAGGTTGAGTTAGACGGTAAAAAAACAAGTTTAATGTTGTTGTATTTTTTAATTGCTGACCAGCAGGTGAGCAGAACAATTATCAACGATGAGGGATAACTTTGTTTTCTGTTTTTGGAGGACTTTATCCCACTCGTAAAAATGAGATTAAAATAATTCAGAAGTCATCTATGCTTTTTTGTTCGATTTGTAAGTCACTGATAAGCTTTTTACCCCTTTAAAGCATCTTGGATTTGCAGATTTACCGACGATAAAAAGTTTTTTGTTGCAATACATTAACACAGCTAAGCGATTTTTCAGCAACTTACCACCCACACATTTTTCACCTTTAAACTTCATCATTTGATAAGGGATTAGATTGTGAAAGCCGCCAGTGTTATCGGCATTGTAGATGTTATCTTCAGCATAATTTTCGCGTAAATCTTTTCATGTGCAATCCAACCAGTCTTTCACATCCTTGTCGTTCACACTGGAACCTAGCCGATAAATTTTCCTGCACAGATGTTGTGACGTTACTTGAACGATGTAGCCATCCATTAGAGCATGAAAAATCTGTGTAACTTAGCTGAGCTTCAAATTTTTCATCATGGATTTTAATGATGGGACTAGTTATCGGCAAAGAAGAATTCTGTTGTTGAACAAACCATTTTAACAGAGTTTCATCCAAGTCATTTTTTTCAAACTTCTTCAGTTGTTTGCGATCCATCACATTCGCTTCATATGCTTCCATTAAGGACTCTTTGTTTTTCAATAGAGTTGACACAGTTGAACTGCTTACATATTGCAACATTTTTTTCACCTTTATCTAAGAGTTTTATAATTTTCACTTTCTCTCTTATGGATAAAACTTTACTTTCGACTTTTTAAACAGCAGAATTAAAAACACACTCTCAAGAAAAGGCACAAGCCGAAAGTAAGTTTTTCTTACACGTAGTTCTGAAACACCTGATTTGGATTGGATCAAGCCATTGAAGGGAGGAGTGAGTCGTCATAAATGATTTCAGTTGATGCCAGCTGTACCCCACCCCCCTGCATCCAACATCTTTAACCGTGGTAATGCACCAAGTGTGTTGGAATTCCATTCTTTATCAGTTGGGATTATTTCATTCTCCCTTTTTCTCTTCCTGTAAAAGGGGCAATAGGACGGGCATCCAGTTCACACCATCTCTCTTCCAAAAATCGATACCAGCCTATGATAGTTTCAACTGTTGTTGGATAACTTTAAAGAATAGTTATTTTTCCTTACAAGACGAGTGGGGGAAATCTAAGAAATCTGTGTTTCTTCTTTTTAAAATCATTATTTCTGTAATTATTTCTCGCTTTCATAATTATTTTACTCGTTAAATCTGGGGAAAGTGCAAAAATTTGCTCGCTAAAAGAGTATACTTCAATACATTTATAAACATTATATCAAGCAAAAGTCACCATTTTCCTCGCTAAATCCGGAATCTCGTTAAATGCGGGCTCGCTATAAATGGGCTCGACTGTATATATATATATAAGATATTCGTATTTCATTCTGACTGTTTATAACTCAGGTTCTACTGAACAAATTCTTATGGGGCTGTTAAATCATTTTTCAAGGATGGTTTTAGTATAAAATACGTCATTCTACATTGGTTAGTTGTAGAGGTAAGAGGGAAAATTCTATGTTCAGTTGAACATGATTAAGAGATACATATACTATTATACACACACTCATATTATATATATATTCTACAATCAGGTGAACTGCTTATGAAAGCTTCTTTTAAAAGGTTCTACAACTTTTATTTGGGTTCCATACAAAAGGTTCAATGGATTATGATGGGTCTTGCACTGTTAGATAATTTTTCAGAAGTAGTTTTAGTGTATAACACATCGTTCTACATTGCTTAGTTATAAAGCTATAGGGGAAGGTTCTATAATCATTTGAACCTAATTATGAAAGATTAGGCTTTTTTAAAAATAAGTAATTATGTTTAAGTCAGGTGACAGAGTAGGGAAAGATTCTCGAATGTCATATATAACAAGTTTTGTGTGTGTGCGTGTAACAGTATGACAATTTCATTGTGGACCCACTAATATTGTCTGAAATATTGTTAATATTGAATATTATGTAATTGTAATATTTAGTAGATGTAGAAAAATCACAGGACAATGACAGACATATTTACAACTTACTGTAGGCACTGGTCCTAAAATCATAAAAATCAGTAGTAAATAAAATCTGTAACATATGCATGCATATATTAAGGAAGAAAATTCTCCCACACACAACTGATGTATTTCAGTGAGCATGATTTTACACATAATTAACTTTTTTAACAATGTAAATTTTAATTTGATTAAGTCAACTCTATGTTTTTTAACCAGTAATTGGGTCTACAGATGATTATATAGTTTAGAGCATTTTTTTTTTCATTGCTCTAACCTTTATTGCAACTCCACATGCACTTGAAATTACATTATTGTTAGCATTGTTCCTATTTGATGCCAAACTTGGATGTGGATCCAATTTCAAAAGATTAGCTTTTTTTTAAAAAATAAATAATTATATTTACAAGGTGCATACAATTTTTTTTCTAGGTGCCAAACTGCATTTCATGGTTGCAATTTTGTCATATCCTATTTTCTCATTTCTTTTAGCAACCATGCTAACAATAATATTGTTTCTATCTTAATGTGTTAAGGGCAAGGGTGGGGGCTGTACTGGAATCGATATATAGTGTCAAATTTAGGTCTTGTTTCACTTTATCTTTGGGGAAACATTTCCGACATTGTAGGCCTTAATTATGCAACAACTCATTTTGCAATACAAGGTTGCATGCCACAGTGCAGTAATGGACCATATTTTTGTGACGTTGAGTCACATACTTTGGAGAAACATTTCCAAAATCGCAGCCTGGAACCCAAATGGAGAATAGGGTCCATTACCATGCTTTTGAACAAGGTGTGCAAGAATTTTAGGGACTTAATCTCTAAGGTCAGTTTTATCAGTCATTAGTTAAAGTGAAGTCAACTTAGAAGTGATTGACAGATGTAGGGGAGTTTTAAGATGTGTGCCGCCGACCGATCTTTTATTCTTATTGAAAACAGGTGCTCAAATAAGAGTGTTTGTTAAACAAAACTTAAAATGAAAAAAAGTTAGGCATCAAATTTGACAACTAGGCATAATTTTGTGATCATGAAATGCAATAATTTATTTGCATTTGATGACTTATGACCACTACTTTTCTAACCCTGCTGTGACTATTTAACTCACTACTGCTAATTTTCAGGTAAATTTCCATATTCCAGTAATTGAGTACCCAGCTAACTGGTGTATTTTGTCAAATATAATTTGGTGCAAAATATATTGTAGTTATCTTTTTTTTTTTTTTTTTCCCCGTGAGACAAACATTTAATGCAATCATAGGTAATATATATATATATATATATATATATATATATATATATATATATATATATATATATATATAGCCTAATAAAAATTACTTTCTAAGTTCTTACACTTCTCCAAAGGATACTATTTATTATTTATTAAAATTTGTAGTTAGATTTTAGTATGAAATTTTTTTATTTTGTATTAAGGTTCCTTCAAACTTTTTTATTTTCTTTATTCAACAATGCAGTTTCTTCTGACACAATTGCAGATTTATTTTTGCTTACAATAAGTTTTCAGATATGGATATATCCTGGAATTGATATATAGTGTCAAATTTAGGTCTTGTTTCAAAAACTTCGAAATTTGTTTCAATTTTAATGTAGAGGTGGCACTGTAATGTTATTTTACTCATCAAAAATTATAAAAGACAGAATTCCTTGTTAAATGATGCTTTTTGTGTGTCTGTATATCAATTTGATATACAGACATACAGACATATAGTCATTTAACTAAATGTTATGTTTTTTAACTACATTTATATTTCTAAAAAATGCATATCTCACTAAATCACAATGTCCTTTCAATAAAATTTTCAAAGGTATTTTGCATATGTCCCTGCAAAATAAATTTTTAAACTTTGATAGATAGGAAAAAATACATAAACTTTTAAAATCCAAACTGAATTTTGACTTTAAAATTTTGTCTGAATACATTATTTATGAAATAATCCATACTAACTGATTCCACGCAGAGCATCTGCGTTCTAATATTTTTTATTAGTATTAAGTTCACTTTTCCAGTAAAATGCATGACAAAAATCACGCACATCAGTCATACTTCCATAGTTATGCTCCGGGATGTTCACTTCAAATTGTGAATTCATGCAGTTTCGTCTTTACTGGATAAATCTATTTTGCCATTGATTGAAATATTCTGTGGCTCGTCTAAACCTATCAGCTTCATTTTGAATGGATTTTCTGTCAATCATTTCAGCAGCATGTCATTGTCTTCTGTGTAAAACTCAATAAACTCATTTAAAAAAAAAAAAAAAAAAAAAAAAAGAGAGAGAGAGCAAAAGATTAGCGAAAAGTTATCGATTTTTACTCCTTCGATCAATGAATGAAATGTCACATCAACAAAATCATTGTAAAATCATCAAAAAATCATCGTATCACAATATTGTAAACAAAAGTATTGAGAACATACATCTGACTTGTGTGCTTGACATCAAGTGCCCGCTTATAAGTCATCGTCAATATACAGGGTCGAGATAGCCACAAGGAAATTTACAACACCAGAGAGTTACATCAGGGAGCTCCACAAAGTGTGTGCAATGGAGCTGGCGGGATAAACAAAAGTAGCTCATTATTTGTGAGAAATACCACAACAAATAACAAAACCAGCTAAAGTTAGGTTTAGCAGATTTGATTTTCTAAACAAACCACTCGTTGCCATTGGCAAAAGAGAAATAACACTTTTGTGCTGTCACATCTTAGTGTTTTATCGTATCAAAATATTTTAACTGTAAGTAACTCATTTTTTTTGGGAAATAGGCAAAATATTTTACATCACAACAAATAATTAAGCCTGCTAATGTGAGGTTTTAAATCGAACCACTTGTTGCCATTGGCAAAAGAGAGCAATAACTGCTTTTCTGCTGCCACATAGATTAGTATTTCATATATATATAGGTGTATACTTCATTGAAGATAATATGGGCACTTAAATTGTAAACAAAACTTCATGCAAGTGTTTTTCCCTTTATAAGTTTGCGTACCATTAAATAGGACTATTAAACATTCCATAGAACTTTTATGACTATTATGAGACTATAAATTTCTCCAGTTAGTTTACTCTATTTTTTAATGTTGCTTCTAATCATGCATATAATTTTTTCTTGCAGCTCACATTTATTGAAGATCTTGCCTGCGATGATAGCAAAGTGGCTAAGCATAAAAGATCTATATATTGAATAAAGAGGACGAAGCATTGAAACTGAATTTAATACCAGCCTGTTGTGAAAACTTTGAAAATGAATTTTTAAAACATTCTTTGTATATAATTTTTGTATATATTTTTAAAAATATTATTAAATTATAATGTTTTACAGTGTTTTTCGGTGTCTGTGCATTTTTTTAAGTACTAAACATATTGTGTTATGATATAAAGTTCTATCCAGATATCAAGAAATCAGTTTCTCATTTTCTTATAAAGTTAAATTCTTTCAGAAAATGTTGCAAAAATTGGCATTGTAAGCCCATTTTTGGAACTTGGCAGTCATAGAAAAATCATCATGAGCAAGCAATTGGTTATAATTAAAGATGTATCACATATATAAGAAAATGAAAAACATTGTTAAATTTTTTGGCACTTAAAAAGTAATGTCTACAAACTTCATGCATTTCTGTTTTAAATGACTCCATGAGTATAGAAAGTATTCTCATTGTTAACAAAAAAAAAATGTTTTTTTAAACACCCTTAATATGTATTTAAATTTTTTTAAATGTATTGTCATATTTTAAAACTTTTTTTCATTGAGTGGGGTTGTGACCCCTGTGACCTCTCCCTTGGATCTGCTCTTTCCACAATTGCAAACAAATCGGTAAATGTCCTCATAAAATTTGAGTCTTGTTAATGAGGGAAGTGACATAGGCAAAAGTGCATGTATAACTTCAAAATGGTAATGTTTGTAGTGGGAAAGCTGTTATGTGTTCTCATGTTTATTCTCCAATTAGCTGATCCACACTGGTCAGGCAACATGCAAAATTATCTAATCAACATCTTCCTTGCTTAATAGATTGGACGAGCTGTGGACTAGACATTCCATTGACTCGATGGGCATCTAAAAGTCCTGACTTTAACACTTTAAGATATTTTAATTATAGGAGTACGCAAAGACAAGATATTTGTCTCTCCCCTTCTTGTTGATATAACAGAACTGAAACAGTATTGTCTGCAACTGTCTCCGAAAATTAAAAATAAAAATATGAAGCATTGCCTTATTGTTACATTTAATATAAAATATATTAATTTTTCCTTGTTTTACAGCAAGTTGAAATTGTGTGTTTCTCTATGACTCTGAGCAAAATACTACAACAAACACACAAATACATCCGTTGTTGTTTTTTTGTTTGTTTTTTCCAGCACTGTAAGCATAATATGATGATCATTTTCAAAAGATATATTGTGGTTTTTTTCTTTAATTTATCCTTGAAGGGGAAAAAAAACTAAGGTAAAAACACCTATAGTGTGCCATGTGCCATAGTGAGCCACTAATTTTTAAAGTTGAAAATAAGACTCCAGCATATATTTAAAAAACAACCAAAAGAAATCTGATTGACTAAAACCCTTAAGAGGCTACTTCACTCATGCAAAAACACTCGCTCACTAATGTTAATCTTATGGGACAGTTCTTTTAAAATATCTCGCTTGCATTTCAATATTTTTTAACTATTTTTTTGCCTTGGATAGCTGAAGTCGATCTCTCTACAATCGCTGTTTTTTACTTTTTTGATTTTGTTTGCTGTTTTATTATTTTTTTTTATAAGGCTACTTTCACTTTCGGTTTGGATTAACTGTCCATTAAATTGGTTTGAATAATTGATTTGTTCTGTTGATGAAAAAAAAATTTTTTTCTAAAATGTCTACAAAAATGAAATATTTAGCAATTTTTTTTATTTTTCTTTAAGAGGTAAATTTACTTTCCAAATATGTTTCATTTTGAATTAAAATATTGTTTAGACATTTTATTAAACTCTAAATAATTAGTTAAATAAGACTAAAACTTAAAAAAATGAGCAGTTTATTAGTTTTGAGAGATGGCTCACTTCTGGGTCATTATTTCTTAAACTGTATCAATAGTGGGCATGGGAACCAACTACTAGAGCCTATGCTAAAGTTTATTTTTATGTTTAATGTATTTTAATTAATTAATTTTTATGATTCTAAATCTTTGTCTATAATTTATTTTTTGTACATTAGCACCAATAATCGGAACCGGTTTCAAAAGTCAAAGTATCTTCGTAAAAAAAAAAAAAAAAATTCACAAAGAAAATTGCGGTAATCAACGGCAGAAATAGAAATTGATCTCTGCAATAAAATTTTTAAAAAATCACTTAAAAATATTGAAATGAAAACGAGATATTAGAAAATTATTGCCCCATTGTATTAACATTAGCGAGCAGGTGTTTTCAAGTGAGTGGAGAGGACCCTTAAAAGGGTGATGGCTTTAATTTTAAAGAGTGTGCTTGATTCTTCTAATTTTATTTGATCTGGATAACTCAATTAGTAAAGTCCTTTTGTTGATAGGTATCGGCCAGCCTTAGGAACTTTCTTAGTTATGCCATAAATGAAGAAACACCCATCTTTATTTATTGAGGACTAAAACAAGTTTATGATAAGATATTAAGCAACACTCCAATCGTTCAGAAGTTTGAAATTCCAAAGAATAACTTATTGATAATTTTAAAGACATGAGATAATTTTTTTAGAACTGAAACCAGAAACAAAAAAAAAAAAAAAGAAAAAAAAAAAAAAATGCACACTGTAGAAAATATATTTTTTAGAATCAAAACATCCAAATTTTGAATAGACATTTTTTGATTCACTTTGAAAATTGATAAACTGAAACATTACAATCAATCAAAATGTGCTTTTAAAAAAAATCACAGATTTCCACCCTAAGTTCAAGCATTAAAGATTTCAAGACAGAGGCCGGCAACCATAACCTGATTGGCATTCTGCTTCTAACCACTTTTCTGAATAGTAATTTTTGTCTTTAAATAAAGTGATTAAATAAGGCGAACATTCCTATTCAAATAAAGTGGTAACTAATAGGCCATTGGTTTTGCAATTATATAAGGCTAAATTTTCTAAACAGAAATAGTGATAATAACCAGCTTGTGGTTGCCAACGCTTACTTCAAGGCGTCGGATGGTTAGTTATAGAAATTTGAATTTCAGCATGACTTAAGTTTCAGGAAACTGTGTGGTGAAAGTGGAACAGCAGACACGTGATCAGCAAATGAATGGTAAGAAAAAAATTGTTGAAATTGTTGGACGACTGGAATTGTTTTCGTTCGTGCATACTGAAAAAAATTGCTTCTAAGGACCTACACTCGCTAGCATATGACATTCACAAGCTAATATTAAACCAATGGATGCATTCTTTTCAAATTTTTTGCCTGCGTTTTATTGTTTTTAAATCATATCTTTTTTTTGTAGAAAATATATGAAATCTAAGGCTAATATAAAAGCTTAGTTTTTTTTTTATTTATTTCTGCTGCAATTTCATTCTGATAGCAGTTTAAATTTCAGAATTGGTGAGGATTAAGCAGAGTTTTCCCCCAGACTGTTTCAGGAGGGCACCCTGCCTGCTCTTTGGTTTACAAAATAGCACTCTTCTTGCCCCTCAAAAAAATAATTAGCACCCTTCTTGCCCATCAGTAAAAAAATGTGCCCTTTCTCCTTTTTGCATTAAAAAATTTGCTTTCATAGTAAAAATTGACTCAATGTTGTCTTGAAAATAGTGCCCTGACTTTTAAATATCAAAAGTGGCTTTAAAAAAACAAAATAATACCTTTTAACAATTAAAAAAAAGTGCCCTTAAGAATCCAAAAAGTGCCCTCAAGAATCCAAAAAGTGCCCTTAAGAATAAAAAAGTACCCTTTTCTCACCAGCAGCACCCTGCCCTTTTTTAAACCTGGGGGAAACTCTGATTAAGGTATTGTTTCCTTTATATCCTTGTGAAATCTGTACCAGCAATTTAACCTTTTTTTAAATATGTACCAGCAATTTAACCTTTTTTTAAATATGTACCAGCAATTTAACCTTTTTTTTTAATATGAATAAAAACAAGAGCCTTTGACTATAGATATCCTATGCAGGAAGAATGATTAAAAATATTGAATTGGAAATGAGAAATTTGTAGAGAACGTTTTGATAAATTAGCTTGTTTTGCAATTACAATAGCTTACTTTAATTTGTGAATGTAAGCTTTTAATGCGATCAAGATGGCTTTGTTTTTTTTTAATGACAAAAAAAAAAAAAAAAAAAACATAACCCTTCAGAGAAGATAAATGAGCAGGAGATAAGAAATAAATAGTGACCTATATAGCTTTGATTGCAACTAACACAATTGGGGTCACAAAAATTATCTTTAATTTTCTTTTCACATTTTTCTAAAAGATTTCTCATTTTGTGAAAATACGCCCGTAAGATATTAGCTAATAAGCCAAAAAAGAAAAAAACATTGTAGTAAAGTTAATTTCTAATTTTTATGCAAATATTAATGGGCAATAATTGTGTAACATTAATTTGTAACTTTAGATTTAAGTTTTCTTGGAGTATGTAAGAGTAAAGATTATTGTCATAATCCCTGCTCCCCCACTTCCAAAGGAAAAGCATTGGTGAAAACTATAAAATACTTGTTAGACATTTTAACTAAGTTGCTGAAGAAAACTGTTTTCCAGGTTAAAAAATGTCAAAAATGGCTTCTCTTTATGTGTACAGTGGTAAAAAAAAAAAAAGAGAACTTCATACGTTTTCAGCGGCAGATTGTCTCAAAGAAAACAAAAACAGCCATACGATTAGGAATTATTGAAATAGTAACAAACTTTGAAATTTTCAATATGAGCAGATAATTTTGACATCATATTTTTATTCTTCGATATACATTTTTATCTTGAGGTACCAAACAAGAAGTCATTTTTTACAATACATTTACTATTTTTGAATATTAATTTCATAATACATAAATTATGAAAATAATATCTGAAAAATATTTTATTGTAGCCTATAAATTTTTTTAACAGAAATCAGTTGCTAGTATTTTTTTAAATTATTATTACGCTTAACAAACTAACGGCATTGCAGTTATTAAAGAAATTATCATTGGGAGTTCCAAACCTTACATTTGCATAATTCTTAAACTACATCACTAGATAACTTTCTGTTTAGTATTTGAAAGTAAAATTTACTGTAGAATCTAAATAAGATATTAAACGTGTTCATATCGAAAGTTTCAAAGTGGATGCAGCTACCTAAGCTTATTTTTTTAACATAAACTAGACATAATTCCTATTCGAATGATGATTTTCATTTTTCTCTACATTGTAAAACAAGAACGAAAAATCATGTGTCAGGCATAGATTATGTAACACTTCCAAAATACTTTTAGAAATATTTACCATTTAATAAGGTGAAAGATGATGTCTAAGTAAACTATTTGGAAAACGCATAACACATTTAAAAATCCAATTTCAGGAATTGCCAACAATATTCGGAAAAATATCGAAATTCTTTTGAGGAGATATGATCTATGATCATATCAGGATATGATCTATCATGATATATGATCATCAGGATATGATCTATCCTGCATATGATCTATAGATTTGTATGTATACTACATAGTATGCTAAAATTTAGTTCAGCTAGGCAACAAAAAACACAATTGAAAATTTACCTTCAGCAATTTTTGTCAATAAATGGAAATGTACTCGAGGTGCTTTGTGCTGCCCTGTATATTATCTATAGTATTTATGCACACCACGTAACAGGCAAAAAAATAGTTAAATTTAAAAACTCATACCGCAATTGAAAAAGCACTTCCAGCAATTATTTAACAAGCAGTATTTTAACCAAATTCTTTTGTGTGTCCCTGTAAATGAACGTTATACACACAATATTCTTCAGTAAGCCTCTTGTAATGCCCCTAAGTGATATATATCAATTTAAATATGTTTGAAATAGTGAAACATTCTTAAAATAAACCGCAAACTATTTTTCCCTATAGACCTTATGTTACGGAACTTTTTTGGGTGTCCCTGTAAAGACACTATAAATGCTACACCATTTTCAATACTGAATATGCCATAGTAAACCTCAATAACATATAACATATATCAATTGCATGACAATCGGAGTATAATTAAGCGAGTTAGAGTACGGACAGACAGGCAGACAAATCGAATTCATAAACACTTTTAAACTATATCGGAAAGTGTTAAAAAGACAAAATCTACAAAAATATAATATAACCACGAACGGAAATATATACAATAACCTCTTCCGAGGTTACCTACAATTCTGAAAGGTGTTCTTTATCTTTAGAAACCTGAGAAACCAATATATTTTCGGGATTTAAAGAAGTATTTATAAAAACAAAGTTTCTTTTGCTGCCACCGATTTTCGGAAACGTTTCTGAGTAGCTTTTCTAGCGTAATAATCAATTTTTTCAAACCAGAATATCGGTTTTTAGGATAACTATCCATTCTCAATTAACATTCTCAGCAGCATAATTGAATTTTTACATACAATAATAACAAAATAATAATAATTTTAATGTTAATGTTGTTAATTTATCATGTAAATGTTTTCTTGATAATTGATAGCATACGAAAGACCTATATTCTGAGTTAAAAAATATATCTTTATCTCAATTCTTTTTTTTTTTTTTTTTTTTTTTTTTTTTTTTTTCAGAAATTTTGTTAAATTTTAAAAATAAATAATAATAATAAATTAAAAAAAACTTCGATTCAGCGTCACATTTTTGCAACTAATTTTAGCGTCGATGATTTGTGTATTTATATTTGATAGATAAGGTGGTACGGATAACGAAATCGGCAGTCAGCTGACGCACAAGTGGGGTGTTGCCATAGCAACATGGAGCAACCAGCTTCAAAGTGAAATAAATGTAATCCCGATTACGGATGATGCCTGTATAGTCGTGATAACATCCGTAATCGTAATCGGTGTACCCCTCATTTCCCTTTACAATGGGCTATATGTTGTTGCTTTAGAACACCGACCCCCCTCCCTCCCCTCCTTTGCTGATGAGCCAGCTGACTGACAGTTTTGTTATCTGTATACATCATCCTATATATATGCTGTCATACATTATTCCAAACATGTGACTCTCCCTTTCGGAAAGCTTTAGTTTTTTTTGTTGTTGTTTAACAGAAAGCATAAAAATCTGTACCTTATAAAATATTGGCACTTTGGTGAAAATATTTTAAGACTGTTCTCAAATCCGAAAGAGCTACTTTCTGATACATTTCGTAATTCATTTTTGTTCGGAAACGCCTGAAATTGGCTGGTGTTCTTAGTCAAAAACTATGTAATCGAAAGACGTTTTCGATTTTTTGGTAAAGACAGAAGATCTTTCAGAAAATATTATCAAAGTCGGCGTTTTGAACCAATTTTCCGACGCCCCAGCAGAAGAAAGGAGAAAAACTTATCACGTGACACGAATCGCTTGTAACTCGATAAGTAATTTATTTTTTATTTAAAAAAATGGAAAACGCTATTCGATTCCATAACGCTTCAATAGTCGAGACTTTACGTTTAAAATGGGACAAAACATGTGTCATAAAGTTTCGCGTTGTTGAGCAGGGAATTTGAGAACAACCTTAAGTATGTAAATTACATGAAAGATGAAATAAACTGCAAAAAAAATAATTAAACAAAAGTTGTTAAAAGTTAAGGAAATTTTTATTTTATTGTTGTTCACAAAACTCTAAAAGCTAGTTTATCTAATAATTAAAATTTTATTTCTAAGTTTGCGTATTATATGCAAAACTAACTATTCAGTTTTCTTACTTTCATATTACACATATACAGTAAAACCAGTTTGATAGGTCTGACAAAATATTGAAATCTCAGTTATATGTTTGTTTCATTAACCAATACAGTAGTTTTCCCACTTTTGCACTACCCGTGCACCAAAACTAGCTTTACAGGTAAAGTAACCAAAATTAGAATTGAAGGCAAAAATTAATCGACATATTTTTTTTTTTCTTTTTATTCTTAAAACTGGTCGATTAGACACATCGAACAAGGAACCTACTTAACCTATAGGGTACTTCCTGTTGAACTCCTAGAACCTTGAAATTTGGCATGTAAGGGGGTGTTATAGCACATGTAAAGGAAAAATCCAAAAATCATTAATTTATAATTGAATCGGTCATTTCCAATGTCACAGAATCAGAACTTTTCAAAAAAAAAAACTGTAGTATTCACAGGTAAACGAACTTTTATAGGGTTTTTTGGGCTGATTATAGATTTTGGACTTCAAAGTTTGTAAATTTCGAATAATTTTTATAATGTATGAATAATAAAAAGAAGAATAACAGAAAAAACTGTTCCTGACTTATGTTGTTTTAGCAAGAAACAAGGTTAGGTGGTATTTAATTTGAACAAAACAGTCATATTAAACATGTTTGTAATCAAAACTAATAAAGATAGTACTTATATAGGAACATTTTTATGTTTTAATATGGTATTGCATGCAAATGGTAATATGGTATCTGCATGTAATCTGGTATTGCATGCAAAAACCACTTAAGTCGCTGACTTTATATTGTTTAAGTAATGAACGAAAATTAGAAGGTATTGTTTGAAGAGGAAGGAATACACTGACTTATGTGGTTATCACCCAGATCATGGCTCTACCTTTAAGAAAGGATTTGAGACAAAAAAAAGTATATTTGGAAAAAACTTGACTTATGTGGTTTTTGAAATGACTGGTTCAATTCCATGCCGATGGATTACGTGATTTTCCATAATCGGGATTTCCAAAGCGAGATTATAAAGGTTTCCTTTTTTTGCTTTTGAGATACGGAACCCTAATTAATTCCTAATTCTCAATTAAACATTTCTAGCTGCGCAATTTAATTTATACATTCAAGAGTAACCAAAGAAATGTGAATGCTGTTAATTTATCATCTTTTGTCTGTAAAGCATGTTTGTTGAAAAGAAAAACGTGTACTTGAGAATGGATAGCATCCGAAAGACCTATATTATCCGGGTAAAGAAAATCGATTATAAAAATTACTCGGAACGTTTCCGAAAGTCAATAACAGCAAAAGAAACTTTGTTTTTATAAATTCTTCCTTAAATCTCGAAAATATATCAGTTTCTGAGGATTCTAGAGATAAAGAACGCTTTTTGCAAGTGTTTTAACGCGGCAGGGGTTATTGTATATATTTTTTCGTGGTTATGTTATATTATCATACTAGATGACCCGCCTGTCATTGCCCGTGCCCGTGATAATATATTTAAAAAAAAAAAGTTTCCGATATGCAGTCGAATGATCTAAACCCTGTTGAAATCGAGCCCATAGAACCCAAGAAAAGAATGAGCCCCCAGGCGGGGGAATGTGTCCCCTGTAAATTTAACAAATTTCCTTTAACGTTAACGCGATATTTAATTTACGGGTGACATTTCCCCCTCCTTCTTCTAAACTTAGCCACTTATCTTTAATAGTAACGCGATTTTTAATTTACGGCTGTAGTGAGTAAACGTAAGTTGACGCCGAAAAAGAAGATTAATATTTAAAAAAAGGTGGTAGTTGGGGGTCTAAGGAAAATTATTTAGTAGTTTATAAAGTAACTGGAGTAACCTAGAACTATGTTAATGAAAATTGCAAGAGAATCGGATCATTTTTAAAGAAGCTGCACCAAGGGCCCCAAGAAGGAGATTAATATTCAAAATTGGTGGCAGGTGAAGTCTGAGAAATTTTTTTGTCGTGCAGTTAGTAAGCTGGAAATCCTGAGAAGTTGTTAAAAAAGAAAAGCTAGTGAATCGGACAATTTTTTAAGGGAGCTATAATAGGTGGCCCAAAAGGGGCCAACTCATAGTTTTGAGCAGAACCCTAAGAGGAAAACATCTTAAAAGGTTCTAGTACTTAGCGTTTTAGATCTTTAATTAGTCGAAATTAAGCATAGGGTGTAAATTAATCATTAGAATAAAATTTTAAAGAAATGCATAAAAAAGGCCCTAGGGACCCAATAAAAATATGAGGGTGGTGGCCCGAGGAGAGAAGTCCAAGACTCAATTTTAAAATTATGCATTGAAATGATGACACAATTAGGCCCAGATCTTCTCCGATTTTTTTTTTTTTTTTTTTTTTTGTCGTTCATGTAGTAGCTCGAAGTACTGTTAATTTTTTAGAAGAAAAAGTTAGAGAATCGGACAATTTTTAAGGGAACTAAAGTAGGGGCTCCAAAAGAGGCCAGCTAATAGTTTTGAGCAGGGCCCTAAGATGAAATGTACTAATTGGAAAGTAGAAATGGGGGAATAACTAAATGGAGAAAAGGTCCCCAAAACAAAGAAAATTGGATTAAAAGGGGGCAAGTTATTAACCGTTTAGGAAACAAAAACTTCAACGGGCTCCGTATCTGGCCATAGGAGGCCAGGGTCTTAATTGGAACGTAGACATGGGGGAAAAATTAATTGGAGAAAGGGCCCCAAAAACGAAGAGGATTGGATAAAAATGGGGAAAGTTATTAACAATTTAGGGGGATCTGGGTCTCAAGAAATGAAAAATCCGAGCCTCAGATGCATCAAGACCTGCCTTGGACTATCCGCATCCAAATTTTCAGACTTCTACGTGTGGTAGATTTCGCTAGCCATCACACGCAGACACACAAACAGACAAACAACTTTCTTCTATTAGTAGGAATGTATATAAAGTATGATGGTTCTGCATTAACTAAATTACAGTTTTTTAAGTGTCTTCGTTGGCGTACCTGGACTGGATAGTGTATAAGTACCCTAATTTTCATGAACAAGGATGATATGTGGCTGTAAAAAAATTTTTCAGAAAATACATGATTGAGGCTTCGGGATATCCAAGTTCCGCAATAGAAGGTGACAAAATAATATAAAGGTTTTCACTTTAAATGATAAAAAATAGGAGTTTCACCATTTGTTTTTCATAACTCTATAAACATTAAAGGCATCACGGTAGCTACTTCTGTTTTTTCACAACAGTATAGCAGATGCCGTTACTGTTAAAATCCACAATTTAACCCTTTCCGGCACAGTAGTCCCACTCCAGGCACACCTAATTTTAATTCCAAACTTGCATTTGACACCAAGAATATTTAATAAAATTTTGTTTCTACAGTGAAAGCTTAAAATAAGGAGTTCTTATTTTCTAAAAAAGTCGTTTGTAAATTCCGGTGTCAGTCAGTAATTTCCCATTTTACAAACAGACTTTGTCTGTGCCGGAAAGGGTTAACCTTTCAATACAAATTGTAGTTGATCAGCTAGCTACACGTTTCTGTCAGCTGCTACATGTATCAAATGAAGCTTATTTTTAACATTTTCCAACATAAATGAAAAGTTATGAATTTGGTTTGTCTGTCTGTCTGTCCCTACACTAACTCTTGTAAATATATACTCGGATTGTCATGTAATTTTTATATGTTATCAAGCCTTAGTATAGAATATTCGGTATTGAAAATGAAGTATGCAGCATTTATAGTTCGTTTACAGGATTACACGAAAGAATTCCGTTACATGATCGTCTAAGGCAAGAAGCCGTTTGCGATGCATTTTATTGATGTTAAGATATTTCAAACGCAATGAGATTGGTATGCATCACTCAGATGGACTACAACATGATTTATCAGGAATATAGAATAAGCATCATTTATAGTTCGTTTACAGGAACACACAAAATAATTATATTCCATTATGATCTATGGGGGAAAAAAAGTTTGCGGTGCATTTTAATGAGGTTATGATACTTCAAACATATTGAAATCAGTGAAGTTCACTACAACATGTTTTCCATAGATTATGGAGTGCATAGCATTTATCGTTTATTTACAGGGCTACACCAAAAGTATTTGATTGCAGGACAGACTATAAAATCGATAATTGCTGGAAGTGCGTTTACCACTGTAGTGTACTTTTTAAACTTATCTAATTTTTAGTGTATTAAGTGGCGTGTATAAATTCTATAGGTCATATACAGTTCTGCACAAAAGAATTTGCACACATTACCAGATGTGAGCAATAATTGCTGAAAATGGGTTTTTACTCAGTTGTGGGTTTTTTTTAAGCTGCTTATTAGGATATCTCATTTTATTTTACGAAAAAAATGAAATTATTTCATAATATTAACAAGTGTTTGAAATTATTTAATAACCTATGCTTCATGCATGATTTTTTTGTTCTTATTTTTTCAAAGATTTTGCATCCATTCGTATCCATCCTACTTCACCATCTAGTACTAGAGAGTGGTCACAGATTGCAGCACAAGGCTAATGGGATCGACTTTTGGAGTAATTACATCAAAAATAAGCTATGAATGTTCAGTTAATTAAACTAATGGGTGCATTTAAGGGTTAATGGTGTTATGTAATTGTAACATTAGACCTAGAAAGGATTAGAAAATCCAAAATGAAAGATTCGGAGTACTTAAATTAAATTTTCTGCACAATGGGTTACAACTATCGATACATCTTTTACCAAAAGAGCATCATTTGATTTTAACTATAACGATAACAACAGAAGTCATTACCATTCGTATCTGTAATTGGGTAATGTTAAGTTAATAACGCATAAACCATTATAAATATTGGAAAAATCTTAAATTGACTATCAAAAGGGACAATCAAATCCAAATTGTTCCACAATAGATTCAGCTGTCAGAATATCGATTTTTTTGTTTGTTTTTTTAAATAGAAATCCATCACGAAATTGGTTTAATAAGCAAGTCTAAGAGATAAATTCAAATATATGCAAATTTCACTAGAAAATCATCATGGAAATACTTTAATGTTATTATTTATTGATTGCCATTACCTTTTATGCAAATTTAGTTAAAACTATTAAAAAATATCGTGTAAAAAAATGATTAAATTATTTTTGGATTTCGCATTTTAAGGAAAATTGATTAAAATGATTTTGAACCTGGAAATGTTTAACTGTTTATTTACAAATATCTACTGTATGATACATTATGAAAACAGATACATACCATGAATTTTTACATTTTAAGCAGTAATTTATCAATATTTTGGGACTTTTAAGCATTTTAAATTAGAAATTTACATGTATGCTTTGCAACGATAAGTTAGGCCTAACAGTTACCCGAAAAATTAGTTATGAATACGCTTTAAGTAATTAATTATTTTTTAAAGTTTAAATAGTGCTTTAAAGGTGGAAATTGCAAAAGTTAACCCTTTGCAGTACAAATTATCTTGAAGTTACTCAGTATTTTAAAGGTAAAAAGCAAAAAAATCATACATGAGTATTCACAATGTGAGGAAAATGTCCGTTACATAATTAACCAAAATAGATTCTTATTTTTCCTAATGTTCACCTGTTTATGGTGAAATACTGGTTTATATGGCAATAGCGTTGAATTATTTTGACATATTACATGCTTCAATGGTTTAAATTAATACATTTTGTGCCCGATACAAATTACTAGAAAACGTTATCAACGTACTCAAATTGCGTATGCATGACTCATTTAAAAATGAACTTTGAAGCAATAGCGAATGAGTTATTTGTTTAAATCTACATCTGTTTGTATAATTATGTAGAAATTTTATACTTTTGTCGAAAGTTAGGCATTTTATTTGTGTATAGCAGTATTTTTAAATCAAAATGATACATGGATTAAAAATTTTGAAATTTTTAATGAATTTGAGTGGAAAATGGAACAAAAATATTTTATTTATTTAAATTTTGTGCAATATAATATATATATATATTATATTCCTACGAAAAATGCTTATTTTACAGTATTCCTGTGACCTGAACTTAATTTGGCGTATTTTTAATGGGTTTTCCCCATATATCGCCCCTCTTGGCGACCATTTCCTTGCCAAAATTTTCGGCAACCAACAAGTGTGACGTAATCGTGACATAGTGCGTGTTGCCAGTATTTGTAACATAATAGAGCATCAACCAATCTAAACATAGGGATTTATCACGTGACATATAGTAACCAATCACCGACGTCTAAAGAGGCCTGTGGTCTATATAAGGAAGAATTATCTGACGTATTTCTTCATTCCAACAAAATATTTGACCTTCTAGGTCGTGCTTTTAACGAGCTCTTGTTAAATTTTTGTAAGCGAATTACTGAGAGCTTTTCATCGCCAATTTCTTTTATCGCCAAAAGGTAAGAGATTGGCTCTTTTTTTTTATGTTCAATGTATTTCTGAATTTATTAATGTTTTATACATTATGTTTTCTTGTTTTTTGTTGTTTTTTCGTATATATATATGTTTTTTTTTTAATTTAATATCTGGGAACTGGGGAAATTTTTTAATTTTTAATCATTTTTTGGTACTTTTCGGTTAGCCGGGCGCCAGTGGTATTTATACATGTATATATACACACATATTCATATACACATATATCTACACATATGCATAGGTATACATAGACTTATATATACACATATATGTATGAATATATATATGTATGTATATACATATATATTTATATATGTACATATATCACTGGCGCCCGGCTAACCAAAAAGTACCCATTTTTTAATTAAAAAAAAATATGAGGGATACATTTAGAATTGAAATTTGATTTAAAATTTACTTTTTGTAATCCGAATGCTTAAAATTTAAACAGAATTCATTCGTTACAAATTTCTTTTGGCATTTAATATATGTCACTCTGGGAATACATACGAAACTTCTTGATACTTTTATTGCATTATAGATAATGCAACATTCAAAAAGTTTCGTTTATAAATTGAATATTTTTCTAGAAAAAAAAAAAAAGAGTTCGTTTTATTTTGTCCTAGATTTGACAATTAAAATGACCCAGAGATAAATTAGAAAATATAGGGAGGAAAGTTTGAAGTTGTACGAGTTAAAATTTCAAAAAAATAAAATAAAATAAACTTGGTCTATCAATTAATTCTAATAATTTATAAGAGTCTTAAATATAATATTTTGAATTAATCTCTTTGTTTTGTTTTTATTTTTTCAAGCCACACATGATGATAGAAAGGATTTCACAGTCTTTCTTCATGTACCTGCTTTGTTTACGCAATGCTGCGGATTTTCTTTACTACGCCACACTGGCGAAATAAAATTATCTTTTTTAATGTGATTTAATGTTTTTTTTCTTTTTTTTTACTTATTTAATTACATAATTTTACTTGATATTTTTGACATATTTTAATAAAGTATTTATTTGTTCACACTGTAGTATTTTTTCATAACTTAAGATACATTAAACCGGATAATACGTCAGTATTTACATATATGCAGTAATATTTATATATTGATAATATTGGTGGTCACGTTTGACAACAACTCTTCGCATGGGATCCGATCCGATTATGGAAGACTTAACTCTTTGTCGCCAACTTTGATCTGGAACTCGGTTATAGGAAAGTAGTAGGAGGAAAAAAGGGCACTTTCTTGTTATAGCGGCCCCCGTAATTACGATTATGCTAAGGGTGCAGTTACGATTTCGCTAAAGTGTGAATGAAAATTTTGTGAATGAAAATTTCAGAGTTAATAAGATAGATAAACTTGGCTTTACACGATTTCAGAACTTATTATGGAAAACGAGTCACGAGACTTGGCTGCAATTTTTACAGGTGACATTTTTGATGAGATATCATATATTGAAATAATAATTTCATATATGCTTTATAATTTGGCGATAAATCTTGGTCGCTTCGCGATTCATCCTTGGGGGCTGCTATAACATGAAAGTACCTTAAATACTAATCTTAAAGTGAGTGTTTCTGGCATGCGCCAATGAATGGGAGGGAAATTAATTGAGCCTAAGGCTGAAGGGTATGGGTGGTAACCAAATCTCTCCTGGGGCTGTTACTTCGAAGATCTTAAGGGGCAACAACAGTTTCGAAATCTTATGGAAAACACCTTTTATTGGCGTACCCTTTTCTCGGAAACTACTCAAGCGATTTCAATAATTTTTGTTTTATTTATTTTATTTTTATTTATTGTATTATACTTAGCTATAATTGGATCGTTTTGTTTTTTTTTCTGGAAAATCAATTTTCTTCTTAGTAATGCTAATTAAGAAAAAACATCCTAGAATTTTTGTGTTTGTGAAATTTTATAACAATTGCATTTTTTATTTCTTACCTAATTTATTGTTTAGTTATAGCTAAAACTATTTTTTTTAATGTTTAAATCGTTTCAGTAGTTTCCTAAAGGAAAAACAGCATTTCGATGTTTTCCATAGGATTTCACAAGGGTTGTTTCCCTTCTAAGTGCTTCTTTAGGTATACTTGCGTATCATACGGACTCCACTGATTTTCATAGTTCAGACTTGAATTGTAAATTCATAATTTTACCATACTTGGGTATAATATTATAATTCCACTCCCCCCACAAAAAAATGGTTAACACTGTTATAATGTCTTACCGAAATTTGGCACATGAAAGTTGGTTTCGAAAATTAGAAAGTCCGTACAATAATAAAGTACAAAGTATAATTAACTTTGTATACGAAGAATTTAAGAGAATGTTTTAAGCAAACTTGGTTTGAATCTAGAAAGAAAACCAAATTAATTTATTTTTCTGAGTATAAAATGTTGGTAAAATCGTCATTGTCAAAATCAAAGAGTCGTGTTTTAAAATTATATAAGAAAATTTTCACTCATTATATGATCAAAATAAAATTACACATGGTAAAAATGATTACATTGCATATAAAGACTAAAAAAAAATCTTTTAATAAATAGACCTACTAGTTTCGTTCCCACAATCGGTGACATTCCCAAGATCATCTTCTATCATCATATATTCTAATACGAGCAAATCTTGTGTGTGTGATAGTGGTTTTACACTATATTGCCAAAGGTGACCGGTCACTTGCGATTTTAGCCGTTTTGTTAAGTATCTAGAAAATGAGGAATTAACCTGAAACTGCAGGTGTGTAAACAGTATAGTATAGGTTATATATTTCCGCGAAGATTTTTTCCCGAAACCCCATATGGGACGGTCAACAAATTGAAAAAGAACGAATATCTTTTGGATAACCCTGTAAAAACTAATGTAGCAAAGGCGTTCAAACTCGAGATTATTAATAAGTGGCTTATTGTAATATACTGTGTTCATTTTTATGAGGATAGCATGTATACTCGTAGAGAAATTATGGTTTTTATAAAAACAGTCCCAAATTTCGCCTAGTTTTTTGCTTATAATTTGCAGAGTTTTAATTATAAAAAAAAGTTCTTTTCAGAAAATATGACAAACAACATTGTACATAATACTCTGCAATCAGAATTAAAAAATAATAAAAATTGGATGAAAAGTGAGCAGGTTTATTAAAAAATGTTTCACTACGCATGCGCGAATGCAATCAAAATATAATATGCATAATGTATTAGCTAAATATATAGAGCAACTTTTGTGAAAGTTTCAAAATTATAGCCTGAAAATTATGAAAATTATCGTCGATAGAATAAGCTCGAAATCCGTTGTTCCCAAAAAGAAGCAAAAAGATGAGGGGTTGTATCAAATATCTGTTGATTAGTGCCAAGATAGCGTACACAATATTGCATGTACTGCTATATTTGGATACAACCCCTCATATTTTTGCTTTCTTTTGGGAACAACGGATTTCGAGCTTATTCTGTCGGCGATAATTTACAGAATTTTCAAGCTATGATTTTGAGACTTTCACAAAAGTTGTTTTATATACTTAGCTAATACATTATGCATATTATATTTTTATTGCGTTCGCGCATGCGCAGTGAAACATTTTTTAGTAAACATGCTTATTTTTTATCCAATTTTCATTACTTTTTATTTCTGATTGCAGAGTGTTATGTACAATGTTGTTTGTCATATTTTCGGAAAAGAACTTTTTTTTATATTAAGAACTCTGCAAATTATAAGCAAAAAACTAGGCGAAATTTGGGACTGTTTATATAAAAACCCTCATTTCTCTACGAGTATACACGCTATCCTCATAAAAATGAACACAGTATATTACAATAAGCCACTTATTAATAATCTCGAGTTTGAACGCCTTTGCTACATTAGTTTTTACAGGGTTATCCAAAATATATTCGTTCTTTTTCAATTTGTTGACCGTCCCATATGGGGTTTCGGGAAAAAATCTTCGCGGAAATATATAACCTATACTATACTGTTTACACACCTGCAGTTTCAGGTTAATTCCTCATGTATTTTTCTAGATAGTTAACAAAACGTCTATAATCGCAAGTGACCGGTCACCTTTGGCAATATATTAGTGTATATATAGGCAAATTTTATCTTAAAAACGGCTCTAACGATTTTGACGAAATTTTGTATCCTATCGTTTTGAGGCACCAGAAAACCATTGGGCTAGGTCATATGTTCGAGAAAATTCGATTAGTGGGCCATTTTGGGTCACCATGGGTCAGGGTCAAGCTAATTATACAATAAAAAACGGTACAAACGATTTTGACTACATTTTGTATCCTACAATTTTCGGGCACGAGAAGGCTATTGAACTGGGTCACATGTTCCAGAACTTTCGATTAGTGGGTCAACGCGGGTCAAGTTAATTTTATCTAAAAAACGGCTCTAACGATTTTGATTAAATTTTGTATCCTACGAATTTCGGGCACGAGAATATCATTGAGCAAGGTCACATGTCCGAGAAAATTCAATTAGTGGGTCACTGTGGGTCAAGCTAATTTTATCTAAAAAACGATTCAGACTATTTAGACTAAATTTTGCATCTTATGGTTTTCGGGCTCGAGAAGACTGAGGTCACATGTTCGAGAAAATTTGATTAGTGGGTCAATTTGGTCATGGGTCATGATATTTGAACTCAAGGCTAATTTTGACTGAGCATAGCTCGGTCTTCCCTGCTCGTATATTCTAATACAAGCAAATCTTGTATGTGATTATGCAAACTTTATCTTAAAAACGGCTCTAACGATTTTGACGAAATTTTGTATCCTACCATTTTGGAGCATCAGAAAACGTTTGGGCTAAGTCACCTGTTCGAGAAAATTCGATAAGTGGGTTATTTTGGGTCACCATGGGTCAGGGTCAAGCTAATTGTATATAAACAAGAACGAAAAATCATGCGTCAAGCATAGATTATGTAACACTTTCCAACGCTTCCAAAATAATTTTACAAATCATTACCGTTTAATAAGCTGAAAGAAAACATCTAAGTAAACAATTTGGAAAACGCATAACATATTTAAAAACGTAATTTCAGTAATTTCCAGCATATATTTATAACATATACAATATTCGGAAAAATATCCGAATACTTTTATTCAGCCCTGTATATGATCGATAGATTTGTAAATATAATACATAGAATGCTAAATTTTAGTTTAGTTGGGAAACGCGTAGCACAGTTTAAAATTCTTCTTCTGGAGTTTCTGTCAATAAACTGAAATGTGTTCGCGAACTTTTGTACTGTGCTGTATATGATCTACAGAATTTATACACACCAAGTAATACACAGAAAATGAGTTAAATTTAAAATCGCGTTCAGCAACTTAAAACGCACTTCCAAGAATTATTGTTAACAGACAGTAGAGAATTCTTTTGTGTGTCCCAGTAAATGAACGATGACTATTATACACACAATATTCTGTAGTAAGCCTCTTGTAATGCACCTTAGTGATATATATAAATTTCAATGCATTTAAAATAGTGAAACATTATTTAATTAAACCGCAAACGATTTTTCTCCATAGACGTAATGTAACGGAATTCTTTTGACTGTCCCTGTAAAGTAACTATAAGTTCTATGCACATCATATTCCATATTAAGCTTCTTGTAATGCACCTTAGTGATATATATAAATTACAATGTGTTTGAAATTGCGTAACATCATTTAAATAAACTACAAATGATTTTTCCCCATAGACCGCCATGTAACAGAATTCTTTTGAGTGTCCCTGTAAAAAAACTATAAGTGCTACACACTTCAGTTGAAATAGGGAACCTGCTATAGATAACGACAATAACATATAAAAATTGCAGGGCAATACGAGCATATTTACGGGAGTTAGAGTACGGCCAGACGGCCAGACAAACCGAAGTCATAAACACTTTTAACTAGGTTGGAAAGTGTTAAAAACGGTTCAAACGATTTTGACTAAATTTTACATCCTATTATTTTCGGGCATGAGAAGAATATAAGGCTGGATCACATGTTCGAGAACTTTCGATTAGTGGATCATTTTTGGGTCAACACGGGTCAAGTTAATTTTATCTAAAAAACGGTTCTAACGATTTTTGGATTAAATTTTGTAACCTTCGAGTTTCGGCACGAAAAAATCATTGGGTTATGTCACATGTTCGAGAAAATTCGATTAAGTGGTCACTTTTGGGTCACCGTGGGTCAAGCTAATTTTATTTAAAAAACGGCTCAAACTATTTAGACTAAATTTTGCATCCTATGGTTTTCGAGCACGAGAAGACTGTTGGGCTAGGTCACATGTTCGAGTAAATCCGAACAGTGGGTCATTATCGGTCAAGCTATTTTTATATTAAAAACGGTTCAGAGGATTTGAACTAAATTTAGTATCCTACAGTTTTAGGGAACGAGAAGACTATTGGGCTAGGTCACATGTTCGAAAAATTTCGATTAGTGGGTCATTTTGGTTATGGGTCATTATGGGTCAAGCTATTTTTCTCTTAAAAACGACGATTTGAACTAAATTTTGTATCCTACGGTTTTGGGACACGAGAAAATCATTGGGCTAAGTCACATGCTCAAGAAAATCGGATTAGTGGGTCATTTTGGTCATAGGTCAAGCTATTTTTATCTTAAAACGGCTCAGACGATTTGAACTAAATTTTGTATCTTACGGTTTTTGAGCACGAGAAAATTATTGGGCTAGGTCACATGTCCGAGAAAATTCTATTAGTGGGTCATTTTTGGGGCACTGTGGGTCCACCCGTGTAGCACGGACAGACAGACAGACAAACCCAATCGAAAATATCGTTGAGACGACGCAGTCGAAGAGGTTGAATACCATTTGGATGTGTGCCTACATAAACTCATAATACATAATCATTCATAAACTCTTTTCAACTATGTTGGATAGTGTTAAAAACCCCACTTGCGTTAAATCAGAATTGCACAAATAAACCATTTGGCTGCTGCTACGGATCTGATTACGGAAGATTAAATTTAAGAAGCCAAACTTTAGCGATAAACTAAAATGGCGATTTTTTGACTGGTTTGGTAATTCGGCAATTTTTGCTTCGTTTGGCAACCTAAGGTTTTATAATAAAATATGTGTGTTTTATAATAAAATTAAGCGTGTGTAAATAAATATAATGTGTGGGGGAGAAAATGTGTGTGTAAATAAAAATGTGTAGCGCCAAAATAAAATGCGCAAACTCCGGTGCGTCTGCGACATCTGTTCCGCTGGAATTGTCATTTTTATTTATTTATAGTGTGGGAGGCAGAGTCCCTTTTTTTCAACCAATTTTTGCTTAAATGATTTGTATTTATATGATAGAGATGGTACATATAATGACGATGCCAGCCAGCTGACCAAGCAGCGAAGGATGTTGCACAATCCACTGCTAAGCGAAATGGATGGTATCTTGATTATGGATGATTGCCACTCTAGTCGGGTAACATGAGTAAACGGGATGCCATTCATTTCACTTCTCAGCGGTCTGTGCGATTTTTGCAGAACTACGCCGATCATGACTTCCAGAACCCAAAACCACCCCCAGTTAAAACTTTATCTATCTATCTATCTATGTCACTTTTTTTATGGACACGATAACTGCAATAATTCTGCACAAATCTCTTCCAAACTGATACATAAAATCAAAGGGCATAAAATCTCGGTCAAGTTCGTTAATGGGCAAAATCGAACCAATGGGGGGAGGGGGGGGGGCTTTTTGTGAAAACAGAAAAACCCCATAGATACGTATCGAATCCGTTTAAAGTTATTATTAATTCTAGGAAAAGGGCTGAAAATTTATGTATGGCAGATTTTTGATATCATTAAAAATGGCCCCAAGGGGAGGGAGGGGGGGTGGAGGTCGGTTTTAGGAGAAAAAAATTCATAACTTCGTCAATTCAAAAGATATTAAATCCGCTTAGATTTATTATAAATCCTCTTAATATTATCTAAAACTTTTATGTTGACAAGTTTTTTATAGAACAAAAAAAAAATGAATAATTAAAAACAGAAAAATCTTCCTGCCGGCTCCTCCTGCAAACAAGTTAGGTTTCGAAGTGAGCGGTTTCAACTGTCGCATCATGGCAAAAAGGTCATTTCTTCCGCAATTCCCAACAAACAGGCGCCCCATGGTCTGCGTCTTCGAAATCTACCTGTGCCTGTAGGCCGAGCCATTAGGGATTTTTTTTAATTTATACTTGTTTATTTGTATATTATCTGCAGTTTGTGACACGAGTCGTGATCACTGTTGAATATTCGCCGAAAGGAGCATATACCAAGAGGAACAACCTTGTTTTTCCCAAGTGCGTCCCTTCTTATCGTTGACCAAAAGTTAATTCCTAAACTGGTTAATAGATTTAGAGATATACACTCTAAAAATAGAAAAAAATGTTTCTTGACCCCTTCGGCCCTGACGTCCTACTAATAGGACATATCTTTTATTGAGTATTATTTTGTCTTAAACATTATTTTTATTAGTTCCAGCACCTAATAGTGATAGTATGAATCTCTAAATTTCCTATTATGACTTCACTTATGTTTAGCATTGAGTAATAATAATAATAATAATAATTTTCATGATTGCAAGCCGTTGGCATTTCTTTTAATTAAAGCATACGTTTCACTCTTTAAATTAAAATTTGGGAATCCTTTTCCGAATTGGTAATTTGTGATAAAAGATAAAAAATATTACTAATTTTTTATGCTTTTTTAATTTAGTTGTAATACGACATTTTCCAAACGTCTTCAAAAATTCTTCCTTAGACTATTGTTATATGAAAAACACGCAAAATAGCTACATTTGTGAGGTTTTGGTAAAGAACGCATTCATTAACTTTCATTAAACCCTAACTTCTGTGATTCCGATAGCTATTTTTAATTTTGTTAGCATAACAGTAATTTTTTCCCAAAATTGAAAAAAAAATCAGGGCCGAAGGGGTTAACCTACGAAACAAAATATAACAAAGGGCAAAAACATACAATACCCTCTTCCGAGTTGCCCACGATTCCGAAAAGCGTTCTGTTTCTTTAGAAACCTCAGAAAATAATATATTTTCGAGATTTAAAAAAGCATTTATGAAAACAGTTTCTTTTGCTGCTACTGATTTTTGGAGACGATTGGAGTTTTTACAGTCTATTCAACCAGTGTTCTCAAACCGGAATACAGGTTTTTTTTTGGATGTATCCATTCTGGAGTAAACATTTTTATGTTCAACAAACATGTTTTGTGCAGACGAACATGATAAATTAACACCATTAATTATTATTATATTTTATCTAATATTACAGGGTGTCCATAAAAGAACTCCGGAGTTCTGAAACAAAATTTTTTAATTCAATCGTAAAATTAGGTAAATGTTATATATGTTACGGCCAAAGCCCAAAATCGGTCCCTTCACGAAATGGCCAGAGGCTGTCGGCCAGTTCGCGAATTGGCCAGATCCCAAAATAGCTGTGGGTAGTTGGGCAGTTTGAATGTAAGTGCTTGACAAATTCAGTATTGAAAATAAAGTATGTAGAGTTTATAATTCATGTACAGGAGTACTCAAACGTAATATGTGACTTAATGGTCTAAGGGGAAAATCAATTGCGGCGTGCCTACTGTTACAAACATAATAAAATGATATGAATTTCTGAGATGCACTAAAACATGCTTCTGTAGAATAAGGAGCACAAATAATTTATCATTGATTTACAGGGTCACACAAAATAATTCTTTTACATAATGGTGTACGGGGGAAAATATTTGCAGCGTATTTTAATTATGTTATTTGAAATATGCTGAAACTGATATCCATTGCTGATTTTTACTACAAAGAATTTTTTCTGTAGAATATTATAATGTGTATATCAATTATTGTTCATTTACAGGGACGCATAATTGATTTCGAATACAGTACTGTATCGGAAGTATTATCTATTAGGGATGATTTGCTGGAAGTGCGTTTTCAGTTATGCGTTTTTAAGTTTACTTAATTTTTGCATACTACGTGGTGTGTATAAATTCTATTAATCCTATACAGGGCTAAACAAAGTAATTCTTAAGCTTTACTATTGTGATTTTAAAAAGGTACATTAAATATGCTTTTTAATTTGAATTATGCATTTTCAAGCACAAATGTAGTATTTAGAGTACTAAGAGAAGTTTCTAGAAAATAAATTAAATCATATACTGGGACATGCAAATAACTTCATACTTGGCTGGCTAAAAAAGGTAATTCCTGGAAGTGTAATTTCAGTAGTTTTATGTGTATTTTTGCCTAAATTAAATTGTAGCTTAATATTTGGCGTGTATAAAAACCTGTAGGTCTTTACAAAATAATTCAAGTACATTTCTGCCCATTGATAGAATTTTCTGAAGGTGTATTTTCAACTGTGTTATATGCATTTTCTAACTAAATTAAATTTTAGAATACTATATAGAATATATACAAATCAGTACATCATATACAGGGTTTTACAAAATAATTAGTTTTTCTCCGGCTATGCACAGTAGTGGCTGAAATATGGCTTTCAAATGTGTTATGTGTTTCCTAAAATGTTTACTTGAGTATCTTTTTCACCTTATTAAACGGTTTTGTTAAAATATTCTATAAGTGTTGCAAAATATTTCATAATCTATGCTTGACGCATATGATTTTTCTTTCTTGTATCTTCATTGATGACATTTTATTATAACGATAAAAAACAAAATATTAATTTGAAAAAATGGTGTTTGTCAAGGGCATTAAAATTGAACTAACATCATATATCAAAAGAAAGCATTCATTTAAAAACATGAAACTGCAGCATTTTCCTATGATTGCGTCAAAATGAAATTATTTTCAGATTTTTTCACTCTGCCCACTCTGAAATTAGGTACCAAAATTTCAATACAAGAAATTGCTTTCACCTGTGATGATGACGTCATTTTTAAAAGACATTCGACTGAAAATAATTTTTTATTATTCAGAAAAGTGCAATATTTGACTACGATTGTGCCCAAATGACAAAATTTACATTGGTATTTCATTCCTCTGATACTGACATCAGACCGAAATGTTTTACAATATGTTTCTATCAGAAAAAAATGGAATCATGTTTAAGAGAAAACACACATTTTCTTCCATAAATTGATGTTTGCCATAAATTATGAACGATTTTTGTGCGCGAAGAATACAGAGACCCAGTGATTGCCGTATTAAAGATTAAAGGTTTAGAAGAGCACAAAACCATATTTTAGTGATGGCTGTAAGTAACAGTTAAGAGGATACTTCACTCGCGCGAAAACACCCACTGGCTAATATTAATCCTAGGGGAATTTTTTTTAATATCTCGTTTGTATTTCAATATTTTTAAATGATTGTTTTTTCCTTGGATAGCTAATACTGATCTCCACGCAGTCATTTGTTTTACTTTTTCGATTTTGTTTACAGGGTTTTTTTTTTTTTATTATGAGGCTACTATCACATTTGGAAGCGGTTTCGAAAGTGAAAGTATCTTAATAAAAGTAATCTGTAAACAAAATCGAAAAAGCAAAAAACGGCCTGCGTAGAGATCGACCTCAGCTACCCAATGCAAAAGAAACTTAATTAAAAATATTGACACATAAAAGAGATATTTAAAAAAAAAAAAATCTCCCATAGGATTAATATTAGCGAGCGGGTGTTCTTACGTGATTAAATTAGCCTTTTAATGGTCGCGAAGTACAAAAAGTCCCATTAAATTAAGGGACCCCGTTATGCTGATCACAATTTAAAAGGTTAATAGGCGCGAAGCCCACAATCCCCATTAATATAAAGGTGTCCGTTTTAATTATCATTATTTTAAGGGTTTATGAGCGCAATTGGCAGGGAGCCTCATTTTTCAGGAAACCATGTTAGATTGATTGTCGTATTAACAAATTATAAGTGCGAATTGCACAAGGTCCTGTTTTGTAAGTGACTCCATTACAGTGATTACCTTATTAAGAGCCTACGCTAGTCACACGATGAAACGATTCAGCTAATGTTAAGTCTATGGGAAGGTTATCGCGCGATTTCTCGCTCGCATTTTAATATTTTTAAAATGATTCTTTTTGCATAGGATAGCTGAGGTCGATCTCTAACGTTATTAGTTTTTACTTTTTTGATTTTGGTTACAGTTTTTTTATAAGCGGACATTTTCAATTTTGGAACCGGTTGGAACCAGTTCTGAAAGTGAAATAACCCTTATATAAAAAAACTGGAACCAAAATCGAAAAAGTATAAACTAACAACGTTAGAGATCAACCTCAGCTATCCTATGCAAAAAGAATCATTTAAAAATATTAAAATGCGAGAGAGAAATCGTGCGATAACCTTCCCATAGACTTAACATTAGCTGAAGCGTTTCTTCGCGTGACTAGCGTAGGCTCTTAACGATATATGTGCACGAAGTGACCAATATGATATATACAAATACTCTTGCGCTATGATGATTATGCGACGTTTAAAAAACAGAATGAACAATGTAAATTTACGTTTCAAATATTTCAAGACTTCATAAGAAAACTTATTTTAGTAGGGAAAAAAGGAGAAGGAAATATGACAAGGCCAACGCATATGATCGAAATTAAATGTGATTGGGATTTTCTTTATGTTGGTTTTATTTATTAGATATTCATCATGAAACTAATTTTACATATACAAAACACTGGATATATTTATTTGTTAACATGGGAGTATACGCAGAACAATATCAGGAAGGGGCAATATTTTCGAACAGATGTAACTCTAATCTAATTTTTACTTTCTTCTATCTATAACAGAAAAAAAAAATTGTAATCGGAAAAATTTTTCGACTTTCGGTTTCCTACGGATTTAAAAGTTTTAGGGGTCGGAGATCCCGAAAAACAAGTTTACACAAAATGTCTCATTTATCAATGCAAAATTCTTCTCATTTTTTGTTTAGAAAATATACATAATTTAAAAAAAATACGACTTTTGAAGTATTAACATGTATGAGATAGAAGAATGTTTTGTGATTGGCACAACCGACAACTTTTCTTCTGTTAAATAGAGAATATAAACACGAAATAAACGAGATGCATTATTATTTTTTTTTATCAGAACTCTACGTGCAAGACAATTTTTAAGTACATCAGCATAAATACAGAAATATAACAACACATATTAAAATTAAGAATTGAAACAGTTTACTATTTTTCCTAATCAGGGAGGGGGTTTTGCCCCCTGTATCCTCTGTTTAAGCACGTGTGCGTCACCTATCGAACAGCCTTGGATCCCCATTTCGTATATTGGCCAAGGATTCCCTGCCACTTTGCGAATTGGCCGGCCAAAACCCGAAATGCATTGTTCATTTCTTATACTTCGGGCTTTGGCCAGGAATCTCGGCCAATTCGCGAATTGGCCGAACTTCGGGTTTTGGCCGTAACATATATATGTACTTAAAGGTAAATTTATCAAGATTTTTACAACATTTAGTAGATTTTAATGTGTTTGTTTCACGGCACACATCCAAATGATACCACAATGGTATCGACATTCTCTTCTGACACTCGTGGCGTACCAGGCGATGGTTGTTTTAACAACACACTTCCCGTTCAGGCCCTGACTATCGCACGGGCACCCGGGGCCCGAAATTTTTCATAATTTCATCTAAAATTCCATTTAAAAAAATCATAATTGTGACAACGTTTTTATTTTTTTAGCACTTTTGTTTGCACTCAGTATCAGCTTGGTTTTATAATTTAATAATAATAACATCATTAATAAGTAGACTTCTTAATAACATTTTCTAGTAATTGATGTGCTGTATTTATCAAGTCATTCAATTATATCATATTGCACATTTTTTCGAAAAGTGACACAGCTGAAAAAATGTGATATTTGAGATATTAATACGATAAAATGACAAAAATATATCTCAATCTATGGTTAAAAGTACATTTAAATAAATAATAGAAAAATATTTTATTTTTATCCCTGGAACCGTTTTTCAATTTTTCGGAAAACGTACCGTAATTTTCGGCCTATAATTATGTATGACCCAGAAATTTTATTTAAAAATTTAAGTTAAATATTTACAGCGGTTTGGTAAGCTACATTATATAAAATTTCTGGGTCGAACCATAATTGTTTGATCCGTGGATTATAGACCGGAAATTAGGGTAGTTTTTTGAGTTGACACCTTTTGAATAGCGTGCTATATGTAAAAAAAAAAAAAAAAAAAAAAAATACTATCAGTAAATCAACCAATCTAAGGGGGCACGAAAAATTGAAAGTGCCCTGGGTACAAAAACTTGCTAGTCGGGCCCTGTTCCCGTTTTTTAAACGCACGTAGCTATTGACGAATGGTTTTGTCCGTAGGCGCATTACCACCACACTCGGGCCGAAAGTTCCGCTGTACAATGGTAACAGATCCAGTTTCTATAAACCATACACACACTGAGACTTTTGTTGCGGCGTCGCCATCGCACTGGATTAACTGAATGGAATGATCGTCTGCTACGTTACTTCAAGATCAATGACGTGCAGCGCTACCCAGAGGCGGATTAACCACCTACCGGACCCCCAGGCTTAACACTTTGCCCCCCCCCCTCCTGCTCTATATGTATATACATTGACATACAACATATATATATACAAACATAAACACGCACACACACACATATACATATATATACATACATATTTTTTAAGGACAAAAAAAAAAGTCACAAATTTAACGCCGGGCCTCAAGGCTTCAGCCTACTCAGCTTATTTGGTAATCCGCCTCTGGCGCTACCAAAGTTAAGAGAAAAAAAACTGAAACTGGCGTGGATAAAATTTGATGAGGTACTGATTTCTTCTAAATTTATTGACCTGATCTAATTCATACCGTTAACTCGATATGATTTTTTTAAACCCCCGGAGTTCTTTTATGGACACCCTGTATTAAAGCGAGAAGCAAAAGTCTTAATTTTTTAGTGCAAATCCGACCTTACTGTGTATGCCTGAACTTTTCTTGAAGCGTGAATAAAGCAAGAAATAGAATTAAGAAGAATCAAGAATGCTGGGGAAAGAATAGCTCGCCTATTGGCCTGCACTGCTCCCAACTCTACCGCTAGGAAATACTCCTTCTAAATTCTTCTTAATTCTATTCTTATTTCCCCTTCCTGGAGGGAACATTCATTCTTCCACCTGCTTTGTTTGAGACAGAGATGAACAAAAGGTATTGGTGATTGCAAGGGGAAGGGAGGGAGGCGCTTTCACTTTTTTTGAAAGCTTTAATGGAAAGGGAAATGGGAGGGGAAGTTCCTCTTCTGTAGAATTTGAAAAAGGGTCCTTTTCCCCCAGGAGGAAAACATTTAATTTATAACCAGATAACAACATTTTTGACATAATTTTTACACGGACTGTAAAACCTTTATATTTATAACCATTAAAATTTTCAAAAGGTTTGGACAACAAAAAGCTTTTTTTTAATGTTTTCTTACAAGCACTTTCATCACTAATTATCAGTATTTTTTATTTGGGGGTTCATTTAAGGTTTTATCACGGCCCCGGGCAACGCCATGATGGTCATAACTAATCTGTTTTCTCAACCCGGAATATAGGTTTTCACGACGCTATCCATACTCAATTAACTATTTTCAGCTGTGTAACTAAATTTATACATTCAATAGCAACACGATAATATTAATTTTAATGTAAATGCTGTTAATCAAACATGCTTGTCTGTGAAACATGTTTGCATTAACATGAAAATGTTTACTTGAATTGACAGCATCCAAAAAACGTATATTCCGGGTAGAGAACGCAGATTAATACACGATAAAAACTACTTGGAAACATTTCCGAAAATCAGTAGCAGCAAAATAAACTTTGTTTTTATTAATGCCTCTTTAAATTTCTAAAATATATTGGTTTCTAAATATAGGGTAACTCGGATGAGGTTATTATGTATTTTCCTTAGATTAAGAAACATCTGTCCATTTGTACGGCGTAGTTATACTATTGCAAAAAGGCTTCAAATGTTTGTTCTTCATCCTAATGAAAAGCCATTACTTACGTCAAAAAAAAAGAGCTTTTGTTTTTATTAATACGAATCTGGACCCAATAAGTTATTATTTAGAAAAACTTTCACCATCTTAAACACGTAAAATAGTAAAAATTATATTTTTGAACGATCAAAACTTGAGTTATGAGGCTTTCAATGTTATGGATTTTCAGCTTTGTTAAAATTGAAATTTCGTACGTTTAAAATAAGTATAAATGTAATAATCTCTAAAAAAAATAATAATAAACAAAAACTAGTCGTTGGAGGCCACCGTAATACTTACCCATCATGTATATGTATAATGTAAAATATTAAAATAAAAATGTGTAAACTACTTATAAAATGCATTGATATTCAAATAAAATCGTGGCTTGATGACGTCATAAAAAGGCTCGATTACTGAATTGCTTGAAAGAGGTTTTTCCTTATAACTCCAAAAATAATATTCCTATTAACTAGCGGTTTATTGCATCTGATTAAGCGTAAAATTTCCAATTAAAATATATATTTGAAGTGAAATTTGTATGAAATACAGGGTCATGAAAAATCGAAGAGTGTGGAAAATAGGATTACAAATATCTCGGCAACTAATTATCCGATCGACTTCATGTTTTATGCAAAATTTATGTTCTTTTATTGTCTTTTATATTTACTCCTTAAAATAAACAATTTCGAAAACTTTTATGTACCTTTCATCCGAACGAATATTTCGAGAGTCCGAAAAAAAAATGTTCCGGTTAATCGAGGTTATTGAAATGAAATAGGCTTCTTCCCATTATTACATACTAAGTACATACCAAATTGCAAGTCTCTATCTCAATTTGTTCGGGAGATAGAGCGTTTACAGACAGACACACAGACGGACGGCAAAAATTTTTTTCTAAAAATATGTTTTTCGGAATCTCCAGTGTCTGAAACGTGTAAATCCGTCAAAAAAATTTTTTCGATTTTCAAAACGATTACAAGACTTACCCTATACTACGTATGATGGGTAAGTAATATACTCTTTTATAAACATTCAATGTTCATCTTAAAAATCACGCCTCATGATTTTATTTTTTTTTTAATTAAAGAATAAGAAAAAATAATCCCAAACAATATATTAATTTTGCGAGAGCCCCGAAAAGGATTATAAAAAATTCATCGGTTTTTTTTACGTATGGCAGAAATTTGTTTAAAAAAAATTATCATTTTTGCTCCGTTTCTTTTTATTATCTTCTACCATTACAAGAAGAAAGTACTGGATTTGTGAAAAAATTCTACTTCCGGTTTTCGGCGGATTTATACGTTTTATAGGGTCTTGAACACGATTTGACTGTTTTTAGAAAATGTCTCTCTGTCTGTATGTGACAAAAAAATTGTAAGCACTCTTATCTGAAGAACTAATGCAAGGAACTTCAAATAAATAAAACTTTAGATTCAGTCAGTCCCTGATATGAATGGGTGCTGATTAGTTTTTGGTGTAAATCGCCCAACAGGTAGCGCTGCTGTGCTACATTTTTCACGATAGCTATAACTCAAGATCTAATGCACAGAATTTCATCAAACTTCAGATTCTGTTAGATCTTGACATAAGTTGTTGATTAGGTTTTAATGTAAATCTCCTAACAGATGGCGCTGTTATGCTGCATTGTTCAGGATTTACACGATTTTAGCAATAGTCATATCTCAAGAACTAATGCACGGAATTTAATTAAACTTTAGATTCAGTTAGATCTTGACATAAATTGGTGCTGATTCTTTTTTGGTGTATGTGAAACTTGTATGAAATAAAAGAAAGTTTTAGAATTGGCACATCCGACTAGTTTAAGATAGGACAACAGGATACAGTAATTGAGAAAAAATAGCATTATTTGAACTATCTTTTTTGTATTTCTACATTGCTTTGTCAACGTATAATCATAATTTAATTAGCATTAAACTATTAATTGATTAAAGCATATTTTATAAAAAATATATTACTCTCGTTATTTTTACTTTCTCTATCTTTAGAAAAAGAAAGACTGGATTAGTGAAAATTTTCGACGGATTTATACATTTTAGAAGGTTTTGAACATGTCTGAATGTCTGTCTGCCTGCATGCGACACAAATTTTGTGGGCGCTCTATCTCAAAAACTAATGCACCGAATTAAACTTCAGATTCAGTTAGACCTTGGCATAAATTGCTGAATAGGTTTTGGTAAAAATAGACAACAAGTGGCTCTGTTATGCTGCATTTTTCACGATTTTAGAGATAGCTATATCTCAGGAATTACATCGAATTTCACCAAACTTAATAGTCTGTTATACCTTAACATAAATAGATTCTTATTAGAATTGAGCATAAACCGCCCAACAGGTGCCGCTAGTATGCTCTCTTTTTTTAGACAGCTATATCTCAAGAACGAATAGATTGTTATTTGATTTTTTGTTGCAGACAATTTTTGATTTATATAAGAGAAAGTTTTGAGATAGATACAACATACTAGTTTATTTATATTTTCTATTTGCAGATACTGTTTAAAATATTTCCTTATTACAGCTTCGCGGCCAGTTAGCCGTTTTTGGCTAGCGTAGTTTGGCGCATCATTAAATCCATTGTTGTTGTAAGTCGTATACAATTTTAATCATAAAGAGTATTAGGCGAGTGACCACCTGTGGCGAGCTAATGGAAAAATGCCTTAAAATTAAATTAAATAACTTACAATTAAGTTCTAAGGGAATAAAATATTAAAATGTTGGTATTGTTATTGGAAATTCATCTTTGCACATAATTTTTATAGTTCTAGCCTATCAGGTAGTGAGCGAAAAATCGATTAAAAAATATTCCAGCTGTACTATTTTACTTAAGTTAGTTTGCTAAGTTAAGTAAAATAGTGTAAAAACTTATTTGACGTAAATGGCTTTGCATAGAATGAATCACACTATTTGAAACATTTTTGCATTTGGAACCATACTGCTAAAGTTGTCAGCTTAAGGCTGTTTTCTAATCCAATTTGGCTACATATTTGAACTCATTCCTGTTTGCTTTGTATTGGCAGGAGCTCTTATTCAGAAACTGTGTAATTGATAATTTTTCCTCGTTTTTCAATAAAAGCAGAATATCTTTGAGAAAATGCTGGGGGAATTTATTTATTTATTTATTTATTATTATTATTATTATTATTATTATTATTATTATTATTTTGAAAAGCGCCTTAATTAGCTATTGGTCAAATATTCGATAGGAATAGGACAGCAGTATACAGGATGTTTCAATTCCAAGGTTAAAAGCATTTAGAGTGACACTAAACGTCAAGACAAATAATAGTTGTACAATGTCCCAAATCACCTATTAAATCAAAAATACAAGATGTCTCTTTTTAAAACAAACTTGGCTCATAATTTCAAGAATAATGAAGATATTTTTAGTGAAAATTTCCCACTTTGCTTCATGTGAAATTGGAAGGCATCCTAGTAAGTACTGGAGATTCACTTCCAAACCACGCTTCATAATTCATAATGTACCTGCAGGAAGTACGGTGTAACACATCGAATTACAATGCACGTCCAGGAGTTTCTGCAATGTCACACTATTTCACACAAAGGAAAATGAGTCTGTTGAAATTTTCGTTAAAATATCTTCATTATCGTTAAGAGGACGACTACAGTTGTGAAATCCCATATAAAACAATTGATATGGATGTACCTTTTCCTCGGGAATAAAGTGGAGAGATTTCAATATTTCTATCACTTTCCAACAAAGTTGAAAAGTGTTTATGAATTAGATTTGTCTGGGCTCTAATTCTCATAAATATGCTCGGATTTTTATATGTTATTTAGGTTTAGTATACACTATTCAGTATTGAAAATAAAATATGTAGCATTTATAGTTCGGTTACAGGGACACACAAAATAAATCCGTTATACTATGGTCCATAGTGTAAAATCATTTACGGCACATTTTATTGATGTTACGGAATTTGAAACGCAATGTGATTGATATGCATCAGCCAGGGTTGTAAAAAACCCAGCCTGGGCGGGTTTTATTAAAATACCCGGGTTAAATGGGCAATTTTTCCCGGAAAAAATAAGTTCTTTGCCTGCAAGTACTGCATCTGTTGAACGATTGTTTTCAAATAAAATAAGTTTGTTTTCAAGTTTTGGTTTCATTCATAATAAGCTACGCAATAGATTAGGCCATGAAAAAGCAGAAAAGTCAATGAAATGTTACCAAGTATTAAAAAGTTAACTCCATAAGATTGGTAATGTAAAAATATATTATAAAAAAATTTTTAATGGTAATTCTATAACTAAATTTTATTATTATAACCAGGCTTTACAAATTTGATAAAATCTGGTAGCCAGCAAAAAATTCTAGTGTCCAGTAATCTCCTCCCCCCTTTCCCCCGACATTAACTCAAAAAGAAGAAAAGCTTATGAATTAATTGAGAAAAAAATAAGCATAATTTAGGATTATTAGTTACATAGTTTGAAATTGTTACATAATTTAGAAAAATAATATAAACCCAGTTGTCTAATGAAATTTATCAAAATTACTTATCTGTGGGGGGGGGGGGGGAAAGAGGGAGAGAGAAATTCTGTAAAATCTAGGTTAACCGACATGTTCGGAAAATGGTGATTGCCGAATGCTTCCAATGTCTGGTTAGGAGTGCTACAAAATCTGTATATGATGAGGGGGAGGGGGGGGGGAAGGCTATTTTCATGTTGAAATCGGTCAAATAATTCTGTTTGTATTATTTTAAAATTTGTATTTGGTGAACTTACTTTTACCAAATTAAAAATGGCGAGAAAAAAAGATGCCGTTTGTCTTCATTTCTTAGATCAATTTTTTTTTATACAAAATATTATGATAATAATAATAATAATAATAATAATAATAATAAATAATAAAAACCCGACAGATTAAATAACTTGGTGTCCAGACAGAAAAACTTGGTCACCAGTGACGACCTGGCGACCGCATTTGTCAAGCCCTGATTATAACTATGAATAAAATATTTTCCGTAACTAAATTTTATTTTTATAACTATGAATAAAATATTTTCTTTGCATATACTATTCTAATTAATTTAATAAATATAATAAGTTTAGTAAATATAATACTCTTGAAGCTAACTGAAAAGCTTAAATTTATGTTTTAAATTAAAATCTAAAATGTTTTAAAATTACAGGGTTTCCAATCTAAAAGTGCAAGTAAATTAGTACAAATATATTTTCTAGGACTCAAAGAAGTGAATAAATAAAACAAAATAACCATAAACTGTTAACAAATACATCATTTGTTCCTTTCCAGAAATATATATTTTTTAAAACACGAGTTTTGTTGCAAAAAACCCAGCCCACTACAACCCTGTGCATCACTGAGGCGGACTAGAACATGCTTTCTCAGGGGTATAGCATAAGTAGCATTTATACACACAGGGACACACAAAGAATGCTGTTATATTATGATCTATCAGTAAAAATCATTATACTTGACAGAGTTGCATGTTTTACAAATGAGCTATTGGTCTAATATCATAATGTACAACAATAGTCAATCATTTGTATGCTCATTGTTAACAACAACAAATAAAATAAATAATAAACATTAAGTTTTGAATATACTTTTTACTATTCCTTTCTAGGTCTTGAATTGCTGAAAAGACTTATAGGTTGACTTGCAGTCATCATGGAAGTAATACAATTCTTTAATTTTGTGTATTACATTATCCTTTTTATTTTTGGTAACTTTCTATCTTTTTTATTTTCTTTCATGTTGGCACATTGGGAAGAAAGCAGTGTTCCTGATGCAGTGGCCTCCAGTGCAGAGGAAGAGGAAGAAGAGGAGGAGTTTGTGGATGCCCCTCTAGGTAAGTGGGTCCCCGTCTCCCCTCTTTTTACAGGTTCCGCCGCCTTCCTCTTTCCAGAAGAAGGCCGAGATGGATCCGAATCGGAAGTGGATGAAGATGATGTAAGGAGCATCCTGAGCAGCTCTCCTTCGCCCAGTATCCAGCTTCCTGCAAGGAAGAGGCGTGACACCAGAGGAGATCCCCTCCTCTTCAAGCGCAAGAGGTCATTAGGCAAGCGTTTTCTTCAGTTGTTTGCCTGTGGTGCCAAGGTGAAAGATAAGTATTACTTTCTTTAACTTTCTTTTTTGGAAAACAGAGAAGTAGAGTTGCTTAATTGCTTTAGCATATTGAAAATTAGAATTAATGATTAACTTTCATATTTCATTATTTTAAAATATGTCCTTGAAAAATGTAAACCATATTGGAAATTTTGGCAGTGAATGCCTTTTTTACTTGAGCAAGTGATAAATCGCCAAATAGTATCCCCACATCATCATTTGAATTGCATTTATTTCATTTAAAATATGAACATTTCACTCATTTACTTTAAAATAATTTTCATTTAAAATGCATTCATATATTACACACATTTAAAATATGTGTCTTTTATTGAATAATAATAAAGATATCATGTAAACCAAAACATTTTATTTCAAAATTGAAGTATCATTTCTAATTTACACACATGAAAAATAGAAGCTACTATTGGCGAGGAAAAAATACTATTGGTGAGATTTTCACCTGGTTATAACATAAAAGTACTTTTTTTTTTAAGGAACTCAATTGTGCATATTTTTCTCAGAAAATAGTATACTACTTTAAAAAATATGTTTCGAAATGATCTGCAACGATCTCAGGCAAGCTCTACTTTCTGTTTTCTTCTTATTAATTTTTTTATGATTTTTTCCAATGTAAAAAAGTAAGTATGTTTATCTATATTATTTTCTATATCATTATCTATACATTATGTTATGTTATTACAAATTTAATGCGGCCATCTCTTATGTATACATCTAAATTGTTATAATGTATGTTTATTTATAAAAAAAAAGGCACTATATACTTTTTACTTTTGGCTTACATTCTTCTAAATTAAGTAGTTTTCGATAGCAAGAATATATTTTGTATCATTTTGGCTTTTGATTCTAAATTTTCAAAGTGTCCATAATTTAAACAAATACACTATATATATATATATTACTTTTGGCTTACATTCATCTAAATTAAGTAGTTTTTAGTAGTAAGAAAAATACATATTCTATCACTTTGGCTTTTAATTCTAAATTTCCATAAAAGTTCAATAGCAATAGATAATTTACAATACCTACTACAGAAATATAGCTTCTTTTTTATAGCAATTTAGATCATACTTTAATCAATATTAAACTAATCATTAAATAACAACATCAATAAACAGCTGAAACCCCCTTTTTGACATAAATTTTATAATGCATATTATTAATTTAACTTAATCCAGCAATTATTTGAGCAATAACCTTGTATCCACCATCAAAGGGATCATTTCATTTTTTTCACTGGTAGGCAGGCATTTTATAAACATGGGGTTAAAAAAAAAAAAAAAAAGCATGGTATCTAGTTTGAGATTTTTTTTTTAACCATAACATCATTTGTGAATTATACGTGGCTTGGCACTCTGCGAAACTTTATTTATCTTCCATCATCTTCTCACTTTTGACGATCACTACGATTTCTTCAAATGCTCATTTGTGTGTGTGTGTGGGGGGGGGGGGGGGGCGCTTTTCCTAATAAATGTATACGGTTAGAGGAATGTAGCGACGAAATTGGTTTAGGTTTTGCGTAGCGGTTTTAATTGTCCGGTCATATTGGTGTATTATTAATTATTGTATAAGATTCTGTTCTAATGGAACATGTTTTTCAGTTTTATGTGTATTTATAATGTTGATGTAATGATACATTTTTAGATAATAAAATTTTTAAAGAAGTTTGTCTGTGTGGTTTATTTTAAAGCGGTGCTGACAGTCTCAAAATAAAATGAGAGCAATCACTGAGGATCACATTTCACAACATTTCACAGTTATTTCGCACATTTTGTCGAGAAATTTTAATTATTATTATTTTATCTTAATCCTTAAAGAGTTACACGTGTACAAAATACAAAAACAACAAACAAAATAACACGTGTCTTGTTTTCTTATTTATTTTATTTGTTATATTATGTTCTTTGTACTCTGTTAATTAAGTGTAATTTTTATTGATGTAAGTGTAACTTTTCTTGGTGAAATAAAATGAAAGTTTTACAAAGGAAGTCGTCTGTTCTTTTTTATTATTCACAACCCACTATACAACACCACATCTGTTTGATGTACAGGTCATGATGTACTTTACTTATTACAATATACTGTTAACAAATTTCAATACCGAGAAGTGACCTTACATTATACATTATTAACATGCGTTTAACACTCTAAACAATAGGCACACAAAAAACACATTATGTTTATTTAATATTCACATTGAGAGATAGCGCGTGGGAAGAGCTGATCATAATGACTTTATAAAATTAATATAAAATTATAGAATCTGGGAAATAAAAAAGGTTAAAATCTTTAGTTATTGTAAAGTCTTTAAAAAAAAATCTCAATTTGAAACGATGAAGAAAAAAGAAATTATTTACATATGGAAGTAGGAAGAAAAATAGTATTAAAACATTTTGAGAAATAAAAAAAAAAATTAGGAAATGAAGGAGATTACAACAAAAGATTTTCTAATTAAATATTTTTTAAATTTTTGGTATTATATTAAACCTCCCAAAATTTAAAACAATCATATTTGGAAAAACTTTAAAAAAAAAGGATGTTAACTAATTCAGTAAAATGCAAATTTCTTTTAACCGCTTAAAGAAATTGAAGAAAATTTTGTCATATATAAAGGTGAGGTTTGGCCCAGGAAGGGGATTGGAGGTGCCTGGGAGTATAATAAATGTGACAAACAATAACTTAGCAGAAATTTCTGATAGAAAAGCTATATCCTTGAGAAGAAGAGCTATTAGCAATACAAAAGTTTTCTCGTAAAACATCTGATATTTTTGGCATTTGACAGGTAAAAAAGCAATTTAGAAAATGAGGAAGATTTACAACGAAATATTTTCTAATTAAATATCCTTTTATTGTTGGCATTGTATTAAACGAATCTAAAATTTAAGACACAAATTTGGAGTAAATAAAAAAAAATGGATGTTAACTAATTCAGTAAAATGTAAATTTCTTTTAACCACTTAAAGAAATTGAAGAAAATTTTGTCATATATAAGGTGAGGTTTGGCCCAGGAAGGGGATTGGAGGTGCCTGGGAGTGTAATAAATGTGACAAATAGTAAATTAGCAGAAATGTTTGATAAAGAAAATGTATCTTTATGAAGAAAAGAACAAAAGTTTATCTAAAATATCTGATATTTTTCGCTTTTGTATAGGGCTAAGTAGATTCTGTTAGCATCCAATAGATTTTTTAATTTTCTAACTTTTTTAAAAGTGAAATCTCCAACAAACATATTAAGGAATATAATTAATAGAAAATTTTAGGTGAGGTTTGGGCTAGGAAGGGGGTTGGATTTGCCTAGAAAAACACTAAATGTGACAATAGTAAATAGAATCTTTCTATTAAAAAAAATCAATAGAAAATATTTTTAAATGAGAATTGTTGTACAGGTAAATATATTCTAATAAGATGTGTGGAAATATAAATTTTCTGTCAAATAAGTTATTTTTACATCTTTTTAAAGTATCTTAAATTGTTACTTCCCCAATAAGTTAAGTTTAGTTTTGGTCAATCAAAATAATCTTGATCATCCTACACAGGGTGTCCCCAAAAATATGATTGAAATGTGCTTTGACTTTTGAAGATATGTAGAAAATGTACATTGCAAAAGTGTTTAAAATAAGAAAGGAATAAAGATTATGCAGATGAAATAGTAGTGTCATTGCTATGTAAAGAGTTACACTTTTTAAATTTTATAGGGTCCCTAAAATTCAGAGCTTTCTGGCACTAAAAATGGACATATGATTTTTCAGTGTCAGAAAGCTCCGAAATTTTATAAAATTCAAAGTATGATAACTCGGTGAGTTTTGGTCATAGAAAGAGGGAATTTTTACTGTTGTACTTGTCAGAGCATGGAGAAAAGTTTTCTAACTATAATTTATAGGACCCAAGGACCATGTAAAATTTAAAAAAGTGTAACTTTTTGAAAGTTAATGGTAGGACTATTGTATCAAAATAGTTATTTCTACCTTATTTTGAATACTTTTGTAATTTACACTGCCTGCATATCTGCAACAAGTAAAAAAATTAAGCGTGATTCAATATTTTTGGGACAAACCATATAGTAATCAATAAAATGCTATTCAACACAACTAAATGTCAGTTTTCTGAAAAAAGTCTGCCGGACATTGGTCAGCTCTTCCAGGTTAGGGACTCCATCGAAAGAGGCTTCACTTTAACGTAGTGATGGAGTTTGACGGACACACTCAGAGATTCTGTTTCTAAAAAGTTTTTATCAAAAACATTTAATGTTTTGTGACATTACAAGTTTCGGCTACAAAAAGTTTATTCTTAAATTTATTTTTTATTTTTTGTATCAATCAATATTTCAGCAGAATTGAGAGTGTGACTGAACCAAGAAAGCCTCAAAGACTCCTTCATTTGACATATTTCACATTTACATGAACATTAAAGTTGAGAGTTGAACATTGAGTAAGAATGTATGCATGATTCTATTATTTATTATTATTATTTACTTATTCAGCTATTTGAAATAGTGGACATACAAGGTGATCGAAAAGTCCCGCAACCCTTGAAAAATATTTTGTTTGCTAAAATACAAACATGATTCAAATTACAAACATAAACTAAACTGAAAGAGTAACTGAGTGAAAATTAACATTGTTACAGAAGATCAAAATGTGACTCATTTTCTTGGATACACATATATGTTTTTCAAATTTGAGGCCACTCTTCTCAATGTTGGAACACTTATTTTTTTAATCTCATGTTCAATGTTTGTTATGGATTGTGGAATGTTTTTGCAAACAAACCACACTCCATCATCAGTTTTATGTCTCAGTATTGTTACTCTTTAAATTTAGTTTATGTTTGTAATTTGAATGATGTTTGTATTTTAGTAAACAAAATATTTTTCAAGGGTTGCACGACTTTTCAATCTCTCTGTACAATGGCAAAAAAAAAAAGACAGATGCCTCTCTGATTAATTTTTCATTTAAAATTGTGTAAATATGTCACACAAGATCAGAAACATAGATTTTTTAGCTAACTTTAGTGTATTTCAATTATAGTTTTGCTATCCCAATACGCTCATAACACCATCATAATTTTTATACATGTTAATATGAAAATGATTAAAAAAAAAAAGTAACATTAACAATGATGTTATGAGTACTTTATATGAAAAAAGAATGAAAATAATTGAAATACATAAAATTTTACTAAATAAATATACTGTAGTGTCAAATTTTCAATTGGTGTAATTTTTTTTGCAGGATCTACTGTGAAAGGTAATAAAGATTAAATTAATATTCCACATTATGATAATTTACTGTGGCAAAATATTATATATCACTGTCTTGCACAAGAATTTTTTCTTATATAAGGTGAGTATCTGCCTCAGAAAGGGGGCTGGAGGTGTCTGGGAATGCAATGATGATGACAAATGGTAAAGTCATAAAAAGAGTTGATAGTAAATACACATCTTAATAAAAGATAAGCAAAATAAGAATTTTTATATAAATATTGGATATTTTTTAACTTTAATATAGGAACACTCAAAAATCTAAATACTTTCTGTTAGTATTGAACTTATTTTTAAGTTTTAAAATTTATTAAAAAGTAAAACCCCTTCAAACATAAAAAAGAAATGTATTTAAAATAAGTAATAAGATGAGGTATATGAAACAGGAAGAGGATCTCAAAGGCAATTGGGAAAATATATGACAAATAGAAATGAAGGAGATTCACACTTTTAAGACCACTTTTGAAGGAGATTCACAAATGTGATTTTCTAAATAAATATCCTTTTATTTTTAGATTTGTATAAGCCTTCTTAAATGTTACAGAAATATAGTGGGATAAATTACTCTTTCTATTTAAATAAAATGCAAAACTCTTTAAATAATAATAATATTAATAAAGGAGTTATGAAGGAAAGAAATTAGCATAAGAGTTTTTATTTAAATATCTGACACTCTTGGCTTTTGCATAACATAAGTTAACTCAAAAATTAAAAGGTTTCTCTTTTTTTTTTTTCAAAAGCATTTAATGTTTTGCAACATCACAAGTATCGCCTAGAAGGAAGTAAATTTCAAAATGTGATTTTTTTTTTTTTAACTATCACTTAATATTTCAGCAAAATTTACAGTGTGAGTGAGATACCAATGCATTGTTGCTATTTGTAATTTTAAATAAACAATCCACATAGTACTTCATCAAATGCTAAAGAGCGGGATTGAACTCAAACATTTCTTCTTTTAAAAGGGGAGGATTGAACTTTGTGCTTTTATATATTAAGAAATAATTGGGCAATAATATATGTAAACATGTGTAAAAAGGCAGGCAGCTGTTTTGGAGCTTTAGAAGCTATGAAACAATTTTTTACACATATTTCCATGTGTGCTCTTTTTATGTTGCCCAATTATTTCTTAATTTTTTCTTGTGACATATCTTACATTTATATGATCTGATTCTATTTTTTCCACTGCCATTTGTGATACTGGATGTAAAACGAGAAGATACATAACAGTTCAGAAAAGTCAATGTCTTTCTTATTAAAAATAACTAAGCAAACAAATTCACTCTTGAAATGACTGTTAGGAAAGTGAGATTTCCAAACAATTCTATTAAAAAATATTGGTACACCGTGTTATAGAGACCCCCAAGGAGGAATCGCCAAATTATAGAGCTTATATGGCATTATAATAATATATTATGTATAGAACATTTCGTGATGCATATGTACCAGTTATAGTCATATATGACATATATATATATATATATATATATATATATATATATATATATATATATATATATATATATATGGCATGTGTATAAAGATGTATATATGACATAAGTAATATGTATAAAATGACGTACATCTCACATATATGAGCGTTTGGAGTATATATAAAGTTTGAGATGATTTCGCCAAAATCATAACTGCAATCTTGGCATAATCGTAATTGAGGAGGCCGCTTTAACCCAAACGCTTTAACCCAATATTTTGGTACCAAAAGTACCAAAATATTTTAGCAAAGAAATATAGTAACAGTAAAACTTTTTATCTTGATGAAACATGACTAATTTTAGGTGTACAAATAACTAAAGACAAAATAAGAAGCATTCAATAAGTTTTAATTCAACTTTACTTTACATTCAGGCAGAGCATCTATATGTATGTACATTTCAGTAAAACAAAGAGCTGCTTCTAAAAATAACATCAAAACTTTTGAGTTCGCAATTAAATATGAAAAAAGAAAAAGAAGTGCATTGCATAGTAATTTGCACTTGTGTCTTCAAACAGCTGCAACAAACATTGTTATATGTATATAAATAGCTCATTATAAAATAATGGTTAGAATTTTATAACACGCTTTGTGATATTACACATTTTATCAGTATATATATATATTTAACCACAATTTGTCCCTAATAATTAGTTTAAAGAAAAAAGTTATTTAAAAAATATGCAGTACTAAATGAAGCTTGTTTAGTTAAATTTAATTTTGAAACTACCTAATGTTTTAGAAATTTTAGATTATAATTTAAAAGGATAAAGTTTATTCATTCAGTTTATTTTTTTAAGTATTGAAATAAATGAACATTCTATTATAAAAACATTCCTGACAGATCATGGAATAATTTTGAATAGTTTATTTTCGCTGACTTCCTTTAAAGTATAAAACATTGCCTTTTTTTAAGGAAATAAATTTTTTTAAGTAAAGCAAATACTTAACATTATTTTGTACTGTTCTTTACTAATAATGCCTATGTATTTTAAAATAAAATAATAATTAATACAAAATTACGATAAATGTAGTAAATAAAATTAACTAGCATGGATAATTACCAAGCAGAAGGGAAAGTATGTATGGCTATTACACAAACCTCTTAAAAAATATATATAAAAAATGCTTCAAAATTACACAAAGAAAATTAAATACATACACAGGCAAAATAATCTAAAACCCTAAAGCTGTTTTTGCTATTGTGACATTTTCAAATATCCCAGCGAAGGTGGAACCCTGTTTAACCGTTACGACAGACCTCCTAGGTTGTCGGTTCAAATCAAAGGAAGCGATCAATTTCCAATACCGAATGGTTTGGACATTTTAGGAACAATGACTGAAACTGCATGGCACCTAGCCTGACATTAAAGAATTAATTGCTCTCCCTGTGAGGTCGGGATTGGAAAGTACCTTCACAGACAGGCTGATGCCTAAATCTGTTGGAAGAATAAATTGTAATTTGATGTGTTGAATAAAAATATATTTCTTCTAGTGAAGTAACAATTGTAATACTTCGGTTAGTCACAGCTACCAAATCGCAATTTATTAATCCTGTCGGAGTTATTACACTATAAACACAGAGGGAAGGAAAAATAAAATTTCTCTAAAAGTAACATAATCCAAAGAACTGAATTACTCGCATAAGAAAAACAGGCAAAAAAAAAAAGAAGAAAAAAGAAAAGCTCACAAATTGAAGGGAAAAAAGTTGAACCCCTTTGCACACAGCCTATGATATGAAAATCATATATTATGCCACATGCGGAAGAAGCAGGTATGTAGCTGATCAGAGTTAGAATGTGCATTGAAAGGTTAAATTGTAGACGTCACCAGTAAATCTGCTGTTGTTACTGTTATGAAACAGCAGAAATAGCTACCAGGGCCTGATTATCCAAAAAAACACGTGAAACACATGCTTCCCCTCTAAAATTTAAAAGGGGCCCCCAAAACGACTGTGAAGAGAGCTCTCTAATTCCCGTTTTCACTTTTTACTTTCTTCTATCTTTTCCAACTTTTCTTAAAGATCTATAATTGCATTTTTATTTCCTTCAGATTATTTTTTACTTCCTTCTATCTTTACACGAAGAAAGTATTGGATTCGTCAAAAAATTGACTTCCGGTTTTCGGCGGATTTATCCGTTTTAGAGGGTCCTGAACAAGATTTAACTATTTTTAGAAAATGTCTGTCTGTGAGTCTGTCTGTCTGTCTGTATGTATGTGACAAAAATTTTGTGGGCGCAGTATCTCAAGAACTAATGCACGGAATTTAATAAAAGTTTAGATTCAGTTAGTCCCGGATATAAATTGGTGCTGATTAGTTTTTGGTGTAAATCGCCGTACACGTATGCTACATTTTTCAAGATTTAACGATAGCTATATCTCAAGCTATATCTCAAGCACCGACTTTTATGAAACTTCAAATTATGTTAGACCTTGACATAAATAGACGGTGATTACGTTTCGGTGTAAGTAGCCCAACAGGTGGCGCTGCTATTCTACTTTTTTTCATGATTTTCACGATAGCTATATCTCAATAACTAATGCACAGAACTTAATCAAACTTCAGATTCAGTTAGACATTGACATAAGTTGTTGTTGATTAGGTTTTGGTGTAAATATCTCAACAGGTGGCCTTGCTATGCTGAATTTTTAAGAATTTATACGATTTTAGCGATAGCCATAGCTCAACAACTAATGCACAGAATTTAATAAAACTTTAGATTTAGTTAGACCTTGATATAAATCGGTGCTGATTCGTTTTTAATGTATGTGAAACCTGTATGAGATAGAAGAAAGTTTTGGGAATGCCACATCATACTAGTTTTTTACTTTCTTCTATCTTTACAAGAAGAAAGTATTGGATTCGTGAACATTTTCGAATTCCGGTTTTTGACGAATTTACACGTTTTAGGGGGTCAGAGAACCCACAAAACATGTTTTTACAAAATGTCTGTCTGTATGTATGTGACATAAATTTTTTGGGCGATCTCAAGAACTAATGCACGAAATTTAATAAAAATTTATATTCAGGTAGTCCTTGATATAAATTGGTGCTGATTAGTTTTTGGTGTAAATCGCTCAACAGGTGGCGCTACTATTCAGCATTTTTCACGATTTCCGCAATCGCTCAGTATCCAGAACTAATGCACGAATTTTTATCAAACTTCAGATTCCATTAGTCCTTGACATGAATTGACTTTTTATACATTTTGGTGGGAATCTCTCAACAGGTGGCGCTGCTATACTTCATTTTGCGCGATTTCTGCAAAAGCTCTATCTCCAGAACTAATGTAGAGATTTTCATCAAACTTCAGATTCAGTTAGACCTTGACATGAACTGACGTGTTTTACATTTCGGTGTAAATCGCTCAACAGGTGGCGCTGCCATGTTGCATTTTGTGCGATTTCCGCAATAGCTCTATCTCCATAATTAATGCACGGATTTTCATCAAACTTCCGATTCAGTTAGTCCTTGACATGAATTGACGTTTGTTACGTTTTGGTATAAATAGATCAATAGGTGGCGCTGCTATACTGTATTTGTTACGATTACTGCAAGAGCTCTATCTCAAGAACTATTGCTCGGATTTCCATCAAATTTCAGATTCAGTTAATCATTGACATGAATTGGTTTTGTTTACGTTTTGGTGTCAATCGCCCTACAGGTAGCGCTGCTATGCTTAATTTTGTAGGATTTACACGATTTTAGCGATAATAGTATCTCAAGAACTAATGCATGGAATTTCATATCTTTTAGAATCTTCATGATGGGCATAGATTGCCATCTACTTTTGGCACTGTGATAGCAAATTTCGAAATTTTAACATGTATGAGAAAGAAGAAAATTTTGGGATTTCTGCATCCAACTAGTTTTTTTTTTTTTTTTTTTTTTTTTTTTTTTTTGAAAAGAAAGTTTGTTTAATCCAAGAGGAAATCCACGCACCACTTCACGAAACTTATTTAACAAGGAAATATGAATGTCATCAATTGGATGTTAATTAATCATATAGCATCCTGATGTGCCTGTTAGAAACCACCCAGGAAATTGAGCATACAGCTGTAGGTACTAAATATATCTGAAGTATATACAGGGAACATAAAAAAAACTGTTTAATGAAATGTATGTATCGGGTAAGCTACTCCCGGGAATAATATATTAGTAAAATTGGTGAGTTTTCATTTTCGTGAATGAAGAATTAAGAAAACTTTTGCGAAATGAAAGGCTGGCCGCAAAATGCTTCCCCTAGATTCAGAGCAGGGGTCGGAAAAGCTACTTATTTATTGTAGCGAACTACAACTACATCTACTTTATATCAAAAATGTAATTAACTACTTGTTTTTAAAAGTATCGACTACAAACTATTTTTCAAAAGCAGTCACTACTTCGCAACTTTGAGATTTTATCAAAGGATTCAAAATTACACTAGAAATTGAAGATACTGATTAAATAATAAAGCTACCTCTCGTTATATTGCGTCTGCTGGGAGACAAATAAATGCGACAAAACCGAGTGCATTAAAAAATTAAGGAAGATAACATGCAATAAAATGTTTTGTGTTTGTCTCCAAAATGTTAGTCTATGCTCACATTACACATTTCAAAGCAAAATTAAGAGAGATATTATAATCTGGAAAATTACAGAAAGACAACCCTAAATGCAAACAATAATTAAATCTGTAAACAAAGCAATTCCGAATATTAAGAAACCCGGCGTTAAAACATGAAGACCTATTAACGAGTAAATAGACAAGCGTTGCTAGCAAGAAAATCAATTCATTTGGTGGGTTCGTAGTTCGTACTTTATTTTAGCAGCAAGTGTCAATAAGAAAAATCTATGACTTTATGTGATGCGTCGCTATATACTGCAGCTGAGATTCGCAAATTGTTGATTAGAACAAGTTTTGCACAAAAGAAGGAAGTTTCGATCACGCGATTTGCAGAATGGCTCATTCCCCCTCCCCCCCCCCCTCTGAAGTAGCGCTAAAAGTAGCGTCGGTTCTCGCTACAAAACTACCAATTTTTTGTATCGCGCTACTCGCTACTCTACACTGTTCAAAATATAGCGCACTACACTATAAACTACTTTAAAATGTAGGAACTTTTGTAGTTTCGCTGCTTGTAGCGCGCTACTTCTGACCCCTGATTCAGAGGTTAATCGGGTTCTGACTATGACGTTATTAACTTTAAGGTTTATAGAGTTGTGAAAAACAAATGATGAAACTCCATCACCTTTGTTGGTAAAAATCAGTTCCATAGTTCAAAATCAATTGAGAAACTTGGATATCCCAAATCCTCAATTTTATAATTTCTGATACTTTTTGCAGCCCAAACTATACTGTCGAAAATTTGGGTACTTATGCATTATCCGGGTCAGGTATGCCAACTACGACACTTAAAAAACTGAAATTCAGTGACATTAAAAACTTAATACAGTGGCGTCATATTTACATACTTTATATATCTTGCATACATCTTTTACCAAATATATTACAACGTGCTTGAGAATGTATGTATGCATACACTGTAAAAAAAATAATTATATATATATGCGAAATAGTCTTCGGTTCAAGTATTCACCAAAAAGATTATTGCTAAAAACTGTGCATAATTAAATTGATTTGTACATCTCAAGAAGTTTGATTGGTGAAAGATTTGTAATTCAGCCAACAGCAATTTGACATTATTTAATGGAGCGTTGTTTGGCGCGTAATTAACTTCATTTTGTAGCTAACTCTGGTACGTAACCATGGGTATGGTCTAGTAACCATATCGTTGCTAACACTTCTAATGTTTGACTTCAAACTTGGCTGTGGACCTAATTACGAAAGATTAGAAAGACTTTATTTGATGCAAACTAGAGGATTATTTTACTACCAGAATCACTTATCGACGTTCTTTCCAGGTTAATGGTTACATGATTGCAACTGGTACATAAAATTAAAAGGCAGTGAAACTGACGGTATTTTAATTTTGTTCAAACAATTAAGCTTTAAAAGTCCACCTTTTATGAGTCACATTTCTTTTAAATATTAAATTTAAACACTGTCCTTTGTGTGAAGATAATTTATTACATTTTTGACTGTATTTCTCTGCTGGAATCCAAAGATAGAAAACTGTAGTAGACTTGCTAGAAAATGACGTATATTACGAAACATAATGTAACGTATTGATATTGCATTTAAGCTACCAGAACCACACATAGCACCAAGCTAAAAGGCTCGGAGTTCAAGAACTAACAAACGAAAATGAATAACACGAACATTATTTAAGTTCAATGGTCAATCTCTGCCATGAATGTAATGCTCTCTTTTTTAGTAGTGTGGTGACTAGAGTACATTTTAATTTCTGTTGGTCATAACGGCCACATTTCTGTACCAAATTCTACTCTAATTGATTAAATAAAAGAGTTGCTTCTTAATAGCCCGAATTTTCTCTAACGCGTAAGATCATATAATTTTACAATGACATTCGCATTGTATTCAAAAATGCGGAAGGACTTTCCAGGTGAAGGTCCATATTACTTTAAAATACTAAGTCGATTTCACGCGCAGCGGGTACAGCCTGCTAGTTCTTTTTAAAATGGCTCTTTTTTTCTCTTTTGGACAGCTTTGGCGGACGCTTTGGCGATTTCTTTGCTCCATAATTCTCTTGTAATCGAAGAAAATTCAATATTACACCTTGCGATCTTTTCAATTTTTTGGTGATAGCTCCTGCTGAAAGTTCTTGTTCCTTAAAAGCAACAATTTTTTCGCTTAAAACGCTTTTATAGCCCATACTCCTAGAAATCACTTTGGCGGTGACTTTTGAAAACTTTCAAGCCTGCTTTATCTATCTTTATATGCTAAATGAAAAATTTCAAGCCTGCTTTAACTATCTTTATATGCTAAACTAATTTGCATATTTCGGTTTCTTCTTCTCGGAGTGGCATTCGATACTCTTGTACAGTTTCGATATCCGTTTAGTGGTAATTTCGATCAGTGTTCATATAATTTTGCATCACCATTTTGTTAGATAATTTATATTTCCAATGAATTTAAAGTTTCATATTCAATTTGCCGTTATGTTATTGTATATGATTACTGTACTTGTCTCCATAATTGCGTTTACTGGTAATTATCTATGGATCTTTGCCATGATATCGCAAAATTACTGAGTGTTTATAGCATTTTGAAACGCGGTGTACTTCTTATGGGCGGGTTGTGTTCAGGCAAATTGAATTTTATGTTATAGAGAGATTCAGTTAAAACAAAATATTCTACTAAATATGAATTTCTGATTTAACTTGTTGCCGAAACGACAGTTGAGGCTTACTGTGAAGACCCTGTCTGTTTGTCTGTCTGTCTGTTCCGCGATAACTGCCGCAAAAAGCATCCAATTAGCTTGATATTTGGTAGGTATGTTGTGGGGTAGCCGGATTTAGCTGTATAGTTTTGGGTTACTTTTTATAGATTCGTTCGGAAAATAAAAAACATTTTATTTTACGTCATAATGCTTTTCTATGAGAATCCAAGTGATTTTCAAAAATTACCATTCATTGAAAAGAAAGTAGAGCATTTGAATAATTAATTTAAATGTTAAATTGTGCACGCTAAAATTTCCCAATGGAGGTCTTAAATTATTCCGATTAGTTTGAAAATTTACCAATACATTTGTCAATTTTTTTAAATTAGGTGTATAACTTTTATTAGATTTTTAAACATCTGTTCAAACAAATATATAAAACATTTTGTTTTATCGCTTTACTTATTTAACACTATGCATATTTCATTTTTTCTCTTTTTTTATCAATATCTTAGCAACTGTATTTCATAGGCAATAACAAATCCTAAAAATAATTCGATTACGAAAGATTAAGCTGAAAGTCTGGATGAGAGAAAATAAAAGGTTAGTTAATTTTTCGTAATCGGGTCTATAACATTTGTTTTAGGTTTTCGTAAAATATGGATGATGTTACTTACATTACGGTTTAAATCAAATGGATTCTATTAAAAGGTTATCACAAAAACCACTTTATAGCGCTAAATCACCTTTGCTAAATTATTTAATTGTCAGAGGACACGGTGATGAATAATTATCCAATAGGTTTAAAAACATCTAAATATGCTTATTTACAGGTGAGTTTAGTAAGCTAAAATAATCGAGTTGATTAGGATGTATTTAGATAAGATCTTGCATCTAAATATTATAGAATGATCACTAAAACTGTTTTTCTGAAACAAAATTTGTAAAAACATCAGATTTCTAAATTAGATATAAGTATAGTATATCTCGTTTACGTTTCCATAAGTACCTTTCGTACATGAGATTTTCTTCAACTTCTCAATCAAATGCAAATATTTCGTGGTTGGCAGGTAAGTAAGTATTGCTATTAGGATATCAAGATAACATAAACTACCTGTCTATGCTGATGCTTAGCATAATAAAATTAGAGTGTAAAATGAAATTCAAGCTATGCTACAATCATGGTACAGCAGAATGAATAGGAAATTGCGAATGTAAAATGAATTAGATCTTCGGGTGGGCAGAGCCCCAGTGAAGAAATGTAATTTATTCTTCACATTATCTGACTCTATTCTATCGATTTTACGATCAGACATCACTCAAAACATCGTAAAAGATCCATAAAAAACAGTTCATCACTAAAAATGTTAAAAAATTTCTAAAAAACTGTCACCATTACTGAAACGTTGTCACCCCAGGCGGAACATCATCAGTTGTAATTTCAGGCATCCCTCCTTTCGCTATTTAATTGACTGGGGATTGACGAATTCCCTCTAACCTCATTTCTATCCCTCTTTTTCCCCTTCTTCTTCTAACATCTTTTTCCAGCGACAGTCTATTACTGCGTGCACCATACCGTTACAAACTTCGACTTTTGAAGTATTGATTTCTATAGTTTCTCTTATTAGGGCGTTATGCAGGTTTTCATAGTTCGCTAATTTTTCGATTTCTAGGGTTTCGAGTTTAATGGGGGTTGATATGATTTTGCAAATGCTGTTGTCTGTTTATTCAATTTTAGATCTCTGATGTGTTGTTTCATTCTTTTTGTCATGCCTATGTAGATAACCTTTTCGTTTCTGTTATTTATGCAATTGATTTTATACATTCCTGCTGTCTGTGTCTTATCAAATTTTTCGATTTCATTTCTTATTGAACTGAAAAGAAATGGATCGGGGGTTATTCGGACTTGTTTTCCTAATAACCCCCAATCCACACACACACACATCCATTATACAGTTATCTATATATATATATAAATACTTCTGCACTTGTTTGTAATATTTCTACTATTTAATATTAACTGTATAATGGGTGCAGAGTTACAATATAGAAAGAAATAAATGGTTACTGCAATTAGTATTACAGGTGCCATTGTTAGCGCGATGTATTTACGTGGTATGGATCTTAAAAATCAGTAGGCAATAAGTATAAATACCAAAGTTAGTGATATTATACAGTTATATATATAAAAAAATGCTTCTGCATTTGTTTTTAATATTTCTACCATTTAACATTAACTATAGAGTTACAATATATAAAGAAAAAAATCGTTACTGCAATTAGTATTACAAGTCTCACTGTTGGCGCGATGTATTTACGTAGTATGGATCTTAAAAATCACTAGACAATAAGTATAAATGCCAAAGTCAGCGATTTACGCAGCTATGAAAACTGTAATATGCAGCCCAATTATCACAAATTATCCAAGAGGATTAGATAAGAATAATGATAGATTTTCTAGTCTTCCGTAATTGAGTTTCTGCCAAGGTTGGGGTGAAACGAAAAAGACTTCTTCAACAATACGGATGAATATAAATGTAGATATCATTAATAGCTTTTCATACAAAAAAAACTCCACTGCACGAAATCGTATTAGCTAAAATACGCCAATTGGCAGTGGATCCAGTTATGGAAAATTACAAGTATCTCCGCATTAGCAAACGCATTGCAATTGATAAGCGAACGGACATTAAGCATAAATGCCCAAATGAGTTAAGCTGTATTTCTCAAGAAATATTAAATAAATCACAACAAAAAATATACGAAATGCCGCCATGGTCGCAAAGAGTTCATGATTTCTCTATCAGAATCTTCCGATTTGGCGGAGTATTGAACAAGTAAATTAAATTAGGAATAAAAGTGACACGATGCAATGATTGGCATACATTTCAGGGAGACCACACAATGGTCGCCAGAGGTGGCTATTTTTGAATAATATGACAAAAATAGACAAAAATAGAAATTTTTTAGCTAGAGCTGGACTATGTACCCTTGTCTCCCCCTTGCATTTTAAGATGGGAAAAGAATGGCCTTCTTTTTCAATTAATTAGAATTTATTTAAATTGATTAAATTTTTTGAAATTAGTATAAATGGTAATTTACCCCCCCCCCCCCCTTCTTTATTTTTTTATAGGGCATAATAAAAGACTGTGTTCATTCTCTAACCAGAACTTAACCTTAGTCTCCCCTTTAGATTTTTACATGAGAAAAAAAGATGCCCATGACATTCGAGTTTTTTTTTTTTTTTTTGTTATTTTATATAATGATAAACTGTCCCACCTTCTTTTAAGTCTGTAAAATAGCTTAGTTAAAGACACTGTTTATTTTACAATTACTACTTAACCCCTATCTCCTCATTAAATTTTAAAATGTGTTAAACGGTGACAGTCTTTTTCAAATATTTAATATTTTTACACGGAATATTTCCCTTCCCTTTCTTCAAAATTTGAATAATATTATAATAATATACCCCGTCCATTTTCTAACTGCAGCTTAACTCTTATCTCCCCTTTACATTTTAACATAAGAAAGAAGTTATAGTCCAGATGCTAGGAGTGAAAAAACTGCAAATCGTGATACAGTTATACCGTTTGGTCAGTATCTACTCTATATTAATACAAAGCAAATAAGAAGGGGAGGCATCGCGGAAATTGCGGGGAATTCAAGATGGCGGCCGTTATTCAAAATGGCGTCATTTTCGGGAATTAGTGCAATTTCGTTTCAATTCATCGTATAAAAGCATGTTTGATGGAAATCTAGACGTTTTTAGATAAAAAATATTATTTGTAACACTTTACAGCACAGTCGAAAAGTATTTATGAATTCAGTTTGCCTGTTTGTCTGTGTGTCTGGTCATCTGTCTAGTCGCGCACTAACTCAAAAAAATAAGCGGATATCCAGATAATTAAAATATGGTATTGTAGTATACCGTAACGAGTTCGGTATTCATTTTCAAATGTGCATCATTCATAGTTCATTTACAGGGGCAATCAAAAGTATTCGGTTACATTATGGTCTGTAGACGAAAATCGCTTGCATTGTGTTTTAATGATGTTATACTCTTTGTAACATATTCAAATTAATATACATCAGTACGGTGCAGTACAAGATACTGTAGAATATGCAGTGCAGAGCAGTTTTCGTTCATTTACAGGGGCTCACAAAATAATACGGTCACAGGACTTTCAATAAGCAAAATGCTGTCAAAAATTATATAATGTGTTTTTGAACTTTGCTAGATGTGAAAGAATTGCAAATTGTCATATGAACATTTTCTTTTATATAAATATACAATGTAGCGTGTATTTATGTATTTATTACAATGTAATTCTGATGACGAGGCACCACCCAAAATGAGATGTATTCATTATGGGGTTTTGTTCCAAAATTCCAAAACATATTTCATTTTAATGTTGCGATTTCTTACTCTACTCTCAGACTCTTTGGTGCGCAGACGATCAATCTGACAATTGAAATGAAAAGATTTTTGTTTATGAAAGATTTGTTCTATATATAGTTTTATAGCACGATGCACGATTGTATACTGAAACGCGTGATAAAGATGAATTTTGTAAATATTCAGTGTCAGTATCTGTACCATTTACGTTTTCATGTTAATTCCTCATCAATATTTCAACCTCTGAAAAAAAAACATAATTTCTCTGTTTAGTACTCCGGCAAAAAACGTCAGCCAGAAAAATGCAACCCTAAAGGTTTTAAAAACAGACGTCCAGCTATTTTCCAGGCTTTTAATAGTTGCACAGAATCGTCAGTTAGACCTGCAAATTGTTTTGAACTATGAAAATCAACCATTTCCCCCTGCTTTTTGCAGTAACGGTGAATTTCGACCCAGCCATAAAAGTTATTTAGCACGTATTTTAGAGTAAACTATTGAGAAGAATAGAAACACCTTTCCAGGAACATGCAATGCTTTAATTTATGATGGACCAGTTGTTATTAACATTTTAAATCCTCACCAGTCTTCAAAAAAAAAACCTTTAATGATTACTACATTAACACATTTCAACCCCATTTATGTAACGACATTGAGAGTTTTAGTTGCCAAAGAATAGATTTGATGTGGGATAGATACATTACACCAAGCATTAAAGGTGAAACCAGACAAAAAAGGGATGCAGGAACCAGGCGGCAAGTGCTATCGCATGTCAAACAAGATTTCTTAAGAAATTCAAGTAATAAAGAAGAGTTATTTAATCTGCTTGGAGCACTAGCTATAAATACCATAAAAATAAACAAGTTATAACCACTGCAAGTGAAGAAGTTAAAGGAAAGAATATTGCACTGAGTTCCTTAATTGGAATGACTTGCCCTGGTCATGAAGAAGCTTATACAAAGATAATCTTGCACCTCAAAGACAAGGCAGAAAACGGATTGAAAAATATTGTTATACGCTCTGTAGATACTGATGTATTATAGTTTAAGCAATTGCACATTTCTTTACTCTGTCAGATAGACACCTGCAAACGGTTTGGATTGCATTTGGAACAGGGAAGAATTACAGACTTATTCCTGTCCATACTGCAGCTGCAGCAATTGGAAAAGAAAAAACAATGTCGTTAATAGGATTCCATGCTTTCACAGGCTGCAACAGCAATCCTGGTTTCACAGGAAAAACAAAAAAGTCAGCTTGGAAGACATGGATTCTCTATAAAGATGCTACTATCGCATTCTCATTTTTATCAAAACCGCAAACTTCCATACCTGACGATATTCTCAATATTTTAGAAAAATTCGTATAGTATTGTTCTACTGTTCAACATGTAACAGCATAAGTGTAAATGGTGCTAGACAGGAATAGTTTATGACAAAAAATCGTCCTATTGAACATCTTCACCAACCAAGGGTGCACTAGAGCAACATATTTTACGGAGTGCTTTCCAAACTGGACATATTTGGGGACACACACATGAGCGTGAAATATGCCCCCCCTCTCCAAACAAATGGGGATGGTGGTTGGATAATTTTTCATGGAAATTAAAATGGTCGGAGATGCCCGAGATAGCAGATTCTTGCAAAGAACTAATAAAATGTATGTGCAAAATCTGCAAAAATAAGTGTAGTTGTAGGAAGGCTGGTCTTTCTTGCACATTATTGTGCAACTGTAAAAACGAATGTGAATGAGAAATAATATGTTACAAACTAAAGTTTCTATATACTGCAATTTATGACATTCATTTGTTATGTAGCATTCATTTTTTAATATGTTGTATAAGTAAGGCATTAGTAAAATGCATTTTTATTGTTTATTTATTCCATTCATTTTACTTACTATACAATAAAAAATACTTTAATAATTGAACTAGTTTCATTTTAAGCATATTTCTGATATTTTTAATAAAATTTTTAATTAAAAATCGAAAATGACAACAAAGACACTTTTATATGACGAAAACGGAAAAAATTGAATAACAGCCTAAATCTTAAATTCCCAAGACATTTCATTATGCTTCTCTTATATGCATTGTTTTAATATAAAAAAGATACTGACCAATAGGAATATTATTATTAAAAATTGCAGTTATTTCATACCTAGCACCTCCCTTAATAACAATCGATTTAGCTGATGATTTATAAAATTTATACACAAGTTATAAAGGCACTGTGCTCGGAGACATTAATGTAAAGGTAACCGTATTATTTTGTGAGCCCCTGTAAATGAACGAAAACCGCTATGCACTGCTTATTCTACAGTAAGTATCTGCACTGCACCGCACTGATGTATATTAATTTGAATATGTTACAAAGAGTATAACATCATTAAAACACACTGCAAGCGATTTTCGTCTACAGACTGTAATGTAACCGAATACTTTTGATTGCCCTTGTAAATGAACTATGAATGATGCACACTTGAAAATGAATACCGAACTTGTTACGGTATACTAAATTACCATATTTTAATTATCTGGATATCCGGTTATTTTTTTTTTTTTGAGTTAGTGCGCGACTAGACAGACGAGACCAGACAGACAGACAAACAGGTAAACTGAATTCATAAATAATTTTCGACTGTGCTGTAAAGTGTTACAAATAATATTTTTTATCTAAAAACATCTAAATTTCCATCCAACATGCTTTTATACTATGAATAGAAACGAAATTGCACTAATTCCCGAAAATGACGCCATTTTGAATAACTGCCGCCATCTTGAATTCCCCGCACTTTCCGCGATGCCTCCCCTTCTTATATGCTTTGTATTAATATAGAGTAGATACTGACTAATCGGTATAACTGTATCACAGTGTGCAGTTTTCACCTTATTTTTGTAGTGTAGCACTTGGACTATTATCCTTCTTTTTCAATTAACTAGAATTTAATTTACATGAATTCAACTATTTAGAATTCAATAAAAATGGCAATTTACCCCCTCTTTAATTTTTTTTTTTTTTTAATATGGCATAATAATAGACTGTTCATTCACCAACCACTACTTAAATCTTGTTTCTTCTTTGGATTTTTATATGAGAAAAAAGATGCCCATCCCCAATAATCGAAATCTTTACTATTTTATGTGATAAATCATCCATCTCCACTTCGTGCTAATTTTTCTAATAATAAAATAGTTTAAAGAGACAGCTCATTTTCCAATTGCTACTTAACCCCTATTTCCTCATTAAATTTTAAAATGAGCTAGACGATGAGAATCTTTTTCAATTATTAATTATTTTACACGGAATATTTCCCTTTTCCTTCTTAAAATTTTGAATAATATTGTAATAATAGACACCGTTCATTTTCTAACTACAGCTTAATCCTTATATCTCCTTTACATTTTAACATAAGAAAGAAGTTATCCTTCTTTTTCAATTAACTAGAATTTAATTTAAATGGATTAAACTTTTTAGAAGTGAATATATAATGGTTACCCAAATGAAAAATGGACACGTGCGATTGCGTCAGAACGAGTGCAACTATTGCAGCGCCACCAAACAGGGATATAAATGGCGGTAGGAAGTGTGCACTGCATATGGCGTTCAACACTGAAACCTGTTCGCGGTAGAGGAAATTGATCGAACATAAAGTCGTGCTATACACGAATGGGTCCAGATTAGAACAACGCGCGGTAGTACGGTTTCTAATTGTGGAATTTGAGCGCTATCAATTCAAAACAATACTGCATTACTCTGGCGAAACTACGGAAAGGAACGAAAAGCAAACGGTCAGGAAACAGAACGCACAACAAGTGATCCTTCTCCCTGACAATGTCCGCCCACACTTCTCACGTGAAACCTAGACGACCTAAAACAAATTCCGTTGGGAAGTGTTCGACATCCGGCGTACAGTCCAGATTTGTCACGCTATGATTTCCTCATCTTTGGGCCACTTAAGAGAGCATTACAGAGGAAACGTTTCCATTCGGATGATGAAGTGAAGGAGGCTGTGCAGGAATTCTTCAAGAATCAAACGTGATCTTTTTACAACAAAGGCATAGACCTGCTGCCGAAATGATGGGACCTGTGTTACAACGTCCATGACGATTTCTTTTGATTTCCAATAAAGGTATTCTTTTTATTCAACTTGTTCACATTTAATTTGGGCCACCTTTATAAATGCTAATTTACCCTCCTCTTTAATTTTTTGAAATATAGCATAGTAATTGTTCATTTTCCAACCACTACTTAGCCCTTGTCTCGCCTTTAGATTTTTATATGAGAAAAAAGCTGCCCCCCCTGGCTTTAGAGTGTTTTGCTATTTAATATGATAAAATTTCGACCCCACACATTCTTCTAATTTAGTAAAATAGCTTAATAAAAGACATTGCTCATTTTCATATTACTACTTAACCCCTATTTCCTCATTAAATTTTAACAAGTGTTAGACGATGGCAATCTTTTTCAATTATTATTTATTTTACACGGAATATTTCCCCTCTCCTATTTCAAATTTTGAATAATATCATAATAATAGACACTGTTGATTTTCCAAATACACCTTAACCCTTATCTTTCCTTTACATTTTAACATGAGAAAAAATGCCCTTCTTTTTCAATTAACTAGAATTTAATTTAAATTGATTCAATTACTTATAATTCAATATAAATGGTAATTTACTTCCCTCTTTATTATTAGTTTTTAAATATGGCAGAATAATAGACGCTGTTCATTTTCCAACCACTATTTAATCCTTATCTTTCCGTTAGATTTTTATATGAGAAAAAAGATGCCCACCCCCGAGCATTTGAAATCTTTGCTATTTTGCAGGATAAAATCATCCCCTCCACCTTGTTCTAATAATAAAATAGCTTAATTAAAGACAATGTTCATTTTCCAGTTGGTACTTAACCCCTATTTCCTCATTAAATATTTACATGAGTTAGACGATGGCAATCTTTTTGAGGGGAGGATAACCTAATAATTATATATAATTATTAGGTTAGCGCCTTATCACAATGAAGCTAACACATGGGCTGATAAGTTCCCGGTCTAATAAAGAAAACACAACTTTTTAACAAAACATTATGACTTTATAACTTTAATAATAAATAATAATAATTTAATAATAATAATTTAATAAATAAATAAATAATAATAATAATTTAATAAATAAATAAATAATAATAATAATTTAATAAATAAATAATAATAATAGTTTAATAATAAATAACATAATTTTATAACGAAAAAGCTCCAAACAGTGTTCTAAATCATTGACTCGTTGTTGTTTTTGGTCAAAAGTCAACACGCGCGGCAGCCACTTTGACAACAGCTTTTTCACAGACAAATGCTCATTCAAAATAAAACCTACACGTTTCTTGGATATCTTCAGAGTCTGAGCTATCGCCTGCAACTTCACTTTACGGTTCCCCAAAACAATTTTTTGGACTATTTTTATGTTTTCCGGAGTAACCACCTCTTTTGCGTGGTGCATCACTGGTGTCCGTACGACCACGTTTAAATTCAGCAAACCAGTCAATAATGTTTGATTTACCTGGTGCAGTGTCCGGATAATGCTTATCAAGCCAAGCTTTTGTTTGAACGGTGTTTTTTCCTATCAAAATACAATTCTTGAAATTCTTGTTTATCCATTTTTTTTGTTTATCAACAAAGTTGTTCAAATAAAACGTTTTATCCACACGGCGAATCATCATGACATCTTTTCTGCTACCTTTTAAAGGTTAGTCTTTACTAAAAAAAAAGCATCGGTTCGGCAATTGCAACGTCATCTGTGTGCCAGACCGGGAACTTATCAGCCCATGTGTTATATACAAAATTTGAAGGAAATTGGGTAATTTTGCATGAAAAACCCATTTATTTAATTTAGGGGGATTAGCCCTTGTCCCGCCTATATATTTAACCATTGAACCCCCAAAACTGATCAGGGAAGCGTCTTATCAGAAACAATCTATATACAAAATTTTAAGCAAATCGGATAATTCTGCATGAAAAACCCATTTATGTAAATTAAGGGGGGGATTAATCACCGTTCCCCTCTTTATACTTTACCATTGAACTCCCAAAACTAATCAGGGAAACGACTTATCACAATGAACTACAAAATATGAAGCAAATTGGGTAATTTTGCATGTAAAACCCACTTATTTAATTGAGGGGAACTAGCCCCTGTTCCCCCTTTATATTTAACCATTGAACCCCCAAAACTGATCAGGGAAGCGCCTTATCAGAAACAACCTAATACAAAATTTTAAGCAAATCGGATAATTCTGCATGAAAAACCCATTACATAAATTAAGGGGGGATTAGTCCCATTTCGCTCCCTTTATACTTTACCATTGAACCCCCAAAACTAATCAAGGAAGCACCTTATCAGAATGAACCTTTTATAAAAAAAAATTTGAAACAATTGGATAATTCTGCTTTAAAAAATCATTTTTCTCAATTGAGAGGGGAGGGGGGAATTAGTCCCTGTTCTCCCCTTTATACTTCACCAATGTACCTACATACAAAATTTGAAGCAAGTTAGATAATTCTGCATGAAAAACCCATTTATCTAAATTAAGGGTAGGTTTGGCCCCCGTTCCCCTCGTTTATACTTTACCATTGAACTCCCAAAACTAATCAGGGAAGCGACTTATCACAATGAACTTATGTACAAAATACGAAGCAAATTGGGTAATTTTGCATGAAAAAACCATTTCTTTATTTTAGAGGGGGGGATTAGCCCCTGTTCCCCCTTTATATTTAACCATTGAACCCCCAAAACTGATCCGAGGAAGCGCCTTATCACAATGAACCTATATACAAAATTTGAAGCAAATTGGATAATTCTGCATAAAAAACTTATTTATCTAAATTAAGGGGGAGGAATAATCACCGTCCCTTCTTTATACTTAACCAATGAACCCCCAAAACTAATAAAAGAAGCGCTTTATCACAATGTAGCTCTATAAAAAATATGAAGAAAATTGGGAAATTTTGCATGAAAAACCCATTTATTTAATTTAGGGGGAGATTAGCCCCTGTTCCTCTTTTATATTTAACCATTGAACCCCCAAAACTGATCAGGGAAGCGCCTTATCGGAATGAACCTATATACAAAATTTGAAACACATCGGATATTTCTGCATGAAAAACACATTATCTAAATTAAGGGGCGGGGGGGGGGGATTAGCCCCCAGTTCCCTCCTGTATACTTAACCAATGAACCCCCAAAGATAATCAGGGAAGCGCCTTATCAGAATGAACCTATATACAATATTTGAAACAAATCGGATAATTCTGCATGAAAAACCCATTTACCTAAATTAAGGGGGTGGGGGATTAATGACCGTTGCCCTCTTTATACTTAACCAATGAACCCCCAAAACTAATGAAGGAAACGCCTTATCACAATGAAGCTATATGCAAAATTTGAAGCAAATTGTGTAATTCTGCATGAAAACCCCATTTATTTAATTTAGGGAGGGGATTCGCCCCTGTTCCCCCTTTATATTTAACCATTGAACCCCCAAAGCTGATCAGAGAAGCGCCTTATTGGAATGAACCTATATACAAAATTTGAAACAAATCGGATATTTCTGCATGAAAAACACATTATCTAAATTAAGGGGGGGGGGGATTAGCCCCCAGTTCCCTCATGTAAACTTAACAAATGAACCCCCAAAACTGATCAGGGAAGCGCCTTATCAGAATGAACCTATGTATAAAATTTGAAACAAAACTGATAATTCTGCATGAAAAACCCATTTATATAAATTAAGTGGGGATCAGCCCCCGTTCCCCCTCCCCATTTTATACTTAGCAATTTAACCCCCAAAACTAATCAAGGAATCGGATTATCAGAATGAACATATATATAAAATTTGAAAATTTAAAATCGGATAATTCTGCATGAAAAACCTATTTATGTAAATTAAGCGCGGGGGGGGGGGGGGGGGGTTCCGGCTTTGATAACCTGCGAGCTAAAAAAAATTCTATTATAATGATATTTCGGGTTCTGTGAACTCCAAAAATAGCAGAATTTTCAGAACATTTATGATTTATATGTTGACATTATGACTCATTTGAACATTTTTTTATTTCTTGAAATTTGCACAGTATTAACACGTGCATTTAAATACATGACAAGATTTAGTTAAAGGAAAGCACAAATATGAAATAAAATCAAATTAGATATTTTTTTTTTTTTTTTTTGTTAGAAACCCACATACAAGATAATTTTTATATAAATTAGGATGAAAAACAATACAGAAATGTAACAAAAGCTATTACAGGTTTTCTTTTTCTTTCTTTTTTTTTTTTTTTTTTTTTTTTTTTTAATGAAGAATTGAAGCTTTATATTTTTAAAATAAATCCCACCCCCCCGCACCTCTACTGACAAAAATTCCCTGTTTGCTTTTTTTATGTTTATTTTAAATTATTAGAAAAGATTAAAAGTCATTTTTTATTTTCAAAATAATGTGAGAAAAATAAAATTTAATCAATTAAATTTGAATATAGAGGGTGGGGCAGTTGAAAGCTTCTGTATGCAAGCTTTTACAGCATGAATATAGGTAAAATCAACCTCAAGGTATTAAGCATATTCTACTTTACGTTTTTCACAACTAAAATATTGTCTGATATTAAAAGACTACTGAAATTTATTTTACCATATACCATTATAAATTTCGTTATAGCACCCTGACATACATTTCTCAATTTTTTAATCAACATTATAGAATTAATGGACATTCCTTTTTAATTGAATTTTAATACACTACAAATAATAAAATGTTAAATTGATTCTATAATAATGTAGTACCTGAAAAAAAAGACAATATATGATTCTGATATGGCATCGAACACAGAAAAATCTCATGAATTTATTTTAAGATCATAGGTATGTTATTGATATCTTTAGTGTTGAATTCAGGCATTTTTCTCCGAGAGGGATTTCTGTGGCTTCTGGGGGCATATTATAGAGTTCCGAGGGGGGGGAGGGGAATTGCACTTTTTGACCATTAAATCATAAAATCCGAAATCTTCAGAGGGGGTGGCCATTTCAATGCTCCGGGAGAGAGGAATGTCCCCCCCCCCCCTCCCCCGGCTATCTCCTGAATTCAACACTGGATGCCTTACAGAATTAAACAAATAAAAAAGTACCTGAATTTAGAATAAGTTAAAAACTACTTAAAAAGCAGTCTACAAAAATTGAGTTTTCATTAAGATAATATCTAAGTTAGGAATTTCTGGCACATCAAAATATTTTTTTGATTGGGGATATTTTTCTCATAAAAAATAAACTGAGCGAGAAATAAGATAATATGCATTTTATTTCAGGCTACGCAGCTCCTTAAACATGTTATTCGGTTTGATAATCATGCACTGTAAATATATGGACATATCAAATCCCAAATATTAAAAATCACATAAATTTTAGTACTTACCATTGCGAAGTTAGAACTACGTAGAACAATTGTCCAATATTTAACAACATGGCGTACACCTTCTTCATCAAAAATCTCGATTCTGTTCTGTTATCAATCACGTGACGCCACGCCTTTCATACGTCAGCAGAAAGCGAGACTGCGCAGTAAGTCCGGTGAATGCTATTTTATATCCACTCGGAAACTAATACGATATAAAAAGATTATTTTTATGACTGTAGGAAAACTTTCTGTTGTGATTCGGAAAAAATATTTTATCGGTTGTTTTCCGTATCGTAAAGGAAATTTATCTTTTAAGAAACGGAAAAGGGTTGGAAATTTTTTACAGTGTAGCGATCATTGCAACTGGGCCTTATGAGTTTCGCGCCCATAAATTGTTAATACGGTGGTAAACATAACGAAGCCCTGTGTGTTTCGCAACATTAAATCTTTAATACGGTGATCACTATAACGGGGTCCAGTGAACTTTAAGTACATAAACCGCCATAACGGCATTCATTTTAAAAGAGCCCTGTGCGCCTCAAGCCATAAGCAGTTAATATTCCGATCCATATTTAAATCGTAAATCTCTACTTCGAAAAATTAATTTTTGGAAAGAGGATATTTTGTATGAAAATTGAAATGCGATCACTAAAACGCTTAAAATTAATTTATAAAACATGAAATTAAAAAAAACTGAATAAAAATTCACCTTTAAAAATGTCTTGCATAACTATATCTAATCAAAAATCAGCAACAGTTATCTTATTCGTCCTATCATTCATAATCGGGTCCATAGCCAAAGTTGGCGGCAAACATGAGTGGTATTGGCAATAATGTATTCTTCGACCACGAACAGAAGGCGGGTGAGACGTCAAAGTCACGTGGTGCCAGACGGGTCTATTTGACTGATTTAGCGAAAGAAGTAGGATTGAGAGAAGAAACTTCAGGAATAAGTTATTTGAACTCGGATTACCATATCTGGCTAGTTAGCGCCTTTTGATGTAGAATGAAAATAAGATTACATTTATATGTGTTATACAAGAATATAAATTCGAAATTCTTTACTATCGTGATATGGCAAAAATGCTTGGAAAATAGGAAGTAGTGAATTTTTATTGGGTGAATTCATTGTTGAGAAAAATTTTTGTTAGGGTATTTTAGGTAAGGACAGTTTTTACACAGTGAGAGACCTTGTGAATTAAATATACAAGCTGATCCATAAGCAATAAATAAAAAATTTCAGAAAAATGTGCTTTTTTATCCAAGATACTTTTCGCATAATGTTATATCATATATATATTTTTTTTTCTGTTTTTTTTTTTTTTTCAAATAAAAGTTTGAAAACTTTTTTACACACCGAAACTTTAAAAGTATTTGAATATTATGTATTATTAAATATTAAGTTGCGATGGAGATATTTGTATAATGTTCCGGTGTCATATGAAATATTCATGATATTTTAGTCAGAGTAAGATCTCTCGGCTAAATCATATTCTAAAAAAATCCCTGACGGCTCGACCTACAGGCAGAGGTAGATTTCGAAGACGCAGACCATGGGGCGCCTGTTTGTTGGGAATTGTGGAAGAAATAACCTTTTTGCCATGATGCAGCATTTGGAAACGCCCATTTCGAAACCTAACTTGTTTGCAGGCGGAGCTGGCAGGGATTTTTTTTTTTTTTTTTTTTTTTTTTTTTTTGCTATAAGGGTTGGTCCTATAAAAAACTTGTTACTATAAAAGTTTTAGATAATATTAAGAGGATTTATAATAAATTTAGGCGGATTTGCTATCTTCTGAATTGATGAAGTTATGAATTTTTTTCTTCTAACCCCCCCCCCCCCCCACTCTTTCCCCTCCCCCTTGGGGCCATTTTTAATGGTATCAAAAATCTGTCATACAAAAAATTTCGGCCTTTTTTCTAGAAGTAATAATAACTTTAAACGGATTCGATACGTATCATAATTAAGACGTTATGGGTTTTTTTCTGTTTTCGCCAAAAGCCCCCCCCCCCCCCACTTGGTTCGATTTTGCCCATTAACGAACTTGACCGAGATTTCATGCCCCTTGATTTTATGTATCAGTTTGGAAGAGATTTGTGCAGAATTATGGGAGTTATCGTGTCCATAAAAAAGTGACATAGATAGATATAGATAGATAGATAGATAAAGTTTTAAACTGGGGTGGTTTTGGGTTCTGGGAGTCATGATCGGCATAGATCTGCAAAAATTTTTCGAAAATTCCAACTTAGGTGAAAATGTAATAGGTAGTATTTCTTACGAAATCTACCTAAAAAATTGTTTTTATAAATTATTTTCTCAGAATATTTTAACTAGATTTTATATACACCTATATTAAAATACAAAAATGCGATACCTGAAAACATTGCCCCACCAGTGGCTGAGAGGTTCTGCTCTCAAAGGTGGTAGACAGGAGGTGCTGCGTTCAAACCCCTGTCGCGCTCGTCTTCCTAACCGTTTGGAGTTTTCCGTGGTTTTCTTCGAACCTTGCGTAAATACGGGTTAGGATCCCTTAGAAAGACCTCCACGGAGGGCATGCTCCTCACCGGGCTACATCCCTAGCGCAGATAATCGGCCGTAACAAATAACCAACCAATCAACCTAGAAACATTCTCAAAACGAGTATTTCAATATAATTTAAATTGATTTTGCATAAACCATATAGGTTCCGGGATCGATGCAGAGATTTTTTTTTGGGGGGGGTGGAAGGGGGGGGTTATTTTGTGAAAAGTAAGTTATTTTTGTGATATATTTTGTGAAATTTGTTACATCTTTGTGGAAAATAACATTTTGTTACGAAACATGCAATCCAGCTACTCAAATTCAAACCAAGCATTTTTTAATAATAACTTCTTTAAATCCTTCTGCCAGTGTTGAATTCAGACACTTTTTTCCGGGATTTTATCTTACTTTACTACGGAAATTTATCTTACTTTGCAAAACTGGCAACAATAATGAAATAGTTGAAACTTTTTTATTTGCGTTTGCGTAAAATTCATTTACTGTATTCCGAACGACGCATAAATCAAAAGTATCCAAAACTGCATTCCGCTTTGCAGGGCGACTGCGATTTTTTCCTGGCGTTGAAAGCCTTCCATCAGGAGCAGATTTCGACTCAGGTTTAATTCTTTGGATAGTTCGAAGAGGAACGCCAGTAGCCTGTGCTTTATGAATCGGAATGGAAAGAGACGAAGATTTTGCTTCATTTTCAAAAAATTTAAGCACATTATTAACGATGTTACGTTCATCAGAACGCAAAGTTTTCCCTGTACGAGACATTTTGTATTGTTCTGAAAAGAACAGTTTAAATAGAGAATAATGATAATAATAATCAAGAGCGCTGAGAATATAACAACGTTCTAGGACAAAAGAAATTATATCAGTGAAGTGAGAGGAGGGGACAGACGAGAAACAGAGAGGGGAATGTATATCGCCAAAGGCAGGAACGCTCGAATATGTTACAACCCTAAATACTTGCACTTCCACCGTCCTAACCTTTGAGAAAATGAATTCTTCTTCCAAGCGGCGATCTCACCCGCCTTCTTGTTGCGGTCGCATTATAGTTTCAGTCCTTATCTAGAAATAATAAATTTATTCATATAAATTTGTTCATAAAGGTGACAATAACAGTTACAACAATAAAATTAATTTTACGCCAAACTAAGCTCGTTACAATTTGCAAATTGGTTGTAAACCCGATTACGAAAGAAACCTTTTTTTTTTTTTTTTTTTTTTTTTTTTTTTTAAATCTTCAACGACTTGTAAGAGTCGAATTAATTTAGGTTGCCACTTTTTTAGTAGATTTGTTAAGCTTCATATCACGCTGCTACCTAAAACTGCTGCTAAGATACGGCGAAATGACCTAAAACTTCTGACACCCCCTTAGGGGTTGAATTTCGAAAAATCCTTTTTACTGGGTACCTATTATGTGTTAGGACAATATAGTCAAGAGTTCGTTTCTAGCTATAATAGTTTCGTTTAATCGTTGATGAACCAGACAGTCAGTCACTAAGGACATGGTTGATTAGGTTGTATAGATTGGTTCTTATAGGTATAGATTAGGTGGTACCAAGCCTTGCGGTGGGGTATTTCACCGCCACTTCTAGGTTCACGAAACCCTTAAGAGTGGGGCAGGTGGGCCCGGTTTACCCGGGACACTATATATGCACACTCTGAGGTCAAGGAGAGCACCGCCACCTGCGCATCATTCCCAAACAAAGAATTTGATGAAGGTCGTTACAACAGTAGACTTCGTGTACTGAAAGAAACTACCGCATAACACTTAGGGACGTGCCGGGTTCATCAGAAGCTTCGGAGCTGGAAACACAAGAGGCTACCTGGCCTAGGCCTTACACCAGTATTCCCCGGCGCACTCTTGATTTACCAACGTCTCCGAATATGAAAATCTACAAAGACAGTCACTAGCCTGTCAGCTATGGATCTATATTAGGTGGTACATGTAACAAAATTGCCAGTATCAGCTGATGTACCTACGGGAAAAAAAGGAGTGGAGAGAGATGTCACAACAACATCGTAGAGCTCACTGCAAAATGAAATGAACGATATTTGTATTACAGATGTTAAAACGACTACGCAACGGTGTTGCTATGACCTCCCCACTTCCCGCACGTGCAGCAGCTGGCTGCAGTTTCGTAACCATGCGACCTGATCTATCTTATATTACCAAAATCAACAACACTAAAATTGGTTGCAAAAAAGTGACGCTGCTTTTCGGACTAAAGGGGAAGAGCTGTCTGCTTAAAATAGAGAAAATATCAAGAAATAATTCTATGAACTGGTGTCAGGACCCAACTAGCAAGTTTTTGTGACCAGGGCACTTTCAATTTTTCGTGCCCTCTTAGACTGGTTGATTTACTGATAGTATATATATATTTTTTACATATTGCACGCTTATTCGAAAAGTGTCAACTCAAAAAATTACGTTTTCCGGAAAATTATAAAACGGTTCCAGGATTAAAAATAAAATATTTTTTCTATTATTTATTGAAATGTACTTTTAACTACATATTGAGATATATTTTTGTCATTTTATCTAATTTTATTTAATCTGAAATATCATATTTTTTCAGTTGTGTCACTTTTCGAAAAAATGTGCAATATGATAAAATTCAATGACTTGTTAAATACAGTACACCAATTACTGGAAAATAATGATAAGAAGGCTACTTATTAATGATGTTATTGATATTAAATGAGAAAACCAAATTGATACTGAGTGCAAACAAAAGTCCTAAAAGAAATGAAAACGTTGACACAATTATGATTTTTGTAAATGTAAATTTAGATGAAATTATGAAAATTTTCGTGCCCCTCCGAAATTTTGTGCCCAGGGCATCGGCCCCAAGTGTCCGTCCGATAATGCCTGACTGGGGTATTCAAATAGGTTAAGATAAAACGTTATGACAAATGCTTTATGCGTCTGCCTGAGATATAATTCCGCGTGACAATTTGGAAAGGTATGAGACAATTTGGAAATAGATGATGTAGGTGTACATCATTTTGTGGAATAAGTATAGATGTGATATCCAAGACTAGTCATTTTAATGTTTTCGATACACTGTAAAAAAAAATTCGGAAAAGTTTCCGGTAGGAATAGGATTTCCAGTTGCCCGTATAGTACAGGAAACTTTTCCGAACCAACACGGAAAAAAAAAACGAAAAAAAACGAAAGTTTTTTCTTTCCGTCAGGAAACTTTTCCTGTTTGATTCAGAAACTAATCCTTAGACACAGAATAAATTCCTGGGTTTTACGGAAATCTTTCCATTCACATAAAGAAACGTTTTGGTAGAACGGTAGAATAGACAGAAAGTATTCCGTTTTAAAAAGGAAAACTTTCCATTCACACTAAGAAATGTCTTGGTAGAACGGTAGAATAGACAGAAAGTATTCCGTTTTAAAAAGGAAACTTTTCCGAATAAGTCAGTAAACTAATCATGAAAAAATTAAAAATTCCTGTGTAGAATAGAAACTTTTTCTTTGCTTTACGGAATTTTTTTTCATTATGATCGGAAAATTTTCTGCATTGTAAAGAAACTTTTGTTTTAAAGAGTAGGAACATTAACAGATGAAAATATTGCTTTTGGACACTGTTTTGATATCCTTTTATCTCAATTAAATATTATTAAGAACTTTTTTGAATACATACACACATTTTAAGTATTTGTTATCATAAAATGCATTACATGTAATGCATTTTATGATAACAAAATACTTAAAATGTATGTATGTATTCAAAAAAGTTCTTAATAATAATTAATTGAGATAAAAGGAAATCAAAACAGTGTCCAAAAGCAATATTTTCATCTCTTATTGGTCCTACTCTTTATAACAAAAGTTTCTTTACAATACAGAATCAGCTTGAAATTTTATTTATTTGTTACAAGTATACTGATACGTTTAGCTCATGGGTATTTACATTTTTTTAAAATAAGTATTTTATACAAGGAATACTAGGGAAGTATCTTTATAAACAAGAAGTAATTCTCGTAAAAGAAAAGTGTATAAATAAATAAAAAGTACACAATGAAATGGATTTTATGTTCATAAAATACATAATATACTTTTATTTTCTTTAGAATATGTGTATATGTTTCCTAGGGAGAAAAAAAAATTAATATATTTTAAGCGATATAAAAGAAAATCCAAATAGTGCCCAAAACAAACCTTTTCATCTGTTGTCTGTATAGCAAAGTGGACTGTACAGAGATGCCAGCTTATTAGTGCCAGAATATACATAGGTGTAGCCAGTGGTGAAGTGTGTGTGGGAGATGATTTCCCCAGGCACTAAATATTTAGGGGATGCCAAAAAACTGTTAAATAAGATATTAAAAACGGAACAAAATATTTTCAATTTGGACTGGATATTTAAAACCCACACTTATGTCATTGGGTGTAGCACAAGTATATGACATGTTGCATGCGTATGAAGTGTATGCAACTAACATTGAAGTTTTATTGATGCTGGAAAGACTTTCTATTGCTGTATATCCAAAACAAAGAACATACAAAACATTTTTTAATCACAATAGTGACCGCCCCTCCTTAAAAAACGAGAACTTCTTTTAATTTACGCCTTAAAAAAACAATCTTATCGGGTCGTCTTCGTTCTTAAGTTGCACAAAACTCCGAACTTTTCAATATGTACATCTAACTTTGACATTATATTTGCCTCTTTCGGTAACTTTTTCTCAAGGATACCAAAAGGGAAGTCACTTGGTCAAAATGTTTAAGAATTATGAAGTTTAAAGTTTGGAACTCCTAATGTTAAACAGCTTGTGGAGTTTTTTTTATACAATTCAATACTTGACGTAATAATTTTATATTCATATATTTTATTTGAAGCTTTTCGAAATCTATTTCGATTAAAAAATTATAGATTATGGTTTATTTTATGGTTTAATTTATAAAAAAAATGTATTTTTAAATTAATTAAAAAAATTAATTTTAATAGAAATAGATTTCTAAAAACTTAAAATATGCAAATCAAAAATCACAGCTGATTCCGCTAAGTAGTTTTTAAGTTATGCTTAAAACACTACCCACATTACAGTCTGATTTGCAACGATTACAGATTAGGAGTTACAAACTTTAAATTTTCATAATTTCAAAACTACTTGACTGAGTGAATTCCAGTTTGTTATCATAGTACAACATTTACTGAAAAAAACAAACATGATGCCCCAATTAGATGTATCTATTGAATTTGCTACAATTTCGGCATGAATATGACCCTCTAAGCTTATTTTTTCTTTAATTAAATTTAAAAAGACAGTTTCCAGAAGAATAACTTTGTTTTTTACTGTGACAGTTTGGAGATTAAATGTTTTTTGTCCCCAAATACATATGATATTTCAAATTTGTCACTTTTTATACCCAATTTGTGTCACAGAGACACTTTCCAATTAGGAACATTGCTGCACCTAACTATTATAACCCAATTTGGGTGCTTTTCTGCTATTACACACACACAAAAAAAAAAAAAAATCCAGAAACTATTTTATAAATTTTGAAAATTTATATAGAGCAGCATTGAAACTTTAATTTTTTATCTTTTATGTGGAAGGTAATTTTTTTCTCCTGTCTAAAACGCCATAAAATAATAATAATAATAAAGTAAATCTAAAAACTTTTGAAGTCATGTAAATTATAAGAATATACAGAATTCAGCTAACCCTAATAAATACGTTGATGATAAACAATTTTCAGAAGCCATACAATTTGAAAATGTACAAGACTTTGAACTTGAAGCTCAACTGAAAATTACATAACAAAAAGGCTCAATAAATGAAAATCATTTTTTGTTAAAATTTAAATCAGCTATTTTTTTTTTTAATTCAAAATACAATTTTAAAATTACGCGTTTTAAAGTAAAATAACCTTTACTAAATCATTAAAATTAATAATTAGAAAAGCTCATTTAAATTTATTTGAATTTAAAAATATATAGAGAAACTCATTCACTTGTTTAATTTGAAATATTTTAATCATATAAACAGTTAAAAATATAGTTAAAAAATGGAGCAACAGAAAATGATATAATTTGAAAATGTGAATTCTCTTTTACTTTTGAAAACATGAAATAAATTAAACAAATTGTCTTGTGTTATATATCACTTATTTACACTAACTGCAATTTAACAATATACTTTTTATTGACCTATTCTGTATAAAATATATACCACCTTAAATTACCCCTTTGATAAAATAAAAAGCATATAAACTCTTCATTACTAAAAGCTAAATCTTTTTGTTTTGACCAAATTTCTCGATTAAAAATCTTAAAATATAAAAGATAATGTAAGAATTTTATTCAGAAAAAAAAATGAAATTTTAAACATCCTACTCTAGATCTGGATTATATACAGTATTCCTTTAAACATACCTATTCCAGATTATATACACTACTCTGGAATACAGAATACATACACTATTCATTTAATGAAGTTGGAGCATATATTAAAAATACTTATGATTATCTGGGTATAAATTTCAATGGATCTGAAAAAATTATTCTTTGTTATTAAAATGTTTGAAAAGAAATACCAATTTTCCAGCTTTATGAGTTCTTTATAAGCGATTACAGAGTTTGCAATGAATTAAAGTTTGATTTTTTTTTTAATTTAAAATAAAAGAAACTTTTATATCAGGTGTTTGATTTTTTTAAAGATTTTAAAACTTTAGTTATTTATTAGTTTACATTTATAAGTAATTAAAATTAAAATTATATTAAAAAATATATAAAAACATTTCAGAGTATTACTAACCATGTAATCTTTATTTTCCGAATCTTTCCATAAATAAAGTACATTGGAATATCAAACCATTTGTTATTTACATGTGCACAATGAAGTCATGAGATATCAACATAAATAACAATAAATATACTTTTGATTGACCTATATTTATTTATTCTAACGTTTTACAAATCCTCACAGAAACTCTCCATGTTTTTGTATTAAAAAATTCACATAAGATTTGTACATATTTTTTTAACAAATAAATTTATGCTTTAATCTTTTAACATTTCTCAGCTGAGATTCTTTATTTTTAAAATAGAATTTTTATTTTTAAGTGTGATATTTGATTTAAATAAAATTCAAAAAGCAAGGATTTTGAGTTCTGTCTCTCCCAGTCCTTAAATTTACAATGTATTGTTGTCAAAAATAATATTTATAATGAAATATCTTAACCTAAATTTGAAAAAAAAAGTGTATTTAAATAAATCAGTTGATTTAAATCAGGATTGAAATCAAGTTGATTTAAATCAATGAACTCTGATTAAAAATTGTTAGACTATACAAGTGTTATTTAGCAATTATTTAATTTAAATTGAGATTATAGTGCTGAAATATAATTTCAATTATATTGATCTAAATATTTTAAGATTTCTGAACTTTCTGTATTATAACTGATTAGATAACGTTGAAGAAATTGGCAATGAAACTATGCTTAGATTTCAAAAGATACCAAAATTTACCAATTGCTGTAAAAAAAAGTAATTAAAAAAAATTCTTTCCAAAATCATGTACTTGCATACAATATTTTAACAAAAGATTATATTGAAGTAAAAGTTATAACACCAATCTGGCGAATCAGCTAAATAAACTTATCAAAAGCCAATTTGATAACTTAAAACCTGCATTATATTTTGAAGAAATAAAATAAGGACTTGTGAATAATACTTATAAACTCTTTAGAAATTAAAAAAGCAAAAATATGGAATATATAAGCACTTACTTACAGTGGAAGTCCAGTTGTCAGTTAATATATATATATATATTAAATATAAATTAAAATAAAAATACTTTTTAAAAAAATTCTTAAAAATTAAAGAAATTTTTAAAAATATACAATACCAGTATTGGACATCTGTTTCCTGCTGGTGAAAGCTATATTTTGATAATTGTATAAAGGAATTTATCACCTCTTTAAAATTTCCATAGGTTACCATGGGATTTCACAATTAGCATTAAAGGGAAAAAAATGATGACACAGAAATATAGTAGAAAAACGTGATAATTTTACAAAATGTAACAAATAGAGATTTAGCAGACTATCAAATATTCGGCTGAGTACTAACTTTTTAAAAAGTATATTGATTACAAATTTTTTTATCATGATTAATAACAAAGAAATAAATGTTTGTGAGTCTTTTATTCCTCAATGGCAGATCACTTAATAGCAGAATATTAAAAATTGCAAATAATTCAGAAAAAATATCTATAAAATAAGAGTGCATTCAATAAAAAATCGGTCTTAGCAAATATGTATGTGCTATTTTTTTTTTTTTTACTTAAACTTATTAAAATAAATCAAGCGCATTTAATTTACACAAACATTAAATTGCACGTATTGACAAAATACAATTTTTTAAAAAATATATAAATTACTCGATTTTTTTCTGGCTAACAACAAAAGACAGAAAAAATAAAACAAACATTTATACTGAAAAATAAAATTTATTTTCAACAAAACTATAAATCAAAATGTTTTAATAAAACAAATTACAGCACTGTATTTATGCTATGATTGCTATTGGCTTTTATTCCTTTAGAATTGATGCAGTTAGTAAAAAAGCCTGCCTAGATTCCGGCCTGATAACAGTCTTAATTAAACACCCAGTAGGATGCTACAGCAACGAAATTGACTCAGTTGAACATTTCTCCGAAAAAAGTGTCACACCATCAACATACGAAAACACCTTGACGTCCTTTCTATCATCCTCATTCTCTATTAGGCAAGGATGATCTGTTCTAGCTGTAAGGCGATATTGATCACTGCAGTATTATCCTGTAATAATAACAGTAATAATATTAATTTTTTTTATTGTACTAATTGCTAGTGACCATGTATACTTAAAAAGATAAAAAACAGCACAAGAGCAAAGAATGATTAAGGGGACACTTCGTCTTCAGCGATAAGTATTTTTAAGAACAAAATATTTGAAAATTTTCCTTTGAATAAAGAATTCAAAATTCATAAAAATTTTTTAAAAATTTAAAATTTAAGGAAATTTTTAAAAATGTACTCTACCAGCATTGGACATCTGTTTCCTGCTGGTGAAAGCTATATTTTGATAATTGTATAACGGAATTTATCATTTCTTTAAAATTTACATAGGTTACTATGGGATTTCACAATCAGCATTAAAAGAAAAAAAAATGGTGCCACAGGAATATAGTAGAAAAACATAACAATAATTTTACGATATGTAACAAATAGTGATTTAGCAGATTATCAAATATTCGGCTGGATACTAACTTTTTAAAAAGTATATTAATTAAAAAAATTTATATACATTAAATTGGAAATAAAATAATAAAAAGAAAAGTGCTCAGTCAAACTGATGGCATTGAGCTCACAGGCTATTCACACTATCTGCATATTATACTCTTATTTCAAAGAAAAAGGGGAGGGGGGGTCATTAGCTCCCCTATTTACGTCCTTTATACTTAACCAATAAACGTCCAAATCTAATCAGGGAAGCGCCTTATCAAAATAAACCGGTATACAACATTTGAAGCAAATTGGATAATTCGGCATGAAAAAACTATTTATCTAAATTAAAATGGACAATTAGTCCCCGTTCCCCATTTATACTTAACCAACAGCCCCCCCCCCCCCCAAAAAAAAAAAAAAAAAAAAAAAAAAAAAAAAAAAAAAAACGAATCAGGGAAGCATCTTATCAGAATAAACCTATATAAAAAATTTGAAGCAAATCGGTTAATTCTGCATGAAAAACACATTTATCTAAATTAAGGGGAGGGAATTCGTCCCCATTCCCTCCTTTATACTTAACAAATGAACCCCCAAAACTAATGCGAGAAACGTCTTATCACAATGAATCAATATACAAAATTTGAAGCAAACTAGATAATTTTGCATAAAAAACCCATTTATCTAACTTAAGGTGGATTAGCCCCTCGTTCCACCCTTTATTCTTAACCAATAAACCCCCAAAATTAATCAGGGAAGTGCCTTATCACAATGAAAATATATACCAAATTTGAAGAAAATCGGATAATTCGGCACGAAAAACCCATTTATCTAAATTAGGGGGAGCATTAACCCCTTTTCCCCCCTTTTATACTTAACCAAAGAACCCCCAAAGCTAATCAGGGAAGCGCCTAATCAGAATGAACTTATATACCAAATTTGAAGCAAATCGGATAATTCTGCATGAAAAACCCATTTATCTAAATTAAGGAGGGGGGGGGGAAGGATTAGCCTCCAGTTCCCCCCCCTTTATACTTAACCGATGAACCCTCAAAACTAATCAGGAAAGAGCCTTATCACAATGAACCTCATACAATATCTGAAGAAAATTCCAATAATTCTGCATGAAAAAACCATTTATCTAAGTTAGGGGGGATTAGCCCCATTCCCCCTTCATACTTAACCAATGAACCCCCAAAACTAATCAGGGAAGCGCCTTATCAGAATGAACCTATATTCAAAATTTGAAGCAAATTGGATAATTCTGCATGAAAAACACATTTATCTAAATTAAAGGGGGGATCAGCCCCCGTTCCACCCCTTTTATACTTAGCAATTGGACCCCCCAAAACTAATCAGGGAAGCACCTTATCACAATGAACCTATATGCAAAATTTGAAGCAAATTGTATAATTCAGCATGAAAAATCAATTTATCCAAATTACGGGGGATTGGACCACGTTCCCCCCTTTATATTTAACCAATGAACCCCCAAAACTGATCCGGGGAAGCGCGTTATCACAATGAACCTATATATAAAAATTGAAACAAATCTGATAATTCTGAATAAAAAAGTCATTTATCTAAAGTAAGGGGGGGGATTAATCACCGTCCCCCTCTTTATACTTAACCAATGAACAACCAAAACTAATGAAGGAAGCGCCTTATCACAATGAAGCTAACACATGGGCTGATAAGTTCCTGGTCTAATAAAGAAAACACAACTTTTTAACAAAACTTTATGACTTTATAACTTTAATAAATAGCATAACTTTAATAATAAATAATAATAATTTAATAAATAAATAAATAATAATAATAATTTAATAAATAAATAATAATAATAATAATTTAATAAATAAATAAATAATAATAATAATTTAATAAATAAATAATAACAATAGTTTAATAATAAATAACAATTTTATAACGAAAAAGCTCCAAACAGTGTTCTAAATCATTGACTCATTGTTGTTTTTGGTCAAAAGTCAACACGCGCGGCAGCCACTTTGACAACAGCTTTTTCACAGACAAATGCTCATTCAAAATAAAACCTACACGTTTCTTGGATATCTTCAGAGTCTGAGCTATCGCCTGCAACTTCACTTTACGGTTCCCCAAAACAATTTTTTGGACTATTTTTATGTTTTCCGGAGTAACCACCTCTTTTGCGTGGTGCATCACTGGTGTCCGTACGACCACGTTTAAATTCAGCAAACCAGTCAATAATGTTTGATTTACCTGGTGCAGCGTCCGGATAATGCTTATCAAGCCAAGCTTTTGTTTGAACAGTGTTTTTTCCCATCAAAATACAATTCTTGAAATTCTTGTTTATGCATTTTTTTTGTTTATCAACAAAGTTGTTCAAATAAAACCACTCTAACGTTTTATCCACACGGCGAATCATCATGACATCTTTTCTGCTACCTTTTAAAGGTTAGTATTTACTAAAAAAAGCATCGGTTCGGCAATTGCAACGCCATCTGTGTACCAGACCGGGAACTTATCAGCCCATGTGTTATATACAAAATTTAAAGGAAATTGGGTAATTTTGCATGAAAAACCCATTTATTTAATTTAAGGGGATTAGCCCTTGTCCCGCCTATATATTTAACCATTGAACCCCCAAAACTGATCAGGGAAGCGTCTTATCAGAAACAATCTATATACAAAATTTTAAGCAAATCTGATAATTCGGCATGAAAAACCCATTTATGTAAATTAACGGGGGGGGGGGATTAATCACCGTTCCTCTCTTTATACTTTACCATTAAACTCCCAAAACTAATCAGGGAAACGACTTATCACAATGAACTTATGTACAAAATATGAAGCAAATTGGGTAATTTTGCATGTAAAACCCACTTATTTAATTTAGGGGGACTAGCCCCTGTTCCCCCTTTATATTTAACCATTGAACCCCCAAAACTGATCAGGGAAGCGCCTTATCAGAAACAACCTAATACAAAATTTTAAGCAAATCGGATAATTCTGCATGAAAAACCCATTACATAAATTAAGGGGGGATTAGTCCCATTTCGCTCCCTTTATACTTTACCATTGAACCCCCAAAACTAATCAAGGAAGCACCTTATCAGAATGAACCTTTTATAAAAAAAATTGAAACAATTGGATAATTCTGCTTTAAAAAATCATTTTTCTCAATTGAGAGGGGGGGGGGGGGGAATTAGTCCCTGTTCTCCCCTTTATACTTCACCAATGTACCTACATACAAAATTTGAAGCAAGTTAGATAATGCTGCATGAAAAACCCATTTATCTAAATTAAGGGTAGGATTGGCCCCCGTTCCCCTCGTTTATACTTTACCATTGAACTCCCAAAACTAATCAGGGAAGCGACTTATCACAATGAACTTATGTACAAAATACGAAGCAAATTGGGTAATTTTGCATGAAAAAACCATTTCTTTATTTTAGAGAGGGGGGGGGGGATTAGCCCCTGTTCCCCTTTATATTTAACCATTGAACCCCCAAAACTGATCCGGGGAAGCGCCTTATCACAATGAACCTATATACAAAATTTGAAGCAAATCGGATAATTCTGCATAAAAAACTTATTTATCTAAATTAAGGGGGAGGAATAATCACCGTTCCCCTCTTTATACTTAACCAATGAACCCCCAAAAATAATAAAGGAAGCGCTTTATCATAATGTAGCTCTATAAAAAATATGAAGAAAATTGGGAAATTTTGCATGAAAAACCCATTTATTTAATTTAGGGGGAGATTAGCCCCTGTTCCTCTTTTATATTTAACCATTGAACCCCCAAAACTGATCAGGGAAGCGCCTTATCGGAATGAACCTATATACAAAATTTGAAACAAATCGGATATTTCTGCATGAAAAACACATTATCTAAATTAAGGGGGGGGGGGATTAGCCCCCAGTTCCCTCCTGTAAACTTAACAAATGAACCCCCAAAACTGATCAGAGAAGCGCCTTATCAGAATGAACCTATATACAATATTTGAAACAAATCGGATAATTCTGCATGAAAAACCCATTTACCTAAATTAAGGGGGTGGGGGGATTAATGACCGTTGCCCTCTTTATACTTAACCAATGAACCCCCAAAACTAATGAAGGAAACGCCTTATCACAATGAAGCTATATACAAAATTTGAAGCAAATTGTGTAATTCTGCATGAAAACCCCATTTATTTAATTTAGGGAGGGGATTCGCCCCTGTTCCCCCTTTATATTTAACCATTGAACCCCCAAAGCTGATCAGAGAAGGGCCTTATTGGAATGAACCTATATACAAAATTTGAAACAAATCGGATATTTCTGCATGAAAAACACATTATCTAAAAATTAAGGGGGGGGGGATTAGCCCCCAGTTCCCTCATGTAAACTTAACAAATGAACCCCCAAAACTGATCAGGGAAGCGCCTTATCAGAATGAACCTATGTATAAAATTTGAAACAAAACTGATAATTCTGCATGAAAAACCCATTTATATAAATTAACTGGGGATCAGCCCCCGTTCCCCCTCCCCCTTTTATACTTAGCAATTTAACCCCCAAAACTAATCAAGGAATCGGATTATCAGAATGAACATATACATAAAATTTGAAAATTTAAAATCGGATAATTCTGCATGAAAAACCTATTTGCAGGCGGAGGGGGGGGGGGGGGGTCCGGCTTTGATAACCTGTGAGCTAAAAAAAAATTCTATTACAATGATATTTCGGGTTCTGTGAACTCCAAAAATAGCAGAATTTTCAGAACATTTATGATTTATATGTTGACATTATGACTCATTTGAACATTTTTTATTTCTTGAAATTTGCACAGTATTAACACGTGCATTTAAATACATGACAAGATTTAGTTAAAGGAAAGCACAAATATGAAATAAAATCAAATTAGATATTTTTTTTTGTTAGAAACCCACATACAAGATAATTTTTATATAAATTAGGATGAAAAACAATACAGAAATGTAACAAAAGCTATTACAGGTTTTCTTTTTCTTTTTTTTTTTTAATTTTTAAATGAAGAATTGAAGTAAATGAAGAATTGAAGAAATAAATCCTCCCCCCCCCCCCACCTCTACTGACAAAAATTCCCTGTTTGCTTTTTTTATTCTATTTATTTTAAATTATTAGAAAATATTAAAAGTCATTTTTTATTTTCAAAATAATGTGAGAAAAATAAAATTTAATAAATTAAATTTGAATATACAGGGTGGGGCAGTTGAAAGCTTCTGTGTGCAAGCTTTTACAGCATGAATATAGGTAAAATCAACCTCAAGGTATTAAGCATATTCTACTTTACGTTTTTCACAACTAAAATATTGTCTGATATTAAAAGACTACTGAAATTTATTTTACCATATACCATTATAAATTTCGTTATAGCACCCTGACATACATTTCTCAATTTTTTAATCAACATTATAGAATTTAATGGACATTCCTTTTTAATTGAATTTTAATACACTACAAATAATAAAATGTTAAATTGATTCTATAATAATGTAGTACCTGAAAAAAAAAGACAATATATGATTCTGATATGGCATCGAACACAGAAAAATCTCATGAATTTATTTTAAGATCATAGGTATTTATTGATATCTTCAGTGTTGAATTCAGGCATTTTTCTCCGAGAGGGATTTCTGTGGCTCCTGGGGGCATATTATAAAGTTCCGAGGGAGGGAGGGGGGGGGGAATTGCACTTTTTGACCATTAAATCATAAAATCCGAAATCTTCAGAAGGGGTGGCCATTTCAATGCTCCGGGAGAGAGGAATGTCCCCCCCCCCTCCCCCGGCTATCTCCTGAATTCAACACTGGATGCCTTACAGAATTAAACAAATAAACAAGTACCTGAATTTAGAATAAGTTAAAAACTATTTAAAAAGCAGTCTACAAAAATTGAGTTTTTATTAAGATAATATCTAAGTTAGAAATTTCTGGCACATCAAAATATTTTTTTGATTGGGGATATTTTTCTCATAAAAAATAAACTGAGCGAGAAATAAGATAATATGCATTTTATTTCAGGCTACGCAGCTCCTTAAACATGTTATTCGGTTTGATAATCATGCACTGTAAATATATGGACATATCAAATTCCAAATATTAAAAATCACATAAATTTTAGTACTTACCATTGCGAAGTTAGAACTACGTAGAACAATTGTCCAATATTTAACAACATGGCGTAGGTCTTCTTCATCGAAAATCTCGATTCTGTTCTGTTATCAATCACGTGACGCCACGCCTTTCATACGTCAGCAGAGAGCGAGACTGCGCAGTAAGTCCGGTCAATGCTATTTTCCTAATTTCGGAAACTAATACGATATAAAAAGATTATTTTTATGACTTTAGGAAAACTTTCTGTTGTGAATCGGAAAAAATATTTTATCGGTTGTTTTCCGTATCGTAAAGGAAATTTATCTTTTACGAAACGGAAAAGGGTTGGAAATTTTTTACAGTGTAAAGGGCCAGTTAGTAGCAGTCCAACAGCTCAAAATGAGTCTATGTAAAGCTGCAAAATTGAGAACTCACGCAAAGTAAAGAACTGAAATTCATTAATCTATGCTTGGATATTGGGTACAATGTACAACTCCGTGTCAAAAATAAATTATAATTAAAAACCACTCTGGTACATTCATGTTAGCTGGGCATCAGTGGTAGCTTGCCAAATCTTGTTAAGGTTGGCACCATTTGAATTGCAACCCTTTCCCGTCATTCACAACTAACGATGCATTTTTACAAATTCTAAATGATATTAAAAGATTTTGGGGGCTTATATTACGTAAGTTTCTATTTTTGTGTATATAAAATTAGATACGATGCTTTCATTATAAAACAAAATCTTTCTAGTTTATGTTATGACTTATTTTTAAGATATTATATTACACTGTTTAAATATTGACTGTTTTTTATTAGCTAATGTTAAAAGATTGGCGAGATAAAAAAAAAAAAAAATTGATGATCAAAGGCGCCTGGCTAACTTAAAAGTACCAACACTCTTTTATAAGCACTCAATGTTCATCTTGAAAATGACGCGTAACACTTTTGGCTGCAATTCATATCTTTTCCCAAATATTTCCGCTACAATATATTTATTTGGCGTAGGCACCAAATTCGATTATGAAAAATTCACTGCTTTTTTAAGCTTGGTAAAAAACGCAAGAAAGTGAATTTATTAAAAAATTATAAATTTTGCTTTGGTTTTTTTTTTTAATATAGATCAACAGGAAAGTAAAAAGTGAAACATTATTAAAACTACCTTTTTAGGATTTCTAAATTGTTTTCTCAACATAATCGTAAATTAATTAATATTAAACTATTAATTGATAAAACCGTATTTTTTAAGTATCACACTCTTTATTTTTTATTTATAATTTATTTTCTACGTGTTACCCTTAAACATGTTTCATGGTTGCAGTTTCACAGCCATTTGGCCGCTTTCAGCGCATAATAAAAAAACCATTTGTTTTCTCAACTCGTAAATTGTAAAAGTTACAGAGAATATTTGGCGATTCATCACCTGTGGCTAGACAACAGAAAAATGCCTTAAAATTAAGTTATTAATTTATAATTAAGTTCTAAAACTATTAAAATGTTGTATTGTCATCGGAAACACACATGTGAACGTAATTTTTATAATTCTAGCGTATCACGAAGGGGGCTAAAAGTCTATTACAAAATTCCATACAAACAAGAACGAAAAACCATGCATCAAGCATAGATTATGAAACACTTTGCAACACTTCCAGAATACCATAACAAAACTTTACAGGCATTAATAAGGTGAAAGTTGGTGTCGAAGTAAACAATTTGGAAAACATGTATCACATTTAAAACCCAATTTCAGCAATTACCATTCAGTAATCGAAACAACATCTGAATTCTTTTGAGCACCCCTGTATAGGATCTGTAGATTTGTATATATACTACATAGTATGCTTAGTTCAATCAGGAAACGCATAGCACAGTTAAAAATTGCTATTCAGCAATTTCCGTCAATAAACCGAAATGTATTCGATATATTTTATGCTGCCCTTTATAGGATCTATAGAAATAATTCACACCAAGTAATATGTAAAGAAACAGTTAAATTTAAAAACGCGTGCCACAACTGAAAACGCACTTCCAGCAATTATTGTCTATGATGAAGAAGATGTTGGGCTGACATATTTTAATGCATAACGCATGAATTCGGATATACTTTGTGACCGTACGTTTGTACACTTACGTTGTAAGCAATTAACCGACAGTACGAATCCAGGAAGGCAGAAATAATAATATCCAATGAATGAAGACATCTCAGATGAAATTATTTATTGATATATAGCACGTATAAGATGGTAAGAATGGGGTGGTCTCGGATGTTAGAGGCTTAGAACAGTTGTTAACCGATCAAGAGCTAGGAGTGATCTGCCGCTTGGGCAGATAATTGTTTCGCCAAGATTCGATAATACATTGAGCCAACAAACCGCAGACGCGCAAAAGAATTTATGTACGTTAAGGATAATTAATAGAAATGTTTTGGGAGGATGTAATGAACAGGCTACCACATTTGGCGAACCCGTATTTTTTGTGAATTTTAGAGGGCACATGCGGGCAATCCGGTGGGAAAGGAATTTTAGTTAAAGGAAAGATTAAACTTTGTATCTGGGAAATTACATTACTTGCACAATTTGTTTATGAACAGAAAAAGGTTGGGCGCCCAAGCAGCTGTCAATGAATGTCCGGAACACATAACATTACATCTGTTATAACCGCACTGGAATTAAAATAGATCTCTAACGTACATGCTGCATTTAATAAAGATAGTCTTTCATATGAGAAAAGGAAGTAACATTTGAGGTTTTAGAATCAGAGATATTTTAGCGAAAAAAATATTAATTAATATATTAAAATTTAAGTTAGGAAAATAATAATTTAGAATAAAAATATGCATAAATGATTCTATACTAGGACTTCCCTCAAAGGGATTAGTCTGAGTGATATTGCTGAGAACATAGGGTTAACAATTACAATATAAAGAAAAAGAGCAAATTAAATGATAGAATTACAAAATATCATATATAAATTCATATACACTGTTAAAAAAATAGAAAAGAAGTACCGTTCATCAGATGTGTTGTCATAATTTTTTTTAACATGTGGCAAAGGATCTCATTTTCTTAAGCGCGTATTGCGCAAAACTTGAAAAAAAAAAAAAAAAAAACGCCGGATCTTTTAAAACGCCAAGCTTTTTAAAGTTACGTAATTGGATTTGCAACCAATAGATTATTCTATCAAGCGTGGCTTAACGCAAATTTAATTTCATTGTTGCACCTTTTTTGTGTGTGAATTTAAAATTTTTCTTACTTGATTATATATATATTATTTGTATAACTGTTTATAAAAACTCTTACACTTCAAACCACATTGATAGCATGTTTTGCTACAAACCAGATTGCAAAACTATAGTCTAAATTACTATTAAAGTATAGAAAAAATCTTTCGATGACTTCTGTAAAATAACTTTTACATTAAATCTCCATATCGGCAAAATTGACAATTATATATATTACAAAGTTAAGCTTAACAGATACTTCTTGATTATTCTATAGGAGGCTCTGCCCCCTGCGCCTTTAATGCGCCTTTACAGCGCCAATCCGCAGACTTTTCTTTTGCCTGTCTGTCTATCTCTCCACAAACTGTCTGTTTCCCTATCCGTTTTTCTGCCCGTCTCTCTAACTGATTGTCTATCTCTCTACACGTCTCGCTACCTGTCTCTATATTTCTCTACCGGTCTCGCTACCCGTCTCTATATTCCTCTATCAGTCTCGCTACCCGCCAATCTATTTCTCTAACCGTCTGTCTATCCGTCTAACTACTTGTATGTCTAGCCGTGTCTCTATCCACTTCGCTACCCATTTGTCTATCTGTCTGTCTACCCGTCTAGCTATACGCCTCTCTACCCATCTTCTTACCCATCTCCGTACCCATCTACTGTCTCTCTACTCGTCTGTATACCCGTCTCACTATCCGTCTGTTTTTGTACCCGACTGTTCACCCGTCTCGCTATCAATCTCATTACCCGTCAGTTAACTCGTCTCTGTACTCATCTCTCTACTCGTCTCTTTATCTACCACGCTACGCGTCTCACAACCTTTCTCGCTACATTCCAGTCTAACCCTCTGTCAACCCTCTTTTTACCTTTCTCTCTAGCCGTCTGTCTATTCGTTTCGCCACCCGTCAGTCTACCTATGTCGCTACTCGTCTCTCTACCCATCTCACTACCCGTCTGTCTACCCGTTTGTTTACTCGTCTTTCTACCTCTCGCCACCTCTTCCCAATATTTAAACAGTTCATTTATTATATAGAAGCCGTTTATCAGTTATTAAATGCAAACAGAAGTAATTTATCTAATAAGTGTAATCAGGTGCATTTTTTAAAAATACATACATAAACCTGAATAATAATTCATCAGTTTTGTGTTCATAGTTGTTTATATCATTTGACAGTAAATCTCAACTTCTTAAACCTGAATTGTCTCAAGCTTTTTAAAAAAACCACAAGGTCTGTATAACTGCAAAGTACCCTGAGGGCTATATTAGCTACATGTTATTGAGTTTCGTTATCGCGTTTGCAGCCAATTGCTTATGTTAGAAAGCGTGGCTTAAAAATTAATTTTAAATTCATTACTGTAACTTTCTTTTCTTTTCTTTCTTTTTTTTTTTTTTTTTTTTTTTTGGGGGGGGGGAGGTAGGGGGGAAGGGTTTCAAATATATACATTTAAATTAAAACTTTTGCCTCCATGCCATTAGTGTTGTTTGTATTATTAACTAATACCTCGTAGACCGAGCTTCATTTGAAACAAATGTAAAAGACTTCTTCTACAGTTTTTTTGTAGGAGAAACTTTCGTAATTGGGCCCAAAGCCAATCGGAGTATTTAATATCATTATTGTAACTCTTATAGAGTTAAAACAATATTGTTGCTAGCTTTACTCTTGTTTGAGACCAACCTTGCATGTGTATCTGAATGGGAAAAAGTTTCGTATCCTATGTCGGTTGGCGAAAAAAATTTTAAATGGTGCCAAAAGGTAGTTTTAGCAACTTACAAAATTTTTCAAGAGAGCGGTAAAATATGTTTTTCAAATATTTACAAACATACGTTTATTAAAGCATGTTTTTGCGCCATCTTAAAAATTTAAGCACGATGCTAAAATGAAATTTTATCGCCATATTCGATATTTTAATAAGTAATGAAAACACATAAACAAACTTATATAACAAACCTAAGAGGCATTTTTGTGATAAATAATTGTTATTGTCAGGGGGTTAAATTGTAAACAATTAATAAACGGCTAGTAAATAATAAATAGCATTTAAAATCTAAGGTACTTTTCGGTTAGCCGAGCGCCAGTGAAATGTATATATCTATATATACATATATATATGTATACATACACACATATATGTATGTATATATATATATATGTATATATACATACATGCATATATAAATGTGTGTATGTATAGATATATGTATATATATGTATACATAGATATATAAATTTCACTGGCGCCCGGCTAACCGAAAAGTACCAAATCTAAAAATGGTCCGTATAAAAATTAAGCGCTTGATATATGTAAATCTTTTTTTATTTTTTAATATTTCCGAATGCACAGATAAAAAGGTAAAAATCTCTTTTCCAAATGCCAAATAGAAAATATACAAAATAGAAAAATATCTGCTAAAAAATATATTTACATAATACTACATCTGCAAAAAAATAAGATTTAGAAAAAGTAAGCCAAATCCTTCAGATCCCAACAATCACATCGAAAAACTTATCACCAAAAAAGAACTCGCCAAATCTTACGGCACAGGAGATGGATTTTCCCCTCTGAATGCAGAATATTAGTTTTTTTCTTGTACGATGGGTGATTATAACTGTTTCATTTCACATACTACATACCGTTTGATATATTGGTACTTTTATGTTATCCTGGCGCAGTTGATCGCCAAATATTGTTCTATAACATTTTCATATTGAATTCATTTCATTTAAATATAAACTTTTCACTCATTTAATTTAAAATACATGCCTTTCATTAATCCCATTTAAAATGCTAAAAAGAGAGAAAAAAAAGAAATAATGCCATAAATCGAAACCTTTTATTTAAACACCAAAGAATTTTTTTTTATTATTTACACATGAGAAATAAAAAAAGCTGCTATTGCTGAGATTTGCGCCAAATCTCTAATACCAAGTCTACTAAGTTATTGCGGGGTTTTTCTTTCAAAGAGAAAAAAATCCAGATTAATTTTCGATTTCTACTCAATTGAAATATATTTTATTGTGCTGAATATTAGTGCGTGCATATTTTTTTTGCTCCTTGTACTCCATGAACTTTTCAATTCCGATTGTCTACGAAAATCTCGCGCCGGTGAAAATGACGTACCACAAAATTTCGTGACGTATGTACTTTAATTGTGCTTTTTTATCTATTTTTTTAATATAATTTCCAAACGGTTTAGCATTTATTCTTGGTATTAAATAGACGTCGTTGTCACCTTTATAGGTACCTGCTGTAAAAATTTGAACGAAATCCGTTAAATATTTTTTGAGTTATGCTTGACGAAAGGTTTTAATATCCATCGTAGCTATATATGGGGCAAAGTAATACTGCGCTGTGTATGAGTCTTCGTTGCACTCAGACAATAAATATTTTTTGAGTTATGCTTGACGAAAGGTTTTAATATCCATCGTAGCTATATCTGAGGCAAAGTAATACTGCGCTGTGTATGAGTCTTCGTTGCACTCAGACAATCATATACATATTCTCCCCTTCGACAAAATGAGAAAAAAAATGACGCTGGGTCAATGTACATCGGCACAAACTGTTATACATACCTGCAAAAAGTTCAATACTCAAATACACTTGGAGACCACCCAAAAGTACACAATAAAAACAAAAATACAAACAAACATATAGAAATAAAAATATACAAGTACTTGTTTTCAAAATGTTGCACTTTCAGTATGTGTGCAAAGGTACCTAGAATGATTTTTTTAAATCATACAAATGTTCTGTTTCATTTTTTTTTTTATCCAAACAGCTGCAGCATTTAAAAATACAGAACAATATCATAATTATCATTTCAATAATACTCGTCATAATTGACGGAGGCCTATATATTTTTCATACATATGTATATACATGTATGTGTGCACAATTATCAAAATCTTCAATGCTAGCAATTCTCATAATGATGGTAACATACATATCTGCAGATTTCTTTGATTTTAGCTAGCTTTACTTTAAAAAAATGTTTATCATAATAAACATTAATATAAAAATATAATATGACAACAAAAAAAAAAAACTAGTTTAAATTGAAAAGTAAATATAAACAAATACAAATGTATATATATAAACACTAATTATGCATATCGATAAAAGTTGAATATAAACAAGCGTTTTCCTTTATTCAAGTGAAAATAAAAATCTATTAGGCAAAATTATGTTAAAAATAGAGTGATACTGTGCAAAGTATGAATACTGACAATGGGAAATAAAATTACGTGGAAAATTATGAATATATTGCAAAAAGTATCATGAAAAATTGTAAACAACATGGCAAAAGGACTGGTGCATATGAGCAAAAATTGGATTAAAAATTGTTTATAACATCCATTAAATTGTAATGTCCCCAAATATGATTTTTTTTTTTTTTTTTTTTTTGTTTAAGTAAAAGGTGTGGGATTTATAAATAATAAAAATATATAGGAAAAATAATCATATAAACTGAAAAGTAAACACCGTAGGTATTATGCGCTATCAGAAAGTACGTGTGTAAAATGTTGAGAAAAAGCAGTCCTATCGTCTACCATATGACTCACAGACATGTCATATGACAGGAATGCAAAAAGAAAATTTTATCTATCTAGTACATCTGTATTTTGTATGTGTGTAGTGTAAAGTACTTCTGAAAAATATATTTACCAGATGACATTTACAAGACATATTTATAAACATTAAATCTTATAAATGAAAGAAAAATGTTTTGTAAATGTGTAAACATTGTACGTTGATGAGAGAACATGAATTAAATGCGTGAAAAATGTATTAAAAACTTACCTATTCCATTATTAAAATTCAATCCAAAAACATTGAACTGATGAATTTCATGATGTGAAGTTAATTTGATATATAAACAGATTTTTTTTTTTTAATTACAAGAAGTAATCATAATCATGGAAAGAGATACGATGAAAAGTGTGAAAAAACAATAAACATTGTGATAGAGAAAATAAATTTTTTGAATAAATGTCATGTCAACTATCTATTAAAATGATTGAAATTGAACCAATTTGTGAAAAGTCACAGTTCAAAAATGATATAAACTATTAAATTTAAAATTACCGACGAGAGAGACAACCATTGGAATTTGTGCATAAAATGAAAATGACTGTGTCTAAAAATAGTTTAAAAAGGAAGAGTATATTGTAAAATAAAGAGAAAGTGAATACTGTAAACAGTATAGAGAACTAATGTAAACAATTGCATGTGTAACTGTGAATGAAAGACCACAATTTTATATTCAAAGCATTCTGCGAAAAATCATTGTAAAACTTTGTAGAAAAATATGCAATGTACCTCTTTGTACTGCAAAAATGCTCTGAAAAATTGTAGCAGGGAGTATCATCTACGACAAGTTTATCAGCACTCAAAAGAAAGAACTTAGTAGAAAAATAAAACATTGTACGTTGGGCGCTAATGAATGACTTTCATGTAAGACACTGCGTGTAATATGGAGAGACCAGAAAAATGAGAATATTCTGGAAAAATGCAATCGTAAACAAATAGAACTTGAGGAAATAGCAGAAATTTTTTTAATAAAATGCAAAAATTTTAAATATGAAACAGCAATAAAATAGTGTGTGTGTGTATGTATACCCGACAAACTATTTGTGCCTAGGATGACGAGTACTTAAGAATGTAGAATGTACGATGAAAGAAAATACTAGTTACTATACTAGTTTCGATGAACAACGTGAAATATGTAAATTACTTGAATACGATGAATTTTCAGAACACATTGAACAGAACATAATATAAATCGATGAGAGAGAAGTAAACAGAAGGCGTTCAATCTGAGTACTTAAAAAGTACAAAATATCATGACCAAAATAAAATTAAGGCGTGTGCAAAAATTTTAACAGCATAAAAATATATTGTGCGAAGTGAGTAACACTATGTAAAATGGAGAACCTTTTCAGAATTGAGCAAATTAAAACAAATTTTACACCAGAAATTAAAATGAAAACGTATGACATAAAAAAATTGAAAAGTGTAAGAAATATTTCACACATAAACACTGTGATTGGCCGGTCACCCTGATTGAATGTGAAATAAACAAATTATCGTTCACTAACCCTGCAGAAATTAACAAACGAAAAGATGTACTTACACTTAAAGTAGCTGTTAAAATTACAAGTGGAATTTTAAATTATTCCATGAAATATATATATATATATAAGCTCCTTGAATCGAGAATTATACAACTGCATAAAATGTAAAGAAAAATTATAAATCTTGAACCTACTTTTTAAAAACTAATTTGTGTAAAAATGTAACAAGACGTTGAAAAAAAAATCATATTCCAAGTATGTAAGTATGCCGAAAGACTTATTCTACCTAAAAGTTAATGTGTGCCTATGAAAATGATTAAAACATGAATGTCTTTCAGACAAATAAATTATAATATCAGAACTGGGCGAAGATGAGCATAAATAAGAAGAATGTCTAGAAAACTGCTGTAAATATTATAAAGTAACAATATTTTAAAAGTTAAGTAGATAGCACAATGACATGACCAGCAAATATACCTAAAAATTGTAATTAATATCTGTGGGAAGAAGAATAATCGTGTGTGCAGATAAAAAAAAACATCCCTAAAAGTGACCAAAATATTTAAAAACTAAAATATACATGGCAACACAGATGTAATTCTTTTTAATTATTATTATTATTATTATTATTATTATTATTTTAACCATGCCAGTATTCTTTTACACATATATATTTAAACTCTTTAAAATATGAAGAAGTATTATAATTTCTCAATTACTAGCTTGAGAAAAAAAAAATATCCTAATTTAAAATACTTTTGAAATACCAATTTACCTTTCCTTTTCCATCACCATAGATATCTCGACAGTGAAAAAAAAATTAAGTGGGGAGAATCGAGATAATGACAAATCTGAAAAGTAAATATACTAGAAGAGTGACAAAACCTAGCAAATCACTATGAAAGAAATAGTATAAATATTTATACCATCACAGATTTTATAGAAATAATGGGCCAAAAATATAAACACAAAAATTTTAAAATAATTAAAGTTTATTTATTTTTTATTTTTTTTTTTAATTTGAGAATGAGCATTACCATAAATCACAATATTTGTCAATGCTTTATCCTGAAACAGATAAAAATTTACCTGTAGTGCCCTAGCATAGATTGATAACATTAACACACTCCAAAACAAAAATGAAAATGTTACATGCATAAGGGTATGTTCCGTGGATATATCCGGGATATCCACATTCCGTCAAAATTTTGGGGCCAGCCCATCATATATGGCAAAATGTAAATATGTATACACGAAACAGAGCTTATAGCATAGCACCACACCTAACTTAGAAAATGAGATACACAAAAATTTAACATATAATGTAATGCAGTTTACCTTTTAAGGAATTCCAGGATAATTAAAATTCGTTAATGGTATAAAATGGATGGTGTGAAAGCAAACACATATTCATTACAGTTAACTAAATATGCTCAAAGAGTAAAACTATAAAATTTTTATGACATAGAGCTTTTAACAGAAAAATTCTTGATGCAATGTTATTAACCAATTAGTTGATACTTACTTACATAATCTATCAATATCAGCTTTCAAAAACAGTAAGTAGTTCAAAAATATATGCAACACTCCCATATACATTCATTATATGTGAAAATTCTCCCCATCTGTATTAATTTGAAAAAAAAAATCTGATAAACATGTTGATTTTTTTTTTTTCATATAATTTTATCATCTACGAAAACAACTTTTAATATGCATAAAAAATCTAGAATATAATATTTAAAATATAAAACGCAGACGAAAAATGTAAAATCAAAATTTTCCTCTTTTTATCCGAGAAAAATCATACACTAATTGTACACAATTATTAAAAAAAACATATATTACCATATAAAATGTGACATACATGTAGAAAAAAAATTGTGAATGTTTGCATGACTAATTGATATACTGATTAATAAAAATTTCAAAAGACATTAATTTAACGAGATAAGTTTCCCAGAAACATGTATCTATATTCTAATAAAATTAAATTTCAAACTATTTATTTACTTTTATTCAAACCAAAGTAAACGATATGTCATGCACTCATCTAAAATTTAAATAATCTTATTGATGAAGTTACGTATAATCTTTATCATTTGTACAATTAACAACTAAAACAGTATAATTTATTTATACAGTTTATAATATATGCATGAGTATAATTTAAGTTAACGTATTCATCCCGTGCAATCATAGATATAAAAATTGCCTTAGAAAATGAAAAAAAAAATTTTTTTTGATAAAAACACCATGTAAAAGAATTTTGAAGGAATATACTGTAGGCTGAAGGAAATAATTAAAACATGCATATATTAAATAATTTCTTTAAAGAATAGTGCAATCCCACAAATAATTAAAAAATCACACACTAAAAATTTAATGACATATCTGAAAAATGTATCTTCTTTTGAGCACCCCTGTATAGGATCTGTAGATTTGTATATATACTATATAGTATGATTAAATTTAGTTCAATCAGGAAACGCATAGCACAGTTAAAAATTGCTATTCAGCAATTTCCGTCAATAAACCGAAATGTATTCGATATATTTTATGCTGCCCTTTATAGGATCTATAGAAATAATTTACACCAAGTAATATGTAAAGAAACAGTTAAATTTAAAAACGCGTGCCACAACTGAAAACGCACTTCCAGCAATTATTGTCCACAGACATTACTGTAACCGAATTCTTTTGCGTGTCCCTGTAAATGAATGATGAATGCTACACACTTCATTTTCAATACCAAACATGCCATAGTAAATCTCAATAACATAAATCAATTGCATGGCAATCCGAGTACATTTACGTAAGTTAGAACACGGACAGACAGACGGAGCAAGCCAGAAACACCGAATTCATAAACACTTACTTTTCAACTATGTTGAAAAGTGTTAAAAACAGGTTGAGTTAAATAAAAGAGTGTAAAAGAAATACACCCTTACTAACTCTGCCACAAATCATCGCATAAAAATGTCACTGGTACAAAAAGATTTGTAATTAACGTCTGGCTACTATTTAATGACATATTTAAATGTTTCTTACGAGATCGTCTACATATAGAAATTGAAACAAACATTAACATTTTTAATACCAGTACCTAATTTTGACATCCTATTTAGATTTTTCGGAAAACTGTACCTTCGGATGCCAAGCGATGTTGTTCAGTCAAACAGTTTAGAAATTGAGAAGATAACTTATTATTTATTATTTTATTTATCATTAATTTTTAAGAATAACTCAAAAATTACTTAGCGGAATGAGTTGTCATTTTGGATTTGCATATTTGAAACTTCTAGAAATCGATTTGTGTTAAAAATATTCATAGGTTACATTTCATATGTTTCGAAAATTATTATTATTTTTTATTATATTTTTAAATTAATTTTCGAAAAAACAAATATATGAATTGTAGTTACCTATGAATGGAAATCGATATCTAGAAACTTTGAAACCTTAAATAGGCAATTCCAAAATGATAACTCATTCCACCAAGCAGTTTTTCAGTTATCCTTAAAAAACTATCCTCAATTGCAGTCTTTTCTAAAACGATTTAAAAATTTGTAACTGAGCGGGTTTTAATGAGACTTCATTGTTAGTTAGATAATTTTTAGACATGGTTCTAGTATATTGCATACCGTTTCACGTTACTTAGTTACACAATTATGGAGAGGGGGATGCTAAAATCAAGTGAACCCGATTATGAATCATTAGCCTTTTTAAAAAGCTCTACTGGATGAGTTTGTTAGTTTGTTTCAATTGTTAGTTAGATAACTTTTCGGGGATGGTTTTAGTTTATTGCATATCTTTCTATCGTTCTTTATCAAATCCTACAATAAATTATCAACTAAAAGAGTCGGTCCTTAAGAACTCAAATGTTGCCTTCACATTAGAAAATATAATAGCACAATGGTGTTCGTATCGTTTTCAGCAATGCAAAAGGACATTCCAGGTAAAGGTTCATATTACTTTAAAACACAAGGTTAAATCCACCAGTATATTTCGGTTGATTGGAAGTTTGTTTAGAGAAACCGACTAGCGTTGTTGACGAAGCCTGCTTGCATACCTATAAAAGTCCTTTTAAATGGATTTTTTAACTAAGTTAGTTTCCAAGAAGAGATGAAAAAGAACAGCGAGGCTCTTATTGAATGCTTCATTTGAATCAACACATCTAGTCTTAATAGTCCGGGAGGCAGCGTTATATGTCTGAAACCAGTTTTAGCGTCGACGAATTTTGCATATAAGACAGATTAAATGATACAGATAAGGAAACTGATAGTCAACTGGGACACCAGCGAAGAGTGTTGCCATAGAAACACCTCGCAGTTATACGCAAAGCAAAATGAACGGTATTCCAATTATCGATGACAGCCATCCTAGTCTGGTAACATCCATAATCAGAACACTTTTCGTTTCGGTTTGCAGCGGCCTATGTGTTGTTTCTACCCCCCCCCCCCCTTCTGGCAGGTGTGCCCTATCATCTATGCAAAAATCTTCGGCGCTAAAATTGCTTGCAAAATTGTGAGGCTGTCTTCCCATAGAGCAGATGTTTTGGTTCATCTGTTTTTTGTTTGTTTTTTTTCATTTTGAGCGTCTTTCTAATAAAAATAAAGTACAAAGATTACAATTTTTTTCTTCTTTTTTATATAGTTAATGTGAATACAGTGTATGTGCGACGTGAGACAAATTAGTACTTTTATGTTACCCGAGCGCAAAGCTCACCAATAGCAGTTTTTATTTTTCGCGTATGTAAATTAGCAACAATGTTTTGATGTTGAAATAAAATGTTTTGGTTTATGGTTATTTATTTATATTTAGTTTTTTTTTTTTTTAATTTTAGATGAAATGAGTGAAAGAAATGTGTTTTAAAAACTTATGTAATACATGTATTTTAAATGAAATGAGTGAAAGATTTATATTTGGTGGTGATGAGAATGATATTAGGCGTTTTATCACCTGCGCTCGGCTAACATAAAAGTACCGGCAAATTTTTGTGTATATGACAGATTAGATAATACAGATAATGAAACTGTCAGTCAGGCACTCTAGCGGGATTGTGGCCATAGCAACATCACATAACACGCTGCAAAATGAAATGAATGGTATACTGATTAAGAAAGATTTCCAAGTTGGGGAAACATCCGTAATTGGGAAGCCATTCACTTCCCTTTGCATTGGGGCTGGACAATGTTGACATGCCAATATCTCCCACTGTTTATGGCAGCTTACTGGCAGTTTCTTTACACATACTATCTAATCTATACTATACATCAAGATCAGCAATGCTAAAATGGGTTGCAAAAATGTAGCCTCCTAGAATATTTTTGTTGTGGGGAAAAGTCTTTAAAATGTATTGAATAATGAAGGTATTTTGTCATTTACTGATCCATTTGACAAAATATTTGAAAAGCACCCATATAATGGAAAACTTTGGTTATATGATGAGACGTACTGATATGAGGTCATGAGAATTAACTTTCATATCAGTAAATATCTTCCAAGTATTTCTGAGATTTCTAAATTATGCAATTCGGGTAATTTGATCGAATAATCATATGAATACAAATGAAGAGGCACTTGAACTAGGAGAGTCTCAAAAAACAACATTTTACTGGCCACAATAGGGATAAAAAATTTTGTTATTTCTTGCTCGTTACTTATTATTATTATTATTATTATTTTTACCAGTTTTACCTCCCTAGAATTTTTGAACAACTTTCACAAGTGAAATTTCGACTATTCGACTAAAGTAAGTTATGAACTAAAATGATTATGCAAAAATAGAAAAAATGGCCAGTGAATATTGACTCAATTTAACTTCCAACCTTCTAATATTTTTCCAAGTCAAAAAAGCAGTACTTAAACCAGAAAAATTATTTAATAAAATATAGTAATAATTTGTGTTGTTTCTATGTGTTACCCAGTTGATTCCATTCATTAATTAAAATTTCTGGTTCAAAGTGTGAAATAGGTATCGATTTTCATTTATTCAACAAATTATGAATAACAATAATAATAAACAAGTCCTTTTGGTTCAGTCAGAAGTCTAAATTCTTTGTTTTTAAATTTAAGGTATGTACGTCATATTTAATGCAATTTACACAGAGACAGAGTACATCTGTGTTTAGAAAATCGAGGAGTCACTCCAGAATTTTTTCAATTGCTTTTCCTTATTTAGCTTCTAATACAGTAGATTCCAGTTACCTGCGACGAAATGTAGAGATCAAAATAGAAACATACCATTAAATTTATTTCTGATAATACGGACAGCTACTTTATTAATAGGAATCTATTGTATAAATGCAATTTTAGCGTTTTTCTTTGGTTGTTATAGTACCACACAACTGCTTACAAGTCATGTTAAATACTAAACTGAGGCAAGAGAGAGTTTGGAAAATCACAAAACGCATCTGGTTATAGCAGCAAGTGTTGATGAGATAGCAACACTTTCATTAGTTCTCCAAGAAGCCAACAGATCAAGCAAAACTTGCCCGTGGTGATTTTTTCAAGGCATATGGAACAAAAAAAGATGTGCGCTTTGAATGTGCATTGGGATCAATGATAAATTACTGAATTTGAATGAATTGTATATATTAATCATCTTTTGAAAGAAAACACATATTGTACTTAATAAACAATTTAATCTGAATTTATTTATTCCTTTACTGTCTTTTATTAATAATTTAGTTTAATAAAACAAGATAACAAAAAAAAAAAAAAGTACTGCAATTTTAGACAGTCAAAATTATTGGCCGGTGATACAAAAATTCATTCAGATGAGTGATTTTGCACCAGTGCTGAAAACAATAATGGTATTTTCTCATTATAAGGGTTTTGTCGAGATAAAGAAAATAGCCATGGCGAGAGAAGGGCATTTTTTACATATTTTCTTTACACCTATTTGTTGTTTCATACACACAAGCATTTTTTTTTTAATATTTATACAATTTATTTAACTATATTTTGCAATTTATTTACACAATTTATCTGATATTACAGACAAACCGAAATAATTTATCTAATGTATATAATCTGAAGCAATTTTTTGAATGCATATATAAACAAGTGTCTCAAAAACTCATCTGTTTTGTTTTCATAGCTGTCTGTATCATTTGGCAATAAAGCTTACGTAAGTCTGCATTGTGCCATAGTGCTTATAACAGAAAAATATCACAATGATAAGAAATTATGGCACTTTTATGTTAGCCAGGTGCAAATGATAAAACACCAAATATTGTTCTCATCGTCGTTATTCTTATTACATTCATTTCATTTAAAACACATAACTTTCCCTTAAACTGCATACATTACATACATTTAAAATACACGCATTTCAATCATTTAATTTAAAATACAAAATAATGTAATAATACCATACCCCTAACAGTTTATTTCAAAATCGAAGTATTGTTTCTAATTTACATATACAAAAAATAAATGCAAGAGTAAAATGCTATTAGACAGATTTGCACCTGGCTAACATAAAAGTACCAAAATGCTGTCGACTGCTTTAGATTGTGAAATTTTAATAAATAAAAGCAGTGTAAAGTTTCGAAAGTCCTTCCGGCCTGTACCGGGAGGAAAAGCTAGCTACCTTATTCTTTGTTTTTAATAATTCATCCAATTTCACTCAAACACTCAAAGGTAAAATGCTTGGAACCCGATTATAGAAGATTCTCAGTTTTTATCAATATTGAATTTGAGTGGGAATTTCAAAAAATTAGTCAGTTGACTATTGCCAAGTTGGCTTTATTTATGACAACCTATATTTGGCACCAAATTTGGCATTATTTTGCCAAGTTATTGTCAAGCTTAGCAAGAATTTGACACTGGCAGATATGACTATGTATTTTTAAGTGTATGAGAGTAGAAACAATTGTTACAATAATTAAAGTAAATTTGAGAGAAACCCGTTTTCTAAGGCTGATAAATGAAACATGATTATGGAAAAATCAGTCACTCTAGAATTTCAAATTGCTATACCCCAGCCATTTTTAAGATAGAGGCAAAACAAAAATGTTCCAGCATCCTTCTTTCGAGGCCTTACACTTAAGGGAAAAAAAACTTTTTGGATTTTTAATGTACATCTTTTGGAATTTGAAATCTTTAAGTGACCGGCATTTTGAAACAAGATGACAGATGAAGCTGGCCAAAGAACTCGATCGAGATCTTGGTAAGTACTGTACACATGCAAAAATAAAGTATATATATATATACAATAGAACCTCGATTATCCGACGTAATTGGGACCAAACCTACATCGGATAGTCGAAATTCCCGGATAATAGAGAATTTATCTATAATAATCTAGTTTAATATGCAACATCGTCATCGAACCGCAATTATGACTATTAATACTATCTTGATTACGACTATTAATAATAATAATTCTGAATTAATAAATATCTAAATTCAAACTATACATAAAAATGAATTTATTTTAAAACAAAAAAAAATTTACAGTGATTTAAATGGAAGCTTCATCTGGCGTAAATTGACCATCCTTTACCGCGCAGCTCTGATGTCACGAAGTCTTCTAAGATCATTATTTCAGAGGAATCACACTACTCTTCTTGTTCCAGCAAAGCAAGACCTTTTGAGAAACACTCAAAAGCCTCATCGTTACCAACCTTTACTTGGGAATCATTCTCACCTTCATCGTTATCTTCCAAATTCCGAAATGGGGTATGTTTTTGTTTAGAACAGGGACTTGTGTGAACACAGGCGGAGGGACTGGAGCTGGCGGGAGTTCAAGCTAATTTCAAATGAGTTCTAAGAAAGGGGAACCAAAATATTTATGTGTACTCGTAGTTCGGTATACTTGTATAGCTTAATAAGCTTGCATAAGTGTAATAGCTTGCATCCACAAGGAATATGAAAGTAAAAAAAAAAAAAAAAAGAAAAGAAAAAAAAAAAACGCTTAAAAATGGTCAGGTAATCGACGTCGGTTTACGGAGAGTTCCGATTTAAACGAGGGTCGGATAATCGAGGTTCTACTGTATATATATATATATATATATATATAAACATTAGAGCTGAAGGTAGTTTTGGAGTCTGGGGGCCATGATCGATGAAAATATACCAAAATTTTCTTGAATTGTTTCCCTACAGTTGCAATCGATAGCAGTTTCTTACTTTTTGTAATGAAAGCTACTTAATAGTGATCAAAGTACAAGAAATTTCCAAATTTGATTTACACAAAATGTAAGGTATTCCAGTAAAAACCATTGGGTCTTAATAGCTGCTTTACTTCTCTCTATTTCTTTCTTCCTTAACTGACGAATAACTTTACATTATTAGAATTTGCCTACTTGTGGAATTCTAAGTTTGATTTGTGCACCTTCTCTTGTGATGGAGTTGGTATCTCTGCCACCAGATTGCCACCAGAGGGCATTATTTGATAAAACTTTTGCATATATGCAAAATTTAGCAATCACATGATGAATCTGCTTGCGTACACTGAAAAAAATAAATAAAATGGGTAATAAAAAATAAAAATCGTAAAACAAATGAAATGGTACGCCTCCATCTATTTTTAATCAACACTTTTCAATCCCCCTAGGTTAAACAGCTGAGGGATAATCAATCCGGTTTCCCGTTTCTGAGAGGAGAAGCCTTCAAAAAAGTTGAAGCATGCGCAAAGCGATCCTTTTCGTGTGGAAAAATAATGTTGGAATTTGACATAATGCGCTTTTTGTTTTAAATATATAAATGACACTTAGAATTTTATGAATTTTCAACTGTGTGTCATATTTCTATTAAATGATACTTTGGAACGGTAAAATTACTCAACAAAAGATTTCGAATGTTTCAGAATTACAAAAATACGGTCTTTATAATCATTTAATAGAAATATAACACACGGAGTTGAAAATTCATAAGACTCCAAGTATCATAAATCGTTATGTTTTATTGTTAGTCGTAGAAGAATTGAAGTTTTACAATTTTACTTGTTTAGATCATGGAAAAAGTTTTTTCTAAATGTAACTTGTAGAACCCAGGGGCGGAATACAAATTTTAATTTTGTAACTTGGTTAAGCTATGTTAAAATGTTATTCACGCTATTGGTGTTTTTCTTCTGTATACCCGTAGCTGACGTCACATGGATAAAGCCGAGGCTAACGAAAAAGACAGGCGACCGCGGTGCATTCCACATATCTCTTTTTACAGACCGCTAGAGTGACGTGATGCCCTTTTCGTACACCTGCATTTGTGCATTCGAGCATCACGTGACTCCCGCGGTCTGTAAAAAAAGATACGCGTAAAGAACCGCGGTAGCCTTTCTTTTTCGTTAGCCTCGACACCGCGGTAGCCTGTCTTTTTCGTTAGCCTTGGGTAAAATCCACAAAGTCGGATAAGAAAACAATAAATTAAAACAAGATTAAAGATAGCGTTTTAAATGTAGGACATCGTTGAGAATGCTCAACCAAAAGTATTGTTAAACGAGTATGTATCTAAAAATAGAGAATAAATAAGATTGTTGTAACTTGTAAATTTTTTTAGGTGCGCTCGTAATTATATAAATACGTAGCACCTATAGTCATCGTCTGGTCTGTCTGTCCTTCCCTCCGCATATAACACTACAAAAACTACCCAGACGAATGGTTTGAAATGTAATATATATAATCGTTGTAGAATTTTCTCGAGTCATTTCAAATTTCATCAAAATCTAATCAAAACTTAAAAAGATATTAATAAAAGTTTTCTTTATTCTATTAAATCCTATCACACGTAATCTATATAGTAAAAACGTAAGTCATGTGACTGGGGAAAACAAATACGGGCTAACCACTTCTTTTTTCATATGCCAGGTGGCCATTTTTATCCAAAATTACTTTTTCGAGTAAAATTGCATAAAAATTACATTTTTAGAAAGATTCTTCAAAACAATAGTTTGTTTGGGAGATGAATTATATTAAAATATGTATAGATTCTGAGATGACTTCAGATTAGGTTCATATTTTAGGTTGATAGCCCACTATCTCAATCTATTAAAGTAAATAAACACAAGAGATTCGTTCACCGTGAGTCACAAAAATATTAAACCATGAAGGTAATCATTCGCAAAGCAAGATCTCCATGGTGAATTTTGCAGCACTGTCTGGTGTCGAAAAACAAATTCGCATCTGTAAACGTGGCATACGTAACAAGAGAAAAGACACTCTCATTTCGCTCATAACAGACGATATAATTCACTTCACTGAAATAATAACGATGATTTTTTAGCTCACAGGCTATCAAAGCCTGAGAGCTTATGTGCCCGCCGGTTCTGTATGTACGTAAGAACGTACGTAACGCGATAACTCTTGATAGAACTAACCGTTTTACTTTAAATTTTGTTTATAGGTTCCTTGTGATAAGGCGCTTCCCTGATTAGTTTTGGAGGTTCATTGGTTAAGCATAAAGGGGGGAAAAGGGGGGATAACCCCCCATGATTTAGATAAATAAGGTTTTTCATTCAGAATTATCCCATTTTCTTCAAATTTTGTATATAGGTTCATTTTGATAATGCGCTTCTGTCAATAGTTTTGGGGATTCATTGGGGTATAAAGGGGGAAAGTATAAAGGGGGAAAGGGGGATAACCCCTCCCCCCCCATCCCCTAATTTAGATAAATGAGTTTTTATGCAGAATTATTCGATTTTCTTTAAATTTTGTATATAAGTTCATTGTGATAATGCGCTTCTCTGAAGAGTTTTGGGGGTTCATTGGTTAAGTATAAAGGGGGAAAGGGGGGAGCTAATCCCCCCTTAATTTAGATAAATGGGTTTTTCATGCAGAATTATCCGATTTTCTTCAAATTTTGTATACAGGTTAATGGTGATAAAGCGTTTTCCTGATTGGTTTTGGGGATTCATTGTTTAAGTATAAAGGGGGTAAAGGGGGGGGGGCTTATCCTTCCCCCTTTATTTAGATGAATGTGTTTTTCATGGAGAATTATCCGATTTTCTCCAAATTTTTTATATAGGCTCATTGTGGTAAGAAGCTTACCTGGTTAGTCTTGGGGGTTCAATTGTTAACTATAATGGGGGGGGGAACGGGGGGATGACCCCCCCCTTAATATATTGTCGATTTCTTTATTTTTCGAGGGTCTTATTTCAAATTCTTTGAAATAAGTGTATAATATACAATTAGTGTGAACAGCCTGTGAGCTCAGTTTAACTGGGCAGTTTTCTGTTTTATTTACATTGTAAAACTAGTACCGTAATTTCTGGCCTATAATCCGCGGATCAAACAATGATGTTTCGACCCAGAAATTTTATTCTAAAATGTTACTTTCTAGATCGCTGTAATTATTTGATTTCAGTTATAAAATAAATTTCTGGATCGAAACATGATTGTTTGATCCGCGGATTACAGACCGGAAATTACAGTAATAGGACGAACGCATCTCATTTGTCACGTTTAACGTGCAATTTTCAACTTTTTTTTCTGGTAATCAAGAATTCTTCTCGCTTTACCTCATATTCAGCTGCTTATTCAAAACAAATAATAAAATCCGACACAAAGCATTTGTCTTCTAGTTTAATTCATCTGCTGTTGAATACGAAATAAGCGAAAAGTGGGTTATTAATATGTGTTCACAAGTTCGTCACTAGATGTCAGCACCACATTTTGCCACACACACGTAAAACATAGATTGGAATTACTAGTTTATGATTACGATACGAGATGGCAGCACTAAAAGTAAACGGAAAAGTTCCGCTAACGATCATTATTTACAAATACATTACTAATTCCTCATTTTCTCCCTGAATGATATTTTAAATTGCTGATTTTTGTCGTTCTGTTAAACTATCTGTTTCGTTGTATTTAAAAAGCAGAGCTGGTTACAGGTTTTGACTTTTGAGGACAGTAGTGCACTCATAAATTTTCCACCACTGGAACATTTGATTTTGTATTATAGGTTCTACAGCCATAGGTGGCAATATGATGAAAATGAAAGTAAGAACGTACAATTGTGAAGTTTAGAACGAAAGAAAAAAGGGTTACTGTGAATATATATATATTTTTTTTCATGACAATTGCTGAGAGGAAATATTAAATATTTGCTCGCATTTTGAAAATTATTAAGGGTTTGGGAGGGAGCAGGGTGTGCTCACGAAGGTCCCCAAAAATTTCAAATATCGAATTTTGTAAAACTTCTACATCTATGAAAAAAAGTGCCTTGTACCCGGGTTTATTTCACATTGCTTTTGCTGTCTGTCTTTCGCCAATCCCAATCTCGCTCTTTAGGTATGTCAAATAGATAAAAGAAAATGAATAATACGTACAATAATTTTATCTGGAAAATCGCAGAATTAAATGTCTGTTCATAACAACTGATTTTAGCCTAAGTATTGGAATGCATGACAAGAATCAGAAGTCAAATAAAAAAATAAAAAAAGTACCTATTTCATTAAGTTTTTTTTTTTTTTTTTTTTTTTTGTAATCTTGATACATCTATAACACTTTTCTCATTTTTAATAAGACTTTTTTTCCCTTTTGCCTTTAAAAACTGGGTTCTTGTTTCACTTGAGCTCTTATATTATATATGGTATCATATTGCATCACATTGCTTTTGCTGTCTTTTTTTCGCCAATTCCAATCTCACTCTTTAGGTGTGACAAATAAATAAAAGAAAACGAACCAAGTGCTGTGCATACAATAATTTTATCTGAAAAATCGCTGAATAAAATGTACTGTTCATAACTAATGATGGTATATTGGAATGCATGACTGCAATCAGAAGTCAAATAAAATAAATGTGAACAGTACCTATTTCAATAGCTTGATTTTTTATAAAAATCTTCATACATCTATAACACTTTTCTCTTTTTTAATAAGACTTTTTTTTTCCTTTTCCTTTTTAAAAACTGGCTGCTTGTTTTATCCGAGCTCATTACAAAGGCATTTAACTGTTGTATATGGTACAATTCAGTATGGTTTACAAAATGCATTTATTTTAAAATATAGACACAATATAAAAAGGTTCTTCCGACCTCCGAGGAAAACGTAGCTTCCCTTTTCCTTGGTTTTAGATTTTAGCTAATTTTTCTGAAAAACACGAGGCTACAATCCGTTGAACCCAATTACAGAAGATTCGCTCCCATTTCTCGTCGTTATAGAATTTGAATGGGAATTTCGTCAAATTAGTCAGCTATAGCCCAGTTGGCTTCACATACAGCAACCTTTTGTCGACAAATTTAACAATATTTGCCAAGTGTAGCGAGAATTTGACTTTGTCAGAAATGAATATATAGCGTGAGGGGGTTCTTCACTTACGTGAAAACACTCGCTTGCTAATGTTAAACCCATGGGCGTTCCAAAAGTGAAAGTACTTTTATTTTTAAAAAATCTGCAATCAAAATCAAAAAAGAAAAAAAAATTGGCCAATTAAGGATCAACCTCAGCTATCCTTTTTTTTTTTTTTTTTAATTGTTTAAAAATATTCAGATATGAATGAGAAATTCGAAAAGAACCTACTCATAGGTTTAACAATAGGTTATCCATAGGTTAGCGAGCGGATGCTTTCGCGTGAGTGAGTGAAGAGTCCCCTTAAGCATATAACAGTTGTAACGATGGTTACAACAATGAAAGAAAATTTGCCAGAAACCATGTTCGCTAAAAATCATAAATTAAACACGTTTATGGAGGAATCCTGCTATCTTGTTTCAAAATGTCAGCCACTTTAAAATTTCAAACTGCTATATCTCAGCCATTTTCGAGGCTAGAAGCAGAAAAAAAATTGCACCGGATCAAGACCGAACAATTAACGGAGATTTTTTTTTTTTTTTTTTTTTTTTTTTTTTTTTTAGAATTTCTAATTTTTTGTACATCTTTTTTAATTTAAAATATTCCAGTGGCCACCAATTTGAAACAAGATGGAAGATGAAGCTTGCCAATGAACTCGGTCAAGACACTGTATATACTGTACATAGGCTAAATTCACAACCAAATCGGTTTATAAATACGAGTTACTGCATGACAAAAATCAGCTATATAAATCAACATTTGAACATGGGTGGTTTTGGGGTCTGGAGGTCATGATCGGTGAAAATATATCGAATTTTTCCGGAAGTACTTTCCTCCGAACGGCTGCAATAGGTAGCTTTATATTTTTTGTATTTTGAAGCTACCTAAAATAACCAAATGACAAATCCAGTGATGAAACAGCTGCACACCAATTAACCAATTGCAGCCACTAAATTATAATAGTATTCCTTATCTTAAGAGCCTACATCAGTCACGCGAAAAAACGCTCCAGCTAATGGGAAGGTTATCGCGCGATTTCTCGCTCGCATTTTAATATTTTTAAATGACTTTTTTTTCATAGGATAGCTGAGGCCGATCTCTAACGTTGTTAGTTTTTACTTTTTTTGATTTTGGTTCCAGTATTTTTATATAAGGGTGCTTTCTCTTTCAGAACCGGTTCCAACCGGTTCCAAAATTGAAAATGTCCGCTTGTTAAAAAACCGTAACCAAAATCGAAAAAGTAAAAACTAACAACGTTAGAGATCGACCTCAGCTATCCTATGAAAAAAAGTCATTTAAAAATATTAAAATGCAAGCGAGAAATCGCTGGATAACCTTCCCATAGACTTAACATTAGGTGGAGCGTTTCTTCGCGTGACTAGCGTAGGCTCTTAAGACAGAATTTATGAAATTTAATAAGGTGAAGAATACTTTAAAAATGTAGTGGTGCCAATCAGCCTATGGTGCGCAGCTTTTCCATCACTGCAAATTTAAAGCTAAAAAAGATCTCTGATGATCTGTTGATAATCTTCAAGAATTTGTTTACAGACATGAGTAATGTTTTCATCATTTCTTTTTTAACATAACTACCCGAAGAGATTGGCCTTCTTTGAATTAAATTACCTGCACCATTTGTAGGTTTTGCGTTTTGCAAATTGCATGTTCATCAAAAGCTTGTTTTAGTTTTGTAAATTTCTTTTGTCATTTTTTCAAGTTAAAAAAAAAATTAACATGAATTCTTTACTTCTTGAAATTGTACATTTTCTCAAGCGATTGACAATGAATTGCAACTACAAAAGCACACACAATGCCTAATGATTGATAACAGTTCCCAAAACCCAATGGCATATCAATTAAAAATTATAGGAGGGGCTTAGTAAGTAGTCAGTTTTGTAATATTTAGGATCATCTGTCTTTGACCAGTCCTAATATCACTCTTCAAGTGTGCCAAATAAATAGTTAATAAAACAATTATGAGAATTATTAATCATTCAAAACTATTTATTAATGCCATTATCACAAAATTAACTTTCTAATTAGTTAAAAAAAATTTTTACTACTAAAAATTTTAGAGTTAATTATCAAATTGAAAACACAATGTTGACGGGGCAGTCTTAATAAAAAGTCTTTGAAAAAAAGGAACAATCTTATGAGTTTCTGTGAATATCCATGTGTCATGTGTCAAAAGCCATGATAAAATATTTTACAAATTAAAAAAAAATAACTTGCTTAGACTGGCTAGACAATTCGCTGGATTCACTGATTACTGAAAATTTGTAGGCAATTGTGGAAGGCAGACTTTATAAATCGGACTACACTACAAAAATAAAACTGATTCAGGCAGTGATTCAGATAGGAACTTCAAGACGAGAAGATACTGGAACACTGGAAAACCCTTATTGATCCTATGGCAAAATATGTTCAAGATGTTAATAAACGCCAAGGGAGTCCCATATCTTATTAAAACATTTGTAATGTAGTGTTTAATTATAATAAATGAATATATTTTTTTCTAACTTTGTTGAAAGATTACAGTAATTGAGTTTCATGTGTAGCTTTCAAATTAAAAATTTTAGAAAATTCTGAAGGGAAAAAAGAAATAAAATATTTAACAGATTATATAAGAAGTATAGAAAAACTGAGCAGAAGAAAAACAAGCAATAAATCTTAATGGGGGAATTTAAATTTTAGAGTTCAAAACACATTGTGACACTAAAAAAAAAAAAAAGAAATATATAATATATATATATATATTTGAAATGTTTTAATAAAATACAAAAACAAATAAATAAATAAACAGAAAATTCCCACTTTCATAGCTATTTACATTTGACTGAAATCAAATATTACTGTTAAATTTGTCGCACAACTTGAGCAAAGACAGATTGGATTTTATTTTATCTTTAATTTTAATCCTCTAAGCATTTAAGACTGAATCGAATTTCACGAACAATCATGCATTTCTGACATACTCACAAAATCATTTTCGGCTGTAAATAGGAGTGAAATAAAAGAGAATACATGAAAATGTTCATGCAATAAAGGAATGATATAGCGATAATGTCAAAAGCCTCATCCACTTAAAATTGACAAATTATTTCGGAAATTTCACGCCAAATTACTTTATCTGTAACAGTTCTTAAAATAATAGAAAAATCACAAGAAAATTGCTTAGATCCTAAAAATTAAGATATACTTGATGCAATAGAATATAGGCAGACAAAATAACATTTTAAGCATCAGGATGTTTTAACTACAGTGGAACTTCCCTTTAACGAAGTCCCTATTTAACGAAGTTTTCTACTTAACGAAATTTTCTGCACAACTTTGACTTTGAACACCATTAGCATGTAAATTAATCTCCATATTACGAAAAATATATTCTATATAACGAAGTTTATTCCACTTTTGTACGTGTACAGAATTCAAACTAAGATGTTGCGATGGATATGCGAATTTATTTCAGCGGATTGTATGAAATGAACACATTTAAATAATTTCCATTCTGTTTGGTGCTAAATAAAACAATTTTTTCACACTAAGAAAAACACTTGTTATTGTTACTCTCCCACACCGAGACTCCCGCGCTGACAGTAGGGGAAGTGAAAATTCCGTTTTTAAATTCAATGATATAGAAGATGCAGCGACGCAATGGCAGCAAAATAAGCCACATAAATTCATGCTAGCTTCCTTTATTAATTTATTTGATTGTTCCAAAACTTTCACCGCATCTTCGACAGTGTCTGTCCTGGTTATTAAACCGTCCACATAAATACAATTGTGGAGTACTTCTGTCGCTACCGGTTCAAATTTACTAAGATGTTACTTAATTGTAGCAGATAGCAAAAATGGGCTTGAGTTCAAGCCAAATATTAGGCGCAAAAATTTGTAGACGATAACATTAAATGCGTCATTGTCGACAGGATTCTTATCTATAAACAGGAATCTCAAAACATCCCTGTGCTTTTCGTTTATGGAAATTTGTAGAAAAGCCATCTCTATATCTGCTAGAATAGCAATTTTGTTTAGTCTGAAGAAAATCAATAAATGAAAAATATTAGGGTTTAAATTAGTTCCTACGTCAAGACATTCATTCAAAGACAATTGTCCTGCTTCATGGGAACTTGCGTCAAAAACTATACGACATTTAGTATAAACACTGTCTTGTCTAAATACTGTATGGTGTGGTAGGTAAAAAACTGGTTTATCAGAAGGGTTTTCTAAAATTAGGTACACTTTCAATTATTTTCATCTCTAAATATTCATTCAAAATATTACGGTATTGTTCATATAACTTTGTATCACGTTTCATTCTTTTTACAAGACTTGTGAGTCACGCTAGAGATCTGCACGGGCCGGGCCAAGGCCCGAAGCCCGTACTCGGCCCGGCCCGCGGGCCGGGCTCGGGCCTATTTTTCTTCACGGCACTCGGGCCGGGCCGGGCCCGGGCCATATTTTTTTCTGAAGGCTCGGGCCGGGCCGGGCCTAGTAATTACTCTTTACGGGCCGGGCCGGGCCTTACTTTTTTCCTGAAGGATAAGGCCGTGCCTTAAATTATTTTTTCCGTACAGAGCCGGGACTGGTTTCATTCTTCCTAGTCTTCACGCCTCAAAATTTTTAGTCCTTGTGTAAAATAAGAAAAATAAAAATCTTTTCAAAACATGCATACATTTTTAAATCGCCATTATCTTATAATTAAACATTAAAATTTATTATTTTTAAAGAATAGTAGATTTATACACTTATTAAAATATGGCTAAATTAAAATATAGTAAAACGTGTGAAAAAGAACCTGCTTATGATGGAATCCTGTCTTAAATTGAAAAATGTGTTGGTCCATTAAAAATGAATATACTAATATTTAAGAAAAGAATATATAATACATTTACACCTGCTAAGAAGGCAAATTGTCTATAACTCATTTTTTTTTCTTCCCTATGCAATTCCATCTTAGAAGATTTTACTGTATAGCATTTTTCTGATTTTTAACACTTCAATAAATGGAATATGGATTAACTATATTGATGATAACTTAAGCACATACATATAACAAATAGAGATTTATTAAAAAAATAAATATTCCAGCTTGCGGCACCTCTATAAAAATGAAGATTATAAACATGAAAAAAAAAGGCTAAGATAGGAATTTTTGGTTACATCTCCTCCTACGAGGCAAATTTTTAACCAAATCGACGTAAAAATTATGTTTTGTAGAAATTCACTCGGGCCGGGCCGAGCTCAGGCCGAGATTTTAACTTTTTTCCGAGCCGGGCCGGGCTCGGGTCGAACTTTTAACTTTTAAATCGGGCCGGGCCGGGCCAATATTTTTTTTGTTCGGGCCGGGCCGGACTCGGGCCGAACTTTTAATTTTTGTATCGGGCCGGGCCGGGCCAAATTATTTTTTGTATGGGTCGGGCCGGGCCCGGGCCTGGAAATTTCGGCCCGTGCAGATCTCTAAGTCACGCTTCGGCGATTTTATAATTTTTTTCTAAATGGTTACAATCCCTTGTCCACGGGAGACTGATTTCATATCTGTTATTTTCAAAACGCACAATTTCGTGAAACTTTTCTACAATTTTCTCGTTTTTAACACTGGTCATCTTTGGGTCATCTTTAATGCCCATCTCCTCTAATTTCCAAAAAGCTCTTAAATATGATAATTCCTCTTCATTTTGAAATAAATAACACTGAAATTCTCTGTCATTTTTATCATGCAATGTCCCAGCTACAATCCATTCTAAACAGGAATTCTGTAACATGACCGAACTATCCGGTAATTTTATCTGACCGGACAATATAGACCGGGAGGCGGCAGCACAGACAATCACCTCGCCGAGTTCAGGGCTGAAATTCCAGAATTAGTTAAAACTTGATGCACAATGCACATATTAAAACGCAATCGGTGTGCCAAGTCATATCTTAGTGGGAAATATCCGAAAACTCGATTATAGTGGTTGGCTCGTAGGTTTACCATTGTGTGTTCCTGCTCCCAGTCCTCCATGTTTTCATACCTTTGAGTGCAGGAAAACATAATGGTAAACCTACGTGTCAACCGCTAAAATCGGGTTTAAAGGTATTTTTCATCAAGATATGACTTGGCAGACCGAATGCGTTTTAATATGCAAATCGAGTTTTAACTAATTCTGGAATTTGAGCTGTGAACTCGATGAGGTGATTGTCTGTGATGCCGCCTCCCGGTCTAATAGTAATTCATAAAATATATCTACTCCTAATAAGATGTCAGCCCTATGATGTTCAAAAAAATTTCTGATTTGCATATGCTATATTCACAGTCAAATGGAGATTAGAAATTTCGATCGGACTTGAAGGGGTTAAATCAGTAATTTTGGAAATAACAAACATATTAACTGATTTCTGAAAATCTTTGTTTTTATTAGATATTTCCGTTTTTATTCCATTTTTAATTTTACAAATCGACTCGTTTAACCCGCTAATTAAGGAATTTACATTATATTTTTTCAATCCCAAAATCTCTAAACCAGAATAAGTAATTAAGGAAATATTGCTTGCTGAATCTAAAATTGCAAGCAACGAGAAAAAAAAAGAATCATTAATTCCCTTAATATAAAATATTGCAGTGGATAATAACGCATTATAAAAAAAACACCAGATGGAAAATACGTTTTGCTTTTTTTCTGACAACTAAGCGTTAAAGAAATTGACCTATTTTCTTCATGAGTTGAAAGCTCCGAATTTACGCGTCTTTCGGTTTTATCTGATTGCGTTTGGTTTTTATTCGACTGATTCTTTTTAGTACTTTAGGTTTGTTTATATTTCGAAAACTTAGCTCCACGTAATGCTATGATGATACAAAAAACATAATTTACATTTATAATTTAATTTCGGTCAACGAGAAACTAAATGTTTATTTACACAATTAAAGCAAAGCATTCATTTCCGCACAAGATTTAATCTATCCTGATCCGATAAATCTTGGTAATCTTTACACCTGAAAATTAAATGAGATTGATTACACGTAGGACATACGAGTCTATCATTTTGCAAAACGAAACTTTTCTGTTTATGAGAGAATTCCGTTTTGGGCTTTGTAGCTGACACATTTCTCTGTATATTTGCTAACGCTTGTATTCTTTTTAGTAGAAAATCAATGAAAACATCCCATTGAGGCAATAAAGCCTTTCTTGACTCGTCATCTACGCTTTGCAACACAAAATGCATTAAAATTGATTCAGAAAAATTATTTTTTTTCTAATCCTAATTGCTTAAGTTCCTTAAATGGCTAATTAAATTGTCTACCAAATTGCGGATTTCTTTCGAATTTTCAATTTGTATTTTGTTCATATTTAGCAGCTCTGCCACATGTCCGTTAACAATCAGTCTTTTGTTTTCAAACCTTTTCCTTTAAGGCTTCGAGTAAGGACTCATGAGAATCATCGATATTTTGAAGAAGTTTCACTGGGCCTGTCAAGGCTGACTGCAGGTAATACAATTTCTGTGAATCATTTAACTGATCGTTATTGTCAATTAGAGTGGAGAACTGTGACTTAAAATTCATCCACTATGTATAACGACCTGAAAACTGGGGAAGAGTTATTGATGGCAATTTTATATTTGAATCACTAGAACTTATTCTATCGACAGTAGAATTTTGATTAATATTAGAACTACAAGGTTTTATTAGATCGGGAAGACTCACCTCGATAGATTCCAGTTGTTCATCCATATCCGTCAACGAACTTTCGAATTCTACCAACTGTTCTTCAGCTACACTGTAAAAAACGACCAATGTTTCTTATTTTATGAAAATATACTATAACCGCGAACAGTAATATAATATAATCTTCTGAGTTATCCGAAATTCCGAATAGCGTGTTCCATTGTCTTTTGAATCCCCAGAAATCAATACATTTCCAAAATTTAAAGAATTATTTATAAAAACAAAGTATTTTTCGCTACCCGTGTTTTTCAGAAACGTTTCCGAAGGGTTTTTACAGTGTATTAATTAGTATCCTCAGCCTGGAATACCTGTTTTTCGAATGCTATTCATTCTCAAGTAAATATTTCCATGCTCAAAAAATATGTTTAACAGATAAACATGCAAAATTAACAGTGTTAACAATAACATTAAAATTAAGATTATTTCTTTACTCTTTCATGTATAAATTAACTTAAGCGGCTGAAAATGTTTACTTGAGAATGGATAGCATTCGAAAAACAGGTATTCCAGGCTGAGGACACTAATTATTACACAATAAAGACCCATCGAAAACGTTTCTGAAAAATACGGGCAGCGAAAATACTTTGTTTTTATAAATAATTCTTTAAATTTTGGAAATGTATTGGTTTCTGGGGTTTCAAAAGACAATGGAACACGCTATTCGGAATTTCGGAGAAGGTTATATTATATTTTCGCTCGTGGTTATAGTATATTTTCATAAAATAAGAAACATTGGTCATTTTTTACAGTGTATTACACTGTAAAAAATGACCAATGTTTCTTATTTTATGAAAATACACTATAACCACGAACGAAAATATAATATACCTTCTGAGTTATTCGAAATTCCGAATAGCGAGTTCCATTGTCTTTTGAATCACCAGAAACAAATACATTTCAAAAATTTAAAGAATTATTTATAAAAACAAAGTATTTTTCGCTACCCGTATTTTTCAGAAACGTTTCCGAAGGGTTTTTATAATGTATTAATTAGTGTCCTCAGCCTGGAATACCTGTTTTTCGAATGTCATCAAGTCTCAAGTAAACGTTTTCAGACGAATAAGTTAATTTATAGTTGAAAGAGTAAATAAATGATCTTAATTTTAATGTTATTGTTAATGCTGTTAATTTTGCATGTTTGTCTGTTAAATACATCTTTTGAGCATGAAAATGTTTACTTGAGAATTGATAGCATTCGAAAAACAGATATTCCAGGCTGAGGACACTAATTAATACACTATAAAAAACCCTTCGGAAACGTTTCTGAAAAATGTGGGTGGCGAAAAATACTTTATTTTTATAAATAATTCTTTAAATTTTGGAAATGTATTGGTTTTTGGAGATTCAAAAGACAATGGAACACGCTATTCGGGATTTCGGATAACTCAGAAGATTATATTATATTTTCGTTCGTGGTTATAGTATATTTTCATAAAATAAGAAATATTGGTCATTTTTTACAGTGTATGGCGTACGCTTAATTTCTGAGCTCATTGGTTTTCTTCTTTAAATTTTGAATTGAATTCATCTTCAGTTCCAGTTCTTTTTCACTCATTGTTGACTTCAACGCATTTGCGATTCTTGTTATTTGTCCTCGTATGTTTCCTCTTTTTCTGTTCAGCACCACAGCTCCAAAAATTGTAGTTGCCATCTTTTAGCTACGTGAGTGGGTATCACGCCTATTTTTGAACCTAAAAGTCCTGATTCGTAACAATGTTCAAACAGATATGAGGACTGGGTCTGTACTGAACAAAATTTGATCCGGCGAAATTCTAGCGGACTGTACTTTTATGTTAGTGAATTCAGTTAATCAAAATTCTTGTTAAACTCAACAACTTTATTTACAAATTAAAGATTAAGTGACAGGAAGCGGTTGGTGCGCTGAGCTTACGTCCAACGTTGTTCACAGATCTGGCAGGATGTCTTCCCGCTCATCATTACAGTTCTTATGCGCTCTGTTGCGCCCCCTATTAAACTAATTTCTAGACATAGAGGAAACTCCTATTAATGAACATATTTTACGCCGCCATGATTGAAATAAATCATTACAAAGTACAAAATTATCGTTTCGCTTGAATTTGATATAATGTGATGTTTCAAATTTGAGAAAGAATGGGTTCATTTTTTATCCAAACATACTTAATTCGATATGAGTGCATCGATTTACTCATTTTTGAACACTTCATTTTTTTCAGCCATTCTTCTTTTTAAATATGTGTAAAAATACAAATCATTAATCGTTTTTTAAAAGGTAACCTTAGGGATTTCATTAAATCTGTAAGAAAAAATATACAAGTGAAAAAAAAAAAAAAAAACATACAAACATATTTTTCTGAATCCCTGAGCGAAAGCGTTTGAAATAAAAACTAGTCGTTGGGGGCCACCGTAATACTTACCCATCATGGATATGCATAATGTAAAATATTAAAATAAAAAATGTTTAAACTACTTATAAAATGCATTGCAATTCAAATAAAATCGAGGCTTGATGACGTCACAAACTTTAAAGGCTCGATTACTGAATTGCTTGAAAGAAACATCCTTATAACTCCAAAAATAATAATCCTATTAACTAGCGGTTTATTGCATCTGATTAAGCGTCAAATTTCCAATTAAAATATATCTTTGAAGTGAAATTTGGATGAAATACAGGGTCATGAAAAATCGAAGAGTGTGGGAAATAGGATTCCAAATATCTCGACAACTAATTATCCGATCGACTTCATGCTTTATGCAAAATTTATGTTTTTTTTTATTGTCTTTTATATTCATTTCTTAAAATACCCATTTTCGGAAATTTTTATATACCTTTTATCAGAACGAATATTTCGAGAGTCCGAAAAAAATAGTTCCGGTTAATCGAGGTTATTGAAATGAAATAGGCTTCTTCCCATTATTACATACTAAGTACATACCAAATTGCAAGTCCCTATCTCAATTTTTCGGGAGATAGAGCGTTTACAGACACACAGACGGACGGCAAATTTTTTTTTCTAAAAATATGTTTTTCGGAATCTCCAGTGTCTGAAACGTATAAATCCGTCAAAAAAATTTTTCGATTTTCAAAACGATTACAAGACTTACCCTATACTACGTATGATGGGTAAGTAATATATTGTGAGATTTATCTACAGTTTCTTTATCTTCTTCTTCTCCTATTTTTTTCAGTGATTATTCTTTTTAAATATGTGTAAAACTAAAAATAATTAATCGTGTTTTAAAGGGTAACCTTAGGGATTTCATTAAATCTGTAAGAAAAAATACCCAAGTAAAAAAAAAAAAAAAACCATACAAATATATATTTCTGAATCTCTGAACGAAAGGTTTGAAATAAAAATGTATTGTGAGACTTATCTACAGTTTCTTCTTCCACTTCTTCTACTTTTTTTTTACTTGTTTTGTTTTATATAACATTTTATATGGGCAAATTTCGAAGCTTTTAATTTTTTGGCAATTGTTTTATGCATAAGGTAATTATATTCTGTTAATATTTTTTTTCTTTCTAAGGCTTAGTAGACCAAGGAAAGAATTCACAAGAGAATATTAATTAGATGTAGACAAAAGTAAAAAATAAACTTCAATAATGTTTATACATGAGTCAATAACGTAGTTATACTTAAACAAGGAAGTGAATTTGAAACTAAATATTTTAATGTCGATTGTAAATGGAAAGATTGCATGACCATCGAATAAATTAGAATTACAGGTGGTGGCGAACCTTTTTACATTCGCGTGCGAAATTTGTTCATTTTTTCCTCCATAACTATGACCTGTCAACGCAAAATCAAACTTAGTGGATCGAAAAATATTGAATTAAAACTACTTGATTTTTTAACACCCCCCATCATTACTGTATTACTGGGGGGGGGGGGGGGGAGGCTCGAAAGCCAAAGCACCGCGACCAGAGGTCTATTGTACTATCCCCCCAGGTCTCCTAATTTTTGAACCAATTCCAGATGAGAGACCTGCATCTGGATTGGCACCCCCAGAGGTAGCGCTTATACAGAACTTGGAGGACTTTGGAGCAACGAACAGATTTAACGTGCACCAGCTCCCATTAACGTACACGGTCCCACAGCAGAGGCAGACGAGAGAGGATAGACGATGCACCCTCCCATACACTGACCGTGGTCGATGCTGCTTGGCTTTCGGCGATCTTACGAGAGCCGAGCTTTACCGTGCGCGCCACTGCGGGACAACACCCCCCATCATAGTTGAAAAAGTGTTTATAATTTCGGTTGGTATTTCCGTGCTCTAACTCTCGTCAAAAATAATCGGATTGACCTGTAATTTTTATATGTTATTGACGTTTAGTATAGCACGATTTGAATGGAAAATGAAGTGTGTAGCATTTATAGTTCGTTTACAGGCACAGTCAAAGTTATTCTGTTACATTATGGTCAATGGAAAAAAAATCGTTTAAAGTGCACTTTTGATGATATTAAGCATTTTAAACATAATGAAATTCCATATGCATTTATGAAATGCACTAAAACATGCTTTCTGTAAAATATGGGTTGCAAAGAATTTATTATTCATTTACAGGGTCACACAAAAGAATTCTGTTTCATAATGGACTACGGGGAAAATCGTTTTCGGTGTATTTTAATGATGTTACACTATTTTAAACATAATGACATTTATATGCATTACCGAGAGGCACTAAAAGTTGCTTAATGAAAAGTATGGTATGCATTGCATTTATCGGTCATTTACAGGGGGCACAGAAAATAATTCGGTTACAGCTACAAGAGATAATTGCTGGAAATGCCTTTTCAGCTTTGGTTTACGTTTTTAAGTTTAACTAAATTTTTGCATAGTACATGTTGTGTATAAATTATGTTGATAATATGCAGGGTTAGAGAAAGGAATTCTGACGTAACCGACTATAGGAGTGAATTGCTTAAGGTAGTTTTTAATTGTGTTACGCATTTCCCTGCTGAAGTATATTTAGTATACTAATAGAAGTTTGTGGATTATAAATAAATTCACGTACACGTGTACGCAAAGAACAAGATACATTGCCGTTTATCATTGGCAATTGCTGGAAGTGCGTTTTAAGTTGTGTTATGTGTTTTCTTCCAGAATTAAATTTTAGTTCAATATGATAGCTTAAAATGCGTAATAATAATTAGTTTAGCTGAAAATAATTCGACTACATTTTTTACTATGGAAGATAATTTCTAAAACTGGATTTTCTAATGTTGTATATGTTTTCTAAACAGTTTACTTACGTATCTTCGTACAACTTTATTGGACCGAAGTCGCACATGAGGAAAGTTAGTTTACGTATTGACGATTTCGGGAACAAACTAGATACCAAGAACTTTTGTAGGGAGTTAATAATCGACCACGACGTAATCAAAGGTATTATAGTGGTTTGAATTCAACTTGAAGTGTTCTGGAAAAAGTTGATAAGAATTAGAGAGCCATAAACTACTATTATTAAACATTTAAATTATTAAAATATAATTTCCATTAAATTTGGAAAATTGCGTTGTGGTTTTAATTTTTCAAAGAATCTTTCATTATCAATATAAATCTATTGTAATAATTGGTGGATGTAAAAATACTAACCCACCTTATGTTTAACAAGGAGAGGGCGAAGCTTGGTAAACACAGATTTTTATTATTTATATGTGTGTTGTAGGGTAGAAGCCCCTTAGTCTCATGTTCAACGGATTTTATACAACGCTCCTTAGTTCTAGAGAAATAGGAGGTCTAATATTATAACACAGCTTAAATACCGTAATTTTCGGTCTGTAATCTGCTAAACATACAATCAATGTTTTGACCCAGAAATTTTATTCAGTAATTGAAGTCAAATATTTACAACGATTTAGTAAGTTACGTTTTATAAAATAAAATTCCCGGGTCAAAACATGATAGTTTGATCCACTGATTATAGGCCAGAAATTATGGTATTTAAGTTATATAGAATCCTTTGAACCTTAGATTAAGAAGCTTGTAACCTACAAGATATATAAAAATAATAAAAATCTGTGATTATCAAGCTTGGTCCTCTCCTTGTAAGATAAACGGAAACACGGAATCTCCAACTATAATAAAGAAGAACGTTTGTGTGCGTGTGTCGCCCTAGACAATGGGGCACTTGCTTATTGGGAATTAAAGAAGAAGGAACTTTTTGCCACGATGCGGCACTTGGGACTGCCCACTCCAAAATCTACCTGTGCCTGTACGCAGAGCTGGCAAGGATTTTTTTTTCTTTTTTTGCTGTAAAAGTTGGTCCTATTAAAAACTTATCGATATAAAAGTTGTAGAGAAAGAGGATTTTTAATAAATATAAGTGGATTTGATATCTTGTGAATTGACGAAGTCATGATTTTTTTTTCTTATAAAACCCCTATTTTTGTCGCCCCTTATCATTTTAATAATGATATCGAAAATCTGTCACACATAAATTTTTGGCCCTTTTCCTAGAAGTAATAATAACTTTAAACTAATTCGATATGTATTGTAATTAAGATGTTATAGGTTTTTTTCTGTTTTTACAATAAACCTTCCCATTTCCACTCCCTTAGTTCGATTTTTCCCATTTACGAACTTGACCAAGATTTTCTGTCGATTTTATGTATCAGTTTGGAAGAGATTTGTGCAGAATTATGGAAGTTATTGTGTCCATAAAAAGTGATATATATATATATATATTAAAACACACATAAACAACGCCTGCATTCAGCATTTAAAGATAAACAATTATTATACAGACTTACATACATTAAATACAATAATCCAGCATGGAGTGTTAAATTAGCCAGAGCCAGGAATCAAACAAGGTTTATTAGTGAGAAATTGCAGACTCAGGAGTCGGCCGGAGTGGCTCAGTGAACAGCCCGGAACGCTGTGGACTCAAGTGCGATTTCTGGCTCTGGCTAATTTTTCACTCCATGTTGGATTATTGTATTTAATGTATGTATGTCTGTATAATAATTACATAACTTTATATATATATATAGATAGATAAAGTTTCGAACCGGGGTGGTTTTGGATTCTAGGGGTCATAATTGGCGTAGACCTGAAAAAATATTTCAGAAATTCCAACATAGGGAAGAATGTAATAGGTAGTATTTCTCACGAAATCTATCTATAAGTTATAATGGTAATATAAGTTATAAGTTATGAAAAGTATATAAACATTTTTATATTTCTTACAGTACAAGTAGTAAAAGCTAGTTAATAAATTAATTTGTTAATAAAATATTGCATTCAATCTATATCGGACAACAACAAGAAGATATAATAAGCAGAAGCTATTTTTTTACTATTTATTAAAACATTAAAGAACTGCTTTTCAGACAAATGTCACAGCGTATGTTTCTATATCTGAAAAGCATATTTAATTACATGGTTTAATTTTAGCTACCCCTCCCCCTCCTTAAAATAGCAAAAGAATACGAAAGTTCTTCTAATTAAATGCATTAGAGTAAACAATGAAATGTTGAAATCGAAAAGGATCAGGCTGCGTAAGCCGGGTTTTTGGTCCATGAAATAAGACTAAAATTCGATTTTGTTATACTTACTTAATTATTTCACTTTTTAATATTAGAAGATTTATCCTGTACGATTTCAACAATATTTTTTGTATTTTGTTCGTTTTTATATAACTTACACAAGCTCAAAGTTCGTATTATTTGTAGTTTTTGATGAAAAATACGCAATTTCTCCTAATTTTACCTCAATTTTTAATATATTTTTTAATATTGTACTATGAGTGCAGCTTTGCAACACTTTTATTTTTACATACATTGTACATTTTGATGTATTTTATAACATATGTAAAGAAGAAAGTGTTGCACGATTGCGTTCATATAAATAATTGAGGTAAAATTAGGAGAAATTGCGTATTTTTCATCAAAAACTACGAATAATACAAATTTTGATCTTGTGTAGGTCATATAAATCCGTACAAAATGCAAAAACTATTGTTGAAATCGTACAGGATACACCTTCTAATATTAAAAAGCGAAATAATTAAGTCAGTATAACAAAATAGAGTTTAGGCTTATTTCCTGGGCCAAAAACACGGCTTATGGACCCTGATCATTTCAAATTCTGTCGTCCTGTCGTCGAGAATAGGACCCGGGACTTTTAGAAAAAGGGCCAAAAATTTATGTATGACATATTTTTGATATCATTAAAAACGGAAGGGGGGAAGGGGGGGGGGTTAGAAAAAAAAATTCATAACTTCGTCAATTCAAAAGATATCAAATCCACTTAAATTTATTATAAATCCTCTTAATATTATCTAAAACGACAAGTTTATTGTAGGACCAACCCTTGTAACAAAAAAAAAATAAATAAATAAATAAAAACAAAAAAAAATCCCTGCCGGTTCCGCTTGCAAACAAGTTAGGTTTCGAAGTGGGCGGTTTCAATTACCGCATCTTGGCAGAAAAGTAATTTCTTCCGCAATTCCCAACAAACAGGTGCCCTACGGTCTGCGTCAACGAAATCTACCTGTGCCTGTAGGCCGAGCCGTCAGGGATTTTTTTTTAAGTAAGGGCCGCTTTGTTGTATACATTAATAGGTTTCGCGCGCGCCGCAACGAGTGCTTGCGTCGTGTACCGGCATTCCTTGGGAACAACTGTGCTCAGTTGCAGCTCTGTAGATAACCTGTTCCTGTACGGTCTGTTCTGGTTCTGCGTCTTTAAAATGTTCAAAAATATCAAATCGCCCACCCCGTACGAAGTACGGCTAAACCCTGCGAAGGCTACGCAGAGCCAGTCAAAACAAAAGCTGCGGCATGCTGACAGAGGGAATGTTGCTACTCCATGACAATGCAAGGCCTTACATCGCAGCTCAGACCCAAGCTATTTTGGACTCTTTTGGCTGGGAAGTTTTGAACCACCCCTCCTACAGCCCCGACCATGCGTCGAGCGATTTCCATCTTTTCCGCTATCTGAAACATCATCTCGGCGGCAACCACTACAAAACGATGACGAAGACGTGAAAACGGCCGTGACCTCTTGGTTATCGGAGCAGGCCAGAGCTTGATTAACGCACAGGCCAACTAGGCCACGGCCTTGGGCCTACTGCTGATGAGGGCCCCAAAATGCGTAAAATGATTTGACGACCTTAATCGGGCTCTGGAGCAGGCGGCAAGTTTCTATGAAGAGGGTATTCAAAATCTAGTTGTAAGGTAGGATAAGTGTTTAAACAAATTTGGCAGATACGTTGAAAAGTATAAAAATATTTGTAGAATCTGGAAATAAATTTGGGTTTTGAAAAAAAAAAATTTCGTTTGATTTTTATTTCCAAAAACGGTCCTTACTTAAAAAACACCTCTCGTAGAATGACAATATATTAATAGATTAATGCTCGACGCTTATACGGCAGAAACACACGCAACATATATCAGGGAAAACTGTCAACGAAATGACTTTATGATAGGCTTTATTCATTTCTTGACGAAAGTAATAAAAATAGTTCTTTTTTCATGTTTTTATTGCTTTGTAACAGGGTCGACGAATGTGTTAATTTCTCATTTCATATTTTAATTTTTATTACTTTAAAACTGTCCCTCTGAAAATTGGCATGTGATGAAGAAATTTCGATGACATATTTAGAATCAGGAATGTCCAATTCATAAAAATCACCCTATTTGTTTGCAGGCAGGAAAAAATTATTTTTTTTTGGCCGACCAGTGTAACAAGAGGAAGCTATTCTTTAAATGAATTTAAAATATTCAATAACTGCTTTTCAGATAACAGCTCATGTTTGTAAATTTGAAAAGCATATTTAATTATATGATTTGATTTTCGCTTTAAAAAAAAAAAACCCTTAAAATGGCGCAAAAAAAAAAAACCTTAAAATGGCGAAAAAAAAAAAAAAAAAAAAAAAAAAAAAAAAAAAAAACGAAAGTTCTTTTAACTAGAGATCAATCGAAATATCGTTTTCGGTGAAAATGCACAGCTAGCCGAAACGAAAATGCACTTCAGTACATACGAGGAAATACCTCTAATAATATAATGAGGAAATTACCTCTAATAACATATTATTTGGAAAAAAAAAAAAAAAGTAATATAGGGTGAAATCCCCACAGTAACTGACACTTTAAGGATTTTTTCTTGTTCAAATCCTTATTACAAAGTTTTAAATATTTTTTATACTTATCTTTGTTTTTGAAAGTACAGTAAAGATACATTAAAAAAATATATTGTTGACGAAATTTTGAAAAATTATACTTTTTATTACTAAAAAATAATGTTTGTCATAAATAGGGTCAATGTCTCCTTTTTTGAAAAACCAATAGCTGAAAAATAAGTTATAACAGTTAAGGCAAATAAGTTATCACTAGATGACATTACTTTCCAGAATTTTACAAGAAAATGCTTATTTGAGTTAGATTTCTGCTGCAGTGTCAGTTACTGGTTAGGTGTCAATAACTAGGGGTTTCACCCTATACAGTAAAATTTCGTTAAGTCAGCCCCCGTTTATTCTGATCTCTGGGTAAATTTTAACGAATTAGAAACAAAAAACGTTGTTGTAATAATAATAATTAGATTAAGACCATTGAGCCATTGAAAATTTTTGCTGCGTTCTTTGGTGTCGGAACGTCAACCTTGTCAGACTGGAAGGAAACTGAAAAAATATTTAATATTTCTGTTTTAAAATGATATTCAAAGACAGTTTGTATAATCGAAGCAAAGCTTAAAAAGCTAAACATGAAACACTTAACGAAGAATTATTTGTTTGGTTTTGTTCCGAAAGAGAACCAATTCAATTATTCAACAAAAAGCTTCCAGTGTGAATAAACAGTTGCCTAGTGGGGACCAAAATTTTACTGCCAGTCAAGTATGATTGGACAGGTGGAACAAACGGAATAGTATACTCCAACTTAGTGTCACCATTGACTAGAAATATAAATTTATATTTCTAGTCAATGAGTGTCACGGGAAAGTAAGTTTTTGGCTGGTGACAGTAACGCATCAGAAAAATTTAAAAAAGAGTTTGATGTCACCTCATTAAAAAAGAAAATGTAGTAAGTAAGGCTGTGCTTTATTAATTTTCCCCCGTATTCTTCGGCTAATCCAGATTGGCTCCGGTCCAAATTAATTCGACTTAACAAGCTTCTGTTGTAACAACTTATTAATAAACTTAAATTTTAACAGATTAGTACAATAACTATATTTAACTATATTTTAACCCCCCCCCCCTCCTTCAGCCTTTTTTCCCTAGAAAAATGCGGCTAACGCAGAACCTCTCAAAATAAAGTGAAAAATTACGCATCCGCAAACAATTTTCATCCCTGTATATAACACTGCTAATATACTTCTATAAGCATAAGCAGAATATACAAACCTTATAAATCGCAAAACAGACACACACTGCAAAAAATAATTGTTTATTTTACAGTACAAAACTGGCACCCCAGCTGCCAGTATTATACCGTAAAATTTACAGTATTAAACAGTAAAATAAGCAGTAATACGCTGCCGTGCAAGCAGTAATACTGCTTATTTTACTGTTTAATACTGTTAATTTTACGGTATAATACTGGCAGCTGGGGTGCCAGTCAGTGGCGCAGCCAAGGGGGGGGGGGGGGTTGGGGGTTAAAACCCCCTCCACAGCTAAAAAAATTACTATAATTGCCGCTTATATGAATCAAAGCTACTAAAGTTAAAATTAAGTTTTTTGGCCTTTCCGCCTTGGCAGAATCCACCGCTTTCTTAAATCAAATTCTATTCAACAATGTGTGTGATTCAATTAAACGGCGAAAATTCTACTTAAAACTGTGAAAGCGCATATTACACGCATAGGTTATGTCAAAACTTGATTTTTGGACTGTGTCACTTTGTCGAGACGTCTTATAGTAAAAGATGGGTCATATACTCTCACACAGACGCTTTGAGTTATATAGTATACAGTGGTCTGTTTCTTAATTGCATTTCTGTCTTTGTTCCACGTTCGAAACAATAACAGATCATCGAATTACAGAGAAAAAAAAAACATACACTTTGTAAGTCTCTCTCAGTTTCAAGCGGCTTTTTTTGCGTTTTTTGCTCTCAGTTATATCTAAGACCAAGCTATGTGCGTACCCAGGAAAAAAATTTTTGCAAAAATAAGAATTTTAAAAAAGTACTTAAAGTTATAAAAAGCTAATTTTCGATCATGAGCAGATTTTTGCAATCGGTGTTTCTTTCGAATCATTTGTTTCGTAAGGGGCCTGTACACAAATTTAAAGACTATATTTCATTTGTTAGTAATGTAGCAACTAATGTAGTAACACAATCTAATGTGTGTCTTGCTTATGATGGAGATTTATATATTTATCGTTAAAATTTTATAAGTTAGTTGTGGTTCCTCTTTTAGTTTTTTTAATTCTATCGCGCTTCTGTGAAAAGAAAATCTCTTTCCTTTCTATTTAAAATTCAATAATTCTTAAACTCTTTTATCACAGCTTGAAGTGACCCTTTGTTAATTGATGTACATGCTTTAAATTCTCTATTTCGTATGTGCTTGCGGTTTTCATATGAGAAATGAAATCATTTTCAGTTTTGCATCTGCTTGCCTTCCTAATGCATACATTTTGGATCACAGAATAAATAAAGATAAAATGCAATGTCTATTTCTCCATACATCTGCATGCTAAAATTCCTGCAGATGTTAAGTTCGGACAGTTAGTTTTCTGTTGTTATAAAGATGATGATATGGTAATATTTCTTTTTAAAAGACACCTTCTTGTTTGGTTGGTTTTTTTTTGTTTGTTTGTTTCTTTCTTTTCCTCGTAAGGGTCTCTCGTTCGCCACTGGCGGCCTAGTTTTTCTATCTAGCCACCAAGTTATTTAACCTGATTTTTGTATTATTATTATAATTTTTTGTACAAAAATTGACCTAAGAAATGACCATAAATGGCATTTTTTCTCATTTTCGGCATTTTTAATTGAGTAAAAATAAGTTTAACAAATGCAAATTTTAAATTAATAATAATTTTACAAATCATACCGTTTAATAAGCTGAAAGATAACATATAAGTAAACAATTTGGAAAACGCATAACATAGTTAAAAACATAATTTAAGGAATTTCCAACATATACAATATTCGGAAAAATATCCGAATACTTTTATTCCGCCCTGTAGATGATCTATAAATTTGTATATATACTTACATAGGATGCTAAATTTTAGTTCAGTTAGGAAACGCGTAGCACAATTTAAAATTCTCCTTCTGGAGTTTGTCAATAAACGGAAATGTGTTCGCGAACTTTTGTGCTGCCCTGTATATGATCTACAGAATTTATACACACCACTTAATAGACAAAAAGTGAGTTAAATTTAAAATCGCCTTCAGTAACTTAAAATGCACTTCCAGGAATTATTGTTAACAGGCAGTAGAGAATTCTTTTGTGTGTCCCTGTAAATGAACGATGACTGCTATACACACAATATTCTGTAGTAAGCCTCTTGTAATGCACCTTAGGGATATATATAAATTTCAATGCGTTTAAAATAGTGAAAAATTATTTAAATAAACCGCAGACGATTTTTCTCCATAGACGTAATGTAACGGAATTATTTTGACTGTCCCTGTAAAGTAACTATAAGTGCTATGCACACCCTATTCCATATTAAGCTTCTTGTAGTGCACCTTAGTGATATATATCAATTACAATGTGTTTGAAATTGCGTAACATCATTAAAATAAATCGCAAATGATTTTTCCCCATAGATCGTAATGTAACGGAATTCTTTTGCGTGTCCCTGTAAAAAAAGTATAAGTGCTACACACTTCCGTTGAGATAGGGAACATGCTATAGATAACGACAATAACATATAAAAATTGCAGAGCAATCCGAGCATATTTACGGGAGTTAGAGCACGGACAGACGTCAGACAAACCGAAGTCATAAACACTTTTCAACTAGATTGGAAAGTGTTAAAAAAATTATTATTTGACTGACTTCGACACGAAAATAGGCAGAAATTGTTTTGCTACTTCACTGTTTCATCCATGCCCCCCCTCTCATCAGATATAGATTTTGCAGCACTCACTTATCCAGACATTTGAAACCTTCGGCAATCAGCATTTCCTGAACATACCGGTTAATGCAGCCTTTAAATTTTTTTTCATAGATAAATAATTTTGATAAATTTCATTAGAAAAGTTTGTTTATACCATCTTTTTAAATGATGTAATTGTTCTAAATTATGTAACTAATAATCCTACGATAGGCATTGTTTTTCTCAATTAATTGATAAAAAACTTTTGTGCTTTTGAAAATTAGTGACTTCGGAGGGGAGTAGGTTATTTTTTTTTACTGGTAACTAGAATTTTTTACTGACTACCAGATTTTATCAAGTTTGTAAAGCCATGGTTATAAATATAATGGTTTTACAGACCGTGGAAAAATATTGATATCTAGATGTAAAAAAAATGCTTTCATTTCACGTCTTTTTTTTTTTTTTTTTTTTTTTTTTTTTTTTTTTTTTTTTGCGACGTGTCTTTTTAAATAACAACACAAAAAAGTTACTGTCCGAACTCTCTGAAATTTTATTCGATTGTAAATATAACTGTATCCAACCCCTCTTTAAAATTCCGTGAAAAAAGTCTAAGTCTTTGACTAAAGTCGAAGAGAACAGAGTCACAGAGTCACGTCAAAAAAGACTAAGTCACATTTAATACTGAAAACATGATCCGACGCCGAGCAAACTCACGCCAAAATACCCAACTTTCTTTTTGCATTGTCATCGAAAATTTTTCAGATTTTTTTAAATACTTTTATTCATCAGAGCGTTTCCAAATTTTTGTAGGCGCTGTAATTTTGATCTTCCAAGATGCTTTTAATGGATTGTGTCGAAATACAGGCGTTTAGTTACTTTTAGCATAGAAAAAAGATCGTCTTCGAAAGGCTTTTTAATGACGTGTGGTTCTAAATAAATCGTAATTTAGAATGCTTTCAGCTGTTTCACACCTTTAAATTTCCCATTTATAATAAATTCTTTATGCCAAGCATTTCCATCTTAAAAGTAATCTCTATACTAAATTTCAAGTTTCTAACACTGACAGTTTCGCAACTAAATCATAATTTAGAACACTTTTAGAAAGTTTTCAGCTCATTTCGTCCTTTTAAATTTTTAAATGTTTTTAAAAATGTTATAAGGAAGCATTTACTACATAAAAGCAATCATCATGCCAAATTCCAAGTTTTCATACCAATTGTGTCACACAAATCGCAATTTTAGAATGCTTCTTACTCTTGCATTCTTTTAAATTTCGAATTGAAAAAATAAATTCTGGGGAGCATTTACGTCTTTTAAGTAACATCCATATAAAATTTCAAGACTCTAGCCCTGAAAGTTCTAAATGACGTGTTACATTTGGCAAAAAGCTAGGTAAGTAAGGCTATTGAAAATTTTGTTAAAACTGCTTCATTATTATTAAAGTTAGGAATAAGAATTCGTGATTCTCTTGTAATGAAACCTTGTGTATTTTTGATTGAACAAATGGATTCCAACTCTGTTATTTTCTATGTAAAAATTATTTGCTGTACTGTGCTCTTCCATCTTTAAGTTTTCCCCTCATAATTTTTAAACACTTTATAAATCTAACCTAGTTTTGTGTTATTTCATTGGTGCATTTTATAGTTTGTAACTCTAATATTGTAAACGCTGTTTAAATGAATCATAACCAACGTAATTGCGGAGAAAAGCATTATGATTTCATTCATTTAAAAGACTGATTCCATTAACCGATGATTCATATAACCGGCGACGATCTTTATTATAAACTCAAACCCCCCCCCCTAGAACCGAATTCTGGCTGCGCCACTGGTGCCAGTTTTATACTGTAAAGTCAACAATTATTTTTTGCAGTGCATTTAATAAAACAACGGTTAAAATATAGACATTACAATATTATATAGGAATGACCACTAGAAAATTTAAAACAAGATTAAAAGAGCATATGGCAGATATCAATTATGACAGAAGTACTACAGCACTGGCAAGACTAGATAGAACCGAGACATTAAAAATTGATTTAAAAAATAGTAAAACAAATTATCCATCAAGACTCCATAATTTCCCATCTATTATCCATGAATCAATATCAATCTACAGGCGTAACGTAAACATTAGCAATGAATCCGCCTCATTTGAATTACCTAAAATTTGGAACGAGGTACTTTTCAGTTTTAAAAATGCAATAACGAAATATTAATTTTCACGTTCACAGTTGGCTACTTCAAGCACCTGCTTTTTTTTACATATATGATCTCGTTATTCATGTTTTCAAATTTATTTTCAAAAATTTGTGATAATATTTTTGTTTATCGTTATATATATCTTGAAAATGGCGCCGTATGAGAGTTGAAACGTATTTCGATCATTAAAAGGTTTTTATAAGCCTTTTATTGTTTCTATTTGTATCACTTAAGCATTTTATCTATATTTTAATTATAATTAGTGATTTTATTGTGTGATTATGTAAAACAACGGTTCTCAAACTGAGGCATTATATTAGGAAAAGAACACGGATTTATTTTTATGCCCCCCCCCCCTTCCATTGCAGACAAAACTTCTTCCAGTGCAAAAATACCGTAATTACGTTATAGTACTTACATAAGAGTTACATTTTTACTAACCGAAACTTTATCAGTTTGCAAAAATCCATCATTACAAATTTTAATATCTGGTTCCAAGTAACGATAAAAATTTCCAGATATGCCCTGAGTTAGAGAACCGTTGCTTCAACAGACAAATCACTGCAATAATGAATAAAAGTGCATTTTTTAAAAAAATCTTACACTTTTTAAAATTTATATTTTATTTTCTACTTTTTAGTGTTTGAAATATTTCATTGTTGCAGTTTCACAGCCAGTTGGCATATTTTAGAGAGCATGGTTCGGCATATAATTAAAACTATCATTGTTGTTACTTTAGCGATGTATCACCTGCGCTCTAAAATTAATTTATAATTGAAGGGGTCGGGGAAAGAGATTGCCAAGCCACATTTTTGAACTTCTGAGACATTTCAATTTGAAAATTGGATCCAATACTCAAATAAAGATATATAACATAAAGTTATTTCGCCAATGTCTTAGTAACATTTGAGATATTCTGAGTTACAATATGGCATTACTTTTATAATATTACTATTACGTTTTTTGTAAATTACCTATCTTCATTGGGGACATAAACATCTGGGGCAAAAACGAAACCTGTCACATATGCTGCCATCAAGTGACATTAGAAACAAATATTATATGTTGGATATTATAATTTACAATATTAAGCAACAGATTACAGTGTTAGATATATTTCACCAAAAATGTGGCTTGGCACTTTCTTGCCCCGACCTCCTCAATAAAGCCCTAAAAATGTTGTATTGCCATCGGAAACACACTTGTGTACATAATTTGTATAATTCTAGCATATCAGGAAATGAGTGGAAAATAATTTACAAAATTCCATCTTTACATACATGAACCAAGTTAAATAAAAGAGTAAAATAATGTGAAACAAGCTGTACTTTACATATCAAGTTTTTAGTTAACAAGTAAGACAATAAGACTAGAGATTTGCTTTTATAAAAAGGTACGTGAAGAAACAAATTTATTTTTAAATAAATTTGTTCGTCAATTCAGTTAACTTTCAATCATTTCAACAACAGAATTACTTAGCCACTGAAAGAGTTAACCTTTCTTACCTCGACAGTACTTTAAACTATCATTAAATAATTAATGACCAATAATTACAAAAAATAATTTAACTCATCGATTGGCAGTAAAAAAATTTAAGAGGAGTTAAATACTTTATCATATTCCAAAACTATTTATTTTACAAAACAGAGATATTTTAAATGGATAATTTCTTTTAAAATTTATAAATATTGAGCTTTCTTGACGTTGAAAGTCATAGCGTACTAAATATATCTAGACTCCAATATCATTAGTTATAGAATTACAATACTACATGCACTTTTTAGAAAAGAATTAACGTATTTAAATAAAGGGAATTTCACTTTTTACCCAATAATTGAAATGGTCAGCGATGCATTTAGTCTGTTCTATATAAGTCTGTTCTAAGAACAGTGAAGACGTACTTAATTGCTTTGTAAATAATTAATAAATATATAATCTTGTAATATACTTTCTTATGCTCTACAAACCTGGTTTCCTCGTCTGAGCAGTCCCTCTTAAGCAGTCAAAATATATTATTATTTTTTTTCCTCTAAATCATACTGGTTGTTAAAGATATCATACGAATTCAAGTTTTCCAACTGGTCGAAAAATGCCAAAGCCGAGACTCGAACCCAGAAACTTTGACTTACATTATCAATGCTCTACCAGGGTATTAAAAATGGAAGTCAAAATATAATTTCTTAATGTATTAAGCTTACTAGTGTTTTATTTTGTGAAGTATTATTGTCAATCTCTAAAATATTAAATGCATTTTTTAGAAAAGCATTAATTTTCTTTTCACGCAAAAATTCACCCCAAACCCCAGTCAGCCATGCATTAACCATATACTAGAACAGCATAAATCTACTTAAAACCTACCTCAATTTTTCTCTAAAAGCAATAACAGTGTATGGAAGAACATCTGTACAACAATTGTATAGCTAACATACAATACAAAGGTAACGAATAAAGATACATACGACTTTCTAGAAATATACTTTAATATGAAACAAATAAAAAATCTTGTCACCAGGATTAAAATCATAAAATTATTGGCGAAAAACTACTGTCTGACATCGCTACATAAACATAATAAAAAAATTAGTGACATAGTAAAATAATTATAAAAACACATACATAATACACATAAAACATTACATAATAAAAAAATTAGTGACCAATAATTTAAAAAAAATGCATTTAACTTACTATTGGAAATAATACAATTTAGGATGAGTTTATCATATCGCAAAAGTATTATTTTTTACAAAACAAAAAGTAATTTTAAATGGATAATTCTTTTTCTAATTTATAAATGTTCTTCTGGGTGTTGAAAGTCATGGAGTAGTCAATATTATCTAGACTCCAATATCATTAGCTGTAGAATTACAATCTATTAATATTACATGTACTTTTTAGAAAAGCGTCAATTTGATTTAAAGTGAATTTCACTTTTCCTCTAACAATTGAACTTGGTCAGCGATGCATTTACCATGTATTAGAACAGCTTAAAGCTACATAAGGTTTACCTCAATTTTCTCCCAGAAGTTAATAACAGTGCATGGGAATATGACAAAAGTCTTTGTCACCGGGATTAAAGGAAAAAAAAAGATAAACATGAAATCCTTATGGAAAATGTGTCCTCAAAAAATCTATGAGAAATTGCCGTCTGACATCACTACATATAAACACAAAGTCAATAAGAAATTGAAAATTCTGAATTTCCTGATAATGGAAATAAAATCAAAAATTCACTCAGAGGATACAAGAGAGACAAAACTATTTTCGTCAAGTTTGAAAACGTCGCTGTTTCGAAGTAGAAAATCTTGGAAATCATCTCCCAGGAAGTTTTTGTTGATGTACGGTTGCACATGCGGCTCTGCTTGACCGATATGTCCCCTGGAATTTATGAAGTGCTGCTTTTGGTTCTTCTGAGCTTTCAGTTTTCTCCTATAAAATTCAACACTGTCCACTTCTACCAGGAATACAGTAGGGTCTCTGTATACGACAAATAAATCTGGTCTTTGCTGCAAGAACTTTTTAAATTCTTTTCCTGGATAGAACTGTGCGATGAAGAGGCACATATTTCGTGGAGCATGCTCTGAAATGAGAAATCGAGAGAACTGTTTAGTTAACACATTGGATAAACAATACTGCATACGGGGAAACATTTGTCTAGCATAAGGGTCCATATGACAACGTCAATATGACGTCTGCGTTACACACGTACATGTTTTTTGCTTTAAAGAGGGTTCAACAGACTTGAGAAGAAAAAAATCCAAGGAGTCTAAAAAAATTCTAAGGAGCATAAGAATTTTAAAGGACTTACCATATTTTTTCATGTACATATAAACACAAAGTCAATAAGAAATTCAAAATTCTGAATTTCCTGATAATGAAAATAAAATCAAAAATTCACTCAGAGGATACAAGAGAGACAAAACCATTTTCGTCAAGTTTGAAAACGTCGCTGTTTCGAAGTTAGGAAATCTTGGAAATCATCTCCCAGGAAGTTTTTGTTGATGTACGGTTGCACATGCGGTTCTGCTTGACCGATACGTCCCCTGAATTTTATGAAGTGCTGCTTTTGGTTCTTCTGAGCTTTCAGTTTTCTCCTATAAAATTCAACACTGTCCACTTCTACCAGGAATACAGTAGGGTCTCTGTATACGACAAATAAATCTGGTCTTTGCGGCAAGAACTTTAAAAATTCTTTTCCTGGATAGAACTGTGCGATGAAGAGGCACATATTTCGTGGAGCATGCTCTGAAATGAGAAATCGAGAGAACTGTTTAGTTAACACATTGGATAAAAAATATTGCATACGGGGAAACATTTGTCTAGCATAAGGGTCCATATGACAACGTCAATATGACATCTGCGATACACACGTACATGTTTTTTGCTTTATACAGGGTTCAACAGACTTGAGCAGAAAAAAATCCAAGGAGTCTAAAAAAATTCTAAGGAGTATAAGAATTTTAAAGGACTTACCATATTTTTTCATGTACATATAAACACAAAGTCAATAAGAAATTCAAAATTCTGAATTTCCTGATAATGAAAATAAAATCAAAAATTCACTCAGAGGATACAAGAGAGACAAAACCATTTTCGTCAAGTTTGAAAACGTCGCTGTTTCGAAGTTAGGAAATCTTGGAAATCATCTCCCAGAAAGTTTTTGTTGATGTACGGTTGCACATGCGGCTCTGCTTGACCGATACGTCCCCTGAATTTTATGAAGTGCTGCTTTTGGTTCTTCTGAGCTTTCAGTTTTCTCCTATAAAATTCAACACTGTCCACTTCTACCAGGAATACAGTAGGGTCTCTGTATACGACAAATAAATCTGGTCTTTGCTGCAAGAACTTTTTAAATTCTTTTCCTGGATAGAACTGTGCGATGAAGAGGCACATATTTTGTGGAGCATGCTCTGAAATGAGAAATCGAGAGAAGTGTTTAGTTAACACATTGGATAAACAATATTGCATACGGGGAAACATTTGTCGAGCATAAGGGTCCATATGACAACGTAAATATGACGTCTGCGATACACACGTACATGTTTTTTGCTTTATACAGGGTTCAACAGACTTGAGAAGAAAAAAATCCAAGGAGTCTAAAAAAATTCTAAGGAGTATAAGAATTTTAAAGGACTTACCATATTTTTTCATGTACATATAAACACAAAGTCAATAAGAAATTGAAAATTCTGAATTTCCTGATAATGAAAATAAAATCAAAAATTCACTCAGAGGATACAAGAGAGACAAAACCATTTTCGTCAAGTTTGAAAACGTCGCTGTTTCGAAGTTAAGAAATCTTGGAAATCATCTCCCAGGAAGTTTTTGTTGATAAACGGATGCACATGCGGCTCTGCTTGACCGATACGTCCCCTGAATTTTTTATGAAGTGCTGCTTTTGGTTCTTCTGAGCTTTCAGTTTTCTCCTATAAAATTCAACACTGTCCACTTCTAGGAGAAATACAGTAGGGTCTATGTACACGACAAATAAATCTGGTCTTTGCTACAAGAACTTTTTAAATTCTTTTCCTGGATAGAACTGTGCGATGAAGAGGCACATATTTCGTGGAGCATGCTCTGAAATGAGAAATCGAGAGAAGTGTTTAGTTAACACATTGGATAAACAATATTGCATACGGGGAAACATTTGTCTAGCATAAGGGTCCATATGACAACGTAAATATGACGTCTGCGATACACACGTACATGTTTTTTGCTTTATACAGGGTTCAACAGACTTGAGAAGAAAAAAATCCAAGGAGTCTAAAAAAATTCTAAGGAGTATAAGAATTTTAAAGGACTTACCATATTTTTTCATGTACATATAAACACAAAGTCAATAAGAAATTGAAAATTCTGAATTTCCTGATAATGAAAATAAAATCAAAAATTCACTCAGAGGATACAAGAGAGACAAAACCATTTCCGTCAAGTTTGAAAACGTCGCTGTTTCGAAGTAGAAAATCTTGGAAATCATCTCCCAGGAAGTTTTTGTTGATGTACGGTTGCACATGCGGCTCTGCTTGACCGATATGTCCCCTGGAATTTATGAAGTGCTGCTTTTGGTTCTTCTGAGCTTTCAGTTTTCTCCTATAAAATTCAACACTGTCCACTTCTACCAGGAATACAGTAGGGTCTCTGTATACGACAAATAAATCTGGTCTTTGCTGCAAGAACTTTTTAAATTCTTTTCCTGGATAGAACTGTGCGATGAAGAGGCACATATTTCGTGGAGCATGCTCTGAAATGAGAAATCGAGAGAACTGTTTAGTTAACACATTGGATAAACAATACTGCATACGGGGAAACATTTGTCTAGCATAAGGGTCCATATGACAACGTCAATATGACGTCTGCGTTACACACGTACATGTTTTTTGCTTTAAAGAGGGTTCAACAGACTTGAGAAGAAAAAAATCCAAGGAGTCTAAAAAAATTCTAAGGAGCATAAGAATTTTAAAGGACTTACCATATTTTTTCATGTACATATAAACACAAAGTCAATAAGAAATTCAAAATTCTGAATTTCCTGATAATGAAAATAAAATCAAAAATTCACTCAGAGGATACAAGAGAGACAAAACCATTTTCGTCAAGTTTGAAAACGTCGCTGTTTCGAAGTTAGGAAATCTTGGAAATCATCTCCCAGGAAGTTTTTGTTGATGTACGGTTGCACATGCGGTTCTGCTTGACCGATACGTCCCCTGAATTTTATGAAGTGCTGCTTTTGGTTCTTCTGAGCTTTCAGTTTTCTCCTATAAAATTCAACACTGTCCACTTCTACCAGGAATACAGTAGGGTCTCTGTATACGACAAATAAATCTGGTCTTTGCGGCAAGAACTTTAAAAATTCTTTTCCTGGATAGAACTGTGCGATGAAGAGGCACATATTTCGTGGAGCATGCTCTGAAATGAGAAATCGAGAGAACTGTTTAGTTAACACATTGGATAAAAAATATTGCATACGGGGAAACATTTGTCTAGCATAAGGGTCCATATGACAACGTCAATATGACATCTGCGATACACACGTACATGTTTTTTGCTTTATACAGGGTTCAACAGACTTGAGCAGAAAAAAATCCAAGGAGTCTAAAAAAATTCTAAGGAGTATAAGAATTTTAAAGGACTTACCATATTTTTTCATGTACATATAAACACAAAGTCAATAAGAAATTCAAAATTCTGAATTTCCTGATAATGAAAATAAAATCAAAAATTCACTCAGAGGATACAAGAGAGACAAAACCATTTTCGTCAAGTTTGAAAACGTCGCTGTTTCGAAGTTAGGAAATCTTGGAAATCATCTCCCAGAAAGTTTTTGTTGATGTACGGTTGCACATGCGGCTCTGCTTGACCGATACGTCCCCTGAATTTTATGAAGTGCTGCTTTTGGTTCTTCTGAGCTTTCAGTTTTCTCCTATAAAATTCAACACTGTCCACTTCTACCAGGAATACAGTAGGGTCTCTGTATACGACAAATAAATCTGGTCTTTGCTGCAAGAACTTTTTAAATTCTTTTCCTGGATAGAACTGTGCGATGAAGAGGCACATATTTTGTGGAGCATGCTCTGAAATGAGAAATCGAGAGAAGTGTTTAGTTAACACATTGGATAAACAATATTGCATACGGGGAAACATTTGTCGAGCATAAGGGTCCATATGACAACGTAAATATGACGTCTGCGATACACACGTACATGTTTTTTGCTTTATACAGGGTTCAACAGACTTGAGAAGAAAAAAATCCAAGGAGTCTAAAAAAATTCTAAGGAGTATAAGAATTTTAAAGGACTTACCATATTTTTTCATGTACATATAAACACAAAGTCAATAAGAAATTGAAAATTCTGAATTTCCTGATAATGAAAATAAAATCAAAAATTCACTCAGAGGATACAAGAGAGACAAAACCATTTTCGTCAAGTTTGAAAACGTCGCTGTTTCGAAGTTAAGAAATCTTGGAAATCATCTCCCAGGAAGTTTTTGTTGATAAACGGATGCACATGCGGCTCTGCTTGACCGATACGTCCCCTGAATTTTTTATGAAGTGCTGCTTTTGGTTCTTCTGAGCTTTCAGTTTTCTCCTATAAAATTCAACACTGTCCACTTCTAGGAGAAATACAGTAGGGTCTATGTACACGACAAATAAATCTGGTCTTTGCTACAAGAACTTTTTAAATTCTTTTCCTGGATAGAACTGTGCGATGAAGAGGCACATATTTCGTGGAGCATGCTCTGAAATGAGAAATCGAGAGAAGTGTTTAGTTAACACATTGGATAAACAATATTGCATACGGGGAAACATTTGTCTAGCATAAGGGTCCATATGACAACGTAAATATGACGTCTGCGATACACACGTACATTTTTTTTGCTTTATACAGGGTTCAACAGACTTGAGAAGAAAAAAATCCAAGGAGTCTAAAAAAATTCTAAGGAGTATAAGAATTTTAAAGGACTTACCATATTTTTTCATGTACATATAAACACAAAGTCAATAAGAAATTGAAAATTCTGAATTTCCTGATAATGAAAATAAAATCAAAAATTCACTCAGAGGATACAAGAGAGACAAAACCATTTCCGTCAAGTTTGAAAACGTCGCTGTTTCGAAGTTAGAAAATCTTGAAAATCATCTCCCAGGAAGTTTTTGTTGATGTACGGTTGCACATGCGGCACTGCTTGACCGATACGTCCCCTGAATTTTATGAAGTGCTGCTTTTGGTTCTTCTGAGCTTTCAGTTTTCTCCTATAAAATTCAACACTGTCCACTTCTACCAGGAATACAGTAGGGTCTCTGTATACGACAAATAAATCTGGTCTTTGCTGCAAGAACTTTTTAAATTCTTTTCCTGGATAGAACTGTGCGATGAAGAGGCACATTATTCGTGGAGCATGCTCTGAAATGAGAAATCGAGAGAAGTGTTTAGTTAACACATTGGATAAACAATATTGCATACGGGGAAACATTTGTCTAGCATAATGGTCCATATGACAACGTAAATATGACGTCTGCGATACACACGTACATGTTTTTTGCTTTATACAGGGTTCAACAGACTTGAGAAGAAAAAAATCCAAGGAGTCTAAAAAAATTCTAAGGAGTATAAGAATTTCAAAGGACTTACCATATTTTTTCATGTACATATAAACACAAAGTCAATAAGAAATTCAAAATTCTGAATTTCCTGATAATGAAAATAAAATCAAAAATTCACTCAGAGGATACAAGAGAGACAAAACCATTTCCGTCAAGTTTGAAAACGTCGCTGTTTCGAAGTTAGGAAATCTTGGAAATCATCTCCCAGGAAGTTTTTGTTCATGTACGGTTGCACATGTGCTTGACCGATACGTCCCCTGTATTTTATGAAGTGCTGCTTTGGGTTCTTCTGAGCTTTCAGTTTTCTCCTATAAAATTCAACACTGTCCACTTCTACCAGGAATACAGTAGGGTCTCTGTATACGACAAATAAATCTGGTCTTTGCTGCAAGAACTTTTTAAATTCTTTTCCTGGATAGAACTGTGCGATGAAGAGGCACATATTTCGTGGAGCATGCTCTGAAATGAGAAATCGAGAGAAGTGTTTAGTTAACACATTGGATAAACAATATTGCATACGGGGAAACATTTGTGGAGCATAAGGATCCATATGACAACGTAAATATGACGTCTGCGATACACACGTACATGTTTTTTTGCTTTATACAGGGTTCAACAGACTTGAGAAGAAACAAATCCAAGGAGTCTCAAAAAATTCTAAGGAGTATAAGAATTTTAAAGGACTTACCATATTTTTTCATGTACATATAAACACAAAGTCAATAAGAAATTGAAAACTCTGAATTTCCTGATAATGAAAATAAAATCAAAAATTCACTCAGAGGATACAAGAGAGACAAAACCATTTTCGTCAAGTTTGAAAACGTCGCTGTTTCGAAGTTAGGAAATCTTGGAAATCATCTCCCAGGAAGTTTTTGTTGATGTATGGTTGCACATGTGGCTCTGCTTGACCGATACGTCCCTTGAATTTTATGAAGTGCTGCTTTTGGTTCTTCTGAGCTTTCAGTTTTCTCCTATAAAATTCAACACTGTCCACTTCTACCAGGAATACAGTAGGGTCTCTGTATACGACAAATAAATCTAGTCTTTGCTGCAAGAATTTTTTAAATTCTTTTCCTGGATAGAACTGTGCGATGAAGAGGCACGTATTTCGTGGAGCATGCTCTGAAATGAGAAATCGGGAGAAGGGTTTAGTTAACACATTGGATAAACAATATTGCATACGGGGAAACATTTGTCGAGCATAAGGGTCCATATGACAACGTAAATATGACGTCTGCGATACACACGTACATGTTTTTTGCTTTATACAGGGTTCAACAGACTTGAGAAGAAAAAAATCCAAGGAGTCTAAAAAAATTCTAAGGAGTATAAGAATTTTAAAGGACTTACCATATTTTTTCATGTACATATAAACACAAAGTCAATAAGAAATTGAAAATTCTGAATTTCCTGATAATGAAAATAAAATCAAAAATTCACTCAGAGGATACAAGAGAGACAAAACCATTTTCGTCAAGTTTGAAAACGTCGCTGTTTCGAAGTTAAGAAATCTTGGAAATCATCTCCCAAGAAGTTTTTGTTGATAAACGGATGCACATGCGGCTCTGCTTGACCGATACGTCCCCTGAATTTTTTATGAAGTGCTGCTTTTGGTTCTTCTGAGCTTTCAGTTTTCTCCTATAAAATTCAACACTGTCCACTTCTAGGAGAAATACAGTAGGGTCTATGTACACGACAAATAAATCTGGTCTTTGCTACAAGAACTTTTTAAATTCTTTTCCTGGATAGAACTGTGCGATGAAGAGGCACATATTTCGTGGAGCATGCTCTGAAATGAGAAATCGAGAGAAGTGTTTAGTTAACACATTGGATAAACAATATTGCATACGGGGAAACATTTGTCTAGCATAATGGTCCATATGACAACGTAAATATGACGTCTGCGATACACGTACATGTTTTTTGCTTTATACAGGGTTCAACAGACTTGAGAAGAAAAAAATCCAAGGAGTCTAAAAAAATTCTAAGGAGTATAAGAATTTCAAAGGACTTACCATATATTTTCATGTACATATAAACACAAAGTCAATAAGAAATTCAAAATTCTGAATTTCCTGATAATGAAAATAAAATCAAAAATTCACTCAGAGGATACAAGAGAGACAAAACCATTTCCGTCAAGTTTGAAAACGTCGCTGTTTCGAAGTTAGGAAATCTTGGAAATCATCTCCCAGGAAGTTTTTGTTCATGTACGGTTGCACATGTGCTTGACCGATACGTCCCCTGTATTTTATGAAGTGCTGCTTTTGGTTCTTCTGAGCTTTCAGTTTTCTCCTATAAAATTCAACACTGTCCACTTCTACCAGGAATACAGTAGGGTCTCTGTATACGACAAATAAATCTGGTCTTTGCTGCAAGAACTTTTTAAATTCTTTTCCTGGATAGAACTGTGCGATGAAGAGGCACATATTTCGTGGAGCATGCTCTGAAATGAGAAATCGAGAGAAGTGTTTAGTTAACACATTGGATAAACAATATTGCATACGGGGAAACATTTGTCTAGCATAAGGGTCCATATGACAACGTAAATATGACGTCTGCGATACACACGTACATGTTTTTTGCTTTATACAGGGTTCAACAGACTTGAGAAGAAAAAAATCCAAGGAGTCTAAAAAAATTCTAAGGAGTATAAGAATTTTAAAGGACTTACCATATTTTTTCATGTACATATAAACACAAAGTCAATAAGAAATTGAAAATTCTGAATTTCCTGATAATGAAAATAAAATCAAAAATTCACTCAGAGGATACAAGAGAGACAAAACCATTTCCGTCAAGTTTGAAAACGTCGCTGTTTCGAAGTTAGAAAATCTTGAAAATCATCTCCCAGGAAGTTTTTGTTGATGTACGGTTGCACATGCGGCACTGCTTGACCGATACGTCCCCTGAATTTTATGAAGTGCTGCTTTTGGTTCTTCTGAGCTTTCAGTTTTCTCCTATAAAATTCAACACTGTCCACTTCTACCAGGAATACAGTAGGGTCTCTGTATACGACAAATAAATCTGGTCTTTGCTGCAAGAACTTTTTAAATTCTTTTCCTGGATAGAACTGTGCGATGAAGAGGCACATTATTCGTGGAGCATGCTCTGAAATGAGAAATCGAGAGAAGTGTTTAGTTAACACATTGGATAAACAATATTGCATACGGGGAAACATTTGTCTAGCATAATGGTCCATATGACAACGTAAATATGACGTCTGCGATACACACGTACATGTTTTTTGCTTTATACAGGGTTCAACAGACTTGAGAAGAAAAAAATCCGAGGAGTCTAAAAAAATTCTAAGGAGTATAAGAATTTCAAAGGACTTACCATATTTTTTCATGTACATATAAACACAAAGTCAATAAGAAATTCAAAATTCTGAATTTCCTGATAATGAAAATAAAATCAAAAATTCACTCAGAGGATACAAGAGAGACAAAACCATTTCCGTCAAGTTTGAAAACGTCGCTGTTTCGAAGTTAGGAAATCTTGGAAATCATCTCCCAGGAAGTTTTTGTTCATGTACGGTTGCACATGTGCTTGACCGATACGTCCCCTGTATTTTATGAAGTGCTGCTTTTGGTTCTTCTGAGCTTTCAGTTTTCTCCTATAAAATTCAACACTGTCCACTTCTACCAGGAATACAGTAGGGTCTCTGTATACGACAAATAAATCTGGTCTTTGCTGCAAGAACTTTTTAAATTCTTTTCCTGGATAGAACTGTGCGATGAAGAGGCACATATTTCGTGGAGCATGCTCTGAAATGAGAAATCGAGAGAAGTGTTTAGTTAACACATTGGATAAACAATATTGCATACGGGGAAACATTTGTGGAGCATAAGGATCCATATGACAACGTAAATATGACGTCTGCGATACACACGTACATGTTTTTTTGCTTTATACAGGGTTCAACAGACTTGAGAAGAAACAAATCCAAGGAGTCTCAAAAAATTCTAAGGAGTATAAGAATTTTAAAGGACTTACCATATTTTTTCATGTACATATAAACACAAAGTCAATAAGAAATTGAAAATTCTGAATTTCCTGATAATGAAAATAAAATCAAAAATTCACTCAGAGGATACAAGAGAGACAAAACCATTTTCGTCAAGTTTGAAAACGTCGCTGTTTCGAAGTTAGGAAATCTTGGAAATCATCTCCCAGGAAGTTTTTGTTGATGTATGGTTGCACATGTGGCTCTGCTTGACCGATACGTCCCTTGAATTTTATGAAGTGCTGCTTTTGGTTCTTCTGAGCTTTCAGTTTTCTCCTATAAAATTCAACACTGTCCACTTCTACCAGGAATACAGTAGGGTCTCTGTATACGACAAATAAATCTAGTCTTTGCTGCAAGAATTTTTTAAATTCTTTTCCTGGATAGAACTGTGCGATGAAGAGGCACGTATTTCGTGGAGCATGCTCTGAAATGAGAAATCGGGAGAAGGGTTTAGTTAACACATTGGATAAACAATATTGCATACGGGGAAACATTTGTCGAGCATAAGGGTCCATATGACAACGTAAATATGACGTCTGCGATACACACGTACATGTTTTTTGCTTTATACAGGGTTCAACAGACTTGAGAAGAAAAAAATCCAAGGAGTCTAAAAAAATTCTAAGGAGTATAAGAATTTTAAAGGACTTACCATATTTTTTCATGTACATATAAACACAAAGTCAATAAGAAATTGAAAATTCTGAATTTCCTGATAATGAAAATAAAATCAAAAATTCACTCAGAGGATACAAGAGAGACAAAACCATTTTCGTCAAGTTTGAAAACGTCGCTGTTTCGAAGTTAAGAAATCTTGGAAATCATCTCCCAAGAAGTTTTTGTTGATAAACGGATGCACATGCGGCTCTGCTTGACCGATACGTCCCCTGAATTTTTTATGAAGTGCTGCTTTTGGTTCTTCTGAGCTTTCAGTTTTCTCCTATAAAATTCAACACTGTCCACTTCTAGGAGAAATACAGTAGGGTCTATGTACACGACAAATAAATCTGGTCTTTGCTACAAGAACTTTTTAAATTCTTTTCCTGGATAGAACTGTGCGATGAAGAGGCACATATTTCGTGGAGCATGCTCTGAAATGAGAAATCGAGAGAAGTGTTTAGTTAACACATTGGATAAACAATATTGCATACGGGGAAACATTTGTCTAGCATAATGGTCCATATGACAACGTAAATATGACGTCTGCGATACACGTACATGTTTTTTGCTTTATACAGGGTTCAACAGACTTGAGAAGAAAAAAATCCAAGGAGTCTAAAAAAATTCTAAGGAGTATAAGAATTTCAAAGGACTTACCATATTTTTTCATGTACATATAAACACAAAGTCAATAAGAAATTCAAAATTCTGAATTTCCTGATAATGAAAATAAAATCAAAAATTCACTCAGAGGATACAAGAGAGACAAAACCATTTCCGTCAAGTTTGAAAACGTCGCTGTTTCGAAGTTAGGAAATCTTGGAAATCATCTCCCAGGAAGTTTTTGTTCATGTACGGTTGCACATGTGCTTGACCGATACGTCCCCTGTATTTTATGAAGTGCTGCTTTTGGTTCTTCTGAGCTTTCAGTTTTCTCCTATAAAATTCAACACTGTCCACTTCTACCAGGAATACAGTAGGGTCTCTGTATACGACAAATAAATCTGGTCTTTGCTGCAAGAACTTTTTAAATTCTTTTCCTGGATAGAACTGTGCGATGAAGAGGCACATATTTCGTGGAGCATGCTCTGAAATGAGAAATCGAGAGAAGTGTTTAGTTAACACATTGGATAAACAATATTGCATACGGGGAAACATTTGTGGAGCATAAGGATCCATATGACAACGTAAATATGACGTCTGCGATACACACGTACATGTTTTTTTGCTTTATACAGGGTTCAACAGACTTGAGAAGAAAAAAATCCAAGGAGTCTCAAAAAATTCTAAGGAGTATAAGAATTTTAAAGGACTTACCATATTTTTTCATGTACATATAAACACAAAGTCAATAAGAAATTGAAAATTCTGAATTTCCTGATAATGAAAATAAAATCAAAAATTCACTCAGAGGATACAAGAGAGACAAAACCATTTTCGTCAAGTTTGAAAACGTCGCTGTTTCGAAGTTAGGAAATCTTGGAAATCATCTCCCAGGAAGTTTTTGTTGATGTATGGTTGCACATGTGGCTCTGCTTGACCGATACGTCCCTTGAATTTTATGAAGTGCTGCTTTTGGTTCTTCTGAGCTTTCAGTTTTCTCCTATAAAATTCAACACTGTCCACTTCTACCAGGAATACAGTAGGGTCTCTGTATACGACAAATAAATCTAGTCTTTGCTGCAAGAATTTTTTAAATTCTTTTCCTGGATAGAACTGTGCGATGAAGAGGCACGTATTTCGTGGAGCATGCTCTGAAATGAGAAATCGGGAGAAGGGTTTAGTTAACACATTGGATAAACAATATTCAATACGGGGAAACATTTGTCTAGCATAAGGGTCCATATGACAACGTAAATATGACGTCTGCGTTACACACGTACATGTTTTTTGCTTTATACAGGGTTCAACAGACTTGAGAAGAAAAAAATCCAAGGAGTCTAAAAAAATTCTAAGGAGTATAAGAATTTTAAAGGACTTACCATATTTTTTCATGTACATATAAACACAAAGTCAATAAGAAATTGAAAATTCTGAATTTCCTGATAATGAAAATAAAATCAAAAATTCACTCAGAGGATACAAGAGAGACAAAACCATTTTCGTCAAGTTTGAAAACGTCGCTGTTTCGAAGTTAAGAAATCTTGGAAATCATCTCCCAAGAAGTTTTTGTTGATAAACGGATGCACATGCTGCTCTGCTTGACCGATACGTCCCCTGAATTTTTTATGAAGTGCTGCTTTTGGTTCTTCTGAGCTTTCAGTTTTCTCCTATAAAATTCAACACTGTCCACTTCTAGGAGAAATACAGTAGGGTCTATGTACACGACAAATAAATCTGGTCTTTGCTACAAGAACTTTTTAAATTCTTTTCCTGGATAGAACTGTGCGATGAAGAGGCACATATTTCGTGGAGCATGCTCTGAAATGAGAAATCGAGAGAAGTGTTTAGTTAACACATTGGATAAACAATATTGCATACGGGGAAACATTTGTCTAGCATAAGGGCCCATATGACAACGTAAATATGACGTCTGCGATACACACGTACATGTTTTTTGCTTTATACAGGGTTCAACAGACTTGAGAAGAAAAAAATCCAAGGAGTCTAAAAAAATTCTAAGGAGTATAAGAATTTTAAAGGACTTACCATATTTTTTCATGTACATATAAACACAAAGTCAATAAGAAATTGAAAATTCTGAATTTCCTGATAATGAAAATAAAATCAAAAATTCACTCAGAGGATACAAGAGAGACAAAACCATTTCCGTCAAGTTTGAAAACGTCGCTGTTTCGAAGTTAGAAAATCTTGAAAATCATCTCCCAGGAAGTTTTTGTTGATGTACGGTTGCACATGCGGCACTGCTTGACCGATACGTCCCCTGAATTTTATGAAGTGCTGCTTTTGGTTCTTCTGAGCTTTCAGTTTTCTCCTATAAAATTCAACACTGTCCACTTCTACCAGGAATACAGTAGGGTCTCTGTATACGACAAATAAATCTGGTCTTTGCTGCAAGAACTTTTTAAATTCTTTTCCTGGATAGAACTGTGCGATGAAGAGGCACATTATTCGTGGAGCATGCTCTGAAATGAGAAATCGAGAGAAGTGTTTAGTTAACACATTGGATAAACAATATTGCATACGGGGAAACATTTGTCTAGCATAATGGTCCATATGACAACGTAAATATGACGTCTGCGATACACGTACATGTTTTTTGCTTTATACAGGGTTCAACAGACTTGAGAAGAAAAAAATCCAAGGAGTCTAAAAAAATTCTAAGGAGTATAAGAATTTCAAAGGACTTACCATATTTTTTCATGTACATATAAACACAAAGTCAATAAGAAATTCAAAATTCTGAATTTCCTGATAATGAAAATAAAATCAAAAATTCACTCAGAGGATACAAGAGAGACAAAACCATTTCCGTCAAGTTTGAAAACGTCGCTGTTTCGAAGTTACGAAATCTTGGAAATCATCTCCCAGGAAGTTTTTGTTCATGTACGGTTGCACATGTGCTTGACCGATACGTCCCCTGTATTTTATGAAGTGCTGCTTTTGGTTCTTCTGAGCTTTCAGTTTTCTCCTATAAAATTCAACACTGTCCACTTCTACCAGGAATACAGTAGGGTCCCTGTATACGACAAATAAATCTGGTCTTTGCTGCAAGAACTTTTTAAATTCTTTTCCTGGATAGAACTGTGCGATGAAGAGGCACATATTTCGTGGAGCATGCTCTGAAATGAGAAATCGAGAGAAGTGTTTAGTTAACACATTGGATAAACAATATTGCATACGGGGAAACATTTGTGGAGCATAAGGATCCATATGACAACGTAAATATGACGTCTGCGATACACACGTACATGTTTTTTTGCTTTATACAGGGTTCAACAGACTTGAGAAGAAAAAAATCCAAGGAGTCTCAAAAAATTCTAAGGAGTATAAGAATTTTAAAGGACTTACCATATTTTTTCATGTACATATAAACACAAAGTCAATAAGAAATTGAAAATTCTGAATTTCCTGATAATGAAAATAAAATCAAAAATTCACTCAGAGGATACAAGAGAGACAAAACCATTTTCGTCAAGTTTGAAAACGTCGCTGTTTCGAAGTTAGGAAATCTTGGAAATCATCTCCCAGGAAGTTTTTGTTGATGTATGGTTGCACATGTGGCTCTGCTTGACCGATACGTCCCTTGAATTTTATGAAGTGCTGCTTTTGGTTCTTCTGAGCTTTCAGTTTTCTCCTATAAAATTCAACACTGTCCACTTCTACCAGGAATACAGTAGGGTCTCTGTATACGACAAATAAATCTAGTCTTTGCTGCAAGAATTTTTTAAATTCTTTTCCTGGATAGAACTGTGCGATGAAGAGGCACATTATTCGTGGAGCATGCTCTGAAATGAGAAATCGGGAGAAGGGTTTAGTTAACACATTGGATAAACAATATTCAATACGGGGAAACATTTGTCTAGCATAAGGGTCCATATGACAACGTAAATATGACGTCTGCGTTACACACGTACATGTTTTTTGCTTTAAACAGGGTTCAACAGACTTGAGAAGAAAAAATCCAAGGAGTCTCAAAAAATTCTAAGGAGTATAAGAATTTTAAAGGACTTACCATATTTTTTCATGTACATATAAACACAAAGTCAATAAGAAATTGAAAATTCTGAATTTCCTGATAATGAAAATAAAATCAAAAATTCACTCAGAGGATACAAGAGAGACAAAACCATTTTCGTCAAGTTTGAAAACGTCGCTGTTTCGAAGTTAGGAAATCTTGGAAATCATCTCCCAGGAAGTTTTTGTTGATGTATGGTTGCACATGTGGCTCTGCTTGACCGATACGTCCCTTGAATTTTATGAAGTGCTGCTTTTGGTTCTTCTGAGCTTTCAGTTTTCTCCTATAAAATTCAACACTGTCCACTTCTACCAGGAATACAGTAGGGTCTCTGTATACGACAAATAAATCTAGTCTTTGCTGCAAGAATTTTTTAAATTCTTTTCCTGGATAGAACTGTGCGATGAAGAGGCACGTATTTCGTGGAGCATGCTCTGAAATGAGAAATCGGGAGAAGGGTTTAGTTAACACATTGGATAAACAATATTCAATACGGGGAAACATTTGTCTAGCATAAGGGTCCATATGACAACGTAAATATGACGTCTGCGTTACACACGTACATGTTTTTTGCTTTATACAGGGTTCAACAGACTTGAGAAGAAAAAATCCAAGGGGTCTAAAAAAATCTAAGGAGTATAAGAATTTTAAAGGACTTACCATATTTTTTCATGTATGCCATGCTCTCATGTGTAACACGCACACCTACCCTAATTTTTAATCTCATTTAGAAAGAAACGGATTCTATTCTATTAAAATCTAATAGCTAATGCTAAAATTACAAAATATTCACAATCTCACAATATCTGGTTTCGTAAATTTGAATACGAAATTGCCAGCGAACTATTTCATGCAGTGACCAATGTCTATATATGAAAGTCATATAAGTGCCTATATATACAGAGGCCGCAGTCAGATCCCAAATACTTCACTTTAAAAAAAAAGTCTCTCAAATTGACAGAAAATAACTGTCAATTTTGGCACCAGTGGAAAACCGTTTTATTAACAGAAAATATCTGCATATTTTCATTAAAACCGTTTTTTTCTATTAAAAAAATATTGATTTTATCTGTAAAAATTACAAAATTTGCATTTTATTTACAGGAAAAAACTGTTTTTCTTTAAAACAGTTGTTTTCTGAAAAAAAAATACAATATTTTTCTGTCAAAATGACAAAAATGTCAAATTTGCTGTCAAATTTTATGATTTTTTTTTAAATTGGTACTTCTTTGTTATAGAAGCTTCCGAGGATTAATCGTCAAGCGACCGAGATGTATGATTCTATTAAATCATTTCGTCCTATTTAAAATGGAGTCATATTATTTCCGTATTACTGAATTTAAAAACCGAATTTGTATACTAAAATTTTTTAATTATAGCAAACATATAATCTAGCGACAGTTTTTGGATAGATGTTTCTGGAAAAATAGATATTAAATGGATAAAAGTCTAAATATTAATTTCAAGTTCTGAAATTTTCAATGCTAGGCTTAATTTTCCGATTGGAATTTTCAGTAAATGTCAACAAATGATAAAATGTTGGCAACTTAAAATGTACTTATTTTATTACGGAAATTAATCATATCATAATAACAGACGATATAATTCATTTCACTGAAACTAGTTATAGTACGAACGCACCTCATTTGTCACGTTTGACGTATAATTTCCAACTTGTGTTAAATAGAAAAACATTCATTGATAAGACATATTTGCTTAAGAATTATTTTAAATATGTACGAGTATAGTGTATGTGCGGTGGAGTCCGGCATCATTGGTCGGGTAACCCGCTTTTACCTGAATCCGACTCGGGTCGGGTTGGTGCTATATTTTTTCGTTGCGGGTCGGGTTGACTTTCATTTCGGGTCGGACTCGGACTGACCCGATTTTTAAAAGGAATGTCCAAAGTGTTTTTCCAGATGAAAAATATCTGAACAATAAAACATTTATAACGGACACTCCCGAATAGCGGACATCTCTATTTAGCGAACATTTTTTCAATTCCAAACACTTATATATTTCTATGCGTTTACCTCTGAATAGTGGACACCTCTGAATAGAGAACTGATTCAACGGCAGAATCGTGCGCGGTCGAATTGCATCCCACCTGAAACCAAAAAGTCAATTTGAATAAGTCAACCCGACACCCAACAAAATATTTTTCGACCCGCAATTGGAACCACCAAACCCGAAATAATAATTCAACTCGAACTCGACCCGCAACCCGAAATAAAATGAAAATAATAGTTCGTTTAAATATCATTAAAGAAAACCTTTTTAAAAAATTAAATAAATTAGTTAGCATTACATTAATGCTTCAGGAGCTCCATTTAATCTGTCGTTTAAAATTGTAATATATATATATATATATATATATATATATATATATATATATTAAGAATTTAAAAATATATATGACTAAAATTAAAACATTAATTATAGAAATACAAAGCACTGGCCCATCTTAAAAGCATCATAAAAAAAGCAGAACGCGTTTCGAAATAACCTAGTCATTTTTCACTAGGCGCAAAAAAGCCGTATTTTGAGCGCAAGAGTAAGACATTTATACGTTTTTTGCTAATATGTTACTGTTTCTTTTTTTGTTCTACATTTTCTTTCTCATGTAGTAAAATGAATATATACTCATTCATATTCAAATATGTATTTATTTTCATTTTGAAACATAGTTCAGCTCAAACTTTTAGTAAAAATCCCAGCAGTCTGACTTGCAAAAATCTGACCCGCTAGAAACATTCTAGACAGACCGGGAGGCGGCAGCACAGACAATCACCTCATTGAGTTCACGGTTGAAATTCCATAATTAGTTAAAACTCGATTCGCATATTAAAACTTAATCGGTCTGCCAAGTCATATCTTGGTGGAAAACACGTGAAAACCCGATTTTAGCGGTTGACTCGTAGGTTTACCATTGTGTTTTTCTGCACCCGGTTCTCCATGTTGTCATACCTTTGGATGCAGGAAAACACAATGGCAAACCTACGAGTCAACAACTAAAATCGGGTTTTCGGGTGTTTTCCACCAAGATATGACTTGGCAGACCGATTGCGTTTTAATATGCGAATCGAGTTTTAACTAATTCTGGCATTTCAGCCGTGAACTCAATGAGGTGACTGTCTGTGCTGCCGCCTCCCGGTCTAAGAGTGAGCCCGAAAATTAGATTCATCCCGACCCAAAAAAAGAAAATTAGGGGCAACCTAACCCGATACAAGACTCTATCCAATGATCTTGAGGTGTCCGCTCTTCAGAGGTTTTGCTATATTAGAATATTAAAGAATGTAGACATGCCCCCTTTCTTAAATAAAAGATAAAATTTATGTTAGAGGTTAGAGATAATTGTAGATTAATTTTTATAATTGCATTAAACGTGAATTAATTTATTTTCATTTCGGGTTTGGATCAGGTTGCGAGTCAATACTTTTTTTTTTGTCGGGTTGACTTGCAATGGGATTTTCGGGTTCAGGTAGGATTGTGCCCGACCCGTGCAGGACTCTAATGTGCGATCCTAGATAAAGTTTAGCCTGTAAATGTGGCCTGAGGAAGTTAAATGTTGGACACACCTGTTCTAAAATAATTAATAAAACTAATTTCATGCTAATGGTATTAGTTATTAGCTCTAGCAATTCATTATTCTCATAAATATTTTATAAAATGTTAATAATTTTAATTATTTAATTTATTTAAAAATTACTAACTTGAGTCCCACGCTAATAATTTTTGAATTACTACTCCAATGGTAAAAGCTCTATTTAAAAACAGAGGTCTTACCCAAGAACCTCATTTTCAATTACATGTTATTACATGTAATTGAAACTAGAGCTAATCACTAATACCATTAGCATGAAATTATGTACATGTTACATGTACAGTAGTCTATCACATTCTTTAAACTTTTCTTTAAAAAATTCCACTGCCCTTTTCAGAGACTTTTAAAAGTTGCTCATTAAATAAAAATAGCTAACTTATGAAAAATGTAAAAAACTTTTCAAAACTGACAGTAAATTTTAAAAGAATGTATAAAGGAATTAAATTTAGACATTATAATAGCTCATATTCCTTTAACTTTCAGAGTGTACACTTTTGTGATATAATTTTTTCTGTTCGATAGGAAAATGAGTTATAAAATTTACAGAGGAATTAATGTTCTATTAACTTATACATATGAAATGATAAAAATAAAACCCTTTTTTAAACATTTAAAATTAAATTTAAAGTTTAAAATTAGAAATTCCCAGCTTCTTTCCGAACTCTAAGTCTTCTATTCAAAAAACTCTTTTTGCCCCTGTTAACTTTGTTTCTCAGCCCAACATTTATTACTTCCCAACATCAATTTCGATCCATCTTTAAGATTAAAAGTGCTGACGTTTTTGCTTTTTGCAGCCGTTTGTGGTTTGTGGCGAAGGCTTGGCCAGGCCTTCTTTTCGTCATATGTTCCCAGGCATCAGTAAAGAGCTAATTGATCAATCACAATAAATTACCCTCCCAGTTTGACACTTTCGCCCTCTGCTGGAAAATATTCTAAATATTAATAAAACAGGTGTGCAAACCAACAAGAGCGGAGATTTTGCAGATTTGAGATCCGCGACCATGTAAATTTTATAAAATGAACGTAAATGGCTCGCGGGGCCTCCGATCGAACGCGCTGAGATTGTGTACGATGCAATGCTTCAGTAAACGAATTCGATCTGTAAAAAGGGTCCCGAGTCAAAATTATTTCTCTGGGTCTCCCATTTATTCGTGATATATGTATATTGTTAACTCTAAAGCAATAGGAGTCCATCCAACGAAATATTTGTCCCATTTTTTATGGAAAAATTTGGACTTCGAGGGATTTTCACGGAGGGTGCTGAACAAGAACATGTCGTTATAACGGATATTTCTTTCTATTGGTTTCGCTCTAGCGTAACTAGACTATAATCATTATTTCATTTGCCGAAAAGTTATTACTTGAGCACCACGCCCTATATAATTTTTGAATTACTATGCCAATGGTATAAGCTCTTAAAAACAGAGTCAAAAAAAGTTACCTAAAAATCTCATTTTTAACTCCATATAATCCACTGGTCTACAACATTCTTTAAGCTTTTCTTTAAAAAATTCTCCTGTCCTTTCGGAGACTTTTAAAAGTTGTTCGTCAAATCTTGCTACTCGCTTATTTTCCAAGTGGAACAGATAATCGTTGTCTTTAAAGACATCCTCCAACTCCCGGGCATCCCTGGAGTGTCTCTCGAAATAGCGTTTGGCAGCGGAAGGCGCTCTAGATGTCCTCTTCAGTAAAACGGATACGGGGACATAGTCCTCGGAAGTGATGATGCCGGTAAAGAAATCTTGAGCAGCTGCATAATCGTCATCCTACATGATTGTAACCAAAAACTGAAGATTAAAAAAAGGATAATATTAATCCAAATGAAATTATGTCATGAAAACAAATAACTATTTTAAAATATATGAAGTAGACATTCGTTTTATATCAAAAACGAGTATGTTGCGGTCATCACAAAACTTTCTTCTAAATCTATATCAATCAAGTTGTCTGCAACTGAAATCAGATAATCGTTGTCTTTAAAGAAATCCTCCAACTCTCGGGCATCCCTGCAGTGTTTCTCGAAATAGCGTTTGGTAGCAGTAGGCGCTCTAGATGTCCTCTTCACTAAAACGGACACGGGGACAATGTCCTCGAAAGTGATGATGCCGGTAAAGAAATCTTGAGCAGCTGCATAATCGTCATCCTGCATGATTGTAACCAAAAACTGAAGATTAAAAAAAGGATAATATTAATCCAAATGAAATTATGTCATGAAAACAAATAACTATTTTAAAATATATGAAGTAGACATTCGCTTTATATCAAAAAAGAGTATGTTGTGGCCATCACAAAACTTTCTTCTATATCTATATAAATCAAGTTGTCTGCAACTGAAATCAGATAATCGTTGTCTTTAAAGAAATCCTCCAACTCTCGGGCATCCCTGCAGTGTCTCTCGAAATAGCGTTTGGTAGCAGTAGGCGCTCTAGATGTCCTCTTCACTAAAACGGACACGGGGACAATGTCCTCGGAAGTGATGATGCCGTTAAAGAAATCTTGAGCAGCTGCATAATCGTCGTCCTGCATGATTGTAACCAAAACCTAAAGATTCAAAAAAGGATAATATTAAACCAAATGAAATTATGTCATGAAAACAAATAACTATTTTAAAATATATGAAGTAGACATTCGCTTTATATCAAAAACGAGTATGTTGTGGCCATCACAAAACTTTCTTCTATATCTATATAATTCAAGTTGTCTGCAACTGAAATCAGAAAATCGTTGTCTTTAAAGAAATCCTCCAACTCCAGGGCATCCCTGCAGTGTCTCTCGAAATAGCATTTGGTAGCAGTAGGCGCTCTAGATGTCCTCTTCACTAAAACGGACACGGGGACATAGTCCTCGGAAGTGATGATGCCGGTAAAGAAATCTTGAGCAGCTGCATAATCGTCATCCTACATGATTGTAACCAAAAACTGAAGATTAAAAAAAGGATAATATTAATCCAAATGAAATTATGTCATGAAAACAAATAACTATTTTAAAATATATGAAGTAGACATTCGTTTTATATCAAAAACGAGTATGTTGCGGTCATCACAAAACTTTCTTCTAAATCTATATCAATCAAGTTGTCTGCAACTGAAATCAGATAATCGTTGTCTTTAAAGAAATCCTCCAACTCTCGGGCATCCCTGCAGTGTTTCTCGAAATAGCGTTTGGTAGCAGTAGGCGCTCTAGATGTCCTCTTCACTAAAACGGACACGGGGACAATGTCCTCGAAAGTGATGATGCCGGTAAAGAAATCTTGAGCAGCTGCATAATCGTCATCCTGCATGATTGTAACCAAAAACTGAAGATTAAAAAAAGGATAATATTAATCCAAATGAAATTATGTCATGAAAACAAATAACTATTTTAAAATATATGAAGTAGACATTCGCTTTATATCAAAAAAGAGTATGTTGTGGCCATCACAAAACTTTCTTCTATATCTATATAAATCAAGTTGTCTGCAACTGAAATCAGATAATCGTTGTCTTTAAAGAAATCCTCCAACTCTCGGGCATCCCTGCAGTGTCTCTCGAAATAGCGTTTGGTAGCAGTAGGCGCTCTAGATGTCCTCTTCACTAAAACGGACACGGGGACAATGTCCTCGGAAGTGATGATGCCGTTAAAGAAATCTTGAGCAGCTGCATAATCGTCGTCCTGCATGATTGTAACCAAAACCTAAAGATTCAAAAAAGGATAATATTAAACCAAATGAAATTATGTCATGAAAACAAATAACTATTTTAAAATATATGAAGTAGACATTCGCTTTATATCAAAAACGAGTATGTTGTGGCCATCACAAAACTTTCTTCTATATCTATATAATTCAAGTTGTCTGCAACTGAAATCAGAAAATCGTTGTCTTTAAAGAAATCCTCCAACTCCAGGGCATCCCTGCAGTGTCTCTCGAAATAGCATTTGGTAGCAGTAGGCGCTATAGATGTCCTCTTCACTAAAACGGACACGGGGACATAGTCCTCGGAAGTGATGATGCCGGTAAAGAAATCTTGAGCAGCTACATAATCGTCGTCCTGCATGATTGTAACCAAAACCTAAAGATTAAAAAAAGGATAATATTAAACCAAATGAAATTACGTCATGAAAACAAATAACTATTTTAAAATATATGAAGTAGACATTCGTTTTTTATCAAGAACGAGTATGTTGTGGCCATCACAAAACTTTCTTCTATATCTATATAAATCAAGTTGTCTGCAACTGAAATCAGATAATCGTTGTCTTTAAAGAAATCCTCCAACTTCCGGGCATCCCTGCAGTGTCTCTCGAAATAGCGTTTGGTAGCAGTAGGCGCTCCAGATGTCCTCTTCACTAAAACGGACACGGGGACAATGTCCTCGGAAGTGATGATGCCGGTAAAGAAATCTTGAGCAGCTGCATAATCGTCGTCCTGCATGATTGTAACCAAAACCGAAAGATTAAAAAAAAGGTAATATTGATCCAAATGAAATTATGTCATGAAAACAAATAACTATTTTAAAATGTATGAAGTAGACATTCACTTCATATCAAAAACGAGTATGTTGTGGCCATCACAAAACTTTCTTCTATATCTATATAAATCAAGTTGTCTGCAACTAAAATCAAATGGCAATCTATATTAGTGATGGGCATAACGATTATTTTGATTATTCGAATGAATCATTCGGGCATGCGCAGAAGCATATCTGTAACAAAACACATTTTCCATTTTTATCTGGCGTCTAATCTAATTCTAATTAAAATCAGAAACTTCTTTATTTATTCAAAATTTCTGGTAGTAATTGAATAATAAAAAATTTGAAATCTGACAGATATGCTTCTCCGCATGTCTGAATGATTCATTCGAATAATCAAAATAATCGTTATGCCCATCACTAATCTATATGTTCTTGAGATTTAGCTATCGCGGAAATTAGGACATAGCAGCGACATCTGTTGGGCGGTATAAACCCAAATCTAATAAGGATCTTTTTATGTCAAGGTATAACAGAATATAAAATTTGATGAAATTCCGTGTATTAGCTCTTGGGGTGTAGCTAAGGCGGGAATCGCGAAAAATTTAACATAACAGCACCACCTGCTGGTCGATATACATCAAAACCTAACTAGAGTTTATTTATGTCAAAGTCTAACAAAATAGAAAGTTTGATAAAATTCCTCGCTTTTGTTCTTGATATATACTAGCTATCGCAGAAATCATGAAAAATGCAGCATAGCAGCACCACCGATTTACCCGCATTAGTTTATGTCAAGGTCTAACTGAATCTGAAGTTTGATTGAATTAAATGCATTAACGCGAATAAGGTTGCCAGATTGGCGGTTTTAGCGTATCAGGAGTGACATTTCGATCAACATTTATTTCATTATACTTTCTGTTGACAGATTCCATTTATATATAGGTGTTTTTTAATAAACCAATTTTTTTTTCTCTTAGTGTTTATTACTTTAAATCATCTGCAAACTATTTATTTTTTAAATAATTAAACGTAATTTGGCGAAATTGGGCCACCTTTGTACCCATGTGTAAAAAGCTATTTATTTTAACAAAAGGAATTGCTTATTATTTATTTAATAGACTTCATTAATTAAATACAAAACTTATTTAAATTTCTATTTTTATTTATTTTATAATTTCCCAAGTTAATAATAGTATTATTTTATTTATTTTTTTACCTCTGCTGTGGGACTAGCTTAGTATGATATTCTTAAAATATCTAGTACCAACGCTTATGAAATTATTTTTTATTCAATAGACTAGCAAACTACACCAGCTACGCTGGTCAATTTCTCTTAACGAACTTTTAATCAAACAAAATATGGAAGTTTCATAATTCACTCTTATATTTTAACAGAATAATAAGTCTACTATAATTTGTGACTCGTGCCAATATACACGTCAGGACACGTCGCACATATCATTATCTTTTTACGCATGAAGGTTTCGCTATGGTACTCCATTGCGAAATTTGGTAATTTTTGAAATTCAATATTTGAAAAACAGCATAATAATTTGATTTGAAATTTATATCAAGAAAAATACAATTTTTTACCTTTCAAATCAGTTTGTCTAACAATTTTCTGACAAATACTTTTCGAGCTATTATTTTTTTTCAGTCAATTCAAATGTTTCATTTTCCGAGATTAATTTGTAGCAACAATTGGCGAAAAACCCAATCGTCAGCAACGCATAGCTTTTTATTAAAGAGGCTGATGGAGCAAGGATTGTCATCATCAATTTGCCACCATCACTTCGGTCCTGTAAAATCGGTTCTGTAGTTCCAGAGATTCCATAGAAATTGTAATTTAGTATGATTTTAGAACGCTTTTCGCTCATTTCACCCTTTTAAATTTCGATTTTTTTAATTATTATTCTTAGAGAGCATTTATATCTTATAAGTAACTACAATGCCAAATTTCAAGTTTCCTGCTCCTTCAGTATAAAAATGTCGCAATTTTCGAACATTTTTCGCTCTTGCACCCCATTGGGGTTAGTGGCACCGACATAAAATATAGCCTATGTTGGAGCAGGGGTTGTCACCATCAATTTGCCACCATCACTTTTGAAATCGGTTCGGTAGTTCCGGAGATTCCATAGAAATTGTAATTTAGAATGTTTTTAGAACGCTTTTTGCTCATCTCACACCTTTTAAATTTTGATTTTTTTTAAAATTTGTTCTTAGAGAGCATTTACATCTTATAAGTAACTAATATGCCAAATTTGAAATTTCTAGCTCTTTCAGTATAAAAAAAATGCAATTTTAGAATGTTTTTCGCTCCTGCACCCCCCTGGGATTAGTGGCACCGACATAAAATATAGCCAATGTTGGAGCAGGGATTGTCACCATCAATTTGCCTCCATCACTTTTGAAATAGGTTCTGTAGTTCCAAAGATTCCATACAAATTGTAATTTAGAATGTTTTTAGAACGCTCTTCGCTCATTTCACCCTTTTAAATTTCATTTAAAAAAAAATTTGTTCTTAGAGAGCATTTGCATCTTATAAGTAGCTACAATGCCAAATTTCAAATTTCTAGCTCCTTCAGTATACAAAAAATCGCAATTTTAGAACGTTTTTCGCTCCTGCACCCCCCATGGGGTTAGTGGCATCGACATAAAATATAGCCTATGTTGGAGAATGGGTTGTCACCATCAATTTGCCACCATCACTTTTGAAATGGGTTTGGTAGTTCCAGAGATTACCCCCTACAAACAAACAAACGAACAAAAAACAATCTTTACTCCTTTTTTATATTTGTATAGATAAAGACATAAATGTATGCAAATGAGCTTATCAGTAAATAACTTAAATGTATATAAAAATATAACTGCAACTGTATATTAATCCTTTCTACAGTTATTGTTTAAACTTTATTGTTATTTAATAATAACTATATGGAACCCGTCAAAACTTGACGGAAAAAATGCTATAACAATATCAGTAAAATAAGCTTCTTTATTATTTAAGAAGGGGTGCGTATGAAAAAGTCTTTTAAATATTTTATTTTAAAAGTTTTTTTCCCCCGGTGAAATACGGTACCATTTCCGATGCAAATTCCAAACAAACAATCCGTAAACAACTGTTTAATGTAAATAAGTTCGACATTACCGCCATATTCACCACTGCAAAAAGAAAATTTCATGGACCTATCTATGAAGTATCATACAAATACAGTCGAAGCACCTTATAACGAAATCGAAAGTGCTCCAAAGATTTGCTCGTTATAAAGTGCTTTTGTTAAAACGTTATAACGAATTAATTCGTTATACAGTAAGAAATCCAATTATCCGGATTAATGTGCTCTGAACGTAATCTGATTATGCATAAGTCAGGATATTGGAGACAATCATAAAAAAAGTCTGTTTATTTCTTTAAGATCTCTTAAAATTGTTTTTGTTAAAAAAAAAAAAAAAAAAAAAAAAAAAAAAGCTAGATCTCATGTATTCATATTAAATTAATGCTTCACAGGAAAAATTACTTTTACTAGAAAGAGTGAAAAGAAGAAAAGCGTTGATTTAAAAAGAAATTTCAAGATAATTATATTTTTACGAATGTTACACGTACAATTCATATCATATTTTTTTTTATTTTGTGATTATTCATCTGGATAACTGGATTTCAGATAATTAGAGTTTTGTTGTTTCATTTTAACGGTATATGTATAGTATATATTACTATGCTACATATGAAAAAAAACTGGGCAAATTAAAAAAATATATATTATTAATTTAATTCTGTTAAAGGAAACTTTTACATACCTATATTGGTTTGAAGAATGAAGTTAACAAGCTCTGCTTTCTTTTCTTTACAGCATTATCTAATAATGTAAGCTCTATCTTGTCAACATACATATTAATTTCATTCGCTAACAAGTTTTTATTACGCATGTAACACACAATTTTCTGTAAATACTCGAGTGCATCAGATGGTAAAAGTTTCTGGCAAATTTCTACAAATCCTTCTTGCTCACTGACACTGCCATCAGACAACTCATATTTAACTTTTTTGGCGCTATTCTCTTTATTGAACGTTATAAAGTATTGATCAAAGTTATAAAGTGATATGCTTTTTCATGCAAAATACTTCCACTAACGGGATTTTTTTGGATCTTGCATCCTTAAACCATGAAAATAATACTTCCTCCACATCTGCATATTTTGCTGTACGTAAACGTTTAAACGAAGAGAAAACTGCATCCTTTTCGAAAATTTTAAGAATTTTTTCTCGATCTTTCAGTATTGTGCTGAGAGTCCTAATCCTAATTTTTTTCGCTACATCGCTTTTTATAACATAATTCTGGGAAGCATTTTATAATTTCGACTTTCTCTTCTAAACTCAACCATTTTCTTTTGTCAGACACAGCCAGCGTACAGAGTTTTAAAAATTAACACGCCATAAATTTACAGTCAAAGCAAATGTCAATGAAATCAGTCGTCGAATAAAAAAGAACATAATACAGTTCTGCTAAGCTGTCGTCTTTCTGTCTGTCTTAAAACACTGCGCCTCCCCCAAATCTCTCCTGGAACTATTGAAAATATGTGATTGGCCGTAGAGAAAAAGATTGAAAGTTATGTCATAGGGGGAAAAAAACTAGTAATTAAGAAAAAAAATATTTCCCGTGTTAAGTAAAAAAAAAGTGAAAAATTCGCTATATCGTTTTTATTGCACTGTTCATGCTCGAATTCTTTTCGTTATATCGTGCTTTTCGTTATAAATATTTCGTTATATCGTTTCGAATTCAGTATTCTTTAACATGCAGACCAACTAAATGGTAATGAACATTTCGTTATATCGTGCTTTTCGTTATATCGTAATTCGTTATAAAGTGCTTCAACTGTAGTATATTCCTATACGTCCATATCATATTCAGTAAATAAAGCACACATCTATCTCCCTGTGATAATGCAACCGAGTGAACTTTTATGTGGATATGCATTGCATCTGTTCAAAAGCAAGGTCGAAATTAGACGTTAAAAAAGTTTTAAAATGTTTAAATTAAAAGTTTTAAAATGTCCTCTTTAATCATTGTTTGTTTCAAATCCATATTTTCTAAAATGCATCCATTGTTTTAAGCCAATCAATTTTTACGTAAAGATGGAGAAATTTTTTTACAATAATAATATACAATCTGCAGATAATGCAGATGATGCTGATTTTTGATGTTTTCAAGTATAATTTATTTGTATGGTTTTTTCGGTTCCTTTCCATAATCATGATTATCCCTCTTCCACATTCGTGATCTTTTCCCTCTTATACAGTGAAATACACCATGGATCTTTAAAATAATAATAAAATACAATTCCAAACATATTCTGATGCAACACATACATCAACATGAATTCAACATGATATCAATTTTATGTTAAGCATAAATTGAAAATCGTTTTTTTTTGTTTGAAAGATTTCAGTTTAGCGCCAAAATGCTCTATCTTATGGTTAATCTAATTTTATGATTTATTCAGAGGTTTTTTAAAAATTATTTTCTTCACTTTTTATGTTGGTTAGGGAAATCAATTTCCAATTGTGGCAAATTTCCCAGGTGCTATTTTATATTACTGAAGCAAACTGGCGGCCATTGTTGAGATAGATTAAAAAAATAATTCATGCTGGAAAATTATTTAAAATGTTGTTAAATTAAGCGGCAGTTTTCAAATAAATTTCATTCGAAAGTTAACATTTTTATAATCGATGATGTATAAATTGGAATTGTACGGTATTTAGAAGTGATGTAAGCGCGATAAAAACAAAAGCGATAGCGCCGTTTGTTGTCACAATCGTTATACATTCTACTCTTTATAATGAAGAATTTAAAAATCGGTTAAAATTACGTCATATTGACACAATCCTATAATTTTTTTTAGACTTATCAATGTAAAAATGCTTTTCAAGATAAGCATAGCGTCATTTTCACAGCCGCAAACTTTTCACACGTACTTTATATACGTTGCTTTTATGCTTAACCACCATGTATACAAATAAAAATTATTTTGTATTTAATTGTACTGAAAAAATGGCATCTGTCGTATATACCCTGTCCAGATGGTGGCTCATACCGCGACATACGTAATACGTAATAATAAGTCGTACTCTCTTGTTTTTCAGATTCAAAGTTTGAGAAACATTAATCGTATTTTTAAACACATTAATTACATATGCCCTTCAATTTCATACGATTTATAAGAATTTTGATACTTCTCCGTTATCCGGTCGACCACTTTCCATTAAGAAAATAACTATTGCTTAACTATAGGATTTTAACGCCAAAAATGTATTATCGTGGCGTCAAACTCACTTTACGTCAAATGCGTTACACGTGCTTGTTATCTCATCAAGTGATGTTTAATTCGACGTTTAATGTATTTTTAATGATGTTTTACTGATTTATTAGTTAATTCATTAATTAAAATAGAAATTACATCTTCGACAACATGATATTAAAAGCGAAAAAACATTGAAAAAATGTTGCGATGCGCAGTTATGTACAATAGATCAATTTTAACTGACGTCACAAACATTTATCCAGCAGTCGAGAGAGATAATTTAGAAAAATAATTTAATTAAATAAATTTCCAAGGATTTTTTTTGTTTCTATTTTCATTAATATATTGTAAATTTTATTGTTTAAAGTTACTGATAAATGATACTTTAGTGAATTGGGCTTTTCCAAATTTATTTCTTTTTTTTTTTCTGAGATTCTAATGGCAACCTTCTTCCATTTGTTTATTGGGTGCTACAGTTTGGCGAATAATTTGGTGATAGTTTTTTTTTTTGTGGATAGTGGTCGATGGAATAATGGAGAAGTACCAGAATATTAACTAAGCTCAAACTAAGAAAAAAATTCCGACCAAATAATTGTATTTCGTTAAGAATTAAATTTTCTTATTTTGAATCTCCTAAAGAAACAATGATCATGGATTTAATTAATTCTGCAAGATGCGGTGCACCCAAACAATTTTGATTAAATCGGCACAGATGTCGCAGGGCGATTAACTTTATGACGTCATAGCAGAAGTAAAATTTGAATTTAAAATTACGTCTAATTAATAAAATTTTCGAACAAACGAATGTACGATAACAAATCTGTGTCCAAATATCTTTCATTTAAAAAAAGAATGATGTAATTTGATGCAGCAGTTTCTTCTCACGGACTATCGATAGAAATCATTTAGCGTTTTAAATATATAGATAATCTTAGTTTTTTAAATGTTGTATGTTCTGCTTGCCAATTAATATTGCTTTAAATTAACATTTAAAAGAATTTAAACAATGCATATAATTTAAATTTAATTGAAATAGTTTTTGATTTTTACAAAATTAATAGTTAAACAAATGTCTTTGTTTATTTTTTGCATTCTATCTTTAATATATTTTTTATTACCTATTAAATACAATTTTTTGTGAATATTTTACTATTGCCTTCTTTTTCGATGTAACATGCTGGAAATGTACCTTTGATTGTCTCTAAAAATAGAACTAAAAATAATATTCCACTGAAATATTTCAGGTGAGCAGCGCGTTCCTGACGGAAAAACCTTTGTTTCTTTTTTTACTTTCTTCTATCTAATATTATACAAGAAGAAAATGTTAGATTCGTTAAAAATTTCGACTTCCGGTTTTCGACAGATTTTAACGTTTGTAGAAAATTTCTGTCCATGAGTCTGTGTGTGTGTGTGTCTGTCTGTATGTGACAAATTTTGTGGACGCGCTAACTCACGAACTACAGCGTAGAATTGGATGAAATTTCATATGAAGTTCTAAATTACGACTGGATATTTAAATTTGAAGTCTCGTGTCCGCAGAGAATAATTTGTGGCAAGAATTGCAATTTAGCTACGTTGAGTGAAATTTGAAAGAGAAAATAGAGCTGACGCAAGAGCATTATCGAGCTATGATTTTCTGTGGTTTTAATGTAGAGTTAAATCAAGAAGAATGCCTTCAATGTCTACAATTAGCATACAAAAATGAAGCTCCATCTCGTACCACTGCTATTCAAATGGTATACAGAATTTAGAGGAGTGTGGAATTCTCTACTCGAAGAAGATCACATAGGAAGACCTGTGTCAGTTGTAATCTCAAAAAATATGTCAGTTGTACGAAAAATGTTAATCAATGATAATCGTTGTACCTACCAAATGATACAGAAGGAACTTAACATTGGATCTGCAGCTATACATAAAATTATTCATGAAGAACTGCGTATAAAATAATTAGTTTGTCGTTGGGTCCCCTATAATTTAACGGAACGTCTAAAATTGGAAAGTGTCGGGTTCAGTAAAGAAACCCTAAAATCACTTAAGATGGTGACCACCGCATTATTTCTAAAATCATAACTTGTGATATGAGACGTACGTATCTTTTGGACGTTCCAACACGTCAAGGAAGTAAAGTATGGATCTTTGAAGATGACCCCAAATCAACAATGGTGAAAAGACAGCGAGCAATAAAAAAAGTAATGCTTCAGAAGTACAGGGCTGTTCAAAGCCATAACAGCTACAGGAGCAGAAGACAGTTACAGCTAACTAGTACACTATTAAGTGTCTTCCAGAATTCATCAAGAGATAAATGTTAGGGGACTGGTGCTTCACCATGGCAATGAATCTTCTCATTCAGCAAGGATTACAGACGAATTTCTTGAACAAAAAAAAAAAAAAAAAAAAAAAACACTAAAGTGATAGAACATCTACCTTATTCTCCTGATCTTTCTATGTGTGACTTTTGGCTATTTTTTTTAATCTATAGAAAAAAAAAACGTGGGCGTCGTTTTCATTCCGAAGATGAGATTGATGAGACTATAAAAGCATATTTTTCATCATTTCCAAGAAATGGATGACATGGAGCATTTAATCTTTGGAAAATTCGGCTACAAAAGTACATTGGTCTTGAAGGGAACTACTTTAAACACTCCACAAAACTTGGTAACTTTAACTTGCACCATTTAGCCGCATTTCAATGTTTTCATTGAGATCCTTGTATTAGAATACATTATATTGCATATCTATGTAGATTGGGTTCTTTAAAATGTCTGTGTATCTATTGTAGTTTTTCCTATTAAACGGTTATTTGGATTACTGCCCAATATCGCGAGGTCGCCTTAATCAAAGGACAAACATTTCCGTTTCCGTAAAATAATTAGAACAACGTACTCCAGCCGTCAATGACCTGAGTTACGATATACTGAACTCATAAATCGTAAAACTAATTGTCTAAGAAGAAATAAACAGCTTAATTTTTGAAGTACAGTGGCTGCCCAAATTGAGTATTCAACACTTTTTATCTTCTTCAAAAGTTATACAAGCGTTATATTAGATTCTCATTTAAGTTTAACGGTTGAAGAAACGGTAAAAAATGTATAAAACTAATAACATCATTAAAATACACGGCAAACGATTTTCCCCATAGACCTTAATGTAATGGAATTCTTTCAAGTTCCGCTGTCAACGAACTATAAATGCTACACACCTCGAACATCATGGCAAGGTAAACCGCAATAACGTTTATCAATTACATGGAAATCCGGGTATATTTACGTGAGTTAGAGCACAGACAGACAAATCGAATTTATAAATACTTCTCAACTATGTTGGAAAGATGTTATAATAAAGAAAACTGCTCGGTTAAACTGAGGGCATTCAGATCACAGGCTATTCACACTAATTGTATATTATACTCTTATTTCAAAGAATTTGAAATAAGCCCCTCGAAAAATAGACAAATCGACAATATATTAACGGGGGCTCATCCTCCTGTTCCCCCTTATAATTAACCAATGAACTCCCATAGCTAATCAGAGAAGCACCTTATTACAATGAACATATATACAAAATTTGAAGAAAATCGGATAATTCTGCATGAAAAACCCATATATAAAAAATAAGGGGGAATTAGCCCCCCGTATACTCCTTTATACTTAACCAATGAACCCCCAAAACTACTCAGGGAAGCTCCTTATCAAATTGAACCTATATACAAAATTTGAAAAAAATCGGATAATTCTGCACAAAAAACCCATTTATCTAAATTAAGGGAGAGGAATTACCCCCCCCCCCCGTATCCCCCTTTATACTTAACCAATGAACTCACAAAACTAATCAGGGAAGAGCCTTATCACAATGAACCTATATGCAAAATTTGAAGAAAATCGGATATTTCTGCATGAAAAACCCAATTATCTAAATTAACCCTTACAGGACCATAAGATGTCCAAGACTAAATATGCCAATACAACACAATATTTTAGCTATTGTGGGTGAAAAGTAAGAGAATATCACCAGAAAAACATAGCAGGGTGTATAGGTTTCCTATAATTTCATGGGAAATATTTTTCCCTATGGACCATAAAAGTAAATAAACGAAGTGTTAGGTTTATTATATCGGTATTTTATTTATTGCTTTGTAATACAAAAAACATAATAAAAATTATCAGAGAAGTAAAATAAATAGTTAGTTATGGTATTCTAATTTTCTCAAGTCCAAAACACTTTCAAGATATTATTAGTTCAGCCCGCGAATGTTTTGGTTTTGGCGCAATAAAGTTTGACAGTTCTTTTTATTATTATTCGTTCAGAAACACATTTGCCGCCTTGGACATACGTTTTATTTTGACATTCAGTAAAAAAAATACCGATTCAATAATAATTGAACAATCGATAACGATTTTTGTAGAAGGGAAAAATATTTCCCTTGAGCGTGAAAGGGTTAAGGAGGGGAGGTTAGCTCCCGTCCCCCCTATACTTAACCAATGAACCCCTAAAACTAATCAGGGAAGCGCCTTATCACAATGAACCTATAAACAAAATTTGAAGCAAAACGGTTATTTCTATCAAGAGTTATCGCGTTACGTACATACATACGTACATACAGAACCGGCGAGCACATTAGCTCTCAGGCTTTGATAGCCTGTGAGCTAAAGAGGGAATATAAATAATTATAACTATTAAAAATATTTTTTTTAAAGAAATTCTTTAAGGGTGTCTATTACTGGCACATATATACTATTTCTATATTTCATATATATTATTTCTGTTGCTAACATCCCTTTTTCTATGCATTTACACAACGCACAACAATGAATGAGGTATCATTTGAAAAGTTTTTGAACTTTCTTCTGACATAGTACATTCACATTTCGTTAAAACATGTTTTTTGATTAAAAATTGCAGTTAATCAAAAAATAAGTCATCATTGTTTTCAAAAATGGAATGAAAGGTTTTTCCTCATATCATTGTTGCCACAAAAATAAAATACCGCATTATATCGTGCTCAACAATGATATATATATAAATATATATATATATATATATATATATATATATATAATAGTACAAAAAAGATAAAGTGCACGCACAAGTTTATTTTTATATTTATGATTAAAAAGCAAAATTCAAATTCAAATGCATAGAAGAAAAAGACGCCATCGATCGATCGAAGCAGTTGTATTTAATGTGTAGCCTAAAATGTATGCTATATTACATTTATTTAAATTCTATTTTATATGTATTCAATTTATTTTCTTTATCGCGTGTTCTCGCCGAAGTGGATGACATCATCCGCTAATGCAGTTAAAATAAGATTGTTATTTTTTGTTTCTCGGGCGTGCCTTTTGCTATCTTTATTATTATATTATTATTATTTTTACCGTAATTTTGATGGAATAAATGAGACGGTATTCTGTCTTTACTAATGCTGTTTGCAGATATTTTTAATCCTTAATTTTTTTTAGAAGTTTAAACCTGCACTAAAAAAATATTAGACAGCAGTGCGAAATCCTCCCACGGGTTCACTGGTTATTGTATATTTCAGGGTTTGCCTAAAGAGGCAGAACCAATTACATGGTAATTTGCAGCATAGCTTTTTTCTTTCTTTCTTTTTCTTTTTTGCGGATTGTACAGCTTAAACTGCAACTTTTTTTTTTCTGTGTCAGTTCCCTCCCTGCATATGGAAATTTAGGTATACCTATGTCTCCATCCATGGTTACATATCTTTTAAATCCTAAGTTTGGTTGGATTAAACTATAAAATCTATCTTAGTTTAAAAAATACTCAAAAATTCGTTATTTTTACATTTTCACAATTTAAATATTAAATAAAATTTCTATTTAATGATATTTTTTCCCCTTTTTACATAAAATTTTATAAACAATTAAATTAAAATATTTCAGTACTTTACTTACAAAAATATTGCTTATTTTTTAGAAATATTTTGTGCTGTTAAATTATTAACAGGGTTCCTACACAGTTTTGGTAAAAACATTACCTAACTTTTCCAGGTTTACCCTGACTTTTTTGCAAAAATGTCCCTGACCTTTCTTAGTAAAAATTTGGCTTATACATTGTTGTAAAACGCTCCAAAATGGACACTTCCTAGTTACAGACAGTTGCTAAGTTCCATAAAAATGCATTACTCTAATAGGAATATCCCTTTTCTTTTACAAAAACACTTATATGGACACTTATTTCATAGTTCCTAATATTGGAAAAAGATATCTAAAATAAGGAAGTGATATTGCCTACAGCTAAACAAAAAGTGCAAAACACTGAAATGATAAGATTTGTAATCAGATATTCAAGAGAACAAAGTCAAACAAAGTTTTCATCCAAGTGCCATAACATTCTATTTCAAACTGTAACTTGCAGCATAAAGCTATATTGTCTTCATCCAATAATTAAGTTAGTGGAACTAAACCCTGCCATGTTGATAATTATTTAATTATTATAGCTATAATTTCAAACCTACAGATTTATTTTTTGGGTCTCTTAAAATCTTTGAATTTTTGTAATCCCAGAGTTTGCATTTAGATTACAGAAATTAAAAATGTAATAATAATGCTCAATGTGAACTAAAAGCTTCCTGTTAAGCCATAGTTATAAAAGAATGTTTAGTATTTATCTAAATTATATTTACTTAGTTAAAAAACTGTTGGCATGCTGTCAATACATACAGTTTTACAGTAAAGAAATAAATAACAGTACTAACACTGATCTGATATATTGACTGCACTTGGTGCAAACAAATTAAAAAATGCAAAAAAAAAAAAAAAAAAAAAAAAAAAATCGTTGTTCTAAGTAATACATATGATAGCTCTTGTGTTAAAAGAAAAAGAGCCATATTCAGCATTATTTAGTCAAAGCAAATATCTCGCTGTTATCTATAATACTAATAAATGAAAGTTTCACTCTGTTTGTGTATCAGCGATGACTAGCAAAATAAATGCAAATAGCAGCCTGAAAATTTGAGTAAAACTGTCCAAGGCAGGTGCTGATAGACCTGACGCTCAGATTTTTAATTTTTTGATAATTAACCAAGATATTAATTAAAGACTCATCGAAAACGCATTTTTCTTTCTGAAAATCGGCAAGCGCACCTCCGCATGACCAGAATTTGATTTTCGAGCGAAAAGGAAAGAAGAATGAAATGCTGGCATTTTTTTGGCTTTTTGTCTTTAACTCCATCGGCCAAACTGTTTGGGATACAGAAAAGAGAAGCCTTATTCTTAAAGTAATACTCCACAATCAGTTTGAAAAAAATGTTGTTAACCCTTTGATTTTCTTTTTTCAAAACGGGCCGTTTTTGTGGTTTACTCCCCCCCCCCCTTACGGAAACACACCCCTAGGCCAAAATTTTAGAGTTACTAACAAATAAAAGAAAGACTGTTAAAGCTGAGACGTTCTTCTTCTCGATAGTGCAATTGGTTTTCAAAAATACGAATTTTAACACTTTCAAAAACATTGGTGACTGCAGATCACTTTCACCTCCCAGAGACTATCTTTTTTCTACGATAAAATTTACTAAACATCCGTGTTCTGACACAATCTTCTTAGAGCATCTCGGCAGACCAGATTTACATCACCTGTAAAAATTTTGAAACGTTTGTACAGGTAGAAACATCTAAAAAAATAAATAAAATCTGAGCAAATTTTCGATGAAAACGGTAAAACGTCGACTGTTTCAGCGTAGCTTCGGCTATTTTTTCACTACTAAACATACATTTTTTTTTCAAGAAATTATAAAGAGGGGTTGAACACAGTTATATGTATAACTGATTAAAATTTTAGAGAGTTCGGATGATCTGAACTTTTTTCTGTTGTTGTTATGTTAGAGGATCCTATGCGAAAAAAAAAGCGAGAAGAAAACATTTCTTTTACAACTAGATATTGATATATTTTTCACGAAATTTTTACACAAGCTGCAAAATTCTTACAGTTATAACCGTTAACAATTTCAAAAAGTTCATAGAAGAGAAGCTTTTTTTTTTTTTTTTTTTTTTTTTTAACCATGAAACGACCCTATGTGAAAAAACAAGAAAATGTCTTTTTACAAGCTCTTTTACCACTAAATATCCATATTTTTTACGTGAATTTTTCATTTACAAATATAAATGCATACAAAATCGGGTTAAAGATATGAAATCATACAAATATGAGGTTTATTTAAGGTTATTATAACAGTCCCAGGCAATGCTGGGCGAGTCAGCTAGTATTACACTATAATTAAAGATGTTTCTCTGTGTGCGATGGCTAGTATTTAATTATTTATATTATTGTTCATAATTATCCCTCCCAGCTGGTGGATAAATGTTTGTGACGTCAGTTAATATATAATACTATTTATAATACATGTATGTATGTATATATATGTATTATATATACATGTTAAAAAATGTAATATATATATATATATATATATAATATACATGTATATTTTTTATGTATAAAGTATATAAAAAATACAAAAAAAGAAATCATATACCTTGAATTGCTAAAGACAATTTTTGACGATGTGCAATCTGACCTGAACTTGACGAACTGTAAGCTAGAACAAACACGAAATGGAAGAAAATTAATATCATAGTTAAATCCAATTATGAATTGATAATCTATAATTATGTATCTAATATGAATTTTATTTATTATGAAATAATTTTGAATGCATATTAATTCATATTCATAAATAGTAGTATTTATTATATAGGCCTCCAGTTTGTATTATTTTTTTTAATGCTGACAGTAAACATGAATAACATTAAATTTTATTTTGTCACAACCCGTCCCCCTGCAAGACAATATTTAAACAGTTATCAAATGAACTAAAAATGCTATACACTTCATCTTCAATACTAAACAAGCCATAGTAAACCTCAGTAACATGCTATCAATTGTATTGCAATCTGAATATATTTACGTGAATTAGAGCAACGACAGACAAACCGAATTCATAAACACTTTTCAACTATGTTAGAAAGTGCTAAAAAGTCACTTTTTCAAAAATTAAAAGCTGGTATTCTGAAAGCTGGTATTGTTATAACGCAACCAAAATGAATGAACATGAGATTATTAAAACGACTTAAATGTATTGCTTCTTTTTTTACCTTAATACAGCCATATTCAAAAAAATGTTTCAAGCGGGCCGCAAATATATGTTTGCATTATGAGATCGGTCAAAACTACTTTTGATATGTCCAGTTTTGAAAAAGCAGGACAGTGAAAAAAAAAAACATGGAAACGGCTTCTAGATGGAAATATAATACTCTATGAAAACGGAAACTGTCTATAACGGAAAACTGCTTAAAATGTAAAAACATTCTCCATACAGTACCAATACCATACAATTATACCTGATAAGACGAAAGCTTGTTTAAAACAGAATTTTTGTCCTTAGAGGGTTTTATTACACTAATTAAACACAACAATCTTATGCAGTAAAACCTCTGAAAGCGGAATCACTAGGGCTAAAACAAAATTATAATTCAGCAGGTATATAAAATTGTGCATATTATTCCTATCATAATCGTAAAGGCAATGAAATTTTCACTCACAGAATTTCGTTATAAACAGGATCAGCTTACACGAAGTTTACTGAAGACAGTACAGTAAAACTTCTTAAAACTGAACAGCAAAAATTTCCTTTTTTAGTCGTAGGTTTCCATCTATAGGTAGGTAGATTTGTAAGGTATTCCTTTGAAAGGGACTATAAAAAATTTCCGTTATAGATAGGTTTTGTCTTCACAAGTTTTACTGTGTTAAGTTCCACTCGATACAGACTAACGAATGACAGGGACAGGGTATTAAAAATTAGCCCAATTTGTGCCCGAATTTTCTTTCTCAGTACTGTGTATGCACAGCAAATCTTTATACACTTTTCAGAGCACTTTTTAAAACACTTATTTTGTCACCTATTTTAGAACACTTTAAAGCGCACTTTTTGGAACAGTTTTTAGAATACTTCTGAAAACACTTCTTTTGTTCAGCACACTTTCTAGCGCACTTTTTGAAAGCGATGATTTCACAAGTGTGCCCAAATGTACTTTCAATCCGCTCTCAAATGTGTTCCCCAAGTTTAGATTTAACAGATATCCTGAGCAGAACACTTTCGGTACACTTACAGAACACTTTCTTTATAGCGGAGCATATTCGGAACACATTAAGAGAACACATTCAGTACACATTATGGCAACTGGAACACTTTTTTTGAATCAAAATGTTCCAAATGTGTGCTGGGAATTTGCAGTGTGATTATAACTGCTATATATATTATAATATTAATTAAATTATGCTAATCTGAATATTCGGTTTGTAGATTCGAGTAAAATAATCGAAGAAATTGGAAAAAGAAATACATATCTAATAAAATAATATTTTTTCTCAGAAAAATCAGAACGTCCCAATTTTGGGAAGCTAGGCATAAATGGGTTTAGCATGCATTCTTAAAAATCGGGACTTTTGGCGTCCCGCGCAGAACAGGTCTCAGAGCCCCTGCAAATCGGGACACCTGGAAACACAAGCCCCAACCATGGCCCGATTAACCTCTGAATCTACGGGAAGCACGGTATCATTTTGGGGGCTTCTTTCATTTGGCAAATGTTTTCAAAATTCTGTATTCATGAAAATTCACCAACGATGCTAATATTATTCCCGGGAGTAGCTTATCTGAGGTCAAATATATTTCATTAAACAGCTTTTTTATGTTCTCAGTATATACTTCAGATATATTTAGTACATATTAATGTATACTCAATTTTCCGGTTGGTTTCTAACAGGCACATCAGGTTGCTATATGATTAATTAACATCCTACTGATGACATTCATATTTCCCTGTTAAATAAGTTTCGTCAATTTTTTTGTTGTTGTTGTTGTTGTTTTGGATTAAGCAAACTTTCTTTTTAAAAAAATTTAAAATACAATGTAAAAAAATGAAAATGGGAATCAGAGGGCCCTCTTCATAGTCATTTTGGGGCCCGTTTAAATTTTAGAAATAGCATGTGCTGCACGTGCCTTTCGGATAATCAGTCCCTAACCACAACACACTAAATCTATCTATATTATAAAGTAAAAGCCTGTCTGTGATTAACGCTGATGTCATATTGAAGGTGGCAATACCTGACCAATACATTTCGCTTTTACTGCATTTTTTCCACTTCTAGACATCGCACAATTTCAATTTTTACACCATCGAATACGAAAAAGAATGTTCTTTCAAATGCAATTTGTTTCAAAACTATATCTCAATTTACGGCTGTTTTAATGGTTTATTTACAAAGTAAACTTTCTCTTTCCTCTGTGTGGTTTATTAAAAAAAATTCCAGCATGATTGTTTAAAATTCTAATTCTACTGTGTGCAGCCCGATTGAGAAAGATGAACTTGTTTGCACTTAAAACAATATAATTAGTTCGACATTTGTTTCGGAATAATACTATATAACGAAATTTTAATTCATCAATCAATAAAATGTAAATAAAACACAAATTTAACAGACATGTAGTCGAGTTACGCTTTTGAACCACTAAAATCATCAGAATCGAAAAGGGCAAAACATTTAGCGATTTCTACGGCTATTCTATTAACGCCTGATAGGAGGCTAATACGAAAGTAACGATTATTAGAGATCGACCGAACTTTCGGTTTGGGTTTCGGTTTTGGCGCAAAATCGAAGTTTCACAGAATATTCGTTTTCGGCGGAACGGCTGCTAAAATTTCGGCCTGACCGAAACTCAACCGAAACTGTCTGTGTTTCAAAATCTCGTTTCATTTTTGTTTGAAACTTATACACACACATATGTATGTACGTTTGTTTGTTAGAAATGTGGTTCAATACACGTATAATTAATAAATTAATAATCAGTAAGGTAATTAGTTATTAATTAATTAAATAATTAATAATTATATGAAGTTATGTATGTATTAATCAGTTTTTAAATTTTTTTACACTTTCGGTTTCGTTTTTGGCCGAAAATGGGAAGATCACCGAAATTCGGTTTCGCTCTTAAATACCTGTTTCAGTCGATCTCTGACAGTTATAATCAGGGCTTAACAAATGCGATCGCCACTGGCGACGAGGTTATTTATTTGGCGGCCAAGTTATTTTATCTGGATTATTGTTTTCTTTTTTGTACAAAAGAAATGAGCACAAACGGCATCTTTTCTCTTCTAGTTTCACTATTTCATTGATGTCCCACTCATTAGATATCGATTTTGTAGTACTCAGTTATCCGGATATTTAAAGCATTCGTCAATCAGCATTTCCTGAACATACCGGTTAGTTCAGCCTTTACAGCAGTGGTTCCCAAACTTCTGGTCTCGAGGAGCCCTTTTTTGGGAAGAATTTCTAAGGCGGAGCCCCTTAACTCCACGGTACTCTATGGTTTACAAATTAATGTTTTTTTTTTATCCCTATGGAGCAGAGAGAGATCTGCTGGATAAGAGTCCGAACCAGTAGTTTCCAACATAGGGCCAGGATTCTCAGTTTAGCCCTTTTCTTGATACAGAAATTCTGAATTCATAATAGAAATTTTGAAAATCAAATTTTCTCTTATTTAACCCCTTAACAGTTGTATTCAATATTACTATTATTGAACACAATAAATTTAAAAAAAAGGACTAAAACCCACTTTTTTTTGTATTAAAATATCTGCCTTGTATAATTGAGATATTTCCGCCAAATACAGCAAAAATTATAGTTAAAAATTTGTTGTTTCTGAAAGCTTTTAGTAACGTAAAAAACAAACTTTTCTTACCCGAGCGACGTTCGAGCAATACTGTTAAGGGGTTAATGCCATCCATTTTTAAAATAAAAAATATTCTTTCGGGATTTCCAGTATGAACTCGAAATTAAAGATCAAAATGATAACCCTGTCTGGGTCATGCATTGCATTGGGACTTACCTGAAACTATTATTATTTATGGCGAAAACCACACACACACAGAAAAAAAGGTAAATTGTACAGTTTTCGTTTACAAAGAGAGACTTCTGTATAATCACAAAAGGCTACGCGCGAAAAGAAAGAAAATGCGTAGGCCTAGTCGCCCATGAATAGGGGAGACACAGTGGGATAATTTTCACTTGTTTTATGATAATTTCTCCTCTTTTAATTAAAAAAATAAAACAAATGCAGAGCAATATTTTGGCAACTTTTAGCTTTCATTGTAATTTTTTTCCTAATTTATACTTATTTTATTCTTTAAAAAAAATTAATTTTCAAAAGGTACTCAAGATGTCCCACTGTGCCCCCTGGCGGGGCACAGTGGGACAGGCAATGGGGTACAGTGAGACGGTGAGTAAAGCACATACAAAATTAGCTATATTATCACAACACATTTATTATTGTTAAATACTGGTTTAGATATTGATCATAGAAGATATGAAAACCATTTTCAAATGATAAGACTTAAAAATAGTTGTAATAATGAAACACATTTAAGAGTTAAAAAGTTCTTTGCAAAAATAATGTATGATAAATTGATAATAATAAAGTAACATCAAATTAAACATTAAAGGATAACAAAAAGTTCTCAAAAGTTCATTTTATCATGGAATAACCTTCGAAGTCTACAGGAAATGATAACTGTGTCATTGTTCTTTCTGTCCCTCCGCAAGCCAATGGTTTTGGTAATTTCATTTCAATGTCAGCAAGAACAGCTGAATATGTTGTCTCATCATCAAAGACAAAATTGTATCCTGGCAAAAGTCTTTTCATATACTTCACTTCAAAGTCAATTTCACTTTTATTTATGATTTCTGCAACATAATAGCATATGGTTCCTTTCTTTTCCCACACACTTTGACTAATACAAAATCTCCAATATTAATAGAAACGCTTCCTCTTTTTCCATATCATCCTCAAAAATACTTTCTCTTTCTTCCACCTCATCGTCAGAAACACTATCACTTCAAGAGAGCTCTTCCAATCTTCGTCTTCTGAAGAACTGCTTTCCCATAAATTTTTATTTACAATCTTTTTCTTTGGTTATCAATTTCGAAACATTAGAAGAATATTTCTCTTTACCTTTATTTTGCTTTTCAATTCTTCCAAAAGTTTCCTGCTCTATTCTAATTTTTACAGGTGTATCAAACAATACTTCTGATTTCCTCTTCCTTCGGTTCCTCTTAGAATTACCAGGTGCATGGCATTTTGGTAGTTGTTACCTTATTAGTTCTGGTGACAAAACAGGTTCATCAACTTTCTGGTTTTCCACCAGAGATAAATTTAAATTGGAGCACCTCGTTGAGGCTCTTCTGTGAATAGTCTAGATTTACTAGCTTCACTTGACTCATGTGATAGAATGGCATGTTGAGTAGTTGATGTGTCAGCAACACATGCTGATGGAACATCGGTAACCCTTGCAGCTATGAAGTCTTCTTCAGTATAAACGTTGTTATTACATGGAAAAATGCCTGTATATGAAAATACAGATAGGATGTTCTTTGCACAAACGGCCAGAGGATAAATCTTGCCAACAAGCTCGGCTATATTGTGGATTGTTATCCTTTTCCCTGGATGGGTCACAAGCCAAGCCCGGCATTCATCATTATGAAAACGTTTTAAAGGTCCAAAGTCCGCTTTGTCTAAAGACTGCAGTTTATGGCTGCAGTGTGGGGGTATTGTAAATACTACAACACCGTTGTCTTTGGCTAGATTAATAACTTCAATACTAATATGTGCTTTATGATTATCCATTAGTGGAAGAGTTTTATTTTGTGGAGTTGATTTCGAATATTTTATGAAATGCTTCATTGTCATAAAAAATACTGACATTCATCCATCCTGAAGCTGATGCAGTTCCTTTTGAGCACCCACTGGAGCACCAATTAACATTTTCTCCTGAAACTTAACGCGAGGAAAAATAAAAATGGGAGGAAGTGAATTTCCTAAGGCATTAATCATGCAACAAAGTGTAGCAAGTTCACCCCTCTCTGATGAAGTGACCTGACCTACTTGTTTAACACCTTTTTTGGCAATAATTTTGCCAGGTGTTTGCACTATTGTGAGACCTATTTCATCTAAATTATAAATACTGTCTGGACCAAATTGATGTGTCTGTAACAGTTCATACAGTTTTGAATAAAACTCAGCTACTACAGGTTTGTTGAAACCCATTGATCGAGCAAGTGAAGTGGCTTCTGGTTTTCTCAAGGAAATATTACCAGCCCGTTTAATAAATCCTTTTAACCAGTCTCTTCCTGCACACTGGTTATCTTGTCAACTTGAAGGGATATTTTTGTTCCATTTTACTGCATATTCGTATGCCAATTTCCGCGCCTCCTTCATATGCAGTCCATGATGCAAGCTTGAAGCTTCTCTGAAATAATCTGACAGCATATTCTCTTCACTCGTTGTAAAGATTTGCCGATCTGCATAATTCGGCTTAAACATAACATTTTTACTTGTAAAATCATCTTCCCCACTGAGGTGTCTTTATTTCATCACATTTCGTTGCAAAGTGCTCTTCGGAATATTAAATTAGTTTGCTGCCTCTCGTAGTTCTTATCTTTTAATACTGCTTTAACAGCTTCAAGCATCACATTTTCATTCACTAGTCCAATTTCAGTTTTTCTTGATTTTTTATGTACCATTTAACCTGCAATTTAAATTAAATTGTTAAGCCTAGCAATCAAGATAAAAATTTTAATTCAAGTTAGTTAGTGTTTCCTGTATCAATATTGAAGTCGTTTTTGTAGCAAAGATAGTTTATTAAAGTAGTTTTAACTGTACTATGAAAATAGTCTATTGTTTTCATTTTCATAATTACTTTTTGTGTGCACTTAAAGTTAACAGATTATTAATGCATGTTTAGAGACAAAAATATTCATAATAATGTGTTTAGATAACAATTCATTAAAAAAATATTTAACAGTAATAATATAATAGTAGCAACAGGTTAATAGGCTGTTAAATGCATGCTTTAAATGTCATTTAAACGTCATAAAAATACAGTATTTAAATAAAGTCACTTTACATGAATAATTGAATTTTAAATTGTGATAGTCTAAAATATATTTACATTGGGGTACAGTGGGACGTGTCCCACTGTGCCCCTATCAACATGCCCCACTGTACCCCACAAGGAGAATTTTTAAATCCAAAGTCAAAAGTTGCACAAAAGTTATAAATAGAATTAAGAACATTGCACACATGTAATAAAGAGAGTTTAAGCTTTAAATTAATGCACTGATATTCATTATTGGAGGATATTTTATTGATCAAATCCAAGAAAGTAAAATTTACCTGATTTTTCCAACAGTGATAGTAAAAACAAAAATGGCTGTAACTTCCCAACAAAATGAAATGTGACTGAGACTAGTTTATACAGTGTTGCCATACAGGTTAACTAAATGATGCATATTTTTCTAATTGTTGAGTACTTGAATGGTAAGAAAAATGCCTTTTGTCCCACTGTGCCCCGTGTCCCACTGTACCCCCCTTTCCCCTAATTATATAACACATTTTCGCTAGTCCCGCCCACCCGTAATAGAACCATGCGATTAAGGATACTTTTTCTGTTCTTCTTTACGTTTCTAGTACTTCTAAACCTGCAACAAAAACGAATCGCCTCTGAGCTTCTTCTTTTGAACTATTTTTTAAAAATACATTTAGAAGCAGATCATAGTTTTTAAGTGGGCGGGGCAAATCGTATCACTTTTTTATGTTTTATTTGAAGCAATACTGTTAAGGGGTTAATGCCATCCATTTAAAAATATATATATTCTTTCGGGATTTCCAGTATGAACTCGGAATTAAAGATCAAAATGGTAACCTTGTCTGGGTCATAGTTATTATTATAGTTTTGAAAGAAACATTTCTTCACCATTGTTTTTGTCTCAAAATAGATATACGGGTAAAAACTACACATGTTAAAAGAACTGCAACTAGTAGAAAAACTTTGCTTGCAAAATGAGGTATATGGGTGGGGTTAAATTTATATCAGGGCGAGTACGCATTGACGAAAAGTCTAAGCAAGGGGTGGAGCTGAGCAAAAGTTTAGATTGTTAGTGTGATGACAAATGTAGCGAACCAATATGTTTTTTTTAATTACTACAGCCTTATTTCTGATAGGAAAATGTGGCATCATAACATAAGAATCTTAGCCAATGCCAAGACCAATTAAAACAAAATTTTAACACTAGAACGACCATGAGCCGTCATTTTAACGCTTAACAAATGAATACATTCCGATTCGAACCAGAAATATTAAAAGAAAATAAATTAAATAGAAAACTCACAGAAATATAAAATACTAAATGAAATATAAAATATTAAAATTAGTTAAATAAATAAGTTAATTAATTTTAAATAAAAATTCTGTTGCTAAAACATTTTATAAAACTTGAGTAAAATTTCTGGTAGTTCTAGTGTTAAAGAGGGGTTGTTAACCCTTTCAGGGGCAAACACTTATGTTCCTGTAACGTTGAATTCTCACCGGAATTTAGGAAAGAATTTAGTTCAAAATAAGGAAAACAATTTTCCAACCTTTTTCCCCGCCAAAGTTAAAAAAGTAAAATTTAATTAAAAGTTTCTGGTTCGAATAGGATTAAAATTAGATGGGATATAATATATCCAACCACCCCTCAAAGGGTTAAGTGATACAAGATGTTAAAAAATGCGTTTTCAGCAACATAACACATGGGCTGATAAGTTCCCGGTCTCGCACACAGATCGCGTTGCAATCGCCGAACCGATGTTTTTTTTAGTAAATACTAACCTTTAAAAGGTGCCATGATGATTCGCCGTGTGGATGAAACGCTAGAGTGCTTTTAGTTGAACGACTTTGTTGATAAACAAAAAAATGGATAACAAGAATTTCAAGAATTGTTATTTGATGGGGAAAAAATACCGTTCAAACAAAAGCTTGGCTAGATAAGCGTTATCCGGACACTGCACCAGGTAAATCAATCATTATTGACTGGTTTGCTGAATTTAAACGTGGTCGTACGGACACCAGTGATGCGCCACGCAAAAGAGGTGGTTACTCCGGAAAACATAAAAAAAGTCCACAAAATCGTTTTGGGGAACCGTAAAGTGAAGTTGCAGGAGATAGCTCAGACTCTGAAGACATCCAAGGAACGTGTAGGTTTTATTTTGAAAGAACATTTGTCTATGAAAAAGCTGTTGTCAAAGTGGCTTCTGCGCGTGTTGACTTTTGACCAAAAACAATAACGAGTTCTGAGCACTGTTTGGAGATTTTTCGTTATAAAATTATGTTATTTATTATTAAATTATTATTATTAATCATTTATTAAATTATTATTATAAAATTATTATTATTAAATTATTTTTAAAACTATTTTTATTAAATTATTATTATAAAATTATTATTTTTAAATTATTATTATTATTATTAAATTATTATTATTTATTATTAAAGTTATGTTATTTATTAAAGTTATAAAGCTATAAAGTCATAAAGTTATAAAGCTTTGTTAAAAAGTTGTGTTTTCTTTATTAGACCGGGAACTTATCAGCCCATGTGTTACATTGCTTTAAAAATTAAGTACAATTTTGTAAAACAGAAATTTGTCTTCAATTAAATGTTACAATAAAATTCGAACTATTCGGTGTTGAAGCGATATTATTGAAATCACCAAGAACAACTAAATGATGTTAACATTATTAATAGGACATTGCAAAGTTAAAATAAAAATATAAAATATTACAGTAATAAAAATGTTGGAATCTATACTATAATATAATAAAGTAGTAAAGATTGTTTGTTTGTTTGTTTGTTTGTAGGGGGTAATCTCTGGAACTACTGAAGCGATTTCAAAAGTGATGGTGGCAAATTGATGGTGACAATCCCTGCTCCAACATAGGCTATATTTTATGTCGGTGCCACTACCCCCAGGGGGGTGCAGGAGCGAAAAACCTTCTAAAATTTCGATTTTTTTTTATACTGAAGCAGCTAGAAACATAAAATTTGGCATGGTAGTTACTTATAAGATGTAAATGCTCTCTAAGAACAAATTCTAAAAAATTTCGAAATTTAAAGGGTGTGAGATGAGCGAAAAGTGTTCTAAAAACATTCTGAATTACAATTTCTATGGAATCTTTGGAACTACAGAACCGTTTTCAGAAGTGATGGTGGCAAATTGATGGTGACAGTCCCTGCTCCAACATAGGCTATATTTTATGTCGGTGCAACTACACCCAGGGGGGTGCAGGAGTGAAAAACGTACTAAAATTTCGATTTTTTTTTTATACTGAAGGAGCTAGAAACATGAAATTTGGCATGGTAGTTACTTATAAGATGTAAATGCTCTCTAAGAACACATTCTAAAAAAATTCGAAATATAAAAGGTGTGAGATGAGCAAAAAGCGTTCTAAAAACATTCTAAATTACAATTTCTATGGAATCTCTGGAACTACAGAATTGTTTTCAAAAACGATCGTGGCAAATTGATGGTCACAGTTCTTGCTCCAACATAGGCTATATTTTATATCGGTGCCACTACACCCAGAAGGGTGCAGGAGCAAAAAACGTTCTAAAATTTCGATTTTTATTTTACACTGAAGGTGTTAGAAACATGAAATTTAGCATGGTAGTTACTTATAAGATGTAAATGCTCTCTAAGGACAAATTCTAATAAAATTCGAAATTTAAAAGGGTGAGATGAGCGAAAAATTTTCTAAAACCATTCTAAAGTACAATTTCTATTGAATATCTGGAACTACAGAGCCGTTTTCAAAAGTGGTTGTGGCAAATTGATGATGACAGTCCCTGCTCCAACATAGCCTATATTTTATGTCGGTGCCACTACCTCCAGGGAGGTGCAAAAGCGAAAAACGTTCTAAAATTTCGATTTTTTTTATACTGAAGGAGCTAGAAACATGAAATTTGGCATGGTAGTTACTTATAAGATGTAAATGCTCTCTAAGAACACATTCTAAAAAAATTCGAAATTTAAAAGGTGTGAGATGAGCAAAAAGCGTTCTAAAAACATTCTAAATTACAATTTCTATGGAATCTCTGGAACTACAGAATTGTTTTCAAAAGCGATCGTGGCAAATTGATGGTCACAGTTCTTGCTCCAACATAGGCTATATTTTATGTCGGTGCCACTAAACACAGAGGGGTGCAGGAGCGAAAAACGTTCTAAAATTTCGATTTTTATTTTACACTGAAGGTGTTAGAAACATGAAATTTAGCATGGTAGTTACTTATAAGATGTAAATGCTCTCTAAGAACAAATTCTAAAAAAATTCGAAATTTAAAACTGTGAGATGAGCGAAAGCGTTCTTAAAACATTCTAAATTACAATTTCTATGGAATCACTGGAACTACCGAACCCTTTTCAAAAGTGATGGTGGCAAATTTTTGATGGCAATCCCTGCACCAACATAGGCTATAATTTACGTCGGTGCCACTAATCCCAGGGTGGTGCAGGAGCGAAAAACGTTCTAAAATTGCATTTTTTTTATACTAAAGGAGCTAGAAATTTGAAATTTGGCATTGTAGTTACTTATAAGATGTAAATGCTCTCTAAGAACAAAATTTAGAAAAAAAACGAAATTTAAAAGGGTGAGATGAGCGAAAAGCGTTCTAAAAACATTCTAAATTACAATTTCTATGGAATCTCTGGAACTACAGAACCGTTTTCAAAAGTGATGGTGGCAAATTGATGATGACAGTCCCTGCTCCAACATAGGCTATATTTTATGTCGGTGCCACTAATCCCAGGGGGGTGCAGGAGAGAAAAAATTTCGAAAATTGCGACTTTTTTTATATTGAAGGAGCTAGAAACTTGAAATTTGGCATGGTAGTTAATTATAAGATGTAAATGCTCTCTAAGACTAAATTTTAAAAAAATCGAAATTTGAATGTGTGAAATGAGCGAAAAGCGTTCTAAAAACATTCTAAATTACAATTTCTATGGAATCTCTTGAACTACAGAACCGATTTCAAAAGTGATGGTGACAATCCCTTCTCCAACATCCTCTTTAATACAAAGCTATGCGTTGCTGACGACTGGGTTTTTCGCTAATCTTTGCTACAGATTAATCTCGGAAAATGAAACATTTGAAGTTACTGAAAAAAATTATAGCTCGAAAAGTATTTGTCAGAAAATTGTTAAACAAACTGCGTTTGAAAGGTAAAAAAATGTATATTTCTTAATATAAATTTCAAATCTAATGATTATGCCATTTTTCAAATACTGAATTTCAAAAATTACCAAATTTCACAATGGAGTACCATAGCGAAAAGATAATGATAAGGGCGACGTGTCCTGACGTTATATTGGCTATAGCACGCGTCACAAATTATAGTAGCTTTATTATTCTGTTAAAATATAAAAGTGAACTATGAAATGTCAATATTTTGTTTGATTAAAGGTTCGTTAAGAGAAATTGACCAGCGTAGCGGGCGTAGCGGGCGTAGCTTGCTAGTAAATTATAAGTTACAAGAGTAATTTGACTACAAATTTTAAATATAAAATAAAATTTACAGCACTTATGAAAATGAAAATAAATATTTATTTCGTAAATACATATGTTCAATTTTTGCGAACAGGGTGTCAAAATTAACTACAACATTTGAAAAAATGAATAAGTTAAAAAAATTGAAGCAGTTTTGAATTTTAAACTGAAATAGAACATGAAATTTGAAATTAAACCACTTAAATTAAATTATTAACTGAAATCGAAAACCAATTATAAGTCTATCACTGAAACAATCAAATTTTAAATAACACATTTCTCAGTAAATATAGCAAGTAATGGAGTATAAAATACCTCATTTTAAAGATCGCAAAGAGTGAAGCGAAGTAAAATAAACAATGTAAGACACACTTACCTCATTAGGAAGTTAGAACCTGGTTACTAAGTAAAACATAACTAAGTATAAACATATGAATAGGCAGAGCTCCAAAGAACAAAACTGTTCTCCCTTTTGTTTGGCAAGCAGAGATAACAGCACTGGCGCGCCTTTGCTCTTTCGATTCACATTGTGCATTCGATTCAGAATACTATTTCTTGTTGCTTATTTTGAACAGAATTTTTAAAACACATTAAATGCAAAGCATAAAATAAACTAGCTCAAACCAAAAATATTATATAGAAAATAGATAGATATATAAAGCAAATTTTTATATGATTTAACAATATATATTATAGTATTTTTCAACCCAGTGATAGATGTAATTATTTTTGACACACACACACACAAAAAAAAAATTCCTACATACTTTCGAAAAATTTCCCCTTGCAATATGCTAATTTCTTTCATGTTTTGTTTATTTTTCTGGAACCTTGCGGAGCCCCTGAATAGTATAGGTGGAGCCCCAAGGGCTCCGCGGAGCACACTTTGGGAACTTCTGCGTTAATGTTATAACTCCGCCTATTCGAAAATGAAAATAAAGGCCTGATTTTCAACACGTTTTAAAATAAAACTTTAAAAACCACAGGCTCTGCCGTAATTTAAACGTTTTGTAATTATTATTAAAAATGGGGATAAAAATAAGGTGGGTGAAAAGAACATTGTATAATGATCAATAATAGTTTTCGCAAAAGTACTCATTCAATAAGATTAGCAGTGGGCGGAGCTAAAGACATTGAATAATCAAACGATTATTAAGTCTAGTGGGCTTTTGCGCTCATTGCGAGTTAAAGTGACATATTGGAGTTACACCTGAGACTACCTTTGTAATCCAAAACTATCAACTTTCTTTATGTGTTTTTAGTTAGACCCTTTTCGTGATTTCCGCCATTACCGATATTATTTTCACGTACCCCCAGCAGGCTCTCCACGTACCCAGGGGCGCCATTTCAGAACTTTCTTGGGGGGGCAAAGTTTTTTTTAAGGTAGTGGCATGCCAAGGGTGGAGTTCCCCCCCTCCCCCCCCCGCAACCTCTCCGAACGAGAAGCGTTTACTGAATCATATTATACAGATACAGCAATACTTCTAATACGGAATCGAAAGTGACCTCTGAAAAATTCCGTTTAAGACAGGTTTTCGTCTTAGCAAGTAGAATTTTAAAATATTATGAGTTTTCAGTTATAGACAGGTACCGTTTTTTTCAGGTATTGTTTAAGACTGTTAAAACCTCCTTTCTATAAAGCACTTCTGAAGAACATAGGTGTATTACAGTGAAACGTGTCTAAGCGAAACCTGTCTATAACATAATTCTTTCTCAAACGGGCAAAAAAAAAATCAAGTTTCGACGAAAAAAACACCATACAATTATACTTGCTGAGATGGAGACTTGTCTAAAATGCAGATTTTTTACAGTCCTTTTTAACTGCATTTTTGCAGGTTTTATTGCAGGGGCACCATTTCAAGAGTTTCTTAGGGAGGGAGGGGGGGGACAAAGTTTTTTTTAGGAAACAGGGGTTGAAATATCGTGCAGGATTGCCCAAATCGTGCACAAAATAGAAATAGGCCCCCACAATAAAAAATGCAGTGTGAGATTTTGCATGCTTATCTTAACTTCTTTCACATACATGTGATTCTTCTGCTGATATATTTTTAATTTCAGTGGTAGTCCGCGATTTTTTTTTTCTTTACGCAAATGAAATTTACCAACCGATCGCGGTAAACATCGCGAATTTTACGAATTGGAATTAGAAAAAATAGTTAATCTGGCAAAATTGGTCGCCGAAAAAGACCGTGGAAAAATATTGAGAATTTCGCCAAACATCACTGAAACAAATAGAGATTTTCGTCAATCAGACTCGAAAAAAATCACGAATTTAGTATAACTAATGCGGAAAAATATCGCGAAATTAGTCAAAATATTCAACAACAACAAAAAAAAATCGCTAATTTAGTCAAACAATCGCGCAAAAAAGTGGAATTTCGTCAAAGATCGCGAAAAAAATATCTACTTTTGTCAGTCGGTTGCGGAAAATGACTTCCGAATTTCAACAAACGATCGTAGAAAAGAGTCGCGAATTTCGCCAAAAGATGGCGAAAACAAGTAGCGAATTTCGTCGATCGGTTAGGAAAAAATGTCGCGAATTTGAACAAATGGTCGAAAAAATCAATTCCGTCAATGATTCACAGAAAATAGCGAATTTTGGGAAATTATCACAAAAAAAAAGAAAAAAATATGAAACAATCGCGTAAAAAAGTCGTGAAATTCAATCGGTCACGAGATAATCAGCACACGCACACCATCAAGAAGTTACGAAATTTGCAAATGTTGTAATCCATAGGTATAAGAAAATTTTCATTAATGATTTTCTGTCAGTAAAAATTTTCTGCAATCATTTTCTGCCTTCCTCTTCAGACTATGATCTAAATTCCATACAATTCAGAAATTTGCAAAACCCTTGGTCTCTGGTCCCTTGCTCCAGCATTAGGTGGGGCAACACGATCCAATCTGCAGTACGGATCGAGTCGGGTTGACGCGGTTTATTTTCGTTGCGGGTCAGATTGACTAGGAACATTTGACTACGCTTGGGATATGTCCCAGTGGACTATTTTTTATTCTATTAGTACGACTTTTTCAAATCTGTCATACACTTTTATTAGGATATTTTCAAGAGAAATCTATCACAAGGATTTTTTTTTTTTGAAATTGTAGAACGATTAATGCAAAATTAGTAGTCAATCCTGGCCCTTTATCAAAGGGTTAATTGTTTCGTGTTCAAGTTGGGTTTTCACTATTTTGAGTTGGGTTCGTGTTGCCCGAGTTTTCAAAGAAATACTAAATATTTTCAGATGAAAAAAATAATTTTTCTTCCTAAAAGATAAAATTGTTATTAGAGATATAATTGTAATTTTCCAAATCATATTGAAATATGGATTAATTTTCTTTCATTTCGGGTGGGGTTGCGGCAATGAAATTTTTTTGGACGTTTGCGGGTTTACTGGAAATTACAGTCCTGCATCGGCTACCCGAAATGCATTTCGTTTTGGGTTTGGTTGATTCATTTTTTTTTTTTTTTTTTTTTTTTTTTGTGGGTCGAGTAAACTTTATACGCTTCGGGTTATGCTTTGACTCTTTCGAATCGGGTTCGAGATGAATCGATTATACAAAAGCAGGTTCTGAATAATTTTCAAATGAAAAAACTATAGTATATTTGAATATTAATGGTTGTATATATGCGTTATTTTTTGTACATAAGCGTTAAACTTGTAGATTACTTTTCCATAAATGTATTAAAATATACATTCATTTTCTTTCACTTCGGGAGTTCAAGTATGAATATTTCGGATTCGGCTTGAAGTCTATCTCATTAGTGTCAGGATTCGGGTCGGTTACAACCAAATGACAGGACTCTAGTGTCAGGCTGTGGAGATTTTTAAGAGCATACTGTATATACAATATCATTTAATAAAGTAAATGATTTAATAGCATTATAACGGAGTAAATATAATGTGACACTAATAAAACAAAATTAACAAATCATATAATTAGGAAATTGAATACACCTCCCACATCCCCGAAAAAAAAAAAAAAATTACATTAAATTTTTGGCTAAAGAGAGAATTTATCACTAAAATTCTAGCCTTGAGGATGACGAGTTTTCTTTTAATCATGCTGTACACAGCTGAGAAGCAATTCATAGAGTTTTTTCTCACATATATTCCAAAAACTAGCTAAAATACTCATTAACGGTAAATGTCTCACTTACAGAATGTTGCAATAGCAAGGCTTTAGAAAACATTTTTGGGAATTATTAGTTCCAATGTTTAAAGTGTTTATTAAATGTTTATTACTTTCTTCTATCTTTACAAGAAAAAGGTATTCGATTATGAAAATTTACCACTTCCGCTTTTCGATGGATTTATACGTTTTAGAAGGTCCTGAACACAATTGGACTATTTTTAGAAAATGTTTGTCTGCGACTCTGTCTGGTGTGTCTCAGTGTCTGTATGTGACAAACAGTTTTTGGCCGCTGTATCTCAAGAACTAATGCACGGAATTTGATAAAACTTTATATTCAGTTACACATTGATATAAATGGGTGGTGATTAGTTTTTGGTGTAAATCGTCCAACAGATGGTGCTGCTATGCTAAATTTTTCATGACTTTTACGATAGCTATATCTCAAGAACTATTGCACAGAATTTCATCAAACTTCAGATTCGGTAAGACCTTGACAAAAATAGACGTTGATTACGATTTGGTGTAAATAGCCCAACAGGTGGCGCTGCTATGCTACATTTTGCACGATTTTCACGATAGCTTTATCTCCAGAACTAGCGCACATAATTTAATAAAACTTTAGATTTAGTTAGACCAGACCTTAATATAAATTGGTGCTGATTTGTTTTTGGTGTATGTGAAACCTGTATGAGATAGAAGAAAGTTTTGAGATTGGCACATCGGACTAGTTTTTTTTTTTATTGTAATCAAATCTGTGAAATCTGACGTTATTTTAGCTTTTGATCATATTTTGATTTTTTTTTCGTCTACCCTGTGATAACTGATAAATTTTCTGAAGTTTCTAATTTCTTGGGGGGGGGGCGTTTGCCCCCCCCCCAGCCCCCCCCCCCAAATTGGCGCCCCTGCGACGTACCCCAGGTTGGGAACCGCTGTGTTAGGGGATACGATATTGAGCAAATAAATATTTTAAGGAATGTAAATTTGATTTCAACTTTACCGCCATTTTAACAACCGGTTCACCGAATTCAACAAATTTTAAGTAACGGCTCTAACGAACCGGTGCGAACCGGCTGAATCCCATCACTGGTTAACTGCAAACTTTCAAAAAATGCCTTTTTTTTTGCATTTCTGAAATAAGTACAATGAACTTTACCCATGTCACGTCATTTGCCGGTATATATAGAACAAAAACACCAACGGGCGTGAAGAACATCTTAACACAGATTCCCCTTCGTCCAATAAACAGTCTTTTTCAGAGGCCATATACCCGCAGAGGCGTGGCTGTTGCCACGGTAAAGAAGCTCTTGGTAAAGAATATTCAGTTACATTTCCTAGTCGATCTGATAAAAATTAACAAAGTTACATCTCTTTAATTTACTTTGTTCTATCATACATCAATCATAACTTGAATCTTTAAACGTGTTTATCTCAAAACTATGTTTCTAAAGTCGGTGATCACGATAATCTCAAACAACTTTCTTGTGCAAGATTTTTTTTTTTAATTTTGCAACAACATGCAAAATCTGACTCTTCGAACCTTTCTAATGAAATATATTTTTAAGATAGTAACTTTCAAATAAATTTTAACTTCTTTTCCACATTGGTTTCCAAATATAAAGTATGAAGAAAATCCAAAACTGGTGCAGCAACCGAAAAAAATAAAATTGGCCTATATTCTGTGGAATTACCCTATTAAAATATAGGGGTACTTAATACTTTTTAATTAAGGTTGTATTAATATTCTAGCAGTAAACGTAATCCCTATCCTGTGGAAAGTAAGAAATGAACCCCTGTTCTCTGGTTCTATACAAAGCAGAATATGTTTTAGGAACTAACACGTTTTTTACATACTTTTTTTAACTTACAATTCTGTATGTATGTGGCAGTCAAATCTTGTGACTCATTTTTCATCCACTTCCTGTTCACGCAAAACTTTGAAATTTGGAATATACATGTATTGGACATTATTTTTTAAAAATTCGATCCCTAAGGGAGGTCAACGTCGGCCCAAAACTTGCATTTTCCCCATAGAAATAACGTTACAATTGTTTAATTGAAAAAATAGCTCCATTGTTGCAACATTCATCCATTTTCCCCACATTGTTTCCCCGCATCATTATGACGTCGGCATTGAGTGATGTACACATTTGTGCTATATAATATAAGTTGACTTTTTTGTAAATTTTAATAAAAGTACGTTTTTTTTTTTGTTTTTTTTTTTTATATAAATTTAATTATTTTTTTAGTCTGAAGCCTAAAATTTCAGGAAAATTCCAATTACCTGATTAAATGAGAATGTTCAGATCAGTTGAATAGTTGAGGGGCATCATCTACTATATATATAAAACACAAACGGAAATTTCGTTCCGTTCCTTTATAACTCGAGTTCTGCTGAATGGAATTTGATAGAACTTGCACTGTTGGATAGATAATTTTTCAAGAAAGGTTTTAGTATATACGCAGTTCTACGTATATTAGTTATAGAATTATGATGGAAAGCTCTGTTATTTTGGACGATAAGGTTACCATAGGTCATTTTTTTGGCGACCATTATCGTTGGCGAAAGAATTGAAACGGCTATCAGAAAATAATACAAACACATAGAAAAATAAAAGAAAAATTCTGTTATTAATTTTATTTAAAATCCCCCCTCCCCGCAAAAAAAAGAAAAAAAAACTGTTTTAATGAGGCATAATATTTAATTTAAACCCCAAAGGAATGTTTGCAGTGCTTAAAAATATTTGCAATGCATGAGATTGCAACTCAGATTAAGTCAATATTTGGCGATTTATCGTTTGCGTCAGGTTAACAAAGATGCATCTGATAATTTGATTTAATAAAATATGAGTATTTTTTTTCCTTTTCTTCTTTCTGTTAAGTTTTTTTTTATATAACTCCCCTATCATGTGTCTTACAGAAGGAACTAGCAGATATAATTGTAAAAATGACTGCATTTATGAGTTAATATGTTATTTGTTTAATTACAGTTTTGATTTTACTTTTGTCACCAAGCAATGTCATTTTAAGCTAAAAATGCATAAGCGTGACATCAGCTTGAGCGGTATTAGCAATAATAGTGTTTTTTCGTGTATACAAGATCCTTTTTGGAGTAAATTTTTATATTCAAATGCAAATTATATAAATAGCAGTTATTGTTATGAATATGGGATCAAATATTTAAATTTTAGTGAATGTCTGCCACTCAAAACACATATTGTAAAATAATTAAATTTTAGACATTTAAAAATTTACTACGGAAACATGCCGGTTTGTTTTCACCAAACATATTATTTTTATAGCCTCGAACTCACACCAGCGAATATTGTCTATTCTTTTATTTTTATTTTATTATTTTCTTAATATATCGCCAATTTCACTAACAGAAATATTCACTGTTTCAAAAGTTAGGAACCAAAGAATATTCTTAAGGAGATGTGTGCATTTATGCGTTATTACTATCACAAAAGGCTACATTTTGCAATAAAAACTGTTTGCTGAAATAAATTTTCGATGCTCTTTTTGATTCGTCATTTCTTTTTAGTTTTTTCTGCATATCTTCCCTTCTTTCAGGAAGGTTTTTAAAATACATTGGACTAATTGTCCGTATTCCGGTCACTTGCCAGTTGACATTTTTACTATATTGTTGGATGTTTCGTTTATGTTTGAAGGTTACACTGGACGACGATTCAGATTACAGAAGATTAGACGACTTTTGAAATTAGCGATTGCTATATTTATGGGTTTTTTTTTCATTAGGAAGCAAAGTTTTACCAAAAAAGCAATGCTTCCAATGTACGGTTGGTTGATTTTATGACGGCCGATTATCTACACGAGGGATATAGACCCTGGGGGGAGTGCCCTCCGTGGGGGTCTTTCTAAGGGATCCTAACCCTTATTTACGGTAAGGTTCGAAGAAAACCACGGAAAACTCCGAACGGTTTGGTCAACGAGCGTGACAGGGGTTTGAACCCAGCACTTCCCGTATGCCAGCTTTGAGAGCAAAACATCTCAGCCACTGTTTTGGCGCTTTCAATGTACGGAAAAACTTTGTAATGTCAATGGTGGCGAATGGAATAAATAATATTTGTCGATTTATCATTTCAGGCTGGATGAAAAAAAACGAGTACCTGAAATTCTGATTAGATAATTTTTCGATCATTATAAAGCCTTTTCGACCTACACACAGCCTTAGCAGCTAAACATAGTGCGAAATGAATTTATTTCTGTGTGTTATTATGCTCTTTAGAGAAATGCAAAACAATCTTCGGTTTAAGTATTCACCAAAAATAATATTACTAAACATTTTGCATAACTAACTTTATCATGGTCAGTTTTATTTAAGGCATGGAATTTTGTTAATGAAAGATCTATAATTGAATTAACAGTAATTTGACATTATTTAATGGAACATAGCTAGGCGCGTAAATAACTTCGTTTTGTAACTAACTCTGGTACATTAGTAACTTTATCGTCTCAAGCACTTCTAATGTTTGACGTCAAACTTGGATAATTATGGAAGATTAGGAAGATTTTATTGGATACAAACTAGAGGTTTATTCTTCGACCAGAGTTAATCATTGTGGTTTTTTCAGATTAACGGTTACACGAATGCAACTGGCCTAAAAAATGGAAAGAGAGTGAAAATGGCGTCATTTTAATTTTATTCATATTCAGCTTTAAAAATTCACTTTTTTTTGTTTCACCATTTTTTTAAATATGAAAGTTAAACACTGTTCTTTATGTGCAAACAATTTATTACAATTTTCACTGTATTTACTCTGCGGGAATCGAAAGATGAAAAACCGTAGTGGACTTGCCAGAAGAGGACGTATATTACGAAATATAACTTAACATAGAGTGAAATTGTACTTACGTTACCAGAATCTCACATAGAGACAAGAAAGAGGAACGGAGTTCAAGAACTTACAGACGAAAATGAATCACCCGAAAATTATTTAAGTTCAATGGTCAATCTATGCAATCTTTGTAATGCTTTCTCTTTTAGTAGTATGTTGACTAGAGAACATGTTAGTTCCTGTTGTCATAATCTCATAATGGCTTCATTCCCCTACCAAACTCTACTATAATGATCAACTAAATGAGTTGCTTCTTTTAGACTAAATTTGTCCAATGTATGATATAATATAACGCAATGTCGTTCACATCGTTTACAGCAATATTGAAGGAAAATCCAGGTGAACGTCCCTATTGCTTTAAAGTATATGCTCAAATCCATTGATATAATTCGTTTGATTCAAGGTTCGTTTGAAAATATTTACTAAGGTAGCATCTGTAGGTGAAGATCCACATTCCTTTAAAATACAAAGCCATTTTGTTTGATTTAAGGTACATTTAGAAAAATGGCCCAGCGCAGCGGGCGTAGCATGCTAGTTATCTATAACACACAGAACATTATCAACAGCAGCATTATTTGAATTAGAATCATGTGAACCTTTAAATATGTCTAATAAAAGAGGTTCAGAGATTTGTGGACTATGTGAAACAAGTGGTAAAGCTGATAAAAGCTATGGGTACATAAAGATGTTCTTATTTTTAGAGTTATATATAACAACTAACATCAAATTTGCAAACGTTACTACGGTCTGTGTGGTATTTAGGCCCCCTCCATTCCGATGTGATACCAAATCTGAATGCCTTTTCGTTTAAATTTTTGAACAAAATTGTTAAAGTTTCGTTTGCTTCAGGGGAAGAATTTTTGTAAAGTAATATTCGCCTCATTTAATGAAAAAAATTCTGTGTCGTGATGTGATGACCATTACTTTATGATAATGCTGGCATTGAAACCCCTTAAATTCCCTGAATCCCCTGAAGCGTACGAACACGAACCCTGTTAAACCCCCTATATAACCAGACCAAACTTTGTGTGGATCCCATGGTCTATCATGATCTCCAAATTTCACTCTGCTAATCAGTGGCGTAGCTACGTTTTTTGGCGCCCGGGGCTCGAAGAAATTCTGCGCCCCCCCCCCCCCCCCCCCTTAAATTAAAAAAAATCATTATTTTTCCTCAGGACGAAAAAAGTCCTTCCGGCTTGTACCGGGAGAAAAAAGTAGCTTCCCGCTTCCTTGTTTTTAAGAATTCTGCCAATTTTACTCAAATACATGAAGCTAAAATGCATAGAACCCGATTATAGAAGATTCCTAGCTTTCGTCAATAATGAATTGGAATGTGATTTTCGAAAAATTAGATGGATATCGCCAAGTTGGCTTAATTTATGGCGACTTACTTTTATTGCCAAGATGTTCAGCCAAATATTGCAAAGCTTGGCTAGAATTTGACGTTAGCGGATATGACTATGTAGTTTTCAGTGTATAAAAGTAGCAACAATGAAAATAAATTTGCGAGAAACGACGCTTGCTAAAATTCACAAATTAAACCCGATTATGGAAAAAAAATCTGCCTTGTTTCATTTACATTATGCGTGCACTCTTTGGAATTTCCAAGTAGTTCTATATGTCCTAAGTGATAAAACTTCATTAAATATTTTTCAGTTGACTCGCTGTTTTTTTTTTCATTTTAGCAATCCTTAAGGTGCATTTCATAAAATTAAAAATTAGATTTTCAGCAATGCAATTAGTTTATTTTCTAAAAACAGAAATGTTAAGCAAAAAGATCATTTTTAATGTATTTTAAAATTTGTCATGCCATTTTAACTAATTAAGTTTTGAAGATGTGGTCTTTACAGGTATAGAGCCATAAAAAAGTATTCAGATGATCCCTGCAATAGCATATCTGACTTATAATAAATTCAGGATACAACGAGACAGGAATTTGATTTAAAAAAAAAGAAAACCTCCAAAAGTTTAGTATGTGGTTGGCCGTTTTTCTGGTGGTTTTAATGAATTTTTATTTTTATTTATTTTTAAAATCTTTACTCTTTTTTTAATAAGTATATCTGAAGATCTAATAAAACATTTTAACTATAAAATTATCTATATTAGAATTATCTTTATCTTTGTAATTCACGTGTTATACTTGTGTGTCTGTACTGAATAAAGATTTAATTCATTATACATTAATTCATTTTTATTTATTACACTATTTTATTGAACTTGTTTCTTGTATGTAAAGATGGAATTTTCTAATTGATCTTTCACCGCTTCCTGACAGGCTAAAATTATAAAAAAAAATATATATATATATATGTATGCAGGTGTATTTCTGATGACAATACAACATTTTAATGTGCTAAGAATTTAATTATAAATTAATGAAGTAATTTTAAGGCATTTTTTTTCTGTTGCATATCTTAAATAAAAAGAAAAGTGCCCAGTTAAGCTGATGACATTGAACTCACAGGCTATTGACACTAATTGTATACTATACTCTTATTTCAAAGAATAATGCCCCTCGAAAAATAAAGAAATCGACAATAAACCTGTATGCCAAATTTGAAGCAAATTGGATAATCCTGCCTGAAATACCCATTTGCTAAATTAAGGGTAGATTATCCCCCGTTTACCCCTTTATACTTAACCAACGAACCTCCAAATCTAATCAGGGAAGCGTCTTATCAGAATAAACCTGTATACCAAATTTGAAGTAAATCTGATAATTCTGCGTGAAAAACCCATTTATCTAAATTAAAGGGGGGGGGGGGTAGTTAGCCCCCGTTCCCCCCTTTGTACTTAACCAATGAACCCCAAAACTAATCAGGGAAGCGCCTTTTCAGAATGAACGTATATACAAAATTTGAAGCAAATCGGTTATTTCTATACATGCGTGCATACATACGTACGTACATACGGAACCTTCAGGAACATTAGCTCTCAGGCTTTAATAGCCTGTGAGCTAAAAAAGAACAGAGTAAACATTATAATAATAAAAAAAAATAAAATTCACTGGTTCGCGCTTTCTACCACGCGTAAATCAAATCGAATTTTTAATTATCGGAGCCCATGCAAAATTAACGTACTGTACCGGAAATGTTTTGGAACTATACAGGAATTGCAGTCATGCAATAAAGTGTGATTTTTAAAATGAACATGGAATGATTACAAGGGTGATTTAAATTTATTACTATTTTTTTTTTACTTTTATTATTAATTAATTTGCATTAGAAGACTGTTTATTATAAAAACAAAACAAAACAAAAAAAACGCTGTTTGTCTGTCAAATAACAGAAGAAATAAAAATCAATCTTTCAAAAATAAAATGCACCCTTCCTCTTTAGAAGGCTCAAAGTGATGACGCTTTACAAAAAATGACGAAAATATCAATTTTCCAATTTTTTGTGTAGAAATGGTGGTTAGACATCCCTATTTTTTTCTGGTGATTATAAATATCTAAAGATCCGATGGTTATAAATATGTGATAAAAGCTTTTTACTGCATACTTTTCTTTCATGATTCAGAGTTGCAATTTGAAATCTTTAATTTTCTCAATTCGAGGTTTTTTTTTTTTTTTTTTTTTTTTTTTTTAACACTTTGCTACTTTTAAAACCATTTGGAAAAACATTACCTGAAAAAATGCACTGATTGCACTATTTTTAAATACAACAGATAAAAATGTTTTTTAATAAAAATACTCAAAAAAATATTTCCTTATTCTTCTTAATTCTTCGTTGAATTTAATTTTCTAAAATTTTTAATGTTCATTTAATAGTTCAGATACTTTGAATGTTTGTTTTGGGCTAAATGAGCATTTAAATGATCTTTGGAGGTTGCATTCTTAATAATGCTCGCGAAAGATTTTTTTAAATCATCAAATACTTCTAAAAATCACACTCTTACAAGCATTTAACAGTAAATAAGGCCAATAGAATAATTTTGATTTTTCGCCATTTCCACACAGTCATTTGTATTGGTCGTAGAAGAAAGACTGGTAAGTCCTGCTTTGATTTTTATGCGTTTTAAGAAGGGAAAATTTGGTGGTAGGTTGCCCACATTTTATTATCTGGCTTTTTCTCAAAGCTAGTTCGACGGGAAATTATGATTTCCAATAAAGAAGGAACAATATCTTTACTTACAGTTCCTCCAGCTAAATCCATTTTGCACTGGTTCACATAACTCTCTATAAAACGAAAATGTTCCTAAGAACACAAAAATCAGCGTGAAAACCAATAGACAAATAAAGAAATGCTCAATTGATAACAGAAATGTGACGCCCTTTGTTTTATAAGATCGGGGCTAGACAGTGACAATTCTTATTTATTGTCAAAATATGTAAGATAATTTCGGTTTAAAGCCTCTCAATTTTGTGCGCCCTCCTCCCTCCCTATTGAATCATTTTGCGCCTTCTATCAGGTACGTAATCATGTAAGGTATAAATGAGCCTTCACCAGAAATATTTACAGAAGGATTTTATTTCCTTATTTAGATATAATAAAGGAAAAAATTCTCTCTCACACACACAAAAAAAAGATATATTTTTTAAATTTTAATGTCAAAATATGTGCGATAATTTGGGTTAAAAACATCTCAATTTGGCGCCCCTTGGCAGCGGCGCCCGGGGCAGCCGCCCCCCTTGCCCCCCCTTAGCTACGCTACTGCTGCTAATGTGCAGTTTCAAATGAAGTAAAATTTTCTAATGCATTGTATAACACTGCACACATTTCATTTTGTGAGCAATAAAAATGTTTGTCAGATACTTTTCTCTTTCATTTAATTAAAATCGGACGTTGTAATTACAATAAGCAGAATGTAACATTATTTTTTACATATCGTAAAAGTCAAGTTTGAGCAAAATTGGTACGTGATACACCATTCTTATTGCGATATTTAAATTCAGCACCAAAATTAATTACATTAAAAACAGCTTAAATTATTAAAATGTTTTTTCATTGTAGACCCATGAGTTAATACCATTTCGTCGAGCACAACGAGAATTTCCAACCTTAAACTTTTCATTGACCGGAAATGTCCGGTCAACAAAATCGGTTTAGACCAAGGGGCTGTACATATACAACGTTATCAACTTTTTGGTAATTTTGAACCCCTCCCCACTTATGATATCATACGTTATCATTTCTCGAACCCCCCCCCCCCCCCTCTTAATGATATCGTTATCAGTATCTATTTTTTTTTCAATTTTTGTTCTTTCGTTTGCAGTTATATACATGTACAGTTATACATTTTTTATTCGCATACTTTACTGTTTCAAATGTAGGGAAGAAGTCAATAAAATATCACTATATTAAATAACTTTATGTCAAATAACACTTAAAAGAAATAATTACTATTTAAAAGTATTAAATAATATGTTTTTGTAGCATAATTCATTCAACAGTAATAATATCTTTTGCACTTGCCCTACACGGAGATGCAAGCCGAACATCTTATCAACAAAACAGATGAACAACATTCTGTCTCTTTTCTTTAATAGTAAACACAACAAGTATCATTTCGAGCATACTTTGCATCTGGTTTCTCCAACAGCGGATTATATAAGCATACACATATGACAGAAGAATAGGGATATCAAACGTTGGAGTATTCCATATTTTTTTAATGAAATAATGTTATACAGTAGAACTTCCCTTTAACGAAGTCCCTATTTAACGAAGTTTTCTACTTAACGAAATTTTCTGCAGAACTTTGACTTTGAACACCATTAGCATGTAAATTAATCTCCACATTACGAAAAAAATATTGTATATAACGAAGTTTATTCCACATTTGTACGTGTACAGAATTCAAATTAAGCGATTGCTGTTCGAAGGATATGCAAATTTATTTCAGCGGATTCGATTATATGAAAATGAACACATTTAAATAATTTCCATTCTGCTTGGTGCTAAATAAAACAATTTTTTTCACACTAAGAAAAGCACTTGTTACCACTATTCTCCCACTCCGAGACTCCAGCGCTGACAGTTGGGGGAAGTCAAAATCCCCTTTTTACCTTCAATGATATAGAATATGAGGTGTCGCAATGGCGTCAGATGCATTGAACAAAAAATATCTATTAGAGTAAGACAGGTACCATTCTGATCTTCCATTGCTCATGGACAATTGCTTTGTGCATCCAAAAGAACGTGCTTCAAAATACAAATCGAAGAACATCAAAGTTATTTTTGTTCCTGCCAATACAGCTAAACTGCAATCATTAGTCTAAGGAATAATAAAAAATCTTGAAGTACATTATCGAAAAAGACAGAAAAAAGCCGATGTAGTGAAAACATTAGTTTGAGATTCTGAATATCAGAGCTGATGAAAGCTTGGGCCAAAGCTTGGGAATTTGACGTGATTTCATCGACCGTACACAACTGTTTTGTAAAAGACGGCTTCATAATTGAAACTGAATCAAATGCTTCTGAATCCAATACCTGTTTGTCATATTTCAGAAAAAAATTTCATGAATTTGTTGTAGAATTTTTCGCAAATTCTAAATTTTTAACTTATATTAACATAACCCTTCATTTCTCTAAATTTTCAGTTAATTTTTCTTTCACTTTCTTTTTTTTTTTAATGTATAACATGGTAAGTAATGCAGTTCTTTCTTCCAAATTCTAGTTAAATGTTCCTTTTTTTTTTCCCTTTTCGTAATATCAACCCCAAGTGTAAATTGTTGTGACCTTGTTGTTCAACCCCACTTATTCCAGGAAAAATACCCGCAAAGTTTAACCTTGTAGGACATGCAGTCAACCTTCCCCCAGGATTTCGGTCAAAAAAGGACCATTAGGTGACCCGTTCCTTCAAATATTTTTCTGTTACCATGTAGTTAGCGCATAGTAACAGAAGCGATAGGCCCCCGTTCCCCCTTTTTTTTAAATGGGTAGGTCCCATATAGGTTCGAGGAGAGAGAGGTGATACGAGAAGGTCAGTCAGTGAGTGGAAAACAGCTAGTGATGTAGGTGCGAGCCAATAAAATTCGGTACGGGCGAGGGGGTTCATTTTTGGCGGGAAGATGCTTTCCCGCTACCCCTGAGCTCCGAAGCATGAGCGCAGAAAAAAAAGGCATTTGTACTACAGAAGAGGCTAACTAAAAAGGATGCTGGTCCTATAAGTATTTTTTGCTATCTCCATTACACAGGTTTTTAGGAGATATGAGCTTTCCTCAACTTTGAGCCGAGGTAGTACATGAAAGTTCGGAATGTGTTGGATGAGGATCGAATTAAAGAGCAGAAGGAGGAATTAATGTTATACTTCAAATAATCCTGCTGCTACATTAAAACTTAATTAGTGTAAGCGGAATTTCTTTCGATATTATCAACACGAATGTCATCGGTGTTACAGATACCAACCCCGATAGTGTAAGCGGAATTTCTCTCGACATCATCGACACAAATGTCATCGGTATTACAAATACCAACCCCGAAATAGCATGTGAAAGCAGTACGTGACCAGTGAGATGCGGTTTTAGGTGGTAAAGAATTTCTCTTTCGGCAAAGTGGGGACTGCCGATGAAGTAGAGGCCATCTTCGACGATAATGTGGTGATCTGATATAAAATTGTTAATCTGTCATCCTGATGAAAATCTCTATAGATGAGATAACTGTTGTGGTCTAAGAAAAATATATGTGAGTAAATTTTGGTTTGTCTATAATGTCATACTATAATTATAATATTCTTTCTAGTACTGATATGAAAATGTTTACTTGTAAATAAACCCACAATTAACCAAGAATCTGTTTTTCCCTTATTAATTTGCATCTATTATTCTGATTAATTTAAATACATTTCTCATGTATTATAACAGTAGCTTAAAAGATTTTATTCAAGTTATCAAACTTTAAATGGTAATATTAAATTCTACTTTAATAGTAGTCTGTTCGATTATAATAACAGCAAATACACGTGTAAAAAATTGAATTTAGAATTCTGTTATTGTTTTATTCAAATGTGTTTATACATATTATTTAATAAGTAATTCTTTTCTACACTTTAAGTTTAAAATCTGTAAATTAATAGTAAATTAAACCCCCTCCCCTTTCCTTTTTATTAGCTTTGTTGCCCTTATATTTTTATTCTGTGAAATAGTCCACCTTCATTGTTTTTTTTTTTAAACTGATAACAGAATTCATATGGAGTGAAATTCAATCACACATGTTTTCTTTAAATATATTAATTCTGTAAGAAATATATATATATGACAAATATAATTTTAAATTAATGTGGATTTAAGATGAAATGTGTAGACCTAATCTAAATATCCAAATGTAAATAGGACTAAATAGCTAAACAGATGATAGTAAATTTTATAGATTAAAGTTTATTGATGCACTTAAAATAAATTGTTTATTCTGAATTAAGTTAATTGTGAAGTTTTATATATTTTAAAGAGAGTTAATAAATTTATGAAGTATTAAGAGAATCCTATTAAGTGAAATATTATTGTTTAGGTAATTAAAAATGTGTCCTATCATCTTGAATCACAGCTTTTCAAATGATTTATAAAATACGTAGTGTGCTCAACTATACGATTTCATTGGTCCCTAAATTTTAAAAGTATAAATGTATTCATAAAGTAATGTCATTTTGGTTTTAACTTGCAAATTTTCTGGGTTTTATCCTCTCAAATATGAGAGTTTGTCTCCATTCAGTCATTCAAAATTAGTTTAATCTTCACTGTTATTAGTCATTATTTATGAATACTTTATGTTTTTGAGATTTAGAAGTATTGGGTGTTTTTCCTTTTTTTAAGGTTGTGAAAGATATGAGAATATTGTTACCTCCTTTGATATTATTTAAAAGTAAAATTTAAAAGTAAATGAATTTATTTGGCCATTCTCTCCCTTTTCTTATATTTTGTACTGTGTGTGTTAACTTGTACTAAATTTTGGTGCCCCTTCTTAAATCTAATTACCTGGTGTTTGTAATAAATTTATGGTAACAATATTCAGTTGGTGGTATGTCTTTCTCACCTGGTGTAATGTTAAATTTAAATTCTTGTATAATTAGATTGAAGTTAAATATTGTGAAGTGGTAGAATGTAAGATTATAATCATAAGATGCATTAAAATTAACTCTTTAATTAGGGAAACACCCAATAAGATTGGTGCCCATGACATTTCAAACCTGGCTTATGCTTATAGATTTATAAAAATCTAAAATTTTTTAAAAAATATGAAGCTGTATTTTGTGTTTTTAATTTAATTTTCATGGTTGTAAAAGGTATTTTGATTTAATTTTCATGGTTGTGAAAGGTAAGTCTGTGACTCTGTATTGCAATTTGGTTAAAGTTTTGACATCTCTGCACTTAGATAGTTCCAAATTTAAATTCTCTCTTGTTTTTATGCTTTTGTATGTGTATTTCTGTGTATAGTTGCACCCCCCTCCCACTTAATTTTTTTTTCTCATTGATAAAACTTATCATGGCAGAAGATCAGGCAAAAAACTTGGCTAATATTCAAAAGAAAAATTCCCTTATGGAAAATATTTCTTCAATTCCACCTTTTAGCGGTGTTGAAAATTCAGTTTCTTTTAGTGAATTTTTTGAAAAGTGGGATAGCCTTGCTACCTTTTTCGAATGGGGGGAGGATGAGAAAAAATTCGCTTGGTTTAGCAGAGTTACCGGGGGAGCGGCAAGGTTATTTAAGCTTCATAAAGATAAAAAGGTAGATGAAATTGTTAAAATTTTCAGGGAAAGATACACCAGTCATGTTTCTCCAGATGTAGCCCTTTCAAATTTTTTTAGTTTCAAGCAAACCCCTCAAATGTCGGTGCAGGACTTATATGACAGAGCCTACGACATGTCGCTTAAAGCCCTAGTTATTGATGGATTACAAGGGGAGGTAGTTAACAAAAGTAGAAACGCTATCTTTCACTCAATGCTTTTGGGAAATCTGTCCCCAGAAATAAGAAAAGGGGTCATTACGAAAAACCCACAAACGCCTGAAGAAATCCTCACTGTTGCATTGCTTGAGGAAAAAGCGTGCAGGAGTATAAATCCATTCTATAACCTCCAAAATGAAATTAGTGCTCCATTTATACCTGAATCTGTACCACAAAATTTAGCCTGTGCAGCTATGTATCCCCAAAATGAGTATAAACAATCACAGCAGGACATCAGCAATTTGAAAGACCAGGTAGATTTGCTGTCAGCAAAAATTGACAGTTTAGTTCGAATTCAGGAAAGGCAGAGTGAGGTCCAGAGCCAGGAAAGAGCACAAGTCAGAAATTTTCAGTGTCATTTGTGCTCAGAAAGTGGACATTATGCACGAGATTGCCCACAGGCGAGGTACCAGTATAACTTTGGTAGGAGCAGGCATAATAACTATAGGGGCCGTGGAAACTATAACAGTAATTATAGAGGAAATTCAAACCAAGCAGGGAATGGTAACTATAGGGGAAATAGAAATAGAAATGAATATAATTATAGGGGTAGAAATGACTACAGTTATAGAGATAGTGATGACTACATAAATAGAGGAGATAATAATAGGGACAGACATGAAAACAGTAATGGAAACCAACCGAGTAATGATGCTAATGCCGAAGGTACTCCTGCGAGGCCTTTAAACGGTTAGAGGCCGGATCTTTAATGGTCGAATTGATCCCCCAAAAGCCAAACGACTCACCCCCTGTATATAGTGTGTTTTCACCCCATTTATATAGTCTCCCAGTTACTAAAATTACTGTAAATAATAAAAATATTACTGCGTTATGTGACTCGGGATCGGCTATCAATTTGTTGAGTAGCACTATGCTCAATTTGTTCACGGGTAGCCCTATAGAAGAGTGTTGCACACCGATTGTGACAGTAACTGATCAAAAAGTTCATCTCAATCAAAGTGTACTCGCAACATTTAAAATTAATGATACGCTGTGCAAGGCACAGTTTTTTGTTGTACCAGGTCAGCTGGCGGAGGAATTTTCTGCTATTTTGGGAATGCCTTTTTTAAAAAAGTATCGAGTTCTCATTGATTGTTCAGACAATGCTATCACTCTTAGAAGCCCTGAACAAACCCAATGTAAACAAAAAATTGATATGCAAAGTCATTCCAAATTAGAGACAAACAAGGGTTGCCATAATCTTAGTGAGTCTACTGAGAGTGTGGAAAACGTCGAGGAAAATACTGAACAGTGTCAGGATTCTGTAAATAATGTAGGGGTTATAGTAAATAATTGTAAATATAATTGTAAATATATGTATAATAATGATTCAAAAATGTGTAATTGTGATAATTGTGACCCTGAAAATTCCCAGTGCAAATATGTCAACAAAGGTGAAAGGGAGCAGAAGGTAGACTGTAGTAGTAATGTAAAGACAGTTCAGGGTACCATAAGTAGTATTAGTGGAGAATTCGATAATGGTGGGCAGAATAAGGTGTCAAGTGAAAGTAATAGTGTCTTGCAAAGTGAAAAAGTAGAGGGTACCACAAATAACTACAGTATACCACAGACTACTGAGGCTCAACAAGTAAACCATATTGCACAACATGCGGATAATGCGAGCAAATCTGATGAGACTGTTTTTTATGATATGGAGGAACAATTAAGTGGGAACACACAAAATAATGAGAGTGAAAATAGAATGAGTAGCAATGAGAGTAATGACAAGACTATCATAGGCATTGCCGCATTATGTGACAAACTTACAATTCCCCCCCAAACTAAAATTTTAGCTAATGTTAAGTGTAATAAAGAATTAAATGTAAATGTTAATGACCCTATAATGTTAGAACCCCTTGCTAGAAGTATGCATCAAGGCCTCCTTATTTCTAGAACCATTTGCACACAAGAGCATGGTTTATTTTTATCTTTTGCTAATTTCTCAGATAATTCTATTAATTTAAATAAAGGAACATATGTTGCCAAAATTCTTAAATGTAAAGACAACTTAAATTTAACCCCAGAGATATGTAATTTAAATTGTAATGTAAATGTTGACCCCCCAATTGCAGATTTCGACCATGCAGATTTAAAATGGAGCTCTGAAATTAATTTAGACCACTTAGACACCCCTTTAAAAGCACAAATGCAAGATTTCCTGGATAAGAACAAAGATGTGTTCGCAGCCTCTGTACTAGATTTACCTGGCTGTGACACTATTCCCCATACCATAAATCTAACCTCTGATAAACCAGTTCGTTGCAAAGCATATAGAGTCCCTTATAAACTGCGCCAGGAAATGGAGGACCAATTAAACATTTTATTAGAAGCTAATATTTTGTCACCTTCAATGTCAGAATTTTCTTCTCCAGTCATTCTCGTACAAAAAACAGATGGTACATACAGATTAGCTGTTGATTTTAGGAAGCTAAATAAAAACTTGGTAAAAGATGCATACCCCATTCCTAATATCACAGACTCTGTAGACTCCCTTTCAGGTGCCAATTATTTTTCAACTCTCGACCTTACTAGTGGTTTTTTTCAACAAGTCATTAGACCTGAAGACATGCATAAAACTGCTATTATTACGCATAAAGGATTATTTGAGTGGTCGCGCAACTGTTTTGGATTGGCTAATTCAGGAAATAGCTTTCAGAGATTAATGAATGCCATTTTTGGGGATCTCGGAAATTTGGGTATATTAGTGTATATTGATGACATTGTAGTATCTTCTAAAGACATTGAGTCTCATTTTACCAAACTTAACTTAGTATTCGAAAGGCTTCGCCAACATAACTTAAAACTTAAACCCAGCAAATGTAATTTCCTGACAGACAAAATTCAGTATCTTGGTTTTGAGATTCATGGTGGTCAAGTATCCCCCATTAATAAAAATATTGAAATTATAGAAAAGTTACAACCTCCTACAAATCGTAAAGGTGTCAGATCTTTCATCGGCACATTGTCTTTTTACAGACGCTTTATCCCAGATTTTACTAAAAGAGCAATTAATTTAATAGACCTCACTAAAGAAACAGGGCGTTTTGTCTGGAACGAGGCAGCCCAGCGGGAATTTGATGATCTTAAGAAAGCTCTTATCTCAAAACCTTGTTTAGCTTTACCTGATTTTGACAAAGAATTCATTATATATTCTGATGCAAGTAGTGAATCTTTAGGGGCAGTGTTATCACAATTGGATAATAACAAAATGATACACCCTGTCGCCTTTGCTAGCAGGAGACTGAAAGATGCAGAGACAAGATACTCTGCCACCGAAAGAGAACTTTTAGCCCTTGTCTGGGCCACTGCACATTTTAAGTGTTATATAGCCAGTACACATTTTTCCATTTATACAGATCATGCTCCACTCACCTTTATGTTGAAGATTCAGGATCCCACGTCACGCATGGCCAAGTGGATATGCACTTTATCAGACTATAACTTTACAATAAACTATGTCAAGGGAAAATGTAACAGTGTGGCAGACTTCCTATCGCGTTTTGCTAATGTAGAGAAGCCTACAAGTGCAGTTAGCTGCAATTTTAGTATTCAGGTAGCTAAAGAAACATCTTTTGAACCATACTCAAACCTTATGGGAAAAATTTGCGAGTTCCAAAAATCGGACACGAAATGCTGTGAAATTGTAAAAAAATTGGAGCAGAAATTGGAAATCTCACCTAGGTATATGAAATTCTTTTTTAGAGACGATATCTTGGTATGTGAGGATACTAGAGAATCTTTGATTTTAAACAACCCCATCAAGTTAGTGGTTCCTAAGGAACTGGTTTTGCAAGTGTTCACTCTAACACACGACTCTCTAGCTGCTTGTCATCAAGGTTTCCAGAAAACAATTGACCGCATCCGAGAGCACTTTTACTGGCCAGGGATGTCGGCAGATGTCAAACACCTGGTAGAATCTTGTGTTAGTTGTCAAGAGAAAAGAGCCCATAAGGCAAATCAGCTTGGCCCCCTTCAGCGTATGCCCACCCCTGAATTTCCTCTAAATAAAGTACACTTAGATATTATAGGCGTCTTGCCACAAACATTTTCAGGAAATAAATATATAGTCACATACATAGACTCTTTTACCAAATGGCCAGAGGCGTATGCTGTCAGTTCAATTACTTCTGATGTAATAGCGGACACGTTGGCAGATTTCATATCCCGATATGGAGCACCGTGTTATATAACGACAGATAATGGAAAAAACCTAATATCGGATGCGATTGAGCATGTATACAGTATGTTTGGCATAAAACATATCAGAACATCTTCTTATCATGCACCCGGAAATGCTCAGGTGGAACGTCAAAATAGAACGTTAAAGCATGCACTTTCTCATATTGTAAATCAAAATCAAACAGACTGGGACTCTAAACTTAAATTTGCTCTGTTAGCAATGCGGACCGCTGTACATTCATCAACAAAGTTAACACCGGCAGCTGTCATGTATGGTAGAAACTTAAATCTTCCCTATCATGTATTTTCACAACCACCTAAACTTAATTACAACGATGCACCGTCTTTCTGTGAACTTGTAATTCCTGCTCTCCAAAAAGTATATGCAGAAGTCCATAACAATCTAGTTAAAGCAGCTGAAACTCAGGAGAAATACAGAGAAAAAACAGCAGTATGTAAAAATCTAAAAGTAGGTGATCTAGTGTGGCTTTACACACCTAGAATTGAGCCAGGACAGACTAAAAAGCTAAGTAAATTAAATAACGGTCCTTTTACTATTATTGAACAATTAAATAATGTAAATTTTAAGATCGCTTTAGTTGCTAACCCGAAAAATACCCAAGTTGTCCATGTTGATAGACTAACGTTATTCAAAGACAGGAAGATTACTAACCAAAACAATCCACAACAACAAACGACTAACGGAAATTCGATTCACAATCCGCCCATCGATGAAACAGAACCGATTCAGAGTGGCGAGCAACCAACCCACCTCCGTACTACTAGACATAGACGATATTTCGCATGGGTTCCGCCCCCTTTAGCGCAAGAAAACGAGAATGATTGCAACACTGAAACCGTAACTAAGGAAGACGAGGAGGAGGCGCGCAGCGTTTCAACCGAAATTGGTGCTCTTTCCCCACAACCACAGGTCAGTCCGGGAGGGGAAGAGTCACATCCACAGATTGCTCCGGTAGGGGAAAGTTCGGGTAGCACACAAGAGGAGCCTAATATTGCTGAAAGAGGCAGAGAGGTTGATCAGTCCGATAGCAACGAAAAAGCAACTGAGGGTGATTCGATACGGCCTGTCGCGAAATCGAAACGCCTCGGTCGTTCTAGATCGACTCCACGGGTCGATTATTCCTTTCGGGACAGAAGCGTTCGTCCCATTTATAAAGAGTAACGACTTTATCTGTTTTTCACTCAATGTTTTCTGTATATAGTCTAATTAATTTGTATTTATATGTGTTTTAGAGGAAATTTATCGAAATTAAAACTCGGAATTGAAAATTTTTCAACTTAAAATGGGTTTGTTTTGATTGCTTTCCGGAAGTGTTAGTAAGCGTTTTTGGAGCTTTATATGTACCTTTTTTAGAAGGGTATTGGGTATTATGTTATATTTTGGCATGCATACCGCTCCGCACCCACTTTTTGTAAATTTTTATAAATTTTTAACCAAAATTCGTGCTATTTCTGGGATGTTTGGAGTTTTTTGGGGGATGTTTTGAAAATTACGTGATGCAAGCGAAGGGATTTGGGTAAAAATTTTTTTTTTCCCCTTTTTTACTTCCTTTTGAAAATATAATTGTATTGTATATATATAGCTAATTCTAACACTTATTTAGTTTACTTATTTGTGTTACCTTCTCGGAAGTTGTAATTTTTTGGGTATATGTGCAAATCTTACAGAGATATTTTATACATTTCTGTATGTGGGGTGTGACTTATTTACAGCCGTACATATACACTTTCGGTGTGTACATTTTTATGCCTCCTATATTCTTTTCTCTTCTGTAAATTTGGGTAATTGTGTTTATATTTTCTTTTTTCCCTTTTTTTTTTTTTTTTTTGCAATTTTTTTTTTTAATTTTCCCCTTTTTATATCTTGTTGGCAGAGTTACCTGGTAGTAGTGGAATTTGTTTTTCACATTTTTTTTTTTGCATGTTGTTGTTAGTTTCTGCATTTTTAAAGTTGTCTAGGCTATGGTAATTGTTCCCATAGGAATACAGAGTTGCAGACATACACTAATGTATGCACAATGATCTGTAAGTGCATTTGTACACTCCAAGTAAAACCCCAACAATCAAAATATGAACTTTTCAAATGAATAGGGGTTCCCTGCTAATACAATGAACTTGCATTCATGTATTTTTTTTTTTTTTTTGTAAAGCATTTTAAACTGAAAATGAAATATTGCATCTCTGTTGTGTTTTTTTTTTGTGTTATGCTATTTACCTGTATGTAACCTAGTGCTATTTCTATGAATTTGATTTAAATAGTTTTTTTTATTACCTTTGACTCACACACTGTTATATGTCGAGTAAAAGATTTTATTTGTGTATTATGTATATATATATCTACATCTGCATCTCCAACCTGTGTCTTGATGTGTATGTAAATTGTGAAAATTACCAGTTGGCAGTCCTTCACATGTTAATTAACCTTAAACTTAAATTTATTTAATTTTAGCAACAATTTTGGGGCCTAGCTGCAGTTACACATGGCAATTACGGTGGAGTGACATACTCACTTGTAGAAAGTAGTAGTGGTGAAATGAGAGTTCACCGTCTGGATATCTGGTCTGTTTCGGGAAGTTGGTGAAAATTTTCAGTAGGTGTCATCTAATACAGATAACTGTAGGCAAATCTGAAGGCAAGGATAGAGGCTCAGTTGGTTGTGATAAACCCCATGGTTACTTATATGGCTCACAGCTTTTACTTATGTATAAATTCCTTTTTAAACTCAATTCCATTTTTCTTTTAGGGATGTGGTCAGGTGGACGGTTCATTGTGTGCAGCTCGAATTGCACATTCCGGAGTGTGACGAGCGGGGTTTCAACTATGTGATGCTTGGAAGCTCTTCGAGTCGCTGTTTGATTTGTTCGAGTATCTTGGACCCACGTAGGTGTTTCTCCAGCAGGCAGTAAACCATTTTACCTTCATTTTTCCAATTTTTTGGTTTTAACCAGTCTAGGTTAACTAACTTGGAGTAGGAAATCGAGTTCTCCATTCGGAGTTAGCTTTATACTTTCTTTTTTTTTTTGTTAAAAAAAAAAAAAAAAAAAAAAAAAAAAAAAAAATTTTTAGCCAAAATTTTTTTTTTTATTCAGGATAGGGGAGTCTTGTTGTAGAATTTTTCGCAAATTCTAAATTTTTAACTTATATTAACATAACCCTTCATTTCTCTAAATTTTCAGTTAATTTTTCTTTCACTTTCTTTTTTTTTTTAATGTATAACATGGTAAGTAATGCAGTTCTTTCTTCCAAATTCTAGTTAAATGTTCCTTTTTTTTTTCCCTTTTCGTAATATCAACCCCAAGTGTAAATTGTTGTGACCTTGTTGTTCAACCCCACTTATTCCAGGAAAAATACCCGCAAAGTTTAACCTTGTAGGACATGCAGTCAACCTTCCCCCAGGATTTCGGTCAAAAAAGGACCATTAGGTGACCCGTTCCTTCAAATATTTTTCTGTTACCATGTAGTTAGCGCATAGTAACAGAAGCGATAGGCCCCCGTTCCCCCTTTTTTTTAAATGGGTAGGTCCCATATAGGTTCGAGGAGAGAGAGGTGATACGAGAAGGTCAGTCAGTGAGTGGAAAACAGCTAGTGATGTAGGTGCGAGCCAATAAAATTCGGTACGGGCGAGGGGGTTCATTTTTGGCGGGAAGATGCTTTCCCGCTACCCCTGAGCTCCGAAGCATGAGCGCAGAAAAAAAAGGCATTTGTACTACAGAAGAGGCTAACTAAAAAGGATGCTGGTCCTATAAGTATTTTTTGCTATCTCCATTACAGAGGTTTTTAGGAGATATGAGCTTTCCTCAACTTTGAGCCGAGGTAGTACATGAAAGTTCGGAATGTGTTGGATGAGGATCGAATTAAAGAGCAGAAGGAGGAATTAATGTTATACTTCAAATAATCCTGCTGCTACATTAAAACTTAATTAGTGTAAGCGGAATTTCTTTCGATATTATCAACACGAATGTCATCGGTGTTACAGATACCAACCCCGATAGTGTAAGCGGAATTTCTCTCGACATCATCGACACAAATGTCATCGGTATTACAAATACCAACCCCGAAATAGCATGTGAAAGCAGTACGTGACCAGTGAGATGCGGTTTTAGGTGGTAAAGAATTTCTCTTTCGGCAAAGTGGGGACTGCCGATGAAGTAGAGGCCATCTTCGACGATAATGTGGTGATCTGATATAAAATTGTTAATCTGTCATCCTGATGAAAATCTCTATAGATGAGATAACTGTTGTGGTCTAAGAAAAATATATGTGAGTAAATTTTGGTTTGTCTATAATGTCATACTATAATTATAATATTCTTTCTAGTACTGATATGAAAATGTTTACTTGTAAATAAACCCACAATTAACCAAGAATCTGTTTTTCCCTTATTAATTTGCATCTATTATTCTGATTAATTTAAATACATTTCTCATGTATTATAACAGTAGCTTAAAAGATTTTATTCAAGTTATCAAACTTTAAATGGTAATATTAAATTCTACTTTAATAGTAGTCTGTTCGATTATAATAACAGCAAATACATGTGTAAAAAATTGAATTTAGAATTCTGTTATTGTTTTATTCAAATGTGTTTATAAATATTATTTAATAAGTAATTCTTTTCTACACTTTAAGTTTAAAATCTGTAAATTAATAGTAAATTAAACCCCCCCCCCTTTCCTTTTTATTAGCTTTGTTGCCCTTATATTTTTATTCTGTGAAATAGTCCACCTTCATTGTTTTTTTTTTTAAACTGATAACAGAATTCATATGGAGTGAAATTCAATCACACATGTTTTCTTTAAATATATTAATTCTGTAAGAAATATATATATATGACAAATATAATTTTAAATTAATGTGGATTTAAGATGAAATGTGTAGACCTAATCTAAATATCCAAATGTAAATAGGACTAAATAGCTAAACAGATGATAGTAAATTTTATAGATTAAAGTTTATTGATGCACTTAAAATAAATTGTTTATTCTGAATTAAGTTAATTGTGAAATTTTATATATTTTAAAGAGAGTTAATAAATTTATGAAGTATTAAGAGAATCCTATTAAGTGAAATATTATTGTTTAGGTAATTAAAAATGTGTCCTATCATCTTGAATCACAGCTTTTCAAATGATTTATAAAATACGTAGTGTGCTCAACTATACGATTTCATTGGTCCCTAAATTTTAAAAGTATAAATGTATTCATAAAGTAATGTCATTTTGGTTTTAACTTGCAAATTTTCTGGGTTTTATCCTCTCAAATATGAGAGTTTGTCTCCATTCAGTCATTCAAAATTAGTTTAATCTTCACTGTTATTAGTCATTATTTATGAATACTTTATGTTTTTGAGATTTAGAAGTATTGGGTGTTTTTCCTTTTTTTAAGGTTGTGAAAGATATGAGAATATTGTTACCTCCTTTGATATTATTTAAAAGTAAAATTTAAAAGTAAATGAATTTATTTGGCCATTCTCTCCCTTTTCTTATATTTTGTACTGTGTGTGTTAACTTGTACTAAATTTTGGTGCCCCTTCTTAAATCTAATTACCTGGTGTTTGTAATAAATTTATGGTAACAATATTCAGTTGGTGGTATGTCTTTCTCACCTGGTGTAATGTTAAATTTAAATTCTTGTATAATTAGATTGAAGTTAAATATTGTGAAGTGGTAGAATGTAAGATTATAATCATAAGATGCATTAAAATTAACTCTTTAATTAGGGAAACACCCAATAAATTTAAGTTAATTTCTATTTAACGAATTTTCTTCATAACGAAGTTTTTAAGAGTAACGATGAGAATTCGTTAAATGGAAGTTCCACTGTAATTACTTAAGGATTTTAATAATAACTTTGTATCTTCATAAAAATTGTTAACAAGCCACAAAAGAAAAAAAAAGAAAGAAAAAAGAAAAAAAAGCAGAATATTTTGATGTAAAGAAAAAGTTATAAAAAAATAAGAGAAAATTTTGGTTGGACCAAAAATGATAACGATATCAAAGACAACTACCCCTTCTCTCTCTCTAGAGATATCTTACGATATCATGTGCCAGACACCCCCCTCCCCCCCCCTAAAGTGATAACGTTATATATGTACAGCTCCAATGGGGTGCAAGACCAAATTTCTTCAAAATTAATAAATACTGATCTGACATTACATATCTTTATTATCATATAGTTCACTATCACAGTATCAGTCATTTTATGATAGTATAAACACAATAGAGGTATTACTCAAAAATATAAATATATGTACAATTACATCATTGTAAGCAGTTGAAGGGTCCGAGGGAAAAACAATTAAAGTCACAAACTAGTAATTCATCGTTCTTTCTCTTACGGGGGGCCATATTCATCCTGGACTCTCGTCGTTCTTCCCCTTTATAGGTATCATTAACTATGTTTTTCAGGGGTTTAGCTTCCTTTTTCTCTTAATCAAAGGTTACCAAACGCTAGTACTCGTCTCAAAATAACCGTCAACTCAAATTTCACATAAGTGGACTATCATCGTTTTACTACTGGAAACTTTCATTTATAACCAGTTTTTTCTTATATACGTAGTGTTAATTTAATTTAATTATAATTTTACAGAAAAATAATTACAAGAAATAAAACCAGTCGTTGGGGGCCACCGTTATACTTACCCATCATGGATATGCATAATATAAAATATGAAAATAAAACATGTGTAAACTATTTATAAAATGCATTGCCATTCGAATAAAATCGTGGCTTGATGACGTCCTAAACTTTAAATGCTCTATTACTGAATTGCGTAAGAGAAACATACTTATAACCCTAAAAATGTTAATCATATTTTCTAACAGTTTACTGCGTCGGATGAAGCGTCTCTTTTCTAATTAAAATATATCTTTGAATTGAAATTTGAATGAAATACAGGGTCATGAAAAATCGAAGAATATGGAAAATGTGATTACAAATATCTCGGCAACTCATTATCCGATCGACTTTATTCTTTATGCAATTTTTTTTTATTGTCTTTTATATTCACCCCTTAAAAAAAACAATTTCGAAAATTTTTATATACCTTTTATCAGAATGATTATTTCAAGATTCCGAAAAAATTAGTTCCGGATAATTGAGGTTGCTGAAATTCAATAAGCTTCTTTTCATTATTACATACTAAGTATATTTCAAATTTCAAGTCTCTATCTCAATTTGTTCAGGAGATAGAGCATTTACAGACACACACAGAGACAAACGGACGACAAATTTTTGTTTTCTAAAAATATGTTTTTCGGAATCTCTAGTATCTGAAACGTGTAAATCTTTAAAAAAAAAAAATTGATTTTTAAAACGATTACAAAACAACGATTGCGGTGTCGTCTGGTAATGCTGTTAAAAACCCTATGAAAAAATATGTGGTAAATTTTTCTTTGCTTCCGTTCAAATGAATATTTCTATTCAGACTCTACAAAATTAATATTTTCCTTCTCAAATCTGCCTTGAAAAAAAAAAAAAAACAACAAAAAAAACCCCGCAAAATTCAGTGTAATTCAAGCGCTACGCTATTTCTTAATCTGTTGAAAGACTTATTTTGAGATATACAAAACAATCCTTCTAAAAATAACGTAAAAGATATGCATAACGACCTTTTAACTTTTAACAATATACAAAAGGTGAACGTTTTTATGAATTAAAGCTGTAAAAACACAACTGTTACAAACACTGACTTTGAACTTTTGTGCGCCACACTATCTACGCATTGTTTTAACGCCCCCTTCGCACGCATACATTTAATCTCCTTAATATTTGCAAAAAGATATTTGATAGCTTTAAATAAGTAATATTTGCAGCAAAATATGATTCTTATCTAATATACATCACTGACAGAAAAAGCCAGATATTTTTATATTTTGACTAAGCATGTTTAGCTATCACAGCGTTTATATAATAAGTAATATATTCTCACTACTTAATTGTTTCACAGTGGCGCATAAATCTGCACTTTATTAAGCTGAAGAGGGAAAAACCTACTCGTGAAATTATAGCTGAAACGCAACAGCTATCGAGAGCATTTTCGCTTTATTCAACACGAAGATAAGGTTATCAGAAAAGGAATTGTGTCAGAGCGCAGCTGTTTTTTATACGGACATTGGTTGACCTTCCGTAAATATTTTTAGGCTGGCGTTCACATGTTTTTCCGCCCGATAAAAGTAATGCATGTGAGATTCATTAAAACTTAAGAAAAAAAAATTGCATTGTGCACTTGAAAGCCTGCACTGTTTGTCGGACAATACTGAACCCTTAAAAATAATGGATATAAATATTGATAAAATTAAAAACAGGATTAGTAAATATTAAATTAACACTCAAATAAGAAAAGTTTTAATTAAAATACGAAAATAGGAAAACATTTATTGAACATATTCAAATGTAGGTAATGTATAAGGTGTCTGTGCTGTTGTCCATTGATACCAACACACGCTTGATTGCATTCCAATGGAAAAAATTATCATTTAATTGTTAATGTAATTTTCACTAAATTTTTTCCATTTAAATGTGTTGTAAAGAAATTTATAAAATCCCGGTCACAGTTAATTTTAATTTTAATTTTTGTATTTTATTTTACTATGTATTATTTGATCACTAAAGATTGCATTTCTAATTACGAAACTTAAACTAGTTGGATGTGCCAATCCCAAAATTGCCTTGTATCTCATACATGTTTTTATTATTATTATTATTATTATTATTATTATTATTATTATTATTGCACTTCAAGTTTTTTTGTCAATAAATGTTTCAAAACGATGGGGGGGGGGGGGGGGTGAGGAGAAAAAACTTCGTAATGAAGTTTAATCAACGGGTAATATATAAAATAAACATGAAAGAATTTGCTTATTACAAATATGCAAATTAAACCTAGACTGGAGATGGACAATTGGGTGATTCAGTGTCAATTTTTTAACAGCTATCGCCTCCGTCCCGAAATTTCGAATAAAATTCGCTATCTTAGCGCCACCTTCAGGCTGATTTTATCTCAAATTTTATGCAAACCTCGGCCTATTACATTACATCTATATATAAAATTTCGTCGAAAAATATTCATAAATTCTTTACTTAAACTGCAAAAAATCGAAAAAATCGCTGTCACACCGCCCTCTTCCGGGAGAAAATTGCCATTTGCAGTTGTGACCTGACATCCATAGTTAAAAAGATATATATATGAAGTTTATTGCAATTCTATGCATAATTCCGTACGCTTCCCGATGATAAAATAATGGAAATGGCACAAAAATTGCGATCACAGCGCCCCCTTCCCTCGGAATATCCCCAAATTCGACTGGGACCTGCTGACCACAGCCAAAAACATATATACGAAATTTGGTTTAATTGTATGCATAACTTCATACACGTTTGATATACGTTAAGCTACAATGTATAGCTGAGTGCAAAGATCATTTGAAGGGTGTGGATAGAAAATTCACACTCTCTACTTAATAACCTAGTTTTTAAAAAAATGCAAAAAAAAAAAAAAACGATTATTATGAATAAACATGATATATTGGCACAATTTTTTTGATATATTTGTTGCCAGTTAAGGGGAAAGTGTGAATTTCGCATCCACACCCTTCAAATGATCTTTGCAGTCAGCTATACATTGTAGCTTCATTTGATATATATTTAACATAAACAAATTCTCCCAACCGGAGATTGAATGCAGGTAATTGCATTTTTATTATCTTCCAATTATCATATTCAAATGAGTATTGTATCATTTTATTCTAAATGCTCTAGAACAGCGGTTCCCAAACTTCATTGTTATGCGACCCACCTTAACTCTTTATTTTCCAATGTCAAAAAACTATTAAAAAATTATGCTGCTGGAGTTTTATACTGAATATAGTGATATACAAGTAATTACAACTTCAAAAATTTTGTATTATATATATATATATATATATATATATATATATATATATATATGTATATGTATTAGTTTTAAAAGTATCACATTTGCTACTGTGGGCATTAAAGTGTGAAAGGGCATGGTACCAGATATAATACATTTATTATGCAAATAAGTGATGTATGATGTTTTTTTTTCACCAATGTATATAAAGTAATGTTATGTATTAACAAAATTTCATTTATGCTGGAAAAGGTAAGGTATTTAGAACTGTTCACGTCGTCAGTCACTTCATATTCAATTGTAGCATCGCTATCTGAGTCGCTACTGACAAATGTCTCTTTCATAGGTATGGTTTCGAGATCTGAAAGCTCAGATAAATCACTATAAAATCATTTATGAAAATGCTAGATATCCTCTGCATTTTTAATCAATTTCATGAGATTAGTGGAGTGGTAGTTTGTAGCGACTGCAGATGTGAATGACCGAAATATATTGTTTACATCGAATGTATTATTATAATAAAAATTTAAAATTAATTAAAGCTCATTAGAACGTCTTAAATGCTTAAAAAAATCAATAATAAGCTATCAAAACTACCCAAACTATCAAAAAAATTATTGGTAGCATTTCTTCTACTTTTTCTATTTTTACTACTCTAAAAGCTTTGTGTAGAAAATTTGTTAGGATGTTTTTGCAATTAGAATTTCGATGTAATAATTTGTTGCTTTCTTTGGGACATTTTATTTTGTCATGTTAGGATCGAGTATAAGCAATGTGAAATATCTCATAATATAGAATATAAACTATAATATTTGTATAAATACAATAAAACTTCCATTGCAAAATTGTGTATCGTTAAATTTGTCAGCCATTGCTATTCATTCCTTCTCTAGCGCAAGGACAAGTAGCGCTATACAGTGTTCGGAATACAAAATAATGCTGAAAAAGTCTGAAAGAGGATACCGTGTCCATGAGAATTCAATTCCATTATTATTATTATTATTTTGTAAAAAGCATTGTTAAGACATTGTATTATATTTGATACCATGTGCTGGTAATTTACAGACAAAGCCTACTAATGGCCGGTTACACCTGTAAATAAATAGTTTATTACCCTACCTAGAGAAAATAAGGTGTTGGGTGCACCTTTACCATCACCCAGAAATTATCTAAAGGGGCTTCTGATTGCAGAAAACTCCGTGATCGTAGCTTAATTAGATACTATAAGAAATAAATTATTTATTTAAAGAAAATTAGTTATTGCGTTGTGTAGAGTATCTAATTTATAGCCTTTTTGTTTTGTACAGGAGTGTATAGAGTTCCTAAATTTACCAAAACAACCCTAAAGATAATTTTAAATAAAAACATTCTAAGATTTAATTTAAGAAAATTAGAGAAAATATTTAGGTTTTAAAATTAATTAGGCAAACACTTAAATTAAGACAACATATTTTTAAACAAAAAAAAAAAAAACAATTACTTTATTTACATTAAAAAATAAACATTTAAAGAAACATAGTAGATAGATATACATCAATCTTTTTTTACAATTTAAGTTACATATTAAATATTATGATTTATTAAACAACAAGTTATCCTGCAGTAAAAATAACAATACGTATCGGGCGGTACAAATACAATAATTAAGCTGGTAAAATCATAACAAGAAGTCATACCTGGATTATTAAGGGTGGACTCAAGTCCTCTACTCAGTGGGTTGGCCGGTCCTACACAGAATGCTGGTGGTTACTTGTAGAGAGGCCCCTTTTCGGGCATACCTTCATCACCTCACTCGGTAAAAAAACTTCAGCACTTTTTTTCACTCAAACTACACACAGCATTTTACCACATTCTTTCCTCTACTAACTCTCTCTCCAAGTTCTAGCTTTTTTTCCAATCGGCGGGGGCTCCTCGCAATCTCCTGGAATTTCACACCCTTGAATTTGGATGGCCCTGTGCGGCAATCGCCACTCCCACCTTCGATGCTCCTCCAATGCCAGACGAACTGTCCAGTCAGTGGCCACAAACTTTTTGGCCCCCTTAATTTTACCAGACATCTCGGCGTCTATCATGAGTCCCGTAGTTGTCGAAACTCAAGGTACCACACATGAAGCGTGACTGACTGCCCCCATAAATTTACGGTCGTATAGGTTTCAAATGTGGCTCCAACCCACTTTTGCGTCAGACAGCGTTCATAAAAATGCCAATCATTCTGCTACTTAAATTTACCAAACATTGTACCGCCACAACACCTGGGCAATTACAGTGCAGCACAAAAAATATAAAAAACACAGTAATCACCAATTATACTTAAATGCAAAAAGAAACATTTACTTATACTAATTATAAAATAAAAAAAAAACACTCAAAAAAATATATAAATTTATCCATTTGTATAACACAGAAAGGCGGTGAACACTTTCCACCATGATGAGCAACAGAGGGTTAATGTTTTAAAATGTTTCGTGACCCACCTAATATGTAGATAGAGGATTTTGTATAAACTAACATATGAAAAAGGCAAAATTTCGTACAAATGAGCATATACACGAAAACAGTAATGGGTATTTCCAATGAGACTGATCACAATGATAATAAATCAATCTAATTACAAAACATAACCTTCTTTTACTACGCATGGGAAAATACGTTTGTTAAATTATACACGTTTATTAAACTATGTGTTTATTCAATCATACGTTTATTTAGTACTTCAAAAATCATTTTAACAGTCTGTGTGATTTATAAGATCATTTTGCACCAACGAGAGTGTCTATGTCAGAGTTGAAACTTTTTAATTTTAGATTGCAGTCGCTCTCTACAGAAAGTTTAAAGAAACACTGTCTTTTCTCGAAATTATTTATATATATATAACTTTTTTTCTTTAAAAATACAACATATTGTATTCGTATGTTTTTTGCAGCATATAAAATTAATAATATATTTTTGAACGATTGATAATACATTATCTATCTATTCTAATACAAGAAAGTATAGCTCTGTGTGTCTGTGTGCATGTCGGTGTTGGCTAGCGAAATATAGCGCATCTAGAAGTCTGAAAATGTCCAAGGCATGTCCTGATGCACCTGAGGCTGAGATTTTTAATATTTTGATAATTAGCCGAGATATTAATTAAAAACTAATCAAAAGCTCATCTCTTTCTTTGCGATGCGGCAAAATTGCTCGCGCATGCCCAGAACCTGATTTACGCATCGGAAGGAAGTAAAAAACTAAACGCGAGTTAAAAATATTATTTTTATTATTTATTTATTTATTTATTTATTTATTTATTTATTTATTATTTTTGTTGTTGTTATTTTGTAGTTATCATCGCAGTATGATACTGAAAGGGCGACGAAATTATATGCCTTTACATTACAAAATATTTAACACTGTAATTCTAGGTATTGTCGTTAGAAAATATCTTAAATTATGCGCGGCAGTGAACGAAACCGCAAAAGCTGTGAATAATCGAATTCTTAAACGTCACACATAGGCTTAGAAAATATCACTTACTTCACGAGTTACATTTTTAAAAAGTATACATATTTATAATTTGCTTGAGTAGTTTTAGAAATTAATTCTTACAAAGAATACTCAGTGTAGTAGAAAAGATTGAATATGAAAAATATCGTGAATATGAAAAAAATCGACTTCTTTTTTTAACAAAATATCATATCCATACTTAATGATTTAAAAAAAAATCAACAAATTTTAAAATAAACTAAATCTTTACTGAATCATTAGTTTCATGAGTTAAATGTTTTTTTTTTTTTTTTTATTCTTTCATAGTTTATTGGAAAAAATAAATTTAAACACTGCAACTTGAGTGTTAATGTGTTGGACATTTTTTTCTATTATGTCATATTTTAGTCATATTATAAAAGTAATGCCTGGGTTGAAATATCATAATCATTTTATATTTTAATAATCTTATTTATTATTAGAAATTTAGATCTAGATTAAATGAATATCGGATGACTCGAATAATTTATCCTGACGCCGACTTAACAAGGTCCACGAGACCATCAAGAAAACTTCCACTAATTTTAAAATGTTATTGTTGTCACAATTAATCTATACTAATAAAAGAAAGTTTTTGTCTGTGTGTGTGTGTGTGTGTGTGTGTGTGTGTGTGTGTGTGTGTGTGTGTGTGTGTTTTGGCGATGGCTAGCGAAATCTACAGCTCGCACAAGTCTAAAAATTTGGATTTAGGTAGTACAAGTCATGTCCTGATGCACCAGGCTCCCGAATTTTTAATATTTTGATAATTAGACAAGATATTAATTAAAAACTCATCAAAAATTCCTTTCTCTCTTTGCGAGACAGCAAAAGCATTCAAGCATTGCTCAGAACGCGATTTACGCACAGAAAGGAAAAAAAAAGAAGCTAATACGCTTTTTTTTTTGTGTGTGTTATTTAAATCGGCCTAAATCGGAAAAACCATTCGTTACAGTTAAAATTGAACAACATATTCAGAAAGATCGTACTCTTACGTCTCAAATACTTTGAAAAAATATCGTTTTTAACCTTTTGATTTTTTTTTTTTTCAAAAAGGGTTGTTTTTCTGAATGACATTTTCTCCCTTATGTCAACGCCCCTCCAAGGCGCAATTTTAAAGGTATCGACAAACCAAAAATACGCTCAAAAAGCAAACACCTTCTTCTACTCAATGGTGAAATCGGTTTTTAAAAACACGAATATTAACACTTTTAAAAACATCGGTGAACGCAGGTTACTTTGCGCCTCACTGATACGATATTGTTACACAATCTTTCTAGAGCATCTCGGAAGACAATATTTACACCACCTACAAAATTTTCGAAACATTCGGACGTACAGAAGTATTTTAAATAAAATAAAATCTGAGAAAATTTCGAAAAAAAAAATTGTGAAAAAGCTCGGTGTTTCGGCGTGTGTGTTACTCTGCTTCCATTCATGTTCTCATTACTAAATATGGATGTTTTTCAATAAATTTTAAAGAGAGCTTGGATACAGTTATATTTATAACAGATTGAAATTTCAGAGAGTTCGGAAGATGATAACTAATTTTTTACTTTTATGTTAAAAAAGCCGAGGCGAAAAAAAAAAAAAAAAAAAAAAAAGCGAGAAGAAAACATACTTCTTTTACAACTAGATAATATTTTTTTTTTTCACGAAATTTTCTACACGGGCTGTAAAACCTTTTTATTTATAACCGATAAAGATTTCAAAGAGTTCGAGCAACAAGAACTTTTTTTTAAACTATGAAACGACCCTTTGTGAAAAACCAAGAAAATACGTCTTCTTACGTGCGCTTTTACCACTAAATATATCAATATTTTTTAGTGAATTTTTCTTTAAAAAAATAATTTCAAACAAATTCGGGTTAAAGATATAAAATCATACAAATTTGAGGTTTAATGAAAATGATACAAATTATATCAAGTTTCTTGAACATAATTCACCTTATTTTGAAAAACATATAAATAATTTCGTAAAACAAAATTCCAATTAAATTACTTAAAGGTATTTCATTATACACTGTACAAAATAACAACATATAAACGAAGCACCTTCGAACACTAACGTGTTCATCATTTTGGTTGAAATCGTTAAAATGTTATAAACCAGAGGTCGAGTTCACTGCTTTATAATTGATGGACGGTTCTAAATGTCAAAAGGGGGGGGGGGGCTATGTTGTTCCGGACCATTTCATAATTTAAACTAGAGTGGGGAGAGAGTTAATGTTACTCCCAGCAAATTGTACCAAATCCCGGGATATTGTATGACAATGTCCTTATACAATATACCGATAATATAATTGTTTAAATGTATTATCACGGGCCTGGGCAACGCCGGGCGGGTCAGCTAAAAATAGAATAAAATGCAAATCACCGGCAAAAATAAAATAAAATAAAATAAAATAAAATTAGTGGTGGGTTGCGTCGTGCGTCTTTCGTCCCTGTGAAGTCGGTTCCTATGCCTGGCAGAATGGCTTTCCCATTAAGCCGTTTAAGCCGTCCCATTAAGCTCTTAAAAAGAAAAAGAAAGTGCGGAATGAAGCAGATATGAACTTTGAAATAAACGCCTGAAAAAAAATGCCTTAATTTTTTTATCTTAAGTAGAGTAATTTGTCTTTAAACTACACTGGTACATAATTAAATGAAGAAGAAGTTATCCAAGGAATTACAGAAAAAGGTTATCAAAGAGGGAGGTCCTTACTTTTACTTACCCATCATATGTAGTATAGGGTAAGTCTTATAATCGTTTTGAAAATAGAAAAAATAATTGACGGATTTACACGTTTCAGACACTGGAGATTCCGAAAAACATATTTTTAGAAAAAAAAATTTGCCGTCCTTCTGTGTGTCTGTGTGTCTGTAAACGCTCTATCTCCCAAAAAAATTGAGATAGAGACTTGCAATTTGGTATGTACTTAGTATGTAATAATGGGAAGAAGCCTATTTTATTTCAATAACCTCGATTAACCGGAACTATTTTTTTCGGACTCTCGAAATATTCGTTCTGATAAAAGGTATATAAAAATTTTCGAAATTGTTTATTTTAAACATAAATTTTGCATAAAGCATGAAGTCAATCGGATAATGAGTTGCCGAGATATTTGGAATCCCATTTCCACACTCTTCGATTTTTCATGACCCTGTATTTCATCCAAATTTCACTTCAAAGATATATTTTAATTGGAAATTTGACGCTTAATCAGATGCAATAAACCGCTAGTTAATAGGATTATTATTTTTGGAGTTATAAGGAAAACCCTCTTTCAAGCAATTCAGTAATCGAGCCTTTAAAGTTTATGACGTCATCAAGCCACGATTTTATTCGAATTGTAAGTAGTTTACACATTTTTATTTTAATATTTTACATTATGCATATCCATGATGGGTAAGTATTACGGTGGCCCCCAACGACTAGTTTAGGAGAGTGAAAGGGATACAGAATTTTTCTAAAACAATTTCGGTAAGAAACCATTTGTCCCCCCCCCCCTGCCCCTTGCACTCAAGATCAAGTTATGGTGGCATATTCAACATATACTTTATTTTATGTTGTAACGACTGTGATGCGAGATTTCTTTTTAAAGGATCATAAGACTTTTAACACTAGAACCGGGGGAAATTTTACTCACGTTTTATAAAAATATTTTGCACCAGAATTTTTACTTAAAACTTTTTAACTCATTCATTTAACTCATTCTATTCGGTGTATAGTTAACTAATTTTATGAAGCAATTTCTGGTTCGAATCGACATTTATTCATTTGGTACGGGTCAAAATGATCCCTCATCGCGGTTCTAGTGTTAAACCTTCAAAACATTCAATCTTTGAAAAAAGATATATATTAAAAAGTAATCATTTCTGAACATTTTAATACAAAATGAATTACACTCTTAATAGTTGTTAAATATGGAATATTTTCAAAGAGAGGCCTTTAAAGTCGTTATTCTCAAAAAGTGATTTTCGGGCGTTGCGCACAAAGTATAGTTAAAAAACTTGTCGATATCTTTTCATGAGATTTTCTGGATATATAGTGTATGGTGGGCTTTATAAAGTGAACCTAAATTTTCATCTTTTGTTTGTTGAAAACATATTTTTTCTTAGTGTTATATTGCTATTTTTTTTTATTTTTAGTAAGAAAGATTGTTTTGTTTTTAAAACGTAAAAGAAGCTATAAATAAACACATTTTTTAGGTTCAGTGTAAGCACAAGATTATCAAGTATAATTATGTACCAAAAATTTTCTTTTACATGTAGAAATTCTTTTGGAATCATGCGCGCATGTGATTAATTTTTTTTTTTCTCGACAAGTTTATAAAGCCCTATAACAACATTTTTTTCCTATTATGATCTGAAAAGAAAATTAAATGGAAAAAGAAATTAGTCGTTGGGGGCCACCGCAATACTTCCCCCCATCATTGATACCCATCATTGATATGCATAATCTAAAATATGAAAATAAAACGTGTGTAAGCTATTTATAAAATGCATAACAATTTGAATAAAATCGTGGCTTGATGACGTCATAAATTTTAAATGCTCTATTACAGAATTACGTAAAAGAAACATCCTTATAACTCAAAAAATGATAATCCTATTAAATAACAGTTTACTGCATAGGATTAAGCGTCTCATTTCCAATTAAAATATAGCTTTGAATTGAAATTTGAATGAAATACAGGATCATAAAAAATCGAAGAGTGTGGAAATAGGATTACAAAGATCTCGACAGCTCATTATCCGATCGACTTCATTCTTTATGCAAAATTTATGTTTTTTTTGTTGTCTTTTATATTCAATCCTTACAATAAACAATTCCGAAAAATTTTATATACCTTTTATCAGAACAATTCGAGAGTTTCGATATTTCGAGAGTCCAAAAAAAAAGTTCCGGATAATCGAGGTTACTGAAATTCAATAGGCTTCTTCCCATTATTACATACTAAGAACATACCAAATTTCAAGTCTATCTCAATTTGTACGGTAGATAGAGCATTTACAGTCACACAGACACCACACAGGCAGACGGACGGATTTTTTTTTTTTTTTTTTTTTTTTTTTTTTAAATATGTTTTTCGGAATCTCCAGTGCCTGAAACGTGTTAATCCATCAAAAATTTGTTTTCGATTATTAAAACGATTTCAAGACTATACTACATATTATGGGTAAGTAAAATGTATCTATTAATACCTTTAAAAATTGTGTTTTGTAATGTTTTAAGATTTAAAATAACAAAAATGGTTATTTGTTTTCTCTTTTCGGCATTTTAAAAGTCCTGTGACGCCTTAAACCCTGGGTGTAATAATACATTTAAAGTTATTTGACGTGATATTATAAATAAAGTATTGTCAAGCTATAATGAATTATAAATATTTGTAATATAAATCATGCAATATGAACATCTGGAATATGAAGTGATTTTATAAAAGCATTACATAAAGTATAATATTATTTTGCGAAAATTATACACACTGAAAAAAAAAATGTTGATTTTATGGTATAATACTGGCATCCCAGCTGCCAGTATTATACCGTAAAATTAACAGTAATAAACAGTAAAATAAGCAGCAATACGCTACCGCGCCGCGGTTGGGTTATACCCGACCCGATCATTCAGCTTGAAGTCAATCCGAAATCTACCAAAAAACTTCCGTCGACCAAAACCCGACAACAATTTTTTTATTGACCCAAACACTTGACCCTAACCCGACTGTACAAAAAAAGAGATCTATATATTTAATACAATTACGAAAAAATAGTGTGCAATCATATCTCTAATATCAATTCAATCTTTTATGTAGACAAGTTGGAAATTGTACGTCAAACGTGACAAATGAGGTGCGTTCGTACTATAGCTAGTTATAAATATTCAGATCTTGATGATTTTTAATTCTGTGAAATGAATTATATCGTCTGCAGATTAATTTCGGTAATAAAATAAGTATCTCGGTCGCTTGACGATTAAACTTCGGAAGCTACTATAACAAGAGAGAGAGAGAAAGCTCCGATTTTTTAAAAAAAAATTCAAATTTCTTAATAAATATTTTTATTAATATCTCCTAAAGTTTTGATTCGATTTTTATAAAATTTAAATGTCTCGACAAAATTTTGTAAAGATAATATATCTTAAATTTCAACCCATTCGGTTGGGTAGTTTTTGCGTTGTTATATGCGGACGGACGGACAGACAGACGGACGGACCAAGCGACGACAATAGGTGCTACGTATTTATATAATTACGAACGCACCTAAAAATAAAAATGTAAAGCAACTCATTCCTATTTAAATGTATATTTTTTCATTTAAAACAATAGTCTAGACTTTCTTTCTGTAAAATTGAGCTAGCTCGAACTTGGCTCGTAAATAGTGTTGACAGATCTTAGTATCCAAAAAGCGGGACAGAGAGAGAAAGAAAAGAGTAACAGGCGCACAGTGGAGTATTTGACCCAAAAACCTGGCCAAAAATGCAAAAATTAAAATTTCGTCAACAATTGTAAAAATCATATTTCTTAATAGCTAACTAATTGATGCGTCGATCTATGTCTATTTTTGAAACCTGAGTTATATCTAGTGGCTCCTGGACTCAGTTGAAGAGGAAGTTTTTTTGTGAGAAGACGTGTTTTTTGTTTATTTTAGGCATTGTTGTTACGTTTAAATATATTTTTTTTTGTGTCTCAATGAATTGTTGAATTGAAACTAAACAGGCCTTGCGTGTTTAACAAAGATCAGAGCTTAGTGTTAAACTATGTGTAAATTTAAATAGTTTAGTTTTTAATGTAATAAAAAAGTATTAAATGTGTAAAAGGGTCATTTTTAAAGCGTCTTTCGCTCTAATTTAAACATATCGCAAGCTTTTTAAATATGTGCCGGGCTTTGCCGGACCATGTTTGAATTATAATCGTATTAGTTATAGTCTTGAGTGTCAATTTCTGCAAAAAAATCTTCCGCATATTGTTGCCATTTTTTTATATAAATTTTTTCGGGTGGACTACTTAAATCCCATTTTTTGCGGCAACCGAATTGAAAAGATAAAAACTTTATTTTTACTCTAGTATTTCAGGTTTTTAGCTTACAGGATATTGCCTGAGAGGTTTTGCCCCTACATATCCTGTATGTATGCATGTACGTACCTATGTAAGTACGTACATGCCTACGCAACTCGATACCTTTTGATAGAAATATCAGATCAGCTTCAAATTGTAAATACTTATTTACTTAAAAAAGTGTCTCCAATTAGTTTTGGGGGCTCATAGGTAGAAAATAAAGGGAGAAAGGAGGAAATTAAAGAAGTCTGGAGAAGACGCAGAAATGATTAAAAGGTTGTAAGTAACATTGAAAATCATAAAAAGTGGGCATCGCATTGACGAAAAAAAGTTCCAAACATCTGCTGATGAAACAGCAAGACTGTATGTGAACCTTTACAATCGGTACCTCATGATTCCAGCAATGCACAAAGTTTTGATTCATGGTGGCACTGTAATTAAGAAAGCAGTCGTACCCATTGGCCAACGGTCAGAAGAAGCTGCCGAGTCCAGAAACAAACACTTTAGACAGTTTCAAAGTACTCAAGAAAGTGCAGTAGAAAAGTTTGCAATAGAGAAGTTTGCTATAGAGATGTTCCAAATTGGCTTCTTTTAAGCAGTGATCCTTTTATAAACTGCTCTAGACAAAGACCAAGGGAAAAGAGCAAGCCATACAGTAGCGAGACCCTACAACTTCTTCTTCCAGCTAGGTCTGATGGTAGTCCTGATAAAAGCCAAGAAGAGTGTGATGAAGAAGATGAAAAACAGAGTTCTGAAGAATTAGATTGAAACTGGTAATCTATTAAATACACTGAAAAACCAGCATCTCTATACTGTAGAGACTCCACTGTATTAAATGTATTATCAAATGTAAATGATCTTTATTAAATGTAAATTAAATGTAGTAATTATTATTAAAGTAAATTAAATGTAAATAATAAATTTTATAGATAGTACAATTAAATACATTTAATTAAACATAACTAGTAAATAAAAAAAATCTATCAACAATTACTTTTCTCTTATAAACAGTAAACATTTAAGGTTGCTAGTCACTCAACTTCCAAACTCTCTTCGGTAATGTTAAGTCTATGGGCATGTGATGTATTCGTATTTTTAAAATATCTACTTAGCAAATTAATATTTTAACTTCTTTTTTCTTTGTGCTCTTCTTAAATGATGTCCCTTTTTTTTCTTAGTTGTCAAAATATTTATAAAATGTATACTTATGTGAAGAGTTAAAATTTTACTTTCACTTCGTCAGCTTTTAAAATATAAAATATTAAACTAAGCTATGGATTTGTATGTATACTACACAGTATGCTAAAAGTTAGTTCAGTGAAACGCATAACAAAGTTAAACATTTCCATTCAGCCATTTCAGGGAATAAACGGAAACGTGCTTGAGAACTTATGTGCAACCCTGTATATGATCTATAGAATGTATCCACACCAAGTAATATTACAAAAAAAAATCAATTTAAAAATGCATATCACAACTACAAGCGCTTGTAATTGTGTGTCCCTGTAAATGAACGATATATTCTAAGCACACCATATTCTACAATAAGTGCCTTAATACACCTCAGTGATGTATATAACTTTCAGTACGTTTAAAATACTGTGATATCATTAAAATACAGAGCAAACGATTTTTTCCCATAGACATAATGTAAGGGAATTCTTTCGGGTGTCTCTGTAAATAAACCGTAAATGCTATAGACTTCATTTGCAATACCAAACATGCCATATTGATACCCAATAACATCTAACTATCTCAAGGCAATCGGACTATATTTACATAGAAAAATATTTTTGGCCAGGATTTCCTGTCAAATACTCCACTGTGAGGCACTTCAAAATCGGGACATCCTAAGCACTACAATAAAACCTGTTAAAACGGAACCAGTGTAACGGAATAATGCTTTAAATAGAAAAATTTCACAATATTGGAAAAAACAGTACAATTCAATTATAAAGGAACAGTCTAGATGCTAAGATTTAAAATCTTTCTAAATTGGAATGTTATTCCGATTCTTTGTCGTTCCATCTTAACAGGTTGCTGTAGTAAGTAGCTTCCTTTCTTCATATTGAATGTATGTGAATTTTACTTCATCCATAAGGGAATGGTGGGATATTAATTAGTCGAACAAGAGTTTTTTAAATAATTAACAGTAATTTTATGACAATGACGCTTATTTTAAGTTAATTTGAATAATTATATAATAATCTTTTTTTTATTTACCCATTCATTTATTAATAGTACTTACCCTACGCTTTTAAACAAGAAGCTGGAAGTGAGCTGATGAATTTCCACGTCCTACCTCTTCTTGAATCGCATTTATTATTAGGCGGCTAAGTTAGCGGTCAATCAAATAAACATTGAACCGGAGTTCACGAGTTCTTGATAAAATCTCCAGTAACATCCGGCCGTTGTGACGACACACTGTAACCGACATGTAGTTTAATTTTTTCGCCGCAGATTAAGAAATAAAATTTTAAGTTACATTAAACTGTAAAAATTTGGTGTAATTTGTTATGGTGGATAATCGGGATATTTAGCGTCCCGCGGTATGGGTCTGGGAGTACGGGGAGTATGGGTAACTCCTGAAAATCGGGGGGACGTTTCACGTAAACCAGGACGTTTGGCAGCACTACGCATAGGTATTAAAACTCAATCCGAAACCAAAGTCAACTCGACCCGAACACAACCACTACGAAAAAAGTTATCCTCAATCCGAGCCGTGGGTCGGTATGTAAAATCGGGTAACTTGAATCGATGCAGGACTCTACTCTAATCTGAGATAAAATTCTGGACTTCTTTTTAAAAAAAAACCAATTAAAACAAAATCGACGCGTAAGAATCAAAACTCATCCCAAAACCGAAAAAAATATACCCAACCCAATCCGACTTCCAATGAAAAAAAATCAGCGGAAAGCTTATATCGGGGAGGATAATTATAAGGATCGGGTTTTCTATAAACTAACCTCGGATCCTTAAAAAAAAATAACCTGCAACTGACTTGACACGACCCGGGTCGTGTGCAGGAAAAAATTGGGTTATCCGGTCCGAAGCAGGACTCTACACTCAAGTCCAAAATTTTCCTGACGATGATTAAATTTGACATCGGCGGGGGGTCAGGTATGCCCGACGGGGGAGCATATGCACACCCGGACCCCACTCTGGCGCCGCCCTTGTATAAATCACATATAACTTAAGTTCAACAATTTTTCCATATTCTCAAGTAATATTTCGATAAATAGTTCTTTTTGTACACATGGTTAAAAGATATGTACAAGAGTGGTGTACAAGATTGTTCAAAAATATGTACAGTACTCCAGTTCAAAGGATCAAAAAGGAAATCTGTAAGTGATTTTTTTTCTCCATTTTCATGATTTCTTCGTTTTCATGTTTTAATAATTCTATGCCTTTTTAGAACTTTCCAACCTAGTTGAAAAGTGCTTATGACTTCGGTTTGTCTGCCGTATGGCCGTCTGCCGTCTGCCGTCTGCCGTCTGTCCGTGCTCTAACTCCCGTAAATATGCTCGGATTGCTCTGCAATTTTTATATGTTATTGTCGTTATCTATAGCATGTTCCCTATTTCAACGGAAGTGTGTAGCACTGATAGTTTTTTACAGGGACACTCAAAAGAATTCCGTTACATTGCGGTCTATGGGGAAAAATCATTTGCGGTTTATTTAAATAATGTTTCACTATTTTAAACGCATTGAAATTTATATATATCACTAAGGTGCATTAGAAGAAGCTTAATACGGAATAGGGTGTGCATAGCACTTATAGTTACTTTACAGGGACAGTCAAAAGAATTCCGTTACATTACGTCTATGGAGAAAAATCGTCTGCGGTTTATTTAAATAATGTTTCATTATTTTAAACGCATTGAAATTTATATATATTACTAAGGTGCATTACAAGAGGCTTACAACAGAATAGTGTGTGTATAGCAGTCATCGTTCATTTACAGGGATACACAAAAGAATTCTCTACTGTCTGTTAACAATAATTCCTGGACGTGCGTTTTAAGTTACTGAACGCGATTCTAATTTTAACTCGCTTTTTGTCTATTACGTGGTGTGTATAAATTCTGTAGATCCTATACAGGACAGCACAAAAGTTCGCGAACACATTTCCGTTTACTGACAGAAACTCCAGAAGGATAATTTTAAACTCTGCTACGCGTTTCCTAACTAAACTAAAATTTAGCATCCTATGTAGTATATATACAAATCTATAGATCCTATACAGGGCTGAATAAAAGTATTTGGAAATTTTTCCGAATATTGTATCTGTTGGAAATTCCTGAAATTACGTTTTTAAATATGTTATGCGTTTTCCAAATTGTTTACTTAGATGTTATCTTTTAGGTTATTAAACGGTATGTTTTGTAAAATTATTTTGGAAGCGTTGGAAAGTGCTACATAATCTATGCTTGAAGCATGATTTTTCGTTCTTGTTATGTTTGAGATGAAGGTTCACACTTTTTTAACACATGTTTTTTATTATGTACTAGTTGACACGCCCGGCATTGTCCGGGCCCGTGAGAAACGCCCGCTTAAACAGAACTCAAGTTTGTATGATTTTTTAAAAAGAAGCTGCATCAAGGACCCCAAGAAGGAGATTAATATTCAAAATTGGTGATAGCTAAGGTCCGAGAAATTTTTTGTCGTTCAAGTAGTAGCTGAAAGTACTAAAAATTTCATAATAAATAGAGGAAAGTATATTCAACTAGGTAAATTATATCCAATGGTTGGAGTCTCATAGTTGAGGTTTTTTCCAACACAGCGAAAATATGCCAGGACCAGGACTCGAACCTGCGTACTTTGGTTTGCCGTACCAACGCTCTCCCTGCTGAGCTATCCCGACGATATCCTGGACTGGCACATTTCACTCTTTATTTGTTGGACAAGGCTGCGAACTGCAGCGCTAATTTCATTCATCCGAGCTATAATTATAGCATTTACATGCTGAATCTTGAAATAGCACGGAAACTCCTGTATACCATGTAATTAGGTCATAATAAATAGAGGAAAGTATATTCAACTAGGTAAATTATATCCAATGGTTGGAGTATCATAGTTGAGATTTTTTCCAACAGAGCGAAAATATGCCGGGACCAGGACTCGAATGTCCAAAGTACCCAAGTTCGAGTCGTGGTAGAAACAAAGTAACAAAGAATCGAAGTAGAAACAAAGAATCGAAAAATTATAGAAATGGCAAGAACATTCAAAAGCTCGAATCCTGAAATTAGTTTTCCTGATGCTATGTGGGCTGAATTAGTTTCCTCTGCAATAGATATCCTAAACAGAACGGGGAAATCTTGAGTTGAGGGTGTTAGAACTTATGAATTATGGTCAAAAAGAAACCTAGATTAAAGCATTTACGTGTTATAGGTTCTAAGTGTTATGCTCATATACCTGTACAAAAGATAAGACAAATGGAGAGGAAAGCTTGTACAAAAGATAAGACAAATAGAGAGGAAAGCTATCAAAGGTGACTTAGTAGGTTACGATTCTGATGGGCGGTTCCAAAGCTATACCATGTAAGTGGGTTTATAGAGTTAAAACAAATCCAGATGGCTGTGTTAATAAATATAAAGCCAGGCTTGTTATAAAAGGTTATAGTCAACGTCAAGGCATTGATTATAGTGAAACGCTTAGTCCAGTAGCAAAATTAGAAACAATACGAGCAGTACTGAGTATTGCAGCTGAAGAAAGAATACATTTATCACAAATTGATGTATCGACAGAATTTTTGTATGGAGAATTAGAAGAAACAATCTACATTCAACAACCAGAAGGATATGAGGACGGCATAAAAAGAGTAATGATAAGCTTAAGCGAAATTTGTATGTTTTAAAGCAAGCTCCACGTTGCTGGAATAAGTGTTTTGGTCAATTTTTATTAAAACCTGATTTTAAAGCAAGTGATGCCGATCCATATCTATACATTCGAGAGAGGAATAGCAAAAAGTTAATTATAGCATTGTACGTAGATGATGGATTAATTGCTGCAAATGATCAACAAGAGTGTGAAATATTCATCAAAAAGTTGAAAGCCAGATTTAAGATAGTTACCGGAAACGTTTCTTGTTTTCTAGGACGTGAAATTTAATATTAAAAAAACGGAGCTATTACTATTAGTCAAAAAGAGTATGCCAAGAAAGTTCTTAAGAGATTTCGATTTAAAGAATTTAAGACAGTAGCAACACCAATGTTAAAGGATTCAAGATCGCAAAATACTGAAGAAATTAAGAAAGTTTATTCTCCATATAGACAAGCCGTTGGAGCTTTAATGTATTTATTGGTAGGAACGAGACCTGATCTAGCTTACAGCGTAAGAGTTTTATCAAGAACGTTAGAAAATACATCTGCTGAAGATGTAATGAAAGTCAAAAGAGCTTTTCGCTACATAGCAAGTACAAAAAAATTTTGGTAATAGTTATCGTGTAACAAATTCAAGACGAGTATTACAGTGATACAGATTTTGGAGGATGTACAAAAACTGGAAGATCAACATCGAGATCTGTTATAATATATGCTGGAGGTGCAATCTCGTGACACAGTCAAAGACAAACTGTTGTAGCCACTTCAACTTACAGAGGCTGAAGTTCTGGCAGCATCTGAAAGAGCTAAAGAAATTATTTAGCTCATAAGATTATATGAAGGTATAGTAAATCTAAAGGAAATACCTATTCTTCATGTAGACAATAGTGCATCTGTGAAACTTGCACATAATACTGAATATCATAGAAGAACATAACATATAGAAATAAAGCATTTCTTCGTTCGTGAGAAACTATTAGAAGGGAAATTAATTATAGAGCAAATTTCAACTGATAAACAGATTGCAGACTTTATGACTAAGCCATTAACTTAAGGCAGGCACAATTAAGGACCTGAGAATTCATGACAATGGATTCTGTGACTTCGACCTGGACAATGGGGCACTTGCTTATTGAGAATTAAAGAAGGAACTTTTTTCCATGATGCGGCACTTGGGACTGCCCACTCCAAAATCTACCTGTGCCTGTACGCAGAGCTGGCAAGGATTTTTTTCTGTAAAAGTTGGTCCTATTAAAAACTTGTCGATATAAAAGTTGTAGAGAAAGATGATTTTTAATAAATTTAAGTGGATTTGATATTATAGTGTAAAGTCTCGATATATCGTAAGGAACATTTCTTCTTAAAAATTGCCGAGGTATAATGGTGCAATGCGTGTGCTGCAATAATCGTAAGTTCGTTTCCTGTTAAAATAATTAATCCATAGAAGAGGCATTAGATGAAATCAAGTCTTGTTATCCATGGAATTATTTTTATTAAACCAACACATCGACACAAAAAAACAGAGAGGGTGGCCTTCGCTTATTCTACCAAAAATTTTACATCTTTATCCGACAAAAGCGGGAGCAGATCTAATCTAATTTTACAGATACATTATCTTTAACATATTAGATGTAACATGCCAATCCGTACATTTCTAGCCAGGCATGAACCGTCAAATTTTGACAGTTAGCAATAAACCAATATTGAGCATTTTTGAATAAGAAATGAAAGGATACCATAATTTGGCGGAACATCAATTTTTGTGACTTTTTAACTTACACCCGAGCGTTGTTTTGGGAAAATTAGGCATGTGTTATTACAATCTAACGAAAAGAGTTTATAGTGCATATTTTTGCAGCAGTCAAATTATGAAAACGGTGCCTGCATTTAACACAATATACGAAGAAAGACAAAACAACATATGTTACGGTCATCTGCAGTACATTAATATTCGAATTGAAACCGCATGAGAGAAACGTACATTTAATGTTACGAAGAAATATCTGGGAACATTTTAAGCTAGGAAGAAATGATTGTTTTTCGGATTAAAGAATAAAAAGATTTTGAATACAGAAATTAATTCACATAGAGAAACTTGAAGATAGGAAAATTAAATTTTAGAGCAAAACACAAAATATATATGATTCTATATCATATATATCTCCCCTTTGGCAAAATGAAAAAAAAATGTCGCTGGCAAGAAATGCATTGGCATAAACACAAATAAACACAAAATATTCAAATAAAATGAAGACGAAGACCACCATACACAATACAACATATAATGTAAAGTAATATAAGATTATAGCAAGTACTTGTAATATGTAATAGACACAACAATGGTGCCAGGTATACCATTATCATCTATAGACATAAAACGTCTCCAAAATGTCAAGTCTGATAATTTTTTTATAAAAAGGCTGCAGCATATAAATCAGACATAGTAATCAGACATTAATAAGATATATCTTTTTCTTTTAAAAATTCACGTCATTAAAGACGGAAGGCCTATAAATTCTTTTTATGGTGTACACATTCAAATATAATATACGCTAGCAATAATAATAGAAAACATAAAATAATTTATGCTTTACCTGCAGGTTAACCGATGTCAAGTGGTATTTCTTTGAAGCATATATTTCAAATACATAAAAATCATACTGATAAAAATAGCAAAATTATATTGTTCTCTTGAAAATCAGTACGTAAACAAACAATGATAAGTAAGATAACATATATATGAATATATAAAAGTAAAATTTTATGCATATTTATGGCATGCATCATCTTGTAATGTTCTTACAAGAAAAATAAACTCTTTATACTCTTTATACTTGTAAAATTGATATGCATACAAAAATAATATATACAATATGGATGCAGATATGGATATTGAATTGGGATCTATAATTTTATTCACTTTATTTTTTTTAATTTATAAATTGGAAGTACAATTCGGATATTGACATGAAAATCTTAATTAATTTAGGCATGAAAAAATATATGGATACTGCCAATTTGCAATAATTTTTTTTTAAACAATGCAACAATTAGAGGTGTTGCCTAAAATGCCAAACGCTTATGTATCTAAACTATAAAAATATCTGAAAAAAAATCATGACTTAAAATAGACTGAAGCCAAAAAGTATTGCCAAAAATTATTGTGTCTACCAGGCAATATAATTAACTTTTAGGAAATTCCTATCAAGAACTAGATATATGACTGGTGTATGAGAATAGAATTTTGACATAACAATTCCAAAATCACAAGAATAATGCATTAAAAATGTAAATACAGTGGAAGTATTTTATTAAAAGGAAGAGGTATGTAAACCTTGATGATATTTTTTTTTTTTTTTTTAAGTTCAAAGTGACCTAAAAATATAAAGTGAAATGAAAGGTAAGCATATTAAGCCTCAAAGTGAATTCAACTAGTACGTGTGTTAGAAATTTGAAGGTACAGACCTATCGTCCACCATATGAAGATGCCCTGAAATTTTCATATGACAGATCTGTAAAAGGAAAATGTGTGTGGTGTGGAGCACTGATCAACATCACCTATAAGCAAATGATACTTACCAAACAGATACCTAAAATTAAATTAGAAATGTAAAAAGGGGAAAGAAAGAAAAGAAAAAAATCATGTTCGACATGTTTAAAACTGTACATGTTTTCTTGTACATGCCGTAACCATGGTGTGTACTTGTTTGTGTCAACGATGAAAGAAATACAAATATAAAGTGAAAATGAGTATGTAAAAAATGTATATAAAAATTAATAATAGCAAAATGTAAATAACTTGTAAATATAAAATAATCAGAAAGTATGAGAATAAATTGCAAAAAAATATACCTGAAATACGACATACTGTAACCATGTTATATTCAAAGAGAAAGTACACCAGTACATATACTTTATTTAAACATAATGAGATTGATAGGTGAAATGATAAATCTGAAACATTAAAATTGAATTGTATTGCATTTTGAAAGATTTATCAGTAGTAACATGTAATATAGAAGTGTAAATAGAAATGTAACCTGAAAAGTGACAAAAATAATAGAAATATAAGTATTTTATGTTTGAAAAGATATTTGAATAACATGTGTGTCTTGAATGCGATACATAGAAAATAAGTTAAAATAAAATTTGTCCAACCATTAAAAAATCAAATAAACATAAATGTTTACTGTTAACCTGTGAAAAAGAAGAGACATTAAAAGAAAATCCAACGGTATGAAGAGTGTACCCAAAACAGCTATTTGTGCCTAGCAATATTAAGTACAACAAAAGTGTATATGTATAAAAAATAAAGGATGAGAGAAAAAAAAAATCTGGTAACAAGGTACCAGCGCTCAAAAAGTTATATATCTGAAAACAAGGAATCAGACACGCCAAAATAATAATCTGATAACAAAGGTATCAGCCCTCCATAAGTTATATATCTGAAAACAAAGAATCAGACTCACCAAAATAATAATCTGATAACGAGGTATCAGCCCACAATAAGATATGTTTCTGAAAACAAGGGAATCAGAACTCCATGACGTGAAATAAAAAGAACAAAAGAAGAGAATAAAGATTTACCGCTGGACTGTACACTATAAATATATAGCATAATTCACAAGAAGTATCGTCAAACTGAGAAAAAATACAAAAGCTACAAGAAGACAGTGAATTGAAATACCGATGAGCCGAAAAATACGGTGAAAACTTTATCCAGACAATTGTATGCAAAAAAAAATTAAATGATTTTTTTTAAAGAGAAAAAAAATATGTGTGAAATGTGAATTGGAAAAATTTAGTCATAGAAACATGTATGTTGAAATGACAATCTCACATGTAGAACATATAAGTGAAAAACTTTTGTAAACTCTTTGTATGAGAAAAATTTTGTAAAACTGTGAAACATACGTCTGCGTGCAAGAATGTACGACAAAAAGAATTGTGCAAATATCCACCAGTACTCGAAGGGGAAAAAAAAAGAAAAGATCCATTGTACAACTATGTAATTCGAATAACGGCGAATACTCCCAAAATACTTCTTGTTGAATGAAATCGTTGACAAATTTAGAAAGACACAGGAATCCGAAGCATGGAAACCATAATTCCACACAAGACCCGCTATGTAAAAAAAATTATTTTACCGTACACGGTCATCAACTGGGAAAAACTGGGGATCCACACAAAACATACCTTGCAAGAAGTATGACGATGAAAAGTTCAACAAAGTAAAAACATTTAAAAAGAAAACAATATTGTAATAAATGAAAATACTGTTCAAGATCTATTAACTAGAAAAAGAACATTTGAATAAGCTGCAATGAAGATCGTAAAAATGGCTCACACTTAAATGATAAAGAATATCTAAGTTAAAAAATTTAAAAGTGAAAGAGAAAGGCAAAAACAAAACATTTCAGATTCCCATCTGAAGTCCTATTAATGTTTGGGATTAAATCACTATAAGAAAGCAAATGAGAAACAAAAATGGTAATTTTGAATCATTCCTTGCTTGTGGTACCTCAATGCAATGAATGAAAAGAGATTCCGAAACACAATTATAAAAAGTGCAATATCCACAAATATTATTAAGAGGAAAGTGTGAGTATATCAAAACGTTTAAAGTGAAAAATTAAATCTAGAAATCATAAAAATAATGGAATCTTGTATTCCACTCACAGTATAATCCCATTGACTCAAGAATATACGAATTAATGAAAAGTAAATGGAATAAGAAAGTAAGTATTTTAAAATTCTTTAAAAATATCAAACTATTTGAAAGTTTAGAGAACGCCAAGACACGACATGCAAATGTAAAATGTAACTGAAGTTAAAATAAATGTATAAAAGCTTTTATATGTGTACAGGAAAATTTGTTTTGTTAAAAATATCAAAGTAGAAAAATTTGGCATTTAATTATAAAATTTGACGCATGGCAGTAGAACATAAACTAAATATTATTATAATATGATAATATAGGTATATTAATTTTTATCTGTGAAAACTGCATCCATATTCTACACTTCATCGTAATATTAAAATGCAAAACTATCTACAATAATACAGAAAATATCTTTACCTGAATTTCTGTGGAAAATCAAAAATTTTATAAATAACATATCTCATTGACAAAGAATAATTTACTGTGGAAGCACTGGTGCGTCTTTTTTAATAATATTAATAAAAATAAGTTTCACCACAGTTATTTGTACAATATATATATTTATATCTATTTTTTGTTTGTTTGTTCGTTTATTCAAATGAAACCAACTTTTATTTTGTAATAAAGTATTAAAATGCAAAACAAAATTTATAATCATAAATATTTTTGTTCACATTTAAATATTACCCATGAATTTCCATAAGAGTCTTAAAATATGTACATAAAATCAAGTGGGAGCAACGGTACATATTGCATAAGTTAAGTGCTATGCAAAAATTTTTTATATATCTATATTATTACCTTTTTTTAAAAAAAATCAACAGAAAGTCCAGAAAGATATTGAAGTTGATCTCATCTTACCCTTGCTTCACCTAAATTACACAGGCAATTTCAAACAAAACTTTATCATAGATGTATTTTTTTATTATTATTATTAAAGAAAAATGTCACTGTACGAATAAATACAAGGCTTAAAATTTTTAAATAGCTGATCCTGATACATAAAAATTTTAACAGTCATAACCTGAAAAAAAATCAACACTTTACCATTACGATAATCAAAATAAAGTTTAATCACCATCAAAGTAATAAAAATGTTTTATGATAAAGTGTTAGTAGTTTTAACCAGTTACAATAAATATATAAAAAAAATGCAGCAAGTTGGCATATTTGGACATAATCTTCTTCGCGACTGCAAATATCCCCTTATGGCATAAACATTAAATTAGAAACAAACAAACATAATTCTATTAATATCATATAAGGAAATACTCTGATAGCAATAATAAATTCTCAGCTAGCAAAAATGACCAAGGAAAATTAAGTGTTGGTGTTAAAAAAAGTCAGATATCATTTTATAACGTGAGATTGTTTATCATAAGTATAAAAATCTTACCTGTACTTCAACTTACAATGTTCTTACTAAACGAGAACATATTTTGCAAAATTCCAAAAGCAATAATATCTGTATTTTTTTTTTTTTTTTTTTTTTTTTTTGTATAAAGGCAGAGACATAATACATGCATGACATACTTATAATTACCTGAAAAAAATTCTTTTAGCCCTAACCAGATTAAAAACAAGATATGCAAAGTACAATAAGAACATTAAATTTAGCGAACAAGTACCTAACTGTTTATTATTATTATTATTATTATTATTATACTTAAAATATTCCATCACCCTTTTTTTTATCCAATGCCATATGAAATAGTATCATGCATACACAATAAATAAATAATAATAATAAATATATATAAAATACTACATTTCTAGTACATAAGATCTGCCTTAGTAAATATTTTATTTGGAAAGGTCAATCTCAAACTTATATTGTAAAATGTTTAAAAACTCTTTGATAAACGTTAAATATGAATTTTTCAATATTTAAAATTAATATCTTTATACTATTTAAAACAAATAGTCTAAAAGCACTGAAACGAGTTATCTATAAGGATCAATATTTTTTAAAAATGAAAAATTTTAAAATTACTAAACAGTAAAACATTATTGCAAAACTATAAAAATAGTTCTTTGCTTTTTGTCCTTTGCGAAAAGGAAAGAAAAAAAAGTACATACTTTAGAATCTGTGAGAAGATGAAAAAATTACGTATATATTTTTCTTTTTTTTATAATCCAAATAAAAAGAGTCGCACTATTAATGAATACAGACACGGATTTCTGGCTATTGGCACAATCCTTACGTTGCATAAGCTTGGTAAATAAAGAGTAATTTATGCATCAACAGCCCACGCAATGTTCAAATCAAGGAGCGAAATAAAAGTAATCATTTCTTTTTTTTTTTTTTTTTCTTTTTGCATCTAGGGAGCGGAGTTGACACCGATTGTTGCGAGAAAGTGTCGAGTGTTGCACTTTCACTTATGAACAACAGCGCGATAGTTCGTATAAAGGACGATCGAGCGAATCTTCCGCTCTTAGCAGTGTGTTGGCAGATTTCCGTTATCGGCAACATGGCACATAAAACGAAAGAGATCATCTCCAGCCTAAGTAGCGGTAGATAGGAAAGACAGTCTCAGCTAGGCTTAGATAGAAAATTTGTCCGGCGATATCCTTCATCATCTATCGAAGCTGATGTACGAAATCACACAGTTTAGTTTCGGAAAAATATAGCAACGGTTGAAAAATCCAGGCTAGTGTCGAATACATTTTCGCGTACTAGGTACGAGATCGGTGTCGAGAGAAATATTTTTTTTCGTCGAAAGCATTTTTTGTAATTCCAAGATAGAACCAAGCAGATCATCCGCTGAAATTTTTACGGTATGTAGGCTTCTGTCATCAGGTAAAATAGTTGATCCGAATCAGTCATCGATAATAGTCACTTTAATTTGCATATAGTTCTGCAGTCATGCTATAACATCGTCCGGTTCCCATATATGAGAGTACTAATCACAAATAGAATCCAATGTAAGTTAAGTTCAGAAAAGTTGGCAGGATGCAGATAAAAAATGCAAAAATGTTTTTTTTTTTTTTTTTTTTAAATAGGCCACCCTCATGTGTCGATTGAACTATAAAAATTCCTGCGTCCAAAGGCACCAGATTATATATCACGGCACCAGATTATATAGTGTAAAGTCTCGATATATCGTAAGGAACATTTCTTCTTAAAAATTGCCGAGGTATAATGGTGCAATGCGTGTGCTGCAATAATCGTAAGTTCGTTTCCTGTTAAAATAATTAATCCATACAAGAGGCATTAGATGAAATCAAGTCTTGTTATCCATGGAATTATTTTTATTAAACCAACACATCGACACAAAAAAACAGAGAGGGTGGCCTTCGCTTATTCTACCAAAAATTTTACATCTTTATCCGACAAAAGCGAGAGCAGATCTAATCTAATTTTACAGATACATTATCGCCAACATATTAGATGTAACATGCCAATCCGTACATTTCTAGCCAGGCATGAACCGTCAAATTTTGACAGTTAGCAATAAACCAATATTGAGCATTTTTGAATAAGAAATGAAAGGATACCATAATTTGGCGGAACATCAATTTTTGTGACTTTTTAACTTACACCCGAGCGTTGTTTTGGGAAAATTAGGCATGTGTTATTACAATCTAACGAAAAGAGTTTATAGTGCATATTTTTGCAGCAGTCAAATTATGAAAACGGTGCCTGCATTTAACACAATATACGAAGAAAGACAAAACAACATATGTTACGGTCATCTGCAGTACATTAATATTCGAATTGAAACCGCATGAGAGAAACGTACATTTAATGTTACGAAGAAATATCTGGGAACATTTTAAGCTAGGAAGAAATGATTGTTTTTCGGATTAAAGAATAAAAAGATTTTGAATACAGAAATTAATTCACATAGAGAAACTTGAAGATAGGAAAATTAAATTTTAGAGCAAAACACAAAATATATATGATTCTATATCATAGATATCTTGTGAATTCACGAAGTTATGAATTTTTTTCTTATAAAACCCCTATTTTTTCGCCCCTTATCATTTTAATAATGATATCAAAAATCTGTCACACATAAATTTTTGGCCCTTTTCCTAGAAGTAATAATAACTTTAAACTAATTCGATATGTATTGTAATTAAGATGTTATAGGTTTTTTTCTGTTTTTACAAAAAACCTTCCCATTTCCACTCACTTAGTTCGATTTTGCCCATTAACGAACTTGACCAAGATTTTCTGCCCCTTGATTTTATGTATCAGTTTGGAAGAGATTTGTGCAGATATTATGGAAGTTATTGTGTCCATAAAAAATGATATATATATATATATATATATATATATATATATATATATATATATTAATGTGAAATCCTAATGCCTTTTTAAGAAAAGAAAATTTGCTAGCACATTGAATAAAAATTGTATATATTATTACTATTTTTATTTTTAACTTTCGGTTAATATGCAAACATGTCAGCAAATAATAAATATACTATACAGTATATTACTATTGTGAACTTACTAGTTAGAAGTAAGATAATTATTTCAATATTTTAATCGTAACTATTATAAAGTATTATAATTTATCTTACATACCTGACGTATTAAAAAACCTCACTGAATCTGCCGTTAATGTAACTTTATTTCTTTACAAAAAAAAAAAAAAAAAATATATATATATATATATATAACCAAAAATGAAACATTACCATAACACCAACTTAAACTATGAAATAATGATTAAGTATGTAATAATTAGTTGACAATGAAAGTATTCCCCAACACACTGAATATAGAGACCAAAAACTTATTTAAAAGAAGAAGAAATTAAATTAAAAATTGAATAAATGAAATTGAATGAATGAAATGAAATTCGTGGAATTTAGACAGAATTATCAAGTCCCAAATGCCTAAATACCACAAATAAAATGAGTGGTTTCATCATCATATTAGCCATAACATTGCTAAAGAATATGATTTTGGGACTACAACTCATAAATAATGAATCAAAACTGTGAAAAAATAAAAAATAAATACAATATTAAAAAGGAAAGAAACCATACCTATAATATACAGATAAAACTAGAAATAGAGTCATAAAGTATATAATCCATTTGGATTAAAAAAGATACCTGTGAACCTCATGAACCACACATGAACACAACCAAACAGAGGGAATGAATTGCAAAAAATCATCACATGTTGCCAAATTTAGTTTTAGAAAATGATTTACCATGTTGCCAGAATAGATGTTAGAATAATATGAATATTATTGTAAAGCAACAGAAATCATGGTGCTGCCAACTATTGGGGTAAAAAGTGAATATACGCTGAATAAAAATAACATTGGATGAAAATTAATAGTTAAAAATTAAACCATATACTATCTAAATATGATAGCAATTAGTTAAATAATAAACAAATGAAATTAATTAATAAATAATAAATAGAATATCCAATTACATTAAAGTAATGGATGTATTAATGAATAATTCCGTGTTAAAAATAAGATGTAAGATGGAAAAATTAATAATTAAAGCAACATAAAAATATATGTACCATGAAATGACATAGCAACTTTTAAATAGCTGTGCCAAAAATGCAACATCACAAATATTAAATTAAATTAAAATACTAAATATTTGAATTAAGATACAAAGGATTTAAAATTAATAATAATTAAATATTGAATATATATATAACAAATTGTTTTTGCATTGAAATTGACAATGCATTTTTCTAAAGAAGTTGTATAAAATGTTTTAAAATTATTTTGCTTAGGATAATTACTTTTTAAGAGTTTCAATGTTTTATAGAGCCCCTTTTGGATCGTACAACACAATCTTCGGTACTTTATGGACAATCATCATCAGCTTCATTTTCACTGTCCTCTGCCTCTCCGTCATTGAGTTTCCAACGAAAGTTTTCTTTCAAATTCTAGTTTTTCAATAGAGATACTTTTTCTTGCCAACTCAACATTCGTAAAATTGAAATGACGATTCTTTTTAAGCCTGCAATAAATTTGTTAATTTGAAAAATTCGTTAATATGAAATTCGTTAAAGTGAATATTTTTTATAATGTGAAAGCAAAGGACGTTTTTTAACAATTCAAAAAGTATTCGTTAAACTGAATAATTCGTTAAAGTGATATTCGTTGTAACGAGATTCTACTGTATATTAAAACAGACATAAACAACGCCTGCATTCAGCATTTAAAGATATACAATTATTATACAGACATACATACATTAAATACAATAATCCAACATGGAGTGAAAAATTAGCCAGGAATCGAACAAGGGGGTTTATTAGTGAGAAATTGCAGACTTAGGAGTCTCCTCAGTTCTATCACTCCATGCTTTAGATGATAAATTGTAAGAAATATAAAGCAAATACTCCATAGACTGTATTCTTAAATGGAGACTGGAGACACTAAAGCTGTATGAGGATGCGTTAACATGTCTTTTTACAATTTTACCAATGTTATTCGTTTGCGAAGGTTTTCGCACCATAAATAGAACATATTGAACATGATGATGTATTTGAAATTGCAGTAATAACTCTTCCACCAATCATGATTAAGTACTTCTTGTGATCAATGGTCATATTGTTTAAGTGCTGTAAGGCTTTAAATTTTCTTACTACTTCTTCCAATTGCTAATACTCATTTTTTGATATCTGAGTATTCTCGTCCACAAATTCGAATCTAACAAGCCGACAATATCTAGTGAAGGATGGAGCTAGGTTTTGCCAAATAACTTCAGTGCCACATAATAACCTAATAAGGACAAAACTAGAAAACTAAAAAATTGAACTATCCGATAGTAATGAACAAACCTCATCAAATTTTTGTTTATACATGCTTCGGCTTGAAGCACCATCAAAAACGCATTTGCATATTAATTTTGAGTGCATTTTGGATCAGAATTGTAATTTACATGTACCCGAAAGTTTAATAACAGTTTCATCTAAAATTGACTGCAAATTGATTTAAACCATAGTATCTGTAATAGGTATTTCTTTTTTTTTTTAATGTAACATTCCAGTTTAGCTTTTAGTACAGTAATCCAGCATTTCTCTAAATTGTTTGCAGCAGAAAAGTATGAAATTGTTCGTAAATTTATTTTTAGTATTATTTGTTATACTCATTTAAACTTAAATATAACCAAACAATCTTATATATTGGCTTATCATATCATGATAATCCTACGTTCAACATCGCCTATATTTCGATCCACTGTGCGGCAGTGAAAAATAATAAAAATGCTTGTGTTTAAAATGCTAACAAACATTTAAATTGCTACCAATTTTATCGCAATGGGAGCTCTATTTCTGAATGAATTTCTTCAACAACTTGTCTAATTATTAAATTTGTATTTAAGGTTTTTATATGTGTATTATGTAGTTTTTTGTGTGTGTGCGAAATTTCTGGAAAACGGTAATGAAATTTGCGAATAAGTTATCTTCCTTGTAATACGTATATACTTATTCTAATAAATGTTTCAGGCCCAAAAGTCATGCCTCATTGAATTGCGAAATTTGTAACATTTTTCTGCGATTAAATAAGACGAACAATTCTGTTAAAAAATTCTGGCAAAAATTTACGCAACCTGAGAAAAAAAAAAATATTACGAAGTTTCTGTTATTTTAAAAGATTTCGCTCATAAAATAAAGATAACTCATTTGTCTGGTAAAATAAATAGTTTTTTACTGGCGTTCTGACTGGCAGTTTATGAAATAACTAGCAAAACCCGCGGCTTTGCTCGCGTAATTCTTGAAAAATGCCAAGTGGTATTCGTTGGCCTATTTTCATTAGAGGAAATTTTACTGTCACAGATAATTCACAAATTACTAATTAAGCCACACTAATTAAGCAAATTTCTCTAATGACTAATGTCACAGAAATGCGCAATTTTAAAACTTTTTTGTTCCTGCTCACAGTAAAATTTCAAAAATTTTAAAAACTGTTCTATAGATGTATTTGTGTCTCTAACGTAACAGCTATGTAAAATTTCAAGTTATTATCCCTAATAATTTTAGATAAATCATTGTTTAGAAGATTTTTAGAACTTTTTCAACTTATTTCACTTTTTTAAATTTCGATTTTTTTTTATTTTTTATGGAAACCGTTTTTAGCGACCACTGAAATCTTAAATATAGCTACCATGCCAAATTTCAATTTCCTATACCAGCAGTATCACTAAAATCGCAATTTTGGATTGTTTTTTGCTTCTGCACCTTTTATAAATTTCGAATTTTGTAAAAACTGTTCTGTGGAAGCATTTACGTTATAAAAAAATAATAGGAAGGTTATATTCTAAGTTTCTATCGCTAATAATTTAGAAAAAAAAAACATAATTTATAAGCGTTTTCGCTCAGTTTACAACTTTAAACTTCGAATTTTTAATAGACTGTTTAAACCAAGCGTCTGCATCTTAAAAGTTACAACTATAATGAATTTCTAGTTTCTAACCCGAATAAATCCAATTAAATCTTAATGTAGAACGTTTTTAGAACGTTTTCCGCTCATTTCAGCCTGTTAAATTTCGATTTTTTAAAAACCGGTCTTAGCGAGCATTTGCATTTTAAGAGTAACCACCATACCAAATACGAAGATTCTGTACCAGCTGTATAACATGCATATCTTATAAGTCACTATCTTGTCCAATTTTAAGTTTCTAGCTCCTTCACTATAAAAAATAATTTTAGATCGTTTTTCGCTCTTGCACCCCTCCTGGGAGTAGTGGCACCGACATAAAGTATAGCCTATGTTAGAGCAGGGACTATCACTATCACTTTTGAAAACGGTCCTGTAGTTCCAGAGATTCCATAGAAATTGTAATTTAGAATGTTTTTAGAAAGCTTTTCGCTCATCTCACCCTTTTAAATTTCGAATTTTTTTAGACATTGTTCTTAGACAGCATTTACATCCTATAAGTAACTACCATGCTAAATTTCATGTTTCTAACACCTTCAGTATAAAAAAAATCAAAATTTTAGAACGTTTTTCACTCTTGACCCCGCTAGGAATAGTGGCACCGACATAAATGTAGCCTATGTAGGAACAGAGACTGTCCCCATCAATTTGCCACCATCACTTTTGAAAACGGTTCTGTAGTTCCAGAAATTCAATGGAAATTGCAATTTAGAATGTTTTTAGAACGTTTTCCGCTCATTTCAGCCTGTTAAATTTCGATTTTTTAAAAACCGGTCTTAGCGAGCATTTGCATTTTAAGAGTAACCACCATACCAAATACGAAGATTCTGTACCAGCTGTATAACATGCATATCTTATAAGTCACTATCTTGTCCAATTTTAAGTTTCTAGCTCCTTCACTATAAAAAATCTAAATTTTAGATCGTTTTTCGCTCTTGCACCCCTCCTGGGAGTAGTGGCACCGACATAAAGTATAGCCTATGTTAGAGCAGGGACTATCACTATCACTTTTGAAAACGGTCCTGTAGTTCCAGAGATTCCATAGAAATTGTAATTTAGAATGTTTTTAGAAAGCTTTTCGCTCATCTCACCCTTTTAAATTTCGAATTTTTTTAGACATTGTTCTTAGAAAGCATTTACATCCTATAAGTAACTACCATGCTAAATTTCATGTTTCTAACACCTTCAGTATAAAAAAAATCGAAATTTTAGAACGTTTTTCACTCTTGACCCCGCTAGGAGTAGTGGCACCGACATAAATGTAGCCTATGTAGGAACAGAGACTGTCCCCATCAATTTGCCACCATCACTTTTGAAAACGGTTCTGTAGTTCCAGAAATTCAATGGAAATTGCAATTTAGAATGTTTTTAGAACGCCTTTCGCTCAACTCACCCTTTTAAATTTCGAATATTTTTAGAATTTGTTCTTAGAGAGCATTTACATCTTATAAGTAACTCCCATGCCAAATTTCATGATTCTAACATCTTCAGTATAAAACAAATCGCAATTTTAGAACGTTTTTCGCTCCTGCACCCCCCTGGGAGTAATAGCACCAACATAAAATATAGCCTATGTTGGAGCAGGGACTGTCATTATCACTTTTGAAAACGGTTCTGTAGTTCTAGAGATTCCATAGAAATTGTAATTGAGAATGTTTTTTAGAACGCTTTTCTCTCATCTCACCGTTTTAAATTTCGAATTTTTTTTTTTATTTGTTCTTAGATAGCATTTAAATCTTATAAATAACTACCATTCAAAATTTTAAGTTTCTAGTTCTTTCAGTATAAAAAAAAATCGAAATTTTAGAACGTTTTTCGCTCTTGCACCCCCTGGCAGTAGTGGCACCGACATAAAATATAGCCTATGTTGGAGCAGGGACTGTCACCATAAATTTGTCAGTCACCATCATTTTTGAAAAATGGTTCTGTAGTTCCAAAGATTCCAAAGAAATTGTAATTTAGAATGTTTTTAGAACGCTTTCGCTCATCTCACCCTTTTAAATTTCGAATTTTTTTAGAAATTGTTCTTGTAGAGAATTTACATCCTATACATAACTACAATGCCAAATTTCATGTTTCTAACACCTTCAGTATAAAAAAATCGAAATTTTAGAACATTTTTCGCTCTTGCATCCCCCTGGGGGTAGTGGCACTGACATAAAATATATCCTATGTTGGGGCAGGGACAGTCACCATCAATTTGCCACCATCACTTTTGAAAACGGTTCTGTAGTTCCAGAGATTCCATAGAAATTGTAATTTAGAATGTTTTTAGAACGCTTTTCACTCATCTCACCCTTTTAAATTTCGATTTTTTTTTAGAATTTAATCTTAGAGAGCATTTATATCTGATAAGTAACTACCATGCCAAATTTCATGTTTCTAACACCTTCAGTATAAAAAAAATACGAAATTTTAGAACGTTTTTCACTTTTGCACCCCCCAGGGAGTAGTGGCACCGACATAAAGTATAGCCTATGTTAGAGCAGGGACTGTCACCATCAATTTGCCACCATCACTTTTGAAAACGGTTCTGTAGTTCCAGAGATTCCATAGAAATTGTAATTTAGAATGTTTTTAGAACGCTTTTCACTCATCTCACCCTTTTAAATTTCGATTTTTTTTTTTTTTAGAATTTAATCTTAGAGAGCATTTATATCTGATAAGTAACTACCATGCCAAATTTCTTGTTTCTAGCTCCTTCAGTATAAAATAAATCGAAATTTTAGAACGTTTTTCGCTCTTGCACCCTCCTGGGGGTTGTGGCACTGACATAAAATATAGCCTTATGTTGGGGCAGGGACTGTCACCATCAATTTGCCACCATCACTTTTGAAAACGGTTCTGTAGTTCCAGAGATTCTATAGAAATTGTAATTTAGAATGTTTTTAGAAAGCTTTTCGCTCATCTCACCCTTTTAAATTTCGAATTTTTTTAGACATTGTTCTTAGAGAGCATTTACATCCTATAAGTAAACCACCATGCCAAATTTCATATTTCTAACACCTTCAGTATAAAAAAAAAATCAAAATTTTAGAACGTTTTTCACTCTTGACCCCGCTAGGAGTAGTGGCACCGACATAAATGTAGCCTATGTTGGAGCAGAGACTGTCACCATCAATTTGCCACCATCACTTTTGAAAACGGTTCTGTAGTTCCAGAAATTCAATAGAAATTGTAATTTAGAATGTTTTTAGAACGCTTTTCGCTCAACTCACCTTTTTAAATTTCGAATATTTTTAGAATGTGTTCTTAGAGAGCATTTACATCTTATAAGTAACTACCATGCCAAATTTCATGATTCTAACATCTTCAGTATAAAACAAATCGCAATTTTAGAACGTTTTTCGCTTCTCACCCCCCTGGGGGTAGTGGCACAGACGTAAAATATAGCCTATGTTGGAGCAGGGGTTGTCACCATCAATTTGCCACCGTCACTTTTGAAATCGCTTCAGTAGTTCCAGAGATTACCCCCTACAAACAAACAAACAAACAATCTTTACTACACTGCTCAAAACAATTAAAGGATATTTGAAGTTTTATATAAAATAAAGATATAAACGAATTTTTTTTTGCCGAAAGTAGAAGAAGAGAATCACAAATGCAAATTTTTCGGGTTTTCAAACTGTGGAGTATGCAAATTTTGAGTTCGACGTCAAAAACGTCGCTTCAGCGGCAGCGAATGAAATTTGACTTTCAACTGGTTAAAAGAGAATGAAGACAAGGATGATCGGCATTCAGTGATTGCTTTGTTTCGATGAGTACGATGTCTCAGCGAAGTCATTTGACAGATTCAGAAGCTTGGAGAATTGTTGGTAGGTTAGAAGGGGGCCAAACTCAAGCCGAAGTAGCGCAAGCCATTGGAGTGTCACAAAGTGTCATTTCCAGGATCTGGAACCGTTTTTTTGAGAGTGGATGTGCAGGCCGAAGACCAGGGCAAGGTCGTAGACGGGCAACAACGCCCAATGAAGATCGGTATTTAGCGTTAACAGCTCGGAGACACCGAAACATGAACGCTACTCTTCTCCAACAACACCTTCGCTCGGCTACAGGCACCACGATTTCAACTCAGACTGTCCGAAACCGGCTCCATGCTGTAGGTCTGTAGGCTCGCCGACCGATGGTATGTGTTAGATTAACATCAAGGCATCGTCGCGACCACAGGGAATGGGCAACCGAGCATGTCAACTGGAGGAGAAATGAATGAAGCAATATTCTGTTTTCTGACGAGTCCCGTTTTTCTGTGCATCCGGATAATAGGCGTATTTTCATCTGGAGGGACCGTGGCAGTAGGAATAATCCTGCGTTCGTGCACGAAAGTGTCAGATTTGGCGGTGGAGGAGTGTTGGTGTATGGTGGCATCTCCATTGACGGGCGCACTGACCTCTACATCATTCGAGATGGAGCTCTGACTGGTCGCCGATATAGGGATGAGATCCTCAGACCTATTGTAGTCCTTTACGCTGCAGCAATCGGAGATAACTTCATTTTAATGGACGATAACTGCAGGCCACATCGTGCAAACCTGGTGGAGGATTTCCTTTTCGAGGAAGGAATCGTTCGAATGGAATGGCCAGCGTGTTCTCCAGACATGAATCCAATCGAGCACGTTTGGGACGCTCTAGGAAGACGAGTTTCTGGCCGCCAACAACCCCCACAAACTCTCCAAGTACTGGAAAGAGCTCTTCTGGAAGAGTGGGGCAAAATACCCCAACTCGTCATTAATAGCCTCATTGAGTCCATGCCTCAAAGGTGTTCAACGTTGCTGGCCACCCGTGGAAACCATACCCCCTACTGAAAATGATTTTCTTTGAAGAAAACACCTTTTCTTATTCTTTTTTTCTCATATGCACAAATTGTGTTTTTTTCCTTTTGTACACAAACGCTCAATAAAATGCATTTTTTTCTGTCAAACATGTGTAATTTATTCTCATATAACCTACTATGTCTGTCGACCATGTATCAATCAGCTAAAAAGTTTCCCAGATACAAAATCCACCTAAAACTGCAATATCCTTTAATTGTTTTGAGCAGTGTACTTTATAATATTAGTATAGATAATAAAAGATACTTAAATCAAAATAATAAATCATTTCTTTAAATCAAATACTTTGAAATCCAAAAGATACTTCCCGAAAAATGTTATAGGAGAGTTTTTTCTATGAAATCAACATTTATTTATATAGTACTAATTAATTTTTCAGCAGAGCTGAAATTACTCCGTAAATTACTGAAATACTGACGTTCCATCTTGTGCTGCTAGGTTGTAGCCTAGCCATATAAGAGTGAGAGAATGCTAGACCGGATGTCGTCCGGATGGCTTAATTGGTAAAGCACTTGGTGCGCTACACCAAGGGATCCGGTCGAACCCCGGTCTGGACCTTTTTTCACTCTGTTGGTTGTTCGCTGTTAAGTAAAGTGATAATTCACATGCTTTGTATTTCAACATTTATTTTTTATTTTTTCCAAAGTACTTAAAAAAGAGAGAGGTTAGGAGACACATTGTAATGCTTTCAAAACTACATTTATTTTCCAGGCAAAAATACACACTAAGTTGACTGCACAAGAATACAAATACAAAATATTTTTATATAAGGAAAAAATAATATTTTTTTATAACACAGTAATCAACTAAAGTTTAAGCACATTGCTGGTCTGCAGACTAGGAGCTTTTCTTTCTGTAAAGGTTAGCCTTTTCTTTAGTTTAATTAATGATTACCTAAAAAGACAAACAAACAAACATTGGTACTTTAATTTTATTTAAGATTAAACAGAACAAACTGAACTAAAACGAGGAATTTAATCAGAAGTACTTAGAAGAATCAATTACGAATATTGGAAAACATCGTGTCTGTCGAAATTTTTAATACATCATACAAGTATTGGGAATATCAGTTTGTTAGATTTATCTGCTCGCAACTTTGCTGTTAATTGCCGTTAAGAGGCGAAAATAGATTCTTCGATTTTTTTCTCATTTTAGAAGATTAATGGACTTAAATGGGAATTTAACCAATTTTGACAGCCATCGCCAAGTTGGCTTCGTGGTCAAAATTTGGCGCTATTGCGGTAACCCTGTCATTAGTACTTTTCAACAAATCACTGATTGTATCCATATGTATTCATCAATGCACACTCATTCATATATATTCCATAGAAATGCTGACGTCGTAATGATGTGGGCAACAATGTGATTAAAATGGATGAATGTTGCTATAATGGAGCTTTTTTTTTCAATTAATATTCAACATTCGCAACGAAAAGACAAGTTTCGGGCCTACGTTGCCTCACCCCCCCCCCCCCTCCCCCTCCTTAGGGATCGAATTTTTAAAAATCAATATCTAATTCATGTGTTGCCCTCAGGAATACATATATATTCGAAATTTCAAAGCTCTGTGTCAACAGGAAGTGAGTGAAAAATGAGTGACAAGATTCAACTGTTATTATATTTCAAATAAAGTGGAGAGTCAAAATACGTTCATTAGAATTAACTTTTAAATATATACTAAAAACACTTTTTATTTTGCTTAAAAGACGTCAACATAAACCTTAAAGATGTTCAAATTTAAAATTTACAAGTTTCGATTTGTTCATCAAATCGTCATCCTATATGACGATTCGATGAACAAATCGAAACATGTAAATTTTAAATTTTAACATCTTTAAGGTTTATGTTGACGTCTTTTAAGCAAAATAAAAAGTGTTTTTAGTGTATATTTAAATGAGTGACAAGATTTGACTGTCACATACATACATCTAAAAGAAAGCATGTAATATAGAATAAACTCTTCCAAGTGACTCACGATTCTGAAGAGCATTCTTTATCTTTAGAAACCAATATATGTTCAAAGTTTAAAGAGGCATTTAATAAAACAAACTTACTTCTGCTGCCACTGATTTCCGGAAAAGTGTCCTAGTAGTTTTTATAGTGTCTACATCAGTTATCTCAAACCGAAATATCGGTTTTTTAAGATACTATCAATACTCGATTAAATGTTTCCAGCAGTGTAATTGAAATTATGTATGCAAATATTAATTTTAATGGTAATGGTAATGCTGTTAATATAATTTGTTTGTTGAACATGAAAATGATGTTTACTTGAGAATAGATGTAGCTTGTAGCATCCATATTCCAGGCAAAATAATCAAGACATTTGAAAAATAATTGTTGAATGTTAATCACAGCATGCAATTGCTGTTAATTTGCGATTATTAATTACATAACATTGACATTAATTACCGAACATTGTAATTAATTACATAACATTGCAATTAATTAATTGCATACATAAATTATAAATACAGCAAGTTTTTAAAAAAGAGCAAACTGCAAAAAATCAATTTAAATATTTTATACTTGAAAAAATTATTTAAAAATGTTCCATTTTTCTTTATAACTGAATATTTTTGTTGTTTATATTCCTCAAATTATAGATGTAACAGTTGTATTGGTGAACATTTTATTGTAATTATAGTATATATAGCGTGGCATTTAAAGGACTGGCAAAATAATGAAAAGTGATTTTACTGCACTTATATAATTATCAGATTGTTTCAAAACTTTGCTGAAATATATACTAGAAGCGTCAAAATATATTTTAAGCAAAAAATTTTTAAAAAATCGATATTTTCGTCATTTTTGAAGATTTGGAGAGTACCATGTCTCCTGAATTAAAAAACTTGAAAAAAAAAATTGAAAAATTTTTCGTGCATTTAAAGATTAAACGAATGGTTTTTTTTTTTTTTTTTTTTTTTTTTTTTTTTTTAGAGAGAGAATAGAACAATATAAGTAACGGATTTGATGCATGAATAAAATAATATTTTACAGCATTTTATTAAATTTGTGTTCTACATTAGATTGTGTTTTACACTAGGTACCTCCAGGACCAGGTATGAATAAAATAATACGTAGGCTGTTCAATAAATAATAAGACTAATTTTATTGCCGCGAAACCACTCATTGGAATTTTAATTTCTGTGGCATAAAAAAGTTTGTTGTCTGTATTAACAAAAACTACCGATATATGGCGTGTACAGGCTCATGTTCCCGAGTATCACGTGATTGAACTGAAGCGTGTTTGCGGGCGTCTATACGAGAGCGGCTAGCTGTCGAAATGGAAGAGTCGATGAAACAACGTGATGCGATTAAATTTTGTGTTCGTCTGCAAAAATCAGAATCGGAGACCTTTGACATGATACGTGAAGCTTTAAACGATGAAGCAATGTCGAGTGCAAGTATTTGTCGCTGGCATAAAGCTTCTAAGGAAGGAAGGCAAAATGTGGAAGATATTGAACGTGAGGGAGGACCTTCAACGTCCATCACAGAGACAATGATTAACACAGCTGCGGTTATCATCAAGGAGGACCGCAGAATGGCAAAATGGCTTCCTATTGCACCATGACAATGCCCAAACACATATTGCTCGTTGCGTATAGGATGTTTTGCAGCAGAACAACGTAGAGATTTTACCACACCCTCCATACAGTCCTGATCTCGCTCCGTGCGATGTCTGGCTGTTTCATCAACTTAAGAAACCATTACGAGGCAAACATTTTGCAAGCAACAAAGCATGTGTTAAGGCTGCGGAGGCGGTTTTGAAAAAGCTCTCAAAAAACGTACTTTTACATGTTTTTAAGAAGTGGACAGAACGTTGGGATAAATCCATTACGTGCCACGGTAGTTATTTTGTAAAAGACCATGTAAATGATGACGATTAAAGGTATTCTGTATTTTTTATAATTTTAGTCTTATTATTTATTGAACAGCCCTCGTATTTTACAGCATTTAAGGGGTCTCAGTAGTCTTACTTTTCCTTCGAAGATGCGAGTTTGCATCATGTCACATTTTATTTTATTTATGATTTCATATGACACACAATAAAATAAAAAATTTACCACTAATAGGTCAATATATGCTTGATTTAACATAATTATTTCAATGTTGTACAATTCATATTTAATTATTTTTAAAAAATTTTAAAATTAAAAAAAAAAGTAGAAAAGCTTTTTTGCCTGGTATCCACTGCGCGCAAGGTTGTAGAAAAAATATTGCTTCAAAAATAACCAAAAAAAAAAACTGATAATGATGTAAAATTGATGTATCTTGAACTTATACTTCAACTTCAAGCAATTAAAATTTAAAAAAAGAATTAATTGGGCTTTTTTCAACAACAAAAATAATTTTTTAAACATTTTAAAATTTAAATTAAATTTTTTTTATAAAAATTAAATTTTTAATTGCTTGAAATTGAAGTATAAGTTCAAGATACATTATTATCAGTTTTGTTTGTTATTTTTGAAGCAATATTTTTTCTACAACCTTGCGCGCCAGTGGATACCAGGCAAAAAAGTTTTGTTACTTTTTTTTATTTTAATTTAAACTTTTTCAAAATAATTAAATATGAATTGTACAACATTAAAATAATTATGTTAAATCAAAAAGATATTGACCTATTAGCGGTAAAAATGTCATTTTATTGTGTGTTATATGAAATCAGAAATAAAATAAAATGTGACATGATGCAAACTTGCATCTTCGGAGGAAAAGTAAGACTCCTGAGACCCCTTAATCAAATTTGTCTTTTACATTAGATATTACCTCCAGGATTAGGTCTCTGTACCCTAGAAGATGGTAGGCCTTAAAATAAAAAGAATATTTTTATATAAATTGTGAGACGGTACAAACTGTATAATACAAATAAATAGTACGCTCTCTAATGATTTTTAGTTGCTTTACCACGTTTACTTACGGCAATTATTTACTGTGCAATTAATTTTTCAAATAAAGTATAAATAATCAATTTGATATACACGAATAAAATAATATTTTACAGCATTTTATCAAATTTGTGTTACCCTAGATATTACCTCCAGGACCAGATTTCTCCTCCCCAGTCGATGCTGTGCCTTTTAAAAAAAGAAAAATATTTCAGATTTTATCACAAGCTAATAACAAGAACGAAAAATCATGCTTCAAGCTTAAATTATGTAACTCTTTCCAACACTTCCAAAATAATTTTACAAATCTTTAACGTTTAATAAGGTGAAATATGATATCTAAGTATACAATGTCATGGTCATACCGGGCGGGGAGGCCTACCTTTCGGCTTAAATTTAAGTAGACAATTTGGAAACATCGGTTTTCCTGATGCTATTCATTCTCAAGTAAGCATTTTCTGCTTCATAACGAAATTTATGCGTGCAAGGGTAAAAAAGAGAGCTGCGCTGCCAGGCGCTTTAGGGGCGCCCGGCGCGTAGGCGACCACCGAATCCAAGTCTTGATGGACTTTTATCGTGCACGACCAGATTTGTCTCTCCGTATTCGCTTCGAGAGGCCAGAGGACCGCCACCTGCGCACCCTCCAACCTTAAACCCACGTGTCGACGACGTAAGTCGTTGCAATACGCGGTGAGACCCAGTAGGGGAATCACCACGAGACACTTGGGGACGGGCCGGCGTCCCCCAACAGCTTCGGGGCTGGACAGACAGAAAGGAACCAGGCCCTAGGCCTTAAGTCGGGTTTTTTCGACCCGTACTTGCTTTACCAGAACTCGAGGGATGTGGCAACCCAAAATAATACTCATTTTACGCTGTGAATTTAGTATATTTGTCCGTTGAACATGTTGAACTTGAAAATGTTTACATGAGAAAGGATAGTATCCGAAAAGCCGACATTTCGTGTTGATACCCAGTTGAGGAAGCTGATTAAATACAGTGTAAAAATTACCCGGAAACATTTCCGAAAATTACGGTCAGCAGAAAAAAGGAATCGTGGGTAACTTGAAAGAGATTATATTATACGGGGCCTGTTCCAAAAGTAATGAGAATATATTTTTTTCTTTTTTACCACGCATGTGGCGTTGAGCCAGATAACTGCAGCTGTTGGAACACGTCTTGGACGGCGCGTTTTTCAGGACCTATTGTCGCCATTTACAGTCGAGACATTAAATCTGTAGTAGCAATTATATACTAAGTACCGTCATGACCAACGGATGCAGCAAACGATAGAGCAGAGCTTTGCAATAAAGTTCTGCGGGAAGTTGAACAAATTGGTCGGTAACGCCGTAGGCATGTTGAAACAAGCCTATGATGCTGAAATTTTGTTACAAGCACAAGTGTACAGGTGGCTCAAGGACCTCAAGGATGGCCACAAGATCGTCACAGCTCGAAAAGCGCCCGTCGACATCACTAACGAAAGACAACGTGGAGAGCGTTCAAAATCATTAGACGTTGAGTAAAATGAGGAATCATTACCAGATGGTTTTCCAGCATGACAACGCAAGGGATCACATCTCTTTGTTGGTGAGGAACATGAATATAGAGAAGGACCTTTTTCGAAATAGTCTTTGAAGGGGGAAAATCGACCTCATAATTTTTTTGAAATATAACACGTTCTACTCGTTTCGCCTGCTTCTACCGGTCATTGAGAATCAGCCAATAAACGTTGTTCACTAGGTGGCTAGAAACAGTCACCTTACAGCCTGTCCACGGCTCTATACAGGCCGCCATATTTGTCCTAAAGCCGCAACTCAATCCTTACAGTACTATGATTGAAGTCCTACAACTATGTCCATGACAAGGAATTATCTCGCTCAAAAAAAAAAAAAAAAAAAAAAAAAAAATCCGTGCTTTAACAAATGCCGTACACCCTTGTGATTTCTTTCTGTTCTCAAGAAATCAAGAAGAGCCTTAAAGTCATCATTTTGGCACCTTAGCAAACACCCGAGAAACCGTGACCAGAGGTCACATCACCGTTGATGAAGTGTCCGGTCGATGTTTTGAACAGCGAAAGCAACACTGAGTTCGCCCAATTTTCCTATTTAGAGAAATTTTAAAAGTATTTGCATATTACTTTGTTCCTTTTTTTACGAATTTGTTCTCATTACTTTTGGAACGGACGCTGTATATTTTTGTAAACCTTCTTGTTATATCACGAGACACCCCGCCCCCTCCCCCTCCTTTTTTTTACAGTGTATAGAGTGTGTTATCGTAAAACACAAATAAAAATAAAAATTTTAAAACCCGAAAACAAAACTTTAAGATTGACTATTGAATCTCTTATGATTTCTTGGTGTTTGTTTCCAAGCTTAAAGAATTCTTTTGATTGTAAAAAAAATATATATTTAATCTTATGTATTTTAGACGATTTGCTTCGTATGAATGGAGAATTACTTTGCAATGTTTTTAGTGCTTTTATAGATGTTTTTAAATAAGTGTTTTTTTTCCTCCTTAGTAAATAACAAATTAAACCTTTCCTTGAAAAATGAGTAAATTAAATATAAACATTTACTGATCAAATAACAGGCTAAAATGGAGAAAAGTATATTAAATGGAGCGTGCAGCTCGATGTGGAAAGAAACTTTTAAGTAATTACAATACCTCTAACACCCATGAGTACTGATACTAGATTTAGTATCATCAATAATGATAAAATGCACGAATAATTCACATTATTTACTTTATTACGAATACTTTAATGTATTCATCAATAACAATAATACATTTTGTAAGGATTGTAAATTCCTTTACCCTGTTCACTCACGGCATTAATTTACTTATGCAATTAATTTTTCCTATAACTTGGAATCTCATTTAGAGTAAATATTATTTAAATATATATTTGATTGTCCATTGATATAATATAACTATATGTGTAACGTGTGTGATGTTTAAACACGAGCGGAGAAAACATTCTACTTTAAAATATCTTCACATCTTTGCTTAAAAATCTCGGTATCTTTAATTTGCTACTTGTTCAAATTTTCCAAATAATGTTGTTATAAATTTTGCAAAATTTTGTAAATTTTTGTACTTTTTCATAATTTGACTCATAAAAGGTTAAGATCATTTTTACAAAAACAGAAAATCAGTACTAAAAAAATAAAAAATAATTCTCTTTCAACTGTAATGTTTATATTACAATGCAAAATAAATACTTATGAAAACCATGTATTATCTTCTTTCATTTGACAATATCATTTCGTTTTGTAAAAATTATATTGGACGATTTTTAACTCTTTCCAACTTAGTTGAAAGTTTATAAACTCGATTTGTCTGTCCTTCTGTCTGTCCGGGGAACTCGCGTAAATGTAATCGGATTGCTCTGTAACTGTTATATGTTATTGAGATTTACATGGCATTTTCGGTACTGAAAATGAAGTGTGTAGCATCCATAGTTCCTTTATAGGGATTCTCAAAAACATTCCGTTGCACTATGGTCTATGGGGGAAAAATCGTTTGCAATATAATTTAATAATTTATACTAATTCCACTATATTTAAATTGATATATATCACTGAGGTGCATACCCAGATGCTTACTGTTGAATATGGTACACATAGCATTGATCGTTCATATATAAACCGTTGGGTGTGCGTTTCTTGACGTGTCAGAGGGCTGGACCGTAGAGAATAGCCAGTACCGTCTCACAGATGGTTTTTGCGGCCGAGGTCGTTGCGATCAGAGAAGCAATCTCCAACGCCCATCGCCGAGATCTCGGGAAACGCGACGTCTAATCAGACTCGAGATCACAAGTGATTCACGGTCTTGTGCCTCAGCACAGGCCCATAGCCGAGATCAGGGACCTGATCAAAACGACAGGAATCCAGGTTCATGTGCATTGGATAAGGGCTGATGGACGGCACACCTACAATGAAAGGGCGGATGCACTGGCCAAAGCCGCCACGACCCGGCAATTTGTCGACGTGGAGGTCAAAACCACGCGCCGCCAGGCCAAAAAACATCTATTTGGCCGTGCCTTGTCAAAGTGACAAGAGAGGTGGAGCAACTCTTAGACCGGTCGAATTGCGTACGAATCCTTTCCCCGCGTTGACTGCAAGGCGATTTCTACGTAAACAAAGTCCTTACGGGACACGGCACCTTCGGTGACCACCAGGCTCGTTTCTTCCAGAAAAAACCCACATGCTTTTGTGGGGCCGACGAAAGCACAATCAGTCATTCGTTGTTTGTGTGCGCCCTCTGGGGAGATTTTCCCCAGCGATTTTCAAATTCGAACCCCTCACGATCTATGTCTAGATGGTTACGTCCAGAAGGAGGTGAAGGTATTCACCAGCTCCTCCTGCGGACACTAGATCGTAACCCTGGGTCGCCGAAGAGCTGCCCGATATATCCAAGCTCTTCGCGGCAGGAGGCCGCGTTTAACACGAATCAAACTGCCCACGGCCACCGCGGTGCAGGTGGTAATAATGCATAAATACGCAGGCTCAAGACTCGTCACGTGAGCCGGCATTCTGTTTTGTTTTACTTTGTTAAGTTTTTTTTTAAATTTGTTAATGTTTCTTGCTTGTTTTTGTTATTGTTTGTTTTTGTTTATGTTTTTGTTTGTGTAATGTTGTCTTCCTTTTCAGAGGTAAGGTAACATTCGCATACAGGGGGTCGGCTGTCCGGCCTCTTCTGGCTTGCAATTCGTTGCGAAAGGGGTTTGCGACTATCTTTGTAGATCTTCACGTCCCTAGAGCTATGGTAAAGGAAGTACGGGTCCAAGAAACTTATCTTAAGGCCTAGGCCCCGATTCCCTTCTGGGTTTCCGGTTTCCGAAGCTGTTGGGGGACTCCGGCTCGTATCCAAGTGTAAATGTGGTGGTTTCCCAAGAGGGTGGGATCGGGGCCTCCGAGATGACGCTGTGTGTTTTCTCAACCGTTGAGAAAACACGCAGCGTGATCTCGGAGGCCCTGGTGGGATCCACCGCGAGTCGCAGCGACCTGTGTCATCAATCTCTCGGGAGAATGGGGGTGGTCAGCAGGTGGCGGTGACCCCATCGGCCGTAGAGCACACAGAACTCCCCTGGTCGTGCTAGTTAAAAGTTCTCTAAAACTTGGGAACAGCGTTTGACGTGCCTGATGGGCGCACAAAATATAGGGACACACAAAAGTGTTCGACTACAGGAGCGATAACTGCTGGAAACGTTTTTTTCGGTTGTTGTATGCATTTTTAAATTTAACACATGTTTTGCATAGTAATTGGTGTGTATGATTTATATAAATGCAGGGCTGTACAAAACAATTCGAATAATTTCCGTTTTATAGTGAAATTGCTGAAAGGGAATTTTCAACTGTGTTAAGTGTTCCCTAACTGAACAAAATATCAGAATAATATGTAGTATATATACAAATCAATAGATCATGTATGCAGATTCGCAAAAGAATTTTAATTATTTTCGTATTATAGATGGTAATTGACGAAATTGTGTTTTCAAATGCTTTATGCGTTTTCCAAATTGTTTACTTTAATATCACCTTACACCTTATTAAACTGCGCAGTTTTTTTACAGTATTCTGGATTTATTGGAAATTGTTACATAACATATGCTTGGTACATGATTTTGCTTCCTTCTTAATATTAAATGACTTATACATATATATATATATATTAATCCGTTTACCAAATTGTATGCAGATACAAGTTTAAAATCTCCAACAGAGCACGAAAATTATTTACCACACCGCAGAAAAATAAAATTAATTAAAACAAGTAATATATATATTAAAAAAAATTAAGTCAGTTCCTACTTAGGTCAAAAAGAATTTTTTTCCAACGATTACACGCTTCGCCACTGACGGTATTTATTCCTAAATTTATATCCTGCTAAATATCTTATATAAGAGAAATTTTTTAAATGTATTAAAAATTAAATAAAAAATAAATAGCTAAAATACCAAAAATTAATAGCTCGAAAAGTATTTCTCACAAAATTGTTAGACAAACTGCGTTAGAAAGGTTAAAAATTGTATTTTTCTTGATATAAATTTCAAATCTAATGATTATGCCGCTTTTCAAATATTGAATTTCAAAAATTACCAAACTTCACAATGAAGTACCATAACGAAACCTTCACGCGTAAAAATATAATGGGGCTGTTCACGGACGAAGATCAGGCGGCGCGCAGGCGAAGGAGACTATAAATATGGAGTTAGTCTATACTTTTGAACAGAAATGAAATATAAAACTAAAATTAATTAATTAAATTAAATTAATGAATTAATATTTGAAAAAACTATATTAACATCAAGTGTCATCCACTACAAGTTTAAAAAAAATGTATTTGAACTTGAGTGGATGAATAAAAAGTATTTTATTAACGATTGAAAATTTGAGCAAGATATATAAATATATAGAGGGTGTGAGCTAATAGTAGGAATTGAATACATAAATAAATAAATAGCATTAATAATAAAAATAAATATACAAAGAATCAGAAATATTTCAAATTAATAGATGAATAAAACACATTATAAACATCATGTCATGCGCAGGACGGACCATCATGTCAAAGACAGGAAGAAAAACTTTCAATATTTTAAAATGCAAATATAAATTAGAAAAAATGTGTTAGTTTAAGACCAAAGTTGATTTTATAATGAATTTTACGTAATAAAATATTTATAGTGATAGAAAACTTACCCAGGTAATCATTGCAATAAACTGGAATAGAGTCTAAAAAATAAAAATAAAAATAAAGAATGCAGTTGTACTTTTGTATTACTTAAACCGTTACACAAATGAAAAATATATCTGAAACTTCTAATAAAATTACTTTAGTAAAGGATTTATATCGAGAAAATTATGTCATATTTCTAAATAGGTTCTATTCTAGGCAATCTATCAGACTTGATAGGTGGTTTACTAGCAAAAAAGAAAAATGTATTTTGATGACAGGTTAGTTTTGGTGCACCATATTATAATTATCTATAAAAATCATCTATTTAAGAGGACTCAGTACGTCTCATTTTGGCAGAAATGTCGAATTTTAGATTTTTATCCGAAATTGAACTTTAACATCTCAAGAATATTGAGCCCAAATCTCTTGAAGATCTGATAAATAGTAAAGGATATATGGGTAATATATTTAGATGAAATTTAATATCTATTTTTTTGTAAATGTAATGCTTAAACTCATTTTTCTCAGTTCTTATATTTTCATATTATCTATGTAATCAAAATGTTGATTAGGTTGATTAAGTTTGATTAGATTTTGGTGTAAATCTCTCAACAGGTAGAGCTGCTATGCTGCATTTTTCAGTATTTACACGATTTTAGAGAGAGTCCTATCTCAAGAACTGATGTACGGAATTTAATAAAACTTTAGACTCAGTTAGAGCTTGATATAAATTGGTGAGTGTATGCGAAACCTGTGTGAGATAGAAGAAAGTTTTGGGATTGGCACATCCGACTAGTTTGAATATGCTCTCTCTCTCCCGGAATTTGGAACATATCCTTTAACGGATGCCATGAGTCACAACTTATTATTGTTTCAAGAAGCTACAAAGGAAATATTCAACTGAACAGCTGGCAAAACTGTCCCAAAAAACACACAATTTCATACCTCAACATGGATTTGAAAAGAGTTTTATTTTAACTCTTGTCGCAGCCATCGATATGAAAAATGATGGTGAGAGCAATAGCAACATTTTTCTGAATCATGAGATAAAATCACGTGAGACATGGACTTTCCATTTTACTTTCTTCTATCTTTACAAAGAAGAAAGTATTGGATAGATGAACATTTTCGGCTTCCGGTTTTCGACGGATATATACGTTTTAGAAGGGCCTGAACACGATTTGACAGTCTTTAGGAAATGTATGTCTGTGAGTCTGTGAGTCTTTGACTCTGTCTGTCTGTATGTTTGTCTGTATGTGACAAAAATTTTGTGGGCGCTCTATCTTAAGAACTAATGCGCGAAATTTAATAAAACTTTATATTCAGTTAATCCCTGATATAAATGGGTGCTGATTAGTTTTTGGTGAAAATCACCCAATAAGTGGCGCTGTTATGCTAAATTTTTCGCGATTTTCGCAATAGCTCTATCTCAAGAGCTAATGCACTTATTTTCATCAAACTTCAGATTCATTTAGACCTTGACATAAATTGACGCTGATTACGTTTTGGGTAGATATCCCAACAGGTGGCGCTGCCATACCACTTTTTTCATGAAGTTTATGATAGCTATATTTCAAGAACTAATGCACGGAATTTCATCAAACTTCAGATTCTGTTAGACTTTGACATAAATAAAGCTGCTTACGTTTTGGTGTAAATAGCCCAACAGGTGTCGCTGCTATGCTACTTTTTTCATTATCATTACGGTAACTATATCTCAAGAACTAATGCACAGATTTTCATCAAACTTCAGATTCAGTTAGACGTTTACATAAGTTGTTGTTAATTAGGTTTTGATGTAACTTACCCAAGAGATGGCGCTGCTATGCTATATTTTTCTGGATTTACACGATTTTAGCGGTATTCATATCTCAAGAACTAGTGCACGGAATTTAATAAAACTTTATATTCAGTTAGACCTTGATATAAATGGGTGCTGATTCTTTTTAGTGTATGAGAAACCTGTGTGAGATAGAAGAAAGTTTTGGGATTGGCACATCCGACTAGTTTTTTCTTGTTTCAACTTTTCTCCGCGTCTTTCGTCCTTTGGTTTTATATAAAGGTGTTTTTAACAAATGTGTAGAAATGTGTAGAAAGTTTTTTTTTATTTCATAACTCATAATGATGATGTACTGCAGCGCAAAATGAATGTAACTCAAGATATAATAAAGTTGGAAACATAACCTTTCATAGGTGAGTCAGATTTATTTCAAAAATTTATTTCCTTTGAAACAATAACAATAACAACAAGTTGGAAATTGTACGTCAAACGTTACAAACGAGGTGCGTTCGTACGCACGTTTTAGAATTAAATTCATGATATCCCGTGCGTAGAACGGGTTAAACAGCTAGTTAAGTATATATTTTATGACACTGTTCATACAAATATCTTAACTAGTTATATAAATATTCAGATATATATGTATCATCTAGTTATATAAATATTCAGATCTTGATGATTTTTAATTCTGTGAAATGAATTATATCGTCTGCAGATTAATTTCTGTAATAAAATAAGCATCTCGGTCGCTTGACGATTTAACATCCATCGGAAGCTCCTATAACAAAAAAGCACCGATTTAAAAAAAAAAAATCAAATTTCTTAATAAATATTTTTATTAATATCTCCTAAAGTTTTGATTCGATTTTAATAAAATTTGAAATGTCTCGACAAAATTCTGCAAAGATAATATATTTTAAATTGCAAACCATTTGGTTGGGTAGTTTTTGCGTTGTTATATGCGGACAGACAGACAGACGGACGGACAGACAGACGGACAGACAGACAGACAGACGGACGGACAGACGGGCGGACCAAGCGACGACTATAGGTGCTACGTATTTATATAATTACGAACGCACCTAATAATTTATGTTTGAAGAAATGTCATTATTTGATATAATAGTTGGTATTTTACCTCGTATAAACTAGAAAAATTTGCCATTTTGAGACCAAAATTAATTTGATTCAGCATTTTATTTAATTAAATAATTGTATGGATATAGAACTTACCTCTATGAGTCTTAACCCAGCTTCTATACGGCTTACAGATTTCCGGCAATGCTAACAAAAGAAAATAATGTTTTTATTAATTATTGAAAACACGAACACAAATAAAATTTCATCTCAAATTGCTACTAAAATTGAATCGGTCATATTTCAAAACCCATATAAGTCACAGAATCAGAACTCATCAGAAATTTTAAAAAACTGTATTATTCACAAATAAATGAGTTTTTATGGGGGTTTTTGTACTTATTATAGAGTTTGGTCTTCAAAGTTTGTAAATGTCGAATAATTTTTATAATTTATGAATAATAAAAGGAAGAATGACAGAAAAACTGTTTCTGTCTTACGTTGTTTTAGCATGAAACAAGGTTAGGTGGTATTTAATTTGAACAAAACAGTCCTATTAAACATATTTTTAATCGAAATTAATGAAGATAGCACTTATACAGGAACATGTTTATGTTTTAATATGGCATTGCAAGCAAAGTCGCTGACTTTATGTCGTTTAAGCTATGAACGAAAATTAGAAGGTAATTGTTTAAAGAGGAATGAATACACTGACTTATGTGGTTATCACCCAGATCATGGCTCTACCTTTAAAGAAGCATTTACGACAAAATGTATATTTTGAAAAAAAACTTAACTTATGTAGTTTTTGAAAAGACCCATTCAATTAATTTAAAAAAGATTTTATATTGTGATAATTACGTCATTTTTTCTGAATAGTATCTATTCCCAGGGACTGATTAATTTCTGAAATTAGAAAGAAGCACAATATCATTTTGGGTCCCTATTTCATTCAGGGAAAGATTTCTAAATTCTAATATTGGAAAACTCATCAATGCTACATATATTATTTCTTGGAATGTCTTAGCGGAATTTGCATTTCATTAAACACCGGGTTTTATTTTTATTTATTTATTTTTATTGTTTTTTGTAACGTATTATTCGTATAAATATACAATCGAACTCAGTTAATATGAAAAGTAAAGGAATTATCACATAATTAAACAAATTACTACTAATTATTGACCTAATTATCTCAATGTCAAAATTAACTTAATATCATAAAGTTAGCATAAAATCCAAATCTTATTTACAATCTTTAACTAAATACTGTTACACTCCAAAAAATAAGAATTAATTTTAATCGTTTGGTAAAACAATTTATTTCTCTATTTCAGCGTGTGGCAATTTTCTATTAGCGCAGACGATTTTTGTATAAAGTAAATATTTAAAATTATTTTAAAGATGGAAGCCAAAAGAATGATTATTAAACCTCAGAGTAAGCATATCTTACTCTAAGTATTAAACAGATCTTTGATCGCGGATTTTCCGTAGGTAAAATTTTTAAGCAATTAAACTGCCTTGGTTTCAATAGAACATTTATATATAGAACTATAAATCGATTATTGGATACTAACAACTGTAAAGATCGACCTAGGTCTGGGCATCCACGCTCAGTTTGCACAAAAGAGCGCATCAAAATAATTTGTGAAAAGATACGAGGAAATCCACAATGTTCTGCATATAAAATGGCTGCAGAAGGGAATGTGAGTCGCAGAACTATGCAAGTTATTATAAATGAAGACCTGGGTTTTCGTCCTTATCGCATAAAGAAAGTTCAAGGTGTGAATAAAGCACGAAGATTAAAAAGTTTACAAAGATGCAAGAAATTTTTGAAGCGGCATGGTAAGAAAAGCGTCGACAGAATAATATTTTTTATGAGAAGCTATTTTGCACTAAACATTGTTATAATGCTAAAAATGATGTCGTGCCTAATTTACATTTTTTTCATTTTATTCTAATAACATTTCTTGACGTCCAAATATTTCTGCCACATGAGTATGTTAATATGTTTCTAAACCAGGTTTTTTTTTATACTGATATCAAATCTGGTGTCCATTTTCTTCTATCATGTCCAGTTTGTAAAAAAAGTTAAATTTTAGTTGTTGGTCAAGAAAAGCCAGCAAATACTTTTTATGCTACTTTGTGATGTACTTCAGCTAATTATGATAGATTCTACAACTTTTTTCAATTGTTTTTCGATTATACCCATTGGTTCCCTTTTTGACAATGAAGTACACACCCCTAAAAATAATTTTATGTCAAACTTGTGCCATTACAGTACAAAAGTAGAAATTCATTTTACTCAAAATCTAGACGTGATATAAGGAAACGGATAAGGATTTGAAATCAACATAAAAATCTAGTTTAGAAAAATATTACAGCTAATTACGTTAGATTCTACAACTTTTTTCAATTGTTTTTCGATTATACCCATTAGTGATTATGTCCCTGATAGGAATATGACACTGTTCACCTTTTTGACAATGAAGTGCACTCCCCAGAAAATAATTTTATGTCAAACTTGTGCCAATACAATACAAAAATAGAAATTCCTTTTACTCAAAATCTTGACGTGATATAAGGAAACGGATAAGGATTTGAAATCAACATAAAAATCTAGTTTAGAAAAATATTACAGCTAATTACGTTAGATTCTACAACTTTTTTCAATTGTTTTTCGATTATACCCATTGGTGATTATGTCCCTGATAGGAATCTGACTCTGTTCACCTTTTTGACAATGAAGTGCACTCCCCAAAAAATATTTTATGTCAAACTTGTGCCAATACAATACAAAAGCAGAAATTCATTCTACTCAAAATCTAGACGTGATATAAGGAAACGGATAAGGATTTGAAATCAACATAAAAATCTAGTTTAGAAAAATATTACAGCTAATTAGGATAGATTCTACAACTTTATTCAATTGTTTTTCGATTATACCCATTGGTGATTATGTCCCTGATAGGAATCTGACTCTGTTCACCTTTTTGACAATGAAGTGCACTCCCCAAAAAATAATTTATGTCAAACTTGTGCCAATACAATACAAAAATAGAAATTCATTTTATTCAAAATCTAGACGTGATATAAGGAAACGGATAAGGATTTGAAATCAACATAAAAATCTAGTTTAGAAAAATATTACAGCTAATTACGATAGATTCTACAACTTTTTTCAATTGTTTTTCGATTATACCCATTGGTGATTATGTCCCTGATAGGAATCTGACTCTGTTCACCTTTTTGACAATGAAGTGCACTCCCCAAAAAATAATTTTATGTCAAACTTGTGCCAATACAATACAAAAGTAGAAATTCATTTTACTCAAAATCTTGACGTGATATAAGGAAACGGATAAGGATTTGGAATCAACATAAAAATTTAGTTTAGAAAAATATTACAGCTAATTACGATAGATTCTACAACTTTTTTCAATTGTTTTTCGATTATACCCATTAGTGATTATGTCCCTGATAGGAATCTGACTCTGTTCACCTTTTTGACAATGAAGTGCACTCCCCAGAAAATAATTTTATGTCAAACTTGTGCCAATACAATACAAAAATTGAAATTCATTTTACTCAAAATCTTGACGTGATATAAGGAAACGGATAAGTATTTGAAATCACCATAAAAATGTAGTTTAGAAAACTATTACATCTAATTACGTTAGATTCTACAACTTTTTTCAATTGTTTTTCGATTATACCCATTGGTGATTATGTCCCTGATAGGAATCTGACTCTGTTCACCTTTTTGACAATGAAGTGCACTCCCCAAAAAATATTTTATGTCAAACTTGTGCCAATACAATACAAAAGTAGAAATTCATTTTACTCAAAATCTAGACGTGATATAAGGAAACGGATAAGGATTTGAAATCAACATAAAAATCTAGTTTAGAAAAATATTACAGCTAATTACGATAGATTCTACAACTTTTTTCAATTGTTTTTCGATTATACGCATTGGTGATTATGTCCCTGATAGGAATCTGACTCTGTTCACCTTTTTGACAATGAAGTGCACTCCCCAAAAAATAATTTTATGTCAAACTTGTGCCAATACAATACAAAAGTAGAAATTCATTTTACTCAAAATCTGGAAGTGATATAAGGAAACGGATATAGATTTGAAATCAACGTAAAAATCTAGTTTAGAAAAATATTACAGCTAATTACGATAGATTCTACAACTTTTTTCCAATTGTTTTTCGATTATACCCATTGGTGATTATGTCCCTGATAGGAATCTGACTCTGTTCACCTTTTTGACAATGAAGTGCACTCCCCAAAAAATAATTTTGTGTCAAACTTGTGCCAATACAATACAAAAGTAGAAATTCATTTTACTCATAAAAACATTACGTCCATTCCGTGGTAACTAATTTAAAGTTTAAACTAATGTAAACGTTGCACAATTGTAAAATACACAAATTATGCTTAGTAACTGACAGGTAAATGTTAAGAATATGCAGACTGCGACATTTATCTGAAGCAAATGGTCCAGTAATCATAATCTAAAAAAGGCAATTCAATCTTATATTGATTGTACATAAAATTTCCATAAAATGGCACAAAAAAGCTTAAATTTGAATAAACTTAAACATGCCAATTTCTCAAAAACTGGGCGACCTAGAGAAAAACGGAAAGTATATTCGATCAGGGCAAGAAACTGATCTAGGATCAACTAATTTCAGTTCTGGGATAGAACCATTGTTGTTCAGTATAATAAAATAGCAATTGTTGTCCAGTATCTCTGACAGAACAACTTTGTACATAAAAAAATACTATAAATATTAATTACATTTATATTAGTAATGAAACTTATAATTTTGCCCCTTTCCCACGTGAGTCTGCAAAAACGTATATCATAATTTATGATTACATTTGAACATGTCGGGACCAATTTTTATACACTTGGTAATGGGAGCGATTTTTTTAAATATTAACCGTGTCTGGTGTTTATATAGTCTGACCCTTGAACATCATTCAAAATTTTACATCTAAGGTTTTGATGATTTTTGAAATAAGTTTTTGCCTCCCCACCACCAACCTCAAAACTCCTCCACTTAAAGAGAACAGGGGCACAATTTTGAAAAAAAAAAGTATCCTATGATCTTATAAATATCTATATACAGGGTGGTTCATAAGTAAGTTTACAACTTCCAGATGCAGTGAAACAGGAACAGTTTAAAGCACGTTCTCCAAATGCAAGCCGTAAGGTAGGTGTACTAATAAAGTTATCTTTCTCCCGCTTCTGTGCGAAGTGACATAGGCGATAGTTAGCGTGTCACGTATCACATCAGTAGAAATGGCTGCGTCTGCAGTGGAGAAGGTATTTTTTGTTCTTGAATTGAGCAAAACGGAATCTGTCTCCATTGTGCAACGGCATTTTCAAACACGATTTGGAAAAGAACTAGAAAATCCATTCATGATTGGTTTAAAAAGTCACATGACACACATCAAACCGGTAATCCATTTCTGTATACTTTGCACAAAACAGCCCGTTGTTTAAAAATTTTTTAACCAATCATAAATGGATTTTCTGGTTAGAGGTTCTTTTCCAAATCGTATTTGAAAATGCCGTTGCACAATGGTGACAGATTCCGTTTTGCTCAATTCAATAACACAAAATACCTTCTCCAGTGAAGACGCAGCCATTTCTACTGATATTTGCATGACAAGCTAGCTATCGCATATGTCACTTCACACAGCAGCGGAAAAAAAACTTTATGAGTATACCTACTTTACGGCTTGCGTTTGGGAACGTGCCTTAAACTGTTCCAGTTTTACAGCATCTGAAAGTTGTATACTTACTTATGAATCACCCTGTACTTGTAGAAAATAAATAGAAAATACTTTACATAGATCATAACTTCAGATTTTCAAACGGAAACGGGGGTGTAGCGCTAAAGAATTTTATTATAAAAATCGTAATTAGAGAAGCTTGAATTAAGTTTGAAAGATGTTTGAAATGTTTGAGTTCCTTTCTATAAAATATTTTTTTTAATGGAGCTTTTGTCCAGTAGAGCGGGATTTTTGTCCGATGGGGCTTTTGTCCGCCACCCGAACCTCCTATACTCGTTAGACTTGATTTTGCTTATATATATATATATTTTTCACTAAAAATCATAAATCATTAAAGAAAAAACATGTCAACTTATCGTGCAGGGGTGATACATATGAAAATAATTGCATAACCTAAAGATTAATTACGAATACTTTTCAAATTTGCAAAATAAAAGTTCTAGTATACTTTATCTACACAGATGTACAAAATTAAGAGTATTTTCAGATTTGGTCAATTATCTCCAGAACTACTGGACAGATTTCAATGAAATTTGGTATGAACATAGGTTGATATAATGTAAATAAAATAACTACTAAACAGTTATAATTCACACGCATGATTTTGCGTAACTCTCATCGGAAACACAAGGTGTGAAACAGTGGTTAAAGAATCGAACAAACAAAATGGGTTAATGGGGGGGTATGGATCCCTCTTACAGATATTAAGGCATCACACCACAATTTCATACTGGAAATAAAGCAGTTTATGAGTTCCTGTGGCAATTGTTCCCACCCGTTCAGCAATGCTGTTTTCAGGCCCTGGATGGTTCTCGGAGGGGGGGGGGGTTGCGAGTTGCAATCGTCCTCCCCACAGAGTCCCAAACATGCTCTATAGGGCTGAGGTTTGGAGATCTGGTTGACCAATTCATCCGGCGAATACCTTCTGTTTCTAGAAAATCGCCGACCAGATGAGCTCTATATTGCCGGGCGTTGTCGGCCATTAAAATGAAATCAGGGCCAACTACACATCTGAAAAGGTGAACATAGGGCTCAAAGATCTCATCTGTATACCTCACAGCAGTCATGGTGTCTCTTTCAAAGACACGGTGGTCTGTGCGACTGTCCAACATGATGCATGTCCAGACCATCAAACCCCTATTGCCATAATGGTCAATTTCTAGGAAATTGTATGGAAGGTAGCAGGTCCCTGATTCTCTCCATATGAAATTACGGAAAGAATCAGTTGTTAGGCTGAACCGGGACCCATCAGTGAGGTGGACGGTTGCCCATTTATACCTGCACCAATCTCTATGATCTTTGCACCATTCTAAACGGACTCTCCTGTTTGCAGAAGTGAATGGGACACAAACAGCAGGTCATCTTGCAAACAAGTCTCTCTCATGAAGCCTTCTATAATCTTCTATATCCCTTTGAACTCGACTTCCTGTGGCCACATAGAGGTCACAAGCGAGCTGAGAAGCTGTAGCATGCCTGTTACGCCTCGCTGTTATTGACAAATAACGATCTTCATTGGCCGTCTTGGCTCGTGGACGACCTTGGCCATGCTTTCATCGATGGATCCGGTATCCTAAAATTGCTTCCATCAGTTGGACACGACAATGGACGTTACATCTAACTCTCTACAAATCTGGACTTGAGACTGGCCTGCTTCTAACCTCCCCACGATTCACCACCTCATTTTATCATTCAAACCTTGGTGGTTACTTATTGTGACTGTCTGAATTTGAATTCAACCGATTGCTGCAAAAAAACACCCAGAAATTCGCCGGGGTGTGCGAGCGAACGAAATGCGTGTTTTGCCACGCGCGTTTATAAAGCCTCTACCTATAGCATCTACTCCCACACGCACGTTTATGCTGACATATTCGACACACAATATTTGCATATTTCCTCCGAAACCATGGTTTTAAATTTCAGTTTAGTTCTTTTTATAAAATTCGACAAAATATGCAACTTCTCTTAATTTTGTACACCAGTGTAGTATAAATATATAGCTAGTATTAAAAAAAAGAATTTGCCCTTTATTTAGAAATGAGTTTGGAATTGAGCGGATTCTTTTCATAAATTTTGAATTTGAGCGCAAACTTAACTCATTATTAAACAGATGAATTGGAGTTAAAATTAGTTCTTTTTTTGTGTGTGAGTTTGTCCAACACTGTAATCAGACATGCAATTTCTTTTTTTCGTGTATATGAGTTTATCCAACACTGTAATCAGGAATCCAATTTCTTTTTTCGTTTCGGAAATAATAGAAAATCCTATGACATTTCACTAACCCAGTATATTTGAAATTCAGGAATAAAAACAAATTTGCACAACACCACAACATTTTATGAAAATTGTGTTTTATTTTTTATAGTACCTGTTTTAGGATCATACTTAAATTCTTTACCATTCCATCCTGGAAAATCTAAAAAAAAAAATATTTTTATTATGAGATAATACATTTGTATAGCACAAAAACATAAATTTAAAATATGAAAACAAAATTTTAAGTTTAATAAATGAGACTTTTATTTGGGTTTCATAAAAACTTTGAATATCGAGTGGTTTTTAACACTTTTCAACCTAGTTGAAAAGTGTTTATGACTTCGGTTTGTCTGGCCGTCTGGCCGTGGCCTAACTCCCGTAAATATGCTCGGATTGCTCTGCAATTTTTATATGTTATTGTCGTTATCTATAGCATGTTCCCTATTTCAACGGAAGTGTGTAGCACTTATAGTTTTTTTACAGGGACACTCAAAAGAATTCCGTTACATTACGGTCAATGGGGAAAAATCATTTGCGGTTTATATTAATGATGTTACACTATTTTAAACGCATTGAAATTTATATATATCACTAAGGTGCATTACAAGAGGCTTACTACAGAATATTGTGTGTATAGCAGTCATCGTTCATTTACAAGGACACACAAAAGAATTATCTACTGTCTGTTAACAATAATTCCTGGAAGTGCGTTTTAAGTTACTGAACGCGATTTTAAATTTAACTCACTTTTTGTCTATTACGTGGTGTGTATAAATTCTGTAGATCATATACAGGGAAGCACAAAAGTTCGCGAACACATTTCCGCTTATTGACAGAAACTCCAGAAGGAGAATTTTAAACTGTGCTACGCGTTTCCTAACTGAACTAAAATTTAGCATCCTATGTAGTCTATATACAAATCTATAGATCATATAGAGGGCTGAATAAAAGTATTCGGATATTTTTCCGAATATTGTATATGTTGGAAATTTCTGAAATTATGTTTTTAAATATGTTATGCGTTTTCCAAATTGTTTACTTAGATGTTATATTTCAGCTTATTAAACAGTATGAATTGTAAAATTATTTTGGAAGCGTTGGAAATTGTTACATAATCTATGCTTGACGCATGATTTTTCGTTCTTGCTTAATACTGTATTCTGGAGCTGTTCTAGGATCTTGCATGACCACTTGTGGTGATAGTACAAGGGGGTTTGCAGGAGAACTGTTCTCTGTGTCTCGAGTACTTCCTTATTACCTGCAGAGAAAGTACTAGGGGTTCTGGGGTGTTTGTGGTCTTGTCAGCCGGTAAATCCTTTGTGATTTTCGTCTGCGAAGCAGTTGGAGCTAATGCATCAGGTGAGCGAGGAACTTCACTAGTTACATCATCATGCCTGTAGTGGAGTTGATCAAGGTGTTGTATCCAATTACTCCAAACAGTCTCGATCTTAGACATCCCATGTTTCACTGGACATATTTCACTTCCGGCAACCCATAGTGGGTTTAAACTGGAAGAATTTTCGGAGGAAGATCAAACCCTGGGGTGGTGACACCCCATTGGCTACTGCCTTGACATGCAGTGGAGTTGATCAAGGTGCCGTGTCCAGTTACCATAAGGGGTATGGATATTCCACGTGCCAATTTTCCACTGGATATATTTCACTTCCGGCAACTCATCTTGCGCTCAAAACTCAAGTGATCACCCAAACTGGAATACCTTCTATAAATTTGCTTGAGTAGGTCTCTGTCTTCTAAAGTGTTTGGCTTCAAGCATCTCGAATCAGATTCAACCACGTGCGGAGATGGCATCCAAACATTGCAACGACAGGAGATTGGAGATATGCCTGTTGATTATGACGGAGTGTTTCCAAAATTGGTAAGAAATTTAGACAGTCTGTCTGTGAAAGTTCGTTCTTTAACTTTCTCCAATGTTGATTTCACTGTTCGTTCTGCCCTCTCTTATAATACATTTAAATTCTGGTGGTAAGGTGTCGTTTTAAAATAGGTAATGCAATTTAGCAGTAAAAAGTAAGGGTTAGAGAATCCAGTTCCATTGTCACTTACTAAACTCGATGGTAAGCCAAATCGAGCAAACAGATTACGCAGAGCTGTTATTGTTGAATCCTATGTGGTGTTAAGAACATGGATCACTTTCAGCAACTTTTTTTGGCATCAAACATTACTATCAGCAGCCAATGACCTTTTACAGAACTGCATGGGCAATATGGATTCTCTCCTAAAATTTGCCAGGCGTGAGCCAGGAGATTTATGTAGAAGAATGAGATGAGGATTTTCTTGACAGACAAGACAGTTACGTATTTTGTCTTCTAACAAGGAAACGTTCCCATATGGCAAATAAAAAAATGAAACTTTGGAGAGGTATGTAATATGCAATTGCTTTTTGTGTAATTCACCAAATTTCACTTTAACGGCTTAAATTTTACCCCGGAATATGTTTCAACTTCAAGATAACTCATTAATGGATAGCTAAAAGACTCTAGTTTAAATTAAATTTCTATTTTTTGCTATTTTGATTTTTAAAAATGCTATTTTATTATTTAACCATTTACCTCAATAAATGCACGAAAGGCTGGAATTTTCAACCGATGTTCAAAAAATTACACTCTGTGGTCTTGTGAACTGTACATTTCATAAACTACATATGTCCCTGTTATTTAACGATGCAATTCACTATTCTGACTGTTAGCTTGTTCTCAAAGAAAACAGAGAAAAACAGAAAACGGTTCGTGTTTTAGACCCGATTTCGAGAAAATACGCCGCTGTAACCCCCTCTCCCGTTATGGGTTACCCTTAAATGCTATGAAAAGATTCAGCAACCAATTGAAAAGGTTATCATGTTTCAAATATTTTTTTTTAATGAATGCACTTCCAATTGCTTTCAAAGTCTAAAACACTTTGTTTTCATAGCATTTATTAACGCCATTCTTGTTTTATGAAACAATAATTATTTTTCTCTGATATTTAACATTAATCATGTTAGATTATTGTTTTCTAGGTTAGTATTAATATTTTTAATGAAATGTGACAAGGATGTTATGAAGAGAAATGATTACCACTCAATAATTATAAACATTCATATTCAAAATTCCTGAACAAAGATCATTTTTAACACTTTCCAACATAGTTGAAAAGTGTTTATGAATTCTGTTTGTCTGTCTGTCTACCGTCTATCATCTGCCAGTGCTCTAACTCGCATAAATATAGTAAGATCGCCATGCAGTTGATATATGTTAATGATGTTTACTATGGCATGTTCGGTATTGAAAATGAAGTTTGTAAACGTTTATACATCATTTACAGGGACGCTCAACAAATATGCAAAATAATTCCGTTACATTACGGTCTATGGGGAAAAATCATTTGCGGCGTATTTTAAAGATGTTATACTATTTCAAGCATATTTAAATTGATATATATCACTCAGGTTTACTAAAAGATGCTTACGATAGAATGTGGCGTGCATAGCATTCATCTCTTCATTTACAGGGCTACACAAAATAATTCGGTTACAGTACGGTTTAAGAAGAATGATTACTGGAAGTGCGTTTTAAGTTCTGATACGTGTTTTTAAATTAAACTAAGTTTTTTCTATTATTTGCTGTGCACAAATTTTGCAGATAATATACAGGGCAGCCCAAAGATCTCGAATACATTTTCGTTTATTAACGGAAGCTGCTGAAGGGGAATTTACAACTGCGCTATGCATTTCCTAACTGAACTAAATTATAGCACTCTCTTTATTATATATACAAATCTATATATCATATACAGGAATGCACAAAATAATTCGTATACTTTTTCCGTCTGTTCACGGTACTTTCTGGCATTAGGTTTTCAAATGTGTAATAAGCTTTCCAAACTGTTCATCATATTTCACTTTATTAAACGGGGACGTTTTGTCAAAGCATTCTGGAAATGTTGGAAATTTTTTCATAATCTATTCTATGTTTACAACATGTTATGGAAATTGAGTTTTATTTTAGATATCACTTACTTCCAACACCTCCTTTATCTTCGTGATGATCACCATCCTTTTCCACGGCAGCTGATGACACTAGAAAACGAAGAAAGATATATTTTTAATATTAGCTCTATTGGTGATACTGCGTTTAAAAATATTGTACTTGAAAAAATATATATATTAAGTAAGGTATTGAATAGTACAGAGGCTTCAGACGTTTTTGGAGGAAGAAATATTTAAACAAAGCTAAAAAATTTATTTTCTAATAAGTTCAATCTCATGGCCTCTTTATCCTTGCCGAAACGTCAGTTGAGGCTCACTGTGAAGACGCGAAAAGTTTTTGGTTTCTGTCTGTTTGTCTGTTTCACTGTCTTTCCGCGATAACTGCCGTAAAAAAAGTCCTATTAGGTTGATTTTTGGTGAGTAAGTTGATGAGGTACCCCGAATTAGCTGCATAGTTGTTAGTTACATTTGGTTCATTCGTTCGGAAAATATAGAGCACTTCTTTTTAGGTCATAATACTTTCCTATGGGAATGCAAACTTCATTTTTAACTGAAATGAAAATCGTATATTTGAATAATGGATTTAAACGTAAAATTACGGATACTAAATTTTCGATAAGGAGGTCTTAAATATATGCAATAGCTTTGAAAATTTGCCGATACATCTATTAGAATTTAGGAATTAATTGTTTAAATTATTGGAAATTTTTTGCTACTGTTCGGGAAATATAAAACATTTTATTTTCCTATTTTTAAAATTTTTTTAATTCATTTCTTTTTTCTTCTTCTTTATTTTATTAGTTGCTTAGTAGTGTAGCAAATCAAATTATGAACACTGTTACGTTTTCATTTGGTCCACCCTTATATTATACATCTTGACTTCCAAAATCCACTTGGAAGATCCTCTTCCACTCATAGACCACAATCTTCTAGAGTTCCCCAATGTTTTGGGATGTCGCTTACAAAGATCTTAATTTAAAAGTTCAAATGCACGGTATTCCATAAGAGACACGTCGGAGGACTTGGGTGGTATGCATTTAAATGGAATAACATCAATTCCGGTTTCGTTTCTCATGTTTCATAGCACTGTCTAACATAGTTAAAAAGTGTTATGAATTCGGTTTGCCTGTCTGTCTGCCGTCTGCTCGCGTAAATGTATTCGGATTGTCATGCAATTGCTATACGTTATTAAGGTTTATTATGGCAAGTTCGGTATTGAAAATGAAGTGTGTAGCACTTATAGTTTTTTACAGAGATATTCAAAATATTTCCGTTATATTACGGTCTATGGAGAAAAATCCTTTACGATTTATTTTAATGATGTTACACCATTTCAAACATATCGAAATTGATATCTATCACTAAGGTGCATTACAAGAGGCTTACTACAGAATATTGTGTGTATAGCAATCATCGTTCATTTACAGGGACACACAAAATAATTCGGTGTAATTTCTGGAAGTACGTTTTCAGTTCCTGAACGCGTTTTAAATTTAACTCATTTTTTGTCTGTTACATGGTGTGTATAAATTCTATAGATCTTATACAGGGCACCACAAAAGATCTCGACTACATTTCCGTTTATTGACGTAAATTCCAGAAGGGGGATTTGAAATTTTGCTATGCGTTTCTTAATTGAACTAAAATTTAGCATTCTATATAGTATACAAATCTATAGATCAAATACAGGGCTGCACAAAAGAATTCGTATATTTACCGAATATTGTTGGTAATTCCAGAAATTGGGGTTTTAAATATGTTATGCTTTTTCCAAATTGTTTATATCGTTATCATCTTTCACCTTATTAAACGGTAAATATTTGTAAAATTACTCTGGAAGTGTTGGAAAGTGTTACATAATCTATGCTTAACGCATGATTTTTCTTTCTTGTTTAATATACAGCAATATAAAAAAAGTTATTAAAACTACCTGTTCGGGATTTGTAAATTGTTTTCTCAATGTATCGTCATATTTTAATTAATATTAAACTTTAAATTGATAAAAATGCGTTTTTTTTTAATTATTACACCCTTTATTTTTATTTATTTTTTGTTTTTTAAATTTCCTACTTTTTAAGGTTTAAAATATTGCATTGCTGCAGTTTCATAGCCAGTTGGCCTATTTTTTGGCGACGTGGTTGAGCGCATCATTCAATCCATTGTTGTTGTAACTCTTATACAATTGTAATCTTAAAGAATATTGAGCGATTTATCATCAGCGGCGGGCTAACGAAAATATGCCTTAAAATGAATTTATTAACTTATAATTACGTTATAAAAATTTTTAAATTTTGTATTGTCATCGGAAAAACACCTGTTGAGAGGATTTTTATAATTCTAGCCTATCAAGAAGTGACTTAAGAATCGGTTACAAACTTCCATCTTTACACAAATACCAAATTCAGTTAAACAACTTGGAAATTGTACATCAAACGTGACAAATGAGGTGAGTTCCTACTATAACTAGTTTTATAAATATTCAGATCTTGGTGCAATAGATGGTTGCACTCTTATACAAAAAAGCATGAATACAAAATTTATTTTAGTTGCAGATTTTCATATTATAGATATTCATTTTATTTTATGAAATTAAGTTTCAATACACTTTTACAAACAATTCATCACAATTCCTTTACATTAAAATTATACTGTGCGCAAATAACCAATACAAGACGATGCAAAAAAAATCATCGTTATTATTTCACTGAAAAAATTAATTATATCGTCTGTTATTATGATACGATTCATTTCCGTAGTAAAATAAGTACATTTTAAGTTGGTAACATTTTATATTTTGTTGTCATTTACTGAAAATTCCAATGGGAAACTTAAGCCTAGCTTTGAAATTTTCAAAACTTGAAATCCATATTTAGACTTTTTTTCCATTTAATATCTATTTCTCCGGAAACATCTATCCAAAAAACTGTCGGTAGATTATGGGATTGCTATAATTAAACATTTTTAGTTTACAAATACGGATTTTAAATTCAGTAATACGGAAATAATAGGACTCCATCTTAAATGTGACGTAATCACCATGGCAACCTATAATCATGACCTATCATGGGATATCATTGAATTAATTACGTATGATAGGATTTAATATAATGAAGAATGTGACTATAACTTGTAGCTTATTGTAATTGAAGAATGTATTTAATATAATGAAGAATGTGACTATAACTTGTGACATTGTAATTGAAGAATGTATTTAATATAATAAAGAATGTGACTATAACTTGTGACCTATCGTAATTGAAGAATGTGACTTAACTTATAACTCATAGAGGTTATAAAATGTCATATACGTCATATATGACTATAACGTCATACATGTCAGATAACTTGGCGATACCTCTCGGTCGCTTGACGATTAATCCTTGGAAGCTGCTATAACAAGGAAGTACTGATTTTTAAAAATCAAATTACTGAATAAATATTTTTATTAAGTATTTAATTTAATCTGTGATATTCCATAATGTCATTTTCTAACTCAATAATTCTCCGAACTACCTATTTTTACAGGCATTGTACATTTTTCGAAAGTCTTAAAAAAATCTCTAAAATCACATAAAACCAGTCATATGTTAAAAGTTTCAAAAAAGTAAAATATTTTCACCTGTTGTCCCAGGCATCTTCAATATTGATGTTATGGTTTTCTGAAGCGATTGACAGAGCAGAAAACCATAACATCAGTATTGAAGATGCCTGGGACAACAGGTGAAAATATTTTACTTTTGTGAAACTTTTAACATATGACTGGTTTTATGTGATTTTAGAGATGTTTTTAAGACTTTCGAAAAATGTACAATGCCTATATCTGTATGTTGAAAAATTAAAATAACGTCTATAAAAATAGGTAGTTCGGAGAATTATTAAGTTTATTTTTATTAATATCTTTTTTAAATTTTGAATCGATTTTCATAAAATTTGAAATGACTCGACATAATTCTGCAACGATCATATATATTAAATTTCAAACCGGTTGGGTATAGTTATATGCGGACAGACGAACGAACCAGATGACGGCAATAGGTGTTACGTATTTATATAATTACGTACGCACCTAATAAAAGAGTGTAAAATAGTAAATTCTTACCTGCGTAGATGGTCAGAGTGACGACCATAAAACGTAGAAGAGTAGACATTGTTGTAGAAGGGAGCTAGCTTACCAACACAGGATACAAGCAATATATAAAGAGAAGTATATGGTGAGCAAAACAACGACTGTACTTATATATGATTATTAAAAGAGAAAAGAAACAATGCTTACATTTTTTTTTATTATAGTCTGTCAATCATTTTAAAGAAGAATGGTATTACGCTGGGATCGGTAAGAAATATGTCTTTTGTTTTTAAAAATTGATTTCACTTTATCTCCTTACTCATTTACGTCACATATAATGAATAACTTCGTTGTTTTGTGTCTAAAATAGAACTTACACAATTGAACTATCAGTCATAAAGTGCCAATCATTTTTTTGTTCGATAGTTAGCATTAGTTAGAACAATCAGACATTAAAACAAATTACTTTAGAAATTCTTAAATAAGTTTAATGTATTTTAAAAACACAAATTGCACAAATTGTGCTTATTAGTTGCTAAAATCAGTGTAAAAATTGTTTTAAACTCATAAAAGAGCTAAATTCCTACATGTTTCGGCTTTAAACTTAAAGCCATCATCGGGGAAGAGGAACAACACAAACGACTACTGATCTTTTAATTTTCGACACGAGAAAATTGAAATCTATTGAAATCTAGGATTTCAATTTTCTCGTGTCGAAAATTAAAAGATCAGTAGTCGTTTGTGTTGTTCCTCTTCCCCGATGATGGCTTTAAGTTTAAAGCCGAAACATGTAGGAATTTAGCTCTTTTATGAGTTTAAAACAATTTTTACACTGATTTTAGCAACTAATAAGCACAATTTGTGCAATTTGTGTTTTTAAAATACTAGTTAACAGTGTAGTGTCCAAATGGATTCAATTGTAAGTTTAATGTATTATAAATTGTTAATAAATTAAAAATATGTCTGAGAATTTTAACTATTCTTTCCTCAGTATTTTTTCATTAACCGTGCCACTTTTCTTCTTCAATGAAAAATTTTATAAAGATATGCTATTGTCTGTACAAATTATTTCTTTTTTATTTGTTTGTTTACTTGATAATCGGATCAATGTGGAATGCTAAATTTGCAGTAAATCTTAGCTACAGAAGTGAACGTATGCTATGTGTGTGATCTTAGCTAATATGTACATTTTAAACAAACGTTGCACATCATAATAGTAACAACCAAGGCTTAAATTGTGCCGGAACCCGGCTGCCGGTACTTCTCTGCTTTTAGTGAATATTTAAATATTGGTCGGAATTCACCGGAGCCCATAAATACTGGGCTCCGGAGTCCAGTGCAAGCGCTTCCGAAACCGAAGCCTTTAAATTACCCTTTCCTTTTCCTCCCATATCGAAGCTTTTGCATTCTGTTCTATCAAAACACTATATGTGACATAATGTATTGCACGCGTAGGAAATGGAGATGAAATGGGCTCAATTTTTGCATCACTCTTCGGGCTTACGCGTGCTCGAACTCAATCTGTCTGTAAATTAAAAATTTTATTTATTCATCTCTCTCTCTATATATATAAAAAAAACTAACGATTTGGAAATGGACCAATGAAAATCTGCGTAGATATTCCGGGTTATTCTCATCGTTTTTTTACTGGGGACTTTTTTGAGGAGCGATTAACTTTTTTCTAGCCATCCTACGGATGCGAAAATCATACCACCAGACGCGAAATATAACAAGCTTTCATAAATTCGAAAAGTTTTCACGGTCGGACAGTAAAAACTCAAAAAAAATCTTAAAAATCGAGTAAAAAATCTTTTATTGAAAAAGTCATTTTTTTATATTACTGCCAATTACTGCCAATTGTGCAAAGAATTATGTTTTATCTCAAATAAAAAATGTATTTGCGCGAGACTATTAAAAACAATAATGAAAGTTTAAAATAATAATTAAATGAACACGTGTTGAAAGCAGGAAATAAAGAAAATTACGTCTAAAAATTGTGTTTACACATGAATATTAAAAAGAAAAAAGCCTAGTTAAACTGATGGCAGTGAGCTCACAGGCTATTTCACACTAATTGCATACTACACTCTTATTTTAAAGAATAGTGCCCTTTGTAAAATAAATTAGAGGGGGATTAGCTCTCCCTTTTCCCTCCTTTATACTTAACCAATGAACCCCCAAAAGTGATCAGGGAAGCGCCTTATCAGAATAAACCTATATCCAAAATTTGAAGGAAATCGGATAATTCTGCATGAAAACCCATTTATGTAAATTAAGAGGGGGAATTATCCCTCGTTCCCCCCTTTATACTTTCTCATACAACAAACCGATACATTTAAAACTATTTTCTTATGGGTAATATCAACACCCCCTAGATAATGGAGAAGGCCCGGTTGTGGTTCTCCGTTTTGGCTATGACGTCACTAGAAGTAGACTAATCAACGTTGTAAAGGCGGACGTATTTGAATTTCGCTTGGTTATGTGTATTATTAATTATCAATTATATTGCTCTTTTACGAAATATATGTTGATTAAATATGGTTTATACGTGTTGTGTACCATTCTGTCGTGGAAACTATCCTAATACTCCAAAAGTACAATTATTTTCTTTTCCCAAAAATGAAGAACTGAAGAAAAAATGGTTATCTGCGATAAACCGAAAGCATTTTGTTCCTACAAATTTCAACAAGGTAAGTGTAAAATTTATTTAAATTATGTTTTCTGTTTTGTTTATGTTGCATTTTATTCTATCCCACAAATTAAACGTTTTTAACGAAATCCTCTTTAAAAAAAACTGTGAATATTATTAGTAGCTTTTTGTGATCATTACACCAATATTTATCTTTTACTGAAACATTTGGGTTGTACTACTTTAAAACCTTTCATCCAAATAATCTAACAATTAATTTTAATAAACATTTAGCTGTTTTATTTTAATTAAATCACGAAATTTTATGTAAATTTAGTTGCAATTAAATTTAATTCAATATATTGTCTTTATTGCTTATTCTATGTAAAGTCGTAGTCGTAATTTTATATTGTTGTCTTGTAATATATTTCTTAATTTATATTTAAAATGTGTAATTCTAATTTTTTGTATCGCAATACGAATGCGTTTTTGTTAATTAAAAGGTATAACTTAAATTACAAGTTAGTACAAAATTACATTTCTTATTTGGCCTTAATGGGATAGTTTTTGGCATTTTAGTGACAGTTGGTAGTATAATAAATTTACATATGATCATTTTGAAATATTCTGGTGAAATTAACTTGCAGTCCAATCTACAGTTTTGAAAACTGTTCTTACTATTATTTGATAAGTAACATTTTCATGTGATTTGTATGCTAATTTACACTTTCGCGGTAGTTTGCAGTTAACAAGTTAATGACAGATCTATAATTCTGAGAACAAAATGTATATTTGCACTGTTAAAAATTTCTGTAAAATCACAGAAAAAAAAAACAAGAATCTCTGTAACTTTACGCTAGTTCTCTGTTAAATGCATTTGATCGAGTTTCTCTGTCATCATTTTACAGACATTTCCCTTTTCTTATATTAGAACCCCTGTAGGGATTTCCGTGTCTTTATTTAAAGATATTTTTATATTTGTTACAACCTGTAATTCAAAATACACACTTTAAAAATATTTTTACAATTTTATTAAAAATATTAAAGAAAAAAAATTGTTTTAAAAATTGTTTTATTAAAAATTAGAATATTTTAGAAAGGGGAAATTCATCTCTGCGTAGTTAGCGGGGATTTTTACCGACTATCACTTTGATCAAAAGATAGAAAGAGAGTGTGGTTATTTAAAGAATAAATTTTTATTTCAATCTGGATTTACAATTTAGGTAAGATAATTTTCAAATATTATTTTAGTCCATTTTATAATTTGTGTTAATATTTATAAAAAATTGTAATATATTATTATTAGGAGTCGTAGAATTTTAATGACATATGCGTTATAAAAAATACATCAACCTTCTAAATACATAAATATTACACACACACACACACACACAAAATAATAATAAGTTTAATCTTCTAAATTTAAATATATGAAAATATTAAAAGTCATTTATTTTTAAATAACTTATATGCTTTAAATTTATTTTTCTTTTATTTACTACTAAAAAAAAAATTCCTCTCCAAAAAATATTCTTTTCAAAAAATATTCGTGCATTATGAGAAAAAAAATATATGTATATTGTGTTAAAACTTCGAAAAATTCTCGAAAACATTGTTAAATTTGCTGAAAAAAAAAATACATTAAAATTCTTTCATTTTTTTTTTTTTAATAAGAAAAAAAAATCCTTTACAAGTACGATATTTTTTTCAGACTAAATCATAAAATACATACTTTGCACAAAACAGTAACACCCCAAATGGTGTAGTGGTTATAATCCCTGTCTGCCACCCAGATGATACGGGTTCGAATCAGATCTGTCGTTGAAGCGATTCTTGTAAAGTCCTGCGTTACAGCGATTAGAATTAATTCAAGTACCGTAATTTCCGGCGTATAATCCGCAGCTCAAAGAGTCGTTTTTCGACCCAGAAATTTTATTCAATAATTGTAGTTAAATCTTTACAGCGATCTTTTAAGTTACATTTTATAAAATGTAACTTAAAAGATCGAAAATAAAAAAAAAAAGATCTTCTGGGTCGAAAAACGACTCTTTGAGCTGCGGATTATACGCCGGAAATTACGGTAATTCTAAAAGCACCTATATCTAGCGTAGAAGCGGCGTTTTCTGTCAATGATTTTTTTTATATGTATAATTAATGATAAAGATTTTTTTTAACAGCAAAATTTACAGTAGACTCTGTAAATTTACCGAATAATTTCTCTGTTATTTAACAGAATCTCTGTTTTCTAATCTCTGTAATTTTACATAAGACTTAAGATAACAGATTACCAGTAGATTCTCTGTAATTTCACAGAAAATTTTTTAACAGTGTAGTGACTAAAAATTATATAAATTTGTAATAAAAAAATATCATACTATTTTTATGAAACATTTTTTTCTCCAAACTTTTACTTATTTTCTAAGACAATTCTAATCTTACTACAAAATCTCATTAACACGAAATCCTGGCTGAACTAAACATTTTTTTTTATTATTATTCACGTTATCTGTTAAATATAGAAGTTAGAATATGAATATATGCCATAAAAAACAATTGTATTCAAAGTTTACAAAATGTTTTTCTTTGGCATCGTTTTAGAACTTGAATTTTAAGTATTTTTGGAAACAATATTAAGGAAATGATCCATTAGAAAGATTTAGTAGTTATTATTTTTCATAAAACAGTTTTTTCATTTATATATAAATAATAAATTTGTAAATTTATGTCATCCGTATCTACTAGTTTGTGTTAAAGGAACAGTTTTTTAGATGTTACATCTAAATATCTTAATATAGCCACGCAGAAGCCTTTTAATATATTAGTTTGAATTAATTGTTATATATTTTATTATTCGTTATACATGTTTTATGCAAGATTTGCTTTCTCGATGTGTCATAAACATCAATACTCAATAAATTTTATTCATTGTAGGTTTGTGCTGAGCACTTTTGGGATAATGATTTACAGAAAGTTTCGGCATGTTTTGGACTCCTAAAACAGGAGTTACAATAACTGCCCCACTCAGCCGATTCAAATTAAAAGATGGAACAGTGCCAGCATTATTTCCACACTACCCCCAAATATATGGTAGCTGAAAAAGTCTTGCAAGAGGATCCTGAAGAAAGGCGCAGACGAATCGATAATGAAAATTTTAAGAAAGCATTAGCTGAAAGTTTAAATGAGCAGGAAGAATACAAGAAGAACAACAACTTTGTTCTCTGGAAGAACTATGCGTTTTACTCAGAAAAGAAATCTGCCGTAATCATGGTCCTATATTTCAAACCAAAATTCCGCAATATTTTATATAGTAGAGCTAACTCCTGCTCCATATATAAAGTTATCAGCTGTAATAAATGACAACTTAGAGTTCAAAGCATATAATGGATCTGGAGATTTTTAAATTGGGAGAAAAGTCTATATCCAATGGTTGGAGTATCATAGTTGAGATTTTTCCAACAGAGCGAAAATATGCCGGGACCAGGATTCGAACCTGGGTACTTTGGTTTGCCGTACCAACGCTCTCCCTACTGAGCTATCCCGACGATATCCTGCACTGGCATATTTCACTCTTATTTGTTGGACAAGACTGAGAACTGCAGCGCTAATTTCATTCATCCGAGCTACAACTATAGCATTTACATGACGAATCTTGAAATTGCGCGGAAACTCCTGTATACCATGTAATTAGATCATAATGAATAGAGAATAAATCCGTGGAATTGTATCATATTTTGTCCATTTAGAATTGTCTATTGTATCATACAGGTTTTACTGTATTCTCCTTACTGTGAAACAATACATAAATCACTTAAAATAGCAAAATAAACGTTTGTATATTTTCATTATACATAGATATATGCATTCTACAAAGAAATTTGAATATGTAAAAGTAGGTATTTTAAAATATAAAATATTTTCAAGGAGGTACAAATAAAATTTACTATTAGTTAAATTTTTTCTTTTCTTTCTTTCTTTCTTTTCTTCTTCTTTTTTTTTTCTTTCTCATCTCATATTTTTCACCATTTGTATTTTTTTCAACCTGTTAATATATTTGTGTTTATTTTCATCTATGTGTTCTCTTATAAGTAATTAGTGTTACATATAATATTTTTAAACAAACTGTTAATTTTAACTAATACTTTTGTTTGAATAAGATTTAGAAAACGCTACTTTAAATTATTTGATAGGATTTTATTAATATAAATGTATTTAAAAAATGAAGTGTTTAGTTTAAACTTTCAATATTCAGTTAATTTTATAAAATAATCTACAATATTTTATTCTTATCAAAGGAGGTGCTCTTTCAGAATGAAAAAATGCATAACTATTTTAATTTCTCCTATCTGATTTTCTCCCTGCTTTTTATGACGTCAAAAATGCGTGTCTGGGCTTTCTCCCTTATCTAGGTGGCGTTAATTTTACCCATTAAATTGATAGATATTATCTGTTTAACTCTTCTGGGGGGGGGGGATTGCACTTTCAATACGTCAAAACAAACCACACGGGGTTGAATCTAACGTTTGTGTTTAGTACTGAGATAATAAAAGCAGAATGAGAACACGATATAAATAATGGACTCAAACCGGTAAAAATAATTAATCATTTGTTAATGAAAAAATATGTTAAAACCCCCATCCCCCCTTTCGACCAATGACAGCACTGCTTACACTGACGAGGATAAAGCCGAATTCCTGGCCAGAGCTTACTCTAACCAATTCTCTCCAAATTCCACCCTCGCTAGCCAAAATCATATCACCCACGTCAGCGATACTGTTCACAGATTCCTGGCACAACCCCCTGATGAACCCCCCACTGAAATTCAACCAATTATTATCCATAAAATTATTTCTAAACTCAAAAAACGTAAAGCCCCTGGGTACGACAAAATTCCTAATACGGCTCTTAAAAACCTACCTCCTAACTATATCATCTACATTACGAAACTTACTAACTCCATTTTCAAATTTAACTATTTTCCGAAACCTTGGAAAATTTCTATAATCTCTCCTATCCCCAAACCTGGTGCTAACCTTTCTGACCCAGTAAACTATAGACCTATCTCCCTTCTTCCTTCACTCAGCAAAGTTGTCGAACGCGTCATTTGATCGCAACTCCAGAACCACATTCAACTTAACAACACTCTTATGCCTGAACAATTTGGCTTTCGCCCAAAACATTCAACAATACACCAACTACTTCGAGTAGTCGAATTTCTCAGCGAAAAGCTAAACTCGAAGATTCCTGCTGCTGCCATTTTTCTTGACATCGCTAAGGCATTTGACAAAGTCTGGCATGTGGGCCTTATTTACAAACTAATTAGGCTTAAATTCCCTGCTAGACTTATACACCTTATTTTCTCTTACCTTAGCGATCGCATTTTTCGCGTCCGCATTAACAACATTCTTTCTAGCATTTTCCGTATCTTAGCAGGCATCCTCCAAGGAAGCGTCATCGGACCCTTGTTATTCAACATATACTTTAACGACATTCCTCGTTCACTTAACACCCACCTTGCACTGTATGCGGACGACACTACAATCTACGCTTACGCTCATCACCCATACACACTTTACAGGTATCTACAGACTCACATTGATGCCTTCTTAGACTGGTGCGACCTATGGCGCATTAAAATCAATGAAAACAAAACTGCTGCTGTTTATTTCTCTAGAAAACTAACATATCCCAATAGAATAACCATTAATAATACCACTATACCTTGGACTAATGAAGCAAAGTACCTGGGGGTCACCCTTGACCAAAGACTTTCTTTCAAAAAACATATCCTCACCATCAGGGGGAAAGTCGCTGGAGCTATGATTGCACTAAAACCTCTTCTTAATAGTAAAACACTGGCTATCCATAACAAACTTCTCCTCTATAATTCCTGCATTTTACCAATTATCACCTACGCCTGTCCGGTCTGGGGCTATATCTGCAAATCCTCCATGAAAAACCTCAGCCAACTTCATAACAAAAATCTGCGTACTCTCAGAAATGCCTCTCGCTATCTCCGTAATAGCACTGTTCGCAGAGACCTCAAAACTACCACATTAAATAAAAGAATCAACCACCTTGCCAAAAAATTTTATGAAAAATTATATGACCTCCCTAATGATATAATCGCAGAATTGCCGGATTATGACGCATTCGAACCACATCACCGCAAGCGTCCAAAATATTCTTGCATTATTGACTATGAGCATTAGTGCTCACCATTCTGCAAATTTCTCTCTCTTACTTTATTTAAATTTGTAATTTCCTATTTATACTTATTCCTATGCTATACAAAATAATAATAAAATATAAATATAAATAAAAAAAATTTGTTAAAAATAAATATATTTGTTCTTTTTAAGTGCTATTTTTGTTAAAGCTTAGCTTTGCCTGCCTTTTCCACCTGGCATTTATGTACTGTTTTTGAACATGTTCCGAACCCTATTTTACACTTTTTCAACTTTTTTCAGTAGTTAATTTTAACTACAGCTATACTTTTACTTTTTTCCATTTATTAGACTCTTTCCGTAATCTCTATAGCTTTACTTTTTTATTCCCATTGTTTAATTTTTCTTCTATTTATAATTGTTCTTTCTTATGTAGTTAATACTACATTTAACTTTTCCCAACGGCTCAATATTTACAAGACAGGTTACTCACAAATAGACTGGGCGTAAAGTTGATCGCAACTCGGAAGCCCCTTAACCGACATCAACTGTTCGGCAACTGTTCGGCATGCTAGTGTCATATCATAGACCATAGGTTAGGTACACTGGTTAAAATAGCGAGTGAGCACCTACATGGTACTAAGATCTCCTCGAACTTTGAAAATATTAAATATGTACTCAGCGTTCTCAGATCTAGGATGTACTATCTGTTAAATCTAGAGGTGAACAAAAATTATGAATTAATTTAGCGTTTACTCTTTACTAGGTATCATCAATTCCTGCAGAGATATTTAATTTCGTACGTATGGCTTTTGTATCTTTGAAACAGCCGCAATTCCCGAGAATAATGTAATGTTTGAAACAAAATATCATTGTTTATTTTTAATTTTTCGTTAATTTTATTGTATGCATTGTTATTTAAATTTTAAACACTTATTGGGCTTAAAAAACTAGTTAAATTTGCTCAATGCTTAATTACACAGTCACTTCATTTTCCAACAGCAAGTATTCTGCGAATCGGTGTTGCTGTCTTTTTTCTCATGTGTTGTTCTATAACCCACAATACATTTCGTCTTGTAAATATTAATATTTAAAAAATATATATGTCATTTGAATATCGAAAAATACCACTTTTCTCGAAACGCTGCACTGAATCTAATAAAAATATCTGTTTTCATTTACAAATATTACAAAAATCGATGATATTTAATATGTAGGGTAGATGTGCCAGTAATGGACCGCCTTCCAGTAATGGGCCACCTTCAACATTTTTGGTTTATAAAAAGAAACCAATAAAAATTAAACTTTTTTTTTTATTTCATTAATATGTCTTCTTTAAATTCTAGTTTTTAATACAATAATAATATCAATTATCTATTACTTTTTGTGGGGTGTCCATTACTGGAATTTAGGGTGTTTGGATTTATTTCTGTTATTTACAATTAAATTTCGATTCACATTGGGAAATGTGACTATGAGCATGGTTAAATATTGTTGGTAGATTAATATAATATTAACAAATGTGGAATGTAACAATTATAACTATTAATTAAAAAATAATTTTTAAAGAAATTCCTTAGGAGTGTCCATTACTGGCACGTCTACCCTATATATATAATATTCAGAAAGCAATTAACTTTTTTTAACAAACATTCAACGAGTGCTCCTATATATAACATGTATCACAAAATTGCGTAACCGGTACCTACATACATATATACAAATATATGAATGAGATACAAATCTATGCATGAAAAAACAACGGCGAAATTTTTAATGGCGTAGCTAACACAATTCCGCATTTGAAGCTCAAGACCAAGACATTGCCTTTTCTTTGCTTATGTTACTGGTCTACAATCCGGATTTTTTGGAGCAGATTTTTATGACGCACAATTTCAAATCATAGATATTTATATTTGTGGTATGAGGTGTGTAGACCTTATACAGGGCCAGATAGAAGTATTAAGACATACATTCAGAGTCCCTCAAATTAATGCGAATTCCGTATATTTCTATACATGGGTAGTTATTAGTTGAAATAGTACTTTCAGTAAGTAAACTTAATATTTTTTTACACTGCTATTTACCAAGAACTGGAGACAGAATTCCGAAAAACTTTATATTGTTCAATTTTTGCTTTGATGTTTGCATTACAAATGAAAGCATGTCGCACTAGTGATGGGCGGGGTTTAACATAAAAGGGATTGAGGGGTGGAGTAGAGTAATAAAATTGTATTAATATTCTTCCGATGCATAAGTTAAACAGATTGCACAGAGAAACAAAAAGAGAATTAAGTTACAGCCAGAAAATTTCGGCACATAATGTTGTCATTTAAGAAAGATATTGAACATCGAAAAGAGGTATGGAACTGAAATTTAGAAATATCAGTATTGTCAATAACAAAAACACTGAAAACTTGTACATGTTTTATTTATATATCAACGCAAAAAATTTTAATGATTATTATGAATGATATTCCGGATGCCTTATGTATTTTTTACCGATTTTTTTTGTTTTACATAACTAGGGGGGCCCGGCTCCCCTGCTCGCTACGCTCACCAACCCCCCGTTTACACACACATATATATATATATATGTATATATATTTATACACATATATATATATATATATATATACATATATATATTAGGGTGGAGCGAATTTTTTGATTCTTCAAATCAAAATTGGACGGGGTGGGAAAGTTGCTCTATCAGATCCTTATTCTGAATATAAAATATCTTTGAAAAATATGAATATTAAATACTGCCTCAAGGTCATTGAAAATTGAGAAAAATTCTAAAAGTTGTGCATTTTCCCATTTTTTTGTCAAACATATAAAATGTACAAATATTATTAATATTAAATTAATTTTAAAGTATTCTTCTTAAATTATTATTATTATACGCTTATAGTGAAACTATGTAATATTTATATCAAATCCAGGTGTCTTATACTGCCCCAATGACTTCAAAATTTTGAAAAATGCATAAAAATTGGGTAATTGTAAAGCGTAATCAAAACAACAAAATTGTGTTATATTTTATACTCCGTAAGAATATATTTATTTTAATTATACTTGAAGATGAAGAATAACAAGAAAAAATAATTTATTATTACAATTTACAAGCATTATAAGCTTAATACAGGTTCTGAGTATTTGGGGCACCTCTCGTTACAATCTGGAAAGGCTTTAATTTTAAGTGAAGAAAAAAAAAATTAACTACAAAAAATATTGATACCAGTAAGCTTGTTGCAATTGGCTGTGACGGAACTACAGTTAACTAGAGCTCCTATAATACAGGCTGAATCATACCGCCATTTAATGACCCAGCTGACCAAAAACCAAGCTAAAACAAGGCCATCTTGATATAACCCTGGTATATTGAGATAGCCGTGGCTAAAACCGGTTTGCTTACCGTACTAGTGGACCGCGAGTGACAGTAACAGGGACGGCAAACACCTGCTCAGGCGGTTTCCTAATGCGGAGCTAGGTCACAATATGGCGGTTATTTTGGGCAACATAATGGATATGCGTCAGCTCCCCTTATAGGAGCCTTAGTTAACACGGGTTACAAAGAAGGTGTCATGCGATTTCTAGAAGAAAAAGAAAGAAAACCACTTTAATGGATTATTTGCCAAATAGATGCCAATGAGCTTATCTTGAACCATTTGCTCTAGCATCTTGACGGTACAACAAATGGGCCTCAAAGTTTTACAGGATCTATTGGCAAACCTCTAAAAGATTGCGAACTTCTTCCTCTTGTACTTTATAAGAGAATAAGCTGTGCTTTGGTAAAAAATTACTAATAAAAAGGATTTAAGCACGGATCAACTCTATTTGCTTGAGACATGTGAAGCAATTTCTTCGGGATTGTGTCCCGAAAAATTGTATAAAAGAAATCCTGGTAAAATTGTGCATTCTAGGGGGCTTAAAGTGGCAAATAAAATTCTTAGGCTATACGTTTCTTCAAGTGAACCGTCTGAAAATTTGTTAATTCTGACAAATTTTATACTAAGAGTTTATTCAACTATATAGTTTCAAATTAAAAGTAAGCCTTCATACATTTACGGAGCTAAGCATTTGCATCACACAGTTATGTTATCATGATATTTACCAAAGGAATTACAAACAATAATAGATCCCGTAATTCAACGAAATGGTTATTTTTATCATCCGGAAAATATTTTGATTGCCATGTTGGCTGACGATAGGGACTATGTAAGAGTGTTGGCACTACGTAGAATAATAAAATCTCGAAAGTTAAGAAATTCTTTACGTACATTCAAGTTACCTGAGATCAATTTTGAAGCCAAAGACTATATCGATTTTAAAAATTGGGCTGAAGTGACTGTGACAATACCACCATTAACTAAGTAATTAGATCATAATATTCTTACAAAGTGTATCCTAAATCCAAAGGCAATAGATAAAGACACCTTATCTACGATTAAACTATTCTCTTGTCACAATCAAGCCACTGAAAGATGTGTGAAACTTGTTACGTAGGCTTCTTCAGCTGTTATTAAAAGTTGTCTGGAGTCTCCGAAAAAAATGCCAGTTTTTGAAACCAAAAAACAGTATGGACTACTGTAAAATGGTAACTTCATTGCTTGTAAATTGTAATAGTAAATTATTTTTACCTTATTACAACAGTTCTTTAAAAATAATTCGAAATTATATTTTCTAGGTTAAGTAAAAAATATAAAACAATTACAATCACCCAAATTTCATATATTTTAAAAAAGTACAGTCGTTGAGTTACTATAATAAAAGCGAATTTGATATAAATATTACATAATTTTACTATAAATATATAATAATAATAATAATAATTCGATGATCATCCATTTAAATTAAATTATTATTAATAGTTTGTATATTTGAGGGAAAAAATGGAAAATGCACAACTTTTACGTTTTTTCTTAATATTCAATGACCTTGGAGCAGTATTTAATATTAATATTTTTCAAATATATTTTATATTTAGAATGAAGATATGATAGAGCAACTTTCCCGCACCACCCCATTTTGATTTGGTTTTTAAAAAAAATTCATAGGCGAGCGCTTTTACGTTTTTTTCTCAATATTCAATGACCTTGGGGCAGTATTTAATATTAATATTTTTCAAAGATATTTTATATTCAGAATGAGGATATGATAGAGCAACTTTCCCACACCGTCCCATTTTGATTTGGAGAAAAAAATATTTTTCCATAGGCGAGCGCTCCACCCTAATATATAAGTATACACATATATATGTGTATAAATATATACGTATATACATATACGTAGTATATGTGTGTATATATTACACTGGCGCCCGGCTAACCGAAAAGTACCAATGTTTCTGAAAATACTCAAGTTCACGAAATTAACAATTGCTAAAATCAATTAATTTTATTTTTTCTAGCCAGTTAAAAGAAATGTTACCATATTTTTTACTTACATATAGGCCGTTATTTAGTGCTCGATTTAGTATAGAAGATAAGCCGTAAGTGCCGTATTCTAGAGAGTTTTTATTGTGTTTATGATAAATGACCGTTAGCTTTATATAGTATTAAATAATATTCCAGATTTAGTTTAATATCTATACACTAGATGTCAGCAGCAAAAGTAAATTATATGTTGCATTAACTATTATACTAAGTATAGTCTAATATTTTTTACACTAGATGGCAGCAGTATAGGCTATTTAAAACATTATAACTGTTGGAAATTTAGTATAGTAGTAATAATCTTCATGATATAATTTCAAATTATCGAGTAATATAATATATTTTAATTTATTAAATTAAAATTAAAGTAACTTAATTAATAGTTTTTATTTATATATATTATTATTTATTTTTTCTCCATTTTTAACTTAATAAAATGTTGCAATCTCTGTAGTTAAATAAAAATAACTGCAACTGTTGGTTACAATTTATGATCTGAAGGATATTCTTTTTAACTGTTAAATTAACCTCTTCCGTTAGATACAATTTTGAACATGTGCTAGAATTATACTAATGAATTTGGGTAAATAATTAATATAAGCAATATATGACTTTTCTTTATCTTTCTTTTTTTTTCCTCATTTTCCTACGTTATTCAATCTTGTTTCATCGATTGTTCGGGCAGGATGTGACATGATGTTTGGCATAAGCTGGTGTCATATACAGAAAACAATCGTTCTATGCTTATAAATGTGATTTCCTTGCCCTTGAAAAAGTGAATTACATTATAAGCTTTCATTTGTGTTTATACTCGTGTTGTTTTTATTTTCATTCTTTTTTTTTTTCTTCTCTTTTTCATTTGAATTATTAATGTTTCATTTATTAGGACTACATTTTTTAATTAGTATTTTGACACGGCTCTTTGCTCTTTGGTATCGTGATTTCATTGTATATGGTCAGTTTCTCATGTTTCAATGGTTAAATTTTACTTAAAGTTATATATATATATATAGAGAGAGAGAGAGAGAATAAAACTTTTGCCAGTGATATACAGGGTGATTCATAAAAGATGGGCAGAACTTTAAGGGGTTATAGTACACTTAAAGACAAATAATATTAAATAGGAGACTAAGGGTCCCAGACGTATTCCCAAGGAGATAGGGGGCATTAAAGTTTAGGGTCCGAAATTTCAAATGATTATAAAACATGGAAAAATTGGTCGATTCGTTTGCGGTTTTTGCAAAAAATTTTCTTTATGCCAGTATTTTCTTGAAATAAAATTTTAAAGTTCAATTTCAAAAAATGCCGATAGGGGGCGCTTTAGACTTTGGAGTAACAAACAACTATTTTTTAACGTTATTTTTTGTATTTCTTTAAATGATTTCGAAATCTTAGACTTAAACTTAAATTTTGATCTAAAAATCTGAGTCCTAACGAGTAGTTAAGTAGCGTAAACTGAAATTTGAAATTTGAAACCCTTCTCCCCCCAGAACAAAAATCAGTTATTCCCGATCTTTGTGTCGTAGATTAGGCTCTAACTACTGCCGCGTTTTGCTAAAATTATTCTTTATGTCAGTATTTTCTTAAAAATAAATTTTAAAGAAAATTTTCAAAAAATTCCGATAGAGGGCGCTTTAGACTTTGGAGTAACGAACAACTATTTTATACCGTTATTTTTTGTGTCTCATTAAATGCTTTCTAAAGCTTAGACTTAAACTTAAATTTTCAGCTCAAAATCTGAATCGCTGAGCGTGGTTCAGTAGCGAGGGCAGGGGGTTCAAATTTCAACTTCTGAACATAGTTCAGTTTGCACTACTTAACCATGCCCAACGATTCTGTGCTGTGATACGAGGCAAAAATACAACTTTCGTCAAGGACTGCATAGTCGGAATTCACTCATAAAGGCACTGGCACAGTTGGAAACGTCGCTCATGCAAACGTTAAAGCTCCATTCCTGACGCTAGTCACCGGGTGAAGAAGGAAACAGAAAGTATGCAAATGTCAAATGGGGAAGAAGAAGAACACGTATGCAAAATTTCGACACGATTCAGGCATAAAAACCACTGAACGGTGAGTCAAGTGTAAGTCGCTGTAGTAATGAATCGGAAGATGGTGCCCTTCACGAATAAGGAAAAGGCTGAGATGCATTTAATTTACGGAGCGGCAGATGGAAATGGTGCAGAGGCACAACGAATGTACGGAGAGCGATTTCCTAACAGGCGGTTGCCTAACCGCAAAACTTTCGAGCGCTTGCACAGACAGTTGTGTGAGACGGGATCATTTCTCGCTTCCCGGTCGAATGCAGGTCGTGCAAAAAAGGACGAATCAGTAGTTGTTGCAGAAGCCATTCTGGATGTAGTAGCGGCGCAGCCAAGTACAAGTACACGAACAGTGGCTAGCCAGGTGGATACCTCACAGTCCACGACTTGGAGGGTACTGAAGGATGAACATTTGCTCCCGTTTCATGTGCAACGAGTCCAGAAACTGTCTCCAGGGGATTATCCAAATCGTATTGAATTCGCCCGCTGGTTTCTGCAGCAGAACGCGCTAAATCCACATTTTGGACGAACTGTGCTTTTCACCGATGAATGTACCTTCACACGTGAAGGTACATTTAACACACACAATGCACATGTATGGGCGGATGTCAATCCACATGCTACGTATCCACATGCTCATCAGAGACGCTTTTCCATCAATGTTTGGGCAGGAATCCTCGGAGACCACCTAATCGGACCGTACCTTCTTCCTGAACGCCTCAACGGTAAAACATACCTCACATTTCTGCAACATGTGCTGCCAGACCTGTTAAACGTTGTTCCTCCACGCATCCGGCGGGTCATGTGGTTCCAGCACGATGGAGCGCCAGCCCATTACGTACGAGACGTCCGCAACTATCTGGACATCACATTTCCGAACAGATGGATTGGTCGAGGGGGTCCTGTTGCTTGGCCTGCTCGCTCGCCAGATCTTTCACCCCTCGATTTCTTTTTTTGGGGACGATTGAAGGCTCTTATGTATGAGACACCCATTGAATCCCCCGAGGAACTGGTCGCCAGACTTTCCGCCGCTGTAGGGGAAGTGCTCGAAAAGCCTGATGTTTTCGCGAATGTTCGCCGTTCCATTCGTCGCCGTTGTTCTGCGTGCATAACCTCTGGTGGTCACAATTTTGAACATTTATTGTGATTACATGTTAATAAATATGCTTTGGTAACATAATCCTAATTTGTGTCTTTTTACCTCGTATCACAGCACACAATGTGTGGACATGGTAAACTGAACTGTGCTCAGGAGTAGAAATTTCAAACCCCTCTCCCCAGAAACTTAACCACGTCTAACGATTCAGATTTTGGGCTGAAAATTTAAGTCTAAGCTTTAGAAAGCATTTAATGAGACACAAAAAATAACGGTATAAAATAGTTGTTCGTTACTCCAAAGTCTAAAGCGCCCTCTATCGGAATTTTTTGAAAATTTTCTTTAAAATTTATTTTCAAGAAAATACTGACATAAAGAATAATTTTAGCAAAACGCGGCAGTAGTTAGAGCCTAATCTACGACACAAAGATCGGGAATAACTGATTTTTGTTCTGGGGGGAGAAGGGTTTCAAATTTCAAATTTCAGTTTACGCTACTTAACTACTCACTATATCTTGTAAGTATATCTACTTACAAGCATCTTTGGGCTTATAGGACACTAGTGGGAATTATTCTCAGGAGAGAAAAAAATATTGAACTTGAAAACTTTGTAAAAATAGGAAATTCTAACCAAAAAATAAAAAAAATTTAGGCTATCCTTTCCACCATGCTCAGTGAGACATGGATTTCTAAACTCTGAGGTGATTACCATCCAAAAAAATGTGTCTCTTGCACAAGGAAAAAGGAAAAGTGGATGCCCGATAATCACCTACAGAGGGAAAGCGAAGCAGTTTTGCCAAATTCTCCATTCTTCATGGAAAGAGAAAATGGGAAAACAGTTCGACTATAGACGGGAGGCCACGGAGCGGAGGACCCCTAACGTGTTCCTAGTTTTGTCATTGTATAAGTAATAAAAAAAATAAAAAGGTTAGCAGTACTTTAAAACTGCTCCGCCAACTACACCGCTGGGTTTTAAATTAACATCCAGCTGGGTCCTCATCCAAATACTAAAATGATAGAGGGACGATAGGAAAGCAAAAATAAAAAATTGAAAGATGAAAGGGATAGACGGGGGTTATTCATGGTAGAGTTTTAAATTTTGAGGAGGGTTATAGAATCTCAACTTGGAAGCATGCACTATTTCAGAATCTCTCTTAAAATGTATACTGGGTTTATCAATTTAAAAACTTACATCAGATAGTTGTTTTAAGATAGTATATGGTCCAGAATATGGTGGAGTCAATTTACGTGTATTAGGATAGTGGAATTCTTCATACATTACAATGTCACCAACTTTAAACTTTACAGGAAGAAAACGAGCATCGTAATGGATTTTATTTTTTTCATGGTAAGCTATTGTTCTTTCCTTAGCTAATTTTCTAGCTTCTTCAACAGGAGGGTAATAATCATTATCTGGCAAAAGAGGATCATAAGGTAATTTTCCTAACAGCAAATAACTAGGTGGAAATTGAGTTACAGAATGTGGAGTAGCATTATATTGATACAATACTTCATCTAAAAATTTTGTCCAAGGTAATTTATTTGGTGATGAATTTACAATACATTTTAATCTGGTGACAATAGTTTGATTCAAACGCTCAATTTTCCCATTCGTTTCCGGGTGATGACTGGAGGTTAATCGGTGTTTTACATTATAATTACGAAGAAAACGTTTAAATCTAGAAGCTGTAAATGCTCCATTTCTATCAGTAAGTATTTTTTCTGGTACTTGAGTTTGAAATAATTGTTTCAAAATGTTTGTATAAGTTTCAGTTGTTACACTTTTTGACGCGAAACCCCACACATAGCGAGTTGCATGGTCTATGACCAAATGCAGATATTTCTTTGCCGAATTATAATGATTAAATCCGCCAACAGAGTCCAATGCCAAGCATTCAAAAGGTACATCCGTTGGGGGCCGTCCCGAGCTTCTTCTCGGTGATTCTGACCCGAACCTTTCAGTGGGGGAGGTGACCGGAAGCCGAGCATTGCGCGGAAGCTTCGTCGGGTTTCTCCGAATCGGCCCGTTCAGTCGGGAAGATGACCGGGTGCCCGACGCACGAAGCTGAAGTTGACACGAGGGAAGCAGTAGCCGACGAATCCGATTCCTTGTCGTGGTGGGACGGCTTGAAAGCGGTGTCTGTCTAGTCGGAGTGCAACTCCCTCCTCCATATTGGTGCGGTCTTCGTGTTCCAGGAGGAAGGCCGATGCCGTCTCTTGAGAGTCCTATGTGTAGAACGACCCGTGTCGTAGTCGCCGAGAGGCTTCAGGTTCACGGGGGGCCAAAAGGCCCGTTCCGCGGGACACTCGGGACGACAGAGGTGATGAAAGTACATCGCGCAGACCAATCCCTCGTGCCCGGAGCAATGAGCTGCCGGGGGGTGACGCGAGGGCAAAGGTTTACTAAATTGGATCGGGCGGTTGCAAACTTTGTCTATGAGGAGACGAGAGCACAGGCAGGATCTGTTGAGCATGACATGCATGGTTCCTAGTGAAGAACTTTGCGACCGAAGCGGGTGTGGGACCCCGTAGGCCGCCTTGCGAGTCCTCTGCGGCAGGATCAGTTGGGTGTCGCCTTCAAAGCCTGGTTCGAGATTGCCCGACCAGAACGAGCAACGACACGGGAGCACGGCCTCAGCCTGCGATAAGTGTCTTGCAAGGTTTCTGGGCGGGGGGGACCTTTCTCGAGATAGGGCCACGGAGTGCGGACCGGAGGCTCGTAGGTAAAACGACGATGTCTGGGCTCGAAATCAAATCATGGGCCGAAACCTAGTCCAGCACGTCTCTCGTGCAGCCAGGAATTTCCACGTCTGGCGGGCGGATGAGTGGCTCGTCTTCTGACTTTCAACCAAACACTAATCTCGATCGGGCCCGCCTCTTTGGCGCGTTTGGAGGAGCTTTCCGCGACCTCCAGAGTCCGATAGCGGCCTCTTGATTCCTTCTTGTTGTGTTTTTAGATTTTTAATTTGTTTGTGCATGTTTTTTGTGATATGTGTTTCTGTGATAAGCCATACTCGGTGTGGCGGGAGTCCCATGATAGGGATTCAGTCGCTGGTTTACCGTCTAGTTTCGCCTAGTTCGGGTTCAAACTCGCGCCGTCCACCGAGGGCAACCGAGCCGAGTCTCGTCTATGAGACAGAGACCGATTTTCCCCGTGGTCTCGGGTCGGCCAGGGGCACCTTCCGACACACGTAGTGTCGCCCGCGGAAGATGAGACAAGTGGCTTGTTCTTCCATACATTTCATGATCGGACTCCGCGGGAAAGCAAGGGCCGTAGGGATGCCGGACATCAGGTGGATGACCCGACTCCCTTATGGGTGTTCGGCGATGAAGCCGTTCGACAGTCTCTACGGTTCATCAGGTGTCATGTGGGGAAGTCTCCTTTGATGGTGGGAACTTCCGCCGAATCGTAACGACCTCTGTCGTCGACTCTGGGGCAAAAGATGAAGAGGCGGCGCTGGAACGCGAACCCTCTGAATCGATCGTAGCGACCTGGCGAGACAAAGTCATGGTCTGCGTTAAAAATCCCTCAGGATTTGGGCACGATGAGGAGCGGGCTCGTCCGGCGCCGTGAGGGCGCCGGTGGCGCTTGTTAGTTTTATATCCGTTGGGGGCATGAGCTGCAACAAACCAAATCTTTTTTGCCTACTTTTTTTGTTGATTTGGCAGGTATGACAATGTTTAACAAAATTTTCAATATCTTTATTAAGATTAGGCCAATAATATTGATTTGTAATTAAATTTATCATCTTATAAATTCCAGGATGTCCAAAATCTGTGTGGGCTTTTTCCAAGAGGGGTAAACGTAAAGCCATGGGGACGACAATCTTATACAAACTTTTCTTTTTAATCACAATAACATCATTAATTTCAACATATTTTTTACCATCTACCTTGACATTCTCTTTTTTCTGATTTTCTCTGATATCGTTCAAGTTGAGTAAATGTGTATGATGTGGGGGGTCTTCTGAAACAGGTAATCTAGACAGCATATCAGCCTCTACATTAGTGGAGCCCTTTTTATATTTAATATCATAGTCAAACATACTCAATTTAAGGGACCAGCGGAAAAGACGTCCTCTTAAGTTTTTAACATTTTTGAGCCAAGTGAGAGCCGCATGATCTGTATGAATGACAAATTTTTGACCATGTAAATAATGGTAAAATTTATCTAGAGCATCCACAATTGCCAAACATTCGAGTTCAGTAATTGCATAATTTTTTTCATAGTCGCGAAGATTTCTAGAATGATATGCTATGGGGTGCAAAATACCATTTTCATCAGCCTGTTTCACAACACATCCCACTCCAAGACTTGATGCATCTACAAATAAATTACAAGGTGTTTTGGGATCAAACAATCTTAAGATAGGTTTTTGAATTAGAGCTGCTTTTAATTTTTCAAAAGAATTTTGACAGTTCTGGTCCCATACATAAGGAACATTTTTCTTTAACAAATTATTAAGAGGATATCTAACCTCAGCATATTTATGAATGAATTTATTATAAACATTAATAGATCCCAAAAAGCGTTGTAACTCTTTAACATTGGTTGGTGGTTTTAACCTCTTGATGGTTTCAATATTCGGATTATCGGGTGTAATACAACCATTCGACACTTCATATCCAAGAAAATTAATTGTTTTTTTAACAAAATTACATTTAGACAGCTTTAATTTAAGATTTTCCTGGACACAAATATCAAAAATGATTTCCAAATGATGGTAATGTTCTTCTTCATTTTGTGAGAATACAATAATATCATCAAAATAACTGCATGCAAACTCAATTTTATATTTATTTAGGATTCTTCGAAGGATACGGTTAAAATTTACAGGCGCATTTTTCAAGCCGAACGCGAGACGTTTCCACTCAAATAAGCCAAACGTTGTGGCAAAAGCTAATTTTTCAGTATCTTTAGGGTGGATAGGTATATGCCAATATCCACTTGCTAAATCGAGAGTGGAAAACACTTTAGCTTGCACCAATTTGGCCAATAAAGTGTCGATTCGGGGTAAGGGTTCTGCATCTGTTTTGGTTATGGCATTTAATTTTCGGAAATCGACACACAACCGAGTTTTCTTTCCTTCTTCACGTTTATAAACTAAGGTTACAGGTGAGGAATAAGGGGAATGACTTTCTTTGATGATACCGGCTTTTAACAAATTTTGAACTTGTTCTCTAATTTCTTCTTCTTCCTTAGGGGAAGTACGATAAGCTCTAAGCGAAATTGGTAAGTCAGAAGTTAAATGTATTCTCTGTGGTTCCATGTTGACACATCCTACATCATATTTATCTTTGGCAAAAATACCGACATATTTGGCTAAGAGAGTAGGCAGTTTGTTAGGTGCAGACTGAACTTGGATAGGTTCAGTGGCGTTTACAAACTCCGGCTCATAATTTTCGCCAAATATCCCTGCATTTTCCTTTTCTGAGATATCTTCATTAGGTTCTGACACGTGCAAGGAATTAATGGTTGGAATATTTCGTAATTGGTTCAGGAGAGGCACTCTTTGGTTATTTTGGAAAATTTGCATCTTAACACAATCAATATTTAACTGGAAACTTTGGCAATGGTTAAGTCCAATAAGGGTATAGGGTAATTTATTATCAATAACATAAAGTTCAACATATTTGGATATGCGGCCAATTTTCAAATTAACACGACATTTTTCCTGCAAGGTGAGAATGCCTTGTGTTTGAGCGACCGATAGACCTTTACGAATTTTGGAAGTGTTTAATTGGAATTTTTGGACTAAATGTAATGGAATGACACTTAACGAGCTTCCTGAGTCGATCAAACATGGTATTGAGTTTTCCGGTATCCTTAGAGTAGTAATTTGACGTTTCTTTGGGTTTTCTTTGGATCCTTTTCTTTTTTCTATGTACCCGGGTACTATTAATTGTCATATAATACTACTTGGGTTTGCAGAAAAATCACTTTGTGTCTGATTTGGATTTTGGATTTGAATGTTTGGGTGTTGGGTTAGAGAAGACGCCTCTAAAGATTGCTTTCGAAAAGGACAATCTCGTACCCAATGGTAAGCATTTGGAATATTAAGATTAAGGCATACACGGCATGGCGATGGTGGCAATGTAGCCTGGTAGTGTATATTTGGTCTGGGAGGAGACGGTTGAAATGGTCTCACATTTTGGAAAGTTCTTTGAGGGTTAGTCACATTTGGGCGATTCTGGGGGTTTTGATAAGGGTATCTATAATTCCAGGATCGCATTGGAAAATTCTGCTCAGGGGTATTAGGGCGATATGGTCGCCATTGTCTGAACTGATTTTGGGGAGTTGGGTCTGGTTTATTTTCAGGACTCTTGCCTGCTTCTTCAAGCTTAGTAAGTTTAAAAACTAATTCTCTCCATTCTGTGGCAGTTTTAGGGGCATTAGTCACAATAAGTCTCTGCATCGAGATTGGCAAACCTTCTGATAACCCTTCCAGAATGAATTTGTTGTCTAAACCCAGATTACGACCCATTTTCGTTTTCTTTTGGTAGTACTCGTTGAGGTCTTCACCTGACCTATACCGAATACTAGCAAAGTCGCTTAGTGATAGTGTATCTGGGGTAGAAAAATTTTCATGGAATAGTGAAACAAACTCATTCCAGTGTAAAACATTAAGACAGTTGTTAATGTATAGGGTAAGGGCACTATCTTTTAAAAATTTCTGGATGTTTCTTATCTTCCAAACATCATCTTTTCTGGATTCAATACATACAGCCTCAAAATAAGCAAGCCAGGAAGCAAAGATCATCTTTGTTTCCGGTGAAAATGGGATAATTTCCGGATCTTTCGTCGTTTTTTCCCCACTATTTGCTGCATAGCTACCTACAGCGGCCTTTTTTATTGACTCTAATTCAGGGGTTGGGGCCTGATTTTTAACAGGTTGTTGGCTCTCTTGACTGATAGCTCCATTTATATTTACAAGGGAACTTTCTTTAAAAGGGTTTCTACTTTCATCAACTTCTGTGTTTTTTTCTTTTAAAGATTCGCTACCTTCACCTACTTGAGTGGATTTATCTTCTACACTCATTTTTATTACTTATTTTTACAATCTCATTAAACAAAATATAAAAAAATTACTTTTATTAGAATTTTTTTTTTCCTAAAAAATTTGCCCCCCTTTTTCTCTTAATTTTTCATCAAATCCCGTTTAAATTTCATAAATAACCAAAAATAATCTGCTTCATTTAATCACTTAAGTTGTAACATAGAGATAATAATAAAATAATAAAAATAATAATAATAATAATAATAATAATAATAATAATAATAATAATAATAATAATAGTAACAAAAATATTTTTTTATAAAAATAACACTTTAAAAAAAAAATTAAAATTGTTTTTCTATAAAATCCTTTTACTGTTCAAAAAAAAAAATAGTCTCTTTCCGTTTTTTAATTTCTTCATAAAAAATAAAGTCCGAACGTACCTGTTTTTTTGTTTTTTGTTAATCCATTTGATTGCACAGACTACTCACTTGAAAAAAAAAAGAAAAAAAAATTATCACCATTTAAACTGAAACCGAAAGAAACACCAACGAAACACAAAAAAAGAACAGCCCTCCTTCTGCTGGAGATCGTTACTGCATTGAACTTTGACCTTGATCTTAACACAAAACAAGTGGTTGTCTGTGACACACTTTTTGCTCTCTCTCTGCAGCAAACTAGGTCATCTGAGATACCGTCTTTTGAAAGTGAAGTAGGAGAAAACCCATGCAATAAAAAATGTTTTTCTTTTGAATGAGCAAGGAAATGTTTTCTTGTTTTCTAAATATCCGAGATGAAAAGGAAGAAAAAAAAATTGTTTGATAGATGATCAGAAACACAGAATATTATTTGATAACTTAATGAGTGAAGCAGGAGCTCTTTCATTGACTGACTGTAGATATTTATTTCATCTTCATAACTGCTTTTGTACCGAAAATAAATCTATTTCCGATTTCGCTTTCCACAGTTCAGAAAATCCTTTATCAGAAAGTCGTTTTCTTACGGTAGAAACGCTAAACTCATGAATTGGAGAGTTGAAAACACTTGTTACCCGCACAGGAGCCTTCTCATCCTTACCAGACTCTCTGTAGGATACGCCTCTGTATAACGAGCGCATCTCGGTATACCGAACGCACATCGATCCCTCTGTAACGACGGACGGTTGATCGCCGCTACCACACATCCCAGTAAGGTATAACGTCGTTGATGTAGTCGTGCGAATGTAAGAAATCAGCAGGCATTTTCCTGGTAACTAGCTTTTATTCCAATTAATTACAAGTCTCTCTTTAAGCTAGGCCCAGGGGACAGTTTGAAGAGTCTTTTACCGGGGAAACATCGTCTTATCGTTCATATTTCGGCGAATTGCTGGACTTACAATGGCAAGGATGCCGTCGCACTTCGAAGAATACTGGCCGTAGTTTTTGTGGAGAGTGATTAGAGTCAAAAAGCCATGCAAAAAACGTGCTCCTGACATTATATACGGCCGGACCACCGCTAGGGACCGCTTTGCAACTTATGAAATAATGTCATTTAATTGGCTAATTACTTTTGACTCATATCTGGGTAAGCAGCCCAGATAATTAACATGCAACATCTAACCACCGGTAGAAGAGAGATGCGCTAACGTCAGCACTTTTAATCTTAACTAGGATTCAAAATTGATATCTGTTCGTAATAAATGTATCGTAAGGAAAGTTAAGTTACAGGGGCAACTAGAAATGAAGGCAGGGCTTTAAAATTTTGACACACGATTTAGGGATTTTAAACTTTGAATTTTTATATTTTAGTTTTTGATTTGGAATGGGTTTAACTAACTATCCTTTCATATCAATCCACATTCGTTCACATTCAATATTCTTTCATACTTTTTCACATTCATTTCATATATATATATGTGTGTGTGTGTGTGTGTGTATACACAGCGCCTATCTAATGCAGGGGCATGCGGGGCAGTTGCCCCGGACCGCCCGGACCCCTCCAAAAGTATTCACCAAAAGTATTCATAGTGTGAAAAGTACACTTTTCACAAGAGCTCAAATTGTATTTTCCAAGTACTGCATGAATAAATAAATTTTTTTTCAAATTTAATTACGTCTCAACATTGCATAATTTTAAATTTTACAACGTTGAATAGGGATGGCGAAAATGCACTTTCAAATGTAATACGTGTTTGAAAAATGTAATTAAATTTACTGATTTTTCATGGTTTTTAAACCATACAGCTTGATTACGGAACATTAACACAATATAAATAAAACAATAGCACTTAAAACAATATAAATCATATAAATCATTCAGCGTTTATTTCCGGCTAATGAAAACCACGATTTTTACATACAGTCCTAGGACGGGTATTTACACTAGTCTATATATATTTTCAAAATCACGAGAGTAAAAGAAAGGTTATTAATTAAATTTTAAAATCCAGAGCGGGATAATTGCCCTCACCTGCTCTCCTTGTGGACGCCTATAATTCTAGTAGGCGCAATTGGAAGTGCAAAAATCAGGATAATTGGAGAAATTAGTAAAAAAGAGGTTATGTTAAGTTATGTTGCAAAATAATAATTTCTCTGCAATCGCTTTTGTTTAATAAAAAAAAAATACTGCGAGCCGAAGTCAAGTGAATTTTCCTATGTATACACTCCAATCTGACAGTGAAAGGTACAAAATTTTTCAGTAGTTGCTCGATCATTCACAAATAAACTTTTAAATTTTAAGTGGAAAAAAAGATCAGTTTTAATTTTAATACTACAACAGGCGTCTCACGGCGACAAAACGTCTGGTGAATAATTTATTTCCGAAAGACGGCAGGAACGGCATTTTCTTTCCGTTCTTTATATACTAGGGGATTTTAGGCCCCGTAATTTTTTTTTTAATTATTGCATTTATCGATTTTAAATGTATGCATCCATGTGTATATTTTCACGAGGATTCTAAATATGTAAATTTGGTTTTTCTCCAATAATTAGGAAGGGAAATATCAATTAAAACCCGTTTAATGAGGCAATTTATTTCTAATGCAGCTGTCAGACATCACGTGGCTTTCTCAGGAAAGAGATAAATCGCATTCTCTTTATACTAGGAGATTTTAGCCCCTGTTATTATTATTTTTTTAATTATTGCATTTATCGATTTTAAATGTATGCATCCATGTATATATTTTCACGAGGATTCTAAATATGTAAATTTGGGTTTTCTCCGATAATTAGGAAGGGAAATATCAATTAAAAATCATTTAATGAAGCAAAAAGGAGACATTTTGATAAAATGATGCATCTGAAAATCAATACTATTTTTTGATTCGTCCGTAGCGTTTAATTTTTTTATGTATAGAAATTTCTACTATTTTCGAATAGTAAATTCAGATTTTTTTTATTTTTCAGTTTCAAGCTTTTCTACAAGTCTCAGTCATTGAACAAGTACTCTGGTAGTCTAAATCAGTTGTTTGAGAAAAAGCAGTGTCATCAACCCCCCTCCTTCCCCCTTCATGGTGTTTACTCTTAACTATGGCCTGTTTCCATAACCCAGAAACTTTATTCCGGATTTCCACGATCCTTCGCAGCGCTATTTATTACAAACATTTTTCTTACTCCTAGCACTATGTCAACAATATTCAACTCTACCAGCTTTTTATTTAAAAGGCAAGTTACAATCTCTAAAATACTAGAAAAATCTTTGGATTTTCTTACACTAAGTCGGAATAGCAAAATACGTTATTTAAAAAAATTTTTTTTTTTTTCCTCTTCTAAAAGTGTAATTTTGTATTTCTGATACTGATTACCTGATAAAAAAAAAATTATGTAATGATTTTTACTATTGTGATAAATAGAAGTAGTTTTAACTAATTAACGTTTTAAATAATTCTTCACTAAAGTACTTCACTAATCACAATATAACACCAATAATTTTAGTTCTGAAATATTTTTTTAATAATAGATAATAGATTTAAAATCAATTTTGTGATACAATTTTTGAATAAATTTAAGATAATAAATATTATTACCGATAGGAAAAATTGTCGAAAATACTATAAATAAAATTACAAGGAAATATTTACGCACTAACACCCCCCCCCCCCCCCCCTCCGAATAATAATAAAAAAAAAACATTATTTTTATTGCTATATATATATATATATATATATATATATATATATATAATTTTTTTTGTTGAGGCTATAGAAAAGTTAGATTATTTTCAGGTGCCTACAGAAATTCCTCCCTCTTATCAACACGTTTGTTCAAATAATCAGAAAGGATTTAACAGTTTAAATTTAATTAGCTATTCCGTTGAAAATACTGTCCAAACTGATTTTCCTCGTTACATTGAAGGATATTCTCTATTTTAGTTTTCTTGAAAAAACAAAACAAAATCTCCACTCTGAATAATTAAAACGAAACAACAATGGGTTGAATCTGAAAATGTGCTCCAATGAAAACACAATGACAGCACGATACAAATATTTAACTCAACCCGGTAAAATTAAATCATCATTTATTAATGAAAAAAATATGTATAACCCATGTTTATGTTGTCTTAAAGTTGATTCGTCAATTAAAATAACGAGTGAGCACCTGTATGGTACTAAGCACTCCTCGTTGAATCTTAAAAAAGAAGTATTACTATTTAAACGAAAACAAACCAGCCAGTGCTGTAAAATTAGAAACTATTTCAGCTTTTACTAGTTATCATTAATCCTAAAACTGTTACAGTCGGCTGTCTGTCTCCCACAGCCCTCAGAGACAATTCTTTTCGTATGTATGGCCCGTTTAATTACGGTAAACATATTTAAACTAATGTGCTTCTTTTTTATAAGATAATAAAATTTGATTTTTTTATTTACTGTGACGTCACGGGAATATTTTCCGTTAATTTAAAATGTAATTGAAGTGCAGCGAGCGAAACTTTCTATGTATCCACTCCAACCTGACAGTGAAATCAATTGCTTGACCAATTACAGTTTAATTTATCACAAACATACAGCCTACAGCTCTGTTCAGGAACGGTGATTAGGTCGTGCGCGCGCGAAGAAGATGTTCTTATGGAGTAGGTCTTATCGAAGCAAAGAATTTTGTAATAATTGATTATTTTATGGTTCAGAACAAGCAAAAACTCTACATCCTAAGAAGTATTTTTCCCCCAATTTTCGTGTTTGTATGTTCAGTAGTTTGGGCTGCACGTTGATGTTCTCCCCAGTCAGGACTTATCTTACTTATAATAAAATCCAAAGGCAAGAAAGTGTCTGTAACGGTACCGGGCACGACCACTCTGATTTTTGAACTGACCATCGTTAAACGCCACGTTAGGCTTAATGAAAAAACCTATTCTAACATATGACAACTAAACGATAATTTCTCCTACTTGAAATCATGTCTTTCAAAATAAATTAATGTTTGTGAGATGACTTACATTAAATTATGTTTATATTCTGAGGTAACTTCAGTTGAAATCAGGTTTATCGCTCCATGAAAGTAAACAAACAAATGATTCATTCGTCGTGAACGTTTAAAATATTAAACCATGAAAGTAACCCTTCGAAATGCGATCGCAATCGGAAGAAGTTACGTTCCTCCGTCATACTCGCTAAAATACTTCGTTCATTCGTTGTGAGCCTTTATCGCCATCTATCGGAGATTAATATAAACAAAATTTTCTTCTGTAGTTTTAATTCTCAATGAATACAGTGACCTCTCACTAATACGCGATACGCTGTAATTATTTTTCAGCACCAGTTCCTTTTTAAAGTAATTTTCTCCTTATTTAATCGTAGAATTTATAAATCGAATTTTACTGTTTTAAAATAGTCGTACAAAAAGTAATTACTGAACATCGCGTATAAGTTAAAGGTCACTGTATTTCTTATAAAATGTAATTAGAATATAAGGAACATGTAATTGTAATGCAGTATACTACATATATTAATTATATCAATGCAAATAAAATTTTGTATTTTAGCATAGCAGAAACTTTGTAGTGAAAATAAATTTGTAATTTAATATGAGAATTAAAAAAAAATAATACTTATTTAATAAAAGATGATCTTTAATGATCAAAACTTATCACAGGTTTCTTTAGGCATGTTTATAAAAAATCTGAATTTAATTTGAGAAACTTTTTAAATTTTAAGTTATTTAATTATTATTTTGGCAAATAAACTTTCTGTTGAAATTGCACTTTGTTCTGTATTTTATCAATTTTGCTTGCATTGTAAATATAATGAATATTTTATATCAAATATAATTAAAATATAAGGAATGTAATGTAATACTGTAGTACAACAAGTATTAGTTATATCAATGCAGATAAAATTTTGAATTTTAACATAGTATCTTTGTAGTGAAAAAAATTATCAGTGATATTAATACAATTAATAAATGCGATTTAATTAAGAAATAAAATAAATTATTTTAATGATCGAAATTTATTACACTTGAGAAATCGGAATTTGAATAATGAAATGTTTACTCTGCTATAGCAGGGCAGTTTAAAAGATCAAAATGACGCAGATTGCCCAAATTACTCGAAATTTTTAATGTCGCTTAAAAATATGCTTTGCAGCGCTGCCTGAAAGTGCGGGTGAAGTGTTAGAGCAGTTTTTTACGAGGTTTGTAAGCAAGGCTCCGCCCCGATTTAATTAGGGGTCCGCAAGCGGGCCCGGAGATGTGTTAACCCAGCAATGGGTGTTTAAACAACTTTGTTGATCTAAACAATGTTTTGAAGATTTTATCGTACTTAATCTTTACAGAATCTTTTTATAGTGAAATCTTTTAACTATTGAAGTTCAATCAAAACAGTTTATTTCCTTCGGGAATGTCGTCGTTTATATCAAAGGATTGAATATTATTTCATAACATCTTAATGCTGTTTGTTTGTATGAAATCTTATGAAAATGAAACGTAACATTCCGTCAATTTTGACGGGGGTTATATACTAGTATATATATACATAAGATATGACAGAAGCTAGCATTAATGTGGATTAAAAATAAATTTGGAAAAGACTAAGGTGGTGTTTGATTCATTTGCATCTAAAAAGAAAATCGTCTACAACAACACTGAGATTAAAGAAGTGCAAAGTTATGCGTACCTTGGACAGGAAATATCATCGAACAACAGTATCATGAGTGAAATCAATAGAAGAATAAGAAATGGATGGAGTACTGTTGGGAAGAACAATATTATTCTGAAGAGTAACATGTCTCTTTGTTTGAAAAGAAAGATGTTTAATCAATGTGTTTTGCCTGCACTAACTTATGGAGCAGAAACATGGACGCTAACAAAACGGATGGTACAAAGATTACAAACAACACAGCGAAGTATGTAAAGATGTATTCTAGGCAAGAGACAGAAACAGAATAAGTTGGATAAGAAGTCAGACGAAAGTTTTTGACATCATTAAGAAAATTAAATGGCTAAAGTGGAAATGGGCTGGGCACATTGCAAGAAGACAAGACTATAAATGGAGCACAAACACCCTACAGTGGTATCCCAGAAATGTAAAACGACCAAGAAGACGACCTCAAGTAAGATGGAGTGACGAAATCAGAAAAGTGGGCGATGTTAATTGGATCACTAAAGCACTACACAGGAAACAATGGAAAAATCTGGGGGAGACCTACATCCAGCAGTGGATTGAAAACGGTTGATGGTGACATATATATATATGTAATTATTTATCTTATTTTATTTATTTGTTTGTTTCTAGATAATAGACTATTTTTAGGTGCCAACAGAAATTCTTCCCCTCTTTTATTAAAGTAATAAGAAAGGATTTAACACTTAAAATTTAATTAGCTCTTCCGTTTTAAAAATTTTCCAAACTGATTTTTCTCGTTAAATTAAAGGATATTCTCTATTTAGTTCTCTTTTTAAAAAACTGCACTCTGAATGCATCAAAACAAAACACAATGAGTTGAATCTGAAAGTTTGCGTTCTGTATTGCCCGAATAAAAACACAATGACAGCACGATAAAAATATCTAACTGAGCCCGAAAAAATTAAATAAGCATTTATTAATGAAAAAATATGTGTAATACTCAGTGATTATTTCTGAAGTGAACTCTAAAGTAAAGAGTGAGCACTAGAGATGAGACGGGCTCGATACTGGCTCAGGCTCATTCCTTCTGAAACTGACAATTTTATTTATTCTCATATAGAAAAATGAAAATAACTTTTTTCCCTTAAAAATTACATATTCCATTTCAAGTAATTTTATTGTTATTTTGAGCCGAATGAATAGAAGGGGAAACAGAAATCTTATTTTCCTTTTCTAGTATTAGAATGTTACTTTAACAGAAAATTTATGATATTTGCGACGTGACCGACGACTTGGTATTGGCGCCAATAATATTTTATTTTATTTTTTTAGAGATCTAATGCGAGATGAATATTTTGTTTTTGTTTTTAGTCAATCAGCTTTAGTTTAGGTTTGCAAAATTTTAGTCTTCTATTGTGTGCGAGTATGTATTCATATGAAAACAACGTTAGTGATTCTATTTTTAATTATGAACTTTGCTCATGCTAAAGCTCTGCTCTGCGCATTTACGAAGTCACTTTTATTCGTAAGTAGATATAATTGTCATGTATTGTTATTCCGATAGAAAGCAATCGAAAAGTGTTTCAACTTTTTCTATAAAAGCACAGGATCTTTCGGATAACGATGTCAAATTTTTAATTTAAGCTGATTTTTAGGAACACGAAATATTGTTTTAATTCAAGAATCGATTATAAGTTACGAAATACACCTTTTATAGGAAATAGAAAACGTTGTTCAATTTTTCGGCATAGAAATACTAGTAATTTCTACAAATTTCATCCATGTATTTATAAAACGCATTTCGTTAAAGTATCCATCAGATTTGCTTATTGTGAGAGAAAAATATTTACATCTTTTTAAGGAAAGGAAGTATATTTTAATTGATACCAAACTTCTCTTTTGATAAGATAGAATGTAAATTTCCATAAAATTAATTATGTGAACGGGATGAATAGTTATTTTCGCGTACGAAATTTTAAAAAATCAGATATTACTTTTAAAACAAATTTTAAATATTATGCAATTTTTTTCGGTATCGGGCTCGGGCGGGCCCGAACTCCGAAAAGAGAGCCCGAACTCATCTCTAGTGAGCACTGCATGGTGAGTACTATGTTCTCCTCGTTGAATTTTTAAAAAGAGATATTCTCATTTAAATTTAAACCAGGAAGTGCTTTAAAATTAGAAATTAATTTTGCTTTTACTAAGTCATCATCAACTGTTATTATATTTCAAATAAAGTGGAGAGTCAAAATACGTCCATTAGAATTACTTTTAAATATACACTACAAACACTTTTTATTTTGCTTAAAAGACGTCAACATAAACCTTAAAGATTTTAAAATTTACATGTTTCGATTTCTTCATCAAATCGGCATCAGAATATATACAGGTATATATTCTGAGGACGATTTGAGGAACAAATCGAAACATGTAAATTTTAAATTTTAACATCTTTAAGGTTTATGTTGACGTCTTTTAAGCAAAATAAAAAGTGTTTTTAGTGTATATTTAAAAGTCATCATCAGTCATAAAACTGTTAGTTGTCTCCTTCAGTGCTCAGAGACAATTCTTTCCATACGTAGGACATGTTTAATTACGGTACGCATATTTAAACAAATGTGCTCTTTTTTATAAGCTAATAAAAAGTTATTTTTCTATTCACTGTGACGTCACGGTAATATTTTCCATCAATTTAAAATTTAATTGAAAAGCAGCGAGCGAAACTTTCTATGTATCCACTCCAATCTGACAATGAAATGAATTACTTGAACAATTACAGTGTAATTTATTATAAACATAGATCTTAGTAAAACAAAGTCAATAACGTGGCTTGATTTTTAAAATTTTATGTGTGGCCTGAACAATTAAAGGCCAAAGTTCTAATACAAAACAGGGAGATAAAATAAGATGGAGTGAGCGTTGGCAACCTTTTTTTTGAAGCAAAAATAAAGTCACGTGACAAGCAGTCATAAAATATTAGATTTTATTCATTTTAATGTTCTCTAAGTTTTCTAAGTTTAGTTTTGATGTTTCGTAGACATTTTCTTCACTGTTTGAACGTAACAAAATATATGCTTGTCGAACAACAAACTGGATTTCGACAAAAATCCAAATAACCTAAACTACTAAATTATGAAACAAAAAAGTTTCTGATTAAACTGAGAAGGGAAACATTTATTCAAAAGAAAATAGAGATTGAAAAATCTAAAAAAAGAATATATTTAACAAATTACTTTCACTGTGAATTATCCTACGCCAAGAGTAATGAAAAATTTCCAGGTTTGTAAACTCCACTTCTAGGAATCCTAACACACATGACACACATCTGTTTAAATTTTTAAGGCTCCCCAGAATGAGGAAGAGCAATCTACCTTATCTCAAGTTTATTGGCTGAAAATCCTATAAAGGAACTTTCTCCAATTAACTCGAGGAAGTCGTTTATTCCAAAGCTACGCATCTTAGATTTATAATAAACTCTGTATGATTTTAAAGAAAAATTAAACTTCACAAATTTCAATCGCTCACACAATCAATCTAAAACTTGATTGATATTTTATTTTTCTCCCCTTTCTTTGTACAGTTATACAGTATTTTCTTTTGAATTTGAAGTACGGTAAGTTCTGTGAATCCATACGCACAGGCTATTCTGCTACGCTTCAATTACGAATCTTTAATTGAGGATTAATAACTAATTCATAACCAGTGGACCCGTGCGAAGATTTCGCACTGCATTTTAATATTTTTTAGATGCAAGTTTTATATATATATAAAAAGGACTAAAAATATCTGCAAACAACATTAGTCAAGCCAGAATATCGTCTCATTTATCCCATCAAAGTTACAGTAAAACCTGATCGCTGATAGCTAAGGCAAATATATATATATATATATATATATATATATATATATATATATATATATATATATATATATATATATGTATATATATAATTATAATATCTATGAATTTCAAAAAACATATCAAGTTCTATTCTACTTAAATCTCCAAAGAGATAATCAATGATACTGTGTATACAGAATACCACATAGCTAATAATTAACATGTGCAAACATAATATTACCATAGCTGATGCTTAAATGGTAATTGGCCAAATTTTACTCATACCAAAAGAATATTGAAAAAAGAAATAGAGAGAAAGGGGAAAAAAAATTATAAATTGGAGTTGCAATTAAGTAAACACAAATGGATTAACAAATTAAATATGAACCATACACAATGGAAAATTGGACCACATGAGAATTAAATATGAATTGGACATGGAAAAACACATGCACATGTACTCATCAGCCTGGATGCACCCACATGTGTTTTAAATAATAATTCAGTATATATACCGGGTGATTATAATTAAAGTTACGATATCAAAAATCGATAATTTTAAAACTACTGGTCAGAATGACTTGATATTTTAGCAAAACAATCGTGAGGCAATGGAATTTTGTTTGGGGAAGGAAAAAAATAGTTCAAAAATGTACCGATAGATGGCGCTGTCAGGGTTCAGATTGTCTGGAGATATGCAAATTACTAATACGTGGCAACTATGGGTACCTGAAGAATGTTGTTTACAGCGGGCGCATTGAGAATCTAGCCGACTTGAAGGCAAGAATCACACACCACACCCATTGCATCAGTACAGATACCCTCCGATCTGTTGTGGAGCATGCCGTTTTACGCTTCCAATTAATAGCGGAACAAGGCGGAGGGCATATCGAACAACTTATACTTTAATCATCAGTAAAGTGTTTGTTCCATAAAGCTTTTTTTTTTTTTTTTTCATTTTTTGTCATTATTTCTGTTGTCGCTGTAAACACGTATTCTTGTCTTTTCGCTAATACATTTTTAGTAAATCCCTGAACTCTATTTTTTTCCTTTTGGCTAACAACATTCCTGTAATTAAATAATAAATTTTGGGTTTTCCCCCCCTGATATTACCCTGACAGCGCCATCTATCGGCACATTTTAGAACTATTTTTTTCCTTCGCCAAATAAAATTCCATTGCCTCACGATTGTTCTGCTAAAATATCAAGTGATTCTGACCAGTAGTTTAAAAATTATCGATTTTTCAAATCGTAACTTTAATTATAATCACCCGGTATATATATATATATATATATATATATATATATATATCGTATTTTAACTGCATTAGACGATAACATCATCTGTTCATCTGTTACGGGAAAAAACATGGGACAAAGAAAAATAAATTAAGCATTCGAATTTAAATTTTTCTCTTTAATCATAAATATAAAATAAACCCGTGCAGCAATCTTTATTTAACATTTTTTTTTTTTTTTTAATGATTGCTGAGCACGATATAATGCGGTATTTTATTTTTGTGGCAACATTAATTTGAGGAAAACGTTTCATTTCATTTATGAAAACAATGACGATTTAATTTTTAATTAACAGCAAATTTTAATCAGAAAACATGTTTTAGGAAAATGTATTTGTACTATGTCAAAAGTTCATTCAAAATCCTCTCATATGGTATATCATTTGTCAATCTGCATTTCGTATATTCTTAGAAAAAGGGATGTTGACAGGAGAAATAATATATACGATTTCCTTACGTATATGTTTAAAATAAGAATGCTTTCGCTACAAACAATTCAAAAATATACGATTGCATTCTTAAGAATAAAAGTAGTGGCAAATAACAACAATTTTTCTTACTTAGTCCTAGCACATCTGTCAACAATATTTAACACTATCTGCATTTAACTTAAAAGGACAGTTATAATTTCTAAAAAACAAGTGAATTATTCGGATTTTTTTTTTACATTAAGAGAATAGGGAAATACATTATTTCTATGAAATTGTCACTATTGTTACTAAGTGGAAAATGTAATTTGTATTTATGATATGAATTATTTTTACTGTATATTTTGCATACAAAACATACGTTTTTTTAAAATCTAAAACTCACACCGTAAATATCAAAAAGTAAAACTTTGAATTCACATCGTCTAGTACAGCCATATTCAACCTGCGGCCTGGCCCAGAGACATAATCAATAACCTCTATTTATTACTTTAATTGAGATGTGTATAAAAAATTTTAAGACCTTTACTGTTATTTTATATATTTTCATGGGGAGACAAAAACTGTCCTGTTATTTAAAATTATCTTAAATACCGTTTTCTTAGTCAAAAGTTCTTTTTATATGTAGTTCTATTTGTGCTACAGTGGTATATACATTTCTTAATCCTCAACACTAAAGCAATATTATTCCAAATTTATTACATTTGCACTATACATTTTTACACTTAAAAAAAAAGTTTTTGTATTGAGAAAACGATTAATTTATTAAAGCAAATCACCTTATTATTTTCTTTAGAACTTTGAAATGCTGCATCGTTATATTATTACGCTTAACTAATAATACTTATTAGGGTTGAACATTTACCGAGGAAAAAATTAGCAGCAAAATGTTTTATACCACTATTTGTACATAATTTGCAATTGAAATCTATCACAAAGTTTGTTGTTTGGAAATAGTGGTATTTAAAGTTTTGGTAATATTTATTTTTCGACAAAAGTTCAATCTTACTGAATATATTAACTTTATTATATAGGTTTGTTATATACTACTTTTTTTTAATCTTACTATTTAAATTACCCCTTTTATACATTACAATATAATTGTGTTGCGACCCGCCGAACGTTCAAAACATATGTTTGCGGCCCGCGAGAAAAAAAAAGGCTGAGTATGGCTTGTCTAGTAGGTGAGGTTCTAATTACTGTCTCCTCTCCTTCTGTTTTTCTATGTAAATTTATGCATTATGCTACCAGATATTATAAAGAACTTTTTGCAGAAGTTCCAAGTTCGTTCGGTGCGTAACATAACTACTAACATGTTCATGTTCATGCTTTATCAGTTACAGTTATTGTACCGGGGATGTCTGACAATAGTTACAGGCGTACATCGGATAAAGCATCTTCGACATCTACTAAAGAGTTTGGTATATTGCTGCTAGTCAATAGGTCACTCACAATGTTGAGTATAATCAATATCAATTATATAGTTTTAGAAAGATCCATCACAGATATCCTTCGCAGCTTTCCCTGATATAAGAAGATTTTCCTAGTTATATTTATAGGAAAAATGTAATAAAGAAAATTTTAGAGATTTGAGAAAAATCTCCTTATATCGGTGAAATTTTAGTAAAAGTAGCAATACTAGACCAAATACTTGGGAAAAAGAGTATTTTTATTCTACTTTAAAATATTTTGCAAAGAAGAGTGTGGAAGGAATTCAAAATCTTATAAACCAATGTAAAAAAATAAGTAAATTTTATTCTATACAGTTATCAGATTTCAATATTTATCGTCAGCCAGAATAACAAGTGGTAACCCAAAAAGTTTTTATTAATCTTCTGATTCGGCCTTGCGTTTGTGCATACAAGAATGAGCTTTTACCTTGTTTATGTGGGTAGAGCATAGCAATGTAATATTTTATAGAAACATTAAGGATGAAAAACCTAAAAACCATAGTAGTACAGATGTCGCAGACGCACCGGGGTTTCTTTTTTGGCGCCAAAATAGTGATTATTTGCCTGGCGTGGTAACCTGGTGACTTTTGCATCGTATAGCAACTAGATATTTTATAATAAAATGAAATGTGCATGCAAATAAATTAAAAATGAAATAATATAAAAATAATTACTAAATAAAATTAAATACATGTATGTTTGTTAAAAATAATGTGTTAAATAAAATTGTGTGTAATAATAAAATTAAATTTGTGTGTTTTAAAATGAAATTATAATACAGTTATATTATAAAATAAAACTAACATGTTTGCGCAAGCTAGGCTTAACAGGTATTCGAAAATGGGGTTTTCTCGCCAAAATAGCACCACCAGGAAAAAAAAATAAAAAAAAATTGCCAAACCTGGTGCGTGTACGATATCTGCTCCCTAACAATAGTCAAGCCAGAATATCAGCTCATTTATCCCATCAAACTTACAAAAAGGTACGCGCAAGAAAAAAAAAAATAATAATAACAATCGTAATTTAACTGCATTAGACGATGACATCATCGCTTAAAAAAACAAACAAACATGGACAATCCATGGTATTTTTTTTTCCTAAACATTGAAATTTGAAAATTGTTTTTTTTATCATAAATATAAAATAAACACGTGCGGAAATGTCACACTTTATCTTTTTTTTTCTATTATTTTTTTATAATCATTGTTGAGAGTGACATTATCCGGAATTTTATTTTTGTGGCAACACTGATTTGAGTAAAACTTTTCATTTCAATAATGAAAACAATGCCGATTTAATTTTTAATTACATGTTTTAGGAAAATGAAAGTGTACTATGTCAGATGCCGTTTCCAAAAACCTTTCGAATGATACCTCATTCGTTGTTCTGCGTAGAAATTCATAGAAAAAGGCATGTTGACAATATAAATAATTGTTGAAAAATTAGTGATTTTTATTAGTAATTGTTATCTATTGCTCAATTGTTATTATTATTATTTACTAGATTTGAAGGAAACGCTTATTCAGGTTTATAACCTGTTAAAAAATTTAATGTAATGGTTTTTACTATTAGGAGTAGAGGTAGTTTTCATAATACTTCACTATACCCAAAACAACGACAGTAATTCTCGTCTGAAAAATATTTTATCAATAATAGACAAATTAATCAAAAAATCAGCTATGCAAAACAATCTATACTAATAAAATAAAGTTTCGCTCTGTGTGTGTGTGTGTCTGTTGGCGATGGCTAGCAAAATCTAGCCCACCTACAAGTCTGTAAATTTAGGTGTGGATAGTCCAAGGTCTGGCCATGTGCACCTGAGTCTCAGAATTTTAATATTTTGATAATTACCCAAGATATTAATTAGTTTCTCATTAACCATCGCTTCTAAAATATCATCTTTTAAATCAAAATGGCGAAAGAAACGGACAGGTGCATTGGATTTGGGGCAGTATTCTGCCCTCATCGGAAAGGGTGACTTTCTCGTAATGCACCGACGAAGTGATAATTTCGCATTCTGCCCCTATCGTCTCGGAATTCGTTTCGGTATTTGGGGGTTGTTTTGTGGGAATTTCTCCGACTGCTTTAGGCAGCCGGAAAGCCTCCGCTTTGTCGTTTTAAGATGGCGCGCGTATAAGCAGCGCTTTTGTATATGAGAATACAGTTCCAAAAGACAGTGTTTTAGAATAGGTACATTTTCTAATGAATACAGTTTACACGAAATTTTTAAACATAAATTATTTTTCAGTTAAAATTTATTTTAATACTATTTTGAATTGTAAATAATACAGTATTATACACACGTTAGGAAAATAAAAATAAAAGCCCTAATCCAATAGTACTATTTAAATTATAATTAGTAAAAAGTTCACTAGATTGGAAAAAAGTTTTTTTGCTCACGAAATTATTTTTGCATGTTACGAGAAAACAGTTTTACACTACCGATGGAAATTATATACTAATGAAATTTACCTGATTTGTCTTGCACTGTCTTGCATATGTATGAAATATAGTGTCTGAGTCATAATACATATAAAGATTGAAACATATTCTCTATTGAAAGCTAATAAAGGAAAGCATTACTTCTTATTTCGTTGACAGTTTCCAAAATGTAATTAACACATTTCGTTAAAAAAAAAAAAAAAAAAAAAAAAAAAAAATCAATTTAATGAAAGATTTTGCCAACATTAAAAATTTTTAGTTTAAATCATATTTCACAAACAACATTAAAAATGTATATAGATTAATTATTCACTAACAGCATTAAAATTTTCCAACATCTCATAACATAGTTAGCATAATCAGGGGTCTGTCCAGACTTTACTCCCTGGGTCCTGCCTTTGTAAATTATGAACAGCTTTTTACATTAGTGAAAAATCTAGTCATAATTTTGTGAATTTGAAAGGATCGTCCTATTCAGGTTCTTGTTTAAACATTTTTAAGAAGATATGTGTATGTAAAATATGAATACTTATATGTAAAAGTGACAGCCAGATTTTACCTTTAAATTATTAATTTTATGAAAAATTCAGTTTTTAGAGGAAAAGTTTTGTGAAAGATTTTTTTAAACACAAAGAATTTTGTCAAGAGTCCGTGTTAAATGTAAAAAGTTTTGTGAAGGGTCCTGTTTTGAGATGAAAGAATTTTGTGAAGGGTTTAATTTAAAATTTAAAAAAATCCCTGACGGCTCGGCCTACAGGCACAGGTAGATTTCGAAGACGCAGACCTTGGGGCACCTGTTTGTTGGAAATTGCGGAAGAAATAACCTTTTTTGCCATGATGCCACAGTTGGGACCGCCCACTTCGAAATCTAACTTGTTTGCAGGCGGAGCCGGCAGGGATTTTTTTGTTTTTATTTATTTATTTATTTATTTATTCTGCTATAAGGGTTGGTCCTATAAAAAACTTGTCAATATAAAAGTTTTAGATAATATTAAGAAGAAGAATATATAATAACCTATATTATAACCTATATAATAATCTATATTATAACCTATATAATAACCTATATTATATAGGTTATAATAATAACCTATAATAAATTTAAGAGGATTTGCTATCTTGTGAATTGGCGAAGTTATGAATTTTTTTCTTCTAACCCCCTCCCCTTTTCCCATCCCTTGGGGCCAATTTTAATGATATCAAAAATCTGTCATACATAAATTTTCGGTCATTTCCTAGAAGTAATAATAACTTTAAACGGATTCGATACGTATCATAATTAAGAAGCTACGGGGGTTTTCTGTTTTCACTAGAAGCCCCCCCCCCCACCCCTGGTTTGACTGTGCCCATTAACGAACTTGACCGAGGTTTTATGCTCCTTGATTTTATGTATCAGTTTGGAAGAGATTTGTTCAGAATTATTGAAGTTATCGTTTCCTTAAAAAAGTGACACACACACACATATATATATATATATATATATATATATATATAAAGTTTTGAACTGGGGGTGGTTTTGGGTTCTAGGAGTCATGAAATAAAAAAAAAAAAAAATCCAACTTATAATAATATAATAGGTAGTATTTCTTACGAAATCTACCTAAAAAAAGTGTGAAGGGTTCGGTTTTGAAATTAAAGAATTGTGTGAAGGGTCCTGTTATGAAATAAAAAAAATTGTGTGAAAGGTTCTTTAAAGGACCCAATTTCTTCCTAAACAGATCCCTGATAATTTACTAATAAACATAATAAAAAAGGAGGGGGTTGGCGATATTTTAATGCAACCGGGCTGTGTGTAATAGATTTAAAACATGTTAATACACAATTAAAAACCTCATCATTATTAATCACCCACTAGAAAAAAAAAAAAAAAACTCGCTTCCCGAAAGTTTTTGTTGCATTTCATAAGAAAATATAATATATATATTTAAACAACCCTGTATAGCTATAGAATTTAGATAAACACCTCATAAAAATGTTATTAGTTTTGAAATATATTTACTGCCCTCATACTTATGCAGCATGTAGTTCAAATTGTGGAAATAAAATACATTATTTGCAGTATATACATAATGTAATTCTATTTTTTAAATGAAATGTAAAAGGTGTATTACACGAGAAAAAAAAAGAGGGGTGGGGAAGGGAAAGTGTCATATGAATATGAATATTTCATTTCAATTGAAAATATTTATTTAATTTTAAGTCTAAATCACAATAAAAAATGCGCAAGAACAATTCATATTCACTGAATAAATATATAAAAAAAGGGGGGGGGAGAGAGGGAAGTGTCACATGGCTACGAATATTTAATTTCAATAGAAAATGTTTATTCAATTTCAAGTCTGAATCACAATGAAAAATGGGTAGAACAATTCAAATTAATTGAACAGTAAAAAATATATATACATAATTTATAAATTAGCAATAAAGCCTTTGCTGTATGTCATCAGAATATGTAGTATTTATTTTAAAAACAATGTGTATTTATGTAATATAGATAGATACCGCATAAAATATTCATAAAATTTGGTGTATTCTCCTTTATTTCATCAAAATATTTAAATATTTTTCCAAAAAGTCCCATCAGTAATTAGTATTTTAAAATTATTTCTTTATTAATATTTATAAATAAAATTTTTCATTGACTTTTAAATAATTCCCGCAAATTTAACTACGAAAAAAAAAATTCCGCCACACTAAAAAAAAAAAAATCAATATCCCGAAAAAAAAAAAAATTAAAATATTGTATAACTAGGAGCAGATTTTCTATTCTCTATCTGCCTATGATTGGTGATAAAATCAACCATGATTTAAAATTATTGTTCTCTTAGATCTATTTATTATCTGCTGATCCAAGGATTTTTCTTTTTTTTTTTCAAATTAAGTAAACGAGACGAATCTTTTTTTCCCTTTTTAATAGCATCGCAAACACCACAGTAAAACACGCGTTCACATCTCGCGTAAATAAACAAACCAAGCGTGACCTTGTATTTGATTGGTCGAAACATGTTAACTCGAACGCAGTGAGTTTGAAGATCACTCGCGAATACCGATCGGAGGGCAGAATTGCAAATTCTTGAATCTCGTTATGAATTACGTTAACGTTTGTTTCCCCGTCGGCTTCTTCCGTTGAGGGCAGAATACTGCCAAGGCGGAAATGAACGAATTCGAAATTATTTTACTAATTAACGAATTTTAAGAAAACTAATTCAGATATCAATTTGAAAATTTCTGAGCATATGTAAAAAAATATTCTGCATCAGACTATGTGATTTTTGAAAAATTCGGTCTGTATTTTTTTTTTAATTTATGCAAAAAACTGCCAAAAATCTGCCGGTGCCAAGTGAAAACGATCCGAGAAAGTTTCAGACAGGGATCTGCTTTCATTAAAAACTGAACTACAAAGAGATCTGTTTCTCGGGCCGATCCCTCCATTTAGTTTGCGAAAATGAAAGGAAATAATTGCCAATTTTTACTAATGAACAAAAATTTAGGTTACTAATTAAGATATAGATTTGAAATTGAGGTCGGGAAGGGGTGTCATCTGCCCTGCTATTTTAGCGTAGCGTCTTCGTTATGTTCTAATTGTCAGAAAAATGCAATTCTTTTTTTTAATGATCGCGTTAATGTAGGTGACGGTGGTTCTCTTGAACAAATTATTCATTATATTTGCGGGTATCGGGAAGGAGGGGGTTAACGCCTTTCTCTGAGATTGTAATTATCCGGGCAACGCCGGGCGGGTTAGCTAGTTTTTTAAGATAATAAATATTATTATCGATGGTATAAATTAGCAAAAATACTATAGATAAAATAAAAAGACGATATTAATTTTTTTACACCAAAAGTAAAATATAAGTTTTATTGTTATAATGTTTTTTTTTTTTTTTTTTAAAGACTATAGGTCAATCTGGAGATGATAGACTACTTTCGCGTGCCTACAGAAATTTCTCACCTCTTATCAATAAGTTTGCTCAACCAATCACAAATGATTTAACAGTTGAAAATACTTTTGAAACAGATTTTTCCCATTAAATTGATGGCTATAGTCTGCTTAGCTCTTTTGAAAAAGAAAAAAAAAACTACAATTTGAATACATTAAAACAAATCACGTGTGGTTGAATTGGAAAGTCTGCATTTAGTATTGCCCGAATAAAATAACAATGACAAGACAGTAAAAATATTCAACTCAACTCCGTAAAATTGAATTTTGAATATACAGGGTGATTCATAAAAGATGGGCAGAACTTTAAGGGGTTATAGTACACTTAAAGACAAATAATATTAAATAGGAGACTAAGGGTCCCAGACGTATTCCCAAGGAGATAGGGGGCATTAAAGTTTAGGGTCCGAAATTTCAAATGATTATAAAACATGGAAAAATTGGTCGATTCGTTTGCGGTTTTTGCAAAAAATTTTCTTTATGCCAGTATTTTCTTGAAATAAAATTTTAAAGTTCAATTTCAAAAAATGCCGATAGGGGGCGCTTTAGACTTTGGAGTAACAAAAAACTATTTTTTAACGTTATTTTTTGTATTTCTTTAAATGATTTCGAAAGCTTAGACTTAAACTTAAATTTTGATCTAAAAATCTGAGTCCTAACGAGTAGTTAAGTAGCGTAAACTGAAATTTGAAATTTGAAACCCTTCTCCCCCCAGAACAAAAATCAGTTATTCCCGATCTTTGTGTCGTAGATTAGGCTCTAACTACTGCCGCGTTTTGCTAAAATTATTCTTTATGTCAGTATTTTCTTGAAAATAAATTTTAAAGAAAATTTTCAAAAAATTCCGATAGAGGGCGCTTTAGACTTTGGAGTAACGAACAACTATTTTATACCGTTATTTTTTGTGTCTCATTAAATGCTTTCTAAAGCTTAGACTTAAACTTAAATTTTCAGCTCAAAATCTGAATCGCTGAGCGTGGTTCAGTAGCGAGGGGAGGGGGTTCAAATTTCAACTTCTGAACATAGTTCAGTTTGCAGTACTTAACCATGCCCAACGATTCTGTGCTGTGATACGAGGCAAAAATACAACTTTCGTCAAGGACTGCATAGTCGGAATTCACTCATAAAGGCACTGGCACAGTTGGAAACGTCGCTCATGCAAACGTTAAAGCTCCATTCCTGACGCTAGTCACCGGGTGAAGAAGGAAACAGAAAGTATGCAAATGTCAAATGGGGAAGAAGAAGAACACGTATGCAAAATTTCGACACGATTCAGGCATAAAAACCACTGAACGGTGAGTCAAGTGTAAGTCGCTGTAGTAATGAATCGGAAGATGGTGCCCTTCACGAATAAAGAAAAGGCTGAGATGCATTTAATTTACGGAGCGGCAGATGGAAATGGTGCAGAGGCACAACGAATGTACGGAGAGCGATTTCCTAACAGGCGGTTGCCTAACCGCAAAACTTTCGAGCGCTTGCACAGACAGTTGTGTGAGACGGGATCATTTCTCGCTTCCCAGTCGAATGCAGGTCGTGCAAAAAAGGACGAATCAGTAGTTGTTGCAGAAGCCATTCTGGATGTAGTAGCGGAGCAGCCAAGTACAAGTACACGAACAGTGGCTAGCCAGGTGGATACCTCACAGTCCACGACTTGGAGGGTACTGAAGGATGAACATTTGCTCCCGTTTCATGTGCAACGAGTCCAGAAACTGTCTCCAGGGGATTATCCAAATCGTATTGAATTCGCCCGCTGGTTTCTGCAGCAGAACGCGCTAAATCCACATTTTGGACGAACTGTGCTTTTCACCGATGAATGTACCTTCACACGTGAAGGTACATTTAACACACACAATGCACATGTATGGGCGGATGTCAATCCACATGCTACGTATCCACATGCTCATCAGAGACGCTTTTCCATCAATGTTTGGGCAGGAATCCTCGGAGACCACCTAATCGGACCGTACCTTCTTCCTGAACGCCTCAACGGTAAAACATACCTCACATTTCTGCAACATGTGCTGCCAGACCTGTTAAACGTTGTTCCTCCACGCATCCGGCGGGTCATGTGGTTCCAGCACGATGGAGCGCCAGCCCATTACGTACGAGACGTCCGCAACTATCTGGACATCACATTTCCGAACAGATGGATTGGTCGAGGTGGTCCTGTTGCTTGGCCTGCTCGCTCGCCAGATCTTTCACCCCCTCGATTTCTTTTTTTGGGGACGATTGAAGGCTCTTATGTATGAGACACCCATTGAATCCCCCGAGGAACTGGTCGCCAGACTTTCCGCCGCTGTAGGGGAAGTGCTCGAAAAGCCTGATGTTTTCGCGAATGTTCGCCGTTCCATTCGTCGCCGTTGTTCTGCGTGCATAACCTCTGGTGGTCACAATTTTGAACATTTATTGTGATTACATGTTAATAAATATGCTTTGGTAACATAATCCTAATTTGTGTCTTTTTACCTCGTATCACAGCACACAATGTGTGGACATGGTAAACTGAACTGTGCTCAGGAGTAGAAATTTCAAACCCCTCTCCCCAGAAACTTAACCACGTCTAACGATTCAGATTTTGGGCTGAAAATTTAAGTCTAAGCTTTAGAAAGCATTTAATGAGACACAAAAAATAACGGTATAAAATAGTTGTTCGTTACTCCAAAGTCTAAAGCGCCCTCTATCGGAATTTTTTGAAAATTTTCTTTAAAATTTATTTTCAAGAAAATACTGACATAAAGAATAATTTTAGCAAAACGCGGCAGTAGTTAGAGCCTAATCTACGACACAAAGATCGGGAATAACTGATTTTTGTTCTGGGGGGAGAAGGGTTTCAAATTTCAAATTTCAGTTTACGCTACTTAACTACTCGTTAGGACTCAGATTTTTAGATCAAAATTTAAGTTTAAGTCTAAGCTTTCGAAATCATTTAAAGAAATACAAAAAATAACGTTAAAAAATAGTTGTTTGTTACTCCAAAGTCTAAAGCGCCCCCTATCGGCATTTTTTGAAATTGAACTTTAAAATTTTATTTCAAGAAAATACTGGCATAAAGAAAATTTTTTGCAAAAACCGCAAACGAATCGACCAATTTTTCCATGTTTTATAATCATTTGAAATTTCGGACCCTAAACTTTAATGCCCCCTATCTCCTTGGGAATACGTCTGGGACCCTTAGTCTCCTATTTAATATTATTTGTCTTTAAGTGTACTATAACCCCTTAAAGTTCTGCCCATCTTTTATGAATCACCCTGTATTTATCAAAAAATGTGTAAAAAAACCACATCTCTTCCATTGAGAAATTAGAGCGACGAGTGAGCACCTGCATGGTAGTAAGTTGACAACAATAAAAGTTTCCACAAAAAGCACTCGGTAGTGCCCGACCATTATGTGTAAAATATTCCAACTGGTGAGCAATAAAAAAATTAATAAATAAAAACACATAGGCAATCACTTGACGTTTGTTTTATTTAAAAACAGAATATACAGTAGACTCCCGACATGGTTAAAAAATACTCCATAATAAAATTAGGAATTACTTTGCAAAGATCTTCTGACATGTCCTATGCCGTCTCAGAAGTCTATGCCAAGTGCAAGTAACAAAGAAAAGTCATATTGCTTTGCTTATTACTAATATTAATATGTTATATTATATTGCCATTTAAAAAAAATAAAAATAGCAATATAACACGATAGTATACCGGTGAGATAATATTTGGTGGAAACTGCATCCGGTGAGAGATTCAATGCGACCCGGTGTGATACAAAATTGTGGAATAAATATAATAAACACTTTTCTTTATACTTTTTCTGACATGAGTAGTTTTATTTAAAAACTAACAATTTATGCTCCGTTACAAAGAAAGTCGTGAGCAAATATTTTCAGCTATTAATATTTGATCTAAAATGCTCAGTGCTTCAACAATTTATAAAAATATTATATATTGAATAATATTCTTATAGTAATTTGCAATCATCATTCAATATTATAAGTATTACTAGGAAAGTTTAATTGAATATTTAAGAAATATGCTTGATTATCGTTCATTATTATTATTTTTTTTTTAATTTCTATTATGTTTTAACTTTTTATAATTTACATTTTTAAACTAAAAATTATTATTAGGATTAATTTAGAAAGATGTTGTTCAAATAAGTCTTGTAAAAATATGTTAATTTTATTTGATTACAACACAGAATTGAGTCAGTTAATTTCACTTTCATTTACAAGTATTACAAAATGAAGAGAAACTGTATTCAGCTGTATTCTGATTGCCATAAGATAAAAATCCGGCAAGGTACAAAAGAGGAACATGTTTTTAATAGATTAGCTCCTCCCACCGGTATAACGCCCTATGATACAAAAATGTATGAAAACAAAGTACAGTAAACTACCGACTATCCGGCCCAATGCGGCGGAAGGGCAGGCCGGATAATGAAAAATTCTGATAGGTCGGAGTTCTATAAATACCCATACCCTGCCATCCCCTACCATTAAAAACACACTTTTTATACCAAAACACGCTCTTATTCGAATAAGAGATATATATAATATATGATCATATTTTCTGATTTCTTAATACAGGCCGTTACTTTATAAATGTTTGTTATGTACTCTACTGTACGCTTTAAAAAGTTATTACATAAAAAAGGGAGTCTAAGAATAAATATATTAATATATTATATACACGATTTAAGATAAATTTTATAATGTCTATCTTAATTGCAGGAAACATAAAATCATTTATCCTGTACAGTATCAATACAGTATATACAGTCTTAATGTCAACAAAGCTTAACGTAAAACGTAAGCCTAATAACAAAGTGGCTTAATCTTATTTTACTGTGCATTGATTACACAAATGTGAAAAGTTAAGTTTAAGATAAAAGAGTCGAAACTTACAGTTTTTAGCGTTTGACAGTATTTTATATATGACTGCTTTTCCCCTTTAGCCTTGTTTAGTGTCGGAAACAGGGCCTGATTACCGACGGGGCACACTTACACCAGTAAAATTTAATAGAAATTTTCGTCTTATTAAAACGCCCTATTGATGCAAAGTTACTACCATGAATAAAGGAAATATTTCAACTCTTTTTTACTGGTGGAAGTGTGCCCCCATTGGTAATCAGGCCCTGGTCGGAAAAATGGCAACATGGATGATTGCAGAGGCACAGGGATGATCTTAGTAGACACAGGACGAATGCCTTGACAAAACTAATTTCCTAATTATAGTATGAAGAATTCTTTTTAACTAGGCCGGATAGTTATTACACGAGATCCGGTTAGTGGGGAGTCTACTGTATGTTCCTCTTTCTCTTTCGCTCTCTATTTTTGTTGATGTGGAAACACTTGGTATCACAGGATTATTTGGGGCAGTATTAGTCATCTTCCCTAACTCGGGAAATTAAAAAATAACTGAACGATAAAGGGGAATGACACAGTTCTAAAAATTACAAAAAAAAAAAAAAAAAAAAAAAAAAAAAAAAAAAAAAAAAATCTTGCATTTTCTGATTATTTGAAACTTTATAAATGTTCTCTCGCTGCTATTTTTAAAATTTAAAACGCATATAGAACATATCGGTGATTATAATTCTCGTCACACAGTGCACGAACGACAACGGTACTTCTGGAAACAATGTTTTAAATCTGTAATATCTCGGCAACTGTTAAACAGATTTCTTTGACTTTTTAAAAATATTTTTTTATTTATTTTAATGAGAAGTTTATATGTTTTTTAGTCCTTGACGAATGACTTTTTTTTTCGTTTGATTTTTATAAACAAAAGCAAGTCTGCCTTTGAAGGCAGAAGCAAGTCTCGCTTCTGCTTTCAAAGCAGTAGCACGTCTTCTTTGTGCCTGACGAAGAAAGACAAACTTCTTTCGAAAGGCCTAGTGCAATCCTTATTTTATGGTGTTTTTCAGAAGTTTTTATGCTTTTAAAACGAAATTAGAATTACTGGTGAAAATGAAACCTGTCCACTACTTGAAAATTGTCCACCATTTTGTTAAATAAATAGCGTCGGTCAAGGACTAGACAGTTACATACATTTTAAAATGCCTTATTTTTGACTGGTTTCACATGTAACCATTTACACAAATCTTTGGTATCGTGGAACACTATAGAAATGAGTTTGAGCTCTTTTTTCGGTGCCCGAAAAGACAATTTGAAATCAGAGCCCGAAACATTTTGTGCCATCAAAGCCTGAGATCGATATCGAAAGTAGACAATAAAAAAAAATTGTTTCTGTTAAAATATTTTGAAATTGTTTCAAGATTAATTTTCCCATTTAAAAAAAACGAAACTCTGGTCACGGTCTACGATGGCTTCGGCACCGTATACCAGGCATGCTCGTACGCTCCGGAAAATCTTTCATTTCCGCCTTCCCTGTCAGGGGAGCATTCTGTTCAGTGTTGGATTAAGAGGGTGACCCGGGAGAGACACCCCCACCCCCCCAGAAGATTTGAGATTTCATACTTTTAATGGTTAAAAAGTGCATTTTTCCCCAGAACTCTGTAATGCCCCCCCCCCCGGAGCCACAGAAATCCCGCCCGGAGAGAAGTGTCTGAATTCAACACTGATTCTGTTCTAAACAAAACTCTTTCCGAACTAACCTCTGAGACAGGTTCCCGCTGCCTACGACACTGTATAGTAGACGTGCTACAAAATTGAGCTGGTTTGGAGCTTATTCACTGTTTATAAGGCTGGAAAGGGTAACGGGAGGCTGGGAGTTCTCCCCTTCTATAGAATTTGAAAAGCGGTTGTCTTCTGGGGTCGAAAACATATTTATTTTACAACCATATAACAATATTTCTGATGTAATTTTTACACGGGCTGTAAAACCTTTATATTTAGAACTATTCAAAATTCAAAGGGTTTGGACAACAAAAGCTATTTCTTTTATGTTTTCTTACGAGCACTTTTATCACTAATTATGAGTATTTTTTTATCTGGGGTACATTTAAGGTTTTATCACGGGCCCGAGCAACGCCGGGCGAATCAACTAGTTGTTGATAATATCAATTTCTCGGCTTAAAGTAATAATAATGTTTCTATTTTAGTATTCGAATCTGACAAGCTATTTTAGCTTTTGTGCCCTCTCTTTTTTTTTTTTTTTTTTTAGTCTGACTTGTGGTGACTGATATATTCTGAAATATCAAATTTCTTGGGAGGAGGGGGACTTCCTTCCTCCTCTCCTACCCCTCCCCCCCAAATGGTGCCCCTGACCTTAAATAATATTCTTTAAAAATCACTGAACATTTATGTATGTCGCAGTTGGCACAGGGTTTAATTTGCGCCGGAGTCCAGCTTCAGCTTCTCTGTTTTTAGTAAATATTTAAATATTGGGCAGAATTCACCGGAGCTCATAAACACTGCGCTCCGGATCCCAGTACAGTAACGCTTCCAAAAAAACGAATCCTAAATTATAGTTTCCTTTTCCTCTCATCCAGGGCCCGACTAGAAATTTTTTGTGCCCAGGGCACGTTCAGTTTTTTGTGCCCCCTTAGATTGGTTAATTTACTGATACTAGTTTTTTTTTTTTCATTTTGCTACTATCTCGGGATATTGCACGCTTATTCGAAAAGTGTCAACTTAAAAAATTACGTTTTCCGGAAAACTGAAAATAGGAATAAATTTCCAGGAATAAAAATATCATATTTCTTTCTATTATTTATTGAAATGTGCTTTTAACCATAGATTGAGATATATTTTTGTCATTTTATCGTATTAATATCACATTTTTTTCAGTTGTGTTACTTTTCGAATAAATGTGCAATATGATAAAATTGAATGACTTGATAAATACAGTACATCAATTACTGGAAAATAATGATAAGAAGTCTACTTATTAATGATGTTATTGATATTAAATGATTCTCGAACTGATACTGAGTGCAAGCAAAAATCCTAAAAGAAATAAAAACGTTGGCACAATTATGATTTTTTTAATGGAAATTTAGATGAAATTATGAAAAATGTTGTGCCCCTCAGAAATTTCGTGCCCAGGGCATGGGCCCCAGGTGCCCGTGCGATAGTCAGGGCCTGCTCTCATCTCCAATCTTTTGTATCAAAACACTTACGAGGCTAACGAAAAAGTCAGGCTACCGCGGTGCATTCCACTTATCTTTTTTTACAGACCGCTAGAGTGACGTGTGCTCTTTTCGTACACCAGCATTGGTGCATTTGAGCATCACGTGACTCTCGCGGTCTGTAAAAAAAGATACGCACAAAGCACCGCGGTAGCCTTTCTTTTTCGTTAGCCTCGAACACTTATCAGTGACGTAAGGTATCGCTCACGTAAAAGTTGGAGATGAAACAGGCTCCATTTTTATATCAGTCTTTGGGTTTGGGCAGGCTCGTGCTCAATCTGTCTTAAATTCAAAATTTTATTTAATTCTATTTCAAATCATTTTAATGCTATTTTGATCAGAATAAAGAGTAAACAGAAATAGTCTTTTTCTTTTCTGCATAGCTGCGAACTATTCATTTTTTGTTTTAACACTATTTCCGAATCATAATCCTGAACTTATTTAATCGCAGAATTCTGCGATTAATTAACGTTAAGATTAGGCAAAGGTTTCTACTTGGAAGTTGTAATGACTAAAAAGTGGAATAGTTAATAACTAAGTATGTGCAGATAGATGTATTTAAAATTTTTATTTTGCTAAATAAAAAACAATGCTTTAACCCCTTCGCGACGAGCGTCTTTTACAGAATTTTTAATCTGCTACCACCGGTTTTTCAAATGAGAAATTTTCACCTAATTGAATCGCAAAAATGCTATGATTAGATAAGGAAAATTTTACAAAAAAAAAAAAAAAGAAATAACTGGTGAGAATAATCGAGGATTCTGAGCATCTTATGCGTCACGTATTCGTGTCGCTTGTCCCCAAGGGGTAAAATTTTGAAAATAATGCATGAAATATAAATATGCAGATTGGAGTGGCGCCGCGGAGAAGTGGGGGGAGGGGAAGAGGGGGGGATACGCTACGGGTGTTAGAACGGCAAAATATTAGAGCTCCTGTACTTTCTTTCTTAGAAATTAAATCCTGAGTTGGCAGATACTGTTAAATAACACGAAGATTAGATTTCGATTTTATAGTAATACTAGTATATAACCCCGTCAAAAATGACGGATTGTCGATCCGCGTTTCATTTTCATAAGACTTCATACAAACAAACAGCATGAAGATTTATTATTGAAAGGTTTGTATTGTAGAAAAATACATTTTAAAAATGACAAATGATTTCTACAAATAAAAATAATGAGGATATATATACACACATATATATATTATACATATATATTTTTTTTACTTAGTATTACATTTCTAAAATAGTTCAACGATTGGACAAAACATTCAAATTAAATATTAACAAATAATCCATGTGTGAAAGTTTTTGTAAAAAAAGTGTTATCAATGAGTTTCTAAACAGCTAGACTCACCACATAACTGATTGTTTGTTTATATAAGCAAAATTAAATGCAAATTACGCTGTACTATGTGTTTCTTATATTTTAATTACGTTTGGTAAGAAATAATCACTTTACAGTTTATGACCCATTATCCCGAAATCCAAAATTCGAAAATTTTCTAAATTAGAAAATTTTTACTAAATTTTTAGATTTTCTGAAATTTTTCGAAAATTTTACCAATTTTTAATTTTTTTTTTAGTCCATTGTGTTTCAATGTCTAATCACTCAAATATTGTTACTTCGGTGGCGGGTGAACACGATCCCCTCTTCCTGAAATTAAAAACAAATCATTTTTCTCTCAAATTTTATTTTAAAATTAATTTATATTACGATTCGTTAGAAACCAAAAAAAAATAGTTATATATTTATTTCATCAGGGGTGATTCGGTTCAAGTTTTCCTAAAAATTTAAGGCATTCGGTTTCGAAAATTTTTGTCTTCTGTCCAAAAATTCGAACATAAATATCTCGAATTTTGAACGATCGTCGCCGGAAAAATCAATTATGTCTATCGTTCACAGAAAAACAGTAGACAATTTCTTCAAATGATTGTGGAAACAACGTGAATTTCGTCAAAGGATCGAAAAAAAAAAAAAAAAAAAACGCAAATTTTATCGCAGGATTGCAATAAAAAAAAAAAAAAAAAAAAAAACGTTTATTTTGTTCACAAATCGCAGAAAAACGCGAATTCCGTCAAAGACTTGCGAAGAAAACACAAATTTCTTCCAAGGACTCCGAAAAAGTGTAAAATTTCATCAATGGATCACAAAAAAAAAAAAAATATATATATTCGTTAAAGGATCGCAAAAAAAATCCTCGAATTTCGACAAATAATCGCGGAAAACATGAATTTTTTCAAAGGGTCGCGAAAAAAAAGACACAAATTTCTTCAAAGCACTGAGAAAAAATTTCTAATTTCGTTAAGGGATCGCGAAAAAAGTGAAGTTTCGTCAAAAGATCGGGAAAAACCGCTAATTTCGTCAAAGAATCTCAGAAAAAACTCGAATTTTGTCAAAGGATCGTGATTAAAAGGCAAATTTCGTCAAAGAATAGCAAAAAACGCAAATTTCCTCAAAGGATCGCAAAAAGAAAACGCAAATTTCTTCAAAGGACTACGAAAAAACGCAAATTTTGTCAACGAATAGCAGAAAAAATGCAAATTTTGTCAACGAATAGCAGAAAAAATGCAAATTTTGTCAACGAATAGCAGAAAAAAACATGAATTTTGTCAAATAATCGTAAACTTAGGAAGGACCCGAAATCCGGAAAATTCCAAAACTCGGAAAGCCTTTTTCTCCCGAAGATTCCAGATAATGAGTTTTTACGATGGAAGCAAATTTCAAAATCCTCCAGTAGATGGCGCCTGTATACTCAATCAACCTCAAATTCTCCCTACGAAATAAATCTCCGCAACTTCTGAAAAAAAAAAAAAACTTGCTTACAGAATTTTTTTTTTACAGAAATGGTGATATATATGTTTTATATGATATAGTTTTTGAAGGTTTTAAACAAAATTAAAATATTTAAAAGCTTTAATATGCTTTTACAAATATTTTAACAGCAGAATCGAATGTAGCATAAATTTTTTAGTAAGCCTAACATGGCGTTTAACTATGGTTGATTCGCAAACCGGAGTGGTCGCACCCGGATGCGTTACAGACAGTTTCTTGCCTTTGGATTTTATTATATGGGAGATGAACAAAAGTGATTAGCGAATCTACAAAAATTTATCGTTCTATTTTCAAGGCGTACTTCGTGCAATGGCAATCCATCCCAAATTATAGTGAAAACAAATTTTTAGTAGCTTAAATTATAATTTGTTAAAAGACTCTTTATAAATAAGGATGATGGTATGAAGATTAAATTATGTAATTTCCATTATAAATGAGAAATTTATTTCAAATCCTAACAAAATCACGCAGGTGTTCAGTAACTAGTTATATAGTATCTTGAACATTTTCTTAATTAAAAGCTAAGAATAACCTAAGAAATAACACTAGTAATTTTTTTAAATAAAGAAATAAAGCATTATTTACTTCCAAGTTAATTTACTATAATTTCATCTGATTATGCCAACCAAGTTTCACAAATATACATTTTTCGCCTTGTTTTTTTTATAGTTTAAATAGATTTTGTATAAAGGACTGAAATGTTCCTTATCATAAAAAAAAAAAAGAAAGAAAGAAAGAAAATGTTAAAGTAAATGACTATCCCTAAGATTCCTTTTTTTTTTTAAGTGAAGCATTTGTAGAATAGCTTTAAAATGCGAACACTAGATGGCAGCAGCAATATCAGCGCAATAGCTACTAGCTATTTAACTTTTCGTTTAACGATTAGATATCGAATATTAAACGAATACAATATCAATGTTTCAGTAATATAAAATCCGAAAAAATTCTATTTTACGTTTTAAAAAATATGGAAATAGTTGCATTATTTATAATTTTTGCAATCTGTTGAATTGTTTTTGCTGAATAAGCATCTTTTGTCAGGCCATGGAGAGAAAACATCTGGTCGTAGATTAGAAACATCTTCCGTATTGGGCGCGGTTTCACCTTGATCTGAATCTGAGGGTAATCATGTTGATAGTGGTTTAAAATAAATAGGTATTGCTATTGTTGGGTGCCGCACGTATTTTATCTGTGTACGCGGTTACTCGATTTTTTTAATAGTTGGTGAATAAACAATGAAGAATTTTTCGTTGCGTTAATTTTTCTTCACAGATTGGGATATAACGTTTTCTTCCATCGATAGATCATCTCTAGCCAATATGAAAACATACTGTTTCTGGATATATTAATTAAAAATGTAATTACCTCTAATTATAATCAAATTTATGACAGAATTTTCTTAAGTGGAGTAATATTTAGTATTTATATATGCAATAAATAGGTACTTTATTAAATGCTATGATATCTACTTTATTAAAAATTACGACGCTAATAAAAGAGAATAAAATATTTTTAATTTTGTTACAATATCCTGAATTAGTCTTTAACAAATTTATAACTCACATTGCTAATCTATTGTTTTTAGAGTAAATTGTTAAATTTAATTAATTTTCGTATTTCTTTTACTAATATTCCTTTGTATTTCTGCTTTTATGTAAGTTGTTAAAATGCATAATATTTTTATAGCATTCATTCTATGAAATAAGAAGGAATATTAAATTAATTAATTTTCGCATTTCTTCTAATAATATTCATTTTTGTTTCTGCTTTTATGTAAGTTGTTAAAATGCATGTATGATGAAATATTTTTATAGTATTCATTCTATGAAATAAGAAGGAATATTAAATTAATTAAATTTCGTATTTCTTCTAATAATATTCAATTTTATTTCTATTTTTATGTAAGTGCATGTATGATGAAATATTTTTATAGTATTCATTCTATGAAATAAGAAGGAATATTAAATTATAATTGAAGATAGTTAATATTTGACTCTAACTGTGGAAATTGGGTTTTATTTGCAATAATTATTATTATATTTTGTTTGTTTATTCATTTTTACAGTGCTCTGCTAAAGTTAAAAAAAAAAAACTTAAATTAAAGATGTAATTACTGCTTATAATAGTGATAAAAACATTACATAATAGGCTTAAATATATATAGCTATACCGGCTTAGATGCTTTACACTCACGCTAAAAAAAAAAAAAAAATTAATCGGTTAAAAAAAAGAAAAAAGTCGCCAAATTTAGGGGATTTTTTCCTTTAATGGCAACCTAGCCATTGTATTAAGTTATTCGTTTGGCGCAGTCTTGGAAATCGCGCCAACCAAACAGTCGCCAATCTTTTGTTTACATTTTAGCGTGAGTGTAACACATCTGTTCCGCTATACCTTTTAATATATATAGAGGACATATGTTTCATGACTTCTTCAAGATCAAAATGATAAAGTATTTTCGCAAAGCTTTAAAAATGATAAACACAAGATCACATGTATATAATGCAAACAGGTGCTTAAATTGTTCAAACTGGAAATGTGAGAATTATTTTTTATTTTATTTTGTAAATCATCCTGTGTCAAATTTGAGGTAATTCAAATATGAAGGGTGATTCATTGCATATGTTCTCATTTCGCAAATATATTTCCATTGATTCACGGAAAATAAACTCTTGATGGAAAAATTATTTTACTATTCTTGAAATCGATAGAAAAGGGCTCTGTTCTATGTAGTTAAGTCTTTTGTGTAATGTTTTTATCACTTTAAGCAGTAATTACATCTTTAATTTAATGTTAACAAGTGATTTTATTATATTATTCGTAAAAATAAGTTAATTTTACATCTACTGCTACAGTAAAAGCTCGACTAACTGGCACGCTTGGGAAGTGCCGATTGCCGGATAGTTGAGCACTACAAAATCTGTCATGGGGGTGCATTGATGTAACAGTGAAAAAGGAAAATGATTTTTTGGCCTATTTTCCTGTCATTCGGAAGTTGATCAAATAATTCTTTTATTATTATTAAATTTGCGTTTGATAAAGTTAATTTTGACAAATTAAAAGTAAAAGTAAACAATATTTTATATTAGGATGTCATTTCTAAATTTACTTATTAATCTTTTATAATGTTACATTATTTATAATTAGACATCTCATAAAGATTTCAAGGTACTTTTCGGTTAGCCGGGCGCCAGTGATATATATACATGTATATATATATACACACACACATACATACACATATCTACGTACCGTACACATATACATACCCATATATATACATATATGTATGTATATACATATGTATTTATATCACTGGTGCCCGGCTAACCGAAAAGTACCGATTTTAATTTAGGTTAGGACTAAGATAATTAACAGATGCTGCTCTTACTTTATGTACTAATAAAGTAAACCTCAACATGAGAAATAACAAAACTAATGAAGTCAACTAATCAACTAGACATTTTTCAAAGGGCACTGTGCTCTGCTCTTTTCTTCCTAAACCATCTACTTATATAATATCATAGTTCATGTATATATATTTTTTTTAAGAATCCTTTTTATTTCTAATTTTCTAGTGCAATTTTAAAATGAAGATTCAACTCAGAATTTGTGCTTATGCCTCCTGTATGAAAATCTGTCCTGCACACTAAATTCAATTCCATCTGTGTTATAAGCTTTAATATAATGTGAGGTATAGTTCTTATATTATTTTAATATGTTGCTTTTTTATTATGAAGGTTTTTGTTTGTTTATTTGTATTGTATATTTCAATATTCTTTTATCAATCTTGCACATTTTTAAAAAAATATTTTGCTTAAAAAATAAATAGTAATGCATTGTACTGAATCAGTGTTCATGTTTTAGTATTGCTCTGTCAACTTCCTGCTGCTTCTTATTTTATATTGCAAAACTACAAATACATATTACTTTTTGATAATTGTTTAGCAACCTTCTTAATTTGTTAAGTCTTCTTTTAATTCCGCTCAAAATTTTGTCTATTTCAAGTAATAAAATGTCTATGCCTTTCTTGCGTATCTTTTTTAACATTTTCTAACCTAGTTGAAAAGTTGTGAATTCGGTTTGTCTGGCTGTCCATGCTGGTTTAGAAACCTTCTTAAATTGTTAGTCATCTTTTAATTCCACTCAAAATTTTGTCTAATTTAAGGAATAAAAAATGTCTATGCCTTTATTTTTTAATACTTTCCAATATAGTTGAAAAGTTGTGAATTCTGCTTGTCTGGCTGTCCATGCTCTAACTCAGCTATGCTCAACCTGCGGCCCGAGACACATAAATCATTAATCCATATTTATAAAATCAATTGATGTGCATTAAAGTATTTAAAACCTTCAGTTTTTTTTTTTTTTTTTTTCCCATAGGAAGACTAAATTTGTCCTGTTATTTAATGAAATTGAAAATTATGTTAAAACATCTTCAATTCCATTTTTCCAATCAAAAGTTCCTTTTGTATGTAGTCCTATTTGTTTGTATACATTTCTTAATCTGCAACACTAATTAAACATTATTCCAAATTAATTAAATTTGCCCTTTATATTTCTACAATTAAAAATAAATAAAGTTTTTGTATTGAGCAAAAAACTAATTTACTAGAGAAAATTTCCTGATTTTTTTAAATTTTTTTTTCTCATTAGAATTTTTAAATTCTGCATTGTTATATTATTATCTTTTATGCTTATTATAAAGCTAATACTACTGCTTTTTAAGCTTAAATGTTTGTTGCTGAAAAAATTAGCATCAACATTTTATTACACCATGTATTTCCAAACAAAAACTTTGCAGCATATTTCTACAATATTTACGATAGAAATTTAGTACAAAGTTTATTGTTTGGCAATAATGGTGTTAAAATTTTTTTGTGACATTTCTTCTGTGACAAACATCCAACATTTCTAATAATATTAACTTTGGTATGCTACATATGTTATGTTTCTGGTTTATTATTATTTTTTTTATACTTTTTTAAGATGCGACCCGCCTAACATCGCAAATATGTTTGCGGCCCACGAAAGTAAAATGTTGAATATGGCTGCTCTAACTCATGTAAATATATTTGGATTATCATGTAAATGATATATTGTTGAGGTTTATCATGGCATGTTTGATAATTGAAAAATTTGCATGTAGAATTTATCATTAATTTACAGAGGCACGTAAGAATTCTGTTACAGTAGTGTCTATGGGCAGTAATTACTGAAAGTGAATCTTTAATTGTGGTATGCAATTGAATTATATATATATATATATATATATATATATTTTTTTTTTTCACATTACTTGGTGTGTCTAAATTCCATAGATCATATATACAGAGTTGCACAAAAGAATTCAGAATGCATATCTACTTATTGAAGGAAGTTGCTGACTAGAGATGAGACGGGCTCAGCCTGACACGGGCTCGGGCTCGATTTTTATACCAGTCTTCAGGCCCGGGCGGGCTTGGGCTCATTCTTTCTGAAACTGACAATTTTGTTTATTCTTATATAGAAAAAATTAAAATAACTTTCTTTTTCTCCTAAAAAATTACATAATCTTTTTCAAATCATTTTAATGCTATTTTGATCAAAATGAATAGAAGAAATGTTTCTAGTATATTAGAATGTTACCTTAAAAAAAAAAAAATGTTGATATTTGCAGATTTATGTGTGGCATTGACGCGACGCAAAGACTGGGTGATAGCACCAGTGGGAAGTGGCGCGAATTTGTTGCTGGAGTTTTGTTTGTGACGGGATATTTTAACATTTATTTTATTTTATTTTTTCAGAGATCTAACACGAAATGAATAATGAATATTTTCTTTTATCTTTAGTCAATCAGCATTAGCTTAAGGTTTGCAAATTTTTAGTCTAATACTGTGTTCGAGTCATAATCGCTCTTCATATGAAAATAACGTTAGTGATTCTATTTTTAATCATGAACTCTGCTCATGCTGCACAGTTACGAAATGACTTTCATTCGTAAGTAGATATAATTGTCATGTATTGTTATTCCGATAGAAGGTAATCAAACTGCGTTTCCACTTTTCCTATAAAAGCATAGGATCTTTCAGATAACGGTGTAAAATGTTTAATTTAAGCTGATTTTCAGGAACACGAAATATTGTTTTAATTAAGGGATCGATTATAATTTACGATATACACCTTATATGAGAAGTAGAAAAATGTTGTTCAATTCTTCTGCATAGAAATAGTAATTTCTTTTAAATTCCATGCCTTTATTCATAAAACTCACTTCGTTAATGTATCCATCATATTTGCTTGTTGGGAGAGAAAAAAATGAGAATCCTTTTAAGTAAGTATATTTTTATTTGCTAGAAAACTTCTCTTTTGACAAGATTAAATGTAAATTTCCAAAAAAATAATTATGTGCTGGTGAGTAACAGTTATTTTCATGTATAAAGTTTTTTAAAAATGGGATATTACTTTTGAAACAATTTTTAAATATTATGCCGGTATCGGGCTCGGGCTGTGATGACACAAAATGTTTCGGGCTCGGATTCTAAAATCGTCGGGCTCGGGCTCCAAAAAGAGAGCCCGAACTCATCTCTATTGCTGACATGGAATTTTTGCCTTCTTGGTAGTATATATCAAATTTATAGACCATATGCATATGCAGGACTGCAGAAAAAAATTTAGATATTTTTCTTACAGTAGATGGTGATTGCTAAAATAAGATTTTTAAATGTTTTATACATTTTCCAAATTGTTTACTTAGTTGTCATCTTTCACTTTATTAAACAGTGAAGTTTTCTTACAGTTTAAGAATATTAAATGATTTAAATTTGGAATAATTAAAATATTGATATTAAATAAATTAATAGAAATTTACTGACATGACGTAACAATCACTGATGAAAGGGGGGGAAATATAAGAAAGTTGGGATCACGACGGATTTGGAAAGCAATGCTATCTGTGACAGAAAGCATGACGACTGTGCAAGATTTTGTGATACCCAAGTTAAATTTTAGTGTTTCACGATTATTCAGAACTTATTGATTGGTCTATTTGCAAGGTTACTTCACTCACCTATATTACATGGAATCCACCCAGAGAGCATTTTGTTTCTTATTGATTCAAAAGCTCTCTCTGAATTGGAACTGAAAACCATAAATATGTTTCTGTGCCACAATCAGTGGAACAATGTGTGAAACTTGTGACTGAGGCTTCTGAAAAAGTATGTGGTGCTAATAGCAGAGACTGTGTTCTAAATTTGTTCAATATAATTGTTTAAATTTAAATAAAGAAAACAATTGAAAAGCATATTTTTCTAAAAATTTTCATAATTTATAAACAATGTACGACCAAAAAGTATTAACCTATTTTAAAATTGATTTTATGTTATGTTTCTATGCATGTGAAGCAATATTTTTATATTATTAGAAGTGATGAGAAAAGAAAAGAAATGAATTTTCATCTTTTATATGATATGTTGTCAATTTTGATAATATTTTTCTAAATTCAATGGCGGTGCACAACCTAAAGATATTAATGAATTTAAAAAAAATGTTTGCATTATTCTTCAATTTTCGAAAGGCAATTTTTACACACTATTAGAAGTAGGTCTGGTTTTTTAAACATTTTCCTCATTAACCCCTGACAAGCACACATCTAAACGATATACCTCTTTAAGCATTGAGGGTGAAAAGTACCCAACACAATTCATTTCCAAATATCTTGGTCCCTAACAAAGCTAGAGAATTTTTTTTTTTTTTTTAATTAAAGCTCAAACAATCCCACATAAAATGGATACAATATTTAATTTATTGGTGTCAATTGAAATAGATAAAAGTACCATCAAAGTTGAAAAAAGTGTCGTTTTGAGATTTTTTTTGTTTTTGTGCCAAATCTTTGATTCTTTTGGACTAAAATATAAAAAGTTATAGTGTTTTGGAAAGCTTAAAAAGTTCTCTAAATGATGGTGAAATCAGTTTCTTGATCCGCTTCAAAAAGCAGTGGCGCAGCCAAGGGGGGGGTTTGGGGGTTAACCCCCCCCCCCCCCCCCAGAGCTAAAAAAATTACTATAATTGCCGCTTATATGAATCAACACTACTAAAGTTAAAATTAAGTTTTTTTTTCCTTTACGCCTTGGCAGAATCTTTTATCGCAGCTTGAAGTGATTCTTTTTCAATTAATGTACATGTCTAAATTTCTTTCGTATGTGCTTGCGGTTTTAATACGAGAAATGAAATCATTTTCAGTTTGGCATCTGCGTGCTTCCTAATGCATACGTTTTGGCAGTGGCGTAGCTACGTTTTTTGGCGCCCGGGGCAAGAAGAAATTCTGCGCCCCCCCCCCCCCCCCCTCCTCTAAATAAAAATTAATGACATTATTTTTTCTTAAGATGAAAAAAATGTACTTCCGGCTTGTACCACGAGGAAAATGTAGCTTCCCTCTTCCTTGTTTTTAAGATTTCGGCTAATTTTACTCAAACACACGATTACTAAAATGCGTGCAACTCGATTATAGAAGATTCTTAGCTTTCGTCAATACTGAATTTGCATGGGAATTACAAAAAATTATTTAGCTGTCGCCAAGTTGACTTCAGTTATGGCGACCTACATTTATCGCCAAGATTTTTAGCCAAATACCGTCAAGTTTGGCGAGAATTTTACGTTAGCATATATGACTATGTAGTTTTAAGCGCATGAGAGTTGCAACACAAATGATTACAACAATGAAAGTCAATTTACAAGAAACCACGTTTGCTAAAATTTATGAATTAAACCCGATTAAGGAAAAAAAAAATGCGGCCTTGTTTCATTTACAAGGTGCGTACACTCTTTTTGATTTCCAAGGAGTTCCATATGCCCTACGTAAAAAAATAGAAAATGTTTTTCAATTGACTCATTGTTTTATGTTCTTTCTTTCCTTTTTTTTTAATCTTTTGAACAATACATAAGGTGCATTTCATAAAATTTAAAATAGGATTTTCAGCAATATAAATAGTTTATTTTCTAAAAGCAAAAATGTTAAATAAAAAAGCCTTTTTTATTGTATTTTAAAATTTGTCATGACATTTTAACTAATTAACTTTTTGAAAATGTGGTTCTTACAGTTATAGAGCAGATTTGTAAAGAAAGTATGAAAAAAAATGCTGCGTAAAGTTAAAAATTTTAGGAAAGGTGTGGTTTTAAATTTTTCTTTACAAATTTTTTAATTAAATACTTTTAAAACAAAATTAGTTTTATCTGAAGAATTGCGATTTTTCTTTCTTTCACATCATAAAATTTTCATAAAACAATTTACTAATATCAATAAAAATTGCTTCTTAAAAATTTACAACGGTGCACCTTGTTTGCAAATTTTAAATACAGTAAACTCTTTACATTAATTTGAACACTCTTTACATTCAGATGAAATTTTGTTATTTTCTGCCTATTTTGCTTTCTTTTAATCATGATGGTTAATCCTGTTTTGAAAAACAATCTAAAAACTATTTACAAACTTTATGGGCTTGTTGTTTAAAAGTTGCGGCATAACTTCCGCTGTGTCTCTGAAAATTATAATATTGTGGCTTAGTCATAAAATGTATGCAGATGATCTCTGCAATAGCATATCATACTTATAATAAATCCCGGATACAACGAGCGAGCGAGGAATTTGATTTCCAGTATAGTAAACCTCCAAAAGTTGGTATATGGTCTGCCCGTTTTTCTAGGAGCAACCCCCCCCCCCCCATCCTACACCGAAATTATTGAAAGCATTCACACACATTGTCAATTATGTGAGATAATTTCTGTTTAAAGCGCCTCTCAATTGGACGCCCCCAACCACGAGTTCAGAGAAACTCTCCGTGGCCCTCAACATATAATCATTTTGTGCTTCCTTTCAGGTACGTAATGAAGTAATGTACAAATTCAGTTGAGAAATCCCTAGAAACATTCACAGTCACAAAAGCTTTTTCTTTCATTATTTGGACGTCTATAATAAAATATTTTTACGAAAGAAAACATTCACACACACAAATATTTATTGTCGAAATATGTGGGGTAATTTCGGTTAAGCGTCTATCAATTGGGCGCCCCCATCGTTTAATCATTTTGTGCCTCCTTTCAGGTACGTAATCATGTAAGGTACAAAGTTTGTTGAGCTATTCCTAGAAACCTTATTCACAGAAGCTTTTCCTTTCATTATTTGTACATAATAAAATATTTTACTAAAGAAAATATTCACACGCACACACATAAAAGCAATTTTCATTTATTGTCGAAATATGTGAGATAATTTCTGCTAAATTTTTTTCTCAATCTGGCGCCCCTTGACAGCGGCGCCCAGGGCGGACGCCCCCCTTGCCCCCCCTTAGCTACGCTACTGCGTTTTGGATCACAGAATAAATAAAGAAAGATAAAATGCAATGTCTATTTCTCAATACATCTGCATGCTAAAATTCCTGCAGATGTTAAATTCCAACAGCTAGTTTTCTGTTGTTATAAAGATGCTGATATGGTAATGTGGTTTCGTGGTTTGCGTTAAAAAAAAAAAAAAAATAGAATGTGTTTCTCCCTAACAAATTTTCTTCTGTCATTATTTTTTTTTTCTCTATTTCTGGGCACTTTTTTTTTTTTTTTTTTTTTTTTGCTTATTTTCTGCTCTACTCATTTATTAAATTTCATTATTAAAAGTCAAAATGTATTATGTTTTTTACAAAAGACAAAATTGCTTTGAATTTTACAAATAATGTATGAAATATAAATATGCGGGTGGGATAACAAGCATAATGCATACCTCCTTCTAATGAAAGGGGGTTTGGTTTGATGGTTGTTGTTACTGCTGAAAATTAGAGCCCCGGTACTCTTTTTTCCTAGAATTTAAGCCCTGCCTGTGAGTATGGATTTTGAAAAACAAAAAGGCGTTAAATGTGCGCTAAATGCATTTTTTTAGAAAAATACTATCTATAATTACACACAATTTTACGCTAACCATGCATTAATTTAAATTGATCAGCAATAAATTAGTTATGCATTGATTTACACTTATTGTATTTTAACGAATGCTATCTGCATGTCATTAAAATTATACTTGCTGACCCGTCCGGCGGTGCCTGGGCTCATGATAATTACCTCAAATTTGTATGATTATCTATCTTATATCAAGTTTATATTTTTAAATGAAATTTTCACAAAAAAATATTGATTATTAGACAGAAAAGCATTTTTTAAAGACACCTTCTTGTTTGGTTGGGTGTTTTGTTTGTTTCTTTTCCTCGTAAGGGTCTCTCGTTTCATAGTTTAAAAAAAAATAATTCCAGTTGTCTGAATTCTATAAATTTTTCATCAGTTATAAACAGGTCTTGACAAATGCAGTCGCCAAGTTGCCACTGGCGACCTAGTTTTTCTATCTAGCCACCAAGTTATTTAACCTGATTTTTTTTTATTATTATTATAATTTTTTGTACAAAAATTGACCTAAGAAATGACCATAAATGGCATTTTTTCTCATTTTCGGCATTTTTAATTAGGTAAAAATAAGTTTAACAAATGCAAATTTTAAATTAATAAAAAATAATTATTTGACTGACTTCGACACGAAAACAGGCAGAAATTGTTTTCCTGCTTCACTGTTTCATCCATGCCCCCTCATCAGATATAGATTTAGCAGCACTCACTTATCCAGACATTTGAAACCTTCGGCAATCAGCATTTCCGAGAACATACTGGTTAATGCAGCCTTTACATTTTTTTTCATAGATAAATAATTTTGATAAATTTCATTAGAAAACTTTGTTTATACCATCTTTTTAAATGATGTAACTATTCTAAACTATGTAACTAATAATCCGACAATAGGCTTATTATTTTTCTCAATTAATTGATAAAAAACTTTTGTGCTTTTGAAAATTAGTGACTTCGGAGGGGAGCCGTTTATATTTTTTACTGGCTACCAGATTTTATCAAATTTGTAAAGCCATGGTTATAAATATAATGGTTTTAGAGACCGTGGAAAAATATTGATATCTAGCTGTAAAAGAAATGCTTTCTTCTCGCGTCTTTTTTTTTTTCTTCTTTTTTTTTTTTTTTTTTTTTTTTTTTTTTTTGCGACGTGTCCTTTAAAATAACAACACAAAAAAGTTATTGTCCGAACTCTCTGAAATTTTATTCGATTGTCAATATAACTGTATTTCACCCCTCTTTAAAATTCCATGAAAAAAGTCTGTCTGACTAAAGTCGAAGAGAACAGAGTCACAGAAACACAGAGTTACGTCAAAAAAGACTAAGTCACAGACTTAGTCACATTTAATACTGAAAACATGAGCCGACGCTGAGCAAACCCACGCCAAAATACCCAAATTTCTTTTTGCATTGTCATCGAAAAATTCTGAGATTTTTTTAAATACTTTTATTCATCAGAGCATTTCCAAATTTTTGTAGGCGCTGTAATTTTGATCTTCCAAGATGCTTTTAATGGATTTAGTCGAAATACAGACGTTTAGTTACTTTTAGAATAGAAAAAAAGATCGTCTTCGAAAGGCCCGATATGACGTGAGGTTCTAAATAAATCATAATTTAGAATGCTTTCAGCTGTTTCACACCTTTAAATTTCCCATTTATAATAAATTCTTTATGACAATAAGCATTTCCATTTTAAAAGTAATCTCTATACTAAATTTCAAGTTTCTAACACTAACAGTTTCAACTAAATCATAATTTAGAACGCTTTTAGAAAGTTTTCAGCTCATTTCGTCCTTTTAAATTTTTAAATGTTTTTAAAAATGTTATAAGCAATTACTACATAAAAGTAATCATCATGCCAAATTCCATATTTTCATACCAATTGTGTCACATAAATCGCAATTTTAGAATGATTCTTACTCTTGCATTCTTTTAAATTTCGTAATGAAAAAATAAATTCTGGGGAGAATTTACGTCTTTTAAGTAACATCCATATAAAATTTCAAGACTCTAGCTCTAAAAGTTCTAAATGACTTGTTACATTTGGCAAAAAGCAAGGTAAGTAAGTCTATTGAAAATTTTGTTAAAATTGCTTCATTATTATTAAAGTTAGGAATAAGAATTCGTGATTCTTTGCAATGAAACCTTGTGTATTTTTAACACTTTCCAACCTAGTTGAAAAGTTTATGACTTCGGTTTGTCTGGTCGTATGGCCGTCTGGCCGTGCTCTAACTCCCGTAAATATGCTCGGATTGCCCTGTAATTGTTATATGTTATTGTCCTTATCTATAGCATGTTCGTTATTTCAACTGAAGTGTGTAGCACTTATAGTTTTTTTACAGGGACACTCAAAAGAATTCCGTTACATTACGGTCTATAGGGAAAAATCATTTGCGGTTTATTTTAATGATGTTACACAATTTCAAACACATTGTAATTGATATATATCACTAAGGTGCATTACAAGAAGCTTAATATGGAATAGGATGTGCATAGCACTTATAGTTACTTTACAGGGACAGTCAAAAGAATTCCGTTACATTATGTCTATGGAGAAAAATCGTTTGCGGTTTAATTAAATAATGTTTCACTATTTTAAACACATTTTAATTTATATATATCACTAAGATGAATAATCACTCACTTTTTGTCTATTACTTGGTGTGTATAAATTCTGTAGATCATATATAGGGCAGCACAAAAGTTCGCGAACACATTTCCGTTTATTGACAGAAACTCCAGATGGAGAATTTTAAACTGTGTTACGCGTTTCCTAACTAAACTAAAATTTAACATCCTATGTATAGTAACATATACAAATATATACAGGGCTGAATAAAAGTATTCGGATAATTTTCCGAATATTGTATATGTTGGAAATATATGTTGGAAATTCCTGAAATTACGTTTTTAAATATGTTATGCGTTTTCCAAATTGTTTACTTAGATGTTATGTTTCAGCTTATTAAATAGTAATGATTTGTAAAATTATTTTCGAAGCGTTGGAAAGTGTTACATAATCTATGCTTGACGCATGAATTTTCGTTCTTGTTATTATGATGGACATAGTTGAATTTTATAAATTTTATAACCGTCTTCATACCCCCCCCCCCCCCACACACCCTCCGCCTGATTTTTCGTTCTTGTTGATTGAACAAATGGATTCCAACACTGTTATTTTCTACGTAAAAATTATTTACTGTACTGTGCTCTTCCATCTTTAAGTTTACCCCTCATCATTTTTAAACACTTTATAAATCTAACCTAGTTTTATGTTATTTCATTGGTGCATTTTATAGTTTGTAACTCTATTATAGTTTGTATTATAGTATATCTTATATATTTAATATAAGATATAATATTGTATATTGTAACTTGTATAATATATAGTTTGTATTATAGTATATCTATTATAGTTTGTAAATGCTGTTTAAATGAATCATAACCAACGTAATTGCGGAGAAAAGCATTATGATTTCATTCATTTAAAAGACTGATTCCATTAACCGATGATTCATATAACCGGCGAAAATCTTTATTATAAACTCAAAACCCCCCCTAGAACCGAATTCTGGCTGCGCCACTGTCAAAAAGTGTAGTTATTTTACTATTCGAAGGCGCTGAAGTGGCGTATACTAAAAAGTAGGTAAAGGACGAGTTTTCAAAGAAATCAGAGATCTATTATTCATTGTAATCTTTATTTTAAGTACAAAAACACAAATAAACACAAAAAATATATTTTAAGTAGAATTTTTGTTACAACACTCTACGCACATTGGGCATCGATGAATTCGTAAATTTACATAAGTTAATAAATATTATGTGATGCAATTGTAATCATAGTTTATTACTTACTGTAAATAAATAAAAAAACACTATATGATCCGAAACAAAACTCTTGAGCACTTGACTGACTACACTCAACTAGCTAACTGGGTTAAAAGTACCCATAACGTTTCGCGCTCACTGCGTCGTAACAACTGAATCTCACTAACGGCTACTGAACACGCTTCCTCAAGGTCTCAACAAAACATCACTGGAAGGGAAAGCCCTTTGTTAAATACATACAGAGAATTATACCGAAATAAAATTTTGGGGTGGGTACTTTGTACCCAGTGTGCTTGTCAGGGGTTAATTCCAAAAAAATGTCATTTTGATCAAATTTTCCAACTTCAAGTGTGATGTGCAACCTAAAGATATTAATTTAAAAAAAAAAAAAATGTGTTATTCTTCTAATTACAAGAGGCAACTTTTCTGCACTATTAGAAATTGATGTGAAATTTTTTTATTTTTTTCGACCCACTCTAATATACACCATACGCATCTTATACACATGTCATATATAGATGTCACATGTGTCATATATAACTATAACTGGGCTACACATTGATCTGCTCTACTATACATGCACACTACACATTAATTACTGGAAACTACACTTTTTTTTTTCAAGGTTTTTTTTTTTTTTTTTTAATGAGATATACTACACTTGTCTTCTATGTTCCCGATTTCTTTTTCATTTTTCAACATGTATAAATTTCCCATTATAAATTTTATCATGATTTAAAATGTATATTGTGCCAGTGTTTTATATATTGTGTGAAATATTTTAAGTAAAAAATATTTTGGTAATTTAAGTAAAAAATATTTAGGTAAAATTTAAGTAAAAAATATTTTGTTCAATTCTTCTTTTGCCCAACTTTTTTATCTTATGATCATAAATAAAAATGGACACTTTATTCAACTTACAAGATGATTTTAAAGTAGAAAAGAAAATAATGGTGAAGATATGCATATTTGTATTATAAGACTTTTGTATTTTTATTTGTGAAATTTTTATTTGTGTTGTGTGAGATTTTAATATACTTCATAAATGGAAATTCATTTTAATATTATCTTTTAGTTTTTTCTACTTTGAGCGTGTTCATAATTTTAGTGACTACCTTGCTTGACATCTTAAAATTATACATTAGTACTCACAAAGGTTGACAGTGCTGTGTTATATATACTTAGTCTTTTTTAAATAATTTTGTCAGTTAATAATTGTTCTGTGATCCAAGCTCTTTAAGTTATACAAAAATCGCATAATCTCTAATTTTCAACGCAATTTTATCTTTATCTTTATCAGATATTATAAGATCTGACAAACAAACCTACTAATCCCGTATTTCCTAAATTGTTATTAAAGTCAAAGGCATCCTATTCTAGGAAAACTGTCCATAATTTGTTTGTGGCAGAAGTTTGTTTCAAAACAGTAGCAAAATTAAATATTTACTAATGCTTGGGTACTCTCTAGGCCATTTTTTAGGTGTAGAACACTCTGCCTTTTTTAAAATCAGTAAAATGTCCCCTGCCCTTTTTTAAAATATTAAAGTGCTAGTACTGCTAGTATAGTAAATTCTTTACATAAGAGTACATACTTTAAGAAGAGTGCAGAGAAAAAATAAGTTAAAAATATTAATTTTTTTGGTGAAATATTTTTAAAATAAGAAAGCATTCCACCCTCATAGGTTTAACATTAGCGAGGGAAATAGGAGATCTCGCTGACCAACACCCTTAAATTAGGACCCTCATATGAGGTTCAGGTGATGAGAGGTTTGAAGAAAATTAATGTGAAAATGACTTCCAACTTCAAACTTATCTTCATTTATTCAAAGGTGGTTAAGCAGAGTTTAATAAATAAATTCTATTTCATAATAATTACTTTTTAATTTATTTCTAGATGGAGACAACAGAGGAAGAAAGCTCTACTTTAATGGAAGAAAGCTCTACTTTAATGGAAGAAAGCTGTACTTTAATGGAAGAAAATTATGTCTGTACTAAAGAAACCCCAGTTTGCTCTAAAGAAATATGTGCCAAAGAGATTGTGTCCAAAGACACTTCTGGTCGATATTTTAGTATGTTTGAGAAGCAGGGATATTACAAAGATGACGCTGTTTACTTGAATGCAGGAGCACCTGGTACAGAAATGCTTCGCATGTTACCTCCCATTATAGAAGCTGCAACTAGTTATCAGATGGTAAGTTGCTATTTAGTAATCTTAAATGCTAATCAGCTCAGAAATTTTAATGCTTTCTTCAGAAATTTTGATACTTTTGTAATATTTTTCTGTTGTGTTGTTTTGGTAATCTGGAAAGTAATTTACGGTACTTTTCCAGTATGGGCGCCTTGCCGTTTAAAAAAAAAAAAAAACTTGCTACAATTCAAGCTTCAGAAAGGGAAATTTGTTGTCAAATGTATAAACAACTATGAAAACAAACCTAATGACTTTTATGTTTGTTTATAAATGAATTTATATGTATACTAGCAGAGCTTCTTCTGCTACACTGATCAGTTTATTCCAAACAGTCCTCGAATTAAACGAACTTAGGATTGGGTGACCCACTGTCTGTGTGGATCTGGTCAACTCTGATTTAAATAAAAAACAAAAATAAATTTCATTTAGAATCCTGCAGAAACTGCATCAACATATCTTTAAAAAGTGTGATTGTTGATTTATTTTTTGTCCGAAGGGTGAAGCGTTTCTCTTCAACTCCAGGTGACAAAATGGCTGCTTGTAAAATTCATCTGAAGAAAAAACTGACATTTCAAAGAAAGAGAGATAGTTTTTCTTCCCATTGGAAGTGGGTCCCCACTTCCAATGGGTTTCTCATTGAGTGGGTTTGAACTGCTCCCTATTCCCTTTTGTTCAGACCCAACCCACTCTCAAACTATAGAAGGGGAGAATCCCCTTATTTCTCCTTCCTGCTTTCAAAAAGAGTTGATGTGTGCACACTGAGATAAATTTTATGTGAAATCTTAAGAGATGCATTTTTAGCTTTAAATATAGATATAAACATTTTATATTTTATTATTGTTTTTTATGTACAATTTACTTCAGTTTGTATCTAAAAATAATAAATGACTTCTTTATATTACCGTAATTTCGGGAATATGCGTCGCACCCATCGTAAGCACCGCATCATTGAAAAATCGGTTAAAAAAAACAAATATACACGTAAGCGCCACACCCATTAGAAGCGCCGCATCATTGAAAAATCGGTAAAAATGAAATAGTCACGATACGATCGGCAAAATTGGATTAAAAGTAACAAGAATAGCGATAAAATCTTTATATGAATTAACAGTAAAACACAGGTTATCTTAAAATACAATAGAAAAAAAATATGTACTACGCCAATATGTGTACTACGCAAATCGATTATTCGATTATCGTTTTAATCGAATATCGCCGTTTGCGGTGTGCTTATGAAATAAATATAATTTATCAACTATTGTAAAATATACAATAAATACTTTTAAAGAGAGTGAGCTATTAATATTGAAACACAGGTTATCTTAAAATACAATAGGAAAAAAATACGTACTACACCAATCGATTATTCGATTATCGTTTTAATCGAATATTGCCGTATGGGGTGTGCTTATGAAATAAATACAATTTATCAACTATTGTAAAGTATACAGTAAATACTTTTAAAGAGTGAGCTATTAATATTGAACAGAAAATAGAGAAATATGGGTAAGTTAAATATATTTTGATTATAGTAATTACGTTTTTATAATAAAGATATATTGTGATACTATGTACTGTTTATGAACTTTATACTGAGATTAAATGAATGTAAATAAAGGTGAAATATGAATGAATGCATGTGTTTAAAAGTGTATTTGAGGCAGTAAGACTAAAAAAACATGAAATGAAGGCTTTTCACAATATCCAGATACTGCTATGTTGAAAAGAAAAAAATCATTGTACCCGCCGCCCTTGCGTATGCGCCGCATCGCTGATATTTTGAACTTTTAAACACGTATGCGCCGCGGCGCTTACTCCCGAAATTATGGTATATAAATATTGAAAAAATTGTTTGTTCATATGAAACAGTGAATAGATTGCCAGAAAACATGCCAAATGTCCTTCTCTCACCAAAGCCCCAAAACCTGAAAAGTACCAAATTTACATTGCATGATGAAACAAAAGCCAATGGACGACTGGGTTTTGTTTCTCTTTTGGCCCCTTTATCGTACCTCAAAAATCATTAAAAAAAATTCTAGATAATTTATGAATGTTTGGTTTAGTTTGATAGTAGAAGTTCCAAACTTGATATGATTGTAGGTAATTTTTGGTAGCAATAGTGATGTATGTAATATTGTACATAATGCAAAAGGACCAATAATTTCAACTTTTCATAGTCAGATCTCAAATAAAGAAAAATACTACAACATTTTTTTTGTTTTAAAGAAATTAATTTGAAGAAACTTATATATGTAACGAGTTATTATTAACCACCATCTAATATTAAAGCGTGTATTGTTGCTCTAAAGCAGTTTTGTGATATTTCAATTCCTTACAATCTTTTTTGCTCATTGAACGTAACGCTGCATCAGCTAGAAAATTGCTTTTTAAGTACAGCTTTATGCTTGAAGTTTATTACATCTTGAAGTCATGCTAAAAAAAAAATTTCGAAACCATGTCGAAATTGCATCTTGAGATCATATTTTTCAAACTGAACAGCCATTTTTCACGACAGATTTCCTTCTATTTTTAAAAAAAAGAAAGTTAATTTCTTTTACTGGAGCTTATACCACCAAAAAGTACAATTTTTATTGATTTTTTTGTTGTTGTTGTTCAAATGACTGTTATTTTATCAAATATCAACTTTTTGAACTAAATGTCGGTATAAGCTCCTGAGAATTTAATGCCCTTTCATAATTTGGTGAGCCAATTTGTTTCAGATGCTTGTGACTAGAGAAAAACAGTCGCCCAATTAGAAGTTCGCACATCTGCTGGTACTCCCCATCGCACAAGGCATATTATTAATTTTTTTACACACAAACATTTAACTATATAAGTAAAATGTCAGTAAATAAAATGAAAAAAGTCCGAAGGTGATATTGCTTTTCTTTGTAACCAAAATAAATTCTTAAAAATCACGTGAACTTGGCCAAAGAAGTAAAACCTCTCCATAACCGCATACATAAAAGAGACACAATTTTTTTTTTTTTTTCAATTTTCTGTTTTATCTCAGAGAAGATCTAGATCCCATAGACTACACCATTGACAGTGTTAGTAATAATGAAGAAAGTTACATGGAATTCTTGTATTTTCTGCTAATCTAAAATATGCCCTGTCTTTATAAAATATGCTAACTAAATCTGCTGTTTACTAAGTAATGAAGTATTTTTATTGTAACATATATATTTTTCATTTACTGTTTGAGACCTGTTGCTATTTATTCCTACAAAACAGACTACTTTAAAATCTGCTGTAAAACTTATAATTTGCATGGCGAGCAGAATTAATTTTTAGAATAGGTAACACTTACATGCTTTCTTGGTGCAAAGATATGAATATTAGCAATTTTAAAAATAATTTAATTTTGTCTTTCTGTGTCTGTGTGTCTATTTTACATTAATATAGAATTACATTTCACCATCCCAATCTAGATCCCATAGATTAGAATTTTTAAGCAAGGTAAAAAGAAAAAAAAAGGTAAAACACCTTTAATATATATTTATATTTTAAACAATTTATTGTTCTATAAAAATGTTTTTCGTTTAGTGAGGGATCAAGACCCTCACGACCAGGGCTGCGGAGTCGGTGAGAAAAATGACCGACTCAGACTCCTGAAATTTTAAAGGAACTGACTCCGACTCCGGGGCGTCTAAAGTACTAGTATTGCCTGTTGATTCCTATTATTCAGATTGCTTTATTGCTGTCATTTGTTTTGAAATAGTAATAGTCGCTTTATTAAATTTGTCATTAAATAAAGGAATTATTACTATTTAAAAAAAATGGCAACAATCAAGCAATCAGAATTAAAAAAACTCAACTGGCAACAGTGCAACCTGCTGTTACATTCCTATTTGACCTTGAAGTATATGATGTGTATATTTTTGGATGAATTATGGGTATAAGCTATGATAGGTAGTCAAGACTAGGACTCATTTACTGCAGCGGCAAACTTCTGACAGTATTTTAGTATAAAAAGTTTCACCTTTTTTCACTAAAATATAGGTGAAAGGATGTTTAATTTTGGTTTTATACCTATTCGCGCAGACCCAAAAAATAGAAGGCAAAAATTTTACAATTTAAGCATCATTTGGGGTCTCCAGAACCCGAAAAATTACGGGGGAATGCAAGAAAAATAAAATTGAAAATTTTACTATTTTAGCATTAATTCTGTTCTCACGGTTTCGTAAAAAAAAGGACAGAAATTTTATATTTTCAGCGTTATAAATTGTACAATTTTGGCTCCTGCAGACCCGAAAAATCCAAATATTGAAATCTACAGAAGTAAATAAAATGGAAATTTCACTATTTCAGATCCCGCTGACTTGGAGAAGAAAAAGCAAAATGTTGTAATTTTGGAGTTATTGTGTCTTCCAGATCGGAAAATTTCCAATGTAAGGGAAGGAAAATTTTGTATTTCCTGCATTAACTTTATAATTTTGGCTTTATTTCGGGTCTGCAAAACCTGAATATCGAAAGGAGAAAGATGACTGAAATTTCACTATTTCATCATTATTTTGAGTACTGCAGACTCAAAAAAAAAAATTATAATTTCACTTTTTTGGGGGGGAGGGAGTTCTATGCACACGAAAAAAACGGGAAAAAATTACTACAATTTCAGCATTACTCTTGGTCCTACAGACCAGAAGAATCTGAGAGAAACAAGAAAACAAAAGGGAAAAATTTTCTATTACAATGATATTTCGGATTCTGTGGACTCCAAAAAGAGCAGAAACTTCCAATTTTCGCATTACCTCGGGTTCTGCAAACCCCAAAAACCGAGAGAAAGTACTGCATACTAATATAAAATATAAACTAGAGATTTCAATTAAAAGCAGTTTTCATATACACTGTAAACTGGACAGTATATTGGACCTGTTTAACCTGGGTTTCCTTGTATATATAGTTCAAATACAAAAAAAATAACTCAGTTTATAAATTTAAAATTACATAGAATTGGTTTAATTTCACTTCAAACTGTCTAAAAAACAAGCTGGAGTCAGAGTCGGCCTGTTTTTAATGACTCCGACTCACTCTTTTGTCCAAAAATAGGCCTGACTCCGACTCCGCAGCACTGCCCACGACCTCCCCCTTGGATCTGCACTTGACTGGTTTTAATTGTCTTATAATCACCTGCAATTGTAGGCTGAAGAGTCAGTAATAAAGTTTAAACTTTTATATTTTGTTGATATCAAGGCTTTTTTTTGGAAGGGGGGGGGGGAGGGAGGCATATCCTCGTAAAATTTTAATAAATGTTTTAATATTTTCTTATATTTTAAAAATACACTATGCAGAAATCCCTCAAAATGATGATTTTCTTCAGTCAAACTAAGCATCCTCTTTTTTAAAGAAAAAAAAAGCCCTGGTTAATATGCATAAATTGCTTTTAAAATTATTATCAAAAGTATAATAAGGATTTGTTTGAAAAACTTTTCAATAAAAAAATGGAATCTTATCTCCAATTTCAGAATCTGGAACTAGAAGGTACTGCTCAGCTTTTCCAGTATGGGGAAGAACAAGGTAACTGGCAGTTTAGAAGCTTTTTAGCTACATTTCTGTCTGAACAGTATGGTGGATCAGTTGATTGGTGAGTTAAAACAAAATAATAATAGTCATGTATATATCATTTCTCTTTATCTATGCACAATAATGAATGAGTATCGTATCAACAGGGGTTCCATTTCGGACAGATTAGGGCAGCAGTTGCCTCCTTCAAGGAGTTTTATATTTCAAAATATGTCAAGCATCATATGCCAAATTAAAAAAAAAAAAAAAAAAAAAATAGACATTGAACAAGAGTTAAAATAAAATGGCAGATTTCATTAAGATAGAAACAATAGCATTAAATAAACACAGAAATTAATAATTACCGATAACATTTGCTAAAGTCTAGCTAATGCAACATTTTCAAATTGACACATATTTATCATTAATGAATCTATTGGTTAATTTAAAAAGTATATGTGAGAATACGAGTTATCAATTTTATCTCGAGTATGCACAACAAGATCAAAATAAAATCCCCCCCCCCCCCCCCCCCGACACACACACCCTAAGAAAGGTTTGAAATGGCACCCCTGCATACAAAAAAGGACTTTGCACTAGCAATTTTAGCATATCATCTCTATGATTCAGTTATGAAATGTATATATATTACAGATGAAAGTCATTTTTTTCCCCCAAAAGAAAGGCTAAACTGCCCTATTGGCATATTTTATTTATGCATCAGAGTAGCTAAAATGAATAATCGAATTTTGATTTTAAAAGATATATTCTGCACTGAAGGCTATATTTAAACTCTACAGATGAACATTTAAAATCTGCAGATGAGAGATTTTAAATGTTTTCAATTGACATTAAAAAAGACAATATCTATATTGTTTTTCTAAATGATTACAAATTTAAAATGTAAGAGTGTATAAACTATAACTCTTGTTTATAAACACATAATCACTGTTTTTTTTTTTTTTTTCAGATAATTTTTTTGAGGTGGGGTGAGGCAGTTCATAAATTTAAAGAATGTAGTTCACAATTTTCCTTGGGAGGAGGTGGGTACTTTAGGCTTGTCTGGGGTGGCATTGCCTCTTCTCCATCAGAGAAGTATCTGAAAGAAACATTAGACATAATATCACTTGAATGGTGTGTACATTTGATAATAAAACTTTAACCTTTGTCTGAAATCAGTAGTTGTCACTTAATCACTAAAAACATATTTCAAATTAATCTTAAAAAATTACTTGAAGAAATGTATCTGAATTAAAATTACTCTCTTCAAAAGTTGAAAAAACTGTTTCATATTTAATTACGTAGTTTTTTAATGGTGATATTAACTTTTAATTCTTTTATCAATTTTGCTTTGTACTAGTTTGAAGACGAATATCATGTATAAATGAAAAATTGTACCAACAAAATTAAAATTTTATTGAAATAGATGTTTTACTTTTTTTTTATTATGTTCTAAGGCTAATAACATATCTAAAGTCTATTATGCTTGTGTATATATGTGTGTATATAAAAATTTCATGGTATCCAACTATATTTACAAGAGTTATTGCATGGACACACAGATAGCAGACAGAAAGACAAACCGACTTCATTTACACTTTTCAACTATGATGGAAATTGTTAAAAACAAGTTAAATAAAAAAATGTAAAAATGAAAAAATTTTCCCTACACAATAGAATTGGCTGGACTCGAATGCTTAACCTCCTGTTTTGAAACTGGAGATGTTCTCTGCACTACTAATTTTTTATTACATCACCTCAATATTTATCATTCTGTCGTATTTTCTTGGTGAATTTCTTTATAAGACTCGGTTGCAAATTAGTTTGAAAATGACTTAAAGATGGATTCAGTACCTAATCCATCAGTTGATTTTTATGAAAATATACACAGTTCTTGTGAAAGTGTTCTATAACATATTCTTCAGATGGGAATTTAATGGGAAGTACAGTTTGGGAATTATTGTGTTCACTCACTCACAAACGTAAATCCTGATTACAAATAATGTATTTTTTTTTCTTTTTTAACACTTTCCAACAAAGTTTAAAAGTGTTTATGAATTCGGTTTGTCTGTCTGCCTGCCTGTGCTCTTATTTGCATAAATATACTCCGATTGCCATGCATTTGATATATGTTATTGAGGTTTACTGTGCCATCTTCGGTATTGAAAATGAAATTTTATAGTTCATTAACAGGGACATTCAAAAGAATTCTTTTACATTACGGAATATGGGGAAAATCCTTTGTGGTGTATTTTAATCCTGTTACTGTATTTCAAATATATTGAATTTGATCTATATCATATCACCTAGGTGCATTACAAGATGCTTACTATGGATTATGGAGTACATATCATTCATCATTCATTTACAGGGACACACAAAAGAATTAGGTTACAGTACTGACTTTGAACAATAGCTGCTGGAAGTGCGTTTTCAGTTGTTCTTGCATTTTCTAATTTATCTAATTTTTTGCAGATTGTTTGTTGTGTATAAATTAATCCCTGTTTTGTACAGCCCTATATAGATCATATACAGGGCTATACAAAACATCTCCAGTACATTGCTGTTCTTGCCAATTAGGAATTTTTAACTATGTTATGCATTTTCTAACTGAACTAAATTTTAACATACTATGTATTTACAAATCTATTGATCATATAAAGGGCTGAACAAAAAATAATCTGATATTTTACCGATTATAAATGGTAATTACTGAAATTGAGTTTTCAAATATGTTATGTGTTTTCCAAATTGTTTACTTTACTAATTTATGCAGGATTTAATACCTGCAATTGACTTTTGTGGCAAATCTGGACTTAACTTGTTAAATAACATTGACATTCAATTCTGGCTGCTACTTTAACTACAGTTGTGAACTATTGTTGCTATCTTGTAAGCATCGGTGCTTACATTGGATCGCGGTCAGTAAATGGCTGATCAGTAATTTTTTTTTTTATATAAAGAGACTTCATTTAATAGCTTGGTTTCTGCAGTAATGAACTCTACTATATCAAACTGGATGTTGTAAATTCTGGTGATCTACATTGACTATTGCATTTTCAGTTGTGTATGTATATGGGTAGAAGTTATCTGCTCACATCTCAAGTTTTATCTGTTATATACTGTAACTCTCCGTGGTGAGATGCTCTGTATTTTTATTGTTTTTCTTTTTGTTTTGCTGGAAATTTTGTGATTTCAGTAGCTTTATAATTGGTTATTGTATTTTAACACTAATTGCCTTGTATGGGAAGCTATGTATTTGTATTTTTTTTTTTTTTTTTTTTAGTAGGTTTAGTGTGACAGATGTAACCAATCTGTCTTTAGAGCCTCTTATATTTCTTAGTTTGTAATTTAGCTTTAGTAGAATTCTGTTTTCAGTTCGTTTCGTTACTTTTTCTAGTTCCCTGCGTGAAGCAGTGTTTTCTCACTAAGTCGGTGGGGTGTTGTTGTTTTGTTTTGTTAATCCCATCAACCCTTGTTCGGGTTCGTCTTTGAGCTGTGTTTTTGCTGGGTGGTGAAGGGGAATCTACCGCCGGAGGTTTTACGCCGCAAACCCTCACAGGTTGGTGCTCCGGCTGGGTGATCTTGTTTACTTTACTATCATCTTTCACCTTATCATTCTATGAAGTTTTGTTACAGTATTCTAAATGTGTTGGAAAGTGTTTCATAATGTATTCTTAACGTGTGATGTTTCATTCTTGTTTATTTTGCATTCTGCAGTGAAAAATTGTTCTTGACGGGAGGTGCCTCCTGTGGGTTATGGCTAATCCTGAGCTGTTTCTTCTCTCCTGGTATATTTGTATTTATTGAAGACCCATCATACTTTTGCGTTTTTAAAGTGTTCTCCGATTTTAAAATGAAGATTATACCTGGTAATTAATTTTGTAATTACTTAATAATTATTTAATTTTTATGTCTTTTATACTTCTGAAAGAATAATATGAATGTGCATATTCTTTTTATTTTCTTTGTTTATTTTTCCTCATGGATTTATTGTAAAAATGCATATTAAATTGCAGAATTCAGTATGTGTTTCCATTTATTTGCACCATATTTTTAATTAAAAATATGGGTACTTTTTCAGTATATGAGCCTTGACGAGAGAGAGAATTTCCATGTATGTTTTAGGTCAAACTATTCACTCTGTCACATATTTGAGCAATATTTTCAATATTTATACAATTTATTTAATATAAAAATGTCATTTATCTATTTTTATATGCAAACTGAAGTAATTTATATGTAAAAAAAAATAATATATATATGTTTGTGTATGTATAAATACAATAAATAAATTGTGTATATATAAACAAACATAAAAATTCATCAGGTTTGTCAAAGCTGTTTATATTATTTGGCAACAAATCTCACTTTCTGATGCCCAAATTACACCAAGCTTTTTTTAAAAAAATGCACCAAGGCCCTTATAGGAAAAAATACCAAAATGTGTAACCTTTGTTTTTTTTTTTCTGTGTGAATATTTATATTAGTTTTGTGTCGGGAAGTAGAATATTTGTATAAATTTTAAAAGCATGATCCTGTTTAGCATGGAATATTTCTTAATTTTTGCATAGTAAAAATGTATTTTATTTTTTAATGTAATACTTATCATAAAAGAAACTTTCCTGTTTTTGTTTACAAGAAGATTATTAGAGGGGGAAATTTAATAATAAAGGTATTTTTTGCTCTTGTATTTAAAATTAAGGCAAAATTCTTTCCTCTTATTATTTTTGTATCAAATGTACCATGTTGTTTCATTTTAATTTTTGATTAAATTATTAACTGACACAATATTTTCACTTTTCATTTCATTTGAAAACGCTAGGTGTTATCTTTTATAAAAGAATATTTATTACAAATTAACATTATTTTTAATGTTATATTTCTGAAAGGCAACTGTATTTTCCTCAATTTATAGCATAATGAAATTATTAATATGCATGAAATCTTAAAAATCTTTCTATTCGCATTGTGTAGAATGAAGTTACATAGCTTAGGGCATCTGGTACCCTTAGAACTAATTTTCTGTGAGTATTTTAGTAATAATATGTTTTTGATGTATTATTAAACTGTGTTGTGAAGGAAAATGATTTAATGAAAAAAAATACAATTTTTGTGGTAATTTTTTTTTTTTTTTAATGAAAATTTTAAAGCCGCACTTCTTTTAGAATTTTGAACCTTTTTAAAGCATATTTTTTTACATGCTTTTATTACAAATAATGCACTATAGTGATAGGGATCAGATTTCCAAAAAGTGAATTAGTTTAAGAAAAAAAAATAGTGTCTTGCACTTTGCAAAAATGCACTTTGTTATCCAAAGATAATAGAGATGCAGTTGAAAAGTATATGTTAAAGTTTTAGAATTTTCATCATATTAAAGAAACACAAACAGAAAAAAAATGGATTTAAAGTTTGAAACTCTGAATCATTTAAAAGGAAATGGATCTAGCAAAAAGAATTTTTCACATATTTATAATCATCAGATCTTTATGTAACTTTGCCAGAATATACTAGAGAAGTATGAATACATTTTAAGCAAAAGATTGGGAAATTGATATATTTATCATTTTTTGCCAAATAAAGGGTACCAAATCCCCGTAACACTGTCTATTAGCTGTGTTCATTCATACAAAGATTTCATAAAGTTGTGTTTGAATAATACCGATTCATAAATGTATATAAATGAAAGCCTTTATTTATCTTTTGATAGCGTAGACTCTTTGGAAAATAAAGATATGTAAAACTTTCTGTAAGAAGTATAAGGATGTTATTAAAACTCTACCTACTAATATCTCAATCTTAGAAAAACGAAGAAGCTCATAAAGCTGTACTTGGCAATAACCGAATTCTTAAATTAATAGATACTATCATATGAAAATGATGATGAGTTTGGGCTCTTTTTTTCTATTCCCAAGCCCAAAAAAAATTCCATTTCTAACGCCCCTTTCCACCACACCAAAAATTTTTGGTTGGAATGTGTTTTCACTTACCCCTTGATGATGAAAATTTTGATGGTGTCGATAAGTCTGCCAAGGTTAGTTTCTTTGTTTCATGCTCCGTAGTGTTCTCATTTTGTTATGTCATGTACGTTTATTAAAGTTTTAAGTTAAAATATATCTTAATTCAATTTTATTTACATATCTTGTGTTTCTACGATTCCTAAGTTTACAGTAAAGTACATCGAAGTGCCGATTCATGCCGACTTTCCAGTAAACATCTGATTTGTTCATGCTGTAGCGCTGCGATTGCCAAATATCATTGTTAGTCACTGTTCACGGCAGTTGCTTGTAAGTTTTGACGTCATCACCCGTGAACCAATGGTGTTTTGCATACGATTTTTTGCTTTCAGTAATGGCAATACGTGATATGTAGATTCACAGAATGGACTTATATAAATGATGGAATGAGTTGACTTTGACAGTACTTTCTAAAAGATCTTCTATCTTTACCAAAAAATGGAAAGGACTTTCGATTACAAAGTTTCTAAATAAGAACACCTGTCAATTTCATACGTTTCTAAACAAAAATGAATTAAAAAATGTCATAAAGTAGCTAGTTTGGATTGAAGAATAACATAATGTCTTTAATAGACATTAATGATAAGATTTAGTATTGAAGAAATTTTCAAGATAACTCCATTTATAAACCTTCTTCCCACTTTTGCCACTATTTCATGTTGCCAAAAAGGGGGCTTATTTTCAGAATTTTACAGTAATTCGTTTCAAACAGAAAGCAGGGATAGACCAGAAATATCCCATGGCTTCTTTATGTTACTAATACTGCCCGTGTAAAGGCTTCAGAATAAGTTAGAATACTTTTCCTTATATCCCATCAATAACATCTTATAATGACTGAATAAGTGGATAAATAATTCTCTTTCAAATAATTTTTTAAAGGATTGTGAAACACTTTAAGAAACTTAGACTACATTTTTACTTACCCATCATACGTAGTATAGGGTAAGTCTTGTAATCGTTTTGAAAATCGAAAAAAATTTTTTGATGGATTTACACGTTTCAGACACTGGAGATTCCGAAAAACATATTTTTAGAAAAAAAATTTTGCCGTCCGTCTGTGTGTGTGTCTGTGTGTCTGTAAACGCTCTATATCCCGAAAAAATTGAGATAGAGACTTGCAATTCGGTATGTACTTAGTATGTAATAATGGGAAGAAGCCTATTTCATTTCAGTAACCTCGATTAACCGTAACTATTTTTTTCGGACTCTCGAAATATTCGTTCTGATAAAAGGTATATAAAAATTTTCGAAATTGTTAATTTTAAGAAATGAATATAAAAGACAATAAGAAAACATAAATTTTACATAAAGCATGAAGTCGATCGGATAATGAGTTGCCGAGATATTTGGAATCCTATTTTCCACACTCTTCGATTTTTCATGACCCTGTATTTCATCCAAATTTCACTTCAAAGATATATTTTAATTGGAAATTTGACGCTTAATCAGATGCAATAAACCGCTAGTTAATAGGATTATTATTTTTGGAGTTATAAGGAAAAACCTCTTTCAAGCAATTCAGTAATCGAGCCTTTAAAGTTTATGACGTCATCAAGCCATGATTTTGTTTGAATTGCAATGCATTTTATAAGTAGTTTACACATTTTTATTTTAATATTTTACATTATGCATATCCATGATGGGTAAGTATTACGGTGGCCCCCAACGACTAGTTTTTGTTTCTCAAACATCAGTTTTTTATTCTCCTTTCTTCAATTTGTGAATAAATAAAATTTTCACTGTCTATCCAAGTCTGAAGTCTGGTATAAAAAAATCGAGCTCGGGCTTAAAGTGAGTCAGTCTCATTTCTAATATGATTCTATTTATGGGTTGTTGGGAGAAAGTTTGTGGTTTGTATATCTTACCAAATATTAACAAATCATTTGTTTTTAGAACGTTATTGAAAAACATGGTAATGTTTTGTGTATATTTGTTTATTTTGTAAATTTTAGGTGATTTTGTTATAACTATAAGAATCTTATTGAGATAAAAATATATAAATGTTGCTTATTATATACCTGCATACAATCTCAAATGACACTTTATACTTCTTGTCTTGTCTAATCATAGGATTCTTGTATTAAATAAGGCAAAAAATATTACACGCAATTACTGATATTAAAGATTAAAATGTTGTTAAATGATGTCCATCCTGAAGGGGTTAATAGACATACATTCTATTGTTAAAAATCACCAGTCACTTTTGATTTTAGATGTTTTATCGAATATCTAAAGAAATACTTGACGAATACTTTTAGAACTTTGGGAGTATAAAGAATATGCTTGGCCTCATATTTTTTCGTGAAGATTTGATCACAGGGACAATTAGGGGACCAACAAAAAATTGAAGAAAAAAATATTTGGGATCTTGCCCTGTAAAATAAAATGCACAAAATGATCTGTCACTATAGAACATGGATATTGTACAACATTTCTGTTTATTTGTGTAAGATTAGCATATACAGTGAAACTTCCATTTAATGAAGTCTCATCGTTACACCTAAAAACTTCATTATGAAGAAAATTCGTTAAATAGAAATCAACTTAAATTCATTAATTTTTTCTTCAAATATGACAAACAGGTATTGGATTGAGAAGCATTTGATTCAGTTTCAATTATGAAACCGTCTTTTTTACAAAACAGTTGTGTGCGGTCGATGAAATCACGTCACATTCCCAAGCTTTGGCTCAAGCTTTCATCAGTTCTGATACACAGGTTCTCAAACTAATGTTTTCACTATATTTTCTTTAATTTTTTTTTTTTCAGTCTATTTAGATAATGTATTTCAAGATTTTTTATTATTCTTTAGACTAATGGCTGAAGTTTTGAAGTTGTATTAGAAGGAACAAATATAACTTTGACGTTAGATTTGCATTTTGAAGCACATTTTTGTGGATGCACAAAGCAATTGTCTATGAGCAATGGGAGGTCCGAATGGTAACTGTCTGATTCTAATTGATATTTTTTGCTTCAATGCATCTGACGCCATTACGACAGTGCATCTTCTATATTATTGAATCTAAAAAAGGGATTTTCACTTCTCCCAGCTGTTAGCGCTGGAGTCTTTGTTTGAGAGAGTAATGATAACAAGTGTTTATCTTAGTGTGGAAAAAAAAAGTTTTATTTAGCACCAAGCAGAATGGAAATTATTTAAATATGTTCATTTTCGTACAATCCGCTGAAATAAATTCGCATATATCCATCGCACAAACAACCCCTTAGTTTGACTTACACGTACAAAAGTGGAATTAACTTCGTTATATAGAATATATTTTTCGTAATGTGGAGATTAATTTACATGCTAATTGTGTTCAAAGTCAAAGTTCTGCAGAAAATTTCGTTAAGTAGAAAACTTCGTTAAATAGGGACTTCGTTAAAGGGAAGTTCTACTGTATATTCATGGAGATACAGTGATTACTTTAAAAAAATTCAAGAAATTTTTGCTTTTTTAAAAATTGATAACAGGCAAGGTTTTCCACCAAATTTAACACCAGTTTCAGAAAATTTGACAAAATGAAGTAGAAAGAACATAGTACAATTAGAATATAAATATATTAAATTTTTAATGAAATATGAGCAGTTGTATGAAATAATTTTTAACTGTGGTGCGAATAAAGGGGTGCGAAAATATACCAAAGATTTTTTGCACGATTTGGAAGTCAACTCTATAGAGCAACTAGTATAAAAAGACTAGTCGAATATCTTGAAAATTCTCAAAGTTATTGGCAATATAGTGTCCTGAATTTCAGTTGCCTTCGAAAAGTAGCCAGATAAGAGACTTTCTACAAATTGCTATATTTTATTAACTAACTTTTAACAAAGGAGTTAGTATTTAATGAATGTCAACAAGTAAATTTAGAATAGATGCTTCCTTTTTTTTTTTTTTTTTTTTTTTTTTTAAATAGGTTTGCTTTGGTGGTTTTGCATGAAGAACTAAAACATCAATAAAGGGAAAATTGAAAATGACAATTTATGGAAAATCCCTTATCATCCAGCCACTTTTAGAAAACAACTGAAATTCAGCTCTCACTATCGCCAATATTTTTCTGAATTTTCACTGTATTTGACTGGACCTTTAAAATGTTGCTCTATAGAGTTGACTACCAAATCATGAAAGAAAAAAAAAAACTTTTGGTATCATCTGTGCATGTGCAGTTAAAAATTATTTCATACAAATGTTCATATTTCATCCAATGTTTAATATGTTGTGCTATGTTGTTTCTACTGTACTTTGTCAAGTTTTCTGAAAGTAGCGTTAAATTTGGTTAAAAACCCTACATGCTATATAAATTTTAAAAAAATTTAATTTTTTGAAGAAATATCTCCATAAATATACAATGCTATTCTTACACAAATGTTGTACAATATCCACATAGTCATGTGCGGCAGATCATTTCGATCATTTTATTTTACAGGGTGATCTCAAATATTAGTTTTTACTTCAATTTGTGTTTGGTCTCCGAATAGCCCTCGTGATTAAACCTTCTCTGAAAAATACAAAGTCTTTATATTCCCAAAGTTCCAGAAGAATTCGTAAAGTATTTCTATAGATATTCGACAAAATGTGTAAAAATCGTAAGTGTCCGGTGATATTTGGCAATATAGTGTACCATAAATGCTTCACTTATTTATTTTTGTGCTGAAAAATTGTTAAGTGTATGTGTCTCAATATTTAATCATTCTCTTTTTTCTGAACTATGTATTGTTTAAATTATAAAAAAGCTGAAGTCTCCAACAATATGTTCAATGAGAAATTCTATAATTTTCCTAGGAGGAATGATTTCTTCTATGAAAAATAATTATTTAAAAAATCAATGAAAATTATAAACCCATTTCCATTGCTTGTGATATTTCAGAGACCAACTGTTAATGTTTTCAGTTAAAACTGACCAAGATGGCTTAGTAATTGAAGATCTTGAAGAGAAACTCCAGCAGTATCTTGGCGATGCAGCATCAGTTCATGGACCTCCACTGCAAGCCCTTTTGTACTTAATAACAGTGTATCACAATCCCACCGGATATATTTTATCAAAAGGTACCTTTTTTTTAAATTTAGTATTTATTTAATCAAATTGTATGTGTCATTATTAAATGAACTGCCACTTTAAGATTGAAAGCACATAGGACATTAATTTTGTATCAGTGTAAGGACTTTATCATTGATTTCTTGTAGTTTAACACATAGTAAAACAGTGTTTATTTATGTGTTTTCAGAGTATTCCCCCGGGTTTTAAAAAAGACAGGATGCTGCTGGTGAGAAAAGGGCACTTTTTAGATTCTTAGGGCACATTTTAGATGCTTAAGGGCATGCTTTAGATTTGTAAGGGCACCTTTTCTTTAAGGGCATTCTTTTGATTTTTAAAAGCACTTTTAATATATAAACGTCAAGGCACAAAAGGGGTTCAGTTTTCCTTGTGTGTTGTTTTGAATGTGTAATGATAAAGATACAATAAATACAAAAGTAGTTAAAAACATTAAATAATTTTATTAAAACAAAAATATCACACCTAGCAGAATAAAACATGGTTCAGCAAAAATAACAGCCAGTTTAACAAACATGAGATATGAGGATTTGTATCTTTAAACCATTACTTAAACAAGACCTATATTCATTACTAACTCTTGTCAAACTTAGAATTGAAAACACTAGATCCCAAAGGGTGTCTAATAAACTAGCTTTCTCATAAATGTATAAGTGCAATTAAAGTGCATTAAGAAAAACTTTGCAAGTTTAATTGTTTTAAAAAAACCTTATATCTTTGAATTCTAAACTTTTATTGAAACAATATAAACTTCATACATTTAACAATATAACTTTAATCTTTTTACTTTATAAAACATAGATTTTAAAATATGGGAATATGAACCTAATTAAATATTTAGCAGAGCTGAAATTATGATTGAAATTAATGAATGTAACAAAGTATGTGAATTATCACTTACTGCACAGCATACAACCAACAGAACGAAAAAATGTCCAGACCGGGGATTGAACTCTGAACCCTTGGTAATCACGCACCAATGCTCTACCATTTGAGCTATCCGGACGACATCCAGTCTAGCATTTCTCACTCTTATATGTTGTCAAGGCTGCAACTTTGCACCACGAGATGAAAAGTCAAATGATCACACATCTTCAGTGGCATGCATGAGATAAATTAAATATCAGTATTGGTGAATATATACCTAATTAAATTTTTCAGCAGAGCTGAAAAATGTGAAGATGTGTACTCATGATTTGACTAAAGATGTTTGCTCATGATTTGAATAAAGATGTGTGCTCATGTTATTGAAGATGTGTGCTCATGTTATTGAAGATGTGTGCTCAAGATTTGACTTTCCATCTCGTGTTGCAAAGTTACGGCCTTGACAACATATAAGAGTGAGAAATGCTAGACTGGATCTCACCCGAATAGCTTAATCCCAAATTTAAACCTTACTAGTAAACAGCGACTAAAAATATTTAATACTTGTAAATCTATCTATCACTGTGCCGAAAAGAATATGAAGAACAAAAATACTTGAGTAAACACCATCTAATCCACACTGGCATTAGTTTAAAAAAAAAAGTGATAAGGGCTGTAACCTAAATATCTACAAAGTAGATATTTAAACTCTCGGTTTCCCCTTCCATCGATGTTGGGAAAACATTGTAATGTATTCAATGGCAATTGACCAGATTTGGCATACCAAACACACCATAAAAAAAGAATGATGCTACATTTATCACACATTCATTCTCATAAACCTTCTACAACAAATGAAGCAATCGGTTGCAAGTAATGGGTTAGCTAAAGCATCCTTCCCATATCAGTCAAAAGGTATTTCACACAGAAAGTAGTATCTTCCACTTCAGCTATCCCAAACCTTTTTCAGAAAATATTCAGAGCTACCATTCGATCCTGCCAGGCATCCAATGCCATCTGTTGGCAAGTTAGGGTGTCATGGCGAAAAGAAATGGAAAAATTGAATAAAGCATGGACAGATAAGTTACCTTGCGATATGAATGGGAGAGAGAAAGACACATGATGGATGAAAATAATGAAAAAGCATGAATTAATAAAAACAGATGATATATCTGGCTAAAATTGTAAGTAAAACCTTGAATAAAATAAAGTTTTATTTAGTAAAAGCTTTTCTTGTAAAGCCATAAGAACTAGGATACTGGGACAACGGTTTTTCAGCATACAAATTAATGTAAAAATTTTCCTTATTTTTAACATTTTTATTGTTTTACAAGTTTTTACAAGTAGTAATAGTTGAAATAATATGCGTACATAAAAATGCTGATTAACTTTAATAATTTTTTGGGGTATGGTATATTTCAAAACAGGGAATACATAGCACAGCATCACTATCAAGACAAAAATATTGAGTTTCTTTTTGAAATCACTTGCTTCATCAGAGTACTCAAACAAATGTAGATAGAACGTGACTTATAAACCAAACAAAAACTCTTATTCTTCAGACAAAAACTTCGCATGGAAATGCCAGTTATTGTCGAAATATTCATTCTCATGTAAGCTTGTGCAAACATCTAGTATTCAAATTAAAAACTAAAACATCAGCAGTTTTTCTGGGCATAAGAAATAAGTTCTAATTGAACGTTCCGTAATGTAAAGCTTTTAAATCTTCAGCCCGGCAATATCATGGGTATGAAAAACAGAACGGTACCTTCAGCCCATCATATTAATGGGAGCGATCCATAAGGAGTTAGAGTCAAATGAAGATATTTGAATAAAAAATTTTACTCAACAAATAAAATATGCACTGTATTTTATTAAATAAACACAGTATGCATTGTATTAATTTTTTTTTTTTTTAGTTCAAAACATTTTTGTTTGATTTTAAAAAGTGTAGAAATAGGCAGCTAAATATAATGCTTACCATGTTTACATAAATTGTTCAATAAATAAAAAATACAGTTGTAGTTTTCCAATTCTCTGTTTACACTAGGGATGCACCGAATATTTGGTATCTATTCAGTATTCAGTCTGTTCGGCCATACTACCGAATATTCAATTTGGGCAAATAACAAACTGTTTTGCATGTAAAAAATTCGATTTGGCCGAATACTTAAAAACCCTTTTTAAAATATTTTTAAAAACCTTGCACAACTTCTATTTTTAACTGTCAAATAATAAAGCTATTCAAAGTAATTAGAAATAGAATTATATTTAAAACAGAGAATGCTTTTACATTTTTTATTTGCTGTTGAAAAGTTAAGAAAATTAACCACTAATGACGACCTTCATAGGACTTGATGATGTACAAATACAAGTTCCTGAACATTGTCTATTAAATAATCTTATTCTTGCTTTTTCACAAACAGTGTTTCTAAGCAAAATAGAAAAACTTTCAGGAGTGATAATAAACATCACGACAGACAACTTTTGTCCAGAAAACCAGGATCACAATTTACTTATTCAGTCAAAAATACAATGTATCTCTTTAGGTCAAACTTGTATTATTTTCATTTGTTACTTTAACAATAATGAAGATATTGACTTTGATTTTTGTGAAATAGGATAACATGTCGATAAGTGCTGGGAATTGCCACCATTCATATCTAAACAACACTGAGCTAGACATTCCTTTATTCAGAATGCAGCTAACAAACACTGGCCAAAGTTAGGTCACTTTCAATGATATCATCACATTTTATACAAGCAAAACTAATCATGCAAATCTTGCTAAAATATCTTCATTATTGTTAAACAAAAATTCTGTTTCGACTTGTTGTGACACACCCTGTCTTTTTGATTGAATGCATTGTATTTTTGATGGAATAAGTGGATTAAGATGTTTCTTGTTTAAAAAATGTTTGTCTTGACTACATTATCTCCTTTTAAAGCTAGCGACAAGATTTTAGGAACAACCGGTATGTTTACAACCTGTCAAAATTATTATCCACTTCATACACTGCTCTTTGGTGCATTTAAAAACTTCTTTGCTAAATCAACAGGAACAGGAACATTATTCTTGCTTAGTTGCTGCCATTTAAATAGATTGTATTTATTTACTTTAGTCTCTTCCTGTCAGATAAACAGTATACGACTCTAAATTTTTTCTTCCAATTTCTTCAAAATTTCTCTTTGAGTTTAAAACATTTGTTTTAGAATATAAGAAAAATTTATTCATTTGTTTTAATTCACAGAAGAAGCCATAAAATTTAATTCTATTAATTAAAAAAGTTTTTAAACTATCCTCTTCTTAAATGATAAATCAAAGCTTAATTTATTTTAGTTCAAAGTTTACTTGTAAAAAGGCTTTTTTTAATGGAGATATCTGTGTTAAATATTATGTAAAATTGTTTTAAAATTTTACTTTTTATTACTTTGAAACTCTGTATTTGGCCTAACAGTTAGTATTTGGCTTACCTGTATGCTGAATATTCAGTATTCAGCCAAAATCATTATTGGCGCATCCCTAGTTTACACTGAATAAAAAGGGACAATATAGGTTCTTTTAGCTTTTGCAAAAAATCAAAAACTGTGTTAAATGACTATAGTAACACTCATGAGATATAGTGGTGGCAGATATTAAGATTAAATTTTAAACTATTATATGAATATTTTAGAATTAATACTTACTTTTTCATGGATTATAATGTATTGCTATACTTTTTATTCAAAAATAAAAATTATAGTACAAAACAAAAGTCTAATTATAAAAAGATTTGAAAAGGATTTTGTTAAATTAGGTATTTTGGTTTTAGGGTCCATAATTTTTTTAGTTTGATAACTAATATAATCTCTACTTAAATATTTAAAACATATAAGCATTTTTAATAATTACATTTTATTAACTACTAGTCGACCAACTCAGAGTTGCTCAGGCTCGAGATGATAACCCTAAATATGCCTAAAATCGACATTGAACAATTTTATATTTTTAGAATAAAATCTTTCAAAATGAACCTAATATTAGAAACCCCAGTGCCTTCAGCAGTGTACACTGCCCGAATTGGTATGATTTTATATTTTTTTAATGAAAATTTATCTAAATGTACCTAGAATTGGAGATTCCGCTGCCCTCATCTGCATACACCAGGTGTGCTGGGTATGCTTTTGTCTACAGTTGCAACTGAACCTCAAATTTGTATGATTTTATATTTTTAATGAAAATCTATCCAAATAAACCTAGAGTTGAGGCCTCACTGCTTTCAACAGCATACACCAGTCATACTATGCATGCTCTGGTCTGTTTTGATTGTGCATTTTTAAATGAAAATCATCTATCCAAGCAAACCTAGAGTTAGGTACTGTGTAGATCGGGGATGCTATGCATATTCCGGTCTGTTTTTGCAAATGGACATCAAATTTGTATAATTTTATATTTATTAAATGAAAATCTTTCCAAACAAATTAAGGTGTCCCCATTATAGCGATTAGCGATTTTAATTTCTGACATTGTCCCTGAGAAAACTTAAATGAAACGTGTGCCATGCCTTCACTCTTCTAGAATGCAAAATGATATCCAAAGCACAATTCTTTTAAGGCTATTCTCCAGAAAATATTTTTCCTCTTTTCAGCAATGCGATACTTTCTGACTCTATTTAAACATACGCATGCATGATCATTGGCAGTGCTGTATTTGGGTGGGAACGCATGGGAACCCAGAAATATTTGGTTTGTTACTGTAAAAAAAAAAATAACGCGTACGAGCACACTGCTTTTTTTTTCTCGACTGTGAAAACTATACCCATTTCAATGTCTGAATGCGAAAGAGCATTTATCTGTATCAGTAACATCATGACCGATGCGAAAAAATCACTCCTTATCTACTCTATGAAAAGGTGAGTTCCAACAAATATTTTTTTGCAACTACAGCACTGATCATTGGAATATATTTTTAATTGAACAGTTTTTTCATTTTCCACGAAATGAATTGCATCTTGAGCTATAAGCAATTGTTGTCTGTTTTTTTTTTTTCCTGCAGTGTCGTGTTCAGAAATTTGGTTCAAAATGCCAAGAGTTGTTTGTTTTTGACTTTCTTTGATTAACTGCTTGCCATTGGAAATTAAAGAACGAAAATGAACTAATTGCATTTCAGTTATGTGCTTAGATTTTGAAGTTTCAAAAGTTTTATGTTTTTTGAGAAACTGAACAGCTTTGATCACCGGAGCTACTAAATCCTTGTCGTTCTCTACTTGGGCCATAGAACTATTATCTCTGAACTGCAGAAATAATTTCTGCATCAAATTTTTAAATATGGGTTCATTGTCGCCCAAATCTATCCATTCATTTGCATAGTTTACAGAAATTTCCATACCTAATTGATTGGCAGCTTCAAGGATGTCTTGTAAATTTACCTCATTTGAATGGCTAAGTGCTGAGTTATTCCATTCAAATTGTGAAGAGAGAGAATGCCGCTGACTATCCCATATATCCATTTATTAAAAAACCGTAAATTTGTCGGGGGACAACTAAAAAAAGCTCGAAATAGCCGACGAATGTGCAATATAACAAGGGGTTACTGTATATATATTTTTGCCACATATTGTCTGCCCCTGTCTGAAAAATTTCAGTGTTATCCTTGTATAAAGCAAAAGCATATCCATGAGTAATGTTAACATCATATAGACTGTGGCAACACCATAAATTCAGCTTTCAGTCCAATTTTTAACTTCAAAACATTGCTCAATATCAAATTTTACACTGTCCAAGAGAAATCAAAATTTACTTTCAAATGTAATTTGTTTAAAAACTGTCTCAATTTACTGATTTTTTTATGGTTTTTTAAATAATTTTCAAGCATGAATATTTTTAATCTGTTTACAACCCAATTACAGAAGATTAACCCATTTGCACGTAAAACAAAACAATGTAAATAATTCAATATTAGTTCCTGTGTAATATTCCATAACTAAATTTCCAAATAAAATTCAAACTTTGCAAATTAATAAAACAAATGGAATTGAACTAGGTGCTTAAACACCGAAAGATAAAATGTTTCATAATAGTGAAATATGGCAGCTAATACAATAGTACCAACAATGTTTTTTGGTGGGTAATCTAAGAAAATAATACTAAATGTAAAAAAATTAAAATTTTCAATTAAAAATGATTTTTTACTTACTTTCTGTACACCGGGTAGTATATCAGGCATCATTAACCTGGGTTGCCCGGTTGGTTATATTAATGTAAAAGAATGTTTTTATACTTTATATATTGCTATAAAATACCTTGCTATCTTGATTATCTGTTTTTGCACTTAAAAACTTTATTTTCTTTCTAGATAGATGTAAAAGAGTTGTCACTTTAGCTAGAAAATTTAATGTCATGGTAGTGTGTGATGATGTATATAATCTTCTTCATTATGATGATTCTTCTGTTTGTCCAAAAAGACTTTTTGCTTTTGATAGCGAGTATGAAAATTATTTTGATATTTATTTAATTTTTATCTTACTTTTTGCAGACTGTTACTTTGTTTAAATTCTGATTTTTAACTTAAATTGAAAAAAAAAATAATAATAATAATTAGAAAATATTTTTAATTTTTTTTTAAAATTTATTTATTTATACCCACTTATGATAAATTCTATTATATACATTTAAAGGTAGATTGTTAGATATTAATGTGTGTTTATGTAACAAAAAAAAAGGCCTGTTTTGTTTTGACCTATGAAAAATGTAACAGATTTAATTTATAGATTATGCCAACACAGATAAAAGCAAGTCTATAAGGCACTCAAAATACAATATCTTTATACAGTCAAACCTTGTTAGTAAGTCACCTGGATAAAGCGTCATGTTTCAGATGTCCCGACCATTCTCATACGACTTTTCACATATTGTACTCTGCTTATTGTATCACCATTTTTTCAACCACTCTGCTTTAGACGTCGCTTTTAAGAGTGGGATAGGCAAACTCAGTTGAATTTATTTTCCCCAAAAACACTTAGTTTTTGTTGTGCGCGACTGTGAAGTTTAACAACATTCCAGATGACAGCCCTTTCCTTATAAAGATTGTCTGACATATCAGCAAATTCTCTGAATGCAATAATAACTAAAATTGTAGCTAATGATTTGGAATCAAAGTACGAGTCAGCAGTAGAATCTGACAGCGATCATGAAAAAGAACCTCCCAAATCGATTGTTGCAAAGAAAAAAGCCTTCATTGATGAACTAAGGAGCTATATTTATCTTTGAATGACACTACAGATAGCGAATGTAATCTTATCTTAATAATATTATAAATCTGATTGTGTGCAAATGTTAGGCTGAAGCCAGTGTCAAAATGGAGCATTTAATGATCCTGTATCTCTGCATATAGGTTGATTATAACCCTCAAATGAACATAGGCTAGTTTTTGTTTATTTTATTCAAATATTTTTCTTAATAATTCAAAATTTCGTTATTTTCATAGAGAATAAATGGACATTTTTCGTATAATATTTTTAAATGTCTAAATTTACTTTACCGTTGATAATACTTTATCGTTGCCAAAACTAATTCAAAACCCGGAATAATAATTTTTACTCAACAATTTAGTTTCAATTGAAAAATTCTCACGTGAAAAATGAAAATGAAATTAAAAAATAAATAAAGAATTAAAAAGAAGATTAAATAATATTATTAGAAATAAAACTTACTATTTTTAGTTTTTGATAATAATACAAGATTTCAATATGCGTAACCATAGGAAACAGGTGAATATGATGTCATTCATCGAAAATAAAGCGGATGTGCTTTGTTTGGTTAAATAAAATGATCTTGGGTTTTTTTTCTTCACTTTTTTTCTTTTGTATGGTAACAATACTTGGCGTTTTACTGTCTGCGCATAGCTAATATAACTATACCGTATTTTTTATTTAAATTTTAAAAAAGTAAAAAGTAGTTTCAAAAGAAAATGGATAGCAAATGTCAATAATATGCTCCGCAAAATTATCCATGTCGAAAATGATGTCATGGATAGTGAGAAATAGTTATTTTCATTCTTAAAACTAAAAGAAATAACTCGATTAACAAAAAAAAAAAAAAATGACGAATGTTAATAGTTCCGTTTTTGTGGATAAAACCTAAAGATTTAATATTTTTCGTTAAAGTAACATAATTTTCCCTATGCCAGTATTGAAATTAATTGCCTGGAAAAGAAAATTAATAAGAATTATGTCATTAAAAAGAGACATCATATTTGAAATAAAACAGGAATTTTCCAATATGTTTTAAAATGAGTGTGAATCAATTCCTTACATTAATAATACTAGGATCAGTAAATATAGAAAGTAGATGAGTTTCACGCCATATTTATAACGAAAAATTTAAATGTTTTGTTATCTATACTGATTATTAAGCATGAGTATCCGTTATATACAGATGACAGTTTTCTGCTAAAAATCACATCATAATTTTAAGAAAAGGAAAATGAACACAAATCTATTATATTAAAATCTGACCGTGTGTTTGTATTTCGCAACTACTCCTAGACTGTTGAACGCAAAGCGATTTACTTAATACCGGTTATCATTGATCTGAGGATATCACACAAACTCTCAGAATTGAAAAAATTAAATTAGATGCCAAGATTTTTGTAAATTTTAACGAAGTTTATCTAAAAACGGAAAGTAAATTACTCCATACTTGTGTATAAAAAAGGAGAAATAACACAGATCAGTACATTTTTTACACCATTTTCTCATTAAAACTGAAAAACAGAATTTATTTTCACTTTGAATAGATGGTGAAAACAAAATCTTAATTTCAGTAAATTATCCGAAAAATCAAAACATATTTTCACATATTCAAACTTCATGAATTAATTTATTCTGGAGAACAAAAATTGCCTGTCAACATACTGTCATTTAGAAAACAAGATTTGTTTCAGCTATACATTAAACCAAGGAGGCAGAATTAAACTAAAAAAAAATATATACTATTTCCAATTAATGTTTTTTTGAAGGATGGCTGTTAAAACGTTTCACAAAGGCGTTAAAGGTAAAATTGTTTATCAGGTAAAATTGACATTTGTTTTTACCCAATTCGTCTATTTCCACGATTTTATTTGGCCCTCCTTTTTGCATTGGTTGCAATTTCATTTTCGCGATTATTTGTCACAAAATTTCACTTTTTTAAGACTGAGTTATGTCAAGGTCCCTATAACAAAAAATACTGTATTGTCTCCTATGAAATGTGATAAATAGTTAGTTAATTATTAACTTTTTTAACTATCGGGAGTGAAGTATTTTGCTTAATTAATGTATTTATTCTTCTTTTAATGTTACGTGAACGAAGTCACGGGTAACAGCTAGTATGCTATATTCCTTAGAGGGAAAAAATTTGATTTCAGAAAACTGACATTAAACAAAAATAGGTGTTTTATTGTAAGGCAGTAACAAATGGGTATGTATTCAATTGTATAATTAAATACTACGATAACATACTTACATACTATACTTTCCTTAATTTTTCATCCATTTTACAAATTCTAATTCTTATTTTGCTGATTTATATAATGTAATTTAATTATAGGTATACTTATTATATAAACATTTGGAATTTCATTTTACATTTAATATAACCTTTGCTTAAGAAGTCACTCCACTTAGTAAGTCATTTTTAAGTGGACCCGAGAATGATGTACTAACGAGGTTTGACTGCATTTTTAAAACTCTTTAATCAACTTCACAATGACTATAGAATTATGTCTATCCTAGCATGATGCCAAATTTCAGTGTCACAGAAATTGTATCTTGTACTTTTTTTCTTTAATAGTTCCTATTTTATATTGCATTGATTATGTCTTGTGTAAGAATCTCTCAATAAACATGAGATGTATTGCTTGGGTGGGCAATATTTATGGTATTGTTCCATAAACATGGTGGTGTTTAATTATTTAAAAATAATCACACTTTTCTTAAATATTTTGATATATAAATATTTTAGATAAAATGTTGGAAAAAATTTAATGTCTGATTTTTTTCTAACAAAAAGAAGAAAAGGGGGGGGGGAGGGGGATCCAAAAAGTGTTTTGTAAAATCAAAGTGAATCATTGCTCTTTAGTAAGGGCAAGTTATTTTGTTGTTGTTGTTGTTGTTTCTTTCTTTATTTACACATCAAATTATATTTATTTATAGCTTTTAAGTTCTGTACATTCTTAAAAAATTGTTATTTTCTTTATTTAGGTCAGATTTTGATTATGTTGGCAATGTAATATCTAATGGCTCCTTTTCAAAAATTTTGGGTCCAGGTCTTCGGATAGGCTGGCTTGAAGCTCCAAAATGGGCAATTAAGAAGCTGGTTGATTTGTAAGTAATGCAAACTAAATTGTGGATTAAAAATTTTTAATATGTCTCAATTTCAAAGCGATACTTAAAAAAAAAATTCTGCTATGATCTACTAATTTAAAAATATCTTAATAGAAAAAAATGCACATTTCATAACTAACCAACTAGATAATACCCATCAAAACTTGACGGCAATAAACTTAAAGGTTCCACTATAAAAGGTCCATAACATCATTAAAATGTCAGAAATTTCTACAGAAATATTTGTAAGCAATAATTAAAAGAAATAAAAATCATTTTATAACCAGGCTGGGGATGGGCTGCATATTAATTCTCTTTAGATGGATACAAATAACAGAACATTTTCTAGAAAATTCAGTTTTCAGATCCAAAAAAAAGCAACTTCAAATTTATTTTTCTGAAAACTATTTACAAATGAACAAATTTAGTTAAGTTTTATTAGTTTTCTCAAATATAAACATTTAACTGTATTACAATACCAATAGATGATTCCACATTTTTTTTTTTTCTGGAAAATAATCACTTACTTTCCTTGGTATTACCTTATTGATCAATAGTAATAAAAATATATATATATAACAAAAATTGTGGATTGTTTTAATTTATATAATCAATAACTACCTGCCAAAGCTTTTAATTTTAAATTTTAAATACAAAATCAATAATTAAAAAAAATAGTGGCGAGGGTAAATTTTACTTAATAATAACGAAAGAAAAAAACGTACTGAAATAAAATACAATTTGTATTATTGAACTGAGTTATCACAACTTTAACAATACCAGAGTAAGGAGTAAGGCCATCTCCTTTGGAAAACCAGAATTCCTCTTTGTGATGCCTTGGTGGACCACTCAGCCATCACGGCTACATCACGGCTCAACTTACTTCTGAAACGAAAGAACTTTTAAAAAAACTGCTTTCCCACTTTGCTTAGCCACAGAAAAGCACCGTTATTACACATGCCGAGACCAGTCGAAATCGCTCTTAGAGGATTTCCTTTGCATTTTAAATATATAGATGATCCAAGAGTTATTCTTTATGCAAGATCATTTAGAATTATGTGCCTAATGGTGAACTGACCATGTTTATATTTTCCCCAATAGTATGAAAAGTAAAAATTATAAATATGTAATGATAAACTTTAATGTGCTGTTTCCGGAGTCTTATTTATTGTTTCATAACACATTTGAAAATATTAAAACTTTTATTTAATCACATGAAACACTAAAACAGGGGTAAAAGATGGTTTTTTTTTGCTGTTGTTGTTGTTTTTAACAATAAAAAATATTTTAAGTTACTTTTAATGTTTTGTGGTTTTTCATGTTGTAAAAAAGTTTTATAAATTTTTTGCAGTTTGATAAACTTTCACTAAATTGCCTGTATGTGTATTTACTGAAAAATACGTGTATAAAAAAATTATTCTGTATTCATTTTCTTCTTTTTATTTTAGCTGCTACAAAATGTGAATTTAGTCTTTACAATAATTGTGTAAACTTATTAATCATGATTAACTTAGGAATTTTATATTACTAATTGTAAAATTTGGAAAAATTCCAAAACACATTTGCAATTATGTATGTGTCTTTTATGTATGTTTGTAAGTACTATGTATATATTTTTTCAGTGGTGTTTTATATAGTGGAGGTGGCCTTAACACATTCACAGCTGGTATTATCACTAGTCTCTTTGCTTTGGGCAAAATGAATGTTCATTTACAGAAAGTCAAGAATTTGTATAAGGTAAATATTTCTGCTTGATATGCGAAATGCATAGTGGTTAAAGAAAACTTAACCAGTAATTAAAATTTTAAGTAAATCTCTATCCATGGCTATTATGTTCTTTATAAATATTGTGTTATGTGAAACACATATAATTTTTTTTCCAAGTCAAATAAACATGTTTTTAACCCGAAGATGTATTTAATAAAATGTGTTTTGGTGCTGTCAGACACTTATTTTGATTTCATTTATTTATTAAAATTTCTGTTCAAAAAATGTTTGACTTGAAAGAAAAACAAAATCGGAAGGTTGACAGCTATGGAAACAAAATATCACAGACAGAAAAGGGAAAAGTGTGATTTTTCTATCTATTAAATTCTCCTATGGTCTTTTTGAGTAATGTGACTTAGCCAAATTAGTGCTTTTATCTTAGACATGGCACAATTCATAAATCACCAAACTTTGTTCCCATCGCCAGTATTCATATTGCATTCATTTTATTTAAAATGTAAGCTTTTCATGCATTTCATAATTTTCCTTTAAAATGCATATTTACATACATTTAAAATAATGCATATTTTAAAACAAGTAATAAAAATTTAGCTTGCTACACTGAAAATTTTTCACTAGTAGCAGTCTTTCTATAGAATTATAGTTAAAGAGACCTTTGTTTCATGATATTTGTCTGTCTCATTAGCTTTTAAATTATTATTTATTTATTTGTCGTCTCTTATAGCTAATGTTATTTTTATTATCTCATGCAGTTTGTTAGTAACTTTATTAAAATGTTTAAAACCCATATATATATATATATATATGTGTGTGTGTGTGTGTGTGTGTGTTTTTAAATGTTTGGTTTATTTTTTCAGACCCACATGGAAGCTGCTGCATTATTACTAAGTGAAGAATTACCTCCTGGTTGTGAATTGAAATCTCCTGCCAAAGTATTTATTTATTTATTTATTTATTTATTTATTAGCTCTTTAGAATTTTTTAAAAATTATTGTTATAAATTATGTTTTTCTGGCAAATTATCATAATGTACTTCTTATCTATCTTTTAGTATTTCAGTCGCATCTCATTTTTTAAAGTTTTTGTGGGAAATAAATGTAAATAGTTTGAAAACATCAATTTTGAGAGACTAAAAGCATAATTCTACAGTATTTTTGCTTGATAGAAATTGAAAATCATTACTACATCTAATGAAAAATACAATTCTCTCATGTTCATTTTTTAAATCAAAAATATACTTTTTTTTTAATGATATTTTTCGTAGTATCATATTTAGAAGCATGCATGTTTTGCAATCTTAACACTCTGACTGTTCAGCAATAGGGCAAAATTGTAATGTTATTTTCGCTGTATTTTATTTTAAATGCTAAAAAAGATGATGATTCTAACATTATATGAAAAACTGAATTATATACATGAATGTAATCCTTGAGAGCATTAATCAATACTCAATGTACTAAAACTGCATTATATCCATAGAATTATATTAATCTAAATAATGCTTGTATTGCAGTGAAATCTGGAGCTTAGTAAATGTATTAACACAGGCGTGTCAGTCAAAGGGTTAAAGACATACAATCAGGAATAGATTATAAGAAAATACATACTAAACACTCAGATGCGAGGGCTTTTTATTAAATTCAGTCAATTTTAATTTGAAAAGATTTTTATAGCTACATTAGTATTTATACATTAATATATTTTTAAATTTAATTTAAACCAAATTTCTTATAAAAATTGGGTTATTTTTTATAATAATTACAGTATGAAACTGTTTATCTAGAAACTAGTTAACCAGAGAGATATCTCCAACTGAATGATTTAAGAATCTTTTCGGAAAAAAGTGTCATACATTAGCAGTTTGACATGTGCATCACTTCAAACAATACAACATGCATGATATAACCTGATGTCAACATCTAAGATAGAAATAAAAGCATATTTAGTTAGATATTGTATGTTTTGATTTTTATGCAGAGTGAGTTTTGTTTATAAGGGATTCCCATGAATTGACTTCTTTCAAACTCTCATTACCTTTTAGGTAGCTGCAAAAAACTACCTATTGCAGCCGTTTGGAGGAAAGCCATTCCAAAAAATTTTGATATATTTTCACCAATCATGACCCCCAGACCCCTAAATCATCCTCCGTTCAAATGTTGATTTATACATACATATATCTGACATATGCCATGCTGTAACTCTCTTATTTTTTAATCGATTTGGATGTGACATAGTATGTGTATAGGACATACCAAGGTCTCGACAGAGTTCGTTGGCCAGCTTCATCCAACATCTTGTTTCAAAATGGCAGACAGTTAAAATTTTTAAAAATTCAAAAAGATGTACAAAAAAATTATAAATTGAAAAAATTGTTTCTGTTAAGTGTTAGAACATGATACATAGATTCTGGAACATTTTTTGTTTTGGCTATATCTTAAAAAATGGCGAGATATGGCAGTTTGAAATTCTTCGGTGGCTGAGATTTTGAAACAATCTGATATTTGTTTTGTTATTCTGTTATTCTCGTATTTATGAACCGATATGAATGTGACTGGTCATGTGTACAGAACATACCAAGGTCTTGACCGAGTTCGTTGGCCACCTACATGCGCCATCTTGTTTCAAAATGCAGCAATTTAAATTTTAAAATTTTTTTAAAAATTCAAAAAGATGTATAAATAATTATAAATTGAAAAAGTTGTTTCCGTTAAGTGTTAGACCGTGATACAAGAATTCCGGAACATTTTTTGTTTTGGCTTTATCTTAAGAAATGGCTGAGGTATGGCAATTTGAAATTCTAGGGTGGTTGACATTTTGAAACAATCGGATTGTTCTTATGCTGTAACTCTCATGTTGAAATTCGCATTCAAATTCAGTATTGACGTAAACCGGGATTGAATCTTCTATAATCGGGTTCCAAGCTTTTTAGCTTCAGGTGTTTGAGTAAAATGAGTTAAATTTTTAAAAACATGGACTATGCAAGCTACCTTTTCCTCCCGGTACAGGGCAGAAGGACTTTTATCTTGTTTGCATCTGATACTTAATCTCAATAATCTAATAATTATTTTGAAATCAGCAACAATGCCACTGCCACATATATTTTACAAATCTGATCAAATGAATGTTGTTTTAATGCCCAATACAGTTATCCGGAACACATCTGAGCCCAAACATTCTGGATAAATGATTCTATATTGTATTATATTTTGTTATAGGAGATAACTGACTAAAAATCTCTCTTAATTTGTATGAAACACATTTTTTTCTTCTGCTTTAACTTGATCACTAATGAAATATGAACATGATAAAGTTAAGAAAAAAAGATATTTCACAAGAAAATAAATCTTATTATGAAAATTTTTTAATCAGTTTGTGTCAATGTTTTTGTATAAAAGATTTTTCATGAGAATCGACCTCTTTATTTTAAAACATACTGCATTATATTTATCAATCATTTTTTCTGTTTTAGGGAGGATACTTTTTGTGGATCAGTCTCCCTGAAACAATAGATGCCAGCCAATTGCTTTTATTTACTAAGAAAGAATATCAAGTTGCCTTTACACCTGGAAGAAGGTATATTTTTATTTTCAATAAAATTTTTACTTTTATTATTCCCTTATATATTGTATTTTTGAAAACAAAACATTTGATTTTACATGATAGTTTGTGCTTGTTGAATAAAGGCAGACATCTTAAATTTTTCATTTTATACAAAAATATTCACTGTTTCTTTCTCCCATTATTTAAAAAAAAATGTTTTTTAATTACATAAAGGTTTTAATCTATTTTTGAATGTTAATAAAGGCATAATATTGTTTTCCTTTTTGAAATAAAACAATAATGATTATAATTCCATAATATGTTTATTTCAAGTTTTACAAATAAATAATACATTGTCTTTGTATTTCATAGTAGGGCCTTGGAAACAGTGTAGTTTCTGATTTGATTAGTGCTAAAATAGGTTATTTTATTGAATCTTTTTGCTTGAGGATTCAAATCTACAATAATGTGACTTCTGTCAAAATTCTACAATGTTTTCTCTTCTTCAAGGCTGACCAGAGCACTCATTCATCTTTAACCCTTTTGGGTCCGAATTTTTTTTTTCAGTTTTTGTGAAAATTTACTTTTGCCTTAATAATATTAAAAGTAGCTATCCAAATCTCAAAATTTAAAAGTTACTGAAATTTAACAGATATGTCATTTACTAAAATCTAACAAAAATAATTATTTTGTGTGCTATTCATGTGACAATAGACTAAGGAAGAAATCTTGAAGACGTTTGGAAAAATGTCTTATTATAATAGTATTAAACAGGCATAACATTTTCTAATATTTTTTTTTATATTTCATCACAATTTATACGTTCAAAAAAGTAGCCCCAATTTTTAATTTAAAGAGTTAAACATATGGCTGAAATAAAAGAATCGCCAACAGTGCAAAGAGAATTATGAAAACTATTATTATTATTACTGAATGCTAAAGCATAAAAGAAGTCATAAAAATAAATGTGTAGACATATACTACTATTATTACAGAAAGATAATAACGAAAATAATTATTAAGGCAAAATAATACTCAATGGAAAGACATGTACTATTAATAGTACACCAGACCTGAAAGGGTTAATGCTGCAGCACATTTACAAGGAGTTTTTTTTTTTTTTTTACTAAATATGCAGTTTAAAAATAAAATGTGATAAATGTAACAAAAATTCAAAAGCTAATTTGGTAACTTTTTTCTCTGAGAATAAAGGTTTTAGGTATACCATTTCTTCCTTACAATCAATTTTGTTTTCATTTTCTAATTTTTTTGTCAGGGTTCATTTTTCACTTTCATTTTATTTAAGGTGGTTCTCTGATTCCCCGCTCAACAATGTGAAACTCTGACACATCTGACTCATTTTTAAACATAGAGGTGTAAAACTGGCATACATGACTATTGAAGGAATTTGAAAGCAAAGAGCATTTTTTTTTTTTATGAATGAATTACTTATCTAGTTATAAGTGATTCTTGTCACGTAACAACATGTTTTTCCCCTTTCTCACACTGCTGCATCAGGAATTTGGTTCAAAATGCCTACTTTGACAGTATTTTCTGAAAGATCTTCTGCCTTTACCAAAAAATGGAAAACTACATTCGATTACACAATTTCTAAATAAGAATACCTGCTAATTTCATGCATTTCCAAACAAAAATGAATTCAGAAATGTGTCAGAAAGTAGCTCTTTTGGATTTGAAAGCAACCCAAATGAATGCATTTTGAAAATTTTTGACTCATAAAGGTGTGTAGGAAAAAGAAGATTTCATCGGGCACAGCCATGGCCAACTTCAATATCGGCTGAGAAAGCCCTTGTTTGTTTTTCTCACCTTAGGGCGAAATTCATGTAATCTCCAGTTGACCCAATTCACAAGAAAAGTCTTGTTTTTCCCTTCCCTAGGACAGCTTTCTCAGCCGACTGGGTCGGCAGATATCACATGATCTGATGTCATGAATTCCATCTTATACTGCAGCCCAATCAAATAACAGCTTTTGTTATCAAACTATGCAGAGTTTGGAACTTTTATTCTTTATTTACAGTTTTAATTAACAATATAATAAATTATAACACCTTGTAATAATATATTTCTTTTAAATGCTAAAATGTGTAAATTAACAACATAATACAAATTAAAATAACTTTTATTAGGTTGTTTGACATGTTTCGACTCACTCCGAGTCGTTTTCAAAAACAAATGAGAATATTCCATAATTGCACGGGCTTTGAAGTTATTATTTAAAATGCTATCATTTAATTTTCGTGTACTTTTTAAAAAATTATGCACATTATCTTTTATTTTTACTTGGTTTATTTTCATTTTAAAACGTTGTTTACCATAGGTCAATTTAGCATTTTTAACGATTTCTCGTATCTTTAAAAATTCGAATTTGCATTTATAAACAAGATACAAAAAACTAAAAATTACCGCACCTAATCTACGTTCCTTTGCTTTTTAAAATCTGGTATCCATTTAAAAAAAATTTGATTTTTAACCCTCCGAAAAAAAACAGTTTACAAAACTCACTCATCAAATTTTTCATTTTTTGGCCCAGGTTTAAATGGGCATTGATTCAAGAATTGCAAATATGGACAAACAGAAGACACCAGATCATAGACATGTTTATTTTCTTCAAAACGCACCATTGGGTTTTAAAAAATATCTTCATTAACCTTTTCGAAACCGGTCATTTATATAACCCACTTTCATGATTTCTGCTATTTTGGTAAAGCCTGTGGTTAAATTTCAATTCCACTAGGAAATTTGGTTGGGTTGAGTGTTCTGAAAACGCCTCTTCCAGAACTTGCACCCCCTGTTGGTGGAAGGTGGAACTACAGGAGTATCTCTAGTTCTATGGGCCTCATTACAATGGTGTTTGGCTCATTCGATTTGATATCTATAGCCTTAAATATTTTAGTTTTATTTTCTACCGCTAGGGTACGCTTTCCGATCTCGGGTTTTATGGGCCCGATTATGATGGGGTTGGCCTCATTCGACTTGATTTCGATAGCCTTACAGATTGCAGTCATGTTCGTATAGAACAGATTGTTATTATCATGAGCCAGGGCAACGCCGGGCGGGTCAACTAGTATATATATATATATATAATATCAGATAGTATATATTGGATATTTTTCATATTTTCAAAAATATTATGATATACTTTATTCTTTACATTACCAATTTTACAATCAGACGTCATTCAAAGCATGATAAAAGTTCAATAAAAAAACAGTCCATGATCACTAAAATGGTTAAAAAGTTTCTAAAAAAACTGTCATGCTGGAAAAAGATGTTAGAAGAAGGGGGGAAAAGGAGTGAGATTAGAGGGAATTCGTCAATCCCCAGTCAAATAAATAGCAAAGGGAAGGATGGCTGAAATTATAACTGATGATGCTCTGGCTGGGGCAAAAGCGTTTTTGTAATGGTGACAGTTTTTTTAGAAACATTTTTATGATGATGGACTGTTTTTTATGGAACTCTTGATATGTTTTGAGTGATGGCTGATTATAAAACTGGTAATGTGAAGAATAAAGTATTGAAATACAGACATTAGTAATTGAATATCTCTTTTTAATATTATGATATTTATGATTCCCGAGTTTAGTATTAAGGATAGATTGTTAGGCTGCATTGTTTAATTCATTAGCTTTTATTTATCTCATGATCTTTTATGTATTTTGTTTCAGGACTTCACCATCTGACAGTTTTCATAATTACATCCGGTTATGCGTAATATTTTATCCGTTAAACATTTTATTATCTGCTGTCAGGAGATTGTGTCAAGCAATTGCCGACTTCCAAGTAAAAGCAGAAAATGATCCAGATTTCTGGAAAGAATATGAATGAACTTTGTTAAACAATTCTAGAAAATTTATGTACTTAATCATAGTATGATATATCCTAAGCATACTTTTAATTTATATGAAATGTATGTCTGTTGTACGTCATGATTTTAATAATTTTGTGTATTCACTTGACTTGTATTACATGTAAGCTATCTGCTTATATATTATCTGGAATTATTTAAGGACTAGTTCTTGAACTGGACTTTAGTGTTTGGGAATCTGTTATATTTAGGTTGAGGAAGTAACTGCATGTCCTTACCTTATTTCACAGAAATATTTTATTCAAAATATGTAAAAAACCAAAAAAAAATTATTTTTAAATTATTTATGAATTTAATGTACTTTAAATTGTATGTTAAACTGTATTTACTTTAAAACAAATATTGAGTTATGTGTTCAGATACAGTAAACTGGATAATGTTTAAGCTACAACTTTACATAACAGTGCACAATAAAGTTGCTGAGCAATTTATTTCTCAAAGGAAGTGGATAAAAATTTTTACTTCGAACTATAACATATTTAAAAATATCTGAAGTTCAAATGTGCTTAAACAAAATATTTTAAATTGTATGAGTAGTTCAAAACAAACACTCTGTCATCAGTTTTTAAAATTTTAGAAAATGCATCAACGTAGTTTTATTTGCAGCTTGTCCGCTTCTTTAATATTTTAGTAAAAATTTAGCCCAAATTTTAGAAATATTTTGCAGAGTGAAAAGCAGAGGCCTGACTTAATATAAGCACCCTTAACAAAGATGTTTAAAGTGTTTCAATTGATGTGAAACAATCGTATTTGTCTGCCAGTCATTTTCGTGCATGTCATTCATAGCCAAACATTGAAATATATACTATCACCAATTGCATGCAGTTACTTCACCGTCATCTAAATTGAAGTAACATATTTCAAATATGCATAAATCTATTTTATTCTTCTATATTTTTGCCAAAAATATTTACAGTAACCTCTTGTTATATTGCACCTTGATACATCATTCCTTCAGATATATTTATCTTTATATATGTCTCCCGAAAAATAATCTTTACTAACTTTCATATACAGTCAGCCAAACAAAACAACAACAACAAAATTTAATCACCTATTTCTCCTAGAAATAGAAAATAAACATTCATCTGAAAATTATGTATTTTTTTTTTAATTTATCTTTAAAAAATATATAAGCTTAGGGGTCATCTTCATACTGAACTTGAACAAAACTCTGAAATTTTCAATATGAACACTTAAATTTGACATCATATTTGAGTTGTCCAGCCCCGAAGTTGCTGGGGAGACACACCAATCGCAACGGCCTATGTCGTCACTCACTTGGGTTCAATGGGAGTGGTCAGCAGGTGGCGGCGCTCCCACCATCCACAACACTTACCAGAGGACCCTCCTGATCGAGTGCGTTAAAAGTCCCTCTGGTCTTGGGTGCGGCGCAGCTCAGTTTTACCTCAAGTTACCAAACGGTAAGAGTCATTCATTGAAGTAGTGTGGGAATAATGAATTTACAAATTTTAGAACTTTTAATGTAAAATTCATTTGCAATCATTAAAAAACAAGATTGCAATGTGGGTAGTTTTTTTAAGCATAACTCATGTGACATGTACTGCTTGGAGGAATAAGCTGTCATTTTAGATTCACATATTTGAAGCTTCTAGAAATAGATTTTTGTTTTTTTTAATTAGATTGCAATTCATAATGTTTTTGAAAATTATATTTATTTAAAATTAATTTTCGATAATATGAATTGAATCTCTGTATTTTTTTTAATAGAAATAGATTTCTAGAAGCTTCAATAATGGGAATCCAAAATTACAACTCATTCTGCCTAGTAGTTTTTGAGTTATGCTTAAAAAACTACCCATGTTGCAATCTGTTTCGCAATGACTACAAATGAATTTACCATTAGGAGCTCAAACTGTAAAGCTTTCATAATTCCTAAAATTTTTTAAATCATTCTGTACACATTTTAATATGTAATTCTGGTTAATATGATTCAACTTATGTTTTCTCATGAAGGAAGTATCAATTTATCTTTGAAAAAATTAAAGATAGTGCTGATATCAGTGGCAATCGCGATATTTTTACCAAATAATTTATGTATGAATCAAGCTGTTTTGGTTATTAAGTATGGATAAAACTTTGTTATTTTAAGATTTTGATATGGATTATTAGCGTACCTTTATAAGGCAAGTTTCACTGAATAATTCAAGAAAAAATTATCTTATCATTATGCATATTTAGTTATGCAATATTAATTATTTACTTGACCTTTACTTTTAATATTTTGAATGTTTAATTTTCTTAATTTTTGTTATTTTACTTAATGGTTTTTCTTTATTGTAAGCATTCATTATAATTTCAAGTGAATTATTAAATTCAAATTATTGTTTATAAAATGTAAACAAAACAGTGACCAGAAATCCACAAAATTCTAAAATCTGCACAACCTCTGGTTTTAAGCTATGCAGATTTAAGGGAGTCTACTGCATAAAAAAAAAGACAATTTCTAGTCTTAGGCTATTTCTGGGGAGGGGGTTCTGTGATGATTTGGAGATTAAAGTGTATAGTCTCTTTTTAACTTACAAATATATATCTTGATTAGAATGTGTGTAATTCTGTATCATTATTTTATTAAGTATAATAGTTGCATAAATTAATATTTTAGAGGCAAATATTTTTCTTGTTTGTTATTTTGTTTATTATTATTTAAATGCCCTAAGCTATTTTGCATATTTGGCTATGTCATGTTTTTTTTCCCCTTCATGTCTCCCGGTATGTGCAATACAAGGGATTACTGTAGTATTTCATTTCAATGTTTACATTTCAGCAAAAAAGAAGCATTGTAACACAAGTCATTTGTATAAATCTGGTGTAGACATCTTTATTTGATTTAGATAACATTCTTTATTACATTTTGTTTTAACAATACTATTTTAAACTAGTCTTTTCTATACCTCAGCATTCCTTTTTAGTGTTTTTGTGGGATGTTTTTTTCAAAACATCTTGTTTTATTGTACATCAACTCCATAGTTTCAGTAGTTTTTATCATTTTAATGTACATTGTAATTGTAAGACATTTTTTTTAGGCTTAAATGCAATTTACTTTAAAAATTGAATCAAAGTTTTTGGTGAAAAGATCAACAGGCTCTCTATGATTTCATCTTTTGTCATTTGGCTGTATTTATTTGTTTATTATTTTATTTTATTGCCTCCAGGAATACTTTATGAATTAATTAATAATTATTTTTCTGTAAATTATTTATGAATAAGTTGAAAATCAGGATTTGATAAATTAGTTTATCTTTTGTCCTGATTTAAACTACTTTTGTCAAAAACCATATCTTTCAGTTTTATCTCTCAAAGAAAATTTTGTTGAAACAGTTTTTTGTTTTTAACACTTTCCAACATAGTTGAAAAGTGTTTAACTTTGGTTTGTCTGTCTGTCTTTGATCTAACTCACATAAATATCTTTGTATTGCCATGTAATTGATATATGTTATTAAAGTTTACTATGGCATGTTCATTCTTGAAAATGAAGAGTGTAGCACTTATAGTTCATTTATAGGGATACTCAAAAGAATTCTGTTACGTTATAGTTTGAGGAGGGAATTTTTTTGCAATGTATTTTAAGATTCTACACTATTTCAAACTTATTGAAATAGATATACAACACTACAAGATGCTTATTGTAGAATATGGTGTGCATAGCATTTATCATTCATTTACAGAGGCACACAAAAAAATTCAGTTATAGTACTGTTCATGGGGATAATTGCTGGAAATACGTTTTCAGTTATGGTATGTGTTTTTAAGTTTAAATCTTAGCATATTACTTGGTGTTATAAATTCTATAGATCATATACAGGGCTTCACAAACGAATCTCAAGTACATTTCCGTTTATTTACGGAAGCTGGAGGGGAATTTTCAACTGTGCTATGCATTTTCTAACTGAACTAAATTTTAGCATACTGTGTAATGTGTATACAAATCTATAGATTATTTACAGGGCTGCACAAAATAATTCGAATATTTTTCTGATTATAGATGGTAATTACTGAAATTGGGATTTCAACAGTGTTATGCATTTTCCAAATTCAGGAAAATATACTTAGATTGGGCGGGGCTAGTTGAGCTTAAGCCGAAAGGTAGTCCTCCCTGCCCAGTTTGACCTTGACCTTGTTTGCTTAGATATCATCTTTCACTTTATTAAATGGCAATGTTTCATTATAGCATTCTGAATGTGTTGGAAAGTGTTTCATAATCTATGCTTTATGTGTTTTTTCTTTTTTGTGCTATACATAGGTAGGTTAAGAAAATACATTTAGTGAAAAGTATATTTTTTCTAATTGTTCTTAAAATTAGCAGTAAGTCTTTGCTAGAATATTTTATGAAATCATTTTAAATATGTTTGTATATTATCTTATGTCCATTTTCACTGCTTCTACAAAACTGTTTTTTTTTTTTTTTTTTAATGTGAGTTTTTAACAATGAAAACTGCTATTTATTCAATGCCAGTATATTTTTATTGTGATTAAAAAAAAACTTTGTGTGTACAAAACATTATACAAATTTTATGTTTTAAGAAACTGTATACAAATGCTGCATGTTATGTTATAAATTGCTGTTTTTTTTTTTTTTTTTTTTTTTTTTTTTTTTTTTTTGGGGGGGGGGGGGTGGGCAAGATGTTGTTAAATATATATCTGTGTAGAGTTGCTAATAAATTATGACATTTGGATAACTGAGGGAAGCTAGAATCAGGAAGGAGGGGCTATTGCATTTTTACTTTATACATAATTATGAATTCTTATCTTAGAGTGATCTGTACATTAATGAAAGAAAACACCAAGACAAACTAGTATGTTAAATCAGTTAGTCATAAGAAACTTATTGGGACAACTGTGAAATATTTTTTACTGGCAACTAGAATTTTTTTTCTGGCTACCAGATTTTATGAAATTTGTAAAGCCCTACACATGAGCCTACTTCAATAAGCCTCCTGTCAAGAACGCATTTGCGCAAAAAAAAAAAAAAAAAAAAAAAAAAAAAAGCATATTGAAAGAAATTGGACATGTAATTTTTGAACTGATCAATTAAATTTTTTCAGACTGAAAAATAACCACATTCTTTATCAGGCTAACAAACACACGACAGCAGGTTGTGCAGTACAAATTGCATATTACACAACTTGTTAACATGTATTCTTATGATGATAGAAGAGTCATCTTTCTATATGAAATGATCGTTAAAATTTTTTTCATTATTTTACGGTGTCTTGATAAAATTCTTGTTATTCACTGATGTTTATATGCTTTCTTGTGATAAAAGACATAAGGTATATATAGCAGGTATGTATAATGATCCATCTGCTTTTACAAATGGGGAAAAAATTATGTATCAAACTTACAAGCAGCTAAAGTGACAATTGATTGGTTGAATTCTTGACCAATCACTTGTAGCTTGTGAGTGTGATATATTTCCATTTGTTAAAACAGATGGCCTTTTATATGTACATGGCCCCTTACAGGTACACTTACCTTACATGTATATCAGTAAAGAAGGGGTAACACATGTTTAATTTAATTCATTTTCTTATGTATTTCATTCTAATTACTATCTACTTTATTATCCATTTCATTTTTGGAATTTTTAAACTCACAAAATCAAAATTTTAAAAATTGAGTAATGCTTATATTTAACTTTCCAGTGGGCACACTGTCCCAAATTTTATGACAAACATGATTTTTCTGATACCTTGTTTTTTCAAATAGCACTCAAATTTAAAGTTTTACACTACTGATATTTATAATTTCTGTTCTAACATGTCTCTTATTACTGTAATGAAAAATATTGCTCTTGTAATAGTGTAACTATGATCTGCAAAAAAATGTCACATTCCTCTTGTGCAAACAAATTTAAGCATGGTTAAGCATGGTATTAAGCATGGCCTCAAAGGTTAAATTAAAAAGTATATTTAAGATTGGTGATATGAAGTGAATGGCAAATACTATGCACTCATAAAGCATGTGCTTTGAAAGTTCCCCAACTAGACTAGAACAGCCCTTTTTTTTTAGTTTTGAAAAACCTAATTTTAGGACCTCCCAAAAAGGTGTTTATGCCCATGCCCTTTTATAGAGAAAGGCCAGTTCTGAGTAAATTATCTTATAAGGTATATTGACATTTGCTTCCCTTCTTCTATTTGAGCTCTGTATAAAAGGGTCAATCGACTATTCTTTGTGTCTATGCCTATCTCTCATCAAAACTGGTATGCTGTGGCTAGTGTTACCAGGTGTCCCGACTGATGTGGGGCATCCCAATTTTTGGGGATTCTCAGACCCATCCCAGTGAACAACCGTGCATGATGCCTAAAGTCCTGATTTTCCATGATACATAAATCCACTTATATTTCTTTTAGTACCAAGCTATTCATTAGTACGTATTGAATGGAACATAATACAGTAAAACCTGTGTAAACAGAACCTGTCTATAATGCCAAATTTTTATAGTCCTGCCGAAAGAAATATCATGCATATCTATCTGCTAAGATGGGAACCTGTCTAAAGACAAAATATTTTTTCGGTCTCCAGCTATTCTGTTTTTACACATTTTAATGTACATGGTTCAATGAAACCTGGGATAACGGAAGTTGTTTATATTGCAATCCTGTCTTTATACATAAAAATTATATCCCTACTGAAGGAATATCCTACAATTATAACTGCTTTCAATCGGAAACCTCTCTAAAACTGATTTTTTTTTCTATTCCTAGCGATGCTGCTTTCATAAATTTTGCTGTGTAAGATTATTACGTTTATTTAGTGCAGTAAAACCTACTAAGAGGGAATCTCAAATAGCTGAAGAAAGATTTCGTTTCAGACAGTTTTCTGTCTTAGCCAGTGTAATTTTATGATATTTCTTTTATAAAGACTATGAATTTTTTTGTTTTAACTCAGGATCCTGTTCAGAGGTCGGAAAAACTACTTTTTGTTTGTAGCGAACTACAACTACTTTATGAAAAATGTAGTTAACTACAACTACAACTACTTGTTTTAAAAAGTAGCGACTACAGACTACTTTTCAAAAGTAGTCACTACTTCGCTACTTTAGTTATTATCGCTAATTAAATGCACCGCAAACGATTTTCCCCATAGACCATAATGTAACAGAATTCTTTTGAATGTCCCTGTAAGCGAGATATAAATTCTACACACTTCATTTTCAATACTGAAAATTCTATGGTAAACGCAATAACATAAAACTTTCATGACAATCCGAGTATATTTAAGAGAGTTAGAGTATGGACAGACAGACAAAGCGAATTCATAGACACTTTTTAATTATGTTGGTAAGTGTTAAAAAGAGGAAATTTGAAAACAAAAGTTGTAATAATCTTACAAATTTATGAGAGTGATATAGCACAGTAGTGCTTAACATGGTTCTGAAATTCCTTAATTCCTTGTTCAACAACGCGAAACTTTCTGACTCATTATCTGACTCATTTTTAAACACAAAGGCATAAAATTGGCAGACCTGACTATGGAAGCGATTTGGAATCGAAATGAGTTTTCCATTTTTTGATAAACTACTTTTCGGGTTATAAGCGATTTGTGTCATGTTTTTTCCCTTTCCCCTGCTGCGGCGTCGGAGATTCGGTTGAAAACGCCAACTTTGACAGTGTTTTCTGGAAAATCTTCTGTCTTTACCAAAAAATAAAATAAAATGAAATAAAGAATAATGAAAAACGTCTTTCGGTTATTAAGTTTCTGAATAAGAACACCTGCATTTTCATGCGTTTTCGAAGAAAAATGAATTAAATAATATGTCATAAAGTAGCCAGTTTAGATTTGAGAACAATCTTAAGAGCGGATAGCCCTTGGTAAATTTGAATATATATTATTTCTTAAAAATAGAGCTAAATAGTTCTATTTTTTTTTATTTAAATATAGTTCCTGAAAGCAATTTAAAAATTGAACAAGATCATATAGACTTGCATAAATTAAATCCTAGCTTTTCTTTTCCTTTCTATCTCTTTTTGTTTGTTTCCCTTTGAAAACCCGAATTTCAACATACTGGGCTTTAGATAGATTCTGGATACAAAGATAAAGATATTTCATTAAAACACCAAACTAATCATTATCAAATCAAATATAAAACATTACAAATCAATTATTTTAGCTATAAAAAACCTGTGCAGCTAAAGTAAAAACAAATAGCCATAAAAATAAAACTAAGCATTCTTAGGCATTTTTTAAAATAATACATTTTTATTTCCAACCACCTTTGTTTTACCTATTGGAATCTTCAATAGGAAATGTACAGTAAATTAATTTGTATGCAAACATTGGACAAGTATTTCACAACCATCAAAAGAGATATTAATAAAATATTTTTTTGCGATAACAAACAGTTCGATAAGAATATTTTCTGAACCAGGGATATTAATTTCTGAACCAGGGATATTAGGTAAATTATGGGAGCTTAGGGGACAATTTAGATGATTACTTATATATTATTATTAGGTAGAAACGAATGTGGCCTTTTTTTTTTTTTTTTTTTTTTTTTTTTAAATAAAGAATTCTAAATATTTGAAACTGTATGGTGGAGGAGGTGCAAAAAGGGAAGCGTAAATTTTGGGGACAAGGAAATAATTTTTATTTATTGTCATTAGAGAGCAATAAATGGAGTGAAAGATTTTACTTTTGTATAAAAATAAAGATTTTAAAATATTTTAAACTCCTTTGTATGCTACTAGAGGGAAGCGTGAATATGAGAGGTTAGGGATAATTTAGATGATTTATGTTTAGATGAATCCATTCTTTTCTTTTTTTTTTTAAATAAAGATTTTGCATTTCTTTGCTTGCTGGGGGAGGGAAAGGGAAAAGAAATTAGTCAGATAAAGACTTAACATAGACAGACGGCTATATTTTGGTAAAAACAATCATAGTCGTATAAAAATACATTATATTGAGACGATTTCTATAGATTTAAATGACAATACATGAAGTTTCTGACATCCAAACTGTGAAAATGACAGTTAATTTGTGACCGTGCCCGTCGTCTATGGAGAAATCTATGACACTACAACTGAGATTTGTCGCTGACTTTCGCAAATTGTTGTAGCGAACATATTTCGCACAAAAGAAACGAGTTATAATCACGTGATTTGAAGATTAGCACTTTTTTCCTCCCTCCTAAAGTAGAGTCAAAAGTAGCGTTGATGATCGCTACAAACTACCGATATTTTGTATCGCGCTACTCGCTACACTACACTTTTTTTTAATGTAGCGCGCTATACTACAAACTACTAAAAAAAGTAGGGGCTACTGTAGTTTCGCTACTTGTAGCGTGCTACTTCCGAGCCCTGATCCTGTTATAGACAAGTTCCGTTTTCATAGGATTTACTATATTTTTATGTTCTGATTTAGAAGCCTCTGTCCCGATTTTGTCTCCTCCCTGTTCTGCTTTTTGTAAAGTGCAACTGGTGACATTATCTGTGTCCATCACAAAATTTTCTATATTATTCTAATGTATTAATTTAAGCAGCATTGTTGCTTGCCAACAATTATGAAGTAGGGTGCAGTTCTTTGTTTTTAACTCTGAGTTACAGTGATCCATGAATAAAAAAGGTACCGTTCAATCGCGCACCCTGTTGGCTATTCAAATACAAAATTGGACCAACATATGTATATTTTGTAATTAATAACTTCAATTGCAAAGTTTGGTGCATTTCTACCCAATAGAAATTGATATACACTGTAATGTTCACCGTAAAAATATATAGCATAGCAGCACACCCTGTTGAGTTAACAAAGTCAAAATTGAATCAATATAATTTTTTTATAACTATCTTTCGTATTAAATTTGTTGAAATTCCATCCCATAGATGCTGAAATATAGTTATCACATAGATCATTAAAAACACAGCTCACCTTTTGAGCAAGATGCGCCTGAACCTAAGCCTAGACTAAAACCCAACCTATGTCAAGATCTAACTGAATATAAAGTTAGATGAAATTCTATCCCATAGAAGCTGGGGTATAGCTATAATTGAAATCATGAAAAATAGAGCGCAGTTGTGCAACCTTTTGGGCTATCTACACCCAAACCTAATCGGTATTCACTTATATCAAAGTCTAGTTTGATGCAATTCCATCCCATAGATGCCAAGATATAGCTATAATGGAAATCTTGCAAAACACGGCATAGCAGTGCCACCTGTTGGACGACATATGCTCAAATCTAATCAGCACCAGTTGCAATTCATGTCAAGCTGATGCCGACAGACAGACATTTTCCAAAAATAACGAAATCGTGTTTAAACAGAACATCCCAAAACGTGTAAATCCATCAAAAAATGGAAGTAGAAAATTTTTTACAATTCCAATACTTTCTTTTTAAGTAATATAGAAGAAAGTAAAAAATTTTTAAATCTAATAATTGTAGTTTTTATTTATCTGAGAAATAACCAGACCATTAATCAAAATTTCAAAATAATTTTCAATATCTAATCTTCGTTTTTCATGGTAATATAGGGGGGGGGGTGAGAATTTTTGGAGGATGTAATAAAAGATTTCACATTAATGAAACCAAAAAAAAAAAAAAAAAGAGTCTTAGAAACAGAAACAATTCACTACTGGTTAACATATCTAAATCTTCCTTTATTAATCTCGTAAACATACCAAATAAAGGTTTGGATTAATTATTTAAATGTTTTCAAAAAATAATTATGCAAAGAATAGTTGTTTGGCCCAAAAGAACCCTTGATCTCTGAAAAATTATGTATGATATAAGCTATTAAAAAGAGCCTTGTGATCATGTGTTTATGAAAAGTAAAATCTGTTTTGTTTTGTGTTCGTTTTTTAAATTTTTTTATTTCTAATAAAATTATTTATTTTTGCTCAATATTATATTGCTACAATTTTTTTAAAGTTCCTTTTTATTGAATTACATTGTTTTATAAATGATATTTAAAATTTTGTATGCAGAGAGAACTCTGCTGTTAAATTCATTGAGAATTTAAAAAAAAATCTAGATTTACTTAGAAATAAGTATAATCTTTTTATTTTATTTATTTATTTTTGGGAGAATAATAACTCATTAAACTATTTCAATTTCTGAATATTCAAAAAATAACTTAATACCTGTTACATTTTGTTTTGTTTTATATTTTTGCTAGTCAGAAAACTTTATAAAGAATATAGAAATATTAATTTATTGTCAGAAGTATTCATTTATTGTTTTTTTTTTAAAGGTTTTTGTTTCAAATTAATTATTTTGACTTGAAATTATTACAATATCCTTTTAGATTTTGTTTTGTTTTAAATTATTGCTAGTCAGAAAATTTTATAAAAAATATAGAAATATTTATTTATTGTCGGAAATATTCTTTTATTGTTTTAAAAGGTTGTTGTTTCAAATAAATTACTTTAAATTATTAGATTTTGTTTTGTTTTTTTAATTATTGCTAGTCAGAAAACTTTAATATAGAAATATTTATTTATTGTCAGAAATGTCCATTTATTGTTTTAAAAGGTTGTTTTCAATTACTTTAACCCTTTCAGGGGCAAGTAATTGTGTTTCTGTAATGGCAAATTCACATGAGAATTTTCAAACAAATATTATTTTCAAATAAGAAAGTTCAGTTTTACAGCTTTTTTGTCACTGAAGTTATAAAAGTAAAATTCTGTTCAATAATTCTGGTACATATCGTGGTTAAAATTAAGTGGTATAAGAAATATCCCACCGCCTTACAAAAGGTTAAATAATTATTCATATCATGTGTATTTTTGTTTTGAATATAAATCTTAACATTTAGTTATCTCATTTAGTAATTTATTGCTGATATTGAATTTATAATCAACTTATATAAAATTATGTATTGTATTGAAATCAAATGCAGCAAAAGTAATTTTTCATACCCATATATATGACAATTTGAAGATAGATAAAGAAAATTGTCAAAATTGGATCATATTTCTCAAACTTGTTCATATTTTTTTATGAATGTGCAATTCCTTTTAAAACTTGGGGCCATAACCAGGGGCCTAGCAACTTCTCGAGGCCCTTCTAGACTTCATAATCTTTTAATAATAATATAATATTTAAAAATTTTGAAACTTTGCAATCAAAAATCTAATGACAAGGGGGAGGGCTTGCCTTCTATTTCTGTTTATATTTATTAAATCATTAAAGTAGAGAAAAAAAGAAGATAAGCTGTGAATTAGCGCTAACAAAAATTTCCAAGCCCTTCTCTGTCTTTGCTGTCTGGTCATGGCCCTGTTTAAATTTGATTTATTGAGTAAAATTTTTTTAATCTAAATGATAACATAATTAAGGGGCTATACACATATAACATTATCAACTTTTTGGTAATTTTGACCCCTCTTGTTAACAATATACATTATCATTCATCGCCCCCGCCCCCCCTTAATAATATTGTTATCAATGTCTAAAAATTATTTTATTTTTACAATTTTTTGTATTATTATTATTATTTTATATATATATACATTTGCAGTGATATACAGATATGGTTATACATTTATTTGCATTCTTCCCTCATTCAAATGAAGAGAAGTCAATAAAATATCACTATTTTTATAAATTTGACTCAGACAGTGGATTATATGTGCATATGGCAGAACAATAGAAATGTCAAATGTTGGAGTATTCCATATTTTGAAGTGAAATGGTTGTATGGCAAAATGGCTTTAATGATAATGATAATTTTGTATTTTCATAAAAATAGGTAAGACATATATATATATATATATATATATATATATATATATTAAACAGACTATTTTGGTGTAAAGAAAAAGTTACAGAAAGAAATAAAGTTTGGTTGGATCAAAAATGATAATGATATCAAAAGACAACCCCCCCCCCCTCCTCCTCCTAAAGTGATAATGTTATATATGCACAGCCCTTAAATAATTACTTAGCAGTTTGATATAAATTCTGTAATAGCTTATAAAAATAGTATGACTTTTATAAATTATAAAAATTAAAAATTGATCGTCTATTTAAAAATATTTAAATTATTCAGAGTTATTGGATGAATTTATCTGAAATTTCTATGCATCAAAAAAGAGCTTGATTAGTGCAATATAATGTTTACTGGAAAAAAAAATTATATATTGAAAATTTATATTTCATGCTTAAAATGTGAAAGGCATGAATTTTTCTTCTCTATAAATATGTAAAGATCGGAAATTTTTTTATAGTTATTGGATGCACTATTTTGAAATAAATTGATTTATTTTATGTTTAAAAGGTCTTTGTGTTTTCTTTTCTGTTATCATTTAAACATTAATTGAAGAGTCTGCAAAATAAACATTACAGGGTTTTGCAGCATTTATCTGATTAACTAAATATATAGTAATTATCAATTATCTTCCATTATATATATTTATTTTTAAGCATGATTAAGGACTGGGCTATTTTTTTATTTATGTAAAGTGACCTTTGTCTCTGTGTGTGTGTGTGTTTTACAAGCAAACATTATTTCAGTTTTCTGCCTACCTGTGCACTTTAAGACAAAAGCTCAGATTATGATAAGTTTTCTTAAGAGTGCATGATATTCGGGCATATAGCCATGGAAGAAGCACAAATCCTCAAAATTTTACAAAAGCTTGGAAAATATGTGTTGCCGTAGAAAAAGACAAAAATAAAAATAAATTTTAGTTATATAATTTCCCGCCAGGGGGGCGCTACCATTGTAAAATAAACCTATCTTGAATTTTTTTATAAAAGCATAAATTTGATCATGGTAGCTTATTCTAAAGATTGATTTTAGAAAAACATAAAATATAAATTTTAGTTAAGTTAAAAGTTATCCTATTTCTTGCCAGTGGATGGGATAAACAAAAAAAAAATATTAAATCTGTGCTACCTATTTTTAACTTTAATATAGCTGTCATACAGTGAAACATAAAAGATTCAATTTTACTTAAATTTGATTACCCTATTTTCCCCAGGAGATGCTATAAACACAAAAGAAAATTGTGTTGAATCTGTTCTATTTTTATCTTTAATATAGCCATCATAAAGTAAAAAAAAAAAAAACTACTTATTTAAATTTAGTTAATCTATTTCTTGCTAGGTGGTGTTATGGGCATAAACGAAAGTTGAGTTTGAATTATTCTATCTAATTTTAACTTGGAGTATGGTTGCCATATGAGAAAATTTCATCAATACACAAATCTGACAGTGGTGGAAGATCATTCTCAAGATTTGAGCGAAATTAGTTCGCGGGAAGTGAGGTTAAAATGTGTTTGAAATATTAGTTGAAGACCTAGTTACACTTAATGATAAAGTGTAATAATTCTTTTGTGTTGTCCTGTAAAAGAACTAAATATTTTACCTCACATTTTCAGAAAGCATGCCGCAATAAGCCTTAGCAAGATAGACAAATTTTGTAGAGTTTCAAATCACATAATGATACTAAAATGCATTTTAAGTAATTACTGTCCAGTCCATAGATGATAGTGTAATCGAATTCTTTTGTATAACCCTATGAAATAACTATAAAAGCAATATACACCCTCTTCAAGAAAAACATGCTAAAATTACATTACCATTGGAGTTCTACTTCCTTTAAGTGTTTCATTAAAAACTCATCCTTAGGATTTTACATATATAATGTAGATTTTTTTTTAAGTGAATTATCTATAATAATTATCGATAATGTTTAATTTATTTTCATTTATTTAAAAAAATTAATAAAGTGTTTCAATGAGTTTATCTTGATATTTAGATGTACTAAACACAATAAATATCTTGTACAACAGTTTTTTCAAAGTAAATTTGATTTGAACCATGAGTTTCAAAATAGATTGAATTTGAAGACATTTTATGCAGTAGGAGTATAACATTACTGAAAAAAGTTTAAGAGTCAATAGATCAGTTTCAACCACGTGATCACCTGCCCATCAATTTTTATCCAACCAATCACAAACATCGATTTGTAGCCTGTATTACGAGCCAACCAATCACAATCCACCATATTTTAGGGGCAAACATAAACACTCATCTGCTTGCTAGGATGTGATGTCAGTTGAAACTGGTCTATTGAGACCTTTTGAAGTTTACTGAAAATTATTGATAAATGTTTTTTTCTGAAAATCATATTTTAGCTGAATCAACACTTTTCAGAACCACTGCATACGTGTACAATTCTTTGAACAAATATCATGGTGGATTAATTTCCTTAAGGATATTTCCATTTTTTCTTTCCTTTTTTCCAAATAAAAATATTTCTAACACATTTCACGAAGCCATGATTGTATACAAAATTTTTGCTAGAAAGGGGGAGCAGGGTGAAAAATAGTTTGTACCCTCCAGCCACGAAAAACTATTCTAAAAAATTGTAATGCGTAATTTTATCAAGTTTGTAGGCACAACAGAGGAGGGGAGGTGATCACAGGTCAGAGTAAAAAATAATTGCACAAAAGCAAAAATAACTTGTCAGATCTGATTAACCCTTTACCTGTGTTGCTCGAATCCAGCTCTGGCAACACAGTTCAAACTCACACTTGTACCAGTTTACATTATTCAAATATAATTTGATTTGATTTATGCAGTATTTGATTCTCATATAAGGTGAAAATCACTTTGCCTTTCCAATATGCATCTAAATATATAATTTTCTATTTTTGTATTTTAAATACAATTATAATATCAATTATCTATTACTTTTTGTGGGGTGTCCATTACTGGAATGTAGGGTGTTTTGATTTATTTCTGTTATTTACAATTAAATTTCGATTCACATTGGGAGATGTGACTATGAGCATGGTTAAATATTGTTGGTAGATTAATATAATATTAAAAAATGTAGAATGTAGCAACTATAACTATTAATTAAAAAATAATTTTTTAAGAAATTCCTTAAGGGTGTCCATTACTGGCACATCTACCCTAGGTAATAATTCTAGGTTGCCATGGTGATTACGTCCTATTTAAGACGGAGTCCTATTATTTCTGTAATACTGAATTTAAAAACCGAATTTGTATACAAAAAATGTTTAATTATAGCAATCCTATAATCAATCGACAGTTTTAGGTAGATTTCGTAAGAAATACTACCTATTACATTCTCACCTAAGTTGGAAATTTTGAAAAATTTTTGCATATCTACGCCGATCATGACTCCCAGAACCCAAAACCACCCCCAGTTCAAAACTTTATATATCTATCTATCTATATCTATCTATCTATCTATCTATGTATGTCACTTTTTTCTGACCACGATAACTGGAAAAATTCTGCATAAATCTCTTCCAAACTAATACATAAAATCAAGGGTCATAAAATCTTGGTCAAGTTCGTTAATGGGCAAAATCGAACCAAGAGGGGGGAAATGGGGGGCCTTTTTGTGAAAACAGAAAAACCCTCATAATTTCTTTATTATTATACGTATCGACTCCGTTTAAAGTTATTATTACTTCTAGGAACAGGGCCAAGAATTTATGTATGACAGATTTTTGATATAATTAAAAATTGCCTTAAGGGGGGGGGGAAGGGGGGTTTTAGAAGAAAAAAATTCATAATTTCGTCAATTCCCAAGATTTCAAATCCGCTTAAATTTATTATAAATCCTCTTAATATTATCTAAAACTTTTATATTGACAAGTTTTTTATAGGACCAACCGTTATAGCAAAAAAAAATTAAAAACAAAAAAATCCCTGCCGGCTCCGCCTGCAAACAAGTTATTTTTCGAAGTAGGCGGTTCCAACTCCCGCATCTTTTCGAAACTGATACATAAAATCAAGGGGCATAAAATCTCGGTCAAGTTCGTTATTGGGCAAAATCGAACCAAGGGGGGGGGAATGGGGGGGACTTTTTGTGAAAACAGAACAAAACCCATAATTTCTTAATTATGATACATATCGAATCCGTTTGAAGTTATTATTACTTCTAGGAGAAGGGCCGAAAATTTATGTATGACAGATTTTTGATATAATTAAAAATTGTCTTAAGGGGGGGGTGGAAGGGGGTTTTTAGAAAAAAAAATTCATAACTTCGTCCATTCAGAAGATATCATATTCGCTTAAATTTATTATAAATCCTCATATTATTATCTAAAACTTTTATATTGACAAGTTTTTTATAGGACCAACCCTTATAGCAAAAAAAAAAAAAAAAAAAAAAAAAGAATTAGAAACAAAAAAAAAAAAAAATCCTTGCCGGCTCCGCCTGTAAACAAGTTTGGTTTCGAAGTATGCGGTCCCAACTGCATCATCATCGCAAAAAGGTCATTTCTTCCGCAATTCCCGACAAACAGGTGCCCCACAGTCTGAGTCTTCGAAATCTACCTGTGCCTGTAGGCCGAGCCGTCAGGGATTTTTTTTAATAAGATGTTTCCGGAGAAATAGATGTTAAATGGAAAAAGAGTCTAAATATGGATTTCAAGTTCCGAAATTTTCAGAACTAGGTTTGAGTTTCCGATTTGAATTTTCAGTCAATGTCAACAAAAGATAAAAATGTTGCCAACTTTAAATGTACTTATTTTATTCCTGAAATTAATCCTATCATAACAGACGATATAATTCATTTCACTGAAATAATAACAATACGAACGCACCTCGTTTGTCACGTTTAACATACAATTTCCAACTTGTTAAAATATATCAGAATATAACTGTATCGATTGCTTCTAAGCTGTGCACATCTACAACGTTGAAAAAATTGAACCCTCTCTCACACGCCCCTCTTTCCCAACGAAATGTTTCTCCTTCAACAAAGTTTTGAAATGGCGTCCGTGGTTAAATTCAGAACTTTCAGTTACATTAGTTTACAGTAGAGAAATGAGACGGGCTCAAGGTGAAAAATATTATTTATTCACAAATCTAAAAAGAAAAAAAAAACTTGCTATTTGTTGAATGTAGTCTAAATTTCTTAAATTGTTTTACAATCCTTTAAAAATCAGTTTGGAAGGTAATTGAATTGTTATTGATTGGATATAAAGAGAAATATTCTATCTGATTCTGAAGTCTTTGCACGGTCAGTATCAGTGTCAGTAACATAAAGAAGTCGTGGGATACCCCTTGTCTATCCTCACTTTTTGTTGGAAGACCTTTTCCAGAATTACTGGAAAATAGAAATAGTTGCACAATGGTATTTTAAAAGCATAAGAATTGTGACTTTTGCAGATTTCTGCCTGTGGTTGGGTATAAATAACAAATTTTCTATTTTAAACAGAATTTGAAGGACGCGAAAATCACGAAACGTTGTCATGAAGGAGTATTGAGGATCAATACTTATTTGCTTATTTCTATGTAAGAAGAGATTTTTAAATGAGAAAATTAATCTTCAAACAATTTCAATATGTTATTAACAGTTTTCTACTGCGTACTTTCAGTATTGGACTCGGACTCGGATTTGAAATCCTCGGGCTCAGGCGTTAGATGCCGATGATGTGAGTTTTTTAAAATTGTCTCCTTAAATTTTAAGTAGTTTTAAGAAAAAATTTTCATCCTGTGGAATTTTCATATTTTTTCTTACTTTAATCTCTTAATTCGTTTAATCTCTTAATTTAATCTCTAATTTAATCTTTAATATACTAATTTAATCTCTTAATTTAATCTCTATACAGGCCCTTTCTTACTTTTTCGGGTTTGGTTGTAGTTTTTTTTTATTTTATTAGGGTTTCGTTCATCTCACGAAACCCTATTACTCCTGCTTTGTTGTCTGTCCGTCATAGAGCCGGTTCTCAGAAACTATTTAACTTATAGGCATGAAATTTTTCGTACTTATAGCTGAATACCTGTTATGAAGCTCAAAATCATAAAATTTGAAAAAATCGTATCATTTTAATACATAGAGATAAAACACCAAAAATCTAACAGCCTTTTCCTATTAAATTTAAACATTTTTCGTTATAGCAGTTGCCAACAATTAAAAATCCACAGTAAAATTCTTTCTACAATAATTAATTTTCTATTGAAAGATTTCCACGTGAAAAATGAAAATGAAATAAAAAGTTTCACCAATTGAGAAAAAAAAATAAAAAATAAAATAAAATAGATTAATATGACGTCATATTGGTAATAAAACGGAATTTTTCAAATATTTCTCAATAATACAAGGAGTATGAGTATGTGTAAATACAGAAAGCAGCTTAATATGGCGTCATTAGAGAATCAAAAAGAAAATTAATCTGACGTCATAACGGATTTTTCAAATGTTTGAGAATAATATCGTATTGAATCATGATAAAAACTTGATTATGGAAATATTGGCATATTTTAACATTTTGAAGGTCTCTATACAACATGTTTAATTTTGAAATTGATTTTTTTAAATATCGCATTTAGTCCACATGACAGATATTATTATGACAGAGTATAATAGCGCGCTTCACCCACTGTCAGACCGGTTCAGATGTTCGAATAAACGAGAAAAATAGACCGGTATATTTTTACTTTATAAAAAACATGACCTTTTTTTTTTGGAAGAGTAAATTTATTTGGATTTATTAAAGAAAGGATAAAGTGTTTTGAAAGGAATATTAAACGAAACCCTTTGTGCGATCATCGATCACACTTACCCACTTGTTGAGGATGTTTTCATTTTCGAAACCGGTTCCGAAAGTGAAAGTGTCTTAATAAAAAAAAAAAACTTGTAATCAAAATCGGAAAAGTACAAAAGGGTCTATAGAGATCGATCTTAGCTATCCAATGCAAAAAAAAAAAAAAAAAATTAAATATTGAAATACGAGCGAGCTATCTTAAAATATTTCCTCCATAGGATTAACATTAGCGAGCGGGTGTTTTCGCGTGAATAAAGTAGCCTCGTAACACAATAAATTGAAAATCTTTCGTGGCGTAAACTTTCCTCACCTTGAATTCATCACTAACTACAGCATCCATCTGAAGGCGTTAGCACCATACCAAATTGCTGTTAATAAGAGTTTTTTTTTTATATATAAATTTAATCATGATTGAGTCTGTCTGGCTAAATCTATTTTTTGGGTGGTTCCTCAGTTAGTAGTACGGATACAGACCATACTTTCTAAAATATTATCCACCCTAGGTTGGTCTACGAAAATATAGACTTGCCCTAAAAACCAACAAATCCGATTTCAAAACTAAAACACCCTTCAACTCCTCTCTGTCTCTGCAAATTGGTGTATTGGCACCTGCGTTGGATATTCCCCAACGTATAATTAAAGGCTGCTTCAAGCAGCAAAACAAAGAAAACACTTTTATTGTCGTCATTAAACGGTAGAAAACTGCTTCTTAATGATGTCAAACGAGTCGTTTTTAATGAATGAATTTGCATTGACCCTCCTTCCCTTCATCTCATACTTCATAAGTTCACTTACCTGAACTTCACTATCACCGCTGGCGGCGGGCGTTGTATGCTTTTAGTGGAACCTGTTTATATCCCCTTACCCCCTCTTCGTACGTCAGGTTGCAGCAGTTTGCGGTTTCTGTGGTGACTCATCTCGCCGTGAGGGAGCCCCGTGACCCGAACTCAAATCATAAACAATTTTTTTTTTCAAATCAAAATGTTCTGTTTCTAGCGCGCTTGGACCAATTATTGCTGGATGTAAGATTGAGGGATCTGTAAGCCCCCTAAGCGCATATGAAAGACTATTTTTGGAAGTATCAGAAATATGGTTGGTTATTTGTTCTTTTCAGAACCTGGTTATCTGCGAAGGTAACTGGGACAGCTGTACTATCCCTGATTTTAAAGGGGCTCCCAAAATCAAGAATTTTTAATGCAATTTCAAACAGCGGCTACAAAAACATCATGTGTTGGGGCGCACCCTCGTTTCTTTCCGTAGTGGATCCGAAACTTTCCAGTTTCCATTATAATGAAAATCACTTTCATAAGTTTATATCACATTTAAACAGGAAAATAATCTCATCTGAAGATGTTTTAACGTGAAAGGATTAAAATTTCAATCAATAACTATAGAAATAAGTGTGCATCATATAACGCTAACACATTCAATAAATTAATAGGTTTTGGCTCTTGTATGGTCCATTAGTCATACCACAATATGTACTGAGTTTTTAATTTCGTCTATCAAACTTCGTAATCAGAAGAAATTTCTAGATTTTTAAGACGTTCACTGCCGTGTTAAAATTACTTATTTTATTTAGAAAGTTCGAATTCATACCAGAAAATACTAATAGCAATATTTACTTTATTTAATTACAGACATTTCGTGATTACATAAAATAAAAATTCTTTTGAAATTTCCGGTACGAATTCGTAATTTTAGAATGAAAAACCACGAGTATACTCGTAGTTGGCAGCAAATGGGTTAAATTCCTTAATAATTTGATTGGATTTGACTGGTGTGGCAACGTAAGTTCAAAACGTATGACTGCAAACGATTTTCTGTAGCATTAATAATTAAAGAATCAGAAACTCTCTTTTTAGCACTTTCCAACCTAGTTGAAAAGTGCTTATGACTTCGGTTTGTATGGCCGTCTGTCCGTGCTCTAACTCCCGTAAATAGATATAATCTAAATCCCGTAAATAGCACGGATTGCTCTGCAATTTTTATATGTTATTGTCGTTATCTATAGCATGTTCCCTATTTCAACGGAAGTGTGTAGCACTTATAGTTTTTTTACAGGGACACTCAAAAGAATTCCGTTACATTACGGTGTATGGGGAAAATAATTTGCGGTTTATTTTACTGATGTTACACAATTTCAAACACATATCTTTAAGATGCATTACAAGAAGCTTAATATGGAATAGGGTGTGCATAGCACTTATAGTTACTTTACAGGGACAGTCAAAAGAATTCCGTTATATTACGTCTATGGAGAAAAATCGTCTGCGGTTTATTTAAATAATGTTTCACTATTTTAAACGCATTGAGATTTATATATATTACTAAGGTGCATTACAAGAGGCTTACTACAGAATAGTGTGTGTATAGCAGTCATCGTTCATTTACAGGGACACACAAAAGAATTCTCTACTGTCTGTTAACAATAATTCCTGGAAGTGCGTTTTAAGTTACAGAACGCGATTTTAATTTTAACTCGCTTTTTGTCTATTACGTGGTGTGTATAAATCCTGTAGATCCTATACAGGGCAGCACAAAAGTTCGTGAACACATTTCCGTTTATTGACAGAAACTCCAGAAGGAGAATTTTAAACTGTGCTACGCGTTTCCTAACTAAACTAAAATTTAGCATCCTATATGGTATATATACAAATCTATAGATCATATACAGGGCTGAATAAAAGTATTCGGATATTTTTCCGAATATTGTATCTGTTGGAAATTCCTGAAATTATGTTTTTAAATATGTTATGCGTTTTCCAAATTGTTTACTTAGATGTTATCTTTTAGCTTATTAAACGGTATGTTTTGTAAAATTATTTTGGAAGCGTTGGAAAGTGCTACATAATCTATGCTTGACGCATGATTTTTCGTTCTTGTTTATAGCTCTAATAAACCTATCACAATTTTAAGTTTCAATGACATTTGTTTGAAAAAACTTATTTGTATAGCGTTCGCTAAAAGTTACCCCCCCCCCCCCCTCATCTAAGGAATTGCGTTGGAATTTTGGAAAATTTATGTTTAATCAAATCAAAGAGGACATCATTTCGTTAAAACGAAAAAATATGGGGGGAGGGGCAGTTGGGATGTTTATGTTTGAAATTTCAAATGGAAAGTCTTCAGTAAAGTCTTGTCTTGTGGTACATAACTCTATCTTCAAAACAATCAAATTAATAAAAAAAAAAAATGCGCTACGATATTTCTTAAGGAAACTATGGCTAACTTGTTTTAATTCTTAATTTCATGAAAAAGTGAAAATGTTAATTGACTTAATTTAACCCGAAAGACGCTTGAACTGAATACCTACCTTTCAGTTCTTGGCAGTAACAGAGTCGCTGGAATGGAAGAAATGCATTCTTCACTGACTTTAATGCGGCTTGAGAGATGCTGTTGTGCAGCCTTCCGTAAATCGCTGTTTCAACCCTCCGGTGAAATTGGGTGGCGTCTTGTAAATTTCCGTAGCCCACATAGAAAAAAGTCATTAAGCGCTAAATCTAGAGAATGGAGAGGCCATTCTAAAAATGATGTCCGCTTCTCTATCCATCGATTTGGATAATTCTAGATCGACTGTGTCCTCTTGCATTGTAAGATCAGTTAAATTTTCGGTTAGAAAACGATAACATATTATCTCCTAGAATTCCTGCAAAGACATTAATTTTTTGAGGATAATATTGTGTCTTTTTATCCCTAAATATTTGTGGGTTAGATTCGCACCAGAATCGAATGTTCTGAGACGTACAAGAGAATTCGGTTAAAGGACTGACTATGATCGGTAATTGCTAAAAGTGCTGTTTCCGCTGTGATATGCAATTTTATGTAATTTTTACTCTATTACGTGTATCTTTTAAATGCTAAAAAGTGTAAATTAAGAACATAACAAATACACAGTAAAATAACTTTTACTAGGTTGGACCCTGCCCTCATGGACCCCGCTCTTGACTATGGTCATGAACGGGGAAGGAGCAATGGAATCTTTGTCCCGGAGCTTCAAGTACAGTTGGTCAGCATGTGTACTTTAAACCCCCCCCTTCCCCCCCCCAAAAAAAGTAAAATAAAATAAATAAATAATAAATAAATAAATAAAATAAAATAAAAAAGAATATTTGCTTCGAAGACTATTTTGATATAAATTGGACTTCAATAAGACATTTGTTTTCCTATATATATATATATATATACATATATATATATATATACATATATATATATATATAGTTATGGTAATGTTTCATTAATGGTTATATATATATATATATATATATATATATATATATATATATATATATATATATATATATATATTATGCAAGTGAATCCAAGTGAAAATTTATGCAAGTGATTGAGCTGTATTAGTGGAAATCTTGGTGTTCACCATTTAAAATGTTGATATATTGCAAATTAATAATTTCCATTGAAATTCTGATTTTTCCTGCCGTTGAAAGAATTCTAACTATCTTTATGTAGCGGGTGCGCCAGAAGTTCGTAAAAACTTTAAAAATTCCTTAAAAAAAAAACAGATGATACTAACAAATTGCGGTTTGCAGGAATGGGATTAGAGGGGGATCGGATTTTTTTAATAACAAAAAATGTTGTTAACAAATTTACTGATAGATGGCGCTGGTATGCATAATATGAAGCAGGCTTATAATAAAAAAAACATGTCTGAGAAGCTTCAGTGTCCCATGTTCATAGTTCATCACGTAAAACAAGCTCTTTTCCTGTCTTTAGTCTCGCGGAATTTTCGCAGTGTGCCAGTTACTGATTCTCTGTTCTTGTAAAAGAGTTTAACCACAACAGCGCTTGATATGTTAACGATAACAATGAATCGAATGAAGAATCTATGTACATTGAGGTGTTTTATTAGCAGCTTGATTTGCATACATCTACTAAATATTGTGCATGCCAGCACCATCTGTCGGTAAATTTTTAAGTACAACTTTTTTTGTTATTAAAAAAATCCTCTCTAATCTCATAATTCACTGTAAAAAAATTTCGGAACGTTTCAGGAAATTATCTTGAAACATTTCGCATATTTTACTGGAATTTCGAATTTTTTTATGTCCCACGTCAATTACGGTAATATTCGTGTAATATTTTTGAGAGATTTCAACTTTTCCGTAAACTACATTCTGCGCATGCGTGCTTCATGTTTTATGTTCCATTAGCCATTTTGATAACTAAAGAAGAATAAACAGCTGCCTAGGAACTTAGAGACAAATGCCATTCTTTGTTTGGATATCAACCGATAAAGTAAGTAGCTAATTTAAATATTTTTATGATTCATTATTTGAATTTTCATTTTATCTGTAATATGAAACTTTAAAATTTAATTGCTTAAATAAGACATTGAATAAAAAGAAGTATATTGATTGTTGAAAATTGGAATGTTTCACTACTTTGTTGTAAAACGTAACATAAAAAAGCCGTGGCATCTTAATGCCACCACTTTTTTCCGGAACCTTTCGGAAAATTTTTTACAGTGTTTCTCTCTAATCCCATTCGTGCAAACAGCAATTTTTTAGCATAATTTGTTCATTTTTAATACAGTTTTAACGAATTTATGGCGCACCCTGTATTTGAATATGTGTTAAGATTTGGAAAACATAGAGGGAGGTCTAAATACAAATCTAAATATTTAAATATTTATTTTAAAGAAAAGTTACTGTATGGGTTGGTTAGAACACATAAGTCGATGCAGGTCTTTTTTTTCCTTTTTTTTTTCCTTTTCTTTGGACCCATTTTGTGAAAAATAACTTATTTTTGTGAAATGTATCATATTTTTGTGAAATTTATTATATTTTTGTGAAAAATAACATTTTGTAACGAAAGAGGAAATTTAGCTACTCAAATTAAAACGAAGCATTTAATGATAATTTCTTATTTAACTCCTTCTGCTAAAGTTTTCCTTTTCGATGAGCTTGTTTTGTTTGCAAATTACACCTTTTAAAACATAACAAAATAAAAATAATTAATGAAGAGTATGTTATTATGGAATGGAATTGTGTGAAGGGAGCCTATTTTATTAAGAGGAATTTTGTGAAGGGTCCTGTTTTATTAAAATGAATTTTGTGAAACATAACAAAATAAAAATAATTAATGAAGAGTATGTTTTTATGGAATGGAATTTTGTGAAGGGACCTATTTTATTAAGAGGAATTTTGTGAAGAGCCCTGTTTTATTAAAATGAATTTTGTGAAGGGGCCTGTTTTGTTAAATGGATTTTTGTGAAAGGGCCCTAAATAGGCCCCAAATTTTTCCTGGATCGACCCCTGGTACATGACTCCCTTGACTTTTCAAAACAGGTAGTTTGGGTCCAAAAGTTTGTACAAGTGCCGTTCAAGAGCCCCAACAATAAACAATATGTATTTTCCGCTCATGAAAACAGCTCTAATAAAAGAAATGTGCCCTAGACCAGCGGTTCCCAACCTGGGGCACGTGGTAGAATATTTGGGGGTACGTGAAAATTACATTGGTAATGGCCGGTAATGCAAAAATAAAACTTAAAATGAATAACATAAAAACAAAACTGTAAACTTTTCGTGTAAAATAGGCTATTCGCATAATGAACGAAAATGCCTAAACTTAGTAATTGGTTGATCATTTGTTGCCATTGTCTCTGCCTATTCCTAAGAACATCTTACTATTTCGCGTTGCCCCCCCCCCCCCCTCTTTCTTTTCATTGTTCTTTTCTTTCTAGTAATTGTAGAATTTTTTTTTTTTTTTGAAAAAAAAAAAACAGGAATCGTATTGGTTTTCTGATTTTGACAATTTCGTTTAAAACACATTTGAAAGCAGGTCATCATTTTTTAGTGTTCGATTAGTCAATATTAGCATAAACCCATTAACGTGTATTAATAGAAGTAGCTTCATCTCTACTTTGTGAGTGTTTAATTAGAAATTTATAGCTAATATTTCATGTTTTGAGTGACTCTATGTTGAGATTGTGTTGTGGCTCAAAAAGGATAAGGGGTTGAAAATTGGAATTCTGAAGAGAAATGTATCTAAATTGGTAAGCATAAGAATAATATACTAATGAACAAAAACAAAAATATTTGGAACGGGTTTATGTGGGAAGGGGTACGTATGATTGAAAAACCTAAGCAAAGGGGTACTTGGGAGAAAAAAGGTTGGGAACTGCTGCCCTAGACCAATGTACCTGTAGCCGAAAGTGGTTGTATACATTAGAGATGAGTTCAGGCCAGACAAACCGAATTCATAAACGGATCGGTCATTTCAAAACCCATATAAGTCACAGAATCAGAACTTTTCTGAAATTAAATAAAAACTATATTATTCACAAGTAAACGAATTTTTGTGGGGTTTTTTTAAACTGATTAATAGAGTTTGGACTTCAAAGTTTGTAATTATCGAATAATTTTTATAATTTACGAATAATAAACAGAAGAATAACAGGAAAACTGCTGATGACTTATGTTGTTTTAGCAAGAAACAAGGTTAGGTGGTATTTAATTTGAACAAAACAGTCCTATTAAACATATTTTTAATCAAAATTAAGGAAGATAGCAACTTATACAGGAACATTTTTATATTTTAATATGGTATTGCATGCAAATTGTAATACGGTATCCGCATGTAATCTGGTATTGCATGCGAAAACCACTTAAGTCGCTGACTTTATGTTGTTTAAGTAATGAACGAGAATTAGAAGGTATTGTTTGAAGAGGAAGGAATACACTGACTTATGTGGTTATTACCCTGATCATGGCTCTAACTTTTTCATTTGCGACAAAAAAAGATATATTTGGAAAACACTTGAAATGACCGATTCAAACACTTTTCAACTATGTTGAAAATTGTTAAAAACAAACAAAAATTTGTAAAACATTTAAAAAATTCAAAATCTATAAAAATTGCTCATATTTTTTGTTATAATTTGAAACAATTTATTTTTTTGTTTGTTTTTCAGGTATAGTTTGCAGATAATTTAATTTCCTTTATTTATTTATTTTAAAGAAAAGAAAAAAAACATGTAAATCCGTTAACTTGTTCAAATGTTATCGTTGCAAAACCGCTGAAAAACAAATAGTGTTTTGAAATAATTGAGTTTAAAGTTTTGTCTTCCGAGGTATCGTCGGACTAAGCGCCTCAATGTTGAAGGCTGGTCTGGTACGACCATAATTTTAGGAATTTTCCTATCGAACCAGCTGTACGACATTATTAAAAGTTCAAACATTATATATATAAAATAATAATACTAATAAAATACATTTCAAACCTTTCTGTTCCCCTTAACTAGAAATTTAGAGATAATTTTGCTGCAATCGACAAGGACAGAATATGAACATCAACTGATTCCATTTTCAAACCACAATAATATTATATCTTTTCTCAGCGGAATATTTTTTTTATAAAAATAAGTAAATGGTTATAGGTCTTAATTTTTATCCTAAAAAATAACTGGCCTAATGTATCTGGGGGCAATTTCCAATAGGCAATATTTATTCTATAATCTTAACTCAATAACATTTCACAGAAATGTTAAATAGGAAGGAGAAAGAAAGAAAAAAGCGGAAAGAACGATAAAGGAAGTAAACAAAAGAATTTTCGAGAATAATGAACATATGGCAAGCAGATAAACGTTTTATATAGCAAAATATCAAAAAACCACGAAATTCTATTCATTAACATCTGTCTAAATTTTCTTTTATTAACATCCACTTACCTTTCTATAATGACCCGACTTCAAACAATGGAGGTTATAACAGTTCGTTTGTGTGGTATTTATTGTATGTCCATTCGCGCATAAGGATGCTTCGATTTTATTTTATTAGCGACAAAGTTCTATTTTTTTTCACTACGGAATTTTCTGTCGTCGTCAAAAATCGCAATCCACTTCTGGACGCCTAACCCTGTTGTCATTTGTTTTAAACGTATAACGACGGTGGCAATGAGCCGTGCTAATCGCTTTCGCTTTTATCACTCTTACACCACTTCTGAAAATCGGATAATTTCAAGTTTAACAACATTATCGAATAGGGAAAAAAATGTACTTTCCAATTAACTTTGTTTTAAAACTGTAGCTTAGTTTAATGACTTTTTAAATAAATTTCAAGCATGATTAAAAAAAAAATCTATCTCAACAAGGAGCAATTGTAACTGGCTCCATAATGTAAAGTAGCTATTGTCAAAGTTACTACAATTGGCAATTGATTGTCCAGAGCAAATTAAAAAGAAAATATATACGTATATATGTTTTGAATTATGTTTTATTGTTTTTTTTATTTTGATGAAGGTCCGAAACATGGAGATAGAAATAAGAAGGAGAACAGTGAAGATAGGCTTTCAAGATCACAACATGGACCGGGAATTAGTACTCAGTTTGTGGCGCTGGTGCTCCCAAAGGCCGGTCATGTGACCTGTCAAACATGACAAATTGTCGTCTGCTCTTCCTGCATTTTGGTTTCGAGCATGGTAAAGAGATAGAGGGCGCTACACTTCCTAAAGGCCCAAAAGACCAGAAACGCCGCCATACTAGGTACCGCTTTTAGTTCCATAAGTAGAAACATTATCTTTGTTCTCCTTCTTTCTATCTCCCTGGTCCGAAATACAGTTGATCAGGATTCAAAAACGGTGCATTGGTCTGTCTGTTTTGTACTTTCTTTTCATTTTCTAAGCTGAATCTCCACGAAATTTGAATATGTTGTTAAGGTGCATGTATTAATTTATGTTTTAACTAGTTTTTGCCCGCAGCTCCACTCACATATAATTTAAGTTTTACAATTCAAAATGCAAATTTTACATATAATTTTTATTTATTTATTTAATTTATTTATTAATTATTATAATTAATATTACTATTGCAGAATTTATTTAACCAATAGTGCAAATTTCATCAAAATCCATTCAGTAGAACTTAAATAAGCTTCGGGTTCACCTAATTATAGAACTTTCTCCTGTAGCTAAGCAACGAACGTAGAATGATGTGCCATACACTAAAACATTCCTCCATCAATTATCTAACTGGCAATGGTAATAATCCCATAAAAATCCTTGTAGCAGAATGTGAATTATAAATATTCGAAATGAAATTCTCACTCATAATCAGGTTGCCCTAATTATAGAACTTTCTCCCACAGTTCTATAACTAAGAAACGTAGAACGATGTGTTATACACTAACCCCCTCCGTCCGTCCCCCGAAAAAAAAATCCTAACTGACAATGCAAGTCCTATAAAAATTTCGTAAAAAGTTTTTCGCTATTATGAAATGGCACTTTTGAAAAAATAACTTTTACTCTAAAACAAGGAGGCAATCCCAGTGGTACGGTCGAAAAAAGACCAGACATCAGAGAGTATATGCTGTAGGCATTGGGTATAAAACTGAACTGCGCTGCCAGTCGCCGAGTGGCGCCCGTCAGGCACGTCAGCCGTCTCACCCAAGTCCTGAAGGACTTTTATCACGCACAACCAGGAGGGTCCTCCTGTATGCGCTGCGACCGGTGGGAGCACCTAAGGCTCCTATAAGGGGAGCTGACGCATATCCATTCTGTTGCCCAAAATAACCGCCATATTGTGACCTAGCTCAGCATTAGGAAACCGCCTGAGCAGGTGTTCGCCGTCCTCGTTACTGTCACTCGCCGTCCACTAGTACGGTAAGCAAACCGGTTTTAGCTTGGTTTTTGGTCCGCTGGGTCATTAAATGGCGGTATGATTCAGCCTGTATTATAGGAGCTCTAGGAGCACCGCCATCTGCGCATCACTCTCATTGAACCCAAGTGGATGACGACATAGATCGTTGCGATTGTGGTGATTTTCAGCCCTCTTCAGAAACTACCACGTTACACTTGGGGACGAGCCAGAGTCCCCCAACAGCTTGGGGGCTGGACACCCAAGAGGGAAAAAGGCCCTAGACCTTAGCCTTAAGTCGGGTCTACCCGACTCGTACTTGCTCTACCAGAACTGGAGGGACGTGAAAACCTACAGAAGTAGTCACAGTTTCCTCTTGTAATGTATTGTAGGCATAGGGTATACGCTAGATGGTATACGCCATAAATTTACTTGTGAAACAGAGGGTATACGGAATTTCGTTTTTAAAAAATCCAGAGGGTATACAGCGTATACCACTGTATACCCTCCAATACACAGTCCTAGGCAATCCTGAGACCATAAAGAAATGTTATCCCTAAGATCAAAAATTCGAAAATACCTATACCATCATCCTACTTATCATTTATATAAATAAACTCTAATCTCTTCTTCTTTAGTTGTTTCTGGTGTGAAAGGGGAAATAAATGTAAACTTTTGGATCTTACTATCAGGTATTTACGAATTACGCAATTTAAAATGAGCGAGGTAAAGGAAAATTTACGTGACATCTTCTTGCTCGAGGAATATATAGATAAAGAAAAAAAAAATGAAAAGACATAGTTCAAGGTAAAGAAACTTAATAATATATTATTACATAATAAAGACGATGCCAAAGCTATTCCGTGAAAATTTTGCGTGGAAGAAATTGATTGCTTCGATGAAATATTCTAATTAGTTTCGATATTTTATAGAAATAATTACTTATAAAATGCAATTTTCTTTCATGATGACTGAAATTAGTGCAGTTGCTGTATGGCAGGCATATCAAACACGTGTTTGACATGCCGGCCATAGAGCAACAAGTGTCAAACATGCGGGCCACTTATCCGTGGCCCGCCAAGCTTTTGATATTTTCCCTATGTTTGACTCAGTTTATGTTTGATGCAGAAAATACACTTGCACTTAACTGTGGCTGCAGTGTTGTTAAGTTAGAGATTTTTTTAAATTTCAAAATATGAACCAGTATTTCAGAATTGTAATCTTTTTATTTAATGATGATATACATTCCGTGATTAAATAAAGAGAAGATTACTAATCAAACAAACTAGTAGCCATTTTGAATAAAAATATTTCACAATCTGGCAATATCGCCGTGGCGGGATCATCAAAATGTATAGTATATGTATTATGGTCAGATCTAACTTATTTAATATTTTTGGAACCTTGTGGAAGCAAAAATAACGAATCGGAAAAGTATAAAGAGGAGATCTTCTTAAAATGATTTTAATTTAAAGTTCAAGTTGAATTTAAAGTTGATTTTCAAATTTAAATATTCATAAAATTTCTATAGTATTTTTTTATTTAAATTGTTATGTGTTTTATCGTTTTATGTTGAAACTAATACTTTATTTTACTGTTCTTTTCGCTATATATCGCATTACAAAGTACGATGCACGAAATTCCTCTCAGTTGGCAGTTTTTGTTCCCAGACATAAATGTGTGCTTAAAAATAGTAACTGAGAAGCTTCTACAAGTTATTCCTAATGCATAATAAGGTATAACATAGCTCCCATAGCTGATATTTTTGACTGTATTATAAAAAGTTTGGCTGAATAATGTTTGTCGTTTAAAAAGTAAGTTTATATTGTAAATAATAGTGCACCTGCATTAAAATAAAAGCGAATATAAAATTGAAAGAAAATTCAAAGATCAGTGTGATATTTTTAATAATACATTTTTGTATGATTTTTGATTTCGAATTAAATTTTTAAATGCCAGTGTGTTTAAACAACTTTTTAATTTTTATCTAAACGTATTTTTTCCTATGTCCGGCAGCGAACTTACGACTTCCTTGTTATTTTCAAAATAATAAAAGTTCGGGGTGGCAAAAAAAAAGTTATTATATTTTAGTTAAAGAATATTCTTTTTTTTAATTTTTCCGGTGCGTGGTTTTAAATTTTCCGGTGTTCAGTTGTGGAATTTTGCATGCCTCTTTTTTTTTCACTAACAAAGTTGTATGTTATTTTGTATGATTAAATTTCATTCTGTGCGATAATAATAAAATAAATTTGCTTTTTTTTTTTTCGTAATGTGGCCGCGGCTTTTTATAAATTGGCCCTCGGTGGTTAACGAGTTTGACATGCCTGTTGTGGGCTCCGCCCAGCCATAAGCCCGGGTTCGATTTTTATACCAGTCTTTGGGCTCAGACTCAAAGTGAAAATTTTATTTATTCACAAATTGAAAAAAAAAAAGAAGAAGAAAAGTATTGCCAGATGCTATTTGAAAAGTAAGTATATAGTCTAAGTTTCTTAACGTGTTTTACAATACTCTAAAAATGAGTTTCAAAGAAAACTGAATAGTTATTGGTGGGATATAAAGAGAAATATACTATCTGATTCTGAAGCCTTGGTACGGTCAGTGTTAGAAACATAGAGAAGCCGCGGGATATCGCTTGTCTATCCTCGATTTCTGTTTCAGATGACCTTGATTTTGATTATTGCTATTTTAAGAACATAAGTCCTTTTCCAGAATTACACAGCGCACTTCACTACTGATTGGATATGAATAATAACCTCTTCTCTTCAACCATTTACTGTGGTATCGTTGCATTTTACTCAAAGAAAGTTAAATCTACTGCATATCTTGTTCAAATATCTTCATTAATTTTAAAGTTATCTACAAAAATCCGGGCTCAGATTAAAATCAGACGCTACAGTGTCTCACAAAAGTGATGGGACACTTGTGCTTTATAAAAAGAAACTGCAATAAAATAAATAAACAAACATGTGCAAAAATTTTTTGGGTGTGTTTCATATTTAAAGTTAGTAACAATTATTACATAACATACATTTTGTCAAAATATTAAAATATTAATTTAGTAAAAATACAATTGTTCAGAACGGAGCAAAAAATGGCTCACATAAGTGATGGGACACTTACTTTTCCATCAAATATTTATCCAAAAATTTTACTTTTTAAAAGGTTTTAATATTTTGTTGGATTTCCTTTCACTTTTAAAACATGATTTAATCTTTTTGGGATGGATTCGACTAATTTTTTTGTGATTTCTGGAGTGATTTTACCCCATTCTTCTTGAAGCACCGATTTTAGTCGTTGTTTTGAAGAAATGGTGTGTTTGCGAATTCTTGATTCCAATTCTTGCCAAATATTCTCTATGGGATTTAAGTCTGGAGATTGTGGTGGTGTTTTTATTATTTCAGGACAGTTATATAGCAGCCAGAGTCTAACGTTCAGAGCAGTGTGCTTGGGGTCATTGTCCTGGTAGAATTTAAAATCGTTATGAAGGTTCAATTTTCGTGCTGAAGATTTCAAATTTTGCTTTAAAATATCAATATACTTGTACTGATCCATTATACTGTCAATAAAAACAAGATTACCAACTCCAGCGGACGACATACACCCCCATACCATAACTCCTCCTCCACCATGTTTTACTGTTGGTACCAAGTTCTGTTTGCGAAATTCTTCCCTGGGTTTTCTCCACACCAAGATTCTACCGTCAGAACCAAATATATTAAATTTACTCTCATCAGCAAATATAACTTTATTCCAGTAATCAGAATTCTTATTTATGTTGGATTTTGCGAAAGCTAGTCTGAGTTTTCTATTCTTTTCACTTACGAAGAATTTTTTCCTGGCTACTCTACCGTGATATCCAGCAGATCGAATTACCCTTCTAATAGTCTCAGGATTAACAATTATTCCATATAATGCTTGTAAATCAGCAGCAACTTTTGAAGCACTAATTCTTGGATTTTTTTTTAATATTTCGAACGATAATTCGCTTTATTCCATTGGATAGCTTTGATGGTCGGCCAGGTCTTCTTTTATCCTGAATCATATGATTCTTTTTATATCGTTTAATGATACTGAAAACTGTTGAACGACTCAAGTTAACTGTTTCAGCAGTTTTTCTAATAGATTTTCCACGTTCAATATGCAAATTAATAACTAATTTTCGAATTTCAGGCGAAGTTTCTTTTCGTTTAGCATTCATGGCTACACAGAGCTAAAAAACACAAAAATTCCAAAACAAACTGGAGAGAAATACTGCAGACGATTTTATAAATTATTGCCAATTGCTTTTAAGTAAAAATAAAACCCCAAAAAATATTTTTATTGCTTATTTCAGACGATTTTTGTTGCATATATAATGGTGTCCCATCACTTATGTGAGCTATTTTTTGCTCCGTTCTAAACATTTGTATTTTTATTAAATTAATATTTTAATATTTTGACAAAATGTATGTTATGTAATAATCTTTACTAAATTTAAGTATGAAACACACCAACAAAAAATGTGTACATGTTTTTTTTAATTTATTTGATTAGTTTCCTTTTGTAAAGCACAAGTGTCCCATCACTTATGTGAGACACTGTATGTATTTTTGAGAGAATAGAATGAATGGATTGCGACTCTAGCGTCCCTAGTTTTGTGTTAACATATTGTTTGCTTTCCCTCAAAGTTTGTACCTATATTTTTGAGACACCCTGTTCCTGTATAATAAAGAAACACCTTTTTATTTTTTTTAACAAAAATAATGTTTTAATTGCTTATTAGAAGTGCTTTTGAAATTAATTTTGATCTTCATAAAATTTGTTCATTAATACTTGTGATTTCAGCCCCCCCCCCCCCCCTATTTGATAGTTTAGAGATTTTTGGGAGGTTTATTTCTAATTTCCCCCTAGAATATCCTTAGAATTTTTTATTCTCCCATATGCACATCCCCACTGCCACCCGTTCACTAATGCCTGTTATCTAAATTAAAAAATCCTTTTTCCTCTTTTGGAATTTTTTTGACGTGGCACAATATTTACTTGTTATTCTTTACATAACAACACAACGGTAACAAGACAATATCGTCTGCTTCCAAGGTTAATCCTTGGAACTAACACATGTCACGCCAAAGTAGAAAGCTTTGTCGCCAAACCTGGATCGACGATAACATTCAACAGGTGACCGTCTCTCTCTCTCTCTCGCAGCCTAACTTTTTTGACTTCCCGGAATGCTGAAGCCGCGCTCCATCCACAACACAGGTGTGCTCGCTTCTTTTGCCTTTGCATTCGCGGCATTTCCTCTCGGAAAAAAGTGCGTGGGACGCGAGACACGTGATGCGCGGCAGATACCGGTTTTTGGCGGGAGATCGCTCCGGAGGATGGAGAATAGAAAGGATCTGGAAAGACTAGACGTTAGTAATTGGGAAGTTCTTCTCTGCAGCAACCAATCACAGTGAACCAACGGAGAAACTTCGCAGTGCACCGAAAAGGATTTTTTTTTTTTTATATCAGAAAGAACAAGACAATTTTTAAAACATATCAACAAAAAAAGCAATAAAAAAATTTAACAATTAAAATATATAAAATATATATATTTTTAAGTTTCTACCAGCATTTTTCAAGAAAGAGAATTGAGTCAATAATTTCTTTTTTCATCAGAGTGCTCTGCGTTTGGGTATGCCGCCACTCCACTCCTGAACACACGGTTTAAGATAGATTTTAAACAGAAGGACGTAAACAGATAAAACGAATTTAAAATGGACTTCTGCTCAGAGCCTGCCCCCTACGATAAATTCTAAGTTTTTTAAGTCATTCGTGAAGAATAAATTTTTACTATTATTTGTTTTAAACTCATCTGATAAAATAGTTAATTACACTTCAAAATCAATTCTTAAAAAAAAAAAAAAAAAAAAAAAAAAAAAAAAAAAAAAAAAAAAAATCTATACACTTATATTTTATAAGAATTGAGATAAGTTGATTAATTTTTCTCAAACAAAATTGCTAAAGAATTATTAAATTTTCTAAATTATATACAACAACATATTCAGTTTTTACATATCAGTCTAAAAAAAAAAAGAAAAAAGTATATGTTTTATGAGAATTATGATGTGTTAAATTTTCATTTTCAGTTTATTGGCGAAGCTTTACTTTTATCGGACTGTAATTGGTTGTTCGCGAGTCGAGCTTCCTACTTCCTAGTTGCTAAGCTCTAGGGTAGAAAGTCCTTTGATCCTTCTTTTCTCTGACTCTGACCGCTGAAGTGACCAAGATGGGAGGGAAAGCCGATGTGAAAGAGATCCGGTACATCATTCATTCACTATGCTTTTTGTAGTTTCGAAAGGCAGAGAGTAAATTATTCTCCATTTCTTTTGTAGTTATTGTGATCACTTAAGAGCTCAATTGCCGGCACTTTTCTTTAAGACTACAAACATGGCGCGTTGTTCATTGCCATAGGCGTAGCGTGACCGAAAATTTTGAGGGGGCACAAATGTTTATTAAACACACGCGCGCACGCACACATTCCGATATATATACAGTGGTATCTTGGTTAAAAACGTCCTCGCAGAAATTTTTCACATTGGGTAAAAGGAAATCAGTTTCGATCTTAAAGCCCCCTAGACCTAAAAGTTTATTTTTCTTAAACATTCGTCGTACAGCCATTTTTGAATTTTTTGCGAAATGTTTATGTGATTTTTAGCGTTTTTTCGCGTTTTGCGACAATTTCTTAACATTTTTGTTAGGAATTAAGTTTCAATTTTTTAACACAAAATAGTAAAATTTGTCCTGCCTTTTTTTAATTTTTCGCGAAATTTTTATGTGAGTTTTAGCGTTTTTTTTATCTTTCTGAGGCAATTTTTTGAACATACGTACGAGAAATCTGGTTTTATTTTTTCAGCCGATATAGTACATTTTCTACTCTGCGATTTTTTTAATTTTTTGAAAATTTATTATGCGATTTTACGCGTTTCGGGGCGATTTTTTTTACATCCATAAACGGAATCCAACTTCAATCTATGTCCAATATAGCAAATTTTGTGACCTGCGATTTTTAGATTTTTTATTCAATTTTAAGCATACCGCGGCGATTTTCTTAAACATTCGTAAAATACATCTGGTTTCAATTTTTCAGCCCGATATAGTAAATTTTGTCCTCAGTAATTTCTAAATATTTCTTACATTTTTTATGTGATTTTTAGTGTTTTTCCGCGTTTTGTGGCAGTTTTTTAACATTTGTGATGCGAATTTGGTTTCAACCTTTTAACCCATTATTGTAAAATTTGTCCTCTGTGATTTTTAAATTTTTCATGAATTTTTTATGAGATATTTTGCTGTTTTTTCACGTTCTGCTGCGATTTTTAAACAAAATTCGTAAAAGGAGTCCAGTTTTAATCTTTCAGCCCATTACTAAATTTTGAACTCTGCGATTACATTTTGTACTCAATTTTGTACTCACTGATTTTAATCGCGAATTTTTCATGCGACTTTTTGCGGGTTTTTTTTTTGCGTTTCGTGGAAGTTTTTAACATCTGTAACATGAATCCAATTACAACCTTTTAGCCCAAATTATTTTAGCCCAATATAGTAAATGTTGGCTTCTTTCAATAATGTTTATTCGGAACTCGTTATAGTGAATTTGAATTCGTTCGTAAATTTGTTATGCGGGGTTTAGCGTTCTTTCGCGCTTTGCGACGATTTTTTCGACATTCGTAAAATGAATCCAGCTACAATATTTTAACCCAATATAATAAATTTAATTCTCTACGATTTTTAAGTTTTTACGCATTTTGAAGCGATTTTTCTAACATTCGTAAAACAAATCCGGTTTCAGTTTTTAAATACAATACCGTTAATTTTGCCCTCTGCGATTTTTAAATTTTTCGTAAATTTTTTTATGTGATTTTTTTTTTTTTTTTTTTTTTTTTAACGTTCCGTGGAGATATTTTCACATTCGTAAAAATAATCCGGTTTTAAACTTTTAGCCCAATAGAGTAATTTTTTTTCTCTTTTCAATAAAGTTTATTCCGAATCCGTACTATGATTTTAATTTTTAAAGCGATTTTAACGCTTTTTCGCGTTCCGTGGCGATTTTTTGACATTCGTAAAAGGAATCCAGCTACAATTTTTAACCTAATGTAATAAATTTTGTTCGCGTAATGTTGTAAAGTTTTTCACGATTATTTTTTTTTTCAAATTTTACATTTTTATGCGTTTTGCGGCGATTTTTCTACATTCGTAAAGGAAATCTGGTTTCAATCTTTGAACACAATACAGTAAATTTTGTCTTCTGTGGTTTTTGAAATTTTCGTGGAATTTTTTTTTATGGGATTTTTTTTTTTTTAACGTTTTGTGGAGATATTTTCACATTCATAAAAAGAATTCACTTTCATTCTTTTAGCCCAATACAGCAAATTTTTTTCTCTTTTCACTAAACTTTATTCATCATTCGTACAATGATTTTAATTTATCATGCGATTTAATTTTTTTTTTTTTTTTTTTTTTTTTTTTTTTGCGTTTTGCGTTTTGCGTTTTGAAGCAATTTTTTAACATTTTTTATACAGGAATCGAGTTTCAATCTTTTAGCCCAATATAGTAAATTTCGTCCTCTGCGATTAAAAAAGAGAAATAGACTTTAGCGTTTCTTTGCATTCTGCGGCGAAAGGAATCCGGTTTAAATATATTGTATTAAAATCGCGTACATAAAAAATTATACCCGATTTTCTGCGGTTTTTCGCTGTTAGCGGCATTGACTAGAAATATAAATTTATATTTCTAGTCAATGGTTAGCGGCAATTTTTTAACACTTGTAAAATGAATTCGTTTTCAAGCTTTTAGATTTAGACCAATATAAGTATATTTTGTCCTCTGCAAGTTTTGAATTGCTCGCGAATTTTTAGTGTTTTTTCGCTTTTTCGGCAAATTTTAGACCTAATTTCGATCGAAATAAAAAAATAAAAAAAATCAAGGTTAGTTTTCATTTGAGACCAGATCAGGCGTAGCCTGCACGGGTGTACGCTGTTGAAAGCAGTTGGACCCCACTACCAGGTTCATTTAATTCGAGGTTCACTTGGAAAAAAAAAACGAACAAGTAAATGAGGAAGGCTCCGCTAGATCATTTTATTGAAATTAATATTTTTGTAACAAATATAATAAACAGCACCACAACAACTGTATCTGGCGCCTGGTGGGGGGGGGGGGGGGGAGGGGAGGCACCGCACGTACTACCCTTGGTATGGCCCTGATAATAAATAAAAGCCATTTATCAAACTTTTAAGGCATTTGAAATAAGTTTAAACGGCACTTTTAAGAAGTAACTAATCATTTAATGTATGTATATGTACGCCTGCAAAACTGTATGGAAAATTGCACCTTCGATAGCAACAGTTTTGCTTAACAACAGTATTTCTGGAACGGATTACCATCGTTTACCAAGGTACAGCTGTATATTAACTTTAAAACAGCTCATTCAAGAAGGCTTACATTTTGAAAAAAAAAAAAAATCATAACCATTGCATCTCAAAAATGCGAAGGTATAATAGCAGATTAAGTGCTTTCAATAAAAAAAAATAATAATAAGTAAGAGAGAGGAACATATTTAATAACTAGATGAAGAAAATATTAATTATTTTTTATAATCTTAGTGATGTGTGGTTTCATTCCATTGGTAAATAATTCCAGCGACACAGCTTGGAAAAGCAGGATATTTATGACTTGATTAAATTATAATTAAAGTTACAACAAATTAAATGAAATATATATTACGGGGAACAGAACTCCCGCTCTGATAAACACAACTACATTTTCCAAAGTCTACAGACGGAATGAGAAGGGGAAAAAGTACATGTAGATACTAACCACAAACAGCGGGAAAAACAGCTGACACATTGAAATTGACCGCAGCTCTAAGAGAGTGATAGTTCAAACATTCGGTTAATGAATGTTCGTATCAGGGTTTGTACTGCACAACACAATTTTTGCTACCAAATTCATCACCAAAGAAAAAGAGCTGAGCTATCTATACTGATCTGACATCTTATTAAGTAAAAAAAAAAAAATGAAGAAATATAAAATGAAAATTAAAGTAGTTATTTCATTTCCATTTTGGGTCAATACAAGACAAGTCTTAATTGACTCTATCATATTTTAGAAATTGATGTTCAGAAAGTTGGGGGGGGCACGTGCCCCCTCGTGCCCCCCCGAGGCTACGCCTATGTTCATTGCCCACAAAACTACCCATTTAAATCGCTGAAAAAACTTTACTAAATCTACCATGTTAATCTCTTCTTGTCACTTGTGTAAGGAATATTTTTATTTCCTGTTTGTTCAAATACCGTTTAATTCCGTAGTTTATTTATTTTTTTATGGTTTATCTTCTATCCACAATAATTTTCACTGCCTTAAAGGTTAGCTTCGCATGATCTGATTGTCTTGGATGCTGCAAATAGTTATCATTGATTCTATAGAATTACTTTTGTTGACGATGTTTCAGAATGTTGCACAAAATAATAATAATAATAATAATAATAATAACAATAATAATAAAGAAAGAAAGAATCCACCCTCCATTCTTTTTGCCACTTTTCTTTTATACGCTATAAACATGGGGTACAACAAAACTACAAATTTAAATAGTTGAAAAAAATTTACTAAATTTATAGTTTATGTCTTCTTGTCACTAATATGTGGAGTATTTTTTTCATCTTTTGTTCAAATATCGTTTTATTCCACGGTTTATCTTATATATATACAGTATATACTCGTGTATAATAAATTTTAGACAAAATTTGGATGTTGAAATGGGGGGGGGGGGGTCGACTTATATACGAGTTAGTAAAAAAATAAAATAAAAATAAAAATAAAATAAAATAAATGCTTACGGCGAATGGGCAAGTCTTTTAAATAATCACATATGGGTCTAGGTTGGAAAGAGAGATAAAAGCCGACAATGGTTATTTCACCGTGATTGACAAAAAAAAAAAAAACTCAACAATAATGTCCCTGTATTTAACAATTAAAAAATATAAAATATATATATTTTTAAAATAGTTGTTAATTAAGTTAATTTAAATAGTTGAAAAAAATTTACTAAATTTATAGTTTATGTCTTCTTGTCACTAATATGTGGAGTATTTTTTTCCTCTTTTGTTCAAATATCGTTTTATTCCACGGTTTATCTTATATATATACCGTATATACTCGAATACAGGGTGTTCTGCACCCATTTTCTCTTGGTATAAAATTCTCTATATTTTAGCAGTCTAAGAAATTGCTTACCCTTGCAAATAAGGCGTGAATAGATTTTTAAAAGAACTATTTCTTTTTAACTATCCTTAAATCGATGTGAATAGGTTTCAAAATAGTTTAAGGTTCTTCAGTTTTACATAATTATACAGTTTTAAAACATTGAATTAAAAAAAAAAAAAGTCTGATTAAAACGTAAAAAAAAAAGTCTGATTAAAACGTAAAAAAAAAGTTTACCAATTTAATGAAAATGTATTATTATTTTTTTTAATTTCTCGATTACAAATCATTTTTCAACATACTACCAAAAACGTGGTTCGATTCATACCCGAAAATTAATTTTTTTTTCAAACTTTTGCAAAAGAATTTGGGGGGGGGGGGGGTTGACTTATACACGAGTATATTACGGTATATATATAGTTTGTTTTCTATTTACAATACTTTTACGCTGCATAAAAGATTCATTTATCTTCAATTTTACTGCTTTGGATACTGAAAATAGCCATCATTGTGCTGCAGAATTATTTTCGTAAATGACGTTTCAGGATGTTACATTAAAATAAAAGTGAATTGCTTGGTACACGATTTGAAATAAATAATTAAACTTATGTAAGCAATTTTAAAATAAAATAAATCTAAAAAATTCTCTTGTTTAGGTTTTAAGTGTTTAGGTTTAAAGTGCTTTGCATAATTAACTACTTTTTATTTTATTTTTGTAGTTATTGGACATAAAAATCTTAAAAAATTCTTCATAATATATTTATATATATATATATATATATATATATATATATATATATTACAATTTTTGTTGAAGCAATCGTATGTGTGCAAATATCCGAAAAAGGCACAAATTATTGCAATCTGTTTATATAATGGGCGAGAGTTTATATTCTGATCTATGCTTAATGCATGTCTTTTATTAGTATTTTTTTTCCTAATACAGTCGAACATCGTTAATATGAATCTCAAAGGGAATTAAAATTTATTCATGGTATCAGTAACTAAATCTTTTTCGCTCTACAGACGGCGCTGCTGTGCTGTGTTTTTTATGACTTCCATAATAACTATATCTCGGCATCTATAGAGTGGAATTTCATCAAACATCATATTCAGTTAGACCTTGACACATATAGGTTGCTGATTAAACTTTCGTTGATATATCCCAACAGGTGGCGCTGCTATGCTGCGTTTTTGACGATTTTCATGATCAATCTACATGATCATGATCATTTCAATCTACAGGGTTGAATTTCATCATACTTCCTATTCAGTTAGATCTTGACATAAAGTGGCGCTGATTAGGTTTGGGTGTATATAGCTCAACAGGTGGCGCTACTCTGTTGTGTTTTTCACGATTTCCGTGACAGCTTATCTCGGTACTTATGGGATGAAATTTCACCCAAATTTAATATGCAAGATGTTTATTAAAAATTGTGTTAATTTAAGTTTAGCTTCTTTTAGTAAACAAGGGACGCTGCAGTGCTATTTATTTATTTTATTTATTTTTTTTTTTTTTACAATGGACATTATAACTGCATCTCAGTTTCTATTATGTAGCAATAAATCAAAATTTATATTGATTAAAAATGTATATGTTCGTCCAGTTTTGTATTTGGATACCCAGCACGTTTGCGTTGTTGAAGTATGCGTTTTTATTCGCTGATCATTGTAATTCCAAGTTAAAATTTAAAAAAAATGCATTTGTGCTTCGTATTTGTTGGTTTGGTGCTGTTTAATTAATAATTATTTAATTTAATTTGAATCGAATTTCTGTACACATAATTAAACTAATTACCACTATCAATTGCTCTACTCAATGCTAAAAGTAACTTAACATCATAAAATTTCCTGAAAAAACTCGGCCAACATTGCAATAACTGTAATTTCCGAGTTCTTGACTTCATCTATTCTTTTCATTTTGACAGTGCAATATGAGATATGAAAAGGCTGGTTAATATAGCCCGGAATATGGGTTTCAATAAACAATAAATAAAAGTTTTCTTCTATGCTCTTTCCTTTCAATGGCTCAGTTGAAAATTTTACAAAGGTACAGTATTTGAAACGTCCTTATCTCTCCCTCTTTCTTTCAAGACCTCAGAACATTCCTTTGCACTTTCTTGTGTATGGGATCTCGTTGAAAGTTGAAATTCTGTCTGGTAAAACTGATAAAGTACTTAATTTTGACAGACTGTTGTAATGTAGAAAGCAGAAATACACAGCGTGTCTCAAAATTTTAAGAACTGAAATGAACATTTTAACTTATGTTTATTCGAAATAATACCCGCTGGACTCAACACACTTTTTACAACGACTATAATAGTCATCAAAACACTTCTGAAAGTCCGCTTTTGTAATGTGCGTCAAATAGTTGGTTAGCAGTCGCTTGAGGTGGTCCCCTTTAGGTGCAATTTCAACTTGTGGAACAGGAAATAGTCACAGATGGATAAATCTGGAGAATAAGGAGGATGGTTGAGCACGACGACGCTACGCCAGAAACCCCGCACAATGATCGAAGTGTGTGCTGGTGCGTTGTCGTGCAAGAAAGACCCACTGCCTTGCTGTCGGTACCGAGGACGAACTCTGCGTACTCGGGCCATGATTCGCTTCAACATTTTCCAAATAGCAACGTCCAGTAACAGTAGTTCCTTCGTTGTTCAACCTTCGCGAGCTCCAACATCATCACGTTACACTGTTACAATAAACAGGATGCATTTAGCATCACAACAACAGACTCAGACAGCAATGTGAAATTGTACCGCTTTACAAGACGAAGTGTAGTCGTGCTTTCGACATCCCCTGTGTACACGCAGCGCCATCTATTGGCCGGTAATTTAACCAGTCCGGGAAATTTTGGGACGGACTGTGTATTATTGCATAGAGAGAACAGTGTTCGATAAGAAAGGGATTTTTATTCTAATTCAACCCTACTTTTTGCCGAAAATCAGATTGTAATGAACAATTGTTTTGCTCGTATTAACCGAGATCCTGCTTTTGTTAGCTCGTGCAAATCTTAATATGGTTTAAATGATGAACCATTCTTAACGTGAAAATTGCTTTTTTTAACCTGTACTCGTTTTAGCTATTCTCATATTAAAGGAATTTGACAGTATTGGGAATATATGGAAGAAAGTTTTGTAATGGCCACGGTATACTAGTTTTGTTTTTACTTCTAGTATTCCTTCAACTTTACGTGACACAAACAACGTATAAGTTTCTTTCAATCTCTATTATTTTGCCCGTATTAGCCGAGATTCTGATTTTGTAGCTCGTAAAAATCTTAATATAGTTTAAATGTTGAACCATTCTTAACGTGCAAATAGCTCGTTTTAGCCGTGCTCGTATTAAAAGAGTTTGACTGTCTATTGGAAATATATAGAAGAAAGTTTTGTAATCGCTACAGTATACTAGTTTTGTTTTTACTTCTAATGTATTAGTATTCTTTCAACTATTACATGACACAGTGTATAAGTTTAATTCAACTTCTATTATGCTTTTGCTCGTATTAGCCAAGATCCTGTTTTTGTAGCTCGTGAAGATCTTAATATATTGGGTTGTCTGGAAAGTTCGTGCCGGTTGGAGAAATCAATTCGTACCGGAAAATTCTATCATTTAATTATTAGACATTGATTCCAATATATAATCTCTAATAATTAACGGGCAGAATTTTCCGGTTAGAATTGATTTTCGCAACCGGCACAAACTTTCTGGACAACCCAATATTTTAATTTAAATGATGAACAATTCTTAACGTGCAAAATGGTTCATTTTATACGTGCTTGTATTAAAAGAGTTCGACTGTATATTGTAAAAATATAGAAAAAAGTTCTGTAATGGCCATAGTATACTAGTTTTGTTTTTACTTCTATGTAGTATATTCCTTCAATTTTACGTGACACAAACAGTGTATAAGTTTCTTTCAACTTCTATTCTTTACAGAAACAATTATGCTTTTGGCTCACTGGAACCGTGCCAGATCTTTTATGCCTTTAATTAGGAGGTCCTTTTCATGTTATAGCCTCGAATCTTTTCTTTATCTTGGAAAGCTGAATGGGAAATTCATAATTAAAAATGTTAGACGATTTCTATTATAATTAGAAACGATATTCTAAAAGAATTATATTATTGTGGCTTTTAGAAAGAAATGTCTATTTTGTAATTGCTATCCATTTATTATTTTTATAAGTTAAGTAACGTTTAAACAGTCCTGTCCTGGTCTACCTTATTTTTCGAACTTTTAAAAGTTATGCATCTTTTTAAGAATATCACATAACAGGCAACTTCACTCACGCGAGAATGCATTCTCGCTAATGATAATCGTATGGGAGAATTTTTTTTTAAATATCTCGTTTGCATTTCAATATTTTTAAATGATTACTTTGCATTGGATAGCTGAGATCGATCTCTATGAAGGCCGTTTTTTGCCTTTTCGATTTTATTTACAGTTTATTATTATTGTTATTATTAGAATACTTTCACTTTGGAACCGGTTTCAAAAATGAAAATATCCTGATAAAAAAAAAAACTGCAAACAAAATCGAAAAAGTAAAAAACGGTCTTTGTAGAAACCAAACTCAGCTATCCAATGCAAAAAAAAAAAAAAAAAAAATCCTTTAAAAAAATATAAAAATATTGTATTGCAAACGAGATATTAAAAAGAATTCTCCCATAGGATTAACATTAGCGTGCGGGTGTTTTCGCTCGAGTGAAGTAGCCTCTTAATAACAACTATTTAAAAATACTGTTGCCTGCCAATAGGACCAAAACTATGATTTTTTTTCATCTGGGAGAAGCAATAATTTTGCCCCCCCCCCCTCCTCATCTTTTCCAAAATAAATTTATAAAGAGGAAGTTTTCTACGCATTCCTTTAATTTTTACTTTAAATATTTAATACGTGTTAGAAAATATATTAATTTAAGATTTTTAGGTTGATTTCTTCAGAAATCGACCTGTAGCAATCTCTTCGTTTTTATATAACTATCTAAATATATAATGCCAATCTTGTCATCACGATACCGTCCGAAATACTGAACCAATTCGAACCCAATTGGGACAGTGTATTGATCTTGCAAGTATTTTGGATGAGTTCGTTAACTATGTAGATCTTATAGTTTTTTTTTACAGAGACACACAAAAGCAAAACATACAAAACTTGTCATTACGATAATATCCGAAATATTGAACCAGTTTAAACCTAATTGGGACACTGTATTGGTCTTGCAAGTATCTTGGATGAATTCGTTAATAATGTAGACGGTCACTTAATGGAAAAACCAGTCCTGTTCAAAAAAGAGTTTAAAATTAACGAATACATCCTGAATTTGGGTTGTCCGATTCCAGGACATTTTTGCCGAAATTTCGTTGTTTTTTTTTCTACTGAACGACGAACCAAATCTTCTTTTGGCGCCCGTGGCATGTGCCCCTATTGCTTCCCCCTACTTTTGGGCCCTGTATGGCAGCGGAAGTTCGTATTTGAAAGTGTGTGTTTTGACGTCAATATGTCTATACCATTTCGGGTCTGGCGTATTGTAATTGCACTGTTGCAGGGGGGGGGGAGAGGGGGACACAAAAGCAAAACATACAACTCTAGCCATGAACTCCCCCCCCCCCCCCCCATGCTACTTTACCACCAAATTATTTCAGAAATATGCAAGGAACCATTCAACTGAAAATTGTGTCTATTTTTGAAAAATGGGACGTCTACATATTAAAAATTGTAAATAACTTTCATTTTTCATAGGATAACATAGTTTTTAGGGAGTAGGATTGAATTTATTCGAAATTGCTCTTCCTCTTTCTATGTACGTCAGAATACCATTTTAATGTTTCGGTCAACCAGACAAATCCTCTATCTGTCAGCGAAACTGATTTCGAACGGATAAACTTGAAGAAATAATAATAATAATAATAATAATATAAAAAAAAAGAAAAAAAAAGGGGTACGCAAATTGTATTGAGATTAATATATGGAAATTCAACTTTTTTGTTTTTTTTTTTTAATTTGGTGGTGGTGCGGGGGGTATGTTGATGAGATCGAGATCATGATAATGTAATTAAAAAACTAGTTCTTTGAAAAAAAAATATTCACGCAGAAAATGAAATATATTTCTTTTTTTGCTGTTAGTTCATAAACCTAACATTTATGTGAACTTTAATTTATTTTAGTTTAAATAGCATATATGTTTTTTTCAAATGTTACATTATTAAATATCTTTTTTTTTTTTTTTTCCCTACAAGACAATTTAAAAATTCAGTCCAAAGGTGTTAGATATATCGTGCGAAAATAGGAATGCGTCGGCATACTAAAACTCCTCGAGAGGGAGAGGTTTCCAGGGATTGCATTTTCAGAACCTAGGCTTTTAAAGGGGCCCTGAGCAGGAAAGCGAAAAAGAAAAAAAATCTTACGTCACATCGTTTAATTAGAATCATATGAGGCAACGTCTAATCCCTCCTCCTTTGATTCCCTAGGACCCACATTGTGACAAAATGACGAATGAAAATTGTATGTATTTCCAGGCCCCGACTAGCAAAATTTTGTGGCACTTTCAATTTTTCGTGCCCCCTTAGATTGGTTGATTTACTGATACTAGTTTTTTTTTTACATATTGCACGCTTATTCGAAAAGTGTCAACTCAAAAAATTACGTTTTCCGGGAAATAAAAAAATAAAAAAAAAACGGTTAAAGGAATAAAAATAAAATATTTTTTCTATTATTTATTGAAATGTACTTTTAACTACATATTGAGATATATTTTTGTCATTTTATCGTATTAATATCTGAAATATCACATTTTTTTCAGTTGTGTCACTTTTCGAATAAATGTGCAATATGATAAAATTGAATGACTTGATAAATACAGTACATCAATTACTAGAAAATAATGATAAGATAATTAATGATGTTATTGATATTAAATGAGAAAACCAAATTGACACTGAGTGCAAACAAAAGTCCTAAAGAAATAAAAACGTTGGCACAATTATGATTTTTGTAAATGGAAATTTAGATGAAATTATGAAAATTTTCGTGCCCTTCAGAAATTTTGTGCCCAGGGCATGGGCCCCGGGTGCCCGTGCGATTGTCAGGGCCTGTGTGTTGTCAGGCCTCATGGTTTGTCAACTATGGAAAGCTTCTATATGTCCCACATTATGAGAAATCATTGTTTTTTCCCTTACCATTTTAGCACATAAAATTCATGTATTAATATTGTAACTATAAATACGATTCATAAAACAGTAGCATAATTTGTATCCAGCCCCTGAGGCCCAGACCGTTTGTCAGGGGAAAATTGTTGAAGTCGCGACCTCGCAGCATAAGCGAGAATTATCTTTTTCTTCAATTTTCCATTCCCCGCCTCATCTCAAAACGGTGGTTTGGCGCATTTTTTGGCGAGAGAAACTTTCAACTTTTACAGAAACCCCAACGAAAAGAAAAACATGGCAGCGCCCGAGCGCGGCTTCGATAGTTACGAGTGTTAGCAACAAGCGAGATAGAATCGTTTGTTATTAAAATCGTGCGAATGGACTGTGTTCGGAATTTCACTCGTTTCATATCGGATGTGTTTTTATCTGGATAGAACTACCCGCAAAACCTTTCCTAAAAGTAAGTTCCGTTTATTTGTTTAATTTCCTTTGCTTTTTACCAGTGAACTGGCTAGTAAACAATTCGAGTTATGTCCGCTGGAAACCTGTTGATGGTTGGTTGTTTTCTGTGAATACGTTTACTTGGGATTAATGTATGGGTATGATTTTTCCCTGCTTTGTTAATTAAGTGTTGTTGTCTGGCCCTGTATGTATATTATGCAAGTGCTTGATTTAAGGTATGCTAAATGTATTTTTATTAACATGTTGTGTATTACTGTCAAATCCCCCATATGGGATGCACACAAAAAATTGCATGCGATGCTGTCAAATGAGATTATCAAAAATTATTTACTAAATGTGATTTTTCTGCTCTTTTAAAGCAAGAAATGCCAATTTTTGAGGGGCTGTAAGGTTTTTAAAAATTATTATTATGATCTAGCTCTAAGTAATCGTATTGGGATATCAGAACTAGGGGTCTGGACTGACTCTGTCCGGGCCTGGTCTTCATTTTTTTAGAGACGGGCCGGGCCTTTCCTTTTCTTGTAGACTTGGGCCGGTCCGGGCTTCCTTTTCTGTGCCGAAATTTCCGGTCCCGGCCTGGCCCGACTCGGCAGAAAAAAGGAAGGCCCGGCTCGCCTCTAAAGGAGTGAAGACCAGGCCCGGCCCGTACCAGCCGTGCAGACCTCCCCCAAGCCTATGTTGGGCTGGCATTTTATTTACTTTTTTTTGTAAAAAATATAGTGATGATGTACATTTGTTTAGCGGAATCTTTTGAAATTTAATTTGGTTTAATAAATTACAGAGATATATTTAAAAAAATCTTTTTTTTTTTTTGTTTGTAGTGTTTTAAAATTATGATTTTCTGTACCATATATATTTTTTTTCATTCTAAAATTTTAAACTGTGCGTTGATTTTCTTACTGAATCTCCATTTGAATGTAATTGTCTAAGTCAAAGTTTTTAATCAGTGTTTATGTACGTAATTGTTTAAGTGGTCATTAATGTTGATATTCTGTGTTCCATAAATTTCGTACATCTTTCACATGAAAAAAAAAAAAAAATCTAAGCACAAGTAAATGTGCTTTTTGAATAATTTTAATTGTAGGATAATATTACTTCAGAAATATCAGCATGTTTTGTAGAAATTCAGTCGGGCCAGGCCGGGCCAATTAAATTTTTTGTACGGGCCGGGCTTGGGCCGAACTTATGACTTTTATACCGGATCGAGCCAATAATTTTTTTTGTACGGGTCGGGCCGGGACCGGTTCGGCACTTGCAGATCTCTACCTCGAACCTTATCAGATTTGGAGACTCTTTTTACTGTAAATTTAATTGAAATTCTAATAAACAGTATCTGTTTATGATACATTAGTTTTTCTTTAAAACCATAATCTACTATAATCTTTTAGCAATTTTGAAAAAAAATTAATGTGATGCAATAGAAAAAATAACCTTATTTAGTTCAAGTTAGTCAGTACTGTTTTTTTTCTTAAATATTTTTATAGAAGTATACGGTATGTTGGCATTTTTATTATGTTTGTTATTATTTTTATACTTGTTTGTTATATTTGTATATTGTGTAGATACATTATTATTTTATTTTTCTCCCGCCATATTATTATTTTTTTACTATATTCACGCGCAAAATAAGAATAATAATTATTAATACAATGGTAATTAATTTTTTTAAATGATATATATTTCATTTGATATGTACTATATAAATTAAAAATCTAAAAGATTTCATTATTTTAGTAGATGTATGTTCTAATGTTTAAGAGAAAATAATTTCATACCTAGCTATCAGTAAATAAAAAATATTTTTATTATGTATTATTATTTATTTATTTTATTGTACTTAGTTACACAAATCTAAGATTTGCACAACGATCGTGAAATATTTAAATAATAAAAATAAATTAGTAACGTTTTATACGTAACGAAAATGAGACCAGTGCAATAACAAACTGACTTTAAAAACATTTTTTATTACTTTTAAATATGTAGCTATAAATGGATAATGGGTGATAATTTTTTTTCATTCTTTTTAAATCTCACATAATCTGTGTTTTTGTGTAGAAAACAACAAGCTTTTAAATTTAGTAACTGTATCACACACAGGGTTCGTTGATATATCAATGGATATAATATCATGATGTAATATCCAAAATTTATTTTCAAAATATCAAGATTTTTGGTATTTTCATATTATTTGATATTTATTTTCAAAATATCAAGATGTTTGTTATTTTCAATATTTGATATTTATTTTCAAAATATCACCGTGCAAGATATTTTTGATATTTTAAGTCAAAACAAGTGTAAATGAAATTTTCAACTGATATTGACTGTTCCATTCTGTAGATAAAGAACGTCTCTGGCAGTGACTTTTCTAGCTAAGGAATAAAACAAAAATCTTATCCAAGCTTTGTTTGAAGTTTTTATTTTTAAATGTAGATTATATGGGACTAATAATTATGTGGGACATATCTAATTCAGGACAGATATAGAAAGATAAACTGTCTAATTTAGATAATCAGTTTTTACAGCTTCATTAGAAAAGAATCAGTTTCTGGTTTTGGTGTTGTTGAGCTTCTTAAATTGTACAACATGTTAGGGAATAAAAAATAAATAAGCTTACATTTATGTTGCAATTTGTCAATATATATATATATATATATATATATATATATATTTGTATTTATTTTTTTGTTTTACAAATTTCTGATATCTTGATAGTTGATACTGAATCTGTTTGTTGATTAGTTGATCTTCAATTTTGTTCAAAGTGAAAAATAAAAGAAGAAAAGGGGAAAAAAAGAAGTTTTAGTATATTGTTTAAGTTTTCATGTTAAGTGCAATATATTTTAGTTTCTAATCTATATTATGCTTGAAAATATTTATTATCAGCAGTAAGTTGACTATTTTGAAAATATCGGATATAGGGTAGATGTGCCAGTAATGGACAACCTTAAGGAATTTCTTTAAAAATTATTTTTTAATTAATAGTTATAATTGTTATGTTCCACATTTTTAATACTATATTAATCTACCAACAATATTTAACCATGCTCATAGTCACATTTCCCAATGTGAATCGAAATTTAATTGTAAATAACTGAAATAAATCAAAACACCCTAAATTCCAGTAATGGACACCCCACAAAAAAAAAAAAAAAAAAAAAAAAAAAATAGATAATTGATATTATGATTGTATTTATAACTAGAATTTAAAGAAAGCATATTAATGAAATAAAAAAAGCTGAATTTTTATTGGTTATTTTTTTATAAACCAAAAATGTTGAAGGTGGCTCATTACTGGTACATCTACTCTATATCGAAAATATCGGATATATCGGTTATATATCAAAATATCGGATATTTTCGAAAACATCACGATATTTACGAACTCTGATCACACATAAATAAATGCATAAATACTACAAATTTATGATATTTCATTCATAACATCAACGCCGGCAGACCAAAATCCATATGGATATTGGGATAGGCAAGATTTTTTGGCGAAAGTTTTGTGATAATGTCCTTATATATTTTATAATAAAATAAACTTTTTTACCCTGTGTCATTTATTTTATTTATAAATCATGTAGAAAAAAAAAATGTTTTTACATCTTTTTTTTTTTTTTTTCCAAAATCGCCAAAGATAAAGAAATGTAAATACAAGTTAAAAATCCAGGGAGAGGCAACCCTCTTCTGATTCCGCCATTATTATTATTATTATTATTATTATTTTAAATTATTACTAATACTGATTAACATTTTTAAAAAAATCATAAGAAAAATATTATTTTAAAAATACACGTGTTATTTGGAGGTTGGTAAAAATTAAAAATTACTAAAAGTTCCGAAAGTGAAAATATATTTGATAGTATTTTATTAATTTATTTGCTTCCGATTAGGAAGTTATTGGATACTTATTTTAATTTTCTTATTAAGTGTGCAATATATAAAAAAGATTTTGTGTTACCAAAAAAAAAAAAAAGGTTTTGAAAGTGAAAGTATCCGCATGAAAAAAAAAACCTGCAAACAAAATTTTAAAAAAGTAAAAAAGGTCGTGTATAGAGACCTCAGCTATCCAATGCATTAAAAAAAAATTAATAATAATAATAATAAAAATATCGAAATGCAAACGAGATATTGTAAACCGTTCTCCTATAGGATTAACATGGCCCTTAAGAAAGCACCCTGTATCTCCCCTCCCCCCTCTCTCCTCTTTCTTAGCTGCGTTTTAGAGAAAAAATCGATGGCCTTAATAATTAATTTAAAAAATAACTTAAAAAAAAAATATATCGATTCTAAAAAGTCTGCTCCATACAGCGGTATAAAATATAAGATAGGATATAGATAAGGTATAATCAGGTATTGGTTGATAAAAACGTCTAGCTTTCAAAATGGATACCTTAAAAAAAAAAGAAAACGCGACAGATTAAAAAAAATTGCTGTACGAATTCCGAAAAAGTGGACAAAATTATTATACGAGGCAAAAAAGATTGAAATTTGGATTGCTTTTATGAGTGGATCAAAATCACCGGCGAACTTGGAAAATCGGGGAAATATGCGAATCTTTCTGTTTAGTATAAAATAACAAAAAATACAATACAATATCATAATCAAAATCTAAGCCTCAGGTGCATTTGGACCTGTCTTCGTCTATCCGGAACCAAATTTGCATACCTCTACGTGCGATAGATTTCCCTAGCCTTCAAACACACACACACACATAGATAAAAACTTTCTTTTATTAATATAGATTTATTCATCATTGTTATTATTTTAATTTTTTGAATTTATATATTGACATGCTATTAAAAATGTATGTAATTAATCGATAATGCAATTATGCTTTTATTTTAAGTTTCGTGTAATTAATTATGCATTCCATAGAAGACATTATGTGTCAGAAAATGTCTTTTTTTTTTTTTTTTTTTTTTTTTTTTTTTTTTAATGGATGTATTTAAATGAATACATGGACTTTTTTGTAGAATAACACAAGAACGTATTTATTTATTAAGTATTATTATTTTGCTTTTATATAAATAAATTCCATTTAAATATCGACATGGCAATTAAAAATACACGAGTAATTGATATGCATTAATGGGTTTATTTTAACTGTCCTGTAATCAAAGATGCGATACGGAAGAGATTTTGTGTTAATTTTTTAAAAATGAATGCTTAAATAAAATTAAAATTACAGTAATTTAAAAATGCATAATTAATCGACACGGAACTATGCATTGATTTTAATTTTCCTGTGATTAATCGTGCATTCCATATAACAGATTTTCTGAAAAAAAAAAAAAAAAAAAAAAAAAAAAATTTAGTGAGTGTATTAATGTTTTTTGTAAAATAATACATATTGGTTGTTTTTTTTTCGTTGTATAGATATATTTTTAATTACATTTATAATAACAGTAATAATATTTTGCTTTTATTTAAACAAATTGCATTTAAATATCTTCATGCAATTAAAATTTAACTTTTATTTATTTTTTAATAAGTAAGATTAAATAATAAATTAAGATTTTTTTAAAAATAAGATGAATAAATAGCCTCACAACAACTCATAATAAAATTAATACAATTATCAGTCTTATTAGTAAGTATTATAAAACTGGTTTTTAACCGTGGAAAACTTGCGCAGGTGGGTACCCCGAGTATACCCTGGGTATCTAGAGTTTAGTTTTTGTAATCTACTTATTTTTATCGCAGAATTTGAATTAATTATCTGCGATTAAAAAAGCAACGTTTTATTTGGAAGTATTGGTGGTAAAATAAAAACTATATACATTCTGGGTATCTGTTAGTGTTCCCGAGTAAATAAATAAATAAATAAAGACTACATTTCCCCATGCATACACAATGGTCGATCCAGGGAAATTTTTGGGCCTATTTAGGGTCCCTTCACAAAATTCCATTTAATAAAACAGTCCCCTTCACAAAAATCCATTTAATAAAACACATCCCTTCACAAAATTCCTCTTGATAAAATAGGCCCCTTTACAAAATTCCTCTTAATAAAATAGGCCCCTACACAAAATTCCATTCCATAAAAACATACTCTCCATTAATTATTTTTATTTTGTTAGGTTTTAAAATGTATTATTTGCGAAGAAAACAAATTCACCAGAAAGGAAAGCTTTTCCAGAAGGACTTAAAGAAGTTATTATTAAATACTTTATTTGAATTTGAATAGCTAGCTGGATTTCATCTATCGTAACAAAATGTTATTTTTCACAAAAATATAATTAATTTTACAAAAATATGGTTAATTTCACAAAAATAACTTTTACTTTTCACTAAATGGACCCCAAAGGAAAAAAAAAACCTGCATCGACCCCTGATACCAGCAGGGTTGTTAGGCCACAAAAAAAAAAAAAAAAAAAAAAAAAAAAAAAACAGATGGTATTTTTTGGTTTTAACCACTTAAAAAAAAAAAGCCGGCTTTTATTTATTTTTTTTAAAGGTGGTTTACAATTAATTCCATTAAATTTGCATTTTAATTTATTTTTAATGATTCATAAATGTTTTCAACTAAAAAACTATATATATATAAACATATTAAATATTATGAAAAAATAAATCTTTATAACTGCTAGAAAACATCTATGTAGGCAATATGTCTAAAAGAAAAATATATACACTTGAGAAGAATGCTAAAATTAAACTCTTAAGTTGGAGTTTTGAAACCTTATATTACATAGCTCTACATATAACTATTACATTTTAAAGATTATATTTAGTTAAACAATGACAAATCATCACACATAAAAAAAGAAAGATACATAACTGCTATTTACTTTTTAAATTACATTTAATAAATGAAATTATCTGATATAGTATATAATAAATGGAATTATTTGATATAATATTTAATAAATGAAATTATCTAACTTCAGAGCATCTATATTTATAATATATAGTTATTAATCAGTGGGTTCTGGTGACTTTTATAACTATAACTTGCCTCGCTGGCATAGAGTGCCTTGTTGAATAAACTTCTTTATCACAAATGTTTTTACAGATCTATCTTTATAACAACGCACAGTAGTTTCTTTTTGCTACGGGCGGCATTTCAAATGCTGAATATTTCGGAGTGTTTAATCAGCTTTCCAGGGTACGCTGATTTAAATCAGGTTGATTAAAATTACGATTTAAATCATTCTAATTTTTTTAAATCATTGATTTAAATCAATATTAAAATGCTATTCTTCTGGAATATGTAGTTATGCCTTGATTTGGAACATAATAAATTTTAAACAACCCACATGTTATTTATTTGGATAAAATGAGCCAAAAAGAAAAAAAAAGAAAAAAAAGAAAAGAAAAGTGCCTAAACAATAGAAACAAAAAATTGCCTCTCTGAAATGCCTCTTTAAAAAGTCTCAATTTAAAATGTATATATATATATATATATATATATACCGGGTGTCCCAAAAATGACTGATGGATTTTAAAATTCAATAACTAGCAAACGGTGACAGATATTTAAAAAAATCTTGCAGGAGGGTTATGTATGATGTCGGGAGTTTTTTTTACTGTGATTCTTGATTTTAGTTCGAATTTTAAACAATAGATGGCGCTGACAGCGGTTGGCGCTCAATCGAGGCCGAAACTGACGTCACTCGGCATTGATGCGAAGAAAGGAGATTAAGGCTATGGAGTGGGTCTCATTCGCCAGTACAATCTTGCTCTTAGGCCTCGATTCTGAACTCATTCGATATGATTTCAATGGAATGCGTTGTTGCCATGGAAACAACAAATCCTTCGATAGTGGAATACAACGTTTAGATTAGGGCATGAATTTAACAAGCATTATTCGAGTTTGCAGGCAATTTTACATTTATGAGTATTTATGGGAATTTTATCTAACCAATATGAAAATTTAGTTTCGCGAAATGACGGCAATGCAGGTATGTGAGAGCTGCACAGAAATCGAATCAGTCACATCTTCATTCGTTATTTTGCTACGCAATCTGCTAGTGAGTACTTTTAAAAGAGTGTACACTATTTATTGAAAATGGTTTATTTCACCTACTAGTTTTAAAATACGATGAATAAAATATTCTTTAAATCAGGCCATAAAAAGTAATTTAATCCGAGAAAATAAAACAAAATAAATGTAGAATCGCCTGCAACTCGAAGACTGCTTGTTAAATTCATGCCCAGTTCTGAAAGCTGTATTCTACTATCGAAGAGTTTGTTGTTTCCATGGCAACAACGCATTACATTGAAATCATATCGTCTGTGTTCAGAATCGGGTCCTAAGAGCAAGATTGTACTGGCGAATGAGACCCACTCCATAGCCTTAATCTCCTTCCTTCACGTCAATGATGAGTGACGTCAGTCTCGGCTTCGAATGAGCACCAACCACTGTCAGCGCCATCTATTGTTTGAAATTCGAACTAAAATCAATAATTGCAGTAAAAAAACTCCCGACATCATACGTAACCCTCCTGCAAGAATTTTTTTAATATCTGCCCCTGTTTGCAAGTTATTGAATTTTAAAATCCATCAGTCATTTGTGGGACACCCGGTATATATTTTCCTAACTAAAGAGATAATCTTCATCGAAAAATTATCCTGATGGCATTTCCAGAACAGAAGTGGCCCGAAATTCATTTGGGTCATTAATATGGCATTAGTACAAAGGCCATTATTACTATTATGTGTTTCACTTAGATGCTATTTAATATGACATTGTTGTAATTTGTTTGATAAATTAATATCAATATTTATTTTTAAATATAATATTAAAGTACAAAGCTGAATGTAACTGTTTCATTGGTAGCCTTGTCACATATACTGTATAGCTAATGTCATGATGAATTGAAAAATATGTGATTTGACTGAGATCGAAAAGAAAAAACCTCTTTTGATTTTTCTAAAAAGAATAAATTTACTAGTAGTTTTATAGCTTTAATCATGAGATTCCTAGCTAAAGCAGATCCTTTTATGATTTTCTTTTTGAGCAAAATATTGTATCCCAAATGTCTCCTTTGGAATGGTGGAGAGCCCATTTCAATTCAAGTTTTTGTGAAACTTCAGATTAAAATGCAATAAAGCTTTAAAAACTCTGTAGAAAAGACAATTTTCTGCTTAGGTTTAGACATTTCAAACGTAGAAATAAACTGGGGAATGAAAAAGCAGGAAAATTGGGGTTTTTTTTTATGCAAAGCCTTGAGTCGTTCGAAAAAATGATAATAAATTTTTCATATCTTCTAAAGTATTAGTCTGTTTTTCATTTCAATATTTCTATTTACTGAAAGTTACCAAGGCAGTTCCAAATTATTTTTTCCCATTGACTTTCAGTATCAGTTGTTTATAAAATTGGAAATGAAAATGGAGGCGACTCTAAAATGCTATTAATTGTTGTATTTTTTAACTTAAATCTTTTCAGAAAAACCTTCACATTTATGTCATATATTTATTTAAAATAAATTGTTTTAACCAGTGTGTATATATGCATATTTTTTATGAAAATTGTTATTTCAAAAGATTTTAGATCTTATATATTTTACATTTACACATTTGATGAAATTATTTTTAAAAAATAGGACATATCTTATGTGCTGACAAATACTATCTATTGCAAAAAGAAAAAAAAAAAAACTTTTTTTTTCTTCCAAATATTTTTATTTAATTCAAAAATTAATTTCTTTATATTTATTAGTTTTCAAATAGTATCTGCATTTAAAATTTAAAAAATCATCAAGTGTTCTTGCTAAATTCATATGTTTAATGTGTAAAAAAATTAATTTTCCAAAATAATCAATTTAAATTTAAAAAAATCTGACTTAAATCAAATAAATCAGTTTTGTTTATTTCGTACCCTGTGCGTTACAGTGAAACAAGGGGTCGTGTCACGTTTTTTGTTTATGATCAATCAAAAAATTATGTTAAAATATAAAATTTTTGATTTCGAAAGCTACTATGTCCGTACCCGTAACAAAATCTCTTTCTTCTTCTTATTTTAAAAGTCTTCTGATTAATTTTGTATATTTCATTTTCGAATAAAAGAGTTTAAAATTTTATAGCCAGTCACCTTCGAATTAATTTTTTTTTTAACTTAAGTTTTTACGTTATGTATTATGTTAAAAAGTAAAAGTATATTTCTCAACTTTATTTATATCTTACATAGCATTCATGCATGTTATTTATTCCCAACATATTTTTGCGACAAAGCAAACAATAAATATATCTGTTTAAAATAATATCGGAATAACAAAATAACCTAAAGGATATTTCTCTAATCTTATTGCATTCATGCGTGTTATTTATTTATAATTGAACACATTTTTACAACAAAGCGAAAAAAAAAAAAATAGTTTACCTTTAAATAATATTGACAAGAAAATAATTTAAGAAACATTTTTGTAAGCCTATTAGTGTTTATGAACTCCACAACAAAATGCAGTAATATGAGAAGACACAGATAAAAGTGTGATTATAAATTAGTCAGTCCATATCTAAAGCAAAACTAATAAATGAATAAATGAGATACAGTCTAGGCCCATACATGGAACAAATTCGATCTTTGCACCGAGAAATCAACCCCTTTATGAAACGTAGGAGCCTTAAAAAAAAAAAAAAAAAAAAGAAAAGAAAAAAAAAATGTTTAGACACTATATTGTGCTGTCCTCTAAAAAAAAAACGCACCGTACTACATCAAATATTTCACTAAAGTCATTTTTTTTTGCTTTGTTCTGTTTTATGCAAAATTTAGAATAATAAAAATAGTTAAAAATACCTAAGGAGTGCTTTATTTTAAATTGAAAATAATTTAAACTAACAATGGCCGAATTCTGGCAAAACACGAGCTTTATTTTTACAGATTTTCTTGTTATAATAGAATTTTAGAATGATCTACATACATTATTATTATTTTTTTTTTATGTTAAACGATTAATATGTAATAAAATGCTTCATTTTAAGCTGATTATGTCAGGTGTTTTTTTTTTCCATGTAACATAGGTTATATTTTGAAAAAGTGTTTTTTTTTTTTTTTTTTTTTTTTTTTTTTTTTTTTTTTTTTTTCAAATTCAAGCTTAAATGGTTGCCATTTTGTAATAAACTGATAAAATGAAAAAAATGCTCAATATTAAAATCTTAGCCAGAACAAGCTGTAAAAATTTAGCCATGTTTAATTATTTTAAATTCTTTTATTAGACTTTATATAGAGAAAATTTCAAAAAATGAGTTTTTTTTTTAGAGAACAGCACAATAAACAACTAAAAATGGCGAAAAAAATTAATACATTTATTCATCAAAAATAAGGTTACAGTTTTCATTACATCACAGGTCAAGTTTTCTTACTTTCTTTTCTTTTTTTTTTTTTTTTCGTTTTTAACGAATTCTACTTATTCTGAATAACGTTGTTCAATCTAAGAATGGCTAATGAACACTTGATGACTTTTGCAGTCAATTATTAAGGAATTACGGGAAAGCAACTTTAGTTTTAAGGTTTAACTTAAAATATTTTAGAATTGACTGAAACTGATTAATGGAAATTTTATTGAACTTTATAATATTAAAAATTAAATCTTACATTGAAAAATTAGACGCTCATATATATTCTGCCAATTTTCAACAAAATTATAATTTTCATGAATTTACTTCAATCTCAAAAGTGGAATATTTTGTTAGTTCTCAAACCTTGCCGAAGGTATAGTGCAGATATATATATATATATATATAACAAGAACTTGATATGTTTTTTGAAATTCAAAGATATTATATATATATATATATATATATATATATAATTTCAAAGTTTTTGTTGGTGTATCGGTAATGTTTCATTAATGGTTATATATATATACACACACATTTTGATAAAGTTGACATTTACAAGTGGAGATGGTGGACTTTACAAAAATAGACCAAAAGCACTAATTTTTGTGTTGTGTTATTAACTTATTAAAAAAAGTCATAGATTTGGCATAAAATGAAAAAAAAACTACATATCATATTGTTTTTTAAATGCCTTAATTTTTTTTTTTTTATCGTTGTCTATGTATTTTTTAAACACGCGTTTTTATTTTTGTTTCAAATCAAGGTTCGTAAATATGATATTTTCGAAAATATAAAAAATATCCGTTATTTTCGAAACTATAAAAATATCCGATATTTGGATATATATCCGATATTTTAATATATATTCGATATTTTGTATATATATATCTGATATTTTCAAAATAGTCAACTTATTGATGATTATAAATTACACTACTGTCCAAAAATTAAGGGGCAGTGACCACCGGGCGCTTTCCCCTTTTACACGGTTCGACCAATATCTACTGAAATTCTTGACGAATTGTCCTTGCACTTAGAGGATGTAAAGCGCATGTTTGACTTCAAGAATAATAGAAACAGTATACTGCAATTAAAACATTAATATATTGAATATTAAAAATCCTGCCAAAGGACTTTTACACAATAACCAATGAGATGCGTTTCATTCGGGCGTTGCCATTAAACAATTAACAAATAATTGCGATTTATGTGCCACGTACGATAGCGTAATATATATATAGATATTTGACAAACCGTGTAAAAAGCGAAAGCGTCCGGTCACTGTCCCTTAATTTCTGGACAGCAGTGTATTTTCAGACTTAATATGAATTAGAAACGTAACCACATTGCACCTAACATGAAAACTTATTCTAAACAATATTCTGAATGTTTTTTTTTTTTTTTTTTTAACTTACACAACAAAATTGAAGTTTTAGAATTAAATAACTAATTGAAAACAGACACAATTTCCTGTTTACACTAACAAAAAACAAACTATAGGATTTAGTATCCAGTGTAAGGAAAATTTTATGTTTTATACAATAAAATTTTAAATACAAAGTAATTTGTTTTTATTGAAAAATTTGAACATAAATTTAAGCTTGTCTGCTTTTTTATTCCCTAACCTGTTGTGCAGTTTAAACTTTACTAAACCAAAACCAGTAAAGATTATTTCTAGTGAAGCTCGAAGCTGTAAATTTATTATCATATAAATTTTATAGTGTATACTTCAATGGCTGTTCTAATTAAATATTGTCCCACATAACTATTAAACTATTGGTTCTACATTTAAAAATTCAGCTACAAACGTAAAGCTAGGGGAATTTTTTTTTTTCTTTGGCTAAAAAGTCACTGCCGGAGCAAAAGTTCTTTATCTACAGTCAATAACAGATGAAAAATTCATTTACATTTGTTTTGACTGAAAATATAAAAAAAAGCAATGATATTTTGAAAATAAATATCAAACATAAAAAAAATATCTAAAATATCAAACATCATGATATTGTGAAAATAAATATGCGATACATATCAATAGATTATATATCCAGATATATAATCCATTGATATGTATCAAGATATATATATATCCATTGATATATATCACTGAACCATTACTGTTTAAAATTATCAATATGTCTAACGGACGATCTTGATGTATACTATAACAAATTTGTGTATTCGTTTTGGAATGTTGGCTTATTCATGTTCTCAAAATATACTTTATTAAACATAAGAATTTTTTAATGAAAATTCAAATTTGTGCCAGTGTCGCATTAAAAACTTGATGTCCAATTTTAATAAAGTACTTTTAAAGTAATGAAAAAAAAATGAAAAATGAGAAAATAGTTTGAAAATTTAAACACATAATGCTTAAAAAAAAAAAAAAAAAAAAAAAAAAGAAGAATAGCTTCAAAAGTTTTAAATATTCCGTAAATTGAATTTTTTTTTTTTCAAATATTTATTGAATTGATGATAGATAATATTTCCTTGAAGAATTTCTTGTCGGAATAACGTAAATAATGAAAAATAATTTTTAAAGCCCACCTTTCCTTTAAAAACAGTACAATTCCACCGGAAGTAAAATATTTTTATATATTGCAAAAGAAAAAGAAAATCTTCAAAATTCTCCTTGAAACAAATGATTAGATACCGCGCTTCTTTTCTTCATAACTAATGTCACAGAGTGAGTTGAATGTTGAGTTGCATAATGTTGTGCAATACATCTTTATCTTTACAGCTATCTGCTTTCTTGAACTGCCTTTATATTCACATCTCTTTATGATGTTTTTTTCCCCACCTGTAATCGTCTGCTTTTTTTTCGCATCCGTGCGATTCTTTGGCATCAATTTCTGGACAGGAGGGGGAAAAAAAATCTGTTATGAAGATTGTGAAATATCAACAATATTCTTTCTTCGTTTGGGTTTGAGGAAATAAAAAATAATTTTGTGCTAATTATCGAATTCATTTTTAATATAATGTTATAATAAATTGGACGATAGATGATGTCCATTGAAAAAGTGAAGTTTCAAGTATTTAAATTAATTATTTGTCAATAAATTATTTATATTTAGTTCACTAAAATATGTTATAATTTCACAATTTCGGTGCTAATTTTTCTAGTAATTTGGAAAATTTTCAATAAAAGTTTTCAAATCATTTTTTTATTAAAATTTTCAACTTTTATAAATTAAAGAATGGAATAATTCGAATAATTCTGCGTCTGAGCTCGTAGATGTGACATAAAAGTAAAATAACTAACAAAAACAGTAGAAAACGTTCGCGAATACAAATAGCAAACAAACGATCGCGCTGTCATTTTACATGCTGTTATGTCACAAGAATATTGTCTATTGTATTAAAGACTATTACTTAGTTAAATTTCCTCTTTTTAAAAATTTCGTTTGAGTTTCCCTTTTTATTTAGTATTTTTTTATTTTTATTTATTTATTTATTTATTTTTTACCAACCTTCAAAATTAAATTAAATTAATTTTCGAACAAGCCCACAATTTCCGATTAGCACACTTTTTCTTATTTAATAAAAGGAATTTGTGATTAAAATAAGGTGAAAATTATGATTTGGAAATACCGGTGTTTAAAATTAAAGATTGTTCGTGCCAGTGTTGAATTCAGGGGGTGGCCCGGGAAGGTGTGTGTGTGGGGGGGGGGGGGGGGGTATTCCGCACGGTTAAAAATGTCTGAATTCAACACTGGTACGTGTCCAATGCCTCGCAGGAGGATTGATTGTTAAAAATGAAAAAAAAAAAAAAAATCTTATAAATAAACTTAAGCGTGTGAAAGTTTTTTATTTAATTTTTCCGTAATAAATGATTACGATAGATAACAGTTACTAGGTCGGATGAATTGTCACAAACTCTTTTATTTAAAAAGGTGATCGGACTCGCCAAGGAAGTGAAACAGTAATAAACTCTCATAAGTATTATAGGTTAGATCTTTGGGGAAAATCCTTTATTTTGTAACTTTTGTGGTTTTGCGGGTCGTTCGCGACCTGATCGGCATTCCTGTTTGGTGTGGCGGGGTTCCGGTTTATACTTTCAAAAGCAATTATCGCATTGCGAAATTTGAAAAGGAAATTTAGGATATTTAACGTCGCATTGCATACGTACCATTTTTTTTCTTTTTTTTTTTTCTTTTAATTGCTACCACTACAGGGAAGTTGTAAATAGAATTTCATTTTTTCATCATGAACATTGTCTTTTATTTTGTATGGAAGTATTTCGTAAAAAAATTTCCGTCTCATAATTTCCTTTTACATTTAAAAATTACGAAGAAACCTCAGAAATGTGCATATGTGCAGAATAAAATCTGGGTGTCTATGCAGGTGGGTGAGGGGAAGTAGATTTAAATCCAGAAGAGGTGATTTACATCTTTTTTTTTTTTTTATTAAAATGAAAAATTTAATAGAAATTTAATAACTTTTATTATTTACGATTTTCTTTTCTTTCTTTCTTTTTATATATATATATATATATATATATATATATATATATTAAAACTTTTTGTAAATAATAACCATTAAATCACATAAATAATCGACAATAGATAAACCGATAATTACAATATAATACATAAATATATCGAAAAATTTAAGACTCTCAAAATACATCCAAATATCAAGAAACTCAGATGCAGAAAAAACATGATTTTGCAAAGCAGTGGCCAAAATTACGATAATCAAAGTAAGAATTAACAGTAAGCATCACAAAAGCAAGTGATTAAGCAGCATTTGTACACAAAAATTTATTGAAAATAAAAGTATAAAATATATAAATGCACAACTAAATGCGCTATTGCAGCTATGAAATTATGTATTTTAAATTATGATTAACTTATTTTGATTTGTCAAAACTGGGCAGTGTATAGATGATAAAACAGCATAACTAATGCAAAATGCTTTTATAAATGAAACAAGATGAAAAACTAATCCAATAATAAATGCGTATTATATATATACATATATAGTATGTTATAGATATGTTAGATATTATAGATTTTTATTATGGAGTTTTATTAAATTCAGAAGAAGGTGATTTACATCTTTTAATTAAATCAAAATTTAATAACTTTTATTATTTACGTATTTACTTTTTGTGTGCCCAGCATATATTTTATGTATATATAATAATAATAATAATAATAATAATGACCTATTTTTTGGTGTAACTTTGAACAAAATATGTGTAATTAAAATAATAACAACAATCACAATAAAATAATAATCTAAAATATCCAATATACTTAGTATATTTATAAAATAGTTGAAAAAAAATGGATTTCTCGCTAAGTATTCGCGATATTTTTAAATTTTTACTTTAAAAGATATATTTTGCCCTCTGTTACACAAATAAAAATCTGCAGATGAGGCAGGTTTTTATTTTTTTTTTCAATGGCTGGATTTTCTTCATTTCATTTCCTTAATCGGAATGCTTATCTGTTTCCTACGATCCTTTCCGCCCTATGAAGTTTTATGCAAAATATAGATTTCAAATTATATATTAAGAAGAAATCGCTGTAACGGAATTACAAGAAAAGTATTGAAATCTCTTACAAGGAAAACACGTTTCATTCAAAATTTTAATTCATTCTCGTTGAATTAATTTCTATTTAGAGAAAGTATTGATTCAAATAAAACTGAATAAATACATATTTAAACTGTGGAATCTTTCATAGTCGGAGTGTCGCGTATTTATTGATTTATTTATTTGTAAACAATGCTGTTTCAGCAAACGAAAATAATTGCATACTTTTTTTAATTGTTAAATGACGTAAAATAAAAATATTATAAATAGTAAGATAACTTTTATTTGTCTGTTAACATGTTTCGCCTCTATACCCGAGCCATTATCAAAACGAATAAGAATATTGTATAATTGCACGGTCTTTGAAGTTATTATTTGAAACGCTATACAACCGTAAATATAAGAAGTAACGTGCGTAATTTTAAAATTTACGTGAAAATTAAATGATAGCGTTTCAAATAATAACTTCAAAGACCGTGCAATTATAGAATATTCTTATTTGTTTTGATAATGACTCCGATGGAGTCGAAACATGTCAGTCTAATAAAACTTAATAAAACTAATATATATATATATATATATATATATATATATATATATATATATATATATATATATATATAAATGGTGCATTTAGCAATTGTTTATATATTTTCCAGGGATCTGTTTAGGAAGAAACCGAGTCCTTTAAAGGACCCTTCACATTTTACTTTTTCATTTCAAAACCGGACCCTCCACAAAATTTTTTGCCTTAAAATAGACCTTTCACAAAAATTTACCCTCTCCGAACTGAACCGTTCACAAATTTAATCATTTGAAAGTAAAATGTGACTGTCACTTATATATACATACTACATATAAAATATATATGTTTTATATACATATATCTTCTTTAAAATGTATAAACAAGAAACTGAATATAACTATCATATAATAAAATTCACAAAATTAGGGCTAGATTTTGCACAAATGTAAACAACTTATGCCCAATTTCACAACAAGTTGGAAATTGTACGTTAAACGTGACATGAGCTGCGTTCGTTTTATAACTAGTTTTACAATGTAAAACAAGTTGGAAATTGTACGTCAAACGTTACAAACGAGGTGCCTTCGTACGCACGTTTTAGAATTAAATTCATGATATCCCGTGCGTAGAACGGGTTTAAACAGCTAGTTAAGTATATATTTTATGACACTGTTCATACAAATATCTTAACTAGTTATATAAATATTCAGATATATACAGTGTCTCACATAAGTGATGGGACACTTGTGCTTTACAAAAGGAAACTAATCAAATAAATTAAAAAAACATGTACACATTTTTTTTGTGGGTGTGTTTCATACTTAAATTTAGTAAAGATTATTACATAACATACATTTTGTCAAAATATTAAAATATTAATTTAATAAAAATACAAATGTTTAGAACGGAGCAAAAAATAGCTCACATAAGTGATGGGACACCATTATACAGTGTCTCACATAAGTGATGGGACACTTGTGCTTTACAAAAGGAAACTAATCAAATAAATTAAAAAAACATGTACACATTTTTTTTGTGGGTGTGTTTCATACTTAAATTTAGTAAAGATTATTACATAACATACATTTTGTCAAAATATTAAAATATTAATTTAATAAAAATACAAATGTTTAGAACGGAGCAAAAAATAGCTCACATAAGTGATGGGACACCATTATATATGCAACAAAAATCGTCTGAAATAAGCAATAAAAATATTTTTTGGGGTTTTATTTTTACTTAAAAGCAATTGGCAATAATTTATAAAATCGTCTGCAGTATTTCTCTCCAGTTTGTTTTGGAATTTTTGTGTTTTTTAGCTCTGTGTAGTCATGAATGCTAAACGAAAAGAAACTTCGCCTGAAATTCGAAAATTAGTTATTAATTTGCATATTGAACGTGGAAAATCTATTAGAAAAACTGCTGAAACAGTTAACTTGAGTCGTTCAACAGTTTTCAATATCATTAAACGATATAAAAAGAATCATATGATTCAGGATAAAAGAAGACCTGGCTGACCATCAAAGCTATCCAATGGAATAAAGCGAATTATCGTTCGAAATATTAAAAAAAATCCAAGAATTAGTGCTTCAAAAGTTGCTGCTGATTTACAAGCATTATATGGAATAATTGTTAATCCTGAAACTATTAGAAGGGTAATTCGATCTGCTGGATATCACGGTAGAGTAGCCAGGAAAAAATTCTTCGTAAGTGAAAAGAATAGAAAACTCAGACTAGCTTTCGCAAAATCCAACATAAATAAGAATTCTGATTACTGGAATAAAGTTATATTTGCTGATGAGAGTAAATTTAATATATTTGGTTCTGACGGTAGAATCTTGGTGTGGAGAAAACCCAGGGAAGAACTTCGCAAACAGAACTTGGTACCAACAGTAAAACATGGTGGAGGAGGAGTTATGGTATAGGGGTGTATGTCGTCCGCTGGAGTTGGTAATCTTGTTTTTATTGACAGTATAATGGATCAGTACAAGTATATTGATATTTTAAAGCAAAATTTGAAATCTTCAGCACGAAAATTGAACCTTCATAACGATTTTAAATTCTACCAGGACAATGACCCCAAGCACACTGCTCTGAACGTTAGACTCTGGCTGCTATATAACTGTCCTGAAATAATAAAAACACCACCACAATCTCCAGACTTAAATCCCATAGAGAATATTTGGCAAGAATTGGAATCAAGAATTCGCAAACACACCATTTCTTCAAAACAACAACTAAAATCGGTGCTTCAAGAAGAATGGGGTAAAATCACTCCAGAAATCACAAAAAAAATAGTCGAATCCATCCCAAAAAGATTAAATCATGTTTTAAAAGTAAAAGGAAATCCAACAAAATATTAAAACCTTTTAAAAAGTAAAATTTTTGGATAAATATTTGATGGAAAAGTAAGTGTCCCATCACTTATGTGAGCCATTTTTTGCTCCGTTCTGAATAATTGTATTTTTACTAAATTAATATTTTAATATTTTGACAAAATGTATGTTATGTAATAATTGTTACTAACTTTAAATATGAAACACACCCAAAAAATTTTTGCACATGTTTGTTTATTTATTTTATTGCAGTTTCTTTTTATAAAGCACAAGTGTCCCATCACTTTTGTGAGACACTGTATATGCAACAAAAATCGCCTGAAATAAGCAATAAAAATATTTTTTGGGGTTTTATTTTTACTTAAAAGCAATTGGCAATAATTTATAAAATCGTCTGCAGTATTTCTCTCCAGTTTGTTTTGGAATTTTTGTGTTTTTTAGCTCTGTGTAGTCATGAATGCTAAACGAAAAGAAACTTCGCCTGAAATTCGAAAATTAGTTATTAATTTGCATATTGAACGTGGAAAATCTATTAGAAAAACTGCTGAAACAGTTAACTTGAGTCGTTCAACAGTTTTCAATATCATTAAACGATATAAAAAGAATCATATGATTCAGGATAAAAGAAGACCTGGCTGACCATCAAAGCTATCCAATGGAATAAAGCGAATTATCGTTCGAAATATTAAAAAAAATCCAAGAATTAGTGCTTCAAAAGTTGCTGCTGATTTACAAGCATTATATGGAATAATTGTTAATCCTGAAACTATTAGAAGGGTAATTCGATCTGCTGGATATCACGGTAGAGTAGCCAGGAAAAAATTCTTCGTAAGTGAAAAGAATAGAAAACTCAGACTAGCTTTCGCAAAATCCAACATAAATAAGAATTCTGATTACTGGAATAAAGTTATATTTGCTGATGAGAGTAAATTTAATATATTTGGTTCTGACGGTAGAATCTTGGTGTGGAGAAAACCCAGGGAAGAACTTCGCAAACAGAACTTGGTACCAACAGTAAAACATGGTGGAGGAGGAGTTATGGTATGGGGGTGTATGTCGTCCGCTGGAGTTGGTAATTTTGTTTTTATTGACAGTATAATGGATCAGTACAAGTATATTGATATTTTAAAGCAAAATTTGAAATCTTCAGCACGAAAATTGAACCTTCATAACGATTTTAAATTCTACCAGTACAATGACCCCAAGCACACTGCTCTGAACGTTAGACTCTGGCTGCTATATAACTGTCCTGAAATAATAAAAACACCACCACAATCTCCAGACTTAAATCCCATAGAGAATATTTGGCAAGAATTGGAATCAAGAATTCGCAAACACACCATTTCTTCAAAACAACAACTAAAATAGGTGCTTCAAGAAGAATGGGGTAAAATCACTCCAGAAATCACAAAAAAAATAGTCGAATCCATCCCAAAAAGATTAAATCATGTTTTAAAAGTAAAAGGAAATCCAACAAAATATTAAAACCTTTTAAAAAGTAAAATTTGTGGATAAATATTTGATGGAAAAGTAAGTGTCCCATCACTTATGTGAGCCATTTTTTGCTCCGTTCTGAACAATTGTATTTTTACTAAATTAATATTTTAATATTTTGACAAAATGTATGTTATGTAATAATTGTTACTAACTTTAAATATGAAACACACCCAAAAAATTTTTGCACATGTTTGTTTATTTATTTTATTGCAGTTTCTTTTTATAAAGCACAAGTGTCCCATCACTTTTGTGAGACACTGTATGTATCAGCTAGTTATATAAATATTCAGATCTTGATGATTTTTAATTCTGTGAAATGAATTATATCGTCTGCAGATTAATTTCTGTCATAAAATAAGTATCTCGGTCGCTTGACGATTAAACTTCGGAAGCTCCTATAACAAAAAAGCACCGATAAAAAAAAAAACAAGTTGGAAATTGTACGTCAAACGTTACAAACGAGGTGCGTTCGTACGCACGTTTTAGAATTAAATTCATGATATCCCGTGCGTAGAACGGGTTAAACAGCTAGTTAAGTATATATTTTATGACACTGTTCATACAAATATCTTAACTAGTTATATAAATATTCAGATATATATGTATCAGCTAGTTATATAAATATTCAGATCTTGATGATTTTTAATTCTGTGAAATGAATTATATCGTCTGCAGATTAATTTCTGTCATAAAATAAGTATCTCGGTCGCTTGACGATTTAACATCCATCAGAAGCTCATATAACAAAAAAGCACCGATTTAAAAAAAAAATCAAATTTCTTAATAAATATTTTTATTAATATCTCCTAAAGTTTTGATTCGATTTTGATAAAATTTGAAATGTCTCGACAAATTTATGCAAAGATAATATATTTCAAATTGCAAACCATTTGGTTGGGTAGTTTTTGCGTTGTTATATGCGGACAGACAGACAGACGGACGGACAGACAGACAGACGGACGGACAGACGGACGGACCAAACGACGACTATAGGTGCTACGTATTTATATAATTACGAACGCACCTAAAAATCAGATTTCTTAATAAATATTTTTGTTAATATCGTCTAAAGTTTTGATTCGATTTTAATAAAATTTGAAATGTCTCGACAAAATTCTGCAAAGATAATATATTTTAAATTGCAAACCATTTGGTTGGGTAGTTTTTGCGTTGTTATATGCGGACAGACAGACAGACGGACAGACAGACAGACAGACAGACAGACAGACGGACGGACCAAACGACGACTATAGGTGCTACGTATTTATATAATTACGAACGCACCTAAAAATCATCCTTATTATTTCAGCGTAATGAATTATATCGTCTGCTATGAGCGAAATGAGCATGGCTTTTTCCGGTAGATTTCGTAAGAAATACTACCTATTACATTCTCACCTAAGTTGGAAATTTTGAAAAAATTTTGCAGATCTACGCCGAATATGACTCCCAGAACCCAAAACCACCCCCAGTTCAAAACTTTATATATATATCTATCCATCTATCTATCTGTCTATGTCACTTTTTTCTGACCACGATAACTGGAAAAATTCTGCATAAATCTCTTCCAAACTGATACATAAAATCAAGGGTCATAAAATCTCTGTCAAGTTCGTTAATGGGCAAAATCGAACGAAGGGGGGGGGGGGGGGGGAATGGGGGGGGGGCTTTTTGTGAAAACAGAAAAACCCTCATAATTTCTTTATTTTTATACGTATCGAATCCGTTTAAAGTTATTATTACTTCTAGGAAAAGGGCCGAAAATGTATGTATGACAGATTTTTGATATCATTAAAAATGGCCCCAAGGGGGGGGGAAAGGGGGGTTTTAGAAGAAAAAAAATCATAGCTTCGTCAATTCACAAGATATCAAATCCGCGTAAATTTATTATTAATCCTCTTAGTATTATCTAAAACTTTTATATTGACAAGTTTTTTATAGGACCAACCGTTATAGCAAAAAAAAAAAAAAAAAAAAAAAAATCCCTGCCGGCTCCGCCTGCAAACAAGTTATTTTTCGAAGTAGGCGGTTCCAACTCCCGCACCTTTTCGAAACTGATACATAAAATCAAGGGGCATAAAATCTCGGTCAAGTTTGTTAATGGGCAAAATCGAACCAAGGGGGGGGGGGGGGATGGGAGGGTGGCTTTTTGTGAAAACAGAAAAAAAAACATAATTTCTTAATTATGATACGTATCGAATCCGTTTAAAGTTATTATTACTTCTAGGAACAGGGGCAAAAACTTATGTATGACAGATTTTTGATATAATTAAAAATTGCCTTAAGGGGGGGAGGGAAGGGGGGTTTTAGAAGAAAAAAAATCAGAACTTCGTCAATTCCCAAGATTTCAAATCCGCTTAAATTTATTATAAATCCTCTTAATATTATCTAAAACTTTCATATTGGCATGTTTTTTATAGGACCAACTCTTATAGCAAAAAAAAAAAAAAAAAAAAAAAAAAAAAAATCCTTGCTGGCTCCGCCTGCAAACAAGTTTGGTTTCGAAGTAGGCGGCTCCAACTGCAGCATCATCGCAAAAAGGTCATTTCTTCCGCAATTCCCGACAAACAGGCGCCCCACGGTCTGCGTCTTCGAAATCTACCTGTGCCTGTAGGCCGAGCGGTCAGGGATTTTTTTTTCTTATTACGTACGCCATGTTTACAGATGCGATTTTTTTTTTCTACAACCGACAGCGCTGCAAAATACACCATGGAGATCTTTTTTTGCGAATGATTACCTCCAAGGAATAACATTTTTATGACTCATAATGAACGAATCTCTTGTGTTTATTTACTCTAATGGATTGAGATATTCGGCTGTTAACCTAATTTTCACTGAAGTTATCTCAGAATCTATACATTTTTAAATATAAATCATCTCTCAAGCAAACAATTTTTTTTAACGTTCTTTCTAAAAATGTAACTTTTATGCAATTTTATTCGAATAAATAATTTTGAATAAAAATGGCCGCCTGGCATATGAAAAAAGAAGTGGTTTGTCCGTATTTGTTTTCCTCAGTCACATGACTTGCTCTTTTATTATATAGATTACGTACGATAGGATTTAATAGAATACAGAAAACTTTTATTAATATCTTTTAAAGTTTCGATTCGATTTTCATAACATTTGAAATGACTCGACAAAATTCTGCACCGATAATATACAGTGTCTCACATAAGTGATGGGACACTTGTGCTTTACAAAAGGAAACTAATCAAATAAATTAAAAAAACATGTACACATTTTTTTGTGGGTGTGTTTCATACTTAAATTTAGTAAAGATTATTACATGACATACATTTTGTCAAAATATTAAAATATTAATTTAATAAAAATACAAATGTTTAGAACGGAGCAAAAAATAGCTCACATAAGTGATGGGACACCATTATATATGCAACAAAAATCGCCTGAAATAAGCAATAAAAATATTTTTTGGGGTTTTATTTTTACTTAAAAGCAATTGGCAATAATTGATAAAATCGTCTGCAGTATTTCTCTCCAGTTTGTTTTGGAATTTTTGTGTTTTTTAGCTCTGTGTAGCCATGAATGCTAAACGAAAAGAAACTTCGCCTGAAATTCGAAAATTAGTTATTCATTTGCATATTGAACGTGGAAAATCTATTAGAAAAACTGCTGAAACAGTTAACTTGAGTCGTTCAACAGTTTTCAATATCATTAAACGATATAAAAAGAATCATATGATTCAGGATAAAAGAAGACCTGGCCGACCATCAAAGCTATCCAATGGAATAAAGCGAATTATCGTTCGAAATATTAAAAAAAATCCAAGAATTAGTGCTTCAAAAGTTGCTGCTGATTTACAAGCATTATATGGAATAATTGTTAATCCTGAGACTATTAGAAGGGTAATTCGATCTGCTGGATATCACGGTAGAGTAGCCAGGAAAAAATTCTTCGTAAGTGAAAAGAATAGAAAACTCAGACTAGCTTTCGCAAAATCCAACATAAATAAGAATTCTGATTACTGGAATAAAGTTATATTTGCTGATGAGAGTAAATTTAATATATTTGGTTCTGACGGTAGAATCTTGGTGTGGAGAAAACCCAGGGAAGAATTTCGCAAACAGAACTTGGTACCAACAGTAAAACATGGTGGAGGAGGAGTTATGGTATGGGGGTGTATGTCGTCCGCTGGAGTTGGTAATCTTGTTTTTATTGACAGTATAATGGATCAGTACAAGTATATTGATATTTTAAAGCAAAATTTGAAATCTTCAGCACGAAAATTGAACCTTCATAACGATTTTAAATTCTACCAGGACAATGACCCCAAGCACACTGCTCTGAACGTTAGACTCTGGCTGCTATATAACTGTCCTGAAATAATAAAAACACCACCACAATCTCCAGACTTAAATCCCATAGAGAATATTTGGCAAGAATTGGAATCAAGAATTCGCAAACACACCATTTCTTCAAAACAACAACTAAAATCGGTGCTTCAAGAAGAATGGGGTAAAATCACTCCAGAAATCACAAAAAAATTAGTCGAATCCATCCCAAAAAGATTAAATCATGTTTTAAAAGTAAAAGGAAATCCAACAAAATATTAAAACCTTTTAAAAAGTAAAATTTTTGGATAAATATTTGATGGAAAAGTAAGTGTCCCATCACTTATGTGAGCCATTTTTTGCTCCGTTCTGAACAATTGTATTTTTACTAAATTAATATTTTAATATTTTGACAAAATGTATGTTATGTAATAATTGTTACTAACTCTAAATATGAAACACACCCAAAAAATTTTTGCACATGTTTGTTTATTTATTTTATTGCAGTTTCTTTTTATAAAGCACAAGTGTCCCATCACTTTTGTGAGACACTGTATATTAAATTTCAAACCATTCGGTGGGATAATTTTTGCGCTGTTATATATGCGGACAAACGGACGGACCAGACGACGACTATAGATGCTACGTATTTATATAATTACGAACGCACCTAAAAACAGGAACCTTGGGAGAAAAGTCACTTTCCATTGTATTCTTATTGGTTAATTTACATTATGTCGATTATCTTGTGATTTAATGGTTATAACTGAAAAAAAGTTTATACATATTTTTTCTGTGCATCGTAAATTTAAAAATTTTGTAGATAAAACGATATAGGATGACTCATTTTTTTCCTGCCACTTTTTACGCATTTATCAGTAAAAACGCTACGATTGTCTTTTTCTATTTAGATAAAAATATACATTTATTGATAAAAGTACATATTTATCCTATTCCTTATTATGTTTTTGTTCTTGTTTAGACTTTCTGATATGATAACCATTGGAGTAATACTTGACATGGTTATGTATTTTGTATCATCCGTTTGCTATAAAAGGTAATAGCTTTTACCGTTTATTATCAGTCGTTCAAGTTGAATAAATATTTTTAAAGTTCCTGAGACACCCTTATTCAATAATTCTTTTTTAATGCGGTGACTCTGGATTGTGATATTTTAGACAGTATTATTTATTGCATTCATCACTTCTTTTAGAATAGATTTTGCACAGTGCAACATATCATTGAGAAGAAAAAGACAATAATAATAATAATAAAAACCTCATAGTTGAGTTTTTAAATTCAAGATGAAAATGTCCAATTTAAATTGATTACGTTGTTGCCTTTATTTTCTTAAATTCGAGATGAAAATGTCCAATTTAAATTGATTACGTTGTTGCACTTAAAAAAAAAATCGAGATGAAAATGCCCAATTTAAATTGATTACGTCATTGCCTTTATTTTCTTAAATTCAAGATGAAAATGTACAATTTAAATTGATTACGTTGTTGCAATAATAATAAAAAACAAGTGGGTAAGTGTGATCGAAGTTAGCTCAAAGGGTTTCGTTTAATATTCCTTTCAAAACACTTTATCCTTTCCTTAATAAATCCAAATAAATTTCATTTAACAAAAAAAAAAAAAAAAAAAAAAAAAACACCGTGTTTTTTGTTTTTTATAAAGTAAAAATTTACCGGTCTATTTTTTCGTTTTTTCGAGTATCCAAACCAGTCCGATAGCGGGCGAAGCCAGGTATTATATTCTGTCATAATAATATCTGTCATGTGGACTAAATGCGATATTTAAAAAAAAAATAATTTCAAAATTAAACATGCTGTACACCTTCAAAATGATAAAATATGCGAATATTTCCATAATCGGGTTTTTATCATGATTCAATACGTTCCTCAAACTCATATATTTACTATTCTCTATTACTCATATTGATACTCGCTTTGTATTTTTCTCAAACATCTGAAAAATTCGTTAAACTTCCAATAGGACGTTAGATTTTCTTTTTAATTCTCTAATGACGTGATAGTAATCTGCTTTGTGTACATACACATACTCATACTCCTTGTACTATTGAGAAATCTTTGAAATTTCCGTTTTATTACCACTATGACGTCAATCATTTTTATTTCATATTAATCTTTTTTTCAGTTGGTGAAACTTTTTATTTAATTTTCATTTTTCACGTGGAAATCGTCTGATAGAAAATTAATTATTGTAGAAATAATTTCATCGTGGATTTTTAATTTTTGGCATTGGCTATAGCAAAAAATATTTAAATTGAATAGGAAAAGGCTGTTAGAATTTTGGTTTTTTATCTCTATTTATTAAAATAATACGAATTTTTCAAATTTTAATATTTTGAGCTCTTTATAGCTGGTATTCAGCTATATACACAAAGTTTCAACTCTGTAAGTTACATAGTTTCTGAGAATAGCTCTGTGACAGACAGACAACGGAGCGGGAGTATAATAGGGTTTCGGGAGATGAACGAAACCCTAAAAATGAAAATGAAAGTGCCCAATTTAAATTGATTGCGTTGTTGTCATTTTTTTAAATTCAAGATTAAAATGTCCAATTTAAATTGATTACGTTGTTGTCTTTTTAATTATTTATTTTAATTTAGGATGAAAATGCCCAATTTAAATTGATTTACATTGGCGCTCTTTTTTTTAGTTTGTATTATTAGTGACTGCTTCTGTTTGTAAATGTTGTTATAATATGATTACGCGAGTCTTGCGCATGACTTTTCAGTCATAATAACAAAGAAATGGAATACAATTTTAAACCTGTCGAATTTAGAAAAATCAGCAGAGTACTAGGCTTTTACGCTTTTTAGCCTTTTAAATATTTATAATACCTTAAAAGCACGCTAGAATCAATATGTATACAGGCCTGTATATCATACTTATTATAATTAACAAATTCCTGTAAAACTACTTTTACAACAATAGTTGTGCATGGGCGGAAAAACTATTTTTATCCGATTTATTTTTTTCTTTGTAGGGCTCTCTTAGGGGCGGTCCCGCACAAATTTCATCACAATTTTTTCCACAAATGACAAAAATTTACAAAATTGAATAAATAATTTATAAAACTGATAATTACTGTTTGGATAAATTTATTTATTTTTCTAAAATATAAAAATTGCACAATCCTTACGAAATTAAAATTCGTTGTTTAAGGTACACTGTACTATTTTACGTTTTAAAGATGGTCTTCGAATTGCATATATATACAGAGTGCCCACTATAGCTCTTTAAATTCTCATTAATTTGAGAACGGTGACAGTTAGAGCAGTAAACGTCTTGTCTAATAAAGGGCAAAATTAGTGCGGTCACAGGGCCACTAAATAAATGGCTATTAAAAATTATCTGCCAGCGGCCACATTTTCTTGCATGTCATGAATGATTACACTCTTGATGGTTTTAGTATGTTAATATTGGCATAATTATTTGAGCTATTTAATTTTAGATTAATACCAATACAAAATTTTATTTTATTTATTTATTTATTTTTTTGGCTACCACCTTTAAATTAAAAAGTGACCACTATTAAAATTGCTATTACTCGTCGCTGACCAGTAGTAGATAAAATATATAAATAGAAGTAGTAGTAGGTAAAGTAGAGAAGTTAAAGTTGAAGATAAAATATAAATAAAAAAATAAAGAGTGTAATAATAAATAAAATATAAATAAAAATTAATATTGCAATAATTAAAAATTTATACGTTTTTATTTAGTTACTAGTTGATGTTTTGTAACAATGATTAAAAAAAAAAAAAAAAAAAAAAAATTGAACTTGAAAACTTATAAACATGACTAAAAAGCATTTCATGCAGTAATAACTGCCCATACTCTGTTGTGCATTCCAATTATTTCGAGTGGCGTTGTATTGGAATTTTAGATGATACAAATAGGAAACACATAAAGTTGAAAAGCACATAATATTGAGAACGAACGCATTTCGGGAAATAATCATTCCAGTTTATCTAAATTTCTGTGAGGCTTTGTATATATTTTTTACTATATAGACACCCTATATATATATATATATATATATATATATATATATATATATATATATATATATATATATATTAAGTGACACATTTCATTGTACCTCAAATTTTCTGATATATTTACGTCTCCCTAGGTATAAATTAGTGCAGCAAAACCTGTAAAAACGGAACTTGTATACCGTTGAATCTTGTCTTAAAGGGGAAAATTCCATGGTCGCGTCGCGACGGAAAGCCAAACAATTATATATGCTTAAAACTAAAGCGGAATTTTCACTCGGTCTCTAATGATTCCGTTTTCACAGGTTTTAAGTATTATATTTCAAAATGTAACTAGGGATGTAACGAATATTATTTGGCCCTTTTGTTGAATGTTCGGTATTCGGCCCTTTTGTCGAATGTTCGGTATTCGACCCTTTTGTTGAATATTCGATTGGCCGAATGTTTCGGCCGAATATCGTTGGATATTTAGCTGAATAAATTCAGGATAATATATTATATATTTTTTCTTTCTTTTTTTTATGCAATGCTTTACTCAAATCCAAATTGGATATTTTCATTCATAAAGCCATTTTTATTCTCCATTTCATTCTTCTTTTATTACTTCATTTAATAGAATTAACATAAAGTATCTTTTTTAGTTGTTCCTTTAATTTTCCCCGCCAGTGTTATATTATCACATGGATGGTTTTTGATCGTAAATAATATAACACTTAATTTTTACATTTAGAACAGTTGAATTTATTTAACGACACAATATCGTAACATCATTTTAAAGTGCACCACAAGAGCATTTCCCCATAGATTCTAATGTAATGGAATTTTCTTGTGTGCCCCTGTAAATGAACTATAAATGCTACGCGAGCGAATATTCTATAGTGAACCTCCATAACGTATACAAATTACATGGCAATCCGAGTATATTATTTACGAGAGTTAGAGTACGGATAGACAAACCGAAGTCATAGTTGAAAAATGTTAAAAAAGTGGTCTCAAAATATGGAAAAAATCGCAAGCTATGGAAAAACCCTAATGGAAATTTTTAAATAATTGAAAACTACAACATTTTTTCGTAAATACTTTGACATTTTATCTAATTATAAAGCTTGTTAAAATCTTATCCAACTATTGGTATATATGTATATATATTAGTATTCTTCGTTCTAGTGTACCGTCTAAACATTGATAATCAATTAATGATTTCCTCCTATTTCTGAAAATTCGTGTATCCGATAACAACAATACAGTATCGACTTGTTGTTTGTTGATGATGTGATTATTATGTTTGGTTAAAATCCTCGTTTACCAACATTCCTTTCATTCTGATGGTTGTCATGGTGACACGTTTAACTTATTTTATCGTAGAATTCCTGTGAAATTCCGATTGACATACCAGACTTTCACGTGCAAACGTTGACTGTGACTATTTTAAAACACTGAATGAAGTTCGTATAATGAGTTAGCAAATATTTTCGAGTCTTAAATAAGCAATTTTTATTCAGCAGCCGTCGTTTTAAATCATTTAATTTCCTCTTTGAATGCTTAGTTCTATTAATGCTACTCGTTTTACGTTTAACAACCAGCGCTTGGAAATGTCACTGAGCGGAAACGAGTTGTTATAGTTTAATAGAACCTAGACTATGGATATGCTCTTAAAGTTTCCATCACTCATTCGTTTTTAGTGGCCAGAAGTAGTCTGCAAGAAGCAAAACTTACAGTACACTGAAAAAAAAAAAAAAAAAAAAAAAAAAAAAAATTGTTGATTTTACAGTATAATACTGGCAGCTGGGGTGCCAGCAAGGCCTGATTAATGCACGGGCCTCCAGGGCCACGGCCCTGGGCCCACCAATTTCAGGGGCCCACAAATTACGTGGCTGATTTTTCTTTTTTTTTTCCCTTAATCAAATACTTTTCAAACAATATTGTTTTATAAAATATGAAACGTAAAATTTAAATATTCTCAATGACTCAATAAATTTTTTAGAAGCTTTTAATTAATACTTGCATTTTATATTTTGGTCCCTGACGTAAAAACAAAGTTTTACTGTAATAAAAAAAACCTCCATATTTAATTTTTCTGTAAAAGTCCTTTTCAATTTGAGAGTACCTATAATTTTCAAAACTTGCCGTGTTCAGAAAATCAAATTTGGGGAAAATGCCAAAAACTGCATACTGTGTCTATTGGTTTCAATATAAACGAGGATTTTACAATGTCAGAATTATAGTTTAAAATGATTTACTAGACTGTTAGGGAAAACACAATTTTTATGATTTTCGATAAGGCGAGTTTTGAAAAAGACGTCCTCATTTATTCTGCAACATAAACTGTGGATCATAGATGTTTGTGAATTATACAAATGCTTATTTGAGAAAGTGGACGGTAATTCATTTTCTTGATTATTCTTGTAAGTTAAATTGTTTTTGTAAACTTGAAACTTTCACCCAAACAACTTTGTCAACTCATCAAATAAACCTACTTTTTTTTCTGAAAGTGTCGCCGGGAATAGGGAGGTAGGGGGGGGGGAGCAACTTTTTAACAGGCCCTGGGCAACACCGGCTCTATTACAAAGCCAGGTTTCAGAGGAAATACTGGTTTGCTGACGTCATCAACCTCGGTCATGAAGCAGGTCGCAATATTCTCCCATTCCGTACTTGCTCATAGGAATAGTACCGTGCGTTTCAGAGACAACGTGTTGGGAAATCAATGTGTTTTGAATTCTGATATTAATTTAAAGTAGTTCAGTTCAAGATCGGATTGCTTTTAATTAAGATAAGTACTTATTTACAGTATATATGTGTAATTTTATGAATATTAACAATGTTGATCATTGTGTATTAAAATATGTTTAATTTGTCGTTTCTGCGCGAGTAGGCTTAACTCCACAGCTTTGTCCGAAGCTCATGTTGCGAAAAATATTTTATTACGTTTTCACTATTTATTTATTAGTAAATAATCTTTCGCAACAATTTTTATGCATTATTCAATATTCAATATGAATTTGCTTCATTTGTAAATTTAATACTTTTTAGTTAACACCTACCTTTTTTTTCATACATATCAATGGAAAATTGTGCATAAATAATTTCACATACTTCGTATTTGTACGCTTATGACGAAGAAAGACTAAATTTATTTATTATTACTAATTTTATTTACATTAAGTCTAATCTGGATTGGAAGTGTAACTAATATCATAACACCTTTCTTATGCAGGGTTGGGTTTTTGACGTCAAAAACTGGTTTTTGACATGACAATGGTAAAAACCGTGTTTTTACCGGTTTATTCCGTCAAAAACCTATCATTTTCGATTGTCCTCCAATTTATGGTGTAAGTGTAGCATACAATACATTTCTAGATTGATTTTACCTTGTTGATCTTGTTGTTATTATTTACAATTACATTTGTTAAATTTATTTAAAAAAAGATCATTTCCTAATATAGGAAAGATTTGAAAACACAAGAGTAAAAGAAAAGAACAATATTTGTCATAATCTTAACTAACATAGATTCTACTAACTGCAATTAACATTATTAAATGATAATAAAAGGTTATTATAATTATTAAACAACATTCAATATGGATTTTTAATAAAGTACATTAAAATTATTTTAGAGATGCAAAAATGCTGTTACATTGTATGACAATAGATGTTAAGCATAGACTGGCAGTGGATAAATTTGAATATTCTTAGATATAATATTTTAAAATGCATATGTTATGCATTTCATAAATGCAATTATGGTGATTTTCATTTGCACTTCAATAAGTAGAATCTTAAAGTTTTGTTTTCAACAATGTAATTGTACCGAAATTATACACATTGTTTAATCTAATACTTATATAGATTACAGGATTTCTTCAAAAAATCTAATTTTTTTAGACTATGCCAAATAGCTTAAGATTATTGTAGAGATCTTCTAACAGAGATGTACACGTATTATTCTAATGCAATTCTTTTTTGTTTTTCTTGGATGGATAAATATACTTTAGAGACTTTTTGATACTGAATATTTCATGTAAAACAACTTAATATTAAAGGTAGAATAAAAAAAAAAAAAAAAAAAAAAAAAAAAAAAATGTAAAAACAAACTACTAAAAATGGGTTTTTGACAGTTTTCGACATTTTTGACAAAAAGGTTTTTGACATGACGGTAAAAACCATGGTTAAAACCGGTAAAAACCGTCATGCGTCAAAAACTTGCCAACCCTGTTCTTATGCCACTAAAAAGTAACATAAAAAATTAATTATATGTAGTTTTAACTAACTTAAGTAATTTTGTAAATATTTATTCAAGAATTAGTATATAAATTGTGTATTTCAGAATAAATATAATTAGTCACACTTAATAAAAGATGTAAAAAGTAACTAAATATTTCATTTGTCATTACTGACCATGATCTTTAAAGTGTATAGCAAATAATCTATTCTCTAGCTTACGAATCTAGCAATTTTTTTAGAGCTATCATTTAAAATTTGTAATAATTTTAATGTTAAAAATAATCAAAAACTAATTAAAAGTTTTTTATGCAAACTTTAGTTATAAGAATACGTTTTGATAAATTCATGATTGTTTCATTCTCATGCTTTTCCTTTTCCCTTTTATTTATTTTTTTCATATTTAATATCTTCCATTGCTAAAATATTCATTTTTTTTTTAACATACAGATATTACATTGAAAATTTCTGAACATGAAAATATTAACTTAATTAAATGTTTCTTATGATGTCACTAATTCACATGCAAAATGTTATCAATAATATCAGTTAGTAAAACTGTACTATAATGTACTGTCTATCATACGATAATTACATATTCGATTTATTTTGTACACATTACATAGTTTATACATATATATAATCTACAATAAAACTCACCAGAGGTGGTTTAATAATTATTAGAAAATATTAAATATATCAAGGGTAATATACCAAGAAAAATTTGGTGAATATTTAGGGCTACTTCACAACATCCAATTTAATAAAACAGGCTCCTTCACAAAAATCAATTTAATAAAATGGTCCCTTCACAAAATTCTTTATAATAAAACAGGATCCTTCACAAAATTCCTTTTTATTCCATAAAAACTTACTATTTATTAATTATTTTGTGACATTTTAAAATGTGTAATTTGCAAACAAATAAGTTCACCAGAGAGGACAACTTCAGAAAAAGGATTTAAAAAGTATTTTTTAATCTTGGTTCGAATTTGAGTAACTGGATTTTAACTTTAATTACAAAATGTTATTTTTCACAAAAATAACCTTTACTTTTCACAAAATTTTATTTAAATCAAATATCATATTTAAAATGTGTAGTAATAATTAAATGTGTAGTATTTAATTGATAAAAAATATGTTATAATGATAAATGTTATACATTAAAAATGTCTTTTAAAAGACCCTTTTTTTAATTCAGAGGCCTTCACAAAAATTTTTTATCTCAAAACAGGGCAACTATATATTTAATATTTCCTAATAATAGTAAAATATCTCTGTTTATTGGTGATTATAAAAGAAATGCATATATGGAAAAATAAATCAAATATGTAATTATCAAATGACAGACAATGCAGTATATTAAGTTCTTATTTTACACTTTTTACTAACTGATATAATTTTGCATATGAATTAGTGACAGGAGAAGTATTTAAGTAAGTTAACATTTTCACGTTAACACATTTACAATTTAATCTATGTATAAAAAATATATAAATATTTTAGTCTATTTATGTAGCAACGACAAAGTAAACATATTTTAATAGATAATGATTAACATTGCTAATATTCTTAAAAATGCATGTATATACTCTAAATAAGTACTTACTTTAATGGAAAGCAATCCAGTCAATCGAAATATTATTAATTTTCTTGAAAATGTGCTAGAACTCAAATATGAACTTTAATTTGCACATTAACCAAAAGAAGAAAAAAAGTGTCTTTCACGAAGTGAAAATATATTTATAACACATGAAGAATATAAAATATTACTTAATAGAAAATAAAAAATAATGAATTAGATGAATATTCTTCTTAATATTAAATTTAAAAAATAAAATAAGACTTATACTTAGAAATTATACATTTTATATATAAAAAAATACACGATAAAAAAAAAGAGTTTTTTTTATGTTTATATATTATATTTTATATAATATGAATATTTTTACTATATATTTTATTAATTATGAAATATATATTTTATGAATTATACGTATTTTATTTCTATTATAAGACATAAAAAGAAGCGGAGAGAGGGGTGGGGGAAATGAAATATTTAAAAAAAGACAATATAATGAAATCTTTTAAAATGATTAAAATGAAAGTGTCTTTAATAAAATGAATATAACATATGAAATGGTTACATGAAGCAAATAAAATGTAACTTAAAAGAGAGAAAAAAATAGAGAACTACATTTATATTTTACTTATTTAGTTGTTAATAATAATAAAAACTCTGATATTTATGAATTATTCATATTTTATTTTTATTAAAAGATATAAAAAGGAGGAGGGGAGGGGGGGGGGGGTTAAAAAAGATTTTTTATCTTTAAAAAGACACTATAATGAAAACTTTTAAAAGGATTAAAATGAAAGAGTCTTTCCTCAAATGAATATAATATTTATAACATGAAATGGTTACATGAACGTATATACATGGTTATATACCCTGCACACTCTAACTTATGGCTGAGATAAGTTTTGGAACGAACTCGGAAAGTTATGATGACGAACGGAAAATAAACGAGGTTTGTCATCAATGACCGAGGTTAGTGACGTCACTCTGAGTGTCCCCGGGCTTTCTTAATAGAGCCGGTGTTGCCCTGGGCCCAACTTCAGCTTGATCGGGCTCTGGGTGCCAGTATTATACTGTAAAATTAACAGTAAAATAAGCAGTAATACACTACCGAGTATTACAGTGTATTACTGCTTATTACTGTTAATTTTACGGTATAATACTAGCAGCGGCAGTGTATTACTGCTTATTTTACTGTTTATTACTGTTAATTTTACGGCATAATACTGACAGCTGGGATGCCAGTACTATAATGTAAAATCAACAATTTTCTTTTTTTTTTTTTTTGCAGTGTACACTGTTAAAAATTTGCAGCAAACTGTCCAGTCATTTGACCGTTTTTATAGAAAATGGTTACCTAACCGTAATTTAACTCCATTCTGACCATAATATGGGCAATAATATGGTCAGAATGAAGTTAATTGACGGCTATGTAACCGTTTTCTATAAAAAGCGGTCAAATGACTGGACAGTTTGCTGCAAATTTTTAACAGTGTAGTCGCTACTTTTTACAGTAGCTTGTAGTGTAGTACCAGGGAGGATAGTTTAGGAAAATTTTGGGTCCTTTAAGGGGCTACTTCACTCACGCGAAAACCCCCGCTCGCTAATGTTAATCCTTATAGAAGAAAGTTTTTAAAATATCTTGTTTGCATTTAAATATTTTTAAGGCTGTTCTCAAATCCAAACAGGCTATACTTCCTGACACATTTTTTAATTAATTTTTGTTTGCAAATGCATGAAATTGGCAGGTGTTCCTATTCAGAAACTATGTGATCGAAATACGTTTTCCATTTTTTTGGGAAAGGCAGATAATCTTACAGAAAATACTATCAAAGTCGGCGTTTTGAATCGAATTGCCAACGCGGCAGCCCGAGAAGCGCAATCAACGCGTCGTTATGTGACCAGAATCGCTTATAACTTAATAAGTAATTTATTTATTAAAAAATTGAAAACTCATTTCGGTTCCAAATCGCTTCAATAGTGAGGATGGCAAATTTTATGCCTTTGCGTTTAAAAATAAATCAGCACATGTGTTAGTTTAGCGGTCATTTGAAAACCACCTTAAATGATTTTTTTTTTTTTTTTTCACTGGATTGCTGAGGTCATTTTCTACGCTGGTCGTTTCTTTTTTTCTTTTTCTTTCCTTTTTTTTTTTAATGAGGATATTTTTACTTTTGAAACCGGTTCCGAAAGTGAAAGTTTCTTAATAAATAAACGAGATATTTAAAAAAAATTCTCCCATACAATTAACCCTCATTCTCGTTGTTGCTATCAGTTTCTGTGTATGCTTTTTAATACATGTTGAGTAAATTGTAGGATGTTGTGTTTTTGCATATTGCATATACTGCTGCAGTTGTAAAAGATTTTGTTAAACATATATTCTACTTTATCCATACTTCTTGCTGTAATCCAATTTCTAATTTTATTTAGGACAGGAGGTTGATTTCCGAACAAAAATTCGTTCTTACAAATTTGTTGATCACTAGGGACACAAACTTTTCACAATAAAATTTACTTGACTAAATGTTATTTCATGAAATATAACACTATGAATTATGAGAGAGAGTAAATATTACCATTTATTTTGAATGTAAGAAAGGATAAAAGTATCATTGGATAGTAAAAGTGAAGTACATTGTTTATCTATATTAATAAAAGAAAGTTTCGCTCTGTGTGTGTGTGTGTGTGTGTGTGTGTGTGTTTGTCTGCGATGGCTAGCAAAATCTAGCCCACCTAGAAGTCTGAAAATTTAGGTGTGGATAGTCCAAGGTCTGGCCTGGTGCACCTAAGTCTCAGAATTTTAATATTTTGATAATTACCCAAGATATTAATTAGATTCTCATTTACCATCGCTTCTAAAATGACATCTTTTAAATCAAAATGGCTAAAGAAACAAACAGGCGCATTGGATTTGCAAGCGGAAATACGAATTCGAAATTATTTTACTAATTAGCGAATTTTAAGAAAACCAATTGAGATATCAGTTTGAAAATTTCTGAGCAGATATAAAAAAAATTCTGAATCTGACTACGTGATTTTTGAAAAATTCGGTCGGTAATTTTTCTTAATTTATGCAAAAATCTGCCGGTGCCAGTGAAAACAATCCGAGAAAGTTTCAGACAGGGATCTGCTTTCATTAAAAACTGAACTACAAAGATATCTGCTTCTCTGGCCGATCCCTCCATTTAGTTTGCGAAAATGAAAGGAAATAATTGCCAATTTTTACTAATGAACGAAAATGTAGTTAACTAATTAAGATATAGATTTGAAATTGAGGTCGGGAAGGGGTGTCATCTGCCGGCCATTTTAGCGTAGCGTCTTCGTTAGGTTCTAATTATCAGAAAAATGTAATTCTTTTTTTAATGATCGCATTAATGTAGGTGACGGTGGTTTTCTTGAACAAATTATTTATTATATTTGCGGGTATGGGTTGCGCCTTTCTCTGAGATTGTAATTATCTCGGGCCCGGGCAACGCCGGCCGGGTTAGCTAGTATTTTAATAGAAACAACTTACCATCATGGCTTACCGAAAATCAGTTTAATGTATCTAAGAATAAAAGGATTAAATGCAATTTCATGATTTTTTGTGCTAAAATAAATTTTCTAAATTAAAAAGTACATTTAACAGTTGTAATGACTAATTAGTTCTTATTTTAGATAAAATGTTTATGAATTACTTTACTGTAGATAAAATTATGCTACTATAATTTAGATATAGTAAAAAAATGTTTTATTATTAGCATCAAAGTTTTTGAAATATTACAAGAAATACATCAGGCTATTCAAAATTTTAATCACATAAATAATAAAACATCCATTTGTGTTTAATTCTTTTTACATTCCAAAATTTAAAAAATATGGTATATATAGTCAAAAGTTATTTTCTTTTTTGGAAAAATTTGGCCGAATATTCGGTTATTCGGCCATATCACCATTCATCAGATTCCTAATATTTATAATAATCGGACCTTTACCGGTTATATATATATATATATATAATATATATATATATATATTATATTTAATATATATTAACTTTGCTAGAATATACTAGAGATGTCTAAATACGTTTTAAGCAAAAAAAAAAAAAAAAAAAAAAAAAAAAAAATGAAAAATGAGTATTTTCCTTATTTTCGCAAAGGGAAGGGTACTGAGTCCTTTAAGGTGTCGCCCCACCAGTGGCTGAGAGGTTCTGCTCTCGAAGCTGGTAGACGGGAGGTGCTGTGTTCGATCCCAATCGCGCCCGTCGGCCTAATCGTTCGGAGTTTTCGTGGTTTTCTTCGAGCCGTGGATTTATCCATGCGTAAATACGGGTTAGGTTCCCTTAGAAAGACCCCCACGAAGGGCACTCCCCCCGCGCCTATATCCCATGTGTAGATAATTGGCCGTCAATAATCAACTCAATCAACTCAACCCTTTAAGGTGTCAGGTACCTTTTGAACGTCACAAAATATAATGAAAAAGTAACTTCTATAAGAATTGCAGTAATCTTATAACTAATTAGCTTTTAATTATCAAATTTAAAACACATATTAATAAAAATATATGAGAAAGTCACCTCTATTAAGAATTGCAGTAACCTCATAACTTAATTGACTTTTAATTATAAAATTTCAAATGCATTAATAAAGGTTTATTTTATCAGTTAAAGTTCTAAAAAAAGGTATACACTCATATAAAGCTTTTAATTTATTTTAAAACATAATACACTTTTTACGAAAGAATTATTTTCTTGCATGCATTACGCGCATGATTTTTCACATTCGAATTGCTAAAACCAGCCTTTTTTTTTTTTTTTTTTTTTTTTTAATAATGAGTGCAGATATAACGTGTTCTCAAAACGACCTACAATGGAAAAAATAAAATGTGTAGATCCTGAGAATTGTTTTATTTATTTATTATTATTTTTTTTTAAGGAACTCGACATATCGAGGTTTTTTTAAATACAAAATTAGTTCTGAATTCTAAACTTCTTACTTGAGAAACATAATATCATTGAAGCATTTGAATTTAAATTAAAGCATTCCATATTTACAAAAATTATAAAAAATATTGTTAATTGTGAATTCACGATTCGTCCATTTTCAGATTGTTGGAAACATTACATAAAAACATCTTGTTCTTGATTTCTTTTGGCCTTTTTCAATTTCTCCGTTTCTTTCCCGAGGCTATTTCCTATTGGCCGTATCCCGTTATCACCTGTTTTCCTATTGGTCATTAAGAGGCTACTTCACTCAGACGAAAACACCCGCTTGCTAATGTTAATCCTATGGAGGAAATTTTTGAAGACAGCTCGTTCGCATTTCAATATTTTTAAATGATTTTTTTTTTTTTTTTTGCATTGGATAGCTGAGGTCAATCTCTATGCACGCTCCTTTCTACTTTTTCGATTTTTGTTGCAGTTTTTTTTTTTATTATTATTGAGGATACTTTCACTTTCGAAACCGGTTCCGAAAGTGAAAGTATCTTAATTAAAAAAACTTGTAATCAAATTCAAAAAAGTAAAAAGGAGCGTGCATAGAGATTAACCTCAGCTATCCAATGCAAAAAAAAAAAAAAAAAAAAAAAAAAAAATCATTTAAAAATATTGAAATGCGGACGAGCTATCTTCAGAAATTTCCTCCATAGGATTAACATTAGCGAGCGGGTGTTTTCGTCTGAGTGAAGTAGCCCCTTAAACCTTTCGGTTGAATCCGCATCTTTTCCTATATATATGAGCAGATTTTCAGCATTCTTAGCACTGAGGACGGTACGCTATATGCTACCGAAACTAGTATAGAAAATTTAAGTTCTGGTGTTTTTAACGTTGTTTTATTATATAAAAATAGGTCCTTTTGTGCATCTATACGGTTAATACATTCACTCAAATTTTCATGAAATTCTAATCAACCATTTTTCATAAATCGTGGGCGCAATGACCAAACTCGCCGTTTTGAGAAAATTGACTTTAAAGATCAAACTTCCCCTCGATCATATAGAAAGAGCTCAAACTGTTTTAGACATAACTTCTCTTCTAAAGTGAACGAGCAGGGAAGACCGAGCTATGCTCGGTCAAAATTAAATTTGAGTTCAAATATCATGACACATGACCAAAATGACCCACTAATTGAATTTTCTCGAACATGTGACCTAGCCCAACAGTCTTCTCGTGCTCGAAAACCATTGGATGCAAAATTTAGTGTAAATTGAGCCGCTTTTTAGATCTTGACCCACAAAGACCCAGAAATGACCCACTAATCGAATTTTCTCGAACATGTGACCTAGCCCAATAATTTTCGCGTGCCCGAAACTCGTAGGATACAAAATTTAATCAAAATCGTTAGAGCCGTTTTTTAGATAAAATTAATTTGACCCGCTTTGACCCAAAAATGAACCACTAATCGAAAGTTCTCAAACATGTGACCCAGCCCAATAGTCTTCTCGTGCCCGAAAATAGTCGGATACAAAATTTCGTCAAAATCGTTTGAACCGTTTTTTAGATACAATTAGCTTGACCATGACCCAAAATGACCCACTAATTGAATTTTCTCGAACATGTGTCCCAGCCCAATAGTCTTCTCGTGCCCGAAAATGGTCGGATACAAAATTTCGTCAAAATCGTTTGAACCGTTTTTTAGATACAATTAGCTTGACCATGACCCAAAATGACCCACTAATTGAATTTTCTCGAACATGTGTCCCAGCCCAATAGTCTTCTCGTGCCCGAAAATGGTCGGATACAAAATTTTGTCAAAATCGTTTGACCCGTTTTTTAGATACAGTTAGCTAGACCATGACCCAAAATGACCCACTAATCGAATTTTCTCGAACATGTGACCTAGCCCAATGGTTTTCTGGTGCCCCAAAACGGTAGGATACAAAATTTCGTCAAAATCGTTAGAGCCGTTTTTAAGATAAAATTTGCATATATAACCACACACAAGATTTGCTCGTATTAGAATATATGATTTTTGCATGGGATTTATTTTAAAATGTTCCCAAAAAATCATATTTAATTAGAAAATATTTTTTAAGAATCATGTTTTTGACACTTTAAAAGGTATTTGACCACCTTAGTAAAATTTCCCTTATTTAATCGCAGAATTTCTGCGTTAAGTTAGGCAAAATTTTCTATTCGGATATACTTCTGGTAAAAATATTAAAAATACTGTAAAGGTCGCTCGTCGTGAAGGTGTTAAAAATATATGTAAAAATAAAAAGGAAACAATGTCATTATTAAAGAATATAGAATTCCTATTTAAAAATTGTTTAATTCATTTTTTTCTCAAGCTATCTAAAACGGTTAAAAATCCCAAATTCTTAATTGTGTGTAATATATTTAAGTAATCATGTCGGAAGAAAAAAAAAGTTCCATCTATCATAAATGTGCTTTTTATTCGGTACATGTAATGGATCAAAAATACAACATTCCTATTTTTAAAAAAAAAATGTTTAATTCAGTTTTTTCAAACTATTTAAAACGATTAAAAATCCCGAATTCTTACTTGTCTGTAATATATGTAAGTAATTATGTCTAAAGAAAACAAAAAAGTCCCATCTATCATAAATGTGCTTTTTATTCAGTACATGTACCTGATCAAAAATACAATATTTAAGCTTTAAGGTTAAAAAAACAGTTCATGTAAAAATAAAACGGAAACAATGTCATTATTAAAGAATATAGAATAACTATTTTAAAATTGTTTAATTCATTTTTTTCTTGTTCTTACTTGTCTGTAATAATGTATTTAAGTAATTATGTCTAAAAAAAAAGAAAAAAAGAAAGAAAGAAAGAAAGAAAAAGAAAAATGTCAAGTTAAACTGATGGCATTGAGATCACCGGCTATTCGCATTAATTGTAATATTATACTCTTATTTCAAAGAATAATGTCCCTCGAAAAATAAAGAAATCGACAATAAATTAAAGTGCATTAGCCCCCCGTTCCCTCTTTATAATTAACCAATGAACCCCCAAAACTAATCAGGGAAGCGCCTTATCACAATGGACCTATATACAAAATTTGAAGCAAATCGGTTAATTCTACATGAATAAACTAAGGGGGTGTATTAACCCTTCGTCCCCCCCCCCTTTATACTTAACCAATGAGCCCCCAAAACTAATCAGGAAAACGCCTTATCACAATGAGTCTATATACAAAATTTGAAGTCAATCGGATAATTCTGCATGAAAAACCCATTTATCTAGATTAAGGAGGGATTAACCCCCGTTTCCCATTTATACTTAATGCTCTCGAAGCTGGTAGACGGGAGGTGCTGGGTTCGATCCCAATCGCGCCCGTCGGCCTAATCGTTCGGAGTTTTCGTGGTTTTCTTCGAGCCGTGGATTTATCCATGCGTAAATACGGGTTAGGTTCCCTTAGAAAGACCCCCACGAAGGGCACTCCCCCCGGGCCTATATCCCAAGTGTAGATAATTGGCCATCAATATTCAACCCAACCCATTTATACTTAACAAATGAACTCCCAAAACTAATCAGGGAAGCGCCTTATCACAATGAATCTACATACAAAATTTGAAGCAAATTGGATATTTCTATCAAGAATTATCGCGTTACGTACATACATATGTAGATGTACATACAGAATCTGTGGGCACATTAGCTCTCAGGCTTTGGTAACACGTGAGCTAAAAAAGGGAAAAGTTGCATCTTTCATAAATGTGCTTTTCATTCAGTACATGTAGCTGATCACAAATACAACACTTAGAGCTAAAAAATACATGTAAAAATAAAACGGAAACAGTGTCATTATTAAAAAATATAGAATTCCTATTAAAAAAAAATTGTTTAATTCAGTTTTTTTTTCAAACTATTTAAATCGATCAAAAAACCCGAATTCTTACATGTCTGTAATGCATTTAAGTAATTATGTCGGAAGAAAAAACAAAAGTTCCATCTATGATAAATGTGCTTTTTATTCAGTACATGTAGCTGATCAAAAATACAACATTCCTATTAAAAACACACCTGTAGGAAATACGTGCAGGTGCAGAAAAAGGATTACTCTAATGAGGTGAAATATTCCCGAAAGTTATTATTCTTTTGTGTTACCGGTGGAATAGTTTGATTAAACGATTTTTTTTTTTTTTTTATGGCTTCTACATTTTTCTAAAAATTTATTTTAATTTCCGTTTCTGTCATTCAATTTTTGTGTTATAATCACGTAGCTGTCAATCTTCTCCCCCCCCCCCCCCTCAAGTCAAATAAACGTATTTTGAACCATAATGTATTTAATAAAATGTTTCTTGTTTCTATGTGGTAATTCTTTAATTTAATTTATTAAGGGGAAATTCTACTTCTTTGGATGAAAATTTTATTTTATTTTTTTGCATCTCTTAAGTGTGCAGATTGTTGCCCTAAAGCGGTTTCGTGATATTGCAATTCCTTACAATCTTTATTGTTCGTTGAATGCAACGCTATTGTAAAACTTTAAACTTGTTTTTTTCGAAATCATGTTTCTCAAACTTTGCGACCCTTCTTCTCGAAAACTATTCGACCGATTTCCTTCATTTTCTTATTTAAAAGAAAAGTAATAGTTTTTTGCTAGAGCTTATACCGCCAAAACGTATCATTGATATACTATATATATATATTTTTTTTTAAATCTCGCAAAAGGCTTAATATATATATATATATATATATATATATATATAATTATAATATCTATGAATTTCGAAAAACATATCAAGTTCTATTCTACTTAAATCTCCAAAGAGATAATCAATGATACTGTGTATACAGAATACCACATAGCTAATAATTAACATGTGCAAACATAATATTACCATAGCTGATGCTTCAATGGTAATTGGCCAAATTTTACTCATACCAAAAGAATATTGAAAAAAGAAATAGAGAGAAAGGGGGAAAAAAATTATAAATTGGAGTTGCAATTAAGTAAACACAAATGGATTAACAAATCAAATATGAACCATACACAATGGAAAATTGGACCACATGAGAATCAAATATGAATTGGACATGGAAAAACACATGCACATGTACTCATCAGCCTGGATGCACCCACATGTGTTTTAAATAATAATTCAGTGTTTCATAATTCTACTGGCATAATGCTAAGATCAGTAGAATCATCCAGGTACACTGAATTATTACCAGACAACAATTGGAAATATTAAAATTTGGAAATATTTAAATAGGAAATAAAAAACCATTAAGAAAATACAATATATTTCACTCACATCGATTATCCGTTTTTACATATTCTTTTCAATATTCTTTTCAACAATTAGCTAGTTAAAATATTGATTTTTATATGATACCATAATTTAGCCTAATTGGCTCACAAATCACTTTGATTAACTTCTATATATATATATATATATATATATATTGTTCAAATGGCCGCCATTTTGTCAGAAATGAGCCTTTAAAACTAAATTTTGGTAATAAGCTCCAGAGAATTTAATGCCTTTTCATAATTTGACGACCCAATTTGTTTCAGATGCTTGTCAGAATGATGTCAGAGATGATGTTCAGAAAAACGGTCGCCCGATTGGAAGTTCACGGCGCGCATCTGCAGGCAACTTCCCGTCGCACAAGGCATATTATTCATTATTTTTAAACACAAAGATTTAAATATATAAGCGAAATGTGAACAAATCTAATGCAAAAATCCGAAAATGACATCTCTTTTCTTTGTAACCGACAAAAAATCGTAAAAATTATGTGAATTTCAGACCAAAGAAGTAGAACCTCCCCTTAAAAAACATTTCTTGTGATGTTTGAATTGGAACAAATCGGTAGGAAGTGTAGCATCATAACACCTTGTAATTATATACTTCTTTTATTTGCTAAAAGGCGTAAAATAAAAACTTTAGCATAAAACTTCTTTTTGAAAGGTTTTACTACTTATAAGGTTTTTTATTTTACTCCTTTTAGCATGCAAGCCCCACCAGTGGCTGAGAGGTTGTGCTCTTGAAGCTGGTAGACGGGAGGTGCTGGGTTCGATCCCAATCGCGCCCGTCGGCCTAATCGTTCGGAGTTTTCGTGGTTTTCTTCGAGCCGTGGATTTATCCATGCGTAAATACGGGTTAGGTTCCCTTAGAAAGACCCCCACGAAGGGCACTCCCCCCGGGCCTATATCCCAAGTGTAGATAATTGGCCATCAATATTCAACCCAACCCATTTATACTTAACAAATGAACTCCCAAAACTAATCAGGGAAGCGCCTTATCACAATGAATCTACATACAAAATTTGAAGCAAATTGGATATTTCTATCAAGAATTATCGCGTTACGTACATACATATGTAGATGTACATACAGAATCTGTGGGCACATTAGCTCTCAGGCTTTGGTAACACGTGAGCTAAAAAAGGGAAAAGTTGCATCTTTCATAAATGTGCTTTTCATTCAGTACATGTAGCTGATCACAAATACAACACTTAGAGCTAAAAAATACATGTAAAAATAAAACGGAAACAGTGTCATTATTAAAAAATATAGAATTCCTATTAAAAAAAAATTGTTTAATTCAGTTTTTTTTTCAAACTATTTAAATCGATCAAAAAACCCGAATTCTTACATGTCTGTAATGCATTTAAGTAATTATGTCGGAAGAAAAAACAAAAGTTCCATCTATGATAAATGTGCTTTTTATTCAGTACATGTAGCTGATCAAAAATACAACATTCCTATTAAAAACACACCTGTAGGAAATACGTGCAGGTGCAGAAAAAGGATTACTCTAATGAGGTGAAATATTCCCGAAAGTTATTATTCTTTTGTGTTACCGGTGGAATAGTTTGATTAAACGATTTTTTTTTTTTTTTTATGGCTTCTACATTTTTCTAAAAATTTATTTTAATTTCCGTTTCTGTCATTCAATTTTTGTGTTATAATCACGTAGCTGTCAATCTTCTCCCCCCCCCCCCCTCAAGTCAAATAAACGTATTTTGAACCATAATGTATTTAATAAAATGTTTCTTGTTTCTATGTGGTAATTCTTTAATTTAATTTATTAAGGGGAAATTCTACTTCTTTGGATGAAAATTTTATTTTATTTTTTTGCATCTCTTAAGTGTGCAGATTGTTGCCCTAAAGCGGTTTCGTGATATTGCAATTCCTTACAATCTTTATTGTTCGTTGAATGCAACGCTATTGTAAAACTTTAAACTTGTTTTTTTCGAAATCATGTTTCTCAAACTTTGCGACTCTTCTTCTCGAAAACTATTCGACCGATTTCCTTCATTTTCTTATTTAAAAGAAAAGTAATAGTTTTTTGCTAGAGCTTATACCGCCAAAACGTATCATTGATATACTATATATATATATTTTTTTTTAAATCTCGCAAAAGGCTTAATATATATATATATATATATATATATATTGACCTGAGTGTGGGAATAGAGTATAACACTATTGAGGACATCAGGTATTTAAAGGTATGTAAGGTATATAATAGTGTATATAAACTTAGTTGCAAGATATGTGGTATGTCATATATAGGTCAAACTTCTGACCCAATTAATAAGCGGTTTAACAACCATAAGTCTGACATCAGAAATTGTAAAACTAATAAAGAAGAACAGGAGATTGAAATTAGACATTTTAACAAGCATGGTATTGAAAATATAGAATTGACGATTTTAAAGATAGTTCCTAACAAAAGGGAAAGAATGATATGTGAAAATGATATGATGATTAAATGTGGTACTGTGTACCCTTACGGGTTAAATGTTATGTTCAATGGAACTAACGTTATGAAAAAATTAAGAAACACATTATTGGATGTTTCAATATACGAACGTATCGAACATCCCATGAATTATGGATTCATTACAGAGATGGATCATAGGGTAATTGGAAAAGGATATGATAGTATAGATGAAATTAAACGCTCAATTCTTGAGAGTGATTTTAATGGTATAGTAAGAAATATAAAATATATTATATTTAATGTGAAAAAACGTTTTATAGGTGATTTGTTAAACTTTTTATATTTATATAAGAGTAATTACAATATTGATTTGGCATTAGATATTTTGAGGTTAAGGATTAGATCACAACATTTGGAGCAATATTTGGGGAGATGCAATAACAACAATAAATTGGCCAATCGTATGTATTTTGTAATGGACTACATGGAACATAAAAAACGTGGTATTAATATAGGTCATGTATTGAATAAATACAATGAATTGCTTCCAGATAAAGACATAGAAATTGTCAGGGTTTTTAAATATGATAAACCTTTAGGACGTACAGTTTTTAACTATAATAATTTTTCAAAAGAAATCGGTAGAAACAATGATAACAATTTATGTCATTGTCATGATCCAAGGTATAGTAATTACGTGGATGTGAATCACGGTCATGTATTGACTGGTAATTTAGATATTGTCGGGGACAAAACATTGAGGAATTATATGCAATACGGTACAAAATTTCGCTTAAAAAGGATAAATACAAGGGATTTTATAAAAAAACGATTAAAAATCAACGTTGACATGTTTATACATAAATTAATGAGCAAGTTTTGCTTGCCGGAAATTCCTTTTTTGGAATGGAAACATAATGTATTGATGGACTTGAGTTCAATTTATTGCGGTAAAACGAGGGGGATTTCGATAGAAGATTATAATTCATTAAAAGAATCTATTAAGGATTTACAGAGTAATTTTGTTATAACTTATATAGATAAAGCTAATACAAATTTTGCAATTATTTGCAAAAAGTTATACAGTGACCAACTAAAACAAAGTTATAATAAAAAACATAATTACAGGTTATTAAATACCAATGTAAAAGAGACAGAAAGAAGAATTGGCGCATTTTATAAAAGGTTAAAATATACACAACGTAGTAAAGAATTACCTTATATGGTATTGATTCCTAAATTTCATAAGGACCCTGTTGCCTTTCGTACAATTACTTGTGGTTTTGGAACTTATTTAGAAGTTGCTAATAAAAAGTTTTTGGATATTTTGCAGAGTTTATTTGATGTGGCATTAAAACATAATAACACTTGTATTATAAAAAATAGTATTGAGTTACTTAATAGATTGAAAGGTTTGAGTAATATCAAAGGTTTATATGTTTATGATTTTGAAGATTTATATAATAACATTGATTTAATAGATCTTAAAAATAAAATTTTTGATTTTTTTAAGCGTTACAATACTTTGGGTAAAGATTTGGATCATTTAATAAATTTATTTAATTTTGTAGTTAATGAAAATTACTTATTTGACGGTAAACATGTGTTTCAGCAGATTAAGGGTATACCTATGGGGGGTAGTTGCAGCTCGGTACTTGCAGATATTTATTTATTTTTATACGAAGTTAATGATACATTAAACAAGGATTTTTTAAGTTTCAGATACATTGATGATGTCTTGTTGGTAAAGATTAACGATTCCAACAGTGAATTAAATTTTGATTATTACCCCCAAGGTTTGACATTAAAGAGAACTTCATATAACACAAAACATGTAAATTATCTTGACCTTGCTATCGACATCGAGAGGGGTGACTTGCGTACTTGCATTTACGATAAGAGAAATGATTACAAATTTGAAACAATCAAGATATTAAATTTTAATTCTAATGTACATATTTCAATTTTTAGAAATATATTTATCAACAGTTTAATTAGGATAGCAAAATTAAATTCTGAACATGATAGTATAATGAGTGACATAATAAATCTCTATCACGGTGCATTGGTTCAGAGTTATCCTATTGCTTTTTTAAATAGTTTGGTGAATAGTTTTGTCAAAGGTAAAGAATACAGTGATACTCTCCTTTTGGCGATTAAAAATATCGCCAAGTGAGTGTAGGTTTTATAAGGAGCTTCGTCCGGCTGAGTCGTCTTTTCATCTTGGTTTAATTTTTCCTACGGTTAGTTTGGTTGTGACAGGCATGGGGGAAGTTTCATGTGTAATGCCGGTATAACCCAGCATGCAGGTCTTTAGCCCTGCAGCCTGTCTCCATTGGTTGTGTTTTTTCTGTTTGTAGTTTTGTTTAAAGTATTGTTAGTTCGAATTTTTAAGGTTATTTGTTTGTTTTCTCTGCCGTTTCAGTAGTTTTGGGTTTGAAAGTATGGTATGTGGTTTTTCGCATTATATATATATATATATATATATATATATATATATATATTGTTCAAATGGCCGCCATTTTGTCAGAAATGAGCCTTTAAAACTAAATTTTGGTAATAAGCTCCAGAGAATTTAATGCCTTTTCATAATTTGACGACCCAATTTGTTTCAGATGCTTGTCAGAATGATGTCAGAGATGATGTTCAGAAAAACGGTCGCCCGATTGGAAGTTCACGGCGCGCATCTGCAGGCACTTCCCGTCGCACAAGGCATATTATTCATTATTTTTAAACACAAAGATTTAAATATATAAGCGAAATGTGAACAAATCTAATGCAAAAATCCGAAAATGACATCTCTTTTCTTTGTAACCGACAAAAAATCGTAAAAATTATGTGAATTTCAGACCAAAGAAGTAGAACCTCCCCTTAAAAAACATTTCTTGTGATGTTTGAATTGGAACAAATCGGTAGGAAGTGTAGCATCATAACACCTTGTAATTATATACTTCTTTTATTTGCTAAAAGGCGTAAAATAAAAACTTTAGCATAAAACTTCTTTTTGAAAGGTTTTACTACTTATAAGGTTTTTTATTTTACTCCTTTTAGCATGCAAGCCCCACCAGTGGCTGAGAGGTTGTGCTCTCGAAGCTGGTAGACGGGAGGTGCTGGGTTCGATCCCAATCGCGCCCGTCGGCCTAATCGTTCGGAGTTTTCGTGGTTTTCTTCGAGCCGTGGATTTATCCATGCGTAAATACGGGTTAGGTTCCCTTAGAAAGACCCCCACGAAGGGCACTCCCCCCGGGCCTATATCCCAAGTGTAGATAATTGGCCATCAATATTCAACCCAACCCATTTATACTTAACAAATGAACTCCCAAAACTAATCAGGGAAGCGCCTTATCACAATGAATCTACATACAAAATTTGAAGCAAATTGGATATTTCTATCAAGAATTATCGCGTTACGTACATACATATGTAGATGTACATACAGAATCTGTGGGCACATTAGCTCTCAGGCTTTGGTAACACGTGAGCTAAAAAAGGGAAAAGTTGCATCTTTCATAAATGTGCTTTTCATTCAGTACATGTAGCTGATCACAAATACAACACTTAGAGCTAAAAAATACATGTAAAAATAAAACGGAAACAGTGTCATTATTAAAAAATATAGAATTCCTATTAAAAAAAAATTGTTTAATTCAGTTTTTTTTTCAAACTATTTAAATCGATCAAAAAACCCGAATTCTTACATGTCTGTAATGCATTTAAGTAATTATGTCGGAAGAAAAAACAAAAGTTCCATCTATGATAAATGTGCTTTTTATTCAGTACATGTAGCTGATCAAAAATACAACATTCCTATTAAAAACACACCTGTAGGAAATACGTGCAGGTGCAGAAAAAGGATTACTCTAATGAGGTGAAATATTCCCGAAAGTTATTATTCTTTTGTGTTACCGGTGGAATAGTTTGATTAAACGATTTTTTTTTTTTTTTTATGGCTTCTACATTTTTCTAAAAATTTATTTTAATTTCCGTTTCTGTCATTCGATTTTTGTGTTATAATCACGTAGCTGTCAATCTTCTCCCCCCCCCCCCCTCAAGTCAAATAAACGTATTTTGAACCATAATGTATTTAATAAAATGTTTCTTGTTTCTATGTGGTAATTCTTTAATTTAATTTATTAAGGGGAAATTCTACTTCTTTGGATGAAAATTTTATTTTATTTTTTTGCATCTCTTAAGTGTGCAGATTGTTGCCCTAAAGCGGTTTCGTGATATTGCAATTCCTTACAATCTTTATTGTTCGTTGAATGCAACGCTATTGTAAAACTTTAAACTTGTTTTTTTCGAAATCATGTTTCTCAAACTTTGCGACCCTTCTTCTCGAAAACTATTCGACCGATTTCCTTCATTTTCTTATTTAAAAGAAAAGTAATAGTTTTTTGCTAGAGCTTATACCGCCAAAACGTATCATTGATATACTATATATATATATTTTTTTTTAAATCTCGCAAAAGGCTTAATATATATATATATATATATATATATATATATATATATATATATATATTGACCTGAGTGTGGGAATAGAGTATAACACTATTGAGGACATCAGGTATTTAAAGGTATGTAAGGTATATAATAGTGTATATAAACTTAGTTGCAAGATATGTGGTATGTCATATATAGGTCAAACTTCTGACCCAATTAATAAGCGGTTTAACAACCATAAGTCTGACATCAGAAATTGTAAAACTAATAAAGAAGAACAGGAGATTGAAATTAGACATTTTAACAAGCATGGTATTGAAAATATAGAATTGACGATTTTAAAGATAGTTCCTAACAAAAGGGAAAGAATGATATGTGAAAATGATATGATGATTAAATGTGGTACTGTGTACCCTTACGGGTTAAATGTTATGTTCAATGGAACTAACGTTATGAAAAAATTAAGAAACACATTATTGGATGTTTCAATATACGAACGTATCGAACATCCCATGAATTATGGATTCATTACAGAGATGGATCATAGGGTAATTGGAAAAGGATATGATAGTATAGATGAAATTAAACGCTCAATTCTTGAGAGTGATTTTAATGGTATAGTAAGAAATATAAAATATATTATATTTAATGTGAAAAAACGTTTTATAGGTGATTTGTTAAACTTTTTATATTTATATAAGAGTAATTACAATATTGATTTGGCATTAGATATTTTGAGGTTAAGGATTAGATCACAACATTTGGAGCAATATTTGGGGAGATGCAATAACAACAATAAATTGGCCAATCGTATGTATTTTGTAATGGACTACATGGAACATAAAAAACGTGGTATTAATATAGGTCATGTATTGAATAAATACAATGAATTGCTTCCAGATAAAGACATAGAAATTGTCAGGGTTTTTAAATATGATAAACCTTTAGGACGTACAGTTTTTAACTATAATAATTTTTCAAAAGAAATCGGTAGAAACAATGATAACAATTTATGTCATTGTCATGATCCAAGGTATAGTAATTACGTGGATGTGAATCACGGTCATGTATTGACTGGTAATTTAGATATTGTCGGGGACAAAACATTGAGGAATTATATGCAATACGGTACAAAATTTCGCTTAAAAAGGATAAATACAAGGGATTTTATAAAAAAACGATTAAAAATCAACGTTGACATGTTTATACATAAATTAATGAGCAAGTTTTGCTTGCCGGAAATTGCTTTTTTGGAATGGAAACATAATGTATTGATGGACTTGAGTTCAATTTATTGCGGTAAAACGAGGGGGATTTCGATAGAAGATTATAATTCATTAAAAGAATCTATTAAGGATTTACAGAGTAATTTTGTTATAACTTATATAGATAAAGCTAATACAAATTTTGCAATTATTTGCAAAAAGTTATACAGTGACCAACTAAAACAAAGTTATAATAAAAAACATAATTACAGGTTATTAAATACCAATGTAAAAGAGACAGAAAGAAGAATTGGCGCATTTTATAAAAGGTTAAAATATACACAACGTAGTAAAGAATTACCTTATATGGTATTGATTCCTAAATTTCATAAGGACCCTGTTGCCTTTCGTACAATTACTTGTGGTTTTGGAACTTATTTAGAAGTTGCTAATAAAAAGTTTTTGGATATTTTGCAGAGTTTATTTGATGTGGCATTAAAACATAATAACACTTGTATTATAAAAAATAGTATTGAGTTACTTAATAGATTGAAAGGTTTGAGTAATATCAAAGGTTTATATGTTTATGATTTTGAAGATTTATATAATAACATTGATTTAATAGATCTTAAAAATAAAATTTTTGATTTTTTTAAGCGTTACAATACTTTGGGTAAAGATTTGGATCATTTAATAAATTTATTTAATTTTGTAGTTAATGAAAATTACTTATTTGACGGTAAACATGTGTTTCAGCAGATTAAGGGTATACCTATGGGGGGTAGTTGCAGCTCGGTACTTGCAGATATTTATTTATTTTTATACGAAGTTAATGATACATTAAACAAGGATTTTTTAAGTTTCAGATACATTGATGATGTCTTGTTGGTAAAGATTAACGATTCCAACAGTGAATTAAATTTTGATTATTACCCCCAAGGTTTGACATTAAAGAGAACTTCATATAACACAAAACATGTAAATTATCTTGACCTTGCTATCGACATCGAGAGGGGTGACTTGCGTACTTGCATTTACGATAAGAGAAATGATTACAAATTTGAAACAATCAAGATATTAAATTTTAATTCTAATGTACATATTTCAATTTTTAGAAATATATTTATCAACAGTTTAATTAGGATAGCAAAATTAAATTCTGAACATGATAGTATAATGAGTGACATAATAAATCTCTATCACGGTGCATTGGTTCAGAGTTATCCTATTGCTTTTTTAAATAGTTTGGTGAATAGTTTTGTCAAAGGTAAAGAATACAGTGATACTCTCCTTTTGGCGATTAAAAATATCGCCAAGTGAGTGTAGGTTTTATAAGGAGCTTCGTCCGGCTGAGTCGTCTTTTCATCTTGGTTTAATTTTTCCTACGGTTAGTTTGGTTGTGACAGGCATGGGGGAAGTTTCATGTGTAATGCCGGTATAACCCAGCATGCAGGTCTTTAGCCCTGCAGCCTGTCTCCATTGGTTGTGTTTTTTCTGTTTGTAGTTTTGTTTAAAGTATTGTTAGTTCGAATTTTTAAGGTTATTTGTTTGTTTTCTCTGCCGTTTCAGTAGTTTTGGGTTTGAAAGTATGGTATGTGGTTTTTCGCATTATATATATATATATATATATATATATATATATATATATATTGTTCAAATGGCCGCCATTTTGTCAGAAATGAGCCTTTAAAACTAAATTTTGGTAATAAGCTCCAGAGAATTTAATGCCTTTTCATAATTTGACGACCCAATTTGTTTCAGATGCTTGTCAGAATGATGTCAGAGATGATGTTCAGAAAAACGGTCGCCCGATTGGAAGTTCACGGCGCGCATCTGCAGGCACTTCCCGTCGCACAAGGCATATTATTCATTATTTTTAAACACAAAGATTTAAATATATAAGCGAAATGTGAACAAATCTAATGCAAAAATCCGAAAATGACATCTCTTTTCTTTGTAACCGACAAAAAATCGTAAAAATTATGTGAATTTCAGACCAAAGAAGTAGAACCTCCCCTTAAAAAACATTTCTTGTGATGTTTGAATTGGAACAAATCGGTAGGAAGTGTAGCATCATAACACCTTGTAATTATATACTTCTTTTATTTGCTAAAAGGCGTAAAATAAAAACTTTAGCATAAAACTTCTTTTTGAAAGGTTTTACTACTTATAAGGTTTTTTATTTTACTCCTTTTAGCATGCAAGCCCCACCAGTGGCTGAGAGGTTGTGCTCTCGAAGCTGGTAGACGGGAGGTGCTGGGTTCGATCCCAATCGCGCCCGTCGGCCTAATCGTTCGGAGTTTTCGTGGTTTTCTTCGAGCCGTGGATTTATCCATGCGTAAATACGGGTTAGGTTCCCTTAGAAAGACCCCCACGAAGGGCACTCCCCCCGGGCCTATATCCCAAGTGTAGATAATTGGCCATCAATATTCAACCCAACCCATTTATACTTAACAAATGAACTCCCAAAACTAATCAGGGAAGCGCCTTATCACAATGAATCTACATACAAAATTTGAAGCAAATTGGATATTTCTATCAAGAATTATCGCGTTACGTACATACATATGTAGATGTACATACAGAATCTGTGGGCACATTAGCTCTCAGGCTTTGGTAACACGTGAGCTAAAAAAGGGAAAAGTTGCATCTTTCATAAATGTGCTTTTCATTCAGTACATGTAGCTGATCACAAATACAACACTTAGAGCTAAAAAATACATGTAAAAATAAAACGGAAACAGTGTCATTATTAAAAAATATAGAATTCCTATTAAAAAAAAATTGTTTAATTCAGTTTTTTTTTCAAACTATTTAAATCGATCAAAAAACCCGAATTCTTACATGTCTGTAATGCATTTAAGTAATTATGTCGGAAGAAAAAACAAAAGTTCCATCTATGATAAATGTGCTTTTTATTCAGTACATGTAGCTGATCAAAAATACAACATTCCTATTAAAAACACACCTGTAGGAAATACGTGCAGGTGCAGAAAAAGGATTACTCTAATGAGGTGAAATATTCCCGAAAGTTATTATTCTTTTGTGTTACCGGTGGAATAGTTTGATTAAACGATTTTTTTTTTTTTTTTATGGCTTCTACATTTTTCTAAAAATTTATTTTAATTTCCGTTTCTGTCATTCAATTTTTGTGTTATAATCACGTAGCTGTCAATCTTCTCCCCCCCCCCCCCCTCAAGTCAAATAAACGTATTTTGAACCATAATGTATTTAATAAAATGTTTCTTGTTTCTATGTGGTAATTCTTTAATTTAATTTATTAAGGGGAAATTCTACTTCTTTGGATGAAAATTTTATTTTATTTTTTTGCATCTCTTAAGTGTGCAGATTGTTGCCCTAAAGCGGTTTCGTGATATTGCAATTCCTTACAATCTTTATTGTTCGTTGAATGCAACGCTATTGTAAAACTTTAAACTTGTTTTTTTCGAAATCATGTTTCTCAAACTTTGCGACCCTTCTTCTCGAAAACTATTCGACCGATTTCCTTCATTTTCTTATTTAAAAGAAAAGTAATAGTTTTTTGCTAGAGCTTATACCGCCAAAACGTATCATTGATATACTATATATATATATTTTTTTTTAAATCTCGCAAAAGGCTTAATATATATATATATATATATATATATATTGACCTGAGTGTGGGAATAGAGTATAACACTATTGAGGACATCAGGTATTTAAAGGTATGTAAGGTATATAATAGTGTATATAAACTTAGTTGCAAGATATGTGGTATGTCATATATAGGTCAAACTTCTGACCCAATTAATAAGCGGTTTAACAACCATAAGTCTGACATCAGAAATTGTAAAACTAATAAAGAAGAACAGGAGATTGAAATTAGACATTTTAACAAGCATGGTATTGAAAATATAGAATTGACGATTTTAAAGATAGTTCCTAACAAAAGGGAAAGAATGATATGTGAAAATGATATGATGATTAAATGTGGTACTGTGTACCCTTACGGGTTAAATGTTATGTTCAATGGAACTAACGTTATGAAAAAATTAAGAAACACATTATTGGATGTTTCAATATACGAACGTATCGAACATCCCATGAATTATGGATTCATTACAGAGATGGATCATAGGGTAATTGGAAAAGGATATGATAGTATAGATGAAATTAAACGCTCAATTCTTGAGAGTGATTTTAATGGTATAGTAAGAAATATAAAATATATTATATTTAATGTGAAAAAACGTTTTATAGGTGATTTGTTAAACTTTTTATATTTATATAAGAGTAATTACAATATTGATTTGGCATTAGATATTTTGAGGTTAAGGATTAGATCACAACATTTGGAGCAATATTTGGGGAGATGCAATAACAACAATAAATTGGCCAATCGTATGTATTTTGTAATGGACTACATGGAACATAAAAAACGTGGTATTAATATAGGTCATGTATTGAATAAATACAATGAATTGCTTCCAGATAAAGACATAGAAATTGTCAGGGTTTTTAAATATGATAAACCTTTAGGACGTACAGTTTTTAACTATAATAATTTTTCAAAAGAAATCGGTAGAAACAATGATAACAATTTATGTCATTGTCATGATCCAAGGTATAGTAATTACGTGGATGTGAATCACGGTCATGTATTGACTGGTAATTTAGATATTGTCGGGGACAAAACATTGAGGAATTATATGCAATACGGTACAAAATTTCGCTTAAAAAGGATAAATACAAGGGATTTTATAAAAAAACGATTAAAAATCAACGTTGACATGTTTATACATAAATTAATGAGCAAGTTTTGCTTGCCGGAAATTCCTTTTTTGGAATGGAAACATAATGTATTGATGGACTTGAGTTCAATTTATTGCGGTAAAACGAGGGGGATTTCGATAGAAGATTATAATTCATTAAAAGAATCTATTAAGGATTTACAGAGTAATTTTGTTATAACTTATATAGATAAAGCTAATACAAATTTTGCAATTATTTGCAAAAAGTTATACAGTGACCAACTAAAACAAAGTTATAATAAAAAACATAATTACAGGTTATTAAATACCAATGTAAAAGAGACAGAAAGAAGAATTGGCGCATTTTATAAAAGGTTAAAATATACACAACGTAGTAAAGAATTACCTTATATGGTATTGATTCCTAAATTTCATAAGGACCCTGTTGCCTTTCGTACAATTACTTGTGGTTTTGGAACTTATTTAGAAGTTGCTAATAAAAAGTTTTTGGATATTTTGCAGAGTTTATTTGATGTGGCATTAAAACATAATAACACTTGTATTATAAAAAATAGTATTGAGTTACTTAATAGATTGAAAGGTTTGAGTAATATCAAAGGTTTATATGTTTATGATTTTGAAGATTTATATAATAACATTGATTTAATAGATCTTAAAAATAAAATTTTTGATTTTTTTAAGCGTTACAATACTTTGGGTAAAGATTTGGATCATTTAATAAATTTATTTAATTTTGTAGTTAATGAAAATTACTTATTTGACGGTAAACATGTGTTTCAGCAGATTAAGGGTATACCTATGGGGGGTAGTTGCAGCTCGGTACTTGCAGATATTTATTTATTTTTATACGAAGTTAATGATACATTAAACAAGGATTTTTTAAGTTTCAGATACATTGATGATGTCTTGTTGGTAAAGATTAACGATTCCAACAGTGAATTAAATTTTGATTATTACCCCCAAGGTTTGACATTAAAGAGAACTTCATATAACACAAAACATGTAAATTATCTTGACCTTGCTATCGACATCGAGAGGGGTGACTTGCGTACTTGCATTTACGATAAGAGAAATGATTACAAATTTGAAACAATCAAGATATTAAATTTTAATTCTAATGTACATATTTCAATTTTTAGAAATATATTTATCAACAGTTTAATTAGGATAGCAAAATTAAATTCTGAACATGATAGTATAATGAGTGACATAATAAATCTCTATCACGGTGCATTGGTTCAGAGTTATCCTATTGCTTTTTTAAATAGTTTGGTGAATAGTTTTGTCAAAGGTAAAGAATACAGTGATACTCTCCTTTTGGCGATTAAAAATATCGCCAAGTGAGTGTAGGTTTTATAAGGAGCTTCGTCCGGCTGAGTCGTCTTTTCATCTTGGTTTAATTTTTCCTACGGTTAGTTTGGTTGTGACAGGCATGGGGGAAGTTTCATGTGTAATGCCGGTATAACCCAGCATGCAGGTCTTTAGCCCTGCAGCCTGTCTCCATTGGTTGTGTTTTTTCTGTTTGTAGTTTTGTTTAAAGTATTGTTAGTTCGAATTTTTAAGGTTATTTGTTTGTTTTCTCTGCCGTTTCAGTAGTTTTGGGTTTGAAAGTATGGTATGTGGTTTTTCGCATTATATATATATATATATATATATATATATATATATATATATTGTTCAAATGGCCGCCATTTTGTCAGAAATGAGCCTTTAAAACTAAATTTTGGTAATAAGCTCCAGAGAATTTAATGCCTTTTCATAATTTGACGACCCAATTTGTTTCAGATGCTTGTCAGAATGATGTCAGAGATGATGTTCAGAAAAACGGTCGCCCGATTGGAAGTTCACGGCGCGCATCTGCAGGCACTTCCCGTCGCACAAGGCATATTATTCATTATTTTTAAACACAAAGATTTAAATATATAAGCGAAATGTGAACAAATCTAATGCAAAAATCCGAAAATGACATCTCTTTTCTTTGTAACCGACAAAAAATCGTAAAAATTATGTGAATTTCAGACCAAAGAAGTAGAACCTCCCCTTAAAAAACATTTCTTGTGATGTTTGAATTGGAACAAATCGGTAGGAAGTGTAGCATCATAACACCTTGTAATTATATACTTCTTTTATTTGCTAAAAGGCGTAAAATAAAAACTTTAGCATAAAACTTCTTTTTGAAAGGTTTTACTACTTATAAGGTTTTTTATTTTACTCCTTTTAGCATGCAAGCCCCACCAGTGGCTGAGAGGTTGTGCTCTCGAAGCTGGTAGACGGGAGGTGCTGGGTTCGATCCCAATCGCGCCCGTCGGCCTAATCGTTCGGAGTTTTCGTGGTTTTCTTCGAGCCGTGGATTTATCCATGCGTAAATACGGGTTAGGTTCCCTTAGAAAGACCCCCACGAAGGGCACTCCCCCCGGGCCTATATCCCAAGTGTAGATAATTGGCCATCAATATTCAACCCAACCCATTTATACTTAACAAATGAACTCCCAAAACTAATCAGGGAAGCGCCTTATCACAATGAATCTACATACAAAATTTGAAGCAAATTGGATATTTCTATCAAGAATTATCGCGTTACGTACATACATATGTAGATGTACATACAGAATCTGTGGGCACATTAGCTCTCAGGCTTTGGTAACACGTGAGCTAAAAAAGGGAAAAGTTGCATCTTTCATAAATGTGCTTTTCATTCAGTACATGTAGCTGATCACAAATACAACACTTAGAGCTAAAAAATACATGTAAAAATAAAACGGAAACAGTGTCATTATTAAAAAATATAGAATTCCTATTAAAAAAAAATTGTTTAATTCAGTTTTTTTTTCAAACTATTTAAATCGATCAAAAAACCCGAATTCTTACATGTCTGTAATGCATTTAAGTAATTATGTCGGAAGAAAAAACAAAAGTTCCATCTATGATAAATGTGCTTTTTATTCAGTACATGTAGCTGATCAAAAATACAACATTCCTATTAAAAACACACCTGTAGGAAATACGTGCAGGTGCAGAAAAAGGATTACTCTAATGAGGTGAAATATTCCCGAAAGTTATTATTCTTTTGTGTTACCGGTGGAATAGTTTGATTAAACGATTTTTTTTTTTTTTTTATGGCTTCTACATTTTTCTAAAAATTTATTTTAATTTCCGTTTCTGTCATTCAATTTTTGTGTTATAATCACGTAGCTGTCAATCTTCTCCCCCCCCCCCCCCTCAAGTCAAATAAACGTATTTTGAACCATAATGTATTTAATAAAATGTTTCTTGTTTCTATGTGGTAATTCTTTAATTTAATTTATTAAGGGGAAATTCTACTTCTTTGGATGAAAATTTTATTTTATTTTTTTGCATCTCTTAAGTGTGCAGATTGTTGCCCTAAAGCGGTTTCGTGATATTGCAATTCCTTACAATCTTTATTGTTCGTTGAATGCAACGCTATTGTAAAACTTTAAACTTGTTTTTTTCGAAATCATGTTTCTCAAACTTTGCGACCCTTCTTCTCGAAAACTATTCGACCGATTTCCTTCATTTTCTTATTTAAAAGAAAAGTAATAGTTTTTTGCTAGAGCTTATACCGCCAAAACGTATCATTGATATACTATATATATATATTTTTTTTTAAATCTCGCAAAAGGCTTAATATATATATATATATATATATATATATTGACCTGAGTGTGGGAATAGAGTATAACACTATTGAGGACATCAGGTATTTAAAGGTATGTAAGGTATATAATAGTGTATATAAACTTAGTTGCAAGATATGTGGTATGTCATATATAGGTCAAACTTCTGACCCAATTAATAAGCGGTTTAACAACCATAAGTCTGACATCAGAAATTGTAAAACTAATAAAGAAGAACAGGAGATTGAAATTAGACATTTTAACAAGCATGGTATTGAAAATATAGAATTGACGATTTTAAAGATAGTTCCTAACAAAAGGGAAAGAATGATATGTGAAAATGATATGATGATTAAATGTGGTACTGTGTACCCTTACGGGTTAAATGTTATGTTCAATGGAACTAACGTTACGAAAAAATTAAGAAACACATTATTGGATGTTTCAATATACGAACGTATCGAACATCCCATGAATTATGGATTCATTACAGAGATGGATCATAGGGTAATTGGAAAAGGATATGATAGTATAGATGAAATTAAACGCTCAATTCTTGAGAGTGATTTTAATGGTATAGTAAGAAATATAAAATATATTATATTTAATGTGAAAAAACGTTTTATAGGTGATTTGTTAAACTTTTTATATTTATATAAGAGTAATTACAATATTGATTTGGCATTAGATATTTTGAGGTTAAGGATTAGATCACAACATTTGGAGCAATATTTGGGGAGATGCAATAACAACAATAAATTGGCCAATCGTATGTATTTTGTAATGGACTACATGGAACATAAAAAACGTGGTATTAATATAGGTCATGTATTGAATAAATACAATGAATTGCTTCCAGATAAAGACATAGAAATTGTCAGGGTTTTTAAATATGATAAACCTTTAGGACGTACAGTTTTTAACTATAATAATTTTTCAAAAGAAATCGGTAGAAACAATGATAACAATTTATGTCATTGTCATGATCCAAGGTATAGTAATTACGTGGATGTGAATCACGGTCATGTATTGACTGGTAATTTAGATATTGTCGGGGACAAAACATTGAGGAATTATATGCAATACGGTACAAAATTTCGCTTAAAAAGGATAAATACAAGGGATTTTATAAAAAAACGATTAAAAATCAACGTTGACATGTTTATACATAAATTAATGAGCAAGTTTTGCTTGCCGGAAATTGCTTTTTTGGAATGGAAACATAATGTATTGATGGACTTGAGTTCAATTTATTGCGGTAAAACGAGGGGGATTTCGATAGAAGATTATAATTCATTAAAAGAATCTATTAAGGATTTACAGAGTAATTTTGTTATAACTTATATAGATAAAGCTAATACAAATTTTGCAATTATTTGCAAAAAGTTATACAGTGACCAACTAAAACAAAGTTATAATAAAAAACATAATTACAGGTTATTAAATACCAATGTAAAAGAGACAGAAAGAAGAATTGGCGCATTTTATAAAAGGTTAAAATATACACAACGTAGTAAAGAATTACCTTATATGGTATTGATTCCTAAATTTCATAAGGACCCTGTTGCCTTTCGTACAATTACTTGTGGTTTTGGAACTTATTTAGAAGTTGCTAATAAAAAGTTTTTGGATATTTTGCAGAGTTTATTTGATGTGGCATTAAAACATAATAACACTTGTATTATAAAAAATAGTATTGAGTTACTTAATAGATTGAAAGGTTTGAGTAATATCAAAGGTTTATATGTTTATGATTTTGAAGATTTATATAATAACATTGATTTAATAGATCTTAAAAATAAAATTTTTGATTTTTTTAAGCGTTACAATACTTTGGGTAAAGATTTGGATCATTTAATAAATTTATTTAATTTTGTAGTTAATGAAAATTACTTATTTGACGGTAAACATGTGTTTCAGCAGATTAAGGGTATACCTATGGGGGGTAGTTGCAGCTCGGTACTTGCAGATATTTATTTATTTTTATACGAAGTTAATGATTTAACGAAGTTAATTTGACGACCCAATTTGTTTCAGATGCTTGTCAGAATGATGTCAGAGATGATGTTCAGAAAAACGGTCGCCCGATTGGAAGTTCACGGCGCGCATCTGCAGGCACTTCCCGTCGCACAAGGCATATTATTCATTATTTTTAAACACAAAGATTTAAATATATAAGCGAAATGTGAACAAATCTAATGCAAAAATCCGAAAATGACATCTCTTTTCTTTGTAACCGACAAAAAATCGTAAAAATTATGTGAATTTCAGACCAAAGAAGTAGAACCTCCCCTTAAAAAACATTTCTTGTGATGTTTGAATTGGAACAAATCGGTAGGAAGTGTAGCATCATAACACCTTGTAATTATATACTTCTTTTATTTGCTAAAAGGCGTAAAATAAAAACTTTAGCATAAAACTTCTTTTTGAAAGGTTTTACTACTTATAAGGTTTTTTATTTTACTCCTTTTAGCATGCAAGCCCCACCAGTGGCTGAGAGGTTGTGCTCTCGAAGCTGGTAGACGGGAGGTGCTGGGTTCGATCCCAATCGCGCCCGTCGGCCTAATCGTTCGGGGTTTTCGTGGTTTTCTTCGAGCCATGGATTTATCCATGCGTAAATACGGGTTAGGTTCCCTTAGAAAGACCCCCACGAAGGGCACTCCCCCCGGGCCTATATCCCAAGTGCAGATAATTGGCCGTCAACAATCAACCCAACCCAACCTTTTAGCATGCAATCATATTGATAATGGCTCACATTGAGCCGAAACAGTCTAATAAAACTTATTTTACTGTTTATAATCTTTTTATTTTACGACTTTTAGCACTTAAAATAAGTAATACTTTACCATGATTTTTAAGGTTTCGTTCATCTCACGAAACCCTATTACTCCCGCTCCGTTGTCTGTCTGTCACAGATCTATTCTCAGAAACTATGTAACTTACAGAGTTGAAACTTTGCGTATACATAGCTGAATAGCAGCTGTGAAGAGCTCAAAATATTAAAATTTGAAAAATTCGTATTATTTTAATAAATTGAGATAAAAAACCAAAATTCTAACAGCCTTTTTCTATTCAATTTAAACATTTTTCGTTATAGCAGATGCCAAAAATTAAAAATCCACTATGAAATTCTGTCTATGATAATTAATTTTCTATCAGACGATTTCCACGTGCAAAAATGAAAATGAAATAAAAAGTTTCACCAACTGAAAAAAAGATTAATATGAAATAAAAATGATTGACGTCATAGTGGTAATAAAAAGGAAATTTTCAAAGATTTCTCATTAATACAAGGAGTATGAGTATGTGTATGTACACAAAGCAGATTAATATCACGTCATTAGAGAATTAAAAAAAAAAAAAAAAATCTGACGTCCTATTGGAAGTTTAACGAATTTTTCAGATGTTTGAGAATAATACAAAGCGAGTATCAATATGAGTAATAGAGAATAGTAAATATATGAGTTTCAGAAACATATTGAATCGTGATAAAAATCCGATTATGGAAATATTCGCATATTTTAACATTTTGAAGGTGTACAACTGCTGGTTTGGATACTCGAAAAAATGAAAAAATAGACCGGTAAATTTTTACTTTATAAAAAACAAAAAAAGATGAGTTTAGTTGTTGCTAAATGAAATTTATTTGGATCAGATTGAGCAGAAACATGTCAACAGTCTAATAAAACTTATTTTACGCCTTTTAGCAATTAAAAGAGAAATATAATAAAATATATTTTAAAATTGTATGTATCCTGGAATAATATATGATATAGATAATAAAATGTATGAAAAATTACCACGTGTTTTCACATTTAATGATTTAATGTGCAGAATTATTTTTAATTTCGCAAAATCTTCTATCCTTTACAATGTTTTAAATATCTATTTTTTGCTTTCTCGTTTACTTTCAGTAATAAATGTCAAATTTGCCTGTAAGAAATAAAGTTCATACAACTTTTTTTTCCTCACGAAGAAACATTCAAAAGCCAATTTAGAGCAAAAATATTTATATTTTATACAGGGAAACGTTATTTCGAATTGTATAGAGAGATTCGGGGCCCCTAACAAGACCCGATTCGGCGCAGGGCCCTGGGCAGATGTTCGATGGTGAATAAATGATAGTTACTTCAAGTTTTACATACTTTCTCAGTATTAACAGCAACACAATATTTTACAGATTTTTATGGGAAAGCGTTTTGAACTGGTCAATTTGTATGACCTTTCTGAGGTTGCCATCAATCCAATTTTCAACCAGACTGTCTGGTTTCAGAGCGATATACCACATATCGAGTTCAATTTTCATATGCAAATTGACACAGAATATCTGACATACTAAAAAGAAACTTTATTAGATTTCAACAATTCTCGGATTGTTCTGGCTGTTTCTTTACGATGATTTATAGTGAATTGCATTATTATTATTTTTTTTAACCTTGTGGGACCGTCTTTTGTTATCGTTTGCAACTGCAGGTTAAAAACCAAAAAAGTTTTGCATAATTTTTCTTTATTTTATATATTTAGTTTTTCTGCTTAATTTTTCCGGTAACTAATTGAATGCTGGCACATTTTTCCCATAAGATCTTAATTTTATTTCTTTACATTTTGGAATTAACCCGTAACATATTTTCTTTTTATTTGTATGAAGATTTAATTCAAAATGCATAAATTATTATTATTATTATTATTATTATTAACCAGTTTAATTTTTATACGAGAATTTGCAGCCGAATTAGTGCGTGGATATCCTTGTTTTCCACGATTATACCATAATGCACACAAAATAAAATAAAACCTCTAACCGTTTACTTCAATTTTCAATCTAATTGAATCGAATTAAATCTCTGAAATGTTTAAAGAGCCATGGCTTAAAGAAGTCTTTTTGAGACCACTGTTATATAATAAGTCCTTTCATAAAATGAATCAGAAACATTTCATTGTTTGTGTTTCAGCATTTTTGTTTTAAATACATTCGAAATTACTGAGAAACCTTGTGACATTTAATTAATGTTAGAATATGAAAATTGAACATTATCTGACCTTGAAGAAACTTTTTAATGTATTGTCGTTAAAGTAAAATTCATTTTATTGTTTGTTTTTTCAATTTATAAAGTTTTAAAAAGTTAAAAACAACAACAACAACAAAAAACCTAATGAATTTTGAAATGAAGTTTTACACTTGAAAAACTTCAAGGATCAATGTTCAATTTTCATTTTCTAATTTTAATATTATTTAAATACCATAAAGTTTTTTAGTAATTAATATGTTACTGTTTTTCGAGTGTAGAACTACATTTGTAAATTCGTTTTTTTAAACTTTTTAAAACGCCACAAATTTTAAAAATCAAATAAATGGTTTTTTTTTAATTACAATAATATTTTAAATTACTTCAAGGACAAATGTTGAATTTTCATATTATAACATTAATTAAATACCATCAAATTTTTCAATAATTTACAAGATTTTTTTTTTTAAACGTTTGTAAATTCATTATTATTATTATTATTTAACTCTTTAAAATTTTAACAAATTTTAAAAATCGATGACGGATTTATAAATTAAATTACTGAAAAATTTAATGGTATTTAATTAATGTTAGAATTAGAATATGAAAATTGAACATTTATCCTTCAATTGATTTAATATATTGCCATTAAAAAAAAACTCATCATATTGTTTTTTTAAAATTTATGAAGTTTTAAAAAGGTAAAAAAAAAATCAATGAATTTAAGAGATGAAGTTGTACACTTGAAAAATAGTAACCTATAAATTACTCAAAAACTTGATGGTATTTAATTAATGTTAGAATTAGAATATGAAAATTGAACATTTATCCTTGAAGTAATTAAAAATATATTGTCATTAAAGAAAATTCCCTTTTATTAATTTTCTTAAATTATGGAGTTTAAAGAATTTTAAGAAAAAACAATGGATTTACAAATGAAGTCAGGCAAAATATTGGGGCCTATTTAGGGCTCCTTTACAGAATTCCTCATAGTAAAACAGGCCTCTTCACAAAATTCCTTTTAATAAAACAGACCCCTTCACAAAATTCTATTCCATAAAAACACACTCTTCATTAATTATTTTTATTTTGTTAGGTTTTAAAATATGTAATTTGCAAACAAAACAAGTTAACCAGGAAGGAAAACTTTAGCAGGAGGACTTAAAGAAGTTATTATTAATAAATGTTTGGTTTGAATTTGAGTAACTTGAATTTCATCTTTCGTTAGAAAATATTATTTTTCTCAAAAGTATAATGAATTTCACAAAAATAACTTTTACTTTTCACAAAATGGAGCCCCAAGAAAAAAAAACTGGAAATTCGACAGTTGCAAACACAATAAACAAAATAAAATAAAATAAATTGTTTACAAAATAAAACTCTTAGGCGATGTTGAATGACCTTATGTGTGTGTTTTTCAAAATATGAGCAACAACTGTTTGCGAACGACTGACTACATACATTGCGGAGGTTTATACGGGTTTGAAGAAAAGTCATACAAAGCGCGAAATAGCGAAAAAAAAAATGCTTTCAATGACTTGACGTTTCTTTAAGATATTTTATTGTGATTATTCTGTTTGTAATATAGATTGTATCTCCGTTCTAGAACATAAATTCGTTCGAAAAAAATTGCCTGAGAATTGCACTTTTCGAGTGCCGAACAATTTTTTAGTTGCGTTCATAATTATATAAATACGTAGCACCTATAGTCGTCGTCTGATCCGTCCGTCTGTCTGTCTGTCTGTCCGCATATAACAGCGCAAAAACTACCCAACCGAATGGTTTGAAATTTAATATATATAATCGATGCAGAATTTTGTCGAGTCATTTCAAACTTTATGAAAATCGAATCAAAACTTAAGATATTAATAAAAGTTTTCTTTATGCTATTAGATCCTATTATACGTAATCTATATAATAAAAGCGCAAATCATGTGACTGAGTGAAACAAATACGGGCTAACCACGTCTCTTTCCATATGCCAAGCGGCCATTTTTATTCAAATTATTTTTTCGAATAAAATTGCATAAAAGTTACATTTTTAGAAAGATCGTTCAAAAAAATTGTTTACTTGAGAGATTAGTTACATTTAAAAAAAATGTATAGATTCTGAGATAACTTCAGTGAAAATTAGGTTAACCGGCGAATATCTCAGATCATTAAAGTAAATAAACAAAAGATTCATTCAACATGAGTCATAGAAATATTAACCATGGAGGTAATCATTCGCAAAGCAAGATCTCCATGGTGAATTTACAGCGCTGTCTGGTGTCGGAAAAATCTGTAAACATGGCATACGTAATATATATATAAAAAAAAAAAAAAAAAAAAAAAAAAGCATCTTTATTTCGTTTATAGCAGACGTTATAATATTTTCACTGAAATAATAACGATTATTCTTTACATTGTAAAACTAGTTATCGCACGAAACGAATGCACCTCATTTGTCACGTTTAACGTATACAATTTCCAACTTGTTTTCTTTCTTTTCCATAGTAAATAATGAAAACACGAGTAATTGATTATTACTAGCCAAATTACTTCCTGTATTTACCAGTTTTCAAAGAATTCACTGTATAGTACACCATGCTAAAATATAAAAACACATTATGAGTAATTAGCAAGTTTCGATTGGAAAACGCTATGAGTATGAATTAAAAAGAGAAAAATAAATTAAACTCCTGTTTTTTTTTTTTTTTTTCTTTTAATATGTGTATGTGTGTGTTGCACAAAGCTTGGATTTCGAAGTTTAAAAAACAAATTGCGATGACCTTAAAAAAGGAGAAAATAAAAATCATTCGACTCTATTGCATTTTTTTGGTGACTAATTCAAAATGGAATATGGCACTGTTTTATCTGAGCTATTTGGAAGAGAGATTTTCATACCTTAAATGGTATTAGGAAGAAAGAGATAAAGTTGTGTAATTTGATAAAAGAAGAGATAAATATGTAAACTGAGCCTCAAGATGCTTAAGCTTGGCTGCTTTATAAGCTTAAAAGTCTGTTCTCTAATCCAGTCATCTCAAACTTTGTGACACATTTCTGAATTCATTTTTGGTTCAGAAACGCATGAAATGGCAATGGACAGGTGTTCTTATTCAGAAACTACGTAATTGCAGTGTTGAATTCAGGGTGGGGCCCGGGGGAACATCCCCCCCCAGGAGCATTGAAATGTCCCCCCCCCGGAAAATTTGAGAATTTACGCTTTTAATGGTTAAAAAATACACCCCCCCCCCCTCCCGGAGAAAAGTGTCTGAATTCAACACTGACGTAATTGGATGGTGTTTTTTTAATTTTTGGGTAAAGGTGGAATATATTTCAGAAAATACTATCAAATTTGGCGTTTTGAACCAGACGCAGTAGCGCAGGAAAGGAGAAAAACGAACCTGTCGTCATGTGACAACAATCGCTTATAACTCGATAAGTAATTCATTTATCAAAAAATGGAAAACACCATTCGATTCCAAATAGCTTCAACTGTACAGCCTGGAAAGTGTCATGCTTTTGCGTTTAAAAATGAGTCCATAAATACGTCAGAAAGTTTCGTGTTGTTAAACGGGGATTTTTTTTTTTAAGAACTGTTTTAAAAGATTTATATTTAGAAGTTTAAGCTACTTTAAAACAGCCGCATGCCAAAGGTTAATAGCGGAAGAAATCGCCAGTGATTTTTCACTATTTACAGCAGCTTTTTTGATTCTGATAATTTTAGTTTAAACCGTAGTTCGTTTACATATCTGTTGAACTGGGGTGGGGTGTTAAGTTGTAATTTTGTTATGGAATATTAACCAGAAACAAATGCTGAACTATTTATATTTTTTAGTGTGAATGGGTTAATCTTCGGTAATCGGACTGTACGCGATGCAGATAGATTTTTAAAAAAATCATGCTTGAAAAGTATTTTAAAAACCATTAAAAAAAAAAAAAATCCGTAAATTAAGACACAGTTTTCAAACAAACTTCATGTGAAATAAATGTATATTTTCCACCGCCTGCAATCAAATTTCAATTGTCTTTTTGCATTTATTCTTCACTGACGTCTCTTCACTACTCTCTTCTTTACTCTTCACTACGTCTTCACTGACTTGAAAACACCCGCTCGCTAATGTTAAACCTATGGCCAGGTTGTTTTCGAATTTCTCGTTTAAATTTATATATTTTTTAACGTTTTTTTTTTTCTTTGCATAAGATAGCTGAGGTCGATCCCTAATAGGGCTATTTTTTACTTTTTTTTAATTTCAGTTGCAGATTTTTTTAATAAAGGTACTTTCACTTTCAAAACCGGTTCCGAAAGTAAAAGTACCTTTATTAAAAAAATCTGCAACTGAAATCGAAAAAGTAAAAAAAGCCCTATTAGGGATCGACCTCAGCTTATCTTATGCCAAAAAAAAAAAAAAAAACGTTTAAAAATATTTAAATTTAAACGAGAAATTCGAAAACAACCTGGGTGTTTTCAAGTGAGTGAATCCCCCCCCCCCCCTTAAACCAATACTTTCTATAAACTCTGTTATTTTTCTATCATTTCTTTTATATCGCTCAAGGTGATGTAGACTTCAATTTGAGCTCTAACAGTCGACTTCGTAGAAAAATGAATATATTTCTTTTGTATGTATGCGCACTCAACCTTGAATGGTGGAACCACATATCATTATTTAAATCTTTTGCATTATTTTTTTTTTTTTTTTTTTAATGTACGATAGAGCGCGTGCATTGTTGTACGGCCATTATCCAAATTTTAACCGTCACATGCATGAATAATTTTTAAATGGATCGAAAAATTTTTTGCACTTAAAATAGGTTTAAGATGGGTCGGGTCAATAAGGGATAAATAAAGTTGAGTTTTTAAAAATCTTACATGAAACTCAAACGTGATATGAGGAGAGAGTCCTGAACAGGTCGGGTTGTACCCAGCCCGTACCCGAAATTTATGCTTAAAGTTAACCCGAACCCGATACACTTCAACTCGAACCCGAAATATTCAAACTCGAACCCGAAGTGAAAGAAAATTAATCCATATTTTAGTCAATTATGGAAAAGTAGTCTACACAGCTATATTTCTAATATCAATTTTAACTTTTTTGTATAAAAATGATCATGTATACATGTACATTCATTAATATTCAAGTATAGTTTTTTTTTTTTATTTGATTTTTTGAAAAATCTGATCGGGTCGGGTTCGTGTAAAATCATGTTACCTAACCCGATATAGGACTCTAGTTTACATGCGCTAAAGGTCAGTTAAATTTAAACAGTTTTCAGTTAAACAGTTATCTAGTATTAAGTAATAGAATAATAGTATTTAAATAGTTATCAATAGCTATCAGTTAAATTTAAATAATTTTATGCGATTAGGATACAATAGGTCAAAGTAGTTATTTTCTAGTTTTGATCCAAGAGCATAAATTAGCGGTCTTAATGTGATAAATAGCGTTCTTAATGTGAATTGCTTCGCAATTCACGGGGAGTTGGCCAGCGTTAGCGAGTAGCGGGCTGAGCCCCCTAGTTTAATTGATTTGATTTATATAGAAGAAAGTTTAGTTATGTCCACAACCTCCTAGTTTTCTTTTGGTCTCCTCATTAGTGTCCCGTCTATACATTATCGCTTCGTAAACGACAAATACATTGATAACCAATTAAGGATTTTATCCTATTTTTGAACATATGTGTATCCGATAACAATACCGTATCGACTTGTTAATGTGATTATTACGTTTGGTTAAAATCCTTGTTTACCAGCATTACTTTCACTCTGATGGTTGCCATGGTTACACATTTAAGTTATTTTATCGTAGAATTCCCGAAATTCCTTTAGAAGAAAGTTTCGTGATGGCCACACCACAACATACTAGTTTTTAATGTAGCAGCGGTCATATAATTATGCTGTGGCAAGAGAAAAAATTTTAAGAAGTGAAATTTTGTGAAAAATCCCTTTTTATGCAATGGAATTTTGTAAAGGGGCCTCCTTGGGGACCCAATTTTGGCCTACGTCAACAATTGATGGCAGCTGTTGGGGAGGGGGAATGTTAGTGTCTAAAACTACATGCAGTTAAAAACAAACAAACAAAAAAAGAATGAAATTTTGTGAAAGGTCCCTTTTTATGAAATTGAATTTTGTGAAAGGTCCCTTTTTATGCAATGGAATTTTGTGAAGAGGCTTCATAGGGGACCCAATTTTGGCCTAAGTCAACAATTGATGGTAGCTGTTGGGGAGGGGGGTGTTAGTGCGACTAAAACTACATGCAGTTAAAAAACAAACAAACAACAACAACAACAAAAAACCTGAATGAACTATTGTAAATATATGAAATATTTTGCAAACCACACCAAGAAGAAGTAGAATTTACCTTGAACTGTTTCATACAATAAAAATAACTCAGACAGTAAATATATTTTTGGTATCCTAATTAACACTTTTCAGATCGTCTTAATTGCTGGAATAAGATCTGAAACAGTTAAATTAATTTTGTGAAAGGTCCCTTTTTATGAAATGGTATTTTGTGAAAGGTCCCTTTTTAGGCAATGGCATTTTATAAAGGGACCTCATAGGAGACCCAATTTTGGCCTAAGTCAACAATTGATGGTAGCTGTTGGGGAGGGAGGGTGTTCTATAACTATCTGCAGGCTAAATCTATCTGCAGTTAAAAAACAAACAAAAACATGAATGAACTATTGTAAACTTTCGAAATATATTTCGCTGTAAACCACATCAAGAAGTGGGATTTACCTTGAACTGTTTCATACAATAAAAACAACTCAGACAGTAAATGTTTTTTTTTTTTTTGTATCTTAATTGACACTTCATCTTAATTGCTGGAAACAGATCTTATTCTTTCATTTTTTGGTGGAGTCATTCATACCTTGCGAGAAATATGCATTCTTCCGCGGCCTTTGACAGTTGCATCTTTTAACCTAAAGTTGCACAATCGTGTTGCAATATTCTCCTATTGTTTAGCAACAGGATCACGTCTCAAAGCTGTATATTACGAAGCTTATAGCCGTAATACTTATTCCGGGGTTGTTTTCTCGCCGCTTCATTTAAACCCAAATTTAGCATCCTATAAGTGCATAATTTAGCTTATCTGTTTTCCGAACAGCATAATTTAACTCTCGTGCGTGGAAGTTGTGATGTAAAGCAGAAGGATTCAAGATAAATGTTACTGGTCTGCTTGCTTATCTGCCCTTGCAGAAGAAGGATGCTTTAAATTTTGTTTTCAGGAAGTACAGTCCAGTTCCGTTAGAAAGAACACAGGACCGCTAATACCTGTTTGCTATAATCAAACTTCTTTAAAATGAAAATTTGAACTTGGTACTGAATTTTCCGGGAATTTGTTACATGCAAATTGGTTTTAAGTTGAGGGGAAAGTTCACCTTGAACACGTTTATTTTTTATATTAATTAAAAGCCGTTTTTGTTTCTGAATATTTTGATGATAATTTTAGGTTTGTGCGATTTCTTGTATGAGAAGAATAAAAAAACGAACAAACACATTTACATAAAACAGGCGTGCAAGAGTTTCTCCTAAAGGGATAGGGGAATTCCACCTTTTAAAAAATAATTTTGTACATTCTTTCAATTGATGCAAAAATCCAAATAAAATATTGGAAGCATATTGGAGGGAACGGGGGTTGAGAAAGTCTGGGAAATTTAATCCTCAGACATTTTGTCTGTTTAAACCAGGATTGTTTGGTTTAAATCAGGATTAAATCAAATAATTTTCTTAATTTTTTTTATTTAAATCAGTTTTTTTTAACATTGATATTTATAGGCTGAATAAGGATCAAATTCACCATATTCATGGTAAGATAAAATTCATCATTCATGTCAGATTAAAAAATACCTTTTAATAACGTTAAATAAAACTTTTATAAATTGAAAATACTACTATTTTATGAAAGTAAATGTAACACTATATTAAAAATATTATCTATCCATAGTACATCCGCCCAAAATACTGATAACAGCACTCTCATTTTCAAACTTTTTTTATTTCCTGGATGAACACTTCATTTTTGAAAGTTAGATGCTGAAGTTAAAGTTAAATCTTTTTCATATAAAAGTATTTAATATATATAGTATTTTCGGTGAAGTGTTACTTCCTCTAAAGTGGTTTATACAAAATTCACAAGTTTGTTTTATGTTTAGTTGTCTTAAGGCCTGCAAATTAATTACAATAACCCATATGTTGATGCGGTTGATGTATTGATCATATAATATCATCAATACATAGACTAATTATAACATAATACATATTTGGACTGTTTGCCTAAACATAGAATTATAGAAATCCAGTTTCATGTTTCTTCTATAACTGAAAATAAATCTCTCTGTGACTGATCCGTTCCCCCTTTCCTTTCCTAGAATTCATTGCTTACTGCAGGGAAAATAATTATTTATATAAATTATTTATATTTATAGATAAATATTTGTAATTACTAAAAAAAATCCGATAAAAAGAAATCCGATTTAAATTATTATTTTTTTTAAATCATGATTTTTAGCAGCCCCGATTTAAACCCTTGGAGTTTCTGAACTTCTGTGCAGAAGAGCTTTCAAATCAAGGGTCATCTTATGTTACGAGCATCTGAAAATCATGCGAATGAAGTTATTTTAAGTGTCTTTACAGGGTGAATTTTTTTTTTTAGACTTTAAAATAGAAAGACAGTTTGCATAAGGTTTTTGAAATAGAATATTTCATCCCATTTATACAACACTTTTGGGTAGTATCAGTGATATGTGTTATATCTGGAGCAAAGATCACTTTGATATGTATGGAGAATTTTTTTTCCTTAAAAAGAAGAAGGAAAATCTAAAGTAGCCAAACTACCCAGAATGATATTTGTTTTAAAAAATTAATCACTGTACACTGTACATCAAATAAATTCATCAGATACATTTAGATTTACACTTTTAGCAAACTGCCTTCCATTCGTTTTTTTTTATTCAGTGAACCTATTGTTAGTTTATTATTATTTTTTTGTAATATTTTCTAAATTACAAAAAGAAAATAACAATCATACGTACAATTATATTTCCGTTTTGTATAAATACCTCTTAAAATGTGTTAAATTGTAAGACTTTACTGCCATTATTTAGACGGAAATTTTATCCCCACCTTTTTAATATTTTCCAACATAGTTGAAAAGTGTTTATGAATTCGTTTCGTCTGTCTGTCTGTCCGTCCTCTAAGTCGCGTAAAAATATACTTGGATTGTCATGCAATTGATGTATGTTATTTACTATGGCATATTCGTATTGAAAATGAATTGTGTAGCACTTATAGTTTCTTTACAGGGACACTCAAAGGAATTCCGTTACATTACGGACTAAGGGAAAAAATCATTTTTGATTTATTTTAATCATGTTGCACTGTTTCAAACATAAATTGAAATTGATATACATCATCGAGGTGCACTTACAAGAGGCTTATTATAGAATATGGTGTGCATAACATTTATAATTCCCTTAACCGGGACACTCAAAAAAATTCCAATACATTACGATCTATAGGGGAAAATCGTTAGCGGTTTATTTTTAAAATGTTTCACTGTTTTAAACAAATTGCAATTGATATGTATCATTGAGGTGCATTACAAGATACTTACTATAAGACTATTGTGTGCATACCATGCATCGTTCCTTTTACAGGGACACACAAAAGAATTCGAATAAAGTTATTGTCTGTTAACAATAATTACTGGAAGTGCGTTTTCAGTTGCGGAAGGCGTTTTTAAATTTAATTAATTTTTTGCCTAATATTTGGTGTGCATAAATTCAATAGATCATATACAGGGCAGCACAAAAGATCTCAAGTCCATTTCAATTCTCTACGAACTTGTACTACCTGAAAAACAAACCAAAATATTTTTTTTTTCAAGTTATAACAAAAAATATAATTATTTTTTATTGATTTTGAATTTCTAAGTTTTAAAAACTTTTGTGTCTTTTTCAGGTATAATAGAGAGACAACGTTACAAGCAGTATAAAAAAAATAATAAATGGCGACTTCAAAATGTGGACTTCAAAATCGTGGCAAAACTAGTTCTGCAAGGTTATTTTTGTCGTAACAATATTAGAACTTTTGTTATTTTCTTTTACAATTTAACAAGTAATTTTCATTTCTTTAAAAGACAAATAAATATATTCCAAAAAGGGGTAGTAGTCTAAATTAATTACAGGTTTTCTAAACCACGATTGAACTTCACACACTTTTTGTCATTTCAAACCTTTGACTGATTCAAGTAGCAGACTTATACTCTGATGGTCTGATGCGTAACAAATTTCATTACATAAAGTTGGATTCATAAATAACATGGCAAGTTATGGAAAAATAATTTTTGACTTCTATAAATTTCTTCATTTGGAAATATTGTATTTTGTTGATGTACATATTGTTTTAATCTTTTTTTTTTTCTTTTTTTACAATTGATGAAATAAAATAAATAAAAATTAATTCAGAAAACTTGTAAATATGAGAATTAAAATTCTATAAAATAAAAAAAAATAAAATCCTCAAAGTTAAGTAGCCTGGAGCGTTGAAGTTTAAAAGAATACAACTCTCATGTTGTCATTCATGTGTGAAGAATTTAACTAAATCAACTATTTCCCGTTGCTGTGATATCGTGATCGTGTGATTCTTGCGTATTGATTTGCCACTTGGGAGATAGTTTCATGGTAAAAAGGAAGTGAGAATGGATTGAAAAATATTTATCTGACATATTACGAGATCACGAAATTAAAATGCCAATTTCTTTTACTACTATTGCCAATTTCTTTTTTGTCGCAAGAAAGAAAAATCATCCGCCAAGTATAGATTATGAAACACTTTCCAACATTTCCCGATTTCTTTAACAATACTTCCCTGTGGGTAAATAAGATACCGAAGTAAATATTTTAGAAATTGTATAACACATTTGAAAACCAGATTTCAGCAATTACCGTCCATAGCCGGAAAAGTACTCCAATTCTTTTGTGGGGCCCTGTATATAATTTATATATTTGTATATATGCTATATAGTATGCTAAAATTTAGTTTAGTAAGAAAACGCATAATAGGTTGAAAATTCACATTCAACAATTTCTCCCAAGACGGAAACATACTTGAATTCTTTTGAAGAGCCTTGTATATTACTTACAAATTTTTATAAACGGTTAAGTTAAAATTTAATTCAAGCAGAAACACACTTAAAACTATTAAAATCACATTTCCAGAAATCATTATCCATTAGGCGGCCATAGGATCCAAATCTTTGCGTTGCCCTGTATATGATTTATTTATATTCTACTAACATCCCTTATACTAAATATAGTTTAGTTTGAAAATGTATTTCCAACTTAGTTGACACGTGTTTATGACTTCGCTTTGTCTAGCCTTCTCTCTGTCCGTGCTCTCTCTAACTCTTGTACAGTATACTCGGATTGCTCTGTAATTTTAGGTAGATTTCGTAAGAAATACTACCTATTACATTCTCTCCTAAGTTGGAATTTCTGAAAAAGTTTTGCAGATCTACGCCGATCATGACTCCCAGAAACCAAAACCACCCCCCAGTTCAAAACTTTATCTATGTATCTAATCTATATCATCTTTTTATAGACACGATAATTTCCGTAATTCTGCACAAATCTCTTCCAAACTGATACATAAAATCAAGGGGCATAAAATCTCGGTCAAGTTCGTTAATGGGCAAAATCGAACCAACGGGGGGGAAATGAGGGGGGGGGGGGAGCTTTTTGTGAAAACAGAAAAAAAAACATAACTCCTTAATTATGATATGTATCGAATCCGTTAAAAGTTATTATTACTTTTAGGAAAAGGGCCGAAAATTTATGTATGACAGATTTTTGATATCATTAAAAATGGCCCCAAAGGGGGGAAAAATAGGGGTTTAAGAAGAAAATTGAAAGTGAAGAGAGGTGCAAAGAATTTATTATTAATTTACAGGGTCACACAGAAGAATTCCGTTACATAATGGTTTACGGGGAAAAACCGTTTGCAGCGTATTTTAATTATTCTACACTATTTCAAATATAATGAAATTGATATACATCATACTGAGGTTTACTACAAGATCAGCAGTAGAATATGATGTGCACAGCATTTGTCGTTCATTTACAGAGACAAGCAAAAGATTTTGCTAATAGACAGGGACTGTACCTGAAGTACTATCTATTAGCGATAATTGCTGGAAGTGCGTTTTAAGTTAATGGTATGCATTTTTAAGTTTAAGCAGATTTTTGCATACTATCTGGTTTGTATAAATGTTATAGATCATACACAGGGCTACACAAAATTCTTTTAAACATTACTGAGTATGAACGTGAACTGCTTAAAGGGTGGTTTTTAATTGAGTTATGCATTTTCACGCTAAACTATATTTAGTACAACATACTAAGGGATATTTGTAGAATACGAATAAAATCATATACAGGGCCACGCAAAGAACTGAGTACATGTCTCATGGCCGCCTATGGATGATGATTTCTGGAAATGGGATTTTAATAGTTTTAAGCGTGTTTTTGCTTGAATTAAATTTTAACTTTAATATGTGTTGTGTATAAAAATCTGTAGGCAATATACAGGGCTGTACAAAATAATTCAAGTATGTTTCCGTCTATTGGTAGAAATTATTGAAGGCGAATTTTCAACTTATTATTAGTTTTCTTACTAAACTAAATCTTAGCATATTATATAGCATATATACAAATCTGTAGATTAAATACAGGGCTGTACAAAAGAATTGGAGTACTTTTCCGGCTATGGACAGTAATTACTGAAATCTGGTTTACAAATGTGTTATCCGATTTCTAAAATGTTGACTTGGGTATCTTATTTACCTTATTCAAATGCGAAGTTTTGTTAAAGTATTAATTCTGGAAGTGTTGGAAATTGTTATGATTGGTGTATGATTTTTCTTTCTTGCTTTAATCTACGACAAGTTACAAAAAAACAAAAAAAAAAAAAAAAAAAAAAACAAGATGATGTAGTGAAAAATTGGCTTTTTAATTTCGTGACGTCAAATAGATGCTATCGAGGCTAACGAAAAAGACAGGCTACCGCGGTACATTCCACTTATCTTTTTTTACAGACCGCTAGAGTGACGTGATGCTCTTTTCGTACGCCTTCATTGGTGCATTCGAGCAACACGTGACTCCGGCGGTCTGTAAAAAAAGATACGTGTAAAGCACCGCGGTAGCCTTTCTTTTTCGTTAGCCTCGGATGCTATCGAGGCTAACGAAAAAGACAGGCTACCGCGGTGCATTCCACTTATCTTTTTTTACAGACCGCTAGAGTGACGTGATACTCTTTTCGTATACCTGCATTGGTGGATTCGAGCATCACGTGACTCCGGCGGTCTGTAAAAAAAGATATGCGTAAAGCACCGCGGTAGCCTTTCTTTTTCGTTAGCCTCGGATGCTATTCAGTTTTTTTTCCCCCCTTCAATCCATTCTCACTTCCTTTTTCTTTGAAACTATCTCCCAAGTGGCAAATCAATACGTAAGAGTCACATGATATCACAAAAACGGGAAATAGTTGATTTAATTAAATTCTTCAAACATGAATGATAACATGATATTTATATTCTTTTAAACTACGCTCCCAGTTTATTTAACTTTGAAGATTTTTTTTTAAATTTTATCATATATATTATTTCTGTTGTTAACATCCCTTTTCCTAAGCAAATACAAAACGCAAAACAATACATGAGATACCACATGAAAGGATTTTGAACAGGCTTCTGACATAGTTCACTCACATTTCGTTAAAACATGTTCTTTCATTAAAAACTGCAGTTAATTAAAAAGTTAAATCAGCATTGTTTTCATCATAGTGAAATGAAAGGTTTTCTCAAATCAGTGTTGCCACAAAAATAAAATATCGCAGTATATCGTGTTCAACAATGAATATCAAAAAATAAATAAATAGTACAAAAAAGATGAATTGGGATGTCTCCGCACGTGTTTATTTTATATTTATGATTAAAAAGAAAAATTCATGTTTAAATGTTTAGAAGAAAAAGACACCATCGATTGATCGAATCAGTGGTATTTCACGTATAAGTCTAAAATGTATGCTTAGTTATATTAAATTGTATTTTTTATAAATTCAATTTATTTTTCTTTGACCCATGTTTTTTTTTCCGAAACAAATGACGCCATCCTCTAATGTAGTTAAAATACGATTGTTAATTTTTTTCTCGCGCGATCAATTTTTACTGTATTTTTGATGGAATACTATTCTGGCTAGACTAATGTTGTTTTGCAGATATTTTTATCCTTAATTTTTATTTAGAAGTTTCAACCTGCATCTAAAAAATATTAGATATTGCTAAAAATTATTAGACTGCAGTGCGAAATCCTCGCACGGAGCCCACTGGTAGAATTTTAATTTTCATATTTACAAGTTTTCTGATTTAAACTTAATTTTTTACTTTCTTCTACCTATAATTAGAAGAAAGTATTGTAAACGAAATTTTTTTTCGACTTCCGGGTTTTGACGGATTTATACGTTTTAGGGATCAGAGATTCCGAAAAACATTTTTTTCCAAAATGTCTGTCTGACCATCTGGCCGTCCTCATTGTATCATCGAAAAGTGTATGAAGTTATGCTTCAATTTGAACAACATTTTATTTCTATGTTTTTGGCTATGGCAAGCAGGTCCTACTTGAATTTTGGGATATTTCGACGAAAGGGGGCGCTGCTATCGCGATTTTTGTTCGATTTTCACTATTGTATCATCAAAAAGTGTATGAAGTTATGCAGATAATTGAACACATTTTTTTTTCTATGTTTTTGACTATAGCCTGCAGGTCCCAGTTGAATTTGGGGATATTTCGACGAAAGGGAGCGCTGCGATCGCGATTTTTATTCGATTTTCTCTATTGTATCATCGAAAAGTGTATGATGTTATGCAGATAATTAAACCAAATTTTTTTTCTATGTTTTTGACTATAGCCTGTAGGTCCAACTTGAATTCGGGCATATTTCGACGAAAGGGGGCGCTGCAATCGCGATTTTTGTTCGATTTTCACTATTGTATCATCGAAAAGTGTATGATGTTATGCAGATAGTTAAACCAAAAATTTTTTTCTGGATGTTTTTGGCTATGGCCAGCAGGTCCTATACATTTGGGATATTCCGCCGTCATAACTTCGTCCATTCACAAGATATCAAATCCGCTTAAATTTATTATAAATCCTCTTAATATTATGTAAAACTTTTATACTGACAAGTTTTTATAGGACCAACCCTTATAGAAAAAAAAATCCCTGCTGGCTCCGCCTACAGACAAGGTAAATATTTCGAAGTGGGCGGTCCCAACTGCCGCATCATGGCAAAAATATCATTTCTTCTGCAATTCCCAACCAACAGGCTCCTCACGGTCTGCGTCTTCGAAATCTACCTGTGCCTGTAGGGATTTTTTTATATTCCCGGTTGGTGGCAACATTTTACCAAAAAGAAACCTTGCTATTCCATAGTCGGGAAGTTCCTCTATATAAAAAAAAAATCCACCCGAAGTTTCTCTCTAAAAAAAAAAAAAAAAAAAAAAAAGAAAAGAAATTTAAATGTTCTATCTTTCAGTGAAATGACATTCATTTCTTCATTCTTTCACTTTTAGAACTATCGGACGATGACTTGCTGATCTGTGCATATGCTCCATCGAATCTATTATGTTGGAGAAAGACATTGGAATATTATTCTTCGCAGGGTTTTACGTGTATAGTATGGCGCTGCAGGGGATTGTGGACGAAGGTTAACGCCCTTCCACGAATTGAAATGATAAATCGGATACATCTTGCCCCTTCCGCATAAATTTTTAATCTTGACAGTCATTCTTATGCATCGTTGGTGTTCATGTCACGTATTGTGCCATGCAGGTTCTTATACACACGTGTAGAGCAATTTGTTTTCACACATTGATGGTTGGATTTGTTTATTGATGTTCTGTGTCTTCTTGGATTAAGGAACATGTTTTGGAGTGCTAGGCAGGATCCGATCAACTCAAAAAGATCTAGGGCCCAGTATCTATTTGGGATATATACACCTTCCTATAGTGTTTTAAATAATAAATATTTTCGCCTTAGAATGTAATGTGCTGTCCTCTAAAAAGAAACCCACAGTGAAATGTTTCCTTAAAAAACCCACCATAGTATTACATCAAATATTCCACTAAATTCAAAATTTTTTAATAAGTTTTTTTTGTTTTGTTCTGTTTTTATGCACTATTTAGAATAATAAAAGTAGTTAAAAAATACTTAAGTAGTGCTTATTTAGTTTTAAAATAATTTAAACTAATAATTGCAGAATTCTGGCAAAACATGAGCTTCATTTTTACAGATTTTCTTGTTATAATAGAATGTTAGAATATCTACATAAATTTTTAATTGTTTTTATGTTAAACCAATAATAGGTAATAAAATGCAACACTTTCATCTGATTACAGTCCGGTGTGGGTTTTTTTGGGGGGTAACATGGATTAATTTTTAGAAAAGTGTTTTTTTTTTTAAATTCTCGCTTAATTGGCTGCCACTTTGTAATAAACTGATAAAATGAAAAATGCTCAACATTAAAATCTTAGTTAGAACGAGCTGTAAAAATTTAGCCATGTTTAATTTTTTTAAATTCTTTATTAGACTTTATATAGAGAAAAATTCAAAAAATGGTTTTTTTAGAGATATATATGGATATATAAATACATATTTAGATGAATATGTATTTTTTGTTTTTAATCTACGATAAAAGCTACTCTAATCTCGTTCCATATCGGGTTTAGATTGGATGAATTCTAATCGTTTCGGTTCGGGTTGTGTTTTGATTATTGCGGATCGGTTTCGGATTAATCCGATTTTCTCAAAAGAAAGTCCTGAATATTGTTTAAGATCATAAACTGTATACATTTGAACGTGAATGATTCTTTATGTGTTCATTTTTGAACATAAATGATAAAACTGATAATTAGATATTATGATTATAGGCTATTTTCAATAATTAGATTAAATTGAAGAACAGTTTTCTTAGACTGCAAGTTTCTGATCGGTTACGGGTCAACGATTTTTTTTTTTTTTTTTTTTTTTTTTTTTCCCCGGTTCGAGTCTGATTTTAGATTGACTTTAAATATAATGGAATAGAGTTCGGGTTGGGTTATACCCGACTAGCACAGGACTCTCATAAACTTTCTGTCTACCTGATGGTGAGAGCAGATAATTAATTGCTCTCGAAACTATAGTCGTATTCTTTACTCATTATTGTGCTGTCCTCTTAAAAAAAAAAAAAAAAAAAAAAAAAAAAAAACCATTTTTTGAAATTTTCTCTGTATAAAGTCTGATAAGGAATTTAAAAAAATCAAATATGGCTAAATTTTTACAGCTTGTTCTGACTAAGATTTTAATGTTGAGCATTTTTCATTTTATCTTTTTATTACGAAGTGGCAGCCAATTAAGCAAGAAATTGAAAAAAAAAAAAAAAAAAAAAAAACTTTCCAAAAAATAACTCATGTTACCTGAAAAAAACTCACACCTGACATAATTAGCTGAAAATGAAGCATTTTATTTCCTATTAATGGTTTAACATAAAAACAATTTAAAAAGTTTGTAGATCATTCTAAAATTCTATTATAACAAGAAAATCTGTAAAAATGAAGCTCACGTTTTGCCAAAATTCTGCAACTGTTTAAATTATTTTAAAACTAAATAAGCACTCCTTAGCTATTTTTTAATATTTTTATTTTTCTAAATGGTGCATAAAACAGAACAAAACAAAAAAGTTTTTTTTTTTTTTAGGACAGTGCAATATATGTTGAAGAAAAGAGGATCTAGCTTTATACAATTATCTGCGGAAGTGATATGAATGTCTATGAATGTTACATTTTGTGTCAGTAGTAAAGTGGCGAGACCATTTTATATTCATTCGTGCTCATCATATATTTCTTTTATCATGCTAATGTGAAAATCGCCGCTTCCGTTTCAAAGAGTTTGTGTTGGTGTGCGACATAACGTCGCGTGCAGCTTTGGGCGTAGTGGTTTTCAATGGATTCCGTCAATTTTGTGACCGCAAATGTGAAAAATCGTGTGTTCCCCCAACCTGATTTTTGATTGTTGGTGGTTGGCCTTGGATTGTTTATCTATAACGGTAGTGATGTTGTACTGAAGGCGATGATAAGATTGTCTAATAATGTATTTCGCGTATTGCTCTTTGAAAGTTGTGGATGTTGTTTATCTCTAACGACAGTGAAATACTGAAAGTGTTGATAGGATTGTCTAATAATGTATTCCATGGATTGATCTTTGAAAATTGTGGATGTCGTTTATCGCTAACGGTAGTGATGTACTGAAAGTGTTGATAGGATTGTCTTATAATGTATTTCATGGATTGCTCTTTGAAAATTGTGGATGTCGTTTATCTCTAACGACAGTGATGTACTGAAAGTGTTGATAGTATTGTCTAATAATGTATTCCATGGATTGATCTTTGAAAATTGTGGATGTCGTTTATCTCTAACGGTAGTGATGTACTGAAAGTGTTGATAGGATTGTCTTATAATGTATTCCATGGATTGCTCTTTGAAAATTGTGGATGTCGTTTATCTCTAACAGCAGTGGTGTGCTGAAAGTGTTGATAGGATTGTCTAATAATGGTATTTCATGGATTGATCTTTGAAAATTGTGGATTTTGTTTAGATCTCTAACGTTGGTCATGTACTGAAGGTGTTAAGATTGTCTAATAATGTAGTATATCATGGATTGCCCTATAAAAATTGTGGATGTTGTGTCTCTAACGGTAGTTATGTACTGAAGGTGTTTATAAGATTGTCTAATAATATATTTCATGGATTGCCATTTGAAAATCGTGGATGTTGTTTATCTCTAACAGTCGTGATGTACTGAAAGTGTTGATAAGATTGTCTAATAATGTATTTCATGGATTTCTCTTTGAAAATTTTGGATGTTGTTTATCTTTAACGGTAGTGATGTTGTAAGACGTTGGTAAGATTGTCTAACATTGTATTTCATGGATTACTCTTTGAAAATTGTGGATGATGTTTATCTTTGTGATGTTGTACTGAAGGCGTTGATAAGATTGTCTATTAATGCAATTCATGAATTGCTCTTTGAAAATTGCAGTTGTTGTTTTTCTCTAACGGTAGCGATGTTGTATTGTAGAGGTTGTAAGATTGTTCATTAATTTATTGCATGAATTGCTCTTTGAAAATTGAGGATTTTTATGCTTTTGAAATTTTGACATGGCAAAAATAATTCTGTGTGACTAATTCTTAACTGGATTTTCACTTTCCTGCATAGTTGAAAATTGCACTTCAGTCTATCTAGTAGTGCCCAGTTTGAGTTTGAATGTAAATATATCATATTTATCGGCAGTTATATGATAATTTAAAATTCATTTTAACACTATTACCGTCCGGAGACATAAAAATCTGTTTTTTTTTTTTTTTTTTTTTTTTTTTTTTTTTTATAGATTGATGGTAGAAATTATTGTTGGAACTGGAAAATTTGTAAAGAGAAAGACACCAAGTGTCATCCAAGCGTACTTGCTCCCGATTGGTTGTGAATAGGCTTCAATTTATAGTGACTTTTGTACATATAAATTTCGCGTTCGTATTCGAAAAATTGCCGACTTACAATGTCTTAATACATTAATTCCTTTTAGGCGCAACGAAATTTAATTATGCTATTTTAATGAGATACATAACAACATAATTTATGTGAAAAATTGTCCGTATAACAACTTATAATTCTAAACTGTACAAAAAAATTCGTATCTGTTATCATCTGTCGAAAATTACTGTTTAAAATTAATTCATTTCATTTCGTTATCCGTTTTCAAATTCAACAAAATTTTACTATGCTATTTGAAAAGTCTTTATGAGTCAAGTTTTTAATTAATCTAACCAGTCCGTTCGTCCGTCTGCATTCTTAACTTTTGTAGAAATGCTTGGGTTAGTCTGAAATTTAAATCTATTTTTTGCAATTTAAACTCTCCATTTTAACTCTGAACTGTTGTTAGCTGCCCGCTGCTTTTTTCACTCTGCATAGTTTATTTTGTAACTTTTAATTTAACTATAGATATTAGTGAAAATTTGTTTCGTTTGGCGCTCTAGTACTATCGTTAGAGACTTCTGAATAGGTGAATTTTTATTATAATAGTCCTCCTGCACATAAAGTTTAGTACAGAAACAGTATCCTATATGAGTTATTCGAGCGTTTTTCCATCAAGTGGTCTCACAAGTGAACCACTTTTGGTGAAACTCGGCCCTAGCATTGAAACCTGGTGCATTTTATTAGCTCTATAGGCCAAAGTTGGGGAACCGATAAAATTTGTCTGCAGAAATCGTATTTATTGAATTTACAGCAGCATAACTTTCTGAAAATGCAGTTTTTGAGGCCACATATCGAACTATGCACCCATAGAAGTTTTTTTTTGAAAAAAGCGAATTAGTTGATAATAAGAATAAAATACGGAAAAAAAATTTGAAAATTCCTTCAGAAAACCACGAATTTTATTGAAAAAAAAAATATATATAATTACATTTTTGGCGGCGGGAAATTGGCTTTATTCGTTACCGTAGAATTTTTCCCGGCAACCCTGGCCAAATGTCATAGTCGTCTGCTGTGTATGAATAGTGAACCATATTTGGCGACATAACTGGCTTTTGGCGGAAAATTAAGAATTAAAAATTCACTATTTTGAAATTAAATGTATACAAAAAAAAATATATATATAGATATAATACGATTTTTGCTGACAAATTTTATCGGTTCTCTAACTTTGGTCTATAGGGCTATGAAATGCACCAGATATCAGGTATAACCCTAGGTGCGAACTTCACCAAAAGTGGTTCACTTGTCAGACAGTTCTAGAAATGATGATTGGTGGACAACTGATTGCCCACTAAAATAACGCGATTTAATCCGTTAAACATTTTTTTTTTTTTTAATCTATTTTAATTTCCATCGAACATTATTCAAAATTGAAAGCACTGAGAAACTCTTAATGCATTTTATGGTATTCAACTTTAACATCCTTTGCGTACTTTTGACTAGCCCTATATTTTACCGCCTGTATAATTATGTTATGTTATATGATGGTTACGTCTATTTCCAGGGAGGTACAAAATCTAAGTTCTTGAAACTGTGAATAATATCCACCCAAGAGTTTCTGTGAAATAACTATAATAACCAACTGGCTTACAAAAACTTCGTGTTTAAATTATGAAATTATTTCGCTTGAAAGGAGGTCTGTGTGCCGTCCAAAATCTCTCGTTTTCGCAATCTTCAAAGGAGTTTTTGCTTTAAAAAAATCCGATGTCCATACAGTGTATTCAAAAGGGCATATTCAGTATTTCTGGATCGCACCCTTTATTGTTTAAATGTATCAAACTCACTTTACGTTTTGCATTTTAACCTCTTTGCAGTTTAGTTTAAAGTGATCGAGAAACTCCCTTTGTAGCATGCATGTATTTATCCTGTCTCAGTGTGATATAACAAGTTGACGCCCGAAACTGGAATAAGTATGGATGATGGTGATGAAGTGTTTACCAACGCCTTTCCAGTCTTCGTTTTTGTTCAGTGTTTTTAGCTAAATAACTTTCTCTTCATGCATGCATTTATAGATGATCTTCGTTCGTCAGAATAAATGTTCAATACGTATTTTTTTTTTGCATTTGCAAAAGTATATCTATTTACTTTGGTAAAATAAAATTCCTAGGGGAATAAAAAATGTGCATTGTATTTATTTTTGTAGACTTTTAATCTCGAAACAGACGCAAACTATCATATGATCATATCAATCTTATATCTGGTGTTTAGAGTATATCTAGTAAATCGTGTCGGATTACCCAATTCTATCCGAACAGCGGTTCGGTTCGGTTTCGGGACGCTAATTTTTTTTTCGGTCGGGTCGGGTCTGGTATAACCGAACCCGAAACGTTTCCCCTTGGATCTTTAGATGCCTTTGGTTTGAACTTGATCTAAGCCGGCCCTGTCTATTCAAAAAAGAGTTATTTAAGGAAAGAAATAATAAAGGAAGATATAAATTATATTAACCCTTTAACGTTCATTGGTTTCCCCACGAAACCACAAAACTTTAATTACGAAACTCAACAATGACAGCAGAAATTTAATAGAAATGTTTTTCATTTATTATATATGTGAAGTATCGCTTTTTATATAAAAATAAATTTGATCATAATTTCCGGTGTCAATCATTTATTTCAACATTTTAGCAATTGAAGTGCTTTATCCGTTAAAGGGTTAAAGGAATAAAGGAAGATGTAAATTATAATAAAGGAATAAAGGATTAAAAGGAATATTATAAAGAAAGATGAAGCCTTTTTACACTGTAAAACCGAGGATTCATGTTAAGAAGGAAAAAAAAAACAGCTTTTAATAACAAACGCGTTGTCCGAACAATTTCTAAATCATGTCTTCGTTGCATAAAAGTTACAATAATGTGGAAAAAAAGGTAGATGACGTTATGGATTAAACACTGACCTTGATTTCTCGACTCGTGAAAGTATACTTAAGCAGGACTCTACTATTCTACCGTCTTTTTTAACGCTCTTATATCGGATGAAAACGGCGATAATAATGACAAAATATCTCTCTATTAAATGTGGGTGGTAGAGGAGCGTCCATTGTAGATGATAATTGACTACTGGGTAAGCGGAAGGATGAACGGAAAGAAATAAAAAAGCAACAAAGCTTACAGCGAAAAAAAAAGGCAGGAATGTTGGTTGCAGGAAATGCTGCTATTGATAGTTTACCGTGTCAAAATTCTTTTTCATTGTTGCCTAGCAACCGGCATAGTTTTCTTTTATTATAGTGTCTCTTTATGAATGTATAGTGTTACCTGCCATTTTGATGTTTCTGTTTATATTTTACAAAGGATCGCAATTATAAATATTATTAGATGTGTACTGATATACGTAGAATATAATAATAACGTTATAAGAAGTATAGTATAAGAATGTTATAGTCACAGGGGGCGGTACAGGAAAAAATCGAGTCCCCTTTGGAAGTTCCTTCACAAAATTCCATTTAATAATCATTTGTTTTTAAATTAGACACAAAATACTGGCTGTACCATAACTTTTGGAGGCCAGTGTGGTATATATTATTTTGCTAGTGTTTGAAACGTGTAATTCATAAAACTTTTGTAGAGAGTCTTAAAGTTAGTGTCAGCAAATATTTAGTTTGGAGTTTAATGTTTAATTTTTTACAAAAATATAATAAATTTCCAGAAAAATGAACTTCTCACCCACAAAATAGGGCCAAGGTGAAAGGCCTACCTTTGCAGATGCACTGGAAATTCAACAACATGATGTGATGACATCGACAGTTCGAGCGATTCTGAACGAAGCCTTCGCTGACAGTTTCCAATGACTTTACAAATGTTGTCAAAAACATGTTGTGGCTAATGGAGATTACTTTGAAAGGCAATAAAGATATTTTGTTTGTATCTTTAGTTTTCTTTACTTTATGAGACCATTCACCGAAATTTTGAGACGCACCTTATATATATACGCAGGGGTCGGAAGTAGCGCGCTAATAGTAGCGAAACTACAGTAGTCGCTACTTTTTACAGTAGTTTGTAGTGTAGCGCGCTACTATTTCAACAATGTAGTGTAGCGAGTAGCGCGATACAAAAAATCAGTAGTTTGTAGCGAGAACCGACGCTATTTTTAACGCTACTTCAGGGAAAAATGTAGTATTCTGCAAACCGAAACTTGTTTCTTTTGTGAAAAATTTATTCTGCTGAAGAATTTGCGAATCTCAGCTGCAGTGTATAACAACGCAACGCATGAAGTCATAGATTTTTACCACTGACACTTGCTGCTAAAATCAAATACTAATCCACCAAAGGAATTAATTTTCTTGCTGGCAACATTTGTATATTAATCGTTACTAGGTCTTCATGTTTTAACGCTACGTTTTTTATTATTCGAAATTGCTTTATTTAGAGATTTATATGTTGTTTGCATTTAGAGTTGTCTCTCTGTAATTTTCTAGACTGTAATATATCTCTTAATTTTGCTACGAAATTTCTAATGTGTGTATAAACTAACATCTTGGAGACAAATACAAAACATTTTCTTGTATGTTATCTTTCTTAATTTTTTAATCCCCTCGGTTATGTCGCATTTATTTAATTATATCTTGGCAGACGCGATATAACGAGGGGTCGCTTTATTATTTAATCCGTTTCTTCAATTTCTAATGTAAATTGAACCCTTTGACAAAATCTGAAAGTAGCAATGACTACTTTTGAAAAGTAGTTTGTAGTCGCTACTTTTTAAAATAAGTAGTTGTAGTTGACTACATTTTGATAAAGTAGTTGTAGTTCGCTACAATAAAAAAGTAGTTTTTCCGACCCCTGTATATAAAGTATGTGTGTGTGCCCTGTGTATATGTAAAGATAAACCAATGCATCAAGAAAATATCTTTATGATTGAGTTCAAAAATAATATATAAAGCATACGTACCAAATAAGGCCACGTTAAGGATTCCAGTCACAATAAAATGTGTTATATGAACATTTACTTTTTTAATGTTATTGGATGAAATATTTATACATATTTTTACAATAATAAATCATGCATACTCTTGTCGCTGTTGAATTTTGGCCAGGAGAGTTCAAAATAAAAGGCATTTTAAAGTGGCCTTATTAGGAATATGTGTTCTAAATAAGGTCATAATTTGCTAAGTACATAGTTTAACCTTTATTAACAGATATTTTGCAAATATTACACCAAAATAGAAAAAAATAATAATAAAGAAGGAGTTTTTAAATGTTGAAAATTAAATATGTAGGTATAAAAAAAGTCAAAATGAAGTCATTATTATTTTAAGAAGAAGTTCAAATGAATTTATTCACATTTAGGGCAGGAAAAGGTACATGTGTCCATTCGAATCAGTCCTACACATTCTTCATGGACATACTTCTTGCACTTTGAACAAAGACGCATATTTAAGACACTATACTTTTGGCAAATGAATGAATACCTTATTAGGGGACTTAACTGTTTTTCACATATTCCACTTTAATCACAAACAGTACTAAAAATACAGAATGTTTCAATATACATTCTAAAAGACCGTTAAGTTATCTTGTACATCATGCAAAGATTGTAAAATTCAATCAATAATTTACGCTGATTTCATATGAAAGTTTACATATTGTTTCTAACAACGACGTGTCGAAAGATTTCATGGTCTGAAAATGACGACGAAGCCGGTAACAGCTGTGGTATCTGCACGTATCAAGGACACATAAATTGCCAGGTTATGTGCTGCCATATTTCGGCCCGAGACTGTTCTCTGCAAGCTGATTGCCTTATGAAGAGCGCGGCCTTATTTGGTACACGTACCTTATATTTGTTTAACAACAGGCAATTATCTAAGATGTCTCTTTTGTAAAATGGTTCAACACATTTTCTTTTATATGTATGTTGTATATTGGGATTTACAGGGTGCATTCAGTCAAATTTCCGATTTATTGGTGCATTAGATAGAATATAAATAACATGAAAGACTTGGCTAAGGAAATAATTGATTCGGGACTTTTCTTCTTTGCCCGAACTTACTTATCCGTTCCATCATACAGTTTTAGTCGTGAGTTCGGAGGTGGCCTCTAGAATCATAGTTATTAAATCATTACGTACATGATCAGTAAGTAGTGAACAGGCCAGTAAGCCTGTTCAAATCTACAAAATCTGACATTTTCGCGTGGGTTCTGCGTTTTTGATCAGTGCTTGTAATATTTTTCAGTTGGTGGTGAAGATGTCAAATTGGAAGGGAACTTAAACTTAATTGGATTAATAGCTTTTGATTAATACCTGGGTCTAGGACATGAGCAAGGGCTGGTCAAGCCCATTTGCCTAACTAACCACAAACTGCTGCAAATTGCGCTTAACATCTTAAAGGTGGTTACAATTTAAGGCACTTCTCTATTATCCCGTCGTCCACTTTTCATAACAAAAAAACTATCGCCAAACTGTAACGCCAAATAAACGGGAAAACGTTGCCATTGGAATATCAAAATAAATAAATAAATACAATATAAGAATTTAAGGACACAATTGTTATTTTAATTAATGAAATAACTAATAAATCAGTAAAACATAATGAAAAATACACGCAAATGTCGAATTAAAAACCACTTGATGACATAACAAACACGTATAATGCTTCTGACATCAAGTAAATGGGACTGCATTTTTGGCGTTTAACCTTGCAGTTTGGCGATAGTTTATTGTTATGAAAAGTGGTCGACGGGATAATAGAGAAATACCCAATTTAATATCTGAAAGTAATATTTGTTGTGCTGTGAAAACATCTTAAATGAGACAGCTACACAATTTAACATTAAGAGTTGAAAAATATTTAATTGAAAATTAATTTAAATTTTAGATTTAAAATGGAGCTTTTCGATGAATACTTTTCATGTTTGAATACGTTGAATCACTTTAATGTTTGAATACTTTTCATGTACATTTGTATAAATATTTTTTTTTTCATCTCTAGATTGTTTATTTTATTAATGTAATTTCTATTTGCATATTGATTTGTCTTTTTCTTTTACAGGAAACGAATTTTGACATCTACCTTCGAAACCTGAAAAAACATTTCAGAACCAATGTTTTACTTTGGTAGATGCCTAATACTCATGATGCCCGACTAGAACATGTTTCATAAAATGGGAATGTTTTGCCTTTTTTCTTATGTGAAGAAGTGGGAATGAAATAACCATTCCACCCACTATGCCTACTCGCACAATGTCCAATCCTGTTTCGCCGAATAAAGACTTCAATTATTTCCAGAGAAAAAAGGTAGGAAGCATCAGGGACAATCCAAAGCTTATGAAAATAAGACAACGCTTTGAAGATGCTTCCCAAACAAATACAGACATAAAAGATTCGAAATCTTCTTATCCTGATAGCGCTCCAAGTTCATTTTCCTATTCAAGAAGGTCTGGATCAGGTGTCTTAGAGGAGCTTTTAAAAATAAATTCCTCATATTCTGATAAAAGTGGTGCATTTTTGAAGAATCAGCTTGGTCTGCGTAGGCATTCGGAGGGAGAAGCTGACAAGAACTGTTCATTGTCCGTTTTTGCAACAAAAGATAATAAAAATAGCAAAAGTTCTTTCTCATTGCTCAATCTTGGTAATAAAGATAACGGAATAAAAGACGACCATTTTAGTATTTCTAAACTTAATAAGACTGATGTCTTACCCATTTCTAGTAAGAATTTGAAAAAAGAAAGTCCCACAAAAAATGGTACTTTTCTACCAAAAACATTAGATTCCAAAACTGATGGCAGTAATTTACAATTGTCAAATTCACCCTTTGTTATTCCTAAAGTTCCAAAAAGGGTCGACAACAAAGCACAAATATTCGAACATGTTGCGCCTCCTATACCAAAACGGGGTATAGGAGCTTTGAAAAAGAACATCGCGTGTCCCTTGTCACTTACTTCTAGTCAAAATGATTTCCCCTCCCCTTCAGAACTTTCCAGGGTAAAAACCAGCCCTGTCAAGAAAACTATTCAAATGTATGAAGGTATGTCTTCTGTAGATACAAAAAAGCCTAAGGTATCAAAATATGGTACCTTGCAAAAGCTGCCGAAAAAAGAACTTTCCAGTGGTAGTTTCAGGTCTTCAGGTATATACCGTCGTTCATCTCGCCGAAACAGCATGAAGAAATCCAAATACCGCGTCGATGCGAAGACTGAGAAAGCTGACGCTGTTTCGTCATCAAAAAGTGAGAATGTTGAAGAAGAAGAAGAAGACTGTGGTCGAAAAGAAGACAGTGGATTTGGTTCTAGTGATGCCGATGAACGAAATCAACCTGTGTACCAAACCCTGTCCACCGTGGTTAAAGATGGCGATGATCCATATGATCGCTTGAATAGGTTGCACGAAGGCAGACGTGTTCACAAAGGTGAGATAACATCTTGCGCTGCTTGCAAAGCAATCCCCCCGACTGTGTCTCAGTGGCCTGCAGATGAAAACTCCTTTCTCCATATAAAATGTCACGAAGTTAGTCCTCATCATCATCCTCCCTGTATATGTTTCTCTTGCAGTCATTCCGTTTTCAGTTGTTCTTCGAATCCAGAAATGTCGCCTCCCGAGGAGGATACTTTGTATTCGAACGTGTGTTGTCTCAATTCTCCGGATCACGAAGGATGGAGGCAATCACGCCGACGTCCCGTGTGTGAACGGAACGGCAGACTTTGTGTTGTGAACTGCGACATCGAACAACGTCAGATGGAGACCTGTTATGACAGATTGTGCGAATGGAATACGCCGAAATCAAATGAATGCTCAAAAAGAAAGAGGCATCCTTCCAAAACGATATCAGGTAATTTTTTTTTTAAATAAAATTTTTATTGTAAACGATCTGCGACTAAACACGGGTGTATCTTTTTTTTTTTTTTTATACTGACTGTACATCAGTATTGAACTTGACGTATGGCAGAAAGAAGATTGGGAAGATTTTCATTTTTGTCACATACCTCGCTTGTTGCCAGTGGGCTATTTTTTTTAATTCAATTTTCTTGATTGCCACCATTTTTTTGTAAAATGCAAGTAAAATGCGCCTTATTTAATGACAGATTTTAAAATAAGGCGAAGACATAAATAAATGGAATTATTCAATTTAAGAAAGTGGTGCCAATCAAGCAATCTGATTTTTTTTTTTAAAGTAGCCCATTGACAACACTGAGATACCTTGTCTCTTTTCAGATTCTTAAGGACACTTTTATGATTTTTAAAGCCACTTTTAATATTTAAAAGTCAGGACACTCTTTTCAAGATACAACATTGAATCAGTTTTTACTATGCAAGCAATTTTTGCTGAAACAATCTGGGGGGAATTCTGTGTAATCTATAAAGATTTTCTCTATATAGTTTGATAGAAAATGTATCATAATCTATAGGTGGTGCATGGTTGTTCTTTCTTGTTTATCTATAAAAATCATACCTATGATTAATTTTATCAAGGTAGATTACCAGCCAGTAACTCTTTGACGCCTGAGCCCCTTTTCCTCGGCATGTGAATAAGAAGAGGTGCAAGTTTGTGAAGCTACTTTTGGTTGCTCAGATTACTTCTGTTTGCATATTTCAACTTGGTCGGAGTAATGACGCCACCCCTCTCCCACCACCAATCTGACCCTTCTTCATAAATAAGAAGTCCATGTTTAAATAGTTTTCCATAAATGTTTTTAAACTCGTTTCTTCGTCCATGTTTTCAGCTTGCTTTGAGTGTCCACCCCCTTCTTCCCTCCCCAGCTCTTGGTTCCTTACGTGAATAAGAGTAGGTCCAAGTTTGTGAAGCTGTTTTTGGTTTCTTAGCAATTTCTAGTGTTCATTTATTTCAACTTGGTTGGAGTCGACCCCCTCTCCCCAATCTGCTCCTTTTTCCATGAATAAGAAGAGGCGCATGTTCAAGTAGTTTTCTTTAAGGTTTTGAAATTCTTTTCAGTGTTTATATTTTTAGCTTGTTTTGTGTGTCTCCCTCCTCGGTTCTTGTTCACGTGAATAAGAAGATGTGCATGCTGGACCATTATTTAAATTCCTCAGCTAATTCTCGTGTTTGTATTTTTCAGCTTGGTTTGTGCTTAATTGTTGTTCCCTCTCTCTCCCTTTCGCTGCTGCTCACATGAATGAGAAAGAGTTTTTGTAAATAATAAGTTTACCCTCTGATTTTATTACATTTAATGAAGATGTTCCTCTTTTTAATGTAAACCTTTTTGCTTTCTAAATATGTTGAACAAAATACATAACAGTATTTTGTTATGTAAATGTGTAGAACCATTTGATTGGGAAGATACTCACATCTTTACCTTTTTAATTTTTTAGCTTTACCTGGTTTTGCTAATTAACATCGTGCTATCTTTTTAACTTTTAAAAAGCTTGTGGTACTTTCTGAACGAATAATGTGTACCTCTTTGTTCTTGCACCATCCCTACCACCTCCTTTTTTTCCCGGCCATTATATATAAGATACATTCTTCCCTGTTTAAGCCTTTCTTATTTTTTCTTAGCCTTTTTAGGAAGTTTCAACTTTTGTTTTTTTTTTCTTTTATCTGTTTTATTGGTTACTTCACCATCTTTTCGTTCATGGAGATAAGCTTTTTGGCCTCTCCTAGTCCGGCTTGCTGGTTTGATCTGAAAAACTCAATATTTTCATCTGTAAATCTCTTAGTTGTCATCAGGAATATTATTCACTCATCTTTATTTTACTCTTTCTTTTATGGCAATTACAGAGTTAGTAATATTGTCATCACGCTCTAAAAGGGCTACACAAATTCCAAAAGACCTCTGCAAATGGATTCACGCTTCAACTTTGGACTTCAATAAACTTAAAATATTTCCTCTCTCAAATTTGGACTTCAAAAGATTTCTCGAGATAAGCTCTGTCGGATTCCACTTCTCCGTCCACACAACTTCGAAATAAATCCGGTCTTTTGATATGCTGCCACCACCGATATGAATACGTGATATTGGGCACGATATTTGATGTATATTCAAGAAAAACCTAACTCTTTCAATTAAAGTTAAAGTAACAATTTATTAACAATATTTACACTTAGACTCGGATGTAAATTATCCGGTTTAACACTAAATCAAAACAATTACAGAAAACGCTCTACGTGTACCGTTAGACTACGTCAATTCATTCCGCACTGAGATTTCTATTCATCTCACACCTGCTCTCTCTTTCTTGCGAGAGATACCGTTAAACACACGTGGCTCAGATCGTCAACTCTCAACGACCTCACACCTTCACTACCACGTTCCAACTCACCCCGGTCTCAACGCTCATTCCCCGAGCAACCTTCACACTTCGCTGCTACGTCCGAACTAACTTTCTCTCTCTCGTAAACTGCCGAGCACCCTCCTTTCTATGGGGTTTCTCCTCAGTTTCCAAGGGTCCTTGACAACCCTTCCTCCCTCTTGACGGATCTGTCTTCTTAAATAAAAGAGTGCAATAGCTTTCTTATCTATGAAAGACCACATTGCAATGGAAATACTTCTTTCATTCTGTTCCACCTTCCTTCCACTCATATTCTGAGTAGCTCCCCTTCGGATTAAGATTCTTCTTAAACCAGCCTCTAACGGTACACAATAGATACAGATACAATACGCTAATCCCTTAAGAATAGCTTTCAACTCTTGCAACTGTAAGAGAAACCTGACACCCCCCACCTTAGCGGAAAATATGCCTTTTAGGGGCTAATTTTCCTCAAACTATGTAATGTCTGAGAAGAGTTCAACAGTTCCTTGATAGGTTTCTTCATTACTACAATTACATAAATATTTCAAGGTGTCTGAAAATTTAACTACTGACATCTCTAATGAACCAAATGTGATAACTTACAGAAAAAAAATTACACAATATGCTAATACACTGTTATAAACACAAGATGCAAATACAATTATAAATACAAAAAAAATATAAAGTTACACTTGTATTATGTCATTTAATGTCAGTCCTTAGGCTGATATTGCTGGAGGCGGTACTACCTTTTCCCTCCAGTCCTTCCTCGTTAACTTAATTGGTACATCCCTTTTCGTAATGCACCCGCTTGAATGGCTAACTTCTGCCTCTGATGTCCCAATTGAATCTTCCCCTAACCAATCAGGCACTTGTCTGTCCAAGTCCTCTTTGTACGTGATGAGAACATTGTGCAATTTTTGTTTCATCTCAACCCTCTCCGTTTTACGACCAATCCAATTTTTCTCCATTTCAACCAGTTGGATAGGACCCATAAATAATTCCTTATTTTTCCTTAAGATTGATTTTATGTCCCCAACTTGAATATTTGTTAACCCTTTTATTTCAAATCCCTTCCTGTCTTTATTTCCCGGTTGTTCACGGTCTAACAACAGATCTTTCCTATAGTCTTCAAACTCCCCGTCACTATCCAAGACAATATCGACTACTTTATTTTTAGCCATAAATGCTCTCATTTCATCTTGATACACCAGTTTCTTACTCCCGTCCCCTAACTCAACTATAACTGCAGGTCGACATATTTCCTCTTTCTCCTTATTACTCACATTCATTTCCCTCGTTAAACGACATTCTACACATGATTCGCAAAATGTTTTAGATTCCTCTGCCATATTTTCCCAATAAAATGAATGCTTGATTCTTTCTAACGTTTTCTTAACCGCGTGATGTTCTCCATATAAAGAGGAATGCGCTAGTTTTAGAATTTCCTCCCTTCTAATTTTAGGTATTACTAATTGAGCTACCGTTTCGTCTCCTAATTTCTCTTTATGATATAACATCCCATTCACAATATAATAAGACCCTCTCTCATTTTCAGCCAATTCCCAAGCTTTCTCTAAATCTTTACAACTCATTTGGGATTCCTGAAATACATTTAAACTACTTTCCGTAGCCTGATTAATCTTACTTTTCTCTACCTCGGCTTTTTCCTTCTCCTGACTTTGTAAATTTTCCGATCTCGCGTCTACGACATAACGATTATTATTACCATTTCTAATCCTTTCCCCTTCTTTCACTTTATCCCTACTACCTTCCTTACATTCCCTTTCTACATATTCTCTTAATGATTTCTCGTTGTTTAACCCTGACAATTCATTAGCCACGTCAGGATGTAAAATTACCTGTTCCTTACTATTATCAATTATCACGCAAAGTACATCCTGATGAATTACATTAGTTTGACCGCGTTTTGGAATAGCTAAAGGTAATTGAATTAATGGCGATTTCACTGCCTTACCAAATATCCCTTGTAAATAGATGCTACCAGCCCCTCTTAGTTTCTCTGCTGGTACTAAATCTTTATGAACGACGCTAATTTCGCAACCAGAATCAACTAATCCTTTTGCTATTTTCCCATTTACACTAACTTATACTTTCTCGAGTTTATTTAACTTCTCTCCAATAACTTTAGCTCTCCAATTCCCTCTTGCTCCGATTCTTGCCATACTCGCTCCCCTTGGTAATTCTTTAATTCCTCGTACTGAGACATTATTGATACTAGCCCTTGGTTCTTGTCGGTTATTAATTTGATTGCTTCCCTCATTATTTCCTTTTGTACAAAATCGCTGAACATGTCCTCGTTGAGAACACTTGAAACAGATAGGCGTCGTATCATTAGGTTTCTTATATTCCGGTTTTCTACCCAAAAATGGACTAACTTCATTATTCCCATTTTGTCTCCAATTACTACTAAATCCCTCATCTTTTGCCCTTCTAGAATCTTCATTATTAACATACCTTTCTTTACCTTTATAACCCTTATAAGTTACCGCATACGATTTTTGTTTAGCATCAAAGAAATTATCACATTCCTTAGCAATTTTACAAACTTCTAACCAATTACTGTGCTGAGTTAATCCAGCATGCGTCGCGGTTTCTTCATCTAACGTAGTTAACAACTTATCCGTGACAATTAACTGATTAACTTTCTCATACGTATCTGCACCTCTAATCTTACAATAATTTTCCCACGTTGCTATTAAACGCGATACAAATAATACATGAGTTTCATTTTGATTCCTTCTAGCCTTCTTAAAGTTTTCCAAACACGCCTTCGGTGTCGGCTCGTGTTCCCTTAGAACTAATTCCTTTAATTTCTCATAACTCTCAATTTGTTCTCTAGTAGTGTATATTAGCAAATTATCGGCCTTATCTCCTAACATATTTAGTAAAATTTCGGCTTGCTGGGTTTCCGGTACATTTTTTGTTTGGAATGCTCGTTCTAAACTGCTAAAAAACAGATTCTATCCCTCAGTCCCTTCTGGTACCTTGATAGACAAAGTTTAACACTTTTAATCAATTTCTCTAGGCTACTCTCATGATTAGATTCTCTAGTCCCATTAGCGTTATTAGCCGAACTTTGAATCTTTATCCTTTTCAACTCTAACTCATGTTCCAATCTCAATTTTTCAGCCCTTTCTTCTCTATCTAACTTTTCACGGTATAACTCCCTTTCTAACTTTTCCCGTTGTAACTTTAAATTTTCCCCCTTTTCTAACTTTTCCCGTTGTAACTTTTCTTGTTCTAACCGTTCCGTAACAATAGTGCTAGATAATTCCATAACGTCCCCCTCTTCATATTCGTCGCTCTCCACTATCTTTTTCTTAAGCTTAAACCTGGTATCATCTTCCGATACTTCAATTCCTAATTCTTCACATATCGCCTGAAGATCCACCCTTTTTATTTTTAGTAAGAAAGCCATACCTTCTACCGATAATTATTACCACCCTACAATAATACTTAAGCACAATATCAAATTACTACTACCTCCAATCCTATCCTCATAAGTTACCTCCACATATTATACTATTTAACATATTTCAAATAAGTAATAATACAATAATAAATTTCCTTAAACAATGATACCCCACTACTTGCTTCCAATAACACAGTAACAATAATTTCAATTTGATTATTATGTAATACAGATTTTAAATTTATCCTAAATAATAAAATACAATTTACACAATAATACTGATACGTTGCAATTGGAATAAAACACTGATGCCAATCACTACATAAAAATATCCACCTAACAAAAATTTGCATGAAATACACATAAATTCCTAAATTTAATCTCAATAAAATATTTCAATTTCAAAATTAGTTCACACATTAAAAAGTAAATCACAGCACTTTTTTTTTTTTCTCTGTGCCTTCAGTTCTTCCTTGAAGGTTATTTCAATTTAATTTAAATTCTACACAAATTTCCTCTCCTCATTTACTATCAATATTTCAAACTTAAAGCAAACAATATCACTTAATTTAAATATTACTTTAATAATAATTTAAATTTAAGAAATTTCAATTATTCCTTCCAACTATTAACACAATGCATTAATTTTAATCATTAATCTTATCCGTTTAAAACAATTAGAAAATCCCTTCTAGTAATTAATATAAGATCCTTTTCTTAAAACAATAGTGTAAAATGGTTGTTAATATCTCATTTGATTTAGACCAATTATTATATTGCACATAAATTAACCACAGCATTAACTTAAATTACCATCAATTATACACAATAAAAAAAAGTAGGTTCGAGAATGTCAGTAGAGTAAAATGATCAAAACACCTTACCTCGTACTTCATTCGCTGGGGCAATTCTCTGCTCACTTTTCCACAGGGTATATCTTGCACTCTCGGGCAACAATCACTGTAACTTGGATCACTGAGTACACAAACACTGGAACTAACACTACACACAGCACCAACACTTCCACTGGACGATCCGGCAAGGCACTCTGTAACAAGGCTAGCTGGCACTGGTCTACGATGATAGGGCACACACACTTCCGCTAGACGATCCGGCATAAACTGACTGTAACACGGCTAACTGGCACTGGTTGTCTACGACGATAGGGCACAAACACTTCCGCTGGGCGATCCGGCACAAACTCTCTGTAACACGGCTATCTGGCACTAGTCTACAACGATAGGGCACGAACACTTCCGCTAGGCGATCTGGCACAAACTCTCTGTAACACGGCTAACTGGCACTGGTCTTCGGTGATTCAGATCCCGTCGCTGCCAACATTGTCGGATTCCACTTCTCCGTCCACACAACTTCGAAATAAATCCGGTCTTTTGATATGCTGCCACCACCGATATGAATACGTGATATTGGGCACGATATTTGATGTATATTCAAGAAAAACCTAACTCTTTCAATTAAAGTTAAAGTAACAATTTATTAACAATATTTACACTTAGACTCGGATGTAAATTATCCGGTTTAACACTAAATCAAAACAATTACAGAAAACGCTCTACGTGTACCGTTAGACTACGTCAATTCATTCCGCACTGAGATTTCTATTCATCTCACACCCGCTCTCTCTTTCTTTCGAGAGATACCGTTAAACACACGTGGCTCAGATCGTCAACTCTCAACGACCTCACACCTTCACTACCACGTTCCAACTCACCCCGGTCTCAACGCTCATTCCCCGAGCAACCTTCACACTTCGCTGCTACGTCCGAACTAACTTTCTCTCTCTCGTAAACTTCCGAGCACCCTCCTTTCTACGGGTTTCTCCTCTGTTTCCAAGGGTCCTTGACAACCCTTCCTCCCTCTTGACGGATCTGTCTTCCTAAATAAAAGAGTGCAATAGCTTTCTTATCTATGAAAGACCACATTGCAATGGAAATACTTCTTTCATTCTGTTCCACCTTCCTTCCACTCATATTCTGAGTCGCTCCCCTTCGGATTAAGATTCTTCTTAAACCAGCCTCTAACGGTACACAATAGATACAGATACAATACGCTAATCCCTTAAGAATAGCTTTCAACTCTTGCAACTGTGAGAAACCTGACAAGCTCTTCCTTAAGTTCGTATTCTGTTCTGCCCAGACTCGTCGTCCTTATCATTGGCAACTCCTGATTCAGTCTCATCACCCTACGTGACTCTTTTCAGCTGCGCCTTCGTCCTCTTCTAACTGAGAATCTAGCTTCTCGGCGGTTGAGTCACTGATCATTCCCCAGAAATCACCTTTTATTACTTAGAAAATCAACTAAAACAACGATAATCATTATAGAAGGAGCAGATTCTTTCAACTGTTCCGCTACCAATTCTTAACACTTGGTCTTGACAGACTCGGGTATTCACTTGGACTCAGGGACAGATCTTAAGTTCTGCTGACGGCACTCAACTTATGGCTGACTTGGGCCTTTTTTCAGAGTGAGAGTTTGATTTGATGGCTCCCTCTCAATTTTACAGCATGAGCAGTCAAACACTTTTTCTATTGCTAATTCTAACACTTAAGTTACTAAAGCGAGGCGTTCTATCTCAAGCATTCATCAAGATCGATGTGTTAAATAATTTCCAATACGATACATTTGTCTTCGAGAGATCCTCACTCTACAATTAATAAGCAAAAAGTAAGTTAAAGAAGCTGAAATTAGTTCTGACAGAAATTCTCCAAATAAACTTGCAATTTCTTTGCATGGATCAACAACAGCAGATAAACGATCTATTGATGACTTGCCGGCTGGTTTTGCAAAGGTGCAAGAAATATTACCATTGAGTAATTGAATACTTACTACAATCTTCAGTCAGTTATTGCTTGGGTACCACAAACATTAACTAGACTCAAATCACATTAAACGATTAAACAGACGGCGTTTCTGTCCGTCGCAATGTTTGATGTGGCGAAGTGCCCCCTTTCATCTTGTATGACTTTATTAGCATGTCTAAAGGTCAGAGGTCAAGAGCGGGAGCCGTTGACAGCTCGGACACCACCTCTTTCTTTTGTCAATGGCCACAAATTGATTCGGAAAGAATGGGAAGACATATATGATTTATGTCCCTCTCAGGCAGACTTGCTCAGGATACGAATAAACAGACCTTAAAGGTTCGAATAGACAGTGTTTCTCTTGATTGGAACTTTGTTGTGGTTTTTTGGGCTCTTTGATCTTTTATAATTTTCTTAGCATGTCTAAAGGTCAGAGGTCACCAGCGTATGCCGTTGACAGGTCGGGCACCACCTCTTTCTGTTGTTGAGATTCCCCTTTCTTCTGTTGATAACCGCAGACCCTTTGCAGAAGAATGTGCAGTCGTAAAATTTATGGGTCTTCAAGCAGACTTGCTTAAGGTCCAAACAGACAGCCAGACTTACCCGTGGCTTGTTTCTTGTGGTTTTTCATACTGTTTGATATTTTCCAACTTTCTTAGCATGTCTAAAGTTCAAAGGTCAAGCAGGGAACCTCGCTGACAGCTCAGACAACACCTTTTCTTTTGTTGATAACCACAGACCCTTCCCAGAAAAATGGGAAGTCGTATTATTTATGAATCTTCAGATGGTTGGACTGCAAAAATAAACGCAGCTTTAGATGGCGAAAATAAGCACAGCTTTAGACTGCGAAAATAAACGCAGCTTTACATCTTCTATGCTGATGGAGTATGTTTATCGCAAGCTGGCTACTGTCCTGTCAGGCATACAACGATCTCACGGGTAATCAATCTATCAGGGGGTGCAAAAGGGTGCGTCAACTACCTCTTTAACAACATAATTGCCGGAAACTGTGAGCGGACTAAGAACTTGTTATTTTTGCACTAATTTTGTACTAGTGATAGTCCCTTCAGAGCCACAGGGCGATAATAATAACTACCACATGTCCTATTCTTCAGCAACTGCAAAATATTATTATAATTTCTGTAAAAATGCTTCTGTTCTCAAAGAGTATCTGTATTGCTGAAATGTTTGCTTTTTATATATAGCTTCTAAAATGTTATAGCTTGTCTAGTGATTAAGGCACTGTCTACTATACAAGAGATGCTGGGTTCGAATCCCAACTCAAGCATAAGTGTTCGTAGTGGGTCGGATTCCACTTTAAACAGAGCTCCTGGTCTGTTAGTCTTCTTGTGGAAAAGATGACCGTAGTGCCTGCAATCAATAAATCAATCTAAAATCGTATATTTTAAATATGAACATGAAAATTTAAACAAATACTATTTGAAACTAAATTGTAACTTTTTAAAATATTATATCAGGTACGCAAAAATCATAAAAAAAAAAAAAAAAAAAAAAAAAAATCAGATTTATTTGATTTAAGTCAGATTATTTTTTAAAAATTTAAATCTGATTTTTTTATAATTTAAATTGATTCTTTTGGAAAGTGAATTATTTTACACATTAAACATATGAATTTAACAAGAACACTTGATGTTTTTTTTAAATTTTAAATGCAAGTACCATATGAAAACTAATAAATATAAAGAAATTGATTTTTAAATTGCATGAAAATATTTGAAAAAAAAAAAGTTTTTTTTCTTTTTGCAATAGATAGTATTTGTCAGCATATAAGATATGTCCTATTTTTTAAAAATAATTTCTTTAAATGTGAAAATGTAAAATATCTAAACTCTTTTAAGATCTAAGATCTAATAAGATCTTTAAGATCTAATAAGATCTAAACTCTTTTAAAATAAATTTTTCATAAAAATATGCATATACACATTGGTTAATACAATTTATTTTAAATATATGACATAAATGTTCAAGGTTTTTCTCAAAAGATTAAAGTTAAAAAATATTACAATTAATAGCATTTTAGAGTCGTCTTCATTTTCATTTCTAATTTTATTAATACCTGATATTGAAAGTCAATGTGAAAAATTAATTTGGAACTGCCTTGGTTACTTTTAGTAAGTAGAAATTGAAATAAAAAATAGAAGAATACTTCAGATTTTAGAAAATATGAAAAATTTATTATAAGTTTTTCAAAAGACTTAAGGGCTTGGAAATAAAGGCTTTGTTTAAAAAACCCAATTTTCCTGCTTTTTCATTCCCCTGTTTGTTTCTAAGTTTTGAATCTACTAAATTGTAAGTAGAAAATTGTCTTTTCTACAAAGTTGTTTTTTGCTTTTTCATCTGACGTTTCACAAAAACTTGAATTGAAATGGGCTCTCCAACCATTCCGAAGGAGACATTTGGGATATAGTATTTTGCTCAAAAAGAAAATCATAAAAAGGATCTGCCTTAGCTAGGAATCTCATGATTAAAGCTATAAAACTATTATTATTATTTTTTATATAGTGAATATATTCAGTGCCTGATTTACGGCAAGGCATTCGGGGCACGGGCCGGTCCCCGATTTTCAAGGTCCCCCAAATTCTACTAAAGATTTTTCAATTATTGGCCAAAACAGTTTTAACTGTCAAAAAACAAAATTAAAATAGAAAAATCTGTTTGTCAGAGATTGTCTATATGTCAAAGTAACTTCACTTTTTGCTGATTGTTTTTTAACAATTTATGTGCAGTAATGTACAGAACTCCATTTTGGGGATCGCCATATTATTTCATTTTTGTTTATTTTACATGTAAGACCCTCATGGTTAACTTGGACAAAGCCGTGTGGTTCTGCTAGTCTACTTGTGTAAATTTAGTTTTTTTTTTTTTTTTCATACAAAGTTTGTATTTGAAAGAAAAAGTTGTTTGATTAATAGGATATGCTAAAATTTTAAATAATTATAGCTTGGTACTGCTGTAAATTTATTATTAGTTGTTGCCTTCTTTATCATTCCAGATATATGGGCGCATAGAGAAAGGTAATCAGCACCATACAGTTTATTATAAAATTCAATTAAAAATTCATAAATATCAAATAATTATTTAAAAGTAAATTAATGATTATCAAATTTAATTTTTTTAATTAATATTTTAAAGAAATTATCAAAGTCAGTAGTGGTTATCTTAATAAGTACTGTTTTCGATATTATATTTTTTTTATTAAAAGAATCTGTGCGAGCCCCCCCCCCCCCCCCCCCATACGCATCTGTGCCCAGGGCCCCCAAATTTCTAAATCGGTCCCTGAATATATTCTTCTTAGCAAAATGAAAAGTTTTTTTCTTTTCAATCTCAGTCAAATCACATCTTTTTTAATTCATCATGCATACTCTATAGTAGACATTAGCTGCATATCTGTGATAAGGCTACCAATAAAACAGTTACATTCAGCTTTGCACTTTAATATTACTTCATGAGCAATTTTTATAAGGTATATTTGGTTGTATGTAAATTTTCTGGTGTGTCAATGGAATACACAAGATACCAATCCCTGCTGCATTTGGAAACAATTGCACAAATAATAGACTCATTGTGGACATTTTACCCCCAATTTCTAAACTCAAGCAGACTGTCTAGCCTTCAAGCACTTTACATTTTTTTTCTTTTTCCTGATTATAAATATTATCTAAATGTGTACCACCAATTTTTCTGCAGGTAAATGCAATGTAACCAGGATGTACTACATTCATCATATTTTAAATTCACGATGCATAAAATCAATTACATGGGAAATATTATCTATTTGTTACTACAAGAATTAACAAGCTATTGTTCGAGAGAAAAACATTCAAAATTCATTCAAAAATTGATCAGCTTTAAACATCTGTAGATTGACAGTATTCATTATCTTTATTTTGCCTTTCTGTGCTCTTGCAACCTGTAACACAGCCATGGATAAAACAATTGCAAGACATTTAAAAATAAATATTAATATTGATTTATCAAACAAAATACAACAATGTCATGTTAAATAGCATCTAAGTGAAGCATATAATGGCAATGTAAAACCATAGTAATGACCAAATGAATTTTGGGCCACTTTTGTTCTGGAAATGCCGTCAGAATAACTTTTCAGTGATGAAAACTATTTTCTCTTAAGTTAGAAGGGGGGGGGAAAAAACCCAATATGTACAGATTGTGAATATAAAATTTACAATTTAGAATTTTAAAGAGGCAGAGTTTATTTTTTTGGCTCATTTTATCCAAATAAATAACATGATTGTTGTTTAAATTTTATTATACTTTAAATCAAGGGAAAAATACATATTCCAAAAGAATAAAATTTTAATATTGATTTAAATCAATGATTTAAAAAAAAATCAGAGTGATTTAAATCGCGATCATGATTTTAATCAACCTGATTTAAATCGGCGTACCCTGTATTATATTAACATTGTTTTTTTATACATTTATTATTATTTGAAATAAACAGAATTAGGACTTATTAAGCTTGAATATGGGGAACTTGCTTATGGAAAATACCGCAATATCTGAAAAATTTCAATTACAGTGTGAATGCTTTTAAGATTTTACACCGCCAGGAGATATTCACAGAGGGTGGGGGAAGGGGGATAGTTGGACCGTTCCTTAAACTGAAAGGGACCAATTTCATATAAAATATATGTATGTACAGGGCATCATAAATAAACATAATCTGCAATGGGACTCGCAATTTATATGAACACTTCTGGCTCTATATTTTGGTTATTCAGGTTTTGAGTTCCAGATACGGTGTGATTTGAAAGGTAAAGGGAATTTAAAGCCAGTTTATTTATTAATTTATTGTTTGATTTAGAAAAAAATTAATCTTCATATGTAACCTGTATTATTTCATTTGCAGTTATTTCTATCTACCTTTTTTGTGTGTGTAGGTGATTCCTGTGATAGTGATGAAGGTTGGGTTGATGTGACCGATTCAGAGGATGAAAAAACTTTAATTCCTGTAGATAGGTAATTTTTTTTTCTTTATTTTCACCCTGCCCAGGGCCTGATTGATGCACGGGCCTCGGCCCTGTACCCACCAATTTCAGGGGCCTACAAATTATGTGGCTGATTTGTTTGTTTCCCCTTAATCAAATACTTTTCAAATAATATTGTTTTATAAAATATGAAACGTAAAAGTTAAATATTCTGAATGACCCAATAAAATTTTTAGAAGCTTTTAACATAGGCACTTTTACTTGAAAAAGTGAATGACCAAGAACCGAACATGGACTTTACTCACGCTTGATAATTCTCGAATGGTATACTGTGTCTATTGGTTTCAATATAAACGAGGATTTTACAATGTCAGAATTATAGTTTAAAATGATTACTAGACTGTTAGGGAAAACACGATTTTTATGATTTTGGATAAGTCGAGTTTTGAAAAAGATGTCCTCATGTATTCTGCAACATAAACTGTGGATCATAAATGTTTGTGAATTATACAAATGCTTATTTGAGAAAGTGGACAGTAATTAATTTTCTTGATTATTCTTGAAAGTTAAATTGTTTTTGTAAACTTGAAACTTTCACCCAAACAATTTTGTCAACTCATCAAATAAACCTACTTTTTTTTCTGAAAGTGTCACCGGGAATGGCGAGGTAGGGGGGGGGGAACTTTTTAACAGGCCCTGGGCCAAACTTTAGCTTGATCGGGCTCTGACCCTGCCTACACCCCTCTTTAAAAAGTTTAAAATATATAATACCCGTCAAAATTTGATGGTATAAAACTTGACAGGATCATAGAAAAATTATTATATTTTTTAGTTGTTTTTTAATGAAGATTTGAAAGCTTCAAAATATTTTGTGACTTATAAGCGATTACTTAGATTTAAGGCGATAGATCTGCGTTAGATCCTCTAATGTAGGATCTCTAACCCCTACCTCAATTAAAGAAGTGGAAGAATTTTAAGATGATACAATTATCATCTTAAAATTTGACTTTGAATAAGTCTTATTATATTTATTTTATAGCAGGAAGGGGGAAGTAAAAAATATTAATATCTTAATATTGTGCATATTTGGATTCTTTGTGTTTCTTTTCTCATTTTTTTTAAGAGGCAAAAAATATTATTTTACAAAATAATTTAAATTGAGACTTTTAAATTTTTCATTTATTTTATTTTTCAAAATCTAAATAGTCTTTATAAGGAAAACAGTGTTTTATAAAGAATGAATTTCTAGTTTTCTGTGTTTAAAAATGTATTTTATTCCTTGCAGTTGCTGTTAATAATAATAATAATAAACTCGGTCATATTTGAGGACTGGGAACTACCTCAAATACTTTTTAAAGTGAAATATTGTGATTTAGGTTAAAAAGGGGATTTTAAAAAGGATATAAAATCTTGCATATTCTAGTTGAATTTACAAAATTAGTGAATTGTGATATTTCTACACGGCCACAAGATTATTAAGATGGAATTTTTCTCTTCTGAGAAATATACTTTATTACTAGTAGTAATAATGTTATCAGTACATTTATTTATTTCTTATTATATATGTAGACTAATATTTAAAAAAAATATTGCAAATATTTAATATATATATTTAAAAATATATTAAGATAAAAATTAAATTTTGATAAAATATAGTTTATGTAATTCAAAATTTTACTGATTTTGAATTATTCAATTGAGATAATTTCATAGTTTTCTTTTATAATAATGAAAACCTTTTATTTTAATGAAATCCTTTCTTTTGATTGTAAATAATCAATAGAATATCTACAGAATGCATTTGTTAAATTGTACACATTGAAGCAGCATGATTATTGTGCTAGTTACACATTAATAAATTATACAGTTGTCCCAAAAAGAGTGAAACACAATTTAAAGAACCATACACAAATTATATGGAAATTTTGCCTCTGTGGAATTGGCAGAAAATTTGATATGTTATAATTCTTATAATTCACTCAACACAACACAATATAGGCAGATAAAACAAGGTTTTAAGCACCAAAACTTTTTAACTAACTGCAGACTAGTTTTGGTAGCATTCAGCTTTCCGTCATCAGTGCAAAGAATGATGGAATTTTGCCCATAAATATGGAAGAGAAGCGGATTTGAGGGATAGGTTTGTTGACCAATATAATTACATAGGGAAAAGAACTGATAATATAGAAACATGTTAGTAAAAATTTAGAAAATGAGGTCTTTATGTAATATTTCCAACAATCTGACAATGGAGGAATAGCGAAATCACAATTAATATTTTTATGAGTTTTATAGCTATGAAATGCTTTAAGAAAGTTAAGTTGAAGTATAAAAGTGGGTTTAGATTAGAGATAATTTTAGCTGAGTTAGAGGTGGTTCATCTTCCAGCAATTGGCAAGTGTGATCTTTCCTATATTGGACAAACCAAACATGGTTTAAAATGTCAAGTGAGAGAACACAAGCAATATAGTAATCATAAACAAGAAGCCAACAAATCGGCTATTGCAATACATTGCTGGGAAATGAACCATATCCTCGACTTTAACTGAGCTAAAGTTATCTCTAAACTCTTATTCCTATACTTCAGCTTAACTTTTTTGAATCATACCATACCTATAAAAAATCATAAAAGTATTAGTAATTGTGACTTCACTACCCTCTCGTTGTCAGATTGTTGTAAATATTACACAAAGACCTCTTTTTCTTAACTACTAACGTTTTTCTATATTACCAGTTCCTTTCCCTATGTAATTTCCTATTGGTTGTTCCTTGTAAATCTAATTCTCAATTAACCTCTATATGGACGAAATTCCATCATTCTTGGCATTGATGACAGTATGCTTAATGCTACCAAAACTAGTCTGCAATTATTTATAAAGATGTTATCATTCTGATGCTTAAAATGTTGTTTAATCTGCTTATGGATAACCATCATTAAGTGTAACATTCATGTTTCCTTTAATCAGGGCTTAATTTGCACCGGAACCTACCGGAGCTCAGCTCCAGTATTTCTCTGTTTTTAATAAAAAAATTAAATATTGGTCAGAACTCCGGAGCCCAGTGCAATAACACTTCTGGAAAACGAATCCTAAATTACCCTTTCCTTTCCCTCCCATCTCCATTCTTTTGTATCAAAACTCTTATAAGTGACGTAAGGTGCCACTCACGTAAGAGATGGAGATGAAACAAGCTCGATTTTTATATCAGTCTTCTGGTTTGGGCAGGCTCGAACTCAATGTGTCTTAAATTCAAAATTTTATTTATTTCCATTTCAAATCTATATAATGCTATTTTGATCAAAATAAAGAGTTATGTAATCCAAAAATAGTTCTTTCTATTCTGCATAGCTGCAAACTATTAATTTTTTGTGTTAACACTATTTCCGAATCATAATTCTGAGCTTATTTAATGGCAGAATTCTGCGATTAATTAACATTAAGATTAAACAAAGGTTTCTATTTGGAAGTAGTAATAACTAAAACGTGGAATAGGTAGTATACGCAGATAAATGTATTTAAAATTTTTATTTGGCTAAATAAAAAAACAATGCTTTAAATTTTGAAAATAATGTATGAAATATAAATATGCAGATTGGAGTGACGGTGGATGGGGGATGCTACGGGTGTTAGTACTGCAGAATATTAGGGATCCAGTACTTTTTTTCTTAGAAACTAAGCCCTGTCTTTAATGAATTTTCTTCAGACTTTAATGAAATACTTTTTATTATAAAAAAAAAAAAAAAAACTTTGAAAGTACTGCCAAACAAATTTGAGAAGTAGCAGCTTACAGTAAATCTCACTTATAATAGTATGTATTAATAGGCAAACTATTAATGCAGTATGTAGTATTGATAATATAATAAATTTTGCCTCATGTCATTGTAGATATATTAAAATTTAATCATTATTTTTAGTCTTCCAGCCGATGAATCTGAAAACAGTGGCAATTTGTACAGAAATGTTGACAGATATTTAAATCTACAAAATTCTGCTTATGACATCGATTCTCTAATTTCAAAAGTATGCAATTTTCTTATTTTTGAACTTCTCTCTATATTTTTGTTGTTAACTATTGCTGTAATGTTAAGATTAAAATCAGCATTTCCATTATCTAAAATATGAAACTCAGATGTTAAAGTAACCTGTACAATGCTTGCAAGTATAATTTTGTCTCCAGATGTGGATATATTTAAAATTCATATGATATATTTAAAATATAAAAAAAAAATTATTTTGTTGAAGAAAAAAAATGTCTTAAATTTTGCAAATAATGTATGATATGTAAATATGCTGTTGGAAGCGAAGGGAGAATACACTATGGTTGTTAGTATTGCACAATATTAGGGCTCTGGTACTTTTTTTTTTGTTGTTGTTAGAAATTAACAGAACTATACCAATTGAAAAAATATATAAAGATCCATAAAAGAAAAAAAAGCTTTCTCTCTCTCTCCATTAATGTTTATAAACTGATACTAGATAAATAACATTTAGATTATTTTAATTTTAATCTATGGTCGACCCTTTTGTTGTTACTCTTTCATGACAATGATCATATTATTATCTTTTTCTTTTGGATATTCTTTTGAGGGAAATTATTTTTAAAGCTGCTTAATGGTTTATAAGGCATTTAATGATAATTTAAAAAAATAATTTTTATAATAATGATAATAATAAAATATGATAAATAATTAAAAAAAAACTAAATAAAATATGATAAATAATTTAAAAAATATATTTATAATTAGTATTATTGTAAACATTTGGTGTTACTTCTCAAATTCATAACATGATTGACTAGGTTTTAAAAATATCAGTGTGTAGCACTATTAAACAAAAAACCTCTTTTCTTGTAAAATTATTATACCATAATACATTCAAAAGGGATGGGTGAGAAATTAAGATTATTATTCTATAACTTTTCACATTCTACCCTAACAATTCTGAAATATATTATCCAATAAATTATGACATATGTAAAAGTGCTGTTTTGATGATTGTTTGGCTTTCCAGAATTATAATAGTTACAGTAGAATCTGTTTGTTGCAATTTTATAATAACCCCTACAAATATATTAGTTTTTGTAATTGCTTCTTATTTGTATTCAAGTATGATAATTAAAAAAAAATCTAATTTATGACATATTTTACCTAAAATTCAGTGATGCACTATAGGGCATCATTTAAGCAAAAAATTAGAGAAGGGATGCATAAAAAAAATTGTAATGAATCTTTTAGGATGCATAATTTTTTATTTCAAAGAATGCAAAAGAGGCATACTTTCTATTAAATACATTGAATATGCCTTAGTTCTAAAAGGAGTACCAACTTTGGTATAAAAGAACCCAGTTTTTATTTTATTAGGAAGTATTGGGTTGCGGGGACCCATGATTTCCAAAGTCTAGTGACATAACTGAAATTGTTTAAAAATTAATGTATGTTTATCTGTTATTTAATTTTTTGAGTGAAATTATATTTAAAATTAGATACTTTGTGATTTTATACCTTGATGTGATACTTTTAAACATTACAAACATACTGTTCTCAAATATAATTATCCTAATTGTGTTTTTTTTTTTTTCATTTAATGTATTTTTAAATCCTCTTGTTACATTTAACACTAGAACGGCAGAAAAATCTTACCTACTGGAACGACGGGAAGGGGTCATTTTGATCCCTTGATGAGAAACTACTGAAATAACAACAATAAAACAATTTTAAATGCCATACATTGGCCAAAATATGTAATTTTTGTATATTTCATAATTTATATTTAATTTATATTTAATATTTGCTTGATAATTTATTGAATTTTTAAAGTACTGTAAATAATGATGTAGGAATATGATAATAGGATGTATTGAATTTTTAAAGTACTGTAACCTACAGGGCGATCAAGTGGATCATACTACAGCTACTCAAGTAACTCATTCATTTGATATAAAAATTGATTGATTTCACAAATTAAAACTAATGCTAACTAAAATAAAACACAATTTATAAAATAATAATCTTTTTTCATCAATATTTCATATATATATTTTTTTTTCACACACACACACATATATATGTACTATATATATATTCAATATTTTCCAATATTTCAAAAACTAACAAATCTGGAATGTAGTTTTAAATCTAGTTTTTTTTTTTTTTTTTAGAAATATTTGTTATCTATTTAGGAAAAATCAAAAATTTTCAATTAATTTCTTCCAACCAAACAAAAGTAATCAATGGACAAAAGTGCTCAGGGGTCAAAATGACCCCTACTAGAGATCTGCACGGGCCGGGCCGGGCCTTACTTTTTTCCTGAAGAATAAGGCCGTGCCTTAAATTATTTTTTCCGTACAGAGCCGGGACTGGTTTCATTTTTCCTAGTTTTCACGCTTCAAAATTTTTAGTCCTGGTTTTGACCCGTATGAAAATCATTGTCTCGGTGTGCCTGGTCTGTTCGAAGGTTAGTAAAATAAGATCTGGCATAAAAATCTTTGCAAAACATGCATACATTTTTAAATCGCCATTATTTTATAATTAAACATTAAAATTTATTCTTTTTAAAGAATAGTAGATTTATACACTTATTAAAATATGGCTAAATTAAAATATAGTAAAACGTGTGAAAAAGAACCTGCTTATGACGGAATCCTGTCTTAAATTGAAAAATGTGTTGATCCATTAAAAATGAATATTCTAATACGTAAGAAAATAATATAATAATACATTTACACCTGATAAGAAGGCAAATTGTCTATAACTCATTTTTTTCTTCCCTATGCAATTCCATCTTAGAAGATTTTACTGTATAGCATTTTTTTTATTTTTAACACTTCAATAAATGGAATATGGATTAACAATATTGATGATAACTTAAACACATACATACAACAAATAGAGATTTATTAAAAAAATACACATTCCAGATTGCGGCACCTCTATAAAAATGTAGATTATCAACATGAAAAAAAAAAGGCTAAGATAGAAATGTTTGTTTAGATCTCCTCCTACAAGGCAAATTTTTAACCAAATCGACGTAAAAATTATGTTTTGTAGAAATTTACTCGGGCCGGGCTCGGGCCGAACTTTAAATTTTTGTATCGGGCCGGGCCGGGCCAAATTTTTTTTTATGGGTCGGGCCGGGCCCGGGCCTGGAAATTTCAGCCTGTGCAGACCTCTAACCCCTACAGCCGTTCTAGTGTTTAATATTTTTTTACATTTAAACTCACATCTTATGTTTATTATTGCTTTATTAAATGCCTCAGTTACATTTTATCTAAATGGCCTTAAAGATTTGAAATTCTAAAAAGATTTTTTTTTCTGTGCTTTTCAGTGTATGGAATTAGATTTATCAAGATGTTCCTCCACAGAGCATTTATATGAAACCATTGCAGATGTTGAAGCCCAAACTGTAAATAATATTAAAGAATCACCAGATGATTCTAGTACTGTATCTTTGAAAAGCGAACCAACACCTGAAAATGATTTGGACAGCGGGGAGTGGTCCACTGAAAGCACATCGCCAACATTTGACGAATCAACAGCCAAGGATAATCTTCGACCCAAGATGTCAGAATCTTCATATCAAAACAGATTTGCTGTTCAATTTGACAGTCAAGATACCGCAAAGCTTAATTTCATGAAGACAGTTTTAGGCAAAAAGGGACCTAATACAAAAAGACGGATGTCAAACTTTTTTGTGCCTTGGCTTGTAATGAATGAATGTAACACTGCTTCGACAAGAACTCACAAAACTGTCACTAAAAAGAAGAGTGGATGCTATCCAACAAAGACTAGTCCTCATAAAACTAAAAGGAGTCAGTCAACGCCTGCCAATTCACCTGAAACAAACAGATCATGTGATCATTCTTTTAATTCTGTTGGAAACCTAGATGTTTTGAAAAATAAGAGTCCCAAGTCAGGTATGTATATAATACAAATATTAAAATCTAGTAAAAAAAGGGACAAAAAACTGGCATCAGGGTTCAAAATTAGCACTAGTTACATTTTGCTATAAATTTCAGTTTGATGAGTGTATATACCTAGCTGTTATTTTTTATGTCTAACTTATTATTATTTTTTTTTTTTTTGCTTGTGAGATACAAATTTGCTTTTTTTGATAAAACATAGTCCCTTTTCTAATAAGGTAAACAGTACACACTGATCCATTCTATTTCTTATTAACCCTTTCGCTCCACGATGGAATAACTCTACAATGCATGTATCCACTAGTGCAGGAACAGCAAAATGATGGCATGTGTGCCATACGAGGCACTCAGAAGAATATTTTTGACATGGAATTAGATGAGGCCCTAAATCAAAATTGCACAAAATACACAAATTTAGACAAGCTGAGTTCGCCTAAATTCAGTTGGTTGGAAAGAAAAGAAACTGAAATGCAACTTAGTGTATTCCAATGCAGTACAATATCGGGCTATGATGTCATACACTCACACACAGTTTTTTTTTTTTTTAATTGGTTATAAAAAGGAAAAAAGGTGCCAAATTTAGGGAATTTTTTACTTTAATGGCAACCTAGCCCATTGTATTAAGTTATTCGTTTGGCGCGGTCTTGAAAATCGCACCAACTAAAAAGTCGCCAAACTTATGTTTATATGTTTGCGTGAGTGTAAAGCATCTATCTGTTCCCAATATTGGTTCAATAATAATAACAATAAAAATAGAAGATTTATAAACTATTGAAAATGAAAGATAACTAAATGTTATAAGCAAAAATGGCGATGACAAAATTATTACACCTTAGAATATAATTTCAAATGCTAAGAGCTGTGTAAAGAATCTGGCTTTTGCCATTTTGATAATCTTTCCTGTATTTTGGTTTTTAGCACAAAGTAAAATATTTTTTGAAAAAATTGCCACACAGATGTGAAAAGGTTTGCCATCCCTGCATTGGTGAATACACTGGGAGTGAGGGGTTTAGTAATCTGCTTAAACAAACTATTTCATTTCATAATGATTCTTCTTTTAAACTCAGATGAATATGAGAGTGGGTTTAATTATTTAATTAAAAGATAAACAAGGTTTTGTTACTTCATTTAGTCGTTGATTTGTTATTTAAGCTGTATGGATCAGCCTTATCTTGTTACAATACTAGCCCTGCAATTCATTTAAAGTAGACACATATAGAATACAATAGAACAAGGCACACTTTAAATAAACAAATCATTATACATTTAAAAAAAATGAATTTTAAGATGTTTTTGTTTATACCTTGTTATATTATCTGTTAATATGCATACAAATAAGCAAAACAAAAATTTCAAAAGGCACTTAAGTAGAATATTTTGGCAACTAAGAAAAGTTTATTAGGTGCCATTGATGCCGGATTTTTTTCTTCTTAGTTTCTAATATTGACTGGCATCATATATTAAAATAGAAAACTTTCTTAAAGAAAGTCATAAAAATGTTTAAAAGAAATTTCATTTTAGTATTAAAAATATTAAAACAAATTTGTTTTGAATCGTATAAAATTGATCTTTCCATCAAGGGCACAGTTGCACGTGATTAGAAGACAAACACGTATTGGCCTGTTTCCTCTGCCATTGTGTGTTTGCTATCAAACCATGTGAGTCTTTGCATCTGAGGAAGGATCAGTTTTGTATGATCTGAAATGAATTTGCAGTGTTTCTTTTTATTTTTTAACAAAATTTTCTACTGAAATGCTTTAGCTGCATCATTGTCAAACTATTCTAACTTCTGAGGAGTTTCTATTCTGGGAATATTTGAAAGGAAATACTCAAAATTAAGATTATAGTTTTCATGTTTATAAAAATTAAAAAGGTATTGATTATTTATGTTTAGTTAAGCTTTTTATTGTTTATTCAATTAATTTTCATTATGTTTAAAAACAAGCCGTTAAATGATTAATTAACCCTTTTTATCTGATTTTTATGCAGTTTTTTTTTCTCTAAAAATTTGATTATAACATTTAAATCAGATTAGAGAAGCATTTAAAAAATACCAATTGACATCACAAAAAATATATTTTACATAAAAAAAAAATCATTGCAATTTTCTATTCTTACATTCAGTCTATTTTGTACATTTATGCAAACAGGGTCCATTGTTATAACTTCCTATCCCAGTGACAGAACTATCTTCAAATGTCTGCAACGCTAATAATGTTTTCAAAAATAGTCTGCAATATGCAATATATCACACAAAATTCGCATTTTTTCCGCGATCCTCCGACGAAATTTGCCGTTTTTTCGAGATACTTCGACGAAATTTGTCGTTTTTTCGCGATCTGTCGGCAGAATTCTCAGTTTTTTCGCGATCCGACGACGAAATTTGACATTTCTTCGACGAAATTGACCGTTTTTTCGTGATCCTTCGACGAAATTAACAGTTTTTTCCACGATCCTTTGACGAAGTTGGCATTTTAGACGTAGCCCTTCGTCAAAATTCGCATTTTTTCGCGATCCTTCAACGAAACAGATTTTTTTTGGCGGCCTTTTGAAAAAAATTCATGTTTTTCATGGCCTTTTGACTAAATTTGCGTCTTTTTTCGCGATCTGTCAACGAAATTAGCCATTTTTCGCGATCTTTAAATGAATTTCGCATTTTTTTCGCGATCCTTCGACGAAGTTTGCCGTTTTTTTGCGTAATTTATGCGCTATAGCGCTGTATGTTTTTAGTTTGCAGGTGCCCTAAAAAGTCTGTGACGCCCGTCGCAGCGTCACGTACATTTTGCCACGAGGCTTCCTATATTCTAAGTTTACTTAAAATAAATAAATAAATAAATAAATAAATAAGAGTGATAAATCTCAGAAAATCTTCTCCGCTGAATTTTGAGCAGTATGGCTGTAAAAGATTAACATTTTTTGGTATTTTTGAGAAATATCAAGACATATCTCATTTGAAAAATTTTAAAGTATCCTTCTTTGCCTGTATATCAAAGTTTGCCTTTGATTGTTGGTGTACAGAAAAATACAGTTGATCGTATTCTACAAGCAAATTATGTGCACAGGATATTAAGTTTAAATATGATAAAAAAACTAGTGCTCTGTACTTGATGTGATATTGTGGGGTGGATGAATAGGTGGAGGAGTGTAATTTGTAGCCTGCCAAACCATAAATGATCTACAGTGGGAAATTTTACTTACCAGACCTTTCACTTGCAATTACCACCTATTTAGCTCTTTGTAAAGCAGTAATTTCAGACTGAAGATAAGGGGGGGGGGGGGAGTGTATTATTAGCTCCTGAAACCAGGAGAAAAGTACAAACATTACCCGCTCTATTTAAATTGTTTGGCAGAAAAAATATCCAAGAAAAGAGACCTTATACTATACTTGATATGAGTGGTGATATTAGCATTGTCAGCAATATTGCAGCCCAACAGTAGGAACGAAAGAACATAGAAGTTCTGTGGCTTGCCAAACCATAAACAATCTGCAATGAGAAATTTTACCACATCTGGAACGCTCACCACACATTTTACCTTGTGATTATCGCCTCTAGCTCTTTACAAAACAGCTTAGCAAAGCAGCAATTTCAGGCTAAAGATAAGGTGTGAAACACAATCGATGAATTAATAGCATTGAAATACCAAGCCTTTTTTCACCATGGAATTTAGGAATTGTCTGAATGTTGGCAAAGGGTACCATATTGATTGTGGTTTGTGTTTTATTTTATTTTTATAATTAAAACGAAACTGTTAAAAGCGAGTAGAATTTTTTTTTACATCTAATATTTTTGTGTATCCTTTTGGCTTTTGACTAAATATCATTATTGCTTCTTTTTTTCTCTGTTGTTAAAGGTTTTTTTTTTTATTTAATAAGTGTAAAAGTATTTTTCTTTGACATTGCATTTCAAGTCTCTCCAACAACAATCAATTGTGTAATAACTTTTGTTTAGGAACTTTTCATATTTACTACCTATTTTCTTTTTTATAATTTTAAATTATCTTTAAATTTAAGGCTCCTCATCAGTCAGACCGCAAATTCTTCCCTCTAATGTTAAACCTATGGTCTTGGAAAGCATCTGTATTTTTCAAATTTCTACTTTGAAAATTAAAATTTTTACCTTCTTTTTGAAGGATGTTCCTTTCTTTTTTATTTGACAAAATGTTTCTAAAATATATACTTAATTTTATAATGTTAAAATTAAGTGAAGTAGATGAGTTGTAAATCATATTTTAACACTTGAAATAAAACTAACTATGTATTTTAGAAATATTTTGTCAAATCAAAAAGAAAGAAACCGTCTTCAAGAAGAAAATACAGAAAAAAGAAGGTAAAAATTTAAATTATCCAAGGACAAATTTGAAAAATACAGATGCATTTCAAGCCCATAGGGGGTTTTGCAGTCTGACTGATAACAAGCCTGTATTTCTTTTGCATCTTTTAATGATAATAATGTGGTTCCTTTGAAATATGAGCTCCTCCCGTACTTTTATTATTATTATTATTATTTTTTTAGCATGAAATAGAAAATATTCATTGTAAATAAATAAATAAACTTATAATACATTTCATATATTGCAGTAGCCATTTGTTGTAAATGTTTTTCTTCTATTTCAGAAGGTAGCAATGTGAAACCTGATACATTGGGTATACCTGTTGATGCTTCATCTAGGTACTTTTCCTTTATAATTATTATATAATTAATCTTTATTGTGCAATCCTGCTTTATTACCCACTTTCAATTGAAATACCATAGAATGTCAAAATTATGCATAACTTGGCAACAGAGATTGCATGAATTTCAGAATTTGGTAGATTTTGGACAACAAAAGAAACAAATCATTGCATTTAAGCTAAATAAATTAAATAGAGATAAAAAAAAAAAAAGAAAACACATAATAGCCGCCTTTGACTGCTCTATTTACAAATAAGAATAATAAACAAAATAGAAATAGATACACATAAAACTTATAAAAGATGAAAAAGTTTATAATGCCATACTTTAAAATTACATGTTCATTTATTATTTTTTAAAGAAACTCTAGCTTTAGAATTTATCAAACTGTATGAAATCCACTAAATCTCCAATACGTACTTTTAAAAAAAATTTGCAATTTTATAATTTTTATTTATTTTTGACTAGCTGACTCAGTTAGATATATTGTTAAGATATATTTGCACCTGAGTTCACATGAGTACTGCTCTGTTTTTTTATTTTTACTGAATGATTAAATGTCAGCCGCAGCCCACCAGAGCTTACAATTTATAAATAAACACCGGAGCATCAATGTATTTTGTTGATTGATTAAAAAAAAAAAAAAAAAATCATTGTTGAGTAAGATTTTCTGAAAATTCCATTTATAAATATTTTTGCTATTGGTTCATCATTAATTTTATTATACACCTATGCATAGCTGCCAACCATTTTTTCTTACCGCTACTTAATAATACTAATATTCATCTTATTAATCTCAGAATTCTGCAATTAAATAAGGCAAAGATTGCTATTCTAAAATAGTTATAACAAAAAATCAGAATAGTTGGAAGCTATGTATGTGCATACAGATATTTCAATTTTTTTTTCTTTTGGCTAAAGAAAATAATGCTTTAAATTTTGCCAGTGATGTATCAAATACAAATATGAAGATGGAGAGTACCAGTAGGAGGGGTGATATGCTGCGGGTGTTAGTACTGTGAAATATTAGGGCTCATGTACTTTTTTGTAAGAAATTAAACCCTGCTGCTGAAAAACAACAATAACAACAACAAATCAACAATTGTGAAAGTATATTAAAATATGCAAGTTTAAAATAAGTTAAAAATCACTGTTTAGCCCTTTAAGCATTTTGTCTGTATTTTTCCGTTTCCACAAAACAACTTAATTCGGCTGTAGACAAAAATATTTTTAACAGAATTGTATTTTAAGATATATGTACCGTAAACGAATATGAAGTGTATTTTAGAAACAAACTGTGAAAGAAAATTTAAATTAACATTAGTTTTACAAGCATTTTTATAAAAATGCAGGAGAACCCTCAGATGCTCAGAGGGTTAAATGATTCTGAAGTTTGTGCACAAATATTTTGAGACAAACAAATGCATCTATTGCTTATATATTCTGAGAAAATATTCGCTAACTTTTTTTTATTATTAATTTAATTTTAAGTATAATTTCCTAAGCAGTTGTTTAGAAATAATGTGGTACATTTGTTTTTAAAAATCATAGGACATCTGTGGCTTCTTCAGCTTATATGCGAGTCGATGAAGTCCAGACACCTGACTCGATTAAAGAGAGCTGTGTAGTTTCTGCTGATGGTCCTCCTATGGAAGTGAGTGTGGAGCGTATTTGCAGAATTTCAGCCGATGGCAATAGTGAACATAGTTACATTATTTTTCAGCCAGTTAAAGAAGAGGTAACAAATAAATATGATCTAATACAACTTTAGCTCTTTCAAATTCATATTTTTTACTGTTTTAACTAACAAATAAGTGCATTATTCCCATTTTGTTTGTTTATTATCTTATCAAGAGTAATATAAAAAACAATAATTTGTATTGTTACAAATATTTCAATTCTTTTATGTACAAGTGCACTCAAGTCTCACAGTTGGATTGGTACATTACTGGAAAGCGCTAAGCGGAAAGCCGTTTAGCAGATATCAGTGGCCTGCCACTTTAGGCACACTAGGGGTCTTTGTCCTTTACTGTCTTTTTACTGGTGTTGAACCATTTAGAATGTCTTTGCTAGTACAGGGGATGTTTCTGTTTATGGGGTGTTAACTGGAAAGTCCTCATACATTCATAATTAAATATATAAAACTACGTTGAGAAAATTTAAATATAAAATTACACATTAATGTTAATACAGTAAAATCTCCATAACGGACACTCCCGAATAGCGGACACCTCTATTTAACGGACACTTTTCAAATCCCCACTCCCAAAATCTAAAGTTTTGTATGTTTAACCTCTGAATAGCGGACAGTAGTTTTAGCGATCGAGGATGAAAAATAATTTTTTAACGAGATAGAAAATAGAAAAAAAAGTAAAAAGCCTCAAAATTTATCAGTGCAATGTATTACAAATTTTGTGACTACAGATAAATGTAGGGGGTGGTCTCAGGAAAATCCTCAGTGGCATGAGGAATCCTCCAATATCGTATATATTTTGTATCGATTATTGTTTGATTCTTCATATTTAATTGACATACATTATTCAAAGCTTCAAAATATATTAAAACCATTTTTATCGTCTTCTGAATATATTGAGTTCTACATATTCTGAATTTAGTGTCTTGTTTGTGATTAAAACTTCGAGAATGATCTCAAAATGAAAACGATTAACTTTAAAAGAAAAATTTTAAATCGTAAGTGTAAGTGAATCTCAAAAACAGAAATTGAGTTTCCGGATATTTGCTGAATGTTTTAAAATAGGTAAAACAACAGTGGGAGAGATTTTACGAAATAAAGAAGAAATAAGGAAGTTGTGGATTACTAACTCTAACGAGAACACCAAAAATGTGTAATTGGGGTATACTGATTCCATTGAAATTGATTCTATAATTCTGAATTGGATTACTTCACTTCGTTCAAAAAAATTCCTATCAGTGGGCCTTTGATTCAGGAAAAGGCTTTAGAAGTCGCAAAAGAACTCGGATTACATGATTTTAAGGCTTTGGGTAAATGGCTGGAAAAGTTCCGGTCTCGACATAACATCTATTTCAAAACAATATGTAGAAAAGTAAAATCTGTAGCTCTGAAAAAAGTGGAGGATTGGCATGAATGACTGCAATCAATTTGTGAAGGTTATGAGAGAAACATTTATAAAGCCAAGAAAAGCGGACTCTTTTTCAGCATTTTTTAGAATAAGACTTTGTGCTTTAAAAAGGATGGCTGTATCGGCAAAAAAAATTACAAAAGAGCAAATCGCTTTTATTATATTGCAATTTATTAGGGGAATTTTAAGTACCTCTTATAATTAAAAAATCTCTGAAATCCATGTGTTTTTCAAAGAACATCCAATTTAATAAATTTGGTGTTATGTGGAGAGCTAATAAAAAAGCGTGGATAACCAGTTTTTTAGTGATTAAATGGTTAACTTCCTTTGATAATAGTATGAAAAAACAAAGAAAAGTTCTCTTGTTTTTGGACAGTGCAACTTCTCATCCAAAACATTTGAAAATGGATAATGTTAAAACTGTGTTTCCTCTCCCCCGCCCAAACACAACTTCCGTATGCCAGCCCCTTGATCAAGGCGTTATACACAATTGTAAATCCTGGTAGATAAAGCTTTTATTAAGCCACATTCTTTCGAAGTTAGATTCTATGAATACAGTTGAGAACAGCCTAAAATTAGTTAATGTTCCCGATGCTCTCGAATTCTGATTTCTTCAGCTGTAAAAAACATATAAGCGGGATGCGTACGACGTCTCAGAAAAGCAGGCTTTATATTAAAAGAAAATTAAACACTTATTTCCGATAGAAATGAAGAACTATCGCAATAAGTGAATTAATGAAATGTATCAGGATGGAAGGAATGCCGAAATGTCCATCAACATTGATGATGACCTACTGAAGAAGACTCACTTGACGCAGGCGATTATATTCCTTCAGAATCTTCGACAAAAGCTGACTCTATTAGTGATATGAATCAGATACTGAAACCAGGGGATGTTTCCTGCAATATCAAGACTTTCCAAGAAGTGGCAAAATACAGTTAGCAGATACACATTTTTTTTTTCTTTTTTTGAAAAAAAAAAGATGATTTAGAAGGATTAAAACTACTGATAGCATTAAAACGCCACATAGAAAAACTAACTACATGTAATCGCAAGCAAAAGCAAACTTTTGTAACAGATTTTTTTCGTAAGAATGTAATAAACAGCGAGAAAATGTATGTACAATTTCATTTCAGTTTTATTGCTTAAAAATTTTACTTTAATTTCTGATTAATCATATAACAGAAGTTCTCGGACATATAAAAGCCAATTAATGAAATGTTAAGCATTTCTTAGCGATTTTATGAATCTCTGAAGTTTTCCCAATAACGGACACCTCCGAATAGCAAACAATTTCTGCGCTCCCGAGGTGTCCATTATTTAGAGGTTTTATTGTATTATAAAATTATCTTTGGCTATGCTGCAATTTTTCTTTTTCTATTTATTTATTTTTAGCAAAAATATTACTGACCTATTTTTGCAAAATTTAAAAAAAAATTAATGTGTTTTAAACATTATTGTTTTACCATGTTCATTGAGAAATCTGTCTATTAAACTAATATTAATGAGATTATCACTTTTTTTTTTCCAGGAGGTTCCTTTGTACCAATTTTATGAAAGAAATGTTAAAGAGCGGGTATCCTTTTGTTGTAGTCCCAACAGTTTGTCACCTGTTTTTGGAGCATCTTCCATTGAGGCTGGGAATAGTTCAGATTTCGGAGTGAAACCTCAGCTGTCAGTTGTGGAGCAACTGAGTCCAGACACTCAAGACATGAAAATGTTATGGTGTGAGCTACCTGAGGTATATCGAATTTATTGACTAGCTATCGTATTGCTAAACTTTCATAATTAATATGTTTGTTTTGAATGTTTAACAAACTATAAATGAGAAAAATAATGTTTGGATTTATGCATTAAGTGCAGACATATTATAAACAGTGATAAATTCAGGTGTGGCTGGAGGTGATATTTGCCCTCAGAAGATTTGGGATTTTATTCTAATTAATTGCCTAAAACTGCAATTTCCATCCTCCTCTGGGCTTTCTCTGAAAACTAAAATCCCCCCCCCCCTTCCACTTCCCAGATAAAAATAATGTCTGAATTCAATACTGATATAGATATATAAAGCTTTAGCATTAAATGGTTTTGTACCATGTTATTCACATTTAACAAAAGTAAAATAAATAAATAAACAATGTTAATATTGCATGATCTTAACATTGTCAGATGTATTTTTGATTTTCATTTACATATCTGTCTTTACACTTATTTATAAAAATACTCAGGTTGTGATAAAATTTGAAGTTATTCAAATAAGTCTGTTAGATGTTTAAATTGGTTATTATAACATTTAGTGCTTTTTACAAGGACATTTAATACTTTGAATACTTTATTAACTAAAACACATTTTTTTTAATGCAACAATTCAATTGAATTTTAGATGTTATACAAGTAGATTAGAGCTGAAACTAGTTTTTTTTTTTTTTTCACAATGACAAACATGGGTTTTGGTGCCCCTTCTGCCCCCCTCCTTTGCAAAGTAAATTTACAAAGAGTTTTATCATATTTCTAATAACTGACTTATTTTAAACTAAAAAATATTTAATAATAAAATACATAATAGTGAACTATGTAATCAACTTTGTCAAATATTTATTCAATAAAACTCGTGAAACCGGATTTGAAAGGAACAGGAAAAAATTCCACTTTATGCAGATTTCCGTCTTAGCATGTATTCTTGTTGATATTCTTTCTGTTGAGACCATGTATTTTTTTCATTCAAGATAGGATTCCATTATAGACAGAATTAATTTTCCTTTATTTTACTCCAGTTATAATATTACATTGCAAATGAGGCATTTAAAGTCTTAGTGATATAAGTCAAAATGTCATAAGAACTGAAAAATCAGGATTTATATAGGTATAACAATGAATTTCAATACCGTAAAATATCTTTGTGTGCTATCTACAGCCAGTTGCATGGAACTATCATTTATATCGCTTTTTTAAAAGGCTGACATGTCTAGATGTTTCCTGAATCTAACGCTAATTTTCAAAATTATAAGCACAGATGTACGCACCACATTGGCACGATCCCCCGCACCAATTTGGCGAAAACTTTGTTTTTGAGTATTAGTTGCAAATAGCATGCAATAATAGCATGTGATTTTTTTATTTCAATATAAAAAATAAAATAACGTAATAAATGAAATAGCTTCTATTATTTTTTAAAAGGAAATAAAAATAAATAAATGATAGTTTGATATAAATAAATATTGAAATACATAATAAAAATAATTTATAGAATTAAAATAAAAAATAAAAGTAAATAAATAACAATATAAACAAAATAACCGGGTTACCATGTGAGGCATAAAATTGCCATTTTGTTGCGATCGCGTCAATGTGGTGCGTATATGACATCTGTGCCAAAAAAACTATTAAATTTTTATTAAGTATTTTATTTTCTGAATTTTCCACCCCTTAGTGTCTGGACAGTTGGTCTAACTCGCTCCCTCTATGGCTGAATCTGGATGTAAAAAATGCAATTGTAGTAAAAAAAATATTTTTTAAATTGCATATTTTCCATTTTCCACCCTTTAGTGTTTAGTGTCCTGGACAGCTGCAGTTTTTCTTTTAGATTTTCCAGCTGCAAAAAAATTCACCAAATTTGATACATATTTTTTGTATAAAACGACAAACCAAATCTTCATTTGATGCCTCTTCCACCTTCGGTTCTGTTGCCGGGTCACATGCCCACTCTTAGTTTCAACCCTGAAGTAGACCCTTGATAATTCACTGCTGAAAATAAATACTGCATTAATTTTGCTTAATAATGCAAAAATATATTATTCTCTGCAGGGGAAAATGTAGTTATACATTTTCTTACTGTGGTGAATTTTAAAAAAAGATGTTCAGGTAAACAAAATAATAATAATAATAATAATAATAATATTGTTTTGTCCTCTAGTAGATTAATTGTTGGAAGTTTGTGTGCTGAATATTGGAAATTTATAGATTAAACATTGGAAAATGTCTCATGATCTATCTATAATGCATGATTTTATTTTCCTGTTTTCAGTTCACATCAATGTATATATTTGATTATAAAATCTAGAAAAAAAATTCTACAAGTTTTATTAATTTATTAGCAAAATGTTTAATTAATTTTAACTATTTTAATTTAAAAAATCACCGTTGTGTTTCAATATTTTTTATAATGATAACTTTAAATTTTCAGGTTAAAGATAGTGGCATTTTGGAACGGATTTCTGCTCAGGAGTTAAAACTACAAGAAGCCGCCTTTGAATTCATTCAGTCTCAAGCATCTTTCATACGAAGCTTGAAAGTCTTGTATGAAAATTTCATTCAAATGCCTGAATTCTCAGATCCCGAGTCTTCCAGTTGTGTACTGAGCAAACATGAGCATGATGTCCTCTTCTCCGACATTGTTAGAGTCAAAGAAGTAGGAGAAATGTAAGTTAATTTTTTTGTTAGAAGCTTTTGATCACATGAGACTAATCGATAATGCACATGATAGATTTATTAGATGATTCATCGATATCAGTTTTCCTTTCCCCAATAGCAAAATTCCATGTTAATCTAGAGGAAAACTTAAGTGACTACCAATTACCTAATATAATTATCAAAATACAGTTTTCATCATCAGAAAGTAGATGTCCGAGCTGGTGTAATGCGTTTTTATTTTTACATGTCTCCTTGAATTTTAAATATTTTATGAAATCATGTAAACTTTGAAATTTTGGCTTGTAGAAAATTTTCAAATTTTATCTCCTCTTTAAAAACACCATATTTACTTATGTATGTACCATCCTCATATAACACATGCACCTCCTGAATTTTAATATCTTATTTGAAAATAAAAGAAAAAGTTCCAATAAAAAATAGGAGAAAAAAAATCAGAAAGATTTTCTTCTATTAAAATTTAACAATTTTATTTAATAGTACACAATATATACAAAATATCATTTTATGATTATTTATATTGTAATACAAAATAGTTGTTCAATGATCATTTATGCAGAGACCAATGATAATGTATAAGATGAGAAGCTCCAGAGATAAACCTTAAGTTCAGTGTTATCAACTATTAGAAAAAATACAAATAATATTTCTAAAAATTAAATTTATGTTTTGTACTCATATTAATTTTCAGCTTTGCTCTCACTTTCTCCTACGTCAGTCTTCAAATATCAAATACTTGTGTATCACGTGCAACCCTGATTCATAAACAGATTTTGTGTCTAAAAATCATACAGCATACACGAGTAAATATGGTATTTAAAATTTAAGGATACATTTTTTAAAGATGCACTACATTGGTATCAAACAGCTACTACTTTCTGGTGTTAAAAACCATATTTCAATAAGTGTATTAGGTAATGAGTAATCACCTAATTAAATATTCTCATAAGTTAACAAGGACTTTTCACTAACGTGGAGGAACAGTGAAGCATTCCCTTAAATAATCCATAATTGTCTTTTAACTAAACTAGGGCATCCAACCCGGGTTTCCCAGGATAGCGAATGTATGTGAAAATATATATATTTTTTTTAATTGAAAACTCTAATCAATTTTTAGCACTTTCCAACCTAGTTGAAAAGTGCTTATGACTTCGGTTTGTCTGGCCGTATGGCCGTCTGTCCGTGCTCTAACTCCCGTAAATATGCTCGGATTGCTCTGCAATTTTTATATGTTATTGTCGTTATCTATGGCACGTTCCCTATTTCAACTGAAGTGTGTAGCACTTATAGTTTTCTTACAGGGACACTCAAAAGAATTCCATTACATTGCGGTCTATGGGGAAAAATCATTTGCAGTTTATTTTAAAAATGTTTCACTATTGTAAACGCATTGAAATTTATATAGATCACTAAGATGCATTAGAAGAAGCTTAATATGGAATAGTAGGTGTATAGCACTTAGAGTTACTTTACAGGGACAGTCAAAATAATTCCGTTACATTACGTCTATGGAGAAAAATCGTCTGCGGCTTATTTAAATAATGTTCCACTATTTTAAACGCATTGAAGTTTATATATATTACTAAGGTGCATTACAAGAGGCTTACTACAGAATAGTGTGTGTATAGCAGTCATCGTTCATTTACAGGGACACACAAAAGAATTCTCTACTGTCTGTTAACAATAATTCCTGGAAGTGCGTTTTCAGTTACTGAACGCGATTTTAATCTTAACTAGCTTTTTGTCTATTACGTGGTGTGTATAAATTCTGTAGATCCTATACAGGGCAGCACAAAAGTTCGCGAACACATTTCCGTTTATTGACAGAAACTTCAGAAGGAGAATTTAAACTGTGCTACGCGTTTCCTAACTAAACTGAAATTTAGCATCGTATGTATATATACAAATCTATAGATCCTATACAGGGCTACATAAAAGTATTCGGATATTTTTCCGAATATTGTATATATTGAAAATTCCTGAAATTACGTTTTTAAATATGTTATGCGTTTTCCAAATTGTTTACTTAGATGTCATCTTTCAGCTTATTAAACGGTAATGATTTGTAAAATTATTTTAGAAGCGTTGGAAAGTGCTACATAATCTATGCTTGACGCATGATTTTTCGTTCTTGTTTACATTGAATATTGTTTTTAGATTGCCTCCTAACATTACCAAAGAGCATTTTTGTATGAAATATGTCAATTATATATTCAAATAAAGTTTTGAAATTTATTAAAAGTGGTAATATCGTATAAAAATTTCGTTATCTGCAGCAGTTTTTTTTTATTCTGATATTTCAGCAGTTTTAAGCGTTTATTTCGATTACATGTCTGTTACATTTGTGTTTTACTTATACTACTTTATTTGTTGCTTAATGAAGTTTTAATTTCTTTATTGAATATTAGCTGGAAACAAATGCTGAGCTTTTTATATTGTTTAACGTGCAAACGGATTAATATTTTGTAATCGTCTGCAAGTGATAGAGATAGATTTTTTTTAAAAAATCATGCTTGAAATTTAATTTAATTGCTATATAATAAATGAGTCAGTTGCGATACAGTTTTCAAACAAATTGCATTTGAAAGTAGATTTTTTTCCCCTATATAACGGTGTAAAAATTAAAAATGTGCGATGTTTAGAAATTAAAAAAATTTTAGTAGTAAAAATCGAAATTTCATCATCAAATATAGCCATTTGCAAAATGACGCCAGCGTTACGCATGGACACGTTTCTCCTTTATAGTATAGATAATATTTTTCTTTATTGGCTGTAATAAAAAAAAATTTTGTAAGCTGTTTTTCTTTAAAAAAAAGAAAAATATATATCTTTTCATCATAAAATTATTAACATCTCTTTTAATCAATTTCCCTTTTATTTGCTTTAAAACTTTTGATTATTTTATAAAAATATATTTTAAAATTTATTATGATTTCAGATAGGGATGTAACGAACAGTGATTTGGCTGAATAGCCGAATACCGAATATTTGGCCAAGTTTTAGGCCGAATACTGACGTTAAAAAAAAAAATATATATATTTTAACTGTTTATTTATTTACTTTTTTCAATTTTAACATCAAAAATTAAATTAAGAACTAATTGAAATTAATTTTTTTGTTTGAATGTTCAAAAATCATAACAGCTGAATGTATACAAGCACAGTATATAGTGAACATTTGTTTTCTGAAGCTGGTAATATATATGAAACCAAACAAAACGGACTTCTTCCTGAAAATGCTGAAAAGTTATTATTTTTGCATCACAATTTCAAGCTTTACAGTGATAAATAATTTTGTTACCCCTGTATGTTATTTTGAAGTAACTCATTAAATGCATAGTATAGCATTCAGTATAGGTAATAGTTTTTTCTTTTCAATGTATCAAACTCATTAGCTCGTTTAATCAACATCTAATGTTTAATTTTTAATTAGTAAAGTAATTATATAGTCATATATTTATTCTATTTTTTTTTATTTAAAACTAAAACTAAAAACTAGAAAATTGATTTAATTTGTGAAAGATTAAGCATTTTTACAAGACAGTAAAATATTTGTTTTTAATATTTATGAATTTTATTGTTTAAGAAACTTATCATCATTATAAATCAGATTAAAAAAATAGATATAAAGTTAATATTGTTAAATTCACTGATGAGATTTAAACTTTAAATGCAGTATATATTTTGCATTTTAATGTAAAAGAAATTAATGTTGCAATATTTACTTAAATTCACATGATGCCTAAATACACAGCAAGAAAAATATTTTTATTTATGTAATATCACTATATACAGTTATTTATAAGTTGTCATGAAGCTTTAAAATTGAGTAAGTATTAGGATTTCTTTTTTTTATAATAATTAAGGTATTTAGATATAATTTTTTAATATTGTTTGTTAAAAATATTTAAAATCACATTTTGTTTTGATTTTTTGGAACTTATTTAACCAAATAGCTTAGAATATTCAGCCAAATATGCAAGTATTCGGCAAAATATCTAATTATATTCGGCCGAATATCTGTTCAATATTCGGCAAAAGGGCCGAACAGTGGCCGAATATTCGTTACATCCCTAATTTCAGATGTGTTATATAAATTTTTAAAATGTAATGATTTTAAATTTAAATCAACATATATTTATATATATATATATATATATATAATCTTCAGTAGTGGTTTATTTTGCATTCATACTAAATTTAAAGCATTACTGTTACTGTAAATTGAAGTTATTTTTTATTAGTATAACTACCTGACCCACCCGGTGTTGCTGGGCCTGTGATAATAACCTTAAATAAACTCGAAATTTTTATTATTTTATATCTTTAACCTGATTTTGTATGAATCTATATTTTTAATGACAAAATCGCGAAAAAAAACACTGATAATTAATGATAAAAGTGCTTGTAAGAAAACATTTTCGTCTTTTTTCACGTAGGGTCGTTTCATATTAAAAAAAAAAAAGTTTTTGTTGTCCAAACTCTCTGAAATTTTTAATGGTTATAAATATAATGGTTTTACAGCCAATGTAAAAATTATGTCAGAAATATTGTTATCTAGTTGTAAAATAAAAATGTTTTCTTCTTGTTTTTTTTGGTTTTCGCGTTGAGTCTGTTAACATAACCTCCCCCCCCCCCCCCCAAAAAAAAAAAAAAAAACATAGTTTTCATCATTTGAACTTTTTGAAATTTTAGTAGTTTATAAATATAACTGTTTACAAGTTCTCTAAAATTGTGTGAAAATATATGCATATTAAATAGTAAAAATGTTACCCAAAGCCAAGTGTGGCCGCAGAAAAATACCCCGATATTATACGTTTTTGTCAAAAATTTCTCAGATTTTAAGTTTTAAAATATTTATTGGCATCAGAATGTTTAAAAATTATTGTAGGTGATGTAAATCTGGTCTACCGAGATGCTGTAAAAAGATTTTGTCAAAATATGGACGTTTAGTTACTTTTAGCATAAGAAAAAAAAAATCGTCTCGAGGGTGCAAAATGACCTGCCTTTGACAATGTTTGTGAAAGAGTTAAAATTCATATTTTTTAAAACCAATTATACTGTCAATCAGAAGAAGGTTTCAACTTTAAGAGCATATTTTTTATTTGTCTGTATCTCTAAAATTACGCCCTTGAGACTCATTGTCAGAAAAGAAAAAACATTGACCTGGAGAAACAACCCTTTTTCAAAATGTTTTTCAAAGGGTTAACATCAGTTTTTTTTGGGTTTTTGTTCCGAAATGAATGTGGTATTTGAGACGAAAGAGTGTGATCTTTAAGAATATGTTTTCATTTTTAAATAAATCAAATGGTTTCCCATGTTAATCTATGAGGAAATATAAACTGTTAATTACTTATTGCCTAGTATAATTATCAAAATACGGTTTTCACCATCAAAAAGTAGACAACAGATGCAGGCATAGTCTATTTTTAAAAATTGGTTTGTTAAATTTTAAATATTTTAAAGAATTTTTGTTTGTTCCATTTTTAAAAATAACTTACAGTTTAGGAAAATAATCAGTGAAAATCCACTATCTCAGCAACTGGCAGCTACTTTTTAATGGCGAAAACCATATTTAGATAATCACATTAGGTAATGAGTTATCACATGTTTAAATTTCCCCACTGGTTAACATGGGATTTCATAATTAGCCACCAGGTGAAAACCTCTATCGGTGAAGCCTCCCTTTAATGACTTTAAACTTAATATTATGTTGTCTATACTCCCACTTTCATTAATAATACATTATTGCAATTTTATTGTGCTTTTCAGTTTGTTAGGAGAACTAACTGCACGTTGGAGTGATGGAATTCTCATTCCAGATATCTGTGATATAATTCATCGCCATGCAACATTGCCATCATTCTCTGTGTACATCAGATACTGCTCAAACAGAGTCTATCAAGAACGCACATTGAAGGAATTAAAGTAAGCAATGTTATCCCTAAATATTTAGATAATCCATTATATTGATGTTCCTCACTGATTCCTTTAATAAATTAATACAGCAGAACCTTGATTTTTGTTTTTCACATTCATATTTTCACACAGTTTACTTTTCCAGCTATTTATCTTTTGTTCCTTTAGTTCCTTTCCTATGCTTAAGCAGCCATGGTGCCCTAAGCGCCATAGATAGATATTTTTTTTCAACATCCTCACAAATGATCACTTCTAAAAAACTAGTTAAGTATTAATAAAATATTTTGCATATTTTCTGCCTCTTAGTTCTTAGTGCTGTAATCAGTCACCTCACTTTAAATTGCATGAATGTGTATCATTTATATTTTGCTTTAAAAAAAAAAAAAAAAACCTAAATAAAATTTTCTTGGAAAAAAAAAAAGATAAATAATGGTAACTTTTATGATATGAAATTTCTGATTTTTTTAAATTTTGAACAATATTTAATTTTTTTTTAAACTAATGTAGACCAATCTAATTTTTTCAACGCTGTAATGTAACTTCATAGACCTGTGGAATTTTTCGAGTCATTTTAAGAGATTATCCTACATATCATGTAAGCTTAGAACAAGGATAAACAGGGGTTTACCAAATATTTGTGCTATCTGGGATTGAGTTATTGATCATTATTGTTATTTTAAAATCAAAATTAGACCTTTTATCAAAGACATTTTTGTTCTTATAACATAAATAATCATAATAAAAATTTGACTTTGCTCAAATCTGTATGGAATTCACATTTAATAATAAAAAAAAAAGATAATGTTCATGAGGCACTTACCTCATGAAATTATTTTCATATTTTTATAAATTATTTTAATTTCTGTTATAATTAAGTCTTTCTTCTGTTAATGCTCTTCCTTTTAAACAAAAATGAATTACTTTTTAAGATAAATTTTGTTTCTTGTATGTCAGATTTTTAATTTTTATTTAGAAAATTGGGAACTGAGGTATCAGAATTACAATAAATTCATAATTGTTAAAGTTTTAAGTTTGAAACAATGTGACTAGGTGATTTTTTTTTTTTTTAAAGGGAAAGAGACAGAATTTTTTACGTAATAAATTATTCAAATTTTAAACTTGTAACTTAAATATAATCACTTTATTATTGTGCATTTATATTTTAAACCAAATCTTCTTAATTGCTTGCAATGCAATAAACTAATTTGGATTTAATAGATTTTGAAAAATTTGCTAGAGTTTTAAAATATTTCTAATAGAAATGACTAAAGGCTGTTGTTAAAAAATTCATTTTATCTTGAAAATACAGTGAAATCTATATATCTCAAACTTGAAGGGAACTACAGAAAATTCAAGATATCAAAAATTCAGGATATCGAAAAATATTATATTTTTAGCATTTTAGTCTGTGTTGGTATTTTATGAAATTTAGAGTTTTTTTTTTAGGCACTTACCTCAAGAACAGAAGAACAATAAGATCCATTTATTATGAAAATATCTACAAACATTTAAAGAATCTATTACTGTATGTTTTTCATGTTCAATAACAGTTTTTAAATGTAACATAACTTTAAATATTTTATGTGCTATTTATTTCTGCATGTTTACACGGAGGCAAGAAATGGGTTATAAAATTAATTTAAGAAAGATTTGTAACAATAGGATTTTTAGAAAACATTTTAAAAAAGTCTTTGAAAACTAAGAAATTTAATTTCCTAGTTGGGAAAATATTTCGATATATTGCGGGTCAGAGAGAAATAAATTCATCTAAAAGAGGCTTTTGTTTGTGGAGTAGCAAATACGTTGAGAAATATGTATATAAAAGAGATTGTGATATCGAAGTTCGTCTTAACGAAAGTAGTCTATAAAAAAAATGTTGCTGCCTTCTGATGATTATTCATAGATCGAATATATTTTTCATTTGTAAGCTTTCTTTATTCATGTGAAATCTACTGTAAATGCTATCACTGATGTGATGAGATATTTTTAAAAGCTTGACTAATTACAAAGTCCTATAGTAAGGCACTGCTTGTACTTTTCTCAATTATGTGCTTTTGAACTCCAATCTCAATTTATTTCCTAGTGTTCTTGTGATAAATTGTTTTGTTTATGCAACAGACAAATTTAATTTAAGCATTTCCTAATAATAATTTCAAGTTGAAAATTTAGTCTTGAGCAGCAAATTTGAGTCTAGCTTATGTTTTCTTTGTCTGTTTTTATACGCTCTTTCTTATAAGTAGCTGTTTTCCTTGAAAAAAAAAGTATTAGTAACATATGTTGTTTTGACAGAGAAACCAGATTATGCTTTCTGGAAGTATTACGCAAGTTGGAGAGTAATCCAGCATGCCAGGGACTCAGTCTGGAATCTTTTCTTTTCCTGCCCATGCAGCACATTGCTCGTTTACCTCTGCTGTTGGACAACATATTCCGATGGTTGACTCCTGAATCCCCCACCTACACTACTTGTAAATTGGCTCTGGAATCTGTGCACAAAGTACGAATATTGCTTTTTTACCTTTTCGTGTGCTGTTGTTTTGTAGAAGAATAGTACTGTTATGAAATATCTAGCATTTGTGGTATCATAACTACTGTATATAAAAAAATATCATAAGTGCCTACACGTGAAAAAAAAAAAAATTATAGCATGCTGCTGAAAAGTTAATAATTTAAATTAATCCAATGATATACAAGCTTCTTCTGTTATTAATTCTTTACTCTTATTCTATTAATATTTCATTTAACATTAACATGAAATTATCATTATTTGAAAAATTGCTTTGTACTTGATTTTGTTTATTTTTTTTTAATTTAAGCAAGCCGGCATTTCTAAATGACTAATGCCCCACCAGTGGCTGAGAGATTCTTCTGCTCTTAAAGCTGGTAGACGAGATGTGCTGTGTTCAAACCCCTGTCATGCTCGTCGGAAAACACTGTTCGGTGTTTTCTGTGGTTTTCTTTGAACCTTGTTGTAAATACGGGTTAGGAGCCCTTAGAAAGACCCTGCCCCTAGGGCCTGTATCCCTCAAGTAGATAATCGGCTGTCATAAATCCACCAACCAACTAAATGACTAATTTTTTTTTATGCTGTTAAGTTAAATATATATATATATATACATACATAGAACAAGCATATAAAAATTTACAAAAAGCTAGTTGTGATTCTTAATATTATCTAAAATTTTTAAAAATGACAATAGAATTTAGTTTAAGTAACATACAGTTAATTGGAATTTCCATAATCATCAAAGTTATGGATTTTAAATTAAGTTTTCGTTTTATATCCTTAGAAATATGTTTGAAAATGAAAAGTGTTATGTTTTGACGCATGAAGCAACTAAAAACCAAATTTTTTTATTTAAGTAGTTATCGTCCAAGCTATTTGTAGTACCAGTATATATACAGTTGAACTTCTATTTTAAGAAAATCTTTATTTAATGAAATATTCTCTGAAGCCTTGATTTTCAACCGTATTAACATAGGATAAAATTTCTAAATAATGAACACTAATTTCTATTTAATGAATTTTTTTCAGACATATTTCTAATTGTTTTCAAGCTACCAAGGAACCATTTGTAAAAAAAATCTTTAATTTATTTGTCAATTATTATAAAGCACCAGTAGCACTTTCTTTTTGTGAGCATTTGTGGGTATGCAGTAGAAAATTTTTATACTGCATACCTTGAGGCAAGAGGTTGTGCATATTATAGAATTTTGCATTATATAGATCACATTTCACACATTGTTAAAATTAACATCTAAACATGGCCAAATATATCTGGAACATAAGAATATACAGTAGATCTTTATATTGCATTCCTTTTGGTCAGAAATTGTGAAGATTATAAATTTTGGCATAATATAGATCATTTCACACATTTTAAAATTATCTTATAAACATGATCCAAATATGTCTGGACCAAATCACCCACTTCCAAAATTTTTTAATTTAATAATAGCAATTTTTCTTTAAAAAGCTCTGAATTAAGGAGATAAAAGGGAAATAATGTCTGTAACTTAGTTCTCTAAAGGGTAGTGATATTTCTACAATGTGGATTGCAGACGCTTTTTAACTTTAAAATTCATTCTTTAACCTAAGAAGTTGTGTGTTATATAGAAAATTGTGTTATAAAGATCTCTACTGTACTTCGCATTTAGCTGTATTTGTTTAACTAGTTGGCTTTTAACTGGAAATAGCCCCTGAAAATCTTATCTCACAGAAAAATGGTCAACGCTTTCGAAACAATTCTATGTGGGCTACAATTTTTTTAAAGTGTTCCTGTAATTTTACAAATGAAATTCTTTTTTTTTTTCCAAAATTGTATTCAAAGCCAAATTATGGTTTACTTTAATGTTTGTGCTGTAAATTTCAAAAAATACATTTTTTAAAGATAAGTTTCTTTTTTATTTAATGAAAAAAACTTAATAAAATATATAGAAACTAACAAAAAAATATCACTTTAAAATGCACTGTTGTTTTCGACTTGGAAAACAATATCTAATTTAATTTCCAGTTAATGTAATTTCTATTTTATGAACGTTTTAGGGAGGATCCATGATATTCGTTAAATAAAATACAGCTGTAAATTTATCTGTATTGTATATAAAATGCAATTTTGATTATTTTTTCTTGTTGACTGATCAATGTACTTTTAAAATCACAAATTTTTTTATCACAAGTGTGAAGAAAAGCAATATGTCTTTAAGGAATAGATCTTCTCCCTTTCAAAAATGCATGTCAAATTACCACTGTACGAAAAGCAGTGAAATTACTAGATTTATGGCATTTTAAATTAGTTTTGTACTTTAAACAAGTATGTTTTTATCTATATTTCTCCCCTTATAATTTATCACAGCTGTTCTTATTTTATCACAGTTTGTTTATAATTTGATGTACCTAACTTTTGTCACTAAACACGACTTTAATTTCTAGATCTTCATGGAATGTAATGAAGGTGCTCGGAAAATGGAGAGACTGGAAGAAATGTTTGTTCTGAACAAGCAGTTGGAATTCAAAGAATGCAAAGTAAGTTTTTATCTTCAAAATCTGTTTAGTTTGCTTTCATGATAAGTTTTGTTTGTAGATTTTCTAGAATTAAGATTCTGTAATATTAAATGTCATAGAAAAATGAGTTAAGTATTTGCTAAAACTATATTCTATGTATGTAAATTTTATTTATCTTATGTTTGGAAAATTACTGTGCAAATGGCTTTAATTTTCTGCTGTTAATAAAAGTATGGGCATTCTTCTTTTTTAATTCTATTATTATAGCTTGGCTCCATAAAAACTCCTATTGATATTTATTTAATTCTATTATAATAGCTTGGCCTTCCTGGATTCTTATCTTGACCTGATTTTATTATTTCATTTCTTGTATTGTTTTTGCTTGTAACTGTATTTAATTATCTTCTAAGGTTGCTAAGATATTTCCAAAATTTCTACTCATGCTTTATTTCCTAGTTAATAATAAACTGCCTAAGAACTTCATAATTTTATTTCTTTGTATATTCTGGTTAGGTTTATTATTTGAATTTTATTTGTATTTCTTTAGTTTTTTTTTTAAACATTAAACACGGGCAGTGTTGACTTTTCTTTTTGACTGTTTGAGACATATATCTCAAACTTCAGGAGAGAGAGAGAGAGAGGGGGGGGGGGGATTACACTTCTAGACCGACCATTAATAAACTCAAATCTTACAGGGGTGGATATTTCGATGCTTCAGGAGAGAATGTCCCCCTCCTTCCCAGGCCACTACCTGAATTCACCACTGAATATGGGTATTCAAAATACCAATACAGTTTTTCTTAAAACAGCTGCTGTATTGAATATACATATATAAAAGATTATTAGAAAAATATATGTGAGGAATAAATAAGTAGAAAAAAAAACAAGGAATTCTTAAACTGCCATTGGTAGGAGAAAAATTAAAAATTTATCTAAAATTCTTCTGTTTCTCTGAGGTTGAAAAAAAAAATCCCCTCCCCCCACCCATAGACTTTTTTATTGCTACCCCACTTGGAGAAGTCGGGAAATTTAGAAATTTACTAGAGAAGGAATTTTAATATTTAATTTAATCAAAAATCTGGAAATGTCAGGGAATTTGGATAAGATTTCACTGCAATCTCCAAATAAGTGTGATTTTCCAGCCATCCGAGGTGAAAATCTTCTGCATTTTGCCAAATTGAACTTTTTTTTTTTTTTTAATTTAATCTAAATTGCCTTATTTTTAAAATTTCCACTTCCTTTTCCCACCACAGCACACATTTAAAGAAATTTTAAACTCAATAGTATGCATTTTAAAGTTGTTGAGCAATATTTTTTTTATTTTAAAGTAACAATAATTAATTAATCATCTCAATCAAACTTCTATCTCCTCACTGAAGTGTTTGCTACCTCTCCTCCCTTTGCCTTCTGTTAAAAATAAAGTTTTGAAATTTAAGGATTCTGTGATACAGTTGGTTGCTGAAAAGAATGATGGCTCAGTTAAGTTAGAGTTCTGACCGAGGCTCGTGCCCAGCTCGTCAAAACGAAGACAAACTTTCAAACAGACCAACAAAATAAAGACAATTTTTCTAACGGGCTGGGCCAATAAAAAAATTAAACAAGCCAGCCGAGCTGATAAAAAAATTAAGTGGGCTGACCGGCCCGATATAACAAATTTAAAAGGGACTCATAGACATCTAATATAAATAGACAGCGGACTAGTAACCTTTTCTTGAAACAAACATCTCCGTCCCCACACTCATGTGTCTGTGGGAGGATAACACGCCAAATTCTCATGGAAATTCCAGCGTTCCTGCTGTGAGAACGGAAACAGAAAGTTGCCAAGAAAGGTATTACTACTGCCGAAAAACAGCACCCTTACAGCGTTTTTTGACGATGAAAGGGCAGAAATGAATGTTTAAGCTTTCTGCAGGAAGAAAGAATGAAATCCCTCCTCTATGGCTGGACTAAGCTGGCAAAATATGAACAATTTTCAATAGATTTTGCTGAACAGAGTATAAGTTATAAATGTTGTGCACAAGCCAATTCTAATTTGACAATTTCAATACAGAAATTAACATGTCCAGCATAGAGATCTGCATTGGACAGTTATGTTTGAGCCCAGGTCTTAATGTTTATAGCAGACTTCAGCCGGGCTCAAGCTTACATTTTTTCCCTAAGCCTACATACTTGGACCCAATTGTTCCCAGGAAGCGTTGGACAGACAATTTTTTTTTCTTTTTTGTAAAACTAATAGTGATAATAAGCTTGTTTTATTCTAGACTATATTAATTTTTTTAATGCGTTTTTATTTGAATGTTATAGTCTAATCTAAGAGTCTGTGATCATTGATATTGCTATTCTGTATTCTGACTTGCAGACATATAGTCTGAAATATACTGTAAAATTTTCACATAAATATTATGTAGTATTCTTTAAAAGAATTTAATTGTATGTAAAGAAAAATCAGATTTTTTTTGTAGAAATTGAGCCAGGCTGAGCTTGATTTAACTGATTTTTGCACTGACTGAATCGGGTCATAAACTGCAAAAATATAAACGAGACAGGCTGAAATTTTAGTTTTTACACTGGGCTGGGACTGGGCTTGAAAATTTCAGTCCCTTCAGACCTCTAGGCTCGGTGCACAAATATTGTATAGAAAAATGGTTATATTTTGGTAAAAACTTCATTTGAATGTTTGTAATGATCATCATAAGTTATTAATGACAACAATTTCTACCATGAACTGCGAAAATATAAACGGGCCAAGCTGAAATTTTAGTTTTTACACTGGGCTGGGACTGGGCTTGGAAATTTCAGTCCCTGCAGACCTTTAAGCTCGGTGCACAAATATTGTATAGCAAATTGTTATATTTTGGTGAAAACTTCGTTTGAAAGTTTGTAATGATAATCATAAATTATTAATGAGAACAATTCCTATCAGAGTACTGAGAGCAAGTTTTGGTGAAAATTCAGAGGAGTTTTTAATCAATGTCATCTTTATTTAAAAACTTTTAGTGTTTTCGAGAAATGGAATATTTATTTTATTCCCAAGTGTGTCCAATATGCACTACATCTTGAAAGTGGAATTTTGTTAAGGGTATTGTTGGTCAGTGAGATCTCAAATCTCCCTCGCTAATGTTAAAGCTATGGGCATGTGATGCATTTGTATTTTTAAAATATCTCCATAGGAAAATAATATTTTTAACTTGTGTACTGTTCTTAAAGGCTGTCTCTTTTTTTTAGTTGCCAAAATATTTCTAAAATATATACTTAATTTTTTATTTCATGTGCTAAAAATCTTAGCGAAACTGAGTAAGATTTTAACACTTCAAATAAAATTGATTATATATTTTAGAAATATTTTAACAACTAAAAAAAAAAAAGGAGAGAGAGACATCCTTCAAGAAAGAATGCCCAGCTAAAAGAAGTTAAAAATATAAATTTTCTGAATTGATATTTTAAAATCAGTAATGCATCACACATGCATAGGTTTAATATTAATTAGAAGAATTTGATATCTCTCTAACACTCTTAAAATAGTCCTGGAAAAATTGGGGAATTTCATTCTCCTGTATGAGTAGCAACACTGCTTATGTAAAATGTTATTTTCTTAAATTTATATTTTATATATGTGGTGATTTTACTTCAGAAAGTAAGTTACAGATGGCAGCACCACAAAATAATTGTTAGAACTATAACTCCTCCACTCACTAGTGACACCTATCTTTTAGATGTTGTTTTTCGCTGCAGTACTCGCAGAATCTAATGTACTAGTAGTTCTGTATGCCTTCAAGTTGTGATGTCTTGTGAAGTTCATTAAATGTGTAAAAGCAATTTATTCATCCACCTCATTATTTTTATATGTTTCTTACTTAATTATTTTATATTCAATATGTAATAATATACTATACATGGGAGAAAATATTTGTTACAGCAAAAAAATGAATGAAATACATTTTCAATATTTTTTGCTTTCTAAATTTAATAACTAAAGAGAGCACCCAACTTACAAATGTACCTTTTTATTTCTTTAGGCACTTCCTTTGATATCAGCTTCTCGATGGCTGCTGAAGAAGGGAGAACTTTTGAAACTTGAATTTGACAAGAAAACATTTGGGCGTTCTAGTCGTTGTGTGCGTGTTCCTGTATATTTATTTCTCTTCAACGATCTGTTAGTTGTTACAAAGCGTAAAAGGTATATTTCATTTTTTTTTTTTATTCTTTGTGTTTACAAAATTAAAGTTTAGCATCTTACCATTACATAAAATAGAAGAATTTCATTGTTTTTTTTTTCAAAATTAAAACAGTAATTTTTTATCTTTTTCAATTTGATTATACTTTTCAAGTCATTTTCAACTGAGCAATTCCTTAATTAATTGCACAAAGTTTTCTTTATGGCATAAATTGCATAACTGCCAGCATTACAGTTTTGACCAAAGCATACTAATTTGATCCAAGCCAAATAAACATGTTTTGAACCATGTTTAAACATGTTTATAACAAATTGATAAAGTGCTTTGGTGAAAACTGAAATGATGACAGTTACATAATTAGAATCTAATTTCACCTTAATCAATAATAATTAGTTGTGTATTGTTTGTATCAGTAAACATTTTTCCATATTTGTTGATTATCACCTCAGCTATATTAGTTATAATTAATTAAGTGTGCTTAACAGACTAAAAACTGCTGAATTACAGTAAAATTAATATGTACTTATTGGATATGTTTAAAGGTAGGAAGGACATTGTCTTACTACAGCTTTAAAGTTATTATAGTGATTTCTAAATTTATCTAGTTTTTTTTTTAATTACTATAAATGCTATAACAATGAAATAGTAATGAATTTTTTTATGTATAATATAACATAAAAAATTATGTTAGCTGTACTAATATTTCTGTATAGAAATGACAACATGCTAGAAAAACTTAAGTCTTCAAAACAAATTTGCATGGCGACTGTTATGGCCAAAATCTGAAGTATGAAGCCTTTTTAAAAAAGACAAAATCCACTGCTACTCCACATAAATTATTATGCGTCTTTAAAAAATAATGAATTATAATTTTCAAATTTTGTACTAGTCTCATTTTGAAAACTCGAGAACTAATTGATCAATTTTAAGGAATCTTACGGTGGTTCAAAGGTCTAATAAAAAATTTATAAATGGTAATAACTACATTTTTAGCTTATGCCTCATAACATTTTAATTTAAAATGTGGATTCGCAAGTATTTTTCCCCAAAAAATTCAAACAATCTCAGCATTTGAAGGAAGAACTACTATGAAATGAAATATTTTGCTTAAATAGAGAAATCAGAAAGACTGACACAAATCAACATGTATCAGTTACATTATTAAGAAAAGTACAAATTGTTTTATCGGAAAAGGCAAATTTGCAATTTACAAGCAAAGGAAAACGTAAAAAGTTAGGCCTAAAAAATGACAACTGAGTGTAAAAACACAGTCGTCAAATTGAAATTTATAAGCACAAAATACAACTAACCACTGCTAATTTCGAACCCTGGACGGAATTATTATTTTTATTTAAGTGGTAAGAAAGAAAACGATTAGGTCACTGTCGTTAAATTTAAAGACCAATTTTTCTTTTTATCCTTATAGTGAAGACTGCTATCTTGTTGTGGATTACTGTTCTCGTGATAAAGTTCAAGCTATGGTAGTCAATGCTCAAGACTTACAGCAACCAGTAGTGGTCCCAAACACCTGTCGTTATTTGATGTACCTCACTTTTTTCCATAATCATCAAGGGAATACTGTTGACATGATACTTAGCTGTACCTTATTGTAAGTTTATGAGATTCATAGAATTTATTATTAAGTGTTTAAATCTAAAATATTTTTTAACTATAACTAATAGCATCTAAACAGTTGTTTCAAAATATCAATGGGATATTGAGCTCCTGATCAATCATATTAGGGCAAAAAGTTATCCAATGTTTGTGTCATAAAGCTACATATAAATGCCAGAATATTAAAATGCATTAACAGTATTTTGAAATTTCTAATTCAAAGGCATATTTTTCATTCTTTATCAATTTTTAAATACAGTAGATCTTTTTTTAAATACAGTATGCTATCTTACAAAAAAAAAATATATACAGTAAAACCTCTAAATAACGGACACCTTGGGATCGCAGAAATTGTCCGCTATTCGGAGGTGTCCGCTATTGGGAAAACTTCAGAGATTCACAAATCGATAACAAATGCTTGACTTTTCCTTAATTGGCTTTTATACAGGGTGTTTTTTTTAAACTGAAACTATTCAGAGCCGTCTGTAGCTCGTTCTAATAACTGGATTGACACAAAATTTTGTGAATGGACTAAGAAAACCATGGGAAAAAAGATTCCAACAAAAAAAAAATTAGTTCCAATCACCGCCGATAGGGGGAAATGTGGCGCTGTACATTGAAAAAAAACCATCAGAAGCAGACAAAATTAATAATTTGGATAAAATGCCACGTTTTATTCATCATTTACACTTTCCCTTTCGTTGATCGCAGTTGAAACATCCATTATCACTTTTTCTGCCACCGGTTTACGTCCTCTGCCTGACCGAACTGCTAGCGAGCCTGTTTCTTCGAATTTCAGAATCATTGCTTTCAATACATTAACGGATAAAGGTCCTTTGCGCAGTTTATGGCGTGTTCTAAGTAAACGAAGAGCGGCTGGTGCATTGCACTGGTTACGATATAAGAACTTCACAAGTAACGCACGCTGCGGTAACGTGAGATTCATTTTCAACCTGAGCTGAAATTGTTTCTCGGTGTTTTTCGCATGCATTTATAACTTAAACTATTGGCGCTACTGTCGCTTGCGTAAGTAAAAATTTGCATTTTCATTTTTTGCCCGTATTTTATGCTAATTCCCAGTTGCATAAATGACCACAGCGCCACATTTCCCCCTATCGGTGGTGATTGGAACTAATTTTTTTTTTTTTTTTTTTTTTTGGAATCTTTTTTCCCATGGTTTTCTTAGTCCATTCACAAAATTTTGTGTCAATCCAGTTATTAGAACGAGCTACAGACGGCTCTGAACAGTGTCAGTTTAAAAAAAAACACCCTGTATGTATGAGAACTTCTATTATAAGATTAATCAGAAATTAAAATTACTTTTTTTGCAATAAACTGAAATGAAATTGTACATACATTTTCCCACTGTTTATTACATTCTTAAGGAAAAAAATCTGTTACAAAAGTTTGCTTTTTCTTGCGATTACATGTAGTTAGTTTTTCTATGCGACGTTTTAATGCTATCAGTAGTTTTAATCCTTCTGAATCCTCTTTTTTGGAAAAAGAAAAAAAAATATGTGTAACTGCTCACTGTGTTTTGCCGTTTCTTGGAAATTCTCGATATTGCAGGAAACATCCCCGGGTTTCAGTATCTGATTCACATCTCTAATAGAGTCAGCTTTTGTCGAAGATTCTGAAGGAATATAATCGCCAGCTGATTCTTTTTCAGTAGGTCATCATCAATGTCGATGGACATTTCGGCATTTCTTCACTCCTGATCCATTTCATTAATTCACTTATTGCGACAGTTCTTCATTTCTATCGGAAATAAGTGTTTCATTTTCTTTTAATATAAAGCTTGCTTTTCTGAAACATTGTCGTACGCATTCCGGTTATATGTTTTTTACTACTGAAAAAATCCGAATTTCAAAGCATCTGGAACATTAACTAATTTCAGGCTGTTCTCAACTGTATTCATAGAATAAAACTTCGCAAGAATATGGCTTAATAAAAGCTTTCTTTACCAGGTTTTACAATTGTGTATAACGCCTTGATCAAGGGGCTGGCATACGGAAGTTGTCTTTGGGGGTGTGGGTGGGGGGAAACATAGTTTTAACATTGTCCAATTTAAAATGTTTTGGATGAGAAGTTGCACTGTCCAAAAACAAGAGAACTTTTCTTTGTTTTTTCATCCTATTATCAAAGGAAGTTAACCATTTAATCACTAAAAAACTGGTTATCCACGCTTTTTTATTCACTCTATAACACCAGTTTTTTTTAATTGGATGTTCTTTGAGAAACACATAGATTTCAGAGATTTTTGAACTATAAGAGGAATTTAAAATTTATCTAATACAATGCAACAGAATAAAATAGTGATTCGCTCTTTTGTCATTTTATCGCCGATACAGTCATCTTTTTTAAAGCACAAAGTCTCATTCGAAAAAATTCTGAAAAAGAGTCCGCTTTCCTCGGCATTAAAAATGTTTCTCTCCTCATAATCTTCACAAATTGATTGCAGTTATTCATGCCAATTCTCCACTTTTTTCAGAGCTACAGTTTTTGCTTTTCCACATATTGTTTTGAAAGAGAAACTTTCCCAGCCATCTACCCAAACCCTTAAAATCATGTAATCCGAGTTATTTGGTGACTTTTAAAGCCTTTTCCTGAATCAAAGGCCCACTGATAGGGATTTTTTTGAACGTAGTGAAGTAAACCAATTCAGAAATATAGAATTAATTTCAATGGAATCAGTAAACCTCAATTTCACATTTTTGGTGTTCTCGTTAGAGTTAATAATCCGCCAATTCTTTATTCCGTAAATCTTTCCCACTTGTGTTTTACCTAAACACAAATTTACAAATGTTTACACATATATTTTACCTAAACACAATTTTAAAACATTCGGGAAATATCGTAAACTCTATTTATGTTTTTTCAGATTTACAATTTCAAATTTTTCTTTTGAAGTTCATCGCTTTCGTTTTGAGGTCATTCTCGAAACATTTTTCTAATACCGCTAACCAGGCTTTACCTGCCCGGCATGAGTGCCTAGTTTGATGAGTTAGTACCTGGGAGCAGGGCGGAAATCGGAAGATCACAGCGTGCCTGTGATCCACCTGACTATAGTCATTCTCGAAACATTAATACCAAACAAGACACTAAATTCAGAATACGCAGAACTCAAAACCATTTTTATCGTTTTCTGAATATATTAACATATTTTGAAGCTTTGAATATTGTATGTCAATTAAATCTGAAGAATCAAACAGTAATCGATACAAAATACATATGATATTGGGGGATTCCCCAGGCCATTGAGGATTTTCCAGACACCATCCCCTACATTTATCTGTGGTCAAAAAAAAGTCACACATTGCCTTAATAAATTCGAGGCTTTTTACTTTTTTTCTCATTTTCTTTCTCGTTAAAAAATCATTTTTCATCCTTTATCGACAAAACTACTGTCCGCTATTCGGAATGTCCGCTATTCAGAGGTTAAACATACAAAAATTTAGATTTTGGGAGTGGGGATTGGAAAAGTGTCCGTTAAATAGAGGTGTCCGCTATTCGGGAGTGTCCGTTATGGAGGTTTTACTGTATATAAACTTCCAACTCATTTTTATAAAAAATATGACATAGCTTTAGCTGTATTTTATAGAATTTCAGAGGGCTTGTTTCTCTTAGTAGTTTTAATTTTTCCTTTTCATACTTCGTTTGCAGGAGTGAGCGGACTCGATGGATTGAAGCTATCCATTCAGTACCTGAGAATAAACCTTGTGAAGTTTGGGAGTATGGTAAATATCTTCTTATGATTTACTTTATTGATGTGCATTTTATTTTCCAAAAGCTCAAAATTCTTGTGTGATTCTAAAATTTTACATAGTATGTATTTAAAATTTTCCTAAATTATTTCTATTACTTTTATTTTATAAAACTACTTTGGGTTCTAATATGCTTAATCATACTCTGCTGTAGAATCCTGCATTGGGCTGACCTGATTTTTCAAAAGAAGTGTGGAATACTTTTTCAGATAAAAGGACTATATATCTGAACATTAATCAGTATATATAATATATATGTATTTAAAAATGAAAACACATGTGAAAAACAAAGGATAAGACATTATAAAAAGCAATGGAATGGACACTGTAGAAATTATACTTAATAGGATGAAAAAGTAAAAATTTGAAAACTACGAATATCTTATAGAATCTTCAGAAGGGCTTTATAAGAATATTTATAGTAAGTAGATGTTATTTCATCAAATATTGTCAGCATTATGCCTAAAATCGACAATATTAAGCTTCTAATAACATACATATATATATATATATATATATGAAAAAAGAAAGTAATAACCTACATGAGGTTTAAATAACAAAATAAATATGCAACTTAAATAGCAATTAGATAAATAAACAATTATTTAACTTAAATAGAAATTAGATCATAAAATAATGTGCAAGACTCACCAAAAAAGACAAATTTTACTGTAGATGGAATAGGATTATAAGTATGTGACAAACAGTATATATATATATATGTTCATTTTTCAATATAAAGTTGATATGAGGGATATAATTGTAGATTGTTCTTCCATAATTGTATTAATTAAAATAGGAAATAATTTTCTTCCGTTTTGGGTTGACAATTTTTTTTTGTCGGGTTGGGTTGACTCTAAATAGAACTTTCTGGCTCAGTTGGCTACAAAGGACCCTACTCTGCTGAAGCCGAAAAACATTTTTGCATTAAGTATTTCTGATATAATTTCAGACTGTAAAACTGAATATTTTTTATTTATTTTTTTGAAAAATTGGCTACACATTTTAACATAATATAAATACTGCCTTATGACTTTAATGGCTCCGTAAAACAGAATTTTACAATTCCAACTTTGTATACAGGTTAAAATAAAATGTCTTTTTAAAATTTTAGATAGTCAAAAATAAATATTTTATTCAAAAGTTTAAAAAATCAATAAACTAAAGTGATGCGTTATTATTTTTCTATATGGAGTGGGAGAATGAAGGGAGTGGCCAGTTTAGGTAGACTTTCCATAGACTAGGTTTATTATCTTAACAAAAACAATTTAACTTTACAGCAATCCTTTCAATCTGTCTATTTTCTATATACAGTAAAACCTTCATCTGAAACATTCCCAAATAGTGGGCACCTCTGTTTAGGGAAAACTTTTTCAATCACCAACTCAAATATTATTTGCATATTTTTACCTCTGAATAGCAGAAGTGAAAATATTCTATCAGCCAATATGTCTGGTAAATCTGGTTTTCTAATAGCCAGTTGCAAAAATTCTATCAGCCGATATGTTTGGTTTTCTACTAGCCAGTTACAAAAATCTACCAGTCGCAAATAAAAAAGGAAAGAAATTAGTTTTCAGGATTTACAATGTTTTTCAAAGAAAACTGCATCATTTTATACTTATTATATATAATACAAACTTTATTTACAGTTATTTGAAATGAAATCATATTTTATATGTAGCGATACCTGATTCTCTTGTAGAACAACTTTTGTTTCATAACTGAGTACTTGAAATATTCATCCATGAATAGATCACTTGCCACAGTGTCTGGTATGAGTAAAATTTTACCAGCCATACCTAGATTTTTATTCACAGGGCTCAGCAAATAAAATTGCCAGATCGCTACTGGCAACTAGAAGTATAAACATAGAATAATCTAATGGTGATTCACCTAATATTCACCAAAGACATATGTCGATAGCTACAAAGCTAAAATTAATGCATATTTTAAATAAGTATGTCAAAAAATGTGTTTGTAAAAATCTTATCTAAGGTAAAATGCTCTAAAGTAGACACTTTTAGGATATTGGTCAGTGTTTTGCCTATGTAATTTTTTTGAGAGAAAAAAAAAAATTATGATTTTATTAAAGAACATTTGTTTTTCTTATAATATTGCATACTTTATTTCATTCAAACTTTGTAATGTATATTTCATATTATTTTTTTGGAGTTATATAATCTTGATAACTTTCGTTGAAAAAATAGTAATTTATATCAATCCTTCTAAATTCATTTATTAATCGAGTTGAACAGTTGAGGCAATTCAAAAAATGCAGTTATTACTCATGATTATTTTTTTTTTTTGCAATCAAGTCATAAAAAACTTTTGTGCTTTATGAAAATACTTGATTAAATTGAAAAATGGAGGAAAAAACCCCCACAATGGTGTGTGTGTGAAAGGGGGGGGGGGTAATACTTTTTTACTGCCAACTAAGAATTCTTGCTGGCTACTTAACATATATATATATTTTTAATTTTTAGAACCCTGGTTATTCACTAAGCCAGACAGACACCTCAGAATAACAGACAAATTCGGTACTGCTGAGGTGTTCATTATTTAAAGATTTTACTGTATTAGTGACAGTTGATTCAGGATAAAAAGATAGCTGAAAGGATATTTTCATTTTTCTAAGACATTTTGATTGTTTAACATAATTTAAGATCTACATTACTGCCTCTCTAATTGGTTTTTGTTTGAAGATCATTTAAATGTGTTACACAAGATTAAAAATATAGGTTTATTTAGCAAATTTAAATGTATTTCAATTACATCTATTTTATATTTTTACAAATGTAACACATGAAAAAGTAGAGTAATGATGGTGTTATGACAGCACTTCACATAGCAAATAAATATTATAAAGTTGGTATAATTGTAAAACATTAAAATATGCTAAATAAATCTATGATAACACATTTAAATAATCTTCAAATAAAAGTCAGATAGGCAATAAACACTATTATTGATAATAAAATGTATTTCTCCTGAGGAAACTTAACCACCTAACCTATTCTATATTTCAGACTGTCCACAAGTTCAGTGTGTGCGCAGTTACATTGCTCAACAGCCAGATGAACTATCTTTGCAAGAGTCTGATGTAGTCACTATTCACCGAAAAATGAATGATGGTAATGATTAGATTGTTAAATTATATAGAAATTATAGTGTGGGATTCACTGACATTTTCTACTTAATCACAAAAACAGCCATCAGCTGTCCTGACAGTGGTGGATACGACCTCAGGATCCACAACATCCTTCCAGTCAAAGAAAAATGAATGGCTATCCGATTGCAGAAGATCACCACTTATCATAACAATTTCTTCAATCTTTCGTAATCAGGTTGCCATTTATTTCCTTTCTGACTGAGAGATGTTGCAGCCCCCCAGGCCTCATCCACTTCTCTAACACAACGATCAATCACATATTTGAAGATAGATCAGCTTGCATTAAATGGTTAAGTAAAAAATATCTTTGGTTCCCAGACCATTAATTAGTTACTTCTCATTTATTAATATATAAAAAGTATACACTTTAAATCCTATTTAAACACTCTGTTTCTTTTTTTCCATGACAGGTTGGTATGAAGGGCGGAGACTCCGTGATGGTTTGCAAGGCTGGTTTCCAGCTTCTTATACTATGGACATTCCTTGTTCTAGGGCTAGGGCTTCCAATCTTAGACAGTGCTATCGTCTTCTAATGCTTTCTCATAAGCAATAAATGGGTTTATACTTTTTGTGCAATCTGAGATATACTGTTCATATATTGTTGTAGACAATAAATTTTTATCTTTTTTTTCCACTTTCTGGTTTTATTGAAAGGTATTCTTTGGTTATTATTATTATTTTTTAAAAATAAACCTTACTTCTTTTGTTCTTCTAAAGTGAAACATTTTTTCTTTGTTTTAGTAAAACAAGAATATTATACAATTAAAATCTATTGCAAAAAAAGTGAGACGAGGTGGGAGATATCTATAATGTTAAATGAAACACACAATGTATTATAATATGAGCTAAAAAAAAAAAAAGAATTATTGGAATCTTATTATATTTAACTCTCTGCTGAGTTTTTGAACTGAAATCACTTCAAAATTTGTGTGTGTACCCATAAATAGTAAAGCATGGAACTTTTTTCTTTCTTTTTTAGCTTATATTTTAGCCATCAGAATAAAATATCTTGGAAGACGCAGCAACCCAACGAAATAAAATTAATGTTGATCCAACCTGACTCTACAGTTTGGGTAAAATCGGGTTACCTGATCTGATACAGGACTTTAAGATTGTTTATGTAAAAGCCTCTTTACATCTATATGGATAAGTGGGTCGTGAAGTTTTTAAGCTTTAAGGATGGCCACGGATTTCTTTTTACTATGTAGGTGGGTTGCTTTAAAAAAAAAGAGTTGAGAACTGCTGCTATACTATAATAATAGACAAATAAAATGAAAAGAAATTTTCAAAAATGGCTTCTTAGAAGGTTGGAAATAAGAACTTTGAAATTTTGGTCCAAAAAAGTCTTGTAGAAAATTAGCCCTTGTTATTTAGAAAATTTTCCCTATGTTACATTAGTTTAAAATCAGTGACAATTTCATTAAATAAAGAATTTCATAAAATAGACCTTCAGCAGTATATTTATAAATTGAATGAAGCAAACAAAGAAGAAATAATTCGGATATATTCATTAACAACTTTTTTATTTAAAATATATTTAACACTCTATAAAAGACATCTAAGCAGTCGCTACAGCAGTTTCACTACTTTGTTGCTCTTTTGGCTCCTCTTTTGGGGGCTCTTCTTCAGGTTCAGGAAACTCTTTATCAATATCAGGACGAGCGTACGTTTTTGATACAGAATCTCTAGGAGGTAACCAATTGGGAATTATCTTACCATGGATCTTCCATTGTCCATAAGGATTTGTTAAATGTTTTTCAAAAACTACATATTCAAGTACATCCTTAACAGTGGATTCACTTCCATGCATGAGCCTTCCAAACCTATCGTAAACGGCTAATGTCTGTTGAGTGTGCAGCCTGACAGTGACTTGAGCAAAAACATTGGTTTTGTTCATCATCTCTTGGGCACGTATTTGAACAATCCGAGGTGGTTCTAGGCACTGAATGAAGTTCCAAGCTATAGTTTTGCACCTTACATTTTCCATCATTTCCTGTGAATAAAAAGGAAGACAAAAATATAATAATTTTATAATTAATATCATTTTAATTAAAATTATCAATTTTATTTTTGTAACAAAGTAATCTAAAACCACCAATGTTCCACTTCTACCCTCCTTTTTTTTCTTTCACAAGTGGGTTGGAAGAAGCATGGGGGAGGAAACTTCTGTACAGAGCTAATTACAGCAGAGCACCGATAATCGGCAAACACCTGTAATCCATACTGTATATATCGACGTAAACAAAGAAATTATTAAAAAATAGAAAACAATTTCCCCTGTAACTTTTATTGTCTTAATAGAAAAATGGTTACTTAGTGGGTATATTTAATCTCTCTTTTATAAATAATTACAATTTATAGAATTCAAAAATAAAAACATTTATTCAAAAACCAAGTAATTAAATTCCTTGAATGAATGCCAATAAATCTAAAAATAAATAAATTCTTAATTAATCCTTACTCATGTATTTTCTACAATAATTTGTCACGGAAACTGAAATTTCTGAAAACAAAATTTTGTGGTTCAGCAGACAATTATGGCTATCCATAAGACCGTAAAATACGATACAAAAACATACACTAAATATTTTAAATATAAATAATTATTAAGAATAAATTAAAATAATATATATTAAGAAAAAATTATTTTTAAAAATAATTCTGTCTTTATTTATAAGTGTATAATTTGTTTTTAATCATTAAAAATCTAAATTTGTCCAATGTATAAAAAAAAAAAAAAAAATAAAATAAAATAAAAATAAACAAAGATTAAATAGACATGATTTGTAATACACAAAAAGTCTTAAATCTGCAAAACGCTTGGAACCAAGTTGTGCAGATTGACGTTCTTCTACTGTATTATAAAACTCAGCGATTCACGTAAAAATATAAGATTTATGAAACCATGCGCACAGGATCATGAGGAAATCCTAGTCAGGTGGATTTCTAGTAAAATTACTCTAAAGACTAAAGAAAATACTACTAGAAAACTGAAAAGCACCCATATTTTATTTCACATTAGCTGACCAGCCCAGCATTGCCGTGGCCCATGATATATTTAAATATACTTTATATTTTTAAATGAAAATCTTTCCAAATGAACCCAATGTTGTTGGGCTTAGTGCCTTTGGCAGCGTATACCCTCGAATTTGTATGATTTTATATTTTTAAAGGAAAATCTATCCAAGGAAACCTAGAGTTTGGGGTCCCATTGTCTTTAGTAGCATACACTGGGCGTGCTACACATGTTTTGGTCTGTTTTACAAATTAGTCTTGAATTTGTATGATTTTATATTTATTAAACAAAAATCTTTTCAAATGAACTCAGGGACGCCTATTTATTATAGTGATTTCATTTCTGACATTTAGCTATATAAAACTTTCAATTCTGACCAAAAGTTTCTGAGAAAACTTAAATAATATAAAATGGGCTCCCTTCACCTTTTAAAAAATGCAAACAATATCCAAAGCAAAATTCTCTTAAACGGGCACTGAGAGAGAGAGAAAAAAAAATCTTTGCTCAATCCTTGAAATGACTTGCAGAAAATTATTTCTTTGAAATAGTAAATATTAACATTTTTTAAACCAAAGATATCACTAGTAAATCTGCAGATCAGGAGCCTCAACGTCAGCTCTGAAAGTCACTGTTCTTTAATCTCAATTTTCATGTTATTTAGCATCTTACAATCTGCAATTTAATTTTTTATATTACATACATATTTATAGGCATATAAAAATCGGAGGTTTCAGAAATCAGAAGCGTTAAATTAAACACAGTTTATCCAATGATATTCTGAAATTCTTATAAACTTCTTATTCTTGTAATTTTTTAGATAAAAAATACATTTCTTCAGGGGGGCAGAGCCCCCCTGACCTCCCCGTAAACATATTAAATTTATATTTATGATTTCCTATTGATTGTTTGAATAATTATAGCATATATTGTATTTCGTTTTGTACTGTGATTTTATTACAATAAGCAACTGTTTGGGATAAGGATTTCATGTTGTCTAATATATCCATCCAAATAGCAATATTTACTTACCTGCCAACCACGAAAGACCTTCATCTGATCGATAAGTTGAATAAAATCTCATGTATGAAAGTAACTTATGGAAATAAGTTATTTTGCTAATAAAATAATGCAGTGAAATAGTGCAAGTTACTTGAATTTTATTATTATACTTGAATTTTATTACTTTGATATTCTTTGAAATATGGTTGCTAAGCAACTAATAAAATAAAGAGGAAAGAAAAAGATTTGCATTTTAAAATTTGCAAAAAATAGGAAAATAAAATGTTTTTTTTTATATTTCCTGAACAATTGCAAAAAAAATTCCAATAATTTAAACAATTAATTTCTAAATTCTAATAGATGTATCGGCAAATTTTTAAAGCTATTGGATATATTTAAGACCCCATATCGAAAATTATGATTTTACGTTTAAACCCATTATTCAAAAATATGATTTTCATTTCAGTTAAAAATGAAATTTGAAAATCGTCTGCATTCCCATAGGAGCATTATGACCTAAAAAGAAATTTTCTATATTTTTCGAACGAATGAACCAAATGTAAGCAAACACTATACAGCTAATTCCGGGTACCTCACCAACATACCCACCAAAAATCAACCTGATCAGATATTTTTTAAGGCAGTTATCGCGGAACAGACAGACAGAGAAACAGACGGAAACCAAAAACTTTTCGAGTCCCCACAGTGAGCCTCAACTGACATTTTGGCAATTAGAACCGGAAAAGTAAAGGGAATGTTTGTCTCTCTTTTTTTCTTTTGCAAAAAAAAAAAAAAAAAAAAAAAAAAAAAAAGAGATGGTATTATAAAACGGAAAAGATGAAAACAAATGGGAATTGACCTCAGAGAAATTATTTTTTTTGAAACAGTACATATTAATCATTTTTAAAACCAAAGTTACCGCCAGAACCAGAAAAGAATAAGTGAATATTTTTTTTTTTTTTTTTTTATTTTTGCCCACGAAGTGGATGCAGCAGTTTGAAAATGTAAAAGAAAAATTCAGAAAACATGAATCAAACTCTGGGAAAAAATATTTTTTAAATAATAAATATTAATATATATACTTTTAAAGTGCACCATTAGAAAGGGTAAGATACCAGTTGGTATTTTTGTATTTTATGTTTGTTCTGGAAGCAGATGCAACCGTTTGAAATTGCAGAAAGAGGAGAAACTGACACAAATTGAGGTCAAATAAAAATGTTTTTTGAAATAGTAAATATTAATATGTTTACGACAAAAGATATCGTTGGAACTGGGATGGTAAGAGGAAAATTTTCGTGTTTTTCTTTCGTTAACTCTACAAAGGACCTGGTAATCGCGATTTCAAAATGCAGAAAAAACTGAATGTCACGGAATGTCTGCAGTACATACGTAAAATCCCTTTGAAGAAAGGAAGCTCACCATTTTGCGATGGTCATTATAGCTTTTAATTTAATTATCTCGTCTAATTATCAAAAAATTAAAAATCTGAGCATCAGGTGCATTTGGACTTGTCTTCGTTTATCCTCATCAAAATTTTCAGACCTCTACATGCGGTAGATTTTCCTAGCCATCACCAACACATGCCTAGACAGACAAACATATTTTTTTAATCAATATAAATAGAACTCTGACTTAATTCTAGAAGTTCTTTCATAATTTTGATTGAAACGTAAAGTAGAACTAACCTGTACCCATTTCCCGTAAAGCCTTTAATATTTACCAATTTCTTACTAAGAAAACATGTGGTTTGCAAATTTAACTTTTGAACAGCGTGATGTTTAATATACTGAAGTACTGAAACCTAAATCTGCCAGTTACAGGCTCAAAATATTGTTTTTTAGCTGATTGCAAGTACATCAACTAAGCAGAGTTTAACTTAAAAAGTTATTAATTGGAACAAAATATCATATTTATTGACATTTTGATTGATAGGCAATGATAACTAGATCATTCGGACTCTTAAACAGATAGTTTCCAAAATGTTTTTAAGTATGTTAATAAATATCAATATAGAAATAAATAATCAGACTTTAATTTAAAAACATTAAAGCAACATTAAGATACATTAAAATTAAAATAGATGTTTCATGCTATAAACATAGCACCTCATCAGTGAAAATATCAATATAAACAGTTACAAAAGATTCAGTCATTCACAGTTAAAATTATAGTTACACATCGAGCGAAACTGTATATTCTTCTGGAACGGCGCAAGCCTCATTCAGGGATGATTTCTCTAATTTAGCACAAAACGTCTATTTTAACTTTAACGTATCTTAATGTTGTTTTAGTGTTTTAAATTAAAGTGCGATAATTTATTTTTATAGTGATATTTAGGAATTCAGACGTAGAATGTTTATATATCTAAAAATATGGCAATAAATGTCAGCATAATTCCTAAAGTCTTTATTGAAATTTCTAGTTCATATGCTGTATCATGCTTATCACATGTCTATTCATAACAATATTTATATTTCTCAAAACTTAAAAGTTTAAAAGGAAGTGGTATATAAGCATTGATTTTTGGCACTCCGATAGAACCTATTTTTTTTTTCCTCATTTCTAAAATATTTTGGTTGTTTTAATATAATTTAAAATATACATTTATATTTACAGCCTCTCTAAATGATTTTTGTTTGAAGATTGTTTAAATATGTTGTGCAAAATCATAAACATAGGTTTATTATTTTTTTTTAAAACTTAATGCATTTGAATTATGTTAATTAGATATTTTTTTTTCTAAATGAAGTGCCCCCATAACATCATCATAGTTTTTTTTTTTGTATGTTAACACGTGTATAATAAAATAAACCATATGCAAAAATTATGATGGTGTTTTGAGTGCTTCATATAATAGAAAAAAAATTTATATAATTGAATGAAATACATTAAAGTTTGCTTTAACCCTATGTTTTTGATCTTGTATAACATATTTAAGCAAGCACAAATAAAAATAAATCAGAAGCAGTAAATATATATTCTAAATTATATTAAAACAATCAAAATATCTTAGAAAAAAAAATGTCACCCAATCGGAGGACCAAAAATCAATACAGGGGTGTGGAGTTTTCAGAAAATCTTACCAGCCAGCAAAATATAACATTCACATGGTAAAAAATGCAAATGCAAAAATAATTTATTACAATATATTTTCATAATAACATTTTTATTTAATTTTAGTATAAAATAAAGAAATATATACAACAAAGGAAAGTTTGCCATTTAAGTTTCAGGCTTGACTGGGTAACATTGCAATTAATAAAACAATGACACAATGGTAACATTGACATAAATCAAAATTTATAGGAAAATTAAAGAGAGTTTTTTTACTTATTATTGTAATTGTATTAAAGGAGATTTATTTGATATTAGTAAAAACAATGTGGCAAAAAAACTATTTAAATTTTATGTTTCTTTAAATATAAAATAGTCAAGACTTGAAATTATATTATTTGTCAACACATTCTGCTTCTAGTTTTAACATAAATAGTTTTGATTCTTAAAATATATTAAACGACTGGTACAGCTAATAATTTTGAAAAAGAAGAAAATGGTGCTACATTTTACACCACTCTAAGTATAGTAAAAATAAACAATCGCAGTACCTTATTAACTAATCACAGTGCCTGACTTTATTAGTGAAATTTGTGATCTTGAACATGTTTAGGTCTAACTTCTAAAACATCACTTATTAATAGATTCTCTAGGATCAAAATCTAATACTTTTCCATTGGTGTTTATATTAAGAAGATTCATTTGCCTCATTAGAAAATCCACTCGCCATGGGTGAGTATATTCCTGTAATTCCTCACCCCTGCATATATAGCCACAAACTTTGAATTTAAAGAATACTTTATATTGAAATCACATGAAAGAACAAATAGCTGTAAACATTTACATTTTAATTTATGATTAACCCCTGACCAACTTTGTTTAACCATATCTCTGTAACATTTTAGGATAAGATGCTGAAATTTTGTACATGACCTTATTAGTGTATGGAGAACATTTTATTCATTGGGAAATTTTTTGTACAGGAGCCATATAAAAATTTAAATGATTTCATAAAATTATGTACTTTTTTATATGTAACTTTGTTATTTATAATATATGTCTACGATCAATATTTAAGAAATAAATTCTGAGGTCAATGTTTTTGGGACACCCTGTATAGTTGACTACTAAATTATGAAAAACTAGTCGGATGTGCCAATCCCAAAACTTTCTTCTATCTCACACAGGTTTCGCATACACTAAAAAGAATCAGCACCAATTTATATCAAGGTCTAACTGAAACTCAGGTTTTATTAAATTCCGTGCATTAGTTCTTGAGATAAGACTATTGCTAAAATCATGTAAATTCTGCAAAATGTAGCACAGCAGCGCCACCTGTTGGGAGATTTAAACCAAAACCTAATCAACAACATCTTATGTCAATGTCTAACTGAATCTGAAGTTTGATGAAAATCCGTGCATTAGTTCTTGAGATATAGTTATCGTGATAATAATGAAAAAAAGTAGCATAGCAGCACTACCTGTTGGGCTATTTACGCCAAAACGTAAGCAGCATCTATTTATGTCAAGGTCTAACAGAATTTGATGAAATTCCGTGCATTGGTTCTTGAAATATAGCTATCGTAAAAATCATGAAAAAAGTGGCATAGTAGCACCACCTGTTGGGATAACTACACCAAAACGTAATCAGCGTCTATTTATGTCAAGGTCTAAATGAATCAATGCATTAGTTCTTGAGATAGAGCTATTGCAGAAATCACAAAAAATGCAGCATAACAGCGCCACCTATTGGGCAATTTTCACCAAAAACTAATCAGGACCCATTTATATCAGGGACTAACTGAATATAAAGTTTTATTAAATTTCGTGTATTAGTTCTTGAGATAGAGCGCCCACAAAATTATTGTCACATACATACAGACAGAGTCACAGACAAACATTTTCTAAAAACAGTCAAATCGTGTTCAGGACCTTCTAAAACGCATAAATCCGTCGAGTCGAAAATTTTCATGAATACAATTCTTTCTTCTTGTAAAGATAGAAGAAAGTAATAAAATTTTGTTATCATTCATGCATTAGAAATTAATTCATACAATTACTCATATTTCATCAAATATTTAATACATTTACATTTTAATGGTAGTATATATTGTTTTTACTACACTTTTCAAGTTTCCTGAAAATGTCTATCTGAATAGCATTTATTTTACTACATTAAAGCTTATGCACATGGTGAAATACTATAACTGAATGAAAAAAAATTGCAACAAATCAAGAAAAAAAATGCATGCTCATTTAAAGGACTTGAAACAAACAAACAAAAAAATAAATAAAAAAAAAGGAAAGAAAGATATAATGAAATGTAAAATATATTAAAAAAAGAACTTACAGGAAATGCTTTTTCAGTAGTAAGATCATGTAACTTATCTTCATTTTTTCTGAAATGAAATAAATAAACTTATTAAGATCATATATATCACAAAGATTATCAGACAACATTCAAAACATTCTGCATTAATAAATCAATGCAATACATCTACAATTCAACACAATGTAATACATCAATGCATTAATAAATATATAGCTTTTTCTATTCAAATCCTGATACAACTGATAAAATTTAATAAATCTATTAGTTTGATGCAAAAGTATTTTTATTTGAAGATGAATAGCAAAACAGATACAGAAACTAATCACTAATAGATTCTCCTCCATATTCAGGGGTCTGTCTACACTTTTCTCAAAAAGTCTTGTTTTTGTGAAATTGTGAACTTGTTATTTTATTATTATTTTTTTTATACTTGTAATTTAATCCTAATTTTGTGCATCTGAAGTTTGTGCTAATTTCAGGTTTCTGTTTATAGATATTCAGATTATTCCTGCCTTAACTAACTATATAAATGCATTAAATTCACGTACATAAATCTACATATGTAGGATTTTTGTCAATTTTAGCTGTATAGTGACACATCTGGTTTACTTTTAAAAGGATTAAATTTGTGAAGGATTCATTTTATAGATAGAAAAAAAAATTTAAAGTTTCATTTTTAAGAAAAATAATTTTGTGAAGGGTCCTGATTTTAAATGAACAAAATTGTGAAGGGTCTTACTTTAAGAGGATAAAATCTGCAGGGATAGTACAAAATGAAATTTCAGGAGCCATTTTTCAAAATTTCAGGACAATTTCAGTACACGTTTACCTGCATACTAACCAAAATACAAGACCATTAAAGAATTAAAATTTATTTACGCTAGAGAAATAAAACAACCAATAACTTGTACACACATAAATTCAAAACAAACAATCTGTAGAAATTTTTCAAGGATTCAGTATAAAACTGAATAAACATCAATTACTGTCTTGCATTAGAGTCATATGATAATCCACATATACTATATCAAAGTTTCAGATTATTTAAGGACACCAGAAGCCAAAGGGGTATAAGTGACAAAATTGAAAAAACTGAGCTAAGTGCACAGACAATCTGGAAATAAGGTTATTTGTTTGAAGGTAAAGAGATATAAGTGATTTTCTAATTATGTGCTGCGATCTAGAGGTCTCAACTACTTAACCTCTTTCCTGAAACCATTTGATTATCAATACTGATTAATAAAAAATCAAAAAAATCTACTCCACATTTATTTCATGGTATTGATTGAAATAAGAGTTCAACGACCACTATGAAATAAGCAACAATTTCATATTACAATCTAGTCAATTACTATTGATGTTCAACTTCATTTACTCCAAATCTAAATTTTGTCACTTGTATCCCTTGGCTTCTGGGGTTTTCATTTCTAATGGTAAAATTGCATACATAAAATTTTACACAACAAATATCAGTAAGCATTAAATACAAATATGGGTATTTTTCCCTTAGCCAGACAATTCAACAACAGATTCAACGAGCTTATTTCATAGATGAAATTTACTATTTATTACAATATTACAATACAATGACAAAAAATAGACCTATATAATTAATATATATATATATATATATATATATATATATACGCAAAAAATATAGAAGTTTTATTTCCTGTTAGATTTTTAATTTTTAATAAAATAAATTTAATATAAATTCTGACATTCATGTTACAGATGGAGAAAGATCAAACACAGTAAGATTTGAGCATAGATTGTTAATAATGAAAATTCTTTTATCCATTCAGAGCAAAAAACTCACAACTTTCATGATCAACTGATAGATTAATGACTGATTAATGAATTTTGCAAATTTCTTCCATGGCTGCTTGATTAAATTCATGATTTTTTTTTCGTAATTGCCAGATTTTGAGATTTTTCTCTGATTGATTGACGAATGTTGTGATTTTTTTTTTTTTCAGTGATTGACAAAATTCGCGATTATTTTCAATGCCCGATTAACGAAATTCACAATCATTTTCCTTGTCCAATTGACAAACTTAAAGATCTTTGTCAGTAACTGATTGATGAAATTTTCAAAATTTTTCAGTGATAAAATGAAGAAAATCGCAATTTTGTTTAAACAACTGATTAATGAAATTCGTGATTTCCTTATCTGAATGATAAAATTTGCAATGTTTTTTCCTTGACTGATTGACAAAATTCACGACAAAATGTTTTTGTGAAACAAAAAATGTTTTACAACTAATTTTTGGCTCTCATTATTATTATCATAATTTTTTTTTTTTCTGTGCACCTAAAATACCGATTTTGAAGAATTCCACAAAAAATAAATGATTCACAGAATTTTGCAAAAGATAATAATAATAAAAAAATTGCAGAATTTGTTTAAAATCTGGGAAAATTACATGCCTATTGGTGCTATAATAAAACTCGTGAAATTTCAGGGAAGCTTATCATATTTAAGAACTTTTCAGGAATTTTAGGACAAGTACGACTCCCGAAATTGTGAAGGATTCTTTGAAGGACCAACATTCTTCCTAAACTGATCCCTGAGCCCTGACAATACAACATATATTTTTTACCATAATCAGGTGCTTTTATCATAAATGACACAGCGTCATTGATTGAAAGCGAAAAAAAAAAAAAGAGAGAAAGACAGAATTTCTTTAAAATATTTTTCAGAAAAGATCTGAATTGTCTAAATGGAGAACTTCATTTAAAAATTGAATAATAATAAGTCTTTTAATACCAGAAAATTTTGGGAAGGAGGAGGTTCAATTCAAAAGGGGAAAAAGTTCAATGGAATAAATAGAATATTTTTCTTTTGTATAAGGAAAGAAAATTGTCTATTTTTAAGCATTTAACATTCGTTCAAAAGAAACTTGAATAAAATTTCAAGTAAGAAAGAGAAGAATGCAAGTCACATGAATAACTGTTAAAATTATATTAACAAATAACCAATTCAGTAAAAAATGTTAAAACTAAACAGATTTCATTAATCATTAAAATAGAATTTTACAATGAACAATAAGAAAATAATAAATGGACAAACCACAATTTTTTTTCATCTATTTATTCTAGGAAACTGCAAAGAAAATTTTCATTTTAATTACAATTACTTTTTAATATACCGTAAAATCCCGAAAGTAAGCCCCCCTCCCACTTTTAAGCAATTTTGATTTTCTTTTCCATTCCCAAATATAAGCCCCCCCCCCTCTCACATACACAATTTTTTTTTAATTTTTTATGCACAAAAAATTGATTTTAAAAATCTAAGGGAAGGAATTTTTATACTTTTGACATTTTTGGCAGATTTCCACTTATGTTTTTATATGATGTTAATGAAATCTCTCCCCACACATGAAATGTCTGTTTCCCTTCTCTGCCTCTCCAACATTTTTCTACAGCAAAATTTTTCATATTTTTTGCAGTTTGACTGTTCTCACCTGGATCACATGTATATTTTATGTTTTGAAATAAATATGTTCTCTAAAATAACTCCCCATCTATTAACAAAATATCAGCTGTGAGAACAGCCAAACTACAAAAAGACTAAAACTTCTCTATGCCTTATGAATTTATTTTTATTTTATTTTATTTATTTATATTTAATCTGCCGAAATACGGAAGACTCTCTCTCTTTTTTTTTAAAAATTTTATGCGATGCATTTGGAGGGGGAGGATCTTCATGAGATAAGGTTTGGGCGCGGCAGGGGGTTAGAAGCAGAGATTTTAGGAGGAGGGGTTAATTTAAGTGGCAGGTTGGAGTTATTTATTTGTAATATAGAGTATTTAATAAGTCTTAAAAGAAGTTTAAAATTAAAAAGTTATAAAGGTCTATGCATTTTTGGTACCAGAGGGGGGGGGGCAAAGGGGGAAACAGTAATTTTTAGAGGAGATTTAGATTATTGATTATTTATTCTTACAAAAAAAAAAATAAGAAATTAAGAAAAATATTGAAAAAATGATTAAAATTTTATTTATTTATTTTTTTTGGAGGGGGGGGGGAGGGGGCAGGATTTTAAGGGGAAAAAAATTTATTTTTATTTTATTCATTTATTTAAATCTGCCGAAATACGGAAGATTCTAGTCCCTTTTTTACTTCTAAATTAATGATAAAAACAGGTTTTTAAATGATTTTTTTAAAAAAAAATCTCGATTATAAGCCCCCCTCCCAAATTTAATCCTTTTTGATTTTTACAAGGGGGGCTTACAATCGGGATTTTACGGTATATTTTTTACATAAAAAAGTAAAAAGACTTACTCAGCTAATGCCTTGTGTGCTTCAATATAAACATCTTTAGCCTTCTCTGCAACAGTTGGTACGTCAAATTCGTAGTCTATTCTACGGATTTTTTTCAAGGCTAGATAAGATTTACCTTTTTTGCCAACTTTGTCGTACATGTCTGACACAGCCTGAAAAATAAATAATTAAAATAAAAATTATAAAACTTAGGAGATATATGACTACTTTTTATAAAGATTTAAGGATATTTAAAAGGCAGTTTTATAAAGAAGAAAAACTAAGTCTTTTCTAGAACATATGAATACATAACAGTACATTTGTTAAGTGATTTTGTAATATTATCACCCCAGAATTATTAAATATGTGAAGAAGAAATAAAGTCGGCATGAAGAAATTGTACTCTGGTTCTGGCAACAAGACTGACCTGGGAAGTATTCATTGCACTGTGGGTAAAGAAAGAACAAAAGAAGCGAACATTATATATAGTGATTAAAACTTAGTTTATTAATGTGACGGATGCGCTTTTCAACACTTGGACATCTCTGGAATTTTTGGAGTTATCTTGCTGAAGTAGTCTAATCTAAATCATCTTCAACATCTAATATGTTGTTACATTTTGTTTTTAAAAGTCAATGCAACGAAAAGAACTTTTTCACTGACTCATTTAACCAGTGTTGAATTTAGGAGTTGGCCTGGGGAAGACATTTAACACCCTAAAGATTTGGAATTTTATGCTTATTATTATTGATGGTCTAGAACTGCAACCCCATCCCCCACCCTCAGAACTCCACAATGTTCTCGTTCTCCAGAGCTGCAGAAATCTCTCCTAAAGAAAAATGTCGAATTCAACACTAAATTTAACTGTGATGTTCCAAATATTGGTTATTGACTTGTTGTACATACTTGGAGAAATATTGATCTATAAGATTCCTTATTTTTTTCACTTTTCTCTTTCTCCGCAACACAATTATGAACAAATCATTTTTAACTTTGATTTTCTTACAACTCCTGGATATATGACCATTTTTAAGGTCATAAAACACTATATTTCTTAAAATGTATGTTAGATTATTAAATGGTGATAGCACAAACCCCGGATTCTTAAAATAATTCTATATGATATATTATATAGTGTGGAACAATGTAAGGGGCAATTTATTAAAAGATACTAGGCATAATTTGTAATTATCAGCCACAGTTTCAGAACAAGAACAATAATTAAATTTATCTATTGGGAAAAAAAACCCCAGAAATTTATTAATGGAGTAGATGGAGTAGAGTACATAAGGGATACTACATTCAGAGGCATAATTAATTAAACTGTAATATTGGCATACAGGTCATTTTCTCTTAACAGAACAATTTGTACGTAACATATTTTTATAAATTAATATTTTTTTTCTCCATTAAAATTGGGTTCTATTGTATTTAGGAACTGTATGTAAGTAATAAAATACTATCAGTAAAAAGCTTTTATAATGTTAAACACACAAATATAAAATTTATTTCAAGTAAGCAGTAGAATGATAAAGAAAGACAGAGGAATGACACTTAGACAGGGAGATGATTATAGGGAAATCTTAAAGAGTAGGGTTAGATTGTCTACTATAATCATTATAGACACAAAAATCTTTTTAACAAACTCATTCATTTGAAATGCACAAAATGATTTTTATTGCTTAGTCCAATGATATTGGGGAAAAAATAGAAAGGGTAACTTTTTTTAGTGTCAAACAAGCCTATTTGATTGTAATTAAATTGTAATTAGAAATTTTTCAATAAACATTAGTCATTTTTTTAAACATTAGTTTTAAGTTGTAATTAATATTAAAAATACTGTTAAAGTATATATATATTGTTTTCTTTATTTTTAATTTCTGACATTTAATAAACATAACCTAATATTAATTTTTCTAATGTCAAAAACTTTTTTTTTTTTTTTTTAAACAGAGTTAACAAAAATGAATGTGATCTAAACATTATTGATAAATATTATATAGCAATAAAGAAAGACAAAATCAGTATTAAGTGATTATTGTAAAACGTACAATACACTGTTGAGAATGTTAATGTTTAGTTTCTATAGGTTATGTAAAAGTATGGTATCTATCTGCATGTCTGTATAAAGATTTTAACTGAAGAATTTTCTTGTAAAACTTTTTTAAATATTAAAAAAAAAAATTACTGAATGCTTATTGCTTAAAAATATTCAGCTCTCTGAAAATAAAGATAAGAATAAGTAGAACAATCAAAATTCCAATGTTCTAAAAATTCCTCGTTTTTTTGCATTTATACCACCAGTTAACAAAATTCTAATATTTAAGATTGCATGATTATATTACAAGTAATGTACTTAGATTACCTTTTTTTATTGATCACTCGAGAATGAAAACAATGATATTGTTCCATTTTAAAATCTTTCATTTAAGAAGAAATTTTTTGTTGTTGTTTTATTATGGACTAAGAAAGGTACCTACCAACTCCTTTTTTTTTTTTTTTCCGTATAAAAATGCAGCATTATTTTACACTATATTGTGCAACATATTAACAGAACTAATTTGTAATTATTTATACTAGCATGCATTTCTCAAGACTGATTTCAAAAGTTCTGCAGGACTTGAAAGAATTTTTTCATCTTTTACATTCATCCATTTTTAAGTTGCGAAACCAATTGCAGCATCCTACTGCTAAAAAACTTGTTTTGTTATACTATGTTGCACTGTGATAAGAAAAATGAGGATTTTAATGAAATTTTTTAATACAGTAATTATTGTATATTAGTTCCCTTAATAAAATGGATGTAAATTAAAAACACTGTCATTTATTTGAACGAGTTGCATTCTACAGTAGGTAAATGATCCATACTTTTTACTACTAGTTAAAGAAGTTTAAATTTAAAAAAAAATATATGCTGTTAAATTGAAATGGATAATTTGTAATTGATTTTGTGTATTTTGGATTAAAAAAAATTTCTTCTTGAACCCATTGATTGAAAAGCTTTTAGATAGGTGTGTGATCTTGGTTCAAAAACTGATGTAATTATTAACTTAGCATATATAATTAATTAAATGTTTATAAGTCTAATTAAATTTACTTAAGGTTATCTGTAAGAACAATACATTTATTGTATCTTACAAAGTTGTAACTTATATGATAAATTCCTAAAGAATAACAGTTTCTTCTGTTTGGAAGAAACTTATTTCTTCCGGACAGTTTTTTCCATGTTTTTTTTCCACTTTGGAAGAAACTGGCAAACCCTGCCAGAAAGTAAAAATAAAAATGCATTTTTTGAAGCCGAAAAACTCCCAAGTAAGTAGATTAAAGTAGATTTTAAAATGAAAATAAACAGGTCACACAAAATCCGATATGAATTCTATTCTAAACTTCCAAAAGTACCTCATTTTTTAAAATGTGAAATTCATTTTTTTCTATTACTTTTCAAAATTAAAGGTGAAAAAAAAAATTAAAGTAGGGAAAAAAGGCACACATAAATGCACTCTAATATGCTTTCCCACTATATTAAATCATCAAATGACATAACAAAAACTATAATTATGAGAGAACTTTATTCCAATATTTTTGTCAAAACAAAAAAATAAACAGTGGGAATATGTAAATTTCAAGAAAAATATAACCGGTTGAGGTGGGGGGGGGGGGGGGGGGGGGAAGGTGGGGTAATGTTAATATAAACATTATAATAAATTGAAAGAAAACTAATTTTTCAAAACATAAAAATGAGATTCTACAGTAATTAAATTAGACTATTAACAATCAGATAAATATGTATAAAAAAAAAAGTCTTACAGAGCTTGACACCAAAGAAATTTTGCCATCTCCTTCAGGAGGTACATACTCCTCAAATATTCCTCCTAAAAAATAAAACTAATTTGAAAATGGATGCATGAAATAATCATTAAACATATACACAAAAGATATGCATTGAAAATTCAGCCATTATTCGGCACACGTGCCGAAAATCAGATTCAATATTCAGCGAAGGCTGAATAGTACTGTTACAGTTGAACCTTATTTATGCTTTAAAAATGCTTAATTTAAAAATTTATATTTATCACATACGGTGGGCAAAATTTGTTTTTCACCTTAGTATTTCTGCATTGTTTTATGAAAAAAATTTCTTGTGACATTTTTAATTCTAAAGAACATAAATATATAGAATAAATATACATTTATATGCAATATTTGAAAATATTTCTCTCATATTAGAACATTAAAGTATGAAAATAATATTCAACATAAATGTTTTTTTCAAGAACATAATAAATAAAAATATGAATTTTTCTAATTAAAAAATTATTACATTTTCAGAAACATATCTTTCCCTTATTATTGACTACTTGTTAGTCTATTTTGCTTTTATGCACAAATAGTTCTCACCTCTGAAAACAAACCTTCCATAACAGTACATAGCAGAAAAAAAAAATATATATTCACTTAAATTGTTAGGCTTTGAAAATTCTACACGATTCAGCAATTTCTGTTTTCACATTTGCAATTGAGTGCATGGCAGAAAGTTATCTGGGTACATTTCCAGTATGGCGAGATAAAGAAAATGGCCTTGGCTAGAGAAGGAAATTTGGCAACATATTTTCTGGCAACCTATTCACTGTTTCATATACGCAACACAAGCTATTTGTATCCCATAACTATCCGATTTATTTAATATAAAAAAGCCATTTATCAATTTTTATATACAAACAGAAGTAAATTGTATATACAAAACAATAATATACAGGGTTCTTGCTGTCATTCGCCATTTCGCCAAATTGCTTCATTTAGTGAGTAAACGAACGATTAGACTCGCCAAACTGCGAGTGCTCAATTTGTGCTCTTTTTGTGTACTTGTGAGTACAGGCAATGACACTCTTATTCGCATTACTTAAGAGTTCTCGTTGCAGAAACATGAATTTAAGAGGTACCATAGATTTCATTCAAAGAAATGACCTACAACAACTTTATCCTATCATAATGAATAGAGGAAAGTACAGTGGTGGCCAAAAGTTTGGACATTTTTTTAAAGTTTCATGTTTTTCAAATTTGTGTGCTTGTAGAATATATTAATTTTCACTTAAATACAAACTTTTATATATCAAATTGAAGGTAATTTAATGTAGAATTTAATAATAAAAACAGTATTACAATATCTGTATTACAAAAAAAGTTATGCTCATTTTAGTAGAACAAACAAACACAAATCATTTTAAATAAGGACGTGTTTTGTAATAAAAACATACTAGCCAATCACAAACACTGTTCTGAGGACCAATCAAATGTCTGTAACTATAGTTTAGGTTATTTGGATGGTAAAAGAGTTATTGTTGTGGAAATATTTTGCGGAATGATGCATACTAATAGAGTATTGCTGTTTTTGAATATTTAAAGTCCTTTTTTTTTAATTAAACTAATTTTAAACAATGTCATCAACAAGAAGAACTAATTGGACATCTACAAAAAGAAGCCGAGTTGTCATATTGAGAGAAAATGGCCTCTCTTACGTTGAAATTGCGAGACAAGTTGGTGGTTCAGTGACTTGTTCTGCTGTACGAAAGTTCTGTTTATGTTATGAAAAAACGAAATCAGTGGAAAATAAGGCCAAATCAGGCCGAAAAAAATGCACAAGTGCTACTGCCGATAGAAAAATTAGACGGCTATGCCTTCAAGATAGAAAAATTTCATCAGATGCCATTAGATGTGAAATGAATGCAGCGGGTATTACAGTAAGTTCAAGAACAATAAGAAGAAGGTTATCAGGATTTGGACTACAAGCTAGAATTCCAAGGAAAAAAACCATATTTAAATCAAAAGCAACGCAAAAAACGAGTTAAGTGCGCAAAAGAACACATTAAATGGTCAGAAAATCAATGGAAGCAAGTAATCTGGAGCGATGAGAGTAAAATATCGCTCTTTGGTACTGATGGTAGAAAATACGTGAGAAGGAGAAACACTTCATCCTGATTGCATCGAAGCAACTACAAAAAACCCAACAAATGTCATGATTTGGGCATGTATGTCTGCAGATGGTGTGGGCTGAATTCAAGTGATTGATGGCATCCTGAATGCCAAAAAATATATCGAAACAGTCCTGGAACCAAAATTGATACCTTCCATCAGGGATCTCTTCCCCAACAACGCACCATTTATTTTTCAGCAGGATTCAGCTCCATGCCACACAGCAAAAGTATGCAAAGCATGGTTTCAAAATAAAGGCATAGATATATTACCATGGCCAGGAAACAACCCTGATCTCAATCCAATTTAAAATTTGTGGCGACGTTTGAAAGTTCTTGTATGAAAGAAACGTCCATCCAATAAAAGACAACTTATTGAAGCTATAATTGATTCTTGGCACCATGTGATTACGAAAGATGAACTCCAAACACTCGTTCACTCAATGAAAAGACACTGTGAAGCTGTCTTAAAAAATAAGGGTTATCCTACTAAGTATTGATTGTATAAGTATCACTTTAAAAAAATGCAAATCTAAGATAGATCTTACTATTAGTTGCATAACTTTTTTTGTAATACAGACATTGGAATACTGTTTTTATTGTTAAATTCTACATTAAATTACCTTCAATTTGAGATACATAAACGTTTGTATTTAAGTGAAAAATATTCTACAAGCACACAAAGTTGAAAAACATGAAACTTTCAAAAAATGTCCACACTTTTGGCCACCACTGTATATTCAACTAGGTAAATTATATCCAATGGTTGGAGTATCATAGTTGAGATTTTCTCCAACCATACCAATACATGGTACAGTAGAAGATCTTTATAATGCAAACCTAAAAACATGAGGTTGTGCGTTATATAGAATTTTGCGCTATATAGATCACATTTCACACATCATTAAATTTAGCTTGTAAAACATGGCCAAATATGTGTGAAACATAACCAAAATACATTAGAGTACCTTTATATTGCATTCTTTATTACCAGGAATAAATTATAATTTATAATTATAAAAAATTATAAATTAAAGTTAATTATTAAAATAATAAATAAAATTAATAATAAATAATAACAATAATAAATAATAATAATAAATTATTAATAATAAATAATAATAATTAAAATAATAAATTAAAATTAATAAACTATTATAAAAATTATAAATTATAATTTTTTGCATAATATAGATCATTCCACACATTGTTATTTTTATTTTATAAAGATTGTCCAAACATAGCTGCATCAAATCATAGTATTTTTTTCAGTAATTAGCTCTGAATTAAGGAGATAAAGTTAAATTAATGTATCAGATTTAGTCCCCTAGAGAATAGCAACTATTTATAATGTAAGAATTCAGGTGTTTCTTAACTGAAAATTCATTGTTTACATCTGAGAAGTTGTGCGTTATATGGAGAATTGCGTTATAAAAATCTTCTACTGTATATACAGGAGTTTCCGTGCTATTTCAAGATTCATCATGTAAATGCTATAGTTATAGCTCGGATGAATGAAGTTAGCGCTGCAGTTCGCAGCCTTGTCCAACAAATAAGAGTGAAATATGCCAGTCCGGGATATCGTCGGTATAGCTCAGTAGGGAGAGCGTTGGTACGGCAAACCAAAGTACCCAGGTTTGAGTCCTGGTTCCGGCATATTTTCGCTCTGTTGGAGAAAATCTCAACTATGATACTCCAACCATTGGATATAAATTTATCCTATACAATGCAACACTTTGCTGCAATCTTGCCAGTACATTCAGTGGACTTCGAGAGAGACTTCAGCATGATGAAAGCAACAAAAACTATAGTGGAACTCCAGATATAGGTTACCTGAGTTGTAAGTTTCCCTTAATTATACGTTTCAACTCAGAGGCCCCAGCCGTTTGCCATTAAAAATTTGCTGAGTTATACATTTCCCTTAGTTATACGTTACGTTTTTGCGTCCCCGGACAAAATTTTGTCTCATTTATACATTTTGCAGCCAGAAAACTGACGACGCATTGGATGAGTCTGATTTCAAAGATCCCACTCAAACTTTTCAGTGCTGCTCTGAGGGTTTTTGACGTAGTAAAGATGATTGACAGTAGAAAAAGCAGTAACGATAAGGCGGCTGCATAATTAACAGAAATGTAAAGTTTGCTGTTCAATGTTAGCTCAGCCAAAAAGAAACAATCAAAGATTAGCGATTATTTCAATGAGATTCAGTAAATAACTGAAATGTCTTTTGATAAATGATTTACATGCCAAAGCGATTCCAATGATTTCTTTTAAGTACTCTATGTGTATTAAAAATATTTTTAATAAAGCTTTTATGATAAAATAACTTCATGTGTACTTTTTTTATGTACCTTTATTCTACTCTGTTTCACTTCCAAAAATTTATGTCAGGGGTACAGTAATACTTAGGAAACTTCTGTTTTCGATATAAAAGGTAACTGGAACCCCTCAGCGGAACAAAGTTTTTACGATAATTTTTTAAAAGGCTCCAGTAGATAATTAATTGAGTTGTACGTTCTGTTGTCTGGTCCCAGGCAAAACGTGTAACTGGAGTTCCACTGTAAATTGAGAAATCGAATGTATATAAGAATGTTAATAATGTCATTTCAGTAATGTATTAATCGGCTCAATAAGCAACACAGTACAATTTTGTAACTGCCTTTAAAGTATGGGCTTCAATAAAAAGCCAAAGAGTTATAGAAAAATAAAGTTTTTTTAAATGTATATATTTTGCTGTCTATGTTTTGAATTTTTCAAACTCATTGAATGTAATATGTAATATCTTAAAACCCTGAGTTAACTTGGGTTGGAAAGTTTTGTTATGTTGTAATACTTTGACCGTTAATTTTTTTAGGCAGTTTAACTTCTGATGGGGTGTCGATAAGATGTGTTAATTTTTTTGTGATTTTATTTTGTTATTTTTTCTGTTAAATATTCTTCACGTGTCAATTCTCCGATAAAATTATAATGATTTAACATGGGTGATTTGAGCATAAAATTTTAAATACCATTGTTTGTGGCCAATAAGGAAATCATTTAATTCAGAATAAAGATAATTCAGTTGGACTTAAAAGAATTTTGTCTTTCCTGTCTCCATCTCAACATGAATTTTCTAAGAACAAATTTAAATATTTTATTTAAGGGGTTATTGCAACGTAAAATGATTTTTTACAACAGTAAAGTACTTCACATACGATCATGCCTAACCACAACTAAAAATCCACATCACAATATTGAGGAAAGGAAGTTATCTGCATCTTCAAAACTTCTTACAAGGTAAGATTGATATGTCATCTCCATATGTCATCTCCATTGTTCCTCTAAGGGTGACTTGTATGTAATTCACATCGACATCAGTATAATTTTTTTTTTTTTTTTTTTTTTTTTTTTTTTTTCAGTTTGAAACTTTGGTAATGACACTGTTGTTGTTGCTGAAACAAATTGGTATATATTTTAAGACTTTTATTGTGTGTTTTTTTAATCACTTTTAGCATTGTGATGTGTTTTGAAAATTCAGTAATGAAAATAACATCATTTTTAATTAAATATGCAAGAAGAATTAAGATAAAGCAGAACACAGTTTAATCTAAAAGAAGAGATTATATAAACATCTAAACATACCAGAAGAATCAACATACATCGGCTTTTCGTTCCATTCACGTGTTGGAGCAATCCCTTTTTCTTTAAGTTTAGCACGTATTTCATCAATAGTTAACTTGTGGCTTTTTCTTTCTTCTTCATAATCTGGCAAAGTTATCTTTTGAACCTAATGATTAAAAAAACAATTTTAGTAGATAATGTTTTATAAGTAATAATAATATTTTGTTTAATAGTTCTAAGCAGAATTATATATACCTATTATACTAAAAAAAAAGATTTTGTCAGTATGTGTGTATTTCTGTGATGACTAGAAAAATCTACCACATGTAGAGGACTGAAAATTTGAATAAGGATAGTCCAAGGCAGGTCCTAATGCACCTGAAGCTCAGATTTTCTATTTTTTTATCAATTAACCAAAATAATGATTAAAAACCATAATGAACATAACAAAATAGCATGAAGAGTCATGATGATACCACTAAAAACTCGTTCTGCAGATGAAGAACGAAGAGTCAGAAAACACAATTTTTTAAATTAACTAATTTTATTTATTTTTATTATTCATTTATTTATTATTATTATTGTTATTTTATTTTTATTTTTATTTTTATTTTTTATTTTTTATTTTGGGGGGGGGGGGGGGGGGTTGGCATTGGTTTAACTATTTGAAATACAATTTTAAAAAAAATACACGCTTAAATTTTGTAATTTAACACATATCTAACAGTTCAATCCATCAAAAAAAAAAAAAAAATCAATATTAATCCTTTAAAAAAAAATATTTTCCAAACATCTTTTTGTCCCCCCCCCTTTTTTTAAGTCTACACTGGGTTAATTTATAATTAGTTGTATTTATAATAATTAAACCTCTCCCCCCAACCCCTTACACACTCATAAACAAGTTAAGTCAACAGTATAAATAATACTCATGAGCAGGGGTTGACAACTGCAGTCGCCACTGGCGAAACAAGTTATTTAATCTGGCAGGAGAGGTTCTTTTATACAAAAATTGATCACAAATGCCATTTTTCCTCCTGAAATAAGTTAACTTACCATCCTGACTTAAAGACAATCAATTTAATATATCTAAGAATAAAATGCAATTTCTTAATTTTTTGTACTAAAATAAATTTTATAAATTAAAAAATAAATATAAAAAGTACATTTAACAGTGGTAATGACTAAATGAGTTCCTATTACAGATAAAATGTTTATGAATTACTTTTTTGCAGATAAAATGACGTTATTATAATTTAGATGCAATAGTTGTTTTTTTATTATTAGCATCAAGGTGTTTGAAAAAGAAAATACAGTAAAACCTCCATAAAGGACATTTCTAAACAGGGTTCATAAATATCATGATATTTTCAAAAATATCCGATATTTTGATATACATCCAATATTTTCAAAATTGTCAACTTACTGCTGATAAAAAATATTTTCAAGCATAATATAAATTAGAAACTCAAATATATTGCACTTAACAAGAAAACTTACACAATAGGGTGGAGCGAAAAAAGTGATTTTTTTTTTTTTACAAAAAACGGGTAGGTGCCAAAAGTTGCCTTTATACTAGTACATCAAATATCTGAAATTTTACCGCTGAAAAAAAAATGGCTTGAGTCTGCGCTTTTGGTCCAAATGTCGAAATTTTAGGTAAAATTTGAAAATTTTTCAAAAAATTTTTTTTATTTTCTGTAGAACTGGTTATGATTTAAAAGTGTCATTTGAACCTTTATTAATAAAGATTTAAAATACTGAAACGATAAAACGATATCTTTATTCTGTATAACTGGAGCAAAACTGACAAATTTCGGTAAAAAAGGGGAGTTTCCATTCTGGTACAGCATACAACGAATCGTTGTTTTGAATGCAGCTCTAGTTGCTTTATCTAGCTAGTTGCTTTTACAACTATCCAGGAGTGGAGGTGGGTGCATATCATGTCCCACCCGTAACCAGCACAACCACCTTACCATCTGAGCACAATGTTTTATTTATACAATGAATTGTGATTTTTTATCAGACTCGCATGAGTTTTCTGTATATCAACCTAGTCTTGCTGTATTCATCTCTTCTTTCGTATCCACAGACTTTGGATGATGCTGGCTGTGACTTCCTTCACGCATCTTTCTACTGCTTGAGTATGAGAAGGCATGCATTGGGGATGTTAGTACGGGAATCTATACAGCCGTCTATTATCTTCAACAAACTTGCATCCGATAAATGCATAGTGATTGGGGGTCCTGTTACTGCAATAGTTTTCCAATCAATTAGATTTATATAATCATCTGCTTCAATGTTGATTGTCAGTATTTCAAATTTGCGTATGTCATCATTTATTCTACCTCTTGCATTTATTATGGGATGAGCAGCTAGTTGTTTAATGTGATTGCAATCAGAATTTGCTCTGAGTGTGTAAAGTAACCATTGTCCTGAATAACTTTTTTAACTATTCGGCGTTTGCTGTGTTGTTTAGTAGCCGAGTAGTTTCCCATAAGGTTTTAGATACATTCTTTAGCTGTGGATTACATTTGATGGTAAACCATCCTGGGGCATAAACTTAGATCACATACTTTGTGAGTGAAAATAGAGACTCTGACGCGCAGTCAATGCGAATAATTAAGGTGAAGAATTCTATTCGCCGTTGTGAGCCATATTGCGTGGGACAATTTTCCTAGGCTCCTATTCGCTTGTTCTTTAGAGCAATATCCTGATGAAATAGCTTTGCAAATGTCCAGCAGGTATTTCTTGTCTGTGCTGAGTGCTTTTTATCGATTTCAGGAAATATGTTTTCTAAATTACGGGTCAATCCACATCAATTCACCCCCAAAAAAATGAAATGTCACCCACCACTTCAGATTTTTCTGAAAACTTTTTTACAAGTTGCTATGACCAAGTTATGAAATCATACAAATTTTTTTTATCATAAGTCAAATATTTTCCAAGGTATTGAGGTTCAAAGTTTATGGATAAAAGGTGTTTTTGCCATTCTTGTGGCTCCGCATCAGTCTTGTAGCTACTAAGAAAAAAATTCATAATTCTGTAAATTATGAATATTTTAATGCTAAATTTTTATCATATTTTCTGTGATATGTACAGATACTATAAAAAATAGTTTTATTGTATTGAATTGTGTTTATTAATAGTAAAAAAATTATAACTGTCATGTACCTTCAAAATTTTGAGGTGAAAAGTAAGATTTTTTCAAAATTAGATATGGATGTGAGGCAATGGAGTCACCAAGTCAATATTTTTTTTTAAATATACCTAGAAGTATGATCCAACAGAATATGAAATAAAATATATGGGTTTTTAGCTGCTTTTTTTTTTTTTTTTGCTTATAAAAAGCTTTTTTTCACTTTTATCTGCACACTCAGACGTACTATTATGTATAAGTGTGTTATGTTTATAAAATAAGTTGTGCTTTTAACTAATTTTGATTATTTATTACAAATATAAAAACAAATAAAATACTACACAATTATTATTAATTATTTTCTACACAATTAGTATTTATAATAACAAGGCTATCCAAAAAATCAGACGTATGAATTTTATTTTAATAAGCAAATTTAATTTTGTAAATATATATTTCAGGTAGAAGTGAAAAATAAAAAAAAAGTTTAAAAATAATAAGTTGTACATAACATACAGAATATAGAGAGGGAATGGCACAGTGGTCAGACATGAAATAAACATTATTAAACACAAACCCATTCATGTTGAATGCTGTCCAATTCATGTCTCAGCTTTTACCATTCCCCCAACATACTCTGTGTCATATTTGTTTTGTGATCTGGTTCAGTCTGTGTTTATACTTAGATGAGTGAAGTTGCTCTGAGTTAATTTTATTCTGTATAGAATGATAATTATTTAATCTTTTACTGTTTATCAATTTCCTTTTTGTGATTTGTGAAAACAAAGTTCTTTCAAGGTTTGTTACTTTTTTATGTTTGTTTTACTTCTGATTTTCATAAGGTCAACTAAAAGTATATATATATATATATGGATCTGTTTAGAAAAAAATTGGCTCCTTTAAAGGACCCATCACAATTTTTTTCATTTCAAAACAGGACCCTTCACAAAATTTTTCACCTTAAAACAGGCCCTTCACAAAATTCTTTGTCTTAAAAATAGGCTTTTCACCAAACTTTTCCCTCTTCAAACGGAATCTTTCACAAATTTAAATCATTTAAAAGTAAAATCTGACTGTCACTTTACATATATAAAGAAAATATGTGTATTTTACATGCATATATCTTCTTAAAAATGTATAAACAAGAACCTGAATATAACGATCATTTCAAATTCACAAAATTATGTTTAGATTTTTCACAAATGTAAAAAGCGGTTCACAATTTCACAAAAACAGGACCCTAGGATAAAAATTTCTGGACAGATCCCTGAATATATATAATACATCTACAATGGCTAGTTAATAAAGATATGCTTGAAGTGTTCAGTAGGACAAATAAATTGTTCAGATTGCCATAAAAAGAGTTATACAAAGAAAGTTGGACTTGACAATATTGAACTATTAGTCAACCTGACAAAGAGCTTTTAATTAAAAGGAGTGGCGCAAAAATTGACTTGGTAACTGCAGTGCCTCACCTCCATATCTAATTTTGAAAAAATCTTACTTTTTACCTCAAAATTTTGAAAGTACACAAGAGTTATAATTTTTTTACTATTAATAAATACAATTCAATACAATAAAACTATTTTTTATAGTATCTGTACATATCACAGAAAATATGATAAAAATTTAGCATTAAAATATTCATAATTTACAGAATTATGAATTTTTTTCTTAGTAGCTACAAGACTGATGCGGAGCCACAAGAACGGCAAAAACACTTTTATCCATAAACTTTGAGCCTCGATATCTTGGAAAATATTTGACTTATGACAAAAAAATTTTGTATGGTTTCATAACTTGGTCATGGTAACTTGCAAAAAAAAATTTCATTAAAATCTAGAGTGGTGGGTGACATGGCCTGGGTGAACTGATGTGGATTGACCCTTACTCTTTATAGATTCAAAAACTGCAATAGGGAGTGAATGGCACGTGGACAAGGATTTCCCTAATACATTTGGGTCAGAAGTTTTCCCATCGATCATGCATAACAAATGATGCAGAGGCAATTCATTTAACTGGAGCTGGCATATGATCCATTGCAATGGTCTTGCACGCTTCTCTTCCATTCGAAGGAATACTTCAGTATACTTCTCCGTATTCACAGGACACCGGGCACCCATCACAATTCAAGCATGAGAGGCTAGACAAATTAATATTTTCATCTTTTAAAAACTTTGATATGCATTTAAGAGTATCTTTTGATGCTTCAGATGAGGAAATTTTAGGCAAATTTAGTCTCCAAATATTTGGAGCCAGGCTCTTCTAAGATAGTAACACGTTCCTCTTTCATAATTCTACGATACGCATGTTTATCACTTCTCTTTTCTATACACATTGTGTCATCTTTTCAGGAGTCGAAATATAAGGCTCTTACTTCTGTTTTAGGGTGCTGTTCTTTACGTTGAGACGAACAAGCCGATTGGCTTTCACGCCTTACCTTGCTTCTATCTGTAACAGGTACGGGTACATTATGTTTTCCAGTGTCATTTGCTGTACATACACAATCCTGAAGACCAGACTTGTATAATATAGACGCACACGTGCACGCCGTGCGCGGAAAATTTTCTGCAAAATTGCAGAAAATTACAGAAAAAAATTAAAAAAAAAAAAAAAAATTCCATATTAAAAATTTTTAAATATTCCTTTTTTACACAAATAATCCCTTTTTGTTCAAAAATATTTACTGTGTGCGCACAATTCAAAATTTAAAGATGCAAAACATTGTTGTGGCATTACAGACGCTTGCGAAGAGGTCAAAATATTAAGGATTGGGTTGTTTCTAAACGCATTGACAAAATAACTGATAAGAATTCAGCTCTTCCTATCATGGATTCTTAGCTTTATTATTTTTAACCAAAATAATTATTCTTTAATTAATATTAATCAATTTTAAATTGTAATTATTTTAAACTACTGTTTTTAATTTATATCGTCAAAATAATATAATACGTAATTTTATTAAACATTAAATTAATTTGCAGAAAGTTTTTTGACTCAATATTTATGTGCGCAGAAAGTTTTTGGTTTTATACAAGTCTGCTGAAGACCTGCTGAAGCAAGAACTGCAGCAGACCGATCAGAAATACTACAGCTATCACATGCTCTAGAAAACGTTTCAAACTTCATTTGAGTTTCGGTATAGGAGGATGAAGATGGCAATTCAATTGTATCTATTATTGAATCATTGCATACTGATTTGTTTATTTCAATTTCACATGCAGCATCTTCTAAGTGTGGTGCTTCTTTATTTAATCTTCTTTCTATTAATTTTTTTTTCAACGAGTCGTTGTATGCTGTACCACAATGGCAACGCCCCTTTTTTATCGAAATTTGTCAATTTTGCTCCAGTTAAAAATAATAAAGATATTGTTTTATCGTTTCAATATTTTAAATCTTTATTAATAAAGGTTCAAATGACACTATTAAATCATAATCAGTTCTACAGAATTTTTTTTTTTTTTGAAAATTTTTCAAATTTTACCCAAAATTTCGACATTTGGACCAAAAGCACAGACTCAAGGCATTTTTTTTCAGCGGTAAAATTTCAGATATTTGATGTACTAGTATAAAGGCAACTTTTGGCACCTACCCGTTTTTTGTAAAAAAAAATTAATTTTTTTCGCTCCACCCTATTACACAATATACTAAATATGCTTTTTTTTCCCCGTTTTCTTCTTTTATTTTTCACTTTGAACAAAACTGAAGATCAACTAATCAACAAAACGGAAACAATTTGCTTTATACACTTAAAAAACAATCATAAGATTCAGTATCAACTATTGTTATCAAGAAATCAGAATTTTATAAAACAAAAAAATAAATACAAAATAGTTTGTTTTTTTTATTGAAAAGTTTAAACATAAATGTAAGCTTACTTATTTTTTTATTCTTTAACATGTTGTACTATTTAACCCTTTCAGGGGCAGTGGTATGTTTATGAAACCACTTAATTTTAATTCCTAAATGCCACAATCACACCAGAATTTTGCTAAAATCTTTTCCATTTAATATGTATGTGAAATATAGCTCTTTTTCTTATTTCCAAATAATTTTTTTGTAAATTCCGGTGCCAGTCATTTATTTCAACCTTTTAGTACTGAAGGTACTTTTCCCCTGAAAGGGTTAAGCTCAACAACACCGAAACCAGAAATGGATTCTTTTCTAATGAAGCTGTATAGAACTTATTATCTAACTAAGACAGTTTATTCTTCTATATCTGTCCTGAATTAGTTATGTCCCACATAATTATTAGTCCCATATAATCTGCATTTAAAAATAAAAACTTCAAACAAAGCTTGGATAAGATTTTTGTTTTTCTCTTTAGCTAGAAAAGTCACTGCCAGAGACAAATGTTCTTTATCTACAGAATGACACAGTCAATATCAGTTGAAAATTTCATTTTACACTTGTTTTGACTTAAAATACCAAATATATCTTGCAAAGTGATATTTCGAAAATAAATATCAAATATTGAAAATAAAAAACATCTTGATGTTTTAAAAATAAATATCAAACAAATAATATAAAAATATCGAAAATATTGAAAATCTTGATATTTTGAAAATAAATATTGGACATATACACATATATCATGATAGATATTATGATATCTATCCAAAGTTTCCCCCAGACATTTTCAGAAGGGCGCTGTACCCTGCCTGCCCTTTGGTTTACAAAATAGCACCTTTCTTGCCCCTCATAAAATAAATGAGCACCCTTCTTGCCCCTCATAAAAAGAATTAGTACCCTTCTTGACCCTCAGTAAAAAAAAGTGCCCTTTCTCTCCTTTTTGCATTAAAGAATTTGCTTTCATAGTAAAAATTGACTGAATGTTTTCTTGAAAAGAGTGCCCTGACTTTTAAATATTAAAAGTGGCTTTAAAAACCAAAATAATGCCTTTAACAATAAAAAAAAGTGCCTTTAAGAATCTAAAAAGTGCCCTTTTCTTACCAACAGCACCCTGCCCTTTTTTAAACCTGGGGGAAACTCTGATATATCCTTTGATATATATCAACGAACCTTGTTCCTAAATAGCATGCACATATGGTAATAAAAAGAAGTATACTTTTTTTCAATTGATACTGTATTGTTTTCAACCTTATTGCATTCAATAACTGGTACTATTGATATAATTTGACTTTTCATCTTGAATGAGATAAGTAGCATTTAATTATCTAATTTATAAATTAATGTTTTCATGTGGGATGCTGAACATGAAAAAAGACTTCAAAATATAGCTAATTATAAAATTTTGAACATATTATTTCACAAATGAAATTGTGATTTTTTTTTTCAAATGGGGGAAAAAACTGTCTTTTTTTCCCCCAACATTTCCAATTTATTTTCTGAGTATTCCCATCTCTAATCTTAATAAATAATCAGGGCTTGAAATTCAATTTTTCCAAGGAGGGGAGTCTCCCTCCCAACATTTTTAAATGGAAGGGGGTTGTAATGTTTGGGAGGGAGAAAAAAATATCTTTAAACCCCACTATTATTTTACGTGAAATTTAAAGAATTACGTTAATGCAGACATGACAAAATACCATTGAAAAAAATTAAGTCAACTCAGAATGATTAAGTAAAATGTTTATTTTTATTATAAAAAAAAGGAAAGAAAGTTAAATTTTATATATGTAGTGTTATTTTTCAAGTTCCACCAAATGTTAGGGACCCTTAACAATTAAGTTGTTAAATAAATTTCTGAATTTATATTTTATTTGATTTAGTGTGCTGAAGCCTCTTTCACAAGGTACGCTTTTACTCCTTCACAAGGATTAGAAAGGTTTACTCCTTTGCATCAAGGAGTAAAAGTAATAAGATCTTTGCAGCTCTTCTAATCTCATTTTTGTTTAGTGCTGATTCTAGGCCAATTTGACAGAGTGCAGCAACCAGTGGCTCTTACTGCCCTTTTTTTGTTCTTTTCCCTCTTTTCGGTCACAGGAAAAAAAATCTTTAAATACGTTTATTGGTCGTTGCAAAAAATTGTGAATTTAATCAAATGGTTCTGGTTGAGGGAATAAAATAATGAAATTCGTCTTACGCATGAACAGAAATAGATATGGACTTCTAACGAGATAGTGTTAATATCGATTTGAAACTTTGGAACTACATGGCAGCCAGTGTACAACTGTGCTAAGGTAACGCCACCTACAAACAACAATACGGATAAATACCATAGAATAATCCTATTATACCTACCAGACGATGACTTAAGCAGACGATATGAAGAAGTAGGCAAACTAATACAACTGTCCTACACAGACATTGTATTTGATACATTTTTCGAGATACGATTTTCATCTTTGAAAGGCTATTTTATTAGAAGTCCTTATCTATGTCTATATTCATAGAAAAAAAATAGCTAAATTCGTCGATCAGTCGCAGGAAAAAACAGCGAAGTTTACCAATCGGTCGCAAGAAAATAATGTGAAATTCGTCTGTCAATTGTGGAAAAAATCTTGAAATTTTTCAGTGAGGCACGAAAAAAAAAAAAGTGAATTTTATCAATTTGTCGCCAGAAGAAACTGAATAATTCACCAATCGGTTACGGAAAAATTCGTAAAGTTTGTCAGTCGTTCAAGGAAAAAAAAATGCGAAATTCGTTGATTGTTCACCAGAAAACATCACGAAATTCGTCGATTGCTCGGCAGAAAATATCGCGAAATTCGTCAATCAATTGCGGGAAAATATTGGGAAATTCATCAGTCGATCGTGGGGAAAAATCGTAAAGTTAATCAGTCAAATGCAGGGAAGAAAATCTAAATTTGTCACTTGGACACAGGAATAAAAAAATCACGAACTTCGTCAATCTGTCGATGTCGAAAAAAAAAAAAAACGAGAAATTACGCAAATTTCATCGATTGATCGCAGAAAGAACGCAAATTTTGTCGATCGATCGCGGAAAGAACGCAAATTTTGTCGATCGATCGCGGAAAAAGCGCAAAGTTCGTCGATCGATCGCGGAAAAAATGCAAAGTTCGTCGATCGATCGCGGAAAAAAACGCAAAGTTCGTCTATCAGTTGTGAAAAAAATGCAAGGTTGATCTATCAGTCGGCAAAAAAAAAACCACAATGTTCGTTGATCAGTCGCCTAAAAAACACAAAGTTCGTCGATCGATAACGGAAAAAACGCAAGGTTTGTCTATCAGTCGCCGGCAAAATGCAAAGTTCGTCCATCGATCGCGAAAAAATGCAAGTTTTGTCTATCAGTCGCCGAAAATAACGTAAAGTTCGTTGATCAGTCACCAGAAAAACAGAAAGTTCGTCGATCAGTCGCGGAAAAAACGGAAAGTTCGTCGATCTGTTGCGGAAAAAACGGAAAGTTCGTTGATGAGTCGCCAAAAAAATGCAAAGTTCGTCGATGGGTCGCTTAAAATACTCATAGTTCGTCAATCAGCCACGGAAGAAAATCATGAAAATTTTCATTCTGTTGCAGGTAAATTAAATAATGCAAATTTCTCCGGAAAATGGTGAAATTTTTGGGCAGGAGGCGCCCACGATATTTTTTTGGGCGGGATTTCATAATTTTCGGCACGAATCCCGCAATCCCGCCCTGAAATTCAAGCCCTGATAATAATTATAAAAATAAATTATATGATATAACCTCAACTAAATTAAACTTAATTTTACACATTAATGGAATAGGATATGAATACAAGAATAATTTCAAACTTACTTTGGCAGCACGCTGCTTCTTAAATTTTGGATCCCAATGTTTGTTGTTCACCCTCAGCAGACAAGATGTTGTCATAAATGGATGTGCACATATTTTATTCGATGTGAAAGTTATTCTCAGCTGAAATAAATGAAAAGAAAAATATTAGAACTTAGTTTAATTTGAAATCATATGATGATATCTATAAATATAATAAAGATAGAAGTTTGTGTGTATGTCTGTCTGTCAACTGTGTTCTGAAGGGGATCGCTGCACACAGAGATACAAAACAAAAGTTGGTAGGAAGTAGTACCATGTATGTAGTTGTGCACTTCAAAGCCAGATTCTGTTGTTTTTTTTTATATTTTATATTACTTAACTTTTTAATGCAATTTTTGGCTTTTTTTTTTATTTACATTATGAAACAATTTTTCTACATTAATAAAAAATAATATATCTTCATGCTTCAATTTTTATCGTAATAGCGTAAATTTTGTCCTCCATTCATTGATTCAAATTTCATAAAAATTGGTCCATAATTACTATAGGTGCAGATTCCCAAAATTTGGAAGGAGCCAGTGGCACCTAAACCTAAAAAAATCCAGTGGCTATTTTGTGAATCAAACACAACGGAGTCAGGCCCATTTTTGGGCAAAAGAGTCGGAGTTGAAGTCGCTAAAAAGCAGGCCGACTCAGACTCCAGCTTGTTTTTTGGACAGTTTGAAGTGAAATTAAACCAATTCTATGTAATTTTAAATTTATAAACTCAATTGTTATTTTTATTTTAGGCAACCCAGGTTAAAGAGGCTGAATATAACTGTCCAGTGTGCAGCATATATAAAAACTTTTTAATTGAAAACTCCAGTTGATATTTTATATTGAGTATATAGTCCTTTCTCTTGTTATTTTAGAGTTTGCAGAACCTGAGGTAATGCTACGTTTGGGGTCTATAGAACCCGAAATATAATTGTAATACAGTAAAACCTCCAAAGAGCGGCCAACATTGGAACTGAGTAAAAAAAGGGGACCGGTGTATGGAGATTTTGGTTAAACTTATTAGAAAAATTAAACAAAACTATCTAACACAATAAAATACTTCAAAATATATATTTTCCCTGTTAAAGAAATCTGTTACTTTCATTTGTTTTGAACATTTTGAACTTAATTTTTTTCCAACGATAATATCAGTGATATTTTTTATGCAAATCTTCCTCGTTTTTATCTTGCAAAATTGGCCCTGAAATCGGTAACGTTTTCGATCTGTAATTCCAAAACAACTCTAATAGCATTTGGTTAATTACTTCATTACCTGTTTTTCCACATTTTATCTTGTTTTCTGTGTTTTCGCTTCTAAGATGCTTCTCAAGATGCACTTCTTTATTCTTTAAAATTTCATTTATTTGAGTCTTCCCGCTTCCATATTTTCCGCTAACTTCTGTACACTAATGCCCTTCTTACTATAATTAAAAACTTTCAATTTTCACTAAGTGATAAAAATTGCTTTATATAAATTTTACTCATGTTCAACTTTGAAAACTACTAAAACACTATTGTACTTGAGTATCTAACATGACAGTGTACTGTCGCAGATAGAAAAACGTAGTCCAAAGCAACCGATTCCGGAATTCCACTTGGCATTGCACGCCTTTATGTAGCAATGTAAGTCTAGGAGATGAACGACTGCAGGGAGAAGAAACCATTACCGCTTTTCTCTCTGCGTGGTCAGGGAGTAATAATTTCCCCTGAGGGAGGAACGATTATAGGTGACTCGGCACTTTTCTATCTCTGAATACAACCTTTGTATAAATAGCAGGATATCCCTACACGAACAAAACAAGTGTCAAAAAGAAGTGCACAATAGATGAATGCAGTTCACACACGTGCATGATTCCAAAAATAAAGGAATTCCTAGAATTTTCAAAATTTGCAGTGCCCTCGGCCGTTTTTTTCGATGGCCGTTTCGGAGTGATTTTCCCTGGCCGCTGCCGGATTTCGGAGGTGATGGTATTCGGAGGTTCGATCTAATGTTATTTCAATCTGACTGTTCCGTTCTATGGATAAGTGGCCAGTTGTTAGAGGGGACCGCTATTCAGAGGTGACTGTTAAGTTAATTAAGGTTTTACTGTAGAAATCTTTTCCCCTTTTTTTCCTTGTATCTCTCAGATTCTTCGGATGTGTGGGACCGAAATTGTAAATTTTCTCCCCATTTTTTTTTCATGTGCACAAGACCCCCCAAAAAACATGTAAAATTGTAATTTTTTCCCCCTAAGTCTGTGGTTTCAAAAGGTCCACTTTGACAGTACTTTCTGAAAAATTTACCTTTTCCCAAAAAATGAAAAATGTCCTTCAATGACATAGTTTCTGAATAAGAACACTTGTCCGAAAAAAAAATTAATTCAGAAAATGCGTCAAAAAGCAGCTCCTTTGAATTTGAGAACAGCCTTAAGAAAACTGAAATTAATTTATTTTATAACAAACAATCTATTATTTTTCAACCTATAATAGTGGATTTTACATGGGAATGCATAAGAAGCAGATTTTCATTTATAAAACATGAATTTTAAATTTGGCGTATTTTCTACTTTTAAATACACTAATGAACTTTTGAATGAATGCTTTTTAAAAACTATTTTTACTTTTACAAGTATTCAATTATAAGCTTACAATTAAATATATTTCCTGTGAGTTATCAAACATTAAATTGTAAAACACAAAGGAAAGAAATTATAACAGGAATTTAAGCATTACCAACACTGGAACTGTAAGTTTATAATATAGATTTTCTGAAAATCATAATTATACTTTAATTGTAAAAATATTATATTATAAAATAATACCAGCTTTTAAAGAAATGGAAAATTTGAAAACTGATCAAATACAGAATACCCCTGTATTTGATCAGTATTGGTAAACAAAAAACAATACTGTTTATAATATATTTTTCTTAATGATAATGGATTTTATCATTAAGAAAAATGATAAAATCTAAATAATTTTGCAATTCGTTTCATTAATCTGGTTTTAACATAGTTTAAAAGACATATTGTAAAATAGGATATATGGGTTGGAAAGGAAAAATGATGATAGTCATAAACTTTGTTATTCTGAGTTATTTTTCTTTACTGGCATGGATACAGGTTTGGCAAGTTTCTGTCGGGGTGGTTGAAACCAGTGGTTGTAACCAGTTAAAACCAGCATGGCAAAAACTGGCAGAAACTAAGAAATAATACTAATAAAAACTTTTCTGTAATTATTCATAATTCACACATGTATTTGATATGTAAACAATTAAATTAAAAATTAAAACTAAAGATTGTGAATGTTATTCAAAGTAGTAAAAAAGTTTCAAAATGATCATATAAATATATTTTGTTTATATAATAATAATTTTCTTTCACTTGAAAAACAGAAATTTTCATAATGGTAATCTGATACTGTACAAGTTTAACTATTAATATTATTGTTTACAGTTGAATTGAATTTCTATTTAAAAGTGAAAAAAATAAAAAAATAAAAATGTACAAAAAATTGTACGATATTTTAACAAATCACTTTTCGGAGTATTTTTAAATAAATAATGCAAAGCAATAACTTAAAGATTATCTACCATTAGAACATTTTCAACTAAAACAAGTTGGAAGTTGGAAATTGTACATTAAACGTGACATATGAGGTGCATTCTTTTTATAACTAGTTTCACAATGTAAAAAAAAATCATCCTCATTATTTCAGTGAAATGAATTATGTCGTCTGCTAGGAGCAAAATGAGCATGCCTTTTTTTTCTTATTTGTATGCCATGTTTACAAATACGATTTTTTTTTCTACAGCAGACAGCACTGCAAAATTCACCATGGAGATCTTGCTTTGCGAATGATTACCTCCATGGTTTAATATTTTTATGATTCATGAACAAATTTCCTGTGTATATTTGCTCTAATGGATTGAGTCGGTTAACCTAATTTCCACTAAAGTTATCTCAGAATCTATACATTTTTTAATGTAACTCCCAAGCAAACAATTTTTTCAAACAATCTTTCTAAAAATGTAACTTTTATGAAATTTTATTTGAAAAAATAATTTTGAATAAAAATGGCCGCCTGGCATTTGGAAAAAGAAGTGGTTTGCCCATATTTGTTTCCCTCAGTCACATGACTTGCGCTTTTTTATATAGATTTATGTATGGTAGAATTTAACAGAATAAAGAAAACTTTGATTAATTGTTTTGATTCGATTTTCATAAAATTTGAAATGACTCGACAATATTCTTCAACAATAATATATATTAAATTTCAAACCATTTGGTTAGGTAGTTTTTGCACTGTTATATGCAGACAGATAGACCAGACAATGACTATAGGTGCTACATATAAAGGTGAAAATAAGGAATTTGGCTTAGTAGCCACTGGCCGGTAGGTTGAATTTTTTTAGTAGCCAGTTAGTGGCGAGTGAGAATAATTTCTTTAGTAGCCAGTAAGTACATTTATGTCATTGAATAATCAATTTAAAAAATAGGAACAGATGTGTTACACTCACGCTAAAATGTAAACAAAAGATTGGCGATTGTTTGGTTGGCGCGATTTCTAAGATTGCGCCAAACGAATAACTTAATACAATGGCTAGGTTGCCATTAAAGGAAAAAATCTCCTAAATTTGGCGACTTTTTTCTTTCTTTTAACCGATTAATTTTTTTTTTCTTTTTTAGCGTGAGTGTAAAGCATCTAAGCCAAAAAATATATAATTAGTTTACAGTAAAGCAATTTATGTACTAAATAAAAATATTTTAATTTATATTGCTTTGAATAAACTTGAGATACTAATTTCCAATCTATTTAAAATTTAAAAATATGTTAACAGCAAAGTTATACACAACATTCTTATGTAGCTAACTATATAAATCTCACTAAGCTTAGGTACTTGTGTGGCTAGCTATATAAGTACCTTTTACTAAAGAAAAATATTTGTCTAGAATTAAGATCTGACAATAATAAAGTAGGTATGTTTATACTAGGGATGCACAACCTGTAGCCGGCAGGCCAAAAGCGGCCCGCAATGACCCTAAATGCCAACATCTCCAAAAATTTCAAATTTTACCAATTTGTTGCGAAAAAAAATTTCAAATTTTGTCCATATGTCGCATAAAAACATCATGAATTTAGCCGATCGGAAACGAAATATCGTGAATTTCACCAATCGGGAGCATAAAAATCGCGAGTTTCACCGATCGGGCGCATAAAAATCGTGAATTTCGCCGATCGAGCACTTAAAAATTGTGAATTTCGCCGATCGGGATCTTAAAAATCGTGAATGTCGCCGACCGGGAGTGTAAAAATTGTGAATTCTGCCGATCGGACGCGTAAAAATCGTGAGTATCGCCGATCGGGTGTGTAAAAATCATGAATTTAGCTGATCGGGCATGTAAAAATCGTGAATTTAGCCGATCAGCGGGTAAAAATCGAGAATTTCGTTGAACGAGTCGGATTGTGGGCCTCGACAAGCCAGTCATTTTTGTGAGTGGCCCTCCCATTATAAAAGTTGTGCACCTCTAGTTTATACACTAAATAATAACACACAACATGATATACATTATACATGCACAACCTGTGGCCCGCGAACCAAAAGTGGCCAACATCTTCAGAAATTGTGTATTTCGTCAATTAGTCCGGAAAAAATTGCAAACTTCGTCAATCGGGAGCATAAAAATCCTGAATTTCCGTCGTTCAGAAGCGTAAAAATGATGAATTTCCGTCAGTCGGGAGCATAAAAATCAGGAATTTCGGCAATTGGCTGAAAGAAAATCACGAATTTCGACGATCGGATGCGGAAAAATAATGAATTTCGTCAATCGGATGCGAAAAAATCCTGAATTTCGTTGATCGGACGCAGAGAAACCATAAATTTCATCAATCGGACATGGAAAAATCATGAATTTTGAAGAACGAGAGCGAAAAAAATCATGAATTTCGGCGATCGGGCACGAAAAAATTATGAATTTTGTCGAACGGGGGTGAAAAAATCGCAAATTTTAGAGTAAGGATATCGGAAAATCCTGCATTTGGCCGGTTCTTTTCATATTTTTAATCGCCAGTTTTTCAAGTTTAATCGACGAGTGGCGACTGGCGAGTGCTTATTTTCACCTTTAGCTACATATTTTATATAATTACGTCAGATTTGTTCCTTTGAATACAGTATTTAAAGGAAATGTTTTTAAAATTCATGAAATTACAAGATCCACATATAACTATAATATTTCTATGAGAAAGAATGTTTACAGTTATTAATAAATTAGGTTACAGAAATGTTAAATTTCAGAAAAATATCTTGAGTAAGTATTGATTATTTTTCTTTTCTTTTCAGTTTTTAATTTAAAATAAGTATATTGGATATTGTTTTCTATATTGATTTTTAAACTGAGATTTTAAACACTCTAATAATTGTTTATATATAAAATTACACAAACCATATTATAACAAAAATTTTATCTGTTACATTACTTATTTTTCCTAATACAAATTTATTTATTTTTTAATTAAAACCATCCACAATATTTTATTTGTTATTTATTCTGAATTGAATAAAATGCACTTAATGAATTTAATATTTAATACTACTAAAATAGTCTCAGATTATATCACGAAATGTGTTTACGCGAGTTAAATCCAGTTATAACCACTTTCTGCCCCCAGCACGGCAAAAACACAGCACAGCCACAAATTCTTGAGGATCGCGCTGGTTCCTAGTTTTTTTGCTTAACAGCTTATTTCCACAGTTCGAGAAGCCTAGGATCTCGAGGGAAAAAATTACATCTCTATATACTATTATCCCCTTTTTTGTATCTGTAAGTACAACCATATGCACTACAGCTGGTTACCATTTTATAACAAATTATGAAAAGCAAAATAAACAAAATTATATGAATAATTAATCAAAAAAATATGAGCAATCAATAAGTACACAACACAGCTAACTATACAGTAGGCAATGCTAAAGCATGAGTATGTTTTGCGTACACTTTGTTTAGATCAGGGCATGAAATTTCAGTTGAAAAGGTACTCGCCAGACTAAAATTTTTGCTCGCCACTATTTTACATTCATTCAGACAGTAATGTCAGCCACCACACCTGCCCAAAAAATGAACTATTTATGACAAACTGAATTAAAATTGACCATTGTTAGAAGGAGCTGTCTGTTAAATCCAGAATATTTTACATACATGAAAAGCATGAACAATTTTTAAAATGTTAAAAATTCGGGAGCAGCTGAGCTTGGGTGGCGAAACCTGATTCAGTTTGCGCAGGAGTGAAGCGTGATCAGATTCAGCCTCGGAAGTGAAAAAAGCAGCGAGTGGTACGAAAGCGGGGGAACGAATGCAGGCGGGAAAAGTACGTTCCTCTGTATGAAAGAAATGGAAGTGGGTGACTCTGCATTTTTTCTTCTTTTGGAAGATAAATGCTGTCGCTTGATTTTAAAACACTTCCGCGTGTCGCTAGATTGAGGCACGATATTCTGAGCGTATACAGTTTGATTTGAAGCCCAAGATTTCAAAAGACGAAACTTACTCGCCAACCTTAAATATTTACTCACCAATGGCGAGCGGAAATTTCGTGCCCTAGTTTAGATCTTTACGGTTTTGTGACATCACATGCACATTACCTATCGCTTTCTTAACTCGACAGAAGGCGCACACCCAGCACTGACGTTGGAGATCACGCGGGGTGACTGGGTCACCCCAATCAGTTTTATACAAATATTGTGCTATAAACGAGAAAAATATCATTTGGTTTTAACATTAAGTTCATTAAATCATTAAGAAAGTATACTTCTTTAGTTAAAAAACTTTTGTAATGTTTCAGAAAACTTTACAATCAAAATAATTACATACCTTTATCAGGACTTTTAAATCTACATACATTTCTGGTAAACATAAGAAGAATGATTTTTACAGGTAAAATTATCATACTTTATGCAAGAAATTGTAGTTTTATTATCTTTAAATCTGTTTAGTTCTGTTGTATTGCGTGCGATAATTTTGACTCCTGCTAAATGATTTATTATATTTTAAGATCAAGTTTTCACTTTTTTATTTGTTTTTTTCTTTTTCCAAAACTGTTTTATTTTTGCTAACAAAAATACTTTCTTCTGAATCAGACTTTTCGTAATCTTTATCCTTATTGCTCAAGCTCACTTTCGCTGTCGTGAGAACTGTATATTTCCTCATCCGGTTCATTTTCACCAGCTTGATCAATTTCTTCTTCAGAAGACTCAGATTCATCTAATAAATTTCTCAAAAGTTCCATTAATTTTTAATAGTCTGTAAGTTTACGTTTGCACAGCATTATTTTTATTAAATAATTCAACGCAAAAAACAACATAAACACTTCAGAACAGAAAACTACGCTGCTTAGAATGAGAAATTTCGAAGCAATAATGGTCGCATGGGGAGACTGAGTCACCCCTTTTTTACATAGATTCCAAAAAACGATTGTTTCATGCGCAGAAAGGAAAGGAATGTAAAAATAACATTACACCTAGCAAGGAGAGAGTCAGACAGGAGGATACTGAAAAGATGATTAATTACAGATAAACATTTTTTGGGAGACTGATGATTTTCTAAGACTGGGGGTGACTCTGTGCCCCGCACAATTTCTCTCGGGTTAAATCTGTTTTATCGCCATATTTGGCGGGGTCAAGCTACATTCCTCCCTTTGAGAGAGGGAACCCCGATTATAAAACATGCAAGAGAGAGTTATGAAAAAAAAAGCTATATTTTTATTGTTATTTGGTTATAAACCAAAAACTTTCGATGGTGACCATTCAGGGCCGTAGCTAGAGGGGTGCCAGGGGGGGGGGGGGGGGGGGCTCAGCACCCTGAAAATTTTTGAGCCCCTCTGGGAAAGTTGCCAAGGCCACCAAATGAAATTCTGTTTCAAAAATCCAAATGAAACTCAAACTTAGTTTTGGAGGGCTTTTTACAGTTTTGCATAAATACTAAATTGTAGTATTTGTTTAAAAACTGCAAATAAGTGCTTCTATATGCACGCATCCTATCTGCACATACTCAGAATTAGCAACCTTTTGCTGATGCAAACATTGACTTTTGCATTACTTATATACTGAAATTTTTCATTTTGCAGCGTTTTCCATTATTAGCATAAAACAAAGTTATTCTAATGAGCTATAGCCAATTTAAATATAAGTGAAAATGCAAAATACATCCTTGATTTTTATAATGTTTTTATAATATAAAAACATAAATTTAGAATCCTTAAGGGCAGGAAATATTCAGAAAGAATTAAAGGTTGCAACTCTTTTGAAACAGGTGAACTGTCAGCTTTTTACTTACTTATTGACATCATCACTTATTATTTCACTAGTACACTTATACACTGAAAATTTTCATTCTGCAGTTAGTGTAGTAGTAAAAAAAACCAGAGAGTATACCCTAAAGAGTATATGCTATAGTGTTTTTGAGAAGAGGGTATCCGGTATTCTTTAAAATAATCTAGAATGTATACGACGTATACACTGTATATCCTCCATTACATCCCTGTCTGCAGCCTTTACATTTCTTAGCATTATTATAAATAACAGTTATTATAAACAATTTAATAAGAAAAATAGTGCCTACAATATGAATATGCATTAATTTACCTTTCTATATAATACTTTGATTATATATATACTATATGTTTCCATGTGTGTGTCACAGAGAGAGAGAGAAGTAATATGAGTTCCCCCTGCATTTTTTTTTAGCACCCCCTATTGTTTACTTCTAGCTACAGCCCTGTGACCATTATATTGGCACATTGGTACTTTTATCCTACATGCATACTGTTAAGATTTTTATTTATAGATAAATTAAAATTAAATCACTCGAAAAATAATTGCTACAATGAATTTTAGAATGAATCATTACGATAAATTTTTCACATACAGAGAGAGACAGTTATTATACACAATTAAAGTTTTTTAACTTGTGGAATACATTCAAACAAAAAGTAAGTTTACTTACGAGTAATGGTGGAGAAAGAAAGGGCCTAATTACATTTGAAGCCATATTTAATGGATAATTGTACAAATTTTGTTCAAAATGTCTTTAAAAACGCTTACAATCAAATTTACAAAAATCTTTTTTCATTACAGTTTAACAACAAACATTCATGATGCATATGAACGACTCGCCACTCGCATCATTCGTTGATTGTGTGAATCGTTCGTTATTTCTCAGTACTAGACGGTAATCGCTGGGAAGCTCTGCTCTCGAGTAACCAATCACAGTAAACCAGTGGGGATCGTACTGGGACTTTGGCAGTTATTATTTATCTATGGTTGGCTTAAACCGCGGGACCTACGTTATACATGACCGGTACTTGACGTTAAACGTCACATGGAGTGGATAATTTTAAAAGCGACGCGCCCACCGTTTTGCGCGGCTCAACCGCGACTTACGTTATACACGACCGATGCTGCGACCTACGTTATACACGGCCGGTGCATGACGTTTAAAACGTCACTTGAAGTGGATCATTTTTACACAGCGATTGGTGCAACGTGCCGTACCCCCCATTTTGCACCAATAGCCGTGTAAAGTTGATCCACTCCATGTGACGTTTTAAACGTCATGCATCGGCCGTGTATAACGTAGGTCGCGCTGCGACCTACGTTATACATGGCCGATGCATGACTTTTAAAAGTCACATGGAGTGGATCATTTTTATACCGCGATTAGTGCAAAACGGTGAGCGCGCCGCTTTGCACCAATCGCGGTGTAAAAATAATCCACTCCATGTGACGTTTTAAACGTCATGCACCGGTCGTGTATAACGTAGGTCGCGGCTTAACACTACCACAGGATAGGCAACACCAGATTGAATGACGTATTTGTGAATCGGTCTTTGCCCTTCCCTTTCCCTTCCTTGTACTGCAGTATAAGCAGGGCTACACTAAGGCTCCTATAAGGGGAGCTGACGCATATCCATTCTGTTGCCCAAAATAACCGCCATATTGCAACCTAGCTCAGCATTAGGAAACCACCTGAGCAGGTGTTTGCCGTCCCTGTTACTGTCACTTGCCGTCCACTAGTATGGTAAGCTAACCGGTTTTAGCTTGGTTTTTGGTCCGCTGGGTTATTAAATGGCGGTATGATTCAGCCTGTATTATAGGAGCTCTAGGCTACACTAAGGCTCCTATAAGGGGAGCTGACGCATATCCATTCTGTTGCCCAAAATAACCTCCATATTGCAACCTAGCTCAGCATTAGGAAACCGCCTGAGCATTTGTTTGCCGTCCCTGTTACTGTCACTCGCCGTCCACTAGTACGGTAAGCTAACCGGTTTTAGCTTGGTTTTTGGTTCGCTGGGTTATTAAATGGCGGTATGATTCATCCTGTATTATAGGAGCTCTAGGCTACACTAGATACAGGGCTGGCTCATTCATCATCATGATGTCATAAATTGTGGCTGGCCACAACGAAAGACATACAGCGATTGGCACAAAAAGATGGGCTTTTTCGCTTTGTACCAATCGCTGGTCGCGGCTAGAGCTCCTATACTACAGACTGAATCATACCGCCATTTAATAATCCAACAGACCAAAAACCAAGCTAAAACCGGTTACTGTAGTAGTGGACGGCAAGTGACAGGGACGGCAAACACCTGCTCGGGCGGTTTCCGAATGCTGAGCCAACGCCCCCTAGAGATAATGCCTTAGAGCTCAATTTTGACGTCACGGTAGATCGGCTAATGATTCAACTGATTACATCCTACCATTCCTGCAACCACAATAAAACAAAATTCTAAATGACTTTTTTTTCTTTAACTTGCATAATAAAATTGAAGATCAACTAATTCAAAACAGACACAATTTGCTTACACCCCCAACCCCGTATGAGTATAATTTTGTTCTTCTTTCATGCTAGAGATCTGACAATTACTCAATATCACTATTTCGGAATTGTAATCTTCGTTTTATTACTTACCCATCATAGGTAGTATAGGGTAAGTCTTGTAATTGTTTTGAAAATCGAAAAATTTTTTTTGACGGATTTACACGTTTCAGACACTGGAGATTCCGAAAAACATATTTTTAGAAAAAAAATTTTGCCGTCCGTCTGTGTGTCTGTAAACGCTCTATTTCCCGAAAAAATTGAGATAGAGACTTGCAATTTGGTATGTACTTGGTATGTAATAATGGGAAGAAACCTATTTAATTTCAATAACCTCGATTAACCGGAACTATTTTTTTCGGACTCTCGAAATATTCGTTCTGATGAAAGGTATATAAAAATTTTCGAAATTGTTTAAGAAATGAATATAAAAGACAATAAAAAACATAAATTTTGCGTAAAGCATGAAGTCGATCGGATAATTAGTTGCCGAGATATTTGTAATCCTATTTGCCACACTCTTCGATTTTTCATGACCCTGTATTTCATCCAAATTTCACTTCAAAGATATATTTTAATTGGAAATTTGACGCTTAATCAGATGCAATAAACCGCTAGTTAATAGGATTATTCTTTCTGGAGTTATAAGGATGTTTCTTTCAAGTAATTCAGTAATCGAGCCTTTAAAGTTTATGACGTCATCAAGCCACGATTTTATTTGAATTGCAATGCATTTTATAAGTAGTTTACACATTTTAATTTTAATATTTTACATTATGCATATTCATGATGGGTAAGTATTACGGTGGCCCCCAACGACTAGTTTAATTACAAATTTCAGTCATTGTATACAACGAATATTTCTATTCCGAAGTAGTGGTACTCAAACTATTGGGAAGGTCGGCTCGCTAACAACCAGTCAGAGTTCGCTTACGAGGAAGCTTCGCCAACGTCTGATATTGGAAAAGGATTATCTAGGTATCTAGTTCGGTTTGCGCGATATAGGATCATATTATTTCAACAAGTAAAGAATATAACAAGTAAATAATTCATTATGATAGTTTTTAAACCGAATCTTAGCGTTTTCTATTTTGGAAATTTAACATATTCCAATTTTTATAAGATATACGTATATAGATTTTGTTTACAATTCTTAAGGGAATGGATATGTAATAACTGAAATTGTTAAATAATTTTGAAAATTTAATAACTTTTTAGTTTTAGTTTCACTTTTGAAAATGTAGTTTTAGTACATACCATTCTTTTACAAAATGTAGTTATATATACTTTTTAGTTTTTGTAATTGATCAGAGAATACTGTGAAAAACTAAGCATTTTAACAAATTTGGTAATTTTAATAATTTTTGAGTAAATTTGTTTTCGAAAATTTCCTTTAACACATTCTCACTGTTGCAGTGCGTCCCAAAAGTTTATTACCAACGGGGTTTTCTTATTTTACAATTGAAAAAGAGGAGTAACAATGTCAAAACAATTTATAATTGTAAATAATAGCAACACAATAATAATAGTATACACAAATAATATTACACAATCACAGACTTCGTGAGAAAAATTAAAACTTAAATTTTATTGTCCCAAAATTTATAGACATCTCATTATTTTTCCTTTAACGTTAAAAATTTTAAGTCGTTTTTTCTAATTACTTCAAAAACTCGATCAGGCATACTCCAAACAAGAGTTTGAAGAAATTTTGGCTTTAAAGAAAACCAACTTCGTTCCATTTCTAGTTTTAGATTTTGAGCCATTGCAAATTGACGCCCATTAGCATATACGTCTCTAGCTAATATTCTCGATAAGATTTTTCTTGGGTTCAGGTCAGGACTTATGGCTGGAGGCTCACCAGTCCATAACAGTTACTTAGTTTTGTACAGGACCGTGCGAAGAGAAAACTTCGCCACGGGCAAAGTTTCAATTTGGCGCCCCCCTCCCTTTCTTTTTGTGACAGGTAACATAAAACTGTTAAAGTACAGAAACAGAAATAAATTCTATTGAATAAACATTTCGCGTTTATGTTGGAACTTTAAAAAGGTTTAATTTTAATTCAGAAATTGCAAATAACTAAATAGCGTAAAAGAAAATTACACTTATTTGTTGGAGAGATCATGATATTTGGAGACAGGAAAAAAAAAAGAATGATGAAAAGAGAAAAAGAAATTCCCAAGAAAATGATCGATGACCAAAAAATGAATAAATTAATAAATTAAACCGTGGTTGTTAGTATAAATTTGGCGCCCCCTCAATTTCCGCGCCCCCACCCCTCGCCCCCCTCTTCGCACGGCCCTGGTTATTGCCCCATAGCATTGTAGAGTTGGAAACGTGAATGGAGCAATTGTCTTGCAATGGATATACCAGAAATTGTCTTGCTGGTATATCCCCCCCCCCCCCTAGCAACTTTCAAATTGTAGTAACTGTACTTCAAGCGTTTTCTGGTAATTTTCGGAACATTGACAATTTTTCAAAAAAAGCAATATATGTTGTTCCATTATAAGAAAATGCTTCCCACAGGATGAGTGTGAACCCCCACTTTGTTGTCTGCTGAAAATTGTTCGTGGTTCCTTGCGATTATCGTGCCAGTAATATGCCCAATCATCGGAGCCATCTAAATTATATTTCTTTTCATAACTGAAAAGAACACTCAACCATTCATCTGTCCTAGTCATGTGATTTCGGGCCCACTCAACACAAGCCTCTTTATACCGTTTTGTAAACTTTCGCGAATGACGTATTTTGCGTTAATAAAGAAATGTACTTGTCCGCAGCTGTCGTTGGACAGTGGATTTTGATACTGGAACACTTACTTCTTTAGAAACTGACCGTACAGACAGGTTCTGGGTTGAAACTAATCTGAAAATATCTGTCTTGCCGTTTAGTTATTTTCTTTGGTCGGACAGAACGGGATTTTGTCTCAAAATTGTCACCTTTAGACAGAATTCGGTAAATACTAACCCCGCTGTGTCCATTTTTTCTTGCTATGTCCACAGCTTTCCATCCACGAGCCTATAAACGATAGATTTACAAAATTTCCTTTTTGGAAAATTGCACATGTTTGCAGTCAGTCGGAAACGGAAGGACATATTAGTTTTTATCTCAGGAAACTATTGCATCACAAGTACGTGACCTTGGAATATGCAGCTTTTGGATATCAGTACTTAAAATAGCTTTAAATACCGGTTGTCTATATATTTTGGAACAGCATTTTTTAAAAATTAAATCTATGACTGCTAAAAATTGTTTGAGCATTTTATTATCTTTATTTCATCATTACATATTTGCATAATTTATTTCGTCTTTTTTACTCCTTTAGTTAGCTCTAAAAGAAAAAAAAAATGGTTGTCTCTAAACTTTTGTGACGTACTTTATAACAGGAAGGTGTCATTTCACTTTACTTCTGGTATCAAGGTTTCGGTTTTTCGGTTGCTCTGGCTCTGACGTCACTGAGAGCGCTAATGAGAATTCTTGCAACGGGAAAGAACGCAATTTCTCATTTAAAATAGTCTTTTTGCTAAAAAACAAAAAAACAAAAACAAAAAAAACGTTTCTTTGGTCATAGGAGGGCATATTTCTTCAAAATAAAACATTTTTCATTAGCTAAAGATTTTTTTTTTGTGGGCGTGTGTGTGTGGGGGGGGGAGGGGATAAAGCAATTTAGAGTGGATTTTTATCTTTCAAATGAAATAATCTTGCATATTTTTTGCTAAGATAGGGAGTTTTTATTGTTTGTTATTTTGGGCCGATTTTGGAAATGGTGCCATTTCCTAAATGTGAAGTAAACATTTATTGTCATTTTCTTAGACAGACAGAGCAGTTTTCCCTCACACGAAGCTTTAATTCCTTTTCAGTTGGAGAGATTTTTGGTCACTTTTTTTAAATACGTGGCAAATATTTCCCAACTTTCGTTAGTGCAACATCTCTTGGTCTTAGCTCTTTAAAATAACGCATTATTTGCATTGATTTTCCTGAAAATGCCCAGTACTTGTGCTATTGCAACATGTATACATGTTGCTAATCATGCATTACTAATCATTCGGATAAAAAGTAAAATTTCCTATATCACACATTTCACAGAGAAATCTGAAATAAAAAAAGATGGATTCATTTCAAGCATGCAAAAGAGCATATAATAGCTTTAATGATACTAATTCCCGAATTTGTTTGGAATAGTAATCTAATATATATTCCTCAAAAATTAAAAAATATATATAACCTGCCGGAAAATAAAAAAATGTGGAGTCAATTAACTTTGATTGCATGATATAACAGTACGAAAAATAGCAAAAATGTGGCGCACATCTAAAATACATCTTCAAAATGCACCCTGTGATGAAAGAAAATGCTTGAAATGAAAGCATATTTTGACGGTAAAAACCTAAAATATATTAATTATTAAACTATTTTTATGTAATTTTATCATCATAAAGCATTAAAATATAATTTTACATAAACATTTTGGAAGATATTTATAAAAGTACATTATTCTCAATTTCAAATTTAATTTTACTTTATCGCATAAATCTTTCAGTTTTAAAAATTTGGCAATTTAAAAGTGAATTTTTCTATTCTTATTTATATTTTAAATCTCCTTTATAAATATTACTGATTTCCTTTTTATTCTATAAAAAATATATCAATTTGATATTCAATCACATCAACTATCTGAATGGAATCTGAAGAAACAGTAAATTTTAAATTTAAGTTTTAAAACGCTGAAAAGAGATGTAATTTTAAATTTTAAATATTATTTGGAAAGAAAAAAGTTTTCTTAAACGTAAAACTTTCTTTCAGGCAATAATTTACCCCCTTTTTTCCCCTTCTTTTTAAATTATGTATTTGCATTTATGCTTATTATGTAGCATTAAAATCATATTTTAAATAAACTTCCCGGAACGTGTTTATAAAATACATTACTCTAATTTCCCACTTTTATTTTAATTTCCCACTTTTATTTTAATTTCCCACTTTTATTTTCATAAAATCATGTAATTATATCGCATGAATATTTCAGTTTAAAAATATTAAATATTCAGCTATTTACTTATTAAAGTTTCTGTTTTATATGTCTTTTAAATCTATCTACGTCAAACTCAATCTTGTGCATCTATGGTGTGAGGTTGAAATCTAAGTGATTATTATTATTATTTTTTTTTTTAACTTTTTTATAGGTATTTATAAAAGACATATCAAAATTATAATATATTAGAATTATTATAGATTTCAAATTGAATACAGATAAAACAGCATAAATATACTATATTAAAAATTATTAACAAAGAATATTAACGGTAGTCGGATAAACACTAAATTTGCTGTTCTTGTAGGTCTTTAAATTTTATTTATAAAAATTGCTATTCTGCATTTAAAAAAAAAATGAAAATGAACTTCTTATGTTGAGGTGCAAACGAAATTTAATGATAAAGACAGCAAATTTAAAAAACAAATTTCGGAGAGTTGAAAAGAGATAATAGTTTAAATTTTGGATTGGATGTGATGTTTGTCCTATGTATAAAAGTAGAGAAGAAATGGGGCTCCGGCCCCAGGAGGAGCTCGGAGCCGGAGGAGGGAGGAGGGCTCCTCCTCCCGAAGTGCTCTCCTCCTCCTCCTCCCGAAGTGCCCTCCTCCTCCTCCTCCCGAAGTGCCCTCCTCCTCCTCCTCCCGAAGTGCCCTCCTCCTCCCAAAGTGCAGCACCTCCTCCCGAAGTGCCCTCCTCCACCACCTAAGATAAGGGGATTAATTAAGGATTAGTGTTAATTAATTTTAATTGCGGGACTTAGAAATTTTTCGAAGCAAATTTTTTTTTTTCAACGAGAGTAAGCCATTTGATATACATGTTACAGGTGAATTTTAAAAGTCAATAATAGTTTAATTAAAAATGGTGATTAATTTTAATTGGGGAACTTAGAATTTTTTTTTTCAACTAGAGTATATAATAGCGGGTAGAATTTTAGATTTGAATGGAAAATAACAATACATTTTTGGTGCTGCCATCTATCGTTTGAATTTAGTACTTTTACGAAAAGTCTGGCTGGGGATCGAACCCTCACAAAATGAAATCATAGCACACTGATTTGCGTTATCTTAACCATTGCGCTATGATTTCATGTCTCAGAAAGTATTTTAAAAGAAGAGGTCTGTGATATCACCATATGTGCAGGTCATACGTTTTTAGTTTGCGAATTATTTTTGTAGATTATTAACCAATGATAACTATTTATTCACGAACCAATCACACAGGAGTTTTTATAATCATGCGCGCCCCCTAGATTGGTATAAATTGATGTGAATCCTGTTCATTACATTATTCACTACATTGTCGTTAATGTGTAAGGTTGTATGATTTAAGTGGAACTCGGTTTAAAAAAATGTCTAGTGTAGAAAATCAAATATCCTTCCTGATACCCAAAGAAGAACCTCTAACGATGGACATTACCCCCAAAGAGGAACCTGTTTCGAGTATTGAAGTGAAACCGTCATCGTCAGGAGAGATCAAGTTACCCCATTTTTGTGAACTTTGCAAGAAAGGCTATTCTACAAAATTTGCGTTTAATAGACACATGACTCATCACTCAGATGAAAAAGTTCTTACCTGTGGTGTTTGCGGAGAAACCTTCATTTGGAAATATGATTTACGAAATCATGCTAAGACTCATTCAAGGACATATAATTGTAAGCTGTGCAATATGGTGTTTCCACGATACATTGATTTGTATAAACACAAAAAGATTCATAACACTTCCAAACCGAAGAAAACGGCCAGGACTTCCAAACAGCAAAAAGATGATCAACGTAGAGTACTGATTAATCGACTTTGTAATTTATTACAACAAGTATGTGCTTCCTATGAGCAAACAAAGTAACTTATGACGTCATCTATTTTTCGAGTTATATGATTGGGTTAAGCCTTTTAACTGTAACTGAGACTGATTTTTCAACCTATATAAGCAATGGATCCAAACACCTCAGCTAATTCCGTATAAACTTTAAAGAAGATTGTATCATGGCAAAAAGAAGTCACGAAGAACAAGTGCTTTCGCCTAATAAACGTTCTTGTGTAGATTCACCTTTGGTATCAAGAATTGAAAGCACTGAAGGGCTTGTCTACATTGACGAAACAACCTCTTTTCCGGACACCTGTTGTGAGCCCACCAAGGATATATTGAATGAATTTTTCATTGACTTTAACTTTGCAAAACCTTCTACTCCAACGACATCCCATGAACTTATTCAAGAATCTTTGCAAGAACCCATTCAAGAACCACTACAAGAATCAACTGCTCATGCTTCGAATGATGACTCATTCGTATTTTGGAAAGAACTTGGAAACTCAATCTTTTTAGGGTTCGAGTTACAGAATTCTGATTATTCTATCCACATAAGGGAATTTACGTCTGAAGGAATTCCCACCCAGAATGGAATTACTATGGACATCCAGACTTGGTATGAGTTTCAATATAAAATCGTTGCCTTTAATTTAAGATACAAAAGTTCCTCCTTCGTTAGCAATAACAAAATGTTAGTTTTAAATGAGGATAATTCTGTTATGTGTCTTAAAAGTTTAACGAACGATTCTCATATCAAATTAAACAATTATCAATTAGAACAATTAAAAGAAAAAACCTATAAACTGAATAAGAAATTGATTCATCACCAGTATGAAAAACATTTACCTAACTTATTAAAGAAAAAATGTAAACAGGCTACAATGACACAAGAAAATGAATTTGTGTTATGGTCTAAACTAATTTTCTACATCGAGAATAATATTATAAGTATATTTAATGAAATTTATCAATGTACTGGATGTGTTTTTAGACATCCAAGTGTTAGCCTGAATTCGTGTTTTACATTTAACAACCGTGAAAAATTTAAACAGGTTGGAGATATAATTTTAATGCTGGTTAATTTTGATGATGTACTGTCCATGTTTTTAAAGAAAGTGGATTTTGTTAGCGATCACTTTTTATGTAACCTGAATGTACAAACTTTTAAAAGCGTATTGTTTGAATAAACTATCTTAAATTTACATCTGTGTCATTATTTCTATAAAATACATGTTTAAAATATAGGCAATAAACTTGATTAAAATATAATAAACTGAATTACAATACAAATGAATGAAAAAAATACTTACACACCAGATTGAAGAAAACATGCCTTGTACTGACCACTGCTTAAACTGTTCATCTTATCTAATGGGGAATCCCCACAAGTGAGATCATCCTATCCTGTGCCTTCATGACATCACCTGGGATATCGCTACGCATGCGCGAGCTTATCTAATCAGTGATAAGATTATCAGATAACAACCCCTATATAAGGTCGAACATATCGTGAGGAATCATTGCTTAGCTGTTCCTGCCTCGGTGTTCCTGCTTAGTTCGTGAATATTCCTTGACTTGCTTGCTCAGTGATTTTCAACGTGTAAAAATGTCTTCAATCATCTTTTCGGATAATGGCTTGAACGTCCAATATATAAGTGACTTTATAGAGAAAGCCCATGCTGATCGTTATTTGACGGAGTTAAAAACATTACCATTCTACAGACCTACTTTTCATTTGCGAGGAAAGGATGTGAAACCTAAGCGATTGGTTTTAGCTTACGGTGATCCCAATACCAGCTATGCCTTCAGTGGAACAAGTGTGCCCTCCAAACCTTGGACTTCACTTATGATTGAACTTCGTGATAAAGTGGAAAGAGAAACAGCCTGTACTTTTAACTATGTGCTACTTAATTTGTACCAGGATGGAACTACCTATATCAGTCACCACAAAGATAATGAATCCAGCTTAAATGCTATGTTCCCTATCACAGTACTCAGTTTTGGTGCTCAAAGAACTATTGAATTCAAGAGACCTAGTGTACCCTCGACATTCATCAAGCTAGAACATGGATCCTTCTACAAGATGTTGCCACCTACCAACGAATTATTCACACACGGTATCGGAGCAGAACCTGCTATTAAAGACGTTCGAATTAGCCTCACTTTTCGACATTTAATAGGTCATCCTCTTGATTTTAAAAAGCCAAGACTGGACTTGATGAATGATCCTGAACTGAATTTAGACTTGTTTGCTGTATCCCCTGACTATGCTCCACCTAAATATGCTTCACCATTAAACAGACCTCAAGAGAAACTGCCTACACATACATTTCATGAATCAGATGGATATTTCTCAATTCCTTGGAATCTTGAATGGAATACCTGTGCTCAAATTGAAATGGATAAAAACTGTAATTTGAAACTGCATATAAGAATTTTTAAAGAAGGTGCACGCGGCGAATTATTTCCAACCAAAAATGGCATTGTAATGACACCTTTAACGTATGATCATTTCCAACAAAATATGATCAAGTTCAACTTTTATTCTGTGAAAGACAGTTACGTGTCCAATAATCAACTTTTAACAGCATTTTCCGATGAAGGACATTGCATATTACAACAGATTTTCAAGGCTAACCAACATAGCTTTCATTTTAAACCAGAAGGAATACGTTTATCTATAGATCAATTTTTAAAATTACGTGAAGCAATTCCTGAAATTACCGACTGCATGATTGATATGCTTCTTGTAAAAGCGATTCCTATGTCTGTATTACGAAAATCAAAAAAGTGTATTCAGACACACACTAATGAGGATAGTGCGAAGAAGCATTTCCTTTCTTGTTTTGACCAAGAATTAGAAAGATCTCTTAATCAAGTATATACTTGTTATGCCTGCACCATTAGCCAGTTATCGCAATTAGACCATGACTGCTTAAATACTTCATTAAGAGAAAAATTTGTTCTGTATAGAGATAGTGCATTATTAAATTTTAATGTCTATCAGTTTGTGAAGAATCTCACAGCAAACTGTCTTTGTCACTATACACCTGCATTTTTTGATACTTTGAATTCAAACTTTTATGTAAACTATTTAGAAACTGTGTTTGTAAATTCCCATGAAGTCTTTTAAAACTACAAAATGTTTGTAACATTTGCTTGAATAAAAATATTTTTTTTCCCTAAATAATTTCTATGTGATTATTTCATATCTTTAAGTGTTTCTTTTTTTCAGATTTGAGATATGTAGAAAACAGTCATGAAAAGTAGTTTTGAACTAAGAAAAAATGTTTTAAGATTGTTCTAAAAAAAAAAAAAAAAAAAAAAAAAAAAAAAAAAAAAAAAAAAAAAACATATTTTCTGATGCATTTTTAAATTTAATATTTGTTCACAAATGTGTTAGAATTTTTCGCGTTAAGAACTATCTTAAAATAGTATCGGTTAAAAAAGCACTGAAACATTCTTCACTTGATTGAAACTTTACAAAGGGAAATATTTTATGTGGGAAAAAAAAAAAAAAAAAAAAAATCACAAAAAAAGTCTAAGTTCTACAATTAAAATTAATGACAATTATTTAGGAAAATTAAATAAGGTTAATTGTTCATGAGTTAAAATTTCTTATTACAACGTATCTGTCATGAGTAATCGCTAAGGGGTTTTCCTATGAATGATTCATATCTATCTATCACTAATCGACTTCGCCCTTATCAGATCCTCTTATCTATGAATCATATGCGTTGTATATTAGCAAGATCTTTCGGGGTAAACTTTAGTCTGTTCTAGATTTCGTTTCTTGTAGCGTTACAAACCTTAGCTCTTGGATTTATTTTTCTACTTGTGTGCGTGTGTTTGAGTTTCTGAACTGATAATATGGATACATCTAACCAACAGCAAATGTCTTTAAACTTTGATGATGATGAAGTAAGTGAATTTTAATATATATTTTTTTATTATATAATGTACTTTCAAAACTAATTTTAATTCAGCAAATTTATTAAATAATTTGTGAAATGACTTAGCCTAAAACAGGAATGATTTTTACCCGAGGGGTATATTAAATAGAGTTACTTAACTAAACTAAGATTTTATGAAGGGTTCTGTATATTCTAAAATTACTATTCTAAGCTGTGATTATTCATATATTGTACTGTAAAACATGATAAAATCTATTTTTCAAATTTTTATTAAGGGGATCCGTATATTCTAAAATGTGATTATTCCTATATTTTACTGTAATGCATGATAAAATCTATTTTAAAATTTTATGAAGGGATTCCGTAGATTCTAAAATTACTATTCTAAGCTGTGATATTTTACTTAGTATAAAGCGTGAATAATTTTTACCCGAGGGGTATATTAAATAGAGATACTTAACCAAACTAAAATTTTATGAAGGGCTCTGTATATTTTAAAATTACTATTCTAAGCTGTGATTATTCATATATTGTACTGTAAAACATGATAAAATCTATTTTTCAAATTTTTATTAAGGGGATCCGTATATTCTAAAATTACTATTCTAAGCTGTGATATTTTACCTGCCGTAAATCATGAATAATTTTTACCCGAGGGGTATATTAAATAGAGATACTTAACTAAACTAAAATTTTATGAAGGGGTCCAGTATATTCTAAAATTACTATTCTAAGCTGTGATATTTTACTTAGTATAAAGCGTGAATAATTTTTACCCGAGGGGTATATTAAATAGAGGTACTTAACCAAACTAAAATTTTATGAAGGGCTCTGTATATTTTAAAATTAATATTCTAAGCTGTGATATTTTACTTAGCCTAAAACATGATAAAATCTATTTTCAAATTTTATGAAGGATTCTGTATATTCTAAAATTACTATTCTAAGCTGTGATATTTTACCTGCCGTAAATCATGAATAATTTTTACCCGAGGGGTATATTAAATAGAGATACTTAACTAAACTAAAATTTTATGAAGGGGTCCAGTATATTCTAAAATTATAAAGGTTTTATTTACGAGACAGGAGTATAATTTTTTGAAATATAAGATTGATTAAGTATAGCAATGATTTTATTAAGGGTAACTATTTTTTAATGCCTATTTAAACTATTTTTAATGTATATTTAAAATATTTCACCTTAGTAGTGTATATATCTTAATAATGCTACTTGTAATTTATTTTCATACCAGTATAATGTATTAGTTCTAAATAATTTGGAAATATATATCGAAATGATTTTATTCTGTGCAAATATCTCTCAATATTTTTAAAAGTTTTGTGAAATGATATTATTTATATGGAAAACTTTTAGGACTCTATATTTTTAAATTGTTAGTTTAAAAAGAATTTTATATACATTTTAATACTTCTCACAAGTAAATGTGTTTATTATAAAATTTATATGTAGTAGGGAAAAAGTTATTTGAAACAGTTTTTCTTATTATTATAAATTTTTAATCCAATGTGTGGACCTTCATTAGAATAATGCAAAGTTAGTTTATAATGTCAGCCATGAATATTTAAAATAGACACTTTTTATTTAAAGTTTTTACTTGAATATTTAAAACAGTATTCACATTTTTTTCAACTCGTTAAGTATTCTAATTCAACAATCTTCATTAATTAGTAGCGATATCTTGTAATGACTCATTGTGGGAAATCCCATGACGTCATACTTGGGAAAAACCGATGAGGTCATAGATAAGATTCTCTTATCTGATTAAATAGATAAGCGCGCTGAGGTGGATTCATTCTTATAGTAGTTGTCCTAGAGACTGTACGTTATAATTAGCGCTCCAAGCATTCTACATTATTAATCTTTGTGAAAAAGTAATAAACGATGAATTCAAAAATTCAAACTCAAGTAAGTTGAAAAACTGTTTAGTATCATTCTCTATTTTTTTATAAGATTATTTTCCTTTCTAAATGATTTTAACCTAAGAGTTTTCCATATGTTATTTGGTTGCTAAACGATTTATTTTTGAAACTCTCTAAATGAATCTATTCAAACACCTATCTATTGTGTGGACCTTCATTAGAATAATACACTGTATATTCTAAAATGTGATTATTCATATATTTTACTGTAATGCATGACAAAATCTATTTTAAAATTTTATGAAGGGGTCTCGTATACTCTAAAATGTGATTATTCCTATATTTTACTGTAATGCATGACAAAATCTATTTTAAAATTTTATGAAGGGGCTCCGTATATTCTAAAATGTGATTATTCCTATATTTTACTGTAATGCATGACAAAATCTATTTTAAAATTTTATGAAGGATTCTGTATATTCTAAAATTGCTATTCTAAGCTGTGATATTTTACTTAGTATAAAGCATGAATAATTTTTACCTGAGGGGTATATTTTACTGTAATGCATGATAAAATCTATTTTCAAATTTTATGAAGGGGATATATACATTTATTATGAATAATTTTTACCCGAGGGGTATATTTTACTTTGCCTAAAGCATGACAAAATCTATTTTCAAATTTTATGAAGGGGCGCCGTATATTCTACAATTATGAAGGTTTTATTTACGAGACAGGAGTATAATTTTTTGAAATATAAGATTGATTAAGTATAGCAATCATTTTATTAAGGGTAACTATTTTTAATACCAATTTGAACTATTTTTAATGTACATTTAAAATATTTCACCTTAGAAGTGTATATGTCTTAATAATGCTACTTGTAATTTATTTTCATACCAGTATAATGTATTAGTTCTAAATAATTTGGAAATATATATCGAAATGATTTTATTCTGTGCAAATATCTCTCAATATTTTTTAAAAGTTTTGTGGAATGCTATTATTTATATGGAAAACTTTTTAGGACTCTATATTTTTAAATTGTTAGTTTAAAAAGAACTTTATATACATTTTAATACTTCTCACAAGTAAATGTGTTTATTATAAAATTTATATGCAGTAGGGAAAAAGTTATTTCAAACAGTTTTTCTTATTATTACAAATTTTTAATCCAATGTGTGGACCTTCATTAGAATAATGCAAAGTTAGTTTATAATGTCAGCCATGAATATTTAAAATAGATCCTTTTTATTTAAAGTTTTTACTTGAATATTTAAAACAGTATTCACATTTTTTCAACTCGTTAAGTATTCTAATTCAACAATCTTCATTAATTAGTAGCGATATCTTGTAATGACTCATTGTGGGAAATCCCATGACGTCATACTTGGGAAAAACCGATGAGGTCATAGATAAGATTCTCTTATCTGATTAAATAGATAAGCGCGCTGAGGTGGATTCATTCTTATAGTAGTTGTCCTAGAGACTGTACGTTATAATTAGTGCTCCAAGCATTCTACATTATTAATCTTTGTGAAAAAGTAATAAACGATGAATTAAAAAATTCAAACTCAAGTAAGTTGAAAAACTGTTTAGTATCATTCTCTATTTTTTTATAAGATTATTTTCCTTTCTAAATGATTTTAACCTAAGAGTTTTCCATATGTTATTTGATTGCTAAACGATTTATTTTTGAAACTCTCTAAATGAATCTATTCAAATACCTATCTATTGTGATACTAATTTTCTTGAAAAACTTCTATTTAGAAAAAATTGTTCTTTTAGAAAGATATTACTTTTCTGTTTTGATCTCGCTATTAATATGTATGTGTGCTAAATGTACAGTTATTTTAGTGAATGAAATTTTAACTTAATTTAAACAATAAACAAAGTTGCTTCCCTAGCACTATTCTATATGAAAATTTTTTATAACATATTATTGATGAACCCTTTTCGAAAAATAATTTATGTTTTCTAATTTAGTGGGAAACTGATTTAAACATCAGTCCCAGAAAAATCGACGCCATAGAAATAAGAGTTCTGAAGGAAATGGCTGAAAAAACCCCAGCACCTTCAACGCAAGAGTCTTCTCTGGTATATTATTACTATTATTATTTATTATTAGTGTGTAAAAATTTTAATAAATGTCGATTGTAAACGAGAATTTTCTTTTAAAGTGGGACATGGATTTTTCCCTCACGTCTAACCAAACAAATCTGATCGACCAAGTTGAGAAGATGTATAGAAGTGAGAGAGAGAAAAAAAATCAAATGATGGAGTCTCTGAAGGTATTTTTTAAAACTTTATAAAACAACTAAAGTTTAAATTAATTTTTTTTTTTTGGTAAAAGCTTATAGGGGATATTCTTTTTTTTAGCGTAACCTGCCCAGTATGGTTCAACCAACCACATCAAAACCCCATTCTGATGTTCCTAAGGTATGTTTTCTTTAGTATATAATAATTATAAGTTGTTTTAAAATTACCTATTTCAAACTTGAAAAGATAAAGTTTAAATCTTGATAAGATAAAGTTTAATTCTTGATAACGTAAAGTTTAATTCTTGATATCTCAAAGTTCAATTCTTAAAGCTCAAAGTTTAAATCTTGATAAAGTTTAATTCTTAAATCTTGATATTACCTTTTTTTAATAGCCATGTTTATAAAGCTAGGGTATGCATTTCTTTTCAGGATAAGCATGTATGTGAATTGTGTCAAAAATCGTTTTCACGTAAGGACAACTTAAAGCGACACCAACTGATTCACACAAAGCAAAGAGAAGGTCCATCAAATATGAACCCTTCTATCTCAGTCGCAGGCCCATCTAGTGCCCGCCCTTCCGTCGCAGGCCAGTCAAACGTGGAGTCCTCTAAGGTAATTCTTTAAATATATTTTTTGTCTTTTTTTTTTTAATGTTAGTCCTCGAGAAAGATTAAATAGTTTTAAAGAGTTTTTTTTTAATAGTATCATTTAGAAAATTGGGAGGGTTTCGAGAGACTGAAATACATTTTCTGTTTAACTTAGGTTTTGTTTAATAAAGGGTGAAACGAAGGTTTTTTTTTTAAATAAAAATTAATTCTTTTTTTTTAAAAAAAATGTAAAAGTTTAATGAAGACTTAAATTTGAATGAAAATTAATTCTTTAAAAAAGTTAAATAAAATTTTAAATGAGGGTTTTTTCTTCTTTTCAGGATGTTCACACTTGTGATGTGTGTCAAAAATCTTTCTCCAAAGCCTTCAATTTGAGACGTCATCGTGCTACCCACACAAAATCATCTGACAGTCTATTCACCTGCGAAATTTGTCAAGAAATTTTCACCCGGGCTGATAACTTAAAACGGCATTTAATAACGCATGAAAACCCTCAATATAGATGCCCTGAATGTGGAGGAAAATTCCCAAGAAAAGAAAATTTAAATCAGCATATACGCACGCAGCATAGCAGCACTTCTGAATACGTCTCGGTGAAGCGACCCAGAACAACCACACGATCCAGTACAAGACCTCGAAAAGAATCTACAGCCTTAAATGTTTTTAAAGTAGTCACGATTGATTCTGATGAGGACACTCACCATGACATCACAGTTTTCTTTGCCTCTGCTCGTGAAGAATTAAGGGAGGCTCTGGAGGAAGCTGTTGCAGAAAGGGATGCAATAAAGTGGCATGTGATGATAAAGGTTATACTTGAAAAAATATCTGTAGAAGGCGAGCAGGAGCTACTCTCAACGTATTTCCACTCAGACACTTACGAACAATTTACAAATGATTCCATTGAAGAAAATTTAGAAGAAGCACATCGGAAAATTATCAGTTCATTCGAAAAATTTGTCCAAAGGGGGTCCGGATGGCTTCTCAAGGAAGTGTCATATCTTGAACTTAAAATGGGAAAATATTCCCCTTTGAAAGGTAGCAGCTATATTCAACTCCCAAAAGACTTGAAAGGCAAAGAAGCCATACTTAATATCCAAAACTTCGAAGATCAGAAATGTTTTCTCTGGTGCGTCCTGGCACACCAATTAAACCTAGATTTTAAGGAACATCCCAACAGAGTCACCAAGTATCAACCGTTCGAAGATACAGTCAACATGAATGGCATATCCTATCCTGTACCATATCAGAAGATTCCTCTTATTGAGTCAATGAATGATTTAAGAATCAATGTTTTCGGGTACGAGGAGGGCGAAATTTACATCCTATATGTATCTAATAAAACGAACGAGGATGTGATTAACTTACTTCTTCTTTGTGATGGTGAAAATACCCATTACACCCTTATAAGGAACTTTTCAAGATTCATGTCACATCGAAGTGGTCATAAAAGTACTGCCTATTACTGCTATACCTGCTTACACGGATTCACAAGACCTGAATTACTAGAAGATCACAAGCCCTATTGCAGTAACCACACCCCTCAAGTAATTAAAATGCCAAAACCCGGTGAAAATATACTCTCATTTACAGGAATCCATTTGCAAGCTCCTATGCCCTACGTCATCTATGCAGATTTCGAATCCCTCCTCGTACCCATTCACACTACTGAACCCTCCAATAAGTCATCTTACCAAGTAAAGACTGCTCGTCACGAGGCTTGTGGGTTTGCGTTCGTTATTGTGGGCTCTGACGGACGCACCTATAAGAAGATAGAAGTGTATCGTGGTGAGAATGCTACAGAAGAATTTATTAAAGCCATCCTAAAATTCAAAGAAGAAATCACATCGAAATTATTAACCATCGCCCCGATGAATCTCAGTGACGAAGAGGAAGAAGCTTTCCAGCAAGCCACAGAATGTTGGATATGTCATAAGTCATTGGGCAAGGAACGCGTCAGGGATCACGATCACATTTCTTCAAAGTATAGGGGAGCTGCCCACCCCTCTTGTAATATTAATTTCAAGCAGAGTAAAGTGATTCCTGTCGTGTTTCACAATCTAAAAAAGTATGATGCACACCATATAATGCGTAAGCTAGGTTGCTTTAAACAGCTGAAAATAAGTGTGATTGCTGCCAATTTAGAAGACTACATCACATTCAAATTACAAGAATATCATTCCTCTATTCAATTCTCATTCATTGACTCACTGCTCTTCCTACCGGCCTCCTTGGACAAATTAACATCAAATCTGAAACAGTGCGACTTTAATATATTAAGAGAAAACTTTGCTCAAAATACAAGAACTGAACTACTATGTCGCAAAGGTATTTATCCCTACGAATATATGAATTCGTTTAAAAAATTTCAAGAAACCCAGCTTCCTCCACCCTCTGCTTTCCACAACACATTATCGAATCAAGATATCACAGAATCAGACTATGCACATGCGAAAAATATATGGAGTACTTTCAGAATAAACAATCTCGGGGAATATCACGATCTATATTTAAAGACCGATGTGCTTCTACTAGCCGATGTATTCGAAAATTTTAGAAGTCTCTGCAGTCAATATTATAATATTGACCCATCCCACCTCGTCACTTCACCAGGCTTGTCTTGGCAGGCCTGTTTGAAAATGACTGAGGTGGAGTTGGAATTATTGACCGATGTGGACATGCTGCTGTTTATCAAAGAAGGCGTACGCGGGGGTGTGTCGCAGATCTCCCACAGGTTTGCGACCGCCAATAATAAAGATGTTCCAAATCACGTCCCCAGTGAAGAAACATCCCATATCATGTACTGGGATGCCAACAATCTTTACGGTTGGGCGATGTCCCAGTATATGCCCCATGGAGGGTTCCAGTGGTGTGATGGCTCCAACTTCACAGAAGAAAGCATATTACAGATACAAGATGACTCAAGTACTGGTTACATTTTCGAGGTGGACTTTGAGTACCCTGAATCCCTTCACGATGACCATAACGACTATCCTCTTGCCCCGCAAAGACTCACTGTACAGGAAGAAATGCTGTCTGATTACGCAAAGAATCTTCTACAGAAGGGGTTCAGAGGTACTCCGAAACTCATCCCCAACTTGATGAGAAAAGTCAAATATATTTCTCATTATAGAAACGTTAAATTATACATTGAATTGGGGTTAAAGCTAACGAAAATTCACAGAGTTCTCCAGTTCCAACAGTCCCCTTGGCTCAAACAATATATCGAATTTAACACGGAAAAACGCAAGCAAGCAACTAGTGCCTTTGAGAAGGATTTCTTCAAATTACTAAATAACAGCATTTATGGCAAGTGCATCGAAAATCTGAGAAAGAGGCGAAATATAGAGTTATCTAACCAAGAAAGAAGATGTGAGAAACTAGTCGCCTCTCCCTACTTCAAAAACTTCAAGATATTCGATGAGAATCTCGTAGCTGTTGAAAGGCAGAAGCCCAGTATCTTGATGAACCGGCCTATTTACGTCGGGTTTTCGATACTAGAGCTATCAAAGGTGCTCATGTACGAATTCCATTATACATTTATCAAACCAATTTATCCTGGAAATCGTTCAATTCTGCTTTTCACGGATACTGATTCTTTAACCTATCTCATCACGACTGAAAACCTACAAAATGAGATGTCTCTCAATAGGTCGCGATTTGATTTTTCAGATTACCCCCAAGAACACCCCCTTTATTCTAACACGAATAAGAAAGTCTTGGGGAAATTTAAAGACGAATTAAATGGCGTGCCTATTCATCAGTTTGTAGGTTTAAAGTCGAAAATGCATTCGATTAAATCCTCCAAAGAAGAAAAAAAGCGAGCCAAGGGGGTCTCAACATCTATAGTTAAAAATAAATTGAAACATGAAGATTATGTAAAATGTTTGGAAAGACAAGCTACTACCTTTGAAGAACAGTCAAGAATAGGGCAGCAATCACACATACTTTACACCCTTAAACAGAATAAAAAGTGTTTGTCACCCCTTGACGACAAACGTTACCTGCTAGAAGATGGCGTAAGTAGCCTAGCTTACGGACATTATAAAATTCCAAGATAATTAGAAAAAAAAAATCTAAAATCTTTAGAAAAAAAAAAAAAAAAAAAAAAAAAAAAAAAAAGAAGGAAGATATCAAAATCTTCCAAACAAATTTTTGGGAATCGATTGTGTGATCTACCTCCCCGTGGTGATTCCTGGGACCAGGAAGTTTTGACTCTAGGTCACTTCTAGCTAAAAGCTCACACCTTAAGGTAAAATTCATTTCAGTTGAGAGTTTATATCTTAGATTACTTTCAGCTGAAAATCCTACTTTTGGCGACTTTTAAAACTAAAAATTATATTTTTTGGCAATTTTTAAAGCTAAAAATTCTATTTTTAACTCTAAATTCTATTTTTGGTTTAAAAGAAAAAATCTTAATACCTTTTTTAATGCATGAATCATTATTTCTAACATATATATTGAATAGCCTATTCTAGTTTTAAAAAAAACTTCTAAGTTCCCCGATTAAAATTAATGAATGACCCTTTTTAATTAAACCATTATTGACTTTTAAAATTCTCCACTAACGTGTATATCGAATACCCTACTCTCGTTGAAAAAAAAAAAAAAAAAAAAAAAAAAAAAACATCTCGCGAAAATTTTTAAGTTCTACAATTAAAATTAATTAATTACTATTTTTAATTACTATTTTTAATTAATCATTCACTTCTACTGCATACACTCATAATCAAACTGCATACTCTCGTTGAAAAAAAAAAAATTGCTTCGAAAAATGTCTAAGTTTCCCAATTAAAATTAATTAAATTTCTAATTCGCTAAAATAAATCCCTTGAAACACACCTCGTATTCTAGTAGGAAATTCTCCGCGAAAAAAAAAAAAAAAAAAAAAAAAAAAATTTGCTTCAAAAAAATTTCTAAGTTCCCTAATTAAAATTAATTAACACTAATCCTTAATTAATCCCCTTATCTTAGGTGGTGGAGGAGGGCACTTCGGGAGGAGGTGCTGCACTTTGGGAGGAGGAGGGCACTTCGGGAGGAGGAGCCCTCCTCCCTCCTCCGGCTCCGAGCTCCTCCTGGGGTCGGAGCCCCATTTCTTCTCTACTTATAAAGAATATTTTTTTAAATTTTAAACTTTTTTTACATGAATATTTTTACTGATACTTTTCAATTAAAAATAGCGCGTTTCTAATCCAAATCAGTTGGAAAACTGAATCGAATACGCTAAGTGACGTCAAACAGCGAATCGCTCCCCATTGGCTGCGGTGTGAAATGGCTCAACCTTATGATATAGTAACCTTGCTTTATAATACATTATATAGAAATTATGAAAAAAAAAATCGATAAGGGATTATATAAAAACTGAAAATGTTGAATAAAATAGAAATTCTAGCATTTCCAATATTGAATTTAAACATTCCGTGGGGGAGAAACCCTCACGAGACCATTCCCTGAATCCATCACTCAGCAATTTTTTTTTTTTTAGTGATACTTTTTAAATTTTCTCATATAATCAGGGAAAAAATAACATCTTATAATGTGCTAAAATAAAGCATGTTTTAGAGAGAGTTGGTAAAGGGTTACAGTTTACTAATGCAAACTTTATTGTGAGGCAGAAGAATTTTAGCTTTCTAATTTGTATTTGATTCCAGTGATGGCTGCTCAACAGAAAATCTACTTTAGTGCAAATGCATTGTTTTGAATGTGGCATTATTTATACCACAACAAGAGTGTTTATTAACAAGCAAATTAAACAAATGGAGGGGGGAAGGGCAGTATATTTTACAAGACGAACCAAATACTATGTTATACGTCTGTCTCTGTTGTATTATTAACTCTGTAATATTTCAGTTTATTTCATTTCTTTTCATATCAGATATATAAGGTTATTATTTATAAGTGCTTTCTTTTCAGATTTCAGAAATGCAGATAAAATAATTTTTATTTCTTTCATCAGAATAAATAATGATAACTATCCCTAAAAATATAATATTGTCGTTAGACTAGTTTTAATTATTATTATTATTATTATTATTATTTAAGTGAAATTAATATTATTACTATTGTCTTTTTTTAAGGGGTAGATTTACACTTATTTTCCTTAATTATTATCTGTCTTTGGGCAATAAATTTGCGTTTTTTAAACAGTTTTAACATTTATTCTTATTTTATTCTTCTTTTAACACATCATTTAAATTTTTTTTCTACTTAAATATTAAATTTTAAAGCTGTTGTATTCAAATTCATCTTTTGTCGAAGTTCCATCTCTTTAACCTATTCTATATTTTGATTTGTCGGTCCTTTCTACCAGTCGCTTAAGTAGACTTTTTCTCTTCTCTTCCTTATTTCGACTTATGTCTCGGTGATATGCAGATCTCTTATCACCATTTAACAACTTTCTTTCTTTCTTTCTTTTTTTTTATTGTAGTACATTTTTTATTGTAGTTTACCTTTTTATTATAGCTTTCATAAATTAATCTCAGAAGTTTATTTTCAAGTAGCATTTGCCTGGAATCTATTCAAACAGACCGCTATTTTGCAACATGTCTCTGGAACACAAGATATTCACACAGCAGAGGCGAAACACGCCCGTTTGTCTCGGCTTCTGGAATTAGTGGGGGAAATAATTGATTTTATTCGGTAGACATGTCGCCAAAAGCGATCGTAGGAGGCTTATCTAATACAACTATCATCGACATCGACACGCAAAATGCCTTAAATCTTAACATAATTAATTACTAACTAAATTTACTGTAGCAAGATGCCGTATTTTAGCGACTCGTAGACCTACAGCTCTCTTACAATGCGCTAGCAATGATGCTTTGTAATGTGAAACCACCTGCAGGACATCAGCTGGAAGCAACAGGAAATATGTCCATAAAAAGGTTTTACCAAGGGAAAAAATGTCTGACAAAACTATCATTTAATTCTCCAATACCAATATTTTTTCATTCGCAACCCAGGAAGCACAGAGATATTGACCAATGTCCACCACAATATTGACCAGTATTTCGAAAGTAGCTGAATGTTATACGTCAAATTTACAACATCTACCGATATTTACAAACATAACTTAAAATTAGTTTTTAAAAGAAAGTATTCAAAAGAATCTTTTGCATTACTTATAACGTTGTAATACAGAAATAGAATTATAAACAATAAAATTTAATAAGATTGCCGCTTTTAAAAAACTTTATTTTTTAATGCCTTATTTTTAATAGTATTTGATTTACCTTAGCCAATGTCGTAAAAATGATATTTCTATTACAACATTCAGGGATATCTATCGACATTTGTGAAAAACAATATCATTTTTCGGACATTTTAAGATAATCTGCCGATATTCAGCATCAGCATATCTGACGAAGTTTGTAATCTTCACTGAAGTGAACGGAAAGTTCTAAAGGACCGCCCATTTGTATAGTTTTCGTCGAAATGCATTCGATGGAGGTGTCTGTGCACACAAAGAAAATGCCTCTATAAAAATTTTCTATAGGAATCTAGTTATTTATATATTAAAAAAAAATAATTTGAAAAATTGTCAGTTTCATAAAAAACTAAAGATTTTTTTATGCTAGTTTTACACTATTTTTTAAAACTATTTTTAATGTTTTTACATGGAAAAAAAAATCAATTCATGTAATTTTGAAATGTATGCTTGTTTATCTGTTTTAAATGCTTTCGAATTTCCGACTTTTATAAGAATTCTATTTATTATTGAAGGAATAGAAGTTTGGCTTCATAAGTAGGTCTTTGATTGTTTAATTGGACACCATCTATCTAAGTAATAATAATAATAATTATACATAAAATAATAATAGTAATAAGCTCTTAGGGCTAATTTATGTGCTTGTTAACTTGTATGTAGTGCATACATTTTTGAAAAAATGTACACATATTTATAACTTAAAATGAATAAAAAAACATATTTAATTTCTTGCAAAACAAATTTCAAAGTATAATGGAGTTGTTAAAACCTTTCTTTATGGTTTTGTGGAAAGGGAACACATGACTTTAAAGATAGCAAGCTTTAAAATTTCTTACTTCCTATAAATTTCTAACCTGCTTTAAAATAATTTCTTACTAAATCTCTAACAATCTTAATGACAAAAAGTTATATTTAAATAACTCTTTTCTAAAAGAACGTACAAAAAAAAAAAGCGAAAAATTGGGCTTGATATGTACGATGAATATTGCTTCCCTATAATAAAAGATGTAAGGATACTTTCGCTAATTCGTACGGCGAGTTTCTATTATGTTTGTCTTTCAAAAAAGATTATTTTGTAATTTTCGGACAGATTAACTTTATGATAAGTTGAAAAGGGATTAGTCATAAGAAGATTTTACTTTATAATGCTGAATATGAATATAGGAAAATAAAAATAAAAACACGATGGAGGAAGCTGTTTTCTTTCGTGCGATGGAAAAGTAGGAAAGAGTTCCATATCCTGATCCTGAGCCGGTTGGCGCGATTGGCGAAAAAATCCACAATGGAGCCAAAACGCAATTTTAGCATCTTGCCAAATATTTCGAGAAGACGGAAAAACATGCTTTTTAAATATATATAAACATACGTTTATTAAACCGTATTTTTGCATCATCTTGAAAAAATAAGTACAATAACAAAATTTTATCGTCATTTTCGATATTGTAACAAGTAATGAAAATACATAAATAAATCTAATTTATTTAATAAACCTAAGAAGCCTTAAAATCTTAGTTCTTATAATCAATCGTACACTCCTTGGAATTTCCAAGAAGTCTGTCACCACTTTTTAAGATGAGAATTTTTCTATTTATTATTTAAATCGCCGAAATCGCACTCGTCGCGTTTATTCACAGAATTTGTAACATTTTTGTGCGGTTAAATAAGGCGAAAAATCTATTAAAAATGTTCAGTAAAATTATACACACCTTGTATAAGGCAAATTATATTCAATTTATTGATAGACTTCATGTGAAGAATGGATTCAGTGTGTCTGGCCTTTTAAAATAAAATAAAATAAATTTCGACGGAAATTTTTATTACTTTATTTAACACAGAATAATGTCTTATGTTTAAAACAAATCTGGCGCTAGTCAACTAATTTTCAATCTGTTTATAACCAGTAGTCAACCAACATTAACTTTCCCCCGTATGATTAATAGAAGTTGATGTTTTAAAATAATTTTGTTTTACCGATTTTAAATACGTACGCAAAAAATATCTATCACATACAATTTATATGTTGCTATCTTTTGTTTAGATTATTGTATGTATATTTATAACTTTTTAAACGGTCGTGTACAAACTTTTAGATATAGTAGAATATACTGTAAGAAAACGACGTTAGTTTAACTTTAGTGTATAAAAAATAACTTTAAAATTGTAGTAAAAAATAAACGACAGTAATTGAAATAAATTTCTATTGTGCTGTGTTCGTTTAAACAAAGCACTTATATATACATAAAAAAAAAATCCTTAAAACAACGAAACAGAATGTAGTCCAGAGAGATCCTATAGGGGCTCTACCTGGAAAAATTAATGGTAGTTCTGGAAATCGACTTTCTTTATGTTTTTTGGGTTGCTTAATCCGAATTTGTAACTTCCCACCAAAATTTCCTCCGGCAACCCCCCCAAATTTTGGTAAAATCACCCCAAAAATAGGATTTTTTCAAAAAATTCAATTTTTTTATTGTTTTAGGGAAAAAATATCTAGAAATTCAGAAAGTAGACAAAATTTGCAACAAATAAGATATGTGACATTATGACGTAGGATGAACGGGGAGGGGGGGGGGCTGCCTCGGAACATGGCTCGAGGGGGGTGCGATCATACAGCATCTCGGTAGCTCACCTCTTATCTCCGATTTCACGTAATAAATCGGAGATAAGAGGTGAACTGTATTGTATTCTGGACCCATTACAAGTAGAGACTTGGAATACACCTTTTTTTAGACGTCTGTTGAGCGAAGGGGGGGGGGGGATTTTTTTTTTTCATTTATAATTCATATTTTTAAAAGTAATTAAACTGTACGCAATTCCGCTTAACCACTCACATCGTTTACGTTCGCTCCCCCGTCTCCCCTCCAAACTTTCTTTACTAATGAAAAGTTTTGAAACGAAATAAAAAAAGTATTGAAAAAATAATGACAAATCTGAGTCTTTTTTTTCTATTTTTATTTATTATTCTAATTATTATTCAAATTATTCCAGATAATTTGAAATTCTGCTTCTCCGCTTGACTGCAGCTGAGGACCCAGATTCCTTTTTTTCAATATGATCACTGTCAGATCTATCAAATGTTGTTCCGTGGGTTTCACAAGTGTCTGAAATATACGGAATTTTTTGTTATTCAAGTTGAAAATTAATTTCATGCGTTGCAAAGATATAATTTGTTTCAAATTGCGTTTTTAAAACGAATTGAAAAAATAATGACAAATCTGAGTCTTTTTTTTCTATTTTTATTTATTATTCTAATTATTATTCAAATTATTCGAGATAATTTTAAATTCTGCTTCTCCACTTGACTGCAGCCGAGGACCCAGATTCCTTTTTTTCAATATGATCACTGTCAGATCCATCAAATGTTGTTCCGTGGGTTTCACAAGTGTCTGAAATATACGGAATTTTTTGTTATTCAAGTTGAAAATTAATTTCATGCGTTGCAAAGATATAATTTGTTTCAAATTGCATTTTTAAAACGAATTGATTGATCGATAAACCAATCGATTTTAATTGCATATAGTTAGCCAAATCTTGTTACAAAAATAGTTGAATTATGTTCTGAAAATGTTAAGAAAGAGAAGAAAAAAAAGAAGGTATAAAAATCGACTAACCTAACAAATCATCCGTGTTTTCAAGCTCTGCAGAGGTTGGATCTTCAGGTTCACATGATTCCTCAACGTTCTCGTCACCCTGATCGATCTTCTCGGTCAACAGTTCGAGTTCCACTTCTTGTGGATCATCTTCATCCAGGTCCTCGAGGATAACTTCAGGGATATTCTCACATGAATTATTGCACTCGAGGCACATGATGGAACATTTCAACCCGATTTTCTTGCAACTACATGCACCGCGGGAGCCTTTCCTACACTTGCAGGAGATAAGCTTTAGAAGCTTTGGTGGAGCGGGAGGTTTTAAACTAGTGATAGGATATAGTCCGTAGCTGATTTTTTTCCAGCCCCATTTTTCTGGTTCCATAACATTTCCTCGCCAAAGTTGGACTTGGTGGTACACCCTGAATGAATGTTGCTCAGCAGCAGCTTCAGTTGGGGGTAAAGAAGCAATGTTATGTTTATTATTATACGCGGACTTGATGAAACACTGATGTCTAAAAGCGTTCAAAGTCATGTTTTTATCTTTGCAACCATACAAGCGAAGTAAAAATTGATTCCCAGCTTTTGCGATATCTTGTGGGTCTGCATTTGGAGTCTGGAACAGCTGCACGAGATGAATCAAATCTGGGTTTTGGGCGAGGACTTTGATGAATTTTCTTTTACCATGGCCGAATATAGCCGATGTAGAGTCGCATCCGCTGAAAGCATGTAAAAATAATACATTTTCAGCTGCTGCTTTTTCTTTAAGACCAGAAGATGAATAGATTTGTTGTGAAACTTTGCCTTTGCCCGGCTTCATGAATTAAACATTGTCGGATTGTGAAAGGGCAGTTAATATAACTAGTAAATCTATATCGTCGCCGACAATAATCACTGATTGATGAATTGGTGCCATTTCAATTGCTGTACTAACGATGAGAGAGTCTGCGTCTTCCTCAGCTTGCCGCAGTGATAAATTTTGCATCTCAAACCTTTTTTTAATCATTAAACCATTTATTTCCGCTGTTTACTAAAAATTTTTCCTGAGCAACCGTAGGAGTCATAGATTCATCAAAAATTATGTCAACTGATGACTGCTTTCTCTCTCTTCGCACTCTTTCTGCGCTCTTCGTATTGGAATTTTTGTCTAGATAGCCATCAAAAACGACAATACTATTTGTGGAATATTTTGACAGAACAAATTGAACATAAGCTTCGCAAATAGATGAAAAAGTTGTATTTTGCTGCCACACGACTCGATGAAAGAGGAATCCGACGTCGATAATGTAAACCGAATCTTTCAGTTGTATTTTGTCCTCTGTTTGTTTAAAAGCCTTGTAAAGAGAAGATTTCACATATTTTCTCACTATGACGTTCTTTAACAAGGCATTATCAGCATTACTTGCAACAATATCTTGTGCTTTCATATAAAGAGGCTGATCATAAGTCTCAAAACAGGTTTTTTGCTTTAATTTGCGACATTCTGCAGCTGCAGAAAGGAGGGATGTATACACTGTGTCATAATTGTTGGCCGGAGAATTAATAAATGGCAAACATTTGACAAAAGTTTTGTGATAAGGCAGGTGATTTGTCATTTCTTTCATGAATCCACTCCAACAAGGTATTCCAGGAATATCAGCATGTTTTCCAAGTAACCACATTAAATCAGAACTTGACGGTAATGCTTGTTTTGATACACTTTTGACTTTATCAACATTCACAATTTTCATATTTGACAAACCTGAATTTTGTCTTTTTTCGAAGGATCTCAAGGGAACTGCACCAAACTTTCCAACTTCAGTTGCAGAGGGTTTTTTGGTCAATCTGGAAACACGCTGGTCAGGATAAATCGCCGTTGCAGGGGGTGATACACTGGATACCACCCATAGCGTGGAACGTCTGAGTGCCATCAAGTATTTGCGTATTAAAATCAGCATTATCAAATACAAATTGGGAAAAAGAATTTCTGCTAATTTCAAATGGGTCGCGCATTATAGACGACAGTTCAAATGTATTCGCTTCGGCGTAAGAAGCACAGTAACCGAGAGATGCGAGAGAATCGATTAATCGCCTCGACCCGAATTTTTTATAGATGAAAGTGGATACACCAATTTGTACGGGAGAAAGAAAAGATCTGGGTCTGGCGGCTGAAATTATGCAGGGAGCCAGAGATGTACATTTTTTCTTCCACTTATCTACATTTCCTTTCTTATGAGTTAAGATCACACTCTCTGAAAATTTATTGAGAGTTTCAGGAACATCAGACTCTACATCGCGGAAAAAATCGTCAGGAGGAGGATATTCTTGTACATTGTAAACTTTACTCCTGATGTCTTCCAAAATTATATTAGCTGCTGCTTGCACGATGCGCTTTCGTTCTTCCTGCTCAGCTTCACATTTTTCCCTGTAAAATACATCAGTCAGAATTTTTTGTCCTGAGCTACGGAAAGAAACGACTGCAGGTTTATTAAGTGCTTCTGAAATGATAATGCCATCACCGTACTTAGAAATAAGTTGAGCCTTTATTGTTTTAATATGTGGTTTATAATCACATTTTATTTCATCTACAAGTTCTTTCAATGAAAATTGACACTCGTGCTTATTTTCTTCAAGAAAAGAAAATACGTACTTCATGGCATCTTGTACTTTAAATCCAAAAGCACCACGCTTCGCATGTTCTTCGGATTTGGATTGTTGAATTAGAGAAAGCTTTTTCATGCAGGATAAATGATATCGAGCTTCTTTCGCCACTAAATCACCGTCCATAGCAGTCAAGCGAAGCACAATTGTATCACGCCAATCATCTTTCCGATTTTTCGCAAAATCTATTACTTTATTCCGTATATTAAGCTGACGTACATTATACACAGGGTCTCGTAGCTCTGGAGACAAACGACGTTGCTGCACAAAATAATTATCCGGTATAAATTCACCGCACAAAAAACAATGCTTTTTGAAAGAAAAACTCGGGGTCTCGGAGCGATTTCGTGAAATCACAGGGAATTCCGGCACTAGTCTCTTTTTTAAAGACGATGCAATTAGTTTCTCGTTAACATATGACTTCTGACACTTCCTATGCACTATAATCGTGCTACACCCGTTTAAAAGATCATATTTATTGTCTTTCCGCTTCAAACTCGCCACTCGCAAAGATTTTAAACCTTTTTCCGTCACGTTGACTGTTGCGGCATCTGACAACGGTAACTCACAAATGAAACAATTTAAAGTCATATCAGCCATGTTTAATACATGAGAAAACAAATTCAAGAAATAGTCACACGCAAAAATACACGTTTTAAAGCAATCAAAATAAGAAATCACTGTAAACTGAGGATAAAACACGTAAAAACTGCGAATGAGATCAAGTAGTTGCTATCAGTTCGACAATACTTAGAATAAACCCTGAAGCAATAGCTGTGAGTCATGGGTTCGGAGAAAAAAGGGTGTAATGGGTCCCGAATACAATGACTTTTATGACGTGAAATCGGAGATAAGCGGTGAGCTGCCGAGTTGCTGTATGATCGCGCCCCCCTCGAGGCATGTTCCGAGGCAGCTCCCCCCCTCCCCATTCATCCTACGTCATAATGTCATATATCTTATTTGTTGCAAATTTTGTCTACTTTCTGAATTTCTAGATTATTTTTCCCCTAAAACAATAAAAAAATTGAATTTTTTGAAAAAATCCTATTTTGGGAGGGATTTTACCAAAATTTGGGGGGGTTGCCGGAGGAAATTTTGGTGGGAAGTTACAAATTCGGATTCAGCAACCCAAAAAACATAAAGAAAGTCGATTTCCAGAACTACCATTAATTTTTCCAGGTAAAATTCCCTGTTGCCTGGACTAATGCTGTGGTAAGCTATTTCCCTTATTTATACTAGAGAGTAACATTAATATTTTATTAAACTCACCCCAGTAAAACTTTATAATTATGTTTTATATTATTTAAATGCACATCAAAATAGACTGGGCGAAAAGTTGATCGCAACTCGGAAGCCCCTTAACCGACATCAACTGTCCGGCAACTGTTCAGCCCAATATTTTGTAATTTTATGAAAAATAGCTTTAAATACTAGTGAACGCCTTTGCGGGCAGCAAGTTAAACTACAGAAAGTTCTCAGATCTAAGGTAATTTAAATAATTTTGTATATTTATGACACAGTACAAAGATCAAAGACGATTATTGAAGAATGCCTACGTGGGGCTTAATGCCCACGTTTACTTCACATCTAGATGAGAACAGTCTATGGAGATGGCATCAGAAGATTCAAAAATATAAAAGTTCTCTCGCAGCAGGCTGCGGTGGAGTGATGCAGATGTAGGAGCAATCTGGATGTGCGCTTTGATACTTTGATTGGAGTCGGAATGGTGAGCATAGGGGGGAAGGCCCCATCAGAGCCAGACAATTTTTCTAAATCATAATTAATATTTTTTTTAATCTAAAAAACTAATGCAAACAATTTAATTTAAATAAGATGCAAACAATTAGTTTATATAAGATTCAAATAATTAAATTTTGAAGATGCAAAGATAATTAAGTATAAATACAATTAAGATGCAAAAAATAATATAAGTATAATTTTTTTTCCTTAAAATTGCAAAAGAGGTAAGAAGGAAAGTTAGCAGAACCCGATGCCAAAAGCAAGGCGGGAAGACGTCAATAGGAAAAATTTAGTGTAGGAATGTCAAATGGGAATAACAATGCAGGTACCAAAGTTTTATGAATTTGGAATAGCACAACGAAGTGTTTAGGGTGGTTCACTTCGCCTTCTTTTGGAAGGCGGAGCAAAGCCGTCATCTCTACACAAGATGGCAAGCGGTCTCTTCTTCCCTCTACTGGTATTTACAATGTAAGGTTGAATGGACCGCAACGCTTCGTTGGGTATTAAAAGTCGATCTCTGTGGAAATTTTGTGCAAGTTTTTTAATAACTTGCGAGATAGGCCTAATATTGAGATAAGCATGGATGACGTCATTCCGGACAAACGTTGTCGTCTTGCAAATCCTACGTAACAAAGAGTTTTGAAAAAATTGAATTTTCTGCATCCGAGTTTCAGAGACTGACCCCCAGATAACTGACCCGTAGGTCATGGTTGATCTGATGAAGGATTTATACAGTAACAATTTATTCAAGTGTGACAGACGGCTGTGATAAGCCAGTAAAGATTTAAGGGATCCTTGAGCTTTGGTAGATTTGGCAATTACGTCTTGAATCTGCCTAGCCCAGGTTAATTTTGAATCTAGATAAATGCCTAGATATTTATAACTGGCGACCCAGGGTATGAATTCACCATTTAGAGAGAGTTTAGCAATTGGGGTGATAGCTTTGTTTGAAAAGATCATGGCGGCACTTTTTGAAGCATTGACTTTGATGCGCCAATGTCTTAGCCAAATTTGAAGGGCCAAAATATAAGCTTGGAGTTTAGTTAGCACAGTGTCGAGTAACATGTTGCTTGTCATGATGGCAGTATCGTCAGCATAAAGTGCTAATTTGACGTCGGGAATACAACGAGGAATATCATTAATGTAGAGGTTGAACAGCCAAGGACTTAGAATACCCCCTTGAGGTACGCCTGCCTCAATAAATCGAGAGGTGGAGATTGTATTGTTAACTTTAGCAGAGAAAGATCTATCTTTAAGGTATTTAAGGAATATTAGGATTAGTTGAGGCGGAGCCTTGAGCAGAATTAACTTATAAATAAGTCCATAATGCCAGACCCGATCGAAGGCTTTAGCAATGTCTATGAATACAACGCCGGTTTTATGGCTGCGGTATAAACCCTCATGAATGAGTTCAGTTACTCTCCAAAGCCGGTGTTGAGTCGAGTGTTTGGGTCGAAACCCAAACTGCTCGGGTATCATAATCGAATTGGAGGAAATGAACTTTTTCAGACGGTTTGCAAGGATGTATTCATAGACCTTAGAAAGACAAGATAAAAGAGAGATAGGTCGGAAGCTAGAAGGAGCATGCCTGTCCTGTCCCGCTTTTGGGATCGGGACAACCAACGCCTTCTTCCATGCGTCCGGGAACATACGAAGATTAAGCATGCAATTAATTAGGATAGTAATAAAGAAGATGAAGTTAAGAGGAAGATGGAGGAGCATATTGGTAGCGATATTATCAAGGCCAGGCGTTTTGTTCTTTTTGAGGTTCCCGAGATAGGTAATTACCTCAGAGGGTAGAGCAGGTTTGAGTGTATTTGTGTGAGGTGAGTTAATGAAACGTTCAACCTTTGTGTTGACGATGTCGACCGTTTGACGGTTAACGACATCGCTATTGAGTGTAAATTGGATTCTAAGACTGTCTGCAATGAGCTCAGCCTTGTCTGTGTTAGAGTAGGCCATACCATTTGGACCATTTAAGGCCGGAATATGTGTTCGTGTCCTACGAATGCGGGCCGTTGCCGACCAAATTGTGTTGTCAGCTGTCGATAAAGACTCTCTGTATGTGTTCCAACGTGAAGTACTAAACTCCTTGATTGCAGCAGAAACCTGGTGGTTTTTTCTGTTAAGAGCAGTTTTTAAGAGGGGGTCCCTAGACGTCTGCCAGTCCCGTCTTAAACGATTTCTCTCTCTTTTCAAATCCCTGATGTGCTCAGGTAATCGAAACACATCAACCACCCTCTGCCTAGGTTTCGCGACTTCTTGGAAAGCATTATGGAGTGAGTCTCCAAATGCTTCAATAGAAGAAGTTACGTCTTCGGCAGAGTGAATCTCAGTGGGCGGGGTGTCCATGTTGTCTAGGACATGACTGAAGTCTTCCCAATTGACCGAGAAGGCCTGGGGGATGTCGAGTCTGAAATTGCCCACTTCGAATCTAAGCACAACCGGGAGATGGTCCGACGAGAGATCATTCACCGTTTGAATGGTGTGCGGGAAGGGAAAATTGCGGGTGATGGCGAAATCAATGATGGAGTGATGATTATGGCGGGTGGACTCAAGGGGCGCTAAAATTTGCGCATGATTTTGATCTGTCCACCTGCGCAATTTATAGCCAGTGTTGTTGGAGCTATGAGAACCCCAGGAAAAATGATGAGCATTAAAATCACCCGCAATAATGAAATTTGGAAAAGTACGGGTTACTATAGAGAGTTCTTGTGCAAGCAGACGCATATCCCTCGAAGGGGGATTGTAGATGGCTGCAATCAGAAGGTGGGGGATGGTAGGGAATTCTAAAACAATAGGAGTGGCCTCAATGCAATGAAATTGAGGGACTTTAGCGAGGGTTGCATTAAGACCATTTTTAACATACACAGCAGTGCCACCACTAGGACGGGCGCCAACTGTAGGTGGTCTGTCTACATTGAAAAGCACATAGTTGGCGACCCGGATGGCATTACCCTGGAATTTGATTTCAGAGACCAACATGATATCTAAATTATTACTAACAATAAAATCATTAAACTCGGAGGCCTGGCGTTTAAGCCCGTTGGCGTTCCATATGCCAACAGAGAGAAAGTTCAAATGACACAGTACAAATTACAAATATGTAATTTAGGGAAGAGAGCACAGTCGCTAAAATAATCCCATGTGACAGTTCTTTTAAAATATCTCGTTTGCTCTTTATTTATTTATTTATTTTTTGCATTGGACTAGCGTTCTTAAATCTAGGGAAATTCAAGTATTTTTAACGATTTAGGGAATTCTTTCTTGTTTCTAGGGAATTTTCAGAAGACGGATAATACTTTTCCAAAATCTAGGAAAAAGGGAAATTTTTGTTAGCCTTTTGTGTTTTTCTGGAATGAACGCGAGAAAGCTATAAATGTGACGTGTGTGATGAATAAACCACCGCCCCCTGAATACTAGGCCTGAGCGCTGACAACAATGGCGGCTGTCGCAGGCCGATTTTTTTATCAGCGTGTGAACGGTCCCTCGAAATTCCACACCAATAATTTCTAACAGTTTTCTTCGCCTTGTTTTTCGGAGATCAAATAAGTCAAAGATAACTTTTAGATATTATTGGTGTTGAAGTTCGAGGGACTGTACAAACGATTCCGTCTGCGGCAGCCGCCATTTTTTTCAGCGCGCAGGCCTAGTATTCAGGGGGCGGTGAATAAACATGGAAGAAGGAAATTAAAGGATGGGAGAAATTGTCTTCAAGCAACTCTTTGGTTAACGGAGGAGGGGAGGGGGGGATCACAAATTGCAATCTCGCACATCGCTCTCATTTCTCGGAATCCTAGATGGCTGATAAATGATCATCACCTGGACTTACAATTGTTAATTGCTCCAGCTAAGGACACTGCTTATTTTGTCGTCCCGTCTCTAAGAATTTGAATAGAAAAATCTTTTGTAGATTTCAGTATCTCGATTGGAATTACTAGAAACATTTTAACTGCTTGAGGGGCGGTGGTATATATTACATACCACCTATTTTTAATCCGATATAAAACCAGAAACTTTTAATTAAATTTTACTTTTTTAACTTTGACGAGAAAAAGTTGAAAAATTGCTGATTCTTATTTTGAACTAAATTCTTTCCTAAATTCCGGTGGGAATTCAACGTTACAGGAGCACAAGTGCTTGCCCCTGAAAGGGTTAAACTGAAACTACTCCCATAAGCTTTTTCATTTGAAGGAAGTGGAGGGAGAAGGGCGGAGGTCACAGATTAGATATATTGTAATACTTAATTTGTGGGCGGAGGTTAGATCTGGTGTTTCTTTCTTCCGGGAGTATTTTCAAGTAAAACCAAATAAATCATCCATCTGATTTCCTTTTCTTAGAAAACCCCGTATTAATTGCATAGGGAGAATTTGTTATAATTATACCCGTAATGAATAATATAGTACTATGTATAATGTATGTACAACAGAAGAATATTCGATGAAAAGATCTGCTAAAAAATTAAACATCCTGATTATATAAAGAAAGTTTCTTTTATAGCTTTTATGTATTAGTCATAACAATAGCGAGCATTTCCCAAATTATGCAAATTGGTATTTTACTCCAGTTCTTTTTTTTCTCCCTTTATTCCAGTACTTTTATTATGATTATTATTACAGTTAGATACTTATCGCAAATAATTTTAAAAGGGGCTTACAGCAGTCAAGGACTATCTGAGAATAATAAAGGACGATGTCAGATAAGAATGTGTAAAATTTGTTTAAAGTATATGCATGTCTTTTAACATAATTTGCTGATTTTGTTTTATCAGAAATTACTCTTTAGTGAACAATGAATTTCCCAAAATATCAAGATATCAGTATTAATTTACGGATTATACGCCAGAAACCTGTTAATGTGTTTTCGTTTCATCTGTACTCCTTCCTCGCTGCTTTTTATATTTAAACTCCGCCCATCGTCATTATGCTATGTATTCGTTCAGAATAAAAGCATCAATGCAGAAAATCTAGCTATATAAAATAGATGGAGCATCGTCTCCACAGTACGATTTGAATACAGATGTAAAATGTATTAATATTAGTTAAGAAAAATATCTAAATTTTGAATATTGCAAAAAGGCCTCTTTTCTTAAAAATTAAATCATTGCATAAATCATAAAAATATGTTTTAGAGATACTAAAGAATTATAATTCGACAGTTTTTTTTACAATTTCTTCCAGTGAAATATTGTGTAAAAAACGATGATATATATTCTTAAAAAGGTTAAAAACATACCCATACCTCATACTGTTTTTTCCCCCCACATATTTGAGTGTATTGGTTGATCACGTCAGAACAGGGTGAGTTTAAAATCATGGGACAAACTTTGAGGGCTGGTAGAGCTCACTATAACAATCAATTATTGTATAGGAATATATGGCCGGAAGTGACGCGTTGAGGCAGAAATACAAAAAAATAACAGAGTCATAAAATGTTCATTAGCAGGAAACTTAACCAGTGATTCCGTACAGAAAATGTTAAAACAGTTGCTGGAAATTGCATCCAACAGCTGTCACACATGCTTGGCAACCTCTATGGCGTGATTGGCTGACATAGTTGGCAATAGTTGAAGGCAGTAAAGCGGTGCGCCAGTGATCTGCAGCATCAGCAAAAAACGGCATTTGCACTTAAGATTTTGGCCTTAATGGGTGATTTTACTAATAGCGAAAAGGCAGACATACCTGATGCATGGTGCTGCTGATGGTAACGGCAGAGCAGCGCTACGGCTGTATCATGAAAGATTTCCAGGTAGACGCATGCCGAACCACAAAATGTTTGAGCGATTATATCGGCAACTTTGAGAAAATGGTTCATTTAACGCTAGTACTGATAGAAGGGGTCGATCAAGAAATGTACGACAACCGCACATGGAAGAAGCCATCTTGGACCATGTGGACGAAGCACTCGGCACAAGTACAAGGGCTGTAGCATGTCGTCTACACGTCAGTCAAAAAACCGTTTGGAGAGTATTACCCGCAGAAGGTTTACACCCATTCCACATACAGAGAGTTCAAGCTTTGCAGACGTGTGATTACCCTCTGCGCGTGGCTTTCTGCCAATAGTTCATGCAGCAGAGTGCGTTGTTGCCGGCTTTTCCAACTCATGTGCTATTCACAGATGAAGCAATTTTTACACACGAAGGCGTTTTAAATGCTCACAATTCTCATGTGTGGACAAGAGGAAATCCACACTCCACACGCCCACATGCATGTCGATGCTGCGAGTGAATACGAATGGTCGCTGGTTCAATTAAAACTAAATATTACTTCAAAATTAATTTATGTACACGAATATTATTTACATGTTACCTTTACATTATTCAAAGATTGTAGATCCAGCGAACGCACCATAGGTCTGCTTAGATCGCCGATAAACAAACGAATGACAAATATTAAATGTTGCCAACGGCAAAACACAAATTGCAATAGAATGCGCATCGGAGGCGCGCGCAACAGCCAAGGTCAAGGGAAGCGGTAACATACCGGCCCCCGTTGACATGTGCCAACATTCAAACAAATACAACACTAAATATTTTTAAACATATTGCTTACAATAAAAAATATTTAAAATACAATTACATACAAGTTCCAAAACACCTACATACTTAACTTTTAAAACATTATACATGCCTAACCGTTAAAACAATATAGTATTTAATATGCATGACAACCCTTCAAAAAAATTAGAAAACATATATACATATATAAAAACAATAAATGACACTAATATAATTGCATTAATGTTTCAAGTTTCTAATGGAAGAGGACAAACTTTTGAGATGGACCTCGTAACTACACTTGTTGCTGTTTTAATTTCTAAAACTCTAATTTTTCCATCAGATCCAGGTATCACTTTTATAACACGGTCCATTGCCCATTTGCCTGGGGGTAAATTGTCCTCTTTTAAGATGACCATACATCCTTCCTTTAGATTTTTTTTCTCAACATACCATTTGGTGTTCAACATACCATGCTGTAAATGGTTCAAGTAATCATTTTTCCATTTTTTCCATATTAATTGTGTCATTTTCGTGATTGCCTGCCAATTTGACAGTCGGTTATCATTAATGTTTGTCAAATCAGGTTCTGGAATTGAAGTGATTGGTCGACCTATCAAAAAATGGGCAGGGGTCAAGACTTCAATTTCATTTGGATCGGGCGACAAAGGTATTAAGGGGCGAGAATTTAAAATTGCTTCGATTTCTGCCGTTAATGTCCAGAATTCTTCGAGTGTGACTCGAGAATTACCTAAGGTTCTTTTAAGATGGTACTTGAAAGATTTCACCCCAGCCTCCCATAATCCACCAAAATTGGGCGAACGAGGAGGGATGAATTTCCAAGTGACAGCCTCGGAAGCCAAATAATTAGACAATTCTTCATCAGGCTTACATACCAGGGCATGTAATTTTTTTAACTCCGTATTAGTACCTACAAAAGTAGCTCCATTATCTGACATGATAATTAAGCTTTTACCTCTTCTGGCGAAAAACCGTTTCAGGGTAGCAATAAATGATTCGGTTTTTAAATCGGTAACTATATCTAAATGGATTGCCTTAGTGGCGAGACAAACAAATAATGCTACAAAAATTTTATTATAATTTCCCTTTCTTTGGTTTTTGTATTTAATCAGAAAGGGTCCACAAAAATCAATCGCACATTTTTCAAATGGTGGGCTAGGATTTACTCTTTCTGAGGGCAAATTTCCCATGATTTGATTTGCCCCCATGGGTTTATTTCGAAAACAGGCTATACATTTGTGTACTGTTTTACGAGCCAAAGATCTTCCATTTAGTACTCAATATTTTTGCCGAACATGCAATAATGACTGCGGCCCTAGATGGAAAAACTTTACATGATAATATTCAAAAATAATATCACTTAATTTATGATCATGAGGTAGTACAATAGGATGTTTCTTTTCATAGGTCAGACTGGAATTGTCTAAGCGACCTCCTACGCGAATAATTCCTTCGGAATCTAAATATGGATTCAAAAATTTTAATTTACTATTACCTGAAAGGTTCCTCTGGTTCTTCAAATTTTTTAGATCTTCAGCAAATGAAGAATACTGTACCTGTTTTATAAGAAATACTTCAGCTTTCTTTAACTCAGCAAAGGATAATGGTCCATGTTTTTTTTCTTCAGGATTTCGACAATTACTTACAAACCTACAAATATAACTTATGACACGAATCAATTTTAGAAAATTATTAGTCAAAGTAAATAAATAATTAAACAAGGAAAATTCAGTCTTAATTGCGAAGGTATAGTCCTGAATTGGTTTAAGTTCTGCAGCATAGTCAATGTTATTGTCAAGATCTACCGGATGATTTTCTACCTGCTGAATTTTTTCACGAAGAAGATTCGGACCACAAAACCAAAATTCACAGGTCAACAGTTCCTTGGCATCCAGTCCTCGAGATATAACATCAGCTGGATTGTTTTCCGATGATATGTGTTGCCATTGGTACGAGTCCGTAAGGTCTTGAATAGCAGCAACTCGATTACTAACAAAAGTTTTTAGCAGATGTGGTGGTTTTCTAATCCATGCGAGAGAAATCGTGGAGTCAGTCCAGAGAACAACATTTTCTATTTGAATGTCCAGTGATGGTAGAACCTTATGCATCAACTTAGCTAATAGAAGACAAGAGCACAATTCCAGCCGGGGAATTGTCACAGTCTTTATGGGCGACACTCTGGATTTACTACACAGAAGTTGTGCTGTAGGATATCCTTCAACCGGTAAGGATTGCACATAGATTGCAGCTCCATATGCTGACAACGAAGCATCAGCGAACCCATGCATTATTATGCGATCTTCTCGAAAAACGTGTCTGGGAACCTTTAAGTTCTCTAACTCTGAGAGGGTGGATACAAAGTCGTTCCATTCTCTTGCCAGGAAATCCGGCAATGGCTCATTCCAATCGATTTTGGCTAGCCAGAGCTTCTGCATAAATATCTCGGCTCTTGTTATTACAGGACCAAGTAGACCCAGTGGGTCAAAGATTTTCGAAATAAGAGAGAGAACATCTCGTTTACTATAAAGGTCCTTGTCGGAAATTTTTAATTTATATTGAAAACAGTCACTCTGTGGATCCCATAGAACACCCAAGGTTTTTGTCGAAGTACACTGTGGTTGATCATCGAAAATGTATTCGGTGGCAACCCTATTTTCAGATTCGATCAATTCTGGTTGGTTTGCACACCATTTGTGCAACTTCATGTTTCCGAGTTTTAACAGATTAATTAATTGAGATTGAAGGATTTTAGCCCTTTCGAGAGTTGATTCTCCAGAAAGAACATCATCAACGTAAAAATCATTTAAGACGACCGACGATGCTAGAGGTAAATTGTTTTGTTCATCTATTGCTAATTGCTTAAGAGCACGAGTAGCTAAGTAAGGAGCGTTCGATGTCCCGTAAGTCACTGTATTCAGCTTATAAATTTGTACTGGCACGTCAATACTGTCCTTCCACAAAATTCTAAGAAGGTTTCTTTGTGAGGGATCTACTAGTATCATTCGATACATTTTTTCTACATGAGCTGTGAACGCATACCTGTGTTTTCGAAAGCGAAGCATAATCTGAATCAATTCCTGTTGCGGAATTTTACCCTTTAAAAGGATGTCATTCAATGACAAACCAGACGTTGTGAGCGTTGACGCGTTAAAAATAACGCGCAAGCGTGTAGAGCTTTTCTCTGGTCTGTATACCCCATGATGAGGTATATAATAACAGACTTCTCCGGGTTCAGATTCCTCTACTAACGCCATATGATTTAAATTTTTATACTCTTCCATAAATGTCGAATAGAGTAGTTGCAAGTTCGAGTCCCTATCTAACCTCTGCCAAACTTGATCGAGTCTTTTTTCAGCTAGTTTTCTAGATTCCCCTAAAAATGTAGCATCCTCCATAGGCATACTCACTACATATTGACCGTCGGATGTTCGATAATGTGTCTCTTCAAAATGCTTTTCGCAAAATTGTTCTTCATTACTTAGCTGAGAATTAGAATCCCTAATATCTTCTATTTCCCAAAATTTTTGCAATGTTTTTTCTATTTTTTCATTTTGAGTGAGTAGACCGCAGTATTGAGAATCAGGTGAGGAATTATTCACAACACCGCTAGCTACATAACCGAACACTGTCTCTTGAAATAATAGGTTTTGTGAAGAACAACGAATTTGACCTGCTTTTAATAAATCAAAAAAACATTCGGCACCCAATAACAAGTCTAATTTTCCTGGTACATTAAATGTATCATCTGCTAACGAAATATGTGTAGGTATATCAGAAATTTCTATATGAATGGCATAGTTGCCAACCTCCTGATTTTTTTCATACCAATATTTTTATGTAAAAATATTTGTTTTATCTAATCGTACAATTTCTGAAATTTATTAAAGCGAAAATTTTTGTAAGATTTTACTGGTGTTCAAAAAATCGGGAGGTTGGCAATTATGGAATGGGCATTAATGGCGTTATTTCTGTTATTTTTGGCACTACAAAAAAATCCAGTTCCTTTTTGAAAGCTCTATTTTTATTTGAAATTACAGTTTTAATTTTATGATTAAGTGTTGGTACATGTTCCATTTAACCCAGATACAGGAACGACAACCTTAACTTTCTTTGAACCCAATTTTTTTGCAAAGTCAATTGACACACAATTAATTTGACTGCAAGAGTCTAAAAGACTTCTTCCTCGAATAAAATTTCCTTTTATAGTTTTAATATCAATTATTGCAGTTGATAAAATAACATTCTTATTTGAAAGTAAATAGTTCGAAAGATTTTGCGAAACGATATCCGGCGTCACATTCCTTTCTTCTAATTGCTCTATCTCTCGCTTTTGATGACGTGATGAATCATTGGAAACAACCGAGTTTTCTCTGTGTAAAAGGCTGCTGTGCCTTGAGTTGCAATGCCTACATAAATATTTCGATCCGCATTTTGCTGCCAGATGTTTCGGTGAGAAGCAATTAAGGCAAAGTTTATATTTTTTAACGATCGCAAATCGCTCATCAAATTTCATGTCAAGGAATTTCTTACATCTAAAAAGAGGGTGAAATGAATCACAAATAACACACTGTTTTTCGGAAGAATTCGAACTAACGACCAATGCTTTCGATTTAATTTCATTAGTGTTTTTCATTCTTGTAGCTATATTTTTGTTTATTCTTTTGAGCGATTGGCTTCGCTTTTCGAGAAAGGACATCAAATTATCAAAGCTTGGTACTTCTGACGTGTTTATAGACAGTTCGAATTGCTTTCTCGTGTCTTTATCTAGTTTATCTAAAATGATAGTTATTATCAAAATGTCCGAAAGTTTATTTCTTTCAAATCCCAAGTTATTTAAAGCCCTGATGTTTTTATTTATGGCATCTACTAAACGTCTTAATTCTTTAGCTGACTCATGCATAATTTTTTCGAATTCGAGTATAGCTTTTAAATGAATATTAACCATAATTCTTTTATTCTCAAATCTATTTTCTAAAGCTGTGAACAACGAATTAAATGTATCTTCTGGAGTTTCTAACAGTTTAGCCTCATTTTTTAATGCGGAGTGAAGATAATGTAATTTCTGAACGTCTGACAGTTCGTCATTATTTGTAACAATAATATTAAATTCAATTTCAAACATATTCCAATCCTCATATTTCCCACTAAATTGAGGAAGCGGAATTTCTGGCAATTTTATCTTACAACTATGTAATTTGAATTGAGAATTTTTATTTTCATATTCATCAGAATTTAATTGAAGGAGACCTACCTCTAAATCTTGTAATCTGTCCTCCAATTCGAGTAATGAATTGTCGATATCTGTCATATTTTGATCTTCAGGAACTGTTGCGTAATAATCTGTACGCAGGGTGTCCACATTACTGGAAATCTTTTCAAGAACTTTCAGTTTCGTTTCTATTTTAACTTTAGTCCATTGAACTGTTTCGTCCTTTACTAGATTTTCTAATCTAGTGAGTTGAGCCTTTACAGAACCTCTAATACGATTTAAAGTGACTAATGTAGTCATTATGAACTAACTATAATTTCTAACTATAATTTCTAACTATAATACTAGCACTAACTAATTATAATCAAATTACTCCGCGAGCGGACCAAATTAATGTCGATGCTGCAAGTGAATACGAATGGTCGCTGGTTCAATTAAAACTAAATATTACTTCAAAATTAATTTATGTACACGAATATTATTTACATGTTACCTTTACATTATTCAAAGATTGTAGATCCAGCGAACGCACCATAGGTCTGCTTAGATCGCCGATAAACAAACGAATGACAAATATTAAATGTTGCCAACGGCAAAACACAAATTACAATAGAATGCGCATCGGAGGCGCGCGCAACAGCCAAGGTCAAGGGAAGCGGTAACAATGCATTCCAACAACGCTTCTCTGTGAACGTTTGGGCAGGTATTGTGAATGATTCTCTCATAGGTCCATATCTCCTACCAACCCCACTCAATGGCCGCTGCTATCAGATTTTTCTGGAAGAGGTTTTACCAGAATTGCTGCAAGACGTTTCGACTGGCGTTCGCAATCAAATGTGGTTTCAGCACGATGGTGCGCCAGCATATTTCAGTATGGAAGTCCGCAATTACTTGGATGCTGCTTTTGGTGTGTGCTGGATTGGGCGTGGTGGGCCAGTCTGATGGCCACCACGATCGCCAGATTTATCGAGTCTCGATTTTTTTCCTATGGGGACATTTGAAAGCTCTCAGATATGAGACACCATTGAAGAACTCGTTGCTCGACTATCCTGTGCGGCTGCATGCGTACGTTAAATACCCAGGGTATGGGAATCTGTTCGCCAATCACTCCACCGACGCTACCAAGTTTGCATTACTGTCGGTGGCCGCAATACTGATCCACTTATTGTAGACATTGCTGTAAAAAAAGCATTTAGCGACGACGTTGTAAATAAACAATGTTTTTCATTTCATGTGTTATTTTTTTGTGCTTGTGCCTCAACGCGTCACTTTCGGTCATATATTCCTATACAATAATTATTTGTTATAGTGAGCTCTACCGCCCCTCAAAGTTTGTCCCATGATTTTAGACTCACCTCACCCTGTATATTTACTTAGTTTCATGTATCACACGTAAATATTTACATAATGTAAAAAAGGGAAAAGGGAATGGAATTAGGGCGGAGCTACACATTATTTCGATTTTATCCCTATAAACTTTGCCTTTTTTGTCTGTTTATGTATTTTTACCGATACATTTGTAAACATTTATGTGAACAAAATCACTTTTGTTGCTGCCATCTGCTATTGCTTTTTACATGTTCATTGTCATATAAAACAGTGCCAGCCAATCAAAATACCTTAATCTTCCCAAGTCAAGTGATTTGAGAATCTCGCAAATCTAGGGAATTTTACTTTGATAGTCTAGGGAAAAAATTAAAATACATCTCAGAACTCTACGCTCACAGTACAGTTGTCTGTTCCACGGACAAATATAGATGGACGGGAAACTTGAATAGCCTGAGATAACGAAAACGCAAGTCATACTTTTTGGGGGAAAAAAGAGCGATGTAAACGTGCTTTGGCTGTCTTTTAACAGAATGTCATTACATTATATATTAAAATCTTAATATATTTTACCCGTTTATTTTTAATTATAGCAATTATATACATCATAAATTTAAGATGGTGCATAAATGTTTTATTCTAGGATGTAAGGAAACTTGTCTTGGCTATGATATTGAGATTAAAATGAAAAAGAAAAATCGATGGAAAAAAGAATTTTTTGGGGTAGAAAACATACTTTCTACCCCAAATTGTGAGTGCAGGCTTTAATCTAAAATTATATTAAGCATGGGACCAAAGTATTTTAGGTTAACCGGGATTCCATAGGAATTTTCGGATAACCGGGAGGCTTCCTATATTTATTCTACCAGATGATAGTATTCACCCCTTTCACTCCGGCACAGTCAGATAACGTGTTTGTGCCTGTAGATGCAGCTAGAGCTGCTATAATAGCCTTATAGTGCAGTAACAGCAAGAGTCCTTATTCTATGCGATTTCCCCTTCCTGTTTACACGTGTTTTAATGTCCTCCAAACTTTATTTATGATGAGTATTACTTCAACCTTTTGATTACAGGGTTGGGACATATGTCGGCCCAGAGACTATTTATTTATTGTATTCTCACAATTTTTTCAATACCATTACCTGCCATACACTTATACCAAAAGTGCCGAACAGTGCCGAACAGTTGATGTCGGTTAAGGGGCTTCCGAGTTGCGATCAACTTTACGCCCAGTCTATTTGTGAGTAACCTGTCTTGTAAATATTGAGCCGTTGGGAAAAGTTAAATGTAGTATTAACTACATAAGAAAGAACAATTAAAAATAGAAGAAAAATTAAACAATGGGAATAAAAAAGTAAAGCTATAGAGATTACGGAAAGAGTCTAATAAATGGAAAAAAGTAAAATGGAATAGCTGTAGTTAAAATTAACTACTGAAAAAAGTTGAAAAAGTGTAAAATAGGGTTCGGAACATGTTCAAAAACAGTACATAAATGCCAGGTGGAAAAGGCAGGCAAAGCTAAGCTTTAACAAAAATAGCACTTAAGAAGAACAAACAAATTTATTTTTTACAAATTTTTTTTATTTATATTAATATTTTAATATTATTTTGTATGGCATAGGAATAAGTTTAAATAGGAAATGACAAATTTATATAAAAGTAAGAGAGAGAAATTTGCAGAATGGTGAGCACTAATGCTCATAATCAATAATGCAAGAATATTTTGGACGCTTGCGGTGATGTGGTTCGAATGCGTCATAATCCGGCAATTCTGCGATTATATCATTAGGGAGGTCATATAATTTTTCATAATATTTTTTGGCAAGGTGGTTGATTCTTTTATTTAATGTGGTAGTTTTGAGGTCTCTGCGAACAGTGCTATTACGGAGATAGCGAGAGGCATTTCTGACAGTACGCAGATTTTTGTTATGAAGTTGGCTGAGGTTTTTCATGGAGGATTTGCAGATATAGCCCCAGACCGGACAGGCGTAGGTGATAATTGGTAAAATGCAGGAATTATAAAGGAGAAATTTGTTATGGATAGCCAGTGTTTTACTATTAAGAAGAGGTTTTAGTGCAATCATAGCTCCAGCGACTTTCCCCCTGATGGTGAGGATATGTTTTTTGAAAGAAAGTCTTTGGTCAAGGGTGACCCCCAGGTACTTTGCTTCATTAGTCCAAGGAATAGTGGTATTATTAATGGTTATTCTATTGGGATATGTTAGTTTTCTAGAGAAATAAACAGCAGCAGTTTTGTTTTCATTGATTTTAATGCGCCACAGGTCGCACCAGTCTAAGAAGGCATCAATGTGAGTCTGTAGATACCTGTAAAGTGTGTATGGGTGATGAGCGTAAGCGTAGATTGTAGTGTCGTCCGCATACAGTGCAAGGTGGGTGTTAAGTGAACGAGGAATGTCGTTAAAGTATATGTTGAATAACAAGGGTCCGATGACGCTCCCTTGGAGGATGCCTGCTAAGATACGGAAAATGCTAGAAAGAATGTTGTTAATGCGGACGCGAAAAATGCTAGAAAGAATGTTGTTAATGCGGACGCGAAAAATGCGATCGCTAAGGTAAGAGAAAATAAGGTGTATAAGTCTAGCAGGGAATTTAAGCCTAATTAGTTTGTATATAAGGCCCACATGCCAGACTTTGTCAAATGCCTTAGCGATGTCAAGAAAAATGGCAGCAGCAGGAATCTTCGAGTTTAGCTTTTCGCTGAGAAATTCGACTACTCGAAGTAGTTGGTGTATTGTTGAATGTTTTGGGCGAAAGCCAAATTGTTCAGGCATAAGAGTGTTGTTAAGTTGAATGTGGTTCTGGAGTTGCGACCAAATGACGCGTTCGACAACTTTGCTGAGTGAAGGAAGAAGGGAGATAGGTCTATAGTTTACTGGGTCAGAAAGGTTAGCACCAGGTTTGGGGATAGGAGAGATTATAGAAATTTTCCAAGGTTTCGGAAAATAGTTAAATTTGAAAATGGAGTTAGTAAGTTTCGTAATGTAGATGATATAGTTAGGAGGTAGGTTTTTAAGAGCCGTATTAGGAATTTTGTCGTACCCAGGGGCTTTACGTTTTTTGAGTTTAGAAATAATTTTGTGGATAATAATTGGTTGAATTTCAGTGGGGGGTTCATCAGGGGGTTGTGCCAGGAATCTGTGAACAGTATCGCTGACGTGGGTGATATGATTTTGGCTAGCGAGGGTGGAATTTGGAGAGAATTGGTTAGAGTAAGCTCTGGCCAGGAATTCGGCTTTATCCTCGTCAGTGTAAGCAGTGCTGTTATTGGTCGAAAGGGGGGGATGGGAGTATGGTTGTTATTGATTTTACGTTTAAGAAGCCAGAGAGAATTATCCTCGCTAGCAATATTATTGAGAAAATGTGACCAACTTTTTTGTTTTTCTTTGAAGATGCTATTTTTGATACTATTATTAAGTCTATTGATGAGGGTTTTAAGGGTGGGGTCTCTAGAGTTTTGAAAAAGACGCCGAAGACGATTGCGTTGTTTACAGAGGTTATAAATATAAGGAGGAGGAGTGAAGGAGTTGTTGTTTTTGAAGTATTTGATGGTGGAGTGGTTTAGAGCATTAGTTATGTGAGAATTAAAATTGTCAACAGCAATATCAATATCAGCAGTATTATTGATTTCTGGAAAATTTAAGTTATTGTTATTGAGAAAATTGGTAAATTTTGTCCAGTCAATGGCCATGGAAGGAGGTGGGGAGAGAGGATTTATGAGATCAATTTTGAAAGAGACACGAAGATGGTCAGAGCTAAATTCGTTAAGTACAGTAGTAGTAATAGGATAGGGAAGGTTTTTAGTGATAGCAAAGTCAATTATGGAGTTGTGGGTATTAGGCCTAGTACTAATATGTGTTGGTGTGGTTGGAGCATGAAGGCTAAGATTAAGGTGTTGAATGAGATTATGCAGTGAGGTACCTCTTTGGGAGTTACCATGGCAGTTCCAACGTCTGCTTTTGGCGTTAAAGTCTCCAGCAAAGAAGCAATGTGTATGTTGTGAAATAAGGTTAGTGAGATCGTTAACTGGGAAAGTACCAGAAGGATGTATATAAATGGAAGCTAAGTTAATAACGCAACTTATTTTGTAAAGAAATGAAGTGTTGTATGTGTCTATGCAATAAAATGCTTGCATTTACGTAATGCCCATACAAGAAAGTTGATTCTTTAATTATTTCATAAACAACATGCTTGTATAAAAATAAAAAATTTCTTAAAAACATTAAAAAAAAAAGAGTTAAGGTGTTACGGTTAAGCCGATTTTCGGATAATCGGGATTCGGAAAAATGGGGTTCTACTGTACTTAATGAATGCTAATATTTGTGGATAATTGACATGGGCATTGAAATTGTTTCACAGTGCTATTTGTTTGGCCTTAATCTAAAGCTGTTTTTTCATAATTAGTACTTTTAAATTAAGAGAATTGTGTCTAATATTTTTCTTACTGCACACACACACACACACATATATATACATACGCACACACACACACTTTTGTATAAAACGAGCTTTTAATTAATTCTGAGTTACTTCTAAATCTTATGATTTACGATCGTCATTATTAAAAAAATATAGGATTTTATTTGAAACAACAAAAAAATTAATAGTTATCGTTGTGGTATTATGATGCATATAACAAAAGATTAATATTTTTGTGGGGCATTATTTGAGACCCTCTAATACCGAAAACCAGTCAAAACTTTCGATTATTTCCATACAAAATATTTGTTATTAACATGAAAGGGGAAACAAACATTTTGACAGCCGATATTGATCCGTAAATATGACGCTTGCGCAGTAATACCTTGTCCATGATTGGTTGGCGATAAGGCTTTTCTGTAACCGGTGAAAACGCTCTTAGGTTAATGTTTTGGGTCGCAAGGGTTTTTTAGGTCGTTGGGACGAAAAGTGAAAACGCACCTTAAAACGTCACATTTAGTGGATAATTTTTACACGCCTATAGGTTCAAGGCGCCAGCGAAGTGTGCCGTCACTGTAATGTTTGCTGGAGACAAGAAGTTTCGTTTTCCCATTGAACCGTTTATAACGGTTGCACCAATCGCCGTGTAAAAATGATCCACTCCATGTGACGTTTTAAATGTCATGCAAACGGCCGTGTATAACATAGGTCGCGGCTCAACACTACCTACAGATAATGCCACAGGACTGGCAACACCAGATTGATGACGTATCGTTCCTTTCTACGAGTCGCTCAATTAGACTTTTTCTCTTCGCTTCCTTATTTCGACTTCTATCTCGGTGAGATGCAGACCTTTTATCACCATTTAGTAACTTTCTTTCTTCCCTTTTTTTTTCTTTTTTGTTATTGTAGTACACTTTTTATTGTAGTTTACCTATTTATTATAGCTTTCACAAATTAATCTGAGGAGTTTATTTTCAAATAGTATTTGCCTGGAATCTATTCAAAAAGACCACTATTTTGCAACATGTCCTTGGAACATAAGATATTCACACGGCAGAGGCAAACACGCGCGTGTTTCTCGGCTTATAGATTTAGTGGGAAACCAACCGTAAACGACAATGTATCTTTTTCTTTGCGTAGCCCTGTATATGAATTTATTTATATTCCACAAACTTCTATTAGTCTACTAAATACAGTTCAGCAGCATACTTAGGCTATTTAGTCTAATTTATGTGTACTTAGGCTATTTTAGGGCTTCGGTACTTTTTTCTTAGAAATTAAGCTCTGACTGTACTCCTAACAGGGTTGCGCAGCTAGATAGACGACACTGGTGCCACCTGTTGATGAATATGTAACACAGTTAAAAACCACTCTTAAGCAATTAAAAATTTCGCCTTTGTTTTTTCATGCATATATTTGTATTTCACTCAGATATTTGTATATGTGTATGTAGGTGCCGATTACGTAATTTTGTGATATATGTTATATAGGAGCACTCGTTGAATGTTTGTTAAAAAAAGTTAATTGCTTTCTGAACATTATACATATACATATTAAATATCATCGATTTTTGTAATATTTGCAAATGAAAACAGATATTATTATTAGATTCAGTGCAGCGTTTCGAGAAAAGTGGTATTTTTCGATATTCAAATGACATATATTTTTTTAAATATTAATATTTACAAGACGAAATGTATTGTGGGCTATAGAACAGTAAAACACCGATTCGCAAAATACTTGCTGATGGAAAATGAAGTGACTGTGTAATTAAGCATTGAGCAAATTTAACTAGTTTTTTAAGCCCAATAAGTGTTTAAAATTTAAATAACAATACATACAATAAAATTAACGAAAAATTAAAAAGAAACAATGATATTTTGTTTCAAACATTACATTATTCTCGGGAATTGCGGCTGTTCCGAAGATACAAAAGCCATACGCACGAAATTAAATATCTCTACAGGAATTGATGATAACCTAGTAAAGAGTAAACGCTAAATTAATTCACAATTTTTGTTCACCTCTAGATTTAATAGATAGCACATATTTAATATTTTCAAAATTCGACGAGGAGATCTTAGTACCATGCAGGTGCTCACTCGTTATTTTAATCGATACTTGTGTAATAATATTGGCTTATGTTTTAACATATGTTTTCATTAACAAATGATTAATTATTTTTACCGGTATGAGTCAATTATTTATATCGTGTTTTCATTCTGCTTTTATTCTCTCAGTACTAAACACAAACGTTCGATTCAATCCCATGTGGTTTGTTTTAATGTATTGAAAGTGATTTTTTCCCCCCAAAAGAGTTAAATAGACGATATCTATCAATTTAATGGGTAAAATCTGTTGATAAGAGGTGAGAAATTTCAGAAGGCATCTGAAAATAGCCTATCATCTCCAGGTTGACCTATAGCCTCAAAAAACATTATAACAATAAAAAGTATATTTTATTTTCGGTGTAAAAAAGCTCAAATCTTCTTACTATTTTATCTATAGTATTTTCACTAATTTTTCCTGTAATTAATAATATTTATTATCTTTTAATTTTATTCAAAACTGTTCTAAATAGTTCATTTTCTATTACTTTATCTATTTGTCCCGGCTTTGCACGGGTAGACAATGTATTTTATTCGGTAGACATGTCGCAAAAGCGATCGTAGGAGACTTATCTAATACAACCACCCTCGACATCGACACGCAAAATACCTTTAATCTTAATCTCATTTATTACTAACTAAATTTACTGTAGCAATATGCCGTTTTTTAGCAACTCGTATTATGAAAGACCTGCAGTTCTGTTACAATGCGCTAGCAATGATGCTTTGTGATGTGAAACCATCTGCAGAAGATTAGCTGGAAGTAGAGATCGACCGAAACCCAAACCGAATTTCGGTGATCCTCCCACTTTCGGCCGAAACCGAAAGTGTAAAAAAAATGTAAAAACTGATTAATACATACATAGCTGCATATAATTATCAATTAAATAATTAAATAATTAATAACAAATAATTAATAATTACTTAATACTAAGTAATTACGTTACTAATTAATTTATTAATTATACGTGTATTGAACCACACTTCTAACAAACAAACGTACACATGTATGTGTGTGTATAGGTTTCAAACAAAAATGATACAACTTTTATATTTTATTATTTTATAACAACCAATAATTATAGGCATTTATCCATAATTAATTAACATTGTAGTTAAATAATGTAAAACAAATTAAATATTGAATATTTATTTTTTAAATATATTCATATTTTCAGTTCGTTAATATTTTGCATTTAAATGGATTGAAATAAAGTACTTAAAAGTTTGTTTTTAGGAAATTAACATTGAATATGTTTTAACCATTTTATAATTGTAAATATTATTAATTTAATAGACGTTTAAATATAGATATATATTGAAATATTGCTGAATATTATTATTAACTATTTAAAATTTTGCACAAATATTGTTATGGTACAAAAGTTAAAATAATTTGTTCAATTTGAATAAAAAAGAAAAAATAGCATTAAGACAAAATTTTAAGCCTAGAAATGATTAATTATAAACTTTATTTCCCATTTCAATATTCTCAAAGTGAGGCTTGTTTAACATTATTTTGTACTGTCGCTAATTTTAATATATATATATATATATATATATATATATATATATATATATATATATATATATAAGGATAAAAATGTAACAGTTGTCAATTTTCTTTTAGGATGTGCACAATAAGATCAAAATAAATCTTTGCTCACTCACCGCCTCCCCTCCCCCCCCCCCCCCACAAAAAAAGAGAAAAGCTTTGCCACTCCCTGCCTCCCTAAAAAAGTATTGATATGGCACCCCTGTTTGAAAATTTTATCCTCGGCATCAAGTTGACTCTCTGTGCCTCTATCCAAAACTATTTATTTTCATATAAAATAAAACGTAATTAATTTATCAATAAGACAGAAATAGTTTCCAATTATACGAATTTCATCTAATGAAAAAATATTTTTAGTATACATACCTCGTGATATCTTTTGTAATAAATTTCGTAAATCTTCATATGTTTTACAACAACTTTCTCATAAAGTAATCGAAACAATCTGGAGTTTCAAAGTAAAAAATTTCTATTACTGTTAAGTTTGCAGCTGTTAAAGATCACGTGATAAGCATATTTTAAGTTTAGTCATATGTGCATTGCTTGCTTTATAATTTACACTCGCATCATGAATCAGTCATGACGGATAATGATAAACAGTCGAGTTCACAGCAATAAACAGTGTCTCATTTGAGCTGATACAACTCATATCAATGAGTAAAGTTGAAAATTTCCGAAAGAAGGAACTAGATTTTAAAATACAGATAGTTTCAGTCGAGTTTCGGTCAGGCCAAAATTTTGGCAGCACTTTCGCCGAAATAGAATATTCGGCGAAACTCCGATTTTGCGCCGAAACCGAAACCGAAACGACCGAAACTATCTGTATTTCAAAATCTCGTTCCTTCGTTCGGAAATTTTCATCTTTACTAATTGATATAAGTTGTATCGGCTCAAATGAGACACTGTTTATTGCTGTGAACTTCACTGTTTCTCATTATCCGTCATGACTGATTCATGATGCGAGTGTAAATTATAAAGCAAGCAATGAACATATGACTAAACTTAAAAGACACGTGTCACGTGATCTTTAAAAGCTGCAAACTGCAAACTTAACAATAATAGGAAATTTTTACTTTGAAACTCCAGATTGTTTCGAATGCTTTATGAGGAAGGTGTTGTTAAAACATATGAAGATTTACGAAATTTATTACAAAAGATATATCGAGGTATGTATACTTAAAATATTTTTTTTATTAGATGAAATTCGTAATTGGAAACTATTTCTGTCTTATTGATAAATTAAATTACGTTTTATTTTATATGAAAATAAATAGTCTTGGATAGAGGCACAGGGAGTCAGCTTGGCACCGGGGATAAAATTTTCAAACAGAGGTGCCATTGCAATACTTTCTTAGGGAGGCAGGGAGTGGCAAAGCTTATTTTTTTCGCTGGGGGGGGGGGGCGGTAAGTGAGCAAAGATTCATTTTGATCTTATTGTGCACATACAAGTATAATTAATAAATTAATTAGTAACGCAATTAGTTATTATTAAGTAATTATTAATTATTTGTTATTAATTAATTAATTAGTTAATTGATAATTATATGCAGTTATGTATGTATTAATCAGTTTTAAATTTTTTTGACACTTTCGGTTTCGGTTTCGGCCGAAAGTGGGAAGATCACCAAAATTCGGTTTCGGTTTTAAAAACCTGTTTCGGTCCATCTCTACTTATAACATTGTAATACAGAAATAGAATTATAAACAATAACATTTAATAAGTTTGCCGCTTTTAAAAAATTTTATTTTTTAGTCTTATTTTTAATATTTGATTTACATTGACTAATGTCGTAAAAAGGATATTACTATTACAGCATTCAGGGATATCTATTGGCATTTGTGAAAAACAATATCATATTTAGGACATTTTAAGATATCTGTCGATATTCAGCCATAGTATATCTAACGGAGTTTGTAATCTTGACCGAAGTGAACGGAAAGTTCTAAAGGACCGCCCATTTGTATAGTTTTCGTCGAAATGCATTTGATGGAGGTGTCTGCCGTGAAATTTGCACACAAGGAAAATGCCTATATAAAAATTTTCTATAGGAATCTAGTTATTTATATATTTTAAAATATAATTTGAAAAATTGTCAGTTTCATAAAAAACGAAAGATATTTTTTATACTAGTTTTACACTATGTTTCTTTAAAACTATTTTTAATAATGTTTTTACATGAAAAAAAAAAAAAAAAAAAAAAAACCAATTCATGTAATTTTGAAATGGATGCTTGTTTATATTTTTTAAATGCTTTCGAATTTCCAACTTTTATAAGAATTCTATTTATTATTGAATGAATACAAGTTTGGCTTCAAAAGTAGGCCATTGATTTTTTAATTGGACACCATCTATCTAAGTAACAATAATAATAATTATATATAAAATAATAATAATAATAAGCTTTCAGGCTAATTTATGTACTTGTTAACTTCTATGTAGTACATCAATTTGCGAAAAAAAAAAATACACACATTTATAACTTAAAATTAATAAAAGTATATATTTAATTTCTTACAAAGCAAAATTCAACGTATTACGGAGTCGTTAAAACCTTTCTTTATGTTTTGTGCAAAGGAAACACATGATTTTTTAAAATAGCAAACTTTAAAATTTCTTACTTCTTATAAATTTCTAACCTGCTTTAAAATAATATCTTACAAAATTTCTAACAAACTTAATAACAAAAAGTTACATTTAAATAAATCTTTTCTTAAAAAAAAAAAAAAATAATAATAATTTGCAACAAACATACTTTTGCAAAAAATTGGGCTTGATATGTACGATGAGTATCGCTTCCATACAATAAAAGATGTGAATATACTTTCGTTAATTCGTGCAACGAGTTTCTATTATGTTTGTCTTTCAATAACGATTATTTTCTAATTTTCGGACAGATTAACTTTATGATAAGTTGAAAAGGAATCAGTTATCAGAAAATTTTACTTTATAATGCTGAATATGAGGATAGGGAAATAAAAATAAAAATACTATAGAGGGAGCTGTTTTCTTTCCTCTCATGGAAAGATGGGGAAGAGTTCCATATCCTGATCCTGTGCCGGTTGGCGCGATTGGCGAAAAAATCCAATCTGGAACCAAAACGCAATTTTAGCATCTTGCCAAATATTTCGAGATGACAAGATGCTAAAATTATTTAAAACGTCTCTTAAAAGAATTGAGAAAAATTAAGAGAATTTAAGAATTAAGAGAATTTAAAGTATTTAAAAATCACGTTTTTTCGCCAAAAAAAAACATGATTTTTAAATGTTTATAAACATACGTTTATTAAACCGTATTTTTGCATCATCTTGAAAAAATAAGTACAATAATAAAATTTTATTGTCCTTTTCGATATTTTAATAAGTAATGAAAATACATAAACAAATCTAATTTATTTAATAAACCTAAGAAGATCTTTTTGTGATAAATAATGGTTATTGTCGGGGGGGGGGGGGGGTTGGGGGAGGGGATATTGTAAACAATTAATAAACGAAAGAAAAAACTAACTGAAAATATCTTGAGGAAATCTCAGGAAAAATCTTTCTCATATAAATAGTACTTAAAATCCTAAAATGGAGAAGTTGTCCACACAAAAATACGAAAAATTATACAATTTTTATAAATATTGAAACAAAAACAAAAACAAAAAACTATTTTCAAAGGCAGAGATAAAAAAAAATAAAAATCTTGTTCACAACTGCCATTACAATTTAGAAAAAGTGTTTATACAAAATAGAAAAATACCTATAACGATGCACAAAAAATATATCCGCATAACATTACATCTACAGAAAAAATATCGTTTAAAAAAAGCAACCTCAAAGGCTGAATATGGTAACTTCCACATAGAAACATATATCGCCAAACAAACACTCGCCAAATCTACCGGCACAGGATATGAAACTCTTCTAGAAAGATGCTTTGGAGTCACAATTTCGATCTGTTCACTCATCTAAATGTCATAATTTGTTTGTGCACTGTTCTTTCTGAATATCAGATTAAGAAAGTCAATTTTGGTTTGGACACTTAAATAAAGAGTCTCTTCCAAGATGGCTATAAATTCCATGCAGACATTCTAGCCGAAAATAACACATCTCATTTATAATACAACTAGTATCTGCAAATGCAAAATAAATTTTTTGACACTTATTTATGAAATATGCAATTTACTTTTTCAGTTAAAAATCTATCATAATATTGCCATTTAAACTACATTAATAGTGAATTTAAAATATTGACCAAAATTCAACAAACTGAAAGAATAATGATAACCATACATAAAAATAAAATTTGGAGTTAAAATAAATTAATTATAAATTAGGGACTGAAAGTTCTGTTAACATTTATTTTTATTCATGTGCATTCTCCAGAAATACTAAAACTATCGGTTCTTATATGTCGAATTAAATAAAATTTTAATGCTTAATCATTTTTAACTATCAAGTTGTCGAAATCGATTTTTGTTTTATTACTGATTGTGTTGTGCAAGATTTTCTAATCTTAATTTCAAGTAAATTGAATTGGACCTCAAGGAAGTAATGAATTTTGCTAATAATCACACGATAGCGAAATTAAATAAAGGCCATTAACAATATATTTCTTTTAAATGCTAAAAGATGCAAATTAACAACGTAATAAATACACAGTAAAATAACTTTTATTAGGTTGTTTGACATGTTTCGGCTCACTCCGAGCTATTTTCAAAAACAAATGAGAATATTTCATAATTGCACGGTCTTTGAAGTTATTATTTAAAATGCTAACATTCAATTTTCATGGACTTTTTTTAAAATTACGCACGTTATCTTTCATTTTTACTTGGTTGTTTATTTTCATATCTGTAACCATGGAGTAACTAGAGCCACACTTTCAGTAAGTTAAAAGATGCTGCATCGTTACATATTATATTTTTGCGCGTTAGTATCTCTATGGTTTCTCTTATTATGGATGGATAGTATAGACTGTAGGGAAATATTATTTTAATTTCATTGAAATTTATTTGTCTATTACCAGTCTATACTATCCACCCATAATAAAAGAAACCATAGAGATACTAACACGCAAAAATACAATATGTAACGATGCAGCATTTTTTAACTTACCGAAATTGTGGCTCGAGTTTCTCCCTAGTTACAGATATGACAATAAACAACCAAGTAAAAATAAAAGATAACGTGCGTAATTTTTAAATACTTGAAAATTAAATGATAGCATTTTAAATAATAACTTCAGAGACCGTGCAATTATGGAATATTCTCATTTGTTTTTTAAAATGGCTCGAAGTGAACCGAAACATGTCAAACAACCTAATAAAAGTTATTTTACTGTGTACTTATTATGTTGTTAATTTACACCTTTTAGCATTTAAAATAAATATATTATTATACGGTCATTAACAATTTTAACCGTAAATTACAGTTACTAATTTTAATAAACTCACACCACAAATATTTTGATAAAAATTGTGATAAATAAAAGAAAAGCTTATTTTAGTTCAATTCTTCTCAGTTCAATTCAACACTATATAAGTAGCAGGATCGGCTTGCGTCAGAATCTGCTAATTGGAAACAGAAAGGAATATAGAAAGAATAATGCTGCGTTTACACTATGGCTTATCAAGCCTATCAGGTCTGCGTGGTCTGTCAGGTCCAGGTATAAGAGGGTTTAAGAAGGTCTCTGTGGTCTGCGTGGCGTGGTCTAAGCGTTGGCGTTTCAGGCGTGAAAATATAAGACCTAACCAATCAGCGTGCTTCATAATTGTTTATTCCGCCATTTTAAAAAATGGACGAAGTTTGATGAAGCAGACGACAGATGAATATTTTGATGAAGATTTAAAATAAAAAAGGGATTTACAAACCAAAGGTATGTAATATTTTTCAGATATTTTTAATGTTTCTCTACATTGCTTCATAACTGTAGAAGTTTCTTTTATGTATTCGTAAATTACTATCTTCATGTATTTACGTACTACGCTACTAAAATTCATTTGTTCGCTATGTTACTTTTTATATTACCAAACTCTTTATAAAGCTATGTATTCATAAATTCTTTAAGTACTATCTTCCGGTATTTATATACTATTCTACCAGTTCATTTGTTAATTGTTAGTTACGTTACTTATTTCAAAACTCACCTTGTTTCATAGGCATGAATTAAAAAAAAAAAAATTGACAGTATATGAATAAAAATTAGAATAGTACGATCGTAATGCATAATGTACAGTAATGTCTTTTTTTGTGAGGAAATACTTTGATTTATTTCAGGTATTTATTTAATATTGTTACTGGCAATTTTTAACTTAAAACTGGTACCAATAAATTTTTAGCCATATAATTCATTTTTAATTAACTTCTCAGTTTTCTCTGTTACTGTCATATAATTGACTGATCATTGATTTGCATTGTTATTCATCAGTTTTAAATGTGTTAATTTTTTCAATGAATCCATCCTAATATATATCTAAAATATTGCAGAGATTTTAGATTGTATTTAGTTTCTTAGCCCTCTCCCCCACAAAAAAAACAAAAAAAAAAACAACTCAATCTAATATGGTAACTACACAAATATAAAATTTAACTTTTGTTAAAAGTAACAAACATGTTTTTAAGTAAACAGTTTTTACATTTACTTATTATTGCTAATTATTAAACCATTCCTTATTATTTTAAAAGTTTTATTACATGTTTATTTTTTGAAATTTTCTTTAATAATTAATCTGTAGTACATTACATGAATTTTTGTAACCCCCCCCCCCCCCCTTTCACAACAAAGAATGGTTTCAGTTGGAAAACTTCATAATTTTTTTTCAGAAAAAGTTTTAAAACTTTCAAAATCTATGAACGGTGCAAGGGAGATTGTCTGGTGAATCTACTGGTGCCAGGAAATGTATATTTTATTGCTCTCAGGAGATCACTTATGTGTAGTTTTACAGTTTAGTAAGTCGCTATCATTTGTGATCTTCTGCAAGAAATTTGAATTCGGGCCTTGGACTTGTGCTATTTGTGCTTCCAAATTTGTCAAGCAGGAACTGCGGTAAATATAATGTCCATCAATAAAGTATATTAACTTGTATGATTGACTGTAATTGACTTATATGTAGTTTTTCAATGTATATTGAGTTTGTTACATAATAAAGAAGGATTTTTAAATATATTTTACATTGTTTATGTTGTTTGGTACTTTTATGTTAGCTGGGCACCAGTGATAGATATGCATGTATATATATCACTGGTGCCCTTTTAACATATATATATATATATATATATATATATCACTAGTATCTAGCTAACATAAAAGTAAAAATACTTGTTGTTTTTATCAGTTTATTATGATTATTATAATCTTTTCTTTAAATTACAGATTGCTTTTAATCGAACACTACTTTTCTCAATATCTATGCGAATACCTGTCAATTACTACATGTTGATCTCACTTATGCATTTATAAATGGTGATCTTTTCAACAGGCATTTTGCATGATTATTTTTGAAGGCATGAATCTTCAGTAATATTTGTAAGTATGATGCTTGTAAGTAAGTCATTTTCTCAAAATTACATTGTTGTGTATTTATTAATGTTGTTTCATATAAAGTTATTTTTCCAACAAAATCAATCTGTATCAAAGAGAATCAGTTAAAGCTATGTCCATTCTCAATACAAAAATTGATTTTCATAATTTAATTCCTTTAATTTTTTAACTGAAGGTTTATTTGCTATTAGCTTTTTAATTTATAAAATGCTGTTAAATGATCAATCTAAAAACACAACTTGTAGTTAATTAATTTGTGTAGTTTTATGCAAGTGTGTAAGTTATGTTTTATATAAACTTGCGTAAGCACTTGTGTTTTATGTAAACACTAAATGTATAAGTGTTATGCTGGATGATAGCAGTTACCCCTCGCCCCTCCCTTCAAGGAATCTGATATTTCAGAAAGTATCATTCAGACTAAAAAAAAAAAAAAAATCAAATTCAACAAAAACTAAAGTAACTTATCAGATAAGTTGAATATATAATTTATTTGAATTAATATTATTAATATTGAAATAATCTAAAATGTATTATCTATGATGCTATCAATGTTATAATTTGCTGTGCTTAATAATTATTAAGTTGCATATATAATAATTTATTTAATGTTTATTAATGTTGAAATGATCTAAAATATATTTTAACAATATTATGAAGGTTATAATTTGCTATGCTTAATAATTATTAAGCTGCATATATAATAATTATTAATGTTGAAATGATCCAGAATGTATTTAACAATATTATCAAGGTTATAATTTGGTTTGTTTACTTACAGTTCTTTGAAGTGAGAGTAATTATTTATGTTAGTTTAACTAAATATTGAAGATAATATATTTTGACAGATTTGATGGAACATCATTAGGTTATATTTAAAAAAATAAATATTATGAAATATTCATTAGTATCTAGTTTTTAAATCAAATTTTGTTACCAATGATAGAAAATCTAGCGAAGTACATGTGTTTTGTAGATGAAGAATTTAATAATTGAAAATTTTATGCACTTTGCATTAATAATTATTTTTTCTTATTCTAAAATTCAAAAAACAACTAACTATATTGTTATGTACTAGTTTGTTTTCATAATTCTCTTTATTAATTAAATTGTTAATTTACTTTCTCCCTAAATCCATGAAAAAATAAGTTTACAAATTATGTAAAGCAATTAAACATTTAATGTGTTTTGCTTTAATACAGGCAGCTCAAAATTAATTCTTAAAACTGAAATTTAATTATTATTATTCATAATTTATTTTACTCAAATTACTTTATTTACTCCAAGTGATTAACAAAAATGCAATTTCTGAAAACTGAAATTTAAACATTGTCAGGTGTGCGTTGCTATTGACCATCACAAAACTACAGCAGTGAATATTTTGAGATAATAAATGCAAATGTGTTTTTGTATGTTTTCCAATATAAGTTTAACATTTTTTTAAATTGAATATTCAGGGAAGGGGAGAGCAAGCAGTGTTGAAATCAAGGGATGGCCCTTCAAATCTTCCCCCCCCCCCCCTGAAAGATTTGAGATTTTATGCTTTTAATGGTCAAAAAGTACAATTTCACATCCAGAATTCTATAATGTCCCCTCGGAGCCACAGAAATCCCTCCCGGAGAAAAATGTCTAAATTCAACACTGAGGATAAATATTCTGATTTTTTATTTATTTATTGCATTGTGTGTCATATTAGCCATACCTATTCCTCAAAAGATTGCTTTAAATGTTTTGTTATCTTTCATGTATACTAGAATAATAATAATAGTTTTCTTTTTTAAAGAAGATATTTAACATTGGATTTCCTTTAAACATGTCCTTTTATAGACATATGGAACCTTGAAAGTAGCATTTTCCATTTTTTCTGTAAAAAATAAAGATAATACTGTAGTAGCTTCCTATAAAATTGCTTGTTCAGATATAGCCCTATGTTTTATGCCCCCAATCTGGGGAAAAAATAAAGATTGTGCAGTAACCCCACTTCTTAATAACTTTATTTGATAACAAGAAATGTGTTTTTTTTTTTTTTTTAAGTTACTATTTCAGACATAATAAAAATTATATTCATTACTGAGGTGCACTGTAAATTGCTCTCTTGAAATTGTGGTGTGCATTGCGTTTACTTATAGGGACACACAAAAGATATCGGTTACAGTACATATGTGATATTTACAGTCTGTGTGATAGGTGCATTTTCAACTTTGGTGTGCGTTTTTAAGTTTAACTAAATTTTTTCATAGTACTTGTTTGTTTATAAACTCGGTTGTTCATATACAGAGCTACACAAGGGAATCCGTCAGTATTACAGACTATGGGAGGGAATTGCTTAAGGGTAGTTTTTAATTTTGTTACGCATTTTCCTGTTGAACTATATTTAGTAGACTAATAGAAGTTTGTGGAATATAAATAAGTTCATATACAGGGCTACGCAAAGAAAAATATTCATTGTTGTTTACGGTTGGTAATTGCTGCGAGTGAGTTTTAAGTTGCCTTTTAGCTTAATATGTGGTGTGTACAAAAATCTTCATATAACATACAGGGCTATACTGCACTATAAATAAAATATAGTAATATTTTTTTTTTTTTTTTATTGGAACTGGAGTTAAAACCACTTGTATTTCTGATATCTTCAAATTCAAGGATATTCTTAGCAGTTTGAATGAAACATTTATTTTCATCTCGCTGATTAATTTATGTATTTATTTTAATAATAAACTGAAATTTCCATTTTTTTTTTCTTTCTTTTTAGAAAAAAAAAAGCATGCCAGTGAGTGGCTTTGATGTTATTATTTATCATTTTTAAATTATAATAACTGAAAAATATTAATAACTTGTTTCTCCCATTAGATTAAAATACATACCTGTTTCTGTAAAGTATCGTGCCATCATCATTAACGTCCAGACTGTTATCTATGTATTTTACTTCTGATATGTAGTATATCATTATATTCAGTAATAAATTTGTTATGTGATAATATTTATTATATAGAGCAATATTTTGTTTTATTTCTGTAACTTGTATTTTCAAATAAAGGAAATTTAATAAAAAATTTCTGCTATCATTTGACTATAATTTTATTATAAATGATCTTTTCATGTATCTACTTGTGTTGTTTAAATAACAGAATGTATATTAAATAAGAAAATCCTCAAACCATTTTTTAATTAAAAAAAAAGAGTTACAAAGAGAGTTTATTTAAATTTTACTATTGAAGTCTTTATTTTATTTTAATATGTATATAATGCTTCATAACAATACCTTTTTAATAAACAAGGAAATATTAAAACAATATTTTAAAAATTCTCTTAAAAAATTAAATAAACATTTGGAATTCAAATAAATGAAATTTTTAAAAGTATTTCTTTAAAAGAAAGCCTATATCATAATTTTAAAAAATACAAAAATTTTCACTTTTTAATGTTTCATGATATGTTATTTATTTAATATCATTATGAATCCATTCAAGTCAAAAATAAACTTGAATTATCAGTAGAAGTTTGTTTTATAAAGCCATTATTTTTAAATTAGTCTTTAAAAAAAATAATAAAGATTTTTATTCATTCTTCAAACATGAAGGGTTTTCTTCATTCCAGAGTCGGTTTATTATCTCATTTATATATATATATATATATATATATATGTATAATTATAAATCAAATACTTAAAATGAAAGATAGCTTGAAAACAAATAGTTGACAATGAGCCACAAATTAGAAACAAATAGTTGATCATGGGCAGAATGACTGCAAATGTATGAGTCTTAATTAGGGTTGGGAGTGTTCAGGAAACAAAAGAGTGCATAATGTTGAAATGCGATACGTAAGAGATTATGTTTGAATAATTCTAAATTGGCCTTTTCGGTCTATTTATTAGATTATTCAATAAATACCTCTTTTAATGCAAGCACTGTATTTTATTATTTGTAGTGAAAGTGATATTATTTTCAGCATACAATTGGAGTTTCACCATAATATGCTGAAGCATGTTTGGGTACAATTGCTAGTTTGTTAAATCAATAAAGAATTGCCATGTTTTCCTATAACTTACCTTCCATTATTAGCATTAAAACTAATACCAATATGCTTAAAATCGTCAGATATGTTACGTTGATATATATTTTTATTTTATCAAGAAAACTGGATGAAAAAGAAGATTGTAACAGCACAGCACACCTAAAAAATGTATGATGAAGTGATATGTTAACCATATCTAGAATAATGACTACATTAATTTAAAATTCAGCGGATTACTATTTTCTTAAATAAACACCTTCATGAGATTAATAGCCAGATTTAATATTTTTGTTCCATGAATTAAACAAAAAGAAACAAGGATGTTTGTCAGCGGTATTTTTCACTGGAAGCAGAATTACTTAAATAATTAAAATGCTTAAAAGCCTCAGGAATTAAACTAATAAATTAGTGATTTGTTAGATTTACATTGTTTTATTTTATCGTAAAAAATAATAATTTCCTTTAACAGTAATAACAAAATGTAATGACAATTAATTCATAAGATGAATATTTTGAGCTTGTAAACACGGACGTTCTCAGAAGGAAAAAAAAGGGGGGGGGGGGACAATATTTGAAACACATATGCTAAGGTGCAGAGAATAAACTTGGGGCCCAGGAATAAAGTTTCCTAGTGCCCCTACATATGTATTCGGATGAAAGAGGAAAATTTTAGAACATAATTATTAAATATATTATTTTTAAATTAATTGTTATTTAATTTATATGTTCAATGATTTTAATTAACTAATTTTGATTAGTATTTTTTAAATTAATTTCATTCTTAAATCAAATTAACATTTAATAAATAATTGTACTATTTTTCATACATTTCCTATATTATACTATGAAATATACAATTTAAAAATAAATTTCATTAATACAGTATTGCAGTATACGTTGGGCCCATTAACTGCTTTGTCAGGGCCCCACACAGCGTTGCACTGGCCCTGGGTGTGTATAAATTCTATATACAGTGCTGCATGAAAGAATTTGCACACATTACAGGATATGGACAGACAACAATTGTTGAAAATAGATTTTTACTGAGTTATGTGCTTTTAAATTGTTCATTTAGATATCATATTTCATAAAAACAAAATTTATTAATAATATTCTGTTAGTGTGAAAGAGTGTGTGTTAGTGGAAAGTGTTTATTTGTATGATCCTTATACCAATGGCGCAACCAGGATTCTCATCTGGGAGGGGTTCTGAACCATTGTTACTGATAAAATAAACAATTTTGTTGATAACAATACATGACACATAAAAACTGCCGTAACGAAAATCACAATCAATCATAATATATTTAGCATGTATGTGTTTTAAAACACAGCATTTTCAGAGGGAAAAAAAAAGCAATAGCAATGAAATATGTACTACTTTACTGCTATTGCTCTTAACTTTTTATTTCATTAATTTTGTGTAGAATCCTATTATAAAGTCTTGAATGGTAAACATTTTATGCTGCTCATGCTTTCCTTTACTGTGGCTTTTACACATCACATTAATTTTTTTTAACACAAGGGGTTTTCTATGCATTTTGTCAGTTTCTCAAATGCTCTGGAAGTTGATTTTAACACTGAAATCCCCCTCTTTTCACACAAAACTTTCTGACTGATGCAGGGACCGATTTACAAGTTTGGGAGTACCTGGGCACAGATGCTTTGGGAAGGGTGGGGGAAGGGCTTGCACCGGTGCTTACAGTGGTTTTGAGTAAAAAAATATGTATCACTAATAGCGGTAATTATTAAGATAACCACTACTGACTTAAATGATTTAGTGATATTTAATAATTTTTTTGGGTACTTCTCTATTATACCGTCGACTACTTTTCATAATAAAAAACTATCGCCAAAGAAACGGAAGAACGTTGTGATTGGAATATCAAAATAAATAAAATATAAGAATTTACGGACACAATTGTTATTTTAATTAATGAAATAACTAATAATACATAAAACTATAAAAAAAAATAATACATAGTAAAACATAATGAATAATACATGCAAATGTCAAATTAAAAACCACTTGATAACATAACAAACACGTATAATGCTTCTGACATCAAGTAAATGGGACTGCATTTTTGGCGTTTAATCTTAGAGTTGGCGATAGTTTTTGTTATGAAAAGTGGTCGACAGGATAATAGAGAAGTACCTTTTTTTAATACATTTTCTTCTTAATTTTTTAGCAATAAAAGTTTTTATAACAGCTTCATAATCAATCTTTAGTGTTCTATCTCGCTAATGATTTTTCAAAATCTGTTCTGAAAGTGAAAGTATCTTAATAAAAAAACCTGTTAACAAAACCGAAAAAGTAAAAAATGGCCTTTGCATTGATTGACCTCAACTATCCAATGGAATTTTTTTTTTTTTTAAATAATGAAATGCAAGCAAGATATATATATATAAAAAAATTTCCCATAGAATTAATATTAGCGAGCGAGTGTTGTTGCGCAAGTGAAGTAGTTATTTTTAAATGAAAAAAAATAAACAGGTTTTTCCATATTAATTTTGTGTTTTTATCGTGAAAACTTCCAGATTTTGACCAATCATAGAAAAATCTTCAGTAGCATTTGGGGGTCCCTGGACCTGTGCCTCGACTGACCTGCTGTAAATCAGGCACTGGATTGATGTCACGACTAAAAGCATCTAGAAAATGGCATTTTTATGTAATCATTGAGGATTTAATTTTCCTGAATGAAAATGCAAGTTTCCATTTAAAAATAATGTTTTATCATCAGAAGAGGAAACTTCCCCTTCTGAAATTAACGTGCATTATCTATAAAGTAGAAACTTTATTTTCAAGCCATGAGAAATGGAATTCCACTAAATGTCATGTCATTTGGTTTCATTTTCTTTTTTTCAATATTGTTAGGAAAATGGTATATTTTTCTGTTAGCATCAAAGAAAATCTGCATTATCACTTATAAAACTAAAAAGCAGTTCAAACATATTATAAATAAGAAACCAAAAATAAGCTGCTATTGACATTTTATAAATGAAGAACTGTCTTTATGTTCAATTAATTTTTTATCGGGGGGGGGGGGGGGAGCTGAACCCACCATTTAAGATCCTTTTTGAACACTTAAATTTAGAAAGAAAAACAAAACAAAATTTTGTTTTGAGGAAAAGGGTGATCAGAGCCCTTCAGCCAAAAAAAAAAAAAAAAAAAAAAAAAATGTTTCTTTTTGTCTTAGTGATTAATTATTTGACATTATTATTATTTCTTTTTTTGAAAATTATCAGAGAAAAGTAAACTTTAGTTTATAAAATTGGAAAATTCAGATAACAGCAATTGCCTTGCTCCCATTGTGGGCACATGTGCATATAAAATGCTTTATTTCTATAAATTTACATGTAATGTAATAGACATTTTATTTACATGTAGACATACATTTCTGTAAATGTATGTCTATGCTAAGTTAGTGCTAATACTGATTAGAATGATTTTTTCTTTTAGTTCATATTTTTTATTTAAATCTTGATGGGAATTTTCTTATTTTGTATAATAAATTAAACCTTATTTAATTACTTTTGTCAGTATTATTTTGCAACAAACTGATCTCCATATATTTAAATTTTTACCAGGGAAAATAAAATGTGCACAGAAATTGTGAGACCCAGTACAGATACGGAATAGGGCTTCTGCATGCACTGTATATGGCTATATTTAATATGAAATTGGCTGCTCACTGAGCCTTTCTTAGCCCAATACAACAATATCTCTTGTATCTATATCCCCTGTGTATTTCCCAAACCTTTAATAATAATAACGAAAGAAGCACGTTAAAAAAAATCACTTTTATATTATCTGCCTTCCGTTTTTTTAAGTAAAAAAGAAATTAGCACAGGCATTAACCCACAAAATATTTGCATGTTCATTTCATTGCGAATGTAAACAAACAAACACTACCCCTCCCCCTCCATCCAAACTGCAAAACTCACGCATGCGCAAAAATAAGTTTCTTCTCCTTACGCCAAATTCTTATGCCATAGTGTAAACGCAATTTTTTCTACTCTTGGAGCAGAAAGACCCAACAGACCTGAAAGACCATATAGTGTAAACGCTACCCCGACTAGCGGCTAGCGACAGGACGATTCCTAATGGTAGGACTTAGAGCAGCGGGCCCATGAACCTCTACAGGTGGCCCGGCGACACACGCGTCTGGGGAGAGAACGACTGCTAATGGTACGACTTAGAAATTTTCGGCTTCTGATTAACTCGTTTCTGCGCATGCGTCAGTAGAGGCGAAAAGGGAAAAAATGCTTTGATTTCTTCCCTTGAGTGTACCGTACTGAGATATGGATCTTCCCTTTTCGTTGTGTATTTGTTTATGAGGTGTTTGAAAAGGTTAAAGCGAAGTACATTATACGTCTCAACCCCCCCCCCCCCGCCCCCTTTCAAAGTTCGAAGTACATTTCAGCGTTTATGTGATTTAAACTTTAAGCTTTTATGCGATATAAACTCAGTGAGCAATGCAAAAACATCAAATGGTTTTAAAAGTTTATAGTATATATAGGGTAGATGTGCCAGTAATGGACAAGCTTAAGGAATTTCTTTAAAAAGTATTTTTTAATTAATAGTTATAATTATTATATTCCATTTTTTTTAATATTATATTAATCTACCAACAATATTTAATCGTGCTCATAGTCACATTTCCCAATGTGAATCGAAATTTAATTGTAAATAACAGAGATATATCAAAACACCCTAAATTCCAGTAATAGACACTCTCTTTTCCAGTAATGGACACCCCACAAAAAGTAATAGATAATTGATATTATGATTGTATTTAAAACTAGAATTTAAAGAAAGCATATTAATGAAATAAAAAAAGCTGAATTTTAAATAAATTTAACATTTAGGATATAAATAATTAATAAAATATTTATGAGAATAATTCACTGTTTATATTAATTGTCACTATACCAAGATCAATATTTTAATTATTTCAGATAGAAGGTTTAGAATACTAAATTTCAAAGAATTACATTTATCAAATTATTGAGACATTGGGGAGGGGGGGGGGAGAGAAGGTTTAATTTTTAAAAAAAGTCTGAGTACTACTGCATGGAATCTTATTTCCTATCATTTTTAATAGTTTAAACTTCCTAAAACTGCTTGATATATTACTTTTAGTAATTTATATAAAAATATCAAATAAATGAAAGTATGGGTTCAATGTTTTTTAAATACTAAATAAAAAAATTTCAAAATAAAATTGCAGAATTGAGATTTGAGCCCTCTGATCTTCAGATTTACTAGTTTCATTGCTACTATAATTTTATTTTATTTTATTTTTAATGTATGCACTAGTTGTTTTGTCAGAGATGAAAAATCAAACATTTAAGATAGAAAATAGATTTTTAATTATTTAAATGGGGAGAGCTTGAGCCCCATGAGCTCCTCATTTTCCTATGCCCATAAACATTATTCTCTGCTTCCTAATTGGATGTTGATTGCCATATTATAAAGTATGCAAGGCACGGTTAAAAAAAGTAATTTTATTACAATCTTAAACAATTTATTAATTACGTAAAATGAATAAAAACTGCTATTTATAAAAAAAAAATATATTGTTATTACATTCTGAAAAAATTTATTAATTACTTTTATTAAGCTTTGTTTGAAAAGATCATGGCGGCACTTTTTGAAGCATTGACTTTGATGCGCCAATGTCTTAGCCAAATTTGAAGGGCAAAAATATAAGCTTGGAGTTTAGTTAGCACAGTGTCGAGTAACATGTTGCTTGTCATGATGGCAGTATCGTCAGCATAAAGTGCTAATTTGACGTCGGGAATACAACGAGGAATATCATTAATGTAGAGGTTGAACAGCCAAGGACTTAGAATACCCCCTTGAGGTACGCCTGCCTCAATAAATCGAGAGGTGGAGATTGTATTGTTAACTTTAACAGAGAAAGATCTATCTTTAAGGTATTTAAGGAATATTAGGATTAGTTGAGGCGGAGCCTTGAGCAGAATTAACTTATAAATAAGTCCATAATGCCAGACCCGATCGAAGGCTTTAGCAATGTCTATGAATACAACGCCGGTTTTATGGCTGCGGTATAAACCCTCATGAATGAGTTCAGTTACTCTCCAAAGCCGGTGTTGAGTCGAGTGTTTGGGTCGAAACCCAAACTGCTCGGGTATCATAATCGAATTGGAGGAAATGAACTCTTTCAGACGGTTTGCAAGGATGTATTCATAGACCTTAGAAAGACAAGATAAAAGAGAGATAGGTCGGAAGCTAGAAGGAGCATGCCTGTCCTGTCCCGCTTTTGGGATCGGGACAACCAACGCCTTCTTCCATGCGTCCGGGAACATACGAAGATTAAGCATGCAATTAATTAGGATAGTAATAAAGAAGATGAAGTTAAGAGGAAGATGGAGGAGCATATTGGTAGCGATATTATCAAGGCCAGGCGTTTTGTTCTTTTTGAGGTTCCCGAGATAGGTAATTACCTCAGAGGGTAGAACAGGTTTGAGTGTATTTGTGTGAGGTGAGTTAATGAAACGTTCAACCTTTGTGTTGACGATGTCGACCGTTTGACGGTTAACGACATCGCTATTGAGTGTAAATTGGATTCTAAGACTGTCTGCAATGAGCTCAGCCTTGTCTGTGTTAGAGTAGGCCATACCATTTGGACCATTTAAGGCCGGAATATGTGTTCGTGTCCTACGAATGCGGGCCGTTGCCGACCAAATTGTGTTGTCAGCTGTCGATAAAGACTCTCTGTATGTGTTCCAACGTGAAGTACTAAACTCCTTGATTGCAGCAGAAACCTGGTGGTTTTTTCTGTTAAGAGCAGTTTTTAAGAGGGGGTCCCTAGACGTCTGCCAGTCCCGTCTTAAACGATTTCTCTCTCTTTTCAAATCCCTGATGTGCTCAGGTAATCGAAACACATCAACCACCCTCTGCCTAGGTTTCGCGACTTCTTGGAAAGCATTATGGAGTGAGTCTCCAAATGCTTCAATAGAAGAAGTTACGTCTTCGGCAGAGTGAATCTCAGTGGGCGGGGTGTCCATGTTGTCTAGGACATGACTGAAGTCTTCCCAATTGACCGAGAAGGCCTGGGGGATGTCGAGTCTGAAATTGCCCACTTCGAATCTAAGCACAACCGGGAGATGGTCCGACGAGAGATCATTCACCGTTTGAATGGTGTGCGGGAAGGGAAAATTGCGGGTGATGGCGAAATCAATGATGGAGTGATGATTATGGCGGGTGGACTCAAGGGGCGCTAAAATTTGCGCATGATTTTGATCTGTCCACCTGCGCAATTTATAGCCAGTGTTGTTGGAGCTATGAGAACCCCAGGAAAAATGATGAGCATTAAAATCACCCGCAATAATGAAATTTGGAAAAGTACGGGTTACTATAGAGAGTTCTTGTGCAAGCAGACGCATATCCCTCGAAGGGGGATTGTAGATGGCTGCAATCAGAAGGTGGGGGATGGTAGGGAATTCTAAAACAATAGGAGTGGCCTCAATGCAATGAAATTGAGGGACTTTAGCGAGGGTTGCATTAAGACCATTTTTAACATACACAGCAGTGCCACCACTAGGACGGGCGCCAACTGTAGGTGGTCTGTCTACATTGAAAAGCACATAGTTGGCGACCCGGATGGCATTACCCTGGAATTTGATTTCAGAGACCAACATGATATCTAAATTATTACTAACAATAAAATCATTAAACTCGGAGGCCTGGCGTTTAAGCCCGTTGGCGTTCCATATGCCAACAGAGAGAAAGTTCAAATGACACAGTACAAATTACAAATATGTAATTTAGGGAAGAGAGCACAGTCGCTAAAATAATCCCATGTGACAGTTCTTTTAAAATATCTCGTTTGCTCTTTATTTATTTATTTATTTTTTGCATTGGACTAGCGTTCTTAAATCTAGGGAAATTCAAGTATTTTTAACGATTTAGGGAATTCTTTCTTATTTCTAGGGAATTTTCAGAAGACGGATAATACTTTTCCAAAATCTAGGAAAAAGGGAAATTTTTGTTAGCCTTTTGTGTTTTTCTGGAATGAACGCGAGAAAGCTATAAATGTGACGTGTGTGATGAATAAACCACCGCCCCCTGAATACTAGGCCTGAGCGCTGACAACAATGGCGGCTGTCGCAGGCCGATTTTTTTATCAGCGTGTGAACGGTCCCTCGAAATTCCACACCAATAATTTCTAACAGTTTTCTTCGCCTTGTTTTTCGGAGATCAAATAAGTCAAAGATAACTTTTAGATATTATTGGTGTTGAAGTTCGAGGGACTGTACAAACGATTCCGTCTGCGGCAGCCGCCATTTTTTTCAGCGCGCAGGCCTAGTATTCAGGGGGCGGTGAATAAACATGGAAGAAGGAAATTAAAGGATGGGAGAAATTGTCTTCAAGCAACTCTTTGGTTAACGGAGGAGGGGAGGGGGGGATCACAAATTGCAATCTCGCACATCGCTCTCATTTCTCGGAATCCTAGATGGCTGATAAATGATCATCACCTGGACTTACAATTGTTAATTGCTCCAGCTAAGGACACTGCTTATTTTGTCGTCCCGTCTCTAAGAATTAGAATAGAAAAATCTTTTGTAGATTTCAGTATCTCGATTGGAATTACTAGAAACATTTTAACTGCTTGAGGGGCGGTGGTATATATTACATACCACCTATTTTTAATCCGATATAAAACCAGAAACTTTTAATTAAATTTTACTTTTTTAACTTTGACGAGAAAAAGTTGAAAAATTGCTGATTCTTATTTTGAACTAAATTCTTTCCTAAATTCCGGTGGGAATTCAACGTTACAGGAGCACAAGTGCTTGCCCCTGAAAGGGTTAAACTGAAACTACTCCCATAAGCTTTTTCATTTGAAGGAAGTGGAGGGAGAAGGGCGGAGGTCACAGATTAGATATAATGTAATACTTAATTTGTGGGCGGAGGTTAGATCTGGTGTTTCTTTCTTCCGGGAGTATTTTCAAGTAAAACCAAATAAATCATCCATCTGATTTCCTTTTCTTAGAAAACCCCGTATTAATTGCATAGGGAGAATTTGTTATAATTATACCCGTAATGAATAATATAGTACTATGTATAATGTATGTACAACAGAAGAATATTCGATGAAAAGATCTGCTAAAAAATTAAACATCCTGATTATATAAAGAAAGTTTCTTTTATAGCTTTTATGTATTAGTCATAACAATAGCGAGCATTTCCCAAATTATGCAAATTGGTATTTTACTCCAGTTCTTTTTTTTCTCCCTTTATTCCAGTACTTTTATTATGATTATTATTACAGTTAGATACTTATCGCAAATAATTTTAAAAGGGGCTTACAGCAGTCAAGGACTATCTGAGAATAATAAAGGACGATGTCAGATAAGAATGTGTAAAATTTGTTTAAAGTATATGCATGTCTTTTAACATAATTTGCTGATTTTGTTTTATCAGAAATTACTCTTTAGTGAACAATGAATTTCCCAAAATATCAAGATATCAGTATTAATTTACGGATTATACGCCAGAAACCTGTTAATGTGTTTTCGTTTCATCTGTACTCCTTCCTCGCTGCTTTTTATATTTAAACTCCGCCCATCGTCATTATGCTATGTATTCGTTCAGAATAAAAGCATCAATGCAGAAAATCTAGCTATATAAAATAGATGGAGCATCGTCTCCACAGTACGATTTGAATACAGATGTAAAATGTATTAATATTAGTTAAGAAAAATATCTAAATTTTGAATATTGCAAAAAGGCCTCTTTCTTAAAAATTAAATCATTGCATAAATCATAAAAATATGTTTTAGAGATACTAAAGAATTATAATTCGACAGTTTTTTTTACAATTTCTTCCAGTGAAATATTGTGTAAAAAACGATGATATATATTCTTAAAAAGGTTAAAAACATACCCATACCTCATACTGTTTTTTCCCCCCACATATTTGAGTGTATTGGTTGATCACGTCAGAACAGGGTGAGTTTAAAATCATGGGACAAACTTTGAGGGCTGGTAGAGCTCACTATAACAATCAATTATTGTATAGGAATATATGGCCGGAAGTGACGCGTTGAGGCAGAAATACAAAAAAATAACAGAGTCATAAAATGTTCATTAGCAGGAAACTTAACCAGTGATTCCGTACAGAAAATGTTAAAACAGTTGCTGGAAATTGCATCCAACAGCTGTCACACATGCTTGGCAACCTCTATGGCGTGATTGGCTGACATAGTTGGCAATAGTTGAAGGCAGTAAAGCGGTGCGCCAGTGATCTGCAGCATCAGCAAAAAACGGCATTTGCACTTAAGATTTTGGCCTTAATGGGTGATTTTACTAATAGCGAAAAGGCAGACATACCTGATGCATGGTGCTGCTGATGGTAACGGCAGAGCAGCGCTACGGCTGTATCATGAAAGATTTCCAGGTAGACGCATGCCGAACCACAAAATGTTTGAGCGATTATATCGGCAACTTTGAGAAAATGGTTCATTTAACGCTAGTACTGATAGAAGGGGTCGATCAAGAAATGTACGACAACCGCACATGGAAGAAGCCATCTTGGACCATGTGGACGAAGCACTCGGCACAAGTACAAGGGCTGTAGCATGTCGTCTACACGTCAGTCAAAAAACCGTTTGGAGAGTATTACCCGCAGAAGGTTTACACCCATTCCACATACAGAGAGTTCAAGCTTTGCAGACGTGTGATTACCCTCTGCGCGTGGCTTTCTGCCAATAGTTCATGCAGCAGAGTGCGTTGTTGCCGGCTTTTCCAACTCATGTGCTATTCACAGATGAAGCAATTTTTACACACGAAGGCGTTTTAAATGCTCACAATTCTCATGTGTGGACAAGAGGAAATCCACACTCCACACGCCCACATGCATGTCGATGCTGCGAGTGAATACGAATGGTTGCTGGTTCAATTAAAACTAAATATTACTTCAAAATTAATTTATGTACACGAATATTATTTACATGTTACCTTTACATTATTCAAAGATTGTAGATCCAGCGAACGCACCATAGGTCTGCTTAGATCGCCGATAAACAAACGAATGACAAATATTAAATGTTGCCAACGGCAAAACACAAATTGCAATAGAATGCGCATCGGAGGCGCGCGCAACAGCCAAGGTCAAGGGAAGCGGTAACATACCGGCCCCCGTTGACATGTGCCAACATTCAAACAAATACAACACTAAATATTTTTAAACATATTGCTTACAATAAAAAATATTTAAAATACAATTACATACAAGTTCCAAAACACCTACATACTTAACTTTTAAAACATTATACATGCCTAACCGTTAAAACAATATAGTATTTAATATGCATGACAACCCTTCAAAAAAATTAGAAAACATATATACATATATAAAAACAATAAATGACACTAATATAATTGCATTAATGTTTCAAGTTTCTAATGGAAGAGGACAAACTTTTGAGATGGACCTCGTAACTACACTTGTTGCTGTTTTAATTTCTAAAACTCTAATTTTTCCATCAGATCCAGGTATCACTTTTATAACACGGTCCATTGCCCATTTGCCTGGGGGTAAATTGTCCTCTTTTAAGATGACCATACATCCTTCCTTTAGATTTTTTTTCTCAACATACCATTTGGTGTTCAACATACCATGCTGTAAATGGTTCAAGTAATCATTTTTCCATTTTTTCCATATTAATTGTGTCATTTTCGTGATTGCCTGCCAATTTGACAGTCGGTTATCATTAATGTTTGTCAAATCAGGTTCTGGAATTGAAGTGATTGGTCGACCTATCAAAAAATGGGCAGGGGTCAAGACTTCAATTTCATTTGGATCGGGCGACAAAGGTATTAAGGGGCGAGAATTTAAAATTGCTTCGATTTCTGCCGTTAATGTCCAGAATTCTTCGAGTGTGACTCGAGAATTACCTAAGGTTCTTTTAAGATGGTACTTGAAAGATTTCACCCCAGCCTCCCATAATCCACCAAAATTGGGCGAACGAGGAGGGATGAATTTCCAAGTGACAGCCTCGGAGGCCAAATAATTAGACAATTCTTCATCAGGCTTACATACCAGGGCATGTAATTTTTTCAACTCCGTATTAGTACCTACAAAAGTAGCTCCATTATCTGACATGATAATTAAGCTTTTACCTCTTCTGGCGAAAAACCGTTTCAGGGTAGCAATAAATGATTCGGTTTTTAAATCGGTAACTATATCTAAATGGATTGCCTTAGTGGCGAGACAAACAAATAATGCTACAAAAATTTTATTATAATTTCCCTTTCTTTGGTTTTTGTATTTAATCAGAAAGGGTCCACAAAAATCAATCGCACATTTTTCAAATGGTGGGCTAGGATTTACTCTTTCTGAGGGCAAATTTCCCATGATTTGATTTGCCCCCATGGGTTTATTTCGAAAACAGGCTATACATTTGTGTACTGTTTTACGAGCCAAAGATCTTCCATTTAGTACTCAATATTTTTGCCGAACATGCAATAATGACTGCGGCCCTAGATGGAAAAACTTTACATGATAATATTCAAAAATAATATCACTTAATTTATGATCATGAGGTAGTACAATAGGATGTTTCTTTTCATAGGTCAGACTGGAATTGTCTAAGCGACCTCCTACACGAATAATTCCTTCGGAATCTAAATATGGATTCAAAAATTTTAATTTACTATTACCTGAAAGGTTCCTCTGGTTCTTCAAATTTTTTAGATCTTCAGCAAATGAAGAATACTGTACCTGTTTTATAAGAAATACTTCAGCTTTCTTTAACTCAGCAAAGGATAATGGTCCATGTTTTTTTTCTTCAGGATTTCGACAATTACTTACAAACCTACAAATATAACTTATGACACGAATCAATTTTAGAAAATTATTAGTCAAAGTAAATAAATAATTAAACAAGGAAAATTCAGTCTTAATTGCGAAGGTATAGTCCTGAATTGGTTTAAGTTCTGCAGCATAGTCAATGTTATTGTCAAGATCTACCGGATGATTTTCTACCTGCTGAATTTTTTCACGAAGAAGATTCGGACCACAAAACCAAAATTCACAGGTCAACAGTTCCTTGGCATCCAGTCCTCGAGATATAACATCAGCTGGATTGTTTTCCGATGATATGTGTTGCCATTGGTACGAGTCCGTAAGGTCTTGAATAGCAGCAACTCGATTACTAACAAAAGTTTTTAGCAGATGTGGTGGTTTTCTAATCCATGCGAGAGAAATCGTGGAGTCAGTCCAGAGAACAACATTTTCTATTTGAATGTCCAGTGATGGTAGAACCTTATGCATCAACTTAGCTAATAGAAGACAAGAGCACAATTCCAGCCGGGGAATTGTCACAGTCTTTATGGGCGACACTCTGGATTTACTACACAGAAGTTGTGCTGTAGGATATCCTTCAACCGGTAAGGATTGCACATAGATTGCAGCTCCATATGCTGACAACGAAGCATCAGCGAACCCATGCATTATTATGCGATCTTCTCGAAAAACGTGTCTGGGAACCTTTAAGTTCTCTAACTCTGAGAGGGTGGATACAAAGTCGTTCCATTCTCTTGCCAGGAAATCCGGCAATGGCTCATTCCAATCGATTTTGGCTAGCCAGAGCTTCTGCATAAATATCTCGGCTCTTGTTATTACAGGACCAAGTAGACCCAGTGGGTCAAAGATTTTCGAAATAAGAGAGAGAACATCTCGTTTACTATAAAGGTCCTTGTCGGAAATTTTTAATTTATATTGAAAACAGTCACTCTGTGGATCCCATAGAACACCCAAGGTTTTTGTCGAAGTACACTGTGGTTGATCATCGAAAATGTATTCGGCGGCAACCCTATTTTCAGATTCGATCAATTATGGTTGGTTTGCACACCATTTGTGCAACTTCATGTTTCCGAGTTTTAACAGATTAATTAATTGAGATTGAAGGATTTTAGCCCTTTCGAGAGTTGATTCTCCAGAAAGAACATCATCAACGTAAAAATCATTTAAGACGACCGACGATGCTAGAGGTAAATTGTTTTGTTCATCTATTGCTAATTGCTTAAGAGCACGAGCAGCTAAGTAAGGAGCGTTCGATGTCCCGTAAGTCACTGTATTCAGCTTATAAATTTGTACTGGCACGTCAATACTGTCCTTCCACAAAATTCTAAGAAGGTTTCTTTGTGAGGGATCTACTAGTATCATTCGATACATTTTTTCTACATCAGCTGTGAACGCATACCTGTGTTTTCGAAAGCGAAGCATAATCTGAATTAATTCCTGTTGCGGAATTTTACCCTTTAAAAGGATGTCATTCAATGACGAACCAGACGTTGTGAGCGTTGACGCGTTAAAAACAACGCGCAAGCGTGTAGAGCTTTTCTCTGGTCTGTATACCCCATGATGAGGTATATAATAACAGACTTCTCCGGGTTCAGATTCCTCTACTAACGCCATATGATTTAAATTTTTATACTCTTCCATAAATGTCGAATAGAGTAGTTGCAAGTTCGAGTCCCTATCTAACCTCTGCCAAACTTGATCGAGTCTTTTTTCAGCTAGTTTTCTAGATTCCCCTAAAAATGTAGCATCCTCCATAGGCATACTCACTACATATTGACCGTCGGATGTTCGATAATGTGTCTCTTCAAAATGCTTTTCGCAAAATTGTTCTTCATTACTAAGCTGAGAATTAGAATCCCTAATATCTTCTATTTCCCAAAATTTTTGCAATGTTTTTTCTATTTTTTCATTTTGAGTGAGTAGACCGCAGTATTGAGAATGAGGTGAGGAATTATTCACAACACCGCTAGCTACATAACCGAACACTGTCTCTTGAAATAATAGGTTTTGTGAAGAACAACGAATTTGACCTGCTTTTAATAAATCAAAAAAACATTCGGCACCCAATAACAAGTCTAATTTTCCTGGTACATTAAATGTATCATCTGCTAACGAAATATGTGTAGGTATATCAGAAATTTCTATATGAATGGCATAGTTGCCAACCTCCTGATTTTTTTCATACCAATATTTTTATGTAAAAATATTTGTTTTATCTAATCGTACAATTTCTGAAATTTATTAAAGCGAAAATTTTTGTAAGATTTTACTGGTGTTCAAAAAATCGGGAGGTTGGCAATTATGGAATGGGCATTAATGGCGTTATTTCTGTTATTTTTGGCACTACAAAAAAATCCAGTTCCTTTTTGAAAGCTCTATTTTTATTTGAAATTACAGTTTTAATTTTATGATTAAGTGTTGTACATGTTCCATTTAACCCAGATACAGGAGCGACAACCTTAACTTTCTTTGAACCCAATTTTTTTGCAAAGTCAATTGACACACAATTAATTTGACTGCAAGAGTCTAAAAGACTTCTTCCTCGAATAAAATTTCCTTTTATAGTTTTAATATCAATTATTGCAGTTGATAAAATAACATTCTTATTTGAAAGTAAATAGTTCGAAAGATTTTGCGAAACGATATCCGGCGTCACATTCCTTTCTTCTAATTGCTCTATCTCTCGCTTTTGATGACGTGATGAATCATTGGAAACAACCGAGTTTTCTCTGTGTAAAAGGCTGCTGTGCCTTGAGTTGCAATGCCTACATAAATATTTCGATCCGCATTTTGCTGCCAGATGTTTCGGTGAGAAGCAATTAAGGCAAAGTTTATATTTTTTAACGATCGCAAATCGCTCATCAAATTTCATGTCAAGGAATTTCTTACATTTAAAAAGAGGGTGAAATGAATCACAAATAACACACTGTTTTTCGGAAGAATTCGAACTAACGACCAATGCTTTCGAATTAATTTCATTAGTGTTTTTCATTCTTGTAGCTATATTTTTGTTTATTCTTTTGAGCGATTGGCTTCGCTTTTCGAGAAAGGACATCAAATTATCAAAGCTTGGTACTTCTGACGTGTTTATAGACAGTTCGAATTGCTTTCTCGTGTCTTTATCTAGTTTATCTAAAATGATAGTTATTATCAAAATGTCCGAAAGTTTATTTCTTTCAAATCCCAAGTTATTTAAAGCCCTGATGTTTTTATTTATGGCATCTACTAAACGTCTTAATTCTTTAGCTGACTCATGCATAATTTTTTCGAATTCGAGTATAGCTTTTAAATGAATATTAACCATAATTCTTTTATTCTCAAATCTATTTTCTAAAGCTGTGAACAACGAATTAAATGTATCTTCTGGAGTTTCTAACAGTTTAGCCTCATTTTTTAATGCGGAGTGAAGATAATGTAATTTCTGAACGTCTGACAGTTCGTCATTATTTGTAACAATAATATTAAATTCAATTTCAAACATATTCCAATCCTCATATTTCCCACTAAATTGAGGAAGCGGAATTTCTGGCAATTTTATCTTACAACTATGTAATTTGAATTGAGAATTTTTATTTTCATATTCATCAGAATTTAATTGAAGGAGACCTACCTCTAAATCTTGTAATCTGTCCTCCAATTCGAGTAATGAATTGTCGATATCTGTCATATTTTGATCTTCAGGAACTGTTGCGTAATAATCTGTACGCAGGGTGTCCACATTACTGGAAATCTTTTCAAGAACTTTCAGTTTCGTTTCTATTTTAACTTTAGTCCATTGAACTGTTTCGTCCTTTACTAGATTTTCTAATCTAGTGAGTTGAGCCTTTACAGAACCTCTAATACGATTTAAAGTGACTAATGTAGTCTTATTATGAACTAACTATAATTTCTGACTATAATTTCTAACTATAATACTAGAACTAACTAATTATAATCAAATTACTCCGCGAGCGGACCAAATTAATGTCGATGCTGCAAGTGAATACGAATGGTCGCTGGTTCAATTAAAACTAAATATTACTTCAAAATTAATTTATGTACACGAATATTATTTACATGTTACCTTTACATTATTCAAAGATTGTAGATCCAGCGAACGCACCATAGGTCTGCTTAGATCGCCGATAAACAAACGAATGACAAATATTAAATGTTGCCAACGGCAAAACACAAATTACAATAGAATGCGCATCGGAGGCGCGCGCAACAGCCAAGGTCAAGGGAAGCGGTAACAATGCATTCCAACAACGCTTCTCTGTGAACGTTTGGGCAGGTATTGTGAATGATTCTCTCATAGGTCCATATCTCCTACCAACCCCACTCAATGGCCGCTGCTATCAGATTTTTCTGGAAGAGGTTTTACCAGAATTGCTGCAAGACGTTTCGACTGGCGTTCGCAATCAAATGTGGTTTCAGCACGATGGTGCGCCAGCATATTTCAGTATGGAAGTCCGCAATTACTTGGATGCTGCTTTTGGTGTGTGCTGGATTGGGCGTGGTGGGCCAGTCTGATGGCCACCACGATCGCCAGATTTATCGAGTCTCGATTTTTTTCCTATGGGGACATTTGAAAGCTCTCAGATATGAGACACCATTGAAGAACTCGTTGCTCGACTATCCTGTGCGGCTGCATGCGTACGTTAAATACCCAGGGTATGGGAATCTGTTCGCCAATCACTCCACCGACGCTACCAAGTTTGCATTACTGTCGGTGGCCGCAATACTGATCCACTTATTGTAGACATTGCTGTAAAAAAAGCATTTAGCGACGACGTTGTAAATAAACAATGTTTTTCATTTCATGTGTTATTTTTTTGTGCTTGTGCCTCAACGCGTCACTTTCGGTCATATATTCCTATACAATAATTATTTGTTATAGTGAGCTCTACCGCCCCTCAAAGTTTGTCCCATGATTTTAGACTCACCTCACCCTGTATATTTACTTAGTTTCATGTATCACACGTAAATATTTACATAATGTAAAAAAGGGAAAAGGGAATGGAATTAGGGCGGAGCTACACAATATTTCGATTTTATCCCTATAAACTTTGCCTTTTTTGTCTGTTTATGTATTTTTACCGATACATTTGTAAACATTTATGTGAACAAAATCACTTTTGTTGCTGCCATCTGCTATTGCTTTTTACATGTTCATTGTCATATAAAACAGTGCCAGCCAATCAAAATACCTTAATCTTCCCAAGTCAAGTGATTTGAGAATCTAGCAAATCTAGGGAATTTTACTTTGATAGTCTAGGGAAAAAATTAAAATACATCTCAGAACTCTACGCTCACAGTACAGTTGTCTGTTCCACGGACAAATATAGATGGACGGGAAACTTGAATAGCCTGAGATAACGAAAACGCAAGTCATACTTTTTGGGGGAAAAAAAGAGCGATGTAAACGTGCTTTGGCTGTCTTTTAACAGAATGTCATTACATTATATATTAAAATCTTAATATATTTTACCCGTTTATTTTTAATTATAGCAATTATATACATCATAAATTTAAGATGGTGCATAAATGTTTTATTCTAGGATGTAAGGAAACTTGTCTTGGCTATGATATTGAGATTAAAATGAAAAAGAAAAATCGATGGAAAAAAGAATTTTTTGGGGTAGAAAACATACTTTCTACCCCAAATTGTGAGTGCAGGCTTTAATCTAAAATTATATTAAGCATGGGACCAAAGTATTTTAGGTTAACCGGGATTCCATAGGAATTTTTGGATAACCGGGAGGCTTCCTATATTTATTCTACCAGATGATAGTATTCACCCCTTTCACTCCGGCACAGTCAGATAACGTGTTTGTGCCTGTAGATGCAGCTAGAGCTGCTATAATAGCCTTATAGTGCAGTAACAGCAAGAGTCCTTATTCTATGCGATTTCCTCTTCCTGTTTACACGTGTTTTAATGTCCTCCAAACTTTATTTATGATGAGTATTACTTCAACCTTTTGATTACAGGGTTGGGACATATGTCGGCCCAGAGACTATTTATTTATTGTATTCTCACAATTTTTTCAATACCATTACCTGCCATACACTTATACCAAAAGTGCCGAACAGTGCCGAACAGTTGATGTCGGTTAAGGGGCTTCCGAGTTGCGATCAACTTTACGCCCAGTCTATTTGTGAGTAACCTGTCTTGTAAATATTGAGCCGTTGGGAAAAGTTAAATGTAGTATTAACTACATAAGAAAGAACAATTAAAAATAGAAGAAAAATTAAACAATGGGAATAAAAAAGTAAAGCTATAGAGATTACGGAAAGAGTCTAATAAATGGAAAAAAGTAAAATGGAATAGCTGTAGTTAAAATTAACTACTGAAAAAAGTTGAAAAAGTGTAAAATAGGGTTCGGAACATGTTCAAAAACAGTACATAAATGCCAGGTGGAAAAGGCAGGCAAAGCTAAGCTTTAACAAAAATAGCACTTAAGAAGAACAAACAAATTTATTTTTTACAAATTTTTTTTATTTATATTAATATTTTAATATTATTTTGTATGGCATAGGAATAAGTTTAAATAGGAAATGACAAATTTATATAAAAGTAAGAGAGAGAAATTTGCAGAATGGTGAGCACTAATGCTCATAATCAATAATGCAAGAATATTTTGGACGCTTGCGGTGATGTGGTTCGAATGCGTCATAATCCGGCAATTCTGCGATTATATCATTAGGGAGGTCATATAATTTTTCATAATATTTTTTGGCAAGGTGGTTGATTCTTTTATTTAATGTGGTAGTTTTGAGGTCTCTGCGAACAGTGCTATTACGGAGATAGCGAGAGGCATTTCTGACAGTACGCAGATTTTTGTTATGAAGTTGGCTGAGGTTTTTCATGGAGGATTTGCAGATATAGCCCCAGACCGGACAGGCGTAGGTGATAATTGGTAAAATGCAGGAATTATAAAGGAGAAGTTTGTTATGGATAGCCAGTGTTTTACTATTAAGAAGAGGTTTTAGTGCAATCATAGCTCCAGCGACTTTCCCCCTGATGGTGAGGATATGTTTTTTGAAAGAAAGTCTTTGGTCAAGGGTGACCCCCAGGTACTTTGCTTCATTAGTCCAAGGAATAGTGGTATTATTAATGGTTATTCTATTGGGATATGTTAGTTTTCTAGAGAAATAAACAGCAGCAGTTTTGTTTTCATTGATTTTAATGCGCCACAGGTCGCACCAGTCTAAGAAGGCATCAATGTGAGTCTGTAGATACCTGTAAAGTGTGTATGGGTGATGAGCGTAAGCGTAGATTGTAGTGTCGTCCGCATACAGTGCAAGGTGGGTGTTAAGTGAACGAGGAATGTCGTTAAAGTATATGTTGAATAACAAGGGTCCGATGACGCTCCCTTGGAGGATGCCTGCTAAGATACGGAAAATGCTAGAAAGAATGTTGTTAATGCGGACGCGAAAAATGCGATCGCTAAGGTAAGAGAAAATAAGGTGTATAAGTCTAGCAGGGAATTTAAGCCTAATTAGTTTGTATATAAGGCCCACATGCCAGACTTTGTCAAATGCCTTAGCGATGTCAAGAAAAATGGCAGCAGCAGGAATCTTCGAGTTTAGCTTTTCGCTGAGAAATTCGACTACTCGAAGTAGTTGGTGTATTGTTGAATGTTTTGGGCGAAAGCCAAATTGTTCAGGCATAAGAGTGTTGTTAAGTTGAATGTGGTTCTGGAGTTGCGACCAAATGACGCGTTCGACAACTTTGCTGAGTGAAGGAAGAAGGGAGATAGGTCTATAGTTTACTGGGTCAGAAAGGTTAGCACCAGGTTTGGGGATAGGAGAGATTATAGAAATTTTCCAAGGTTTCGGAAAATAGTTAAATTTGAAAATGGAGTTAGTAAGTTTCGTAATGTAGATGATATAGTTAGGAGGTAGGTTTTTAAGAGCCGTATTAGGAATTTTGTCGTACCCAGGGGCTTTACGTTTTTTGAGTTTAGAAATAATTTTGTGGATAATAATTGGTTGAATTTCAGTGGGGGGTTCATCAGGGGGTTGTGCCAGGAATCTGTGAACAGTATCGCTGACGTGGGTGATATGATTTTGGCTAGCGAGGGTGGAATTTGGAGAGAATTGGTTAGAGTAAGCTCTGGCCAGGAATTCGGCTTTATCCTCGTCAGTGTAAGCAGTGCTGTTATTGGTCGAAAGGGGGGGGATGGGAGTATGGTTGTTATTGATTTTACGTTTAAGAAGCCAGAGAGAATTATCCTCGCTAGCAATATTATTGAGAAAATGTGACCAACTTTTTTGTTTTTCTTTGAAGATGCTATTTTTGATACTATTATTAAGTCTATTGATGAGGGTTTTAAGGGTGGGGTCTCTAGAGTTTTGAAAAAGACGCCGAAGACGATTGCGTTGTTTACAGAGGTTATAAATATAAGGAGGAGGAGTGAAGGAGTTGTTGTTTTTGAAGTATTTGATGGTGGAGTGGTTTAGAGCATTAGTTATGTGAGAATTAAAATTGTCAACAGCAATATCAATATCAGCAGTATTATTGATTTCTGGAAAATTTAAGTTATTGTTATTGAGAAAATTGGTAAATTTTGTCCAGTCAATGGCCATGGAAGGAGGTGGGGAGAGAGGATTTATGAGATCAATTTTGAAAGAGACACGAAGATGGTCAGAGCTAAATTCGTTAAGTACAGTAGTAGTAATAGGATAGGGAAGGTTTTTAGTGATAGCAAAGTCAATTATGGAGTTGTGGGTATTAGGCCTAGTACTAATATGTGTTGGTGTGGTTGGAGCATGAAGGCTAAGATTAAGGTGTTGAATGAGATTATGCAGTGAGGTACCTCTTTGGGAGTTACCATGGCAGTTCCAACGTCTGCTTTTGGCGTTAAAGTCTCCAGCAAAGAAGCAATGTGTATGTTGTGAAATAAGGTTAGTGAGATCGTTAACTGGGAAAGTACCAGAAGGATGTATATAAATGGAAGCTAAGTTAATAACGCAACTTATTTTGTAAAGAAATGAAGTGTTGTATGTGTCTATGCAATAAAATGCTTGCATTTACGTAATGCCCATACAAGAAAGTTGATTCTTTAATTATTTCATAAACAACATGCTTGTATAAAAATAAAAAATTTCTTAAAAACACTAAAAAAAAGAGTTAAGGTGTTACGGTTAAGCCGATTTTCGGATAATCGGGATTCGGATAAATGGGGTTCTACTGTACTTAATGAATGCTAATATTTGTGGATAATTGACATGGGCATTGAAATTGTTTCACAGTGCTATTTGTTTGGCCTTAATCTAAAGCTGTTTTTTCATAATTAGTACTTTTAAATTAAGAGAATTGTGTCTAATATTTTTCTTACTGCACACACACACACACACACACACACACACACATATATATATACATACGCACACACACACACTTTTGTATAAAACGAGCTTTTAATTAATTCTGAGTTACTTCTAAATCTTATGATTTACGATCGTCATTATTAAAAAAATATAGGATTTTATTTGAAACAACAAAAAAATTAATAGTTATCGTTGTGGTATTATGATGCATATAACAAAAGATTAATATTTTTGTGGGGCATTATTTGAGACCCTCTAATACCGAAAACCAGTCAAAACTTTCGATTATTTCCATACAAAATATTTGTTATTAACATGAAAGGGGAAACAAACATTTTGACAGCCGATATTGATCCGTAAATATGACGCTTGCGCAGTAATACCTTGTCCATGATTGGTTGGCGATAAGGCTTTTCTGTAACCGGTGAAAACGCTCTTAGGTTAATGTTTTGGGTCGCAAGGGTTTTTTAGGTCGTTGGGACGAAAAGTGAAAACGCACCTTAAAACGTCACATTTAGTGGATAATTTTTACACGCCTATAGGTTCAAGGCGCCAGCGAAGTGTGCCGTCACTGTAATGTTTGCTGGAGACAAGAAGTTTCGTTTTCCCATTGAACCGTTTATAACGGTTGCACCAATCGCCGTGTAAAAATGATCCACTCCATGTGACGTTTTAAATGTCATGCAAACGGCCGTGTATAACATAGGTCGCGGCTCAACACTACCTACAGATAATGCCACAGGACTGGCAACACCAGATTGATGACGTATCGTTCCTTTCTACGAGTCGCTCAATTAGACTTTTTCTCTTCGCTTCCTTATTTCGACTTCTATCTCGGTGAGATGCAGACCTTTTATCACCATTTAGTAACTTTCTTTCTTCCCTTTTTTTTTTCTTTTTTGTTATTGTAGTACACTTTTTATTGTAGTTTACCTATTTATTATAGCTTTCACAAATTAATCTGAGGAGTTTATTTTCAAATAGTATTTGCCTGGAATCTATTCAAAAAGACCACTATTTTGCAACATGTCCTTGGAACATAAGATATTCACACGGCAGAGGCAAACACGCGCGTGTTTCTCGGCTTATAGATTTAGTGGGAAACCAACCGTAAACGACAATGTATCTTTTTCTTTGCGTAGCCCTGTATATGAATTTATTTATATTCCACAAACTTCTATTAGTCTACTAAATACAGTTCAGCAGCATACTTAGGCTATTTAGTCTAATTTATGTGTACTTAGGCTATTTTAGGGCTTCGGTACTTTTTTCTTAGAAATTAAGCTCTGACTGTACTCCTAACAGGGTTGCGCAGCTAGATAGACGACACTGGTGCCACCTGTTGATGAATATGTAACACAGTTAAAAACCACTCTTAAGCAATTAAAAATTTCGCCTTTGTTTTTTCATGCATATATTTGTATTTCACTCAGATATTTGTATATGTGTATGTAGGTGCCGATTACGTAATTTTGTGATATATGTTATATAGGAGCACTCGTTGAATGTTTGTTAAAAAAAGTTAATTTCTTTCTGAACATTATACATATACATATTAAATATCATCGATTTTTGTAATATTTGCAAATGAAAACAGATATTATTATTAGATTCAGTGCAGCGTTTCGAGAAAAGTGGTATTTTTCGATATTCAAATGACATATATTTTTTTAAATATTAATATTTACAAGACGATATGTATTGTGGGCTATAGAACAGTAAAACACCGATTCGCAAAATACTTGCTGATGTGAAACCATCTGCAGAAGATTAGCTGGAAGTAGAGATCGACCGAAACCCAAACCGAATTTCGGTGATCCTCCCACTTTCGGCCGAAACCGAAAGTGTAAAAAAAATGTAAAAACTGATTAATACATACATAGCTGCATATAATTATCAATTAATTAATTAAATAATTAATAACAAATAATTAATAATTACTTAATACTAAGTAATTACGTTACTAATTAATTTATTAATTATACGTGTATTGAACCACACTTCTAACAAACAAACGTACACATGTATGTGTGTGTATAGGTTTCAAACAAAAATGATACAACTTTTATATTTTATTATTTTATAACAACCAATAATTATAGGCATTTATCCATAATTAATTAACATTGTAGTTAAATAATGTAAAACAAATTAAATATTGAATATTTATTTTTTAAATATATTCATATTTTCAGTTCGTTAATATTTTGCATTTAAATGGATTGAAATAAAGTACTTAAAAGTTTGTTTTTAGGAAATTAACATTGAATATGTTTTAACCATTTTATAATTGTAAATATTATTAATTTAATAGACGTTTAAATATAGATATATATTGAAATATTGCTGAATATTATTATTAACTATTTAAAATTTTGCACAAACATTGTTATGGTACAAAAGTTAAAATAATTTGTTCAATTTGAATAAAAAAGAAAAAATAGCATTAAGACAAAATTTTAAGCCTAGAAATGATTAATTATAAACTTTATTTCCCATTTCAATATTCTCAAAGTGAGGCTTGTTTAACATTATTTTGTACTGTTGCTAATTTTAAATATATATATATATATATATATGTCGCATTTTTAATAAAAGGACAGCATTCTGATGATTTTAAATATAGCATCTTTTATTGAAAATAAGATTACTACGGCAGTAGCATTTCATATCTGCATCCAGGATGGATTCCACGCAGCAAGTGAAGTAGAAGTATATTAGAAAAATCTCATCTCCGAAGGGTTGTCAGTTCAAAAGGCCATGTGTTTTTATTAATTAGGCCGATAAACTGATAAAATTGGCTACCCTGCTAAACTCGTGATTATGTGTCATCGGGCCCGTATACAAAGTGAGGGGCGATTCATTAAAAAAGTAATTAATAGGTTTGATTTCTATACTTTTCCCACAATTTCCCCCCCTTCCAGACAAGTCTCCGGGGATGGGCCGGCTTCCATACACTAGACTCGCCTGAAAAGGACAAAACACTTTTTACATTAAAGTAACGTTAGAATTTGGAAATGGGTTTCTTTTTAAGTAAGCTGCAGGAGATGAGTTATTTCTTTCATATAGTTAATATATATCATAACAATAATAACTTCAATACTAATAATAAGAATAATATTATAATATACGATGCTATAATCAATTGGACAAGACAAAAACAATTGTATTAATAAAGGCAAGATACAGTGAAAATATCATACGTAAAAATAAAAATAATCAAAATAGGAAGTATATTCCAGAATGTTGCAGTTAGTCCAATGCAATTAGTGTAGCAATGTCCAATATTATATACAAAAATTCAAGATTATATGAAAACATCCTGGCATCATCCAGGAGACTGTACTCTTTCAAAAACACAATTATAATATATTCATAAAAATGTAAAACTAAAAGATCAATTATCATCCAATATGAGTTCCTGTGATACACTATCTTTTCATTTGTTGGTTGTATGTAATTTAAATTGATCATTGGGCAAAAAGTATCTTAGCTTGGAGGCGTGGATCACTTCATTGTCTTGCTTTGTCAACCAGTTAGGTTTATTTATTCGAAAACTTACATTAGACAATTTTTCAATAATTTGATAGGGACCTGAAAAGGGCGGGCTTAATTTTCGGGTGTTAGGATAGTGAAATTCCTCGGCAATTACCAGATCACCAGGTTTGAAAGGAGCTTCCACAAATTTTAAGTCATATCGGATCTTGTTTTTCAGGTGGTGTTCACCTGTTCTTTTAAAAGCCTCTTTCCTGGCTTCCTCAATTGTAGGATAGTAATTTTCATTACCTAATGCTGATGGGTAAGGCAATTGGCCAAACATTAGGTATGCAGGGGGATATTTGGTGACGGAGTGTGGTGTGTTATTGTATTCAATAATCACGTCTTTCAGAAGTTTGGGCCACGGGATATTTGAAGTGGACGAATTAACTTTAAGTCTCAACCGAGTGCAAATTGATTGATTCACACGTTCATTCTTTCCATTACATTGTGGCCTATGAGATGAAGTAAGTAATTTTTTTACATTATGATTCGATACCCATTTCCGAAGTTTGGACGCTGTAAAAGCAGGATTCCTGTCCGTTAACAATTTCTTCGGAATCTGGATATCAAAAATCTGTTTGAGAATGTTAATGTAAACTTCTGTCGTAACATTTTTAGAGGTAAAACCCCAAACATAACGAGTAGCGTGATCAATTACTAAATGCATGTACTTTTTTGAGGAATTGTAATAATTGAAACCACCTACTGTGTCTAAAGATATTATATCGAAGGGTTGTTCTGCGGGTGGTAAGGACTCAAGAAGACCAAATTTAGGTTGATGGGATTTTTTGTTGAGTTGGCAGACCTCACAATGCTTGACAAATTGAGTAATGTCCTGAGTCATGCTGCTCCAATAGTATTGCGGTGAAATTAAATTTAGCATTTTTTGTATTCCTGGGTGGCCAAATTGCTTATGGGTAGTTATTAATAGTTTCTCTCGTAATGAGAAAGGCACGACAATTTTTTGAAAACCCTTTTTGTGAATTACCAGAATGTCATTAACTTTTTGGAATTTAGAGCCTGTTACATTATCTAACTCTTGGTGTTCTTTAACTTCATCTAATGTTAATAAGTGAATGTGGGCATTTACAGGAAATGAAATGGGATTTCTGGAGAGCATATCGGCTTCAAAATTTGTTGATCCTTTATTGTATTTTACAGTATAGTCATACATGCTTAATTTTAGCGACCATCTGAATAATCTACCGGTTAAATGTTTTACATTTTTAAGCCATACTAAAGCAGCATGATCGGTATGGATTGTGAAAGATTTTCCATGAATGTAATAATGAAATTTGTCAAGAGCATCGATTATGGCGAGGCATTCCAATTCTGTAATAGCATAATTTTGCTCATAGGGCCTTAGTTGTCTTGAGTGGAACGCAATGGGATGTAGGACTCCATTTTCATCCATTTGTTTTAGTACAGCACCTACGGCTTCCTTCGAGGCATCAGTATAGAGGTGGCATGGGAGATTAGGATTAAATAATTTCAAAATAGGTCTAGAAATTAACGCGTTTTTAAGCAATTCAAAAGATTGTTGACATTTTTCTGACCATTCCCAAGGTGCATCTTTTTTTAATAATTTATTTAAAGGGGTTCTAATTTTAGCATACTTGTCAATGAATTTGTGATATACATTTATAGATCCAAGGAACCTTTGTAATTCTTTAACATTTTTTGGAGGAATTAATTTTTTAATAGTTTCGGTGTTAGCATTGTCTGGTTTTATTTGGCCGTTACTAATTTCATAACCAAGGAAGTCAATTTGAGTTTTGGCAAAGTTACATTTTGAAAATTTTAATTTTAGATTTTCCTGTCGGCAAAGGTTAAAAAGAGTTTTTAGGTGAGACAGATGCTCGGCATAGGAATCAGAATAAACTATAAAATCATCGAAATAGTTGGTAGCGAAGTTGATTTTATGTTTATCTAGGATCCTTCTAAGAGCTCTTGCGAATTGAGCCGGAGCATTTTTGTAGCCAAATGGAAGGACCAACCACTCGTAAAGGCCCTGATTGGTCGCAAAGGCTAATTTTTCTGTGTCTGAAGGGTGGAGGGGTACATGCCAGTAGCCAGAGGCTAAATCTAGAGTAGAAAAATATTTGGCATTGACAAGTCGGTCTAAAAGCCAGTCTATTCGGGGCAAAGGTTCCGAATCTGTCTTGGTAATGGCGTTGATTTTTCTGTAGTCAATACAGAGGCGCGTTTTACCTTCTCCTTTTTTATAGGCTAGTGTAACGGGAGAGGAATAGGAACTACATGATTCTTTAATAAGTTTAGCTTCCAATAACTCTTGTACCTGCTTTTGAATTTCTGCGTTGTCCCCCGGAGATGCACGGTAAGGTCGAAGTGAGATAGGAAGTTCTGAGGTGAGAATTACTCGTTGGGGTTCCCATCTGACTCTACCCACATCATATCGATTACGTGCAAAAATATCTTTGAAGTCGCTTAGAAGCCCTTCCAATTGTAGGTTCTCTTCAGTAGTATAATGATTAAAATTTTTATCATCATAATCCGAGAGAGTTTTAGTATCAAGGTAACACTGCCCCTGTTGAGACAAAATTCCTTGATTTGATTTGGAAGGAGAACGAAGCGGCTTCTTGTAATTCATATCACCCGCTAAAGTTAAAGTGTGGTTAAATGAATTTTTATGTGATATTTGACCGGAAACGTTTTGGTCATACTTAAGGATGACTCCATCTTGAGTCAGAGAATTTGAGAAAAAGTCCATCGCGATATGAAATTTTTGTAATTCCGGGGTTCCCAGTATTGCATACGGCAAATATGACCTAACGAGATATAAGGTGCTATTTTGCCTGATATTCCCTATTTGGAGGGGTACTTGAATTTTTTCAAAAATCTGGACCTGTCCCTGGGTTTGATTAACATTAAAAGGCTTGCAACTTTGAATAGACGTCATATCCAAAGCTGCTATTAGATTTTCCGGAATTATGGAAAGGGTACTTCCGCTATCCAATAAAAATGGTACTTGAACCCCATTATAACAAGTTTTTGTGTATTTTCGGTTTTCGTAATTCTCACATTTGAGGTGCCCGGGCACGATAAACCGTCATTTAGCATTCATGGGCATTCCTTGATCAGGGGAATACCCATAGGCATTTAGGGGTTGAGTTTCATTATTATGGATTGCAAAGTTGTGGGCCATTGTTGTCCCTGCATTACCTTGTACATCATACTTATGGAGTAAAGTATGATGCCTTCGATGGCAATTTTTACAACTCATCTTAGATGGACATTTACTTGCAAAATGGCCACTACGCATACAATTTGCACATAACTTGTTTAATTGGATAGTTCTCCACCTGCTGTCTACAGGCATAGTCAATAACTTTTTGCAGGTATGGGTGGGGTGCGAATCAAAACAAACACCGCATTTGTTACCTTCTTGAATTTTGTGGAATTTCGATCTATCGTAAGAATCTCTTGAATAAGCTACATTTCTTACATCTGTTTTGTTTGGGTTCTCTAATGCTAGCAAACTTTTGGCTTGTGTCTCTAAAAACTTTAGAAATTCCGTGAGACTAGGCATATCATTGTGGGTAAGGGTAAGTTCCCATCGCTCTTTGAGATTATCATTTAGTTTTTGAACGATGGTAAAAATTATCATATTTTCCACCAAAGCATTTTGCGTTAATTTTAACGAATCTAAAATTCGAAGTGACTCATTGCAAGTATCTATTATGTCGAAAATAGCTTTAGAGGATGAGGAACAATTCTTCATATTTTTTATATTGTATAACTTGCTTATTTGGGCCATGGCCAAATCTCTAGTTTTATCGTAGCGAGCACAAAGCGTCTCCCATGCATTTTTATAACTGGCCTCTGAAAGAGGAAATCCAGAAATCAATTTATGGCTAGGACCCTTTACGCTAGCTAGGAGGTATTGTAATTTAGAAACGGGGCCCAAATCTGAATTTTGATCTATAGTTGTGATAAAAATCTCCTTAAAAGAGAGCCACTGATCAGATTCCCCATAAAAAGGTTTTAAGTCAAATCTGGGAAGGTTAATGGTTTTCTCTAAATTATAATTTTTAGATTGATTATTATTCCCTGACTCTCCTTTGTGAATGTTTAAGCTCTTATTTATTTTACTAAGTGACGTGTTTATCGTTATTGTTAAAGTGTCTAGTTTAAGAGCAATTTCATCGAATTCGTTAATAATATTTTCAGTTTCCGATTCCTTGCTTTCGAGAACCGCGTTTTCACGAATTTTGTTTAACTCACTATCAATATCCTTTGCTTGTTTCTGATACACCTCTAATTCGTCAAGAGTTATCGTATTATCATCTATTTTGGGATTTATGATATTATTTATACGGGTAATTTTTCCCTTAAGAACTGCTTTCTGCTTTTTAATATTTTCCATTTTTTAATTAATTTTAAAATATAGTTTTCTGAAAAATCTATATATTATCAAAATTTAAATATCTTTCAAAAAAATTTTAAAGTTTTTACATAATATAAACAGGTTTATAAAATTGTAATAATAACATACATAAAAATAATGATTTATATAATAGAATTACTTATTTTCAAATAAATCATGGATATCCATTAACTCTATTAAACCAAAAATTTCGTTATACTTCAAAACCATGGTTTTCATAAATAATTAAAATAAAAGCAGTATAACTGGAGTAATGTACTTATTTAAAAACTTACCTTAAATTATTCATAATAATTTTTATTTCATAATAAAATTAGAATAAAAATATATTAAATACTAATATGATATTAAAAAATAGATAAATACTAGGGTACCCTTTGAGCTCAAACACTTAAAAAAAAAGAAAAATCCTTTAAAAAAAAGTAAAGAAAAATATCTTCAGAATTGACATTGTCTTTTCGCGCAGTAAAATAGTAACACACATAACGATGACTCCTCTTCCCTTATCGGTATAGATTTCGGAATATCCTTTAGAAAGAAATCACATTTATATTTCATCACTTATTAACAGCAGAACGTTGCACTAAAACAAACTATTAGAGAAGCTCTTTGAAGACGCGCACATTTCACATAAATCACGCCCGAAAGGTAGCAGTTGAAAGCGAAGAAAAATACACATTTTCCGCATGAAGAATAATGACGGTTTCTTTCACTTATTTAGAATACGAACCACCACAACGATAAGAAGAAGCTAAATTCTAGGCAAAACACAAAATGCATCAAATCGTAGAACTCCAGAATTCTAATCGATGCTATCTTGAAGTACGTTGCATAGGAACACATAATGCCGTTTTTAGAGTAAAAACTTTTCGAAAGCGGGCACAATTTTCTTTTCGTCGAACACTAGCTGAAGAGAAGACTTTTTAGGATAGTCCCTTTTGGGGCCTCTCCGCACGTTAAATAGATGTTAGATGTCGATAGATGTGGCATCTGGAACCTTAAGACACTCTCCAATCTCGAATAATTTTTTGATGACCATTTCTCTTTCGCTATTCATTTTACTATTAAGGAATTCATCAGAATTTCCCGCTGAGATCCTGCCGACTAAGAAATACTGTCGCATTTTTAATAAAAGGACAGCATTCTGATGATTTTAAATATAGCATCTTTTATTGAAAATAAGATTACTACGGCAGTAGCATTTCATATCTGCATCCAGGATGGATTCCACGCAGCAAGTGAAGTAGAAGTATATTAGAAAAATCTCATCTCCGAAGGGTTGTCAGTTCAAAAGGCCATGTGTTTTTATTAATTAGGCCGATAAACTGATAAAATTGGCTACCCTGCTAAACTCGTGATTATGTGTCATCGGGCCCGTATACAAAGTGAGGGGCGATTCATTAAAAAAGTAATTAATAGGTTTGATTTCTATACTTTTCCCACATATATATATATATATATATATATATATATAAGGATAAAAATGTAACAGTTGTCAATTTTCTTTTAGGATGTGCACAATAAGATCAAAATAAATCTTTGCTCACTCACCGCCTCCCCTCCCCCCCCACAAAAAAAGAGAAAAGCTTTGCCACTCCCTGCCTCCCTAAAAAAGTATTGATATGGCACCCCTGTTTGAAAATTTTATCCTCGGCATCAAGTTGACTCTCTGTGCCTCTATCCAAAACTATTTATTTTCATATAAAATAAAACGTAATTAATTTATCAATAAGACAGAAATAGTTTCCAATTATACGAATTTCATCTAATGAAAAAATATTTTTAGTATACATACCTCGTGATATCTTTTGTAATAAATTTCGTAAATCTTCATATGTTTTACAACAACTTTCTCATAAAGTAATCGAAACAATCTGGAGTTTCAAAGTAAAAAATTTCTATTACTGTTAAGTTTGCAGCTGTTAAAGATCACGTGATAAGCATCTTTTAAGTTTAGTCATATGTGCATTGCTTGCTTTATAATTTACACTCGCATCATGAATCAGTCATGACGGATAATGATAAACAGTCGAGTTCACAGCGATAAACAGTGTCTCATTTGAGCTGATACAACTCATATCAATGAGTAAAGTTGAAAATTTCCGAAAGAAGGAACGAGATTTAAAAATACAGATAGTTTCAGTCGAGTTTCGGTCAGGCCAAAATTTTGGCAGCAGTTTCGCCGAAATAGAATATTCGGCGAAACTCCGATTTTGCGCCGAAACCGAAACCGAAACGACCGAAACTATCTGTATTTCAAAATCTCGTTCCTTCGTTCGGAAATTTTCATCTTTACTAATTGATATAAGTTGTATCGGCTCAAATGAGACACTGTTTATTGCTGTGAACTTCACTGTTTCTCATTATCCGTCATGACTGATTCATGATGCGAGTGTAAATTATAAAGCAAGCAATGAACATATGACTAAACTTAAAAGACACGTGTCACGTGATCTTTAAAAGCTGCAAACTGCAAACTTAACAATAATAGGAAATTTTTACTTTGAAACTCCAGATTGTTTCGAATGCTTTATGAGGAAGGTGTTGTTAAAACATATGAAGATTTACGAAATTTATTACAAAAGATATATCGAGGTATGTATACTTAAAATATTTTTTTTTTATTAGATGAAATTCGTAATTGGAAACTATTTCTGTCTTATTGATAAATTAAATTACGTTTTATTTTATATGAAAATAAATAGTCTTGGATAGAGGCACAGGGAGTCAGCTTGGCACCGGGGATAAAATTTTCAAACAGAGGTGCCATTGCAATACTTTCTTAGGGAGGCAGGGAGTGGCAAAGCTTATTTTTTTCGCTGGGGGGGGGGGGGCGGTAAGTGAGCAAAGATTCATTTTGATCTTATTGTGCACATACAAGTATAATTAATAAATTAATTAGTAACGCAATTAGTTATTATTAAGTAATTATTAATTATTTGTTATTAATTAATTAATTAGTTAATTGATAATTATATGCAGTTATGTATGTATTAATCAGTTTTAAATTTTTTTGACACTTTCGGTTTCGGTTTCGGCCGAAAGTGGGAAGATCACCAAAATTCGGTTTCGGTTTTAAAAACCTGTTTCGGTCCATCTCTACTTATAACATTGTAATACAGAAATAGAATTATAAACAATAACATTTAATAAGTTTGCCGCTTTTAAAAAATTTTATTTTTTAGTCTTATTTTTAATATTTGATTTACATTGACTAATGTCGTAAAAAGGATATTACTATTACAGCATTCAGGGATATCTATTGGCATTTGTGAAAAACAATATCATATTTAGGACATTTTAAGATATCTGTCGATATTCAGCCATAGTATATCTAACGGAGTTTGTAATCTTGACCGAAGTGAACGGAAAGTTCTAAAGGACCGCCCATTTGTATAGTTTTCGTCGAAATGCATTTGATGGAGGTGTCTGCCGTGAAATTTGCACACAAGGAAAATGCCTATATAAAAATTTTCTATAGGAATCTAGTTATTTATATATTTTAAAATATAATTTGAAAAATTGTCAGTTTCATAAAAAACGAAAGATATTTTTTATACTAGTTTTACACTATGTTTCTTTAAAACTATTTTTAATAATGTTTTTACATGAAAAAAAAAAAAAAAAAAAAAAAAAAACCAATTCATGTAATTTTGAAATGGATGCTGTTTATATTTTTTAAATGCTTTCGAATTTCCAACTTTTATAAGAATTCTATTTATTATTGAATGAATACAAGTTTGGCTTCAAAAGTAGGCCATTGATTTTTTAATTGGACACCATCTATCTAAGTAACAATAATAATAATTATATATAAAATAATAATAATAATAAGCTTTCAGGCTAATTTATGTACTTGTTAACTTCTATGTAGTACATCAATTTGCGAAAAAAAAAAAATACACACATTTATAACTTAAAATTAATAAAAGTATATATTTAATTTCTTACAAAGCAAAATTCAACGTATTACGGAGTCGTTAAAACCTTTCTTTATGTTTTGTGCAAAGGAAACACATGATTTTTTAAAATAGCAAACTTTAAAATTTCTTACTTCTTATAAATTTCTAACCTGCTTTAAAATAATATCTTACAAAATTTCTAACAAACTTAATAACAAAAAGTTACATTTAAATAAATCTTTTCTTAAAAAAAAAAAAAAAATAATAATAATAATTTGCAACAAACATACTTTTGCAAAAAATTGGGCTTGATATGTACGATGAGTATCGCTTCCATACAATAAAAGATGTGAATATACTTTCGTTAATTCGTGCAACGAGTTTCTATTATGTTTGTCTTTCAATAACGATTATTTTCTAATTTTCGGACAGATTAACTTTATGATAAGTTGAAAAGGAATCAGTTATCAGAAAATTTTACTTTATAATGCTGAATATGAGGATAGGGAAATAAAAATAAAAATACTATAGAGGGAGCTGTTTTCTTTCCTCTCATGGAAAGATGGGGAAGAGTTCCATATCCTGATCCTGTGCCGGTTGGCGCGATTGGCGAAAAAATCCAATCTGGAACCAAAACGCAATTTTAGCATCTTGCCAAATATTTCGAGATGACAAGATGCTAAAATTATTTAAAACCTTTCTTAAAAGAATTGAGAAAAATTAAGAGAATTTAAGAATTAAGAGAATTTAAAGTATTTAAAAATCACGTCTTTTCGCCAAAAAAAAAACATGATTTTTAAATGTTTATAAACATACGTTTATTAAACCGTATTTTTGCATCATCTTGAAAAAATAAGTACAATAATAAAATTTTATTGTCCTTTTCGATATTTTAATAAGTAATGAAAATACATAAACAAATCTAATTTATTTAATAAACCTAAGAAGATCTTTTTGTGATAAATAATGGTTATTGTCGGGGGGGGGGGGGGGGTTGGGGGAGGGGATATTGTAAACAATTAATAAACGAAAGAAAAAACTAACTGAAAATATCTTGAGGAAATCTCAGGAAAAATCTTTCTCATATAAATAGTACTTAAAATCCTAAAATGGAGAAGTTGTCCACACAAAAATACGAAAAATTATACAATTTTTATAAATATTGAAACAAAAACAAAAACAAAAAACTATTTTCAAAGGCAGAGATAAAAAAAAATAAAAATCTTGTTCACAACTGCCATTACAATTTAGAAAAAGTGTTTATACAAAATAGAAAAATACCTATAACGATGCACAAAAAATATATTTGCATAACATTACATCTACAGAAAAAATATCGTTTAAAAAAAGCAACCTCAAAGGCTGAATATGGTAACTTCCACATAGAAACATATATCGCCAAACAAACACTCGCCAAATCTACCGGCACAGGATATGAAACTCTTCTAGAAAGATGCTTTGGAGTCACAATTTCGATCTGTTCACTCATCTAAATGTCATAATTTGTTTGTGCACTGTTCTTTCTGAATATCAGATTAAGAAAGTCAATTTTGGTTTGGACACTTAAATAAAGACTTCTTCCAAGATGGCTATAAATTCCATGCAGACATTCTAGCCGAAAATAACACATCTCATTTATAATACAACTAGTATCTGCAAATGCAAAATAAATTTTTTGACACTTATTTATGAAATATGCAATTTACTTTTTCAGTTAAGAAATCTATCATAATATTGCCATTTAAACTACATTAATAGTGAATTTAAAATATTGACCAAAATTCAACAAACTGAAAGAATAATGATAACCATACATAAAAATAAAATTTGGAGTTAAAATAAATTAATTATAAATTAGGGACTGAAAGTTCTGTTAACATTTATTTTTATTCATGTGCATTCTCCAGAAATACTAAAACTATCGGTTCTTATATGTCGAATTAAATAAAATTTTAATGCTTAATCATTTTTAACTATCAAGTTGTCGAAATCGATTTTTGTTTTATTACTGATTGTGTTGTGCAAGATTTTCTAATCTTAATTTCAAGTAAATTGAATTGGACCTCAAGGAAGTAATGAATTTTGCTAATAATCACACGATAGCGAAATTAAATAAAGGCCATTAACAATATATTTCTTTTAAATGCTAAAAGATGCAAATTAACAACGTAATAAATACACAGTAAAATAACTTTTATTAGGTTGTTTGACATGTTTCGGCTCACTCCGAGCTATTTTCAAAAACAAATGAGAATATTTCATAATTGCACGGTCTTTGAAGTTATTATTTAAAATGCTAACATTCAATTTTCATGGACTTTTTTTAAAATTACGCACGTTATCTTTCATTTTTACTTGGTTGTTTATTTTCATATCTGTAACCATGGAGTAACTAGAGCCACACTTTCAGTAAGTTAAAAGATGCTGCATCGTTACATATTATATTTTTGCGCGTTAGTATCTCTATGGTTTCTCTTATTATGGATGGATAGTATAGACTGTAGGGAAATATTATTTTAATTTCATTGAAATTTATTTGTCTATTACCAGTCTATACTATCCATCCATAATAAAAGAAACCATAGAGATACTAACACGCAAAATACAATATGTAACGATGCAGCATTTTTTAACTTACCGAAATTGTGGCTCGAGTTTCTCCATAGTTACAGATATGACAATAAACAACCAAGTAAAAATAAAAGATAACGTGCGTAATTTTTAAATACTTGAAAATTAAATGATAGCATTTTAAATAATAACTTCAGAGACCGTGCAATTATGGAATATTCTCATTTGTTTTTTAAAATGGCTCGAAGTGAACCGAAACATGTCAAACAACCTAATAAAAGTTATTTTACTGTGTACTTATTATGTTGTTAATTTACACATTTTAGCATTTAAAATAAATATATTATTATACGGTCATTAACAATTTTAACCGTAAATTACAGTTACTAATTTTAATGAACTCACACCACAAATATTTTGATAAAAATTGTGATAAATAAAAGAAAAGCTTATTTTAGTTCAATTATTCTCAGTTCAATTCCATACTGTATAAGTAGCAGGATCGGCTTGCGTCAGAATCTGCTAATTGGAAACAGAAAGGAATACAGAAAGAATAAGAATACTTACCCCGACTAGCGGCTAGCGACAGGACGATTCCTAATGGTAGGACTTAGAGCAGCGGGCCCATGAACCTCTACAGGTGGCCCGGCGACACACGCGTCTGGGGAGAGAACGACTGCTAATGGTACGACTTAGAAATTTTCGGCTTCTGATTAACTCGTTTCTGCGCATGCGTCAGTAGAGGCGAAAAGGGAAAAAATGCTTTGATTTCTTCCCTTGAGTGTACCGTACTGAGATATGGATCTTCCCTTTTCGTTGTGTATTTGTTTATGAGGTGTTTGAAAAGGTTAAAGCGAAGTACATTATACGTCTCAACCCCCCCCCCCCCCGCCCCCTTTCAAAGTTCGAAGTACATTTCAGCGTTTATGTGATTTAAACTTTAAGCTTTTATGCGATATAAACTCAGTGAGCAATGCAAAAACATCAAATGGTTTTAAAAGTTTATAGTATATATAGGGTAGATGTGCCAGTAATGGACAAGCTTAAGGAATTTCTTTAAAAAGTATTTTTTAATTAATAGTTATAATTATTATATTCCATTTTTTTTAATATTATATTAATCTACCAACAATATTTAATCGTGCTCATAGTCACATTTCCCAATGTGAATCGAAATTTAATTGTAAATAACAGAGATATATCAAAACACCCTAAATTCCAGTAATAGACACTCTCTTTTCCAGTAATGGACACCCCACAAAAAGTAATAGATAATTGATATTATGATTGTATTTAAAACTAGAATTTAAAGAAAGCATATTAATGAAATAAAAAAAGCTGAATTTTAAATAAATTTAACATTTAGGATATAAATAATTAATAAAATATTTATGAGAATAATTCACTGTTTATATTAATTGTCACTATACCAAGATCAATATTTTAATTATTTCAGATAGAAGGTTTAGAATACTAAATTTCAAAGAATTACATTTATCAAATTATTGAGACATTGGGGAGGGGGGGGGGAGAGAAGGTTTAATTTTTAAAAAAAGTCTGAGTACTACTGCATGAAATCTTATTTCCTATCATTTTTAATAGTTTAAACTTCCTAAAACTGCTTGATATATTACTTTTAGTAATTTATATAAAAATATCAAATAAATGAAAGTATGGGTTCAATGTTTTTTAAATACTAAATAAAAAAATTTCAAAATAAAATTGCAGAATTGAGATTTGAGCCCTCTGATCTTCAGATTTACTAGTTTCATTGCTACTATAATTTTATTTTATTTTATTTTTAATGTATGCACTAGTTGTTTTGTCAGAGATGAAAAATCAAACATTTAAGATAGAAAATAGATTTTTAATTATTTAAATGGGGAGAGCTTGAGCCCCATGAGCTCCTCATTTTCCTATGCCCATAAACATTATTCTCTGCTTCCTAATTGGATGTTGATTGCCATATTATAAAGTATGCAAGGCACGGTTAAAAAAAGTAATTTTATTACAATCTTAAACAATTTATTAATTACGTAAAATGAATAAAAACTGCTATTTATAAAAAAAAAAAATATATTGTTATTACATTCTGAAAAAATTTATTAATTACGTGAAATGAATAAAAACTGCTATTTATAAAAAAAAAAAATATATTGTTATTACATTCTGATAAGTGCAATTTTAAAAATTAAATTTGATTACTTAGCTTTTCAGTTAAATAAAAATTTTTATGCACTATGAACATTACTAAAATTGCTTTTTTAGTAACGACCACATGGGGTGTCCATTACTGGAAATTGACTAATTAAGCATTCCAGTAATGGACCATGGTCCTAAAATCTGAAAAATAAATGAAATTTTGTAAATAGCCATTAGTATATAAAATTCAAAGTTTTCTATTACTATTAAAACAAAAACATAATTTTTTCAAGAAAATAAAAAAAGATATAAATTAATTAAGTGAAGCCAGCTCTTAGCATGTTCATTAAAATTTTCACAGAAAAACAGTGGAACTGTGAAGCATTATTTTCTGCTTGTGATTGGTTTAATCAAGAGTGTCAACAATAACCCAGATTATAAAACATGGAAGGGGGAGTAATGAAAAAATATATAAAAAGCTAAATTTTTATTGGCTATTTTTTTATAAATCAAAAACTTTGAAGGTGGCCCATTACTGGAAGGCGGTCCATTACTGGCACATCTGCCCTATATTCTGGTTGTATGGTTAGCGCTCTTTAACACAAATGACAAATAAAAACAACACTAAACATGGACAAGATAAGGAAACAATTAGTAAACAGTTATTTGTATTTTAATATAATCTGCTTTATTTACGCAGCTCTTCTGAAATATTATTAAATACAAAATTTTAAGTGTTATAAATGACCAAATCTGTAAAAAAAAAAAAAAAAAAAAAAAAAATGTATATCTGTTGAGCTATTTATAATTTATTTAGAGAATTTAAAAGTTTTAAAAAAGAGATACATTTCTATTAGCACCAGTTAAGTAATAAGTTGTTACCAGTAATCAGAAATAAAAGGATCTTCGAGGTTACCCCCCCCCCCCCCCCCCCCCGAGCATTTAAAAACTGATTAAATATATACAAAACTCCTTGTGATAAAATTAAAATATGATGTGTAAAAACGATGGTGAAGAAAAACATAAGAAGCATAAAATGTTTACCATTCATCTGTTTCAAGACCTCATAATAGGAAGCTCTATTTCAACATAAAATTAAAGACAAAATGAGAAGCAATAGTAGCAAAATAATACATTTATGTTACTGCTACTGTTCTTTCTTATATTTTTCTTTGAAAATTGAAGAAGATTCTCTTTTATGAACCTTTTAACACCTAAATGCTAAATTTGTAATGGTTGTGTGTACTTTTCATTACGTCAGTCTTATATTTACTAAACACTGTTTTATGGGCATGTAACACAACAAAATTGTTCATCTAATGAATAACAATCACAAACCCTCCCAGATGAAGATTTTGGCTGAACTACTGAGTCAGATACTTAAAACACTTATTGAATAATTTAATTGAATTTAAGGTGATTTCTCTCTATTGTGATAAATAGTTCACATTTTCTTCTTTTTATATTATATATTTTTAGAGGGGATTAAAAAGAAATTTTATCTTTAAAATTATTAATCATAAAAGTCAGCACAGACAAAAATGCCTGTTACGAATACATTTTTTTTCGCTTGTCTGTAAAAGATTTAACTGTAACTAATGTGTTTAAATGGATTAACATAAATTGATGTCTTAAATAATCTAAATTGATGTTTTAACTGTAATGTAACTGTTAGAGCATATTTTAATTCAGTTGGAAAAATTAGGCTCCAAAATTAGAGAATATCCATGGTCAAAGTTATAATAATGGGGCAAATATAAAGAGGATCGAATTGAGATGTGCAAAGCACATTTTAAAATGAAAATTATAAAAGATATTTTCCTTTGCCCTGTTGATGCTATTCATTGAATTTAGTTATAAATAATGCTACAGAACAATTCGTTTTTTTTTTTTTTTTTTTTTTTTTTTTTTAAATGTCTGTTTTTACACTGGATACTCAGAGTTACACCAGCATATAACTTCTTTAATTTTAAAACATATTAATATGATTTGATTAGGAAGTGGAGTTAACACTCTCTAAAGCTTCTCGTGTATGATTTACCCACTATACATGACCATTAGGCCTTAACCAAAATTTCTTAGACAAGTTAAGAGAAATTCGGGGAGTATAATAAATCACTAGATAAGAAAACAACAAAATTTGTTTACGTGTAAGTACTATGACATAAAACTTTTATAAAACCTAATCTAGTGTTATAAATTTTAGGAAACATGAACACCAGATTATATTACAATTTTAGACTGTCAATATCATTTTACAAAATTCCGCATTAAAGGCTTACAACATATCTCGATTTTCAAAAAACAAGTTATGAACAATGTGAAAATAAATTTGAGCTTTGTAAGAATTAAGACAAAGTGGCATTGTTTGCTAATGAAGAAATAGATATTGACATCAATGACCTATTAAAAACAAAAACTGATTTTTTTTAAATTATCTATATACATATAAAAGAGTTTTTCCTCATATGTTTCATGAGTTCTGACTCATCATTCGTAAATGTGCATACAAATTCGACGATTTTGAAAAAGTTTTTTCACACACCACACGCTTGTGGTGCGTAATCTCATCCATCGTTGACGAAAGCAAACACACAAAAAACAGAATACAGAATTATAAAAATTTCTCAAAATAATTTAAAACATGTGCTGCACGATGCACGAATATTGAAGCAATATAAATATTACATACAAACACCCGGACCCGGCTGTGTTGCTAGCTTGCTATTCTGTAAAGTTTTTCCCCCTTTCTTCCTAATTTTCCCTAGGCTTGTAGCTACTCCACGCATGCGTAGAACATACTTAATCCGAAGAGAAATTTTTCTAAGTCGTACCATTAGAAGTCGTTCTCTCCCCAGACGCTTGTCCCTGCGACCTTTTATGTGCGGCCCGAGACACATAATCATTAATCACTATTTATAAAATTAATTAAGATGTGTATAAAAAGTTTTTAATATTTTCACTGCTTATTTATATATTTTCATGGGAAGACAATTTCTTGTTATTTATAATTACTAATTTAAAATTACCTTAAATTATCTTAAATGTCGTTTCCTTAGTCAAAGTTCTTTTTACACATAGTTTTATTTGTGCTACAGTAGTGTATACATTTCTTAATCCTGAACACTAAGCAAACATTATTCCTAATTAATTTAATTTGCACTATGTATTTCTACATTAAAAAAAAAGTTTTTGCATTAAGAAAAAAAAAAATCCTTTGATTTTTTTTTTTTTTTTTTTTTTAAAATTTGGAATTGCTGCATTGTTATATTGTTACATTTTATACTTATCATATAGCTAATAAGGCTTATTGGGGTTAATTAAATGTTTATCGAAGAAAAAATTGACAGCAAAAAGTTTTAAACCATTATTTCAAAACAACAATGTTCGCGGCATTTGCTATAAATATCTATATTTTTTTACATTATTATACAAGTGTGTTGCGGCCCGCCTAACGTCACAAATATATGTTTGTGGCCCGCGAGAAAAAAAGGTTGAGTACGGCTGACTTAGAGTAAAATCTTCCAAACTTCTCTGTGCTAGATACTGGAGATTTATCCCTAAAGAGGGATATTTTCCTCAATAAGATATCATTATTTTAACTTTTGGTTGGTGCTGCCATATATTAGAGAAAATTAAGTTAGCGAATTTCTAATTTTCTTAGCGAAATTTAAAACTATCATCTTGAATATTGTGGCAGATAAAGATGAAAGTAATTATCAAAGGCATTTAAATTATTTATAGACTAAATATTTTTCTTGATTTAAGTAATTTTTGAATTTATGTAGTAATTATAATTCTGGCATTTTCAAACCATTTTCACACTTTCATGCCAACATAAGATAAACATCCTAATTTATTATTTTATATTTATCATGAAAATCATAATTTAAATTACAGTAATTAGCATAAGTAGTTTGACTAAAACAGGGTTTGTACACATTTTTAAAAATAAAATTCAAGGACTTTCAAGTCCACCCCAACTAAAAAAAAAATTAAAGACAAACAAATTGAAAAAACTAATGAATTATAATACACAATTTTTAATATTTCTGTAAATACAACTTTTAAACATTCAAATAGCGGGGGGGGGGGGGGGGAATTTCGATTTTATATTTATCGTAATTTAAATTACAGTAATTAGCATCAATAGTTTGACTAAAACAGGCACAAAGCACATTTTAAATCTGATTTATTGGTAGCAGAATGTTCAAAGCCATGTTTTTCTCTTGCTTGTTTTAATAGGTTACTATTTGTGGAATAATTTTTTCCACATTCTAAACAGGTAAAGTTCACATTCATTTTATATTCATTTTATCAAAAGATGAACCACTGAGCAGTAATACCAAACTTAACATATGTAACTAACAAATGCAGCAAAGGATCTACATTATAACTAATTATAAAATATTTTATCCGTAAAGCAATCTTAAACCGAAACACACGGCAGTAAATAAAAGCCGGTTATCACAAAGATAAATAATAACTTTTCAATAAGCCGCTATTATCTGATCATAAACCCACAATTTCCCTAAGCATTTGAGGAAAGAGGGGAAAATATCCATCTTTAGGGATATATCCCGAGTTTCAAGAAAGGAAAATTTTACGGATTTTACTCTAAGTCCTACCATTAGGAATCGTCCTGTCGCTAGCCGCTAGTCTTATTCCGTACTTCTAGTCCAGGGGAAATGTACAAAAAAATGGCGTTACCTTGCAAAAGATCGGGTAGAAGATTTTTTTTTCTGTTTTGTATATAGTGAGGCCAGCATGTAAAAACCGAATTATTCAACAGAATTTCCTTCGGGAGAATTTTCTGTGGCCAAAAAACAACAAAATTTTGGGACTATTTTTGTTGTTTTTTAAATATCTCGAAACCCGTTGTCGTAGCGTATTATTTATTAATTACAATGTTAAAGAGGACAAAATTTTCTACAACTTACATATTTAAAACTTTTTTATTCACTCAATAGCAAACGCAGTACAACATTTCAAAAATAAGACAATTTTTCCAATTTCCTTAAAAACCGTGAAAAACGTAGTTTTGTCCCGATGATTCAAATGTTCCCCGCGAATTTAGTCATGGATGTCAACTTCTACGTATTAATAGCAGTAAATTACCTTTTATTTGCGCACCCTCTTTTTTAAGTGCAGTGCAGCCTTTCAAAAATGAGGCTATTTTTCCAACTTGCGTACCTGCTCGTTATATAGAGAATGGGTATGGGCAGGAGGGGCTGGGCGGCAAATAACTGCCAGGGAAAAGAAAAAGTACCTCTAGAGCAGGGGTTGGTACAAACTATGGTACGCGTACTAGTACTGGTACGCGAAGTTTTGGCTACTGGTACGCAGAAGTTCGATACTGAAACATGGAAAAACATACAGAATGCAGCATATTATTATGGAATCAAAAACGGCTTGTCTTTATTGCTTGGAAATTTTCAAAAAATTTTCGAATGCGATTTTAGATTTGTAAAAGCTTTTTAATTATTTTTTTTTTTTGTTACAAGAAATGTTTGTTATAGCAGACTTGCTGAAATTCGCACACACTGCTTATGATACAATCAGTTTTCCAGAATTAAAAACACAATTATTAGATTTATATGGATAAAAATTGAATTTTTTAATAAAGACCTAATTATAAAATTAATGAATGAAGTGTTTTTAATTAGAAGACCTTTTTTTAAACATGCTTTATAAATTGAATTATTTGAAGTTAAAGTTTGGATTGTTGGAAGTACTAGGAGCTTGCTTGAGTAGGATTAGTTAAAATAAAATTCCAAGTATATTTTATAACCCATTGTTCTCTTTGTACCGGAAGAGTTTCCAGGAGGTGTTGAAATAAAAGTTTTATTTTAAACATAATTCACAAATTAATTCATTCTGTTGATTAAAATATTTTTCTTCTCTTGTACAAAATGTGTATAATTTCTTTCTGCTTCATGGAAATTAGTTTTTAACAGAGTAAGGTGATTTAAAATGGTGATCTGAAATCAAACAAAAACTGTGGTCATATGCAGAGCGGATTTGGGGTAAAGCATTGTACATATGTTTTGAAGTGGTATACACACAAATATGTATGAAGAAACTTGCCAGTGTTGCTTGCAAGAATACTGCGTGACATTTTTTGTCGCATTTAATGGTATGCAGATTATTAATACAGATGTGTCAAGCCTATGTTAAATGCGCTAACTAAGCTTTGGATAAGAAATTCGTTTCTCATTTGATACATCCTGCCACTGTATCTCACGAGAAAGGAAAGAAGTGAACTTATTCAGCTTTCCTGTGATGGATTAGAGGTGTCCGCATTCAAAAGGATGAATGTAACAAATTTTTCGTTGGCGAGAATATGAGAGTAACCGTCTGATATCGTCAAAGTCTGCTTGTGTTTAGTACAGGGTTGTAGTGGGTAGCTGCCCGGGTACCCACCCTGCTACCCGCCCGGGCTGGGTTTTTTAAAACCCTGGTTTAGCACAACATGAATGCGTCCCCCCCCCCCCTTCGTTATATCAGAAACAAATACAGGAATAAACTAAACACCGAATCTGACATGACTAAAACTACCTAATAATGTGCCAGACATGAGGAAGCTAATGCTTGATGAAACAAGTCCACCCTTTTCATTAGCGATAGAAGCAAATTAGTGCAATCAGCCTACTGTAACTGTATATGAATCAGTGTGTGCCAATATGTCATTAAGTATTGTGGCCTTTTAGGTAGATTTCGTAAGAAATACTACCTATTACATTCTCCTCTAAGTTTGAATTTTTGCGGATTTACACCGATTATGACTCCCAGAACGCAAAACCACCCCCCAGTTCAAGACTTTATCTATCTATCTATCTATCTATCTATCTATCTATCTACCTATCTATCTATGTCACTTTTTATGGCATGATAACTCGAATAATTCTTCACAAATCTCTTCCAAACTGATACATAAAATCAAGGGGCATAAAATCTCGGTCAAGTTCGTTAACCCCTTGGGGACGAGCGACACGTATACGTGACGCATAAGATGCTCAGAATCCTTCATTATTCCCACCAATTAATTTTTATTGTAAATTTTGCCTTATTTAATGACAGCATTTCTGCGATTCAATTAGGCGCAAATTTCTGTTTCGAAAAACCGGTGGTAAAAGATTAAAAATTCTGTAAAGGACGCTCGTCGCGAAGGGGTTAATGGGCAAAATCGAACCAAGGGGGGGGGGGGAATTGTTGTGCTTTTTGTGAAAACAGAAAATACAGTCTTCGAAATCTACCTGTGCCTGTAGGCCGAGCCGTCAGGGATTTTTCTTATACCAAAACACTGTATTTTGATATTGTATGCATTATTAAAATTTACTACTACTTTTGGTGATACTACTTTTTTCTTGAAGGTAATTATAAAGCAGTCAATCTTAGTACCAATTTAGTAATGTAATCATACATTTTTAAATACAATAAAACCTGCTATGACGGAAACAAGAGACCAAAGATATATTTCGTTTTAGGCAGGTTCCTTTTTAGAGGTTTTTTTATATTAGCTTTACATTTGTTACCTAGTGGTACGCGGAAATATGAACTTCGATTTAGTGGTACGTCGATCTAAAAGTTTGGGAACCACTGTTCTAGAGGAACATGATCCAGATATATTTTCTATTCAGGATAAGGATATCCCTTTGAAACTGAATGCTAATAATCCTACAATAGTCCCATCAAAGGAGACAAAAATATTGTTCAATATCCTGTAGAAATTATTATTATTAAAATACATTTTTTCATTTAGCTTATGCAGTCATATTGCGTACCTTACTTTATAGTGCAGGAAAAGTGGACTTGAATGAGATAGGGGATGAATGTAACAAAATGTTTATATGGCCTACAATCATAAATAACTTGGTATTTCATTTGATAAATGGTAACACCGAGATCATTTAACAGATATAGTTTCAAAATAGTACATATTACAAAAGATTAGAATATTCCACAAAGTGTATTTTTCAACAACCAAAAGTAAGTTTCTCTGTTTGAGCTTTAAAACATTTAATAGATAACATCTTAAAATTTTATGTATTTTTGCACGCTAAAACGTTATAATCTCTTCATATATTTGCATAATATAAGTGGGAAAATATTAACAGTATTTACTAAAACTAATATTTTGAACATTTTTTATGAAAATAGTGATCTCAAATATTTTATTCATGGAATTTTTAAATTTTACAAGAGATATAAATACATAATATTAGTTAATGAAATAATCTGTTGTCATTTTTATTGTAGATATTTTATAAGGTAAAAATATTTGTTGCATAAGATATATTTATTTTTTGAGTCCCCCCTTTTATATGGAAATACAATCCAATGCTTGCCATACTTAAAAGAGTAAAACATTAAAACACATGTCATCAATAATTGGTAAATAAAATATACCATTGTACTATAGAATAAATTGTTTTTGGAATAAAATGAATAATATGTATGCAATATAAAAATAATTATTAAAATTAAACAAGATTTTTAGGTGCGCTCGTAATTATATAAATACGTAGCACCTATGGTCGTCGTCTGGTCCGTCCTTCTGTCTGTCTGCCCGTCTGTCTGTCTGTCTGTCTGTCCGTCCGTCCGCATATAACAACGCAAAAACTACCCAACCGATTTTTTTGAAATTTCAGATATATTATCTTTGCAGAATTTTGTCGAGACATTTCAAATTTTATCAAAATTGAATCAAAACTTTAGAAAATATTAATAAAAATATTTATCAAGAAATTTGAAATTAAAAAAAAAAATGCCTTTTTGTTATAGGAGGTTCCGAGGTTTAATCGTCAAGCGACCGAGAAACTTATTTTATTACAGAAATTAATCTGCAGACGATATAATTCATTTCACAGAATTAAAAATCATCAAGATCTGAATATTTATATAACTAGCTACAGTACGAACGCACCTCGTTTGTTACGTTTGACGTACAATTTCCAACTTGTTTAAATTGAAATTGTCGTGCCAATAAGTTACTAAATACTGAAGTATTATTTTAAACAAAACTTTTAAATTAACAATAGTATATACTTAGTCGCTGTCTAAATACGAAAATTGTCTTATTCATCCACACTTTCCCCTACTTGTTAAATTATACAGATTTATTGAATATAAAATATGTCTGTTGTGATAAAAATGAAGAAGAGCGTGTGTAAATAATAGATAATTTACAGCTGTCAATATGTAGAAATTGACATTCATCATTATATCCGTGAGGAACATCTGAATCATCGGGACAAAACTACGTTTTTCACGGTTTTTAAGAAAATTGAAAAAACTGTCTTATTTTTGAAATGCTGTACTGCGCTTGCTATTGAGTGTATAAAAAAGTTGTAAATATGAAAGTTGTAAAAAAATTTTTCTTCTTTAAGATTGTAAATAACAAATAACACGCTACAACAACGAGTTTCAAGATATTTAAAAAACAACAAAAAAATGTCTCAAATTTTTTTGTCGTTTTTTGGCCACAGAAAATTCTGCCGAAGGAAGTTTTGTTATATAATTCGGTTTTTACATGCTGGCTTCATTATATACAAGTCGGGAAAAAAATATTTTCTATTCGACCTTTTGCAAAGTAACATGTACATTTTCCCTGGACTATTCCTTAATATTCTTTGGTTTACCCACACACTTGCAATGTAATATGCAACTACAACGTACGTAACTGCTCACACGATCACAGTTGCCAGTACCACAGAGGAATATAGATAGAGGGGAAATTTGAATAGTATCAGATTTTTTGTTTGTTTGTTTTATTGAGAACACACATCTGACTTGTGTTCTTGACATCAAGTGCCCGCTTATAAGTCATCGTCAATATACAAGGACGAGATAGCCACAAGGAAATTTATACCACCACAGAGAATTACAACCAGTAGCTCCACAAAGTGTGTGCAATGGAGCTGACGGGAGTCGAACACGCTGACCTCACTTCCAAGCTCTCAAGTAATTAGCGGAATGGTGTCGAAAATGCAAGTCATACATTTGAAAAAAAAGAGGGCGCTGCAAGATGTTCAGTTGGTTTCCCTTATTCCATATTTTGCATACACGTGATCGAATGATAGTTTATTACAGTATCTTTGTCTTTTAATTATGCGATTATATACATAATATATCTACTATATATATAAAACACAAACGGAAATTTCGTTCCGTTCCTTTATAACTCGAGTTCTGCCGAATGGATTTTGATGGAACTTACACTGTTCGAGAGATAATTTTTCAGGGAAGGTTTTAGTATATAACACAACGTTCTATGTATATTAGTTATAGAATTATGATAGAAAGTTCTGTTATTTTGGCCAAAAAGGTTACCATTGCTAATTTTTTGGCGATCATTACTGTTGCAGAAAGAAATGAAAAGGCTATACATGTCGAAAGATAAAAGAAAAACTGTTACTAATTTTATTAAAAAAAATGGAAAAAAGAAGAAAGAAAAAAGAAAGAGAAGGAAAAAAAAGAGTTTTGATGAGAGAATATTATAAAACGAAAATATTTAATTTAAACATGCTTGGAAATGTTCGTAATGCTTAAAAAATTATTCAAGGGGCAAGATTTCTATATTGAAACAATATTTGGCAATGTATCTTTTGTTTTTGGCGATTTTGATTTTACTTTTGACCTCAAACAATTTGATTTTAAACCAAATGGTGTCTTTTTTTTTGTTGCAGAAAGAATTGAAATGGTTATACATCTGGAAAAATAAAAGAAAAAACTGTTACTAATTTTATTTAAAAAAAAAGAAAGAAAACAAAAAAAGAAAAGCAGTTTTGATGAAAGATTTTAAGCCAAAAGGTGTTTTTTTGTTTTTTTTTCTTATGTGTACGACTGCATTTTTGTAGTATTTTTTTTTGGAACTTTTCGGTTAGCCGGGCGCAAGTGATATATATATATATATATATATATACATGTATATATATACACATATATCTACACAAATACATGTATATACATACATATATCTCCACAAATACATGTATTAACATATATATACACTTATATGTATGAATATATATATATATATATATATATATATATATATCACTAGCGACCGGCTAACCGAAAAGTACCTTTTTTTTATTCAAATGCAAACTATATTAATGGCAATATACTTCGATTTACTTCTACATATATGAAATTTCGTTCCGGCTGCTTATAACTCGAGTTCTGCTGAATGGATTTTCGTAAAACTTAAACTTTCAGGGAAGGTTTTATTGTATAACATATCGTTCTACGTAGCTTAGTTATGGAATTATTCTGGGAAGTTCTATAATCAGATCAATCCGATTATGAAATATTAGCCTTTTTAAGAGATTTTGCCGAATGTATTTCGATGGAACCTACACTGTTAGATAATTTTCTAGGGAAAGTTTTATTATATAACATATCATTCTACGTTGCTTAGTTCTAGAATTATAGGGGGAAATTCGAAAATCGGGTGACCATTTTTTTAATCAAATATTAGCCTTTTCAATATTTGATTCCGATTATGAAAGATTAGCCTTCCAAAAAAGTTCTACTGGACGGATTTTGATGAGAATTGTATTGTTAGTTAGATGCTATTTCAGGAATGGTTTTAATGTACTACATATTGTTCTACGTTGCTTAGTCAAACAGTTATGTGTGAAGGTTATATAGTCAGGTTAATCCGATTCCGAAGGATTAGCCTTTTTAAAAGTTTTTACTGGGCGTATTTTTTGCGACTTGCATTGTTAAGTAGATAATTTATAAGGATGTTTTTAGTATATTTTATATCGTTCTATTAGTTTTAGAATTATGTGGAAAAGTTCTATAATCAGATGAACCCGATTATCAAATATTAGCCTTTATAAAAAACTTCTACTGAATGGATTTTGTTAGTTAATTTGTTTGCATTGTTAGTTCGACAATTTTTAGTGATGGTTTTAGTATATTGCATACAGTTTTATCATTCTTTAGCAAACCTTAACTATAAATGACCAAATAAAAGAGTTAGTCCTTAACAGCTAAAAATTTGACTGCAAATTTGAAAATATAATAGCGCAATCACGTCATTTTTCAGTAATGTGGAAGGATATTCCAGGTAAATATACAGATTGCTTTCAAATACAAGGTCAAATTAAACGATATATTTCGTTTGATTCAAGGTTCATTTGTAGAAACCGACCAGCGCAGCGGGCGTAGCTTGCTAGTATATATATATATATATATATTTATTTATATAATTATAATATCTTTGAATTTCAAAAAACATATAAAGTCCTTGTAACATTCTAATTAAATCTCCTAAGAGATAATTAGTAATATATATATATATATAACTTGGGATCTCTTGGTTAAAGCTGCCATGCTCTACCAACTGAGCTATCCCGGTCGAATCTGGAGGGCATAATTCATCCAGTTAATCTTATTGATCATAGCATCTGGTCTGATATTTTAATCAGCTTAACAGAATCGATCGCAGGTAATGGAACTCTAATTGGAAAACTACAATTCGTATGATTTCTTTACCAATTTGAATATTGAATAACTGTGTTAAAATTAATCTAGTATAAGAATATTTATCAATACTTTCCTTTTTAGGATATTGTATCTTGTATCAATACTTAGAAGACAGTTTCTTTCTTCTTTTTAATGTAGTCTCGTATTTACTGGGATTTTCGGAAAGTTCTTTCCGTTTGGGAAAGTTGGTTGGTACCGGAATTCTATCATTTAATTATTAGACATTAATTCCGATATCTAACGTCTAGTTATTGACGGGCAGAATTTTAACGGTACGAAATTGGTTTTCATAAACGGAAGGAACTTTCCGAAAAACCCAAAACATTCATAAATTTCATTTCATTATGATTTCATTAAGTTTAAGTTATCGGTAATATAGTTTAAAATAAAAATACCGAGTTTAAATAAAAGTTTATAGAAAAATCCCGACGACAGTAAAAATAAATCCAAAAGAAAAAATAAACTTATTTTATTCAAAGGTTTTAAGTAAATAAATGTTGATGTTAACCAATTTAAATCCGGTTTTAAATCAAGCTCGTTTAACTTGTACATGAATGATATTTGTAAACCGTTTTCTTATTTTTTATTTGTAAAATTATGAAGAAAGGATGATATGCAACACTCCGTTTTAAAGGTGAAAGTAAATAATAATGACATCATATGAGTCTACTTGCTGTGCTAACGAATTTCTCGGATTTGTGATAAGATGCGCTGTGAGGGGCTGAAGGGGGTGTAGATGGGGTGTGAGGGGGTTTAGACGCTTATTCCTGCAAAGCGTAGAAGTCGTTAAGATGGTTCTCAAATGACCTGCTCAATAACGAGAAACTTTCTGATACATTTTCTGACTCATTTTTAAACGCAGAGACAAAAAAATTGTCAGGTCTGACTGTTGAAGCGATTTGGAAACGAAATGAGTTTTCCATTTTTTGATTAAAAATATACTTATTGACTTATAAGCGATTCGAGTTACGTGACGACCAATTTTTCTCCCTTCTTTCGCTGTCACGTCCGGAAATTCGGTCAAAACGCTGCTTTGACACTATTTTCTGAAACATCTGTTGCGTTTACCAAAAAAATAGAAAACGTGTTTCGATTACAGCATCGTTAAACATTTATCGGCTACAATTTTGTAGCACTTTTTAAAGCATTACTGGGATAGCCACTTTCCACACTGGTGCTGTAATGTGAGTAATCCGAGGCGTTCAGAGGCCGATATCACGTGACTTTTTGCGGGTTACTCGTACTGTTTAGAGCCGGAAATGACCAAAACTTCTGGTTATCCACATTACCTACAGAATTTTGTTGGGTAAAGTGATCAGGTGGTTGGGAAACCTGGTTAATTTGTTCGCTTTATAGCTAACTGCCACTGTTAACTCTCATTCTTTATGACTCCTACTGTACACTTGAGTTCTGACCATTTGATTGGCCTACATTTAACAGGTGTATGATATAATTAGGCATAGTCGCCAGGACGATTCCGGTAGTGGTCGGTATGATAAAAATGCAGTGGTTGATTGGTTGACGGAAGTGTTTGTAAACATGCCCACAACTTTACCCAAAAGCGTCCACAGTCGTTTTAACACAACTTTACTCTGAGAAACTCATAAGACATATTTCCCCAATTGTACTAGTAACCCGCGTTTCGGTCTCTGAACACGCTCAATGTCAAGCACACAAGTCAGATGTATCTCAATAAAACGAATGTATGTTCTCAATAAAACGAAAATAAATATACAGAGGGCACTGGTTTGTTGGCTTGTCTCACTCGTCTAATCAAACACGTCTGGCTGATTATCGCCCACTTCTGGATCCATATTTGGTGGGTTGCCACACTTTGCACAAAATCCTTCCTTTCTGAAACAGCCTCGACAGGAACGGAAGGGCGTCCAGACCCAGATCGATCGCATGTGCAATCATTTTATTCAAATTTGCGTATCAAGTCCCGTACAGCTTTTACAGAACACGGGCCTCGGCGTAGTCCATGGTTCCAGCAGTAGGCATGCAATGCCTCTGTGGGATTTTGTTCGTTCAGGTAATAAATCTTAACAGTTTCCCCCACGTTCTGTCCCTTTAAGTGGCATGTTGTTCAGAATGCCAGAAAGCAAGTTACGCGGCACGACCTTCATAGTGCCTTTTCTTTCACTTAGTGCGACAGCATCAGTCATGACGGTGTCTTACGCCGAACCAGGGAATCTGAGTACCTTGGTCTCTTCTTCTCGGGGAAATGTGACGTCATTAGAACAGAAAGTTGTGCTCTGGTGAGCGCCACAGTTGTTCTATCTTCTTTTCCTAGCCTGTATAGCGCCGGCGATTTTTCGTGCTACAGGTACCGTTCTAAAGCATTTTATGGTTTTTCGCTATGTAGATCACATTCCAATAAAAAAAAATAGGTGTTGTTATTTGAAATTTTCGAAATTTTGTCACTGTAACCGTAACTGTTAGGGTTTAACTGTATTTTTTCATATGATTCTTGAGCGCATACCTCAAAATACTTTTAACCAAAATTGCATTCATTTTCTGTGAACGGCATGATACCTAGGGGCTCATATATCGGGGTAGTTTTTTTTTATAATCACTATGTATACCAGTTTAATTGAATTTATTTTTAATATTGTTTCGTTACGGCTTTTAAAATACAAGACCATTTTATATATTTAGAGAGTAGTTGCTTTCAGGTCTGTAGCTGCTACAACTGTTGACTTGAATGATCCTTTATTTACATAATCTCAGACCACATATAAGACTTCACATAATTTCTTACTATTTAGATATATTTTCTTATTCTTTTTCTTCGGAAGGTGACAACCTTGTTGCAGATAGTCCAAAAGATGACACAAATGCACCAGGCACTTCATACTATATGTGTGCAGCGTAGAAACCGGGAGTTGAACCATGACTAACGAGATACACGGGCAGTTCATCACTTTTGAAACGTCACACGGAGTGGATAATCGTTACGCGGCGATTGGCACAAAATGATGTGCTTTGTACCAATCGCCGCGTAAAAATGATAAACTTCGTGTGACATTTTAAACGTCATGAATCGGCCGTCTATTTCGTTGGTCACGGTTGAACTTGGTACTACCACCGTGACAGATGAACGTCTATACGCTCTCAGACACAGGGAGCCCAAAATACACAGTATTTCCAAACCGTATTGCGCCTCATTTTCTCTTTTTTTTTATATTTGTCGTTCAAGATTTCCAGTGAAATGCTATGGAAAATCTTCAATTATAAACTTTTAATTTTCTTTAAAATACTGTTTTGTTTTATGATTGCCATTTCCAGTCCATATTTGATAGGTTTTTGACTATAGTCTATTGTTACCTTGAATTAGTTGAATGTTAACTATCTTTTTTTTATCTTTGTTCACTAGCAAGTGTTCGTGCTGGTTCTTTATTTTACACGAATGGGGATGTCATATACGTTTTCGGTAAATTTCTCACTTTAGCTTAATTTCGTCAGTTTAAACAAAGCAGTTGATTGTTTGTTTTTTGCGGTGTGTCGCAATGATCAGAGACAACTGAAGCTAATGATACAATTTATAATAATTCAACAGAATTCGGATATCATTGTTGTTTTTTGTTTCTCGGGATATCATGACAGCATATGACAGAGTATGATATGATGCATTCGCATATAAATTGCTTATAGTTGGTCTTGTTTGATGAACACGTGACTAAGTAGGTTTTGCTTTTTTTTCTCCGAGATAGAACATTTTATATCAAGTAGATGAGGATTCCTCGGACATCATGAATTTTGAAATGTATGCCTTTCAAAGTTCAATGACGTCATCCATCGCTTTTGGACTTATATAAAGCTGTTTTGGGCTAATGATCATGATGTAGATGACATAGAGTATTAGATAATGTTATGTTTACTATTCGCGAAAGACTTTCAAAACCGTGTTTAAGGAGATGAAATGGGGCATTCATAACATTACTCACTGGAAAGCACCCCACAGTTCAGAGAATAAATAGAGATGAAATGTATTGGTTTTGACATGAAGCTAAATATGCAACCCTACAGTGGCACAAACAACTAGCGGCTTGTTTTGAAAACCTTTTCCGGTCCAATGAATTCAGCCTTTGTTAAACGTGCAACCTCTTCCCGTCCAATGAACTCAGCCCTTGTTCAACATGCTTGGCTTGTTTGGGCCGAATGATTTGAGCGATAACTGGCTTCATATTACAAGCCGTTTTGACGATATAGGGTATCTCTATCTATTATCTGAACTCTGTGGGGAAGAACATTAGAATTTTAATTTCAATCCTGAGAAGTAAGCAGAGGTTAATATTTTCCACAACTAAATAAACTGTACTTCATTCCACTTGAATGGACACTATTACATGGGTTTAAGACTTAGGCTGTCATCGGCTCTCCTTATCGCCTCCAGACAGAATACATATGGCTGTGGACACTAATTTAAGGAAAACCTTTCATTTAATTTATGAAAAACAATGCCGATTTAATTTTTAATTAATTGTAATTTTTAATCAAAATACATGTCTTAACGAAATGTGAGTGTACTATGCCAGAAGCCGCTTCAAAATCCTTTCATATGGTATTTCATTTATCGTTCTGCGTTTTTTATTTGCTTAGAAAAAATGATGTTGAGAGCAAAAATAATATGTAGGATCAATTTCCATTGTAACTGTTAGCTTATTTTCAAAGAAGACTAGGAGGGGATTTTGATAAGTATTGGTCATATTGCTATAGGAGGAATGCATTCAGGGAGCAGAGTCCGATTACAACTCCATATGGGGTCCGGGACACACATGCAATTTGAGGGGCCCCATTCTCAAAATATTACCGAGTTACAAAATAAATACATTATAACGATAACATACTATCATATGGTGCAATTTAAATTTTATATCACCGTTTTATGTTAAAAATTGCGTTATTTCGTTTTTGTGATGCTAGAGAAAGTCCTAATGTCTTAAGGTTTTCGCATAAACATGTTTCGCGAAATATTCAGTTTTTAGGTTTTTGGCAGATTTTTTTAAACTCATTTGCAAACACTGAGATAGTTCAGTGATGTCAAACAGGTGAAACACATTTTTAATGTCAAATGTAAACAGGAAATTTCTTTAATGTGTTTCTTTCAGAGAATACACGTAAAGAATTTTAGCCCCCCCCCCCCTATATCTGGAGAACGTGCTTCAAGTGCACTTGTGATAACCAGGCCCTGTCAGGGAGAACTTTTTGAAGTAAAAGTGACCCGAATTATTGTTCATGTACAAGAAAATCCCAAAAACCTTGCACAGTCACCATGCTCAGACCACTTTGGTATAAAATCCATCGAAATTCGGCCCAAGCTCCTCATTTTGTGACCAGCATGCTAACCACTGGGTTGAGTAGGCCCCGATAAAAGAATAGGAAAAGAAACTAGTCGTTGGGGGCCACCGTAATACTTACCCATCATGGATATGCATAATATAAAATATGAAAATAAAACATGTGTGAACTATTTATAAAATGCATTGCAATTCGAATAAAATCGTGGCTTGAAAACGTCCTAAACTTTAAATGCTCTATTACTGAATTGCTTAAAAGAAACACCCTTCATAACTTCAAAAACAATAATCCTAGTAACTAGCGGTTTATTGTATCTGATTAAGCGTCTCATTTCCAATTAAAATATATCTTTGAATTGAAATTTGGATGAAATACAGGGTCATGAAAAATCGAAGAGTGTGGAAAATAGGATTACAAATATCTCGGCAACTCATTATCCGATCGACTTCATTCCTTATGCAAAATTTATGTTTTTTTATTGTCTTTTATATTCACTCCTTAAAATAAACAATTTCGAAAATTTTTATATACCTTTTATCAAAACGAATATTTCGAGAGTCCGAAAAAAATAGTTCGGGATAATCGAGGTTACTGAAATTCAATAAGCTTCTTCCTATTATTACATACTAAGTACATACCAAATTTTAAGTCTCTGTCTCAATTTTTTCGGGAGATAGAGCGTTTACAGACAGACACACAGACAGACGGACGGAATTTTTTTTTTTTTTGTCTAAAAATATGTTTTTTGGAATCTTCAGTGTCTGAAACGTGTAAATCCGTCAAAATATTTTTTTCGATTTTCAAAACGATTACATGATTTACCATATACTACGTATGGTGGGTAAGTAAAAAATAATAGAGTTTTGGTCATGATTTAGAGTAAATTCGCTATTGTGTAAATACATATACAAATAGTGTTTCATAGAGGACTCCCTAACTTTAAAATTTAATAATTCATTAACTATAATAAATATAAAGATGAAATAAGTGACAGGTTTATCAAGTTGCTCATAAGTTTTGCATGTAGTAATTAAAAAAATAATTCGAATTCTCGTCAACAGATGGCGCTCTGATTTCTCAAAATGTAAGAATACTCAAACTCACGTATAAAACTACATCAAAAGTATTTCAGTGTTTAATTCGTATTCTATTTAACTATTGAAACGTTAAAAAAAAAAGTTTGAATTTTGAAATTGTGCAGTTAATTTGAACAATTTTTGCAGTTTGTGACAACGCAGCGCTATCTATTGACAAAAATTGAAATTTCTTTTTTAAATTACTCTGTAGAAAATTTATGAGCAATCTGAGCATGCCACTTATTCATAGTTGCCAACGATCCCGATTTTTTACTACCACTAATTCATAATAGAAATATTTGTTTTATTTAATCCCAGAAATCATCGATTATGTAAGTGAATATTTCTGTACGGAAAATGGGTTTCTCAAAAATTGGGAGACTTGACAACTACGCTTATTTCATATTTATATTTATTACAGTTGATAAATTACGAAATTTTAAACTTAAGAAGTCCTTTATGAAATACAGGAAGACGCTACTGTGTTGGGAAAAAAGTATAATCTGAGATATAAATTATTAACATTTTATTATCCATTTTTTTTTTTTTTTACAAAGCTCCATACCCTTTTACAAAACAATCATTTAAAAGGAAAATATCAGTAATTATTTTTAACGTCTTTCAAAAAGTAGACAGTATAACTTAAAACAGCAGAATAATAATCACAAAAGATATTACAACCCATTTTTAAAAACAACAATCATATTGCTCTATTATTTGGGGGAGAAACACAGTTGTGGGATATTTCAACTAGTATTCGCATGCTTACAAAACTGCCTCTTAAAAATTTACAATTAGTATGATAAATACAAATCTAAAAATAATTAAAAAATTTCTTAAGACACTTATTCTACGTCAAATACTTTTTATACTCTTTGAAATACTGTTTTCTCAATACTTACAGAACCATTTCTCACAACATTTGAATTTCGATATTAGTAAATTTCAAGAAGCAAACAGAGAAAGATTAAAAAAGTTGGACTGTGATGCATTCTTCATTGGGTATGGAATGAATTCAGCTTTTGTCTAGATCAACGGTTTCCAATCTTTTTTCTTTCACGTACCCCTTTCTTAGGCTTTTCATTAAGGGTTTACCCCCTTTTTTAAAACCACTCACTCACATAACGATACATGCTTTTTTTTTTCCAATTAATTATTAATCTTCTTAGCAGAGCTAAACAATAAATCGACTCATATTACATTGAAATTTCTAATCTTTTATTTTTTATCTTACATTTTAAAATTAATTTTACTTTTTATAATATTAGCTTAACATCAATATAATATTAAAAGAATTTTTAAATAACCTACGATGGAAGTTTATAACAATTTTACATCATGATATACAAATAATCAAACATGAATTTTTGGGAATCCTTGAGCATATTTCATGTAGCTGAGTTTTTTAAATGATTAGAGGTGGGCGAATCTAATGACAATGAATTATCAATGAATTACTAGATCTAGTGGACCTTTTACCTCATTTTAATGGTAACATATTGGAGTTACACGTGTGACTATCTTTGAAATTAAAAACTATAAACTTTGTTTATGTGTTTTCACTTGAAATATTTTTGTAATTTCCGCCATTACCGATATTATTTTCACGTACCCCCGTACTCCCAGGAGTACGCGTACGCAAGGTTGGGAACCGCTGGTCTAGATGTTTTTCGCGCAGATGATTGAAGGGGAGGGGGGGGTGATAGGGATATTGAACATCTTTAAAATTCACTGAGAGTACAATCCAATGCAATTTACATCATTCAAATATTATGTACAATTCAGAAAATGCAACCATAGGAAATTGAATACCTCATTTTGAATCACTTTGTATATTTACAGAAAGGAGATGGGTATATAAGCATTGATTTTCGGCCTCTTGATAGGGTCAAAATTGTTTCTGTTTTCTCAGATGTTTTGATCGTTTTAATATAATTTAGGATCGATATTTACTGCACTATTAAAAAAAAGTCGATTTTACAGAAAAAGAAAACTGTTAGCCAAAGTGTCCTTGAAAAGCCGTTTATGTTACAGACATAATTTGTATTTATTACGTAAATACTGATAAAACATATTAAAATAACATAGCGTTTGTAATAAATACAGATTATTTCCGTAAGATAAACAGTTTTTTACTGGCGTCTTGACTGACAGTTTTTTCTGTAAAATCAATAATGTTTTATTTATTTATTTATTTATTTTTTAAAACAGTATGCCTCTAATTAATTTTTGTTTGAAGATTGCTTACATGGGTTACATACAAGATTAGAAATACAGATTTATTTGGCAAATTTTAATGTATTTCAATTATATCATTTAATTTTTTTCGACATGAAGTGATTATAACACCACCGTGGTTTTTACATATATTTTATTTTATTATCGTCATATTAGAATTCGTAAAAACTACGATGTTGTTATGAGAACTTTATATATATATAAAAACATTCATATACTTGAAATAGTAAAAAATTGAAATACAATTAATATAATTGATATAATTTCATTAAATTTTTCTAAATAAACCTTTTCTGATCTAGTGTAATACATTTAAACAATATTCAAACAACAACAGCAATAAAAAAAATATCAGAGAGAGAAAGTAAATATAGACCCCGAACTATACTAAAATATTTAAAACATCTTAGGATTTTTTTTTCTTTACCGTGTTGGGTGTGAGGGGGCAAAAAGTAATTTTTATTTACCTATTTCTTTCGATTTTTAAGGAAGGTGGCATTCATGGATATGTAGTATTTTAATCAAATTAAGGTAAAATGCTAATAAAAAGTCTTAAGAACATGCATTTTGATTGTGTTTATGAAACTATTTACCACATGATTTTATCATACCGAAAATTATGTAGTGGGACGGACAGTTACAGGCAGATTTATATACAAAGCATGTTGTCACATTCATCTAAATATTAAAAAATATGTATAAATAAATTTAATAAACAAGCTAACTCGAACAGCAACCAATATACTTAAATTATTAACAAGAAAATTTAAGGATGAATTTCAGATACTGTTGATCTTTCAGCTATGTTTTATTCTACGTTAATTTTTGAAGGATAAATGAAATAAACTACACTAATAAGTTCCACAATAATTACTGCGCTTAAAAATTTCATTAACAGCTTTTTCAAAAAATCTTTAATAAAACTTGCTTTAGAGAATATAGGAAAGCATACACTTTAGAAAGTTAAATTGTTTTTAGAGAGTTAAAAATTCTATTTACTTAAAGTTTCAGCAATAAAAATATCAGTTAAATCATAACAATACTGAATAGTCAATTTTATTTAAAAGGCAGAGTTCTAACATCCTTGAAAAAGGTTTTTTTATAGGTATATTCTTATAAAGTAACTTAAAAAAAAGTAATATCGCAATTTTGTTAAAATCATTGTGAATTTGAAACTTTTAATATATGGCGAATATTTCGTGGTCACCCATGGTACTTAACTATATATAAGCATAAAAATCTTAATTAACAATAGCAAATTTTATTGAGTTCAAATGATCAATGGTAAAGATGATAAAGGGAAGCCTTAAAGAAATCTCAGCAACTTCAAACTATTTGCAGACAACTAACCTTTAATTAACATTTAAATTTACTATTTCCGCTTCTTCAAAATAGCTAATATAGAATAAAAACACTTTCTTAAATCTTAAAACACTTAAAATCACAAATCTCATAAAATGGTTATACTCCATAAGCCTAAATATACCTTTTATTAGAGAGAGAAAAGTAACGTCTTACCAACTAGAAACACATTAACTCAATTGAAGGGTCGGGGAAAAAGAGAGTGCCAAGCCACATTTTTGAACTTCTGAGATATTTCAATTTGAAAATTTGATCAACCACTCAAATCAAGATATATAACCTAAAGTTTTTTTCGCCAATGTCTTAGTAACATTTGAGATATTCTGAGTAACACTATGGCATTACTTTAATGTTATTGCTATTACGTTTTTTGAAAATTAGCTATCTTCATTGGGGGCATAAACATCTGGGGAAAAACGAAACCCGGGACATAGGCTGCCACCAAGTGACATTAGCAACAAATTATATGTTGGATATTATAATTTACAATATTAAGCAACAGATTACAGTGTTAGATTTATTTCACCAAAAATGTGGCTTGGCACTTTCTTGCCCCAACCCCTTATTATTGAGATATACATGAATGACATCGTTCCGACAAACATTGTTGCTTTGAAAATCCTATGCAATATGGAGTTTGGGGATGTTTGAATTTTCTGCATCTGAGTTTCACTGCCAGATCCCCATATAACAGACCAATAGGCCATGGTTGATTTGATGAAGGACTTATATAGTAATAACTTATTCGAAATTGACAGACAGCTATGAAAAAAAAATATTGAAAATACAATATTTTACTTTTTTGTCTCAAAAAGTAGTAGGCATGCTTTGATTTTTTTTTTCTTGTACCACCTTTAACCCTTTCAGGGGCAAAGTACTTTCAGTACTAAAATGTTGAAATAAATGACTGGCACCGGAATTTACAAAAAAAATTATTTTGGAAATAAGTAAAAAGGCTATATTTCACATACATTTTAAATGGAAAAGATTTTAGCAAAATTCTGGTGCTATTCTGACGTTTGGGAATTAAAATTAAGTGGTTTCATAAACATACCACTGCCCCTGAAAGGGTTAATCATCATAAAATAAACTCTTAAACAAAATGATTTTCGTAAAAAAAATATCATAGCTAGATTTTTAGAAAAAAAAAAATAAATAAACATCTTTCTCTTTTTTAAATTTTTACTATTATAACACATTTTTTTTCTCTTATTCACAGGAGTATCTTTTATAACTTTACGGTTTGATTTTTCAATAAACTCATTACTTTATGAGGAAAAAAAAAATGAAACGTCCCTATCTATACTAAAACTAAGTGAAAAACGCGAATATCTCAATATTTATATTTTAAAATCATTAATTCCTTTAAAAACACATTTTATTTTAAAAACACATATTCTTTTTATTGTAAGTATCTATTCCTAATTCTACAGAATATACCTTTTTGATTGTGTAAAACAGATTGCGCCATTTCTTAAATATCTGTTGAAGTTAAAGCATTTTAAAGATAGCAAAATGTAAAATAAATAAATAAATAAATAAATAAATAAATAAATAATAAAAAAACCGAACTGAGAAAAATTAATCTTAAGGTTGCAACTCTAATACATTTAAAGAAAAATTTATGCAATAAAAAGCCTTTTACATACATTTATACTAATTGGATATTTACGTAACTTCGCCGGAATATATCAGGGATATCTACATTAATTTGAAGCAGAAAAATTGGAAAATTAACATTTTCATCATTTTTCATCGAGAGATAGTTTTGAAAATATATAATTCTCGTAATAAAAGGTACACGCATAAAATGACTTTTTTCTTTAAAAAAAAAAAAATTTTTTTTTGAATAAATGTTTTTTGTAAATCCTGAAGACGCATTAATATTATTTTCCTTTACTCAAAAAAAAAAAAAAAAAAAGCATGCAAAACTCATTATTTTTTGAGAAGGTATATCAATTTAAAAATATGGCTAAAATTAATAAATTTTAATTAAAAAAATAATACTTTAAATAGTTTTGCAGCATTTACATTTGGAAATGAAGATAATTATATATATATATATATATATATATATATATATATATATATATATATATTAGTATACATTTTAAGGGAAAAATGAGTAAACACACATCTACTATATATGAAGGGTGTAGATGCAAAATTCCCACTCTCCACATAACCTAGTTTTTAGAAGAATGCAAAAAAAAAAAAAATAAAATAAAATAAAAAAATAAATAAATAAAAATAAAAAATAAAAAACGGATTATTATTAATAAACATGATATATTGGCACAATTATTTTTGTGTGATATATTTGTTGCCATAACAACTAGTTGCACATAGTCCTAAACCTGTAATAATTGTGGTAAAGCTAGAATTTAAATTTAAATATGGAATATGTGAGTTTTTCAGCAAACTTTTATGGGTAATGTTAGTTATAAGCCAAAATAGTTATGAAATTAAAACAACAACCCCCCCCCCCCCCCCAAAAAAAAAAAAAAAAAAAAAAAAAGAAAGAAAAAGAAAAGAACGAACATTAGTTTATTTTATGTTCTTTTGGAGGGTAATAATTAGCAAATATCGAAAAATATTTATTAAAAATAATTTGTGCAAAAATTTTACTATTAGACATGGTTCAACTTCTTCACTGTCATTAAACTAGTGCAACATTTTACACTGCTTCTTATTTTCTGTACCTCCCTGATTGGTCGAATTGGAGAGTGTGAGTTTTACTGCAAAACAGTTGTTGGATAATGTGAATTATTCATCAAAACGAGATTTTCAGCATTTTTTTCCAACCATAATATGTTTTTTTATGGTCCAAATCACTATTACAGTCCGATTCGCCTTCAAAAAGACGAACACGATGATATGAATAACTCAATACCTTAAAAAAGTGGATAATGTGACTTTTGCATCTGCATTATTCGCATAATAAAACGCAAATTCGTATTTCATTCCGCCCGTTTATCACCCAGGTTTTAGCAAACGGATTTTGATGAAACTTACACTATTACTTAGGTAATTTTTTGAGGGAAGATTTCAGTTTATAACACATCGTTCTACGTTGCTGAGTTATAGAAGATATGGAGAAAAGTTGTATAATTAGGTGAATCTTATAATGAAATATTAGCCTTTTTAAAAAGTTGTACCCAACGGATTTTGATAGGAGTTGAACTGTTAGTTCACTGCTAAAAATTTGCACCAAACTGTCCAGTCATTTGACCGTTATTTTTAGAAAACGGTTACATAAAAATCATTTAACTATATTCTGACCATATTATGGGCAATAATATGGTCAGAATAGAGTGAAATTACGGTTATGTAACCGTTATCTATAAAAACGGTCAAATGACTGGACAGTTTGATGCAAATTTTTAACAGTGTTAGACAATTTTTTAGGGATGATTTTTTAGTTTATATTATTCTAAATTGCTTAGTTATAGATCTTATGATGTGGGAAAGTTTTATAATCAAGTTAACATGATTATGAAACTGGTACAAATTTGCAGCAAACTGGTAAAAAAATTCGACTGTTTTTTATAGAAAACGGTTACATAAAAGCAATTTATCTCTATTCGGACCATAATATGGTCAATAATATGGTTAGATACGCTTAATAATATAGTCAAGTAACTGTTATTTTTAAAAACGGTCGAATGATTGGACAGTTTACTGCAGATTTTTAACTGTGTTTTATTTGTAGCGAACTACAACTACAACTGCCTTATCGAAAATGTAGTTAACTATACTTATAACTACTTGTATATAAATAATTTAAAAAAGTAAAATTTTCTGTCCCAAAACCATCTTACAATATTAAAATTGTTTGAAAAATTATAAGTTTTCGGAAAATGCGATTGCAAGAAACTCTTTGCTTGAGATACCAGGTAATAAGTTCAAATTATGACTCAGTCTTTGTCGGAGATATATCTGAAATGATAATAAAAAAATTTTGCTTATCAGTATTGTCATGATAAAACATCATTTTAAAACACATCTTTGACACGTGCTTCTTTACATTTGTTTTGATTGTTAATGCTTTAGGAAGGCATATCATGAATGATTAAAGTACAAAGTTTTCACAATATAAATATTTAATCAGAAATATTCAACAATACAGCTGTTGTATAAAATACAGTTTTAAGAGAATGCTTTAACATTTTTTTTCTTGCAGTTTATATATTTCATTATAAAGAAAACAAAAGTTACCCAACATTACAAAAGGTACAAAAGTTACAAAGAGAACGCCTGACTTAGAATTCGGTAAATGTCAACAATCCATTCCTGCTATTTTGGAAAAAAGTTTTGATTTAATAATTGTAAGATAGATATTTAATTAATTGTGACAGGAACTACTAAATTGGTTATGCAAACTTTTTATTAGGTACTTCCTTATTATCACAGCCCCGCAATAAATCGCCAAAGTTTGGAGCCAATCACAGCGAAATGGCTGGCAGCTCTAATAAAACAGTAACATTTGATTAATATATCGGTAAACACATTTGATAAGTACGTTGCTTGGTTATTTATTTTATGATAACTTGCTTTTATTACTTGTATAAACAAAAAGCTCAATTTTGAATAAGTAAATAAGAAACTAAAACAAACATCATGTGTCAAACATCATCTCTTAATGGATTTTTCACTAAACTATTTTTAATAACTATATATTTTTTTCGATGTCAACAACCCCTCTATGCATACAAAACACACAACAATGAATTAGGTATCATTTAAAAGGTCTTTGAACCGGCTTCTGACATAGTATACACTAACATTTCATTAAAACATGTTCTTTTGATTAAAAATTGCATTTAGTTAAAAATTAAATCATCAAAGGTTTCATAAATGAAATGAAAGGTTTTTCTCAAATCAGTGTTGCCACAAAAATAAAATACCGCATTATATCGTGCTCAACAATGATTATAAAAAAATAAATAGTACAAAAAAAGATAAAGTGGTACGACTCCGCACGTATATAGTTTATATTTATGATTTAAAAGCAAATTTCAAATTCAAACGTTTAGAAGAAAAAGACCCCTAAACAATCATATTTCACGTGCAGCCAAAAATGTATGCTTTGTTATATTAAACTAAATTATATTTCATTATATTATTCAATTTAGTTTTCATTGTCCTGTGTTTTTTCCGAAGCGGACGACGTCATCCTCTAATGCAGTTAAAATACGATTCTTATTTTTTTCCTCGCGTGCCTTTTACTATCTTCGATCAGTTTTTACTGTAACTTTGATTGGATTAAATGTGATGATATTCTAACTTGACTAATGTTGTTGCAGATATTTTTAATCCTTAATTTTTGTTTAGAAGTTTAAAACTGCATCTAAAAAATATTAGATATTTGTAAAAAAATACTAGAATGCAATGCGAAATCCAACCACTGGTCACTATATAATATCAGAATTTTTAACACTTAATTTATTAAATTTTCCATTCTGTTGAACTTTACTTATAAAACTCAACATAGGCTGAAAAATTACACTCTTTTCTCTGTGCATGTAACACTGTGAATGCAAATTTGTCGATAATCTTGGTGCAGTTTTGAACAACAGGGGCCATGATAATTAGGAAGTATCATTTATTATTATAAAAGCAATAAATTCATAATTGTCAGAATAGATATTTCGTAGTCATTCCCTAACAACAAAACGATATTGGACCAATATTGCTTCTGTTGGAAATATCTTGGCCAATATTTGTATGAAATATTGCTCAGCATTGGGATGTTTACATTTCACCAGTATTGTATTAATATAGATGCGTTTTACTACAAATATTTCCAATACAAAACCAATATTCCTGTAATACTGGCATTTTATTGCAAATATTTCCAATACAAAGCCAATATTTCTGTAATAGGGGCATTTTATTGCATGATATTTCCAATCAAAGCCAACATTTCTGTGCATTTCATTGCAAATATTTCCAATACAAAGCCAAGATTTCTGTAATACTGGCATTTTATTGCAAATATTTCCAATACAAAGCAAATATTTCTGTAATAGGGGCATTTTATTGCATGATATTTCCAATCAAAGCCAACATTTCTGTGCATTTCATTGCAAATATTTCCAATACAAAGCCGATATTTCTGTAATACAGGAATTTTATTGCTAATATATTTCCAATACAAAGCCGATATTTCTGTAATAGTGGCATTTTATTGCAAATATTTACAATTCAAAGTCAATATATCTGTAATAGTGGCATTTCGATGCAAATATTTACAGTGTAAAGCCAATATTTATCCAATGTAGATATTTCATTGTAAGTAATTCGTGATGAATGCAATATTGGGCTACAATATAGCTAATATTGATTTGCTATTAGGGTTAATTTTGAATTACATTTAAATTTTTGTTTAAATAACAATTCTGATGTAACAAAACTAAACGTATCACATAATATGAAGGGAATATGAATAAAAAAGAAGAAGAATGTTTTACAAACTGGAATTTAAACAATTGTTGGCAAGAATTGTTAACTCGTAACAGGGGAGGTGCAGTCTTTAAGACCGCGCTGTATCGATTCTGCTTAATGAGATTATTATTATTATTATTATTATTATTATTATTATTATTATTATTATTATTATTATTTTATTTATTTATTTATTTATTTTGAAGAAGTAGACATATTTAAAAGTGTCTTCTGTACGATTTTTTTTTTAAATTTTAAAACTGAAATTTTATTATTTCCTCTCGTAAGCTGTATTTTAAAGTACCCATCTGTAACAATTTTATAATAATATTTAAATAAAAACGCATTTTCTTTTTATATATTATACTTTTTATTTTTCATTTATATTTATATTTTACTTTCTATTTTTTACTGTTTAAGAGATTTCACTGTTGCAGTTTCACAGCTAGTTTCTGTGAGCTTAAGGTCTGTCTTATGTCTACTTATTTAGTTGAGGGACCCAAAGAGTTCGCCCCAAATGTACTGAATACTGGTCATTTAGATGACCAATACATCTGGTCAATACGTTTGGCCCCTTTCAGTCTGTTGTCTGATACTGAGAGACAGTCAAGTGACAAACAGTACCAAGCAATGCACTAATTACATTGATTTCACGTTATTTATCTAATGATAAACAAGCACAAATTAAACATTCTGATATATTTTTTATTATTAACTTCAGTTATTAATTCTGCTAATAGCCGTGTCTGAACACAGAATCAGCCGAACCTATGTTGAATAAAATCGTATTTCTAAAAAATATATATTACACTCTTTATTTTTTATTTATATTTTGTTTTCTAGAATTTAGTGTTTAAATTAACTCACTGTTGCAGTTTCACAGCCAGTTGGCCTATTTTAGCAAGCGTGGTTTGGCGCAATATGAATCCCATTGGTGTTGTAACTCGTATACAGTTGTAACCATTAAGAATATTTGGCGATATACCATCTGCGCCCGTCTAACTGAAAAATGTCTTAACATTAATTTATTAATTTGTAATTAAGTTTTTAAAATATAAAAATGTTGTATTGTTACCAGAAACACACCTGTATACATAATTTTGTAGTTACGTATTAACCGGGTCAGGTCAGATACAACTGCGCCAAGCATGGCGCCAATTATACTAATTACAGTAACCCTTATTTTTTGACTAATATATAGTTTTTTTTATTTAATATAGTTTACAGTTTATTTATTTATTTTTTTATTATAGTTCATAATTTATTTTGTTATTATAGTTTATTTTTTTATTATAGTTTATAGTTTCTGGTTATTTACTTATTATTGTTCATTTATTATATTTTATTTATTTATTTTATATTATAATATTTAACATCTTTTTACAATGTTATGTATTTAACAATGTTAAATTACTGTTTTGAACATGATTGGCATTTGGCAACCATTTTTGGCGATCTATCTCTTGGCCTGGATAATACGTAAGTAGACAAAATTTTTATAGTTCTAGCCTATCAGGAAGGGAGTGAAAAATCGATTACAAAATTCCGTCTTTATATACATGAACCAAGTTAAGTCAAATTAGAGAATGTAATAAGGAAGATTTATTGGATCCATAAGTTAATGAAATCTCCAAAAACGCACATTCACCTGCTATGATTTTTTTATACCTTCCCTGTTACGGGTTAAGCTATGAACATAAATTATAACAATACTTATGAAATTAAATTACATAAAAATATTTAACAATGAATGAGATGCAAAGCTATGCAGTTAGTTATACTAATATTAAAAGCAAATATTGCTCACAATATAACTGTTCGATTTAATACAAAAACAGTTTTTCATCTCCCCAGCCAAGTTGAAGCTCAGAATAAATTCACCGACATTTGAAATATTTTAAAGAAAAAAAAATTGAAAAGAACTTTAGTTTTTTTTTTACATTAATGAGAAACACCGGTAATGTCTTATAAAAGTATTGGTCCCAAGATCACTTCAGTCCAGTTCATATGTGTAAAAACTCAACGCAAAACTTTTAAAATTAAGTTTTAAAACAGTCTCCACTTCATTTTTAATAAATTACGAACTTCTTAAACATACGATAGAAATGTAGAATAAACAATGCATTTTACAGGGGCTTATTGCAATTAGAGCTCTCGCAGCTATTATAAGAGCGCAATCAAGTTTTGTTTGCGCTCTTGCAGTCTTATATGCTGCTCAAAAAGCAATGAGTTCTGAAGGAGACATTACAATTAAAGTTTGTGCCAGTGTTATAAGAGCACAAACAAATTTTGTTTCTGCTCTTGCAGTGATTGAATATGTTGTTGAATAAACAATGCATTTTTGAAGGGGTCTCATTACAATAAAAGCTCATGCAGCTATTATAATAGCAAATCATACAATTAACAAGCAAATCTTGTTTCTACTCTTGAAGATGTCGCATATTCTGTTGTCGAACATGAAGAAGGATTCATTTATTTGGAGCACATTGCTTATTTTACATTTTGCTAGTGTATTTAAGAAGTTTGCAATTCATTAAGCGTGTTTGCAGTAGGGTTGCCAACTATAAAGTTCTTCTTCAATCAGACATGTCCGGTCAGTAAAAACAAACTCGACCGGACAGGCTTAAGGAATTCACAACCGTAACATTTTCATGAAAAAATATGTAATTTTTTACTCCATTTTAAATATTTTTTCCTATACAGACCTTAAATTTTTTAATAATTTTCCTGAATCTATCTTGCGAAAATCTCAAAATTCAATTCAAGTGTATCACAAGAAAACTGCTGCAATACAGCAGTGATTTTTATTTTCCCGTATCCGAATTAATCTAACAATTTCGCGTACAGCTGCATAAGAAGAACCGGACAAATCACTCGAAAACAAGGCTATCGGGTCGAGAACTAGATGCTTGGCAACCCTAGTTTGCACCAGTTTTTTTAACCATACATTTTGCTTCATCTCATTCTTAAAAAACAAAAATGTCTATTAAGTACTTCAAAAGGAAAAAAAAAATGCATTGTCCTTGGAAAAAAAAATCACTGGTGTCAGTCCAAATAATTTAAAACGGAATGTGATTTTCTGTATGAGGTCTTCGATCACCTAAAGAGCTTGAAAAGTTTTCCTTTAGAATTGTTCACCGGACGTTTGAGTGATTGGCTGCGTCGACCAGGTCTTTTCTCTTCTTGCTCGTAGTTCTTCAGCTTCTTTTTCATCTGCTCGTCAAGGAGTGCTTGCATGTCGAGCTATGAAATACAAATACAAATAAGTTACAAATAATATCATAAAATAACTTGTTAACTTTAAATTAAAGTGCAATTACTGCTTAAAGTGATAAAAACATAGCACACAAGGCTTAAAAATACCTTTTAATATACAGGGTGTCCACTCTCAACGATGGCCAATGTCTAATTCCTAAAACCGTTAGTCATAGACATAATGTTCCAAATTACAAAAATGGTTTAAATGAGGTAAAGAAGTATTTTAAAAGCGATTTGTGTCAATAAAAACATTTCTTTAAAAATTATGAAATTTTTATTTTTATACAGTCTCCCGGTCCTATAAGTTATATTTAGTAAAATTTTCCTATTACGTTAATAAGTAAGACAAAAAAAAAAGTCCCAATTTTTTACGATTAAAACTGACCTCTGTTTAAATTTGAAGTATATTTTTTGCTTCAAAGTAGGTTATTCACAAATTTACTAGAAATAGAAATAATCGTGAGATATAAAAAAATAATAGTTGAAAGTAAAATTAGCATTACGATATAAATTTCAAAGCTATTTTCATTCTGACATATTAAAGAAAAATATACAACTTGTACTAAAAATATAAGTGAAAAAATAAGAGAATTTTTTTTAACGAAATGATGAAAAACAACAGTCATTTTTTAGAAAATTATACATATTTTAAAATGCTATTAGATTATGTAATCTAAAACTTAATTATTAAAAATTAAAGTTATATTAAAACTTGCTCGAAGTGATTTCCTTCGGCTGCAATGCAGAAATGTACACGTGATATAAATCCTTCAAATACTTTAAGCACTTTGTAAACGATCCGTCGTGTCGCCAGGACGATTCCTGAAATGATCGCTAAGGCAAAAAAGTAGTAGGTTGATTAATTGACGGAAGTACCTGTTTGTAAACATGCCCTATAACTTTTCTTGCGAAACAGAGGGTATATCCGGCTTTTAAAAAAATCCAGATGGTTTTTAGCGTATACCATTGTATACCTTCTAATGCAGAACTCATTGACATTAATACATTTTAGGATGAGTTCTTGATACTTTATGATATTCCAAAAGTATTATTCAAACCAGTGGTATGTTTATTAAAAAAACTTGTAAGAATCTGATACAGAAATCTCAACATTTTAGTTAAAAATAGCACCGATAGATGGCGCTGCAAGCAGCATTATGGATCCCTATAAAGAGAGTTCGGACACCAAAAACGATCAGTCATCGAAGAAACGTGATCGCTATTAGCGTATAGTGAAAAAAATTTCGGAAGTGACACTGAAGGACATTGTTTACCTCAACAATCCTTTAACACTCGACGAGCTGGAGGAGACTATTTGTCAAGTTTGTGTTTTGATTTCCGGTGACATACTACAGAGAGTCACTGACAATTTCATTCTTCGTTTGCGACATGTGTGTTGTGTGAAAGCTGCACATTTTGAATAGCTTTTGATGTGATACAGCCTACTTATGGTTAATGCCACCTGCAATGCCATCTATCGGCGCAATTTGTTACTAAAATTTTGAGGTTTCTGTATCAGATTTTTACGTTTTTATTTAATAAACATATCACTGGTTCCATGCTTCTATCTATCACCGTTTCCGAGTTATTTATTTTCAAAGCTAGGGGTCCTTCGTGAAACACCCTGTATATTTAAATGTATGATTTATTTTCCAATTTTGACGTTCTGCTTTCTTGATGTTAAAAGACAAGAAGTGGCAAATTTCAGTAATGAAAAATTTCTATATTTATATTGTAAGTCATTTGTACATTTCCTAATTCCCTAAAATGCTAAAACAATATTTTAAAGAAATGATTTGAGTATAGGTGTAAGTATTCTACAAAACCCATATAAATACAAATTTAATTTATTAATTTTAATAGACGAAAACTTTCTAAAAGTTATTAAATGCACAAATCTTCTAACGTATTTACAACAATTCAAGAAGCATTCTTTGGAAGGTGAAATTTTCATTAATTCAAGAAGCATTATTTGAAAGGCAAAAATTCCATTAATTCAAGAAGCATTCTTTGGAAGGTGAAGTTTTCATTAATTCAAGAAGCATTCTTTGGAACGTGAAATTTTCATTAATTCAAGAAGCATTCTTCAGAAGGCGAAAATTCCATTAATACAAGAAGCATTCTTTGGAAAGCGAAATTTCCATTAATTCAAGAAGCATTCGTTGGAAGGCGAAATTTTCATTAATTCAAGAAGCATTCTTTGGAAGGTGAAGTTGTCATTAATTCAAGAAGCATTCTTTGGAAGGTGAAATTTTCATTAATTCAAGAAGCATTCTTTGGAAGGTGAAGTTTTCATTAATTCAAGAAGCATTCTTTGGAAGGCGAAATTTTTATTAATTCAAGAAGCATTCCTTTGAAGGCGAAATTTTATTAATTAAAAAAGCATTCTTTGGAAGGCGAAATTTCCATAATTCATAATGTGAGACATAAATGTTTTTAAAATTGTAAAATTGATTTTTGCGTGTTAGCCAACTATCTATAACTATTTAAATCAAAAAGAAAATTTCTAACTCCATCAAAAAATCTCATCTGAATGGGTTAATCAACATTTTTAAGGCAATGCTTATATATACTACTCTTTTGAAATATTAGTAAAGTATCTGGCGCAGGATTAATTATATTTTTCATTTATAGGATTCAACTAATTTTTCGTTTTAAAAGTATTTAACTGCTATCGAGACAAATATTGAAAATAACTATAATGAATAACCATAATAAATAATGAATGATTTTGGTGAAAATTCAGGCATTTAAATTTTTTTTATTGAAAATAGTGCCATACATTCTACAAAATAACGAGAGTATGATGACTAAAATCTAAGATAATATAATATATAAAAATAAAAATTTGTCTTCCTGTCTGTCTGCACTTCTATGCAAATCAACAGTTTGAAAGTCAGAATTGTGGGATGTTACGTGTAGGTGTATTGAAACACGGTCGTGGTAACTAAAGTAATCCAGAATTTTAATAATTTAGAGTTAGTTTTTAATTAATAAAAAATAAAAAATCTAACAGACTTTTCCTAGTAAATTTAAACATTTTTCGTTATAGCACTTGCCAACAATTAAGAATCCACAATAAAATTCTTTCTACAATAATTAATTTTCTATTGAAAGATTTCTACGGGAAAAATGAAAATGAAATAAAAAGTTTCAACAATTGGAAAAAAATTAATATGACGTCATATTGATAATACAACGGAAATTTTCAAACCTTTCTCAATAATAGAAGGAGTATGAGTATGTTTAAGTACACAAAGCAGGTTAATATGACGTTATTAGAGAATTAAAAAGAAAATTAATATGACGTCATGTTGAAAGTTTAACGGATTTTTTCAAATGTTTGAGAATCATACAAAGAGAGTATCAATATGAGTAATACAGAAAGCAAGCAGATATGACATCAGCAGTGAATATAACGTCATACGAGTTTGAGGAATGTACTGAATCATGATAAAAATGGTAACTATTTGTAATCTGATCACTATTGGCATATGTAAAACTAGCTGCGTAGTTTTCTGCGTTGCATTTAAATTGCAAGAGGTATTTCGATAGTTTTTTTGGGGAAAATAAATCTAGTTTTATTATACATTTCAAATTTCTAGCCCTAACAATTCCAAATAAATCGTAATTTAGAATGTTTTCCGCCCATTTCACCTTTTAAATTTCGAACTTTTTAGAAACCGTGCTTAGAGAGTATTTACAACTTAAATCTAACCACCATACGAAATTAAAATTTTTTAGCCTCAACAGTATCGTAGAAATCGTAATTTTAGAACGTTTTCTGTTCCTGCATCCTTTTACATTTTGAATTGTTTAGAAATTGTTCTGATGCAAGTATTTTCGTCTCAAAAGTAACAGTCATGTCAAATTTCAAGCTTTTAACCCAAACAGTTCCAAATAAGTCGTAATTCAGAACGTTTTTAAAAAGTTTTCCGCTCATTTTACACTTTTAAATTTTGAATTTTTTAGAAATCGTTAATAGAGAATATTTATCCCTTAAAAGTAACCACCAGACCAAATTTCAAGTTTCTAGTCCCAACAATATCACAGAAATTGCAATTTTAGAACGTTTTATGTTCCTGCACCTCCTTGAATTTATTTGTACCGACATAAAATGTAGCTTATATAGAGCAGAGATGGTCACCAGCATTTTGTCACCATCATTTTTGAAATCGGCTAGGTAGTTCTAGAGATTATCCGTACAAACAAACACACAAACGTTACTTCTTTATAATTTTAGTATAGATTAAAAGAAGAAATTTTAAAGTTATCAACAACATTTTTATGAATGAGATAAGAGAATTCTTTAGAATATATATAATCCTGAAAAGTAAAATTTATTTTTAACAACAAGGTCTGTACACTCCTTAGGAGTCTGGAACCACTATTTCAAATTGGAACTTTTCTATTTATTATTTAAATCGCAGAATTTCTAATCACCTTATTTAATCCTAGGATTTGTAATATTTTTCTGCGATTAAATAAGTTTAAACATTGGATTAAAAATTGTGATAGAGCAAGAGCACTGTAACTGTAAAATAGTTATTACTCATAAAAGTTCAAGATGAGTCACATTATTAACTGAGGACGTTCCCGTTACCTATACATATTACATCTGGCGTAAAAAAGTTGCATAACATTAAGACAAATTTAGTTGAGTGGAGAAGAACATTTACCTGCCACTGATCGAGCTGTTGCGATAGTTCTACTTTCTGTTGTACTGCTTCCATGAGCTGACTATTAATATGCATAAGTTCTATTCTAGTCTTGGCAAGTTCTATTTCGACGGCGTTTTTCCTATTAAAAAAGAATATGTTAGATCACAGTAAATGAGAAATCAGTGATAAATTGATTCATAAATGCACTGTTTAACCTTCTGCACTGTCACAACGTGTGGAAAAAGTGTTATGCTTTTTGAGCTGGAAATGAAAATTGTATATTAGATGACTCATGTCGTGGCTACAAATAGAAAACTACGTATCCCACACGTGATGAATAAGTTGGAACGAAAAAAAATGTTTTTTTTTTTTAATTTCAATATGCTGTAGTTTTTACAAGTTGCATTTGATCAAAATAAAGACAGAAATTAAACATTTGCGTTAATTGGATTATGTTTAGATGTGCTGCAAGAAGGGTAAACTTTAGGTTTTATTAAAATTTTGACAAATTTCACTGTTATGTTCAAAAAAATGTTGTTTGTATTTCAATATGCTATGGTTTTCAATAGTTGCTTTTGATCAAAATAAAGATGGAAATTAAATAACAGCGTAATTGGATCCTGTTTGGAGGTGCCACAGAAAGGGCAAACTCTACGTTTTTATTAAAAGTTTGACAATTTCGCAATTACGTTGAAATCCACAACTGAGAACTGAATAGCTTTCTTGCGGCACCTCCAAACATGATCCATTTACGAGGACATTTAATTTCCATCTTTATTTTGATCAAAGGCAACTTTTGATAACTATAGCATATGAAAAAAAAAAAAAAAAAAAAAAAAAAAAACATTTTTTTGAACATAATTACAAAATTTGTCAAAATTTTAATAAAACCTAAAGTTTGCCCTTCTTGCGGCACCTCTAAATCCAATTACGTTGATATTTAATTTCCATCTTTATTTTGATCAAAGGCAACTTGTGAAAACTATAGCATATTGAAATTCCAAAAAAACATTTTTTTCCCCTTCCACCCTAGTGATGAACTTTAAAGCCTGTGCCACTGTAAAAAAGCAAATATTTCTTAATCTAAGGAAAATATAGCCACGAACGAAAGTATACAATAACCTCTTCCGAATTACTCACTATTCTGAAAAGTGATCTTTATCTTTAGAAATCTCAGAAACCAACATATTTTAGAGGTTTAAAGAAGCATTTATATATAAAAAAAATTCTTTTGCTGCCACAGATTTTCGGAAACATTTCTGAGTTGTTTTTATAGTGTATTAATCCGTTTTCTCAACACAAAATATTGGTTTTTAGGAGGCTATCCGTTCTCAAGTAAACATTTACATGATCAACAAACATGTTTTACAGACAAACATGATACATTAACAGCGTTAATGTTAATATTAACATTAAAATTAATATTATTTTGTTACTCTTGCACGTATAAATTCAATTATGAAGCTGAAAATGTTTATTGAGAATTGATAGTATCAGAAAAACCTATAGTCCGGTTTGAGAAGACTGATTAATACATCATAAAAACTACTCGGAAACGTTTCCTATAATAAGTGGCAGCAAAAGATGTTTTAATAAATGCTTCTTTAAATCCGGAAAATATATTAGTTTCTGAGGTTTCTAAAGATAAAGAACGTTTTTTCGAAATCATGGGTAACTCAGAAGACGTTATTGTCTATTTTTGTTCGTGGTTATATTATTATAAATATTATATTTTCGTAGATAAAGATATACATTTGTCTGTTTTTACAGTGTGGATAAGACCATGAGGGAGATCCATGTTGTAACTTTTGAAATATGTTAACTATAGGGATTCCACAATGTACTCTCGAAAATTCAATAATTTATTAACTGTAATAAATATGAAGAGGAAACAAACAACATGTTTGCTAGTTCTCAAATTGCATACGTAGTAATATAAAAGGTAATTCTATTTTTAGCAGATAGATGGTGATTCAAGTAGTAAGAGCAATTAAGCTAGTACGTAAAATTGGATAAAAGTTTATTCCCTCCTTTCACTCTTTATTACATTATTTTTAATTTAACTTAACTTGGTTCATATATGTAAAGATGCCAAATTAACTTGGTATGATTTCTTTGTGGTGTGACTAATTTACAATTAATCGTTATTCCTTCTACTTTAATGATAAATAAAAACATTGATAAAAACAGAGGGGAAGACCCCTCCCTCTTCCCTGTCACAAAACTTTTGATTACAATGTTTGAAAAAATTTAAATGTAATTAATGTAAAGAAATTACATTATCAGGATTTAGTGTTAAGATGGCTAAACAAAGAACGCACTTTGTCAAATTTATGGCTCTAGACTTTCTGGTACCATTTTTGGAAAGTAAACATCAATCAAATCTGACTTTGCGTTAGGACAGACAAGTAAACACATCAATAAAATCTCACACGAAGATCGGAGAATCTTTTCACAAAACGAAGGGAATTTAGCCAATGCTGAGAATTGATTAACTTAACTTGGTTCATATATGCAAAGATGCCAAATTAAGTTGATATGGTTTTTTTGGTGTGACTAATTTACAACTAATCGTTATTCCAATTTATGCCAATGCAGCTGTATGCCAAGATAGCCAAATGCAGCCATATGCAGCAGGTTTATGCTAATGCAGCAGCAGAGAAAGTTTTAATCAGATGTGATCCAGAAAAACCAACGAAATACGAGGAGGATAGGCATTCGAACTGTTATGCAAATTCTTGACCAGCTCTGGGCCTGCCCGCTTGTTTTCGAGAGAGTTTTGGTATAGAAATGAAAAGTGATGATTATGCTCTCTCCGTTGAAGCAAATAGAAGGTTGTTTTAAAAAAGGTTTTGTGAGCTAAAGGTCGGTAGACCATTTTAAAAAACAAACCTAGATGCCATGGTTTCTAATCGTGAAAATTTATCATCACCTATTTGATAAAGTGTTGCGATTCATCATAATGACATATGCGAAAAAACACCAGCACTCATCTGAAAGATGAAAGTGACAACCATCTCTGTGATGAGAAGCGATTGTTAGCTGCAGCCATCATGCTACATTAAAACGGAGGTAATTTTATGATAAATTTCTGATGAATTCCTATTCTAAGTATACAAATATGTTTTAGGGACATCTGGGAGTGAGCCATAAAATTTTTAGGAATACTTGAAATATAAACAGCTGTAATATGAATCAAAAATTGTATAATTTTTAAAGTAGATATAAATATTTTTTTGCAAAGTTAAAATTTGACTGAATGATTGTAAGAAGGTCAATTGAAAACAATATGGCTATTTTCTGTTAGCAAAAAAAAATGTCAGATGAATTCTCACTTTTCATTTTCTTCTTTTGTGTAAATAGTTTTGTAAATAAATGTTAATGAAATTTAATTAAGAAGACTAGACTTTTTTTTAGCATTATTTGTGAATTTCTTTTAGATTAAACTTAGCAGCATTGGACAAAGATTGATTTTTCTTAAAAAGGTTTAAGCAGGTTGCTACAAAAATTTACACAGCGCAATTTACTTTATTATCTAATAATTTAAGTAAATAATTTATTTAATTTTTAAACTTTTTGGGGAATCAACCATAGTTGGCTAATCAACCGACCCCAGAGAACTCTTACTGTTCGTTCAGTAAACACTTAATTACTTGAAATCAACTTGTCTATGCAAAGGGGTTATGATGGCATGAGCAGGAATTAAGGGGAGATTGAGAGAATAATACTAACAACTAATGTTAGTCACTGAGCCACGCATATTTCTCTTCAACAGTAATATTCGGGATATACATAATATTATTACGTAGGTATACGTAGTAATATCATCTTATATAATCATATTATACGTAATATAGATGATATTGTTATTAAACGATTATGAACACCACATGAGGCTCAAGAAGTTAGTAGAGGGTGGGTCAGTCTATTCTGCTCCCACCGGGTTATGGCATTCAGCACACATCCCTATTTTAATCACAATGCATGGGATTAATTTCATGATTAAAACAAGAAAAGGCCGAACCTTGCCACGGCTTGGTCTCGCATTGTCCATGCTTTTTTAACAATTTCGTCTTTGGCCCAATCTGAGCTGTCTACGTCATGCCTCAAATGATCGCGCTCCTCTTTCAAAGCAGCCAACTCAGTTTCTTGGATTGTCAGCTAAAATAAAAAAAGTTAACAAAAAATAAAATAAAATAAGACAATACACTTTCACTTTCATAGAATTTAATAACGTAAACAGACAATTACTTTGAAATGAATTTTTTGACGTAGAAGATTTAATAATAACCTCTTCAGACCCGAGGTACACAAATATGAACCTCTATTCTTTTTTCATAATTTTTTTTTTACATTTTTAATTTACTTCCATATAGCTGAATGTTTTTAGGTGCGTTCGTAATTATATAAATACGTAGCACCTACAGTCTAGTCCGTCCGTCTATCCGCATATAACAGCGCAAAATAACCAAACGAATGGTTTGGTTTGGAATTTAATATCGTTGCAGAATTTTGTCGCGTCATTTCAAATTTTATGAAAATCGAATCAAAACTTAAAAAGATATTAATGAAAATGTTCTTCATTCTATTGAATGCTATCGTACATAATTAATTCAATGATATCCCATGATAGGTAATGATTCCAGGTTGCCAGGGTGATTACGTCCTATTTAAGATGGCGTCCTATTATTTCCGTATTACTGAATTTAAAAACCGAATTTGTATACTAAAATTGTTTAATTATAGCAATCCTATAATCTACCGACAGTTTTTTGGATAGATGTTTCCGGAAAAATAGATATTAAATGGAAAAAGAGTCTAAATATGTATTTCAAGTTCTGAAATTTTCAAAGATAGGCTTAAGTTTCCCACTAGAATTTTCAGTAGGAATGCCAACAAAAGATAAAATGTTGCCAACTTGAAACGTACTTATTTTTATTACGGAAATTAATCATATGATAACAACAGACGATATAATTCATTTCACTCAAACTAGTTATAGTACGAACGTGCCTCGTTTGTCACGTTTGATATACAATTTTCAACTTGTTTACTTTGGAACAAGAAACAATTAATGGTTGATGCTTATTTCTTAATAAAATGTTTTTTTTTCCATCTGAGTTTGCAAAACGCCTTCAAGACAGTGTGACCAAGAAAGTAAGAAATTTTCATAAATCATTTAACTTAAACCCTTTACAATAAAACAATTGTAGATCATTCAAGATTTGTAGATCATTCATTTTTTTAAAGCCTTTCAATTTGTTATTGCGTGAATGTAAGTACTTGATAATTAAATTGATATTTTAAGAGGGCTAGTCATTTTAGATCCTTATTTGTAAACCTAAATTGTCAGTCCCCTAACCTCTTAAGACCCGAAGTTAAAATAATAATACAAATACTCATTCTTTGCTTTTAAACAAATAATATGACATCATAGATGAGAAAAAATACATTTTTTTGAAATCTTTTGTTTTAGGAGGCTTGTAATTTAGGTTCACAAATATGAACATAAAATTAATAGCCCCCCCCCCAATAAAAAAATATCAATTTAATTATCAATAACCTAAAATTGCACGATAAAAAAAAAATAACAGCTGTAAATAAGTGAATAATCTGCAAATTCTTAAAATTTTTTATTATAAAGTTCTTAAGTTAAAGAATTGTGAAAATTACCTGCTTTCTATGATGCACTGTTTCGAAAGCATTTTGCAAACTCAGGTAAAAATAACATTTATTTTATAAGGAAATCGATATCGGTGCTGACATTTATTGGTTTCATTTTAAAGCAGAAGCATTCAACTTTATAGAAGTGAGGTTAAAATGTACAAATATCGATCATTTTAGTTTTTATGAGCAAAAGAATCTAGGTACCCATTTGGGTACACAGGACTCAAGAGGTTAAAGTATCAGTTTCAGAAAAAGGTGTTCTTTCTGTCATCTACTGTGTCATTTTTTTTTTCTGCAAAAGAAAAGAATGTGTAATGTTTTTTTTTTAATGTTATTTTTTGTAGTGTTATTTTTACTTTAGATCTGAAGAGGTTAAAGATGTTAGATACCTAACATTTGTGTATCTCGACTGGTAGATTTCTAAAAAAATCCGTTTTATGCGAATGTGTATACATAAGAAAGAACAAGTTGGAAATTGTACGTCAAATTGAGGTGTGTTCGTACTGTTATTATTTCAGTGAAATGAAATTCTATCGTCTGTTATTATGATATGATTCATTTCCGAAATAAAATAAGTACATTTTAAGTTGGCAACATTTCATGTTTTGTTGACATTGACTGAAAATTCCAATGGGAAACGTAAGCCTAGCTTTGAAAATTATTTGAACTTGCAATCCATAGTTAGACTCTATCCAAAAAACTGTCGGTAGATTATAGGATTGCTATAATTAAACAGTTTTAGTACACAAATTCGGTTTTTAAATTCAGTAATACGGAAATAATAGGACTCCATCTTAAATAGGACGTAATCACCATGGCAACCTAGAATCATTACCTGTCACGGGATAACATTGAATTAATTACGTATGGTAGGATTTGATAGAATGAAGAATGTGACTATAACTTGGTCATAGAGGTTATAAAATGTCATATATGGCGATACATCTCTGTCGCTTGACAATTAATCCTCGGAAGCTGCTGTAACAAGGAAGTACCGCTTTTAAAAAAAATCAAATTACTTAATAAATATTTTTATTAATTATTATTATTAAGAAAACGGAGATTTGACTGATCTACAGCCTTAATCCAAACGGGCTTAAAGGGATTCTATAAAGGTTTTCATAAAGGATTGTTTAATTTTAAAATTCAATTATGCATTACGGTCATAATAAATACAAGTATGAAATAAGTGACATGTTTATCAGCTATCTCATAAATTTCGTAAAAAGTACTTTAAAAAATAGGTTCAATCGGGATTAATACAAGAAACCCGCCCCACCTCCCCACCCCTAAAAAAGGGGGCTAATGCAATATTCACAAAAAAGTAATTTTTTTATAGTAATATTTTCCTATGATAAAAAAAATTACAAAAAATACAGCTGAAATAACAGCCCCGGGGCAACTTTGAGACTGTCTTTTCATTTCTTCAGTGCTTACATACACTTAATGGCATCTCACTTTAGCTATATAGCTGTTTCATATTAGCTCCATTCTCGTCTAATTCACCATCTACTCGAACTCCTGGTTAAGCTCGGTCGAGCTCTGAAATGACATTCACTATTAACCTGACTTCGGCCCCAATCAGGTTAATGGCGAATACCATCTGAATGGTCGACCGAGGCTCTTGAGAGTAACCGGAAGTTGGGTAAATGGTGAATGTGAGCGTCAGTGGGACTAATAATGGGACACGGTTTAATTTTTTTAACCTTTATTTTTATGGCAGGCAATATTTTTTTTTATCCATAAACAGATAAAGGTAACAAAGAACACAAATTAGAGTATTTTTTTTATGCCTAGAGTAAATAGATAAAAAGCAACTTGCAAAGATTAGAATTAGACCCTCCTCATATAAGCCCCGATTGACCTTAGTTCAAATTTTCAGCAATAAATGAAATTAATTTGAACTTCTTTGCGGTCTCAAAATGTAAAGTTATTTAAATTAATTTCAAAATTTTAAATTTCAATTTTTTTCGCGTCTCAATAGTTAATAGAATTCAAAGTAAAAACTGAGAGACACTTGATTCAGTTTTACCCGTTTCCTCATCTTACTCTTTGAGAGAGAGCGGCGTCATCTATTGACGAAAATGTAAATTATTTTAAAGTACTGTAGACAAAATTTATAAGCTACTTGATAAGATGTCACTTATTTTATTTGCATATTTATTATTAGTTAATATAATTTTGAATTTTAAAATTAGGGAGTCATTTTAGAAACACCCTGTATGTACCGGATGATTATAGTTAAAGTTACACTAATCAGACCAATCTGGAGCCCGTTCTGGTTGAAGAATTTCGTTGAAACTTGGTATATACGTTATATGGACTATGGGAAAAAAAAACATAGTTCAAATTTCAACCACCAGGTGAAAAGATGGCGCATAAAGAACCGGAAACACAAATTGGAAACATACAACTTTATTTAATCACAGCATTTGTTCAATGTGCATTCCATTTGTGTCATTAACATGTTCAAAGCGTGTTAAAACATGTTCAACAAAAGCAAACATAACACGCCATGTCGCTTGAATTCCTGAAGTATCACTTCGTGCTTCTGTTGAACATGTTTTTCATCTGGTGGTCGAAATTTGAACTATTTTTTAGAGGATCTTCCCCATGGTCCATGTAACATATATACCAAGTTTCCACGAAATCCGTCTACCAGAAAGGACTCCAGACTGGTCTCAGTAGCATAAATTTAATTATAATCACACTGTACTTGTTCTATTTATTTGAGCAACGATTACATCCAGGAGTTAAAATATTGCTTTAAATACCTTTGTGCTTAGTTTTGAAATTTCGTCGTTCTTCTGTTTTAAGTTTTCTGTTTTCACTTGCAATTCCTTTTGAAGTTTCTCAAGGTCTTGAGTTTGCAGAGCGACAGACTGGCATGCAAGGCAAGGCTAGGAAGGGAATAAACAAAACAAAAAAGACTTGCTAAGAAATTGCACTTCTATAGGTGGTAACATGTTTTACAATATGTAATATTTTGTTAAATACTTGTCAAAAAGGAAGCCAGCGGTAATGTATAAAAAATATGAATGCATGGATCTGCTTAATATAAATTATTTAAAAAAATACAAAACATACATGATAAGAGACTTTCAAGTCTTTAAATGAAATGGGGGTGATTTTTAAAATTGAATAAAACTAAACGATGACGAAGTTATTCTTGATGAATAGTAATGTAAGAAACCGGTTATATCTTTACTACACGTTCTTTTTTTAGTTCCAAATATCCCCGATGGATGGCGTTTCTCTGCCTCAAACTGTTATAATGCTCAAAATAACCTTGACATTTCAAAACGTGAATTTGATTGATTAATTTTAAATTCTAAACAGAATGAAGGCAAAAACTGAATGACTTTGTTTAATTTTTGTATACTAGTTCGAGCATTCTAACAGTTTGAGGCAGAAGAGCGCCACCTATCGGTGATATTTGGAACTAAAACATGGAAGCTTAGTAAAGAAATTCCTGACTTCGCACATTAAGAATGATGTCAATAGTCCCGTTTACTTTTTATTGAATTTCAAAAACTGTTAATCCATTTTAAGAAACCTGTACAAACACCCATAGAAGCACAGAAAAACAATAAACTTTTAAAGCAGTGATAACTCAGTTTTCCAACTAAAGCATTTATGACTGTTACAAGATCAGGAGCAAGACTTCTAGGATCCCCTTTTCTGCTCTTTTAGTGGATCAGAAATGGCTACAGAAATTGCGAAAAAAAGTTCCCTGATTTTTCCTTGATTTCCCTGACTACCTTTATCAGATTTCCCTGATTTCCATTATTAATGATACACGTACGGTATATTTTAATGTATGCCACTTCCTCGTATAACACACTTATCCAGCTTGCTAATACCTCACTTGGGAAAAAAACCCCATAAAAATTGCACAATATTCATAAAATACTGATTCACAGTTTCACAAATCCGAACTCAAAATCTAGTCCAATAACAATTTCATATCACTGTAAAAAAGGACCAATGTTCTTATTTTATAATAATATACTATAACCACGAACGAAAATATTATATAATCTTCTGAGTTATCTGAAATTCTGAATAGCGTGTTCCATTGTCTTTTGAATCCCCAGAAACCAATACATTTCCAAAATTCAAAGAATTATTTATAAAAACAAAGTATTTTTCGCTGCCCGTATTTTTCAGAAACGTTCCCGAAGGGTTTTTATAGTGTATTAATTAGTGTCCTCAGCCTGTAATACCTGTTTTTCGAATGTCATCCATTCTCAAGTAAACGTTTTTAGCCGCATAGGTTAATTTATACATGAAAGAGTAAAGAAATAATCTTAATTTTAATGTTATTGTTAACGCTGTTAATTTTGTATGTTTGTCTGTTAAACATATTTTTTGAGCATGGAGATGTTTACTTGAGATTTGATAGCATTCAAAAAGCAGGTATTCCAGGCTGAGGACACTAATTAATACACTATAAAAACCCTTCGGAAACGTTTCTGAAAAATACGGCAGCGGGAAATACTTTGTTTTTTATAAATAATTCTTTAAATTTTGGAAATGTATTGGTTTCTGGGGATTCAAAAGACAATGGAACACGTTGTTCGGAATTTCGGGTAACTCAGAAGATTGTATTATATTTTCGTTCGTGGTTATAGTATATTTTCATAAAATACGAAACATTGGTCATTTTTTACAGTGAGTGGCCAATGAATATATGGCGACCAGAAATTTTTCTCATTTTCTGAAGAATGTTCAAGTTCAATTCTGAGAAATATCTGTATCTGACGAGATAGCTAATTGGAATAAGCTGGCCACCTGGTCAGTTTATGATAATGTATCATAAAAATTTCAAAAATGGGCAAATTGCCTTCAATATAAGCGCTATACATAGAAAATGAGACACCTGATCACCTTAATTTGTATTAAATACCAAAAACTCATATCATATGCATCTTTTAAAAGATATATAAAATTTTTACTTTTCTTTATCGCGTACGATTATTGGCTTAAATATCACCTGTTTGTCAACGAATCAGTCTCGTGCAAAAACACAAATATTTTCGCCTACAGGCAAATTTCCTTGATTTTCAATTACTTTTATGAAATTCCCTGACTTTTCTCTATTTTTTCAAGATTGATAAACCACCCTGATTTTTCCCCGATTCCCTGATTTCCAGAATCTGTAGCCACCCTGTGGATGCTTGTGTTTTAGAGCATGAAGAAGGTTTCATTTTTTTAAAGGTGGTGTTTTTTCTGTGCTTTTCAGAAGCTTATATTTCTTCAAATAATGGTCCTGATGCATCATAAAAACATTAGATTTGCTGAAGTTTAAATCGCCAACTGCTTAGCATGCAAAGAAACAAATACTAAAAGGAAAAGTAATTGTGATTCTAAATTTCTATATACATAATATTCACAATTTATTTTTTCTAAAAATCTACGCTATATTCTGCAAGGATGCTCTTGAAGCTATGAAAGCGTGTAAGCTCTGAACGTCACAATAGTTGATGATAATGATGTCTGATACAGACATCATTCATAGATACAGTTTTATTTTGAACAAAATTTTAGAAAAAAAAGTTTTTTTTTTTTTAAATTTATTTTGTTTTGCCAAATATTATTTTCTTAAGAAAATAATTGCATAATTCCTATAGTCCTGTTACTGAAAGTTGAGGATTTGATTTGAAAAATATGGATTAATTTGAAGTAAAAATTCAATACATAAAGGGTATGAAGTAAAAAATGATATACCTTTTCGTAAAAAGAAAGACATGTTAAAAAGTATGGGAAGTAATACATGGAACACGTTTAGATCAGTGTTGCTACTTGGTCTTTTTTTTTAAATTCAGAAATGTATTTCGAAATAATAATATTAACCTTATTTAATCGCATAATTTATATACCGAATATTACTATTAGGAAATTGGGTAGGTATTTACAAAAAAAATCTTCAATTGGCAACACTGTGTTTAGACAATGATAGGTATTGTCAGTGATAAAAGAATTACGAACGTCATTTAGCGTTAATCTAGTGAAAGAATACATAACAGAATCTTTTATTATGCAAATGCAACTTGTTAATCTTCGAATATGTTATTTCGAAAATGCAGATAGTTAAAGTGTGAGGTTCTTCTATGAAAGAAAGAATATGCACATTTATATTAATTAAAATGTTACTAAGAAACGAAAAAATAAAATGTGTATAAAAATTTATGCGTAATATAGCAGAATGGAATAAAATTATAGAAATCATATAATCATGAAGAGGTTGATTCTATCTATCTTCGAGTGTGTTCCAGAAAAAAACCCTCACATGTAACTCCAAAAATTTCTGAAAAAGCGCCTTTAGCGCTAAAATCCAGGTCCACTTAATGTTAATTTGCCAAGTTCACGAATTTATCTCATTCAAATTCTCGTGTATGAATGTAATGCTCGTATTCATACATACACAGATTCTTCTACAATTGGTACATTTCGATCGAATAAATTGAAAATTTCGATTATTGAACATGTAGACCAATATTTGAAGCATGTTAATAGCAAAAACTACACCATTGTTTTTAAAATTTGTAATTTTGTTACAATGAATTTTATTAGCTTTTTGCCTAGTATTTGGCTTCAACGCGAAATCCTCAATGTTTGATATTGTACAAAGCTTGTTACCAACCGTCACTGGCGAGCCTTGGTAACATATTTTATTTCATTTTTCTAATACATTTTTATTGTTAGTTACTGTTAACATTTAAACGTTGTTGTGTTGCGATTGGTATAGTTTTACATTTATCATTGACGTTTATTTATTAACAACATTTTTCCTATTTTGATGTTTATTACACAATATACTTATTGACAGCTTTAAAGGCATACATTTTCACTTTATATAAACTAATTATGTATTAAATAAATACCATTTCGGGGCCTTGAGCAAGGAGATCTTCGATAAGGCTTTTAAAGTCTTGTAGCAAGTTGGAGAACATGCCGACTCGCACTTGGTTGGCTTGGATTTCTTCGGAGGTCGTGGACGCGATGCCGCTGTCCACCGATACATTATCCCTTCGTCGGCGCAGTTCGTAACACAGTCTTCTGAGCTGGTGATAAATATCTATCACCTCTTGTGCTAGATGCTAAAGAAAGAAAATAGACATTTGTCAAAATTAATTACTTATTTGTAAATAACGGCCCTGATACATCTTAAAAATATTAGAATTGCTAAATGCTAAAGGAAAAAACAAAACAAACAAACAAACAAACAAAACAAAATAAAAACAGAAAATTGTCAAAATTAATTATTTATTATTAAATAATGGCCCTGATATATCGTAAAAATATTAAGATTGCTAAAGGCTAAAAAAAAAAAAAAAAAAAAAAAACAGAAATTTGTCGAAATTAATTATTTATTATTAAATAATGGCCCTGATGTATCTTTAAAATATTAGAATTGCTGAAGTGTATCAGTTTTAAATCAGCATCTGCTTAGCATGCAACAGAACAAATACTAAAAGGAAAGGTGATTATATTATCATTCTAAATTTCTATTTACATAATATTCAAAACTTATTATTATTATTTTTTTAAATCTATGCTATATTCTGCAAGAATGGTTGTGAAACTATGCAAGAGTTCTGAACTTCACATTAGTTGATGATATTGATGACTGATACAGACGTCATTTATATATAACATTTTATTTTAAACAAAATTTTAGAATTTTTTTTTAATTAATTTGTTTTGCCTAACATTGTTTTCTTAAGAAAATAATGCAAATTATTTCGTATCAGGGGTCGATGCAGGTTTTTTTTTCTTGGGGCCCATTTTGTGAAAAATAAAGGCTATTTTTGTGAAATTTATTATATTTTTGTGAAAAATAACATTTTGTAACGAAAGTTGAAATCCAGTTACCCAAATTGAACAACAAAAACAAAAAAAAAGTATTTATTAACAAAAATATTTTTAAATCATTTTGCTGAAGTTTTTCTCTCTGGTGAACTTGTTTGTTTACAAATTACACATTTTAAAATGTCACAAAATAATAAATAATTAATAAATAGTAAGTTTTTATGTAGAATAAAATTTTGTGAAAGGGCCTATTTAATTAAAAGGGTTTGTGAAGGGTCCCATTTTATCAAATTGATTTTTGTGAAGGGTCTCATTTTATTAAATTGATTTTTGGGAAGGAGCCTGTTTTATTAAATAAATATTTGTGAAGGGGGAACCTAAATAGGCTACAAATTTTGCCTGGATCGATCTTTGCGTATATATGCACGTATTGATGCATGTATTGTTGCATGTATATGATTTGTACGTTTTTTATTTTTTCTGAAATCAAAGCACTCCAATAAACAAGCTATTATGATATATAAAAGTGATAAATGAAAGACTGTCCAATATGTTGGGTGAAAGAATTAGGGAAATGTGAGCAAAACAGTGTGATTGAATGCTTAAGGGGTCATAGGACTTTTAAAATGTCGAAAAGTTAAAAAAAAATGACAATTTTTATCATTTTATATCTTAAAAAGTATACATTATAAAAACAGAATTTTTAAAAGCAGTAATAAGTTTTAAAAGCAGCATTTTTTTTTTTTTTCACTTTTATTTCATATTTTTTTTCTTATCATAAAGAGAAAAATTAATTGTTATAGAGGTTTTTAGACTTGTCGAGCAGAAAATTGGAATCACAAGTTGCGCGCGTGATTACAAAAGAATTTCTGCATATAAAACAAAATATTTGTTATGTAATTATACTTGAGAGTTTTGTAATTACACTGAACCTCAAAAAAGTCTTGCATTTTTATGTTTTAAAAACAAAACTATATCTTGGTTATATAGAAATTTCAAAAGTTTAACAATATAACACGAAGAAAAAAAATATGTTTTCAACAACAACAACAACAACACCAAAAAAAAAAAAAAAAAAAAAAAAAAAAAGATGGAAATTTTTTTTAACTACTTTGCTCACAACGCCCCAAAAAAACATTTTGAGAAAAAATGACTTTAAAGTTCTCTCTTTGAAACTATTAAGAGTGTCATTCATTTTGTTTTAATGTGTTCAGAAATGATTATTCTTTTATATATATATATATATATATATATATATATTCAAAGATTGAATGTTTTGAAGGTTTAAAAGTCCAATGACCATTTAACCTGTCGAACACTGGTGTCCTTACCTGAAAATAAAAGGTTATAAAATACATACATTTTTACTTTCTTCTATCTTTACAAGAAGAAAGTATTGGATTCATGAAAATTTTCGACTTCCGGTTTTCGACGGATTTATACGTTTTAGAAGGTCCTGCACACGATTTGACTGTTTTTAGAAAATCTCTGTCTGTATGTGACAAAAATTTTGTGGGCGCTCTATCTCAAGAACTAATGCTCGGAACTTAATAAAACTTTATATTCTGCTAGACCATGACATAAATAGATGCTGCTTACGTTTTGGTGTAAATAGCCCAACAGGTGGCGCTGCTATGCTACTTTTTTCATTATTAACACGATAACTATATCTCAATAACTAATGCACGGATTTTCATTAAACTTCAGATTCAGTTAGACGTTGACATATGTTGTTATTGATTAGGTTTTGATCTAAATCTCCCAAAAAGTGGCGCTGCTATGCTGCATTTTGCAGGATTTGCACGATTTTAGCGATAGTCATATCTCAAGAACTAATGCACGGAATTTAATAAAACTTGAGTTTCAGTTAGACCTTGATATAAATTGGTGCTGATTATTTTTAGTGTATGCGAAACCCGTGTGAGATAGAAGAAAGTTTTGGGATTGGCACAACCGCCTAGTTCAGACTTGAGAAGGGAAACAGTGTTGGCAGTTCGCTACGGTTATATTTATTTTATTGGGATTGTTTGATTGCTACCACTTTTCTGAAATAGCAATATTAGCTCTATTTAATGACAAATTAAATAAGGCGAAAATAAGAGGAATTATTCTATTTTGAAAAAAAGTGGTAGAAATCAAGTGATCTGAATAAAATAAATGTAGCCCAACTGGCAACACCGAGCGGAAAACAGATAAAAAGTCTGAAAATACGCGCAAAACTCTAATTTTGGATAAAAGAAAAGAAGTACATGTTAAACACTAATTGCTACGAAAAAACTAATAGAGAAAAATATGAAACTAAATTGTACAGGTACATGATAAAGAAGTTTTCGATATTAATAAAAGAAAACGCTTATGCGCATGTGCGATCGCGAGAGAAATCTATCACAAGTAGATATTTAATTTTCTTTTACTTTTCTGGAAATGCAGAGACATAGTTACAGATACATATCAAAACACCATTTTAAAATTTTTTCTCCTATTTTTTGGTACATTCGTAATTATATAAATACGTAGCACCTATTGTCGTCGTCTGGTCCGTCCGTCCGTTTGTCTATCTGTCCGCATATAACAACGCAAAAACTACCCAAACGAATATTTTGAAATTTAAGATATATTATCTTTGCAGAATTTTGACGAGACGTTTCAAATTTTATGAAAATCGAATCAAAACTTTAGAAGATATTAATAAAAACATTTATTAAGAAATCTGAATTATTTTTAAAAAATCGATGCTTTTTTGTTATAGGAGCTTCCGAGGTTTAATCGTCAAGTGACCGAGATACTTATTTTATTGCAGAAATGAATCTGCAGACGATATAATTCATTTCACAGAATTAAAAATCATCAAGATCTGAATATTTATACAACTAGCTATAGTACGAACGCACCTCATTTGTCACGTTTAACGTACAATTTCCAACTTGTTGTTTTATTTCATGCCCTATACATTTTCTGATGATGTAGCGAATGTCATAGAAAGATCCGATTTCAACCTTTACACCCAATAAATAAATTTGCATCTCCTTTCAATAACTTTATTTAGAAATTGTAGAGCGATTTTTCGTTTTTCAGAAGTCCTCTTCTATGATCAAAATAAGACCACCCATTCTCTTATAGAAAAAAGAACCATCTTGAATAATAATAAACAAATAATAATAATAATAATAATAATAATAATAATAATAATGAAATCGGAAATTTTCTCAGAAATCAAAAACTCTGAAATTCTGACAAAACTATACAAGTTGGAAATTGTATGTCAAACGTGACAAATGAGGTGCGTTCGTATTATAACTACTTTTATAAATATTCAGATGTTGATGCAATAGCTGTTGCACTCTTATGCAAAAATGCACGAATACAAAGTTTATTTTATGTGCAGATTTTCATATTATCGATATTAATTTTATTTTATGAAATTAAAGTTTAAATGCACTTTTACAAACAATGAATTACAATTCTGTTACGTTAAAATTACACTATGCGCAAATATCCAATACAAGACAATGTAATAAAAAAAATTCGTTATTATTTCACTGAAAAAATGAATTATATCGTCTGTTATTATGACTGGATTGATTTTCATAATAAAATAAGTACATTTTAAATTGGCAACATTTTATCTTTTGTTGCCATTGACTGAAAATTCCTATGGAAACGTAAGTCTGCCTAGCTTTGAAAATTTCAGAACTTGAAGTTCATATTTAGACTATTTTTGCATTTAATATCTATTTCTCCGGAAACATCTATCCAAAAAACTGTCGGTAGATTATAGGATTACTATAATTAAACAATTTCAGTTTTTAAATTCAGTAATACGGAAATAATAGGACTCCATCTTAAATAGAACGTAATCACTACAACCTAGAATCATTGCCTATCATGGGATATCATTGAATTAATTACGTATGATAGAATTTAAAAGAATGAAGAAAACTTTTATCAATATCTTTTTAAATTTTGATTCGATTTTCATGAAATTTAAATGACTCGACAAAATTTTGCAACGATTATATATATCAAATTTCAAACCATTCTGTAGGGTAGTTTTTGCGCTTTTATTTGCGGAAAGACGGACAGAGGAACGGACTATACGATGACTATAGGGGATACGTATTTATATAATTACGAACGCACCTAAAAACCGTACTTAATGAATCAATTAGAACAAAAATTATAACCCCCTTTCGTGTTTTTTTCGTATTATGTAATATTTTATAAGGATAAGATATCTTTATTTTTGTATTTTAATATAATTGATAACAGATTATTCCAGTCATACTTTAGAAGAAGTCAAATTTTGAAAAATTCTTACCTTCAGATTTTCGTCTCCCTCGGGGAAGAGACCAGCAAAAGGTAGGACTAGATCATCACATTCAATATCGTCGTCGGGCTTCTGAAAAAAAAAAAGGAAAGAAACATTAAAATAACGTTTAGATTTCGTTAAAAAAATTCATTTTAAAGAAAGACCTATTGAGGAAACATCTAGACTCGAATCAATCAAGTTGTCAATCAATTCAATTAGAGTAAAAATTTGTAAATCGCATCATTTCATAAGATGTATGACAAGCATCAACAGCATTGATACTGACACATTATGCCTCTGAGGTGTTTAACTGTAATACATCGAATGGCCCAAAATATTATAACCACTCCTCACTCGTGCCTCCTCTGGCTTTGATGACAGCAAATCTATTCTTGAGATCGGTTTTATCATCCATCTAGTAGAGCATACAGATATGATTGATTAATTTTAACACAATTATTCTAATTGGTAAATAAATCATATGAGTTGTAACTTTCCAGCTGAGTCAAAAAGTGACCAGGCCAGGATTTGTTGAACTTAAGCTGTCGCCTTAAGGCTTAAGTTGTCTTAAGCCGTTGGCTTAAGCTGTCGATGCTTAGCCAACTGAGCTATCCTGGACAAATCTGGTAACTGGCTGAATTGTGCCAGCCAGATTTGTCCAGGATGGCTCAATTGGCAGAGCATTGACCAATTAAGCCAAAGGTCCTTGGTTCAAATTCTGGCCTGGACACTTTTTCACTCAGTTGGAAAGTTGCAACTCATACATACAGATGTACTTTGCGATGACTACGAGTTGTAATTATGCTACAATGCGTGGCGTTGTAGCTTTTCTCTTGCTGCAAACCATGTATGTTATTCACCTGTTCACAAGCAATTCTCGCCCATAATTCCACTTTTCACTTAGAAGTTTTTTGGCTTAGATGCAATTCTTTGAAGATTCGAGACATTCTTGTACGAGGAAAGCCAAGAAAGTTAGTGATTTCTGATATACTGGAATCTGTCTTTCTGATGCTCACACAATCATCCATCATTCAAAGTGACTCAAATATCTTATTGTTCATATGAATAGGCAAAATGCAATTTTCACTGGAGCTTTTGACCAATGGCAATTTTTTTCTTCAGAAAATCCAGTATATTATTTCAGTGCACATGCTGCATGTGCAAGTCGAAGTTTCAATGAGGAGTGGTCATAATATTTTGTCCACTAAGTGTATAATGTGAACCGGACAAGTAGAGAAGATTCAGGCTTAAACGTTTCTTCAAGAAATCAATCCATTACAATATTCAACAATAAAATCTAAATTACGAGAGATATATCGTAAAATTTAATACAAATAAAAACGAATCAATTTATTGACATTTTTGAAGGATTTTTCGTATATATATCTCATAGGCACAATGGGTTAATGCAGCGATAAAAAGTCAGGTAATATTTTAATTTGGAATCACCAGTTTGATTCTTGTCTTTGCATTTTCTGTCTGTCTGTGCTTAGAAATCTCTGAATAAGTAATTGCAGACATTCAAGTAAATTACGCAATAGATTTTCGACTGAAAAAGTACGATGAAACTTATTTTATGAGTCTATATTTCAAAGATTCAAAATATTTCGTATAATGATCCATGCATGTTTTTTTCGTGTAAAAAGATGAGAAGCGAACGGAATCAATATAAACATCAAACAAGTAGAAAAAATAGGAACTTCATCGACGCTTGTGGATATTTTTGGACAAATGAAATCACATTCTTGGTAAAAAGTTCTGAGATTGTAATATTTATGATGTAACTTCTTTTAAAGCTAAACTAAACGTAACTTCTATTATTTAAAACTATTTCCTATGACGCTATCTTTACGTGAAAACGTTTTCACAAGCTATACATAAATGCAGATGTTTAAATATGAGGAAAACTAGTATGATTCAATTTCTTTCATGCGTCTATATTTGAGTGACTCAAGATATTTCAATAATGCTCTGTCTACACATTAAAGGCTTCGGTTTCTTTTTTTTAGAAAGTACAGTTACTTCAATATAAAATGAATATGGAGTGGCATTTTTCATGCATGTATTCAAAGACTGAAAATATTTCACATAATGCTGTTCCTATATGATACATATTTACAAGCTATAATTGCAGTTTTAAATACTAGATAATGCAAATATGTAATTTCTTTCATGCAATTTTGTCTCTACATAGACTTTTTGTTTTTTAAAAAATTATAAAGCAAAGAGAAATGACAGCGCAGGCACTACAAACATCAAAGTTCTTGAAAAATCTAAACATAATCGACGCTGTACATAAAGTAAATGAAATCCTCCTCAAGGTTAAAATTCTGAGATTACGTTTGCATTAGGGAATTTTCATCCCGGTCTTCTCAGTAATCTATCTTTAATACGGAGAACTGGAGGGAAAAATAAACAAGTCTAGGATCACATCCTAATGATATTATAAAACGCTGTTATTTTTAAGGCTATATATCATCTAATAAGATAGAAAAATATTTCAAAAATCGTATCTTGAAAAAATAAAACAGATTTGATCTCGGAGGGGTTTTGTATTACTGCCATTCATAAAAAATGCAAAATATACTAAGTTTTTTACATATGTTTATAAATAAGTGCTTTAAAAAAGATTTCAATTTTTAAACCTACCCGTTTCCCACTTTTATTTCCCTATGCAACAGTATTTAAAATGCATATAGTCAAAAGGGAAACATAACTGGTATTTTAATAGCTACTGTTTTTGAAAATATCTTTTTATATTTTGAGTCCCCTGAATCCGTTTTTGCTATTTATGCAATAATTATTTATTTGTGTATGTATGTATGTATGCGTGCATGTTGGTGGTATTTTATTTTTACGTTTTCTGGCCCCCAGAGTCCGTTTTTGGGGTTTTTTCGATGATGTCGGTATGTATGTGTTTGTGAGTGTATGAGCGAACATGATTGCGTTCAAATTATGATTTCGATTGAGCTCCCATTTGGTGAATATGTTACAGGCCAATGTCGTAAGAACTGCATTCATTTTCGTACAAATCGGCGGCGGATTAGGTATTTAATCCATTTTAAAACAATTTTCAAACTATTTTGCGACCGATTATATAAAGAACAGGGTTCAGGCTGTATCTGGTCTCACAATTTTTGCCAATGTCCCGTATTTACCTTTTCAACTTCACAGAAGAGGAAAATGGTAGGGGAAAGTTGGAATCCAGGATATAAAACCAAAGCCATTGCCAGAACTTGTGAATCCCGACAGATATTATACTTTTGCTTGTATCTACATAACTTCCCAAGCATCTTACTACTTACGTAATAAATTTTATAGACTAAATAACTCTCTGAAAATCAATATCTTTGAAAAGGAAAACAATAATAGTAGTAAAACTTCGAAGTTCTTTCAACTCTTCACCCACTATTTATGTATTCCAGTTTAAACAAAGAAACAAGGACTTGCTTGGCTTGCCGATGATAACCGTAAACTGGTTGTAATCAAGAGTAAAAACCTGGAGGGAAAAGTTTAAATTCAATGAGCATCTTTTTCTTTATGTGAACCCGTGGCACAAAATTCTGAGTCTTCATTTTCATTGTCATTTCGCGATGATTATTCAATCCATCTACATTCAATTTCGATAAACAGGTTATTGACGGCGATAAATATCTGTTTATAGTTTCAAGGTAAACACAATTACTTTAGATTACTAAGGTGACCGGAATAATTCAATAGATGAGGGTATCAGTTTTTTAGGTCAGTTGCAAGGAATGGCATGTAGCTTAAAATCATTAGTTTGAAATATATTTGATTAAACTACGGATAACCACTAATGTGACCGTTGAGCTGAGTGCTCTTAACAGGAAAATATACATTAAAATACAGATGTAAGCGTTTAAAGTGATAAAAACAGAACACAAAAGGGCTTATGAAATATTTTAATATAATGATCGACATGTTTTGAACGCATAAACGGCGCTATTATAAATAACTACACGGTAAACAAAGTATTCTCGCAAAAATTTGAAAATAAACCTGAAAAACATAAATCACGAAATCATATGTGTAATAAAAGCTGGTGCTTAAAAATAGTCAACTGTAAACGTGAAAATTAATATTTCCTTATTGCTTTTTTTTTAAATTGAAAAACATCTCGTACCAAATTTTAGGTAATTCAATTAATTAAGCATCTACTTTTATTACACATATGATCTCTTGGTTTATGTTTTACAAGTTTATTTTAAAATTTTTGCGGGAATAGTTTATTTATCATGTAGATCTTGATAATGGCACCGTTTGTGCGTTCGAAACATGCCGAATAAGCATTTTTGTGTTCGGTTTTGATCATTTTAAGCATTTACATCTGTATTTTAATGATAATTAGTGATTTTATTATAGGATTATGTAAGGAAACGATTGTCAAAAGTTGTCAAAAGGTTTTCATGGAGATTCCATAGCAAGCATGTGGTTTACACTTTATATATTTTCAGATGGATAGTCGATGTTACTTTGTTGATATTTAAGAGTTACCGCTATAACTTCTAAGACGGGATTGCGAGAAACGGACAAAAATTACAGATTTAGACATATTTTCGTCTTAGCATGTATAATTGTATGGCATTCTTTTCACCGGGACCATTTTATTTTTCCATTTTTAAGACAGAATTCTGTTTACAGACAGTATCTACACTAAAATAACTAAACATTTTTTAACGTCTGATGAATAAAAGTCTTAAATAAAATATCACATTTAATCAGACATAAAAGTAACATAAAATACACTTAAAACATTAAAAATACTGCAAACGTTTCAGGCTATAATTTAGCCCCTCATCAGTGCAATTACATACGTTGACCGGAGAATTTTCAAGCATCCAGATGTATAGTTCAGTTGGATGGATACCACACTACAGAACACAAAAAGGTTTATAAAATATTTTAATATAATGATCGACATGTTTTGATCGCATAAACGGCGCCATTATAACTATCTACACGGTAAACAAACTATTCTCACAAAAATTTGTAAATAAACTTGAAAAACATAAATATTTTTAATGTTTTAAATGTATTTTATGTAAATTTTTAAGTCTGATTAAATGTGATATCTCATTTAAGTATCTACACTGTAAAATACGGGTGATGTAATGTATAATTTCTGTCTTTTAACAGAAACTTTTTATTATGAGAGGAAATCATGCATTTTCCCGGAATAAATGGAAATTCCCCTTTTTTATCTCTACTCGTTGAATGATAAAAACAAAAATATTCCTCCCAGACAGATACAAGGAGATGTTCCTTTGTAATTGAGAGAAAACGGAAATACTCAGTTAAATTTTCGTAATTGATGATTTGGCCTATAACCAAAACGTTGGCCTATAACCAAAGAGGACAGAGCATTCATCCTCTAATGCCAAGTACCCAGATTCGAATCCTAAGGAAGGTAAGGCGATAAAAAATGGGTATGAGCATATGCAATGCAAATAACTGTTCCATATACATGTGCATTCGTATATATAATTATTATATAGATTTTGTTTTTAGGTGCGTTCGTAATTATATAAATACGTAGCACCTATAGTCGTCGCTTGGTCCGTCCGTCTGTCCGTCCGTCTGTCTGTCTGTCCGTCTGTCTGTCTGTCCGCATATAACAACGCAAAAACTACCCAACCACATTGTTTGCAATTTAAAATATATTATCTTTGCAGAATTTTGTCGAGACATTTCAAATTTTATTAAAATCGAATCAAAACTTTAGGAGATATTAATAAAAATATTTATTAAGTAATTTGAATTTTTTTTTTTAAATCGGTGCTTTTTTGTTATAGGAGCTTCCGAAGTTTAATCGTCAAGCGACCGAGATACTTATTTTATTACAGAAATTAATCTGCAGACGATATAATTCATTTCACAGAATTAAAAATCATCAAGATCTGAATATTTATATAACTAGCTGATACATATATATCTGAATATTTATATAACTAGTTAAGATATTTGTATGAACAGTGTCATAAAATATATACTTAACTAGCTGTTTAACCTGTTCTACGCACGGGATATCATGAATTTAATTCTAAAACGTGCGTACGAACGCACCTCGTTTGTAACGTTTGACGTGCAATTTCCAACTTGTTTAAATATTGCGCTATTGATTATATTTATTTCTGAAAACAGAAATTACCATCTTGAGTAGAGGAAAATTTCAATCTTGAAAACAGGAAAATATAAAAACGGAAGTTTCGTGATAAAACGGAGAATAGGTGGCACGTTTTCCGTTTTTTTTTTTTTTTTTTTTTTTTTTTACTGTATAAATACGTTTCCCCCACGTTTCATTGCATTCAATGTTAGTTGCAAGTTTACCATTTCAGATGATACTAAGTTAAAAAGCTGACACAGTCTAACTTGGTCAATTTGATTTCTATAATCCCTAAAAATATGTCACTCTGTACATTAGATTCAGCTTAATGCTTGTAAGAGATTTATTTGTATTCTTCAGAACTTTTTGTCCATTGTTATGAAAGATGCGAATTAAGTCCTCACGACAAAGGACATAATTGCTCAAGGTCGAACACGACTCTGAAAGTGAAGTAATGAACGGATAAAAAAGAACCAAACATAATGGTGAAAACAAAGAAATGCGATTCAGGAATTGGGTAATCAAGGTGTGGAATCTGAGTTATTGTTTTTCACTAAAATTCCAATGATTTCAAGCCTGAATTCCCACTCCCTCTTTCTATTTCATTCGCATACCTGCAATTAGGGTATTTAGACTAATTCATCAGGAATACTTCTACAATCCGTTGATTATTTTTATTTTTATATTTAAAAAACAATTATTATTATTATTACATTTTTTAAAGTACTTGTACAAAATGTCTTTTTGATCATCTACGATTTTAATTGTTTTGATTACGTTATCGATCAAAAATGAGTTAAAAAACGGTGTTTACACCATTAAAAAATATGTAAAAAATATGTTAAAAATGTGTTATTTTTAAAGGCGGGCATTTGCCCACACTTGTTCAGACTTGTCAGCTCCCAGGTTATTATCATATACTGACGATAATTGTACCATAGCCTGATTTACGCCTATACCTCTAAAGCCCAGCTGTAAACCCTGAAATTTTAGGAGCCTCAAATACCCTTATCTAATTTTTAAAATGCTCTTATCAGATTATGAATAAGGTTTATTTGCACTTTGGATTGGTTTAATAAGCATTAGAATTATCCATAATACTTAATAATATAGTTCCAGAATTTTTTTTTTGCATTAAAAAGACTTTGTTGTGATCCAAAAAAAAAGGAAAATAAATGAGTGAATTTGTGTATACAATTGAGAAATGAGTGAATTTGTGTATACAATTGAGAAATGAGTGAATTTGTGTATACAGTTGAGAAATCAATCTCGCAGGCGGGAAAAGCAAACGCTCTTCGTGTTTGTCCATAAATTATTTTATGACATTTACAAATTAAAGACTGTATTCCTTTTCTTGAAAATACGTTTTTGGTAGATTCCCTTTTTTGAATGCGAGTTTCTTTAATGTTTTGGCTCCTTATTTAAAATTGTAAGACTTTATTTATCGCTTTGTATCACTAAATTTTGTTCATTAGGTTTATCTCTCTGATTAATTGGGTGCCAGTGGCGCTATAAAAATACATAAATAAATAAAATAATCGATTCCCCTATACGAAGAAATTGACCATTTTTTTTAATGATTTGATATTTTCCCAGATAAAATCATGTTAGTCATGAAATTTTACACCCCCCTCCCACTTTTCTTTTAGTTATAGTAGTGTATTTTTTGTTGCCTTCTGATTCTGGAAGGATTTAAGGGTAAAGATTTAAATTAAAATTATTGGTAATTAGCTTTCTTTTCATTCTGTGACCCCTTAATGTCATGATTTATCTACAGTCTACAATATCAAATCGGTGTATAGAGATTTCTGGGAGGTAAGTTTAATATATTGCTGCAACATCAACTCATATTGTTTTTGGTTTAATTCATTTTTCCTCACATTCATTTCACCTGTGTTGGTTCAGTGATCTAATTAATTTGTGAGCAATTCTGTCTTTGAGCAACTTGGCTTTCTGTCTAAATCCTAATTTTATTGATTATGACTTGTCTGGCAGCAGTATACATCTGCAGGTAGCTTACTGCCCCAAACTCTTCTAACACTCTCTAACGATGTTCAATTATTAATAAGTTGCAAATATTCATATTTAAATACATACAATAAGCAAGTATATTAACTTAAGGGCCCAGAAATTGATGATGTCTTTAGATAGGCCCCGAATTGTGAAAGTCTGGCTCTTACTGTTAGGCCGATTTTCAACCTTTGCTGATATAATGTTAATTCATTTAAGGGTTAAAGCAGATGCATTTTTAAATAATATACAGCATCATGATAATAATGAATGCATAAGTACCCTCGTCGCATCCTCTTCCATGGAAGATGGCGCAGACATCTCTATTTCGTCCAGCAGCGAAGAATTACCATTGGGACTTCTCCTCAGCAAGAGATCTAACTTTGCCTGGAGTTGGGAATTCGTCTGCCGCAGGTCGTCGAGATCCTGTTGTTGGCTGCGAATCTGTGGAAGAAAATACCAAAAATGAAGTACGCAAAATAACGATTCAAAATCTTTAAAGAATATATATCCACTTGACATTCATAGTAGAGTCCTGCACGGGTCAGGTTATACACGACCCAAACTTGACACACAATTTCTCCAACCTGAAACCAGACCCAAGGCCGTAATACAGGGTGTCCCAAAAGTCCTTGACACATTTTAAAATTCAATAAAATAATGTAGTACGAAAGTGTGGTTTGGATGAAAATGTTTCTAATGATTGAAAATTTTGTTTAAGAAAAAAAAAATAGTTCAAAAATATTTTTATAGATGACGCTGATTCTGGAAAGTTATCGAATAGGTAGAATGCTTTTATACATAACAATGGTGAAAAACGCACAATGCGTATGCACAATTTTTCTCCAAACTATGGCCACCGACATTCCAGGAGTTAACAATACTCGTCTATCCATTCCCACTCGTCTTATGAACCCAGGAGGGGAGCTATTGTTAAGTTTTGGAATGTGAGTTGCCATAATTTGGACAAAAACTGTGCATACGCATTGTGCGTTTCTCGCCATTGTATGTAAAACAGCATTCTACCTATTCGATAAATTTCCAGAAGCAACGCCATCTATGAAAAATTTTTGGAACTGATTTTTTTATTTTCTTAAATAAAATTTCAGATCATAAGAAGCATTTTTGTCCAAACCACACTCTCGTATGCCAATTGCTTGATCTTTTATTGAATTTCAAAATCTGTCAAGGATTTTTGGGACACCCTGTATTGAAACCCAAACCCAGAATGGTAAAAAATTAAACAACATTTTAATACAATAACTGGAAAAATAGTCTACAATTATATCAGTAATATCAATTTTATGTATGAAAATGAATTATACTTTAATTTTTAAAAACTGGATCAATCCGAACGCGATCATTGAGAGTTATATCCGAACCTGAAGCTGACCCAAACCCGAAACAGTTAAAGTCAACCCGATCTGCAAAGAAAAAAATATCATTATCCCGACCCGAACCGAAACGCGGGTCGGATTGGGTCCGGGTAAACTGGGGTTAACCAACCCGATACAGGATTCTAAGAATAAGCACATTTTTAAGTATATTTAGATTGCCAAGCACTTAATTTTTTTTTTTACCTGGATGATCAGTTGAAAACTCATTTTTAAAAATGCTTGAAAAAGCAATAAATTATAAATAAGTATAGGGTAAAGGCAAAAATATTACTTGAAAAAGCAATAAATTATAAATAAGTATAGGGTAAAAGCAGCAGTGTTTGCCAAGTTAAGCACTCAGTTGCACTATTTTGATTACATTTACGTGGTTGTCTGAAATAGAAATTTTTATTTTAATTTTTTATCAACCAGAATTTCCTTTAACAGAAAGTTTCAGAAAAGCCCTAAAGAATTTATTCAGAGTTTAAAGAATTAGATTGTTCAAAAGTCTTTTGAATTAGTAGCTGACACTATTAAAAAGTGAATGAGTCATTAGTCGACAGTTCCAAGACTGGAATCGAATAATGAATCAACAAAATTAAAGCGACAAAACTAAAGAAATAAATAAAGTCATAAAACTACAGAAAAACTCTTAAACAAATTTTTTTTTATAGGATTTTACATTTTACAACAAAATTAGGAAGAAGAACTCTCTTCTTTAACATTAGAAGATGAAATACATTTACCAGATATTCATAAAATAAGATGGAGTTCATTCGTGTCATTTCCGATCTTCCCATACACCACATAAGAGGTATTTGCAATATCTGATGGAATTATCTCATGTGTAAATACCTATGGATGGTGGAAGTGAATCATCGGGTCTAATACTGAAAAACATTAGGATAAATGTGCTTTAGTACTCGACATCCTCCAATATTTCTAATATTACAGATATTCAGGCTTCAAAAATTGTAATCGAAGGACTAATACAGCCAATGATAAATTGTAAATCGTTACTGTTAGTTTTACGACTAAAAACAACAACAACAACAACAACAACAACAAAATCAAAGTTCAACTCGGATTGCTTAGTTTCAACGCGTTGAAATCTGACTGACAAAAACTGCTGGTTCATCTTTTCCTAGTATCGATTTTTGCCAAAACAATGTAAAGATTAAGAAACTATTCATTTTCATTCAAAATTTTCATCATAGAAGTTATCCTCAAAACGTGAAAATGGTCGAAAAATGCTCTAAAATCATATTTATTTGCTTGGAATTCTCGAATTGTCTGACAAAAACTAATACAATATCGAACACCGGTGCATTTACCCTATAATCTAACTTTTCTTTTAAAGCTATTTAGTATATGAAGTATGAAGAAACGTGTAATTGTTTTCACCGATATTACAGCTTATGTTCGATATTGATATAATCTCGATGTCTTTTAGAATCGCCATTTTAGTCATCTTTGTTAATTCATTGTTTGTTTAATAGTTAGGATTTGATGTTTCCATAAACTTTCTTTTGGTTACAATGATATTTTTCTTTTATTCTTTGTTCTGTTTTTGCTTTCGTGTTTTTTTTTCTATTTCAGGTGCGTATGAGCAGGGTTCGGAAGTAGCGCGCTACAAGTAGCAAAACTACTGAAATCGTTACATTTTTCAGTAGTTTATAGTTTAGTGCACTACATTTTGAACAATTTAGTGTAGAGAGTAGCGGGATACAAAAAAATTAGTAGTTTGTAACGAGAACCGACGCTACTTTTACCGCTACTTCAGGAAAAAAAGTGTCATTCTTCAAATCACGTGGCCGAAATTTTCGTTTTTTGTGTGAAATTTGTTCTGCTCAACAAATTATTTATCTCAGCTGCAGTAAATAGCAACGCATTGAATGAAGTCCAATTTTTCCATTGACACTTATACACTGTTAAAAAATTGCAGCAAACTGTCCAGTCATTTGACCGTTTTTGTAGAAAATGGTTACATAACCGTAATTTAACTATATTCTGACCGTATTATTGCTCATTTTATGGTCAAAATATATTTAAATTACGGTTATGTAACCGTTTTCTACAAAAACGGTCAAATGACTGGACAGTTTGCTGCAAATTTTTAACAGTGTACTTGTAAAATCAAGTACTAACCCTCCAAAGGAATTAATTTTCTTGCTGGCATCATTTGTCTATTTACTCGTTATTAGGTCTTCATGTTTTAACGGCGAATTTCTTATTATAAGGTATTGTTTTATTTACAGATTTATTTATTGCTTGCATTTAGAGTTGTTTTTCTTTAATTTTCTAGCTTATAATATCTCTCTTAATTTTGCTACGAAATTTGAAATGTGTGTATAAACTAACATTTTTGAGACAAACACAAAACATTTTCTTGTACGTTACCTTTCTTAATTGTTTAGAGACCTCGGTTATGTCGCACTTATTTAATTGTATACCATCAGACGCGATATAACGAGGAGTCACGGTACTTTTTTAATCTGTGTCTTCCACTTCGAGTGTAAATTGAATCCTTTAACAAAATCTGAAAATAGCGAAGTAGTGACTACTTTTGAAAAGTAGTTTGTAGTCGCTACTTTTTAAAACAAGTAGTTGTAGTTAACTACATTTTCGATGAAGTAGTTGTAGTTGTAGTTCACTACAATAAAACAGTAGTTTTTCCGACCCCTGCGGATGACACATTTGTTTTGGTTTTTATAATATTTTCAGTCTATACAAGCAAACATATTAACTACTTATATCAAATATTTCAAAGTACTTTACAGCTTAGCTAAGTTATAATATTAATTTTAACACTGGATAATACTAATGCAATAAGATTAAAATATGAAAAACAACGTAAAAATAATTCTTTAAAAAATTACTTACTTAAACAATGTATAATTTTTGAATTCCAAAAACAATGATATTAATAAAAATACGAGCTAAAACTAGCTGTATTCAAGAGAGATATGAGAAAGCTCACATGCAATGTGTTGAGAGCTATTTCTTGCTAGTATTTTACTGATAGATAAATAACAACAAATATATAATGACAATGACAGTAGTGTTTCGGTTTTTATATTTTATCATTATGAAATTTTACAAACTAATCCTCGCTTGTTTTGCTCTGGGGAACAATAGACAGGAACGGAAAAAGATAATAACTTAGATAAGAATGTGTCATCGCCTAAAGTTTAAAATGATGCAACTGCAATTAATACTTCAAAATAGTCTGAAACAGATTCACTCTATATATTTAAATCGCAAAGCGGATCAGTTAAGACAGATTTCGGCTGGTCTGAGCATGCGCAATGAGCACTTATTGGTGCTTTTCTATGGGAAATCAGTTTAGAACTAGTTTCATTTCAGAGGTTCATTGAGTGAAATGCCAAGTGGTGTAAGGCACCATAAAGAGGAATCCTGGTTCTCTAAAGGGAACGTGGGTTCAAACCACTCTCCTGGCATAAGATGTTTCTGAGATTTGTTAGTGTTCTGATAACCCAGTTGAATAATGTAATTATATTCAATAGTTGAATAATTATATTTTATTTCAGGAGTAAAATTTGTGGATTTTTTTTCTTCACTACTGTTAAGGAAAAAGAAGTGTTTAGCCCGTATTTGTTTTCCCCAGTCACATGACTTGCGCTTTTATTATACAGATTACGTATGATAGGATTTAATAGAATAAAGAAAACTTTTTTATTAATATCTTTTTAAGTTTTGATTCGATTTTCAAAATTACTTCATAATCCAACTTCACTCTCAGTGTTAAGTGGCGTCTTACTACTTTATTTGTTGTAATTGAAGTAATGATATTGAATTGGCGTTAAGTCAAGTGGGTTACAGTTACAGTTAGAGTTGCAAGAGGTAGAAAAAAATATTTTAAAGCAGAAAAAATGCTGTTTTTTTGGGAAAGGAATTAAAAAAAAATTCCGAAACAGGGAGATTTGAAGTACTTTTGTTTATTTACAATTTTTTAAAAATCTGATTTTTTTTTCTTAAATTGCGGATATCTATTCAATTATTTCTTGAATACAGATGACAGATAATAAGTTTTTTTTCTCATACGCTTAAAATCATTGCTTCTATTATTTTACCAATTAAACATTTTCTTTACTAGAGTAGTTTAAAAGAATAAAAAAAAACTATTAAACATAAATCATTTTTTAAAAATTGAGATCATTGATTGTTAAAAATAACATTTTTTATAGTTATTTTTAAAAGCGTTTCATAATACTTGATTAGGCAGTCACCAGTTCTGCCAAATCTGATGGATTTTTTAATTCAGAAATTCCGAAGTCCAGCAATTTTGATAGTACTTTTCTTTAAATTTATTCACGGAATATTTATCGTTATATAAAGCAAAAATAACTGTTCAAACTTTCTGGTGTGAATTAGGAATATCTGAATAAAAAACCCGCCAGATATAGAAACACTGGCAGTTGCAGTTAAATAAGTGGTATGCATAATGCTAATGTTTTCTTTAATGGAACAAAACTTTATGGAACAAAACTTTACCCACCCATCCTTATAGGCGTATCAGATAATTTTTTTATCCATCTTAAATTTTAGAAAGAAAAATCTTATAATATATTGAAATATATTATTTGTACTTAAAATAAATGAAAATTAATACAGCAGGGGTGATTGTGTTCCGATATTTTGTACACCACTAAATTTATCTAGCAATCTTTTTCTTGTTTAATCGATAAATTCTGTAATGACGTACTAAGAATATTGCTATATAAATTTAGTGGTGTACAAAATTCCGGAACACAATCACGCCTGATAAAGATATATTAGTTTATTTCCAGCAAATTTTCCATAATACTTAAAATTTCCATATTTACTCCAATGTTTAAAAAATGCCAGTTTTTTTACATATCTGTTATAAGTACCTTTAGTTCTTGCTCTCTGTTTTGTCGCTGTAGCAGTACGATTCGATCTCCGGACTCTTCCAGAGACAAATTGAGATTCTCCCTCTCGTCCGTAAGGGCATGGATTCGTTGGCCCAGGTCAGCTTTTCGACCCTCCAGGAGATTGATCTGCAAAAAAGCAATTGAAACACTGTAGGTTGCTAAAAACAATTTAAAAACAGTTTAGAAAATAAAAGGAAAAGTACGATAATGGATCATTGTTAGGCAGACCAACTAAAAGGACCGTCTTTAGGTGACCAGAAAGGTTTGAAATATATTTTTATTTTCTTTTATCTTTACAAGAAGGAAGTATTGGATTCATGAAAATTTTCCACTTCCGGTATTCGACGGATTTATACATTTTAGAAGGTCCTGAACACGATTTGACTGTTTTTAGAAAATGTATATCCGAGTCTGTCTGTATGTGACAAAAGTTTTTTGGGCGTTCTATCGCAAGAACTAATGCACGGAATTTAATAAAACTTTAGATTCAGTTAGACCCTCATATAAATTGGTACTGATTAGTTTTTGGTGTATATCGCCGAACAGGTGGTGTTGCTATGCTACATTTTTCACGACTTTCACGATAGCTCTATCTCAAGAACTAATGCACAAATTCCACCAAACTTCAGATTCTATTAGACCTTGACATAAATAGACGCTGATTACGTTTTGGTGTACATAGATCAACAGGTGACGCTACTATTCTACTTTGTTCATGATTTTCGGGATAGCTATATCTCAAGAACTAAGGCACAGATTTTCATCAAACTTCAGATTCTGTTAGACCTTGACATAAATAGATGCTGCTTACGTTTTGGTGTAAATAGCATAACAAGTCGCACTGCTATGCTACATTTTTTTAAAATTTTTATGATAGCTATATCTCAGGTTGTCTGTCTGTGTGTGCTCGAACTCGCGTAAATATAGTCGGATTGTCATCTAATCAGTATATTTTATTGAGATTTACTATGGTGTGTTCGGTATTGAAAATAAAATGTGTAGCATTTGTAGTTAGTTTCCAGGGACACTCAAGAAAATTCCATTACATTACGATCTAAAGGGAGAAATCGTTTGTGATGTATTTTAATGATGTTACACTATTTCAAACATATTGAAATTAGTATATATCAATGCACTACAAGAGGCTTATTATAGAATAGCGTGTGCATAACATTCATTGTTCATTTACAGGGGCACACAAAATAATTCGGTTACTGTAATTGGTCTTTGAACAATAAATGCTGGAAGTTCGTTTTCCATTGTGGTACGCGTTTTTAAATGTAATTAATATTTTGCTTATTACTTATTGTGTACAAATTCTATAGAAGATATACAGGGTTGCAAAAAAATCGAGTACATTTCCGTTTATTGACAAAATTGTTAAAGGGAAATTTTCAACTGTGCTTTGCGTTTCCTAACTCAACTAAATTTTAACATACTATGTGATATATATACAAATATAAAGAACGTATACAATGCTGCACAAAATATTTCGGATATTTTTCCGATTATTGGTGGTAATTGATGAAATTGGGTTTTCAAATGTGTTATGTGTGTTTAAAATTGTTTATTTAGACACCATCTTTCACCTTATTAAACGGTGAAATTTTGTTACAATATTCTGAATGTGTTGGAAAGTGTTTCCTAATCTATGCTTGACGCATGATTTTTCGCTCTTGTATTGTTTTACTTTCTATGGACATGCATACCACTGTTCGAAAACTCGAGTGGAGTCACTCCTGATTTTTTCGTCTTTTTTTTAAATAAAACATTTTGTAACACAAAATAATTCGGTTACAGTAATTGCCTAAGAACAATTATTACTGGGAGTGCATTTTTAATTGTGGTATGCGTTTTAAAAGTACGTAAGTAGTTTTAAATTCCGTACCAGCATTGTTATGCTGTATTGTAATATCACAACTTTAAAGGAGCACACACACTTAAACAGCGGGTGACTAACAAACTTTGACGAACCCATTTCATTATTCGACAAAAAAAATCCCCAACTCTTTTGAAACTTTAGCATCCCCTTCTAATCCTGCTGTTATTCTTGTCAATAACAGTGTCATTGTTGTTCATTTTTATCATACACTTCGATCAAAAATGTGTTTCGTAATTTGGGCTTAATTCTTCTCGATTTATCCTTCCTTCGGTACTTAAATTAATTGATCCCATTAAGAGTTTCTTAAATTCAGAAATTTTGCTTCGGTTTAAAAACAACCTTTTCCAGCGGTGGATTCAGCCCTCAATTTAGAGGCGGGGCTCACCTCCTGTTTACTTTCCGAACACATATAGCGTAAGGAAAGTGAGAATGAAAGGACGACTCAAAAGTGCCGGGGCTTCAACATCGTGGCGAAATTAGTTTTGGAAGATTAATTTTCAATAATTGAGTAAGAAAATCACTTATTATCATTAAAGTAAAGATGTATTTGCTTAATGCTTACACTTCAAATTCGCAGCGCACATTGGGAACACATTTGGAACACTTTGATTAAAAAAAAGTGTTCCAGTTACCTTAATGCGTACTGAATGTATTCCCTTAATGTGTTCCAAAATATGCTCCGCTATAATGAAAGTGTTCTGAAAGTGTACTGAAAGTATTCTACTCAGGATATCTGTTAAATCTAAACCTGGGAACACATTTGGGCACACTTGTGAAATCATCGTTTTCAAAAAGTGCATTAGAAAGTGTGCTGAACAAAAGAAGTGTTCTTAGAAGTATTCTAAAAACTGTTCCAAAAAGTGCACTTTAACGTGTTCGAAAGAAAGGTGACAAAATAAGTGTTCTAAAAAGTATTCTGAAAAGTATATAAAGATTTGCAGTGTACCGTTTATCACTTTAACCCTCCAATTCCCATGGTAGAATATATTCTAGAAATTCCGTAATTCAGCAAATTTGAATTCATACCAGAAAACTTCAGTAATAAATTTAGCTTTATTTAATGAAGGAATGATTATTGTTAAATGAAGCAAATATTATATTGCTATTTTAAATTTCTGGATTGAATATGGAATATCTGAATTTAAAAAACTACTTAATTGGAAGCGGTGGTGGTAGCATATATGCTACCATGGGCATTAGAGGGTTAAACAAATACATCTTTACTTTAAAGATTATTTTTGTCGTAGAATATTAAAACTTTTGTTATTGTTTTTTACAATTTATATCTATAAAACATAAATGAATAAATACAAAAAACAACTAACAGCCTAAATATATTATAGGTGTCCTAATTCACGATGAAACTATCGTCATTTCGACGATATCTTCGTTGTTATCGTCATTTCAAAACTTCCTGGTCCCCTGCTGAAAGACCCTAATAATACTCAAATTTTTGAGCAATAAACAGCGATAAATAAATTTACAAACCCTTATGACTTGCAACTTAAAAAAGAGAAAGTGTAATTCTTCTTAACAAAAATAAATTTGCAAGCTGTGTTAAGACGATAAAATACATACAAAATGTTAAAAACAGTGTATGATGGGAAATGAAAATATAAAAACATTTAAAATGTGTTGAAATTCCTAACGGTTTCGGCACAAACCACTTGGCCATCATCAAGGAATTTCAAAAGTAGCAAGATTTTGATAAAATAAAATTTTATTTATATTTTGTTAATAGCCTAAATAGTCAAATAATAATACCACTATAATTAAAAAAAAATGTACAGATGCCTGTTTAAATGCTAAATGAAACGAAAAAAATTGCAACATGTTATCTGGAAAATAACATTAAGAAGTAATTAAAAAAATAGATTTAACCGTAATGGTGCTATATCTACTTATAGCGTAATTTACGAGTTTAAAACGCAAAAATTCTCATGTGCGGCGTTTACGTTAATTAATTGGCGCTCTGAATACCAACTTATGAATACCAACCAAAGTTTCTTCAATAAATAGATATAAAATTTTACACACATCTTAAAAATCGATTAAGATTAAGTAAATGTCATTTGTTACATCCTTTTACAGTGTTTTTCTCATAAGTGGCGTTACTTCTTCAAAGCTACAGGAGAGGTAGAAAAAATGTCTTTATAACGGTGGCGAAAGGCGCATAGCGCGCATGCAGAGTTTTTGTCCCAACTATGGCAATCCACATTCCAGTACTTAACAGTACTCACCTTCATAAGTCCGATTAGACGTGTGAGAGAAGTCAACAAACATTACTTTGCCGATAATAGAAAGCTCGCCAAGTTGTTTAACGATTCGTTTTGTTTTAAAATCGTATCGACCAATCAATTTTTTTTTGTCGCCATTATTTTACAGAGGAATCCTACAAATTTTGTCGAGTTTTCTGTTATCGCCAAACTAAGTGGTTTGTTGACTTTGTATCACTCGTCTAATCGAATTCATGAAGGTGAGTATTTTTAAGTTCTGGAATGTGGGTTACCATACTTTGGACAAAAACTGTGCATATGCTCTGTAGATCTTTTGTCACAGTTATGTATAAAGGTGTTCTATTTCTTTGGTAGCTTTGCAGAAGTAACGTCATCTATGACACATTTTTGGAACTAATTTTTTTTAATTTTCTTAAAGAAAAATTTCAAACATTAGAAGTATTTTCGTTCACACCGCACTTTCATACACTAATTGCTAATTTTTTTATTGAATTTTAAAATGTGTCAAGGACTTTTGGACCACCCTGTATATTTTTAAGCAAAGGTATAGTACAGTGTAATGGTTTTCAGTTATTTTTTTAATAACAAAAAAGGACTAATGATTTAATTTATTGGATAAATAAAATAATAAGATTATGCTTTAGAGAGTGGTAATTTACAATTCTGAAAGAACTTTTGTTAAATATGCATAGTTATACATGATGTTTGTATATTTGTATAACACACATATGTGAAGTTTAAATTGTGAAAGTAGCTTACTTCTTCCCGAAGTCCTTCCAGTTGCGACACATGGTCGTGAAGGTTTGACTTTCGGACGTTGAACTGTTCTCTGAGTGTTTGTAGCTGTGCTTGTAATTGTTCCTCGGCTCTGCCGGCCTAAAAATATAAGAAGAAATTGGATGTAAATTTACAAAATAAAAATGCAGAGTTCTAAAAAAGTACGAAAAGTTATTCACTTATGCATAAATACGTCATATATATATATATATAAACACACACACACAAAAAAAAAAACTCTACTGCTATTAATATATTAAGTGTAAGATTTTAATGTAAAGATAATAGCAAACTATACACTGTAAAAACAAAAACAATAACAACAACAAAAAACCCATATGTTTCTCAATTTATGGAAATATAATATAATATTTTCCGCGTTACCCGCGATTTTGAAAACAGTTCCTTTATCTTAAGAAGCCAATCCAATAGATTTCCGCCATATAAAGAAGGATTTTTGAAATAAAACAATGTCTGTTGCTTTTGGAAATGTTCCCGAGTAGTTTTTACACTGTATAAATCAGTTTTTTAAACCGAAATATCGGGTTTTCGGATATTATCAATTCTTAAATAAATAAATTGCAACATAATTTATACATGCAAGTGAAATACAACAATGCTAACTTTAATATTAATTATGACATAATAAGCATGTTTTTCTGTTGAACCGATTTGTTTAACATGAAAATGTTTACTTGAGAATTGATAGCCTGCAAAAAATCGATATTCTGTATTAAAAAGAATTACTCTGTAAAAATCACTCATCACTGAGAAGTGCTGGTAACTATGTTTTCTAAAGTGAACTATCATTATCAACAAAATGCTTTATTATACTGATTGAAGCATGCCTGTTTAACCCTCTCTGATGCGTAAATTATTTTTAAGTCCATGAAAAACATATTTTGCACTTAAAATGGATTTAAAAGGAATAATAAAAAACGAATAATGTTGAAATTTAAAATAACCCATACTATAAAAAAATATTCCGAAAATATTATAGAATTTAGTACAGTTTACGGAAATATAATTTATCCCCTTCCGAGTTACCCATAATAAAGAAATTTCAGAAACGAATAGATTTTTGCGACTGAAAGAAGCAGTTTTGAAACGAAAGTTTCTGTTGTTGCCCATAATTTTTGGAAACGTTTCCGATTGGTTTTTACAATGCATTAATTAGTTTTCTCAAAAAAATATATCGGTTTTTCGGATGTTATCAATTCTCAAGTAAGCATTTTCATCTTCAACAAACGCGATACATTAACAACATTAATTTTACACTAGTAAATTTGCTGATCAGGAGCCTCAACGTCAGCTCTGAAGGTCATTATTTTTTAATCTCACTTTTCATACTATGTAGCATCTTACAATTCACAATTTAATTTTCTTATATTACATACATGTTTATAGGCATATAAAATACTTCTGAGGTTTCAGAAATTAGAAGCGTTAAATTAAATACGATTTATGCAATGATATTCTGAAATTCTTATGAACTTCTTATTCTTGTAATTTTTTAGATAAAAAATACATTTCGTCAGGGGGGCTCTGCCCACCTGAGCCCCCGTAATCTAAAATAAAAATCCCCGTAATATAAAAAAAATATCAAAGCCTTAGCAAAAACGACAAATTATTAAATACTCTTTTAGTTCAAATACAACATTTGCTAAATGGTACATACATTAAAATCGTGAATTTACAATCACAATTAAACATCAACGTTTCATTTCGCTTCTGCGAACGTCATCAGGATGTTACAAACAAGTCGAAAATGTCAAAATGAGTATACACGTCAGAGTTCTGGAGAATTCCATTTTCGACTTGTTTGTAACATCCTGATGACGTTCGCAGAAGCGAAATGAAACGTTGATGTTTAATTGTGATCTCCAGAACTCTGACGTGTATGCTCATTTTGACATTTTCGACTTGTTTGTAACATCCTGATGACGTTCGCAGAAGCGAAATGAAACGTTGATGTTTAATTGTGATTGTAAATTCACGATTTTAATGTATGTACCATTTAGCAAATGTTGTATTTGAATTATAGAAATTATGGTGCAATTGTCCTGTTTTTAAATATGCTCTTTTAGTACTGTTATCTGTCAATGATATTCATAAATATATATTCGCTAATTTCTGACACATTCACGAAATCATGTCATCGAAGAAAATAAAAATCCGTGAAAATCCGGAAATTGTACTGGCAATCATAATACATTTTCTTTACTGTGTATCCTCCTATTTCATTTGGAATTTGGAAGAACCTTATTCCTTAACAACTTAAGTGGAATTTATAATTGAAGAATTGTTTGAAAAAAAAAAGAAGCTTGATGATTTTATTTAAAAAAAAAAATTAAGAAATATGAATCGTTCAAGAAATTATGCTCTCAGCTCACCTGTTTTAACTGAGCCGTTAACCTGTGATTCTGTTCTGTAAGCTCCGTTAAGAGCTGCGCTTTCTCTTTTTCCGTGTTCTTTTGCAGAGAGTACTGTTCCTCCAGTTCTTTCCTAAGCTCTTCGATATCACTCTGAAGTTCTAAAATACGACTGTCGTAATCTCCCACCAAGGAATCGAGCTTCCTCCTTAAGGCATGCTTTTCTTGTTCTAGAATCTGAAATTGATGAAAACATGAATTAGTCCACTGATCAACATGCAGTAATTGGCATTTTCTAATTTAAATATTTCTAAGAGAATTGGTAAAAAACAAACCCAGTAATAACATTAACAATTACATTGACTAGTGTTGCCATTTTCGCGGTACAGAAAAACAAACAAAATGTGGGACAGGCGGCTTCTAAATCGGGACATAAAAATATAGTAAATCTTATGAAAATGGAATCTTTCTATAACAGAATCCTGATTTAAACGTAAAAAATTCCTGGTTCCTGTGAAATACCATAAAATTATGCCTGCTTGGACGGAAACTGTCTTAAATGGAATCTTTCTCCGGTCACTTAAGAAGATTCCCTCTTACCAGGTTTTACTACACTAAATAAACATAATAATCTTATATAGTAAATTCTGTGCAAGCGGAATCGTACTGAAAAAGAATTTGTGTATCATGAAAAATTGGGACATTGCGCAGTAGTTCCACGGAAAGGATATAGGAATCCCTGAAAATCAGGACATCTGGCAACACTAATTCTGGCTCTTGTAAATACTTTCAAAACAGTTATAGCGAGCTTTCACAACTGTCTAACTTTGACACTTCGCCATATAAAAGTACAGTACAGCAAAAGATATTTTACAGTGACGTGTATAATTTTTTTTTGTTCATTGTAGCATGTTAACAAAATCAGGACAAATAATTAAGTTTATAGGGCGAAACACCCAGTAACTGACACTTTTAGAATTTTTTCTTGTTCAGATCACTATTACAAAGTTTTAAATCTATTTTATACTTATCTTTGTTTTTGAAAGTATACTAAAGATACATTAAAAAATTATTGTTGACAAAAGTTTGAAAAATCATACTTTTTATGACTAAAAATAAATTTTTGTCATAAATTTTGTCAACATCTCCAAATAAGTTACCACTAGATGATATTACTTTGCATAATTTTACAAGAAAATGCCTATTTGAGTTAGATTTCTGCTGCAGTGTCAGTTACTGGTTAGGTGTCAATAACTGGGGGTTTCACCCTACGCATTCTTTATATTGTTAAAATGGTCACCACAAACAATGATGATTCGCTATATAAAATTATTGTATGCATTGCATACCAATCGGTGCATCTCTTTAGATAGCATTGAACAACATTTTTTATAAATCTGTATGGCTACTTTATACATGGGCTGATTGGATTACTTACCATGGAATGCTACTTAATGTACATTTGCACCCCATCCCTTATGTTTGAATATATATTTTATACTTGCCAACATTTCGCTTTTTAAAAATAAAAGCAAACATACTTCGAACCAGAAAATGAATTTTTTAAAACATGTTTTGCTTGTATGTGGTAGTCATTTGAAACCTACTCGATTTCATTCATTAAATAAAGTGTGCTTTCAAAGTATGTTTTTTTTTAATTTAAAAAAGTGGGAGGTTGGCGATTTTTAAATATATGCATAGGAATCAGGGAACGTATAAAAATTTAAATTTCGTAATATTTAAAAAAATATTTTAACGTAAATGGATTTTCATGTGATGAAAAACAACATCCGAATTGTATTTATATCTCTAAAATTAATGGTTTAAGAATTAGCCATTGGTCAATGTTAATCAGAGATACCCTGTATATATTAAAGAATATTAATAAATTCTAAAGCTTGTCTTCAATAATCGAGAAAAAGCGTCTATCATAGAAAAGTAAATTTTGTGGATTTCGAGGATAAACCATTAAAAATAGCCCGCTAGCATTTTAAGATTACTTCCTTCCTTAAACTTTTCGTGCATTTTGTAGAGTCAAGAGAAACTTCCTATCTCTGTTGGGAATTCGCACATGGGAACTTCATAACTTTTGGAAGATGAAAGTTTTATCTTATTTAAGAGATTATTGTGAAATTCTTACAGAGCCGATTTACAGCCTTAACTGTCTCTTTTTAAAACTGTTCTAATTCTCAGAAATGAAAATGTATTCTAGTTTGGGTTCTTGAAGATTATAACGCATCTTACCATGGTTTTTTCCCCGTACAGTTAACAGAAACGCTATGTGTTAAAAATTATTTCTATTTTAAGATATTGAAAGCAATTATAAATATCTCTCGATTAAAAATAAAGAAAATCCACTCTTTAAACCAAGTCAAACAAAGATCAAAAGAAGCAACTCGCCGTATTATCAACTTCATGATTTTCATTGTAAAATAATTTTTTCAATATGAGATAAAAACCAGCTGAATTTAACGAATTATAAAGTTGCTGAAATGTTTAAGATATCACACTGTAAATATGTATGTATGCTTGTTAACATTATCTGAAAAATAAAATAAAAAATGCTTTACAACTGTCCTACAAAAATAAAGAAAAACACCGTTTTACTTGCAGAAAAAAAAAACTTTGTTAAGGGATTTTTTGACCTTTTTTAAGCTAGATGTATACTGATGAGTTATTAAAAAGAATTAAAGATTCATAAAGTTGTTGAAATATTTAAGATATCATACTCTAAATATATGTGTATACTTTTTAATATTACCTGCAAAACAATGTTTTATACTTGTCCGCAAAAATGAAGAAGAAACCCTGTTTTACTTCCAGAAAAATATTATTGCTAAGTCATTGTTGACTGTTTTTAAAGTAGATACATACTTCCAAGTTCTTACAAATTTTAACGATTCATGAAGTTGTTGAAATGTTTAAGATATCACACTCTAAATTAATGTGTACACTTGTTAACATTGCATAATTGCAAAACAATGCTTTATAACTGACTGGCAAAAATGAAGAAAAAAAACCCGTTTTGCTTGCAGAAAAAAAATTGTTGCTAAATAATTTTTTAAGGTAGATGCATACTTATGAGTTCTTAAAAAAATTAGCGATTCATAAAGTTGTTGAAATGCTTAAGATCCATGCTTGAAAAATACGCGAATACTTGTTAATACATTAAAAAATGAAAGCAACATTTTATAGCCGTGCCGCAAAGATGAAGAAGCATCATTTTAATCGAATTTAACTGATTGATCTAATAGTATATGAGTAAAAAATACGCCTTTTTTCCACCATTATAGAAATTACCATTTAATTGTAAATAAACGGCCCTTAAACCAATACTTTCCGATTATTAGCTACTTAAAGAAGAGAAATTTTATCTAAATATTTTTTTAAACCATATTTAAGGTAGATATACATATATATACTTACGTGTTCTTTAAATATTTAACGATTCATAAAGTTTTTGAAACGTTTACAGATATGTGAATATACTTGTTAACATCACTTGTAAACGATCCTGTACACTGAAAAAAAAAAGTGTTGATTTTACAGTATAATACTGACACCCCAGCTGCCAGTAACCGGCAACTGTGATGTCCCGTATTATACTGTAAAATCAACACTTTTTTTTGCAGTGTATAGGCATCCCGCAAAGATGAAGGGGAAACACATAATTTTAATTGAATTCATTAATAGTATTTAGAGGAGTAAAATTATCTTTAAGAGGTTTCATTGTATGCAAAGAAATTCAGCAGCTGGGTTCTAAAGTTCCCAAATAAAACTAACAAAAAAATGAAGCATTGTATTTGAAGTGAAGCCTTTTCCGTGTTTTCACTACGCTGGCTTCATAGACAGTTAAAACATTAGTGAGTGAGACAGGTTGAAAAATGAGCGTTAATCTTGTTACGGTCGATACAGACCCGTGGATTTACGATGTGGGGTCTTGTAATCCTTTTTTATCAATTTGAAAAAAAAAAAAAAGAAAAAGAAAGGGAGAAAGTTATTTTTTAAAACAGCATTTTGTTTGTAACTTGATGGGGTCGATAGACATGGATTCAGTCGTTATGTAACAAAAATATCTGTTATAATGTGGGGACATTAAATCTGCTAGCGAGTTTCAAATGTGGACTTTACAAGATAGGGCCAATTATAATACGTTTTGTTAATATAATCAATGCCTTTGCCTACACGAGTATTTGCAAAATTTACGTTTAAAAAGTTGGAAAGACAGCCGTAATTAGTAAATGCTGCATAATTTCGTTTTTTTTCTTACTTATTAGCATTTTGTTAAAGATATATGCCTGCAAATGCACATTCTATATGATTTAGTGAACCGCTCAAGATAAAAAATATACCAGAACGAATTGAAATGGTCGGGGCAAAAGAGTGCTAAGCCACATTTTTGAACTTCTAAGATATTTCAATTTGAAAATTTGATCAAATATTCAAATCAAGATATATAACAAAAAGTTTTTTCGCCAATGTCTTAGTAACATTTGAGATACTCTGAGTAACAATATGGCATTACTTTAATGATATTACTATTACGTTTTTTGTAAATTAGCTATTGTCATTGGGCGCATAAACGTCTGGGGCAAAAACGAAACTTGGGACATATGCTGCCATCAAGTGACATTAGAAACAAATTATATGTTGGATATTATAATTTACAATATTAAGCAACAGATTACAGTGTTAGATTTGTTTCACCAAAAATTTGGCTTGGCACTTTCTTGCCCCGACCTCCTCAATTGACAACATAAAATTTATTGCTTCCAGACAATTATGAGCGATGTTTATTTAAATATTTAAGTGAAGCCACTCTATCGTATATTTTTTGATTCATTCTTTTCCTAAATGTCTACCATACAACAACGTACTTACACTTCTACATTGGGTGCTCAGAAAGGTAGTTTTAATTTGCAATTTATATCGCAGATTTTCTGAAATCGCAAGAGTACGCATGCGCGCTGAGTAGTTGGACAAATTAACAAAGAAATGTTAGAACGTTGCAGTGTACTGAGTTGAGATAATATTTAGGAAAACTTATACGCCCACTGCATGTGCAGTGCCCTCAATCGTACAGTTTTTCGATCCACGCAATGTATCAGCAGCTGAAACTCACCGTCAAATTAGTGACATGTAACGGTGATCATGATTCAATGGTACGGAGATGTGTTCGACTATTTAATGGCCTGTTCAGTGTGAGTAAACGCAGTGAGCGATCATTTCTTCAGAAATTTTCTCACCCACCCTATAAAGGAAGGGCAGCTGGGGTCAGTGCTGGAAAAATGATGTCTGGCAAACTTTTTGTCTTTATGACCACTACTGTACATACGAATTCAGTCGATCTAATTGGTCTATGAGTAAATCATTTACTACCTGATTAGTCTATGATTAATACGTCTGCGTTACGATTGGTCTCTGTCACCATGACGATTCCTGCAATGATCGCTATGACAAAAGTAAAGTAGTTATAGATTGGATGTTGGAGTTGTTTGTTTTTAAACATACATTTATCTTATATAGCTCAAACCTTAGCCAGTCTGATTTTCATCTTTTTTTGAAACTGCCAGTTGTTGGGTATGAATAACAAATTTGTTGTTTTAAACAGATTTTCAGATTTTCAGGGACATGATAATCCTGAAACGTTGCCATGAAGGATTATTTAGGATTAATACTTATTTCTATGAAAGAAGAGATTTTTAAAGGAGAAAATTAACTTTGAAACAATTTTAAGACGTTATTAAAAATTTACTACTGCGTACTTTAGGTATCGGGCTTGGGATTTGATGGCACAGAATTTGTCGGGCTCGGGCTCCGAAAAAAAATGAGCCCGAACTTATCTCTAAAGGGTAATGTTCACTGACATAGAATAATGCTTTAACTGTAATAAGATTATATGCATGTGAAATAGAAACTTTACTAGACATTTAATTAAAAACTATAAGCATTGTTTTACATCAGATTTCCTTATGGCAACTTAGTCTTAGCGATCCCACGAGTACTACATGAACAAAGTATCTTTAAGGTCGCATTTAGCCTACAAGCGACAGCAGAATAATTCTCTACCATCATTTGGGGTAGATGCATCAATGATTTTTAATCATCTAATTGATATATGTACCACAGCAACCTGATTTAGAAAATAATAAGATTATACGCATGTGAAATAGTCACTTTAAATAGGCATTTAATTAAAAAACTACAAGCGTTGTTTTACAGCTTCTTCATGGAAATCCAGACTTACTCATCCCACAAGTACCTGCATAAACAAAATATCTTTAGGGTCGCATTTAACCCACGAGCGACAACACAATAATTCTCCACTGTCACTTGAAGTAGACGCATCAATGATTTAATAATTTAACTGATTTATACACCCCAGCAACCTGATTTGGGAAGTTATTAGCATTGTTTGCGTTTTGACGGCTGTGGGGCAAAATACAGTTAAACTGAATCTATACCGAACACTATTTATCTGGTTCAGTGCGTAAAGTAAAATAAAAGAAGATGAAATTCAGTTATTATTTAATCCAGAAGTGAATGTGAAAAGGGTTGTTGTGAATTACGAGACTGAAAAGAAAGGATTTTCGATATTAGAAATGAATTAATGATTTCCCTATGCACATTCAGTGACCTGTGTGAAATGGAATTTACTGATTTTTTTTTTCTATGCATAATTTCACTCCTTTTTCAGGATTCCGTAGTTAAAAAGTAAAAACGGAACCATTATAAGATCTTTCCTGTGTCTGTCTGTCCGTCTGTCAGAGCCCCTTTTCTCGTAAACTATGGGACGTGGAACGTTCAAACTTGAGAAAGTTACAAAGCTTTTTTTACCCACATATTTTCAGAGTATTAGCCATTCACAAATATGTTTAGGAAAAATTAAGGGGCTAATTAAGTTACTGGAAAAACAAAAGTTTTTTTTTTTTTGTATATCATGTGGGGTATCATAAGAAAGATCTCGTAATATCGAACTCAAAAATATAAATGTTTTAATTTTAGGTATTATATTTTCAGAGATATCGTTCAAAATGCACTGAAAAAATATGTCCCCCCTCCCCCCTCTATTTCTGAATATACTGAAAATAAAATTATGAAAAAAATAGGGGTAGTAGCAGTTTATTCAAACCTTGCAGAAAAACTATAGCGATTTTCCTAGGTAACATAGTTTTTGAGAAAAACGTATTTTTCTGTTACACACCAACTTTAATTTTCTGGCGGTCAGAGGGGAAGTACACGGGCGCTCGAGGTATTTATCGATGCAGAATCATCTAAGGATCATTGATAATGATTTTCGAAAAAAAATGTCGGTAATTAGCCGAGATATTAATTAAGTTATTAAAAAAAACTTTATTTTTATTATCGTTCGAATGATCTTGTAACATCGAACTCAAAAAAAATATTTGTTTTAATTTTAAGTATTATATTTTCAGAGATGCCGTCGAACGTCTGCTGGAAAAATATGCCCCCTCCCCTCCTATTTCCGAATCTACCGAAAGAAAAATTATGAAAAAATTGGGGGTAGTAGAAGTTTATTAATTAATAGATAGTAATTAATACATTTAATGTACGGAACCCTTTGAGCGTCAGTTGAAGTCGTACTTGACCGTTTATTATTATTTTTTTACCCTGAAGTGTCATATTGCTGTTTAGTTAACATAAAATTAGCTAACACAAGTACAATTGTATAGTTATTAATCTGATACGTTTATTTCACTTACTAAAAATTTTGTCTTTGAGTTGCTCTTGAAGAATGTTATTTTCTTTATTGTTTATGCAAAATTATTGTTTTCTTTATTGTTTATGCAAAGTTATTGTTTCCTTTAATGTTTAATTTATATTAATTACTTCCCGTTTCAAAAAAAAGTGGTGGAAGTCAAGTAATCTGAATCAAAAAAAGAAGTACAGGGCTCGCAACACCGCGTTACACTACAATGGATGCCAAAATTATTTCAAAAGTTTCTTAATGTTTTGATACAGTAAAACTTGCTATTGCCAACAAGGGAACCCCTTTTGGTGAAGCTCACCCCTAGCATTGGTACTTGGTGTATTTTATAGCCCTATAGGCCAAAGTTAGAGAATCGATCAAATTTGTCTGTAAAAATTGTATTATATATTTTTTGTATACATTTAATTTTAAAGTAATGAATTTTTAATTGTTAATTTTACCCCTAAAGCGAGTTAAGTCGCCAAATAAGGTACTACGAATCCAAGCGACTACTCACACACAGCTCAGCAGACGACTAATACTACGTTCAGATCGGATAGTTAAGATATCTTAGATCGCCGAACTCACTGACGGAGTTCCAGAAACTCACTTAGTGAGTTCGAACTTTCTATTGCTAGATACAGCCAGTACCACAAACTCTGATTGGCTCTGTAGGCCGATTGGCTGTTGAGGTTGCCTTTAACATATGCGCATGCGCACATTCTATGTTTGTTCAGATCTCGGACACGGTGATGTTCAGTGAGTTATCTTAGATGAGTTTTACGGTGTGAACAGGTATTCAATTTCGAAAGGGTACCACCTCGAAAATGGCGGTCTAAGATATCCTAATGTCCGATGTGAACAGGATATAATGCTGGTATTCACCGTCTACCTCAACGTAGCAAACCTCCGTCGAATGCTCAAACGGTATTCAATTTGAGCGTCCGTCCGAGGTTTTCTAGGTTGAGATCAATGGTGCATATGACATTGACATTCAGCCAGTGTTGCCGGGAAAAATTCTACGGTAACGAATAAAAACAAATTTCGCGCGATGCAATTATACTGATCTTTTTTTTTTTTTTTTTTTTTTTTTTTCAAAATGAAATTCTTAGGTTCTTGAAGGAATTTTAAAACTTTTTTCAATACTTTATTCGTATTATTAACTAGTTTGTATTTTAAAGTTTTTTTTTTTTTTTTTTTAAACTTCTATGTTAATAGTCCGTTATAAGTGGTCTCAAAAGTTGTATTTTCAGAAAGTTATGCTGCTGCTCTAAAATCAATAAATACGATTCTTGCAGACAAATTTTATCGGTTCTCAAACTTAGTTTTTAGATAGATTTTCATTTTAACAAGGTTTCCGTCGTAACAGGTATACTGTCCCTTATAACTGCATTGCATTATTTTGTCGGGATCATGAAACTTTCTGCTTAAGGCAATATTGCATTATATACAAGTTTCGTTTTCACTAGTTTTACAGTATTTTAATTCATACCAACTAACAATATAAAAATTAAGAACGGCGCACAGTCAGCAAATACAGTAAACATGTACCAAATGCCTTTATTCTGCTGATCTATATAATTTAGTTAAGAGAATCAATATTAATTCTATTTCCTAGATATTTTACGTGAATGAAGTCCATTTTCTGATGACAGGCACATAAAGACGTCAAACAAAAACAAATGTAGTGACAATACTGGAGAGATGTCATATGAAGAAAGAATGGACAAAAAATAGCATGTCTGCCACGCCTATAGCAATCACTTGCCATCTCACTGATGCCTATGGAGGATATCTATGTAATGATGATGGCGATTCAAGGGAGTGGCGGTTGCATCTTCGGTTATTTTTAGAAAACTTTAGAGAATTTTTTTAATAATGTAAAAGGATGATATAATACGAATTGATATCGGACGTGCTTTTAGTTTTTAAAAACTATTTTCTATTACATTATTTTCTTTCAATGATAGCGATAAATACAACGAGACTATATTTAGACTATTAAGAGTAAGGTGACCAGATGTATTCATTTTTAGAGAACAGTGCTCATTTTGAAGGCATTTTACTCACAAGGGAACCTTTTTTGTTGAAGCTCGCACCTAGCATTGAGGCCTGGTGCGTTTTACAGCCCTATAGGTCAAAATTAGAGAACCGGGGAATTTTTTCCTGCAAATTTCGTAATATATATACTTTTGTATACATTTAATTTTAAAGTAACGAATTTTTAATTGTTAATTTTCCGTCAAAAGCGAGTTAAGTCGCCAAATAGGCTGTTACGAATCCAAATCACTATTTACTCACAGCAGATGACTATGGCATTCGGACAGGATTTCCGGGAAAATTATCTGGTAACGAATAAAGCCAATTTCGCGCCACCAAAAATGCAATAATGATGTTGCATGCTTTTAAAAATGAAATTCGTAGGTTCTTGAAGGAATTTTTAAAACTTTTTTCAGTATTTTATTCTTACTATTAATTTGTATGTTAGTACTTTTTTTCAAAGAAACTTATATGTTAATAGTGGTCTCAAAAATTGCCTTTTCAGAAATTTATGCTGTTGTAAAATCAATAAATATAATTTTGGCAGACATATTTATTGGTTCTCAACTTTGGCCTATAGGGCTGTAAAAGGCATTTGGTCTCAATGTTAGGTGCAAAGCTATACCAAAAGTGGATCCCTTGTCAGTTTTGAAAAATTGGAATCAGGATACATCGATTGAAATTAGGATAAGCTGACCAGATAGTCAACTTATCATGTGTACTTCTCTGTGATCATATTATTGTACATTTGACATAAGGTCATTTTGAAGCGTGTTAACTCACTGTCTAACTATCTGCTGCTTATTTCCTTATGTACTTTGTGTTTAATTGAAAGTGGTTGTTTTGAAACCAGAGTAATCAATTCAAGCATTTTGTGGACAAGTTGTTTTAGTTATCTAATTATCCCACATAACTGATATTAAACTTCAATAATAATTATAGCGTTGTCATTGGAAAAAAGTTTTGAAAAAAAAAGTTTCTTCTCTCTTTGAATAATGGTGTTTAGATTGTGATTTCCTCCGCCTTAAGCTAGTTGAAATGTTATTTTTTTAAATTTAACTGGATCATCTAAGTTGAATTCTTCATTCGGCCTTCAATTTGACAATGTTCTTAACATACTACCGATACCTACAGCTAAAAAAACAATTAGTGTCCAGGAAAAAAAAAACAGAAAACAAAATGTAACACTTCTTTGTTAGTCATGCATTAATTCATCAGCCTTGTTAACACAATTGCTTGTGTTTTCAATTGCAGCTGAGGAATACGAGGTCGATACCTTTCAAGGTTTCAAATCTGTTTGACGATAAAATGTTATTTAACATGTTTAATTGGTTGATTTAAAGTTATAGAATCATGGGCGTGGGCAGGAAAAATTCAAGGAGAGGCAAGATTTTGGATCAAATGTGCCTGTGATCCGTTGCCTAGGCTTGGGCGATTTTTTTGAAACCACGTGAAAACGAATAAAAAGCAAACGTAAACAAATAAACAAATAAAAACGTGAACAACTAATAAGAAATGTTAAAAATTCAAAAATAAGTTCAACCAGCTTTTTTCAAAAAAGAGAGGTGAAATAGTTTTTACTCCTTGAACCACCTTTAAAGGACAGCAAATAAAATATTAAAAACTTATCAATTCAGTGTAGAATAAACATAAGCTGCTCACCAATCGTTATGTGTGGCGATTTTGCATCTGACGTTCGGCGAGTTTGTGATTTAAATATACTTTCACATAACTTTTCAATATAAATATATTTTTGGATAAAACTCTTAATTTAACATATTTCATGTTTATTTTTTTCAATTTAAAAAAAAAAATACAGTGTCAAAAGAGTTTTGAAAGGGATAGAGATTTTTAAAAGCATGATTTTCCTAAATTTTCAGCTCGACTATAAATTTTTCCGATACGGCGCGGCGTTTTGGTGGAATAAAAATAATATCGCCGTCTAGTTTTCGGACAACAGGCACATATATGTTCCTTTTTCTGTCAATCTTTAATTATTTAAACTCTCTAAGGAAGATTAAATTTTATTATTTTGCTTCAAAATCCTAAGGCAAAGAATAATTAAATTTCTAAATCAATATATAACAAATCACAAAACTCAGATATAATATACTTAATTAATTGCTAAAAGGTGTCAAATAAAAATAGTAAGAAAATTTCAATAGACTGTTTACATCTTTCGACTCCTTTTTTCTACAACTAAATTTCCTGTTAGTCATGCCAATATAGTAATTCTTTGATCCGTCGTCTTTAATAAATGGTAATTAATATTTATTCATATTTATGAGTTTATATATATATATTAGATTTTATTCCTAAAAATTAAAATTGCTATTAGAGATATGATTGTAGACTATTTTTTTTTTTTTTAAATAATTGTATTAAATTGGGGATCATTTTTTCTTGATTTCGGATTTAGGGTGGAATTATTTTCGGTTAGGATCGGAGTTCGGGTTGGCGAAATTTTTGGTCGGGTTCGGGTCAGGTTTTGGATCAACGAAATTTTTTTTTTCGTTGAGTTTGGGTCGGGATTTGGATCAACGAATTTTTTTTTTTTCGTTGAGTTCGGATCGGGTTTCGGATTAACGAAATTTTTTTTTGTCGGGTTTCGGGTTGACGTTAAGTATAATTTTTGGGTTCAAGTCGAGTATAACCCGATCTGGGCAGGACTCTAATTGGGGTCCGCAGGCAACCTTTGCGGCCCTGACATCTTTAATTGGGTGATTTAAAGATACAGAATTTTATCAGACTGTTAAAATTACCTTTAAAATTATCTCCTCTGGTTAAAGATGTAATGTCTTCAGAAAAGTAGGTCACTGTGGATCGATTTCGAATAGGGCGTGAACAAGGAACCTCAAGGGTGTGGTCATTTCTTTTTTTATTTTCTGTATCATTACTAATAGACTATTAATCCACGCAGGATTTTAGGTCCCCCTCATGGGTGGAGGTCCATCTAATAAAATCAAGTCTTTGCTTGTATGTATTAGCCAGATTGGAGATAATGGCAAATTGGCCGTGTTAGTTCCTGTTTTTTTTTTTCTTATCGAGGAAAGAGACAGGAAAATCCAACCTTTATCGATCACTAGTACATGATGTTTTCTTCATTTATCTAATATCTTCATACTTCTAAATAAGTTAGACTAACATATGTTATTCTTCTGGCATTTTTATACGAAAATTAAAAATTAAAATCTGACATTAATCTGTTAAGAATCATTATATATTATTTCTGTTGTCAATATCCCTTTTTCTAAGAAAATACAAAACGCAGAACGATAAATGAAATAGCATGTGAAAGGATTTTGAACAGTCTTCTGACATAGTACACTCACATTCGTTAAAACATCAATTTTGATTAAAAACTGCAGTTAATTAAAAGTTAAATCAGTGTTGTTTTCATAAATGAAATGAAAAGTTTTGCTAAAACCAGTGTTGCCACAACAATAAATTACCGCATTGTATCGTGCTCAACAGTGACTATATAAAAAAATAAATAGTACAATAAAGATAACGTGGGACATTCTTGTTGCACGTGTTTCGTTTATATTTATGATTAAAAAGCGAAATTCAAATTCAAATGATAAATTTATTTTTCTTTGTCCCATGTTTTTTTTTTTCCAAAACATCTGATCTCATCCTCTAATGCAGTTAAAATACAAATGATGATTTCTTTTTGCCTATCTTCGATTAGTTTTTACTGTAACTTTGATGAAATAAATTTGATGATATTCTGGCTTGACAGATGTTGTTTTCAGATATTTTTTGTCTGTAATTTTCCTTTAGAAAATTAAACCTACATCTAAAAAATATTAGATATTGCAAAGAAATATTAGACTGCAGTGCAAAATCTTTGCACGGGTCCAATGGTGGCTAATTATTCTCTACTTACAGAGGTGATTAAAAAAAAAGAAACCTCGAAATAAAAATTAAAGAAGACTTGCTAAAAAGGTGCATGTAATGTCACAAATATAAAATATGTTGTTACATTATAAAATAGTTTTTAAAAACTTAAAAACTTCAGACCTTGATCTTCATTAGGGTAGCTTTGATTGCCTACTGAAAAATTCCTAAACGTACTCCGTCTTCGGCTAGGCAATCAGGTGAATCTACTTTACAGTGGAAGGGGGGGGGGGAGAAAAGAGAAAGGGAGGCAGTAAACTGAACATTTCTATACAACTTTAACAAAACATCTTCTATTTTAAAAACTTTAACCATGTACCCGGAATTTTATATGACATGTTATCATTAATAGCCTTATTACCTTTAATTAAAATTTCTATGGACTCTTTTATTAACGAAATATGATAATGGGAGACAGGAATGTCATTAAAACGAATATTTAAATTTTGCTGTAGCACTGTAAAACATTTGTGTAACGTTACTCCATAAAACTGGAGGCAGCTTGCTGCCTCCAGTCTTACGGTGGTAATGTTACACCAGTTATATCAGTTAAATACCACCGTAAGACTGGAGGCAGCAAGCTGCCTCCAGTTTTATGGAGTGAAGTCTGGAGGTTAATTCTTGCTAACGCTGTGGTTTGTCTACTAAACTTAATATCACTTACGTGTTCTTTCCATCTGTCCTTAAATTTACGTCCGGTCATCCCAATATATACCTTTTCTTTTTGTATTTCAGTTACCAATGGAATTATGTAAATATCTGCGATTTCATCATTAGGAATAGGGTCAATCTTGCTATTTATTAAGTCTTTCAATTTTCTTGCTGTTCTTTTTAGCAAGTCTTCTTTAATTTTTATTTCGATATATTTTCAAGGTGAATGTGACATTCCACAGTATATGTTTTTTCATATATATATTTGAATTAAAAAAAAAAAAAAAAAAAAAAAAAAAACTCTCTTAAGACGGTGTTTGGTAATCTTTTAAAACTCTTAAGGTATGTAAATATGGAATTTTCTAATCGATTTTTTACTCACTTCCTGATAGGCTAGAATTACAAAAATTATGTACATAGATGGGTTTTCGATGACAATACAACATTTTAATATTTTTAGAACTTAATTATAAATTAATACATTATTTTTTTTTCCATTAGATGGGCGTAGGTGATAAATTTCCAAATATTCTTTATAATTTACAACACCATTGGAGTCAACTGTGCTCCAAACCACGTTTGCTAAATACATATACAGTAGAATCTCGTTACATCGAATGTCACTTTAACGAATATTTTTTTGATTGTTAAAAAATGTCCTATGCTTTCACATTATAAAAATATTCACTTTAACGAATTTCATATTAACGGATTTTTCAAATTAACGAATTTATTGAAGGCTTAAAAAGAATAGTCAGTTCAGTTTTACGAATCTCGAGTTGAAAAAAAAAATATCAAAAACTAGATTCATCTCTTTTTGAATTAAATTTTAATGTATTAGTGTATTTTAAGTCATTGAAAACATATTCCAACAGAAAGTTATGAATTGTTTAAAGAAAAAAAAAAGTAAAAAAAAATCAAATACTATGCAATACTCTCGTACGATTTTACCGCAATTTTTAAATAGAATTTTTCTCCTTATTTAAATGTAGAAAAGTATTACAAATCCTGTAATTAAGCGAGGTGCCTACAATTTTTAACATTTAAATACTAAACAGAAAAATTCTATAAAAAAATTGTGGTTAAAGCACAGGAACCCTGTAATAGCTCTGACTATTGATAAATTATGTAAGAAAGAATTTAAATTTGATTTGGTATTTGTGAGATTTTAAAGTTTTGTCAGAATTGGTGAACCCTATAACTAGAAGTCTAAAAACTGATTCAAGTTTATTCGGTTGAAAACTGATGTTTGAGTTAAAAAAAAAAAAAAAAACTGGCATTGGTTAATTCGTCAAATATGAAAAATGCAACAGATATCCACAACCTGTATCTCCAAATAATAAACAAATAAATAAAACCCACGCTTGATCTGGAAATCTTACAGTCAAATTAATGCCTTATCAAGTCATTTTACTTTAAAATCTATTCATTGCTTTCTTAAAAATGCAAACGTTGAACTTTTCAAAAAAAAAAAGAAAAGTCTATTTATATGTCAGTTAAACGCGACGCCTGAATAACGTGCTTAAAATGAATTCCGATTTTAGGTTACTCTGAACTTGTGTGAGACAGCAAGCACTTTGTCTTCAGCATTCTTCACGTCATCTCCCGTTATCAACACGGTTTATGATATTGAAAACGAGACAGATATAATTTATCTTTCTTTTGGTTGTTCTGATCAGGCTGCCAGATATCCAGCATGTAACTCTCTTCAAAGTCAACGGATATCCACAACGTATACCTCCAAATAATAAACAAATAAATAAGGCCCACGTTTGACCTGGAAATCTTACAGTCAAATTAATGCCTTATCAAGTCATTTTACTTTAAAATCTATTCATTGCTTTCTTAAAAATGCAAACGTTGAACTTTTCAAAAAAAGAAAAGTCTATTTATATGTCAGTTAAATGCGACGCTTGAATAACGTGCTTAAAAATGACTTCAGATTTCAGGTTACTCTGAACTTGTGTGAGACAGCAAGCACTTTGTCTTCAGCGTTCTTCACGTCATCTCCCGTTATCAACACGGTTTATGATATTGAAAACGAGACAGATATAATTATTACCTTTATTTTTGTTCCGGTCAGGCAGGCAGATATCCAGTATACACTCTCTCCAAAGTCAACGGATATCCATAACGCATACCTCCAAATAATAAACCAATAAATAAAACCCACGCTTGACCTGGAAATCTTACAGTCAAATTAATGCCTTATCAAGCCATTTTACTTTAAAACTTATTCATTACCTTCTTAAAAATGCAAACGTTGAACTTTTCAAAAGAGAAAAAACTATTTATATGTCAGTTAAACGCGACATGCTTAAAATGACTTCAGATTTTAGGTTACTCTGAACTTGTGTGAGACAGCAAGCACTTTGTCTTCAGCATTCTTCACGTCATCTCCCGTTATCAACACTGTTTATGATATTGAAAACGAGACAGATATAATTTATCTTTCTTTTGGTTGTGATCAGGCAGTCAGATATCCAGTATACACTCTCTCCAAAGTCATCTTCCTCTATTAATATGCTAGAGATGAGAGCCCCCAGGTTGGGTGTAACGATGCATGCAGGGCGATACCGGGGCTTTAAGTATCACGTGACTCTCAGACACCCCTCAAGCGCTTGTTAATTGCTTTTTTATTCACCTGGTTGTACGATATCCTCATGCCCATTTGCAGTCTGTTAATGATGCAACGGTTCTCGTTGAAACACAGCCAACAGGGGGTGCAGGAGATAGATTTGAGGGGGAAAAGGATTGCACGGGAAGAGGAAGTATTTAAACAATATCCTGACAGGATATTGAAGATGAAGTGGAAATGGTGATTGGAGAAAAGCAGGAAAAACATCTGTTCAGGTAGGCGGTGTGATTTTTACTAACAAAGCTGAAAATGACTCCCAATTATGAGCTTTTAAAAGTAAAAAAGGCTTTGAAGAAATGACGATTAAAATTGTTTTAGCGGCAGAAGGATCGTTAGTTCTTTCAAACCTTTGTTGCCGAGAAGTATTAAGGGTGATTTCCGCGAAACAGGGCTTTTTCAAAAGTAGAAACTTTTAACACGTTGATCGCCATAGATTGTGACATTAAAGCTGTTCTTAAATCCAAAAGAGCTAATTTCTGGCACATTTCTGAATTCATTTTTGTTCGGAAGCGCATGAAATGAGCAGGTGTTCTTATTCAGAAATTATGTAATTGACAGACGTGTTCCATTATTTGGTAAAGGCAGAATATCTTTCAGAAAATAATGTCAAAGTCAGCGTTTTGAACCGAATTCCTGACGCGGTAAATCGAGAAAGCGGAAAAACTTGTCGTCACGTGACAAGGGTCGCTTATAATTCGAATACAAGTGGAAAACTCAATTCGATTCCAAACCCTTCAATACTCAGGCTTGCCAATTTTATGCCTTAACGTTTAAAATTGAGTCAGAAAATGTGTCAGAAAGTGTCGCGTTGTTGAGCAGGGAATTTGAGAACCCCCTTAAGTTAACATTTTTACGTTTGCTTTAATTAACTCCAAACTGCTGTTAGCGGTCTAACGGACGACTGCTTTTTAAAATTTTCACGGTTTAATTTGTAATTTTCAGTTTAACTATAGATACTAGTGAAATTGTGGAGCCCTAGTACTATCGCTAGAGACTTCTGGATAGGTGATTCTTAACAAGCTTTTGCATAAAGTTTAGTACAGAAACAGTCCATTTACTATAGTACCAACCAGTAATCCTATGATTTAATCGAAGTTTTTATTCGATTTTCGATCAAGCGGTCTCAGAGACCGAATATAGTAGCTGTGAGACAAGTTCTGTCACAACAGTTAAAGATTAACTTCTAACTGTTTGGTGAATGTTTTTATCCAAATAAAAATTATCATTGTAAAACAGAATTAATCTGGCATTTGAGCCATTATACTGATACCCACATGCCAGAACAATGACTGCCAAAAAAAATGATATTTTAAATATATTTTTTTAAAGTTTACTGTTTTCTTCATTTGTAGGTTTAGCATGTTTGACACTGTAAGGAACACTTTTCCTGGTGTGTGTTACAATATATTATAGAATTAAATTTTATATAATCCCTAATACAATAAAGTCAGGAAGACATCATAAATATCTCCACATCTTTAAGTTCCAACTAATATAGTAAATGATTAAAATAATTTATAAATGCTGCTTCCGTATTTTCAATAATTTTGTTTTAAACTATGACAGTGAGAGTTTTTTTTACCCATTAGCTGTTGCCATATAAGAAAACTAAACTCTTCAAGCCAGGCAAATGACATGGATGTACAGTGAAAAAGATTTTATTTGAAAAATATATCCATAAATGTTATTTCATAGATTTTTTACTTCACATTACCTATTTGCAGACATTAAAACAATTTTTCACACATAGAACTTACGTAGATGTCATTTTAAAATAAAGATATACTTAACTTTCTTCCAGATAGGAGAAGTCAGTTCTTTAAAAAAAAATCCGTCATATATGTCGTAAAAATATTTTCACCCTACCTTTTTAGGCATCTTCAGTTTACTGACATTGCGTCATCGCCTCTTGATTTAATTTGAGCCATCTTTTAAATTTTAGAAAGACCGGTAAAACTCGAATTAAATCAAGAGGCGTTGAAGAACTGTTAGTAAACTCAAGATGTCCAAGATGGTAGCGTGAAACTACTTTTTACGACACATATGTTGGTTTTAAAGGACTGATTTCTCCTATCTGGAAGAAAGTTAAGTATATCTTTTTTTTTTTTTTTTAATGACATCTAAGCAAGTTCTATGTGGGAAAAATTGTTTTATTGTCTGCAAATAGCTAATGTGAAGTAAAAACTATATGTTTAGATATAAAATTATAATAAATGACTTAAAAACAGTTCCATTTCAGTTTCCAACGCATACATATATAGTATTATACACTTTCTTTTGAATGATACTATAATGGAAAGAAAAGTATATGTATATTGTGAGGAATTTTAAAAATTGATACAATGCCTAAACTGCCACGAAAATGACATTTTTTACTATTAAAAATGCTAATATCGTATGTTACTTTTGTAAATAAATGTGATATTACACGTTCTTCTCATATAAACATGCATATAAAAATTACCCCCATCATTTACAATTAAGAATAAAACAAGGTGAACACATATAATTGTCATGTTTCAATACAAATCACTCATAGTTACGTCACCACTACATCACCAATGATTCTTTGGTACGAATTTTAAGAGTCTAAACTAGTCACGTGACGACATTCGCAAGCAAATGTTAAACCAATGCGGTGTTTACAAATATCCCGTTTGCATTTCAGTATTGTCAAATGAATTTTTTCTTTCATTGGATATCTGAAGTCGATGCCTAACGTAATACCTTGATAATTTTTCAATTTTATTTCTGTTTTTATTTTTATTTATTTATTTATTTTTTTTGAGGACGCTTTCAGTTTTGAAATCGGTTCCGAAATTAAAAGTGTCTTTAAAAAAAAAAAAAAAAAAAAAAAAAAACTTTTGCAATTAAAAAAAAAAAAAGTACGATAGATATCGATAGATAATAATTTCCCTATACAGTAGATTCCCGTTACAACGAATTCCACAGGACCGCTAAAATATTTTGGTGTAACGAAATATTTTAGCGGTCCTGTGCAATTCGTTGTAACGGGAATCTACTGTAATTGTATATGAATTATGTATACCATAAACATATACATAATTTTATATCTAAACTTTTCATTGGATATCTGAAGTCGATGCCTAACGTAACACCTTGATAATTTTTCAATTTTGTTTCTGTTTTTATTTTTTTTTCTGAGGATGCTTTCAGTTTTGAAATTGGTTTCTAAATTAAGAGTGTCTTAAAAAAAAAAAAAAAAAAAAAAAAACTTTTGCAATCAAAATAAAAAAAGTACGATAGTAATCGACAGATAATAATTTCCCTATACAGTAGATTCCCGTTACAACGAATTCCACAGGACCGCTAAAATATTTTGTTGTAACGAAATTACTCCTCATTTATCTAATGCATTACATATACACGTAAATTTGATATGTAGGATTGATTATAGAGGATTTTAATGGGAGACTAGTTAAATTAACATTTAATGAAATAAAATTAAATATTAAAAAGGCAAAATTAAGGAATAACCTTTATTTAGAAATGTGTTATAAAAGTTAAAAGAAAAAAAAAGAAGAAGATATTAACGAAATTAATAGCCTCCCTTGTTGTAAGTCAGTTAAAAAAAAATGTGTTTTCACAGTGATTTTTCACTCCCACCCATGTTTAAAAAATTATTATATATCAACTATTTAAATTTAAATGCACATAACAAATTTACAATAGTCAAGGCTTACTTAAATGACATAAAATAATTTGCGCTTTTTATTTTTATGAAAGAGCGAATTTGTCGCATGATTACCTGAAAAATACTTTACGCTTCAAATTTCTAGTAAAGGAAATGCTGGAAGAGGAAATACGAGTAAAGGAATTATTTAAATTTCTTTAAAAGGAAAGTTATATTTCTGATAATACGGAGAAGAAAAAAAATAAAATCACACATTCCCGATCCCCTTGATTAATGAAGTTTGAAATATCTTTGAAATCGAAATTCGATCTCATTTGCCAGGTCACGAGGATTAAGTAGTTAGAAGAACAGAATTTGATAATGAATTGTTGTTATTCTGTATCTTGTCAATCTGAATATGAATATTTATAGAAATAATTTTTAAGATAAACGTAATCTTTCATAAATCTGAGTAATCTTTAATTTGTTTAATATCATTTTAAGTATATAATTTAGAGGATAATAGAAAAAAAAAGTCCTATAAGCTATGACAGATGATGAAATCACAACAAGTTTTATGACAGAGAAAGCAGGATATTGCTACTATGTGATTTGTAGAATTGTTAAAATATAAATTTTTAGATGCGTTCGTAATTATATAAATACGTAGCACCTACACTGTTAAAAATTTGCAGCAAACTGTCCAGTCATTTGACAGTTTTTGTAGAAAACGGTTACATAACCGTAATTTAACTATATTCTTGCAGCAAACTGTCCAGTCATTTGACCGTTTTTGTAGAAAACGGTTACATAACCGTAATCTAACTACACTCTAAGAAAAAACGCCAAAAATTGCAGCAAAATTTGCTGTAGACTTATGCACCCGAATTGCCAGCATATTTTACTGTAAATGGACAGCAAAATATGTCTTAAATAATACTATGTTCGGAATTTTACAGCAAAATGTGCTTCAAACACGCTAATTTTACTGCAAATATGATTATAAGCATATACTAAATTTTACAGCAAAAAATGCTGGCAATTTGGATGCATAAATTTACAGCAAACTATGCTGATATTTTTGCCGTTTTTTCTGACAGTGTATATTCTATATGACCGTATTATTGCTCCTTTTATCGTCAGAATATAGTTAAATTAAGGTTATGTAACCGTTTTCTACAAAACGGTCAAATGACTGAACAGTTTGCTGCAAATTTTTAACAGTATAGCCGTCGGCTGTTCCCCCGTCTGCATATAACAGCGCAAAATCTAACCAACCGAATAGTTTGAAATTTAATATATAGAATCGTTGTAGAATTTTGTTGACTCATTTAAAATTTTGTGAAAATCGAATCTAAATTTAAAAGAATATTAATAAAATTTTTTTTCATTCTATTAAATCCCATCATACGTAATCTATATAATAATAGAAACGCAAGTCACGTGACTGAGGAAAACAAATACGGGCTGACCATTTCTTTTTTCAGATACCATGCGGCCATTTTTATTAAAAATTATTTTTTCGAATAAAATTGCATAAAAGTTACACTTTTAGAGAGATCGTTCAAAAAAATTGTTTGCTTGAGAGATGAGCTACATTAAAAAATGTTTAGATTCTGACATAAACGCGTATATGTTATTTACCACAATTCATTTATTTAATGAAGTTGTGTCATACTTTAATATATTAAGTTACTAAAATACCTATACATGGACTGCTAGAAAGTCTATTACTTGGCTATAGATAAGAGATTATTAAGAGATAGATTTCAAAACATTAATAAGTATTAATGTTTTGAAATTATTTTCCATTCACACGTTTTTCTGGTTATTATATTTTTAATATAAATGGTATAGATTGTAACAAAGTGAAAGTAAAACAAATATTAAAAATAAATAAATGAATAAATAAAAACATAGAGCTTTTCCTTTCATTCCTAGTAAATGTAGTTAAAAAATATATTCATTCTTTTAAACTAAGCATTTGCCAATATAAAGTTCAAAAGATCTAATGACATATGATCTATATATCGCACATCCAGTGTGCTATATATAAGACGGGTTCAACGCTCACTGATTTTGTGATTATATCTGGAGCATAAATCACTTTTCAGAGGTGATATCTAACAGTGGTATTTTGACAGCAGCGATTATAAAAATATGATAAAATAATCACATCTGCATTTTGGGCTGTTTCTTACCTTTTCTCGTGATCAAAGCATCCGATAAAAAAAAATCCGAAATTTGAACTTAACCGTCAACTGTTTATGTTTGAAAATCTTGCACACCTAGCTCAACTAAATAGTGATAAAATACATTTTTGAAAGAAAAAAAAAATCCTGAGGATCTATCTTTCGGAAGGGGGCAACTGCCACACTTTCTCTGATTAATATCTCAAACAAAGTGTATGAAGACGAGAGTCTATTTCGTAACACATGGACCGTATCTGTGCTGGCAAGTTCATACTTGGTATCTAATTAACTTTTTAAATAATTTTTCAAGTTATAGAATTTTTTTAAAGTCGGTCCCTTTGAAAGCGTATAAATAGTATACATTGTAAGAAAATAATAATATAAAAGTTATTAAAAAATAAATGTGAAAGATGAAGTATAGCAGCTCTACCTGTTAGGAGATATACGCCAAAACCTAATCACCACTAATTTAATTCAAGGTCTAACTAAAATTGAAGATTTATTAAATTCTATGCATTAGTTCTTCCGATATAGCTCTCGCAGTAATCGCGAAAAATGCAGTATAACAGCACCACCTGTTGGGTGATATACACTCAAATCTAATCTAATTATGCCAAAATCTAACTGAATATGAAGTTTGAATAAATCCCGTGCATTAGTTCTTGAAATAGAGCGCCCACACAGACAGATAAACATACACGCAGACATATACACAAACTCACGAACAGGCATTTTTAAAAAAAAATAGCCAAATCGAGTTCAGGACCTTCTATAACATATAAATCCGTCGAAATTCGGGTCGAAATTTTTCATGAATCCGATATTTTCTTCTTGTATAAAATAGATAGAATAAAGTAAAAATATAGAGGTTTTTCTGTCATTCCTAACAAGTAAAGTAAAAAAAAAAAGTATATTTATTTATTTTAGACTTAGAATTTGGCAATATAAGGTTTAGGTGATTTGATTAAACGTATGGCACGTGACCCAAGTCCCATATTCAGTATCCTAATCAGACTCTTCATTTATTGATTTTATATCTGACGCATAAATCATTTTTCAGGGATGATATCTAACAGACGTATTTTGATTTGACATCAGGGGTGAAAATAACAAGAAAAAATAATCGCATCTGCATTCTGAATTTTTCTTTATCTGTTTTCTTTATCAAAGCACCTGATAATGAACAAAATATGAAACTTCATCTTAATCGTCAGATGTTTGTGTTTGCAAACCTCTCTCACTTAGTACAGCCAAATAGTGATAAAATAAGTTTATGAATGAAAAATTATTCTGAGGCTTATCGTTTGATAAGTAGCAACTGTCTCTCCCTAATTACCGTAATTTCCGGCGTATAATCCGCAGCTCAAAGAGTCGTTTTTCGACCCAGAAATTTTATTCAATAATTGTAGTTAAATATTTACAGCGATCTTTTAAGTTACATTTTATATAATAATATTTCTGGGTCGAAAAACGACTCTTTGAGCTGCGGATTATACGCCGGAAATTACGGTACATCTTTACGTGTGCATTTAGAAGAAAAAAAAAGAATTTATCGTTTTATAATCGATAATAAAAAAGTTTGGATTTTTTTCTTACGGGCCTGTATTAATGTTAATAAATAATATTTAAAAAGGTGTTTATTTATTTATTTTTTTAATCAAATCATTTTCCTACTTAGGGTTTAGGTGAGATGATTATAAATGTGATTTGAACCTATCCTTCAAGGTATCACCTGATTCATCACTCGCTGGTTTTGTGATTTTATATCTAGTGCATAAATCACTCAAGGGTTGATATCTAACAGCAGTATTTTGACAGCAGCGATGATAAAAAAATATATGGAAACGTAATTCCATCTAAACATTGTACAGTTTTCTACCTTTTTTCTTGATCAAAGTATCTGATAATTGACGAAATCTGATACTTTACCTTTACCGTCAGTTGTTTGTGTTTGTAAACCTCGCTCCCCTCATACAACCAAATAGTGATAAAATAAGTTTTTGAATGAAAACAATATCCCGAGGTTCTATCATTTTGGAAGGGGGAAACTGTCTCACTTTCTCTGATTACATCTCAGCAAAATTAGAAGGCGAGAATCTGTTTGGTAACACATGGACCGTATCTGCTGGCAAGTCCACGGCTGAGAAATCACATAACCCAGAAATGCCTCCGTGCATTATCGTTCAGTTCTGATTCATCATCGTGAATTTCTTTTGATAGTCATTCTACCTTTTTTATGTTAGATATAGACGATTCAGAAAAGAGTAGACGTGAGATAAAAGTTTGATATTTTTGCCTTTTGATCTATGATTTGAGGTACGTTGGCGTGGCAGTAAAGAAGTTATGGGAGGGTCTCAAGTTGTCATTTAACCGCCTGTTTACTAAACGGGTCCAATTAGACATTCAAAGGACCCGACAGGTGCATTCAAAACGATTATTCGAACCAGAAAATAAGTTAAATATACACCACAGAAAACTTAAATATAACCTCAGAAACATAAAGAGATACAGTTGATTGTTTCGATGGGATACCCAGTTGTTAACAACTCCACTCCCTGTATATGAGTAATTGTGTATCACATCTGAAAGGAGCCAGAAAAAAAGTATAAAAGCAGCAAAAATGCACTGTAAAATGAAAGAAAAAGGCGAGGATTTGATCGACAACTTCATTGGCCAATCAGAGAAAAGTAAGCCAACCAATTAAATTTAGCTTGCATAAAGCAGCCAATCAAATTTAACTTGCAGTTTAAGCGATAATCACAGAGAACTAAAGTAAATAAATAAGTTAAATAGTTTTTAATAAAATTTATGGTGTGAAATGTTTTTATCAAGGTTGAGAAAAATGTCCGGTAGTTCTACGGTTAAAAATAAATTGAACAATTGAAATTATCAATAACAATGTTCAACAAGGTTGTCTTTCTCATGAAGAGGAAAATTTTATGGTTTAGAGGATGATGAAAAATAATACGGTTTCAATCACCCACAGATTTTGAGAAAAAAAAAATTAAAGAACTATGCTAATTTAAAACATTTTTTGTATTGAGAAATGATGATCGGTACTTTTATGTTACTGGACGGCATTGATAACTCGCCAAATCTTGTGTCAATTGGCATAATTTGAACTGCAACCTTATACGTGAGATTTTGTTATTTGTATTGATAGGTTTGTGTTTACATATTTTATTATGATTATATTTTACCTAATTTTAAATAAGTTTTTTAAGATATTATATTGCTATGTTAAAATATTGGCTAGTTGATATTAGCTAATGTTAAAAGATAGGAAAAAAAAAAGTTTGGCGAGATTAAAAAATTTTGGCGATCACTGGTGCCCGGATAACATAAAAGTACCTGATGATTATTTTTGCATTGGGTAACATATGAATTTTGCCGTTTGTATTTTGCAATAAAAGAAATGATTAAATCAACACTTAATAGCTGAAATGTAAGATTAGAACACTGGGAAGTATTGTTCATTATTTTTTAGAAAAATGGTAGAGAAGTTTTATAAACATAAAAGAAATTTAGCATGAAAATTCATGAAGGTCATATAAATAAAATTACCAAAGTAAAATCTGATTACACTGTGTCATTAAATATTCTATTGAGGCAATAAGTCAACATGTGTTTTTGTAGATTAAACACAATTAAAAGAACAATGCAATACTATTATAATAGCTGTACAGATGCCCATATATAGTATAAAAATTGAGCGTAAAAACTGGAGGAGGATAACAAAATTATTAACATTTCTTTAGCGGCCTAAAATCTATAGAAAACGCGCAATGTATATTGATAAACAGAAAGTTCGTTAAATTTGTTGAAGAGTGTAATTAATAAATATCCATGAGAATAATGAATCGATCAAACTAATTATGGATACTGTTATCACAAAATCCATATTTTAATTATTTTAGAAAGAAATTGTAAGATACTGAATACTAGTGAGTTATGATTCTCAAATTAATGAGACAATGTGATGTAATGAAAATTTTTGACAGATAATAAGGAGTCTTTAAGTATCAACACATGTAATCCAATTTCACTATACAATTCGTAATAGTTAAGAAATCTCCTAGAACTAAAAAATGAAACTTCGGGTGCACTGTAAAAAAATAACAGTGTTTCTTAATCTACGGAAATATAATATAATCACATACGAAAATATACAATGAACTCTTCCGAGTTACCCATGATTGATTCCGAAATATGTTCTTTACTATTTGAAACAAGCCAATATATTTTCAAAAATTAAAAGCATTTATAAAAGCAAAGTTTTTTTTTTTGTGCCATTAATTTCCGGAAACGTTTCCGAGTAGTTTTTTTTAATTTATTGATTGATAAGTTTTCTCAAACAGGAATATCGTTTTTTAAGATTCAATCCACAATGATTAAGATGCTATCCTAAATGTAACTACAAACTATAAACGCGTGCTTATTCCGCCAAATATACTGATGTCCAGAAATTAAGGGGCAGTGACCAATTTCAGACGTTTCATCGAATATCTTACTGAAACTCGTGAGGAAATGCCCGGAATGCCCTTGATCTTTGAGGATGTAAAGAACATGTTTGACTTCATGTTTTTCAGTGAAGATTTTGTCGCGAGGACAATTAGGGGGAGGGGCAATAATAAATTTAATAATAAAATAATATCTTCGATTACCCAAGTAACAGAAAATGGTAAAAATGGTCTGTCACTGTAGCAAATGACTATGTAGGTCCTGTTCAACATTTGTGTGCATTTGTGTAAGCATAGCGCACGCATATTCGTAAAGATATTAATGTTTCTGTGAAAACTTCAAAAGATTTTTTTTTGTAGCATGCAGAGTTTTCCGCCGAATTTAATACCGCTTTTCAAAATCTTCACAAAAAGTTGTAGAAATAGTATACTGTGATTAAAATATTAATATATTGAATATTTGATGAGATATAGGTATTTTTATGAAATAAATTTTCTATGCATGCGCGAACTACAGAAAAGATTTCTTGTCATGATTTGATAATCAATACTATAAGACAACTCGTATTAAAAGACCAGTGAAATATCGTATAAACTCAAAAAGTTACAGCAATAATTAATAAATTGAAAAATAAGTCCCATATAATCTTATGGGACTTATTTCTCAATTTCTTAATTTGGGCATTTCCTCACGAGTTTCAGTAAGATATTCGACGAAACGTCTGCTGCCCCTTAATTTCTGGTCACTGCCCCTTAATTTCTGGACAGCAGTGTACTTAATTAAGATTCAATGAAGCAACCTTTTACCAAATAGTGAACTCTTCCACTAATACGAGACAGCAATCTTCGGATACGTGTCAGGAAAGTTCAGACACCTCTGTGCGGCAGGACTCGACAGAAATCCCCTCATACCCATATTTATAGTTTGCCAGCTGACCAACGTGACCCAATTAACATAAAACTGCGTGAAATATTTTCGAAACTGAGATCCATATAGCAGAATCGCACTAGAGTAAATTAAAGAAAAATGAAGGATAGATGTCACTTTCACGCACAAATGTTAACATCGGACGAAACGTTTGCACTCAAAAACTAGCCTCCTTTCATTGGTGAGTAGCTATTCCTGACACAAGATGTCTTACATGTAAAAATAACTTTACTAGAAGCCCTGAAATGTAAGTTTTTAGATCTAATCACCGCCTTAAATACATACTAATAGCGTGCGAAAGTCTGATATTAAAATACAGATGCATATTTACTTATAAATTTAACTATGTAAGCAAAATAAAATTTATTTTAATAAGAAGATCAAATTAAGTGTGCTCAATGATTGCACCATCGGCAATAAGTGTAATTGACTTTACTTCTCTCTCTCGCATATTTTTCAATATATAGTGGATAATTTCTAAAGTCCTTCTCATATGTTTGAGGAGTGTCGTTTTACGATATGCAGACAATTGTTTCACAACTCTTGTTTTATCCATTCAAAAGTTACTTGAGTGTTTCCTAACTTTTGTTTTCAACCTGTATAATGGAATTATACTTCAAATTCTGAATAACGAGAAATTGTTTTCGATGCTTCTCAGATTATGACTGTGTAGTCATAAGATTTTAAATTTCCGAAGTAAATAGGCTTAGTGAACATATGAAATGGTTTATCGCTTACATGAAAATACTCAACTAAACCTGTCATAGATCCAACACACACAAAAATCTTAAAAAATAACGTTCTTCAAAAATATAATGCATTTCAAGGCCTTTTCCTAAAAAAATGTATTTATATTTACCTGACTAATTAATATTATGCTAGATTACAAATACGTATTGTTTCGCACCTCCTTATCCACAAACATGATAGCATTTTAGCGTGTTTCATTATACACATATATCACGTTTCACTCTTTCATTGTATGTTAAACTAGCCACGTGGCTCTTTTTCCATTGGAGTAAAGTGCATTTAGATGCTGAGAAGAATTCAGATGGTCCTTTTAATGTAACAGAAAACTTCATGGAGTTGCATAAAAGATTATTTAACAGATACAAAAAGTATTTTCCATCTATTTAATATTATTATTATTTTTAATCGTTATCAGAATATTGTTAAATTTCTGTATTGCGTTTTATGTTGATGTGTTTTCTAAATTGTCTTGCACGAGAGTTTCTTACAGAAAATTTTTGGTTTAGCTTATTTCGCATTTATATTCAATCCATTTTTAAAAACTCTGAAATCACTGGCACATGTTTCAAAATTTTGCTCCTTTCTGCTTTTCGTTCGGCGGTGCCCATGTCTACAATACCTGATTCTAAAAATAATCAGGATGAATTCCCAAAGAAATTGGGGGATAAAAAATTGCCCCCCATGCTGCCCCCTTTTTTTTCTTGTGACCCTGCCTGTAAGAAAGTTATTTGAATCTAAGTTAAATATCATAATATGCTATTATAAAACTCTATGAAACCTTCAAATAAAATCTTCATATTACCTTCATTATTATTCATATAAAATTTTAAATGACTCGACAAACTGCTGCAACGATTATATATATTAAATTTCAAAACACTCGGCTGGGTAGTTTTTGCGCTACTATTATGTGGTCTGACGGACAGACGGACAGACCAGACGACGACTATAGGTGCTACGTATTTATATAATTCGAACGCACCTAAAAAATAAATCATACATTTTGGAATATGAAAAAGCTATTCGCAACCAATAATTTTACACGAGATTCGTTTTGTGAAACAGTGCGGCAATTCTTTTATTTTAACCGCTGAAGCAAGACATTGGAAAGTTGAAATGCGTGAAGGTACGGAATAATAATACTACGGAAAAAAGGACATATAAATAAAGAAGTGCACGAAGCCTCTACATTCATACATAACTAATGTCTACGATATGACGAAACAGTCACTTGAATACATTTCCGATCATGGTCTAAAGTGTATTTCCGTTCGATAACTACAAGAAATGCCAAATGGTAATTACCTAAACTCAAATAAAGCACAATTTTATTGTTTTTGGTGAAGACAATAGTCAAAGTTGAAAATAAATGGTGTACTGTTGTTACTGTCAGTAGAAAATGCACCTCATATGAAACCTTCCCACTTTCTATTGTTCATTTAAAGTTGAATAATACAACTTCTTCAAGGACTTTAAAGAAAAAAAAAAACCACCGCGATGAATTCTGGTTTAATTAGTTTTATTGAAATGCTTTATATGTAGAACTTAATTAAATTCAGCTTGTGCCTATACTGACTATTTTATTCAAATACAGTTATATATATATATATATAAATAATGAGATCACATGTGTGAAATGTAAACGAAGGGATACTATAAAAAGCAATGGGAAGGATTGTGCAAGTCTTAAACTTAATAAAAAGGAAAATCGCGAATGGAATACTGTGAATATCTTATGAATTCTTCAGAGGAGCATCATAAGAATAAATCATAGTAAATATATGTTATTTCCTCAAATATTGTCATATATATATATATATATATATAAAAAACTAAGAACGAAAAATCATTTATAATGGCCTAGATTATGATGCACTTTCGGAATATTTTAAAGAAATTTCATTTTTGTTCTGCAGTGAAATAAAATATCTAAATAAATATTAAAGCACAAACACACAACGCAGTTCAATAGGTTTGGTCTTCAAGAGGTTAAACAGAGAAAAATCGCTTTTAAAATTTAAGTGACTGTGATTCGGTGATTTTTACTTTTTAAATTTAATAATCAGTCAAAGAAAGGATCTGTTAAAACTGACATTCCAGGGTGCTTAAAAACTAAGAAAATTTGAAATGATGAATCAGTCTGAAGTCTTCTGTAATTTACACCTGATAATTCATTTTATTAACCAAAATATATAGTTGGCATGCAAAACGTAACTAGTCTGAAGTAAGTTTGAAAAATATCAGGGACTGTTATCCACTGAACAAGAAAGTGAGCAACTGCGGTGTCAAATTTACAAGAAAAATCCCTAAATAATTTAGTAATTAGTCAAAGAAAGAACCTGTAAAAACTGAATTTCATGATGCTTAAGATCTAGGAGTGTTTGAAATGATGAATATATCTAATTTATTGCTGAAGTCTTCTGTATTTTAGACCTAATAATTCATATTGTTAACCATCATGTATTTCAGTCATGCAAAAACTAACTAGCCTGAAATAATTTAGAAAAAATTCATGCACTTGTCATTCAACAGTGAATAAGAAAGTGAACAACTGAGCTGTCAAATTTAGAACAAAAATCCCTGAATTTTTTAATACCCAGACAAAAATAGGATCTGTTAAAACTGAATTTCATGATGCTTCAAAGATAGGAGTGTTTGAAATGATGAATACATCTAATTTATTGCTGAAGTCTTTCGTAATTTAGACCTGATAATTCATTTTGTTAACCAACATATATCTCAGTCATGCAAAACCTAACTAGCCTGAAATAATTTAGAAAAATTTCATGCACTTGTTATCCATACACTGAATAAGAAAGTGAACAACTGTGGTGTCAAATTTACAACAAAAATCCCTGAATTTTTTAATACCCAGACAAAAATAGGATCTGTTAAAACTGAATTTCCTGATGCTTCAAAGCTAGGAGTGTTTGAAATGATGAATACATTTAATTTATTGCTGAAGTCTTTCGTAATTTAGACCTGATAATTCATTTTGTTAACCAATATACATTTCAGTCATGCAAAACCTAACTAGCCTGAAATAATTTAGAAAAAATTCATGCACTTGTTATTCAACACTGAATAAGAAAGTGAACAACTGTGCTATCAAATTTAGAACAAAAATCCCTGAATTTTTTAATACCCAGTCAAAAATAGGATCTGTTAAAAATGAATTTCATGATGCTTTTTAAAAGCTAGGAGTGTTTGAAATGATGAATACATCTAATTTATTGTTGAAGTCTTCCGTATTTTAGACCTGATAATTCATTTTGTTAACCAATATACATTTCAGTCATGCAAAACCTAACTAGTCTGAAGTAATTTAGAAAAAAGTCATGCACTTGTTATTCAACACTGAATAAGAAAGTGAACAACTGTGCTATCAAATTTAGAACAAAAATCCCTGAATTTTTTAATACCCAGTCAAAAATAGGATCTGTTAAAACTGAACTTCATGATGCTTTTTAAAAGCTAGGAGTGTTTGAAATGATGAATACATCTAATTTATTGTTGAAGTCTTCCGTATTTTAGACCTGATAATTCATTTTGTTAACCAATATACATTTCAGTCATGCAAAACCTAACTAGTCTGAAGTAATTTAGAAAAAAGTCATGCACTTGTTATCCAACACTGAATAAGAAAGTGCACAACTGTGCTATCAAATTTAGAACAAAAATCCCTGAATTTTTTAATATCCAGTCAAAAATAGGATCTGTTAAAACTGAATTTCCTATGCTTCAAAGCTAGGAGTGTTTGAAATGATGAATACATCTAATTTATTGTTGAAGTCTTTCGTAATTTAGACCTGATAATTCATTTTGTTAACCAATATACATTTCAGTCATGCAAAACCTAACTAGCCTGAAATAATTTAGAAAAAATTCATGCACTTGTTATTCAACACTGAATAAGAAAGTGAACAACTGTGCTATCAAATTTAGAACAAAAATCCCTGAATTTTTTAATACCCAGTCAAAAATAGGATCTGTTAAAACTGAACTTCATGATGCTTTTTGAAAGCTAGGAGTGTTTGAAATGATGAATACATCTAATTTATTGTTGAAGTCTTCCGTATTTTAGACCTGATAATTCATTTTGTTAACCAATATACATTTCAGTCATGCAAAACCTAACTAGTCTGAAGTAATTAAAGTCATGTACTTGTTATCCAACACTGAATAAGAAAGTGAACAACATTGGTGTCAAATTAACAACAAAAATCCCTGATTTTTTTTTTTTAATATCCAGTCAAAAATAGGATCTGTTAAAATTGAATTTCATGATGCTAAAAGCTAAGAATGTTTGAAATGATAAATGCATCTAATTTATTGTGGAAGTAGTCTGTAATTTAGATCTGATAATTCATTTTTTAACCAACATATATTTTAGGCATGCAAAACCTAAGACGGCTGAAATATAATTTTGAAAAGTATCATAGATTGTTATGCAACACTGAACAAATAAAATGTCAAAGAACTAAGAAAGTGTCAAAATTACAACAAAAGTCCCTGAATTTTTTAATATTCAGTCAAAAATTGGATTTGTTAAAAGTGAATTTCATGATGCTAAAAGCTAAGAATGTTTGAAAAGCTGAATGAATATAATTTATTGTTGAAGTATTCTGTAACTCAGATCTGATAATCCATTTTGTCAACCAACATACATTTTAGGCATGCAAAACCTAAGAAGTCTGAAATATAATTTTGAAAAGTCTCATAGATTGTTATCCAACACTGAACAAGAAAGTGAACAAATAAAATGTCAAAAAACGAATAAAGTGTCAAATTTACAACAAAAGTCCCTTAATTATTTAATATGCGCAAAACAAAAGTCAACTGATAAGCCTACATGGTATGTGTTTTCTAAATGGCTTTTGTGGTGTTTTTTAAATGAAACATCTTCTTTAGTTTAGAGATTTTCTTCAACAGGACACTAAACCTAATTCCAACATATACAAATAATGAAACAAATGATAATTAATTTTAAATAATAAAAATTCATCAATTATCCTCATTTTGGCTACTAAAATGAATTATTAATTTTAAAACACTTTCTTAAAAAAAAAAAAAAAAAAAAAATTACGGCTAATGACAGACAAATATAAAAAGTTTAGAGAATCAAAAGATTAATTTACCACATAGTTATACAAAATCAAAAACATTACCGAATAGCTTTTAAAACAAAATTGTATGCATAGTTAGTTATGACATTAAAAAAAAACCCAATTAACTAATTGCTTAGGAAAAGGCATGCTTTGAAAAGGATGTCTACAAAAGCATGAACATTTAAACAATTTTAACAGCTGTTTTAAGTCTGAATACAAAATACTTCTGCCTTTAAAAAAATATTTTTAAATCTTTAAAAAACATTTTGCACAGATCGGATTAAAGAAACAACTTACCATTTCATGGCGCAACTTGATTTTGACACCAACCAAGTTTTGACGAATAATATTTCAATCATTATACCAGAACTGTCAAGTAGACATTTAATAAACTTGTGACAATTCTCCTCAAATGAATACCAAAGAAATGATAGGAAGTACTCGAGTAAAATTTTCAATGTATATGTTCAGTCAAAAAATTAGATTTTAACTTCCACTAGACACGACATTTCGCAGTTTGCTCGTCAAGGGCACGTTTTTTAGGGCTGTTGAAATCTCGCCTATGCCCGTTTGAACATTTACAGTCAATGAACTCTTGATTCTCATTCGTCTATAATCAAGCTATCAAGCTTTGTGAACAAAGTAATACAATTGTTCTGTCTGTGGGAATTCGATAATGAAGTGGAAAAAGAACTGAAATGTTTTTCTCTTTGATCTTAAGAACTTACTTATTTACCGAAAGTACTTTTCTATCCCATGGGAAAATAGTTCCAATACTTTCAGCAAAGTAAATATTTTCACGGATAATTATTATTTTTTCTTCCACGAAATACACTACTAAAAAACAAACAAACAAATGTTTCTGAATCTCGGAAAATTATAATATAACCGTGAACGAAAGTATAGAATAACCTCTTTCGAGTTACTTACGATTGATTCCAAAACGCATTCTTTATCGTTAGAAATTTCGGAAACCAATATATTTTCGAGATTTAAAGATTTTTAGGTGCGTTCGTAATTATATAAATATGTAGCACCTATAGTCATCTTCTGGTCCGTCCGTCTGTCCCCATATAACAGCGCAAAAACTACCCAACCGATTTGTTTGAAATTTAATGTGTATAATCGTTTCAGAATTTTGTCGAGTCGTTTAAAATTTTATGAAAATTGAATCAAAACTTAAAAAGATATTAATAAAAGTTTTTTAGTTTCTATTAAATTCTATCATACGTAATTAATTCAATGATACTCCATGATAGGTAATGATTCTAAGTTGTATGGTCATTACGTCCGATTTAAGATGGAGTCCTATTATTTCCGTATGACTGAATTTAATAACCGAATTTGTATACTAAAATTGTTCAATTATAGCAATCCTATAATCCACCGACAGTTTTTTGGTTAGATGTTTCCGGAAAAATAGATATTAAATGGGAAGAGTCTAAATATGGATTTCAAGTTCTTAAATTTTCAAAGCTAGGCTTAAGTTTCCTATTGGAATTTTCAGCAAATGTCAACAAAAGTTAAAATGTTACCAACTTAAAACATACTCTTTTTATTATGGAAATGAATCATGTCTTAATAACAGAATATATAATTCATTTTTTCAGTGAAATAATAACGATGATATTTTTAAATTGTCTTGTGTTGGATATTTGCGCATAGTATTTATTTTATGTGCAGATTTAATCTGCACATAAAATAAATTTTGTATTCATGCATTTTTGCATAAGAGTACAAGAGCTATTGCACCAAGATCTGAATATTTATGAAACTAGTTATAGTACGAACGCACCTCATTTGTCCCGTTTGACGTACAATTTCTGTTTTGTTATCATGTTGAACAGTTTTCTCAAACCGGAATATAGATTTTTCAAATGCTATCTGTTCTCAAGTAAACATTTTCATGTTCAACAAACATGTTTTACAGACAAAAACGATAAATTAACAGCATCAACATTAACATTAAAATTAATATTATTTTTTAGGTGCGTTCGTAATTATATAAATACGTAGCACCTATTGTCGTCGTCTGGTCCGTCCGTCTGTCTGTCCGCCCGTCCGCATATAACAACGCAAAAACTACCCAATCGAATAGTTTGAAATTTAATATATAGAATCGTTGGAAAATTTTGTCGAGACATTTCAAATTTTGTGAAAATCGAATCAAAACTTTAGAAGATATTAATTAAAATATTTATTAAGAAATTTGAATTTAAAAAAAATCGGTGATCTTTTGTTATAGGAGCTTCCGAGGTTTAATCGTCAAGCGATCGAGATACTTATTTTATTACAGAAATTAATCTACAGACGATATAATTCATTTCACAGAGTTAAAAATCATCAAGGTCCGAATATTTATATGACTAGCTATAGTACGAACGCACCTCATTTGTCACGTTTGACGAGCAATTTCCAACTTGTTAATTCTAATTATTTCAGTGTTTGTGCATAGTTTGACATATCTGTTAAAATTGTATTTTATTTATTTTATTTTACTTATTCATTTATTTATTCAGAAAGTTTTAATTTCGTTATAGAATATTAGCCGTAAACAAATGCTGAACTTATTTATATTGTTTTAAGTGCAAGCGGGTTAATCGTTTGTAATTGAGATGCACGCGATAGGGATAGATTAAAAAAAAAATCATGCAAGAAAATTATTTTTAAAAACTTAAAAAATCAGTAAATTGAGACACTGTTTCCAGACAAATTGCATTTGTTACGTACGGTAAATACATTGCTCAAGTTGCTACCATCGTCAAAAGGTTATCAGCGTTATTGGCGGACATGTTTTTGCTTTATAATATACACTTATAATACTGAACTTTAAAACGAAACCTTAATATATCAATATTTGAAAAAATTGAAGAAAGTCTGAAATTTTTTTAAAAATATGTTTTTAAATTATTAGCACAATCTAATTCAATAGAAAAACTCTATTCTAAGAGTCAACAAATCTACATTTAAGGGTGGTGAAATTTCCGAAACAAGAGATACTGCTAATTAGAATTTAGCTAAAAGATAAATTATACCTTAAAACACGAAGATTTTAAATGTAACATATTCCTTATTATGTACCATTGTTTCAGCAATACTTTTATAAAATTGAATGTATTACTGATAAAACAATTATGAATTCAAACGTGAGCTCTTTTTCGTAAGAGATGAAGCGAATTACTTATTTTCATTTGGAGACAATGCAATTAAGGTGAAACGCTAAAAGTTGCATTTTAAATAACCTAATTGTAAAATCGCGTGTCGAAACTACAAACTAAACAGTTTCACGGCAACTCTACAGTAGGTAAGTCTTTCATTTAACGATGTTTAATCTCCAATCAACTAAACTAGATCGAAAAAGAAACATAAAACGATCTCATCACAGGTAACTTTAACACGAATGGCTGCAGGGATTATTCCCTGAAGACTAAATTATAAACATATATCATTATCTTCTTCTTCTTCTAAACTCATCGGCAACTTATCGAGCTTCTCTTCTCGCAAAATCTCCGTTATGCATTGAAAAAAAAAAAGACGAATGCTTCTTGATCTAGGAAAATAAACTATAACCACAAACGAAATGATACAATAATCTCCCGAATAACCCACGATTCCGAAAAGAGATTCCTTATCGAGCTTCTCTTCATGCAAAATTTTCGTTATATACTGTAAAAAAAGACAAATATTTCTTAATCTAGGAAAATAAGCTATAACCACTAACAAAATGATACAATAACCTCTTCCAAGTAGCTCACGATTCCGAAAAGAGTTTCCTTATCGAGTTTCTCTTCTTGAAAAATCGCCGTTATGGATTGTAAAAAAAGACAAATGTTTCTTAATCTAGGAAAATATAATATAACCAAAAGAAAATATACAATAACCTTTTTCGAGATACCCACGATTACGGAAAGCGTTCTTTATCTCTAGAAATCTAATATATTTTTGTGATTTAAAAAAGCATTTATAAAATCAAAGTTTCTTTTGCAGTCACACGTTTCCGAGTAGTTTTTATAGTGCATTAATCCGTTTTCTCAACCCCGAATATAATTTTTTCGGATGCAATCCATTCTCAAGTAAATATTTTTATGTTCAACAAACATGATTTACAAACAAACATGATAAGTTAACAGCATTAACCATCTGATCGCTTATCCCGTGATTTCCACAGGCAAGACATTTTGTAGAAAAAATAATATAAATACACAGTTTTTTAAGCAATTTTGTTTAAAATATTGTACAGTCAAAGGGTGAAAATGCAGATAATAAATTTACTACATATTTCAAATAGTACATGATGATTTGAAATATGTAATAATAATAGAGGAGATACTGGTTGATTACGTATTGGTCGAAAAGATTTTGAAAAAAAAAATTAAGCGGTCAGAGGGTTAACATTAACATTAAAATTAATATTAGTTTGTTATTGTTGCATGTATAAATTCAGTTACACAGTTTGAATATGCTTAATGAGAATTGAAAACAATCTAAAGAGCTCTATCCCGGTTTGAGAAAACTGATAACACTATAAAAACAACTCTGAAACGTTTCAGTAAATCAGTGGCAACAAAAGAAACATTGTTAAAAGGCAGAAAACCAACGTTAAAAATGTACAAATAATGCACAAAAAAGCAGCAAACAGCTGTTTCGAATCCACAAGCGAGATTCTTCTTCAGTGCGACAAAGAGCAAAACACAGCGTGCTAGAGAAAGCAAGACTGGGCAAAGAGAGTCGGTGGCGTATATACCAGATGCAGGTAGAGAACGCCAAATACTCAAACGCTAATGTCTCTACTAGTCCATTCAGTTGTTTCATGACTGCTTTCTTCTAATTGGTTGCTTTTCGATGTTCTCTACTCGCATCGAGTATATATAACCCCCCGACTCTTTGTCGTTTTGCCCAATCTTGCTTTTTCTAGCACGCTGTGCTTTGCTCTTTGTTGCACTGAAGAAGAATCTCGCTTGTGGATTCGAAACAGCTGTTTGCTGCTTTTTTGTATATTGTTTGTGCATTTTTAACGTTGGTTTTCTGCCTTTTAATATTCTTGCCCAAAGGTTTTATTTGCTATTTTTATAAAAGAAACATTGGTTTTATGAAGGTTTCTTTAAATCTCGAAAATATACTGGCTTCTGAGTTTTCTAAAGATAAAGAAGATTTTTCGGAATCATTGGAAACTCGGAAGAAGTTATTGTATACTTTCTTACGTGGTTACATTATATTACCGTAGTTTAAGAAATATTAGTCTTTGGTTAGAGTGAACAACGTTTAATCTCAAATCAGCTACCGTAAACTAGACTGCAAAACAAAACACAAAATCTCTCATCAGACGAATCTTCAGCCGAATAACCGCAAAGCCCTAAACACTAAATCCTTTTCCTTTGTCAAAAATCTTTGTCAACTTATCGAGCTTCTGTGTTTCGCAAAATATATAGGGGATATCGTCATTACTGTCAGCGCTTGAAATATTAGGCAAATATCACAGCTTGTTAGGAAACGCCATAGCTCAGGCTTATGTCTTGTCAAAAACACACCAAAGAATCCGCAACGGAACATCATTTCGCGCAGATCTGGCTAAATAGAGGAAAAATTACGCTATTTACGAACGAATCTGGAGTTAAAGGTATTGAGTTAGACGATTTTTCTGAACACTAAATTATTTTTATTTTCTGAATTATTTACTGATCCCTCAACATCAAATCACTTTTCTTCTTCAAAAATCTTTGCCAAATTATCGAGTTTTTGGATTTTGCAAACACTATAGATGATATCATTGTCAGTGTTTGAAATATTAGACACTTATCACAGCTTGTTAGGAAATGTCATCGCTCAGGCTTATCTCTTCTCAAAAACACACCAAAGCGTCACACGCAACGGAACATCATTTCGGGCGGATCTGGTTTAATGGATGAAAAATTACACCATTTACGAACTAATGCAGGGTTAAGGGTTTTGAGTTAGATCTTTCTGAACACTAAATTATTTTCATTTTCTAAAACACTAAATTTTTTTTTTTTTTCTGAACTAAATTATGTACTGATCCCTGAACATTAAAATACTTTTCTTCTTCAAAAATATTTGGAAACTTATCGAGCTTATGTGTCTTGCAAAATCTATAGTTGATGCCTTCATCATTGTCAGCACTTGATATATTAGCCAAATATCACAGCCTGTTAGGAAATGTCATCGCTCAGGCTTATGTCTTGTCAAAAACACACCAAAGCGTTACCCGCAATTGAACATCATTTGGCGCGGATCTGGTTAAATGGATGAAAAATTACACCATTTGCGAACGAAAGCAGAGTTAAGGACTTTGAGTTATAATATTTTCTGGTCTTCGATAAGTCGACTTTTGGCTAAACCGTCCCGTAATTTTCCACAGACATGAAGCGTAATATTCTTATTAAGGTCGGATGATGGAACAGACGAAAGGTAGTTGGCATTTACATTATTCAACCAAATCTTCGTTTAAAAAATAAAACTTTTTTTCATAAATACTGTGCAGAATTTTATTCATTTCACCTGCAGTAGCTGTTGTAGATAAATTTAGGATGGAGTGACGTTGAGCGCAGTGATCGTGCTACAAGTTGCGAAACTACAGTAGTCGCTTCTTTTTCTAGTAGTTTGTAAGTGTAACGCGCTACATTTATTAAAATGTAATGTAGCGAGTAACGAGGTACAAAAAATCAATAGTTTGTAGTGAGCACAGACGTTATTTTTAACTCTGCTTCAGGAAAAAATAAATAAAGTGCCATTCTTCAAACCATGTGGTCATAACTTGCATCTTTTGTGCAAAATGTATTCTGAGCAAAAAATTGCGAATGTCTGCGACAAATTACCATAAAAATAGTAAGTAAAATTTATGCAGAGTATGGTTAAAAATAAATATGTTACGTACAATAATAGCCCCTTGTTATATTGCTTGTTCAAATATATAGCTCTGTTTTGTTTACAACGTCCCAAAAAATATATAAGCTGTGGTTTAACCGCTATTTTATGTAACTATATATAAATATTTATTGTATTACTATTGAAAATGTTTAATTGAGAATCTATAGCATCCTAAACCTATATCCTGGTTTGAGAAAACTAAATTAATACAATGTAAAACTATTTGAAAACGTTTTCGAAAATCAGAGGCAATTAAAGAAACTTTTGTTTTATAAATGCTTTTTCAAATTTCGAAAATATAATACTGGTTTCTGAGGTTTCTAAAGATAAAGAACGCTTTTCGGAATTGTTAGTAATTCGGAAGAAGTTATTGTATATTTTTCTTTGAAGTTATATCACATTTTAGTAGATTAAGAAACATTTGTCTTTTCTTACAGTGCAAGATATTGTATTTTTAAGTAAGGTAGGTGCCCCTGTTATGGCTATATGTTCTTGATATGGCCATCTCCGTATTACACGTTAGCTAACGAAACAATTCGCTAAATGACATAAGTATACCGTGAAGGAACCTTCTAGCATATCACGTGATCATTTGCCATTCAGCTATTTTGTGGAATTTGACGCCAATTCCTTATTTTATGTTTTTGACGTAATCGCTTCTTGTTTTTATCTGAGAAGTCTCCTTTTTTATGCACGTTTTTAAAAGATTTTTTTTTTTTATGAATATCATCATACTCTGTTCAGTTTTTAATGCTTTCGTTGATGGTGTATGTTTTACTAATTGTTCAAAATCAAACGATTTTCGTGAAAGCTGACCTGCTCTTGATATAGCCCATCCAGGTGGCCATATCAAGTGCACCATGCAAGCCTAGGATAAAGACATTTTTAATTGTTCTAATTGCAATAAATAATTTGTTTTAGCAAATTTTTTAAACTGTAACAGGATTTCACACTTAAAAAATAATAAAAACTTAAATTGTAATGTCAATTTTGTAAAAAACTTCATTTTTTTTGGAAAATCCTGTTTCAAATTCACTTTTGATTTATGTTATATTTATTTATTTCACACCAAAATTATTTAATTTATCCGAACAGCATTTTTAAATTGAAGAAAATCACGATTTGTCAAACATGGAACAATGGTGGCCATATCATGTGCACATGTTCCTGATATAGCCACTTGGTAGACTTTTGAAATTGTTTTTTTTTTTTTTTTTTTTTTTTTTTTTGTACTAGTAAAACTTTTTTCATGTAGAATGCAATTTTTTTTGTGAAAGTCCATTAACCTGGGAATTAAAAAAAAATAAAACAGTTTTGATTTTTCCAAATGACGGCAGGGAAAATTCTTAAATTTTAGCATGACCATATCAGGGGCTTCCACCTTAACCGACTTTACAGATGGTAAAATTTATGTAATTAAATTATTCATTTTAATTTATAAATTTAAAAAAGGTTTACTCGAAAAATAAGATAAAATTAGGAGACAATTTTGAATAAAATAAAGTAAAAGTTGTGTAAAACGGGGTTGCGGGTCAAACGTATTACTATGTATTCATCGCTGAAAAATACTGATACGTATGGTTTCTAAGGCAGATTATTAAAATAAAGGTGACACTTTGAGTACGTTCTTATTTCTAATAACAACAGTTCTTCTTAGAATCCACAAGAAACCAGGACTTTTCAAAGACGAACATTCGCTACCCCCTTTAATCCACAACCTCACATTACCTAATTTTCCCAGCGGGCAATCTTTTATATGTCATACATTTTCATGTACTATTTAAATGAACAGTAAAAGTTTTAAAGCATTTTTATTTCATTCTTATTCGCATTCGACCCTGAGGATTAAAACCAGTTTTGTGGAGGATTTCCTCCCTCAAAACATACGCTCACATGTGTATGTATGTCCATGCAACCAATTTAATCGCTAGTAACAAAGGTCACATCATAATTGTAGACGCCAGTTTGCGTGTGGGCAACCTGGGGTTGTACACTAATGAACGACTTGGTTCATCAGCCTTCCAGAAAAAAAGCTCCCAACCAAGGCTTCGAAATATGAATTCGAGCTGTGTTAAGGTTTACTACACCAAACAGCAGTGAAATGATGTATTTGACTTGTCCTGTGGAGTTGATGGAATTAAAACCTCATGTTACGCTTAGTTACATTTCCCCTACAATCACTTTTTTAACCTGAAACAATTATGCCCTACTACACTTCTGGCATATTCGCAGATGTCGAATATTACTATTTTTTTTTCTGATGGACCATGAAAAAAATTGAGACAATAATGGAATTAAAATTGTACTTCAGGCAAACAATGCCAATGTATTTCAGAAAGTTTTTGAGGTAACAATGATGAATCGTTCAACAGTAGATTTCAATAAGTGAATCGCGTAAAGAGTTAATCTTAAATAAATGAAAAGTTCATTGATTTGAGTTGTGAACTTTTTATGACGTTTAGCTGATGTTGGATCTTTAATGGGGAAATTGCACGTTTTTCAATTTAACTTGCATCTGATAGAGTGTAAAAATACGAACATTTTGATACCATTTTTACATATATTTGAAACTTGTATAATTCATTAAATTAACTTTTAAAACGCAGTTTTTGCCGTGGCGGGAAAAAGCCACGTCACGTGACGAAAGCTGTTCTGACGTCACTACACATGTAAACAAACTCTCGCTGTATTTCTCCCTGTTATTTCCTATAGGGACGGCTTGCTTTACGCTGGACTATTTCTTTTTTTTCTTAAAAATGATTAGTATAACAAATTAATAGGACTTATTTCATTAGGGAGGGTAGAGTCAACTTATAAAAGGGTTTTTGTATTTTTATTTTATACTTAAATTATGAATTTTGCTTGGTTTCACTATATATTTTATCTCTTTAATTGTTAAATAAACTGTTTTGAATATTTGAAAAACAGCTAACGTTATTAGAAAGAGCGAAATGTGCTAAGATAGCTTTAAGACAGGCTTACAGAATTTCTATATAAATATACACGAGAAAAGTTTAATAATTTTTCAAAAAATGTTTCCAGGGACCTATCCAGATTTTTCTCACAGGGTTCTTTTTTTGTGAAATTGTGAAAAGTATTTCATATTTGTGAAAAAACTAATTATAATTTTGTGAATTTGAAATAACTATTATATTCAGTTTCTTGTTTATGAATTTTTGACAAGATCCTTTATATATGTAAAAGCTACATAAATAGATTCTTTGACGGCTTCAGTTGTTTTGTGTCAGGTCAGATTTTTCTTTTAAATAATTAAATTTGTAAAAGGTTTAGTTTGGAGATGGAAAAAAATTGTGAAAGGTCTATTTTTAAGACAAAAAATTTTGTGAAGGGTCTTGTTTTAAGGTGGAATGTATTGTGAAGGTTCCTGTTTTAATATGAAAAATTTTGTGAAGGGTTCTTTAAAGGACTCAATTTCTTCCTAAACAGATATCTGGCCTACACTACACACAGACAAAACAATCAAGTAATTATTTTAAATACTGTCAGTTTTGTGACATTTTCAGAATGTGGGATTGAAGGTTTTATGCTTTATAGAACTTTGCAGATTAGAGATGATGTTTAGTTAAAAAATTATCTGTTTTATTTTTGTTATAAATTAACAATATTTCTACGGAAATTAAAAACGCCAAAAGAGAAATATTATGCAGAAATATAATAATTCTAAATGTATTTGAAGAAATGTTATGTATATTTAAATTTTATTGCTGTTATTAACATTTTAAACATTAAAAAAATGGTAGTATGTTTGAATTTTCGTTCATGATCTATAAATATTTTTCTTTATTCTTTTGTTCTATGTTAAATTTTTATTGCTAAATTAATATATAATCCATACTTTCCAAATAATTAAAAAAAATAATCATGCAAATTCATGCCTTACCTGTGAATTGAATTTAAAAACCATTGTGATGTTATAGCATAATATCTCTCAACAAAATGCCCTGCCCTTATGATACTAATGCATTGTTCAAACAAAGAATAAACCTTGTATGATAATATATCTTGATTTCTTTATATGTCGCTATAAAAAGTTTACGTGTAATGAGATGGCTGTTTTCAAAAGTGAAAAGAGTGGGCTCTACTTCATCAACATATTCAAATTCTCAGCACATCTCTGTTTTAAAAAAGCTTTGTGCAGTATAATGCTTATTTTCAAAATTAAGATACTGCTTTCTTTAACAAGATTTTCAAATATTTTCATTATTTTTATTTTTTATGAAAGTTAGAACATTGAGGAAAATAAAGATATAAAATTTTTAGAACCTGATAAATCTAAAAATAGGACATTCTGAGAAACTATATTTCAAACAAACAAAAAGTACTGCATCCATTCAAAAATTTAACGTAAGCAAATAATAATAAAACGATAATTAAATTATTTTTACCCTTTTCTATATTAATTGAATTATGATTATACGTTGAGAAATCAATTTAGCAATCCTAAAAGGATAGTTTAAATAATGTTTTTTTTTCTTTCCTCTTTCCATACCTTAAAACAGAAAAAAAGCAAAGATTATACATTTATTTTAATAAGTTTATTAGCTCTCATTTTCTACCAAGCGTAAAAAAAAGAGGTGAATTTTCCCATTAAGCTTCGGTGTCCACGCTAAATTATAGTATTATATTGGACATTTTTTGAAAAATCACGAATTCCAATCAGAAAAGGAGGCGTGATTATCAAAATAAACATTGAATGCTTATAAAAGATGCATATTTAAAAAATATATTTAATTTAATACTTATTTTTAAGTAAGTACATAAAAAGAGAAAATAAAAGACAATAGTGATAAATTTACTCACTCATGTTGCAGTAATTTTTTTTTCTGAAGAGTGAATACACAATTATTATTGTCAGTATTTAATTAAAATTTTTATTCAATAAATCAGTATTAAATAAAGCATTTTTTTTCTGCGTTGTTGCTCAAAATTTCGTTTTCTCATAATTAACTTCAGTACATTTTTTATGCGTAATATAACCTGCATAACACGAAATTATATTCATATTAAAACGAATTATTAAGAATTAAAATGAATTAAAAAAAATAATGCATTTCCAGAACTATATAAATGCGATTTTACTTACGATTTCTTTTGTAATAAAAGTATCTTATTTCATTTAAAGAAGTTCTTATTTCATTTAAATAAATCAGAGTAAGTGAACAATATACGTGCCTTTTAGCTTTAGCTTCCTGTATTTTTACCCACATGAAATGCAGTTTTTCTGTCCTAAAAGCAAATTTGAATTTAAAAAATAAAAAATCCGAAAGACATAATTTTGTATTTTTCGAATCCGACCAACTTCAACACTTTTCTGAATGAAAATTAATGCAAATGTATAAATTAATAGTGCATTATATTTAAATATGATAAAATAATCTTTTGTCTTTAATTTTTGTTTTTGTGTAAACGAGTCTTTAAAATATGTTTATAGTACATAGAAAGCAATATATAACAGCCTGCGAGCACAGGGCTCTAAGCAGAAGTCCCCCGTTTCATGTGTAGTGACGTCAAACCAATCCCGTCGCGTTTTCCGATCACGTGGTTTTGTTTTGCTTTTAGCGGAGTTTAAAACTCCAATAACTACATAGTTTTAATTATTTTTGTGATTCCGAGTTAAGTTTTGAGGTATGTAAAGTTGTCTTCATCAATTAAACATAAAAGAATGCATAATCTAAAGTGAGTGCAACTTCCCCATTGTAGATGTTTAGAATTCGTTTGAACTTGTTAGGAGCAGTCTTTATTTCAACCTATGCATGCGATAAGTTCCTCGTGTGTTTGTTGACTAAATGACAATGCTTTCTTCATTAACAAGAACATGAAGATAAACTCCCATACAGTCTTGTGAGCTAATTCTTAGTATTGTTCAGTGGTGTAGTCCTGGGGAAAAAAGTGGGGGGACGCTCATAGTCTCGATCATTAGGGTCTGTATCTGTATCACCCATAGGGCAAACTTGATTATGAATCTTGCTTTTCATTTTGAATTGCAGAGAAAAGTAGTTGAAAAATTAAATTTTAAATTTTAAATTAAAATTTATTAAATTTAAATTAATTAAGGTTTTTTATCTGTTGGTCGTTCATAGCTTCCCATAAATTAAAATATTGTTAACCTTATTTCATGTGTGAAAATACGTATTTGAAATAGAATTCGTAAATTAATAACACTAATCCACGCAACGAGACTTTTGTTAGACATTGTTTATTTTTGAGATAGTCGTAGAATAACTATTGTATACTAAGAGCATTGAAAATTATAGCATTTTTACATTACGGACACGTATAGTGTAAGGAAAATATTGTAATCATGAGCAGAATAAATACTATGAAATTTATATCTTTACTTTTATAGGTTCCCTGAGTCTGCTTTTCCTATTTCTGTAACAATTCTCTATATATCTGCGTATGCATGTGTGCGAGTCGGTACTTTCTTTAAGATTACCAAAGTCTGTGTTTGGTGATTTTGCAATGAGTCAATATGTGTATGTGTCTGAGCAGGGTAGCATTTAAACGGTGTTTTCGGCTGATATTAAATTTCGCAGGTATGTTATATATGATGAAAAGATTATTTAACATTCTGGATTATATATGCCACTGCCCAAACTCTGTACAAAATTTTGAACAACGTGTAAAAATATTGGGTTGTTCGGAAAGTTTCTTCCGTTTGGGAAAACCAATTCGTACCGGAAAATTCTATCATTTAATTATTAGACATTAATTTCAATATCTAATGTCAATTGACGGGCAGAATTTTCCGATACGAATTAGTTTTCCCAAATGGAAGGAACTTTCCGAACATCCCAATACGAATTTGAAAGGGGTGAAATAACAAGCGTCTACACCGCGCCCCATCACAACGGCTCTTATCACAAATGCTCCTGAGAAATTCCCTTTGCTCCGAGAACTTCCCTTTTTGAATGGAAAATACGGTAGCTTGCTCAGCTGTTTTCCCCTATTCCATATTTTGCACACACTACACTATACGTGGTCTAAAGTTTAAAATTAAAAAAAGAGTTTAAATAAAGAATCCCGACGATAGTACAAATAAATCCAAAAGAAAAAATAAACTTATTTTATTCTAAGATTCCTCCGGATTTTTCAATTTTTAAGGATTTTTAACGATTTTATAGCGTTTTAAAGCAAATTTTTAACATCCAAAAAACAATTTTTAACATTAAAAAAAACATCACTAGACACACGAAACTCGCTTTGCAGCAATCTCTAGAATGCACGAAATTCATTCAAGCCGCGGTCAATAACTTGTGTATGTACGCTTCGCGTACATTAACCGAAAAAAAAACATCACTGGACGCATGAAACTCGCTGTACAGCATTCTCTAGAATGTACGAAATTCATTTATAACCAAATTTCATATTTATTTCCATTTTGTTTCAAACTTTCCATTGCTTATATGTTGAAAAATGGAAACTTTACATTTTTCTTATTCAAATTATTTTTTATAACTCAAATAAATACTGAAAAATAAAATGGAAACTTTAAATTTTTTTTATTCAAATTATTTTTTATAATTCAAATAAATACTGAAAAATAAAACTTTCCGCCGCTGGGATTCGAACTCAAGATCACAGAACTGAAGAGAAATGACATACCACAGAGATATACGCACTCATTTTGAAATGGCTTAGAACAGAATTTTAAAGTATCGACAAGCACGCATGTGCGCAGAGTGATCCGTTTTTTGAAATCGAGACTGCGCGCTGTGCTAGGGAATTTCTCGGGAGCATTTGTGATAAGAGCCGTTGTGATGGGGCGCGGTGTAGACACTAGTGGTGAAATAGACCAGTATCCTTATAAAGAAAATTTCTGAAAATCGCGTTTCATCAAGATTTTTGTAGAATTAGTAACTTTTTAAATCAGTAACTAGGTTACTTCTAATCTGTAAGTATTGAATTTTTACAGGATGAAATGGAGAAAGACGTTCAAAAATATTGGTTTCATCATGATTTGTGTGGAAATATTCGAGCAAGAGCAACTGACTTAAAACTTGGCACACATATACTTTCAGGACTTACATGCTCGTAAAATCTTATTTATTATTATTTTTTTAATTTGCATTTTAAAAGGATGAATTGTCCAGGGCTCCCAAATGGTTCGCCAACTGAATACCAATATTTTTTAACAGAAAATTTCTTAGTAGGTTTCTAAAACTTTTCTGCAAAAATTTACTTCCGAAGGTTGTTTCTGCAAAATTTACAAGAAAAATCTAAAAATAAATTTTATTAAAGAAAATACTGGTATTCAAAAAGCGGACCATTTGGGAGCCCTGATTGTTAAGTAAATCTTCTAAACTCGTTTCATCACGATTTATCTGGTAGCTATTAACATGCAGATGGTCACGAAGAATGGCTTTTAAAACATTCGAAATTTTAAATGCTGAAATAAGCCGAAAACTTTTTAAGGTTGTTATTCTTCTGAAACTATCAGTGGTAGAAACTTCAAATTTGACATAGAAGTTATTTAACTCGTAGATATTCTCTACGATGAATTGAAATTTTAATGTGGGAATCGTCTCAGTGAATGTTACCACACTATTAATAGCGATATAAAAGTCTACTCGAGTTATAAATTGATTTGAATCCATGCCACTCTATAAGTGTTTAAAGAATTGAGCGGAAATTTTTTAAAGATATAATTTTGAAGTAGAGTTTCTATGGCAAATAATACTTATGCTTGTGCCAGATGACTTATTTAAGAAACACTTTCCTAATAAAATTACTTTTAACGTTAATAAAAATAAATTAAATATAGAAAAAAAAAACATACTTTTATTAAAATTCACAAAAAGTCAACTTATATTATAAAGCACAAATGTGTGCGTCGCTCAATGACGTCATACCGATGCGGGCAGCAATGTGGTGAAAATGGATGAATTTTGAAACAATGGAGCTATTTTTTTCAATTAAACAATCGTAATGTTATTTCTATGGGGGTAAATGCCATTTTTGTGCCGACGTTGACCCCCCCCCTTAGGGATCTAATTTTTAAAAAATGAATGTACAATTCATGTATTTTCCTCAGGTATACATATATATATATTCCAAGTTTCAAAGCTCTACGTCAACAGGAAGTGGGTGAAAAATGAATCACAAGATTTGACTGTCACATACATACAGAAATGTAAAATAAAAGAAATCGGGTAAAAAAGTGGCTCAAATTAATATCTTTTATTTATTAAATATTTAAATAAAAGGGGGAAAATGGGTTGAAAACAACAGCAGTGTATTTAATTCTCTCACAGTTTAATAATATGTGTTATTTTCCCTCTTTCAATGAACTTTACAGAAATACTTATTTTCAAAAAAAAAAAAAAAAAAAAAAAAAAAAAAAAAAAAAAAAATCACTTTTTTATATTTTCTAGATTTTGTATCAGTAGCCATTCTATGATTTACCGCTTTCCAAATTTTGAGTAAGGCTGTGGTTTTCACTTAGATAAGGATGAATCGTTAAAGATTAGAATTAGAAGATTAAGCAGATTATTATTCATTAAAGTTAAATTACTATTATAAATTAAAAGCATCAAGTTTTGTCACTAAAAACCACTTTGAACCACGTTGCTATCAAAGTATTGCATTTTTTGACAAAGTCATCAAATTTGAGCTAAGGTCGACTTTTACAGGGCGTCCGAAAAAATTTAAACTTTAAGATAAGTAGTCAATGTAAGATGCAAAAAAGTTTAAAATAAGGTAGGAAATATGCAAGGGGGAGGAAGGGGACAACGACTATATATAAAATTTGAAAAGCTATGAGGTATTACAAGAAGGTAACAGAAACATGGATGGTAATAAACATGTGCGATTGACCCCCAGTTATGAGATGCAGCTGACGGAAAATACACAGAGCATGCTTAGCCAATTCTTCTTCTTATTTTTTTTTATTTGTAAGTTTTAAAACTACACTGTCTCTTTACATGATTTCTGCCCGTGTAGCTTTTTATTTAGATATACTTGCGATGCATTTTTTTTTTCTTTTTTACAGTTGTTAATATTTAATTTTGTTCTAAAAATGCTATCGCCAATATGTGCACAGGACCATTTTCACTGATAAAGTAATATTTAAATGGTTCGAAAAGGTTTTATAAGTTAGCTTTCTTTCTTCATTTTTTAAATTTAATTTTAAATATATAGATATGCAGATTTTTAATGATTTTATTGTAGCAAAAAGGAAAAATTTTTCTGACTGACAAATTTTGAATAGATGAGTCGCATAAAGAGTTATTGTATAAATGTTTGAAAATTAACAAGATAATTATTTCATTGACAATATTATTTTAATATTATTTTTTTACTTTATTTTAAACTTTTTTATAATTTACGTTATCTACTTATCTCCAGCAGGTAACAAATTAAAGTGCGTGTCAACTTTTATAATACACAGACACACTGTATACCGGCCAATATATATTATATTCATTACACACAAATGTTTGTAAAATTAATTTGGTGCAACAATGTGTGAAGGAAAAGCATGTCTAGCGTTTTTTTAATCGAAAATATAATTTCGTTCAGTTTAAACTCATACCAAGCAATAATTATCTATAAATGGTAACGTATTCATTCGAATTATTTTGAGTGGTCATGTATAGAAATTAATGATCATATGCTCATCACATAACACACTAAAATTTAAACCAGCTGCAGAACGCATTTCAAGAAATATCCAGACATGACGGTAGTGTATTTGGATTATTTTTGTGTGGGCCTGTATACGAATATCATTTACGTATCACTTAGCAAATGGATATTTTCTTCAGCTGAAAAGTACAAAATATAATCGAAAACACGTTTCGAGCAACTGAACCCACGTCTGACAATGAATGTGTCCGAATTCTTTGGCCTTGTAAAATAACTATAAATGTTTCGTGCACCATTTTCCATGCATTGCAAACAATTACTGTTTATAGCTCATGGTGTTTCGAAATATTTTTTAACGTCCCTGCAAACGAACGATAAATGCTATTTTTGATAGGAAATATGTTGTAACGAATTTCAATACCATATGGCATTTCTTCATTTATGTGTATTTCAAACAATCTCCGCCCAGTGAACAGTAATATGAAAGAACTCTTTTTTTGATCACTCGTAAACGAAATACTGATGCTATACACATAATTCACAATAGTGATAAGGCTACATTGAAAAAATATACATAAAATTTTGTTGAAATTCAAGCAAACTTTTGGAAGTTACAAGTAGAATACGAACAGATGGAGACATACAAGCGATCTGACACCGTAAACACTTTCCATGTTGTTGAAAACTATTAAAAATCAATGCCTTATTTCTTAAAATTGTTGATTTATTGGTGTGCTTATAATTTAAAAAAATTAGTAAGTTTGAAAAGATGGCGTTCTCTCGCGTCTCTAGCGTCCCCCTTGAAAATAAAAAGTAAGGGGACGCTCGACATAAAATAAAAAAGTGAGGGGACGCCGTCCCCCCTCGACTACACCACTGGATTGTTGGTACGGCTTCTATTTCAAAAAGACACGTTGGTGACGGAGAAAATAATAGGGAAAACTTTTATTACTATGGGAACCAAATCTGTTTTTTCGATATACTAGAAATGTAACGATAGGGCTTAGAATGAAACCCTAACCCTCAGTTATATATTTTTTTGAGGATATATAATTTTTGATATGTTCAGCCTTTAAGCAACCCAAAATCTCTGATCCAATCATAAAATAAATTTATGTAGTGTATAAAGTATTAGTAAGTGTGTATTCAAATTATTGTCTCTAAACAATAGATACATTCATATGAGATTCATTGTTTTAATATTTCTTCAATCTGGGATCGTTTAATAACTCAGTTTCATACAGAGTTTGCTAAATGAAAAATAAGGACTTCGTTAAAAAAAGGACTTTCTAAAGTTTATAAAAAACAGTATATATGCTTACTCACATTAAAATTCAATCACAAGGTTGAAATTTTACATAATAAAACATAATTACCCTTTCTAATTAATAATTTTTTCTAATGAGTTACAAAATGAAAATAAATACAAAAAATATATAAAACAGACATTTTATTAGTTGGCTATTAATTGTTTTTTAGCATCAATTTCTTTGGACAGGGAGGAAATTTCCTCATTTTTTTCTTTAGCAGATTTCCTACAATTGTTTGATTCATATTGTTGATAAATAATTCAATGTCTTTAGGTGTTTTAGCTTTATCGGCTAATTCATTGGCCATATTTTCCAACTGCAATACTTCCTTTTCAAGACACCATATTTTTTGCTTTATAAAACTAATTTTGAGCTGCCATACTTGGCAGATTATGAATGTTCGGAGATTTTTAAAAAAATATTTTACGGACTTGCGTTAAATATTCAGCTCACGTTAAAAAATAAGGACTTTCAATAAAAAATAAGGACTTTAAGGATCCTTATTAAGGACTATCAAAATGTAAGGAGTTTTTAAGGACTTTTAAGGTCCGTATGAACCCTGTAACTACAAGACGGTAATGGGGAAGTTGCACTCACTTTAGATTATGCATTCTTTTATGTTTAATTGATGAAGACAACTTTACCTACCTCAAAACTTAACTCGGAATCGCAAAAATAATTAAAACTATGTAGTTATTGGAGTTTTAAACTCCGCTAAAAGCAAAACAAAACCACGTGATCGGAAAACGCGACGGGATTGGTTTGACGTCACTACACATGAAACGGGGAATTCTGCTTAGAGCCGTGTGCTCGCAGGCTGTTTTATATTGCTTTCTATGTACTATAAACATCTTTTAAAGACTCGTTTACACAAAAACAAAAACAAAAATTAAAGTCAAAATATTATTTTATCATATCTAAATATAATGCACTATTAATTTATACATTTGCATTAATTTTCATTTACAAAAGTGTTGAAGTTGGTCGGATTCGAAAAATACAAAATTATGTCTTTCGGAAATAGTTTTTTAATTTTTAAATTCGAATTTGCTTTTAGGACAGAAAAACTGCATTTCATGTGGGTAAAAATAAAGGAAGCTAAAGCTAAAAGGCACGTATATTGTTCACTTACTCTGATTTATTTAAATGAAATAAGAACTTCTTTAATTGAAATAAGATACTTTTATTACACTGATTTACTGAATAAAAATTTTAATTAAATACTGACAATAATAATTGTGTTTTCACTCTTCAGAAAAAAAAAATTACTGCAGCATACGTGAGTAAATTTATCACTATTGCCTTTTATTTTCTCTTTTTATGTACTTACTTAAAAATAAGTATTAAATTAAATAAATTTTTTAAATATACATCTTTTATAAGCATCCAATGTTTATTTTGATAATCACGCCTCCTTTTATGATTGGAATTCGTGATTTTTCAAAAAATGCCCAATATAATACTATAATTTGGCGTGGACACCGAAGCTTAATGGGATTTTTTTTTTTTTTTTTTTTTTTTTTTTTTTTTTTTACGCTTGGTAGAAAATGAGAGCTAATAAACTTATTAAAATAAATGTATAATCTTTGCTTTTCTTCTGTTTTAAGGTATGGAAAGAGGAAAGAAAAAAAAAACATTATTTAAACTATCTTTTTAGGATTGCTAAATTGATTTCTCAACGTATAATCATAATTCAATTAATATAGAAAAGTGTAAAAATAATTTAATTATCGTTTTATTATTATTTGCTTACGTTTAATTTTTGAATGTATGCAGTACTTTTTGTTTGTTTGAAATATAATTTATCAGAATGTCCTATTTTTAGATTTATCAGGTTCTAAAAATTTTATATCTTTATTTTTCTCAATGTTCTAACTTTCGTAAAAAATAAAAATAATGACAATATTTAAAAATCTTGTTAAAGAAAGCAGTATCTTAATTTTGAAAATAAGCATTATACTGCACAAAGCTTTTTTAAAACAGAGTGAGATGTGCTGAGAATTTGAATATGTTGTTGAAGTAGAGCCCACTTTTTTCACTTTTGAAAACAGCCATCTCATTACACGTAAACTTTTTATAGTGACATATAAAGAAATCAAGATATATTATCATACAAGGTTTATTCTTTGTTTGAACAATGCATTAGTATCATAAGGGCAGGGCATTTTGTTGAGAGATATGCTATAACATCACAATGGTTTTTAAATTCAATTCACAGGTAAGGCATGAATTTGCATGATTAATTTTTTTAATTATTTGGAAGGTATGTATTATATATTAATTTAGCAACAAAAATTTAACATAGAACAAAAGAATAAAGAAAAACATTTATAGATCATGAACGAAAATTCAAACATACTACCATTCTTTTAATGTTTAAAATGTTAATAACAGCAATAAAATTTAAATATAGATAACATTTCTTCAAATATATTTAGAATTATTATATTTCTGCATAATATTTATCTTTTGGCGTTTTTAATTTCCGTAGAAATATTGTTAATTTATAACAAAAATAAAACAGATAATTTTTAAACTAAACATCATCTCTATTCTGCAAAGTTCTATAAAGCATAAAACCTTCAATCCCACATTCTGAAAATATCGCAAAACTGACAGTATTTAAAATAATTACTTGATTGTTTTGCCTGTGTGTAGTGTAGGCCAGATATCTGTTTAGGAAAAAATTGAGTCCTTTAAAGGACCCTTCACAAAATTTTTCATATTAAAACAGGAACCTTCACAATACATTCCACCTTAAAACAAGACCCTTCACAAAATTTTTTGTCTTAAAAATAGACCTTTCACAATTTTTTTTCCATCTCCAAACTAAACCTTTTACAAATTTAATTATTTAAAAGAAAAATCTGACCTGACACAAAACAACTGAATCCGTTAAAGAATCTATTTATGTAGCTTTTACATATATAAAGGATCTTGTCAAAAAATCATAAACAAGAAACTGAATATAACAGTTATTTCAAATTCACAAAATTATAATTAGTTTTTACACAAATATGAAATACTTTTCACAATTTCACACAAAAAGAACCCTGTGAGAAAAATCTGGATAGGTCCCTGGAAACATTTTTTGAAAAATTATTAAACTTTTCTCGTGTATATTTATATAAAAATTCTGTAAGCCTGTCTTAAAGCTATCTTAGCACATTTCGCTCTTTCTAATAACTTTAGCTGTTTTTCAAATATTCAAAACAGTTTATTTAATAATTAAAGAGATAAAACATATAGTGAAACCAAGCAAAATTCATAATTTAAGTATAAAATATAAATACAAAAACCCTTTTATAAGTTGACTCCACCCTCTCTAATGAAATAAGTCCTAGTAATTTGTTATACTAATCATTTTTAAGAAAAAAACGAAATAGTCCAGCGTAAAGCAAGCCGTCCCCATAGGAAATAACAGGGAGAAATACAGCGAGGGTTTGTTTAGATGTGTAGTGACGTCAGAACAGCTTTCGTCACGTGACGTGGCTTTTTCCCGCCAAGGCAAAAACTGCGTTTTAAAAGTTAATTTAATGAATTATACAAGTTTCAAATATATGTAAAAATGGTATCAAAATGTTCGTATTTTTACACTCTATGAGATGCAAGTTAAATTGAAAAACATGCAATTTCCCCATTGTTATCGTTTTGTGATGTTGACCTATTTTCAACCTTTTGTTGAGTGCACTTTTTCTTTGCTCGATGAAGGCTGTTTTAGAATTATTGTAATCGAAAGTCATTTATTTTAAGCTTCTTTGAAATCTTTAGTAGCAAAACAACCTTCAGACTATACTTTTTGGAATAGCTGTATCTTGGCCAATTTTGATAATATTGGCAAGAGATATTACCAACATTGTAATCCAACATTATTCAGATTTTTCCAATTTTGCACCAATATTATTAAGAAATATTTCTCAATTCCATTGCTCATATTTGCAATGTAAATCCAATATTGCTAAAAATTGGTGTCTTATAAAAGTTTTCCGCTGTAGAGTTTTCACCAATTAGTGGTATTCCATTGCAAACATTTCCAATATATAGCTAATATTTAACAAATTATGGCATTTTTTTGGTTGGTTGGTTGATTTTATGACGGCCGATTATCAACACGAGGGATATAGGCCCTGGGGGGAGTGCTGTCAGTGGGGGGTCATTCTAAGGGATCCTAACCCGTATTTGCGGCAAGGTTCGAAGAAAACCACGGAAAATTCCGAACGGTTAGGTCGACGAGCGCGACAGGGGTTTGAACCCAGCACCTCCCGTCTACCAGCTTTGAGAGCAGAACCTCTCAGTCACTAGCGGGGTTGGAATTTTTTTGGAAATACTTTAGACGAATTCACACTGGCGCAATATTGCGCCTCACTATGAACGATATTGGTTTGAGCATACAAAATTGTCTACTATGTTGCCAATGTTCCTGTATCAGTTACATTCTATTGCAAATATTTCCAGTATAAAGCTAATATTTAACCAATTTCGGAACTACTTAAAATGAATATAATATTGGCGCCAAACTAAGTCTTAGTATAACCGATATTGGTTTGAGCATACAAAGTTTTCCACTGAAATGGCTATGTTTCTGTACCACTGGTATTCCATTACAAATATTTTCATATAAAGCTAAATATTACAAATATTTTCATATTTAGCCAATTTTGGCATTTCATTGGAAGTACTTATTGGTGTATTTTGGAGTAATTTTGTGTAATTATTTCCTAATTTCATAAGCATTGATATAACCGACATTGATTTGATATTATCGTCAATATAAAAACGAACACATTATTGTCGCGTTATTCTAATGTCTGTGAACTTTAGTCAACCTTATACAGTTATTCGTGTCACCAAACTACAGTCACCCACACCACCTGAGTCCACTTGCTGCGTTTTGATGGGATTTTGTCATATTTACATTTCTCTCTCTTCCTCTTTCTCTGTGAGTGCTTTTCCCAACTTCCTTCCGGTTCGCTTCCGCCTCATTTGATCCTCCCTATTGATAGAAATGCATTGATGGGTTTACAAACGTATCCGCCATCCTAGTCTATCAAGCCGAATTTTCGAATTGTAGGTAAATTTAGATATAGATATTCGTGACCTGTTAAAGAATGTGATGGATGCGTGATGTGGCGGTGGAAAGCAGCTAACGAATGATATTGGATATCGTGATGAAACGGGGAGAGAAATTTCTTCCTTATTCTGGTAAAGTTGGTTTGTTGTACATTGCATGAAATGGGTAAAAAAGGGTATTGTGTATAAAGCAGTTTAACGTCTGCTTCACACACAATTTCTGATAAGACCCCTAGTTTAATATTAACTTTTACCTTTGGACTATTTTTTTGTACTTACATATTTTATAATATCTGTCTGACACATTATTCAATGGTTTTATAAGGAAAGATAATTTAATCAAGAAAAAAAAATGCAATTCTTGTGGTAAAAAAAAAAAAAAAAAAAAAAAAAAAAATTAAAAAAAAAAACAAACAAAAAACAAACAATAACATTTTATTTTTGTATAATTTTAAACTTTTTGGAATTTTTTTTTTCGTGCTTTTCTTGCAAGTATGACGGCTGAGAAAATATTTCTGAAAAGTAATTTAGTTTAAGAAAAAATAAATAAAATATCATGACATAAAATACTGTAACAATGTCTATTTACTTAACATTTTTAATTTAAAAAATAAACTATGTACATTATTGAAAATCCAATCTATAATTTTATGAAATGCACCTTAAGGTTTATCAAATGGAACACGTCTTTCTATTACATAGTTTTTGAATAAGAGCACCTACCAATTTTACGCGTTTGCGAACAAAAATGAATTCAGAAATGTATCAAAAAGTAAGCCAACCATTTTGGATTTTAGAACAGCCTTCATTTTTTTTTGTATTTTATATATGATTTGAAAGTTGATATTTTATTTATGTTTTCATAGTAACCTTATAATAAAGTTCCTACTACTGTATGCCTTTGTTCTTTATCTTAGCTTGTTTCAACAAGTTTATCGCTATCATTAGAGATAATTGTTATCATAATTCGCCATCGATAAGCTCATAATAAACCAATATTTATATTTTTAAAAATCATGTAGATTAACATTTCTATTTGAAGAATAGTGTTATGACTTAACATCTGTAATTTCATATTTGTTTAAACATGATTTACTTTAGGATAAAAGCAATTGTCTTATTCAAAAATAAATAAAATTTAAATTTTCTATATCATCATACCGTTAAGTAGCATATAGTTTTATTATTTGTTCTTTTAGTAAGGTGCATACACACTGAGATGCATTATACTTTGGAGAAAGTTCGAAGGATTAAAAAATTTTTAGATTTTGTTGTCTTAGGTACTAGAACAACGATTCAAGTTGGGAATTAATATTCAAAACACGTTCAGTGATTTATCTACCGTCTTCTAGCCATTTCTTGTAGTTTACATGAAAGAAACACTTATTGAAGCGTTTAACATATGCAAGGGCAATTTAGCTAAGCCCTGTTCCGCTTGCTGCATTCCCTACTTTGTTTTGGCACCTTTAAGAATTAAGTAATTAAACAGAAAGTTATCTCGTCTAGTTCCTAAACTCTTTTGGTATTCAAAAGTCAGAAGAAAATATTCTGGCGTATAATACGTACTTTTAAAACAAGAAAAATTATGAAAAGTAGGTGATCCAACTCAGCCTTCTCGAGTTATAGAATATATATGTAAAAACATTTTTTTTTGTAAATTACCCTAATTACACTAATTGTTTTTATTTTATTATTTCGTAAATTGAAAACACTAATCGTTTTTTTCTTATTTATTTATTTTTTTATAAATTGAAAACATTAATCATTTTTTTTCCCTTGTAAATTGAAAAAACTAATCTTTTTTTTTGTAAATTGACAAAATTAATCGCTTTTTTTTTACATTTATTAATACAGTAGATCCAGTAGCGGCTCGTCAGGTAGTGCTGCAGCACTTTACTACCAGTATTTTCGTATACTAATATTAGCTTTATTTATTCGTAGCTTACGGTAATAAAAGGCGATACGGTAATAAAAGGCGTATATCGCCTGCGTAATGTACGGCAATAAAAGGCGAATTTTCGTACACAAACATACTGGTAGTAATCTGACGCAGCATTTTTCTGACGAGCCGCTACTGGTAGATTCCCTTAAATCCACATACCTTAAGACCAGAGATTGTAAAGATTTTAGAATTTTGTGGATTTTTCTGGTCAATGTTTTGTTTGCATTTTTAAAACAGTAATTTGAATTTAATAATGCACTCTAAATTATAATGAATGCTTAAAATAAAGTAAAATAAAGTAAAATAATAAAGTAAAACAATAAAAGTTAAGAAAAATGTTTAAAATAGGTTAAGTAAGTTACTAAATGTGCATAATAATGATGAAATATTTTTTCTTGGATTAATCAGTGAAACTCACCTTATAAAGGTACACTAAAAATTTCCCATTAAAATCTTAAAATAACAAAGATTTATTTCCTGTTTAGCCATACTTAATAATTAGAAGAGCTTGATTAGTAAATGAATTATCTGGTAAAAAGATCGTGATCGCTACTGATAAGAGCGCGATCTTGAATTTATTCAAAAATAAATTTATACTTTCTTTATGAGAAAACATGAGTTCAATCATATTACCGTAATTTCCGGCTAATCCGTGGATCAAACAATTATGTTTCGACACAGAAATTTTATTTAATAATTGAAGTCAAATATTTACAGCGATCTAGTAAGTTACATTATATAGAATAAAATCTATGGGTCGAAACATAATTGTTTGATCCGTGGATTACAGGCCAGAAATTACGGTAACCAGAATTACATATTAAAATGTGTACAGAATGATAGAACTATTAAAAAAAGTCCTCCCGGCCTGTACGGAGAGGAAAAGGTAGCTTTCATAGTCCATGTTTTTAAAAATTCAACTCATTTTACTCAAACACCCGAAGCTAAAATGCTTGGAACCCGATTATAGAGATTCAATCCCGGTTTTTGTTAATACTGAATTTAAGTGTGAATTTCAGCATGAGAGTTACAGCATAACAAAAATAAGATTGTTTCAAAATATCAGCTACCCTAGACATTCAAACTGCCATATCTCATCCCTTTTTGAGATAAAGCCAAGACAAAAAAAGTTTTCCAGAATCCTTGTATCACGATCTAACACTTAACGGAAACAACTTTTCCAATTTATTATTTTTCATACATTTTTTTATTTTTTTTTTAAAGTTAAAACAATTTAACTTGCCGCCATTTTGAAACAAGATGACGCATGAAGCTGGCCAGACCTTGGTATGTTCTGTACACATGATCAGTCACATTCATATCGGTTCATAAAGACGAGAGTTACAGCATAACAAAATCAGATTGTTTCAAAATATCAGACACACTAGAATTTCAAACTGACATATCTCAGCCATTTTTTAAGATATAGCAAAAATAAAAAAAATGTTCCAGAATTCTTGTATCACGCTCTAACACTTAACAGAAACAATTTTTTTTCAATTTATATTTTTTTGACCATCTTTTTGAATTTTTAAAATTTTAAAAAGTGTACGTTTGTTAGTGTCATTTAAAAAAACATTTTGAGTTGTACTTTACAAATATGTAATAATATTTTTTATCATGCTCTTAAATAAAAAAATTTGAGGTAAGGAAACGCCGACAATAATTTATGGACACCCTGTATTTTAAAATCTGCTAAAGAAACCTATGTATCTTATCTTTCATAGCTACTATTAAACAACCTACAAACAAAAATCAATCAGAGAGATCGTTACAGACTTTAAATTATATTAAAACGGCCAATACTTCTTAGAAAAAATGAAAAAATATTGAATCTTATCGCGAGCCAAAAATGAGCCTTATCTACCCAACACCTTTACAATACAAGCAATGCATATAAAAAACAGCAATTTATCGGGTATTACATTTAAAATGTTATGTAAACCTGAAAGGTTTTGCAGAGCGGAACACATTACACAATAACAACGAATGATAGATGTGATATGGCTTTATGAGTCTAATGTGAAAATGACGTACTAAATGCGTGATACATTTCATGATCCAAAACTATCTATGCATTCAGGCACACCATGCATTTTAAAAGGAATGGTTAAAAACCACGATGCATTAAATAAAATTGAATCAGGTATCTAACGACAAAATATCAGCTTGGCACAAAATTAAATACTTCAAGAAAAATGTACATTTTGGGATTCTAACCCTATTTTATAAATTATTGTAAAAGGTAAAATTAATAATAATAATAATAATAATAATAAATCCCTGACGGCTCAGCCTACAGGCACAGGTAGATTTCGAAGACGCAGACCGTGGGGAGCCTGTTTGTTGGGAATTGCTGAGGAAATGACCTTTTTGCCATGATGCCGCAGTTGGGTTCCATAAGGGACCGCCCACTTTGAAATCTAACTTGTTCGCAGGCGGAGCCGGCAGGGATTAAAAAAAATTTTTTTTTTCTATAAGGGTTGGTCTTATAAAAAACTTGTCAGTATAAAAGTTTTAGATAATAGTAAGAGGATTCATAATAAATTTAAGCGGATTTGATATCTTGTAAATTGACGAAGTTATGATTTTTTTCTTCTAAAACCCCCCTCCCCCCCCTCGGGACCATTTTTAATGATATTAAAAATCTGTTATACATAAATTTTCGGCCTTTATCCTAGAAGTAATAATAACTTTAAACGGATCCGATACGTATCATAATTAAGACGTTATGGGTTTTTTTATGTTTTCACAAAAAGCCCCCCCCCCCCCCCATTTCTCCTCCCCCCTTGGTTCGATTTTGCCGAATTGTGAAAAATTATTCGAGTTATCGTGTCCACAGAAAAGTGACATAGATAGATAGATAGATAGATAGATACATATAAATTTTTGAACTGAGGGTGATTTTGGGTTCTGGGAGTCATGATCGGCGTAGATCTGCAAAAATTTTTCAAAAATTCCAACTTAGGGGAGAATGTAATAGGTAGTATTTCTTACGAAATCTACCTAAAAAATGCAGGATGACAATAGAATAATATTTCCTATTAGGGGATGTATGTTGCTGAAACTAATTAACGGTATGAGACCGTATTAGGTCCATCGAGGATCGGATTGTACCCGAGCGAAGCCGAAATTTTTGCTTAAAGTCAACCGGAAACCCGATCCAAAACCAGACCAAAAAGAATTCGTCAACCGGAAACTTGACCCGAACCCGATACACTTCAACATCAAAATATTCAACGAACCCGAAATAATCAAACCCGAACCCGAAGTGAAAGAAAATGAATCCATATTTCAATACAAAATTGTCTACAATTACATCTATAATGCCAATTTTATCTTTTTTGTATAAAAAAGAACACATATACACTCATTAATATTGAAATATATATCTTTCATTTGATAAATATTCAGGACTTTCTTTTGAAAAATTGGGTGAACCCGACCCCGACCCCGACCCGAAAGAGTCAAAACCCAACCCGAAACCGAAATATTTAAAGTCAACCCGATCCGCAACAACAACAACAACAAAAATTAGCGTCAACCCGACCCGATGCCAGTATTCTAGACCGTATTTTACTTTTAAATTTTGAAAATACAGGGAGACGAATTCCGCGAAATAAATTGTACCAGAGATCAGATATCAAAGTTTTCCCGTACTTTAATACAGCAAGACTGGACGTATATGCTGAGTAAAAACATTCAAATAAATTAATTAGCAAGAATGTTCCGAATACTTTTTCAATAAAAATTAGTGGCTCTACTGTCACGTACCACAACAGAATTTTCTTAATTCATTTTTACTAGCGATTAATACAAATATTATATAATATATATAATAATTTTTTTAATATAATATATATTTATATAATATCTATAATAATTTTTTTTTCGACTCCGACAATGCTAAAGTTCTCTCTATCAGCTAATTTTGTGCTAAATGTTGTTTAAAAAAAAAAAAAAATTCTTTCCCGTCACGGAATTCATCTCTCAGTGCCTTCAAAAGTCTAAATCTAAAATGTGGTTGGATTCCGTTTATTAGTTTTAGCTGCAGATGACAATAAACAGGGGTGGAGTGGGGGGAATTTATGGCCATCTTGTATATCACTATGATATTTTAGTGAGTACTCGAAATTTCTTTAAGATTTATAGCAATATTGTACAATTTATTGTACATCAGATGATGGAAAGAAACTATAAAGTTAATATAGAGTTTTTCCTAAACTAAAAAAAATTTTTCCTAAACTAAAAACAAAAAAGTAAAATTAACTAAAAAAATGATAAAATTCGGAAAATAAAAAACATTTTATATTAATCTATAAGTTTTATCAGAGAATTAGTTTTAATATTTAAAGGGCTCGAAATGCTTTTTTTTGCTATTTTTCTGTTACAGGAGCCTTGGCGAAATAGAGAAAATGATTTTCGCGAGAAAAGGATATCTTTCATGCATATTTTCTAGCAACCTATTCGCTGTTTCATATACACAAGCATTTTTTTTCAATATTTATACAATTTATTTAACATATAGCAGATATTTATCTATTTTTGTATATAAACAGAAGAAATATGGGTCCGAAATATGTATATAAAAACAATAAGAATATATATATATGTATATGCATATGTAAACAAACATAAACGTTCAACAGGCTTCTTTTCACAGCTGTTTATTTAATTTGGCATCAAATCTTACTTTCTTAAGCCCGATTTGCACCAGGCTTTAAAAAAAATGCCAAGGTCCCTTATAACCGAAAAATACCCCCCCCCCCCACCTTTTTTTTTTGTCAATTAGTTTTTCTTTTGTAACTTTTTCGAATAACACTGTTACTTTAAAACTGTAAAAGTTCTGAATTCTATATAAAATTGTCTTATGCATTAATAAATTCCTCATTGACGTATGATTATATATGTCCAGAAAAGGAAAGAAAATGGAAAATATATTGCAGTTATTTTTCACCAACCTGTAACAAATAAGCCTGTAACATTCATACTTTAAATTGTATGAGAAAGTGTTGAAAGCGAATAGTTTTTGTTACGTTTTGCCCTTAACCTCATATAGTACATCCGAACGGAAGGCGAAGATAATTATTCCCTTGCTCATTATCTGGAATGTTCTATTTCTCCATCAAAGCATAAAAAAAAAAAAACATTGTTCAATTCCTAAGATAATAAATCGGTGACTCATATTTTGGCGAAAATGTTCAAAGGAAAGCAGGATGCATTGATTGAAATTCATGTTCAAGGAAATAATGAAAAAAAAATGCAATATGTAACGTTGATTCTTTAATTAATTAAAAATAAATTAATTAGATAAATAAAGGTGCATAAGGTTAATTGCATAAACTGAATTCATATCCGACGAATCGTTGCTGAATTAGTTGCGGATGTAGCTAGGAAATAAACTATCCTGTATATATTTACGATTTTATTTTTTGTTATATCAATTTTTTTGACTGCAATTCTTTTTCTTTATTAATTTTTTTTATTTTGACTGTTCTTTTTTATTTTTATTTGTTGTACATACATATTAAACAAGTTACATATATATTTTTTAGCTTCATTTATAAATATTTTAAGCTCTGTTGTATGTGTTGAATTATTTCATTATGTACTTTATCAACATGGGGGATTTTGGTTTGCCGTTCGTATTGCCATAGTAATTTTAAAGCAATTGAAGAGTTTTAGGTCAAACAAGATCACAATGCATAAGTAATTTTCAATGTCATTTATAGCGAAAAATAAGAAATAACCAATAGACCCATGCGAAGATTTGGCACTGCGGTCTATTTATTTCTTAGCAATATCTAATACTTTTTACATGCAGGTTTAAACTTCTAAAGAAAATATAAGAATAAAAATATCTACAAACAACATTAATCAAACCAGAATATGATCTCATATATTCAATAGAAGTTACACTCTAGAAACGACATTTTCAAAACGGAGCAAAAAATACTCAAATCTGAATATGTTGCACAGTCAAAACGGCTCCGAATCAAAATTACTCATTTTTGGAGCATGTATATACTCATTTCTGAAAACATGCACACTAGGGTGGTCCAAAAAAGGTCGATACACAATCAAGAATAAAACATCATGTACTCATATTTGAGTATGTCCATGTTTCAAAAATGAGTATGGATTACCTTCTATTGCTCATTTTTGAGTATTTCCATGCTTCACAAATGAGTTTGAACTGATTCTAATCATATTTGAGTATGTCCATATTTCAAAAATGGATATGATTTGACTTCTATGTGCTCAGTTTTGAATATGTCCATGTTTCAAAAATGAGTATGGACTGACTTCTATGTGCTCATTTTTGAGTATATCCATGTTTCACAAATGAGTTTGAATTGATTCTAATCATTTTTGAGTGTCCAGTGTCCATGTTTAAAAAATGAGTATGGATTGACTTCGATTGCTCATTTTTGAGTATTTCCATGCTTCACAAATGAGTTTGAACTGACCCTAATCATTTTTGAGTATGTCCATGTTTCAAAAATGAATATCATTTGACTTCTATGTGCTCAGTTTTGAATATGTCCATGTTTCAAAAATGAGTATGGACTGACTTCTATGTGCTCATTTTTGAGTATATCCATGTTTAAAAAATGAGTATGAACTAATTCTAATCATTTTTGAGTCTGTTCATGTTTCAAAAATGAGTATTTACCTCTATGTGCTCGGTTTTGTGTATGTCCATGTTTCAATATTCTGGGTATTTTTGGTATATCAGAATTGAAAGCATCGGGTAGTCCTATTTGAATCAAAAAGTCTCATAACAAAATGAAAACATCGATTTACTCAGATTGAAAGTGTCATCTTTGTCATTGTACACGAATATTTTTTTACTGGAGTAAATACTTTTTTTACTACAGACTGGAATTTTTTGCTGGCTACGAAATTTTGTAAAAATTGAAAACCCTTGGTCATGTAGATTGAAGAAACTGAAATAGAAATTAATGAACCTCGATCTAGTTTTGCTCATTTGCATTTTTCTCAAATTACGAGATTATCAAAACAAGTTGGAAATTGTACGTCAAACGTGACAAATGAGGTGCGTTCGTACTATAGCTAGTTATATAAATATTCAGATCTTGAAGATTTTTAATTCTGTGAAATGACTTGTATCGTCTGCAGATTAATTTCTGTCATAAAATAAGTATCTCGGTCGCTTGACGTCTTAAACCTCGGAAGCTCCTATAACAAGAAAGCACCGATTTTTTAAAAGTAATTCAAATTTCTTAATAAATATTTTTATTAATATCTTCTAAAGTTTTGATTCAATTTTCATAAAATTTGAAATGTCTCGACAAAATTCTGCAAAGATAATATATCTCAAATTTAAAACCCTTCGGTTGGATAGTTTTTGCGTTGTTATATGTGGACGGCCGGATAGGCAATAGGCAGACAGACGGACGGACGGACAGACAGACGGACGGACAGACGACGACAATAGGTGCTACGTATTTATATAATTACAGACGCACCTAAAAAAGATTATCAGGTATTATAAGCAAAAATGCCGATGGTAAAATTATGATAAAAATTTAAATTCAATTCCGACATAAAGAACTGTTTAAAGAAACTGCCGCTTGCTATTTTGAAAAATTTTCTTGCAAGACATTATTTTCGATAATGAATATCATGAAAATCCCAAGTAGAAACATTTTGTCAGATAACATCAGTTCATCTTACAATCTCTTAAAAATTATTAAGGGTACTTTTTCAGTATAGGGGCCTTGGCGAGAGAAGGAAATTTGGCAACATATTTTTTGGCAACCTATTTCACTGTTTCATATAGTACAGAAATATTTTTTTCAATATTATACAATTTATTTAACATAAAGAAGGCAATTATTTATTTTACATATACAAACAGAAATAAATTGCATATAAAAAACAATAATAATGTATGTATATAAATAACATGTTTATTTATACATAAATTCATACATAAACAAGCATAAAAGTTCATTAGGTTTGTTTCATAGTTGTTTATATCATTTGACAGTAAATCTCATTTTCTGAAGCCCGAATTGCGCCATGCTTTACAATAAAAAAGGCCAAAGTCCCTATTGTGGAGAAGTAATTAATTACGAAGTGTTTATTATTATTTGGCATCTAAAAAGCAACAGGAGAAATGGCACATTAAAAAAAAAAAGTCTAAAATATAACACCAAATGTTCCCATATTTTTTTAATCCTAAACACAAAATTTTAAGCAATTTTGATTCATTCTTATTTGATCCATTCAATTTTTTGGTTTTCATGGTCAGGTGAATTTTTTTTTTTCTTTTGGAACAATTTGGCACGCGGATCTGAAAAGATTCGTCGTCGCTGTTCTATTCCGTTAAGTTACCTTTTAAAAAGTATTGAGAAAATAACCGTTAAATTCAACGAATCATAGAATAAAAAGTAAAGGAAAAAAAAGGAGTTATTATGCATTCTTCGAAAGTTCTGAAGCGTTTAAACTCAGACTTGACATGTTAGTAGGTTAATTTGCATTACTGAACAATAACTTAGAGACAACGTTTTAATTTTTTCGCATATATTAGTGCCAGGTGATTGTCTTTTAAGTACAAAGACGTTTTCAAAGAATATATTTTTTTTTGTAATTATTTTACTATCTCAGCTTAGATCAGTGTCGTTCAGCGTACGAAGTATGTTCAATGTCTTCCATAGTTTTTGCAATTATATAATTTGTAAAATAAACAAAATAATAATAAAATAAAATAAAAAAGATGAAATAAACAAAATACGTGATATAGCAAGACATAAAGGATATAAAGAAAGCAGTATACGTAAATAGATTAATTATAAACATGGATATGAAAGAGAACAGAAACTTCAAGGAGCGAAATTCCAAGTTATATACTTTACAATGTTTTCTGTGTTCTTTGAAAGATTGAAATATAAACTTAACAGATCCAATATTTGTCTTATTGCAAAACCTCCCAAAGGAAAAAAAAAACATAGTCTGTAACAAAAGAGATTCAATAGAACATGATTAACTCTCAAGTGTATATGAAATCCTGTTCACCAAAGCAGGTGAAACATTGCAATATTATATAGGAATGGCAAATAGAAAGTTTAAAACAAGGGTGAAAGAACATAAAGCAGACGGAACATTGCAATGTTATATAGGAATGGCAAATAGAAAGTTTAAAACGAGGATGAAACAACATAAAGCAGATGGAACATTGCAATGTTATATAGGAATGGCAAATAGAAAGTTTAAAACGAGGATGAAACAACATAAAGCAGATGGAACATTGCAATGTTATATAGGAATGGCAAATAGAAAGTTTAAAACGAGGATGAAAGAACATAAAGCAGATGGAACATTGCAATATTATATAGGAATGGCAAATAGAAATTTTAAACGAGGATGAAACAACATAAAGCAGATGGAACATTGCAATGTTATATAGGAATGGCAAACAGAAAGTTTAAAACGAGGATGAAAGAACATAAAGCAGATGGAACATTGCAATGTTATATAGGAATGACAAATAGAAAGTTTAAAACGAGGATGAAAGAACATAAAGCAGATGGAACACTGCAATGTTACATAGGAATGACAAATAGAAAGTTTAAAACGAGGATGAAAGAACATAAAGCAGATGGAACATTGCAATATTATATAGGAATGACAAATAGAAAGTTTAAAACGAGGATGAAAAAACATAAAGCAGATGGAACACTGCAACATTATATAGGAATGATAAAAAGAAAGTTTAAAACGAGGATGAAATAACATAAATCAGATATAAAATACATCAATAGAACTACAGTTTTATCCAGACTACTTAACATAGAGCCTCTACAGACTAATTTAAAAATAGTAAAATAATTTAACCATCAATATTTTATTCCCCATCCATTATCTGAGAATCAATAGAATTTTATATGCGCAGCTAGAACATATGCAATGAATCAGCCTCTTTTGAGTCAACCAAAATTTGGCGCAAGGTGCTTTATAAATTTAAAAAACAATAATACAAAATAATTCACGTTTACGGATTACTAATTTTATTAATGCACCTGCTTTCATTATACTTGTGATTTCGTGGTTTTTTGTTTACCAAGTTAATTATTTATTTATTTATTTTATTTTTATTTATTTATTTATTTATTTTATTTTTATTTTTATTTTTTTTGCGGAAACAGTTTATTTTATTATTATTGATCTTGAAAATATCGCCTATTCTGTACAAAACTAGTTAAATGTTAAAATTGGTTTATAACTATTTAAAGGTTTCATAAGCCTTTAAGTGTATTGTAATCAATTTTAGAATATATATTTTTATTTCAATGATAATAAGTGATTTGTTTTCATAACATTATAAAATAATAAGTAAATAAATATTAAAATGAAAAAGTAAATGAAATAACATATTTCCGTAGTTTAAACCACTGTTTATGTACTTGTATTTAAGATAGTTAAATTATCACTTGTTTTAAACAAATGTGTTTTAAATTGTTAAGCTGCTAAATAGTAAAAGTAAGGGGCGAATTGTCATAAATCCAGTCGAGATATTTCGAAATGAAAGAATAAAAAATAAAAATAAAAATAAAACAATGAAATGAATAAGAGACCTCCTACACCAAGACGCTAATTACCTTTAAAGATTCACAAAACAGATGAATAAAAATTGGTCAGTGCTAGTACCATTTGTAAATAATTAACGAAATTTTTTGAAGTTGAAAATTTAGATTTGGTTTAGAGTGAGACACCCTGTACATTTCATTGAATAAGTCATTTGTGATCTTGGTTTCCTAATATACAAAAAATGCTGTAGTGTGCTGCATCATCGCTTAAAATTTTGACCATTACTGAATCTCACTGTATAACTCATATTGAATTTTCCAAATGTTAAGCGAATAAAAAGCTGCAAGTTGATTTCTTCCTATTTAAATAATGAATATATTCGAAATAATGTTTCAAAAAGTCATTCACCTAGATGTAAATGAAACACGAAACAACAACGATTTATTGCGAAGGATCAAGGTTCTAAGTAAAGGTCATTTAACTCATCGATTCTTAACAGTTATGAGATCGATGTTTAGCGACGTAACTAATGCATCTAAGGTTGTAGATACATGAATGCTCTACACGGTCATCACGCAAAGAAGCTTCTTCAAACAGTTTTTGCATTGATTGTTATAAATGTTACAAGGTTACAAACGCCAGTCGTCAAGGGATAAACTTTTAATCCTTTACTGTCACGGGTAACTGATATATTACGAAAATTATGGAATTTTGTTAAATTCTCTCAGGAGCAAAGAAATTCTGTTATTAAAATGTTGAAATCATTGAATGTCACCAGAATTTACGAACAAGTTGATTTGAAAATAAATAAATTATTTTCTTCGGATACATTGTAAAAGAAAAGTTTTGTTAAAGAAAAGTCTGCGTGCATTTGGCAGTTCGAAAATACCACCGCCCTTCAAATGGTTAAAGCGTATTTTTCAAAATAAAATAAAATAAAATAAATAAATAAAAGAACGATACTTGCATACTAAATTATTATTAATTGAACCTTAATCTACAGATAATTTTAAATTTCGATAATAGATGACAGAAAAAATGTAAAGAAAAAACACAGAGAAAAATATTACTATTTAAAATAAGGTCCATTATCCCGTCGACCACTTTTCATAACAAAAAACTATCGCCAAACTGTAACGTCAAATAACGCCAAATAAACAAAAAATTGCCATTGAAAATATCAAAAATAAATAAATAAATACAAGAAATTCGGAAAAGCCCCACTCACCAATGTGTCAACTAAGTAAGCTTAAGCAATAAAATTTTTAATATATTAATGAAAACAGAAAAAAAAGTTGGATATCGCAACATTTTATCAATGCTTTTCTCTTTTAACATCATGGCACCGCCCCTTAAGGATGCAATTGTTATTTGAATTAACAAAATAACTAATAAATCAGTAAAACATAATGAAAAATACAGGTAAATGTCGAATTCAAAACCACTTGATGACATAACAAACACGTGTAACACTTCTGACGTGAAGTGAATGTGACGTCACAATCATGCATTTTTGGCGTTAAATCCCATAGCTTGGCGGTAGTTTTTTGTTATGAAAAGTGGTCGACGGAATAATGGATAAGTACCTAAAATAATATAAAAATTGGTACTATAAGAAAAAATATTTTGGAAATTTATCGACAGAGAAAATACAATTTAACCCTCAACTGTTGTGACAGAAATTGCCCCATAGCTACTCTGAGCGGTCTCTGAGACCGCTTGATCGAAAGATGAATAAAAGGTCCAATTAACTCATATTATACTTTTTGTGTACTAAACTTTAGTTACAGGACTAACATAGTAAAAATTCACCTATTCCGAAGTCTCTAAGAGACAATACTAGGGCTCCAAACTAAACAAAATTTCATTTGTATCTATAGTTAAACTGAAAATTACAAGTTAGCGGTGAAAATTGTAAAAAGCAGCGGTTCGTGAGATCGCTAACAGCAGTAGAATAAAGTATCCAATGCCGACACCCTAACATCAACTTGAAAAAAAAAAAAAAAAAAAAAAAGTCTTTAAATGATCGTGTAAATTCGAAATTGGCGCCAAGATGTCAAAAAACTGTTTTTTGTTGTTTTTTGTTTGTTAAGAATAAAAATGTTTTGGAAAACTTTCTCAAAATGCTGAAATATCACATTAAAATTATATCAAAATATCTCATAATAATAATAATAATAATAATAATAATAATTCTGATCCTTCAAAACAAGCCCCCCTCCCCTACTACGTCCCCTAAAAAAAGAAAAACAAGTTGGAAATTGTACGTCAAACGTGACAAATGAGGTGCGTTCATACTATAACTAGTTTTATAAATATTCAGATCTTGGTGCAATAGCTACAATGTAAAAAAATCATCGTTATTATTTCACTGAAATGAATTATATCATCTGTTATTATGGTATAATTAAAGTGTTATTACGGTATATATATCTGTTATTATGGTACAATAAAATAAGTACATTTTAAGTTGGCAACATTTTATCTTTTGATGGCATTTACAGAAAATTCCAATGGGTAACTTAAGTCTAGCTTTGAAAATTTCAGAACTTGAAATCTCTATTTAGACCCTTTTTCCATTTAATATCTATTTCTACGGAAACATCTATCCAAAAAACTGTCGGTAGATTACAGAATTGCTATAATTAAATAATTTTAGTCTACAAATTCTGTTTTTAAATTCAGTAATACGGAAATAATAGGACACTATCTTAAGTAGGGCGTAATCACCATGGCAACCTAGAATCATTGCCGATCATGGGATATCATTGAATTAATTACGTATGATATGATGTAATAGAAAGAAGAAAACTTTTAATATCTTTTCAAGTCTTGATTTGATTTTCATAAAATTCAAAATGACAAAATGCTGTAACGATTATATATATATTAAATTTCAACCAATTCGGATGGGTAGTTTCTGCGCTGTTATAGCCGGACTGAAAGGCAGACAGACGGACCAGACGAAGACTATAGGTGCTACGTATTTATATAATTACGAAATCACATAAAAAGAAGGGCTCTTTATTGCTACCTCAAAGTGGGCAATTGTTTGCGAGATGAAGGTTTATTATATGATACCTCATATATAAGACTCAAACAATTCAGAAATAAGTTGTGAAATGATACATTTAAACTAAACAGCTTATTCGGGCGTAACTGTTACATCTGAGATAAAATTTTAAAATAAAAACACCCTGCCATTTTTTAATCATGCGTAACCACCCGAACAAAACTCCAGTATAGAGCTGAAATCACCAAGTTTAAAAGTCAAATTTTCTTTTTTTAAAGGGGCAAGAGGTTGAGTTAAAAGAATTCTTACGTTCTTAATGGAGAATGAATGAGTCATGGAGAATAAATTAGGAATTACATCACTTAAGACAAGAGCAGCAGTAAAAAAAAAAAAGCACCTTGGAAGTAGATTAAGAGTTGGTTAATGGAACGCGTATCCTTGTACAATTCCTGAAGGTGATGTCGCAACAGCTTTCGGAAGAAGACATCAGAGGTAAACTCCGTATAATCCGCGAGATTCTTCTGAGATTACGGAATATTAGACACTTGCCGGAAATTGATACGACATTAGAACTAATTATGCGAATATTTAATTGTAGTTTCTGATGCCACAGATAAAGATTAACGCTGACAGTAGCCCAGAGATTTTTATAGATGCGATAATTCTATGATCCATCAATTTTTTTCTCCTTAAAGCTATTCTTAAATCCAAACCAGCTACTTTCTGACACATTTTTTTATTCATTTTTGTTCTCAAACGTACGTAATTGGCAGATGCTCTTATTAAGAAACTATGTATTGTGCTGTCCTCTAAAAAAAACCCCACAGTGAAATGTTTTCTAAAAAAAAAAAAAAAAAAAAAAAAAAAAAAAAAAAAAAAAAAACACCCTAGTACTACATCAAATATTTCACTAAAATTCAACTATTTTGTTTTGTTCTGTTTTTATACACCATTTAGAATAAAAGTAATTAAAAATACCTAAGGAGTGCTTATTTAGTTTTGAAATAATTTAAATTAACAATTGCAGAATTCTGGCAAAACCTGAGCTTCATTTTTACTGATTTTCTTGTTATGATAGAATTTTAGAAAGATCTACATAATTTATTATTATTATTTTTTTTAAGTTAAACCATTAACATGTAATAAAATGCTTCATTTTCCGCTGATTATGTCAAGTGTGGCTCTTTTTTTTTCAGGTAACATAGGTTAATTTTTGGAAAAGTGGTATTTTTTTCCAAATTCTCGGTTAGTTGGCTGCTATTTTGTAATAAATTGATAAACTGAAAAATGCTCAACATAAAATCTTAGTCGGAACAAACTGTAAAAATTTAGCCATGTTTAATTTTAAAAAATTCTGTATTAGACTTTATAGAGAGAAAATTTCGATAAATGGGGTTCTTTTAGAGGACAGCACAATAATCAAATTGTTTTTTTTTTTAATTTTTTGGTAAAATTTTTCAGTATATGTTGTCCACAGTGGCGTTCTGGACCAAATTTTCGAATGTGACAATCCAGAAAAGAGAAAAAAGTGCCGTCCTGAGATAACAATCGCTTGTATCTCAAGCTGTAATTCATTTATCGGAAAATGAAAAAAAAAGTTCGATTAAAAACACTTCTATAATAATGTCTTCAAATATCGTGATTTTGTATTTAAAAATGAGTTAGGAAATGTGTCAGAAAGTTTCGGATTGTTGAGCGGTGAAAAAAATATAGTTTTATTTTAGAACCGCCTAAAGCAAGCAGCCTTAAAAAGCATTAACAAATCGATTATTTAATAAAAAAATTTTATTGCATGAACTATTAAATATCTCCGCTTTATTTCAATTTAAATTATTTGCTTGACTGCTGCAGTGTATACATTTTTTGACGCAATGAAATAGCTATAGTTCAATATAAATTAGATTATTTACTTGATCCGTGTGACGAACTGATTTTTTAAAAATAAATATTACACACCTTTCTTCTATTTTAGGTCACACGTACAGATAATAGATAACTGTCATATTTAAACGAATGTTAATTGATTATAATAAATTATGATAATTAAAAAGGTACGCATATGCGTATATGTATACAGTCGTGGAAAAAAAAGGGTACTTTCGTATTATAGCGTCCCCCACAATCACGATTATGCCACGGTTGCAGTTATGATTTCGCCAAGATCATCACAAAGCTATGCATCCTATATACGCATATCATATATTCCAAAAACTCCTATACGTGCCATATACGTCATTATATGCATATTATTTGCGTCTTATATGTTATGTATACAACATATGTTTTATACACATGTGATATATATACATCATATGCGTCATATATGACTATAACTTGGCCATATACGTCACGAAATGTTATATACGTTATTCATTATCATAATGTCATATATGCTTTAAAATTTGGTGATAAATATTGCTCGCTTGGCGATTTATTCTTGGGGGCCGCTATAACACGAAAGTACCAAAAAACACACCACCTTATACAAACTCTGCCTCTAATTAACGTATAAATATGTAACTGTTACCAGTTGATTAGTAATAACGTCTACTAATAAATGCTATACTTAAAAATTGTCAAGGTGGTCGTCTACATTCATAAATTGTAAAAACTTTAAACATTTCAATAATAAAATCGAATTTTGACACCATATGGGATTCTTCGGTAAATTTTAACCTTGTATGCCAAACGGAAAGTCATTCGGTAAAGTACAGGAATTATACAGGTTATAAGAATCAGCATTGCTTGGGCGTTTCACATTTTTATTAGAAGCTTTAATACCAGTAGAACTTTTGACGTGCCACCTGAGGAAATGGTTTTCCAGCTTGAAGTTCTTTTTTCGATCAACTTGACCTGCTGCTTGGCCATGACTTTTTACAAATATTCTTTTCTGCAAGGGTGGGTGATCGTTTTTTTTAAAATTATTCTTTTTCTTTGCGCGATAGGTGGGATGATAACATGTTTTAAGCTTTTGATTTTTTTACTTTACTTGATTGTACCAGTTCAAGGAAAACTAGAAATATGGACATGAACACTATCTCCAAATTGAAAAAAAAAATGTGTTTAATGATAGTGTAAAATGTATTTAACTGTATCATCTATCGCAGCTTTGTTATACACTAAGCCATCCATTTCAGGCATTCCTAGTTACAGAATATACAGGGTGTCCCAAAAATACTTGACACATTTTAAAATTCAATAAAAGATCAAGCAATTGGCGTACGAGAGTGCGGTTTGGACGAAAATGCTTCTTAAGATCTGAGATTTTGTTTAAGCAAATATAAAAAAAAAAGTTCCAGAATTTTTCATAGATGGTGCTGCTTCAGGAAAGTTATCGAATAGGTAGAATGCCTTTATACATAACAATGGATCCATGAGGAAAAATCATTTGCGATTTATTTTAAGAATGTTTCACTATATCAGATACACTATATTGCCAAAGGTGACCTGTCACTTGCAATTTTTTACGTTTTGTTAACTATCTAGAAAAATACATGAGGAATTAACCTGAAACTGCAGGTGTGTAAACAGTATAGAATATGTTATAAATTTCAGAGAAGATTTTTTCGCGAAACCCCATAAGGGACTGTCAACAAATTGAAAAATAACGAATATCTTTTGGATTACCCTGTAAAAACTAATGTAGCAAAGGCGTTCAAACTCGAGATTATTAATAAGTGGCTTATTGTAATATGCTATGTTCATTTGTATGAGGATAGCATGTATACTCGTAGAGAAATGAAGGTTTTTATAAAAACAGTCCCAAATTTCGCCTAGTTTTTTGCTTATAATTTGCAGAGTTCTTAATATGAAACAAAGTTCTTTTCAGAAAATATGACAAACAACATTGTACACAATACTCTGCAATCAGAATTAAAAAATAATAAAAATTGGATGAAAAATGAGCAGATTTACTAAAAAATGTTTCACTGCGCATGCGCGAATGCAATCAAAATATAATATGAATAATGCATTAGCTACGTATATAGAGCAACTTTTGTGAAAGTCTCAAAACCATAGTTTGAAATTTCTGAAAATTATCGTCGATAGAATACGCTCGAAATCCGTTGTTCCCAAAAAGAAGCAAAAATATGAGGGGTTGTATCCAAATATAGTAGTCCGTGCAATACTGTGTACGCTATCTTGGCACTAATCAACAGATATTTGATAAATAGTGCAAATATAGTGCTTTGGCAATATAGTGTATATAAATAAACGTTTGTTTACTTATGTATGCTATTTCTGATTTTTTAATATGTTATACCGATTTTTTAATTCCCAAAAAAAATATTTATATGCCAAAGAGTTAAATTCTAAGTAATGTAGTAGTTTACTGAACTACAGAGGATTAGTATTAATTAAATTTGTTAAATTTCGCTTTTACTGCATTTTTTAAAACTTCTAAACATTGCACAATTTCAATTTTTACGCCGTCGAATAAGGAAAAAAAAAGAAAAAAAAACACTTTCTTTCAAATGCAATTTTTTAGAAAACTGTTTCTCAATTTATATTGATTTTTTATAGTTTTAAAATAATTTCCAAGCATGATTTAAAATATATATATATATATATATATATGTCTCCATCGAATGCAACTCGATTAAAAAAGATTAACCCATTTGCATTTGAAACAATATAAATATTCCAGGATTTGTTTCCAGTTAATATTCCATAACGAAAATGAAACTTAATCAATAAATAAAAAATAATAATATAAATAATATAACTAAATTTAACAATCATGTAATCGAACTATGCGCTTAAACCACCACAATTATCACAAGAAAAGGCTACTTTAAGTAGCGAAATCTGACGATTTTTTCCGGCTATTAACTTCTGATATGCAATCAATATGAAAGTACCGCTTTTAATAAATTTCAAAATTTTATTCGAATACATTGTTGATACACAGACACACACACACACATATATATATATTGCTGTTGTTGGTGGACAATCTAAAAATATAGATTAAATGTAAAAAATCTCTTAGAATTTTCAATTAAAAAAACTTTTCACCAATATTCTGTACACCGGGTAGTCCGGGTTGAATCCCCAATATTTATTAATTCTCAACTTGGGACATAAAAGTTTAAGGTAAATAGTTTGACTAAATATAAATATAAGTCAACGATAAATAGAAAATATTATTTTTATTTATTTCTTGTATTTTTTTTCCCCTCCACCATCTCAAATCGGATTTCCCAAGTAATCCGCCCTATACTGAATAAACAAAATACCGCGTTTTTTATACTATTCTTTTTTCTCCCTCTTATCCTATTAAAACATAAGTGAATAAACAAATATATAAATAAATGTTTGTTTACTTATGTATTTCGGATAAATCAATCATGATTTATTGTGAATGTTAAATAGTGAAGAGGGTTAACAGTAAATAAGTAACATTGGTCGTATAAAATTATAAGAATTTATAAAGTTTCAACTATTTTCCAACATTATTATTATTATTATTATTTTGTATTAATGAAGCATTTATTATAAGGAATACTCGATATAGGTGATGAATTTCAAAGGTGAAAACCTCTGAAATTGTATTTTAAAACAAATAATAACTTAAATATTTAAAGTTTGTGTTCATTTTAATGTGAAGATAGCTTCTTAATAGAGTTTCAAGTGTCAATCAAAAATAAACGTTATTCCAAAACTATTGGTATCTGCATTATTTTCTTACTATTATTTTTATCATAATTAGTAGGGGTTATTATTTATTTATTAATTATTATTATTATTATTATTTTTACAGTTCTATCTAATATGTATATCCTAGCATATTTAGAAGTACATTTTTCTGACAGGAGACCTATAGAAAGGACGCTGCGTTGGACTGTCCTGATATACATAATTTATATATTTCATATTTCACAATTCCTATTTAATACTAGTGATACTGAATTTCAAATGTCGATGAATATTTTAAAACCAAGGTTATAATGTGGGAAAAGTATATATTGCAGAAAACTTGTATGATATTTTATAGTATTATAGTAAATAACAAAAGTAAATACAGAAATTTATGGACATTGTTTTTGTTTTTTGTGAGTCAAGTTTTTTTTACAGAATTTTCTTCCAATTCTTGGATTTTCTGCCATTAAGATACTTTTGTGCGCATTATATATGCGACACACTTTTTTTCGTTTTTTACGAATCAAAAAAGGGGTTAGACGTTATACACGGGTGCGCATTCATTATACGTGAGAAAACACAGCATTCGTATAATAGCAGCAGTTTAATATGTTCACAAAGCAACATGCATAATGTTTCAAGGAAGGTAAATTACCTTTATCTATATAATATATTTTAATTAAATAATTTGTAATTAACTTCAGCAATCCAACTTTCGTTTTCTAAATATATAACAGCTAAATCTTTGCTAATTTTTTTACAGAATTCTTTTCAAGTTCTTAGATTTTCTGAAATTGAAATAATTTGGTGTGCATTATACACAAGACGCAATTTTTTTCGTTTTTACAGAAAAAAAAGGTTGCACATTATACATATTGGTATAATGTGCATATTAAACACAGGATTCGGGTAAAAGTGGTTACTTGACTATATTATTAAGCGTATCTGACTATATTATTGACCATATTATGGTCAGAATAAAGTTAAATTACGGTTATGTAATCGTTTTCTATATAAAAAACCTCGAAGGGTTGGACATTTTGCGGCAAACTATTAACAGTGTAAATTACCGTTACCTGTAATATATTTTGATTAAATATTTGCTTCATAATTTCAGCAATCCAACGTTCGTTTGGTTTTTGGTTCTTTATTTTTATTTATTTATTTATTTATTTTTTAGATAAAAGTTTTTTTTACAAAATTCTCTTTAAATTCTTGGATTTTTCGACATTAAAATACTTTGGTGCGCATTATAGAATAAAAAAATCTTTTTTTTTTTTTTCGTTTTCACCAATTAAAAAAATGATTGGCCATTATACACGACACTGCGCATTATACATAAGTAAATACGGTATTCGTATAATAGCAACAGTTTATTAATTTGGTCAAAAAGTACCTGCATAATTTTCCAAGGAAGGTAAATTACCATTACCTGTAATAGATTTTAATTAACTAATTGCTCAATAATTTCAGCAATCCAACGCTCGTTACTGAAACTTTGTATTTAGTTTAGAAACAATCAAGGTGAATCCAGAAGGCCGTGTTAAGCAATTGACTGAACACTGATATAGAAAAAAAAATATTATCGAATCACGCAAGGAAACTCAATGTGTTTATTATTAATTATTATTACAGACCAGGGTTGGCGAACTTTTTTAGATCCATGTTTTTTTTTTTACTTACCCATCATACGTAGTATAGGGTAGATCTCGTAATCGTTTTGAAAATCTAAAAAAAAAATTTTGACGGATTTACACGTTTCAGACACTGGAGATTACGAAAAACATATTTTTAGAAAAAAAAAAAAAATTGCCGTCTGTGTATCTCCCGAACAAATGGAGATAGAGACTTGAAATTTGGTGTGTACTTAGTATGTAATAATGGGAAGAAGCGTATTGAATTTCAATAACCTCGATTATTCGAACTATTTTTTTCGGACTCTCGACATATTCGTTCTGATAAAAGGTACATACAAATTTTCAAAATTGTTTATTTTAAGGAAGAAATATTAAAGACAGTAAAAAACATAAATTTTGCATAAAGAATGAAGTCGATCGGATAATGAGTTGCCGAGATATTTGTAATCCTTTTTTCCACATTCTTAGATTTTTCCTGAACCTGTATTCCATTCAAATTTCAATTCAAAGATCTATTTTAATTGGAAATGAGACGCTTAATCCGACGAAGTAAACCGTTAGTTAATATGATTATCAATTTTGGAGTAATAGAGCATTTAAAGTTTATGACGTCATCAAGCCAGGATTTTATTCGAATTGCAATGCATTTTATAAATAGTTTACACATGTGTTATTTTCATATTTTATATTATGCATATCCATGATGGGTAAGTATTACGGTGAACCCCAACGACTAGTTTTTTTTAATGTGTTACATGACCATGACGTGCCATTAAAAGAAAAGAAAAATTAGTGCATCGAAAAAAATTACTTATTAGGATTTTAAAATATGGGTAACATACATGCAGGCATTACACTGTAAAACAAATACAGGCATTACACTATAAAACTAAATACATTTTAGAAATTAATTTAAAAATAATGTGATTAAATAACATTTCTGTCGTTGTATCTTGGATGAAAAATAATTAATATCAGGTTCATAATTAGTTAATTTTAATAAAATACAAACTGAAGTAGAATTATCTAAGTTAATACTCAGTTAATTTTAATAGAATACAAGCTGCACTAGAGTTACCGGAATTAATATCAGATTCATACTTAGTTCAGTTGAATAGAATCAAACTGAACTAGGGTTACATGATAAATGTTTTATGTATGTATATATTTTGTATTATTCATTTGCAAAAATAATGACTTGCACAGGCATAGATAGAGGGAAACTGCTTAACTCTGGAATTAAATTCCAAGCTGTCATAATTTATCATCTGTATTTTAAATTATAATGTATAACAATCTTCCCTTTTCAATAGTTTCCAAATATTGTCTTTGATAAATTTTTGAACCCCATATGGAACTAACACAGAATTTGAAATGTCGCAATTAAAATTCTTCAATTTCAATTCAATCGATTTTAGACAGGCTCATCTAAATTCGCGTAATTTTGTCTAATCTCACTCTAATCTTGAATTAGAACGTCAATCAACGACATCCAAAATTGTTCTTTCGCGTGTCAAAACTGGCACGCGTGCCATAGATTCACCGACCCTGTTATAGATAGATAACAGAGGTTATAGAAGCAATATTCAACAATTCTATTTGTCTTATCTTTTGAAAAGTAAATTGAATGTTTTGTTGGTAACGTTGCCAGGTATCCCAATTTACATGGATTGTCCCGAATTTCAAGAACTCCAAGACCCGTCCGTGTAATCAGGGCCAGTTTACCGAATGCCCACGAAGCCCGAGCTTGCCCAACGGAAATACAAAGGGGCGCCAAATTTACTTTTCAGAACTAATTTTTAGGGGGGAAAATTTCAGCCAGGGTGAAAAAGGTATTTGTTTTCTTAATTATAGTTACTAAATTTTCCCTCGGACTATTACTGACACATTTATACTCTTATTGTTTTTTCTGTAGATATAATAAATGGTATAAAAACAGTTATTAAATGCAACTTATTTTCATTTTTCTTATGTTTTACGTTTTATTTTCAAATGTTTAAGACTGTAATGTGCTAAAAAGAACAGAAAACTTAATCTGTATAATTATGTTTTGTTTAAATTCATAGAGTGGAGAAATAATATAAAATAGGGAGAATAGGTTATTTAAATAAAGGTGAAAGTAATTAGTAATCAGGTGATATCAAATTTCTGTTTATAAAATGGAAGCAAAATTGTGTTTCAGCTAAGCATAAATTTACGTCAAATATTTGTTGTTCCTGCACTGTTCTTAGCACTAAAAAAATCCTGCAATTTGTAAAGCATAAAATATGTTTTGAAGTTCAAATATTCGCACCTGTCCCATAATTGTAAATCTATTTACAAAATTAATTTGTTATGTATAATTATGCATATAATAAATATTTTTTCATATGCATATAGGTAAGTTAGTTCTAATTTAATATTAAAAGTGTTGTTTACTCGAAAATTTAATGGTAAAATTTCAAATTGTTGAAGCATGATTGTTAGAGGACGGGGGGGGGGGGGGAGGGGAGCTGTGTGACGTGAGGCTTCCCCTACTTCTAAGTATTAAGCGGGCCCCTGCGTGTAATCCCTGTGCGGGACGCCAAAAATACCGATTTTTCCTGATGCACAAATTCTTTTAGATTTCTTTTAGTACCATACTATTCGTTAGACTGCATAGAGTGGGACTTAATAGGGTAAAACCTGTAAAGACGAAAAACTATCTAAAACGATTTTTTTTTTTTTATAATTCCTTCAAAAGGAATACCTTACAAAGCTACCTGTTTAAAAGGGATTTTTTGGCGGTTCCCAGTAATTCTGTTTCTACAAGATTTTCTGTACTTTGTTTCGCAAATCCTGTGTAAACGGAGCCTGTTTATAACGGAATTCTGTTTTGAAAGTAAAAATTTAATTGTCTTAAGATAGTAAAACTATACAATTAGACTTGTTAAATTGGTATTTTGTTATTTAGCGATTCCACTTTCACTGGTTTAATTGTATAAGATTATTGTGTTTATTAGTGCAATAAAACCTGATAAGACGAAATTGCAAGGGGCAGAATAAAAAATCTGTTTTAAACAGTCTTTCGTCTTAGTAGATATACTTGTAACGGTATTCCCACTGTAGGGACAATCACATTTTTATGTTTAATACGGGATTTCGTTATAAGCAGGTTACGTTTTTATAAGGTTTACTGTTGTTTTATGTTCCGATTTTGAAGCCCCAGTCCCACTTTTTTGCTTTCCCGCCCCGCTTTTTTCGTGACACTGAGCCTGGCAGCAATATGTATGGGCTACACTCTATCTCGGTAATAAGTTGAGATCTCGTAACAAATTACACAAGAACAGGATGAGAAATAGATGTTGGAAAAGTTTAGAACCAACAGTGACAGCTCATGGCCTGTTTGAAACATGGGACCCGTTTATCATATGTGTTGATGAGTTTCGGTACGAAATATAAAGGAAAAAATAAATTGCCGTCACACGTCGTAAATTTTTGCACAGGTTTCTCATTCTTTTTTTTTATTTACTTACCCATCATACGTAGTATAGGGTAAGTCATGTAATCATTTTGAAAATCGAAAAAATTTTTTTGACGGATTTACACGTTTCAGACCCTGGAGATTTCGAAAAACATATTTTTAGAAAAAAAAAATTTGCCGTCCGTCTATCTGTGTGTGTGTCTGTAAACGCTCTCTCTCCCGAACAAATTGAGATAGAGACTTGAAATTTGGTATGTACTTAGTATGTAATAATGGTAAGAAGCTTATTGAATTTCAGTAATCTCGATGATCCGGAACTATTTTTTTCGGACTCTCAAAATATTCGTTCTGGTAAAAGGTATATAAAATTTTCAAAGTTGTTTATTTCAAGGAGTGAATATAAAAGACAGTTAAAAAAAACAAAAACAAATTTTGCATAAAGAATGAAGTTGATCGGATAATGAGTTGCCGAGATAATTGTAATCCTATTTTCCGCACTCTTCGATTTTTCCTGACCCTGTATTTAATTCAAATTTCAATTCAAAGATATGTTTTAATTGGAAATGAGACGCTTAATCCGACGTAGTAAACCGTTAGTATTATGATTAGTAATATGATTAGTATGGTATAGTAATATGATTATCAATTTTGGAATTATAAGGATGTTTCTTTTACGCAATTGAGTAATAGGGCAGTTAAAGTTTATGACGTCATCAAGCCACGATTTTATTCGAATTGCAATGCATTTTATAAATAGTTTACGCATGTTTTATTTTGATATTTTATATAATGTATATCCATGATGAGTAAGTATTACAATGGTCCCTAACAACTAGTTTTAAATTAAAATTACTTCTATGGAAAATGTTTTCTTGATGTACATAAATTATAATATATATTTTTGTCTGTTTAAGGAGACGTAGGTCTTAAAACTTAAAAAAAAAATTATAATTTTTTGAGAAAAATATTTTAAAGAGTAATTATTTCTAAACACTTTAAAACAAAATGAGTGACCTACTCTTAATAGTTGTTAAACATGGAATAAGGTAAACATGCGCAAAAGGTTGTTAAAAAACTTTTCAATATTTTTTCATGAAACTTTCAGGATATAGAGTTTATAGTAAGTTCTATAAAGTAAACTTACATTTTGATCTATTTTATTGAAAAAATATTTTTGTCTTGTTGTTCTATTGCTAAACTTTTGGAAAAATTTATGTAAGCCAGTTACAAGTTTGTTTTTAAACATAAAAATCCTACAAATAGACAATTTTTTTTTTTTTTTTAGGTTCAGTGTAAACACAAGAATTATGTTGTTAGTAATATGATTTTTTAATATACATTTTCGAACACTAACACTTTATTTTATTCGTTACTCAGCAACAGTATTTCAAAGAATATAAAATAATAAAATTCAAGGAAATCGCACTATTTTAGTGAAATATCTTTTTTTTTTTTTTTTAATCAAAACGATAGTAAATTTAATGAGAGTACGGGGGGATAAATACCTATTTATTTAAAAAAATTAAAAGAATAAGCATCAGAATTTCATCAGAATTTCAGAATATCATGAATACTTATAATTCAGAATACTCATCACAATTTAATGGTTCTAATTTCTGGAACATTCGAAGAATTTTATCTACCCTATATATATAAAATCCTAATGAAACGAATTTGTGAAACGATTTTATGAAACGATTTTATGAAACGACTGATTAAACGACTGATTATGTTTCAAGGCTATTTTTAATAAAATATTAAACGCTTGATGGTGAAATTAATACCAATTGTTCATAAAAATCCGCGGATGTCAAAACTGGTAATAGAATTTTGAAATTGGAATTAGTTTTCGAGATATTAATTTTTTCTAATTTTAATGACATTTCTGTAATGATGGCAACTAATTACTCAGTTTTTTTGTGACAAAAAAGGGAAAAAAATTGAAAAGGATCCCGATAGGGATTATTGATTTCTTTTTATGCGTCATTTTCAAATTGAAATTGAATTTATCTTTTATTTCAATCGATAATGAAGACAAGATTATGATTAAATTATGTTTTTCAGGAAAATTTGAAAAAAAAATCACATTTCTATCGTCAGGATTCAATCGTCTGTCAGCATTTAATTTAATTTATAAACTGAAAATATTTTGAATAAATTCGTCCAAATGACGTCATTTAGGTAAACGCAAAAGAAAGGGGGGAAAAGGAATTAATAGTAATTATTATTTACTAGCCGCCACTGTCGACCAGTTTGGTCTCCCTTAAACATATTAATTATTCTTAAACATATTAAGTAGTTTTCCGTAATTGGATCCATTGCCAAATGGCGTATTTTAGTTAATACGATTTGGTGCAATGAAGTCTATTTTGTGAAAGTCTTTAATAATATCCACATTTACACTGAACCATATTGTTGCCAATATTTTTTTTGTTTGTTTGTTTCTTGCTAACTTTGGCTGTAGACTTGATTACGGGATTTAGAAAATCTATCATTATTCTCATTTAAAATGTCTTGAATAATGTGACATAATCGGGGTGCATATTATAACACGTAATTTTCGAGTATGGTTTGGTGAAACATTAAACTTTCTTAAGTCAGTTTTGATAATCACATTTCTTTTAAACCATATTTGCTGTCAGCACTTTTGACCCGTGGCGTAGAATCTGATTAAATTTCACGAACTTCCTTCTAGATGCCGATCTCTGTTCGACTCTGTTTTTCTCTGCTCTCCTATTTTGATATAGTTCAGGAGTTTTCATAACTACATAATTCCCTTACTTTGGCATTTCTGCTTAATGTCTACTGACTATTAAGATCCGTAACTTGTAAACACGCCAACATTACCGCCTATAATTCTAATTACAGCAACCCGTTTTTTCTCTCTATATTGCAACTCTATAGTTAATATAGTGCCTCGGTGCGTCTACGACAGCTGTTCCATCAGAACATTTTTTTCAAAATCAAAGTATCGTTTCTAATTTGTACACACGAAAAATAAAAGCTGGTATTGGCGATTTTAAATATGCTATTGGCGAAATTTGCGCCCAAATAACACAAAAGTACTTAATGATGTTATGTATTTTGTAAATGTATATTAAATTACTGTTTTGAAAGCGATTGGTCATTAATAATGGTAAATATGATTGGTGATTAACAATCATTTTCAGTGGTCTCTCTTCCTTGCACGTATAATACATAAATACCAAATTAACTGACAATTTGTTTCGAAATTTGATTCATTAAATATCATTACATCAGTTGTATTTGTTTACATTCAGTTTACATCAAGAAAAGATAAAGAATGAAGTTGAGTTGTATAGCACATAATTATGGTAAACTTTGATTGTGTCACTGGTACGAATTATTTTTTTGACACCAGGCAGCGCTCCAAAAAATCTTTCACGGAAAACTTACTTTACGAACGATTATCTCCATGGTTTAATGGTTTAATATTTTAAACCTTCACGACGAATGAATCTTTTTTTTTTTTTTTTTTTTTTTTTTTTTTTTTTTTTTTGTTTACTTTCATGGATAGAGAATTTGAACTGCGAAGCTAATTTCAACTGAAGTTATTGGAGAATATATACATAATTGAACGTAAGTCATCTCTCAAATATTAATTTATTTTGAACGATCTTTCTAAAAATGTAACATTTATGAAGTTTTATTCGAAAAAGTAATTTTGAATAAAAATGGCCGCCTGGCATATGAAAAAGTGAAGCGGGCATTCCGGAACTGTTGATGACAGTCACATGACTTACGGTTTTATTATAGAGATAGAGATTGATATCATTTTGTTATTTTTTTGTAAAATTTAACTAAACGAATTTATAAAATCATTAATTCGGATATTTGAAACTAATATATAAAATAATAATTGCCCAACTGAACGGAAGAATAAAATATCCTGCTTGGTTTTCTATCCTGCTATCCTGCTTGGTTTTTTCCGCCAAGCTTTTTAAAAAAGCGTCAAGAATAATAGAAAAGCACCAAAAGTTCATTGGGTTTATTTTCATAACTTTTGGCAACAAATCTATGTATATTAACGAATCTATCCCTTTTTGAAGCTCGAACAAACTCCCAAACCTAAAAGCAAGGGATCCTATAATGGAAAAGTACCCGATTTTTTTATGGACAATATTCAAGTGACAGAACATGGTGTAAAATTACCGCGGATAGCAAATTTGTTTAAATATCTCATCAATTGATGCCGAATAAATGCAGGCATGCATGCACAAAATATTTAATTAATTTTGTATGATAAATAATTATTAGAAAATTCGTATATACATATTAATTAAAAAAATAATTTACATATTTAAAATAACATGAAAATATGCATGATGGTGCACTAAAATAGAGAGAAAATTAAAACCTGTTACTGAAAATGTTTATAACATAGTACTTTTCAATACCGTGGTTCTTAATGTTATTCACAAGCAGATGAAATTTTTCTCATCCTTAAACGCAAAGGAAGAATAGAATAGAGATTGTTGTTATAAAAGTCCGAGAGGTAGTCACAATTTAAACCTAACCATTTTATACAAGCTGGTTTTCAAGTAGTAATTGATTTTACTTATCAATCCCGAAAACAGTCGTCAGTTGTCGCAACAGCTGTGTATGAGGCCATGATAATCGAAAAATGTCCCATTAAAATGTTAAAAGCATGGCAACCCAATTTACCAATATTTTTAAAATAAAGCACGCTGTCATGTTTTTAGAGGCCTCGAAGTCTGAGCGGGCGTTGGCGAGCGTAGCTCGCAGGGGGTAGGCCCCCTAGTATGCTTATAAATATGCATGCAATTGAAAAAAATAATAATTGCGGATTGTACGATGTTAAATGATATCAAAAATGAGATTAAATAAAATGACTTTCAGAGGTTAACTTTGAAGCTCCTGATCTGCAGATTTACTAGTATAATATATTATATAATTGTATTACAATTTACGGTCCTAACTTAGCAGAATGTTATGTTAAAAAGATTTGTTGTTTGATTTTTATGTATAAACTGAAAGCTACGCAATATCTATATTTGGCGTTTGGAATGGAGTTATTTCGATTTGGGAAAGGAGGATGGAATTTTATTTCAGCATTATTCTAATTCTGCAGATTCGATTCTCAAAGAAAAAAAAAATAATTTGTAATTGACCATTTTTTTTTTTTTTCTGATAAACGAATTTCATCTTCAGTTATCAGTAATTATTATCTCCCGTTTTTTTTTTACTTTCCCGTGTTATTAGTAATTCGGTTCAAAACACCAATTTTGACACCAATTTCTAAAAATTCTTCTATTTTTACCAAAAAATGGGAAAAACAGTTCAATTGCATAATTTTTAAATAAGAATACCTGCCAAACGCATGAAATTGACAAATGCTATTACTCAAAAACTTGATAAATGCTATAATTCAGAAACTTTTTAATCGAACATTTTTTTTTCATTTTTCGGGAAAGGGAAAAAAAACTATTGTGTAGTGAGACAATAATCATTTATATTATAACTGAAGATGTGACTCATTTATCGAAAAAAGAAAAAAACTGTTCGATTACAAATCAACTCGATAATCGTGCCTGCAAGTGTTATGCTTTTGCGTTTAAATATAAGTTAGAAAATATTGCAGAAAGTTTTGCGATGTTAATGTAGCTGCGAAAAATATTTTTCTAGAAACGCTTTAACAAGTGTTTCTGGTCGTGATTTCGGACTTGAAGTGAAATAATGAAGTAAATTATAAATCGCTAGGATTCCTCAAAAGTAGCAAGATATTAAATATTTTAGTATTTTATTAGAGTGAGATAATCACACTGATTTTTGAGGATCCTTAACAAATCGTGATTTTAGATGGTTCAGATTCTGGTGAAGATATGTGAAATAATTGTAGATTATTTATCTGATTAGATTTGAGAACACTTCAGTCTCATAATCCCTGATAAATATATAGAATTTAACTCCATGCTCAAAACAACTAATTAAACGTCATTTACACAAATAAAACAAGAAGTTTCTCAGTCTTGTAAAATATGTAGAGCGGCCAGTAAGGAGCCTAAGATGCTCCAACCAAATAATGTAATACTTTTACGTAAAATTGTAGTGAGTAGAATGTAGTTGTAAAACTTAATATGAATATATACCTTTCATCCAAATTATGTGTCTCAAATCAATACACACGATAAATAACGCACAAACAAAGTTCTTTCAGTGATAAAAGGCGTCACATTGCTCTGACTTTTAAGGATTAACACTTAAGTATATGGATTACACATGAAGCAACGACGAGCATGGAATAAACACTAAAAGATAAGAGAATTTTGTGTTTACGTTACCTGAAAGCTGATATTATTCTAAAGAATTTCATTAAGCATTATTTTATTAGTTGTGATTAGAGAAAAGCGCGCTAATGCGCTGCTAACGAGGATCAATTTCTATCATTTACAACATCAGGTGAGGATTAAGCCAATAATGAAGGCATTATTATTATATTAGAACCCGAAAAGCTTTCACAGTAATTTTAAAATTAGAAGACGGCCTACAAAATCACCTATTAAAAAAGTTGAAAAATATCAGCTTGTATAAAAATATTAATACGTAAAAAAAAGAGGTAATCTTCTTGAGCAGTTAATATTATTTTTTAATAATTGTGCCACATTGCCACATACATTAGAAGTGGATTCTTTATCATTTAAATACATTATTAATAAAAATCATAAGTATTAAGTAAAAACTATAAAAGTATTTTGACGATTTTTATTGCTTGTAATCATAAAATCATCCTGCCATTATCGAATTAAAAAGCTGGTGCAACGAAATTTTGAAGTTCACGTAGATTTTTTTCCAAGGCATAAAGATAAAGAAATACGTAAAGTATTTGAATACTAATCTATATTTTCTAGAATTTTTTATTTTTGGCGTAAGAGAAGCCTCCAGCATGAACTTTCTGAGTAACTATCAAATTACATAAAAAAATTCTATATGACGATTAATTGTCCATTTTACAAAAAGATTTTATGTATTTTTGTAATCCTTTCGGAGATGAACATTCTATTATCTAACTTCCTAAGATTATCAAACTTTTTTCTTCTTACTTCCTGATAATTCGTATGTTCAGAGTTCAGATAACAACCGCGGAGCATACAAAGTAACAAAATGTATACAAGCGTACAATTGGCGTTCCAGGAATTTCATTGTTACCAACATCCCTTTCATTTTAACTGATGAAGCCAGTTCATTTATCACATGGGATACACATTTTTCTCATTCATTATTTTGTAACCCAAAGTTATAATGCCCTTCACAATGGATTCCACTATTCACTTTAAAGATTTGTGAATTGAATAGAGATTTTTTTTTTCGACTGAGTGTATAGTTCCCGTGTTTTTTGTTATTTTAAAATTAGAAGAGATCGTGCTAAAATAATCTAGTAAAGAAGTTGAAAAACTTCAGAATCTAATTAAATTTTAATATACAGGGTGTCCCTAATTAAACGACCCTACTTTAAAGTTGTCTACAGGCGAAACTATTGGTCAGAAAGTTGTCAAACTTTGTGAAGGACATAATGAAGGAATGGGAATTTGTTTAAGCGAAAAAAAAAATAGTTCAAAATTTTGCCTCCAGATGGCGTTTTTAGTCAATCATACATTTAGCATACATTTACGATAGTTTACATTTTTTATTGCAACAAAACATGTTCCACGTGACGGCCATCATTTTCCTCTGCCATCTGGATAGCATGTTCCATAGTTGACCGCAGTGTGTTCTGGGAAATTCTAAAAACATATCGTGAAAAAAGTTTTGTTGAACATCTTTTGTTGTATTGAAATTCGTAAACTATCGTAAATGTGTGCTAAATGTGTTTATCATTAAAAACGTCATCTGGTGGCGAAATTTTGAACTACATTTTTTTTTTCGCTTAAGCAAATGCCTATTCCTTCATTACTCCCTTCACAAAATTTCACAACTTTCTGACCAATAGTAGTTTCCTCTGTAGACAACTTTAAAGTAGGGCCGCTTAATTATGGACACCCTGTGTAAGAAAGATATTTTTGAAGATTTGTTATTATGTTTAATAATGTTTTTATCATCATTATGCTGCAAGTATATGTAATTTAGAAGCGGCTTGTATATCTCTATATATTTAAAATACAAAGCCGGACGGGTAAGATCAATTTTGGCTGTTCTGAGCATGCGCAACCAACATTTTAGGGTGCTTTTATGTCGCTAAGCAGAGTGGGAAACCCGTTTTGAAGGTCTTTCATTTCAGAGAAATGACAAGAGACTAGATGGCCGAGTGGTCTAATGCACCGGGAAAAGGGATTCTGGTTCTCCAAAGGGATAGTGGGTTCGAACATCGCTCGGCATAAGATGTTTCTTTGATACTTTTAGTTTTCTGATAACTTAGTTCAGTAACGTTTTACTCCAGGGGGGAAAATTGTAGGCTTTTTTTTTCGTTATTATTAATTACAATTTATCATCTCCAATATATATATATATTTAATTTAGGATTTTGTATTTAAAATTTAAAATTAAAACATTTCTTATGTAATAGTCAATTAAATAAATTAAATAATTTCTGATAAATTTCTGATTTTTATTACAATTGATTTATAAGGCATACTATACTAAGAAAAGTAGGTGATTATTTATTATTTTCTGTAAAAATGAAATAAAATAAAATAAAAACCAGAAAAAAATATATATGTGTCACTTATGTCGTGAATGTTAAAATACAAACATTAATTGAAAATTTTAAGTATATATATGTATGTATGAACTCATGATCTCATTATAGTATACATATATAGGACTTGACAATTGCGGTCGCCAGGTCACCACTGGCTACCAAGTTTTTTTGATCTGACGACCAAGTTATATTTAATTTTTAGGGCGGATTTTTTGTTAAAACATTTACTTAGGAAATGAGCGCAAATGGCTTTTTTTCTCTCCCCCACACCTACTTGCTATGATCTTCCTCTTCTCTCGTACTTTTAATGGAAGAACTAAATTTAAAAGGCATTTTTCAACACAACCACAGAAAACACCATTCTTTCACAGCCATAGTCTATTATGTGTCACGTGATTAGAATGTGAAGGGAGAGGGAATATTTCAATAAAACAACAAGAAATAGCGTCAATTCAGCTTCTGTGGCATCTAAAATTGGATACAATGCTAAAAAATGCTCAAGTTTTTTTGTAAGTTTCAAATTTGATTTCTGTGTTTATATAAGTCGTTACCATGTAAGTGATTATAATTTTTATAAGTTTCATTGGAAACCTTGTTTATATTATCTTTCTATATTATGTACTATTCTAAACTACGTAATTAATAACTCTAAACTATGCTTGTTATTATTTTTTATCAATTAATTCATAAAAAACTCTTGTGTTTTTTGAAAATCAATCACGGGGAAGGGGGTGGGGGGTAAATATTTTTTATTGGCGACTAGTATTTTTTTTCTGGCCACCAGATTTTATCAAATTTGTAAAGCCTAGTACTTAGATATGTATTAAATCCCTGGAAAATCCACAATATATATGAAACAATAGTTCTAATACAGTGCGTATTTTTTCTATCAAATTTGTACTATCGGTTAATTGGTTAATTTATATTGTGTCGATTATCTTCTGATTTTGTCGTGTTTTTTTTGTTTTTTTTTTTCAGAAAGTTTTATTATATATAAATATAATGCGTTTGAAAAAACATATATACGTATATCTAACAAGTTTGTATAACAAAACTAACCTAATCTCTATTTTAAAAGTGGCGTGTAATAACATTTTACATTAATTGTTATAGTAAATATAAATATACATTAAAAAACATAACTATATATATATATATATATATATTTGCATTTTTATACTGCTCAGATAATATCAGTTTTTTTTTCTTCTGTAAAGATTTAAAAAAAAAACTCTTCCAGTAGAAGGTTAAGATTTTGCTGACCAAATTATTGACAGGGAAATGTCAAGGCAAAAGCATTGTTGATTCAACGCATAACTGGATTATTATTTTTTTCGGTGGGAAGGGTGCCAAAACCTATATATATATAAAAAAAAAAAAGATGAGACAATAAAATGACTTTACACAAGATAAAAGTGTATTTGATGACCTAAATTTTCTAAAGATGTGAGAGGGCAAAATTTTCATCGCTTCTCCGTGAATTATATATTTCAAATCTTAATGCGAGAGAAAAACACAAATAATGTGTAAGGGTTTAAGGAGCTTGGGTACTAGCAGCAAAAATTTTATGCTTTCGTAAAACATCAAGAATCATAAATATATTTGGTATTTTTATGTTAGCTGGGCGCTATGCTATCACTTAATCGTCAAACATTGTTCCCATTACCATCATTCGTATTGCATTTATTTCATTTAAAATATCAATCTTTCACTCATTTAATTCAAAATACATAACTTTCATTCAAAATACATACATTTAAAATGCACGTATTAAAAACATTTAAAATACATGCTTTCACTCATTTAATTTAAAATACAGAAAATAAGAAAACGCTAGATAAGATATAATACCATAAGCAAAAGCATTTTATCTCATTTTCAAGGTATTGGTTCTAATTTGCACACGCAAAAGATGAAAAATGCCATAGGCGGTATTGGCTAAATTTGCGCCTAGCTAACATAAAATTACCAAATATTCTACTAACAAAAATAAAAAGTACAGCATTCTTATTTTGAAAATTACAAAAGCATCTCAGTTAATGTCTTATTGAATTGAGCAGTTGTAATCGTCTGCTCTCCTTAGTACATTATTGTATAATATGTATAAAGTTATAGTTAAAGCAATATAGTCAAAGTTGTTACAACGAGGACAAAAGAACCACAGCATTTGCTTTTTATAACAGAATTCTCATAATAATCAAGTTTAAGATTTGATATAATGAAACATAGGCAAATAATTAAAACTTCAAATGGGTTATTAAACATTACAGAATGATTAATTTAATAGAGCGATTTTACATTTCTGTATTAGAAGAGTGAAGTTAATTACTATTGACTGTTGAACGTTAATTTTTTTTAGTAATTTTATTCTTTTAAATGAGAATCTATAAACTTTGAATGGGCTGATGAGGATAATTTTGAAGAAATTGCTTTCCATTTATTTAATAATTTAAGTGTAGCTTTTATTCAGAGCAATTGGTCATGCGGGATAATCCCACGCCACATTAATTATATTATTAATTCAGTTTTTGTATTAAATAACAATAATACGAGGATCACACTGAAATTATTGAGATACGGCTAAATAGTACAAGCTAAATTTACCAACTCTTAGGAGTGTTCAAAGTAGTTCCCTCCAAGATCAATGCATTTTTGTAGTCGAATTTTCCAATGATTAAATGCCTCGAGCCATCCATTTCTTGGAACTAATGAAAATATTCTTTTATAGCCTCATAAATCTCATCTTCGGAATGAAAACGACGCCTACGTATTTTTTTTTAGATTAAAAAATAGCCAAAAGTCACATATTACAAGATCAGGAGAACAGGGTGGATGTTCTATAACTTTGATTTTTTTTGTTCAAGAAAATCGGCTGTAATTCTTGCTGAATGAGAATATCTATTTTTATGGTGAAGCATGAGTCCCCTAACATTCACCTCTTGAAGAATTTCTGGAAGATACTTGGTGGTGTGGTGTACCAGTTAGTTGTAACTGTTTTCTGTCCCTCTAGCTTAATGGCTTTGACCCTCAGACCAAAGATAGAAGGTTATATTAGATAAGTTATATTAGGATAGTATATTAAAAGGTCTATGCTACCAGACCTGTATTTCTGAAGGACATGACATACATCACATTTTTCATTGTTCGTTGCCTTTTCACCATTGTTGGTTTGGAATCATCTTCAAAGACCCATACTTTACTTTCTTGACGTGTTGGAACATCAGAAAAAGGCATGCACGTCTCATTACTAGTTATAATTTTAGAAATAATGCGGTGGTCATCATCATTAAGTAATTGTAGGGTTTCGTTACTAATTCTCGCTTGCTCCGCTTTTTGGTGTTCTTTTAAATTATGGGGGAACCAACGACAAACTGATTTTTTCACATGCAGTTTAATGAATAATTTTATGTGTAGCTGCGGATCCAATGTTAAGTTCTTTCTGTATCATTTGCTAGGTACAGCGATTATCATCGATTAACATTTTTCGTTCGGCCGACACATTTTCCGGGACTACAGCTGACAATGTTCTTCCTGTGTGTTCTTCATCCAAAAGAGAATTTCGACCTCTTCTAAATTCTCTAAACCATCTGAATACAGTGGCACAAGATGGAGTTTCATTTCCATATGCTAATTGTAGACGTTAAAGGTAGTCTTCTTGATTTAACCTCACTTTAAAATCATAGAAAATCATAGCTCGATAATACTCTCGCGTCAACTCCATTTTCTCTTCTTTCTAAATTTAGTCTACGATAGTTAAATTGCAATTGTTGCCACAAATTTTTGTTTGCGGACATAAAAGTGTTAAAATTTACATATTCGACCAAATATCGTCTGCCCCCGTCTCGAAATTTTTAGAGTGACCCTCGTATATACTTTAAATTATCACGCTCTGATATTTTGAGGCGGATTTTTTTAAGACTCGTTTTTGTTCTTATTTTAAATATTCAAGCACTGACATTTAAAAACATCTAGCTTTCTTTGTTAAAAAAGAAAAAAAATGACGTTTTAAGTACAGTGGAATTATTTTAAAACTAAAACAAATGCAGATTACTGTATGTCTGCTTTCCAATTTTAAAAGTAAAAATAGAACAGTCATGCACGGCTAATCTAGAAAAATATTTTAGATTGGGCTCCCTATGTGTATCCATGTTGTACCATTATTTTTTATCATCTTAAAGCAATCTGGAATTTTTATTTAATCTTATTCCTACAAAAAAAAAAAAAAAAAAAAAAAAAAAAAAACACAGAATACTTATCAGGATTCATATTTTAAAGCATTTTTTATCGCTTATCCAGTCATCTTCTATTATACAAAAAATAGATAATGTACCTGTGTTTCTTCGCAGTGTATTTTTAGCAGTAAAATATTAATATTGTAAAATAAATCTGAAAACATTACTTTAAAGTATTAAAGCGTGCATAAATAGGGATATATGTGGTTATCAAATATGTGTATCAAGGAAATTATAACAAACAAAACACTTTTGTTTTATTAATTAGTTGTTGTTGTTGTTGTTGTTGTTTTTTTCAAAATAATAGTTAACAGTTATTTGCACTGTAAAAACAAATACGCATGTCCACGAATGAAAATATAAAATAACGGAACGTTCCGAAAAGCGTTCTTTATCATTGGAAATCTCAAAAAGCGATATATTTTCGAGATATAACATTTATAAAATAAAAGTTTCTTTTGCTGCCACTGATCTTCGGAAACGTTTCTGAATAGTTTTTATAGTGTATTAAAAAGTTTTATCAGCCTGGAACTCTGATTTTTCTTATGCTATCCATTCGTATGTCAACATTTTCATGTTCAAAAAACATGTTTTACAGACAAACATGATACATTAACAACATTAACATTCTAATTAATATTATTCTGTTACTCTTGAATATATAAATTCAGTTACGCAACTGAAAACGTTTATTTGAGAATGGATAGCATTCGAAAAAAAAAAAACTATATTCCGGGTTGAAAAAATTGATTAATACAGTATAAAAACTACTCGAAAACGCTTCTGAAAATCAGTGGCAGCAAAAGAAACTTTGTTTTTATAATTTTTTCTTTAAATATCGAAAATAAATTAGGTTTTGTGGTTTCTAAAGATAAAGAATAACACTTTTCGGAATCAAGGGTAACTCGGAAGAGGTTATGGTCTATTTCTGTCCGTGGCTATATTATATTTTCCTAGATTAAGAAACATGCACTGTTTAATCCGTCATAGATAAAGGATGAATATTACTTTTTAATAAAGAATATATAATTCCTACTTCATAATTTACATAAAATTCTTTAAAAAAAAAAAAAAAAAAAAAAAAAAAAAAAAAGAAGAAGAAGAAGAGAAAAGAAAAGAAAATCTAATTTTTAAATTAAATATAAATTAAGATATGTATAAAGAGCGCATAGGGGAATTTGAATACATGAATTTAACATAAATATTAAATTCATATCTTAATGATAACCAATCTATTTAAAAAAAAAATAGAATTTTGTTTCTCTTTAAATAAATTCGTATAGGATGAGTATATGCTTCAAATATTTAGGATTGTTTTCACTGAATGTGGCACTACAACGTATGCTTTTAATGTATTAATCGAATGTTAAGACTGAAAGTGTCAATACGGTACATTCATTTCAGTGGTGTAGTCCTGGGGAAAAAAGTGGGGGGACGCTCATAGTCTCGATCATTAGGGTCTGTATCTGTATCACCCATAGGGCAAACTTGATTATGAATCTTGCTTTTCATTTTGAATTGCAGAGAAAAGTAATTGAAAAATTAAATTTTAAATTTTAAATTAAAATTTATTTAAGTTAAATTAATTACAATTTTTTATCTGTTGGACCTTCCCATAAATTAAAATATTGTTAACCTTATTTCATGTGTGAAAATACGTATTTGAAATAGAATTCGTAATTTAATAACACTAATCCACGCAACGAGACTTTTGTTAGACATTGTTTATTTTTGAGATAGTCATAGAATAACTATTGTACACTAAGAGCATTGAAAATTATTGCATTTTTACATTACGGACACGTATAATGTAAGGAAAATATTGTAATCATGACAAGAAAAAAGACTATAAAATTTATATCTTTACTTTTATAGGTTCCCTGAGTCCGCTTTTCCTATTTCTGTAACTTTTGTCTATGTATGCGCGTATGCATGTGTGCGAGTTGGTATTTTCTTTAAGATTCCCAAAGTCTGTGTTTGGTGATTTTGCAATGAGTCAATATGTGTATGTGTCTGAGCAGGGTAGCATTTAAACGGTGTTTTCGGCTGAGATTAAATTTCGCAGGTATGTTGTACATGATGAAAAGATTGTTTAACATTCTGGATTATATATGCCACTGCCCAAACTGTATACAAAATTTTTGGGTTGTTCGGAAAGTTTCTTCCGTTTGGCAAAACCAATTCGTAACGAAAAATTCTATCATTTAATTATTAGACATTAATTTCAATACCTAATGTCAATTTTCCGGTACGAATTAGTTTTCCCAAATGAAAGGAACTTTCCGAACATCCCAATACGAATTTGAAAGGGGTGAAATAGACCAGTATCCTTATAAAAAAAAATTCTGAAAATCGCGTTTCATCAAGATTTTTGTAGAATTAGTAACTCTTTAAATCAGTTACTAGGTTACTTCTAATCTGTAAGTATTGAATTTTTACGGGATGAAATGAAGAAAGACGTTCAAAAATATTGATTTCATCATGATTTGTGTGGAAATATTCGAGCAAGAGTAACTGACTTAAAACTTTGCACACATATACTTTCAGGACTTACATGCTCGTAAAATCTTATTTATTATTATTTTTTTAATTTACATTTTAAAAGGATGAATTGTCCAGGGCTCTCAAATGGTTCACAAACTGAATACCAATATTTTTTAACAGAAAATTTCTTAGTAGGTTTCTAAAACTTTTCTGCAAAAATTTACTTCCGAAGGTTGTTTCTGCAAAATTTACAAGAAAAATCTAAAAATAAAATTTTTCTAAGAAAATACTGGTATTCAAAAAGCGGACCATTTGGGAGCCCTGATTGTTAAGTAAATCTTCTAAACTCGTTTCATCACAATTTATCTGGTAAGTAACATGCAGATGCTCACGAAGAATGGCTTTTAAAATATTCGAAATTTTAAGTGCTGAAATAAGCCTAAAACTTTTTAAAGTTGTTATTCTTCTGAAACTATCAGTACTAGAAACTTCAAATTTGACATAGAAGTTATTTAACTCGTAAATATTCTTTACGATGAATTGAAATTTTAATGTGGGAATCGTCTCAGTGAATGTTACCACACTATTAATAGCGATATAAAAGTCTACTCTAGTTATAAATTGATTTGAATCCATGCCATTCTATAAGTGTTTAAAGAATTGAGCGGAAATTTTTTAAAGATATAGTTTTGAAGTAGAGTTTCTATGACAAATAATACCTATGCTTGTGCCAGATGACTTATTTAAGAAACACTTTCCTAATAAAATTACTTTTAACGTTAATAAAAAAATATTAAATATAGAAAAAAAAACATACTTTCATTAAAATTCACAAAAAGTCAACTTATATTATAAAGCACAAATGTGTGCGTCGCTCAATGATGTCATACTGATGCGGGCAGCAATGTGGTGAAAATGGATGAATTTTGAAACAATGGAGCTATTTTTTTTTCAATTAAACAATCGTAATGTTATTTCTATGGGGGTAAATGCCATTTTTGTGCCGACGTTGACTGAACCCTCCCCCCCCTTACTGATCTAATTTTTAAAAAATTAATGTCCAATTCATGTATTTTCCTCAGGTATACATATATATATTCCAAATTTCAAAACTCTACGTCAACAGGAAGTGGGTGAAAAATGAATCACAAGATTTGAATGTCACATAGATACAGAAATGTAAGATAAAAGAAAGCGGGTAAAAAAGTGGCTCAAATTAATTTCTTTTATTTATTAAACATTTAAATAAAAGGAGGGAAATGGGTTGAAAACAACAGCAATATATTTAATTCTCTCACAGTTTAATAATATGTATTATTTTCCCTCTTTCAATAAACTTTACAGAAATACTTATTTTCAAAAAAACATTTCACCTCTTTATATTTTTTAGATTTTGTATCAGTAGCCATTCTATGATTTACCGCTTTCCAAATTTTGAGTAAGGCTGTGGTTTTCACTTAGATAAGGATGAATCGTTAAAGATTAGAATGAATTAGAAGATTAAACAGATTATTATTCATTAAAGTTAAATTACTATTATAAATTAAAAGCATCAAGTTTTGTCACTAAAAACCACTGACTTTGAACCACGTTGCTATCAAAGTATTGCATTTTTTTGACAAAGTCTTCAAGTTTGAGCTAAGGTCGACTTTTACAGGGCGTCCGAAAAAATTTAAACTTGAAGATAAGTAGTCAATGTAAGATGCAAAAAAGTTTAAAATAAGGTAGGAAATATGCAGGGGGAAGAAGGGGACAACGACTATATATCAAATTAGTAAAGCTATGAGGTATTACAAGAAGGTAACAGTAACAGGGATGATAATAAACATGTGCGGTTGACCCCCAGTTATGTATTGCAGCTGACGGAAAATACATAGAGCATGCTTAGCCAATTCTTCTTATTATTTTTTTTTTATTTAAGTTTTAAAACTACACTGTCTCTTTACATGATTTCTGCCCGTGCAGCTTTTTATCTATATAATAAAACCGTATGTCATGTGACTGTCCTCAACAGTTCCGGGATGCCGCTTCACTTTTTCATATGCCAGGCAGCCATTTTTATTCAAAATTATTTTTTCTAATAAAAATGCATAAAAGTTACATTTTTAGAAAGATCGTTCAAAATAAATTAATATTTGAGAGATGACTTACGTTTAATTATGTATACATTCTGCAATAACTTCAGTTTCAATTAGGTTCGCTGTTCAAATTCTCTATCCATGAAAGTAAACAACAACAAAAAAAAAAGATTCATTCGTTGTGAACGTTTAAAATATTAAACCATGAATTTTTGGACCGCTGCCTGGTGTAAAAAAAAATAATCAGCACCAGTGAGACAGTCAAAGTTTACCATAATTCTGTTCCATACAACTCAACTTCCTTCGGATCTTTTCTTGATGTAAGTTGAACTCCGTGGTTGAACTCATGTAATAATATTTAATGGATCAAATTTCGAAACAAATTGTCAGCTTTTATTTTTCGTGTGTATTAATTAGCAACGATATTTTAATTTTGAAATCAAATGTTTTGATTTATGATAATATTTCTTATTTATCTATTTTCTATTTTAAAGAAAAATGTGAACGTCATGTATTTTAAATTGGAACAGCTGTCACGGACGCACCAGGGTTGGCGGAATTTTTGTTTTGCGCCATTTTGGCGAGAAAATCCCATTTTCAGGTACCTATTAGAGATTACTAAAACAGCATATACTTTTATTTTATTATGGAATAGTTTATTTTATATTAAAAACACACACACAATGATTAATTTATTATAAAGTGGGTTAAGCGGTTTTTGTCAAGAAAGATGAAATACATAACAACAAAAAATATGCGAAATGCTACCAAGATCGCAAAAGTTCTTGATTTGTCTATTAGATTTTTCCGGTTTGGCGAAGGATTAAGGAAAAAAATAAATTATGAATAAAAATAATTTGTTACAATGCTTAACATACATTTAAGGGCGACCAAACTGGTCGCCAGTGGCGGCTAGTGTAGATATACTTGCGTTGCATTTTTTTTTCTTTTTCTTTAATATTTAATTTTGTTCTAAAAATGCTATCGCCAATATGTACACAGGACCAGTTCCACTGATAAAATAATATTTAAATGGTTCGAAAAGGTTTTATAAGTCAGCTTTCTTCCTTCATTTTTTAAATTTAATTTTAAATATATGCAGATTTTTAATGATTGTTTTGCAGCAAAAAGGAAATTTTTTCTGACTGACAAATTTTGAATAGAAGAGCCGCATAAAGAGTTATTGTATAAAAGTTTGAAAATTAACAAGATAATTATTTCATTGACAATATTACTTCAATATTATTTTTTGTTTACTTTATTTTAAACTTTTTTTATAATTTACGTTATCTACTTATCTCCAGCAGGTAACAAATTAAAGTGCGTGTCAACTTTTATAATACACAGACACACTGTATACCGGCCAATATATATTATATTCATTACACACAAATGTTTGTAAAATTAATTTGGTGTAACAATGTGTGAAGGAAAAGCATGTCTAGCGTTTTTTTTTCATCGAAAATATAATTTCGTTCAGTTTAAACACATACCAAGCAATAATTATCTATAAATGGTAACGTATTCATTCGAATTATTTTGAGTGGTCATGTATAGAAATTAATGATCATATGCTCATCACATAACACACTAAAATTTAAACCAGCTGCAAAACGCATTTCAAGAAATATCCGGCCATGACGGTAGTGTATTTGGATTATTTTTGTGTGGCCCTGTATACGAATATCATTTACGTATCACTTAGCAAATAAATATTTTCTTCAGCTGAAAAATACAAAATATAATCGAAAACACGTTTCGAGCAACTGAACCCACGTCTGACAATGTGTCCGGATTCTTTGGCCTTGTAAAATAACTATAAATGTTTCGTGCACCGTTTTCCATGCATTCCAAACAATTACTGTTAATAGCTCATGGTGTTTCGAAATACTTTTTAACGTCCCTGTAAACGAACGATAAATGCTATTTTTGATAGGAAATATGTTGTAACGAATTTCAATACCATATGGCATTACGTCATTTATGTGTATTTCAAACAATCTCCGCCCAGTAAACAGTAATATGAAAGAACTCCTTTTTGATAACGAAATACTGATGCTATACACATAATTCACAATAGTGATAAGGCTACATTGAAAAAATATACATAAAATTTTGTCGAAATTCAAGCAAACTTTTGGAAGTTACAAGTAGAATGCGAACAGATGGAGACAGACAAGCGATCTGACACCGTAAACACTTTCCATGTTGTTGAAAAGTATTAAAAATCAATGCCTTATTTCTTAAAATTGTTGATTTATTGGTGTGCTCATAATTAAAAAAAAAATTAGTAAGTCTGAAAAGATGGCGTCCTCTCGCGTCTCTAGCGTCCCCCTTGAGAATAAAAAGTAAGGGGACGCTCGACATAAAATTAAAAAGTGAGGGGACGCCGTCCCCCCGCGTCCCCCCTCGACTACACCACTGATTCATTTTGTATTTTTAATATATAAGGTAAAACTTTTTATTTAGATATATTCTTATTCTGTTTATTGTAACAAATGATTCATGCAATATCGTTAAAAAAATAAAATAAAATAAAATAAAATAAAAATAAATTAACGGGTGCGAAGGGAAGTTTATACCCGTACAGAAACGTCTGTTTCGTGCTTTTAAATATGGACGTATGAAGGATTTCCGTAAGGACATGGGGCTTATGAAAAACAAATGGTACCTATCTTCGGTCGAAGGAAACAGTTAGTTCTGAAAAAAAAAAAAATCAATAATATTTTCAAAAATAATACGTAATTTTAACAAGTTCGTACACTCTCAAAAAAGTCCATGAATTCAAGGAATTTTTACGTTGATTATATGTCATTAAAACACGAAAATTTCCGCTTTCTTTTACCCATTTTCCCTACAAAATACAAAAAATCCTTTAATTTAGTGCAAAACTTACCCGAAATTCTCCTATCTAAAGCTGCATTTTCGTTAAATCACAGCAGTGTTCTGTTAATAATTGTGCTACTTAGGACTTTTTCGTATTAGAAACAGAATTTTTTCGTATGTTCCTTTTCCCTCAAAACACAAAAATTTCGCAAATCTAAGTTCAAAATTTCCTGAAATTCTGCAGTCAAAAGACGGAAATTTCTTCAAATGGAAGAAATATCTCTTCCAACAACAAGGGGTGTTTCGGCAACTCTTGTTGCCTATAATTTTTACTTTTTTTGACGAAGGGTTTTGAGAATGTGGATACAACGGGAAAAGGGCGGGGGGGGGGGGGAGGAACATTCACTCTGAAATGAGCTTAAAAGGATATATTCATGTACTTCTATTTAAAAGAAGGGCATTGTAGCTAAAAACTTATAAGTCCCCCCCTCTGCCTTAAAGAAAATTCTGGTTTAAGACTTTAGTCATTTTTAACTATTTTATTGTTTAATTATCAGCCGCTGGGAAAACTGAAAACATTTAGTGTTTATGGTATGCAGTCTAAGATAATGAAAAGATTCAAGCTAAAATTATACTTTTTTTGCAATAAAATATAATAAAAACTTTAAACAACTAAGCTATTTCTAAATGAAATTGGAATTATACAATAATCATTTCAATCACAATCACAAACAACTTTTTTCACTTTGCCCGTGCCTCTCCCTGGATTTCGTTCTTCCGGCGCTCATGCGTGCATTATTACTGTGACTGCTCAAGCGTTCGATGAAAAATAGTCCTTTTACCAATAAAATAATATTTTTATTCGGTTATTCAAAACCAATGATGGCATGAAAATTTGGCGACCAATATCAAACTGTCTTCCGTGCCGTGCTCACCTCACTTCCTGTGCTTTATTCCCCGACAACCCTGCTGTATAAATACATAAATAAAACTGGTTTCATACGTTCACACGCCTCACCAAAGAGGCGGGAAAGAACCATCGGAAATGGGCAAGTTTTAAGATGCTGTAAAATTGCCATAATTCGCTTTATGACAAAATTTTCACGGGGTTTTCACATAGACATGCCCTGAAAATAACACTTGCGTACAACAGCTCCATTTGGCAGATTACTGGTTGTGTAGCTTTTATTATACAAAAATAACTAAGAAGTTTTAGGAGGAATTATTTTTGCTTGAATCACCAAAATAAATGATCCTTAAATACATAACACATACCGGAAGGGAAGCGTCCGCAGTTTTATAGCAGTATATTATGATAATAATACAGGTTTATCTAATTTAGCATCTAATGACATCTAAGATGACATTAGATGGTAATCTAATAATAGTCTGATCTGATAAAACATCAGATATAGGGTGAAACCCTCAGTAACTGACACTCTAAGGATTCTTTCTTGTTCAAATCACTATTACAAAAATTTAAATCTATTTTATACTTACCTATGTTTTTAAAAGGATAGTAGAGATATATTATAAAAAGATTGTTGGCAAAATTTTGAAAAAAATATGCATTTTATTACTAAAAATTAATTTTATTTATAAATTTGGTCAAAAACTCCAGTAACTGACACCATCCTTATTTTGGAACACCAGTAACTGACACAAACTGAACCAGTGACTGACACTTTATTTTAAAATATTAAAATGCTTTTAAAATTTTTTTTATTATTTATTATAAAAACGAAATACCTTAATATTTATTATAAAAAGTGAGATTTATTAAGCTCTACTAAATTATTAGTAATGCAGAGTGTATAGTAAGAGTATATAGAAGTAATATTTAGTACTGCTTTATTAGTAATGCAGATATCCAATAACTGACATTTATGAACCAGTAACTGACATCTGGTGTCAGACACCGGTAAAACAACTTAAATTTTAATGGTGTTTACTACAAAATAAATATAGTTTATTATTATGCATTTTTAAACAGTTCAAATAATAGATTTCAACTTTCTTTAATATAACCAAAAACTAACACCTCTGTCAGAGACTGGTGAAATGAAATTCTAGAAACCAATAACTGGCACCCCCCCCCCCCATTAAGCTAAATTAAATAACTATACACCTTAAACCATGGCCCTAATATAGCATATGCATCTTTCAACTAATTTCTACAAGTATAACTTTAAGGAAAAGGTTTAGGATGGTTGCATTACAAATAGATTAGAAAAACAGTTTCTTAATTTTAGAAATAAGATGTTTGCTTCAAAATGGCACTTTTTGTATTCTCAAATTTTCCCTCATTGAATATGTTCATGGTCCTCTAGTGGTGAATAAATTGACTCCAAAATAAAAATGAGTGTCTCGTTTACCACTAGATGACATTACTTTGCAGAATTTTATAACAAAATGCTTATTTGAATTAAACTTTTGCTCAAATGTCAGTTAGGGTTAGGTGTCAATAACTGGGGATTTCACCCTATCTTGTTTATCTTAACGTGGTATTAATGCACCACGAATGAAAATCTACAATAACGTCTTCCAAGTAACTAACGATTTTGAAAAGTGTTCGGATATCAATTCTCAAGTTAATATGTTATCAATTCTCAAGGAAACATTTTCATGTTCAACAAACATGTTTTACAGGCAAACATGAGAAATTAACAGCATTAACATTAACAGTAAAATTAATATTATTTTCTTACTCTTGCATGTATAAATTCAATTACGCAGCTGAAAATGTTTAGTTGAGAATTGATAGCATTTTTTTAAAAATATATTCTTGTTTGAGAAAACTGATCAATACGCTAAAAAAAAAAAAAAACTACTCGAAAATGTTTCCGAAAATCATTAGCAGCAAAGAAACTTTGTTTTTTAGGAATTCTTCTTTAAATCTTGAGAATATAATTGTTTATGAGGTTTCTAAAACTAAAGAATACTTTTCGGAATCGTGGATAACTCGGAAGTGGTTGTTGTATAATTTCGTTCGTGGTTACATTATATTTTCGTAGATTAAGAAACATTGGTCTTTTTTTAGGTGCGTTCGTAATTATATAAATATGTAGCATATAGATACGTAGTACTGTAGTCGTCGCCTGGTCCGTCCGTCTGTCCATGCGACCGCATATAACAGCGCAAAAACTACTTTACCGAATGGTTTAAATTTTAATATATATAATCGTTGCCGAATTTTGTCGAGTCATTTCAAATTTTATGGAAATCGAATCAAAACTTAAAAAGATATTAATAAAAGTAATCAATATAATAAGAGCGTTAAGTCGTGTGACTGAGGAAAACAAATACGGGCTAACCACTTCTTTTTTCATATGCCAAGCGGCCATTTTTATTCAAAATTATTTATTCGAGTAAAATTGCTTAAAAGTTATATTTTTAGAAAGATCGTTCAAAAAAATTGTTTGCTTGTGAGATGAGTTACATCTAAAAATGCATACATTTTGAGATAACTTCTTTGAAAATTAGGTTAACAGCCGAATATATCAATTCATTAAAGTAAATAAACACAAGAGAATCGTTCATGGTGAGTCATAGAAATATTAAATCATGGAGGTAATTGTTCGCAAAGCAAGATCTCCATGGTAAATTTTACAGCGCTGTCTGGTGTAGAAAAAAAAATCACATTTGTAAACGTGGCATGCGTAATAAGGAAAAAAAACATGCTTATTTCACTCAAAACAGACGATATAATTCATTTCACTGAAATAATAACGATGATATATATATTTTTTTTACATTGCAAAACTAGTTATAGTACTAACGCATCTCAATTGTCACGTTTAACGTACAATTTCCAACTTTTTTTTTTTTTTTTTTTTTTTTTTTTTACAATTCAAAAATAGTGCTGAAAAAAGAACGTAAAATTTATCAACTATTCAAATATGTCTATTTACAGACATCGTTTACTATTAAAGGAAAAAAAAAAACCTTCAAAATATTGTTTCCTATGTTTTTCATTATTTTCTGTCGGTAGCATAATGTATCTCTAATTTTAATTCGGAACTAGTTTCGTACAAGTTCACACGCCTCACCGGAGAGGTGGGTACGATCCCATCGGAAATCGACAAGTTTTAAGATGTAAAATTATCATAAATCGGTTCATGACAAAATTTTCACAGATACAGACACCGAAAATAACACTTGAATAGAATGGCTCTATTTGGCAGATTAGTCCTTCTTCCCGAAAAGATTTGTGTTTACTGGATGAATTATTTTCATAATTCATAAAAATAACAAAAGAAGGAAGAAGTCTTTCGGAAGATTTATTGCTTACCGCATATAAATGAGACGATTTATCAAATATACCATATCGGAAGTACAGTACCAGTAGTTTTACATCAGTATGTTATTGTTTTAGAATTAAATAGTGATAATAATTGCTTTTTTTTTGTCCGTTTTTCACTAAAGGATATTTATTTCATTAGAATAATGCAAACTGTAAAGAAAGATAAAAGAAAATAACAAAAGAAAGATAAAGAAAAAAAAAAACAAAAGCTAGATTACGGAACATTGCAATATTTTTGCTTATACAAAATTACATTTTATATAAACCGAATTAATGAATTTATAGAAGAAATTAAAACTACTTCTAGATGAAATACACATATTTTCTTAATCTGCACTGTAAAAAAAATTTGCAATTTTGACAGCAAAATATTGTATTTTGTATAGAAAAACGCTGTTTTAAAGATAAACAGTTTTTTCCTGTAAAAAAATGTGGTTACAGAAAAAATCTGTTTTAATAAAAATATACAGATATTTTCTGTAAATTAAATGGTTTTCAACTGGCGCCAAAATTGACAGTTTTTTTCTGTAAATTTGAGAGGTTTTTTTTACAGTGTATATTCAAGAAAATTTTATAAACTCAGTGACAAAATCACTATGAAATGCAAGGTACATACAGTTTTACCACATTTTTTTTCTCCCATAGATTGCACTGTATCTAAAAATTTTCATGCAATTCTGTAAAAGAACTAAAAATCCTACATATATCAACTTAAATAATAATCATGTTGTACTATGACCGTACCAACAACGTATCTAAATTTTACAGTCGTCCACAATATTGGAAGCTCGATTTTGAGCGTTCCAAAAATCGTTATATGTTTTTTAGCTTATCATTTTATATAGAGCGATAGAAATGATGCATATAACTGTAGTATCATTCAGAAGTTCGTAATCTACAAGCTACTTCTCCTTGCACTGTTAAAAATTTGCAGCAAACTGTCCAGTCATTTGACCGTTTTTAGAGAAAACGGTCACTTAACCGTAATTTAACTCTATTCTGACCATATTATTGCCCATATTATAGTCAGAATAGAGTTAAATTACGGTTATGCGACAGTTTTCTAAAAAAACGGTCAAATGACTGGACATTTTGCTGCAAATTTTTAACAGTGTGGGAATTTTCTATGTTGTAAAAAAGGAGAAATGTTTCTAAATGTGCGATAATATAAAATAACCACGAATGAAAATATACAATAACCTCTTACGAGTTACCCACGATTTCGAAAATCGCTCTTTATCTTTAGAAACTTCAGAATGCAGCAGATTTTCGAGATTTAAAGATGCATTTATAAAAACAAAGTTTCTTTTGCTGCTACTGATTTTCAGTAACGTTTCCGAGTAGTTTTTATAGTGTATCAATCAGATATAATAAATTATTTCTTTTAAATGCTAAAAGGTGTAAACTAAAAACATCATATACAGTAAAATAACTTTTATTAGATTGTTGACATGTTTCGGCTTACTCCGAGCCATTATCAAAAACAAATGAGACTATTCTATAATGGCACGGTCTTTGAAGTTATTATTTGAAATGCTATCATATAATTTTCAGGTACTTTTTGATGATACAATTCATGAGTTTGGCTATTAAGCAGATATTGAAACGTTTTCAAAGTAAATTTAAATTAATTTTGTAATTTGACGTTTCAATATCTGCTTAATAGCCAAACCCCTCAGAAATTAAAGAATATCATTTGCAGTAAAATTGACCCAATTAATTTTGAGAATTATTCAGGAGTATATGAAATACTTTTTATTGCAGAAAACGGATAAAAGAATTACTATATTTGTATGACAAGCAGGAAATTTAGTTTAAAAAAAAAGGAAGGAGCCTATAGCTGATATTAAGTATAATAGAAAAACCACAGCCCTGGTAAGATTATGTCAAGAAGAAACCATCCAAATTAATTTCAATGAAAGTAAAATAATTTTTTAATTCCAGTCTATGCTATATATCCATAATAAGACAAACAAGAGAGATAGCAACACGCAAAAATACAATATGTAACAATGCAACAACTTTTAACTTACCGAAATTGTAGCTCGGGTGACTCCATGGTTACAAATATGGAAATAAACAACCAAGTAAAAATAAAAAATAACGTGCGTAATTTTAAAAAGTACATGAAAATTAAACTATAGCATTTCAAATAATAATTTCAAAGACCGTGCAATTATAAGTCTCATTTATTTTTGATAATGGCTCGGAGTGAGCCAAAATATGTCAAACAAGATAATAAAAGTTATTTATTACTATGTATGTGATGTTTTTAGTTTACTCCTTTTACAGTTTAAAACAAATATAATAATCAGTTTTATCAAACCAGAATATTGGTTTTTCGTACGCTATTAATTCTCAAGTACACATTTTCAAGTTCAATATGTTTTAGAGACAAACATGATTAACAGCATTAACATTAACTTCAAAATTAATATTGCTCTGTTACCCTTGGGTGTACATACATTCAATTGTGCAGCTGAAAAAGTTTAATTGAAATGAATAGCATCGTTAAAACCAATATACCAGTTTAAGAAATTGATTAATACGCTAAAAAAACTACTTGGAAACGTTTTCGAAAATCAGTGGTAAAAAAAGAAACTTTGTTTTTATAAATGATTTTTTAAATCTAGAAAATATATTTGTTTCTGAAGTTAAGTTTCTACTGAAGTTAAACTTGTTGAAACAAGCTAAGATAAAGAACAAAAATATACAGTAGTAGAAACTTTATTAGAACATTCTAAAAACGACATTTTCAAAACTGAGCAAAAAATACTCAAATCTGAGTATTGTCGCATAGTCAAAAATTCAAAATGGCTCCGAATCAAAATGACTCAACTTTGAAACATGTATATACTCATTTCTGAAAACATGCACACACTCAAGAATAAAACATCATGGGCTCATTTTTGAGTATGTCCATGTTTCAAAAATAAGTATGAACAGACTTCTATGTGCTCATTTTTAAGTATGTCCATGTTTCAAAAATGAGTTTGAACTGATTCTAATCATTTTTGGGTATGTCCATGTTTCAAAAATGAGTACGAACTGACCTCTATGTGCTCAGTTTTGAGTATGTCCATGTTTCAATATTATGAGTATTTCTGGTATTCCAGAATTTCAAGCATTGGGTCGTCCTATTTGAAACAAAAAGTTTCATAACAAAATGAAAACATCGATTTATTCAGATTGGAAGCGTTATTTTTCTCAGTGTAATAATAAAAAAACGCTTTTCGGAATCATGGGTAACTCAGAAGAGGTTGTTGTATATTTTCGTTCGTGGTTATAATATATTTTCGTAGATTAAGAAACATTTGTCTTTTTTAACAGTGTGCATACAAATGTGTTACAATCTAAATTGACCTTTTTAAAAAACATAATATGCGAAGTAATTATACAACAATTCTACTTTTCTGCCTACTCTTTCCAAATCTCCTAAACAAGTTTTGAATAAAATAAACAAAGGCTAGGTTAGTTCATCACCATTTAGTTTTTCGTTTTCATCTTTCAATTGTCACGACCTTTTCATTTTAGCCGGTCAGAATGTGTAACGAGGGTCAAAGCAGAAAAGAAAAAAAAAAAAAAGATATATCACATCGGTTATGCTCCGATTTCGTTCTCTTTTGTTTGAAACATCCATTTTGTTTAAGGCTGTTGTTGTGTAACAAACAGTTTTGTTCAGAGAAACAAAAATACGGGTGCAGTATACTCGGTCGGGAAAATCTCAATTCAGTTTGTAAATCACTGAAGTTAATGCTGGGATCCATTGTATAGGGCATTGTAACTTTGGGTTGAAAAATAATGAACGAGAAAAAAATGTGTATCCGATATGATAAATGAACTGGGCTGCAGTTAAAATGAATGGGATGACGATAACAATGAAATCCCTGGAACGCAATTATACGCTTACATACGTTTTGTTACGTTGTATTCTCAGCGGTTATTAGCTCAACGTACAAATTAACCGGAAGGAAGAATGGAAGAAAATTGATAGAATTTCTGAGTGAAATCTATTAGTGCTTAGAAAATTCCCATTGAAAGATACCCTTGTGGCAAAAATTTGTGTATTTTAAAATTATTTCTCACCAAAACGTGACTTTAAAAAAAACTTAAATATTCCACGGGAAAAAGGTTCACAGAATAAAATATCAAAGATTTTTACAGAATATTTCGTAACAAATGGCGCAGCCAGGACCCTCATTTAGGAGAGGTTTTGAAATATTGCGACAGCAGAATATTTCCCAGAGAAACTCGTAGTTTTTTTTTTCCTAAAAAATTTACAGTAAAATTTAAAGTTAGAATTTTATTAGTTTTCTCAAATATAAACATTTAGTTTTTTATCTACAATCGTTCATAATGTCATTTTTAACATAATAATTCTCTACACTACCTATTTTCACAGACATTGTTTTATTTTCCAACATATAAACAGGTATTGTATTGTACATGTCTAAAAGTCTCAAAAAACACCTTTAAAACCATGCAGTTAAATGTTTATATAATAATTCTCTGCACTACCTATTTTCACAGACATTATTTTATTTTCCAACATATAAACAGGTATTGTACATGTCTAAAAGTCTCAAAAAACACCTTTAAAACTACACAAAAACACTTTTTGTGTGGTTTTAAATGTGTTTTTGGGGACTTGTAGAATACCTGTTTATTTGTTGGAAAATAAAATAATGTCTGTGAAAATAGGTAGTGCAGAGAATTATTATACAACACAGTTTGTCTATTTGAAAGAAGTGTGATATAATTCAGATTTCAGCCAAACAAATAAAAGACCATATATTTTACCTGATATCAATTGTCTTTCCATCTTTAAGCATTTCTCAATTAAAAAAAAAAAGTTCAATTCATTAAATGGTAAATTACCAGTTGATTCATACTTCTGTGTTTTTGTACAGGAACAAGATGTATAATATTTAGCACAACAGTTCGATTAAATAGATTATACATCAGTGTCATTTAATACATCCGATTGCTCCGAATCACATTGTGAAAACACATGACACATGGGGGAGTATATAGCGTTTATAAGAATATATCAAATGATACAAAAGACAGCGAAGGGGGAATTTCAAAGTCAATAATTTTAATTAAGTTCCCATGTGATCTATGTAATAAATCAATTGGCTACGGCTGGAGAAATCAGTTAACGAAAACATAAGTGCAATTTAGTATTGAATAGCATCATTTTTAAAGTTAGTGAGTTTAAAATTACTACTTTAGATCATATACATCACAACGATTATAATAAATTAAAAAAACATACGCATTTTCTTATGCATTGATGCAGCAAGAAAAAACTTCTTAATGAAATAGTTCATCCATATTCTTACCTGCAAGAGAGAAAGAAAATCATTATAATATATGATAAAGTAATATATGATAATATATGCATACATATCAACATTTCGATATTCTTTCGAAGTCTGACCCAAGCCAAACATGTTTTGATCCATAAAATATATTTTAGGAAATGTATATTTAGATTTTATTTGATTTTTTACAGTTAATTATAATTTTTAAAAAAAAATAAAATTTATGGTTCAAAACATGTTTGGTTTCGACCAGACTCTGGAAGAATAACCGAAAAGTAGGCATCTATGTATTGTATAGCAGGCATATCAAACTCGTTTACCCGTAAGGGCCAAATTAAGTATTATACATAATGCCGCGAGCCACATTATAAAAAAAAAGAAAAAGCGTATATTTATATTATTACTATTGCACATAATGAAATTCATTCGTGTAAAATACAGCCATTTTCTGAAAATTTTCAAATAAAGTTAAAAATTGTTTATTATTCATGGTTTATTTTACATTATATTTCGAAGAACTTGAAAATATGTTTCATCAATTAAATCTATAAAATTTGGTTAAATTTGTTGAGTTGTAGTTAGTTTTAAAATTGATTATACATGCTGGTCTGTTATTCTTGATCTTTCAGCACTTTTATTACTTTATAAAGCTGAAAATAGGAAAAGTGCCTGTTGTGCAAAAGCGCGTTACCGAACATATCTAAAAATTAGCCCAATTGCATATGATACTTTGGGAAATGATCGGCTAATAAATAATTACAGAAATTCGAAAACCAACATCCACATATCCTTGTTTCGATATAGTGTTACACTGCAACAACAATTTTTACACCAATCATAAAAGGTGAGGTAGATAGTTGTAAATGATTTTCCCATTTCAGTTCAGATAGATTTGTCTATATACTTATACTGTACTTCTGGTGTTTGACATACTTAAACCAAGGCTTGTGCAAGTTTGTTTGTGCAAAGTGCATTATCTGCATTCGTGCTTGAACAACTGAATCAAACACAGGTAAATGGCCAAAGGATGGCGGGCCACATATAAGTTGTCAGAGGGACAATTGTGACACGAGGGCCACGTGTTTCACATGCCTGATGTATAAGCTGAAGAAAACACTTATATAAAACAACTAACTCATTTCAATAAGCAAAACAACAACAGCAACAACAAAAGTCTAAGTAAATTTGCATACATTTGAACAGTGATATGCACTCAAGCAATCCAAGCACTGCTTGTGCACTTGAAATGGTTTGTTGATATCGATATCAGTTGAAAGTGAGCTATTAATTATCTACTGTGAACGAGAGAGACACAGTTTACGATTCAGTACTTGAACATTTTGCTGAAATGGATTGACGAATGGAATTCATTTATAAATATAGTGTGATTCAAAACTGGAGGAACAAACTTGCAGTAGGGGTGGGGTACACCTAGACGACTCGGAATCATATAGCAATGCAGGGCCGTAAATGCAATCCTACCGATATAGGGGGTTGTTAGGGGCTGAATCATCATGATCGAAAATTGACATTAAAGACTTAAAATAAGTCATGATTTTCCTGATAATGAAGTTCCCCGAAGTTTTCTGTCTATGTGCTTGGTTCTTACCATCTACAGTTTTGCACGTTTAAAGGTAATGTTAATTAATGGTTTAAAGGTAATTTCGCTAGAACTGTACTTGGATGCCTCAAACGTGCAAAATTGTAGATGACAAGAACCAGGCACGTAGGCAGAAATTCTCGGAGGACTTCATTACTTGGAAAGTCATGACTTATTTTAAGCTTATAGTCTTTAAATGTCAATTTTCGATCACGATGATTCAGCCCCTACCACCCCCTATCGCGTTAGGATTGCATTTTCGACTCTGCATTGCTGTGGGATTCCGAGTCGTCTAGGTGTGACTAAGACTCCTATAATACGAGCTGACGCATATCCATTTTGTTTCGGATTATTCGTGCTCAGTTCAGCATCAATCTACCGCAACCGGAGTTGGGGTTGCCTAAGACTCGGTTCTGATTGGCCGAACCAGTTCTGATTAGCTTGGTTTTTCGACTGAACTCCAATTTGAGACCTAATCTGTGAGGATGCGTCAGCCTGTATTATAGGAGCTCTAGGTGTGACCTACTCCTCCTAGAAGTTTGTTCCTCCTGTTTTGAATCACCCAGTAGAAATAGAGTAATCTCTGTTATAGTAGAACCTATTTCAGACAGTAGTCGCAATACTGTTAGATTTTGTTCTACAGTAACCGGACAGTTCAATTCAGGCTACCAGGATTAAAGATTTCTGCTATACTGCCAGGTGTGAAGAACATAGATGAAAATTGTTTTTAATTCAACTCTAATAGAATTTTTTACATTTAGTACACTGAAAAAAAAAAAAAAGTGTTGATTTTACAGTATAGTACTGACACCCCAGATGCCAGTATTATACCGTAAAATTAACAGTAATGAACAGTAAAATAAGCAGTAATACGCTGCGGTGTATAATTTCTTATATTTTCTAACAACTACACCAAAATGCACTTTCGGTACTTTCGTATTAGCCAAAGACCATCGGTCAATCGCGAAACATATCACTACTTATAACAATCTTTATCATCCTAGGTATTTCAGTGAAAATCTCTTAGGTATCTGTTAAATTCATATTTTATTTATTTATTTGTGAAGTTTTAATTTCGTTTGGCAATTCTGTTATGGAATATTACACAGAAACAAATGCTGAATTATTTACATTGTTACTACATTGTTTTAAGTGTAAAACGGGTTAATCTTTCAAAAATGAATATTTACTATTCGAATTTCACACAACATGATAGCACCAGATTCGTTATTAATTTCGTTTTTTCTAAGTTCATTGCAATTCTTTAAATTTAACCCTTTGTTTACTCAATTTATTCACTGAAATTTTATGACTAATTCTCCCTTTTACTGTCGTGGTGAATAAATAATCAATTTTTTAAGGGGACTGGGGACTTTTAAAATCACAAAATTCCACTGAAAATCCAATATTTTTATTTGGGGAATAATGAAACTAGATGTTCAAATTTGCCTGATGCAAAAAGAATATTTCCATTTTGACGTTTCATCACAGATAAATATAAGCTTTTATATTTGTAGAAACTGTTATACACATATTTATACAATTTCTTCTACTTAAAATCCTGTTTTCTCAAAAATAAATATGTTGCACATTTCTAACTTATGAAACGTTCCATTTGCATTCCTAATTATCATATTCTTTTGAAATTTATACTGTATATAATCTATAGATACAATAACAAATAAATGTTAGTATTAAAAGTTACATTTCGGCGGAACTTTAGGGTTAAAATTTATGTGTATCTGGAAATATTAGCTAATTTTTAAGATAAAACAAAGCATAATTATAAAAATATATATATTTATTATACATCCAGCGAACATTTACAATTCATGCCAAATTTCATTGTAATATGTAAAAAGTATCTCATAAATAAATATTGTCATATTTTATGAAAAATAAATTCGCATGGGACATTTTAAAACATGATAATTAATCGTTGTTTTAAAAATTTTAAAAATTGAATAATGAAAAAACTTTTTATTATTTTAACACCAAATTTTAAATATAACCATTTGAGATTGCAAGCCATTAACAAGCCTGCCAATTTTCAAATGAATCCATTGAAAAGAATTTAGTTTTTAATGTCCATTGTCCCCTTAAATCAATTCAAACTTAGAAATTATTATAAAAATTTCCGTAACTAAGCAAATTTATCTATTATCAACTGATACACTGTTGCCATTCAACCTGTTCCAAATACCAGTCGTTTATTTCAAAATCAAAGTTTGCTGACTCATTCTGTAAAAGTAGAACAACATGTAAACGAGATGACACCAACAAACGGTTTCCGGGTGATACGCTTGTAACCTGTCTGGAATGAGCCGTGAAATCACTCAAAAACTGTCAAAAGAGGGAGAAAAAAATATATCGATGTTTGCGTATTGTGTATCACACCGAAGTGTATTTCCGCAATTTATTTATATAAAAAACACGATGAGTTTTTTTCGGGTAGGAAAGGTGTTTAACAAATTTGCAATAGGAGACGTCTCGCAGAATATCTATTTGCGCGTCCACTGCACATTTATTTCCTTTGTTTCGGGGAAATAATAAATAAGAACGAAGTAATACTTTCACGAAAATAGCATTCAATAAGAATCAGTTGTTTTGTTGCAAAGGTATCAGAGAATGATGAATGCTGTAATGTGACAGCGTCCTATCTGAATACAAATATTTAGAGTTAATGAGTTTTTTTTTTTTTTCGGGTAGGAAAGGTGTTTAACAATTTGCAATAGGAGACGTCTCGCAGAATATCTATTTGCACGTCCACTGCACATTTATTTTCTTTATTTTGGGGAAATAATAAATAAGAATGAAGTAATACTTTTTCACGAAAATAGCATTAAATAAAAATCAGCTGTTTAGTTGCAAAGGTATGAGGGAATAATGCATGCTGTAATGTGACAGCGTCCTATCTGAATACAAATATTTAGAGTAAAAAAACGATGAGTTTTTTATTTTTTTTCGGGTAGGGAAGGTGTTTAACAATTTGCAATAGGAGACGTCTCGCAAAATATCTATTTGCATGTCCAGTGCATCTTTATTTCCCTTCTTTTGGGGAAATAATTAAATAAGAATGAAGTTATACTTTCGCAAAAATAGCATTAAATAAGAATCAGCTGTTTTGTTACAAAGGTTTCAGGGAATAGTGAATGATGTAATGCGACAGCGTCCTGTCTGAATACGAATATTTTGATTTTTTCCGCAATTTGTTTATAATATATAAAAAAAAAGATGAGTTTTTTTCGGGTAGGAAAGATGTTTAACAATTTACAATAGGAGACGTCTCGCAGAATATCTATTTGCTTATCCACTGCACGTTCCTTTCCCTTGTTTCGCGGAAGTAATAAATAACAAGAACGAAAAATCATGCGTCAAGCATAGATTATATAGCACTTTCCAACGCTTCCAAAATAATTTTACAAATCATACCGTTTAATAAGCTAAAAGCTAACATCTAAGTAAACAATTTAGAAAACGCATAACATATTTAAAAACATAATTTCAGGAATTTCCAACATATACAATATTCGGAAAAATATCCGAATACTTTTATTCAGCCCTGTATAGGATCTATAGATTTGTATATATACTACATAGGATGCTCAATTTTAGTTCAGTTAGGAAACGCGTAGCACAGTTTAAAATTCTCCGTCTGGAGTTTGTCAATAAACAGAAATGTGTTCGCGAACTTTTGTGCTGCCCTGTATAGGATCTACAGAATTTATACACACCACGTAATAGACAAAAAGCAAGTTAAAATTAAAATCGCGTTCAATAACTTAAAACGCACTTCCAGGAATTATTGTTAACAGACAGTAGATAATTCTTTTGCGTGTCCCTGTAAATGAACGATGACTGCTATACACACAATATTCCGTAGTAAGTCTCTTGTAATGCACCTTAGTGATCTATATAAATTTCAATGCGTTTAAAATAGTGAAACATTATTTAAATAAACCGCAGACGATTTTTCTCCATAGACGTAATGTAACGGAATTATTTTTACTGTCCCTGTAAAGTAACTATAAGTGCTATGCACACCCTGTTCCATATTAAGCTTCTTCTAATGCACCTTAGTATTATATATAAATTACAATGCGTTTAAAATAGTGAAACATTATTTAAATAAACCGCAAATGATTTTTCCCCATAGACCGCAATGTAACGGAATTCTTTTGAGTGTCCCTGTAAAAAAACTATAAGTGCTACACACTTCCGTTGAAATAGGGAACATGCTATAGATAACGACAATAACATATAAAAATTGCAGAGCAATCCGAGCATATTTACGGGAGTTAGAGCACGGACAGACGGCAGACGGCAGACGGCAGACGGCCAGACGGCCAGACGGCCAGACGGCCAGACAAACCGAAGTCATAAGCACTTTTCAACTAGGTTGGAAAGTGCTAAAAATGAATTAATACGTTCGCGAAAATAGCATTCAATAAGAATCAGTTATTTTGTTGCAAAGGTATCTGGGAATAATGAATGCTGTAATGTGACAGAGTCCTATCTGAACACAAATATTTAGAGTGAAATAAAATATATCGATGTTTGCGTATTGTGTATCACACCGAGGTGTATTTCCGCAATTTATTTATATAGAAAACACGATGAGTTTTTTTCGGGTAGGAAAGGTGTTTAACAATTTGCAATAGGAGACGTCTCGCAGAATGCATATTTTCGTGTCGTTCCTTTCCTCTGTTTCGGGAAAAATGATAAAGAAGATTGGATTAATACGTTCACGAAAATAATAAGTTGTTTTTGTTGCAAAGGTATCTGGGAATAATGAATGCTTCAATGTGACAGCGTCCTATCTAAATACAAATATTTTAAAGCAAAATAAGAAAGAAAATCATAAGAAAAATAATTAGAGAAAACAAAATTATTATTGATAATTAAGATTTTACATTTATCATGTATGGATTTATAATCAATAGTGCATTTAATTTCCTATTTTCTGAATTTATGAATGAAATTTAAAATTGTTAGTGTATAGAGGGAACCTCTCGGATCCTCGCTGTCCCTTATATATAGCGTTGAGAACCAGAGTGGACCAATCTCGCCAGATATGATTTCAAGTCAAATTTTTTTTCAAAATCTTTTAAGCTAGTTCTGAAAGCGCCATTAGAGACCAAGCTTCTTCAGCAAACATATGGTCATTAAGTTGATAGTGACATAGTTAACCAAGGTATTCGATCCACTATTGCAATTGCGACTTGATATCCAAGTTAGGTTGGACCATCTGTTAAACTAGCTCTATCACTTGAATAGTTTGGAAATTAATATAATTTATAATACAGCCAATAGATGGCATGACATATAATGCTTTGACTCTACAAACTCATCTTTCACAAAAATGTAGGCTAACTTAACCTGGATAAATTTTAACACAATTATACAAATTGGAAAATAAATCATATGAATTGTTATTTACCAACTGGGCCAAAAATGGGGATGACTCAGTTGGTAGAGCATTGGCAACTTCAGCCTAGAGATCCCAGGTTCGAATCCTGGCCCAGACAGTTTTCGCCCAGTTGGGAAATTACAATTCATATAGCTTAACCTGGTTCTCAACGCCTCATATTAACAAGAGAGTGCTTAGGAGATATTTCTGCCACGGTTCCGCAAGTAGTAACATCAACCAAAAAGACTTGAAAAAAAAAGGGTATAGGCTTGAGAGTATACGCTATAGCCTTACTTGAGAAAGAGAGAAAGTACGGAGTTAAAAAAAAATCCAGTGGTTATACGACGTATACTGCAGATCAGACAGGCTCAGCTTAAGCCCGAACCGGGCTTGGGATCGATTTTTATAAAAGTCTTCGGGCTTGGGATCAAAGCAAAAAAAGTATTTATTCACAAATTAACGAAAAAAGGAAAAAAAAATTGCTATTTGAGAGGCAAGAATGCAGTCTAAGTTTCTTAAAGTGTATTAAAATTCTTCAAAAATCAGTTTGAAAGGAAATGAATTGTTATTGATGGAGATGTAAAGGCAATGTTTTATCTGATTCTGAAGTCTTGGGAACGGGCAGATTTAGTAACATAATGAAGCCATGGGATGTCCCATGTCTATGCTCGTTTTTTATTTGAAGTCATTTTACAGAATTACTGGAAAACAGAACCCATGTCTTTCTGCCATAGCTGTACAATTATATATATATATAATTTGTGACTTTTGCTGATTTCTGCCAGTGTTTGCGTATAAATAACAAATTTGCTAGATATTCATATACATGAAAATCACGAAATGTTGTTATGAGGAAGTATTTAGGATTAATACTTATTTCGTTGTAAGAAGAGATTTTTAAATGAGAAAAATTATCGTGAAACATTTTAAAGCATTCTTGATAATTTTCTACTGCGTAATTTCGGTATCAGGTTCGGCCTCTGATGACACAGCATTTTTCTGCCTTGGGTGGGCTCGAATTTGAAATTGTCGGCTTCGGGCTCTGAAAAAAAAAGATCAAACTCATCTCTAATGTATTCCATTCCACTACAGCTCTGGGTCGTTCTCGTCTGTAATTCTGTTAGGGGATTTATTAGTACGATTCAATTAAAACTGTAGTGATAGTTAAAATATGTAAAGCTAATTAAAATAAAAACACGAAAAGAGAGAAGTCCTCTTTTCGGAGGTGAGCTGACATGAAAAAAATCGTTCGAGTTCCCAAAGAAAAACCTCACCACGAATGTGGATGAGGCAGCTATGCCTCACCAAGTCTCCGGTATGAACACTCAGGATTTTAGGGAGCTATTTGTTACAAAAATCTATTTTTTTTCGCGTAAATATTTACGTAACGTGTGAAAAACTCAATGATTTGCATAATAGGTATATTCATATACGTCAAGCAATAACTACTTGTTCAATATTTTCCACTTGTTGGAAAAATTAAAGAATCAACTATAAACAGATTCATTATATTAATTCTATTTTGTAAATTTTAATGAACGGTAGTAGGTTTGTAGATAAAGTGTCACCAATCACCAAAGGTTATCACCAATATCTGTCCAATGGTATTAACCTTCGCTATATAGAAATATTAAAATTCGATAAAACATTCGAGCGTGAAAGGTGGAACATGTTATTGAGAAAGCATTTTACGGATTGGGAGAAATGACGTTTAACTGGGACAATGGAAGGGGGACAGTAAGTTACACATTAAATAAAGGCTTTAGAATTTAATTGAGTTGCAAATCAACACATTTATTTTATTTTCAATTCAGAAATATAATTTTTTAATTGGATGGTTTAACAATACTGTGAAATGAAATAAGTAAATCTATCAATGCATCACAAGATCATAACTATTAGCACTGAATTGTGTCGTGGAGTTTTACTTTTAAAACATTAAATTGCATTGTGAAGTTTTTCCATTTATCACATAATCATTTTAACATAAAAAAAAGAAAAAAAAAAAAGAAAAAAAAAGGAAAAAAAAAAAACAATTGCTGCATAGTACTCTATTCTCAGAACATCTATGTGTGTTGAAGAAAGCTACTAGCAATTCTTCCTCCGTTTAGTAACGCTGAACTTTTGGACACATTTTCTGACTTAACTTTTAAACATAAAAGCATGAAACTTGCTGGCATGATTTATAAAGTGATTTGTAACCGACCAGTGTTTTACAATTCCGGATAAATGCATTACACCTTGAGTTATAAATGGTTGTTGTCTCAGGAGAATCGATGATTGTTGTTTCTCTGTACTTTTTCCTTTCCTGCCTTGTCGCGTTCGGAAATTCACTTAAAACCGCCAACATTGACAGCATTTTCTGAAAAAAATTCTGTTTTTACCGAAACAAGAAGTAAAGAAACCCAATTCGATTATAATTTCTTAATAAGAGCACCTGTCAATTTGATACGTCTGCGAACTAAAATGAATTAAAAACTGTATCGGAAAATAACCAGTTTGGATTTTAATAGGTATACGTTAAATCTTACTTTATACCTTAACCCTTTTATCTACTGACGGTACTTTTAAGTACCACCAGAGAAAACTTTGTATAAAATTTCTTTAATCTGTCTAATAATGATAATAAGGTTTTGTTTTTAAACAAAATACTTTTCTGGATCACATTTAGAAAGCACAGCAAAACAGTGAAAGCTAAATATTTTATAAAGTGGTATTTTTCTCAACCTTTTACATAAGTGTAGATCTTCTCTTTTTAAAACTTCTTACATGAAAATTTTGCAACTATAAAAACCTTTCTATTTAATGATAGGATCACAATACATTTATTTACATTGTTCCGATAAAGAATTGTGATATTTCCTTAACAGCATTCTCTGTTAATTAATCTAATTATTCTTGTAAATATTTCACAAAAAGAACTATTACTACCGCATTATTAAATCAGTTTTAATGAAAAACCTTATCTAAATTTCATATTATTATAATATAAATTGTCTAATATACCTTCAGACATCAAGGAAGATAATTATTGAGATTGAACAATTTGTTGATTCATAATTCGGTAGATAAAGGGTTAAAGGAATACTTTAAGACACTAGGTATAGTTTCTTATCAACGTTTCTACTTCCTTATTTCTTCCTTCCATACACTGTCAGAAAAACTCGTCTTTATACACTAAATTATCCCTCATTTTTCAACAAATAATTTCTGTACTACTAGAAACATGTTTTTTCCCGTGAATTCTTCTCGAAAGTCTGAAGAAGAGAGCAAATGTCCGTTTATTCCCTGGACGCATGCGTATTGATACTATTAATACTAAAGTTTAAATTTATTTTATAAATGAAAAACTAAAAATTGAATAAATTATTATTTCGAATTTATTAAAAAAAATTGTTCTTTCGAATTTAAACAAATAACAATTAATTTTCTCATTCATTTCAAATTATTTGCAATTTATTTTTTAAAGTTATAAAAATCCGCCTTTAAAATATATTATAAACAAAGCAATTAATATTTATATATATATAATAGTTGAAAAAAAAATCGATTTTACTCAAAAAAGTAACAAGCAAAAATAATACTTTCGAATTAAAAAAAGTAACAAATAATTTTCTCACTTATTTAAAATTATTCGCAATTTATTTTTAAAATTTATAAAGAAACATTCGAAGTTAAAATATATTCTAAAACATAGAACACGTTTGATCGAACCGAACACCTTAACCCTTTCAAGGGCGGTGTTTGCAAGGCGCGAACGCTTAATTTTAATTCCAAACTGCCAAGTGACACCCAGAAAATTTTAATAGAATTTTGCTTTTATAATATACGCAAAGAAAATCTTTTAGTTATTTTCAAATAGATTTGATAGTTAATTCTGGTGTCATTCAAATATTTCAACATTTCAGTAACAGAAGTCCTTTGCCCTTGAAAGGGTTAAAAAAACTGTATAATACTTGAAAAGGAAATCGATATTATTAAAAAAGTAAACATTTCTCCTCGAATTTAATTAAAAATACAATATCCATATTTTACGTCTAACAATAAAATTAAGAATATATATAATTCATATTTTTATCCCCTATTAATACTTAAATTGTTAAAACATCAAAATCTCCCCGCAATTAACTTGCAATTTGCCAGCTTTCTAACCCCAAATTTTTTAAGTCCAAAGCCGCCATCGAAGAAAACTCTATAATAATTCCAAACTCATCTTTAAGCAAATGCCCACTGGCCTTATCGGTAGCATACTTGACTCAAGACAGACAGGTCCCTAGTTCGAGTGCCAGGAAATATTCTTAAAATGTATAAAGTAATGAATACTTCTACAACAGTCCATAGATGGCTGCACAAAGAGAAAGACAGTTTTTTAAAACAGACCTTCTTCAAATAAAGGAAAATTTCCCTCCTGTAACAGAAAAAACAATAAACGGAAATTCTTCAAATAACGGAAAATTTCCTTCTTGTAACAGAGAAAAAATAAACAAATATTCTTCAAATAACGGAAATAAGCCGGCAGCAGTGCTGCCAGTAATATTTCCGTGATTTGAAGGAAGTATTTTTGAGAGTGTATGGAAGGTTCATGAACAAGTCCAGCTAAATACAATCTTTGTTATGAGCTAAAGCAGAAAATTACAGATACCTTTTACTCATATACTTTTATTTCTGTTTTAACATGTTTGGTAAATTAAAGGTTTTCTCAAATCCAACTTTTCACGAGTTTTTTCATGGGAAAAAAAAAACAATCTAGTCTTTAGAGATTGTAGGTTTGGATTTTGGAAGGTATACGTTAAATCTTACGTTATACCTTAAAGGTAAGATTAAAGACACTAGATATAGTTTCTTATCAACATTTTTACTTCCTTATTTCTTCCTTCAATAGCCAAGGTTCATTAACAAGTCCAGCTAAATACAATTTTTGTTATGAGATAAAGCAGCAAACTACAGATACCTTTCACTCATATACTTTTATTTCTGTTTTACCTTCATTGCTCTTATTTCAATGCAATGATAACGAGGTATCCCCTTTGACAATTCCCTACAAACCGCTAACATAAGGACAAACAATGCTAGAAAGCCGATAACGTGTGGCGTGCACTTGACTCCCGAACTGTTGTTTTTATACCTGTGGCTGGTTTGTTTTCGTGCATCTTTGTTGCACGATGTCAAGTCAAAGAGGAGATAATGAGATTTTGGCACTAACTAACGAGGTATTCGTGAAAAAAATCATTGATATTTGACGTGATGGCGGATTTATATTTATAATACCTTCCTACAATGTTTAAGATAGTATTTCTTAAACCTCAAGCTATGCTACTGAATTGTTGAGGGGAAAAACAATAACTGAAATGCCAAGAGGGTAATTGGGGTGAATGTTTGCGGTAGGCCATAGCCCTTCTGCCGAAGAAGAAATGCTCAAATATATAGTAAATAATGAGCTTTATAATCGTACTTAAAACTTTCCAAATAGAATTAAAGGACTCATGTAACTCTTATGGATGTGAAGTAGATATTTTCGCATTATTGTTAGTTAAAAGCATTTAAATTATCAACAAACTAGTCGGACGTGCCAATCCCAAAACTTACTTGTATCTCATACAGGTTTCCCATACACCAAAAACGAATCAGCATCAACTTATGTAAAAGTCTAACTGAATCTAAAGTTTTATTAAAATCCATGAATTAGTTCTTGAGATATGACTAGCAGTAAAATCGTGTAAATCCACAAAAATACAGCATAGCAGCGCCATATGTTGGGATATTTACACCAAAACCTAATTAACAACAACTTCTGTCAACATTTAACTGAATCTGAAGTTTGATGAAATTCTGTGCATTAGTTCTTGAGGTATAGTTATCGTGAAAATCATGAAAAAATTAGCATAGCAGCGCCACCTGTTGGGCTGTTTGCACCAAAACGTAACCAGCATCTATTTATGTCAAGACATAACATAATCTGAAGTTTGATGGAATTTTGTGCATTAGTTCTTGAGATATAGCAATCATGAAAATCGTGAAAAATGTAGCATAGCAGATCCACCTGTTGAGCGATTTACATTAAAAACTAATCAGCACCAATTTATATCAGGGACTAACTGAATCTAAAGTTTTATTAAATTCCGTGCATTAGTTCTTGAGATAGAGCACCCACAAAATTTTTGTCACATACAGACAGACAGGCAGTGTCACAGGCTCACAGACAGACATTTTCTAAAAACAGTCAAATCGTGCTTAGGACCCTCTAAAACGTATAAATCTGTCGAAAAAAGGAAGTCGATTTTTTTTCCCGAATCCAATATTTTCTTCTTGTAAAGATAGAAGAAAGTAATAAAAAAAAAAGAAAGAAACAAGAAAACAGATTTTTCCTGGTAACTAGAGCTGCAGATGAAGTAGTTTTACGCGAGTTAGAGCACGAACAGACGACCAGACAAACCCAATTTATAAACACTTTTCAAGCATGTTGGAAAGTGTCGCTGCTGTTAATCATTTACCAGTCTCTGTCTTTAGATATACAATCGAGGATGGTCTTGCAAAAACAACTTAATCAGTGATTTTTTTTTTTTATGCATGCCAAGATTTAAGTAAAACAAATCATATATCTTAAACTATGAAAAATGTTGCTACACAAATTACACTTCCAAGTTCAGAAAGAATAATAACATAAAAATTTCTACAAAATTGACATTCTCTTTACTAAATAGCCTTACATTTAGATTGTTTAGTGGTTAATAACTTGTTTTTAGTTACACAAAACAGTGGATGATTGATTGGTGTTTATTGGCCATTAATCGATATCTGGATGCAAATTGTAAACGAAAAGAGTTAACGAATTGACGTTTGTATATTTCCGTATACAAAATATTTAAATTACTATTAATAAACAAAAGACCCTTAAATAACAATTAATAAAAGCAAGTGCAAGTTTAAAGAATTTGGAAATACAGGGTATTTTAAAACGACTCTCTAACATTAAAATTCAATTCATTAGCTATAATAAATATAAATATGAAAAAAGTGGAATGTTAATAAAGTAGCTCATAAGTTTTGTATACCGTAATGGCAATCGAGCCGTGGTAAAGCAAGAGCCGTCGTGGTAGCTCGACATATGACCTAGCGACCGTCTCCCCCTATGGGGTCTCGCGAACGAAGTCGTCGGGGGTTCCACGGCGGTTCATCAAGGTTCCGTCTCTGCGGAAGTTTCCTCCGAGATGTGGGGTTACTGCCGCGACGACTACGTCACCATACCTTGGTAAAATGACCTGGGGGTCCGCAGAGGGGAGCGGCCTCAGGCCGATCGCAGCGCCGGGCGAGACAAAGCCCTGGTGCGTTAAAAGCCCTTCAGAGGCTTGGGTGCGATGGTCGTTTACGCGCGTCGGCGACCCCCGTGGGCGCCCTGACGGCGCAGGATAGTTTTATACCGTAATGGCAAAAATAGTTCGAATTCTCGTCAGTAGATGGTACTGCGCTATTTTAAATAGTAAGAATCCCTAAACTAGCATTTAAAACTGCGTCAAATGAGAGGGTTAGAATGAGAGTGGAGCAAGTCAATATTTAGTAATTTGAGAAAGGAAGGGTTTTGTGGAGAAATGAAGGGTTTTGTCGTATTGCTGTTGCATTAAGTGGTGCAACTTGTTTTGCCCTCTAGCGACTCCCTAAGTGAACTATGACTTATTTGACTGTCGCACTGAACAGAAATTAACATACGTTCAGTGAAAATATGGTTATCTAGATTTTTCAAAATTTTGACTTACTCCACTGACATTCTAATTCCCTCAAATGTCTCTCAGTTTTTATATTTTATTCTATTTTGGTGTTGAAATGAATTTTTTTTTTTCTATTTTAAAACTTTGAAGGTAATTTAAATTTTCTTCTGCAGTTTCAGACAACTCAACACGCCACATTAATTGACAAAAAAGTGGATTATTCTTAAATTATTGCATTTTACACTTATGTTCTACCTATAAATATGTCACTTATTTCATCTTTATATTTAGTACAAATAATGAATTATTACACTTTAAAATTAGGGAGTCTTTTATGAAATACCCTGTGTGCAAAATTCTACATAAAGTCAATTCGAAGCCCGACCCAAATCCGAAGTGGAAGAAAATTTATTCATATTTTAATGCAATTATGAAAAAAAAAATAGTCTACAATTTTATCCCTAATATCAATTTTATCTCTTTTGTATAAAAGTGAACATGTACGAGGGAAAGTCAATAAGTAAATTACAAAAGATGATTAAATAATAACTTACAGTGATAATCAAATTCAAAACTATTTTTATTTCTCAACGTATTTTTCATCAATATTTATGCACTTTATCATTTTATCAGTGTCCTCCAATACCAGCTATGTATAAAATTCTTTGGGTTGCTGTCACAGCCCTATTAGGACTTTATGTTGAACCTCGTCATCAACTTCAAATATCATCTTGCCTCCAGGATGTTTTTCAATGGACTAAACAGATGAAAATCGCTTGTGACTAATTCGAGGCTATAAGGTGGATGTTAAGGAAGTTGCAAACCAAACTTTTGAATTGTCCCCTGTGTTAGGACTGCCAATAGGCTTGGACGTATCATCAAGCCCATCGTTATTTTGAAAATGATTTACGCATGCGTGCAATGCTACCTAGTCAATATGAAATGATTATCATAAAGCTGGATGATGCTTCCACCTATTAACATTCTTGAAAGTTCTTATTACTACTTTAAAATGTATCATATCAATTTGCAACTTACTTAATGACTCTGCCTCGTATATACACTCTTTAATATTCATATATATATATATATATATATATATATATATATATATATATATATATATATATATATATATATATATATTCAGTTGAAAAATATTAAGGACTTTCTTTTGTAAAATCGGGTGAACACGAACCTGAACGTAAAAAATTAAAACTGAACCCGAAACCGAAGCATTTAAAGGCAACCCGACCCATAACCTACAACAATAGTGTCAACGGAGTACCACAGGTTGGGTAAAATCGGGTTAACTGACTCAATGCGGGAAAGCGAAAGACAAAACCAACAAAAAAATAAAGATCAATAAGTAGGGTAATATTCTGTAAATAAACATTATCATTATCATCATCACTGACTCTTCTCGTGAATATAATGGTATAAAATCATTCACCTTAAATATTAAAAAAACGCTCTTATTGTTATATTTTATCGCATGGAAAAAAACATAAAAGCAATTTTAAATGTTGTCAGCTTTTTATTGTATTCTTTTATATTCGTTTCTTCCTCCGCTTTTAACTTTTTGAGGTATGCCCAACTAACATAAATAATGCTTTATTGCGTTCCATGTTATCCATGTTATTCAAAATGAATAAAATCCCCTTATCAGTTTTACATCTTAGTAGAATGACAAATAAAGTCAAAACTACATAACGAGATAATCATTGTAACAAAAGATGACCCACATAAAGTATAAATACCTCCTTATATTTCTTGGAAATCAAAATCTGATTTCCACAATTGCTCGAACAGAGTCAATAAACTCAACAATTTCTTTTTTAAGGATAATCCTGAATTACAAAATAATCTTAAATCGAAGACAAATGATGCGTAATAATTCGGTAAATCACATCATGATATGAAACAAAATTATTGCTTTTTATGTTCTTTTTGTTTTCGGTTTATCAGTTTTCGTGTGTGTGTGTTTCTCTCTAGATGAAATATAAAGGGCGATTCTGAATAGACGTTATGGAGATTATCTCTTAAGGCGACTCGGTACCCTTTGAACTGTTTTTGAAAATTTCAGTATTTTGCAATAATTTTGACTAATAGAAATACTTAGACAATTTTAACTGAATATTTTTGTTGCTTATATACCTCTAAGTTACAGATGTTACAGTTTGTATTAGTGAACATTTTATGGTGTGAGCATTTAGTGGGCGTGGCATTTAAAGGGAGTGGGATTAAAAAAGTGTCTTTACTACACTTACGTTTAGTTGTCACATTGTTTCAAAACTTCGTTCAAATATACTATACAAATGTGTTCCATTTTTCTTAAAGCTAACTGAATATTTTTGCTTCTTATATACTTCTAAGTTATAAATGTTACAGTTTGTATTGGTGAACATTTTAAGGTGCGAACATTTAGTGGGCGTGGCATTTAAAGAGTGTTTTTACTACACTTACGTATAGTTGTCACATTGTTTCAAAACTTCGTTCAAATATACTATACAAATGTGTTCTATTTTTCTTAATGCTAACTGAATATTTTTGCTTCTTATATACTTCTAAGTTACAAATGTTACAGTTTGTATTGGTGAACATTTTATGGAGCGAAAATTTAGTGGCCGTGGCATTTAAAGAGTGTGACATTTAAAAAGTGTTTTTACAGCCTTAGTTTTTACTGCACTTACGTATAGTTGTCACATTGTTTCAAAACTTCGCTCAAATATACTATACAAATATGTTCCGTTTTTCTCAATGCTAACTGAATATTTTTGCTTCTTATATACCTCTAAGTTACAGATGTTACAGTTTGTATTGGGGAACATTTTATGGTGCGAACATTTCGTGGTCGTGAGATTTATAGAGTGTGGCGTTAACCCATTAACTGCCAAAACTCTATGGGCGGAGTCTTCAATGTTTTTACTGAAATTCGTTTGCCACCAAAAATTCTGAAAGATAATATTCGGTATCTTTAATAGCAAAGTTTTTGTAATTAAATAAAGTATATTTTAACATATTAAAATAGTGGTAGCTTGGCAGTTTTTTTTTAATACACTTTAATTTTGAATGTTGCGAAAACGCACAAGTAGCAGGAAATGGGTTAAAAAAGTGTTTTAAAGGGACTTAAAGGGACAGCGATTTAAAGGGACGCTTCACAGAAACTCCCCGATTGCGCAATCCCATTTCAACATATGGGAAAACTTAAAAGCACGATTACTCACTACCTAATATAGTTATTAGAATACGGTTTTCACCATCTGAAAGTAGACGTCAGATGCCGACGGTGTGCATTTTTTTTAAAAATGTCTCCTTAAATTTTAAATATTTTTAAGAAGATGATAAAATTTCATCTAAAGTGAAAATTTCTAGTTTTATAGGGATTTTTTAAATATTAAAAATTTAAGGAGACAATTTTTAAAAACAAACGTTGTCGGCATCTGACGTCTAGTTTCTGATGGTGAAAATAGTATTTTAATAACTGTATTAGGTAATGAGTACTAGCGCTGTTAAGTTTTTTTATAGGTTAACATTGAATTTCGTGATCGGGGAGTTTCAGGGAAGCGGCTCGTTAAAAGGATTTGGTACTCTTCAAATCGTGAATAACAATTTTTTTTAATTTTTTACTAAAAATAAACTTTGGCACCTCTAGTATATTTGAGCGAAGTTTTGAAAAAATATTACAACTATAAGTGTAGTAAAAACACTTTTTTAATGTCACACCCTTCTAAATGACACGCCCACTAAATGTTCACACCATAAAATGTCCACCAATACAAACTGTAACATGCGTAACTTAGAGGTGTAAAAGCAACAAAAATATTCAGTTAGCATTAAGAAAAATGGAAATATTTGTATAATATATTTGAACGAAGTTTTGAAACAATGTGACAAATATAAGTATAGTAAAAACACTTTTTTAATGCCACACCCTTTAAATGACACGCCTACTAAATGTTCACTCCATAAAATGTTCGCAAATAAAAATCCACATGAAAATATTACCGATGATAAGATGAATAATACAGGAGAAATCAAAGAAGTAAAGTATAGTGATTCAAACAAAATAAAGATGACTTTCTCAAGGTTTGCTATGATAAAAAAAATATTTTCGCATAACATTCGAAATAGATATTTGATAAACAAATATCACGAGATATTAGATACCACGAAAGCAGGTGTTTTAACATAAATGCTCTTCCATAAACGTGATTTATTTTACTATTTTATGTTTTAAAACTTATGCAGTATCTCGCCCCAAATTCGAGGTAACTCATAGAAGTTGATTCATTCCATACAATCTCGTTGCGTATATAGATTTCTATTGACTCGCGGATTATGGCTGCGGAATAAAATCTTTATGGATAAGTTATTTTGCCATTTTTAAAATTAATCTGTAAAGGTTCTATGTTTCGTAGTTTGGCTAAAGCTGTAGGTTTTTTTTTCGTAAGGAAAAGTAATGTATGAAATCTGAAATTTTCTTTCCTTTTTGTTAACTTATCTATTAAACTGTTTTAATACATATAAAAACACTGCCGGTGATATACTGAATAATACAGGAAAAATCAAAGAAATAAAGTATAGTATATGACTTTAACTGAAGTTTTTAAATTTTTATTCTACAGAATTACCGATTACAAGAAATGCAAAACCGAAATTTGAATTTACCTTCTGTTCTCAATAATTTGATTAAAAATGGCGGTCGATTGGATTAACTACTGATTCATATAATAATTTTAAGCTTCACAATTCAGTCTGATATTGGTATCATTAATCCATACTTTTATCAAAAATTGAACACACTAATTTTCGAATCATTATAGCATAACTGTCTTGATTTGGATATGATTAGAGCTTAATCCTTCACTAAAATCGAATACTTCATAAAATTATTAAACTATTCATTTTTTAAACGAATTATTGCGAAAGAACAATCGTGAAATATAAATAATATCAAGGTTAAACCCAGCTTATTGCTATCAATTGCAGTTATGTTTTTTGGTCTGAATAATGAATCCTAAAATTAAAGTTTGGGCTTCTTTAATAAAAAACAAATATTCATATGCTTAATATAGCATTTTAACTTTAAATAAAATTCCCTGAACTACGTTAAACTATCTTTAAGTTAGTTATCTTTAAGTTAGTTTTCCAGAATTATACTTATAAAGTCATCTTTTATATATCGGTTACATCCAAAGTTTAAATCCACGAACTATTGTCGATTTCTTCCATTAACTATGCTTACATCTAACGGTATGCACTTACTAAATAATCACCAGATTTCTACGGCATCGTATTATTTCGATCGACAACAGTTACGGTTAAATCTTTTTATACCTGAATACGGATTATTTATTCGCAGGGAAAACAGCCTCAGGATGGAGACCCTCTAGGTTAATCCTCTTAGTTCATTTATAGTCAGGACACTGGAAACATGATCTGCGTGAAATGCATGATCCGAGGGCAAAGCAGAACGGCATTCTGGAAAAATGTTTGTGCATTTGCATAATGTGTTGCTCTGGGAGGATCAGAAGCGAATCCGAGTAAACAAACACTTTCGCTTTTCGTATTTTAATTTACCTGCGAGATAAAGTGACATTTTCATGTAATGGAGGAGAGCATTTGTAAAATTTATAAGAGGTAGCACTTTTTAACACTATTTTAACACACTTTTTAGCACTATTTTTAACACTTTCCAGTAAAGTTGAAAAGTGTTTATGAGTTTGTCTGTCTGTCTGTCGTCTGTCCGTGCTCTAAGTCACGTAAATATACACGGATGGACTTGAAATTGATATATGTTATTGTGGCTTGCTATGGTATTTTCGGTATTGAAAATGAAGTGTGTAGGTTTTATTTTTCTTTTACAGGGATACTCAAAAGAATTCTGTGACAGTACGTCCTATGGAGCAAAATCGTTTTCGGCGTATTTTAATGATGTTACACTATTTTAAACATAATGCATCGCCATGCTCTAATTCACGTAAATACACACGAATGGCCTTGAAATTGATATATGTTACTGTGGCTTGCTATGGTATGTTCGGTATTGAAAATGAAGTGCGTAGGCTTTATGTTTCTTTTACAGAGATACTCAAAAGAATTCCGTTACATTACGTCCTATGGGGTAAAATCGTTTGCGGCGTATTTTAATGACGTTACACTATTTTAAACATATTGCATGTCCGTGCTCTATCTCACGTAAATATACACGGATGGCCTTGAAATTGATATATGTTATTGTGGCTTGCTATGGTATGTTCGGTATTAAAAATGAAGTGTGTAGGTTTATGTTTCTTTTACAGGGATACTCAAAATAATTCCGTTACATTACGTCCTATGGAGTAAAATCGTTTGCTGCGTATTTTAATGGTGTTACACTATTTTAAACATATTCAAATTGATACATATCACTGAGCTACACTACAAGTCCCTTACTGTAGAATATGGTGTGCATAGGAAGTATCATTCATTTTCAGGGGTATTCAAAATAATTTGGTTACAGTACTGTTTATGAACAATAATTGCTGGTCGCTCGTTTTCAGTTGTGGTACGCATTTTTAAATGCAACTAATTTTTGCATATTAATTGGTGCATAAAAATTCTATACAGGGCTGCTCAAAAGATCTTACGTATATTTACGTTTATTGACAGTTGCTGGAGAGAATCAATTGTGCTATGTATTTCCTAATTGAAGTAAATTTTAGGATACTGTGCAGTATACATACAAATATATAGATCGTATACACGGTTTCACAAAAGAATTCCGATATTTTGTTTGGCTATTGGTAGTAATTGCTGAAATTGTATTTTTAAATGTGTTTTGCGTTTTCTAAATTGCTTAAATTAGTAAACTGTGAAGTTTTGTTATACTATGCTGAATGTGTTGGAAAGTGTTTAATAAGCTATGCTTGACGCACGATTTTTTATTCTTGTTACTTTCTTTTATCTATAATAGAAGAAAGTATTGTAATCGAAATTGTTTTTCGACGGATTTACACGTTTTAGGGTTCACAGATACCGGAAAACATGTTTTTACAAAATGCTTATTTGTGTGTGTCCTCTTTTTGTATCATCGAAAAGTGTACGAAATTACACACAGAACTGAACCAAATTTCATATACATGTTTTTTGCTATGGCCAGCAGGTCTCAGCTGAATTTGGGGCTATTCCGTCTGAAGAAAGCGCTGTGACAGCGATTGTTGTGTGATTTTTTCTATTTTTTGTAGTTGTACATAGGCGGTTAGTGCAGCGAAAGGTGCTTCTCATTCAGCAAACCCAGTGATTCCCAAGCAGCGGACGTACAACGGAATGACGAAAAATATTTATTTTATTGGCGCTGTGATAGTGGATTTTGAAGAATTAACATGTATGAAATAGCCACATGGATTGCCACATCCGACTGGTTTCTACCTGTATGCAAAAAAAATCATTGATGTGAGAGAAAGATAATTACTTTCTTACATATACAAGAAGAAAGTATTTGATTCGTGAAAAATTTCAACTTCTGGTTTTCTTCGGATTTATACGTTTTAGAAGATCATGAACACGATTTGACTGTTTTTAGAAAATTTTTGTGCGTTAGTCTGTCTGCCAGCATGTGACACAGATTTTTTAGGCGCTCTAAATCACGAACTACTGCACGGAATTTAATAAAACTTCAGATTCATTAATACCGTGACATGAATTGGTGCTGTAGGCTTGGGTGTATATCGGCCAACAGATGGCGTTGTTAAACTAAATTTTTTTCACAGTTTCCAAAATAGCTCTATATCAAGAACTAATACACGAAATTTGACCAAACTTCATTATATTAGATCTTGACATGAATTGCTGCTGTAGGTTTGGATGTATATATCGGCCAACAGAGCTGCTATACTGAATATTTTCACTATTTCCAAAATAGCTATATCTCAAGAACTAATGCGCGAATTTCATCATACTTCATATTATATTAGATCTTGACATAAATTGGTGTTTATAAGTTCTGGGTGTATATCACTCAATAGGTGGCGTTGCTGCTTCGATGCTGTGTTTTTCACGATTTCTGTGATGGCTATAACACAAAAACTAATACATGGAATTTAATCAAACTTCGTATCCTGTTAACCCTTAAATGCGTAAAGTATCAAATTTGCAACACTTTTTATTTAACTTTTAATAAATAAATCAAGTTCTTCGCAAACACTATATTTATATCGAAATATTAATCCTGTAAAAATCAGATAAATATGCTACTAAATAAACTTAAAAATATATCTTAAAATTTCTGGTGTCTAATCCTTAATATAAGTAACAAAAAAAGCTCAATTCTAAAAGAAAAAATCATGCATTGAAGGGTTAAGGATTAGACACCAGAAATTTTAAGATATATTTTTAACTTTATTTATTAGCATATTTATGCGATTTTTTACAAGATTAATATTTCGATATAAATATAGTGTTTGCGAAGAACTTCATTTATTTATTAAAAGTTAAATAAAAAGTGTTGCTAATTTGATACTCTCGACATTTAAGAGCTAAACCTTGACATAAATAGATGCAGATTCAATTTTGATTTTGATCAATCAACAGCGGGTGCTTGTGACCTGTTTGGTGAAATATGCCTTACCTTGTCTACAATCAATGGATGTAATTTCCCGAGCATGATTTTTTTTTCTATTTTTATTCACTGATCACTGTAGTTCTATGCTAAATTCAACGAAAGACATTATACTTCATATACGTAATTTTTGCTGTGTGAGTATGCTATTTAATTTATTGTATTTCAATGATATAGAGAAAAGTTTTGTGATGGCCACAACACCACATACTAGCTTATGCCTTTTTGGCTTAAAATCAAATTGTTTGGCGAGAAAAGTAAAATCAAAATCGTAAATAAACAAATAACATGTAACAAGTATTACATCTGCTAGTTTCTTCTGTAAGTCACATGATGATGGGAGTGTTAGAAAAAAAAATATCAAAAACAAAATTGTTACTCAGGTTTTATCTAATCAAATTTCCAGATGCATTTGTCTTAACCTGATGCAATAAATAAATCGCCAAATATTGTTTGAATTGCAATGTTTCACATTGAATAATTTTTTAATCATAATGAATATTCCTTTTCATGTTTAAATTAAATTATTATTTTTATAATATTATCTCTCATTGAAACTGTTTTTATTTATTTTAAATAAAATTAGTAACAGTTTTTTCTTTTATTTTTCGAGGTGCAGGGGTCGGAAAAACTACTTTTATATTGTAGCGAACTACAACTACAACTACCTTGTTGAAAATGTAGTTAACTACAACTTCAACTACTTGATTTAAAAAGTAGCGACTACAAACTACTTTTCAAAAGTAGTCACTACTTCGCTATTTTCAAATTTTTCCAAAGTGTTCAATTTGCACAAGAAATTGAAGACACGGATTAAATAATATTGTGACCCCACGTTATATTGCGTCTGCCAGGATACAATTAAATAAACGCGACATAACCGAGGGCATTAAAAAGTTAAAAAACATACAAGACATACAAGAAAATGTTTTGTGTTTGTCTCCATAACGTTAGTTTATACACACTTAACAAATTTCGTAGCAAAATTAAGAAAGATATTACAATCTAGAAAATTGCAGAAAAACAACCCTAAACGTAAACAATAAATAAATCTGTAAATAGAGCAATTCCGAATAATGACAAACCCGGCGTTAAAACATAAGGACTTAATACGAATAAATAGACAAGTGTTGCCAACAAGAAAATTTATTCTTTTGGTGGGTTTCTTGATTTCAGCAACAAGTGTCAATGGAAAAAATGTATGACTTCACGCGATGCGTTGCTATACACTGTAGCTGAGATTTGCTACTGCGATTCGGAAATTGCTGAGCAGAACAAATTCTGCACAAAAGAAGCAATTTCGACCACGTGATTTGCAGAATGGCACTGTTTTTCTGAAGTAGCGTTAAAAGTAGCGTCGGTTATCGCTACAAACTACTGATTTTTTGTATCGCGCTACTCGCTACACTACATTGTTCAAAATGTAGCGCGCTACACTACAAACTACTGTAAAAAGTAGCGACTACAGTAGTTTCGCTACTTCTAGCGCGCTCCCTCCGACCCCTGTCGAGGTGTATAAACGTTTCAATTCTTTCACCAACGATAATGGTCCCCAAAAAATGACTAATGGTAACCTTTTCGCCCAAAATAACAGAAGTTTCCATCATGTAATTCTATATCTAAGTAACGTAGAACGATATGTTGTACACTAAAACTCTAACAATGCAAGTTCTATCAAAATCCATTCAGCAGAACTCGAGTCATAAGCAGCCGGAGCGAAATTTCCATTTGCTTGTTATATATACTAGGGCATCCAACCCGGGCTTCCCGGGATAGAGAATATAGGTAAAAACCATTTATTTTTTTTATTGAAAACTCTGATAGATATTTTGCATTTAATAATTTTCTTATATTGTCCCCTAACAACACCAAAGAGGAATTTTATATGAAATATATCAATTATATTTTCAAATAAAATTTTGAAATTTATTAAAAGAGGTAATTTCGCATTGTCCTCGTGCCAGAAGTTAATAACCGAAGAAATCGCTAAATATTTCGTTATATACAGCAGTTTTTCTAATTCTGATAATTTCAGCGGTTTTAAGAGCTTGATTAGATTACATGTCTGTTAAATTTATTTACTGCTTAATGAAGTTTTAATTTCGTTATGGTACATTATAGCTGGAAACAAATGCTGAACTTTTTACATTGTTTAAAGTGCAAACGGATTAATATTTTGTAATCGTCTGCAAGTGATAGAGAAATGATTTTAAAAAAATCATGCTTGAAATTTAATTTAAATGCTATAATAAATGAGTAAATTGCGATACAGTTTCCAAACAAATTACATTTGAAAGTAGATTTTCTTCCTTATATAACAGTGTAAAAATTGAAAATGTGCAATGTTTAGAAATTAAAAAAATTGCAGCAGCAAAAATCGCAAAAGCGAAATTTAATCGTCAAGTTTTGCCATTCGCAAAATGACGTCAGCGTTGCGCACGGACACGTTTGTCTTTTATGATATAGATAAATAGTAGACTATTACCGACGCAAAAAAAAAAAAAAAAAAGAAAGAAAACAAATTCTAAGTTTTATGGCTCATTAGTACAGCGCCCATGTATCCTTATATAGAATTATGTAGAATCAAACAGTGAGCGATTATCAAGCTGAATTTTTTTTTTTCATTTTTCTCCTATCTTTTTTTACTTAAAATATACGCATCAGAAGCCAGACATACATAATATTCTATTCATTGTAATTACATAAATTAGCATTTTAATAATGGAAGCACATATATGAGATTACATCCTTGCATTGAACATTTTCGATAAACTGTCGCAAATGCTTTCGAATACTAATGTTTTTTTACAATTGTTTATTTCGATAAAATAATGCATTTCGTGTATTATAAATTAAAATCACGAGGAATTATTGGTAGTTTTCCTCCTATTATTGTGCCATTGACATTCCAAAAACTTGCTCTGCGTGAAAATAGTTTTTGTTTTCTTTTAACATTCGCCACTAAAAGTTCACTTTAAATAGTAGTCGTTCAACCTTACAAAAAATAATGACCACGAGTAAAATGATTTCGAAATGTTTTAACGATAACATTTTGAAAGTAACATTATTACAGTTAATGTGTTATTACGGTTTAGAAAAATGATAAATAAAGGAAATAATGAGACAAATATGTAACATAATTTAGATAATAAATTCTTAAGATCTAAAAGATATCTTTAAAAATTTCTAGAGTGATTCCACTCGACTTTTCTGATTACTGATGTGTCCAAGAAATATATACATATATGACGAAATCGGTGCTGTAGAGTAGGTATTATGGTTTAGATGAGTGAACAAAATCAGTTAATAACATATGATGCAACCAGTGCAGGTAGCAAAGATCTACTGATCATAATGACGTTTGGCGATCCAACCGTTATCTTTAAAATCGGTCGAAAGACTGATCAGTTTGCTGCAAATTTTTAACAGTGTATGCTATTAAAAATCTGCAGCAAGCTGCCCAGTCATTCAACCGTTTTTATAGATAACGGCTACATAACCATAATTTATCACTATTCTGACCAATGAGAACGCTTCATAATATGGTCAAGTAACCGTTATTTATAAAAACATTTGAATGACTGAACAGTTTGCTGCAGATTTTTACAGTATATGCAACAAAATATTTCAGAAGTCTAAGTATTTTAGTTCTGTTAGTGGTGCATTATAGCTAAGCATCTAATACCATTTTAACGAGTGGATAAAACAGGTGCCTAATTGCAGGTGCAGGACGGCAATATAGATTTCTTGAATTATTGTTTTTTTCTCTTTTAAAATTATTGTTATTGTTTTTTCTCCTCTTTTTCTAAAAGTTTTCGCAGCTCCATTAATCGCTTCTAGCGTTAAAGTCATTAATATTGTGGGTCTGCTCGACCTGACAGCTCAAACTCTCAGGGGCCGTGTTTATAACCTTCCCACTTCGGGAATTACTATAGAGAGGAATTATACTTGGTTTTATGTCTGACATACCAAAGCGATTATACCTATCAAACTTTAAATCTGGATTTCTCCCGTTTCCATAGCAACCCAGGGATTCTACTTGCGATTTACAATAAGCTTAAAACAAAACGTGTCGGTAAAGTTTCCCTGGAAAGAGATTAAATTTAAATTTTTGATAAATAAAAATTTGTTAGAGCATTCGTAATTTCCTAGGCTCCGTATTTTTTCTTTTTATTTAAATTTCATTTTCCAGCGAATTAGTTTTTACTAGAAAAGAGAATAAGAGGCTTTTAATGTATACAGGGTGGTACTAAGAAGATTGAAACGCACTTTAATTTTTGCCTTTTGGAGTTTGTAGCCAATGTAAATTTCAAAAAGTGTCCTATAATTAATTTCCAAAAAGTTACATTTAAAAATTTTTGTACGTCAAAATTAAATTTTTTTATTGTAAAACATTTGCAGCAAACTGTCCAGTCATTCAACCGTTTTTATAGAAAACAGTTAACATAACCGTAATTTATCTCTATTCTGATCAACACTGTTAAAAATTTGCAGCAAGCTGTCTAGTCATTCGACCGTTTTTGTAGAAAACAGTTACACAACCGTAATTTATCTTTATTCTGATCAACACTGTTAAAAATTTGCAGCAAACTTTCCAATCATTTGACCGTTTTTGTAGAAAACGGTTACATAACCGTAATTTATCTCTATTCTGATCAACACTGTTAAAAATTTGCAGCAAACTTTCCCGTCATTTAACCGTTTTTGTAGAAAGAGTTACATAACCGTAATTTAACTCTATTCTGACCATAATATGAAAAATAGCGATAAATTGCGGTTATGTAACCGTGTTCTATAAAAACGGTCAAATGACAGGGATCGTTTGCTGCAGATTTTTAACAGTGAATCAGAACGTGCGTGTTCCGCATAATGTTGCCATTTTTAGATATCAATGTCTTTTGGGAGAACTACGAATCTATTAAAAATACTCAAAAACCAGCATCGTCTGTAGAGCTTCAACTTTCCTAAATTACTAAACGCAAGTAATATATATATATATATATTATATACATCGGTTTATATAAATAATTAAGCATTTATGTGTAGTAAAATTAACCACATTAAATTTAAACATTTACTTGTAAATAAAACAAACCTATCAACACTTTTCCTCTTATAAACAGTAAACAATTAAGGAAACGTTGTATTATATATTTATTTTTAAAATAAATGCATGAATTTGTGTATGTATAACATTAATTATTTTTACTAATAGTAAGCCAACAGAATTGGTTTTAATTTTAAAACACATGAAAAATAACTTTGGTCAGGATTTTGCCTCAAATACTCCACTGTGCACCGGCCCTACCTCTACTTCAAAATCATGGTAAAACAAATTTTGCAAGATTAAGTTTGTCGTACAATATTAGAACTTTTGTTACTGCATTTCAGAATTTTTTTCCCCTATAAAACATAAATAATGCAAAAAGAAGTAATTGTTTAAATTATTCACAGGCTTCGTAATCCACGATCAAACTTGAGTTAATTTTCGTCATTTTAAAACTTTCTGGTACGAAATATTTGTAAAGTACAATTACTTATATTGAACGTTTGCCATTTATCAAATTATTAATTAAAAAGATTTTTTAAAAATTGAGTGATTAGTAATGCAAAAGTTACAGAAAAGACGCATTAATAAACTGAACTGAAGATAAATCTTCATCCATTCCAATGAAACTTGATAAATGATTCAAACTAATTTCAAACAAATTCCTTAAATCTATTAAAAGTGAGTTAGTACAGGATAAACAACTCGATATAGCTTAAATAAAGTTTTCTATCAGAAATTGTTAGAGTGGCATTGTAAATTTGGAATGAGCAATTAATCCCAAATCTTAAAATTACAATTTTATCTTCAATTCGTTTTCAGATTCATTAGCCATTTTCAGGATTTGAAAACTTTTACTTTTTTTTTTGTATTTCTAAGGTTTTTTTTTTCTTTTTTTTTTTTTGTGTGTGTGTGTCATAGATTTATCTACGGATTTTATTTTTATGTCAAAAATGGTCAGTGAAAGATAAATAACTCATTAAAACAAGCCTTAAATTCTTCAAACTATTTTATATTTTATACTAATTAATTTTTTTCAGCAGAGCTAATTTTATGCTGTAAATTAATGAAATACCAAGGATGTGAATTATCCACTGAGCTCCATATATAACAGGAGATCTGTCTTCCTAATGCCCAACATGCTTTCCAGCGGTCAGCGCGGAAGGATACAGTGACGGTAATTTTAGTTCGCATTCATGGCAAAACATGCTGTCTATCACATTCCCTTACATGAATAGTGAATTATTTATGAATTAGATAAGCATATCTTAAATATAAAAGGCATAAATTAGAATAATAGTAAATGAGAATACTAATATCTGACATTGACAACGCGGACTATTTTTTACTTTTGCCTTGCAAGCTTTATTTGCCTTTCATGCTTCTGACCGCTGATTCTGAGCTCCTGTTATATATAGAGCTCAATGGAATTATCACTCTATTAAATAGCATACAACCAATCGAGTGAAAAAAATGTCCAGACCGGGGTTCGATTCCGGATCCCTTGGTATAGCACACCAAGTTTTTATCAATTAAGCCATCCGGATGACATCCGGATGTATGACCCTATGCACCTATAAATATGCACCTATGCACCAATAGAGTGAAAAATGTATCCAGACCGCGGATCGAACCGAGATACCCTGGTATAGCGCACCGAGTTCTTTACCATTTAAGCTATATGGATGACATCCAGTCCAGCATTTTTCACTTATATGTTGGCAAGGATGCAACTTTGCAGCGCAAGATGGAATGTCACACATGAACACACTACCCAGTGGCGTATATGAGACGAATAAAGTCCCAGCATTGGTTGGTTGGTTGATTATCTACTTGAGGTATATAGGCCCTAGGGGAAGGGCCCTCCGTGGGGGTCTTCCTAAGGGATCCTAACCCGTATTTACGGCAAGGTTCAAAGACAACCACGGAAAACTCCGAACGGTTAGATCGACGAGCGCAACAGGGGTTTGAACCCAGCACCTCCCATCTACCAGCTTTCAGAGCAGAACCTCTCAGCCACTGGTGTGGCCCCCAGCATCGGATAATATCTAATTTTAATTTGAAATTTAGGTTATATTATATTACTTACCTATCATACTTAGCATAGGGTAAGTCTTGTAATCGTTTTGAAAATCGAAAAATTTTATTTGAATGATTTACACGTTTCAGACACTAGAGATTCCGAAAAACACATTTTTAGAAAATTTTTTTTGCCGTCCATCTGTCTGTGTGTGTGTCTGTAAGCGCTTTATCTCCCGAACAAATTGAGATATAGATTTGAAATTTGGTATGTATTTAGTATGTAATAATGGGAAGAAGCTTACTAAATTTCAGTAACCTCGATTATCCGGAACTATTTTTTTCGGGGTTTCGAAATATTCGTTCTGATAAAAGGTATATAAAAATTTTCGAAATTGTTTATTTTAAGGAGTGAATATAAAAAACAATAAAAAGAAAAAAAAAAAAAAAAAAAAAAATTGCATAAAGAATGAAGTCGATCGTATAATTAGTTGCCGAGATATTTGTAATCCTATTTTCCACACTCTTCGATTTTTCATAACCCTGTATTTCATTAAAATTTCAATTCAAAGATGCATTTTAATTGAAAATGAGACGCTTAATCCAACGCAGTAAGCCGTTAGTTAATAGAATTATCAATTTTGGAGTTATAAGGATGTTTCTTTTACGCAATTCAGTAATAGAGCATTTAAAGTGTATGACGTCATCAAGCCAGGATTTTATTAAATAGTTTTCACATGTTTTATTTTCATATTTTATATTATGGATATCCATGATGGGTAAGTATTACGGTGGCCCCCAACGACTAGTTTTCGTAAACCTTAAGAAAGATAAGAGCTATAACTAGGAAACATTTGTCTCTTCTTTATAGTGTAGTATTGGTGAATAATTAAACAAAAATAAAAACTCAAAAGAGGTCTTGCGTATTTAATTTTTCTTTTTCAAATAAATAATTATTGAAATAAGAGTACCATTAATTTCTGACGTTAAAAGGTTTCCTAACTTGGGAGGCTTCGATTTTAGAACTAAGGAGGATTTTAATGATTGCCGGTCTAGTGCGCGCCTGACAGCTTAGATTCTTACGGATTGCGTTTAAATCCCAGGTCCCATTCCGCGGATTATTTTTTCTTTTATGTCGGAGGAGGTATTCAAGAGTCTACCTGTCATCTTAATATAATCAGTATTTCCTTTTTTTAATTACCAAGATGTTTTATGTAGGACGAATTCAGAGATTAAAGTTACATTTGGTGGTGTTATATTGATTGCGTCAATTTTTCAAAAATATTCAAAGATTGTACATTCAGTGGTCTATGCAGGTTTTTTTTTTCTTGGGGCCCATTTTGTGAAAAATAAAGGTTATTTTTGTGAAAAATAACATTTTGTAACGAATGTTAAAATCCAGTTACTCAAATTCGAACCAATCACTTATTAACAAAAACTTTTTTAAATCCTTTTGCTGAAATTTCCCTCTACGGTGAACTTGTTTGTTTACAAATTACACATTTTAAAAGTCACAAAATAATAAATAATTAGTAAATAGTAAGTTTTTATGAAATAGAATTTTGTGAAAGGGCCTATTTTATTAAAAGGAAATTTGTGAAGGAACCTGTTTTATTATAAAGAATTTTGTGAAGCAGCCCATTTTATCAAATTGGTTTTTGTGGGAGGTGTTATTTTATTAAATTGATTTTTGTGAAGGGCTTCATTTTATTAAATTGATTTTTGTGAAGGGATTCATTTTATTAAATTGATTTTTGTGAAGGGATTCATTTTATTAAATTGATTTTGGTAAAGGGGACCATTTTATTAAATTGATTTTTGTGAAAGGGACCATTTTATTAAATTGATTTTTGTAAAGGGGACCATTTTATTAAATTGATTTTGTGAAGGAGCCTAAATAGGCCCCAAAATTTGCCTGGATCGACCCTTGACATTTAGATACAGAATCAAACTTCTGTATTTCGGAATATTTAAGAACAGAAAATTGCTTCGAGTTATAGAGAATCCGAATTGTAGAATATAATTACAAAACATGTTTTTCTTGCAGGAACTGGGTAACTGGTTCGATATATCAGAATTTCCAATTATACACGTTCAACTCATAGAAGTTTAACTATATATATTTTAAAGACATTTTTGTACATTTTTTTTCTTCCATTTACGAAACAAGATTCTATCATTTTAAAATGCCTCAGATTTTAACGGGGGGAAATCCTTCGTATGTGAATTTTCATTGTCACCAAAAAATTAAAATTTCCATTAATAGGGTTGATTAGTTTTAATTGCAAGATTTTTTACTTTAACCTTCGTTTAGAATTTGGTGTCTTTGGAACCGTTTGGTTTTTCCGCAATAGCACACAATAGTCACACAATTATTATAATAATATCATCCCCCCTCAATGTTATATTTAGTATGTATAATCGGTGTTTTACTGTAGCTTAATTCAACATGTCTACTTCTACACTGTAAACAAAGACAAATGTTTCTTAATCTCGGAAAACATAATATAACCACGAACGGAGATATACATTAACCTCTTCCGAGTTACCTACAATTCAAAAAAGTGTTCTTTATCATTAGAAAAATCTCATAAACCAATATACAAATATTGGTTATTGAAATTGGTTATTGCATTTTTGAGATTGAAAGAAGCATTTTTAAAAACAAAAGCCTTTTTATTTTTCTATGCCACTGATTTTCGGAAACGTTTCCGATTAGTTTTTATAGTCTATTAATCAGTTTTCTTAACTCGGAATATAGGTTTTTCGGATACTATCAGATGGTTGTGCGGTTCGGACATGTCCATAAGAAATTCATGGAGACAGGTTCAGTATTCGATAAAGCAAGGTGTGGACGAAAAAGAGTATCAGACGAAAACGTCGACACGGGCTTTTGTGCAAGCCTTAATGTACACATAGTGGTTTATTAACTGATGCATAAAAAGCTTCTCTGTATACCCCTAATATGGTTCAACTTTCAATACATTCATTTGTGTTTGTAATAAAAGCTTTAAATTGTAAAGAGAATTTTTGGATGCCCTATCATACATCAACTTTGTCACTTGACTACATCTAAAAGTCATTTACTCAGTGAAGCTGCGAGGACATTCTGCTATCAGTGTTTTACTAGCCAGAACAATGAACAAAAGAAGAACAAAAATTTAAAAAGAACAAGAAACGTTCTAGTTCTGTGATGTAATGTGGTTTGTTCTGATGAGTATCTGTAACAGCACCTTTACGGCTGGTTTACCTTTGATGGAGATGTTGAAAACACATCAACTTGATATTAAACTTCGCTGTCAATCTACAATTTAAAGCAGAGTGTCCCCCAGGTTTTAAAGAAGTTAGGGTGCTGCTGGTGAGAACAAGGCACTTTTTTAATTGTTAAAGGTATTCTTTTGATTTTTAAAGCAACTTTTGATAGTTAAAAGTCAGGACACTCTTTTCAAGATAACATTGAGTCAATTTTTACTAAGAAAGTAAGTTTTTTAATATATAAAGGAGCTAGAGCACTTCTTACGAAGGGGCAAGAAGGGTGCTAATTATTTTATTGGGGGGGGGGGCAAGAAGGGTGCTAATTATTCTTATGAAGGGCAAGATAAGTGCTATTTTGTAAATCAAAGGGCAGGCAGGGTGCCTTCTGAAACTGTCAAGGGAAAATTCTGCTTAAAGAATCTCAATGGAAAAAAAGGGTTTTAATGAAACAAGGCATGGTAAATTATTTCTAAGAAAAAATATGAAAACCATTGTTATGAATTAATTTTTTGTTTCAGATTGATTGAAGGTTCTACATCTTTCACATAAAATTTACGTGATTTTTAAGGATTTCTTTTTTCCGTTACAAAGAAAAGAAATACCAACTTAGGACATTTGCATTACATGTATTGACGTTTCACTTATATATTTAAATTTTTGTGTGTGTGGGGGGGGGGGGGGGGAGAAGAAGAAGAATACGCCTTGTGCGACGGGGAGTACCTGCAGATGCACGCCGTGAACTTCCAATCGGGCGACCGTTTTTATCCGGTCAGAAGCGTCTGAAACAACTGAAGCGTCTGAAATAACATTTAGTTTAAAAAGTTGATTTTTGGCAAAATGGCATTCATTTGAACAACAAAAAAGGGTCCTTTTTTCGCCCTTTTTTTTACCGTTTGCGAGCTTGAAAAAATAATTAATCAATGAAAATTATAGTTTTTGGTGGTATAAGCTCCAGAAAAAATGATTTTCTTTCTTTTAAATAAACAATGAAGGAAATCGGTCAAATAGTTCTCGTGCAAAATGGTTGCCCAGTTTGAAAAGCATGGTTTCGAGAAAAACAAGTTTAAAAGTTTTAAAATAGCGTTGCGTTCAACACGCAAAAATGATTATAAGAAATTGGAATATCACGAAACCGCTAATAATGGATTGCACTTAGAGAATTTAAAAAATGCAAGAAAAAAAATTATAATTTAACAAATTACAATAACCATTGGGAAAATGTTTCGAAAGCTTAAATAAATAATAATAACAAAAAATTACCGTACTTTCGTTTTATAGCGGTCCCCACAATTATGATTATGCCAAGGTTGCTGTTATGATTTCTCCAAGATCCTCGCAAAGCTTATATATGCATCCTATATACCCATATACTTATTCCAAACCCTCCTATATGTGCCATATACGTCATTATACACATATTATTTACTTCTTATATGTCGTATATACATCATAGACACATGCCATATATATACATCATATATGCATCATATATGACTATAGGCCGCTATAACACGAAGGTGCCAAATTTACAATATATTAATGAAAACAGAAACAAAAAATTTATAAGACGATTTCTCATCCGACGTCAATTTTTGAATTCGGCTTTTTTTTCATATCTGATAGTTTGCATCTATCCTTTTTGTAACTTTAACATTTTTGTAACGATTTTATGCATTTCTATTGCCTATTCAGAGATAATTCTTTTAAAGTTACAGAATGTCATTAAAAATTCTTCTTAAAGTTACAGAATTTCGTTAAAAACGCTTAAAAAAAATAAAGTGACGACGTTAAATAAATTGACGATATCAAATAAAGTGACGACGTTAAGAGGTCCATTCTCGACCGAAAACAACAACCATTTTCCCAATGGTTAGTTAATAAAAAATAAAACGTCACAAGGAAAAAAAAAATCTTATTTTTTCTTTTTAAAAGGGGCGGGCTATATTTTAGTGTGATAGTAAGACATTATTATTATTATTATTTTAAAAATACTATTCCGCAATAAAAATTTGAATGAATTTTTATATTTCAAAGTTCTTGAATGATTTATACGATAAAGTTCATTCACCTTTTTTTGCAAATTCATCGATATCATCAGTCACTTAAACTTAACAAGCAATTAGGCACTCGAAAACGATATAAACTTTTCTAGTTTACTTAGCACTTAATAAATGGTTAACTTAAAAAAAAAAACTTTTTAGCAATAATCCCTAAGATAAACGACAAAACACTGGCTTTAAGAACGTGCCAATAATCCACTAATTGTTTGTGTGGCTGAACGAATTTTTGTTAATCATGTCTGAAGATCTGTGACACGCAAAAAAACCCCATAAATCACGGCTAGTTTAACCACAGGACTGATAATTTTATGTGCTTTAGTATAAACGGTTATTAGTTTGTTTAATTAAACAAGTAATATAAATTTTTTTAGGCAATTCCTACTTTTAATCATAAATATATAAAATAAACCCGTGCAGCATTCATGTCCCACGTTATCTTTATTGAACATTATTTTATAATCATCGTTGCGGTATTTTATTTTTTTGTTGGCATCACTCATTTGAGATAAATCTTTCATTTCATTTATGAAAACAATGGGAGAATTTTTTTTCTCCCATATAAAAATTAAAATTAATTAATTAAATTTAATTAATGAATTAATATTTGAAAAAAAACTGTATTAACATCAATTGTCATCCAGTACAAGTTTTAAAAAAATTTATTTGAACTTGAATGGATGAATAGAAAATATTTTATTAACGATTGAAATTCCAACAAGATATATATATAGAGAGTGTGAGCTAATAGTAGGAATTTAAAAAGGAACGGCGAGGATGTATAATACTTTCCAAACAAAAACTGATTTGTTTAAAATAATTATCAGATTTGTTTAGAAAAGATATAAATGTACTGATTTTATTTTCATTTTTATAAAAAATCTAAATATTCATTTAATCTAAATATTCATTTTTAAATTTGTATACTTTATTTTAAATATAGGCTGAAACAGTTTTCTATTTCGTCGACAAACGTTCTTATCGATCACTTCAATAATCATGTCTGCAAGTATCATGCTTTTATGTTGAAAAATGAGTCTATAAATGTGTCAGAAAGTTTCACGTTGTTGAGCGGAGAAACTTTTTTTTTTTTTCTTTGGAGAGCCGCCCAACAAATAAAAAGTCCTTCCGGCCTGTACCGGGAGGAAAAGGTAGCTTTCCTATATCTTCGTTTTAAAATTTTAGCTAATGTTACTCGATAACGGCAAGCTAAAATCTTTGCAACCGACTACAAAAGATTTGTTAATACTGAATTTGAATAAGAAATTCGCCAAATTATTGAGCTATAGCCAAGTTGGCTTCATTTATGAAGACTTATTTTAGTCGCCAAATTTGGCGATATTTCGCCAAATGTCTCCAAATTTGGCTAAAATTTGGTAATAACGGATATGAATATATAGTTTTATGCGTATGATTGGGAAAATGATTACAACAATGAAATGTGCTGTTTTGTTTCAAAATGTCAGCCACCCTAGAATTTCAAACTGCTCTATCTCAGCCATTTTTTAAGATAGAGGTAAAACAAAAAATGCTCTGGAATCCTTGTATCAAGGCCTAACACTTAATTAAAAAATAAATTTGAATTTTTAACTTTTTTGTATATTTATTTTAGTTTTAAAATTTTAAGTGGCCGCCATCTTGTTTCAAGATGGCGGACCAAGCTGGCCAACGAACTCGGTCGAGGCATTGGTTAGCTTAATACACGCAATTAGTTTCATCAAAATTAATTTATAAATACGAGCGTTGTCGTATGACATAGATCAGATATATATATGTAATAATAAAAAAATTTCGCCATTTTTCCTTAGTTAAATTATTCCAAATTCTTACAATTCTTTTTCTTCCCTCTCTTTTTAAAATATCTCTTAAATCTATTTTATATTTTATTCCATAACTTAATCAAAATATTCTTTTATTTATCATTCTAAAAATCTTAATCTGTTAAAAGCTACACGTATTTATTAAAACCTTATTCTATTAAATTGCAACACTGCCTCTAAAATGCACCTGCCTAATTTCTTCTTTTGAGACATTGAATTTTTATTCTTTGGAACTTTTGTAATACCATTTTTATTTCTATTTAATTATCATTCGGCATCCCAGGATTCCTGGCGTTTTCGCGCCCAAGGCTTTTTACCTTTTTAAATTGCCGCTTCTGATAAAGAGTTTTGGTCATACGTCAGAGACACACCCTCGTGGCCTCATTTTTTCATCCATTAGCGAGCAGGCCCGCCTTTTCTGCCCCCCTTGGCGCCCTCCGAACATGGCTGTCAGTGGACTAGCATTTCGCGCGTTTGTAACTTTGAGCAGAAATCTCGGAATATTTATACTGTTACATTGGCTTCGGACACTGATTTTTTTACGTTTTTCTTCTGTCAACTAGGCCCTGTCACTAGGGGGTCAAAATACGTATTCATCGGTAGAGAGTCTTCAAAAAACATAGCTTTGTGCTGTCATCTAATGTATTAAATATCTTCGAGTTTTTGATGAGATTTAGTGGAGTTGTTACATCAACGTCATCTAATAAACAGTTGTCTCGGCAATACCATGTGTCTTTCTTGAGTGGGAAACTGCCTGGATTCATTTACTTAGCCTGTTCTCTGGTTCATGCGACTGCCTCTAAGAAGTATAATTTGTCATCATATAGCATGGAACAGCGTTAGTAATTTGTGGCGGCGGAATAATAGTGCTACGATCTGGTGTAAATTTATAGAGATCGTGGCTGGCCTGTCAACGGTTGCTGGATCTAGAAATTTTTATATCATATATATATATATGGATATATACAGGGTGATTCATAAAAGATGGGCAGAACTTTAAGGGGTTATAGTACACTTAAAGACAAATAATATTAAATAGGAGACTAAGGGTCCCAGACGTATTCCCAAGGAGATAGGGGGCATTAAAGTTTAGGGTCCGAAATTTCAAATGATTATAAAACATGGAAAAATTGGTCGATTCGTTTGCGGTTTTTGCAAAAAATTTTCTTTATGCCAGTATTTTCTTGAAATAAAATTTTAAAGTTCAATTTCAAAAAATGCCGATAGGGGGCGCTTTAGACTTTGGAGTAACAAACAACTATTTTTTAACGTTATTTTTTGTATTTCTTTAAATGATTTCGAAAGCTTAGACTTAAACTTAAATTTTGATCTAAAAATCTGAGTCCTAACGAGTAGTTAAGTAGCGTAAACTGAAATTTGAAATTTGAAACCCTTCTCCCCCCAGAACAAAAATCAGTTATTCCCGATCTTTGTGTCGTAGATTAGGCTCTAACTACTGCCGCGTTTTGCTAAAATTATTCTTTATGTCAGTATTTTCTTGAAAATAAATTTTAAAGAAAATTTTCAAAAAATTCCGATAGAGGGCGCTTTAGACTTTGGAGTAACGAACAACTATTTTATACCGTTATTTTTTGTGTCTCATTAAATGCTTTCTAAAGCTTAGACTTAAATTTTCTGCCCAAAATCTGAATCGTTAGACGTGGTTAAGTTTCTGGGGAGAGGGGTTTGAAATTTCTACTCCTGAGCACAGTTCAGTTTACCATGTCCACACATTGTGTGCTGTGATACGAGGTAAAAAGACACAAATTAGGATTATGTTACCAAAGCATATTTATTAACATGTAATCACAATAAATGTTCAAAATTGTGACCACCAGAGGTTATGCACGCAGAACAACGGCGACGAATGGAACGGCGAACATTCGCGAAAACATCAGGCTTTTCGAGCACTTCCCCTACAGCGGCGGAAAGTCTGGCGACCAGTTCCTCGGGGGATTCAATGGGTGTCTCATACATAAGAGCCTTCAATCGTCCCCAAAAAAAGAAATCGAGGGGTGAAAGATCTGGCGAGCGAGCAGGCCAAGCAACAGGACTACCTCGACCAATCCATCTGTTCGGAAATGTGATGTCCAGATAGTTGCGGACGTCTCGTACGTAATGGGCTGGCGCTCCATCGTGCTGGAACCACATGACCCGCCGGATGCGTGGAGGAACAACGTTTAACAGGTCTGGCAGCACATGTTGCAGAAATGTGAGGTATGTTTTACCGTTGAGGCGTTCAGGAAGAAGGTACGGTCCGATTAGGTGGTCTCCGAGGATTCCTGCCCAAACATTGATGGAAAAGCGTCTCTGATGAGCATGTGGATACGTAGCATGTGGATTGACATCCGCCCATACATGTGCATTGTGTGTGTTAAATGTACCTTCACGTGTGAAGGTACATTCATCGGTGAAAAGCACAGTTCGTCCAAAATGTGCATTTAGCGCGTTCTGCTGCAGAAACCAGCGGGCGAATTCAATACGATTTGGATAATCCCCTGGAGACAGTTTCTGGACTCGTTGCACATGAAACGGGAGCAAATGTTCATCCTTCAGTACCCTCCAAGTCGTGGACTGTGAGGTATCCACCTGGCTAGCCACTGTTCGTGTACTTGTACTTGGCTGCGCCGCTACTACATCCAGAATGGCTTCTGCACCAACTACTGATTCGTCCTTTTTTGCACGACCTGCATTCGACCGGGAAGCGAGAAATGATCCCGTCTCACACAACTGTCTGTGCAAGCGCTCGAAAGTTTTGCGGTTAGGCAACCGCCTGTTAGGAAATCGCTCTCCGTACATTCGTTGTGCCTCTGCACCATTTCCATCTGCCGCTCCGTAAATTAAATGCATCTCAGCCTTTTCCTTATTCGTGAAGGGCACCATCTTCCGATTCATTACTACAGCGACTTACACTTGACTCACCGTTCAGTGGTTTTTATGCCTGAATCGTGTCGAAATTTTGCATACGTGTTCTTCTTCTTCCCCATTTGACATTTGCATACTTTCTGTTTCCTTCTTCACCCGGTGACTAGCGTCAGGAATGGAGCTTTAACGTTTGCATGAGCGACGTTTCCAACTGTGCCAGTGCCTTTATGAGTGAATTCCGACTATGCAGTCCTTGACGAAAGTTGTATTTTTGCCTCGTATCACAGCACAGAATCGTTGGGCATGGTTAAGTAGTGCAAACTGAACTATGTTCAGAAGTTGAAATTTGAACCCCCTCCCCTCGCTACTGAACCACGCTCAGCGATTCAGATTTTGAGCTGAAAATTTAAGTTTAAGTCTAAGCTTTAGAAAGCATTTAATGAGACACAAAAAATAACGGTATAAAATAGTTGTTCGTTACTCCAAAGTCTAAAGCGCCCTCTATCGGAATTTTTTGAAAATTTTCTTTAAAATTTATTTTCAAGAAAATACTGACATAAAGAATAATTTTAGCAAAACGCGGCAGTAGTTAGAGCCTAATCTACGACACAAAGATCGGGAATAACTGATTTTTGTTCTGGGGGGAGAAGGGTTTCAAATTTCAAATTTCAGTTTACGCTACTTAACTACTCGTTAGGACTCAGATTTTTAGATCAAAATTTAAGTTTAAGTCTAAGCTCTCGAAATCATTTAAAGAAATACAAAAAATAACGTTAAAAAATAGTTGTTTGTTACTCCAAAGTCTAAAGCGCCCCCTATCGGCATTTTTTGAAATTGAACTTTAAAATTTTATTTCAAGAAAATACTGGCATAAAGAAAATTTTTTTCAAAAACCGCAAACGAATCGACCAATTTTTCCATGTTTTATAATCATTTGAAATTTCGGACCCTAAACTTTAATGCCCCCTATCTCCTTGGGAATACGTCTGGGACCCTTAGTCTCCTATTTAATATTATTTGTCTTTAAGTGTACTATAACCCCTTAAAGTTCTGCCCATCTTTTATGAATCACCCTGTATATATATATATATATATATGGAATTGCTTTCCTCCGAACGGCTGCAATAGGTAGCTTTATACTTTTTTGTATTGAAAGCTACCTAAAAGACGCGAAAATCTTAGATCATCAGCAGCAAAAATAACAAGAATACAATAAATTAAAATTCATCTAAGCATTAGCTGTGAACTTCCATTGAAGGATATTTTGCCCTTACTATTAATTAGATTACCTACGTTTTATACTAATTATCGGTTGTAGGAGTCAAAGGCACCAAATTTCTTTTCCTCATAGGCAGAGGTGTCAACCACTCTCCGCAGTTGAAAGTTCTTTCTGTAATAAAAACCATTATTTGTAGCAGAGTTGGGAAAATTTGTAATTGCAATTATCTGCAATGTAATTTTAATTTAATTGTATGTAATTGATTATAGTTGCATACATTGAAACACAGAAATTTCGTCAAGTAATGGAATGGAGGGCGGTTCCGGCTATATTGCTACAAGAATTTTTTACTGCATGTAATTGTAAGTACAATTATTTACATACAATTAAATTGTAATTGCATTGCAGATAATTGCAATTGCAAATTTGCCCGACTCAGATTTGCAGTAATCACCCGTAGGCTTCTAATTATTTGACATTAGTAATAAAATTACTGAAATGTGTAAGATTGATCATGATTCTTATTATGGAAAAAGAACTTTCAACTGTGGAGAGAGGTTGGCACCTCTATTATAGAGAATTTTCTTACCTTTTTTTTCAAATTCTGCTCTTAAATGTTTTATAAATTTGTCACCTCTTTTTATTTGTTGTTTGTCTTTTATTTGTTTAATATACTCCGGCTGTCCCACTAGAAGGTAGAAAAATGTTGTTTTTAGAAAAAAAAAGTTCAGAAAGAAATATAACAAAACAATGGTCTATGCGCACGTGACGTCACACTCCAGAGGTGGCGGTGTTTTGTTTTGATCTGCCAGCATGCCAGTATACGCAGCTGCAAATACCACCAGCAGACGAAATTTAGCCTCGACCCAGGTTGCATGCATAAAGTTAAACTAAAATTTTGCAAATTTCCCGCATGTTCTCGAATACAGAACGACATTTTTAATTTATATTACAATATATTGAGTATCTATTGATACAACAATGAATTTATCCGCGGTATTTGTTAAAAAATAAACTTTAATAACACTATGACTCCATTGAGCGTTAAGCTAATATTCAAATGTAAATGCGGCCTCTTGACATAAATTTTAGCCTCGACCACAGATCGCGTGCATAAAGTCCATTACATATCATACCTGCATGTTTAAAAAATCAGATTGCCACAGGAAGTGCTGGAAATGTCCTGAGTTTCCAAACATTGCTGAAATGCCTATTCCTTTTATACCTATAAACCAACATTTCCTGGGGGATACCTTCTTGTGAAACACCCTGTATTTCTCGTGTGCTTATTACTCATACTACAGATTTTGGTATCACCCCGGCGATTAAATTCATTTTCATTAGATCAATTTACAAATATTTGTGAGTAATATAAGTTTATTTATGAGCATCTTAATTTGTTTAATGAATTTCTGATAATAATGTTATTAGGTAATATGCACGTGATCGCACTGCAGGCAAAAATGTAAGTAGTAGATTCGAAATGTAATAAACGGATTAATCAATCTTATGGGAAGAATGGGTAGTAGTCCTGTAAATTATCTACAACTTCAAAAACTGTTTACAAACTATTAGTTATCTCATTTTTCTGTTGTTAAAATATCCTAACAGGAAAATAATTCCAGTCATTACCTTAGTCTGTCATGAAATATCTACTTTAAAAGAATACTTTTCAGTCTTCACTGTTTCATCGATTGTTTTCACATGGGAAGCAATATTATAGCAATTATTTATGCAACCGATTCATTTGACTTCAAAATGAACCATTTTCCCGACGTTCCTATGATTAATCACAATTACATACCTGTCTTTGATTAATATCTTTTTTGTGTGTTTATTAGACATCTTACCAATTTTCGTACTACCCCGGTGATTAGATTTATTTTCATTTGAGCGCTAAACAAATGGCATCGACTAATGTAAGTTTAGTGATGGCTACCCTATGTTTGTTTACTGAAGATTATGTTACGTGATTCCATTGTAGGTATAAGCATAAATGCAGGCAGGGGAGATGGAATGTAGTCAACTAAATAATTGGTCAATCTTATAAGCAATGATGTATGAAGAATGAATGCACAGAAGTCTAGAAAGCTACTGCTTACGAACGTCTGGGTTATCTATCTTCTTTTTCAGTTATTAAAATATTCTGACAGGAAAAACAAACTCAATCATAACTTTTGTCTGGCGTGTAACAGTCTGTCATAAAATACTTGCCTGAAAAGAACGACTTTCAGTCGGCACTGTTTCATCAATTGTTTTCTCATAGGAAGTAATATTACAGCAATTGTCCTGGAACAGCTTCATTTGACTTAACAATGAAGAATTTTTTCGATGTCAATATTATTAATCTCAATTACATATTATCTGTTTGCTTAGTACTTTTATTATGTGTTTATTAGACATCTTACCAATTTTCGTACCGCCCAAGTGATTAGACTTTTTTCATTAGATCTCTGATCAAATAGCTTCGACTAATGCAAGTTTATTTAAGGGTATCCCATGTTTGTTTACTGAAGGTAATGTGTACGTGATTCCAGTATAGGCAGGCATAAGCAAAAAATGTTGGTAGGGAAGGTAGAATGTAGTCAACTAATTGGTCAATATTATAAGTAAAATGTGCAAAGATTGCGTAGCAGTCCAGAAAACTATTTACTAATCAAAAGACTATTTACGAACATGCTGTTAATCTTTTTCTATTGTTGAAACATCCTAACAAAAAAAATCCCTCTTTAGTCATTACTTTTGTCTGGGGCGTGACGGTCTGTCATGAAATACCTGCCTAAAAAAAAGCTTCTAGTCTCCTCTGCTTCATCAGTTCTTTTCACATAGGAATTAGTATTACCAGGACTGTTTCTGGAACAGCTTCATTTGACTTCAAAATGAAGTATTTTCTCGATGTTAATATGATTAATCACATTTATATATTTTCTCTTTGCTTAATATCTTTCTTATGTGTAGTCATTTTACCAATTTTTAGAATATCTCTGAACAGATGTCTTTGACGAATGTAAGTTTATTTATGGCTATCTGGTGTTTGCTTACTGAAGACAATGCGCATGTGATTCCATTTTTGGTATAAGTAAAAATGTAGGAAGGGGAAAGAGAGAGGAAATATAGTCAACTAATTGGTTAGATGTACGAAGAATGCGCAGTAGTCTAGTAAACTATTTATAAATTAAAAGACAGTTTACTAACGTGCAGATAATCTATCTTCTTTTTCTGTTAAAATATTCTTACAGAAAAAAACCCCTCAGTCATTACCTTTGTCTGGCGTGTGACGGTCTGTTATGAAATACCTGCCCGAAAAGAATGCTCTCAGTCTCCACGGTTTCACCAATTGTTTTCATATAGGAAGCACTATTACTACAACTATTATTAGAACAGCTTCATCTGACTTCGAAATGAAGCATTTTCTTGATGTTAATATGATTGATCACATTTATATATTCTCTGTTTGCTGAATATCGTTCTTATGTGTAGTCATCATACCAATTTTCCTTGAAGAAATGTCTTTGACGAATGTAAGTTTATTTATGGCTATCTCGGGTTTGATTACTGAAGATAATGTTTATGTGATTCCATTGTAGGTATAAGCAAAAATATAGGCAGGGGAGATGGAAATATGGTGAACTATTTGGTTAAATATACGAAGAGTGCGCAGTAGTCCAGAAAACTATTTCTAAGTCAAGAGACAGTTTGCTAACGTGCAGATAATCTATCTTCTTTTTCTGTTGTTAAAATATTCTTACAGAAAAAAAAAACCCTCAGTCATTACCTTTGTCTGGCGTGTGACGGTTTGTCATGAAATACCTGCCTGAAAAGAATGCTCTCAGTCCCCACTGTTTTAGCAATTGTTTCCACATAGGAAGCAATATTACTGCGACTGTTCCCGGAACAGCTTCATCTGACTTCGAAATGAAGCATTTTCTTGATGTTAATATGATTAATCCCATTTATATATTCTCTCTTTGCTTAATATCTTTCTAATGTGTAGTCATCTTACAAATTTTCACAATATGTCTGAACAGATGTCTTTGACGAATATAAGTTTATTTATGGCTACCTCGTGTTTGCTTACCGAAAATAATGTGCATGTGGTTCATTTAGGTATAAGCAAAAACGTAGGTGGTGGCGATGGAATGTCTTCAATTAATTGGTTACATGTACAAAGAATGCGCAGTAGTACAGAAAACTATTTCTAAGTCAAGAGATTGTCAACAAACGTGCAGAAAATTTATCTTCTTTTTCTGTTGTTAAAATATTCTAACAGAAAAAGAAACTGAGCCATTACCATTGTCCGGCGTGCGACACTGTGTTATGAAATACCTGCCTGAAAAATATTCTCTCAGTCTATACTGCTTCATCAATTGTTTTCACACAGGAAGCAATATTACTACGACTGTTCCTGGATCAGCTTTATTTGACTTCAAAATGCAGCATTTTTTCGATGTAAATATGATTAATCACATTTATATATTCTTTCTTTGCTTAATATCTTTCTTATGTGTAGTTATCTTACCATTTTTCACAATATCTCTGAACAGACGTCGTTGACGAATGTAAGATTATTTATGGCTATCTCGTGTTTGATTACTGAAGATATTGTATGTGATTCAATTGTAGGTATAAGCAAAATAGTAGGCAGAGGAGATGGAATATGGTCAACTGATTGGTTAGATGTATGAAGAATACGCAGTAGTCCAGGAAACTATTTCTAAGTTAAGAGACAGTTTACTAACGTGCAGATAATCTATCTTCTTTTTCTGTTGTTAAAATATTCTAACAGAAAAAAAAACTTCAGTCATTACCTTTGTCTGGCGTGCGACGGTTTGTTATGAAATACCTGCCTGAAAAGAATGCTCTCAGTCTCCACTGTTTCACCAATTGTTTTCACATAGGAAGCAATATTACTACGATTGTTCCTGGAACAGCTTCATTTGACTTCTAAATGAAGCATTTTCTCGATGTTAATATGATTAATCATAGTTATATATTCTCGGAGTATTGGACTGCAGGTGAAAAAACGTGCATTAATTGTCACGTTATATTTCATGCTAGAATTATTATTTCGAATCTCAGCTATGGAAAGTGCGTTAACCCATCACTTTCACTTGTGACACACATTGAAGCAAGCTCATATTCTCTATGTAAGCTTATAAATAAATTAAGCTTATAAAGTGAAATATCAACGGAAAAAATATTTCCTTCAATAAAAAACACATTATCTCGATGCTCGCTCAACCATACACTTTAAAGAAAGACAATCTGCGAAAATATAGTATAATAACGAATGAAAATCTTCCATATCTTCAGAGTTACCCATGGTTTCGAAAGCGTTCTTTATCATTAGAAAAAACAGAAACCACTGTATTTTCGAGATTTAAAGAATCATTTATAAAAACAAAGTTTCTTTTGTTGCGATATAATCCAATGGGATTTCTTCCTCAATTTATCAATTATTGCTGTAATTTTTTGAGTTTTCACGATATTTCACTGGTCTTTTTTATTTGAGTTGCCTATAGTATTGACTATCAAATTATGACAAAAAAATCTTTGCTGTAGTTCGCGCATGCGCAGTTAAAATGTATTTCATAAAAAATACCTATATCTCATCAAATATTCAATGTATTAATATTTTAATTACAGTATACTATTTCTACGAGTTTTTTGTCAAGTTTTTGGAAAGTGGTGTTAAATTCGGCTGAAAACGCTACATGCTATAAAAAAAACCTTTTGAATTTTTCACAGAAATGTTAACATCTTCACGAGTACACATACTATGCTTACACAAATGCACACAAATGTTGAACAGGACCTACATAGTCATTTACTACAGTGACAGACCATTTTTATCCTTTTCTGTAGCTTGGGCGATCGAAAATATTATTTTATTTTTAAAATTATTATTGCCTCCCATAATTGTCCCCGCGACAAAATTGTCACTGAAAAACATGAAGTCAAACATGTTCTTTACATCCTGTTCAAGGGCATTTCGGGCATTTCCTCACGAGTTTCAGTAGATATTCGACGAAACGTCTCAAATTGGTCACTGTCCCTTAATTTCTGGACATCAGTGTATTTTAAATGCATATTTTGACGTGAACATGCTTTGTTTTCAATTGACAATTATCAAAACTGCATATCTATATCTATATCTATATCTATATATGTATATAAAGGACAATCTTTTTATATACTACAATGAATCTGTGCATCTATTACAGAATGTTTCAGAATCCAGGGTAAAACAAAAGATATTAAGAAATATTTTACATATGAATATAATATATATAAATATTGTAAAGAACAACAGTTTACAGTGCATCAAAATTATGATAATAATTCTGACATCAGATTTACAGATGAGCAGTTGCAATGATCTCGAAGCCGTAGCGGTCGTCCGAAGTATTAAACGCCACGGCCAAACCAAACCGCTGGTTGATGCATTAAAGTTATTGAATTTAGCTTTTAAAATTTTCCGTGAACCGCTCTGCTTCTACCGTTCCGGTTAAGTGTCGCAAAAGGCATTGGGATGGCAGATTTTCCTACGCAAAGTTCCGCACACACACACACACACACACACACACATACATATATATATATATATCAGGGTACGAAATTTCCGCTCGCCAGCTCGCCATTGGCGAGTAAGTATTTAAGGTTGGCGAGTAAGTTTTGTCTTTTGAAATCTTGGGCTTCAAGTCAAACTGTATATACTCAGAATATCGTGCCTCAATCTAGCGACACGCGGAAGGGTTTTTAAATCAAGCGACGGCATTTATCTTCCAAAAGAAGAAAAAATGCGGCGTCACCTACTTCCATTTCTCTCATACAGAGGAACACTACTTCCCCCGTCTGCATTCGTTCCCACCCCGCTTTCGCACCGCTCGCTGCTTTTTTCACTTCCGAGGCTGAATCTGATCAGTCTTCACTCCTGCGCAAAGTGAATCAGGTTTCGCCACCTAAGCTCAGCTGCTGCCGAATTTTTAACATTTTAAAAATTGTTCATGTGTTTCATGTATGTAAAATATTCTGGATTTAACAGACAGCTCCTTCTAACAATGGTCAATTTCAATTCAGTTTGTCATAAATAGTTTATTTTCTGGGCAGGTGTGGTGGCCGACATTACTGTCTGAATGAATGTAAAATAGTGGCGAGCAAAAAGTTTAGTCTGGCGAGTACCTTTTCAACTGAAATTTCATGCCCTGATATATATATATATATATATATATATATATATATATATAATGAAACTTTTGTATATGCATATACTTATACTATATATTTTGCTTTGGACAATTTTACTTATGAGGAGCTTGTTTAAAGCTTGAAAAGCTTACAGTATTTTATTTTATTTTATTTTATTATGTAATATTAATGTGTTCTTTTATTTATTAAATGTCTGACATTGTCTTTCTTTTAAATAAAAAATTGTGCTAACAATTGTATATTTCCAGCTATTAATGTATTATCTTTTACATTTAACATTCACGATTTTTCCAACTTGAAGCTATCACCACGCTCACTGCATTGTCTTATCTTGGGTGGTACAGAACTGGCCAGCGATCAGTCACTTTACGTACCAAACTTTTAATGTTTGCATTCAAGGCCGTACGTGAAGTTGCAGGGGAAGCTCTATTGCAGGGTGGTTTGGTTTGGCCTACATCAGCTCTATTGAAAAGAGAAAGAAAAAAAGTAGGTCTTATACATTTGAAATAGAAAAAAAGGAAAGGAGGAAAAAAGTTTCTAAGTCGTTTTGGTAAAACGTGAAGGAAATTATGAGGAGAAGAGTTTTGTGTTTGATTCCTCAAAATCTTCTTTGAATTGTTTGTATCGTTTGCACTTATTGACGAATATGTCCAATTATTAGTTGGTAATGTCCACGAATAACAATGACGTGAATCCAGTGGATAGTGTACCAGAAATTATGAATTTATTTTGATAAGGTACAGTCGGTCAAAGATAAAAGAAAACGAAACCCTCATTCGATTAATCACTAAATTAACACACAGAAATGCGAGAAGTTCCATTCGACTGGGAATCATGTCTTCTTTCCGATTATGAATGCAGTTTTTGAAATAGTGATAGTCCGTCTAATAATAATTAAAAAAAAAAATCAAATTTGATATTTTGAATGCAAACATACACTTTTGGCACGATATTTGTGTTTCGCAGATCAAATTACTTTTTCGTTGCGGGTTGGGTTCGGGTCGTGTTGACTTTAAATGTTTTGGATTTGGTTTTGAGTATTTTGGGTCGTGTTCGGGTTGACCCATTTTTTTTTTAAACAAAGTCCTGAATATATTTCAAATGAAAAAAAACTATATATTCGAATATGAAGTGTATATGTGTTTTTTTATTATATAAAAGATAAAATTGATATTAGAGATATAACTGTAGAGTATTTGTCAAAATATGGATTAATTTTTTTTCAATTCGCGTTCGGGATTGAATATTCGGGTTCAGCTTGAAGTGTATTGGGTTCGGGTAGACTTTAAGCTAAAATTTCGGGTTCGGATAGGATACAACATGACTCGTGCAAGGCTTTAGTTGGAAGCAAGAGATGTTTGATAAATTTCGTTGGTTAAAAAACAATTTTCATCTATTTTTACTTTTCATCAGTTTACAAAAAGGAAATCATTTCGTGATCAAAGGTAATTTTTTACAAGCAAAATCATTATATATTTTACCATATGGAATGCATAAGTAAAAAAGTAAAATGTTTTTGTGGAAGTTAACTTAAATGTTGGAAAAACCCAGTTACATACTGTGTATTCCAAGGGAAAAAAAAATAATCGAAAAATATTGGGACGCAGACGATGAAAGAATAAGAAAAAGGCGTGAGAGAGGAAACATAAATTTCGGAAATAAAGCTTGAAAATTACTTTCCAAGCATGGCTGCAAACAGATGAAAAAAAAAAAAAAGGAAAAGTCTGATATTTGCCGAGCAAATATCGGTATTTTCCCTTTCTCATGAAACTTGTTCTGCAACTTGGATTAAGGAAGCCAAAGAAAATAACTAAGAAAAAATCTGACTCAATTTTTAAAATGAGTCATTGTCGTGAACTTATTGCCAGTGGCCATGAGGTCGTTTGCAAATAAGGTGTATACACCGGTCTCACTCGATTGTCGCCTACGCATACATTAATGTGACTCGAATAAATATGTTGGAAAATTCACCAGAGTTGAAGGATTATATATTTGTTTGTTTGTTTGTTTTCTGAGCAACTTTTTTTTTAATCTCAAAGTGAGCATTACTTTCTCGGTTTTACCTTTTGATAATAAAAGAAGAAACTTGTAGAACATAGGTAGGAGAGTAAAAATAATCTGTAATAATAAAGATGGACGTTTGTGTGTGTGTCTGTCTATATGTAGGTGTGCTGTTTTCTGAATAGAGATACAAGATTTGATAGGAAGGTACCTGTATGTCTGAAGCTATGTACCTTGAAGGCAGTTTTTGAATTTTTTTGGATCTTTTCTATTAACTTTTTATGCAATTTTTAATGTTTTTTTCGCGTTCTGCGGCGTGTTTTTCATATTAATAAAATGTATTCGATTTCAATCTTTTAGCTCAATATAGAGAATTTTGTAGAAAAGTTTATTCGAAATTTGTATTACGATTTTTTTTCGCAAATATTTTATGTGATTTTTATCGTTTTTTCCGCGTTTCGCCGCGATTTTTTTTTTTTTTTTTTTTTTTTTTTTTTTGACATTCGTAAAATAAATCCAATTTAAATCTTTTAGCCGAATATCAGAAATTGTGTCCTTACAAATTTTTGAATTTTTTCCAATTATTTTTTTATACAATTTTTATAATTTTTTCGTGTTTTGTGGTAAATTTTTGACATTCGTAAAATTTTCGGAATTCGGTTCCAATCTTTTATCTTAATATAGTAAATTTTGTCCGCTGCGATTTATAAATTTTTCACGGATTTTTTTATGCATTTTTTAACGTTCTTTTGCATGTTGCAGCGATTTTTTTGAAAGTCGACAAAATAAATAATTAATATAGCTTAAAACACAATGAATTTGTGTGTGAAAGTACACTACAAACTATGACCGGGCTCAAATGACATATCCACAGACACACATTCCCGTTAAAAAACTTGCGCTTCAATATATAGCTGTCACATAATTGTAACTAATTTAACTAAACCATACGAAGCATGAAACATTTTACTTCACATCAGTAACTTTAATAGCTATATAGTTATTATTATTATTATTATTATTTTACCATGACACATAATATTTCCATAATAATTTTACGCCTTTGAAACAAGATAATAAATCCTTTCAAAAAAGACCTTCAAACAAGATGTATTACTTCCTTTCTACATAACGTCAATCCGCATATACCAGATTTAAAATTTAATATTACAATGACAAAATCAGCATAATGAGATATAAACTATTTTGGATGAAAAGCTACGAGTTTACTGAATAAAATAAAAGTAAATCAGCACATCATATTTAATTATACTGTAATCACGGAAGTTACATGAAAGTTTCAGTGTAATTTTCTATTTTTAACCAGATTTTGAGTTATAAATATAAAAGTTTTTGGTCTATCAATAAAAAAACATTTTAAAGGTTATGTTCGCTTCCCACCCCATCAGTGTTGAATTCAGACTTTTTCTCTGGGAGGGATTTCTGTGGAGGGGGGGGGGGGGGGGGAACTGCACTTTTTGACCATTAAAATAAAAAAAATCTCAAATCTTCCGGGAGGGACATTTCAATGTTTCGGTGGGATTGTCCTCCTTCCCCGCGGGCCACCCCTTGAATTCAACATTGCGCCCCATGACCGAGAGTGCCAGGGCGTTCATTTATCATGGTGGCGGTATCGTGTTCGACTACCGGATAGAGTCCTGTACGGGTCGGTTTGGGTTCCCAATCCGAACCCGAAAATTCTGCTACGAGTTAACCCGAGCACGAAATATTCAAAATCGAACACGACCCGAACCAGAAGTGGAAGAAAATTAATCCATATTTTAACACAATTATGGAAAAGCAGACTACATTATGTCTCTAATATCAATTTTATCTTTTTAGTATAAAAAATGAACATATATACACTCATTAAGATTCAAATATATAGTTTTTTATTTTTCAATCGAAAATTATTCAGGATTTTGTTTGAAAAATCTGGTAAACCCGAACCCGAAACATTTAAACCCACCCGACCCGTAATGGCAAAAATTAGCGTCAACCCAACCGCAATGAAAAAAATAGGTGTCAATCGGATCGGGTCGAGTTCGTGTAAAATCGGGCTACCCGACCCTCTACAGGACTCTACTCCCGGTGACTCCTATCGCACACTGCGGAATTCCCGGCTGCATTCGTATCGTCTTATAACAATCTAGAACCAGCCAACACAGTAATTAAAGCGATTCACTAAATAGCGCTACAGCCATGAAGGCCAAGGTGCTAGTCAGGTAGATTTCTGACATAAGGAGATCAGGCGAATTTCGTCTCGCGACGTGGTACACCCTCAGAGCAAAGATAGTATTATTAGAAAGTCTATGGGTACACCATCCGTTAAGCGAGGTATAATGCCCGGCAGGTAAGAGCCTGGTCAGTGATTTAATAATAATAATAATAATAATGTCCTGTGGAGAGCGTTTGTAATAAGGCAGGCATCCCGTGTACGGATTTCGAAAAACAGATTCAGAAGATACATGTAAACTAGTCGGATGTGCCAATCCCAAAACTTTCTGCTATCTCAGTCATGTTAATACTTCAAAATTCGCTATCACATCGCCAATAAAATCAATATTTTTCTTCATTCTGTTGTACGTCAGCTGCTTGCGAATCGTCGAATTACCGGGATGCGAACAACTGATGTATACTAAACTACGAAAAGTCTTTCTGGCCCGAACCGACAGGAACAGATAGCCTCCCTATTCCTTGGTTTTACGATTTTAGCTAATTTTACTGAAAAACACGAAGGTAAAATGCGTGGAACCTAATTAAAGAAGATGCAATCCCAGTTCTCGTCAACATTGAATTTGAATGAGAATATCGCCAAATTAGTCCTCTACAGCCAAGTTGGCTTCATTTATGGCAACCTATTTAGGTCGCCAAATTTGGCGATATTTCGCCAACTGTCGCCAAGTTTGGCGAGAATTTGAGGTTGGCGAATATAAATATATAGTGATAAGCATATAATAGGAACAGTGGTTACAACAATGAAAGAAAATTTGCTGAAACCATGTTAACTAAAACTCATAAATTAAACCCGTTTATGGATGAATTCTGCTGTCTTGTTTAAAAATGTCAGCCGCCCTAAAATTTCAAAAAGCTATATCTCAGCCATTTTTTAAGATAGAGGCAAAACAAAAATTGTTCCGGATTCTCCGGATCAAGGCCAAGCATTTAACGAAAAAATTTTTTAGGATTTCTAATTGTTTTTGTACATCTTTTTGAATATGAAATCTTTAAATGGCTATCACAGCGCCCCCTTTCGTCGAAATATCCCCAAATTCTAATAGAACTTACTTGTCATAGCCAAAAACATAGAAAAAAAATGTGGTTCAATTTGAAGCATAACTTCATACACTTTTCGACGATATAATAGTGAAAATGGAACAAAAATATCGATCACAGCGCCCCCTTTTGTAGAAATATCCCCAAATTCTGATAGAACCTGCTTGCCATAGCCAAAAACATAGAAAAAAAATGTGGTTCAATTTGAAGTATAACTTCATGCACTTTTAGATGGTACAATAGTGAAAATGGAACAAAAATATCGATCACAGCGCCCCTTTCGTCGAAATAGCCTTAAATTCTAATAGAACCTGCTTGCCATAGCCAAAAACATAGAAAAAAAATGAGGTTCAATTTGAAGCATAACTTCACACACTTTTCGATGATACAATGAAGACACACAGACGGACAGACAGACATTTTGTAAAAACATGTTTTTCGGAATCTCTGACACCTAAAACGTGTAAATCCGTCGAAAACTGGAAGTCGAAAAAAATTTCGATTACAATACTTTCTTCTATTATAGATAGAAGAAAGTAAAAAAGAAGAGATTTGTAATAAGACTTGTATGTGTTCAAAAGATTCACTAAATATCGCTACAGCCATGAAGGCCGATGTGCTAGTCGGGTAGATTTTTGACATAAGGAGATCAGGCGAATTTCGTCTCGCGGCGTGGTACACCCTCAGAGCAAAGATAGTATTATTAGAAGGTCTATGGGTACACCACCCTTTAAGCTGGGCATAATGCCCAACAGCTAAGTGCCTGGTCAGTGGTTTAATAATAATAATAAATATGATAAATATGTCCTGTAGAGCGTTTGAAATAAGGCAGTCATCTCATGTATGGATTTCGGAAAAAAGATTATGAAGATACATGTAAAAAAAGAAAAAAATTGTAATAAGACTTATATGCGTTCAAAAGATTGTGTAATAAAGATCGCTCGAGGCAACAACCATAGTAGCTAAAGGTCTCAAAGCAACCCCCTTTAAAAAAAAAAAAAAAAAACAAAAAAAAAAACAAACAAAGGTTATGATCTGTTTCAACATTTCATATTTAACAAAACACAAAAATAACAGTTAGCGTGTCATTTCTATTTCAGTCATACATACTCGTAATAAATCTAAATTTCATTTGAAAAGTTGAGAAAAGAGAGGAATAAAAAGGTTAAACAGGGCAGTGGAAAACTAGCGCAAAGCCAACGCTCTGGTGTGTCATAAAATTTAAAGTGACACGGATCGTAAAATTTCATTTATGACTTTTTTTTGTGCTAGCTTTAAGGTCGAAACGGAGGTCGTACGTTTTATAAATATTTCAAACGCAGCATGGTTTCACAAAATGGAGTAAAAAGATCTTTTAAACGATGAATTGTAAATATTTGGAGCTGAAAGTAAATCAGAAAAGCATAATGTTACAATAAAATTTCCGGAGAGAAACAAAATTTATCATGTATGCTATACTTTGAATGTAGAAAGTCTATTTAAAGACCATTCCCAACAAACTATAGATAGACACACTACAACTGAATCATAATTGATTTTGCCTTAAAAAACTATATTTTTAACTATATTATGAAGCATCTAATTTTTAGAAGTTATTGTAATATCTTTACATTAGTAATTATTTTTATGTATTTGTTTAGAATAATTATGAAGAAAAATATGTTACCAATTATTATTATTATTGATGAATTGATTAGTAAAGTAAATAATTTTAAAGGAAATAATTGATTTTAAAGTAAATAATTTCTCTATTTCTTTTTTCTTTGGGAGGGGAATGGAGGGGCTGAAATTTATCTTTTAAGTAATTATGAAAAAAAAAGTTACCAATTATTATTATTGATGAATTGATTAGTAAAGCAAATAATTTTAAAGGAAATAATTGATTTTAAAGTAAATAATTTCTCTCTTTTTTCTTTGGGAGGGGAATGGAGGGGCTGAAGTTTATCTTTTAAGTAATTATGAAAAAAAGTTACCAATTATTATTATTGATGAATTGATTAGTAAAGCAAATAATTTTAAAGGAAATAGTTGATTTTAAAGTAAATAATTTCTCTCTTTTTTCTTTGGGAGGGGAATGGAGGGGCTGAAGTTTATCTTTTAAGTAATTATGAAAAAAAAGTTACCAATTATTATTATTGATGAATTGATTAGTAAAGCAAATAATTTTAAAAGAAATAATTGATTTTAAAGTAAATAATTTCTCTCTTTTTTCTTTGGGAGGGGGATGGAGGGGCTGAAATTTATCTTTTAAGTAATTATGAAAAAAAATTACCAATTATTATTATTGATGAATTGATTAGTAAAGCAAATAATTTTAAAGGAAATAATTGATTTTAAAGTAAATAAATTTCTCTCTTTTTTCTTTGGGAGGGGGTTGAAGGGGCTAAAATTTATCAAGTAATAAACGCATTCAGTAGGTTTTGGTAATAAAGCTATACACAATTATTTTTATTATATTTTATAATAGTAAGAAAACTTTAAAATGATGCACCAAAACATAATTTAAGATTATGTATTTAATTTATAAACTTGAAAGTTAAAAGAGCGAGAGATACTTCACACTAACTCTGTATCTGTATATAAACGTTTCATGCATTTCAAACAAAGTTAAAGTTGAAACAGCATCAACTTCCCGCACACAACTACTGTTTTTCTGCAGTAATAACAAAAATTACCATACTTTTCTAGGATGATGATAACCTTATGGACAGGTACTCAACGCAGCGTGAACCGCCGGGTTCATTCAACCTCTGCATCGTTTTTTTCTTCCCTCGCCCTTAACTTTTTATTGCCCAGGATTACAGGCTGCAGCGTAGGTTCTTCTAAATGCAACTTCCTGGCATAATCCTACTCGATATGAGCATTGAAAATGGCGGTGTTGCCTACGCGCGATACGGCTTCAAGTTGTCAGCAGGCGAAAAAAAAGAGTATAGTAATTGTTTTATGGATAAATAATGACAATTTAATTCTTCTTTTTTGGAATGAGATTTTGCTGGAGGTATTGAAAATGCATATTAAGTTATTATAATACTTTCGGAGAACTTTTTCTTTTATTATAATTATTTTTTAATGTAATTTACGAAATTATTAATTAAGGATTATCAATATTTGACATGCATCTCTATTATTAAATAATAACTACATGACCCCCGCCCGGCGTTGTCCCGGCCCGTGATAATATATTTAAAAAGAAACATCAAGGTTTTATTATTTTATATCTTTAACCGGATTTTGTAAGAAATTATATTTTAAAATGAAAAATTAGCGAAAAAATATTGATATTTAGTGGTAAAAGCACTCATTTTCTTGTTTTTTTATTTATTTATTTATTTATTTATTTATTTTTTTACGTAGAGTTGTTTCATAGTTTTAAAATAAAAAGTTATTTTTGTCCGAACTCTTTGAAATATTTATTGGTGATAAATAAAAAACTTTTACAGCCCGTGTAAAAATTTCGTGTAAAAATATTGTTATCTAGTTGTAAAAGAAATGTTTTCTTTTCACTGTTTTGTTTGTTTGTGTGTTTTCGCGTCGACTCCTTTAACATAGCAATAAAAAACCTGTTCTCATCTTCCGAACTCTCTGACATTTCAATCCGTTATAAATATAACTGTATCCAAGCTTTCTTTAAAATTTTGCGAAAAAATATGCATATTTAGTAGTGGAAACACGAGTTCTTAAAAAAAAAGCTTTAGCTTTCAATCTCAGAGCAAAAATATATTAGAAGGTCTATACTTTCAATGCAATGGTACAACTCCATCCGTTTTCAATCAACCCTTTTCAATCCCCCTAGGCTAAACAGGCGAGGACTAATCCAACAGGTTTCCCCTTTCTGAGGGGAGAAGCCTTCAAAATACGTTGAAGCATGTGCAAAGAGACGATATTCGTGTGGAAAATAGAATGTGGAAATTTGACAGAATGCGCTTTTCGTTTTGAATATATAGATAATAATAATAATAATAATAGGATAATAGCATAAAACATAAAAGAAAAAAAATTCGTATCGGTAAATATTTGAAGAAAGCGAAATTTATTGTAAATGAGCGAAGATACTTATTACTAACGAGAACTTATTATTAAAGACTGAAAGTGAATGATTTTCTATCGATACTTTAACTTTCGATAAATATGCATCGGCGAGAAAGTATTTTAACGTTAGAACAGTATTGTATGGACCAAGACGATACTAGATATATAGACTAAAGTAATTTAAGAATTTTTTTAAATGTTTATTCAATCACTGCGTCGTATTTTACTTCCATAGCCTTTAACTTTTTATTGCTTAGGATTACAGGATGCAGCGTAGATTCTTGTAAATGCGATTTAATGTCATAATCCTAGTCGACACGAGTATTGAAAATGACGGTATTGCCTATTGCACGGTACGGCTTCAAGTTGCCAGCATGCGAAAATAGAGTATAGTAAAATTGTTTTATAAATAAATAATGGCAATTTAATTTTTCTTTTTTAGGATAAGATTTAAGGTGTATATTAAGTTATTGTAGTACTTCGGAAGAACTTTTTTTTTCAGAAATATACCACACATATATTATAATTATTTTTAATCTAAGTTCATAAAACAATTATTAAGAATTATGAAAATTTAACATGCATCTCTATTATATATATATATATATATATATATATATATATATATATATATATATATATATATATATATATATATATATATATAATTATAATATCTATGAATTTCAAAAAACATATCAAGTTCTTGTATCATTCAACTTAAATCTCCAAAGAGATAATTAATGATAATGTGTAGACAGAATACCACATAGCTAATAGATTAACAAGTGCAATCATAATATTACCATAGCTTGTGCTTCAATGGTAATTGGGCAAAAATACTGAAAACATGAAGAAAATTTAAAAGAGAGAGAGAAAAAAAAAATAATAATTTGGAGTTGCTATCAAGTGAATACAAATGGATTAAGAAATGAAATATGAACCATATACAATGGAAAATTGGACAACAAGAGAATTAAATCAGAATTGGATATGAAAAAACACATGTAGATATAATCATCAGCCTGGATGTACCCACATGTGTTTTAAAAAATAATTCAGTATTTCATAATTCTACTGGCATATATGCTAAGATCAGTAGAATCACCCAGGTATACTGAATTATTACCAGAAAACAATTGGAAATATTAAAATTTGAAATAATAAAATTGGAAATAAAAAACCCGTAAAGAATAGATAAAATATTTCACTCACATCAATTATCCTAAAATCTGTATACAACACCTCACTGAATTACTACCAGATATCAGTTTGAAATAATAAAATTGGAAATTATATATATATATATATATATATATATATATATATATATACGTAAAAAAGGTAAAAGAAAAACTTCATATAGATAAATATTTGCTGTAAACAAAATCTTTTATAAATTAGTTGTTGCAAAGTTGATAGAGCGGAAATCCTTCGAAGACAATTTGTGTATATATCTACAGGAAAAACGGAGTTTCGGACGTAATCCAGTACGATTGGGCTATGACTCGCAATAATCATTAGCCCGTAATCCTGAAAAAGGAATTCTGAAGTAGTAGATGCTGCACAACATAAGAAATAAAGGCAAACACTATGGAAACTTCCTTGGTTTATTGTGATGACATTCTGCATTTTTCCACTGGTTACAGAAACGATTCTTCGAACAGATCCATGATAGTGAAATAAAGTCATCAGATGAAAAATACATTTCTGCCAGGGTGACATTTCACAAAGGTGTATGTAGAATCAATTTAGTGCAGGAGTTCAGAAAGGATAAAGTTTAATTCGGGTGGTCCCGGGCCGAGCATTTTTGGAGCTTAATTTAGGTGATGACTGCCTGAGCGATGGATGAGAAGAGATAAAATGCCCCAGTTACTATTCTCGCCAAAGATTTTCCTTTTCGAACGTGTTGGTGTCAGTTTTAGACTAGGTTACCATAACCGTTAGTATACTTTCATTTTATGTTCGAAATTGGCGACAAGAATGGGCGTGCATATTTGGCATTAAGCACACTTTTGACAAAACGAAGAAATTACTAGACTGGCAGCTGAAATTGTTTTGAGAGCATAGAAAAAGGCATTCATGGTGTTTATGATTTTGGAAATAAGAAAGACATCTGAACAATGATAAATTGCATTCATATGCGGAAAAGCGACGCCAACTTTATGAGAAAGCCATCTGCGTATTGGAAAAATGATATATTTCAACGATATAGGCTATACAAAGTTTAATGCAATTAATTTTAGGCCATGAGAGAATCATTTTATAGTTTTGTTTTCTTTTTCAGATACAATTGCGATAGATTAAAAAGGCGTTAGAGAGGAGTTTCATAAAACGGACATGGGTAATTTTGAATCTTTATTTTATTGCTTAGAACAGAAAGCTGCGCCTTTAAATAACAGGGAATATATATTAAATGCGTTAATGTAAAAAGGGAAAATATATTTAATAAAATAATTTACATATAGATTTACTTTAAATTGTAAAAAAAAAAATATATATGCTTTTTTTTACCATAGGAGTGAAGATTACTTTTATCAAAGCAGAGACTGAAAGTGAATGATTTTTCTATAGATACTTTAACTTTCGATAGATGTACATCTGCAAGAAAGTACTTTAATGTTAGAGCAGTGATGTTGACCAAGGGTATATACATATATAGGATAAAGGAATAATTTAAGAATTTGTTCATTTAACTCCGCATCTGTTTTTTTTCTTCTGTCATCCCTAACTTTTTATTGCCCAGGATTACAGACTATAGGGTAGGTTCTTCTAAATGGGACTTCCTGGCATAATCCTACTTGATAGGAGAATTGAAAATGACGGTATTGCCTACACACGATAAGGTTCCAGTTGTCAGCATGCAAAAAAAAGAATATAGTAATAGTTTTATGGATAAATAATGGCAATTTAATTGTTCTTTTTAGGAGAAGACTTTGTAGTCAGGTATCGAAAATGCATATTAAGTTATTGGAACACGTTTGAAAAACTTTTCTTCTTTCAAAAATGCAGCGCACACACATGATATAATTGTTTTTTAATCCAGCTTCATTAAACATAAATGAAGGATTATCAATGTTTGACAAGCATCTCTCTTATGTTTTCTTAAAAAAAAGTTAAAGTACATGTAAAACATTAAAATAAAAAATTGTACATTCTTCACGAAACTTTTATTCCACCTGAATGTCACAAAATGGCTCAGAGTTTACAAAAAAAAGCGTGCAACATTATCAAATGACAACCAAAAGAAACATATTTTGTAATATTATGCCAAAATTTATCTTAAAATTAGTTTTAATTAAATTAAAGAATGTTAAAAGTAGATAATGTGAAATGTAAAACTGCAAAATAAATTCGTAGTTAAAAAAAAAAGAGTATCAGAAGATAAAAATTGAAATATATTTTAAAAAAACAAACAAGATGAATCTCATGTGAAAAGCGGTGACAGCAAATGAAAGTATGCCGCGCACATAACGATAAATTTTACAACATACAATAAATAGTTGTAAAAAAAAAAAAAAGATAGAGGAGTATTTTATTGCCTATGCGTAATGCCAAGACAAGATCACGTTAAAGAAAACCTTAAAATATAACAAGTTTTAAGACAGATAGCAAGGTTAACCGTCAGCATAGTTGATATAAGAGACAAGTGAAAATTACAAAATGGGATACCATTAACATGACTTTAAATTGATGAAAAGGGTGGCTATTGATAACAAAAAAAAGGCTGGACTGAAGCTAAATTTTAAATTTATACTATTATATTCATCAAAAATTTCTTTACCTACATGTAATTTGAAATATACAGAATGATTAATAATTACTTAAATTTAAAAGACCAAAGTAAAGTACTCAGGACGAGTAAGTTAGATACACAAATATCTAATAACCATGTAGTGGACCACCAACTCTCTTATAAAGGGGTTCTAGTGTTTTGAATGCGAATGTGATGTCAGCATCTAACTCTTAACAGCGACATCTATACTGTTTTTTACTCCAATTTTCAAAGTATGTTTGGAACTCTGTGAGTTTGCGGTATCTGTCTTTCGCTACAATTTTATGCAAATTTAGCTTCACTGGTCTATCTGAAAGGTATATAAGTTGAAGCGAAAGGTTTTTACGGTGGAGTTGGTTGAATCTTTCCCTAGATGGTAAACAATGCCTGCGCTGATGAGCTAAAGCTGTGCTTTCGACACGTGTCAGCGGATTTGGAGTTTTGCTGAGTTAAAGGTAGCCTTTTGGTAAAATCTTTTGGATAAAAGCTATTCGGCAGCAACGGGCTGCTAGTTTATTAGAATTTAGATTATATTAATGTTTTTGTGTGTGTTTCTCCCATTTCACCGTAAAGTAGTGATTTCCCGCTGGATTTAGTAGTGAATTGAACTACCAGTATTCTTCACGTAAGTGAACCTTTAAAACTTCTAGTCATTTCTAGTGAAGATTAAGTTAGTGTTTCATTTTTAGTAATCGCCGGACGACATAGGCCAAAATTTGTCAAGAGACTCTGCTACACTTCTTGCCCTCATAGTTTAAATAAAAACGTTTTGAATCATAAAAACTGAGTTATGACTGATTTACAACAAAAGTATTTTCGCGGGAGATAAAAGTGTCTTTCTAACTCTCTTTTTAAATAAAAAATAAGAACTGTTTAAAATGTTAGACCTAATTTTTTATACTATATCGGAACATCACCAGCTATTCTTAAGCTTTTATGCTTCGCGTACTTCCTGAAGAATTTACATACGCCTGGCGTAGACTGTAAAAAAAATTCGAAACATTTCAGGAAATTATCCTGAAGCATTTCGCAGATTTTACCGGAATTTCGAATTTCTTTATGTCCTACGTCAATTACGGCAATAATTCGTGTAATATTTTTGGAGGTTTCTACTTTTCCATAAACTACATTCTGCGCATGCGTGCTTCATGTTTTATGTCCCATTAGCCATTTTGATAACTAAAGAAGAATAAAAAACAGCTGCCTAGAAACTTAAGAGACAAATGCAATCTGAACAAATGCCATTCTTTGTTTGGATATCAACCGATAAAGTAAGTAGCTAATTTAAATCTTTTTATGCTTCATTATTTGAATTTTCATTTTATCTGTAATACGAAACTTTAAAATTTAATTGCTTAAATAAGACACTGAATAAAAAAAGTATATTGAAAATTGGAATGTTTCACTACTTTGTTGTGAAACATAATAGGAAAAAGCCATGGCATCTTAATGCCAACACTTTTTCCCGGAACCTACCGGAAATTTTTTTACAGTGTATAATACTACATTTAGTACTGAAAAAGAGGTAGTATTCAAACAACATGCATAAATGGATTTTATTGTTTGATACAATATTTAATTGTGTTATTTTGGATATTAAATGCAATAAAAATATTAGCGGGGAGGGGGGGGGGGTAGGGGCGGTGCTAATCATGAACTGGATATTAATCATTCGTCCCTTAAAAGCGTAGACTTACAATGCTTACAGTTTATATTGAACTGTGTTTTTATAAAGAATGACCTCTGTTTTTGTCTCGATCCAAAGGTACCACACGATAGAACGCCTCTCAAGCTAATAGATGCTATTATCACATCAAATTTCACAAAAGTGAACTGTCATCATTTTCCCTTTCGCCCCTTCCCTAGTAAAATTCATCACGCATTTCATTTATGGTTTTTAACCGTGAACTTTAAACTGCATGAAGTATAATTTATTTTTTACTATAAAACTTAGACGGAACCTATATATAACAGAATTCAGCCTTAAATGGAAAAATTCCATAGTTCCAGCTACAAGAATGCAATACATTTATAATAGAGGGTGTAAGTTCTAAAAAAGAAACCTGTCTAAAACGAAAATTTTCTCTAGTTTCTCGCGATGCCGTAGTAGAAGTTTTTAATGTGGTTCTTAATTTAGAGCCTTCAAATCACACCTATCACATGTTGTTTAGCTCAAAATTTTATATTTCATGTACCCCTTGAAGAATTACATGAAGCTTGCATACTTCCTATTTTTTACTCATAAAAGCAATGAATAGAATTAAAAAAGAGTATTTAAAAAAATATTACAGTTTTTATTTATTATTTGAATTTTCTACTTTTTAGTCTCTAAATTATTTCGTAGTTGCAGTCTGAAAGCAGCTTTGGCATATTTTGGCGACAGTGGTTTGGCGCATAATTAACTCCATTTTTTGTTGTAACTCGTAAACAGTTGTAACCATAAAGATTATTTGTCGATTGGTCACCTGCTGCTGGCTATTTGAAAAATGCCTTAAAGTTAATTTATTAATTTACAATTAAGTTCTAAAATTTTTAAACTGTTGCATTATGTTATCGGAAACACACCTGTGTATATAATTCTTGTAATCCTAACATATCAGGAAAATCCATTACAAAATGTTATCCTTACATACAAAAAAAAAAGTTAACTTAAATAAAACAACAACGTGGATAAGGCCAAGTAAAAATAGAAACAAAGAAAACAAGATATGCGTACAATTAAACTTTACTTTATTTTACTTTTAATGTCTATTTTAGAGTGTATGTTTGCTGAACCTGGACTTATTTGATGTTATTTTGCTAAGGTAGAGACGTAAAAGTTTCTTTCAAAATGTTGTGTGTTTTTATAGTTTGTTTTGAAAACTGTAACTGATGAAAAACCTTTTTTCACTAACTCATATAGCTGCGTCGCGCCAAATTTTGGTTGTCGATATATCATAGAGTCATCGATATTCGGGTTGTCGATAAGGAGGCCCATTTTAAGCACTGAGCACTGAGTTCCAGATAGCACATATGGAGCTCATTGACTTTGAGAGACATTGTTTTAGTGCATTGTTTCGAATCTGTTTGGCAGAATTTTGATTAATTCTCCAAATATTTGCAGCTAGTGAAATCGCCCATTCATTTTTGACATGTGCATTTTGTAAATGTTTATCATTCCAGTTTGGTATCATATATTTCTGTTGTCAACATCCCTTTTTCTATGCATTTACAAAACGCACAACATTGATAGAGGTATCATACGAAAGGTTTTTGCACCGGCTTCTGACATAGTACACGCACATTTCGTTAAAGCATGTTTTTTGATTAAAAATTACAGTTAATTAATAATTAAATCAGCATTATTTTCATAAATGAAATGAAACGTTTTTTTCAAATCAATGTTGCCAGAAAAATAAAATACCGCACTATAACATGCTCAACAATGATTATATATAAAAAAAAAATAGTACAAAAAAGTAAAGTGGGACGTCTCTGAATGAGCTTATTTTATATTTAGGATTACAAAGCAAAATTGAAATTCAAATGTTTAGAAGAAAAATACATCAATGATCGATAGAAGCAGTGGTATTTTAAGTGTGCCTAAAATGTATGCTTTGTTATATTAAATTAAATTGTATTTTAAATGCATTCAATTAATTTCTCTCTGTTACTCGAAGTGGATGGCGACATCCTCTGATGCAGTTAAAATATGATTGTTAATTTTTGTTTCTCGCAAGTGTCTTTTGCTGTCTTCGATCAAATTTTAGTGTAACTTTGATGGAATAGATAAGACGATATTCTGGCTTGACTAATGCTGTTTGCAGGTATTTTTAATCCTTAATTTTGCTTTAGAACTTTAAAACTGCATCTGACAAATATTAGATATTGGTAAATATATATATATATACTAGTGTAAATGCCCGTCCTAGGACGGTGAGTAGAAATTAGGGTTTTCAGTTAAAATTTTAAATAATTGATAAAAATATTCATATACTGTTTATCGACAATAGGGAAAACTGACCTGAACCGTTAAGGTAATATTAGGTAATATAGAGTGTTAATGGTAAATTTTACTGTTAATGGTAAATTTTACGAAACGTAATTTTTTTCTTTATCTTTGTTTTTCAACTCAAAATTTCTAAATATTTTTCTGAATAATTAAAATCTCAATCCTAATAACGATCTCAATAATTAATTAAGGTCTCAATAATTAATCATGTTAAGTAAATTATAGGTATTAATTTTCGCTCTCAATAATACGAAAACGATCTTTTAGTTTCTTCATAATCTAAAGGAATGCATTAATTTTTACACAAAGTCAAATATTTTCCTTTCAAAATTAATAATAAAAATAATTTAAATCATTAAAAAAAGTTGATCTTGTAATAATTCAATACATCCTGAATGTACATACCTTATGTTAATGGTAAATTTTACGAAACGTAATCTTTTCCCTTATTTTTGTTTTTCAACTCAAAATTTCCAAATATTTTTCTGAATAATTAAAATTTCAATCCTAATAATGATCTCAATAATTAATTAAGGTCTCAATAATTAACTATGTTTAGTAAATTATAGGTATTAAGTTTCGCTCTCAATAATACGAAAACGATCTTTTAGCTTCTTCATAATCTAAAAGAATGCATTAATTTTTACACAAAGTCAAATATTTCCCTTTCAAAATTAATAATAAAAATAATTTAAATCATTAAAAATAGTTGATCTTGTAATAAATCAATACATCCTGAATTTTCTTATTCTAAAAATATGCTTATGTACATTTTATATTATTTTACAACTTTATTATTATATAAATTATAATAAAGTTGTATTATTAATTTATTTTTTTTTCTAACAGAAACGTATAATTTGTATTTATTGTCAGAAGATGGCGCCAGAATAGTATTTACGAACGAAATCTACAATGCTGGTGCTGGTAGATGCATCGCAAAGCCTCGAAAGCAAGCTCGAAAGGTATCATCGCTATTTCTGAAAAAGTGATTTCAGGAATAAAATGCTTACAGAAATAAATTTTAGAAAATCCTTTAAATATTTAAAGACTTTAAAATGCTTTTACAAATATTTTAAGAGCATAATTGGATATTTTAATGAAACATTCAAAGAGTCATTCCTTTTTTTTTTCTAGATATGGGATTTGTGTTTTTGAATGGCAACATTATTCGTTTATTTACATCAGGTAATCGGATGTTTAATCTGTTATTTTTAATTTAAAACATAAAACATTATAACTATGGATATGATATACATGTTTTATACGAAAATATGCTGAACAGACGTTATTTCAAGTAGAAGATAGTATCATTTAGTGTTATTATGTGTTAGCATATATTTTTCAGTAAGCCTAACATGGCGTTTAACTACGGTCGACTCGCAGATCAGAGTGGTACAGCCCGGTACCGTTACAGACACTTTCTCGCCTTTGGATTTTATTATAAGTAAGATATTAGATTGCAGTGCGAATTCCTCGCACGGGTCCACTGGTTTTAATTTGTTGACGACCTTAACAAATCTTAATTCCTATGAACGCACGTAATCGCGCATTCAGGCATTACCCAGGAGAGAAAATCATAACGGCAAACGAATTAGAAAACAATTTCCGACAATTGTTTTCATGAAGTGAAATGAAATGTCACGTCTGCGGCCGGAAGATGTTGAGTTAATTCATTCCGGTCTTCACTCATTCGCTGCGTGAAACGTATTAATGTTTTCTTCTTGCGAAAGGGAGAGAAATCACTCAACCTTTCAAAATATCTCATCAAACAGAACGATACAAACATTTTCCTTATAGATAAAAAAAAAATGCTTCTTAAAAAAACCTTCCTGAATTTCGTGTTGTCTAGATATTTTTAGTATTTTGCTTGTAAAATAGAATAAGAAATGCTTTGTTTAAAGTTTGTAAATGTGTTGGTCACACCCAGAAATTTTAAATAATCTGCATTATTTCTCTATAGAGCTAGTCATTTATACAGTAATATAATATACAAAAATGAAAATTTGTCTGTCTGTCCGTCTGTACAAATCGACATTTTGAAAGCAAGAATTGTGAAATGTTACGGGTAGGTAGGTGTATTAAAACACGCCCGAGGCAACTAAAGTAATCTGGAATCGAAATAACGTATAGATAATTTTTAATTAATAAAAAACAAAAATATAATAGCCTTTTTCTATTAAATGTAAACATTTTTCGTTATAACAGTTGCCAACAATTAAAAATCCATAATAAAATTCTTTCTAGAATAATTAATTTTCTATTGAAAAATTTTCACATGAAAAATGAAAAGGAAATAATAAGTTTCAACAGTTGAAAAAATGTTTAATATGACGTCATATTGGTAATATAGCGGATATTTTCAAACATTTCTCAATAACACAAGGAGTATGTGTAAGTACAGAAAGCCGGTTAATGTGACGTCATTAGAGAATTAAAAAGAAAATTAATATGACGTCATACTGGAAATTTAACGGACTTTTTCAAATGTTTGAGAATCATACAAAGAGAGTATCAATATGAGTAATACAGAAAGCAAGCAGATATGACATCAGCAGTGAATATAACGTCATACAAGTTTGAGGAACTTATTGAATCATGATAAAAACACGATCTTGGAAATATTAGCATATTTTAAAATTTTGAAGTTCTCTATACAACATGCTTAATTTTGAAATTGACTTTTCAACACAAACATTCTTAATATCCCGGACAACGCCGGGTACTTAAGCTAGTTAAAATTATACACATAAGCCCAAAATAAATTCGGTCTTCATCTAACTGTAATTCTTAAAGCATTAATTGTTATCCAATTCAGGTTACGTTTTAAAGATGTTAGAATTTTGTAATCTGGGAAGAAATAATAAATGCATAAATAAAAAAATATATATATAATCCTACCAAGGAAAAAAAAGACATATTCTGAGTTAATACCTGTTTCTCATCCATTTTTAAACAATTTTACAGCGCCGCATTTTCAAAAATCCATCTGTCCACACGCTTGTACTGGTTCCAACCAGAGGTCGTTTTAACAATGGAAAAAACAGGTTTTAACTGTCTTTGTCAAAATATAGTCAAAACTCCTTTTGACTGGAGAAAATAATATTCAAATTTATTCTGCTAAATGATAAAGTTAGTACAACATTTGGAAGGATTTGTGAAAATGACATTTAACATTATTTAATGCAACTTTTGGAAGGGATTTCACTCCGAATTATACTTTAGTTTTCATTATTGCATAATTTAACAACACAATTTTTTCTAAAGATAAGTAGTTATTGTAAGTATTAAAATATTTTTAATAATTTGATTACATATTATCTAATTTTATAGAAAAAGTGAAAAAACTAAATCATATTAAACAAAAGAAACATTTTTAAAATTTTACTTAGAAATAAAATAAAACTATCACAAGTAGCAAATTTTGCTGTATTAAGCTAAAACGATACCATAGTTTATTACGAATCAGACAACAGTGGAAAAAGATATTTTTACTTATGAAGAGTTTGTACAACAATTCATCAGGTGCATTATGAAACCTACAATTTTCAAATCAATATTTTAAAATTTTTCATTATTGCCCACCAAATTTCCAGTCGTAATGTATTAGCTTATGCTTTAAGAAAAATAAGATTTCGGAATTATGTGTTGCTGTATGAAATGAAATGGCATTACATGAGGGGGTTAGAATGAGTAAGTCAAAAATTTGAAATATCTAGATAACTACATTTTCACTGAACGTATATTAATTTCTATTCAATGCGACAGTCAAATAAGTCATAGTTCACTTAGGGAGTCGCTAGAGGGCAAAACAAGTTGGACCACTTAATGCAACGGCAATACGACAAGTTTCACAAAACCCTTCAATTCTCAAATTACTAAACATTGACTTACTCCACTGTCATTCTAACCCCTTCACATAAGGCAAGTGAGTTCAGTCTATATTTCATAATTATTCAAATGTTAATTATATTAATTATTATTAAATATATAATATGACAATACTCATATAAATATTCAGATTTAATAATTTGTGTAATCTAAAGTTATTTAATAGAGTTTCGACCACTTTTGAGTGGTAAAATCGGATTTTAACCGGATTAAATGGTTAAAACCAGTTTTGACTAGTCAACCTGGTTGAAATTAGTTTTGACCTGTCAAATTTACATCTTTGCCTGTCCATGAAATTATTTACAATTGCATGAGAAGTGAATTTCAATACAACGGCAACAAATTAAAAAGAACTTTGTATGAGCACAACTACCTCATTAATATAGAAATATCCAATGTATTTATATCCTGACAGTTTTAATCCATGGCAAATTCGATGATCTACATAGCATGATATGAAATGAAATATCCATATAACGACAATAAATGGCAACAAAACAGAAATCTCGTTTCCCAGCTAAAGAAACTCACAGGTTTTCAATGTTATATGTGATATTTGTAAACATATCACGTACGAATTTATTGCGCACTCAATAATGAGGGGATACTTAGACACAACAATGCAACGCGATCACTGTCATTGGCAGGATCGATTCCAGGTATCAAGTCCCGATTAAAAGCTCAAATAGGAAAGAAGAATGAAGAAGAAATTAATCCATTTTCGGCGTTTACTGGTCACAATCTCTTTTAATGCTTCAACTGAATTTATTTTAAAATATCTCCTAAAACAAAAGCATGCGCTGTACTCCATTTTCCCTTTAGTTTCCCAATATTGTAAATATTGGGAAAATGGAAAAACCCCAATGTTGGGTCAACATTTCATGCCAATAGTGTCCAAGATATAGGCTATATTGACAAAAATATAGCCAGTACAAAGAATATGGACCTAATATTGTTTTTATACTAGGGATATATACCTCCCATTGCACGAGAAATGGGTTTCAATATAAAGACAACAAATGGTAACACAAGATAAATCTCGTTCCCAAACCCTAATGTGTGATGTGCGTTAAACAGGCCCACATTGACACCTGAACTTATGACACTAAATAATGATATTTAAAACACCTTCAACATTTTCCTGAAATGTTCAACATCTATTTCTTTCATTAGTTAAAAACATTTCAAAAGAGCATTCACAATCTCATTTATAAAAATCTCCAACGGATTTACATCCTGACATTTTTAATCGTAAATGTCCATCATATTATATTCACATTGACATTGCATGATGTGAAATGAATTTCAATATTACGACAATAAATGATAACACAAAAGAAATCTCGTTTTCCGTTCAAACAAGGTCACCCCAAATAAAGATTCTCAATGTTACATGTTACGTTTTCGTAAACAGGACCACATGTCAGACGAATTTATTGCACTCAATAATGAGGGGATTCCTTGACAGAATTATGCCACGCGATCACTTTCAATGGTAGGAACGATTCCAGGTATCGGGTTCTCGATTAAAAGCTCAAAATGAGAAGAAGAACGAAGAAGAAATTAATCCATTTTGCGTTTATTGGTGGTAATCTCTTTTGATGCTTAGTGGAAAAGCTTTTTGGGTCACTGACGTCTTTAATCGGATACCTTACCACTGTTGCGTTTTCGAAACCTTTCTTGTTCAATTCTATCGATATCTCCCATCGACAGCATGTATAATAACAAAAATTACAATACTTGGTGAATATACATTGTTGCAAACAAGTAATTTTTGAGCAAATGACAAAAAGGATTGCAAGTAATTGTTTAATAACTCACGACTTGCTATTAACGATACGATCAGTGTTGTTAGTTCAGCACTTTTAAAAAATTAGGATTGCTTGATTGTCACCACTTTTTTGAAATAGTATTATAATTCACCTTGTTTTCCACTTTATTCAATCCGTCTTTAAATAAGGCGAATATTACTCTTTAAAAAAAAGTGGGGCCAATGAAGCGTACTAAATTTAGAAAAAGTAACGGTCTGGTAACACTGGATAAGATGACTACACTGTAAAAAAAAAAAAAAAAAAAAAAAAAAAAAAAAAAATCTAAAATTGACAGAAAAAAACTGTCAATTTTGGTGCCAGTGGAAAACCATTTAATTTACAGAAAATATCTGCATATTTTCATTAAATCAGTTTATTTCGGTAAAAAATATAGATTTTTTTCTATAAAAATTACAAAATCCACATTTTTTACAGGAAAAAACTGTTTTTCTTTAAAACAGTTTTCTTCTGTAAAAAATATATTTTTCTGTCAAAATTACAGATTTTTTTTACAGTGTATTTTTAATTATGTAAAGTAGTACTATGTATTCTTTAACCCCATATTTTACTGTATATATATAAACAATATTCTCGTAAAAAATTGCTATTATAAACTGTAAGGACAACAAACATAAATTTAAAATTTAAAAACTTATCAAAACTTTTGTGATTTTCTTTTTAAAAACTGTCGTATTATATTGAACATTGGTATAGGTCCAGAAAAAAAAGGAAAATACCACCCCTACTAACTCTGTAACAAATCATCATATATAAAAATATAACTGGTACCAATTGATTAGTAATAATGTCAATTAGTAGTACTAATTAATGCTACACTTAAATTTTGCTTAACCCCTTCGCGACGAGCGTCCTTTACAGAATTTTTAAACTGTTACCACCGGTTTTTCAAAACAGAAATTTTCGCATAATCGAATCGCAGAAATGCTAGGATTACACAAGGCAAAGCTTACAAAAAAAAAAAAAAAAATAATAAGTGGTGTGAATAATCGAAGATTCTAAACATCTTATGCGTCACGTATACCTGTCGCTCGTCCCCAAGGGGTTAAGGAGTCGTCTACATATAGAAATTGTACCAAACTTTAAAATTTTCTATTTTAACACCGAATTCTCTGAATAAATATTTTATTTCCGATATTTTTAAAAAAGATTTTCCATGGAACATTTTCTTTAAACAGAGACCAAACCTTTTTTTTTTTTTTTAATTATAAATTTATTTTGATCAAATTATCGAAATATTTATGTAAAAATAAATAGGAAAAATCATATTCAACCATGATTTTACGTTATATAATTTTCTACAAATTTAAAAGGTACACAAATAATACAGTTCTCTGAATGATATACAATTTCCAATATTTTCGATCCAAAACGTATGATAATGCATTCAGCATAATGCGAGGATAAAATAAACCTATTTAGAACCAGAAATTCTGTTTAATAAAATGCATCTTATTTCTTTGCGGAACGTATTTCACTTTCTTTTATACTGTTGAAAATTTATCCAGTCATTCAGCCATTTTTATATATAATGGTTATATAACCGCAAATTGTAATCTATCCTGACCATAGTGTGGTCATAATACCTTCAAAATATGGTCATGTAGCCATTATATGTCAGTCGAATGACTAAACAGTTTGCTGCATATATTTAACAGTGTACTGAATAAAATTTCTGGTTGAAATCAGAGGTTTATTTCATCCTCAGATTGAAGTAAATACATTCGGAAACTTTTGGACCGTACCACGTATCTATATAACATAAATTGAAAACAATTATATAATCTAATCATAAAAAATATTTCAATTATTATTTCGCGTTATGAAAATTTCCACCAAAAAAAAAAAAAAAAAAGTTTAAAGAAAAAAGAAAGGGAAAAGAATTTATGAAAAAGTTTAATATGCATAAAATAAAATTACTAAACATGTAGCATTTGCTTGTTCAATGCATTGAAAAAGGAAATTGATTTGAAAATATTTTGAAGTTATTTTTACTTAGAATGATAAAATAACGTATGGTACGTATGGTTACTTATATTTGAGTATGTCAAGCACATGCTCAAAGCTCAAACAGTATGTCAAGCACATGCTCAAAGCTCAAACAGTACGTCAAGCACATGCTCATACATATACATAACAAACTCAAAGTACGGCATGTTATAGACGTACTCAAAGAAGAAGTAGAAGAACGAGTAGGTTTAAGTTATATTTTGAATAGTAGTGTTTCTTTTTTCGTTTCTTTCGTCTTCTTGATTTTTTTTTTTTTTTTTTTTTTACAGTGACCAAACTATTTTCAAAATAAAAAGTCATTATAAGTATATAAAATTATAAGTATATAAAATAAATAGAGAAAATCATATAAAATAATTTATAAAAAAATTTCAATCATTATTCTGCATTATGAAATTTTTCAATAATTAAAAAGCCAAACCAAATTATATAGTTCTCAGAATCGATATAACATTTCCAATATTTTCGTTTCAAATAGTTTTTTTTTAAAGACCAAAGTCTTTTTTAATTAAAAAGTGATTTCGATCAAAATTACTTTATAAGAATATAAAATAAATAGAAAAAAAGTATACGACACAAATGCTTCGCAATTTTTCATCATTTTGCATTATAAAATTTTCAATTAATTTAAAAGCCAATTTAAATGATATAGTTCTCTGAATTCATATCCAATTTCCAAGTTTTTCAAGCAAGATTTTTCCTCAAACAGTGCGAGAATTTCCTCAATTAGTCGGAAAAACAGAAAATTTAAAAATAAGTAATGTATTTCTGTTTAAGTCGGTTATTATCCGTTATGCTGGCTGAAATATGCCATACTTTACGCAAATTAAAATAACCCTCTAGGTAAGGAATAGTTTTTAAAACAATGTTTAAAAAAAGAAAAGAAAGATTGATGAAAACGCTAGAGAAACATAAAATATAATTAATAAAAATGTGACATCTACTTGTGCAATACATTTTAAAATGAATGATAGTATACATTCTTTTGATTAAAAAATGATAAAATAAATTAGTCATAAAAAATTTCGACATTTTGATTGTTATTTCAAAATTTTTATGAAATCACTTTACACTAGAAAACAATGGATTGATTTTCATTTAAAATTATTTTGAAAAAATATATATTCGTGAAAACGCTTCCCACACACATACGCGCGCGCGCGCATGCACACATGCACACAAATACAAGTTGGAAATTGTACGTCAAACGTGACAAATGAGGTGCGTTCCTACTATAGCTAGTTTTATAAATATTCAGATCTTGGTGCAGTAGCTGCTGCACTCTTATGCAAAAATGCACGAATACAAAATTTATTTTATGTGCAGATTTTCATATTGTAGATATTTATTTTATTTTATGAAATCTAGTTTAAGTACATTTTTTATAAGCAAATCATTGCAATTCTGTTACATTAAAATTATACTATGCGTAAATATCCAATACAAGACAATATAAATAAAAAATCATCGTCATTGTTTTACTGAAATGAATTATATCGTCTGTATATCCGTAATAAAATAAGTACATTTTAATTTGGCAACATTTTATCTTTTGTTGAGATTGACTGAAAATTCCAATGGGAAACTTAAGCCTAGCTTTGAAAATTTCAGAACTTGAAGTCCATATTTAGACTCTTTTTCCGTTTAATATCAATTTTTCCGGAAATATCTATCCAAAAAACTGTCGGTAGATTATAGGATTGCTATAATGAAACAATTTTAGTATACAAATTCGTTTTTTTTTTTAAATTCAGTAATACGGAAATAATAGGACTCCATCTGAAATAGGACGCAATCACCATGACAACCTAGAATCATTACCTATCATGGGATATTATTGAGTTACGTATGATAGGAATTAATCGGATGAAGAACACTTTTATTAGTTTTGATTCGAAAATTTGAAATGACTCGAGGAAATTCTGCAACGGTTATATATATTAAGTTTCAAACCATTCGGTTGGGTAGTTTTTGAGCTGTTATATGCGGACAGACGGACCACGACTGCGGACGACGACTGTAGGTGCAAAGTATTTATATAATTACGAAGCAACTTAATGGTTTTTGGTATGTAACCAGTGAACTTGCTTCACTTTCAAAAGCAATAATTGGTTGAAAACCGCGATTTTCTTTGAAGGGAATATAGTTATAATAATAATTTAAAAAAATGAATATTTTATTTTGTTTATTTTATTTCAATATTTCATTATTATTTACCCATCATACGTAGTATAGGGTAAGTCTTGTAATCGTTTTAAAAATCAAAAAAACATTTTACACGTTTCAGACACTGGAGATTCCAAAGAACATATTTTTAGAAAAAAAAAAATGCCGTCCGTCTGTCTGTGTGTGTGTGTGTGTGTGTGTGTGTGTGTGTGTGTGTGTGTGTGTGTCTGTAAACGCTCTATCTCCCGAACAAATTGAGATAGAGACTTGAAATTTGATATGTACTTAGTATGCAATAATGAGAAGAAGCTTATTGAATTTCAGTAACCTCGATTATCTGGAACTATTTTTTTCGGACTCTCGAAATATTCGTTCTCATAAAAGGTATATAAAACTTTTCGACATTGTTTATTTTAAGGAGTAAATAAAAAAAGACAATAAAAGAACATAAATTTTGCATAAAGTATGAAGTTGATCGGGTAATGAGTTGCCGAGATATTTGTAATCCTATTTTCCACGCTCTTCGATTTTTCATAACACTACTATAACACATGGGCTGATAAGTTCCCGAGTTGTAATTTTCCAAATGGACGAAAAATGTCCGGCCAGGATTCGAACCTAGGATCTCTTGGCTGAAGCTGCCACGCTTTACCAACTGAGCTATCCCGGTCGAATCTGGAGGACATAATTCATCCAGTTAACCTTATTGATCATAACATCTGGTCTGATATTTTAATCAGCTCAACAGAAGGATGACAACATACAACATAGCAACAGGCTCAACAGACCAGATGCTATGATCAATAAGGTTGACTGGATGAATTATGCCCTCCAGATTCGACCGGGATAGCTCAGTTGGTAGAACGTGGCAGCTTCAGCCAAGAGATCCCAGGTTCGAATCCTGGCCGGACATTTTTCGTCCAGTTGGAAAATTACAACTCGTATGATTTCTTTACCAATTTGAATAATTGTGTTAAAATTAATCTGATAAGTTCCTGGTCTAATAAAGAAAACGCAACTTTTTAACAAAACTTTATAGCTTTATGACTTTATAACTTTAATAAATAACATAACTTTAATAATAAATAATAATAATTTAATAACAACAATAATAATTTAATAATAATTTAATAATAATAATTTTATAATAATAATTTTATAATAATAATTTAATAAATTAATAATAATAATAATAAATTAATAAATTAATAATAATAATAATAATTTAATAAATTAATAATAATAATAATAATTTAATAATAATTTTATAATATTAATTTTATAATAATAATTTTATAATAATTTTATAATAATAATTTAATAAATGAATAATAATAATAATTTTATAATAAATAACATAATTTTATAACGAAAAAGCTCCAAACAGTGCTTAGAATCATCGACTCGTTATTGTTTTTGGTCAAAAGTCAACACGCGCGGCAGCCACTTTGACAACAGCTTTTTCATAGACAAATGTTAATTCAAAATAAAACCTACACGTTCCTTGAATATTTTCAGAGTCTGAGCTATCTCCTGCAACTTCACTTTGCGGTTCCCCAAAACGATTTTCTGGACTTTTTTTTATGTTTTCCGGAGTAACCACCTATTTTGCGGGGTGCATCACTGGTGTCCGTACGACTACGTTTAAATTCAGCAAACCAGTCAATAATGGTTGATTTACCTGGTGCAGTGTCCGGATAACGCTTATCAAGCCAAGCTTTTGTTTGAACGGTGTTTTTTCCCATCAAATAACAATTCTTGAAATTCTTGTTTATCCATTTTTTTGTTTATCAACAAAGTCGTTCAGCTGAAACCACTCTAACGTTTTATCCACACGGCGAATCGTCATGACCTTTTTTCTGCTGCCTTTTAAAAGTTAGTATTTACTAAAAAAAAAACATCGGTTCGGCGATTGCAACGCCATCTGTGTGCCAGACCGGGAACTTATCAGCCCATGTGTTATTTCATTCAAATTTCAATTAAAAGATATATTTTAATTGGAAATGAGGCGCTTAATCCGACGCAGTAAACAGTTAGTTAATATGATTATCATTTTTGGAGTTATAAGGATGTTTCTTTTATGCAATTCAGTAGAAGAGCATTTAAAGCGAGGCTAACGAAAAAGGCAGGCTACCGCAGTGCATTCCACTTATCTTTTTTTACAGACCGCTAGAGTGACGTGATGCTCTTTTCGTACACCTGCATTGGTGCATTCGAGCATCACGTGACTCTGGTGGTCTGTAAAAAAAGATACGCGTAAAGCACCGCGGTAGCCTTTCTTTTTCGTTAGCCTCGATTTAAAGTTTATGACGTCATCAAGCCAGGATTTTTTTCGAATTGCAATGCATTTTATAAATAGTTTACACATGTTTAATTTTCATATTTTATATTATGCATATCCATGATGGGTAAGTATTACTGTGGCCCCCAACGACTAGTTTTTAGAAGTAACAATAAAACAAAAAATACATTTAATTTAATAGAAAGTGGAAAAAATTAAGAAAAAATATTCAGTAATAAGTTGTATGCCTCTAATTATATTTCTTAAGTATTTTCATAGGGGTCATTTTAAAAGTGTTCATGAGGAAATTATGATTACGTTTGATAATATTATACAACATAAACAATAATTCCATTCAAAGTGGTCTTGCTTCACGTTTAAAATCAATGTATTTGAAATATCGTTGACTAAATAAATGACTAGTAATAAATTTATGCTGATATTAAAACATATTTATTGTGAATTAATTAAAAATATAAATTTTATGTTAATTTGTAATACGCTTTAACTATTTTTTTTTTCACAAAATGGACTTTTAAAATCAGCAGCTCATATGTAATTATGGAGATTACCTATTAAATATGTATAGCTATTCACTATGAAAATAATTAAAAACAAATACAAATCTTTACCACTCTGGCACATAAATAAAATTTTCCAATAAATACATTTTTTCTTCTATTTTTTAAACATAAAATATGCTATTCATAAACAAGGGAAAGCAGTAGAGAAAGTATTGAAGTCTAAACAAATAAAATAAACGCCAAGAATCTCTGGAAAAACAAATGATCCTTATGGGAAAAACATGTCCCACGTGGGACTCTAAAATTTGTGTGTTTGTTTAGCTTTGAGCCTGTGATAAATCGAGGATCTGGAATAGTGAAAGATGGTTTTTCTATTTGCCAACTGAGGACTATCTAAAGAATTGCAGTAAAACAATCGGTAATTCGATTGAATTTGATGTTTTAGTTTTAAAGAAGATAAAGCATAGGATTGATTTATATTTGTATATTTTTATGAATAGGAGTCTAAGCTCACGCGAAGACGCTCGTAAGGTAATGTTAAATCAATGAAAATAGTTCTTTTTTAATTTCTCGTTTGGATTTCAATATTTTTAAATGGATTTTTTTTCACAGGATGTCTAAGGTCAACCTCTAACCGTACACTTTTTTTACTTTTTAGATTTCGATTGTAGATTTAAAAAAATAAAAAAAACTGCATGGTTAGAGATCGACCTCAGATATCCTATGCATAAAATATCTTTTTAAAATAATGAAATGCAAACGAGCGATTTGAAAAGAAACATGGTTTGACATTAGCTTGCAAGTGTCTTCCCGTGATTCGTTTAGGCTCTTAAGTGCAACAAGTTACAAATTAAAATGTGTTCTGGTTGTGAAAATGTGCAATTTTTAATGTTACAACAAAATGAATACCGAACAAAAAATAATTTTTCACATCTACTCTAGTTGTAAGCCAATATTGGACCAATGTTGCAACAATTCGTATAAAATATTCATCAAATTTTGCTATGTTCGTATTTTGCCAATATTGTCAAGAAGACGTTGCATCGGAAATATTTTCAGAGTATCTCCAATATTGGCTAAATATTGGTTTTACATTGAAAATATTTCTGATGGGACACTAATATTGTACGAAATACTGTTAATATTTCCAATGGGAGGTACTGGTTATATATATCGCAAACTTTTGGCATTACGTTGGAAATATTTCCAACGCATATATTTCCCCAATATTGGTTTTATTGGCTGAGCACTGCTTGATTATTTTTTGGCAATATTGGCAAAATGTCCAGTCCACATTCCAATATCGAGTCAATTTCAATGCCAATATTTATCCAAGATACAGCCAATATTGCCCCAATACTGTTTTGCTACCAAGGTTTATACTACGTTCGGACCAGTCAGTTTCGATACTCCGTGGGTCTGAGTCAAACAAACGTTTAAAGTCTCCTTAAAATATGGTTTACCTCAAAAGCTTGAATTAAACTTGAACTATAAATGTTACTACGGTAACACTACGAATTCTGGCTCGACCTTCGTGTTTGTGAAATAACGTTAAAACAATTTGAAACTACATTAAAATACTAAATAAAATAAAGCACAAATACAAAATGTAACGATATCTTAAGTAACTAGAAATGACATAATGAGGATCCGTCACATCACAAAGCACCCAAGGCTGTATACAGATCATGTAAGTAGGATTATTTGTTGAAATTGAGATAAAAGGTTGACAACTGATAAAAAAAAGTTTCATCTGTTATTGACTTCAAATCAGAAGATTATGCTTTCTTTCTTAGATAGGTATAAATTCAAGCTGACTACATATAGACTGGGTTTATCTTTAAACAAGTCCATCTGGACATTGTCAAGTGGTAAATTTATTCCCCATTGTTTTCCTTTCTCTCATAAGAGTTATTGTACATAAAACTGTCACATGTGCCTTTGTTATATCAACATTTACACATAGTGCTTCTTTTATTTATGCAAAAGCAAGGATTTTGTGCAGTTTACGAACGATTTAAATGAGTTTTAATTTCTACAACCCTGTACATTTGAATCGATATATAAATGTAAAAAAAAAATATCCGCACATATTAACCCTTGAATTCCCCACTGCTGTGAATTCGCGCTGACTCAAAAATGTTAAATGTAGACTTTTTCTAAAAACATACTTTCATTAACTTGCATTTTTCATTAACAAAATGAAATTTTCGATAAAAATAAATATCACACTTCGATTTTTTATTAAATTTCGTATAGGAATCATGTGTGTTACTTCATTATCACTATTACACGCATCATATATACAGGGTGACCCCGAATTCATGGCACAAACTTTAAGGGTTGGTGCAGGCCACTGTAACAATCATTTATTGTATAGGAAACCAGGGTCAGAAATCGATTTATTTAGTCAAAATTACAGGGCGTCTCACTCCAATACGAAGTCGCTTTTTCGTTCATAACTTTAATAGTAGTGAAGATACTTTAATGGAAACCTTACAATGTCTTTACAATTCATACAAAGATGAGTCTGTTGCGAATTTTGTTAAAATACTTTCTCTTCTGTTAAAGTTATGAATGAAACCCGACTTCGGATAGGGGCGAGACGCCCTGTAATTTTGATTAAATAGATTTCTGATCTTGGTTTCCTACACAATAAATGATTGTTACAATGTTCTATACCAACCCTTAAAGTTTGTACCATGAATTCGGGATTACCCTGTATACGCAGTTGAAATGACTGAATCCCAAAGCGCACCAGCGTGGGGTGAGCGGGGGCTGAAACGAAATGTGGAGACCATGGGTTAAAATTGAAATAATTTGTAATTTATTTGAAAAATGCATGAAAAAAAATCACCTAATCTTAGAAGCTATGATAAAACAGATCTTTCGTGATTTGCAGATCCTGAATTTATTACAGTAGAACCTCGATTAACCGAGCTTCGATTAATCGAGGTTTCTGTTAACCGAGCCGATAACAAAGTCTGATTTTTTTTTTTTTTTTTTGGTGAATGAGCCTTGAAAAATACCACACGTTTTAGATCACTGTCCATGCTACAGGCTACATAATTATTCAAAAGTGAAGAGAGGATGAATTCCAGCAAAGGGTAAACCCACCGACAGACGGAGAACTATTTGAGATTATTAATCGCATTAAAAGGTGTGAAGAAGTTTTGGAAGAGGACATTTCCGAATGGCTGGACGTTGAAAAGCAAGATCCAAGTTTTCAAATCCTTAATGATGAAGAAATTATACAAGCCGTTAATTCCTATTGGACATTAATGATGCTGACAATGAGGACCAGGACTTTGAGGATTCAAGGACTATAAGTCATACTGAAGGTGTTCAAGCACTAACAACTGCTCTAAAATATTTGGAGCAAAGAAGCGATGTTGCGCCGATAGATCTTTTGCTGCTCAAAAATTGGCGTGATCGGACAGCCACTGATAGAAAATCTGGACTTAATTTAGAATAGTTAAAAAAATTTCAATTTGCTTTTTAAAATTTACTATTTTTAGTTAATTTCCTTTTTAAATTTGTTGAGCTGTGAAACATAACTTTATATATGTTTATTTTTATTATTCAAAAAACGTTTTACTGTATTTTATTCTAAGAGATGTTAAATTCGTGAGCACGGTTAGTTTTTATGCATAATTTCCATTAACCGAGATTTCCGATATCCGAGGTACTAGCGGTCCCAATTAGCTCGGATAATCGAGGTTGCACTGTACATGCATATTTTCTAAGTATGTATTGGAATTTGCCAATTCTTGAAATTGAGTATGACAAGAACGTCAGGAAAAATAACCCAACCCCACGAACAAAAAGTCACATTGTAAATTTGATCTGCAATTAGGACAGAGATTGTGTTGTCTTTTTAAAGATCTCGAATTTTTTTTTTTTTTTTTTTTTTTTTTTTTTTTTTTTAATCAAAAGCGAATTTGAATAAGCATTGCTTCGGCCGATACAAACTTTGTGTTTATTTTCAGAAAAAACAACTTTTAAATTGACTGACATTTTTTGAACTATTGATTTTTCCTCTTCCTTCGTATATAAACAAAATAGTTTTTGAATTAAGTGAACCATATTTAACCATGTCCCTTGTAGTGAGTGTGCATTCAGTGTGTTCATTTACAAAATTTGAATTTGTTACGTACTTTTTTTATATCTATTTTTTGGAATTTTCCAAACCTTTAAATAGAAAATGACTAGAACATTTGAAATATTAATCAACCCACACTAACAAAAATAAAGAAATTATGATAAAATATAGATTTTAGTTGTCATCCTTTACAGGATTTGAACAGAGATTTATTATATCTGTTTATTGTAACTTAATATGTTAACTTAAATGTTAAATAATAACTTAAATGTTAAAATTATAGATGGCAAGAATATTTTAAAGAAATTTCTAGTGTTCAAGAACAAAAATGAAGAAATTATGATAAAATAGACTTCAGCTATCATCATTTACAAAATATGAACTTATTAATACATTTTTAGATCTAGCTGAAATTCGCCAAATCTTGAAATCGAAGATGAGTAGAACATTTTGAAATATTAACCAACCCACACCAACAAAAATAAAGAAATTACGATAAAATATAGACTTTAGCTGTCATTATTTACATGATTTGAACAGAGATTTTTTATATCTGTTTATTATAACTTTCCAAATCTTAAAATTAAAGATGGCAAGAATATTTAAAAAAAATTTCTGTGTTCAAGAACTAAAATGAAGAAATTATGATGAAACAGACTTTAGCTATCATCATTTACAAAATATGAACCTTTTAATACATTTTTAGATCTAGTTGAAATTCGCCAGATCTTGAAATCGAAGATGTTTGGAAAATCAGAAAATAAAATTCAAACCATACGAACAAAAAGTCATAAGTTTTGACCTGCAAGTAGAACAAATGGTCTGTTGGCTTTTTCATGATCTCGAACAATTTTTAGCAAAAGTAAATTTGAATAAGCATTGTTTCGGCCGATAAAAAACTTTGTGTTTATTTTAAGTAAAAGCAGCTTTCAAATCAACAGACATTTTCTGAATTACCGATTTTTCCTCCTTCTTTATCCTCCTCGTCTATAAAGAAAATAATTTGAGAATGAAGTGAATTGTTATTCAACATGTTTCGTGTAAGTGAATATCCAGCCAGTGCGTTCATTTACAGATAATGAGTTTATTACATACATTTTTTTACATCGATTTATCGGATTTCGCCATGTCTTTAAATCGAAGATGACAAGCACATAAAAAAAAACCACTCTAAAAACGACATTTTTGAAAACTGAGCAAAAAATACTCAAATCTGAGTACCTCGCAGAGTCAAAATGGCTCCGAATCAAAATTACTCAAGTTTGAAACATGCATATACTCATTTCTGAAAATATATGCACACACTCAAGAATAACATATCATGTGCTCCTATTTGAGTATGTCCATGTTTCAAAAATGAGTATGAACTGACCTCTATGTGTTCAGTTTTGAGTAAAGGACAACATTAGCATTAGCCACCGGCCACAGGGCCACTAAATGAGAAAAAGTGACTATTAAAAAATTGCATGTTAGAGGCCACCTTATGCCCACTTTCCTACAAGGAAAGCGGAATTTATTTTTTGTATTTCATCAATGATTCCCTTTTTGCTGATTGAAATAAGTTTATATTAACATATTTATTTGGGCTATTTAATTTTAGATTGATGCTAATTGAAATTTTAACAAAAGTTTACTGTTTAGAACTTTTAAATAAAAAAGTGGCGACTAGTGTAAAGAAAGTGGCCACTTATAAAACTGCTAGTACTCGCCATTGGCCATTAGCGAAATTTCCCTGTTTTGCCCTTTAGTTTTGAGTATGTCCATGTTTCAATATTCTGAGTATTTCCGGTATTTCAGAATTGAAAGCATTGGTCGTCATATTTCAAAAAAAAAAAAAAAAAGTTCCATAATAAAATGAAAACATCAATTTACTCAGATTTAAAAGTGACATTTTTCTCAGTGCGCTAACAAAAATGAAGAAATTATAATAAAATGGACTTTAGCTGTAATACTTTACAGAATCTGAACATATTACTTATATTTATTATATCTGTTTATTGGTAATTTTTCAAATCTTAAAATCGAAGATGGCAAGAATACTAGAAAAATAGTCTACCCACAAGAACAAAAAGAAAAAAAATATCAAAGTGCAATCATTGCTTAAAGTGATAAAAAAACATAACACAAAAGGTTTAAAAATACCTTTTTATATAGGTGACATATGTTTCCTTCGCTCAAATGGCGTTTTCTTGAAAACGATAAATAAAATATTCTCTCAAAGTTTTTGAAAATTATAAACATAAATCACGAGATCACATGTCCAGTGCAAGCAGGTGCTTAAATTGGTCAAACTGGAAAATGTGAAAATTATAATTTTATTTTTATTTTTATTGCTTTTTCAATCTGTGAAGCATCGCGTGCCAAATTTTAGGTAATTCAAATGAAGTCGATTCGTTGCAAATATTATGGTTTCGCAAATCTATTTCTATTGATTCACGGATAATGGATGGGAAATAAACTCTTGCTGAAAAAATCATTTTACTATTCTTGAAATCAATCTGTAACGGCTCTATTCTATGTAGTCTAGCTAAGGTAGTAGTTCTTCTGTCATATTTGATATCTGTCATATGTTCTTTTATTCTCGTTTTAAATTTTCTGTTTATCATTCCTATATAGTATTGTACTGTTCCATCTGCCTTCGTGAATGGGATTTCATAAACACCGGAAAGTTGATAAGGTTCTATTGGATATATTATTTGGAAGAAACTATGTTAAAATATCATCATTTATCAGCTATCATCATTTACAGAATCTGAACTTATCATTAATACATTTTTACATCTAGTTGAAATTCGCCAAATCTTGAAATCGAAGACGTCTGGAACAACAGAAAAAATAGTTCAACCCATACGTTACAAAAAGTCATATTATAAGTTTGACTTGCAAGTAGGGCATAGATTCCGTTGTCTTTTTTCGTGATCTCGAACAATTTTTATCAAAAGTGAATTTGAATAAGCATTGTTTCGGCCGATAAAAAACTTTGTGTTTCTTTTAAGTAAAAACAGCTTTCAAATCGACACATTTTTTGAATTATCAATTTTACCTCCTCCTCCGTTTTTCGCCTATAAAGAAAAGAGTTTTTTTGAATCAAGTGAACCGTTATTCACCATGTTTCTTGTAGTGAGTGTGCTGTGAGTGCGTTCATTTGCAGATTCTAAATTTATTACACGTGTTTTTTACATCTACTTACTGGAATTCGCTATATCTTTAAATCCAAGATGACAAGAATATGAAAAAAACCCACGCTAATAACAACAACAAAAAAATGATAAAATGATAAAATAGACTTTAGCTATCATCATTTACAGAACGTGAACTTATTAAGACATTTTTACATCGATTTGTTGAAATTCATCAAATCTTGAAACCGTAGCTCTCTGGAACATCAGAAAAAATACTTCAACTCATACGGACAAAGAGTCATAAATAGTAAGTTTGATCTGTAAGTATACAGACGAGGTTCTGTTCTCTTTTTAAGTTATCTAAAATTTTTAATCATAAAGTGAATTTGAATAAGCATTGTTTAGGTCTCTAAGAGCTTAGTATTTATTTTAAAAACAACTTTTAAAGCGACAGACACAGACATATTTTGAATTACCTATTTTACCCTCCGAATCAAGTGAAGTGTTTATTCACCATGTTTTATGTAGTGAGTGTGCAGTCAGTGCGTTCATTTACAGAATCTGAATTTATTATATACATTTTAATATCGATTTACTGAAATTTGCACTATCTTGAAATCGACGATTACAAGAACATTTTTCTAAAAAATCCATACTAGAAAAAAAATTAAGAAATTAGGATAAACAAGACCTAAGCTGTTATTTTTTACAGAATCTAAACATACTACTTACATTTATTATATTTGGTTTTGAAATTATCAGAACCTTGAAATAGAAGATGTGAAGAACATTAGAAAAAATGGTACACCCACAAGAATAAAACGAAAGAAATTATGATAAAATATACTTAAGCTATAATCATTTACAGAATCTGAACTTATTAATACATGTTTAAATCTAGTTGAATCTTCATTAAATCTTGAAATCGAAGATGTCTGGAACAACAGAAAAAATAGTTCAACCCATACGTACAAAAAGTCACATAGTAAGTTTGACCTGCAAGTAGGGCAGAGATTCCGTTGTCTTTTTTCGTGATCTCGAACAATTTTTATCAATTGTGAATTTGAATAAGCATTGTTTCGGCCGATAAAAAACTTTGTGTTTATTTTAAGTAAAAACAACTTTCAAATCGACAGACATTTTTTGAATTACCGATTTTTCCTCCTCCGTTTTTCATATATAAACAAAAGAGTTTTCGAATCAAGTGAACCGTTATTCGCCATGTTCCTTGTAGGGAGTGTGCAGTCAGCGCGTGCGTTGGCCCAAGTTTACAAGACCATAACGAGGCACGCGGAATCATATATTCATTTCTGGGACACTGTTTTACGAAGAATAAATACATATTCCTTTTCTTTTTTCCTTCTCTTTCACGTCTTCTTTCATGTTTTAAAGAATAATAAAAGTTCTAGAGAGGAATTTACGAAGTAGGATTTTCATTCAAAGATCTATTGGTATCAAAATAGATAACTTGTTTTCAGACCGGCCGCACGCTATTTCAAACGCTATGCCGTAAAACACTAGTATGCTGCCAAAGGTTCCTTTTCTTACATTGTTAAAAACTATCTTTAAAATGTTTATTTTACGAGAAAAATCTGTTAAAATAACAGAAAGTTCAAAATAAATACCTATTTTTCACCCTAACAATAAACAATTTTTTACTGGCGTCTTGTTTGACGACTTTTTCTGTCAAATTTTGATTTTTTTTTTTTTTTTTTTTTTTTTTTTTTTGTAGATATATATATATATATTTTTTTTTTTTATTTTTTTTTTTTTTTAGAATGTATTTATTTATTATTATTATTTTTGTACACTGTAAGGATGCCACGAAAAGTTTTAAAGACAGTGAATTATTATCTGTTAATTATATCTCAGGGCTGAATTTTTAAATATTACAAAATTAATAAAGAAAAATTATAAAATTACTTTTTCTACTCTTTCTAATTACGTTTATGTAAAATGATTTTATCTGTAAAGAAGAATATTAAAAACAATAATAGATCACGGCTAAATGTTGAGATTGATTTGAGAGTATGTATTCCAAATTTATACATAGAAAAGTGTTTGTTTTTTATTCTGCATTAACAAGTTGTTTTCCACTGACAGTGTCGAAATGGCTATTTTTGCAGACATTAAGAAAGCAGTTTTCAGTGTTTATCGAATCGATTTACAATTCCCAATCACAGCAGTGTTTCTTAAATTTTGTGCAAAGCGTTAATTTTACACATTTTAATTTCAAAAATATAAAATTTTAGTTAATATTACACGTTGAACGCCAAGTTGAAACAAATAAACATTCTTAGGAAACCACGAAGTTCTTTTTTTTTTTTTTTTTTTTTTTTTTTTTTTTAAACTTACATGGTAATGAATTATCAATAGTTCACGTTTCATAGCAATAAATTAGAAGGGTGTAGATGCAAAATTCACACTCTCCTCTTATCTTAGTTTTTAGAAAAATGCAAAAAACTGATTATTATTAATAAACATGATATATTGGCACAATTTTTTGTGATATATTTGTTGCCATAGCAACTAGTTGCACATAGTCCCAAACCTGTAATAATTGTGGTAAAGCTAAAATTTAAATTTAAATATGGAAAATGTGAGTTTTGCAGCAAACTTTTATGGGTAATGTTAGTTATAAACCAAAATAGTTTTGAATTTAAAACAACAAGAAACAAACAAACAAACAAACAAAAAAATCTGAACATGAGTTTTCATTATGTTATTTTGGAGGGTAATAAACAACAAAAATCAAAACACAAAAAACATTCATATAAAAAAATTGTGCAGAAATTTTACTATTACACATGGGTCAAATTCTTCACTGTCATTAAACTAGTGGAACATTTTACACTGCTTCTTACTTATGTATCTCCCTGATTGGTTGAATTGGAGAATGTGAGTTTTGAAGCAAAACAGTTGTTGGATAATGTGAGATGCATCAAAACGAGATTTTCAACATTTTTTTCAATTTTAATATGTTTTTTATTGTCCAAATCACTATTACATTCCCATTCGCCTTAAAAAGACGAACACGGTGATATGAATAACTCAATACCTTAAAAAAGTGGATCATGTGACTTTTGGATCTGCACCATTCAATTATCTTCAATGAAAATATTGATGGCACTCATATTCGCGTGTATGGTGTCTGTAAAATATTGTCTGTAAAATATGTGTGCCAGGAAAGTCAATGTGTTAAGACACATAAACAGTATAGTTCTAAAAGTACTTCAAATAGAAAACTTCACAGACTTCACAAACTTCACATTCTGTAATAAATGTAATAATAATAATGAAGAGGACATAACCAAAGCATTTCTGATATTCGATTTCTGCCTTTTTTTAAGTATGCAACCCTCCATTTTCTTTTGTTGTATTTTTTATATTGAACAATCATATCGCATGGACCTTGAAACAGAATTTATGCTTGCACAACATAACTTTTTACGAATTTACTCTTGGCTTCACGGTTCATTTTTTCTCGGTAATTAACGGTTGACTAAAAAGGTTGAAATATTTTGTTCGTTTTTATCAAAAGTATAAGCTTATATACAATAAGTCATTAACGAGGCTATCATAAAAAAAATTATGTACAATAATTTTAATAATTTTAGTTTGTATTAAAGTGTAATTATTGCTTAAATAAAGTGATAAAAAAACCTAACACAAAAGGTTTAAAAATACCTTTTAATATAGATTACATATGTTTCGTTCCCTCAAACGGCGAAATCTTCAGATCAAAATGATAAATAAAATATTCTCGCAAAGTTTTTGAATTTTTTTTTCTTTTTTAAACTCTGAAAATTCTATACAAATACCTCATTTTAACAGCATATTTGGATATTTCGGTATATTTTATCTTCAGATGCAAGACGGAAAGTCATTCTATTCTGTCAAATAGTTTAGGAGATATTAAGGTTTAAAGTTTGGAACTTGTAATGTTAAATTACTTTTTAATCGTTTCAAAACAGATTAAAATCGGATAGATTTTAAAGCACAGTTCTAAAACAACTTGAAATGAGCTGTATTTTGGATTCGCAAATTTGAATCATCTTATAGGAATTTATTTCTGTTAAAAATATCATACATTACAATTAATAATTTTTTCGAAAATATATACATATTTTGAAAGCGATTTTCAGAAAATAAAATATCAATTGTAACTTATTGTTTTTTAAAATAGAAATAAATTTCCAGAACCTTTGAATATGCGAATCCAAAATTACTGATCATCCCGGAACTTGTAATGTTAAATTACTTTTTAATCTTTGCAAAACAGATTGCAATGGGGTAGATTTATAGCATAACTCTAAAATGACTTGAAATGAGCTGTATTTTGGATTAGCAAGTTTGAAGAATCTAGAAATTTATTTTCGTTAAAACTATCATATACATAATTTTTTCCAAAATATATACATATTTTGAAAGTGATTTTCGGAAAAAAATATCAATCTTAACTTATGATTTTTTTAAAAAACAGAAATGCTTTCAAGAAGCTTTGAGTATGCGAACTTATTGTTTTTTAAAGCAGAAATAAATTTCCAGAACCTTTGAATATGCGAATTCAAAATTACTGATCACTACGGAACTTGTAATGTTGAATTACTTTTTAATCGTTGCAAAACAGATTGCAATGGGGTAGATTGTAAAGCATAACTCTAAAATGACTTGAAGTGAGCTGTATTTTGGATTAGCAAATTTGAAGAATCTAGAAATTTATTTTTGTTAAAACTATCATATACTACATACTTTTTTCCCCCAAAATATATACATATTTTGAAAGTGATTTTCGGAAAAAAAATATCAATCTTAACTTATATATATATATATTTTTTTTTTTTAAACAGAAATATATTTCTAGAAGCTTTGAGTATGCGAATCAATTTTGATCAAAATTATTTATTTGATCAAAAATCGAAACTTATTTTTGTCTGTATTATTATTCTTCAGTTTGTATTGAACCATTTGAGAAAAACTGCATGCAGCTGCGATGATTTTTCGCAAAGTTACAAGCGTTTGAATTATGTACACAATCCATTTTTTGGTGCTTTAGTAAACTTTATACCTGTTTTTCTCTATACAGATTTTACACTTTTTTTAGATTTTTGATTAGATTCTTAATTTTCATTCAAAATTCATGAAATTGATAAGGAAGAATCCTGATACTGTTTACAAAGAATCTTTATATGCATTTTACAATTAGACTTCGTTAAGATAATTAAACTTGATTTATAACTTATTAAAATGCTAAATTTTGACGAAAATCGGAATGGAATTCAGAAAAAAATATCTCAAAAATTAACTATTCAAGGGATTAAATAACTGATACACAGATTTGTTTGTAATATAGTTTTAAGTGATCCAAATGCCAAATCGAGGAAATATCTTAAAAATTAAAACGCAAGGAGCATTTTAAAATTTGGTTTAAAATTTTTATTTTTTTTTTTTAAATCTTAATATTAGACATATTTCTAAAGGTATTCTATATATTTATGGTGAAATGTACATATGCACAAAATTTCATATATCTATGAGGAAATATTAAAAAAAAAAATCAATTTTAACGCCCACCGTAACGCTTAACCCGTTGGGGACGAGCGACACGTATACGTGACGCATGAGATGCTAAGAATCTTCGATTTTTCCCACCAGTTATTTTTTATTGTAAGCTTTGCCTTATCTTAGCATTAATTATCTTAAATCTTAGCATTTCTGCGATTCAATTAGACGAAAATTTTTGTATTGAAAAACCGGTGGTAAAAGATTAAAAATTCTGTAAAGGATGCTCGTCGCGAAGGGGTTAAAAGTGAATTTAACAACAATCTCAAAAAAAATTCTAGAAAGCTGAATAAATTGCGTACACGAGGATGAAAGTGGGAGGATTTTACTGATGCAGGATGAAAATGAAAAGTATGAATCTCTCCGTACGTAGCCATTAAACTCGCATATAGAATAATAGGTCAGAGAATGTGTTAGATGTAAACGCTGAGGTTTTTCTTCTATTGTAAAGAATAACATCCGCAATCGTCATGTTTATTTTTAAGGTATACTTTTCATCAACAAACACAACCATTGAAAGGGAACATTCTGGTTCGAGATTAATCCTGTCGTGTATTTTATAGAGAACCACATGCATACCGTGAGAGAAAGAAAACCTCAAAATCGAACCTTATATATATACCGCTCTCTCGCAATTTGGGCTTTGGCAATTAGAGCGTATACGACAATGCATATTTGTATCGTTTTTCAACATGGGCTAAAGTATGGATACATTGATAAGACGGATACGATAATGTTAACAGGACACGTCGGAAAGTTGTATTGTGAAAAGTAAAATTGTTGCTAATTTAGAAAGGGAAAATTGTTTTATTTTTTCTCCAAAAGTAGAGCAGAGTGTGTTTAAATATTTTTCCCAGTTCGCCGTTACACTGTGGAAAAAGACTAATGTTTCTTGATCTACGGAATTATAATATAACTGCGTAGGAAAATATACAATAACCCCTTCCGTGCTACCGATAATTCCGAAAATCGTTCTTTATCTTTAAAAAAACCACAGAAAGAAACATATAAGGGTCGACCAAAGGAAAGTGTAATAACCCCGCCATTTGAAAAAAAAAAGTTAACTGGGAATGTTCCTATAGAGGGTGAAGAGTGCTGGGAATGCACGCGATATCGTCAGATCCCGCCAGATGCGTGTGTGATAGCGTGGGAGCACGTTAAAAGGCATCGTTCGCATCAGGGATGCCTCCAAACGGTGTCAACGCGCGGTCGTGCAATTTTTAATAGCGGAAAATGTGAGTGCTAGTGAATCTATCGTCGAATGCAAAATGTGTATGGCACGGAGTGTATGTCACGCGGGTCGGTATTCCGATGGTGTAGGTATTTTCGTAGTGGAGGAAGCAGTACTGACGACAGGTCACGACCTGGTCGAGTGCTAGTGAAATCTTTCGTCGAATGCAAAATGTGTATGGCACGGAGTGTATGTCACGCAGGTCGGTATTCCGATGGTGTAGGTATTTTCGTAGTGGAGGAAGCAGTACTGACGACAGGTCACGACCTGGTCGAGCGCATGTGGTTATCACCAAGGACCTACAAGGTGACAACCTACAAAGTGACTTTGTCTAGCCTATCTGTTACGTCTGTATTACTTCTTTCTTTTGTATACTAATTTATATTAATACCATTAAATCATTTCTCAAACCGACTGCAGTGCCACTTTCATTTGGGCGACCCATATAGAATTTTAGAAACTGGAAGAACCATTTATACAAACAAAAGTTTCTTTTGCTGTTACTGATATTCGGAAACGCTTCCGGGTCGTTTTTATTGTGTGTTGAGGTATCATTCGAAAGGTTTATGAACCGGTTTCTGTACACTCACTTTTCGTTAAGATATTTTTTTGGATTAAAAATTTCAGTTAATTAAAATTGAAATCAGCATTGTTTTTATAAATAAAAGGAAAGGTTTTTCTGAAATCAATGTTGCCACAAAAATAAAGTACCGCATTATATCATGCTCAACAATGATTATAAAAAAATAAATAGTACAAATTAAATAAAAAGGGACGACTGTGCATGGGCATTTTATATTTATGATTCAAAATCAAAATTCAAATTCAAATGCTTAGAAGAAAAAGGCACCAGATTAAAGCAGTTGAGTTTTTCACTTGCAGTCTAAAATGTATACTTTGTTATATTAAATTAAATTGTATTCCATATGTATTCAATTTTTTTTCTTTGTCGCATGTTTTTCCCGAAGCGGATGACGTCATTTTCTAAATTTGTTAAAATACGATTATATTTTTTTTCTCGTGTGCACCTTTTGCTGTCTTCGATCAGTTTTTACTGTAACTTTGATGGAATAAATGAAATGATATTCTGGTTTGACTAATGTTGTTTGAAGATTTTTTTTTTATCCTTGATTTTTCTTTAGAAGTTTAAACCTGCATCTAAAAAAAAATTATATATTGCTAAAAAAAATTAGATTGAAGTCAGAAATCCTCACACGGGTTCACTGGTTATCACATATTTTTGTTGGAAGTGTTCACTGACATCCTGTATACATATAAAATGTGCATGAATTTTCTTTAATTTCTATTCGTGACGACACATACAATACGAAAAAACTATAAGTTGTTTTTATAGATTTCCTAACTATGCATTTTTATGCGTCATTACATATTCTAATACTCGGAGTTTATTTCCTAACTCTATTTTTTGTTCATATTTATGTCCTATCAGAATATGTTATGTGATGCAGTGTATCTCACCATAAAGACACATTGCTATGGAAACACGTGTCAACAAAACAGACCTTCGGATACGGATTATTTATTGAAAGATTATTTATGTGACAATCATTGCATAACTCAGAGGAATAACATAAAAATTTAAGATAATAAATTATGAAATTGATGAAAATAATCAGACAAAGTAATTTTTTTCATTAATATTGTGTTGTTCGAAAAGTTCTTTCCGTTTGGGAAAGTTGGTTCCTACCGGAAAATTCTATAATTTAATTATTAGACATTAATTCAGATATCTAATGTCTAATAATTGTCCGGCAGAATTTTCCGGTAGCAATTGGTTTTCCCGAAAACGAAAAGAACTTTCCGAACAACCTAATAATATATCTGACTTCTTTTGCATCTTTTGCGTGGCAACATAAATCCCTCCCGTAGAAAAGTGTCTGAATTCAACACTGGTCCTGTTTTGAAATGAAAAAAAAAATGTGAAGGGTCCTTTAAAGGATCTAATTTCTTCGTAAGCAGATCTCTGATTAAATAATACTAAATTAGTTCAAAGATATTTTACAATTGAAGATCAATATCATAACTTTTTCATAACATAAAAAGAAGAATAAAAAAAGAAAAAAAGAAGAGGAAGTAAAAAGAAGAAGTAAAGAAACATTTCCGCACCCATACAAACTCCTAAATTATTTACTTAAAGCAAAAATATGCATAAAGCCAAACTGCGATAACTAAACTTTAAAACGTTTGATAAGAAAAAGAAAAAAAAAGATTGCTATTAAAAATTTTACAAAAAAGTAACCTATACCAGGACAAATGATCAATTGAGAATTGATAGCGTCCTATAAACCGACATTCAGGTTTGAGGAAACTAATTAATACACTACAAAAATTACTCGGAAACTATTCCGAAAAACAATGGTAGTAAAATAACCTTTTTTATTTTATAAATGCTGAGGTTTCTAAAATTAAAGAACGCTTTTCAGAATCATGTGTAACTCAGAAGCAGAGCCGAAACTAAGGGCGGGGCAGAGGGGGCATGTGCCCCGGGCGTCAGATGAAGATTAGGTTTGTCGTTTGACACAAAAAAAATATATGAAATGTGGGTAAAAATGTTTTGCAGCTGGGAAAAAAAAATAATAAAAAACTGAGCCAAGTACATTAAAAGTGACAAATAGATAAAAAGATTTTTGAGGTCGGGTGAATTCCGGGGACACTAAAAACTAAAGGGTAGAAAATACACAATTTTAAAAATATTTTGTTTACTTCAATTATTTTTGTACATCCAAATCCTGCCTTAGAGGGAGCAAGTTGAGGTGACTTCCCGGAACGCTGAATTGTAATATAATAGTACAACTTACAGTAAAATATGTGGAAATGAAATCTTTCTATAACATAATCCTGTCTTAAATGAAATAATTACATTGTCTCAATAGAATGAATATAAAAAGTTATACATGCTAAGACGGAAATCTGTATAAAGTGGATTTTTTTCCTGTTTCTTCCAATTCCGGTTTCGCAGGGCTTTTTTAAAATAAATATTTAACACACACACACATATATATATACATATACATACATATATATATATATTTATGTAGTTCAATATTACTACGTATTTTATGGTTACATATTTTTAATTTTAAAATAAGTCGGCTTTTCGAAACTTAGTAAAATTCTCTATGTAAATTTAAGTTGCGGAGGAAGGGAGAGGTGGGACGCTAAAATCTATGTGTGCCCCAAGAAAAAAAAAAAAAAGCTAGTTTCGGCCTGCTTAGAAGAGGTTATTGTATATTTTCGAAGAAAAAATTCTTTTTTGTACAGTGTAGAGAGGAAGAAGGGAGAAAATGCCCCATTTCATGCCTATGAACAAAGGGGAAGTAAATGTCCCAACCATAGTTACGGCCGTGTATTTGAGCAATTAATATTCTCACTGACATTGGAGCAATAAAGAAGCGAAATCACATTTTATCTACGAATATAATTTTATGACTCTAATGTAAAGCTGTGAAGCTTATGTCATGTCAAACAAACAAGCATTGCTAATGTTAGTGTCAATAAAAATAGCCACACAATTTAAATTTCAATGGTAATATTGAGTCATAAATGTTTAAAAACGCATTTCGGAGAATTTATTTTACATAAATATATCTGTTTTTCCTGCTGTGAGATTAACGCGATGAATTTAGCATACCCGGATGTAGAAATAAAGCATTTCGCACGGCTGTTTTCTATTTTTTCCCCTTAGAATTACCTATCTACTGAATTAATATTGCGAAAGAAATGGGATGATATTTTGCAATTATTTCCTTTCTTTTGTGCGGCATTTCACGTTTTTAAAGCACTAGTTTAAACCATTGGAATGTATTTCTGATGTCAGTTTTGTCTGTCTTTTTCAGATAGTTGTAAAACTTCAATAAAAACACATGCGCGTTAGAAAATGTTTATAAATTACAGAATTATCTTTTGTAGAATACGTATTTTGCAAAAGTTCATGTTCATGTTTCTAATTTATGTGAAACTTTAATTCATGTTTTTAAAGCACTATTTTGAACGCATTCATGATGTCAGTTATTGTCTCTCTTTTTTCGAACAGTTGCATAACTTCAATAAAAACACGTATACTGGCTAGATAATGTTTATAAATTACAGAATTATCTTTTGTGATAAAATAAAAAATAAATGAAAAACTTGTGTGTGATGAATACGTGATACGTAAAATCTTACTTAAAGACATGGTACAAACAATGAATTTAATATAGGGATATTTTAAGGCTTTATAAACGGGTTCCTTTTATTGCAAAATAATCAGTGCAATGCAGTGAATCTGTAGACAGAGCCCTGTAACTACAGGGGCAGGCTGGAGTAGCTGCTACAGGAGGGAGTACCACATTCCCGTATAGTATTCGTCGCCTTATATTTAAATGCAGAATTTTTGTTATAAATAAGACGAAATTGCTGTTCGGAAACAGTGATGAACGTATAAAGGGACACAAGACACAAGTTAACCAAAGTAAAAAAGGGGACACAAACAACGAATCCGAATGAATGTAGATATTTTAAGGCTTTATATGTGAGTCTTTTTTTAAGAGCAAAATAAACAGTGAAATACGGTGAAACTGTAGACAAAGCTTGGTTATACGCAGAGGTACTAACAACGCCCCCTAGATAAGAAAGCCATGACCCTTCTCACGAAAACGTCATACGAAGCAGGCACGAGGCTAACGAAAAAGACAGGCTACCGCGGTGCATTCCACTTATCTTTTTTTACAGACCGCTAGAGTGACGTGTGCTCTTTTCGTACACCTGCATTGGTGCATTCGAGCATCACGTGACTCCGGCGGTCTGTAAAAAAAGATACGCGTAAAGCACCGCGGTAGCCTTTCTTTTTCGTTAGCCTCGAAGCAGGCAAAACAAAGAACAAAATTCGAACAACTTGCATATTTCGATTTCATCGGCTCATAGAATTTATAATTATTGTTTACGACTAATAGTTAATAATTCCACGAGCCATCGAAATCGAAACATGCAAGTTGTTCGAATTTTGTTCTTTTTTTTGCCTGCTTGGTATGACGTTTTCGTGACGCGTGTCACGGCTTTCTTATCTAGGAGGTGTTGGTACTAACCATTGACTTCAAATATAAATATTTGATTCAAATATTTATATTTGAAGTCAATGGTACTAACACTATCTCCGTATATTAACAGTCGCCATGTATTCAAATACATAATTTCTGTCAAAAATAAAGGGAAATTGCTATTCGGAAATTTTGATGAATGTATAAAAGGACAGAAGTTAACCTACGTAAAGAAAGGATAGAAACAAGGAATCAGAATGAATAGAATATAGCGGTATTTTAAGGCTTCATAAATGAGCCCCATTTTTAGTGCAAAATAAACAGTGCAATACGGCAAAACTATAGACGGAGGCCAATTACCTGTTAGGGAGTATCACTATTTTCATATAGTATCTGAATTTCTGTCATAAATAAGACGAAAATTATTATTCTAAAATAGGGATGAGTGTTTGTCGCGTTCCCAAAAATATTAAGTCGGGCACTGGGCAAATGCAAAGAGGTCCGGAAATTTAAATTAAAAAACTCGTATTAGAAATTTTATTAGGAAAAAATGGCAATATATTACTGTTGCGACATTTTGACTTAAATTATTGGCTTAAATCCCTGTTTAACCCGTTTTCTGTACTGACTTTAATTTTGTTCATAAAATTTTGAAATTTTTACAGGATTTACTCAAAAAAATTCATCAAAATTTAAAGCACAAATAGTCAGCAATATTAAGTATGCAATTTTTTAAGAATTTCGTAAAACATATAGATGTTTGAAGTTAATATTTCTTTCCAGAATTTGATATCGCTATATCATTACACAGGTTATCAAAATCACTTAATAATTTATTTTTTTTTGTCAGCGGATTTATTTAATCATAATGTACGTGTGTTTGGCATACAAACATAGTTTTTAGCAAAAGAAAAAAAAAGTTTTTAAAAAACGTCGATAGCAATAGAAAAAAAAGCTAAATATATGTCAAGTTTATTTAAGGTATAAATGTATTTGAAAACACACATTGCACGGAAAAAAAAAAAAAAAAGCCAAATAAAATATGTCAAAGTCAAATGAAAACATTCAAATGCCACCAAAACAACTCTTAGCTCCTTGAATATTTAGCGATGTTATTTTGATAGCATAAGCTTAATTGAATTCCAACTAGTTCCGCGAACGAAATAACTAGTGTCGAGAAAACATAATATAAAAAGAGTTAAAAAGCCGGATGTTACTAAAATTTTTGCCCTTAGAGATACCTATTATTTTTAGCTGTTTATAAAGAAAGGCATACTTAAAAACGGGTATTCACGGAAAAATGCATGTAGTTCCGCAATTATTTTCGACAGCGACGACATATTCTATATAACACGTGAGTGTGTGGAACTTCTCTAGGGAGATTTAAAGATTAAAGAGATGATGATGCTTTTACGACTCAATGTTGTGATTATGCAGGGATTTGAGATTCTGAAAAGAGCCCTTTCTTTATGTTTGTGAATGAATACATTCCAAAATAATGCATGTGATTATAATAGACAGCTGTTATTTTACAGATATATGCGTCAGATAAAATTTTTGAAATAATGTTAAAGTTGAACCTGAATTTCAGAAAGAGATTTATAAATGATATGTACGAGAGAATGTCATTAAGTACAAAAGATAATTAAATAATACTTTACAATGGTATTCACTTCAAAACTATTTTTATTTCTCAACATCTTCTCCACCAATATTTATGCACTTATATCACCGTTTTATCAGTGTTCCAATACCAGCTGCATACAATTCTTTGGGTTGCTGTCTCAACCTCATTAGGACTTCAAGATAAACCTTTTCATCATCTGTGAACATCATCTTGCTTCCAAGATGGTTTTTTAGTGGACTAAACAGATGAAATTTGCTCAAAGCTGTATGGGGGATGTTGAAGAAGTTGCAAGATGATGTTTACAGATGATGAAAAGGTTCAACTTGAAGTCCTATGTGGCTGAGACAGCAACCCAAATAATTGTATGCAGCTGGTGTTGGGGCACTGATAAAATGGTGATATAAGTGCATAAATATTGGTGGAGAATATATTGAGAAATACAAATAGTTTTGAAGTGAATATCATAAGTTATTATTTAATCATCTTTTGTGACTTACTTAATGACTTTCCCTCGTACACTTGACTTCACTATAGAGTTCTGCATTGGATCCGGTAACCCGATTTTATTCGAATTCGACCCGGCCCACGATTTGGTTCGAGTCGGATTAATACTAATTTTTTCGTTGCGGGTTGGGCTGACGCTAATTTTTTTTCGTTGCGAGTAGTTGATTTTTAATGTTTCGGTTTTGGTGACTGAACGAATTTTGCTAAAGTTATGCATTTTTATCACATTCCCTATTACGAGTTGGGGATTTTATAAACTAACCGATAAATTTAATAAATATTCAGTAATTCATCACATTTACCAATTTTAGTGGCGATTGTGAATAATCACCGGTAATTATACATAATCACCGGATTAATCACATTTACCGTAAGCATATACATTAACAGCTATTTTTTTTTTCATTTTAATAGTCCAAAGAGAAGGCTAAATATTTAAAATATAATAAAAAGTTTTGTGAAGACCCTTAAATCATAGTGATTATTTCTAGTAATATATATGAAATACAAGGGCCCCATTTCAGAACTTTCTTTTGGGAGGTGGGGGGGGGGACTTTTTTTCTTTTGTTCACATCTGAGAAGCAATTGATACAGTTTTATTCTCATGTATATTTTAAAAATTAGCCGAATCCCTCATTAATGACTAAGTGTCTCGCTTTGAGAATGTTGTAATAGCGCTTTAGCTAATTCTAAATATTAATTTATGTGCTTAAAGTGTTTATTTCATGCGAATGTTCAAATTTTAGTCTATTATAAAAAGTTATTTTAGCTTTTGTGCAATTTCTGAAAAATGCTCTTTTAATCTGATCTGTGATGACTAATGCATTATGTAATATCAAACTGCGCCCTCACCCCTCGCATTTTCCAAATGGCGCCCCTGATTGTTCTTAAGGCAATAAATAATATAAGATCTGGTGCTAATATAAACATTAGCAGATAAAAGCAAATATAAGCAGCAAATATAGGCATAATTTTTAGCAAATATAAGTATTTTTTTTCGACTGCATTACATTCATACAAAAGTAACTAAACGTTGAAAATTTCAAAGGATCACGTTAATAACACACAGAAGGATCACATAATAAACAATTTTGAAATAACTAATATTAATCTGCAGAGTTAAAAAATAAAAATATCCAAATAAAATTTAAACAAGTTCCTTAGTATACAGTTAGTGTTATTTTCATTAAATCAACAGGTTTACAATGTGAAAGATGAAAAATATTTCCCATTGATTGTTTTATCTATTTATTATTATTATTCAGTTAAGCATTTCCTTGACTATTTACTTTTTTAAGCTCAGTATATTTCACAACAGAAAATATCATAAACGTTTTTTATTTTTATTTTCTGTGAATTGAAAATGGAATGTTATAAACATTTTCTATTGTTCTAAATATGTATTTTAGAAGCTGAATAGATTCCAATATAGAAATATTATAAACATTTTCTATTTGTAAAATAATAAATGTTATAAACATTTTGAAATGTCATAGTGTAATATGATTTTTTACCTATTTATTTTTTTATTACTATTATTCATTTAAACATTTCCATAAATATTTACTTTTTCAAGCTTTGTACATTTCAAAATAGAAAGTATTATAATTTTTTTCTTTAAATTTTCTATGAATTGAAAATTGAATGTTATAAACATTTTCTATTTCTCTAAATATGTACTTTTTAAAGTTTAATAGATTTCAATATAGGGAATGTTACAAACATTTCTATTTCCTACTTTCTATTTTAAATTTTATAAACATTTTCTATTTGTAACATAATAAATATTATAAACATTTTGAAATATCATACTGAAAAAATAAAATTTTACTCTTTTATTTTTGTAATTAAAAATATTTTTTAATTACTATAATTAATGAAAAGGGTCTAACGATCTACGTTTTGTCTACATTTCGTTTCTTGCAATTTTACCTGCTATTTATTTATTTTTTTTTTTCTAAAATAGCGTATTTGGATCACGACCTTGTTGTAAACAACAGATAGTTTTATCTTCGAATTTTACATTGTGTAAATTTTGAAAAATTGCAGTTAAAGCACTTTAAAAACTAATTTATTTTCCATTTACCATAAAATAAAACTAATTTATTATATTTTTTTTATTATATTTTCTTAATTATTATTATTATTTTACTTATTTATTATTTTTATTTTTTTACTTTTGAACTAACAATCTTCTGTAGAGATTTAAATCTGGTCTATTGTATTTCGTTTTGAAATATAAAAAGTTGTTAATTAATTTATTCCAGTTTTACTGTTAAATTTATTGATTTGTTATTTATACTATTGTTTCATATAATTTCAATGGATTTTTATTAAACCGTATTATTAAATTAAAATAAAACTAGAAACTTAACTGTTGTAAGAAAATTGTTCTAACAACATTATTAATATAAATATTTTACAAAAAACAGTTTTACAAAGTGTTTAAAATAGTTTTTATTTTTCATAAATTTGTCGAAAGGTGTATAATTTATGTATATAAAAAATAATAATTAAATCGATTTACTTTCGAAAAAATGTACTGTCAATAAAATGTTATATGGAGTAACTCGAGCCACAATATCGGTAAAAGATACTACATCGTTACATATTGTATTTGTCTGTGTTAAATGTAGCATCTTTTAACTTACTGAAACTGTGGCTCAAGTTACTCCATGGTCACAAATATGAAAATAAATAACCAAGTAAAAATAAAAGCTAACATGTGTATTTTTTTTTTTTTTTAAGTACATGAAAATTAAACGACAGGATTTCAAATAATAACTTCAAAGACCGTGCAGTTATAGAATATTCTCATTTGTTTTTGAAAATGGCTCGGAGTGAGCCAAAACATGTCAACAACCTAATAAAAGTTACTTTACTGTATTTTATGTTGTTAATTTACACCTTTTAGCATTTAAAAGAAATATATTAAAAAATAACTTTTTTAATTCTAATGCTAAATCAAAATTGCTTCACCAGTGTTATAAATTACAATTTGTTACCAATTTTTTTTTATATAAAAAAGGGATTTTAAAATTTCTGCCAACAGATTACTATGTAGTGTTAATGTTTTCACATTTTTTCAAATGCAATAGAAATTTGGTTATATGTCCTGGATAAAACTAAAGAAACAAATTTTACACTTAGGAAAATATGGCGACCAGAAAATTTATCAAAGGTGGTATGAATCTTGATATGCAAATCAGGGATCGTCAACCTTTATACTAAGCTAGACGCTATCGCAATCGAACTTTCTAACCAGTGTTTAATTCAGGGGATGGCCCGGGGGGGAGGGACATCCCCCCGGAGCAATTGAAATTTTGCCCCCAGAAAATTTGAGATTTTATGCTTTCAAGGGTTAAAAAGGGTAATTTCCCCCCCGCAACTCTAAAATATCCCCCTGGAGCCACAGACATCCCTCCTGGAGAAAAGTGTCTGAATTCAATAATGCATCTCCGTGGGCGCACTTGCCTTTCATATGCACACATTTATTTATAAGTGTTGTGTGGTGTACATTGCATAAACATATATAATATCACATAATTAGATGGTGGATGAATATAAATGTAGCTATAAAAAATGTCACTTGCAAAGGATATCAAACGCTACACCAGAAGTATCAACGATATAAATAATTCGAAAATAATTTCCACAAATGCTGGAAGTTTTTTCAACACAAGTGAAGCCTTTCAATATTTTGTTCATATAGCAGATTTTAAGAAAACTGTTAAAATTGAAAACCTGCTTTTTCATAGTAACAGTTGGTGCAAGATGTGCTTATATTGTGCTGTCCTCTAAAAAAAAAAAAAAAAAAACCCCAGAGTGAAATGTTTCTTAAAAAAACCTACCGTAATACTTCATCAAATATTTCACTAAAGGCATTTTTTTTGTTCTGTTTTATGTACCATTTAGAATAATAAAAATAGTTTAAAATACCTAAGAAGTGCTTATTTAGTTTTAAAAATAATTTAAACCAACAAATTCAGAATTCTGACAAAACATGAGCTTAAATTTTACAGATTTTCTTGTTATAATAGAATTTTAGAATGATTTACATAAATTTTTAATTGTTTATATGTTAAACCATTAATATATAACAAAACTTCATTTTCAGCTGATTATGTTAGGTGCGTTTTTTTTTTTTTTTTTTTTTCGAGTAACATAAGTCATTTTTTGGGAAAATGTTTTTTTTTTCCCCTTCAAATTCTCGCTTAATTGGCTGCCACTTTGTAATAAAGTGATAAAATGAAAAATGCTCATAATTAAAATCTTAGTCAGAACAAACTGTAAAAATTTAGCCATGTTTATTTATTTTTATTATTAATTTTTTTTGCATTCTTTATTAGATTTTATATAGAGAAAAATTTTAAAAACGCTTTTTTTTTAAAGGACAGCACAATACTAATACATTTATAGAAACTTCATGGGCGGAAGTGCGCCGGGGGCGCGTAGTTGGTGTCCCTCTGATGACGATTATTCTTTATGACAAAATAAAAAAAGAACGCTGTGCGAATTAAAGCGGTACTTTATTTTTTTTTTCCCCTTGCATTAGTTATACAATTCTTTATTACCGCACATGATCACAGAAAATTTCTTAACGACTCAAAAAATTAATGGACTGGCTATGTATATAATTATCTCCCATTTATTTAAATAATTGTATATTTAAGTAAGAAATCTCTCAAAACCACTAGTGCATAAGCATGAAAAAAAATATAAATTCTCGTAATAACGGTAGTTTCACATCAAGAAGTAGTTCAGTATTATTCGATCCAAGGTTCAGACGACCTTGAACTTTGAGGAGGTATATAAAAGAGGGAGTTTGAAGGGAGCAGCTGGGGACTAAAAATTGCAGGTCTCTCCTTTTTTTCCCAACCTAAAAGCCGGAGGGATCATGCATTCTTTGTAATAGCAGAATCCTCCCCTTGTCCGACTTTCCCTACTCCTTTGTGAAAATGCCAGGAAATATATACAAAGTTTTAATTTTGCACAGGTGTCGATGATTTTAATCAGGTGATTAAAATGAGCGATTTAAATCGCGATCTTAATCAAATGTTTTATTTTTAATGATTGATTAAAATCATAAATTTTCTTAAATGGTGTGAAAAAGTATTGAAATCAGGGGTCGATGCAGGCAAATTTTGGGGCCTATTTAGGGCCCCTTCACAAAAATCAATTTAATAAAATGGGCCCCTTCACAAAAATCAATTTGATAAAATGGGCCCCTTCACAAAAATCAATTTGATAAAATGGGCCCCTTCACAAAAATCAATTTGATAAAATGGGCCCCTTCACAAAATTCCTTTTACTAAAATAGGCCCTTTTGCAAAATTCTATTCCATAAAAACTTACAATTTATTATTTTGTGATGTTTTAAAATGTGTAATTTGTAAACAAACAAGTTCACCAGAGAGGAAAACTTCAGCAAAAGGATTTAAAAGAAGTTTTTGTTTATAAATGCTTGGTTCGAATTTGATTAACTGGATTTCAACTTTCGTTACAAAATGTTATTTTTCACAAAAATATAATTAATTTCACAAAAATAACCTTTACTTTTCACAAAATGGGCCCCAAGAAAAAAACCCTGCATCGACCCCTGGAAATATAAGATGAACATAAATTGCAATATTTCACAAGATGTTTTGCCTATTAAATAAATGAAAAAAAAAAAAAAAAAAAAAAAAAAAAAAAAAAAAAAAAGATTTAAATACTCGCTTAGAAATCTAAAGGAGCTACTTTTTGATGCTTTTCTGAATTCATTTTTGTTCTGAAAAGTATGAAACTGGTAGGTGCTCTTATTCAGAAATTATGTAATCGAATGCTGTTTTTCATTTTTTTTGTGGTAAAGGCAGAAGACATTTCAGAAAATACTGTCAAAGTTAGCGTTTTGGACAGAATTTACGGATGCGAGAGCGCGGGAAAGAAGAAAAACCTGTTGTCACGTGACAGCAATAGCTTATAACTCCATAAGTAATTTATTTATCAAAAAATGAAAAACACAATTCGATTCCAAATCGTTTCAATAGTCAGACTTGTCAAATTTATGCGTTTACGTTTAAAAATGAACTAGAAAGTTTCGCAATAATGCTGATATTTAATATTTTGATAAGTTAATGTGGATTGCAGATATCAGTGTTGTCAATTTTATGATTTTATTTACCCTGTGTTTACGTATGAATTAACAGATGTAATTAATCTTTAAAAAATATTTTTTTTGGTTTAGCATATGTCAGTTTAGATTTACACGATTACAATAGTTTTACAAAGTGCAAGTGCAAAAAGATCTGTCATGATAATTCTTTGATTTGTTATTCGTGCTATTAACTAGTGAAATTTCTTATTTGTAGCTTTTTATTATTTCTATAGTTACTGATTAAAATTAAATTAATTAAAGCGTAAACATATAGATTTTTTCTCTTTGACATTACGTAATTAGAGGTTTAATTGTTTTGGGAACCTACAATTCATGGTAGCGATTCAATACCTTTATGCAGGAAAAAAAAATCCGATTTTATTAACAATAAAAAACATAATTTTAATAATTAAAAAAATCCATTTTTTATATTTAAAAATAATCTTGATTTTGTTTACAGCTCAGATGTATATAAATTTTAGACAAATTTTGTACTTTAAAATTTAATTTATTGCAAAGATGTTTTTTTTCCAAAATTTTGCAAATTTGCTTCGCGAACTTTATTTAGTTGAGAGAGATGCATTAAAGCAAGATGCCATAAGATTTATATCACTTTCCAAAAAAGATCCTTAAAAATATTTTGTTCCTTAGAAAAATCTTAAAGCACTCATTAATTCAAAAGTTAATAATAAAATAACAATGTGAAGATAATCTTATAATAAATTAAAAATTTCATTAAAAATTAAAAGAGCAACATTATTGCAAATGTTCTGAATGATAAACTGTTAAAATAATACCTACATTTTTTTTTCATAAAATTTGTAAAGTACAAATAAATTTTAATTAAACACTATGAGGTTTAATAAAAAAAAAAAAGAGCAAACAATTTATTTTATGCATTTAACAGTATTTTATACTATTAAGAGACATTTTAAAGACACTGAACTGTCAATATTAAATTTTAAAGTTTCTCTAAACTTATAACTACACAAATAGTTAGAAAACAAGAATGATTTTTAAAAAGTTTTTGAAAAATTTAATGTTGTAGAGTTAAAATCGGATTTCGGTCAGCGGACTCAAAATAGAAAAATAGAAAAAAAAAAAGAGCTTTAATGCCATTTCAAGGATGACAAAATTTCTATGGATATTTTTGGAAAGTGATATCGTCGCTACCATGTCAAACTATTGAATGTGAAAAAAATGCATTTATCATTACTTTTAGAAATGGTCCGAATATCACCACTAAATTTTAATAGTATTCTTCACCAGGGGTGCCCGTTTGGCATCTTTTTTCATTCAGAAATTCCGAATTCATACCAGAAATAATTTTCAAACAACTTTTTCTTTATGTAATGACAGACATTTAGTGATTACTTAAAGTAAAAAAATATCTCTAAAAATTTCCCTTATGAATTCGACATCTCTCAATAAATAAGAAGGCCAAACTGGCAACCCTGTTCTTCACAGAAATTTTATTTGTATTTTTACTAGGCGAAGAATTCTAATAAAATTTAGTGGTGTCAATCGGCTCATTTTTTAAAGTAATGAAAAATGCATTTTTTCACATCTGATAGTTTGACATGGTAGCGACGATATTATGTATGATACTCTTCTTTAGTAGATCAATGTCAATAAAGCAAGGCATCCGAAACAATTTCGTAAATTGCAAGAGAAAAACTACCTGCAGAGAATTAAATTTTGAAGCTGCATTTTAAATAACAATATGCATAAGATCAGTTATATTTATGGAAAGGACTTTCATTCTCGTAAATATCAAGTATAAGAATGATTTTTACAGACAATAAGTATGTGATATTCAGTTAATATTCTATTTAAAAGCTCAAGTACTTTGTATAATTTATTTTTCAATTAATCTGTGGGATTTTTTTAAACCAATTGTTATCATGCATTATTAGCAGATTCTTCTTTTATCATCCCAAGGCAAAATAAGAATTTTTTTGCGAATTCTTTTAAATTCTTTTAAAAAGTAAGAATGAATTCTTAAGGACCTTAAAAAATAAATTAGTAAAATGGGTTTTTAAAGACTTTTAAAAATCCTTAAAAATAAAAAATAAAACAAGCTTTTTAGAGGTTTGAAAAAAAAATTTAAGAAAAAAAAAAAAATTCTTAAGGAAACTCTCATTTTGACAAAAATTGACAAAAATGTCGAATTTCATATTTTTATCCTAAAATGAACATTAACATCTCTAGAACATTGTGCCCAAATTTCTTGAAGATTTGATGTACAGTAAAAGATATAGGGTTCATTTTATGTACCTCCCTTTAATATCTCTTTTTTTGGTAAATGAAATGTTTAAACACATTTTGATATTTATGTTCAAAATAATCATTTTTTTATGATGGCCTATATGTTTTTTATATTTTCAGTCAAAACAAGTGTAAATGAATTTTGCAACTTTCATTAACGATGTCGTTTTGTAGATTTGCTTTTGCCTTTGTCAGAGACTATTTTAGACGACCCCCTCCCCCTCCCCTGAAAAAAACTTTGCTAAGATTTATGTTTAAAGCTGAATTTTTAAATGAAGAACCGATAATTATGTGAGACAACTTAGAACAACTTTCGAAAAATAAACTGTCTACGTAATCATTTATTTACAGTTTTATTAGAAAGATTCTTTTCTGGTTTTTGTTTAGCTCAGTTTAAACTGCACAACAGGTTAGGAAATAAAAAATTACACGAAATTACATTTATGTCCACGTTTTGAATTTAAAAGAATTATTTTGCATTTATAATTCTGTTATATAACACATAAAATTTGCACAATACTTTATACTGAAATCTATATTTTGTTTTTCGATGAGTGCAAAAAACAAATTGTTTCTGCTTTCAATTAGTTGATCATCAGATTTATTGTAAGTAGGGGGGGGGGGCAAAGAAAAAGACATTTAGAATATTGTTTAATTATTATTATTTTGTTATTGTTGTTAAGTGCAATAGATTGCAGTTTCTAATTTATATTAAGTCTGAAAAACATTTATAACCAACAGTAAGTTGACTATTTTGAAAATAGCGGATATTTTTGGAAATATCATGATATTTACGAACCCTGATAATAATAATAACAATAATAATAATAATAATAATAATAAAACTCACCTCAAGTTGCTGAGAATATTCTTCGGTTAACCTCTCATTTGCACGGCTGATTTCTTCATTTTTTTCAAGCAGAGCTTTGCCCAGTTCTGCCGCTAAAATCAGATCTTTTTCTTTTCGGGCCAACTGTGCAAAAACATCGTCTCCGTCTATATTGTTTTGGGCTTGTTGGTTCTCCATCTGACACACGTAATCTTCCAAATCACCGTAGAAGTTTTGAGATGCGGACATTTTTTGCTGCATATCTTCCACTCTGCATGTAGTCATGCTGCCCTGCTCACCACGCATGTGAAATATTTAGTTCATCCATCTAAAATCACTAAATATTAATTTTCTAGAGGTATACATTCCATTCGTCTTGGCTGAGATTCAAAGTAAAAATTTTGCGAGTGACATTTCACAACAAACGATGGCAACACTGTTTTTATGATGTATCCAATTTGAAGTTGTTGTTGTTTACACACTAATTTTTTTTACTGCCAACGAATAATAATAAACTTTAATATTTAATGTTTAAGAAGCACTTGTGTGATATGCACCAGGTGTGATTATAAGTAGAGAAATAATATTTAATTCACAAAATCTTCAAGAAAATTCACAAAATAATCCAAGACGGGCTCTGGTAATTTTGTTCGAACGGACAACAAACAAAACTTTTTTTTCAGTTCATCGCACAACGATCTTTTTATTTATTTAAAATCATTTTATTGGAGATTAATGATTCAATCTCCAAAAGCTGCCATTCTTTGTTTCCATTTTGTTAAAAATCTGCTCCAAAGAAAGCACACCTTGACAGGATTTAAAAACTGAAAAAAAGTAAATAGTTTGTGCCCTGTCTTCACACGTCTACAGCGTACCTTTTTCGTTTGAAAGAACGCTCGGCAGTAACCTAGGGAAACAACTTACCTGTACGAGAATGATGTAAGATACAACCAACCAATCACAACAGAGTTAAGAAGCTATCAAACAATTCACCTGCCCAGAAATTGTAGGTCATGTTTGGCGTGAGTATCACGGTGTTTGGCGAATTTATGAAAACATTCGCTCTTTCAGACAGTTTCTATTTGCAATAAATATGAATGTTATTTTGAAATTAATTTGTGTAGTTAGAAAAGTTTTTAAAGCGGAAATTCATGGAAAATATTATTTTTTTTTTTTTTTATAGGATACAAACATTTATTATGTTTGTAAAATAAAGTATTTGATAAAATATGATGGAATAGTGCTATTTTTTGTCGGTAAACCTTTACTTAGTTATTAGATTTCGTTAAAAAAAAAAAAAAAAAAAAAAAAAAAAAAAAAGTTTATTATTAACATCATTAGGTAATAAATTTGTTTCTAAGGTTGTGTGAAATAATGCATTTGATGAAGGAAGACCAATAGTAATGATTCTATAAGTAAATATCTGTAAACATTATTAGATTTCTATTTACGATAATTCATAACAATTGATAATACTTGTCTTAGAAAATAAATTTCTATTTCAGATACAAACATAATCAGGAAAAAAAAAATAGAGCATTTGATAAAACATGGCGGAATAGTACCATTTATTGTCATTAAACATTTATTCAGTTATTAGATTTCTTTAAAAAAAATTTATTATTAACATATTATAATAATAAGGTATTTTCTAGGGCAGAATCATAATGAGGGGGAAACGTGAAATAATGCATTTGGTGAAAGAAGGCGAGTGGTAAGGATTTTTTCAATAAATATTTGTAAACGTTATTAGATTTATTTTTACGATAATTCACAACAGTTGATAATTACTTGTCTTAGACAATAAATTTCTATTTCAGATTCAAACATAATAAGGAAAAAAAATAGAGCATTTGATAAAATATGACAGAATAGTATTTTTTTCTTTTTGTCTGTAAATTAGTTAGATTTCTTTAAAAAAATTTTTAGTATTAACATAATTATATAATAGGTTATTTTCTAGGGTATAATCATAATGAGGGGGAAACGTAAAATAATGCATTTGATGAAAAAAGGTAATTAAACATTATTAGACTTATTTTTACGATAATTAATAACAGTTTATTATTACATGTCTTATAAAATAAATTTATATGTGGTATTCAAATATAAGGGGGGGGGGAGATAAGATGCATTTGATGAAATAAGGCAGGATGATAATGATTCTTTCAGTAAAGATTTGTAAACATTATCAGATTTCTTTTTACGATGATTAATAATAATTGATTATTACTTGTCTAAATGTAATAAATGTCTAAATGTAATAAATTTATATTTGGGATTCAAAAATAAGGAGAAAAAAAAAAGAGAAAATATATTTGTTGAAACAATATAGAGTGATAATATCTCTTTCTAACAATATTTGTAAAGATTTCTTTTTAAAATGCTGTGGACTCTTGATAAATCGAATTCGGTTAATTCGAACTAATCAAAAAACCTCGCAATACCTTTCATTAGAGTTAATCTTAAGAATAATTCGTTAATTCGAATTTATTTTTATAACACTGATTAATTCGAAATAAAAAAAATCTAATAATTAATAATAAAAAAAGTTTTTAAAGATGTGATTTTCATAGAGAAAAAAAATGGTATGTAATAGTAGATAGTAATTTGAAATTTCTGGTATTATTAAGTGATGATGAATTTATAAACACTATTACAGGATAAGAGCGAGAAAATATAACTGAATCGGGAGATAATTCGGGGTAGAATTCTGCATCGGGTCGGGTAACTGGATCTTATCCGAGGTCGACACGACCCGCGATTCGGGTTTGGGCTGGTTTCGGACGGCGTTTTGACGCTTTCGGGTTGGTCCAATTTTCCAAAAGAAAGTCCGAAATATATATATATATATATATATATATATATATATATATATATATATAAACAAAAAAAAAACAAAAAAAAACACTATATCTTTGAATATTAATGAGTGTATATGTGTTCATTTTTATACAAAAAAAGATAAAATTGATTTTAGAGAAAATATTATAGACCATTTTTCCATAATTTTATTAAAATATGGATTAATTTTCTTCCACTTCGGTTTAATATTTTGGGTGAGTCGGGTTTTGGGTTGACGACTTTTTTTTTTTTTTTTTTTTTTTTTTTTTGGCGGGTTTGGGTTTGGTTTCGGGTTGACTTTAACCTCATCATTCCTTAGATCCACCTATGTGAAACTCAATTCTTTCCCGTTTTCAAAATGATTTCTCTAACATAATTGCAATTTCGATCTCAGATTGATATGCTTCAATGCTCAAGATTCGAAATAATGCACGTAAATTAAAACTCTTTCTCTCAAGTCAAATTTCTGAAGAAATAATTCAGTAATAATGAACAATATTACATTAATACTCAGTCGTTAAGGCTGATCTTCAGTAAATATCCCGTTTCCCCTCACTAATATTAATCCAATGAGCGTAGGATGCATTCGTATATTTAAAATATATCCTCGGGAAATTAATATTTTTAATTTCTGTTTTCTGTGTATACTTCTTAGAAGGTGTTTCTTTTTTCCTTATGGGTTAAAACATTTCTAAAATATGTGCTTAATTTATAATTTTATGTGTTAAAATCTTAGCAAAACTGAATAAGATTTTAACACCTCACATAAAGTTAAGTATATTTTTTTATAAAAAAAATTGACACACAAGAAGAAAAAGAAGAAGTGTTTCTTGAAGAAGTGTACACAGAAAACAGAAGTCAAAAACATTAATTTCCCAAAGAGGTATTTTAAATATAGGAATGCATCCTACGCCTATAGGATTAACATTAGCGAGGGGAATCGGGAAGTTCACTGTGAAATTTTGGGTTCGAGCATGCTCGGTTTAGATTCCTGCACGCGTCGGGTACAACCCGATTTCTAACTCGGATAATTCTAACAGGATTCTAACTCGGGGCAGATATTATGAGACTCCTAGAAATTTTAAAAGTTCTATTGAAAAATCAGTAATGGGTGTTATTCATATTTTAAAAACTTATAGTTGGATGGAGCCTTTATCAGATGAATTACTGCAATATTCATTCAAAATTGCAATATTGGCTGTAAGAACGTAGGAGTAACAAATTACAACGAGCATCACTTGATAAGCACTTTTTATTTTCCAAAAATGAAATTTGTTTACATTAAACTTTTTAGTTCATAATATATAACAAGTTAGTTTCTGCTTTATTTCTGATATTATGCTTCTGTTTTTGATAAGGATAAGGCTTTTTGAAATTTTAAAATTAACATGATTTTAGTAATTTTAATATTAGAATATGCATTTTTTATGTAGTTTAATATATTTAAAAAAAGTTCGAAATATAGAAAATGTAGTTTTTGCTAAGTATTTTTTTTTCTAATGATTAGCGTGAAACAGTGTTGAAATCAACGGGTGGCCCGGGGGACATTTCCCCCCGGAGCATTGAAATACACTCCCCCTGAAAATTTGAGATTTTATGCTTTTAATGGTTAAAAAGTGCAGTTTTCCCCTAGGAACTCTACAGTGTCTCCCTCGGAGCCACAGAAATCCATCCCGGAAAACTCAACGCTGCGTGAAAAGCAATTTTCTTTTATAAAATCAAATAATTCGGGCTTTCTTTTCGATCTCTGACAGTTCGAATTAATGAGAGTTGACTGTAATTAAACCTTTTCGGGCAGATTTTCTTTTTGTTTTTGTTTCAATTTTTTTTTTTTTTTTTTTTTTTTTTTTTTGCGTTAATAAAATTAAAAGTAGCTATCCCATTCACAAAAGTTAATGTTTTATTGAAATTTAACGAATATTTAATTTACTGTAATCTAACGAATATAGTTATTTTGCATTAGGCTGAGGAAGAATTTTCAACACTTTCGAAAAATGCCGTATTATAGCATGATTAAATAGACATAACAATTTTCTAGTATTTTTCATGTTTTATCATAAATTATCCGTTCGGAAAAGTAGCTTGTGCTTTAAATCTAAAGAGTGAATCACATATGTTTGAAATAAAAAGAATCTCCAAAGGTGCAAAGAAAATTAGAGCTTTTCATCGAGTTGTGTTACCCGATTCTTTTCTAACCCGACCCGGGTTTACGCTAATTTATTTTTGGTTCGGTTCTGGGTCAGGTCGGGTTGACTTTAAATGTTTTGGGATCGGGTCGGTTTCGGATTGCGTTTTGAGTCTTTCGGGTCGGGTCTGGATTGATCCGGCATTTCAAAAGAAAATCCTGAGTATATTTTTAATAAAAAGATTATGTATATGAATATACAAATTGTCCATAAATGTTGTCCTGGTTTCGTTATCTCATAACTTTTCATTTAAAATTATGACGAAAAATATTATTACATATTCGTAAATTACAACTCAAAAAGTTTTTTTTTTTTTTTTTTTTTTAAACGCAAACAAAGTTACATAAGGGTAAAGTTGCAACTCAAAACGCTATTAATCAAATAACGATTATAATTGAATAATAATTAATATTAAAATTTTTATCAGATTTATCAAAAAGCTGTTAATTAATTATGAGCACAAAGTTAGATAGACATATATTACATAATTCATTAATATTTTTTTATAAATTTGATAAAATTTTAATATTAATTATTATTTGATTATTATCGAAATCTTGCCCTTTCTTTAGACATTTTAAAATTCTAGAAATTTGAATAAATGTTTTACATTTCGATTTCAACTTAAAAATCTTTAAAATTTCCCCATTCGTTAAATTCCGTAATAGCCTTTGACATCATAAATAACCAACGAAATTGAATATTCGCTGTTATGCCTTTCTGAGAAAACAGTTGGTTTGGTGAAATCAATGCAGCACTTGTTAACATTCCCACAATGTGCCTTAAACTTTTGAGACAATGGTTTTGTAAAAAATAAATAAATAAATAAATAGTTATGATGTAACCATTGTAATGTCGCTCATTTGTTTCATTTCAATTATTTATTTGGAATTAATCCATAAATTTGTACTTCCAATCTTGTTATCATGTTTTATTGTTTAGCTTTTGCGGCAGGCTGTATTCTCAAATCCATATTCGTTATTTTCTGACAGACAAATAACACAAAATTTCCTTCAACAGAATTTTATTTCATTTTTTTTTCTGTAAAAATACGGAAATTGCACTGGCAAATAATGGAAATATTTGTGCAGCGCAGCTCAATATTATTTCATCACATGGAATCTCATTTCTCCTTCCAATTTTATTATCATATATTTTAATGTGTGCCTATAAATTTGTGAGACACATTGCATTCTCAAACCCATATTCGTTATTTTCTGGCACAAAAATAATACGAAATTACCTTCATCAGAATTTTTATTCATTTTTTTTCTGCAAAAATACGGAAATTGTACTGGCAAATAACGGAATTTTTTTTGCAGAGTACCTCAATATTATTTCATCACATGGCATTACATTTCTCCTTCCAAATTTATTAACATATTTTAATGTGTGCATAAACTTTTGAGACACACTGCATTTTCAAATCCATATTTGTTATTGTCTGGTTCAAAAACAACACTTCAACAGAATTTTCATTCATTTTTCCGGAAAAAATACGGAAATTATACTAGAAAATAACGGAAATAATTTTACAGTGTAGCTCAATTCTAATTTATCATCATAAATAGAAAACATAATCTTCAATAAAAGTTATACAAATTATTAACAGATAGAGTATCGTTTGTACAATTTTAACATTTATTTATATTACTACAATTATATATTTCGTTGATCTTACGCATAAGTAACACGAAATTCATCAGAATTTTCAGTCTCTTTTTCTGTAAAAATACGGAAATTATACTGGCAAATAACGGAATTATTTTTGCAGTGTTGCTCAATTCTAATTTATCGCATGAATAGAACACATAATAAAACAATAAAACTCATACAAATCATTAACAGATAGAGTATCGTTTGTGCAATTTTAACATTTATTTATATTAGTAAAATTATAAATTTCGTTGATCTGACGCATAAATAACACGAAATTGCCTTCAAAAGAATTTTCATTCATTTTTTTTTCTGTAAAAATACGGAAATTGTACTGGCAAACAACGGAAATATTTTTGCAGTATTGCTCAACACACACATTTATCACATGAATAGAAAAGATAATCTGATAAATTATCAATAAAAATCATACAAATCATTAATAGATAGAGCATCGTTTATGCAACTTTAACATTTATTTATATTAGTACAATTATATATTTCGTTGATCTTACACATAACTTCGTTTATAACGTCCTTTTTGTTCAGATTAAAGAATGAAAACTGGATAGTTTGGCCGATTTTTTTTTTTTTTTTAATTTCATTGCCTTTGGGTAGCTGGACTTATATATCCAATTCGTTGCCCGCTTCTGAAATTTCATACGTTGAAAAAATTCCCCCAAAGCAAAAAGCGCTATTATTAAAAGACAAAATGGAAATTTTAGAAGTCTCTACAAACAAAAGATTAACGAAAATGAAAGTAGTGATAAGGAATGTTCCATTTTATATAACTCCCCCACTCTCAATTTCTTTAATATATCTCTATTTTAAACAAGAACGAAAAATCATGCATTCGGCATAGATTATGAAACACTTTCCAACACTAACAGAATATTATTAAGAAATTTAATTTTTTCATACAAATGAAGTGAGATATCTAAATAAGCAATTTAATAAGTACATAACTCAGTAAAAAACGATTTTCAGCAATTGCTGCCTATATTCGAAGTCTTTCGTGCAGCCCTGTTAGAGATCTGCACGAGCCGGAATTTCCAGGCCCGCGCCCGGCCCGGCCCGAACGAAATCTATCTTGGCCCGGCCCGGTGCAAAAATCAAAAGTTCGGCCCGAGCCCGGCCCGGCCCGTTTATATTTTCACAGTTCATGGCCCGGCCCGGCCCGTACGGAAATCAGCGAAAAAAGGCCCTGCCCGGCCCGATATGGCCCGACACAATTTTTGCAATTTCTACTATTTTGAAAAAATTGAGATTTTTAGCATATAATTAAGATTCCTTTAAAGAATACTGCATACATAATATTTATGGAAAAAGTTTACAGTATATTTTAAAATTGCGCTGTGTTTGCAAGACAGAAAATACACAATAGCAACATTAATAATTACTTAGATTCTAAGACTTTCAACATTTAAATAAGGATTCAAAAAAATTAATCTAGTTTAGAATAAACAGAAAAAAAGAGGGTTAAAACATCATAACTTTTGAAGCTGTATTGTATAATAAAAAGTAGATTTATGAAAATAATTCTCTGTCATTTATTAAAGCTTTTCTCAAATCCAAAGGAGCTACTTTCTGATACATTTCTAAATTCATTCCTTTTCGGAAACGCATAAGATTGGCAGGTGTTCTTATTCAGAAACTATGTAATCGAACGGCGTTATCCATTTTTTGATAAAAGCAATATATCTTTGAGAAAATACTGTCAAAGTTAGCGTTTTGAATCGAATTTCTGGAAGCGACAGCATGGGAAAGGGGGGAAAATCTGAAGCCACGTGACAAGGATATCTTATATATCGACAAGTAATTTATTTTTCAAAAATGGAAAACGCTATTCAATTCCATATCCCTTCAGTAGTCAGGCTTGTCAATTTTATGACTTTACAGTTAAAAATTAGTCAGAAAATGAGTCAATGTTTCGCGTTGTTGAGTAAGAATTTAAGAACCACCTTTAAGGTATACTGTTAAAGATTACATTAACAGAAGCTCATTATCGCTATTAATACTTTTACAAAACATATTGCCTGCCCTACACATCCTGAAAACAATTAAGTCCAATTCTGGCCCGGCTCGACTATGAAGAAAAAAAATTCATGCCTCATCTAGGCCCTGCACGAGTCTGCTAAAACATATTAAGCTCATGTAACCGTTCGGTGTCTCGATTTCTACTGTGACAACTTGCATTTCTGTATTATGTTATTAAACTAGCATGGGCTCGTGAAGCTCATTTACAGTTATTCTCGCGAAAACCATATTCTTTGAAAATAGCTCATATTTTATCGGTTCTGTTTAAATATTTATATCGGGCCGGTAGGCCCGCTAAATTTTTTTATCGGCCCGGATAGCCCGTTCGGGCCGGGCCGGGTACGGGTCTCGGGCCAGGCCCGGGCCCGTGCAGACCTGTAAGCCCTGTATATGATTTACAGAATTTGGAAACAGCACGGCCTAATACACTAAAAATTACATAAAATTGCATATCACAGCGGAAAGAGCACTTCTAGCAATTACCGATCCTTTAACCGAATTCTCTTGTGCATCTCTGTACATGAACGATAAATCCTACGCAATCACATTCTATAAAAAATAAGTTGTATTGAACCTTAGTGATCCTTTCAAAGGATCAGGGTCCATAAGCCGTGTTTTTGGCTCATGAAATAGACTAAAACTCAGTTTTGTTATACTGACTTAATTATTTCACTTTTTAATATTAGAAGGTTTATCCTGTACGATTTCAACAATAGTTTTTGCATTTTGTTCGGATTTATATGACTTACACAAGCTCAAAGTTCGTATTATTCGTAGTTTTTGATGAAAAATACGCAATTTCTCCTAATTTTACCTCAATTTTTAATATATTTTTTAATATTTTAGTACGAGCGCAGCTTTGCAACACTTTTATTATTTTTACATATATTATACATTTTGAGGTATTTTATAATATATGTAAAGAAGAAAGTGTTGCGCGATTGCGCTCCTATAAACAATTGAGGTAAAATTGTGAGAATTACGTATTTTTCATCAAAAACTACGAATAATACGAACTTTGAGCTTGCGTAAGTCATACAAATCCGAACAAGATGCAAAAACTATTGTTGAAATCGTACAGGATAAACCTTCTAATATTAAAAAGTGAAATAATTAAGTCAGTATAACAAAATCAAATTTTAGTCTTATTTCATGGGCCAAAAACAAGGCTTATGGACCCTGATCCTTTAATTCTTTCGTGTTGTCAAATAAAATAGCTAAACAAACAATTTAAAAAACACACAACTCAGTAAAAATCCATTTTAAGCCATTTGCTGCCCATATTCGAGGTCTTTTGTGCAGTCCTGTATATGATTTAAAGAATTTGTAAACAGCACGTAATGCACTAAAAACTATATAAAATTGCATATCACGGCGGAAAGAGCACTTCTAGCAATGGCCGATTATAGACAGTCATTTAATCGAATTATCTTGTGCGTCTCTGTACATGAACGATAAATCCTACGCACTCCATAATCTATAAAAAATGAGTTGTATTGAACCTTAGGGATACTTTTAAATTTCATTATGTTTCCAGTATCATAACAGGTTCAAAATGCACCGCAAACGATTTTTCCTAATAGAACATAATTTAAAGGAATTATTTTGTACGTCCCTGTAATTCAACTATAAATGCTACTCATTGTATACTTCGGTAACTGCATGCTGTAATAGTCCACCTCAGTAATGCATATTAATTTCATTGTGTTTGAAATGTCGTAACATCCACAAAATGTGCCGCAAACGATTTTTCCCCATAGACCGTAATGTAATGGAATTCTTTTGTGTGTCCCTGTAAAATGAACTATTAACGGTACACACTTAATTTTCAATGCCGAACATTCTATAGTATAATTCAATAATGTATGAAAAATTCATGACAATCCGAGTATAGTTACGAGAGTTCGAGCACGTACAGACAGACAGACAAACCGAATTTATAAACACTTTTTAACTATGTTGGAAAGTGTTAAAAAGTAATAAACGCTGCTGTTGCTCTCGTTATTAAATGTATTGTCACCGGGTCTCTTTCTTGTCTTATATGAAGAAAACTACTCCATATAAAGATGTGAAAACTGATGGTTTTATAGAGAAATGTATAACAAACATGCTGAGGCGAAAGTTTTTAAACGGAAAAATTATTTTAAGCTCTATTTAATGTTGAAATTGATCAAATTAGTTCAGTTAAAAAAGTTTCATAAGGATTATAAACTAATCATAGCAATTTAACTATCTTTAACAGGAACATATTGCCCAAGATTGTGGTGTGTAATGTTCAGTCATTTTTTTTTAATTTGTCTATTTTTTTTAGTTTTTTTTTAAAAATATTTTCTTCAAAATTTCATTATGTGAATAGAGATTTATTTCATATTTCGAAAAAGTCATTTTTTTTAACCTACTGTTGCTAGATTTTATTCAGTTGCAAAATATATTTATACGTGAATAGTTAAAAAGAATGAAAACTTTAAAATAATTAAATTATTACGTGCGAAAAACTTTTAATGAGGAAAATTACGTCATATTTAAAAAACCCAAATAATAATATTGCCAAACACTTTTTAATTGAAACATATATTTACACATTAATAATAAAAGATAAAGAAAACTTTAAAAGAATTAAATTATTACGTGCGAAAAGCATTAAATGGGGGGGGATTAATTCATATTCAAAACGATATATTTAAAATGTCATATTTAAACAATTTTTTTATAGCGTCTAAAAAGAAAACTTTTTAAGACATTATTATCTAAGATCGGGTGCATTGCGCTTATCGTTCATTTACAGGGTCAAATAAAAGAATTCTGTTACACATTGTTCTTCGGGGGAAAATCGTCTGCAGTGTAATTTAATGATGTTTCACTATTTCAAAGATAATGAAAATTATATGCATTATTGAGATGCACTATAAATTGCTCGCTTAAAAGTATGGTGTGCATTGCGTTTATCGTTCATTTACAGGGTCACACAAAATAATTCGGTTACAGTATGCGTGCGATAATTACAGTCTATGTGTGATAAGTGCGTTTTCAAGTTTGGTTTTGGTTTTTAAGTTTAACCAATTTTTTTTCATATTACGTGGTGTGTATAAATTCAGTTGATCATATAAAGGGCAATTCATAAGTATTACGCACTATGGTAGTGAATTGCTTAAGGGTAGTTTTTAATTGTATTACGCATTTTTTTTGCTGAACTATATTTAGTATGTGGAATATAAATAAATTCATATACATGGCTACGCAAGGAACAAAATACATTGTCGTTTATGGTTGGTAATTGCTAGAAGTGAGTTTTAAGTTGCCTCATGCGTTTTTTTTCCTGAATTAAATTTTAGCTTAATATGTGATGTGCACAAAAGTGTTTAGATAATATATAGGGCTATACAGAAGATTTCGAGTGCATATCCATCGATTGGCGAAACTTGCTAAATGTGAATTTTCAAACTGAACTAAATTTTATCATGCTATTTATTATATATCCAAATCTACAGATCATATACAGGTCTGCACAAAATAATTCCACTGCTTTTTTTTTGCAATGGAAGGTAATTTCGAAAACTGTATTTTTCAATGTGGTGTATGTTTTCTAAACTGTATACTTGCATATCTTCTTTTACCTTATTTAACGGTGAATTTTCGTCACAGTTTTCTGGATGTGTTGGAAAGTGTTTCATAATCTATGCTGGACGCAGGATTTTTCGTTCTTGTTTACTATTTTTATACTTTTAATTTAACACATTTTAGCTATTAATTAAGTATAAACATTGGTTCTAATCATTCTGTACAAGTGGAATTTATGCCAGTTACAAATAGGCAATTTTTTAGCACACATGGAAAAATCCACATGTCATTTTGGGCCCCACCAGTGGCTGAGAGGTTCTGCTCTCGAAGCTGGTAGACGGGAGGTGCTGGGTTCGATCCCAATCGCGCCCGTCGGCCTAATCGTTTGGAGTTTTCGTGGTTTTCTTCGAGCCGTGGATTTATCCATGCGTAAATACGGGTTAGGTTCCCTTAGAAAGACCCCCCACGAAGGGCACTCCCCCCGGGCCTATATCCCAAGTGTAGATAATTGGCCGTCAATAATCAACCCAACCCAACCCACATGTCATTTTGATGCAGTAAAACTTCTAGTATTCGGCTGTATTATCCGTCAGTATTTTACTTCTTATATATGAAGTATGTTTTCGAATCCAAACCAGATGAATTCTGGCACATTTTTAGATGTGTTCGTAATTATATAAATACATTGCACCTACAGTCGTCGTCTGGTCGGTACCTCTGTCTGTCCGTCTGTCCGCATATAACAGCGTAAAAACTACCCAACCGAATGGTTTGAAATTTAATATATCTATTCTCTGCAGAATTTTATGAAAATCTTATGAAAATCGAGTTAAAACTTAAAAAGATACTAATAAAAGTTTTCTTCATTCTATTAAATCCCATCATACGTGCAATAGCGAAAAATGGTCTAAAATTTCGATTTTTTTTATACTGAAGGAACTAGAAACTTGAAATTTGGAATGGTAGTTATTTATAAGATGTAAATGCTCTCTAAGAACAAATTCTAAAAAAATTCGAAATTTAAAACTGCGAGATGAACGAAAAGCGTTCTAAAAACATTCTAAATTACAATTTCTATGGAATTTCTGGAACTACAGAACCATTTTCAAAAGTGATGGTGGCAAATTGATGGTAACATTCCTGCTGTAACATAGGCTATATTTTATATCGGTGACACTACCACAGGGGGGGGGGGAGGGTAAAAAAGCGAAAAACGTTCTAAAATTTCGTTTTTTTTTTTCATTAGTGTGGTTTAATTAGTAATTTCTGAATTATCTTTGACAGTAAAATTTCCTGTAATGAAAATAGGCCAACGAATACCACTTGGCATTTTTCAAGAATTACGCGAGCAAAGCCGCGGGTTTTGCTAGTATATAATAAAAGCTTAGCAAGTCATATGTGACTGAGGAAAACAAGTACAGGCTAACCATTTCTTTTTTCATATGCCAAGCGGCCATTTTTATACAAATTTATTTTTTAGAATAAAATTGCATAAAAGTTACATTTTTAGAAAGGTCGTTCAAAAAAAATGTTTGTTTGAAAGATGAGTTACATTAAAAAATGTATAGATTCTGAGATAACTTCAGTTGAAATTAAGTTGACAGCCCAATATCTCAATCCATTAAAGTAAATAAACACAAGGGATTCGTTCATCGTAATCATAGAAATATTAAACCATGGAGTTAATCATTCTCAAAGCAAGATCTTCATTGTGAAAATTGCAGCGCTGTCTGGTGTCGAAAAAAAATTCGCATCTATAAACGTGGCATACGTAATAAGAAAAAAATGGCATGCTCATTTCCCTCATAACAGACGATATAATTCATTTCACTGAAATAATAACAGTAACTTTTTACATTGTAAAACTAGTTATAAAACGAATGCACCTCATTTTTCACGTTTAACGTACAATTTCAACTTGTTTAATTTTGTTCGCAAACGCATGAAATTGGCAGATGCTCTTATTCATAAACTTTGTAATCGAGCTTTTTTTTTCTTTAAAGTCAAAAGGTTTTTCAGAAAATTCTGTCAAAGTTGGCATTTTGAACCGAATTTCCCCTCGCGACAGCGTGGAAAAGGGAAAAAACCGAAATCATCAGACAATAATCGCTTATAACTCAAGATATGATTCATTTATCGAAAATTAAATAAACTGACTACAAATCCCTGCAATAATGATGCCTAAAAGAAGCTTTTGCATTTAGGAATGAGTCAGAAAGTACGTCAGAAAGTTGCGCTTTGTTGAGCAGGGAATTTTTTTTTTTTTTAAATCCGTCTTAAACTATTAAAATCAGTAAATTTTTAAAGAAAATAATTAAAAGAACTTCCTTCTGAGTTCTAGAACATGGGTGATAACGCCCCAGTGACCTTCCGAATATGACTTTAAAAATTTTCCTTTTTAAAAGATTTCATCTGTAGCGTATACTGACCTTCTTCTCCCATCGCTACAGATGTGTGATACTAACGCTAAAAAATCATTTTCTCCCAAAAACCTGTTTATTCTCTCGAAAATTGCTTTACATTTGAAAATTGGAATTACGTTTTTTTTTGTTTTTATTCTTTTTAATTTTTCATGTTTACAATGAAATATTCATTCTTTTGTTTTCAACGATATTCTATGAAATGCACGTCACATATTCTTTTTTACCAATCTACAGAAAATTATTAAAAATTTATTTTTACTTTCTTTCGGATTTTTTTTTTTTTTTCTTTTGTATATAATAAGGATAATATTTTCGACCACCCAAGTAGCTCTTGTTGTACCATCGCGCTACTTGGAATCGTTGTCAATTTGTGGAAACCGTGGGGAGTTTGGAATGGAGGGGTTCGGAAATGGTGGGAAAATGGTCACTCAGACCCCTCTAATTCAGGACCGCAACCAGTCGGCTAATGCTCGTATTCACCATCTAACTCAACCTAGAAAATCTGTGTCGAACGCTGAAATAGTAGTAATTATTAATCTGATTGGATTTCGGCTGCGATCATGTCTAATCAGGTTAATCGGGAATTTCATTTGAACATTACAGAGCATTCTAATTGCATTCTAATGCTTTTCTTTGTATTTAAGAGCATGAAGATTTTTAATTCACAATTTGTTTTAAAACGGATTCTGCTATTTATCTCAATTATGTATTCTATTGTTGTGTTTGAATTTCTGTTTTCATATTTTATTAAGGGTGTTGATCAATCAGATCTCAAACTCCCCTCACTAGCGTTAAACCTATCGGTGTGGAATACATTCGTATTTTTAAGATATCTCACCAGGAAACTGATATTTTTAACTTATATATTAAGAAACTTTTTTTATTTTTACAGTATATAAGATATGGTGTAATTGAGATATCTTATTGAACATTTTTTACAAACTATGAAATTAAGTTATGTTTTTGAACAATATTATACTTTAAGTGTGCCGAGAATAAACAAGTTGGAAACTGTACGTCAGAAGTGACAAATGAGGTGCGTTCCTACTATAACAAGTTTTATAAATGTATTCATATCTTAGTGCAATAGCTGTTGCACTCTTGTGGAAAAATGCATAAATACAATAATTATTTTATGTGCAGATTTTCATATTATAAATATTAATTTTATTTATGAAATTAAGTTTACAATGTTAAAATATCCCAAGTTTAAGTCCAAGTTTAAAATATCCAATGCAAGACAATGTAAAAAAAAATCATCGTTATTATTTCAGTGAAACGAATTATTATATCGTCTGTTATTATGATATCATTAATTTCCGTAATAAAATAAGTACATTTTAAGTTGGCAATATTTTATCCTTTGTTGATATTTACTGAAAATTCCAATGGGGAACTTAACCCTAGCTTTGAAACTTTCAGAACTTGAAATCCATATTTAGGCTTCTTTTCCATTTAATATCTATTTCTCCGGAAATATCTATCCAAATCTATGAAATGATGAAATGACTGATGATGAATGGTGAAATCTATCCAAAAAACTGTCGGTAGATTATAGGATTGCTATATCAATTGCTATATCAATAAACAATTTTAGCGTACAAATTCGGTTTTTAAATTCAGTAATACGGAAATAAAAAGACTCCATCTTAAATGAGACGAAATCACCATGGCAACCTGGAATCATTACCTATCATGGAATATCACTGAATTAATTACTTATGATAGGATTTAATAGAGTGAAGAATGGGACTATATAGAGGTCATAGAGGTTGTAAAAGTCATATACGTCATATATGACTATAACGCCATACATGTAAGATAACTTGGCGATACATCTCGGTTGCTTGATGATTAATCCTCGGAAGCTGTACAAGGAAGTACCGATTTGTAAAAAAATCAAATTACTTAATAAATATTTTTATTGATATATTTTTAAATTTTGATTCGATTTTCATAAAATTTGAAATGACTCGACAAAATTCTGCAACGATTATATATATTAAATTTCAGACCATTCGGTTGGGTAGTTTTTGCGCTGTTATATGAGGACAGACGGACAGACCAGACGTCGACAATAGGTGCTTCGTATTTATATAGTTACAAACGCACCTAAAAAGAGTTTTGAAACATTACCATGACAGATTCACAATTCATGACTTTCTTTTCATCGAAAATTTTTTTTTATTTCCCCGCACATTTATAATTAATACGAAATATGCATTAATGTATTAAATAATAGGAAATATGCACAAAAATATCCATTAATTTAGCACCAAAAGGAAGTAAAGATTATCTTCCGAAAATTACTTTCGTAACACCAGGAATAAATTTGATTCTGATATTCGAATATGTATATAAAAAATGTTTATATATCGTTTTTTGCATGTCATTCAATATGTGGACAGTCACACCAGTTGTCGGATTGCGCTAAACATCTGTTCGAAACACGAGACCCTTGTCTGAATCATTACCGTGATTCTAATCAGGCTATTTCAAACGGGGTAAAGTCACGAAACCCTCGACGACGAAGCATTCATTGTCGGAAGTTGCCAGTGTTAAGAATGAATGAATGCCATGCAGAAATGGGTTTTTGTGCGAATATTAATTCTTAACAACGTATTAATTGTCTCAAGGGGTTTTCTCGCTACATATTGTTATTGGCCTTAAATGACGATGTCCTGCGGAAATTAGATACCTATTTATTTGTGGACTTATTTTAAACCTTTGCACACCCAATAACTGCGATAAAAAGCAAAATGTCTACAAAGTAAAAAAAAATTCTGTATATATACGGGTGATTTTATGTGAAATTTTTGTCTTTTAACGGAAGAGCTCCTTTTGAGTGGACATCGTACATTTATCTAGAATAAACGGCAATTTTCCTTTTTATCATTACTCGTTGGATGTTAAAAACGAAATTTTTTTTCCCAAGACTAACTGTGATAAAAATCAAAATGTCTACACTGTAAAAAAAATTCCTTATATATACGGGTGATTTTATGTAAAATTTCTGTCTTTTAACGGAAAGGTTATTTTTGAGTATGGACATCATACATTTATCTGGAATAAACGGAAAATTTCCTTTTTATCTTTACTCGTTAGATGTTAAAAACGAAAAAGCTACTTCTAAGACTAACTGCGATAAAAAGCAGAATGTCTACACTGTAAAAAAAAAAAAAAAAAAAAAAAAAAAAAAAAAAATTCCGTGTATATACGGGTAATTTTATGTGAAATTTCTGTCTTTTAACGGAAGGGTTATTTTTGAGTGGATATCATACATTTATCTGGAATAAACGGAAAATATCCTTTTTATCTTTACTCGTTAGATGTTAAAAACGAAAAAGCTACTTCTAAGACTTCTAAGACAATAAAAATCAAAATGTCTACACTGTAAAAAAAATTCCTTATATATACGGGTGATTTTATATAAAATTTCTGTCTTTTAATGGAAGGGTTATTTTTGAGTGGACATCATACATTTATCTGGAATAAACGGAAAATTTCCTTTTTATCTTTACTCGTTAGATGTTAAAAACGAAAAAGCTACTTCTAAGACTAACTGCGATAAAAATCAAAATGTCTACACTGTAAAAAAAAAAAAAAAAAAAAAAAAAAATCAGTGTATATACGGGTGATTTTATGTAAAATTTCTGTCTTTTAAGGGAAAGTTTCTTTTTGAGCAGAAATCGTACATTTATCTGGAATAAACGGAAAATTTTCTTTTTATCTTTCTCGTTAGATGTTAAAAACGAAAAAGCTCCTTCCAAGACGGATAAATGGAAAATATCGCGTTAAATTTTCGTAATTGATGTTTAGGCCTATAACCAAGTCGTCGGATGTGGCCAGGTGGTGAAGAGGACAGGACATTACATCCTGTAATGTCGAGTACCGAGATTCGAATCCTAAAGAAAGGCAAGGCGGATAGAAAACGGATGTGATAATATGCTATACAAATAACTGTTCCGTACATAAGTATATATAATTATTACATAGTTTTTGTTTTATCATTGTTCATATTTGTACTGACATGAAATTGTCAGGTGCTCTTATTCAGAACTTTTTTTTTTTTTTTTTTTTTCATTTACCGATAAAGGCGGAGGATTATTCAGAAACCGAATTTCTGGACGAGACAGCAAGGGAAAGAAAAAAAAATAAAAACTGCCATCCTCACACAACAATAACTCTTAATTCAAGTATTGAAAATGAAAAAAAAATTCCATTCCAAATCACTCCAAAAGTCATGCCAGCAAGTGTCACGCTTTTACGTTTAATAGATAGTCCATAAATGTGTCAGAAAGTTTCGCATTGTTGAGCGGTGAATAAAGGCAAGTAGGCTAGTGAAGGTTCTTAAGAGTCTACACTAGTCACGGGAAGAAACGCTCAATTTAATGTTAAGTCTATGGGAAGGTTATTTTCAAATTTCTCGCTTGCATTTTTATACTTTTAATTTAATTTTTTTTTTTTTTACTTAGGATAGTTGAGGTCGATCTCTAACGCTGTTAGTGTTTACTTTTTTGATTTTAGTTAAAGTTTTTTTTATAGGCGGACATTTGCAATTTTGGAACCGGTTGGAACCGGTTCTGAAAGTGAAAGTACCCTTATATAAAAAAAACTGGAACCAAAATCGAAAAAGTAAAAACTAACAAAGTTAGAGATCGGCCTCAGCTATCCTAAGTAAAAAAAAAAAAAAAAAAAAAATTAAAAGTATAAAAATGCAAGCGAGAAATTTGAAAATAACCTTCCCATAGACTTAACATTAGCTTGCGCGTTTTTTCGCATGACCACTGTAGGCTCTTAAGAGTCTACGTTAGTCATCCGACGGAACTCGAACGCTAATGTTAAGTCTATGGGAATGTTCTTGACAGATTTCTCTCTCGCATTTTAATATTTTTAAATATTTTTTTTCTTTTTATCTTTTTTTTTTTTCTTTTGCTTAGAATAGCTGAGATTGATCTCTAACGTTGTTAGTTTTTACTTTTTTGATTTTCGTTACAGTTTTTTTTTTTGTAAGCAGACATTTTCAATTTTGGAACCGGTTGGAACCGGTTCTGAAAGTGACAGTACCCTTATATAAAAACACTGGAACCAAAATCGAAAAAGTAAAAACTAACAACGTTAGAGATCGACCTCAGCTATCCTATGCAAAAAACATCATTTAAAAATATTAAAATGCGAGCGAGAAATCTGCCAAGAACATACTCATAGACTTAACATTAGCTTGCGCGTTTTCTCGCATGACTGATGTAGACTTTTAAATAACAATAATGAAAAGTCACAATTCAGGTAAATAAAAGTCATATGTCAATGCTGATGGTGATGATATTAGAGCATCTTGTAGTCCGAAAAACGATCAGAAAGAGCGGCTTGATGTTAAACGATTTTAAATTCTCTTTCTGAAGAAGGTACTCTTGATCTTTTTAGATAAAGTCAACCTAAAAATAATATTTAAGAACAAGTTAAAAACAAATTATTGAAAATTATTGCTGTGGCTGTGTTGTACAAATTACAACAAAATGTCACATAATTGCATTTCTTAAGAGCCTTCGTTTGTAACGCAAATACACTCGCAAGCCAATGTTAAACCAATAGCGCGTTATTTTCTCGTTTGCATTTTAATATTTTTAAATAATTTTTTGAAATAGGTTATCTTAGGTTGACACATTTTCAATATCGAACATGCCATAGTATAAACCTCAATGACATATATAATTTACATAGCAATCTGAATATATTTACGCAAGTTAGAACACGGACAGATGAACAGACAGACAGACGGCCAGACAAACCGAATTCATAAAAGTTGAAAAGTGTTAAAAAAGAACATGGAGTACTATCTTTATGGGTTGCTCAGAGGGTTCCACACCTACCTATAAAAAGGCATCGCGTATAAAAATTACTTACACTAACCGTCTTGACAAATGGGTCCTGCTACAATCCAGGACATCGTATTAGTAGAAACTAGGTGATGGAGAGATGAACCTCTCATCATCTTTCATTATGAAAGAACACTAAACAATATAATTATGCATAAACAGTCAGAGTTGTCATACAAATATGATATTTGATATCGAAATCATTGGAACAATGAGATGACTCTCAAAACCCTATTCATTTTATAAGAATATTTTAATTAAAATAATTATGTTTTTATTCTATATATATATATATATATATATAGTTCACTGTAAACAACAGATACATTGATAATGAAATGGAGACATAAGTCTGCACTTTTACAATACATCTGAAATAGGTTGGCAGATTTTATTGCTCAAATATATGACAGTCATAAATCTGCCTTGTACAGCTGCAGAGAAACATCATCCGTTTTCCAGGAGTCCTGAGACCACGTGACCAGAGTAGGGGTCAAAACGGTGGACTAATGAAAAACATGGTTTTGTTCAAGGAGGACCAATAGACGAAAAAAGACGGCCCACAAAAATTAAGAGGAGGAGAAAAAACATCGCCCCCTCAGAATTGAAGAGGAAGAGAAAAATTCATCCAAGATTCAGTTCGAAGTTTCCTAACCCAGAATGAAGGTTGTGCAAAAAAAATGCACGTTTACTTTAGTCATTTTGACTGTAATGCAAGGAGTATATATTTTTATTTGTGTTTGTGTCGTCGTACAAAAAGAACGTGGAGCTGATAGGACGATGGATGACCTCTACCTAGAAAAAGGTATCTCAAATATTATATGCTCGTAATAACTGTGCATAACATTTTAATTGTTTGTGGGAAGAATATGATGCATGCTAATGCACACAGGGATTGTTCTCCCAGGAATTTTGCATCGTAAAAAAATTAGATTAACCTTCAATCAAAAATAATAATGTTAAGTATTAAACTTTTTTCTATGCTATTTGTAAATAGCATTTTTTTGTGAAGCAAGTAGTATACGAGCAATTAATGATAATGATTGTTTTTTTTATATTTATTTTATAGATTAAATGTAAATATCATTGTATATACTGTGAATAAACTAATTTTAATGTTAAAATTCAAGATTTAATTTTTCTTCTCTTTGGTGATGACTCAGTTTCTTTTATTTAATTTTGATTTAGCGATTTTTTTTTCTAGATGAATAATTTATGGAAGGACACCAGCTTAATCTTAACTTCATCTTTCTCTTAAGGTCATGTTCAACTAAATAATCACAACGCTTTAATTTAAATTCTATATGCTGGTATTTCTTTCAGCATCTCTACATGACCCAGAGAATTTATTTGGTAAATACGATCATTTTTTTAATGCTGAATTCAAAATTACAATTAGCTCTTTGTTGATTTTTATGTGGAATGATAAATTAATTTTTAAAATCGTAACCTAATGTACACTTGGCAATATCATTCCAGCACTAGGTATCATATATTTTTGTTTTCAATTTTAAAACTGTTCCGCTTATATATTTAGATGCTACGGGAATAATAATTAATACTGTGAACTGAAACTTTATTTATTAATACTATTATAAATATATGTATTGGTAAATACAAGCGCTTTCGCACTTCGTATTATTCCCAGAATTAAGTCTACGGAATATAGTTACAGCTTTTCACAGTTGAATAGTTTGAGAAAGATTAATAAATGAATATTCGTTAATTTGTAAGGGTGCCTCAAAAATTGATAGGACACAGGATCAGCAGCCTCAGATGTCCGAATACCCGAACGAGAATTTTCAAGTGATTTTATCAGAAGAATCTATATAATTTGAATTTTTCTAGCTATGTTTCTTTTGTAAAATTTTTATAAGAGAACGTAATAATCATGGAATGCAATAGATTTCCGAAGCTGCTAAACATCCATTACTAAATTATACATAAGTTCATAGAAGATTCCAGTTTCCAATTATTTGTAGTGCTGCCATCTCGTGAAAAACTTCGGTGTTATATAATTGTATTCCCAACTGTTTTTGTAGTGCTGCCATCTACTGCACACGTTTAATGCTAATTAAAGACAATTTCATTGTAGAAGTTGTCAAAAGACAAAGAGCACCCACCCAACCACCCTCCATTTTCTTAAGCTAAGAAAAAACGTTCCGCGTGGATTGCGGAAGTTACTCTTTCCAAACATAAAACTGTACCTTAGAAGGAAATTGACAATAATTTAAACAGTTGAAAGAATATCAGTTATACATTTAGCCGAATGCTACGCAAGTAATCTAATATAATTTAGAAAAAATTCTGTAACTCATAAAGTAGTTGTAAATAGTTTGTTATAGTTGTAAATAGTGCGGACCTTACCCGCTCATGTAAATTTTCTTTCATTCGACACGGGCTTAATATTTTACTGCAATTCGGATCATGTCAGGATGTTTTTTTTTTTGGTGTGTGCGCGTGTAAATAATAGAATCATTGAACATTTATTGGTATATTTTCACTATAAATTTGGCGTTTTTTTTTTAAAGGTTGGCGCATTTAGGGCTTTAGAAAGTGAGATTTGTTGCCAAATGACATACACAGCTAGGAAAACAAACCTGATTAACTTTTATGCTTGTTTATATGTGTATTTACATATGTATATAAACCTTTTTATTTACATATATGTCGTAGGATAATTGAGAAATCTGGCTCTTTGCAAAAAATCAAGCTAATTGGAGAATGATCTCTTTTTTTTTTCCAATCCACTTGATATTTTTTAGGCTTATTGCAAAGAGCCAGTGCATCTTTAGGCTAATTGGAATATGACCATTTATTTCTAAATCAGCCTGATACTTTTTAGGCTTATTGCAAAGAGCCTACACAGCGCTCAGCTAATTGAGAAATGACAACTTGTTTCTCAATCAGCCTAATTTTTTGCAAAGCTTATTGAAATGAACCCATGCAGTTTTAGGCTAATTAGAAATTGACCAGCTGTTTCTCCAAACATCCAGTCTGGAGTTCTGCACGGATCGGGTTGCACCGGACCCGAACAGGAAAATTCGATTTGAAATCAACCCGCAACCTGACCCGAGCACGACAAAAAAATTCCATCGACACACAATTCGACCCAAACCAAAAAAATAGTTTTCGTCGACCCGCAACCCGGCCCGAACCTGACATATTTCAACCCGAACACTATATGAAAAGAAATTAATTCATGTTTTAAAGCAGTTATGAAAAGTAGTATACAATTACATCTCTAATACCAATTTTATCTTTTATATAGAGAAATGGACATATCTATGGGATCGCCGACCCTAATATTCTTTTTTTTTTGGGTCGGGGTGAATCTAAGTTTCTTTCTGTGGGTCGAGTTCATTCTAGAATGTTTCTTCTGGGTCAAATTTACTTTTCGGGTTGTTGTGATTTTTCAAAAAGTGTAGTAAAAATTAGCAAAAGTATGTTTCATATGAACTGAGTTTATTGAATTGAGTTTTTTTAAATTTTGATATAATGATCGTTTTAATTTTAGTCGTATATATTAGTAGATACATTATTAATTATTAAAAATATACTATCTTACGACAGACTAAGTAGACCTCCTGAAGCACTAATGTAATGCTCTAAATTTAGGTACTACTCTATTATCCCGTCGACCACTTTTCATAACAAAACATTATCGCCAATCTGTAACGCCAAATAAACGGGAGAACGTTGCCATTCGAATATCAAAACAAATACATAAATAAAATACAAGAATTTAAGGACACAATTGTTATTTTAATTAATGAAATAACTAATAAATCAGTAAAACATAATGAAAAATACACGCAAATGTCGAATTAAAGAGCACTTGGTGACATAACAAACACATATAATGCTTCTGACATCAAGTAAATGGGACTGCATTTTTGGCGTTTAATCTTACAATTTGGCGATAGTTTTTTGTTTGAAAAGTGGTTGACGGGATAATAGAGTAGTACCTAAATTTATTTAATTAAAAAAATAACTAAAATTTTCTTTAATAATATTTAAAAGAAATATTAGTTTCATTTCATGTCGAGTTATGGATTGAATTATTTCGGATTGGGGTTGAAGTGTGTGAGGTTAGGGCCGTGTTGCGGGTTGCGGAAAAATATTTTGTTGTGTTGACGTCGGGTTCATAGTTGACTTCAAAGGAATTTTTTGGTTTTGGGTCGGATACAACCTACAATCCCGTCCGCGCAAGTTTCTACCATTGAATCAATTCGATATTCGGAGATGTCCACTATTTAGAGGTAAAAGCGTACAAATATATAAGGTTTAGGAAAAGAAAAAAAAAGTGTTCGCTAAATAGTTAAAAAATGTTAATTTCGGTCAATTATGCTTCGCGCTCATAAAGAAACAAGAAAAAAAAATCACCAGATGCAGCAACTTTGTTGTAGAGGAATCACAAAAATGCATGAAATTGGGTTATGCCGCGATCCCTATAACGAATGTATGAACGCTTCACGTCCATGAAAACAAACAACAACAAAAACACAACTGAATGCAGCAAGCTCGTTGTGAAAAATGAAATTCAATAATGTCGTGACTACTATAATGCATGTATAATCACTTCGCACTCATGATACCAAAAAAAAAAAAAAAAAAAAAAAAAAAATTGATGCAGTAATCTTTTTGTGTAGGAATGATTTATTTTTAACCAAAATTAACACAATCGTTCATTAATTTTTGTTTTATACAGTTTATAGTCTCATCCTATAATTGAAAAAAGGCTCTTAATTAAATATGAAGACATTTACACTTTTACTAGCTTACCCGCCCGGCGTTGCCCGTGCCAAGAACCTTAAATGTACCTGAAATCAGTGTTGAACATTTTTTTATTTTTAAACAAATCTAATGTTGGGGGCCCCACTACCTTAGACAGCAAACACTGGGCGTGCCATACACACTCCCATATATTACCGTAAGTCGAGTCGAAAGAGCCATACCCCTTCATGATCCAGCCCATAGAACCAGAGATAGAAAAGCACCCCTGGTGGTGAAAATCGAAAATCTCTATCTATGTAGAGTCGAATGAGCCTTACCCCGTCGTGATCCAGCCTATAGAACCAGATATAGGAAAGCACCCCTTGTGGTGAAAATCCGAACTAAAATCAGTCAGCTCTATCGATGTCAAGTGGAAAGAGCCATACCCCATTGTGATCCAGCCCATAGAAACAGAGATAGGAAAGCACCCCTTGGTGGTGAAATTCCGAACTAAAATAGGTAAGCTCTATTGATGTTGTGTCGAATGAGCCAAACCGTGTCGTGATGTGACCCATAGAACCCGAGTTAGTTGCAAAATCCTTTAGTTACACCTTCCACCGCCAGGGAGCACAATATGTTCTATACGAACATAACTGAATTCATTAAGGTTGTCGATGTCGAGTCGAATGAGGCATACCCCGTCATGATCCAGCCCATAGAACCAAAGATACGAAAGCGCCCCCTGTGGTGAAAATCCGAACTAAAATCAGTAAGCTCTATTGATGTCGGGTGGAAAGAGCCATACCCCGTCGTGATCCAGCCCATGGAAACAGAGATAGCAAAGCACCCCCTGGTGGTGAGAGGAAGTTGATGTAGAATAAATGTGATATTTAATAAAAAGTCGTTCCCAACCCACCCCCTTTATCTCGCCATTTTCGCTAATTATTACAAATATACAAATGTTTCTTAATTACATCTAATGTCCCGATCTGATAATGGGGTTTCCCTATCTACCTATCCTAATCCGCTTTTCCCTATCATAATAGAAAAAAGCATATTTTATCAAAGAATCGCTGGCAAACGCGAATTTCGTCAAAGGTTCACAAGAAAAACACGAATTTTATCAAATAATCGCTGAAAAAACATGAATTTTGTAAAAGGATCGCTAAAAAAACATGAATCTCGTCAAAAGGCAGCAGAGAAAACACGAATATTGTCAAACGATCATTAAAAAAGCAACTTTCATCAAAGGATCACGGAAAATGCGAATTTCATCAAAGGATCGCGGGGAAAACGCAAATTTTGCCAAAGGATCACAGGAAAAATGTGAATTTCGTCAAAGGATCGCTGAAAAAAAAACACGAATTACGTCGTATCACTGAAAAAACATGAATCTCGACATAAGTATGTGGAAAAACACGAATTTCGTTAAAGGATCACAAAAAAGCAAATTTCGTCAAATGATTGCAGGAAAAACTTGAATTTCATCGAAGGATCGCAGAAAAAATACGAAATTCGTTAAAGGATTGTGCAAAAAATGCAGATTTTGTGAAAGGTTCACAGAAAAAACTTTCATGAAAGGGTCGCGGAAAAAATGCAACTGTCTTTATTAAAAACAGCACACACACAAACCTCTACACAAACAAACCTATTCTGTCTTCCTGCCTGAGGAAAGCACCGTAATTATAACACCTAGGCCTGATTTTTTTATTTCAATTTAGATTTTTTTTTAAAATTATTAAAACGTGCATACGGAATTCTGGATTCGAGGCTATTCCATGCTCTCCGCCAATCCACAGCAACAAAGCAGACAGCCAATGAGAGCAGGTGTGAATATGGGATGATCCAGGATCTAGCGACGGCAGTTCATGTTCACAGCTGAAAGCGGCTAGCCACAGATTTCATTGTTTTGTTTATGTTTGAGTTTTATTTTAAAGAAAAGGTATATATTTTTGGCTAATTTTGGTTCACATAAGTTAGTTGCAATTGGCTTCATTCTTTGTATGCGTAGTTGCCCCCATATATTATGTGTTTGGTAAGAATATATTTTGCACTTTACTGAATGTTTTCGTAGCGTTAGACATATCAGCTCATGTTCTTAAATGAAACAAACTGTTTTCAATAACAAATCTTAATGAATCAAATTAATCTTACACTTTACTATAAAATATACAGTTCTACAATTTATTGCATATTACAACGTTCTTGGGAACTAAAAATGTAGTCCAATAACAGTAACAGAAAGAAAAATTGTAAATAACAATAAATAAATAATCATAAACTTCACATCATTGAATTAACTAACTCATATATAAGATACAACTTTAAACTGATATGCCTCATCAACTGTTGTCGAAATCAATATAATGTAAATAATTCTTAAACATTATGAGTTTGCTAAGAAATTAAAACATTCAGTGCAGTGTAGGATGTATTTTTTTCTCAAAACAATTTAATTTGTAAATATGAAGTTAAAAAAAAAATCCCCGTTTTCTCACATATTATGAGTTTTATCAGCAAGTTAAAACATTAAGTAAATATGAATTATTTGCGGAGCTGTTTCTATCAAAAATTCAATCACATCGCCCAAAAACCCTCAACAAAAATAATTATAAAGAGTGCGATGACAACATAAATTTGCATGTCCGTTCTTGGGCGATTCTTATAAAACACAAAATTTGTCACAAAATGGTGATTTTTTTACAACATGCTTACAAATTAAAATGGTTTATAATCATTTTTAAAAAAACTCGGCCAGAAATAACATTGATTTTACATTTTTAAAGACTTATTCTTTATAATTATTTTGAAACAGCTCTGGAAATCATTCATATTTATTTATTGTTTTACTTTCTGATGAAATTATAAATTCTTAAAAAATAAATTATAAATTATAAATTAAAAATAAATTATAAATAAAATAATAAATTATAAATAAAATAAATTATAAAATAAATTATAAATAAAATAAATTAAATAAATAAATAAAATAAATAAAATAAATAATAAAATAATAAATAATAAAATAATAAATAATAAAATAAATAATAATAAAATAATAAATAATAATAATAATAAATAATAATAATAAATAATAATAATAATAATATAATAATAATAATAATAATAATATAATAATAATATAATAATAATATAATAATATATAATAATAATATATAATAATATATAATAATATATATAATAATATATATAATAATATATATAATAATAATAATAATAATATATAATAATATATAATATATAATATATAATATATAATATATAATAATATATAATAATAATATAATAATAATATAATAATAATAATAATATAATAATATAATAATAATAATAATAATAAATAATAATAATAATAAATAATAAATAAATAATAAATAATAATAAAATAATAAATAATAAAATAATAAATAAAATAAATTATAAATAAAATAATAAATTATAAATTCTTAAAAAATTATTGCACGATTCTTATAAAACACAACATTTGTCACAAAATGGTGATTTTTTTTACAACATGCTTACAAATTAAAATGGTTTATAATTATTTAAAAAAAAACTCAGCCAGAAATAACATTGATTTTACATTTTTAAAGACTTATTCTTTATAATTATTTTGAAACAGCTCCGCAAATCATTCATATTTATTTATTGTTTTACTTTCTGATAAAACTCATAATGTGAGAAAACGGAAAATCACAAAATTCATCAATCAATAGTTGAAAAAAATCTCAAAAATCATCAAATGGTCTCGGGGGGGAAAAATGCAAATATCGGCAAATAGCTTTAAAAAAAATCACAATTTGTCAAATGATTTGGGGGGGGGGGGTAATTGTGAAATGTACCAAATGGTTTTGAAAATCATCAAACGACAGCAGGGGAAAAAGTCTTTTTTCAATCAATCATCACAATTGGCGAGTGACTATTAAGATGGCCAGTGGTGGCAAAACAGTCAATCGACAAATTTTTAGTATTACTTGCAGATTGGTGAGTGCTAATTTTGTCCTATATGTGAATGATTCTTATGAAACTCATGTCACAAAATGCACATCATAAATATTTCACGGACTGGGAATTTATAATCAGTTCATCGAAACAATTTAATAATTACCGTAAAATCCCGTTAATCCGCCCCCCTAAATGCGACGGAAAATCGTAAAATAACCAGGGGGGGGCGCTTGCACGGTATTAGAATTGTAGTATATGATATTTATGGGTGGTGGTGGTGGTTGGATGCTACCGGCCGATCATCGCAAAGTATGCATTCTATAAAGTGACAAAAGAAACAAATTTGAAAAAAAAATGATATACAAAATAGAAAAACAGTATAACTTTACTATTAATGGCGATTTCAAATTATAAAAAATTCTGGATTTCAGAAGCTTTGAAACTGGAATGCATTTAGATTAATAATAACACTAATATCTGTCATTAATATGGTAACAGAAAAATAAAAACAAACTTAATAATTTAAAATAATTAAAAAACACCGAGAAATTGCAGTTGAAATTTTTAGTCGCCCAAGAATCGACTGCTTTTCTTAAACTTTACTTTCTATAAAATGAAAACATTCAGCAAATAATTTCCGTTCTCAGGTGATTAAGATTTAATAATTATTTACTGAATGTTTTCATTTTATTCAAAGTAAAGTTTAAGAAAAACATTAGATTCTTGGGCGACTAAAAAAGTTCTTAAATCATAAACATCACTCAAAAACGCCCCAACAAAAAAATAATGAATATATAGAAACAGCTCAGAAAATCTGTTTCCTTAAGAATATTTTTAGTCGCCCAAGAATCGACTGCTTTTCTTGAACTTTACTTTCTATAAAATGAAAACATTCAGCAAATAATTTCCATTCTCAGGTCAATTGATTAAGATTTAATAATTATTTACTGAATAAAACATCAGATTCTTGGGCGACTAAAAAAGTTCTTAAATGAAACTTCTTAAATGGAGTTAAAAATGGTTCTTAAATGGAGTTCAATAACAAATCTTAATAAGAACATACATCTTAACAATTTATCGCATGTTATGAATTCACCATTCTCGGGAACTAAAAATGTAGTCCAAAACAATTACAGGAAAAAAATTGTAAACAATAAATAAATACTCAAAAATTTAATGTAAATTGTTTGTTTCCATCAAAAATATTTAATTTGTAAGTATGAGGTAAAAAATAAATCACAATGGATTCCTAACCGCCCAAGAACTCAAATTATTTACTGAATATTTTCATACTAAAAATGTTAAAAAATGAAACAAACTAACTAAAAATACAGTCAAAAAGAGTTTTTTTAAATATTATAAGCGTTGCACAAATTATTTACTGAATATTTTCATACTAAAAATGTTAAAAAATGAAACAAACTAACTAAAAATACAGTCAAGAATAGTTTTTTTAAATATTATAAGCGTTGCAGATACATGAAGATATACTTTCTGTTCAGTGAAGTGTAAGATGAAATAGGCCTAAACCCCAGTGACAAAACTAGCTATCGGGAACTTAATATGATATATATTGCATATTTCAAACTATTTTTGAAATATTATTAGCGTTGCAGACACACGAAGATAGTTCTGTCACTGGGTTTAGGCCTATTTCATCTTACACTTCGCTGAACAGAAAGTAAATAAACTAACTTACGGAAACTTAAAATAAATATATAAAAAGGAACAGAAACTAAAGAAACTAACTTACGGGAATTTAAATTAGTAAAAAATATATTTTACAATACTAAAATGTTTAAAAATAGAAAACTATAGCTCAACAGTAAAAACTGCTGTTTGATCTTGTTAGCCAAGCTAAAAGCTCCGAGCAGTGAATGTTTGGGGCTATGGACAGACCTTTCGCCTGCTCTCATTGGCGGATTGTAAATAGCCTAAACCAGAATGTCATATGCACGTTTGCTGTCGCTTCGCTGGGAGATCTTGAAATAGCCTCGAACCCAAAATTCCATATACACGTTTTAATTAAAAAAAATCTAAATTAAAATTTAAAAATCTGGCCCCGAGGTATACTGTCCGGTGACAACATCTACACATGACAATAATTTTAGAGTCCTAGGTGTTATAATTACGGAGAAATCCGCGGGCAGGCAGGCAGACAGACACTTACTCTTTTATAGAGATAGAGATGTCAGAGAAGAAAACAGTTCAACCAATAAAATAAAATAGACTTTGAATTAATGGAAATAATATTTGTTTGTAACTCTTCTATTCGCACAAGATTCTCCTGCTTCCATGTATTCAAGATTTGCCTATAGAGTTGATTCAACTTAAGAAAACACTTATCATTCATCTTTCACTGAATGAAAAAAATGTTTAATTGTTAAAAATTCTGCTTTTATTTATAAATTTAAATGTTTTCTCACCTAAATCTGACAACGGTGTATATATATATATATATTTAATTGACTGCTTACATAATAAATAATATATGGAGATTTTAAGGTTCCTGTTCCGACAGATCTTAAATTCCCTTCTCCAAAGTGAAACTTCTGGGCATGGAATACCTAGAATTCAAATTTCTCATAAGAAAGTTAATATTTTTAACCTTTTTTGTGTATTTTATTTTTAAAATGTCTGTTACTGGTTTATTTGACAAAATATTTCTAAAATGTATGTTTAATTTTATATTTCATGTATTAAAATTCTTAACGAAACTGGTGAGGTATCAGTAATATTTTAATTAAGTATATTTTTATAACTATTTTGTCAAATAAACCAATGACATTCTTTTAGAGGAGTATACAGAAAAAATAAGTAAAAAAAAAAAAAAATTCTGATGATAAACTTGGAAAATACGAATGCATACGTTTTACATTGGAAAGGGTAATTTCAGATCTGACTGAAGCATTAAGGGCTATGGATCTGACAGTGTTATCTATAGATAGAAAAGAAAAGAAATATAAAATCAGTCTCAAAATACAAACACATACACATATACACAAAAATATACATAATAGATATTTTTATTGTTTGAGAGACAGGTCAATTACAAGTTCTTTCGAAACTTTGCTCATGAATCATCAGAAATTCTCAACCTCTTCCAGCCCCTCCTCCTCCTCCACCTTGTCCTCCTGCATTAGCTCCGAAACCGAATCCTGTTTCTCCACGTCCCTGTCCTCCTGCTCCAGATTGCCCATTTGTCCCACCTCTTCCTTGCCCTCCAAATCCTCCTCCGAAACCCATGTTACCTCCAGCTCCTCCTCTGCCTCCCTGAGGTTTAGCGAGCACCATCTGGTAGCAAAGGGTCATACACAGCAATAGCAGCACCTGAAACAGAACATAGGAAGACAGCATGCATTGATTAAAATATTATCAATCAGAATATGAGCAAATAGAGGGTGAGCCAAAAATTGCTAAGTGATATTTGAAATTTAAAACAACTCTTAACTTTCCATTTTTTAGATTTAATATGCGAACACTTTGGAATTTTGTCATACACAAATACATAGTTGAATAAAAATCCACAGGCAGAACTTCATTTTCAATATCGATACCCAGTTATTGCACACTTAATATTTTGTAGTTTAAAGGCACAACGCAGGCTATCTACCTTTGTGAGGTAAGTTGGCTACATAACTGTATGATTGGAAACATGCAATTAAATTGCGTATTGGCATCTTTTATGGGATCTTTCTCAAATTAAGACGTCTGCTGTCTGAGTCATAATTTTTGAGCGTTCATTTTTAAAATAATATTTTTCTTTTTGTTCGACCATGTATCTTTGAATTGTAAAACTCTTCCAAATATAAAAAAGAACAGGTGGAAAAGAAAATTGTTATATCCCAATGAAATAACTACGATTGATAACTAAAGATAGCGCCACTATACAAGGTTTGTAAGAGTTATGTATGCAAGACATAGTGAACAGTAGAGCTCCTGTACTACAGGCTTAATCATCCCCGCTATTTAATAACCCGTGACAAAAAAAAAAAAAAAAAACTGGTTAGCTTACCACACAATGGTGGACGGTACGGCGAATGACAGTGAGTGGTACAGCAAACTCTTACTCTGGCGGTAAACTAATGCTAAACTGGGTTACAAAATGACGGTTATTTTGGGCAATATGATGGATATGCGTCAGCTTCCCTTATAGGAGCCTTAGTGCATAGCGTAGAATCGTTATTGTAGAAATCTGTGTTGGAGCGGGTTTTTACCGCGTTTTGTACATATATAAATAAATCTTCTATGTGGTAAAATAAAGATGCTCCATTTCTGTCAAGAATTCAGAAAGTTACTTTAGTGATAATATTCGTAATTCGAGTCAATTTATAAAAAAATATGAGAAAGCACTTAACCCGCCCCCCCCCCCCCCCCCCCCAAAAAAAAAAAAGAACGTTCGAGAAAAGAAGATTAATTTCTTTAGGCAGATTGGAAGAATTTCATCCGAACGTTCCATGAAATATTTACATTCAAAAGACCGTTTTTTTTTTTTTTTTCAGCGAATGATATAAAGGACGGTGGAAATGAGGAAAAAATATATTGTTAAGTTCTATTGACACTACAATATCTACCATTTTGAGAGCTATACAGGGTGTTTCAAAAATAATCATCCGATTTTTAAAAATAATCATAACTATTCAGCTTTTAATCCGTTTTGATCGAATAATGTATAGGTGGATAAAGGAAATCTTGAGTTTCACGCAGTTGCCGACAGGTAGCACTCAGAGCCGTCCTTAGATAAGGGAGGCCGAGTGCAAGAACTTTTGCGAGGCCCATCACTTCCAACCTTAATACCCTCCCATTCGCACCAATGTTGCCAGTTTAGCTGATTTTTATTCATTTACCAGGAATTTCCAATAGTAATTTTTGCTTTATTTAATGACAGACATTCCGTGATTAAATAAAGTGATGTCATTTATTCATCTACCAGAAATTTCGAAAAGGAATTTTTGCTTAATTTAATGACAGACATTAAATGATTAAATAAAGTAAGGTAACTATGTGGAAATTCTGGTAGGTAGTTTAAATAAGAAAAATCCGCTAAATTGGCTACACTACTTCCCACAACGCAATCACCTATTGAAAAATCTTACATGATATACATAGTGGCGCACCATGAATTATACACTTTTTTTTTTTTTGGGGGGGGGGGGGGGGGTAGGGGAGGTTAGTATGTTTTAGTATGTTATATATAGATTCAGGCCGATTTCCTTTCATAATACTCGGACTATTATTTTTTCTGCCGATTCTTTCTGCCATTCCATGACATTTTTTCTGGCCGTGTCATGTAGGAAATTTCTTTTTCTTTCTTTCTTTCTTTCTTTTCTTTTCTTTTCTTTTTTTTTTTTTGTAAACTAGTGATATTGTACAGTAGTTAAAAAGATGTTCTCTCTCTCCTTTTATAAAAAGGAGAGAGAGAACATCCCCATACTTTTTAATATTCAAGTTGCTCCAAAAAGATGCTAAAAATAAACTGTTCAATTGGAAACTTTTCGAATTTGAATACAAACTCTGAAATAAGAGGTCATCTACATATTAAACATTGTATCGATTTTGATTTTTCCAATGGTAATACCCACTTTTGACACCATTTTTAAGTTCATTTGGTCAACGCAACCCGTAAAAAGGCACCGATTGCATACTTTTTCTTAAATATTCGTAGAGTTATAGATTTAGTTGCGTTAAAAGTTTGAGAATGCTAATGTTAATTCACCTGACAATCTTTTATTTATTATCTTCCCAAAAATCATCCGATTGATTTTTTTATTGCGATACAATGCATAGACGCAAAGATAGTTCATGCATTTTTCTTTCAATTCAAGAAAGTTTTTTTAATTATGAAAATTATTAATAAAATCATATTAAAAAAATTATGAATTCTGATTGACATTAATTTCATTTAAAACGAAACCCAGTTGTGAAAAACGTGGGTATGTAAGTGCACATCTCATTCCAATCATTAGTTTTTGAGATACAGATAAATTTTACTTTGCGATGGCTCAAATTAAAGAGAACATGTCCTGTTATCCAAGGATCCACAGAAAATAAAATGTTATACATCAACCAAAAAAAAAAAAAAAAAAAAAAAAAAAAAAAAAAAAATTAAGATATTTTTTTTACATAAAAAGTGAATTTATTTTACACTAAAAGAATCTGTATACTTTTTCTGGTAACTAATTGAATGTTCTCGATACATCTCTTTGTAAAATATGTTTATTTTTCTAAATTTATGGATAAACTCCTAACTCATTTTCTTTTATAATTCTATAACTCCATGTAATTCCGTATACCATGGCTTGCGGCTGAATCTGAAAATGCTGTACTTAAAAAAATGTTTGCTTAAATATGTGTGCAATATTCTTTTAAATAATTTTAATTGCGGGATAATACTGGCTAACAGATATCGGAAATTTTAGTAGGAATTGAGATGAGTCGGATCTGATTTTAATGATTTTTTGTCGTCTGAGGCCGGAAAGGAGATTTTAGCTTCTACACCGGGTCAGGATAGCTTTTTCTGGAGAGGACTGGATATAGGTCTAAAAATTACGGCCCATTCAGACCTCTTAACCTGACATTCGTGAGCAGGCGATCAACGATCAGCCAGAAAAAAATGAAAATTATGCAAAATCAAATAATATTTAAAACAATGTGGTGGGGAAATTGTTAATTAATTTCTGATATTTTAAACAGAAAAAGAAATCAAAGATAAAGGCTAAAACATTTATGTATTGGACTACAGTGAATCATATACGTCCCATGGACTGATAGCAGGGCTGCCACTATCAAATATTTTTACATTTGTTTTGCACTACTATTTACAAAAAAAAATCTTTGTGGTAGATTCTTTTTAAAATTGTCATAGTACGGGAAAGATTTTTTAATTAATTAATTAATTTATTTATTTTATTTTATTTTATTTTATTTTATTTTGAAAAAGCACTACGAATGATAAAAAAAAATAGTCGCCACTTGCAGCAATTTCTAATAAAAAATAAATTCGTAGTCAAAGAATTAATCAATTAAATTACTTGATCAGAACACTTTATATTATGGCAGTAACGAATGCAGCTTTCGACCTGTAAACTCTATTTTTTCTTTACTTGTAACCTGTTTAAACTTTTGACTTAATTAGTAAATATTAAACATGCTAATATTTTTAATTTAATTAGAGAATTTAAGTATAGGAAAAATATTTGAGTTAAAATCAATATTTCCCAAAATTTTCTTTTACTTTAAGAACCTTCAAAAACTTAACCGTTCATAATTTTTGGAGACTTTAAATTTTTAGTTTAGCCTCGTGGTCTGGGGGACAGGATTTCAGCTCCCTGGCGTCCCCGTCGTGTTTATGAGATAGAACATAAGTATGCATCAGGAACATCGATATTCGTATAATAAAAAGAGAAACTTGATTACACAAGAAGGAAAGCAAATCTATGTTGTCCATTTCAAATTGTATCATTAAAATAGTAGTGAGCAGTTTATCAGCATCAACATCATTACGTCTTAACAATTAACACTCAGTTTATGAGCCTGACCAGATTTTTTTATGCGCCTGGTGTAGCCTAGGGCTACAGTAGAACAATGTCTACAGATTGAATATAAGTTACAATAAATCTATTCCCTTCTCGAGCGTCCATAACTTTCATCGAACATTTTATTGATAAAAAATATTACATTTTATAAATAAGCAAGTTTATACGCATAAACTTATGAAAAATTTATTTCATTTTATTTTATTTATTATGAAAAAAAATCACAATAAAATAAATAACAAATATTTAGTTATTTTGTAATTTTTTTAAAACTCGGGCGCGAGGCCTTTCCTAGGCGCGAGGCACTGTGCGACCGCACCTGTCGCACACCCCTAAGGACGGCTCTGTAGCACTAAAGCTCTTTCTTTGCCTGCCACTTCAGTATTTTTCAAGATGGTGATTCCACAACAGAAATTGTGTGCGATTTCTTTTTGTGGGGGGTTTATGAAAGAGTACGTTTATGTGCCTTCCCTTTCAGCTACAATAGCCGGGCTGATGATGCGCATAACAGCAGCCGTGAAAGTAGTGGATGCTCGCAAAAGTTTGGGACAAATTTGACTATCGTATAGACATATGCCGTGCTTCCAAAGGTGGACATATTGAGCACCTCTAATTTGGTTTGTAAAAAAATTTTATGATTACCTATGTAATATGAAATTAATCTTAAGTGTCTATGTCCAATATTTTTCATAATATACGGATTTCAAATCGGGTGATTCTTTTTTAAACATCCTGTATTTGTTTTAAGTACTTTAAAAGAGAAATAGATCAGTTATAAAGATCGTTTAAAGAACGCTAAAGAACACTTTTTACCCCTACGAAATGAAATAGTGTAACATTTAAAATAAAATAAAAAAAAAGATTACGGAAGCAAGGAGAAACCGCATAGTTGATTTTGTTAGGGACTTATGACGTTTATCTGAATTTTGTAATTTTGTAATTTTTTTAATGACTGTATGCGTGATCAGCTATTGTTTGGTATTCAAGAAGTCAGAATACAACATAAATTGTCAGAAACTAAAAATGTAATATTTCAAACAGAAGTGGAGATAGCTCACTCTTTTGAATCAGCAGAGGCTGGCGTAACATAATTGCAGATCGGGATAGAAATGATCGTGAACAAAATTCAAACTGTGAGAAGTGGAACACCGAAAGAAAAGGAGAAATACGCATCTGGAAAACCGAGTGGTTTTGAAGAGAGACTTGGTTACTGTTGTTTTAAATATGATCATCCTATTGATTGCCTATTAATTGATAGTGGATGCGTCAGCCACGGTGAGGGCCCAGGGTCCGAATCCTGGGTGAGGCATGGATGTCATTGTGTGTGTATCTTCAGTTCTGTCAACATCTCTGTGTCTATCCCGTCCCCAAGAAGAAGATTTATGTAATTTGTCAAAATCCTGTATGTATTTCTGTGAATACAAATATGGATCATTCGAGACAACACAGCCTTGTAGCTTACAGGTCTCAAAGCAATCTCCGTCAAATGTCAAATTGCCCATTTAAATCTGAAAAATACATTCTTTGCAAGGGAATAGGGTACTTGAAGAGTTGCTGTAATCGGAAGCCCTCTATAATCGGTATGAAACAGAAAAAGGGCTGTAAAATTAAAACTGTTCAAGAATATTACTTAAACTTCATGAATGACATCTCCAGTAATGTGCTATGAGGAAAAACTACTAAGATTAATGTGGTCAATATTAAATTTGAAATTGACTTTGGTTCGCTCATACAATAATTAGAAAAAAAATGTAGCATTCAAATTTTTCTCAGGTAATCCTATTTTGGTTAAATTTTAAATCAAATTACAAGCTTATACTGACCGAGTTTTCTTTAACTGTATTACATGAATTGAAAGTAGATGTTTGCGTTGATAAAAATGTTAGGTATCAAAAGGAAGGTCCGAGTCTAATTGGCAAAATATGATTAAATAGCATCAAAATCATTTTAGTCTAATGTAGATATAACTAAAAGTATTTCGAAAGATGTTTTGATTTGTAATTTTCCAGGAATTTCTGCTGACGGGATTGGTACAAACAAAGGTCCTAATCTATCAATTAAATTGAGAAATGATGTTAAACCAGTTTTTCTAAAGACTCGAACTGTTCCTTTGGTTTTGAGAAAAGCAACTGATTTAGAATTGGAACGATCAACTAAAGAACGACCATGTGGATTTTTGGTCGTCTGTTGAGTTAAAGCCGGATACCCATGGTTTTGCATTGAATTCTGCAATGAATTGTTCCTTCATGGATACAATGTTCAGTCTGCAAAGAGTGGACACATGAGGAGTGCAGTGGATACGAGAAGTAAAATCTGAGAAAGCCATTACATAACAACATAAAAAATTGCTTGAAAATCTGAATAACATAGTTACTGACCTTAAAAAATGTATGTATGCTTTAAAGTTTGATTCAAAATTTATTACAATAAAGCTTTTCGTTACTGGAAGTGTAAAAACTTAAATTTCTGATTAGTACCCGGATTTAACATACCACCAACATTCGGGGTTGTTTCAGATGGTGCTAGAAAACGCTTTCCCCCAAGTGGAGAATTTTCCTATGGCACAGGTGTAGTTTTTCAATAGCCCAGATATCTCCAAACACTTTTGTGGGGTGTTCCAATTTTTCCACTCTTCTAAACTTTTGTCAACAAAGGAAAGACGTTAGGTACCTTGTTTTAAGCTACTTTCCCGTATATGTGTGGAAATAATTTAAAAAAAAAATTAGGAATCGTAACCCATGAGTTTTTTAACAGAAATCGATTTTTAGAAGCTTCAAATATGCGAACACTAAATACAGCTTATTTCGCAAAGTAATTTTTCAGCTCTTCTTAAAAAACTACACGCATTGTAATCTGTTTTGCAACGACTAAAAATTAATTTAACATTAAGAGTTTCAAATTTTAAATCTGCACATTTTCTAAGCTATTTGACCGAATGACATCCCGTTTGGTACCATTAGGTAAAATTTACTGAAGAATCCAAATATGAAATCAAAAGTACATGTTAGTATTGAAAATTTTAAAGTTTGGTACAATTTTTATATCTAGAAGACCTCCAAAACAAATTTTAAGTATATCATTAATTAATACACGGTATTACAAATCGATTAGTATTAGTCATATTTTTGTACGATGATATGCGGCATGCAGCAATATGGGGTGTTCTATTTTTTTATCGTACCTTCTAAAATATTACTCTTTAAAAAAAATATTAATATTGTCTTTTATCTTTTATCTTTTATCTTTATTTAAATTAGTATGTCTTTTTAATAATTTTAAAATAACTTTTAATGTATCTTGTTGTTAATTTTTTTAATTAATTTTATTATTATTAGCATTATCTTTTATATAATTATTTGTATTATCTTTAGTTGCTTTAATTGAAGATATTTTTATGGTTTCTTTGAGATAAACAAATTATTTTTAAGAAATAAGATTTGAAATTTTTTAAAATGCAGAACCTTAAATCTAATATTATACGTTTGAATTACACAATATCAAACTGTATACATTACTGTCTATACATTACTGTCTATACATTATTATGTAATAGAGAAGCGTCTTGTGCCAGTAAAACTATGAGATATCATGGTGATATATATTATTTAGAAAAATATATTTATATAATAAACACAAAAAATATTGTTTCTATTTATTTCAATCATGTTATATAATGAGAACATGATAATTATTTATTTTAAACTTTCAGGGCACAGACATCCAAAACTCAAGTCATTATTATATCATTGAGCAATAAATTTCAAAATATCAGGCTTTAAATTTGAAGGCGGAGGAAAAGAGGAGGGGGAGCTTTAGTGACACACACACACACACATATATATGTAGTATCTCATGAGATAATGAATGGTAATGTAATGTAACAGTATACATAACAATTTTAAACAATTAATATCTGAAAAAATATAGCTATGATTCAGTAAATTTTGACCAAATGAACGTAGAAATTTTATTTTCTAATAATTTTACAATTCATGTACATTAAAAGTATTATTTAAGTATAAAATATATAATATGGTATTGGGCATTTTAATGTGACATTTGCGATATTAAAATAGGCACATTCAGCTATTGAAACGTCGTAAAAAAAGCATTTTTCATTAAAATTTGCTTATAAAAAATCTCTTTATAAACTATCCGCGTTATAATGAACTAATCTTTACAATTGAAAATAATAACATTATGACATTTACATAGGTCTGAATTCGACCAATCATACTTTTTTCTAGGCCCAGTATACTCTATATTAGGGGTGCACAACCTTTTTAAGCGAAGGGCCACTTACAAAAATGACTGGGTTGTCGAGGGCCACCATCAGTAGAATTTTGTTTGCAGGAGGTGTGACCGGGAGGGCGGAGGGGGGGGGCGGCTAGGTTCCTTCCTTCCCAGTCAACGTATTCAGTTCTGTTGGTATAAGGATATATCAACAGTTTACATTTATATTTATACAAGAGATATAGCTAAGATTATTTTCAGAGAGTGAAAATACTCCTTGACTTTATTTGAAGGAGTAAATTTAGCTTTAAAGATTGCCAGTGACGAAAAAAAATTCTGCTTTCATGAATGAAGGTGGGGAGGAGGAGAAACATATTATTCTAAATTGTACTTCTTAACATATTCAGTCATAAAATGTGGATATCAAGTAGGGGTGCACAGCCTTTATAAGAGGAGGGTCAGTCACAAAAATGACTGGATTGTAAAGAGCCAACATCCGTAGGGTGAACAAAATTTTGTTTCAGGCAAGGAGGGGGAGGATCGGCCTAAAAGTTCATAAAAATGGGGGCGGGGGGGGGGGAGGCTAATTTTAAAAGGAGAGTTAGCTCCCTATACTCAACCATCTCCTTAGTCAGTATAACCCATTTCAGTTGGCAAGGATAGAAAAATCTTGCATTTATTTTCCATGCGTGATTGACAATATTCATAGTTTTTTTCCTAGTGATTGACAAAATTCGCGATTTTTACGCAGACGATTGGCGAAATTTACAATTTACACACACCCGATCGGCAAAAGTAACGATTTATCCGCGCCGATCGGCAAAATTAGCGATTTTTACGCATACGATCGACGGAATTTACGATTTATATGCACCTGATCGGCAAAATTCACGATTTTTACGCGCCCGATTGGCAAAATGTACGATTTTTACGCGCCCGATCGGCAAAATTCGTGATTTTTACTCGCCTAATCGGCGAAATTTGCGATTTTACACACCCGATCAGCAAAATTCGCGATTTTTACGCAGACGATCGGCAAAATTTACAATTTACACGCACCCGATCGGCAAAAGTAACGATTTATACGCACCCGATCAGCAAAATTAGCGATTTTTACGGGCCCGATCGGCAAAATTCATGATTTTTATGCACCCGATCGGCAAAATTCGCAATTTTTACGGGCCCGATCGGCAAAATTCACGATTTATACGCGCCCGATCGGCAAAATGCGCGACTTATACGCATACGATCGGCGAAATTTATGATTTATACGCACCTGATCGGCAAAATTCCCGATTTTTACGGGCCCGATTGGCAAAATTCGCGATTTTTACGCAGGTGATCGGCGAAATTTACGATTTATACGCACCCGATCGGCGAAATTTACGATTTATACGCACCCGATCGGCAAAATTCGCGATTTTTACGTGTCCGAACGGCAAAATTCATGATTTTTATGCGCCCGATCGGCGAAATTTACGATTTATATGCACCCGATCGGCAAAATTCGCGATTTTTACGTGCCCGAACGGCAAAATTCATGATTTTTACATGCCCGATCGGCAAAATTTACGATTTATACGCACCCGATCGACAAAATTCATGATTTTTACGCCCCCGATCGGCAAAATTCGCGATTTTTACCTGCCTGAACGGCAAAATTCATTATTTTTATTCACCCGATCGGCGAAATTCGTGATTTTTAAGCGCCTAATCGGCAAAATTTGCGATTTTTATGCCCCTGATCGGCAAAATTCGCGATTTTTACGTATACGATCGGCAAAATTCGCGATTTTTATGGACCCGATTGGCAAAATTCACGATTTTTACGCAGGCGATCGGCGAAATTTACGATTTATACGCACCCGATCGACAAAATTCGCGATTTATACGCACCCTATCGGCAAAATTCGCGATTTATATGGGCCCTATTGGCAAAATTCACGATTTTTACGCAGGCGATCGGCGAAATTTACGATTTATACGCACCCGATCAAACAAAATTTGCGATTTTTACGCATACGATCGGCGAAATTTACGATTTATACGCACTCGATCGGCAAAATTCGCGATTTATACACCCCCTATCGGCAAAAGTCGCGATTTTTTGCGTCCGATCGGCGAAATTAATCCGCGGGCCACCAGTAATCCGATCGCGGGCCACTTTTGGCCCGCGGGCCACAGGTTGTGCACCCCTACTCTATATGATAGTGTACAATATGCATTGTTATTTTTTTTATTTTAAGATTTTTAAAAATAGTATATATAAAAGATAAGGGCATTTTGAAATTCAGAACAGCGCAATCATATTTATGTGAATTTCTTTTAATTTTGTTTTCTTAAATATATGCAAATTTTTGCGTATAAGAAGTTGATTGCATGTTAAATTTAAAATTAAAATGGACATTTCTAACAGAGGCGAATTTTCTTCTTCAAATCACAGTTTGTATGCTTTCAGAATAGTACGATATAATGAAACAAGAAATACATAATATACAGAAAAATACATTTATAAAATACATTGTATTGAAAAACTGTAGTAAGCTTCAAAAGTTGTTGAAAATGCATTTTTTTAAATCAATTCTATGGAATGTTTTGCTCTTTTAACCATTTGGGGACGAGCGACACGTATACGTGACGCATAAGATGCTCAGAATCCTCGATTATTCCCACCAGTTATTTTTTATTGTAAGCTTTGCCTTATGTAATCCTAGCATTTCTGCGATTCAATTAGTCGAAAATTTCTGTTTTAAAAAACCGGTGGTAAAAGATTAAAAATTCTGTAAAGGACGCTCGTCGCGAAGGGGTTAAGACATTTAAAAAAAATCTTTTATTTTAGGGAACGTTTTATACTTGAAGGGTATTTTTTGTTAACTTTTGAGTAATATTTTTGGGCTTACAATCATTTTAAAAATATTAAAGTTTTAAAAGATTTCAATCTCAATTTTAATCACAAACGTAAAATGTACGGATTACTGTCATTTGTCTTTTTTAACATTCGAATCTCTTTATGATTTAAAATGTCATCAGTTCAAGTGTCACGCGGTCTATAAAACTAGTCTTAACTTTTTAATGGCGAAAATTCATATTTTCAAGCAAATTTACAATTAATATAAATTGGTATGCCTAATAATTTCACCACTGGTTAGATATGTGATCAACTGTGTATTTAAATCGAATTGTGCATTAACATAGCGTTATAAATAACATTGTGATATGTAAAAATATGATTTCTAAAAAATAATTTAACTTTCCACAATATTTAGGGAGCATTTTTAAAACTAAACACAACGTAATCATTTCCGAATCACTGAGACAGCAACTTGTGAGTTCTATAATCGCTGTTTTACCTTCGGTGTCTGTATTCTTCTTCAGAATAATACCAGCTTTCTATTACCAACGGTACACGCGTGTCTCATCTGTACTAAGTATTATGTAAAAAATGCGGAAATAAAGAAATCCTGAAATGTGAGATTTCGTATGAAAAATATATAATTAAATGCGTATAATATAGATTGAAGAAACTTTAAATTAAGTATAATATACTTTATTTATTTCAACACAATTATTCTAATTGGTAAATAATTCATATTAGTTGTAATTTTCCAACTGAGTGAAAAAGTATCCATGTCAGGATTCGAACCAGAGACCTCTTGGTTGATGCTGCCATTACTGTGCCTACTGAGCTATCACGGACGAATCTGGAGAACCTAATTCACCCAGCTAACCTTATTGATCATAGCATCTGGTCTGATATCTGAATCAGTTCAACAGAATGGTCCGGACAATTTTCGACCAATTGAAAAATTATATATCATATGCTTTATTCAACTACCAATTAAAATAATTGTGTTAAAATTAATCTAGTGTAATTACTTATTACGTTTACTGGAGTTTCATTACCTGCGATTTATTCTGCTGGGCTGATTCAGATATCAAACCAGATGTATGATCAATTAGGTTAGCTGATGTGTTTGCCAATGTGTGTTTCTCAATGTGTTCGCCAGATTCGGTCAGGATAGCTCAGTTGGCAAAGCATTGGAAGCTTAAGACAAAAGGTCTCTGGTTCGAATTCTGGCCTTGATGCTTTTTGACTCAGTTGAACAATTACAACTCATATAAGTGTAATATAATATAATAATGTAACCCTTATTACATTGATCCTGCTGGAAGAAAAGAAATAAGCACGATTTAACCAAGGAGAGTTAAACTTATAGAATACACTGACATAGAAATATATGTTCTATTTGGCTGTAAACTTTAGTATGTACGCATATTACTTAATTAAAATTTCGATAAATAAATACACTTATTGTAATTGTCACATAAAAATGTATTTAAATAAATATAAAGGTAAAATAATGTTTTATAACACTCAATGTTTATTTTGACAATTTCGCTTAATTTCATGACTGCAATTCATTATTTTTCACAAAATTTGCCGTTTAAATACATTAATTTTGGCACTGAATCCGATAACGGAAAATTAATAGCATTTTTTTACGCTTGGTAGAAAGCGCAAGCTAGTAAATTTATTACAAAAAATATTTTTTGTTCCTTTTTAAAATTTGGCAATAGCAAAGAAAAAAAAAGCAGAGTGGTAAACTGTTTTCTCAATGTATAATCATAATTTAATTAATATTAACCTGTTAATTGATAAACGTATGTTTTTTTTTTTTTTTTTTTTTTTTTTTTTTTGTAATTATTACACTTTTTATTCCTATTTATTTTTCTACTTTCTAGTGTTTAAAATATTGCATGTGGTTCACAGCTAGTTGAAATTTTTTGGCGAACGTGGTTTGGTTCACCATTAAATCATTGTTATTGTAACTGGTATACAATTGTAACCCTAAAGAATATGGCTAATAGAAAAACGCCTTAATATTGATTAATTTATAACATTAAGTTCTAAAAATATTAAAATGTTGCATTGTCATCGGAAACACACTTGTGGACTATTTTTTTTTTTTTTTTTTTTTATCCCAGTATATGAGAAAGTGAAAAATAGATTACAAAATGCCCTTTTTACATAAAAAAAAAACCCCAAGTAGAGTTAAATAAGAGCGTAAATATAAGGTTACGGTGAATTAAACTTTTTTTCTGGACATACGAAAAAAGAGCAATACATCCGAATGAGCAATATGGATAGGCGCGATGTAATGGGGGCTCATGTAAATTTTTTGCATAATTTTTAGGTGCGTTCGTAATTATATAAATACGTAGCACCTATAGTCGTCGTCTGGTCCGTTCGTCCGTCCGTCTGTCTGTCCGTCCGTCCGTCCGTCTGTCTGTCCGTCCGTCCGCATATAACAGTGCAAAACTACACAACCAAATGGTTTGAAATTTAAGATATATTATCTTTGCAGAATTTTGTCCAGACATTCCAAATTTTATGAAAATCGAATCAAAACTTTAGAATATATTAATAAAAATATTTATTAAGAAATTTGAATAATAATAATAATAATAATAATAATAATAAATCGGTGCTTTCTTGTTATAGGAGCTTCCGAGGTTTAATCGTCAAGCGACCGAGATACTTATTTTATGACAGAAATGAATCTGCAGACGATATAATTCATTTCACAGAATTGAAAATCATCGAGATCTGAATATTTATATAACTAGCTATAGTACGAACGCACCTCGTTTGTCACGTTGGACGTACAATTTCCAACTTGTTTTCTATTTGAATGCAAGTTTGCTTGTTATTAGACACGATAGTGAATAATTTTTTTTGTAAATGCAATGTTTATATATATCTATACTAATATTATAAAAATGTAGCGTTTGTTTGTTTGTAGGGGGTAATCGCTCGAACTACGGAACCGATTTTAAAAGTAATGGTGGCAAATTGATGGTAAGAGTCCCTGCTGCTACATAGGTTATATTTTATGCGAGTGCCACTACCTCCAGGAGGATGCAGGAGCAAAAAAAAAAAGAAAAAAAAAACGTTCTAAAATTGCGGTTTTATTGTACTGAAGGGGCTAAAAATTTGGCATGGTGTAAGATGTACTTATAAGAGCTAATTTATAAGAACTTATAAGATGTAAATGTAAGAACAGTTTCTAATATATTCGAAATTTAAAATAGTGAAACGCGCGAAAATCGTTCTAAAATCGTTCTAAATTGCGATGTTTATGGAATTGTTAATAAAAACTTGAAGTTTAACATTGCTTCTACTTTTAAGGCGCAAATGCAAGCACAGAACAGTTTAAAAAATTCGAAATTTAGAAGGTTGCAGGAGAAAGAACGTTCTAAATTGCGATTTTTGTGGTACTGAAGGGGCTAGAAATTGGGCTCGGTATAAGATGTACTTATAAGAACTTATAAGATGTAAATGCTCTCTAAGAACAATTTCTAATAACAGCGTGAATCGTTCTAAAATCGTTATAAAATCGTTGTAAAATCGTTCTAAATTGCGATTTTTATGAAATTGTTAATAGAGACTTGAATTTTAACATTGACGCAAATGCACACACACAACAGTTTAAAAACAAATTCGAAATTTAAAAGGGTGCAGGAGAAAAAACGTTCTAAATTGCGATTTTTGTGGTACTGAAGGGGCTAAAAATTTTTCATGGTGTAAGATGTACTTATAAGAGCTAACTTATAAGAAATGCTCTCTAAGAACAGTTTCTAATATATTCGAAATTTAAAAGTGTGAAACGCTCGAAAATCGTTCTAAAATCGTTCTAAATTGCGATATCTATGGAATTGCTAATAGAAACTTGAAATTTAACATTGCTGCTGCTTTTAAGACGCAAATGCACACACACAACATTAAAAAACAAAACAAAACAAAAAAAAAAAAAACATTGAAAATTAAAAGGGTGCAGGAGAAAACAACGTTCTAAACTACGATTTTTGTGATACTGAAATTACTACAAACTTAAAATTTGGCATTGCAGTTACTTTTAAGATACAAATGCCCACTGAGAATGGTTTCTAAAAAAATTCGAAATTGAAAAGGGTGAAATAAGCGGAAAGCGTTCTAAAAACGTTCTACTTTCCGATTTCGAATTGATATGAATGTTTGTATTCATATTGCTGTATATGTCCGTATTCATATCTACTACAATTCTGTAGTAGTGTGTACAAGTCAAGTTAAACTATCTTATTAACTCTGAAATTTTTATTCACAATCACTCCTAGTATATATATATATATATATATATATATATATATATATATATATATATATATATATATATAATTTTAAGTAAAATTTAACCATTGAAACATAAGAAACTGACCACATACATTGAAATCCCGATACCAAAGAGCCCTGTCAAATTACAAATTAAAATTGCATATACTCAAAGTCAATTATAAATTTACACTAACCACACTACATAGACAAAAAACAAATAACAATATATCAACTGAACACTAAAATATAACCAATTAAAACTATAATTCGAATATAACCAAACACAAAAATACTAACAATAAAACAATACCAGGAAAATTAAACCAGAAGGCAGGAGGGCATGGCTAACGACATGCACTGCAGGGTTAAAACCGGTTTCTACGCAAGCAACGTCCTCCTTCTCCTGCCGAGACAAAATTAATCCAAACTATCAACCAAAACACTAAGCTACACACAACAGAAACCAACCCTAGCTTAACTCAAGGAACAACTGATCTAGACCACCCTTAGCATCAAAAAATGAATTCAGTTCAATTCGATATTTACTTATTCAATTATAAATTTACACTAACTACACTACATAGACAATATATATATATATATATAAGATATATCATTTGATTTTTTGACAGTATTTCAGATTTTCAATAACTATAGTAAATATTGCCCAACGGTTGCAGCTGAAGCGGAAAGAAGTGTTTAAAAAACAAAAAAAAAAAAATGAAATACTTACGGATCGCTTCATGTTGAATAATGTACTATAGGGCAGCTAGCGACTGGTTGGATTACTGAAATGTTCAGGATTACAAAAACCCTTATATACTAAACATTGATGATAGTTTTGCGTGTTAATGCTTATGGTTCCTTATTTGGGTGACATTATGTGGTTGTTGTTTTAAGCTACCTGCGTGAGACATTTCGTAAATTTAAATGGGCATAGCATCGCAATCCTTTATTTTATAGGACCTGCATCAGCATTGCATATTTTTTTTTTCTTTTTTTATCATGCTATCAGGAAAAAAATGTGAGATGATGGTGTATTTTTTTCACGCTATAATCGCGTATAATGGAATCGTGTAAGCATGCGATTTTGTATCATATCTTTTGAAAACTTCTGTTTCCTCAAATATATTGCGTTTAATTTTGACAGCTGTGAATAGCTTTTAAAAATGAATAGGGTGAAATGAGGAAAATGTAACGAGAATAATAATAGCTATTAACTAAAAGTTAAAAATATTTTAAGCTACTGGTGCCATACATGGATATGAAAAAACATTTATTAAATTTTATGAAGGTCACATATAGCGTTTTGTTTAATGGATAGTTCCATGGTAGCATTTGAAATAACTTATGGCTACTAAATTATGAGATGATGAAGTTTAGATTAAATTATTTAACCCGAGTTAATCTTAATTTTCAAGATGAGGTTTTAGTCTATCTTACTTTTTATAAGGGTTGTCGCATTAAAAAGTATTCTATACATTTATTTTTTTTAGAAAAATACGGTTAAGCAATATCCCAACTACTGCTATCACATTTGCCCCAAGAATGACCGTCGATGGGGCAGTTGTAATAAATGCATTCAGGGCAAATGTAATAAAAGATTTAGAGAAGAAAATTGCATAAAATAAAATGGACAAAAATGAACAAACAAACAAAATATATATAAATGTGACAAATTAGATACAGAAAGTGTTATTATAAAAAGTAAAGTTCTAGAAGGTAAAAAAGATAAGAAAGGTTAGAAAGGTTAAAAAAAAAATATTCCAGTCAACTCAATCTGCATCTATACAGAAATAAATGAGTAATAACTAAATATCCATGAAAAGAAAGGTAAATTAAATATTCTGTGGGGTTTATTTAAAATAAAATAGACTACAGTTAGAAAGTAAAAATTGCACAATATAAGGGAACACTATTTTTTTTAAATCTTACAAAGAAGACTCTAGCTTAATTATTGCAAATTTTTTGAAAAGCTTCACTTAATTTTGGCACAGAAAAGTGGCATTTTGTTGTTTGATTTTGAATTTGAAAACGGGACAATTTCTTGCGTTTTAATATACTTTAATATAAAAGCATTTTAAGTAGCCCGCAAAGAAAAGTTTCTGTCTTTTAAGTATTTTTATATCTCACTAAAAATACCAAAAATAACGCATTAAAGTATGTATTTTGTTACAGTTATTTCGCTTTTATTCAATATTGTGTTATTCATGTCTTTTGACAATAGATAGGAAAATTATAAAGGCCACAAGAAATGAATAATTCAGTGTTAAACAGAAAATAATGACACTCGCATTTGCCCCACTTTAACTTACTTTTCTGCAAATGCTTTACTATAGTCCTCCCACAATAACTTCATGGCGGTCCTTTTGGGCCCGTCAGATAACAAATGGTGCGAGATTAAACAATAACGATAGGTTATTAAAAGCAATAATAAGTTCAGATGGCAATGGAGCGGGCTGAACTATCGATGATAAAATTATAAGCCTGAACACTAAAAGAATGAGAGGAGGAATGCTATATCGAAGAAATTCACTACATTCTTACACTAGCTCCAACATAAACTGGATGCGCTGATGGGATGCTGGAATACCTAAGAGATATCACTCCAGGTCGCTACAAAAATGTCACGAGAAACTCTAATAAAACTATATAAAATATCACTAGAGACTCTTCAAACATAGCTACAAAATGTCGCTTTCAAAACACTGCATTAGCACTGTGAAGGAATCCCGTGGATTCCAAAATTATTTTATTTTGAAAAATCTAAATTGTAACATCTTACTACGCTGGCTAACTCTCAGCAGAAGATTTTGCTTCAAAACACAGCTCACTGAAAAGGGAAGTTCAAAGATGGTTAACAAGAACCACTGGAACTAACTTCTACCGTCGTTTTTATACCAGCTAGACGACCACAGATGTCTAATTATGGTATTATTGCTCGGAGTAACTATAAAAACCAGATTCTCGGTGATGAAGGCCTACTTTGAGAAAATTAATGGGACGACAGAATAGGCGGTTTGTTCACACAAAAATGTTAGAATCAGGATAACACGTTCACACACGAAAACTCAACAATCCATTTGACCCTAGACTACCTTCATAAGAGAGTAGCTAGGCACTGATTCTACAACTTGACCAATGACTGTGAAAATGTTCGCGATGCAACGGTGAAAGAAGATTGCTAACAGGCACAAATGAAGCGGAAAATGCATTATTTAACTAAAAACTAGAATGTTCTAGTTGCTAGTAGAGATTGTCACCTTTAAAGGCAAAGAAAAAAAAAATCAAAATTTGCGTATGGATAGGACAACTTATCGTGTGAGGACTGTACATGAGTTTCTTATTTATTTCAAGACTGGTTTTTAGTCAGTCTAGGAAAGAAAACATAATAAAAAAACAACTTTTGTGATTTATTGCAATGGTAGTTTTTCAATAAATGGAAGTAATAGCAACTCTTTTGTCGCTAATGAGAAATCTTCTATAATTTGATTCAATATGTATGCTTAAATTAAGGCAACTTTCATAATCGGAGTGTTCTATAATTTTTCATAACAATGTTGTTCCAACAAACGGAAATTATCATCAAAGAATATATATAGTTCAACATTTGTTTTTGGCTGATATTTCACAACGAAATTAAAACTCCATCAATAAATAAATAAAATGATATAAATAATAAAATAATATAAACAAAACACAAATTTAAGATAGATTTAATAGAACTACGTGCTTAAACCACTGAAATTAGCATAATAAAAAAGGCTGCTGTAAGTAGCGGAATCTTTGGCGATTTCTTCGGCTACTTACTCCTGACATACAGTTAATATGAAAGTATCGCTTTTAATAAATTTCGAAGCTTTATTTGAATATATTATTAAATACTTTTTGGTGTTGTTAGTGGACAATCTAATATATACACTTGATAGCAACTCCAAATTATTATTATTTTTTTTTTCTCTCTCTCTCTCTCTCTTTTTAAATTTTCTTCATGTTTTCAGTATTTTTGCCCAATTACCATTGAAGCACAAGCTATGGTAATATTATGATTGCACGTGTTAATCTATTAGCTATGTGGTATTCTGTCTACACATTATCATTAATTATCTCTTTGGAGATTTAAGTAGAATGATACAAGAACTTGATATGTTTTTTGAAATTCATAGATATTATAATTATTTAACATTCTATAAAATTATGCTGCATTGCGCAAATTGGTATGGAATGGTTTTTACATATTCTTTTCAATAATTATCTAGATGAAATTATTGATTTTCATATGATACCATAATTTAGCCTATTTGGCTCATAAATCACTTTGATTAACTTCTGTTTGGAATACATAGTTATTATAGCTGCATTGCGCTTTTAATGGTGTATTTAATAATAATTTAATAATAATAATTATATAATATTACTATTATTTCTTGGTATCATTTGTTCATCTATTGAATTTTCAAATGCATCTTTATAACATCTTATTCAGGTTCTTTTGGTTTTTTTTTTTTTTTGCCAACATTAATTTTGTATTGACTTATGACTGCTAGGGGATTTTATATTGTTGTCTTTTGATGTTAGTTTGCTTAATGGGACTTTATGTATATATGTATATAGTTTTATTATATTTAATCAAGTATTAAACAATCATTAATCTTATTATTATTTTTTCTTTTATGGTTATTCAAGTACTTTATAAAAATAAGGTTGTTTCAAACAAAATTTATTAATATATGTTATAATTATATTTTTTATATGTATCTCTTGCAATTTTTATTGCTTTCAAATAATATGGCAGTTATAAGTAAAATGTTAGATACTGGCAATTTAGGCCTTGGTGGATCCAGGATTTCATTTCTTAATCCATTTGTATTCACTTGATAGCAACTCCAAATTATTATTTTTTTTTTCTCTCTCTCTCTCTTTTTAAATTTTCTTCATGTTTTCAGTATTTTTGCCCAATTACCATTGAAGCACAAGCTATGGTAATATTATGATTGCACGTGTTAATCTATTAGCTATGTGGTATTCTGTCTACACATTATCATTAATTATCTCTTTGGAGATTTAAGTAGAATGATACAAGAACTTGATATGTTTTTTGAAATTCATAGATATTATAATTATATATATATATATATGACAGGATAAAAATAAACCCTTTTTAAAATGCAAAATTTAAATTTTAAATCTCAAAACATTTTTTCTAACTTATAAATCTAATGCTTAAATCTAATCTGCCCCTGTGATCTTTGTTTCTCAGCCTCACAAATATTACTTTCATCTATCAATTTCGACATCTCTTTAAGTTTTAAAAGTGATGAGTTTGCATTTCTTGCAGCAGTCTGTGGGGTGCGGCTCCCAGGCACGGCCAAGCCTTGGTGTCGGCATAAGACCCCAGACATCAATCAAAAGCTAATTGACCAATTAAAATAAATGATCCTCCCAATTTGACTCTTTCTCCCTCTGCTGGAAAATATCCTAAATTCTGATTAAAACCACATGCAAGGTCGAAGAAGACGGATTTTGGCACATTTGAGCGGTCAGCCAAACCCTCGGCCATGTAGATCTCAAAACAACGTAAATGGCTCGCGGGACCTCCGATTGAACGCGCGAATATGACTGTAAGAAGGAAGGCTTCAATAAACGAGTTAGATCCGCAAGAGAGGTCCCGAGTCAAACTTATTTATGTGTCACCAACTTATTTCTCCCAAGTCGTCCCCGATTAATTCCTTACATTTTATAAAGTCGGCATGACGGTCGCCTACTTCGGGAAAATCCCAGCCTTTCTTCCAGAACTTGATAAAGGACAAAATCCACTTGTGCCATGAAAAATTCGGATAGTTTCAGAGTTGTGTCGGCGCAATCGGCCCACGAACAATCTTAGAATATTGCCTGTAATTAATATGACATTCGATTGGAGAAAGAAAACGATGTTTTTGCGCATACCTTTGCGGATAAAAACTCCCTTTTCGTGTTTCATCGCCTGGCTACACTCGGAAATATCATGAGACTGCTGAAAAATAATGAGTACCGGGTCCTTATAGTCTTTCAAGAAAGTGCATTTTACCTTCATGAACTTTTATTGTGTATAAAAACTGAATATATTCATCTAGAAAAGAAAAATACTTTTCCCCCCCCATGGCCGGTAAAAAAGAACTTTTTTTTTTCCTCCAACATCAAATTATTTTACTTAGTGTGCTTACTCGCCAGATAACATTCAAATAATTTTCGTATTCATCTGAGAAAAACCGAAAATAAACATCCTTTATGCTGAAATTTATTTGCTGTATTTCCGGTCCTCAACCAAGAAACATTTTTTTTTTCTCACTCTGTTATCGTCAAAAAGAAACTTATCTAGTTGCAAACCACGTCAATTTAATAACTTTAGACTCACTGAAGATCAAACTGAATCTTTCGAAAAACTCTTTTATAACCTCAACATATGTAGGTCAAAGAGACAGCTGATTTTCAAGATCGCGCAAACTCTGATACAGAACTGAAATATTTATCTGTGTCCTTCGCTATCTGTGCGATCCCGACTTTAAATTTTTGTGGTTAGAACTGAGTAAGAAAAGGAAAAAACATTCAGTTTTCATTTATTTTTTAAATCTTTTTTTTTTTCTTTCAGTTGAGCACGTTAAACTAAAGTGATTTATGATGCACTGAAATGACCACCGGAAAATGTTATTTATGTACCTTTAGTGAACAAATAACGATAATGATCTGGGTCAGAAAAAGCCCTGTGTTTTATTTTATGTTATTTTGTTTGTGTGTGTGGGTGTGTTAAAGCAAATTGGATATTTTAATCCATAGGTAAGTTTTATTGCTATATAAATTTCCGTCTTAATGGTTTTGTAGAAAAAAAGTATAAAGTTTAATTACATTATTTTTAATTTCTTCATTTAAGTGTTTGAAAGTAACTGATATTTTTTAATTGAAGCTTAATTTTTTTAATATTTTATTAAGTTTTGTATTAAAAGTAATTAAGCCACAATACAGATTTCTTTTACGTTATTTTTTTATGAAAAGGTGTTTTTAAAAATCAATTTTGTTAAATTAAACAATATTTTATTTGTTTATTTGCTTAACGAATTAATATTGAAAAGTTACTTCTGAGAATATCAAGAATGGAAAAAAAAAAAAAAAAATGCTGTTATCAATGTGTAACTTTTAAAAGTTTAAAAGTAGATTTTTCTAAAATGTGTTAAAGGGATTTTATAATTTTTAAGCAAATTTAAATTTATTATTTTAAAATGTTATTAGCTTTATTTTTTCTTGTAACGTTCAAGTTATTAAAGTTATAGGAAATTGGGAAATGACCAGCTATGCACATTAAAATTGTGATAAGTTTTGATAACAGTAGTTTTTTCTTTTTCATCAGGTGAAGCATACGTGCGATCACCACAAACTAAATGCAGTTGAATTTAATGTTTATGGTATTATAAATAAATGGGTTGAACTAGTTACTTTTATAAATGCTTTCCAGTAAAAACATTTAAACAGACAACATTTTTGTTTCTTTTTATAACTTTTTCCATATAAGAGTGAAACAGGAAAGAAAATAGCTATGAAGGTATTAGATGATACATTTACACAGTGATCGTTCAGTGTTTCATCTTTCTATTCACTAAGTATTTTTCATCAAGTTTTTACCCAATTTTTCCAGGTGAATTTTTTTAAAGTTGTAAATATATTTTTAGTATTATTTCTACATTTTGTGTGTGTTTAATTATTGCCTATTTTACTTATTCATTATTATAGTTAGTTTCTTTTCATATGAAAATATATTTTTACACAACTGGTAACCATACAAATCAAATTGCAAATTTATATATCATGCAAGTAAGTATTAATGTTGTGTTTTTCTGTACATTTATTCAGTATTTGTAGATGTTATATTATTAGTTTTGCCATTTCCTCTTGTGCAATTTTATTATCTATAGCACTTTTTTAATTAAAATGTCACACCCCATCATTATATGAACGACTCCCATGTGTTGGTTAAACCCCAACCAGTTTTTAACGAAAAATTTGAAGGCCCCGTCCTTACCATTTCAAATATTCAAAATAAATTCAATTCATTAACCAATCGGTTTAGGCATGACCTTGGTGAATCCACTTTTACCGTGGTAAGTCCAATAGTGTCTGAATCCACTCATTCAATTTTTAAAGATGACCATGGTTCCATTCCATTAAATCTTTAAGCCCACAATTTTTTTAAGTTTTTGAGTTGGTTAAACTCCAACCAAAAACACCCCTGTGCAATCAAAGAGGATTCAGTGATATTCACGTGCAATTGTGGCGACTGCTGACATTTTTGTAAGAATAGATCCATTAGTAAACAGAATTGTCACCAGGTTGCCATGCACTTCTAAAACGCTGTCCTTTTTTATTCATACCAGGTTTATTATTTTTTGTTTTATTAATTAATTTTTCCTTTGCCAGTAGGAAAACCCTTAAAAATAAAAAAAGTTTTTGCTATTTGCGTAAAATCTAGCAAGGAAAACTCTGAGCATTCTAGCCTTAATCTTAAAGGAAAAGTGTTCTGTGAGTTATACTTGTCTAGAGCAGAAATTTATTTATATATTTTTTTTCTTTGAGCTCACAGTGAGATGTAGTTGTAATTTATTATTTTGCTGCTCGGATTTATTGATGCCACTGGGGAAAACAAATACACCTCAGTTTGCAAAACAGTAAATTCCATTGCTGACAATTAAATTGCATCTACATCACACCCAAAATAGAAACATCATGCTCAATTTTCTTTTTTTTAATTTTTGCTAAAACCTTCCCGAGGTTTAGGATTTGCTAAAACCGCCAAAGGTTTAGGATAAATAAAACTACTTACCTAACCAGTAGTCCCTGTAAATAAACTCTATATCTTACACTTGTTATGTCCACACCTGTTTTGTCCATTTTCCAGTATATTTCATCATTTTTAAATAGTTACATAAGCATTTAATTTTGATAATTTCATATTGCTGCAATTTTAATGTTTTCACGTTTTGAAAAAATGTGAATAAATAATTTCAATTTTTTCCATAATTTCACATTTCTAACTAGTTGTTTAATGTGAATATTTTACATATAAAGAACATATATTTTTCAAACCAATTTCTTACGTTTATTATTATTATTATTATTTTATATTGATACCATATGTTTATATATTTTTATATAACTATTTTTATATTTAATTTTTGCACTTTTTATCATAAAGTCATAATTTTCACAGAACTATATATTTTTTATAAAATATTTTGAAATTTTGTGCTGTAAGGACTTAAACAAAAATAGCACAAAAATGGCCAAAAAACTTTTAATCCATACAATTATGGCCAAAAGACACAACAAATTTATGGCTATTATTTTAATCCTTATCTTATTAGTATTTTTTTTTCATATAGTTTTGTGGTAATATTACTGTATTATTGTTTTCATAGATTCCGTATGTTTTGTGTTATAATTATTATATTTTTCAAGTTTTTAATGTAAAGTTCGGTCAGATTGTCCCGAGAGCCATATCCCAAATTTAGAACTTTTTAGCATAAAACCATAAGATCTTTAATTTTTCCTTAATTTATATGTGTTGAAATTTAAATTTTAAATATATTTTTCCAGCAGCAAAATTCAGCCCTCACTTTTTACCAATCTTAGTTGTAAATTTAACTTTAACATTAACTTATTTTGAAGCCTCACTCAATTAAACACTTCTTTTTAATTCACTTTGGCATTCTCAGTCTTCCAGGAGAGTTCCCCCAGTTTTGCAGGCAAATCTGGTGGATCTCATCTTGGAGGGGGGGGGGGATATGACAGGATAAAAATAAACCCTTTTTAAAATGCAAAATTTAAATTTTAAATCTCAAAACATTTTTTCTAACTTATAAATCTAATGCTTAAATCTAATCTGCCCCTATGATCTTTGTTTCTCAGCCTCACAAATATTACTTTCATCTATCAATTTCGACATCTCTTTAAGTTTTAAAAGTGATGAGTTTGCATTTCTTGCAGCAATCTGTGGGGTGCGGCTCCCAAGCACGGCCAAGCCTTGGTGTCGGCATAAGACCCCAGACATCAATCAAAAGCTAATTGACCAATTAAAATAAATGATCCTCCCAATTTGACTCTTTCTCCCTCTGCTGGAAAATATCCTAAATTCTGATTAAAACCACATGCAAGGTCGAAGAAGACGGATTTTGGCACATTTGAGCGTTCAGCCAAACCCTCGGCCATGTAGATCTCAAAACAACGTAAATGGCTCGCGGGACCTCCGATTGAACGCGCGAATATGACTGTAAGAAGGAAGGCTTCAATAAACGAGTTAGATCCGCAAGAGAGGTCCCGAGTCAAACTTATTTATGTGTCACCAACTTATTTCTCCCAAGTCGTCCCCGGATAATTCGTTACATATATATATATATATAACGAGTGCAAAAATTCTCTTAGAGTTTTCAGTTAAAATAACAGAAACTAAACTAGTATTTTTTAATTAAAATCCTTTTAATAAATGTATTCTCTGTCTATCTACCAATTTTCATGACACTTTACTTACTGTTTTATGGAGTTGCCTTTTCTCAGCCAGGTATTGTACTTATAATACGAATTACGAATCCTTTGTTTATTGCATTCAGTGGAATGGAACCTTACTTTCGACTTATTACTTCTAAATAAAATCTGTATAAATGCAGATTTTCGTAATAATGTTATGTGAAATATACAGAGTGATAAGTTAAGAATACCACTATTAGTTATATGTTGAAAAATTATTAAACTTATCTTCATGATGTTTCAAATGAAATGATGTTAATGTGTGTAAACTGAAAATCTTAAGGGGTGTTGCAACCAAAGATTCTCAAAAATTGTCTGAATTTATTGCAGTAACAACAAGTAAACACATTCAAATCATGTTTCAGCTTGAATCATGAACAGAAAAGAAAACGCTTTTTTCAATATGTGGATTTTAAGGATTCGAGGGCCCTTTTTTCAGAAACTATAGCTCAGAAGCGCTAAATTTTTTTTATAGTACATTCATTATGTAAGCAGGGGGGGGGGTGCAGAAAGTCCGTATAAAGTTTAGGCATTCACAAGGAAAGAACAAAAAATGAAACGGAAGTGTGGTTTGCACTAAAAACATTGTTAGGATGGGGGATTATTTCAACACAAAAATAATTATAGTTCAGAAAGTCACCGTTAAGAGGCGCTAGCATGCTTGCATTTTCCGGAAGAGGATGATTAAAAAATAATTTACTACTCGGTAGATTGGACAGAATTCATCAGTTCATCAATGTACCGAAGTTAGTGTACCGGAGACAATGCTCTTCTTTAGAATTTTTTTTCGGAACTTTTGACACTTTTTTTCGTATGCAACATTCGTTTAGTAATTTGTCCTATATGGCGAATTGATGATTAAATTGTATAAAAATCTACTGAGTAATTCTCATTTTGATACTTCAAACTATGGATTCACATTAACGCTCTCTATCGGCGACTTTTTTGAACTACTTTTTATAATTTTTTTTTGTTCTAAAATTAATTCCACATCATGAGGATACTTTGAGTGCAAGCCACATTTACGTAACATGATTTTTTCTTTTCCTATGAAACTTTGAAATTTATATCGGCTTTTTTCCCGTCTCTATTTACTGAAATGGGCTTTTAATCCTTTTACTAATTTTTTTTTTTTTTTTTACAATTTTTCATTGATAATAAATTTGTATTTTCATTATGCATCATAGAAAATATTTTTAAAACTTTTATAACAAAATTTCTTAAAAAGCACAGTTTGGAACAATATTAAATGTATATTTGATTACAACTTTTATTTAAGGTTAATATATATGCCATAGACTCCTCTGAGAAAAGGTATAACATAATTGACAAGTTTTTTTTTTTTTTTTTTTTTGAACTGCAAGGGCGTAAAAAAGGGAGAAACTTAAGCCTTCCCCATTCAAATGGAAATTTTTTTTTCTACGTTACAGAAATTGGCTTAAAGTCTATTAGTTTTTGTGTACAATGTTTAGCAATTCAATTCTGAAAATGCAATCCTGTACAGAAATATCAGGTGTCCAGAAATGATCTAGAAGTCCAAAGACTTTTGGAAACTTAATAAGTATTAAAATATGTACAGTATAAAGATGCAGTTTTCATAGAAATGCTCAGGAACATGTGGGATTTTTGATAATAATAATAATAATAATAATAACAGTAATAATAAAATATTATAATAATTATATTTTTGACTAATAAGTGGTGCTATTGTACAATATCATACATATACCATGCGTCCAATTACCATCTAAATAACGTTACTGTGAGTTTAATTCGCGATGTCAGGGATAAGGATGTTGCTGAAATTTCGCTGTGAAGAACATTTAAAAGCTTTTACGAAGATTAAATAAATTGAAAATTAAAGAAACTTCAATGCATTTTGAACTGTATTTGCCATGTTTAGACTCCTTATCTTTGCATGATAAAGCTTTAGTATTCAAAATGTTTTATAAAAACGTTGAAACAGGAAGTTTAGTTTAGTGTTCCATTCGTACAGTGCGGGGCATTAAAAGTGGAGCCGATGACTCTTACTACAGATACTGATTATTTCTTCTGAATGAACTGTATTATACCACTGCAAAATTATTTCTTGAACAGCAGCGCCAGCTGTTGGTAAAATATCTAACTATTAAACAATATATTATTATTATTATAAAAAATCCCACAGGTTTTTAAGGATTTCTGTGAAAACCGCATTTTTCTATTGTACAGAGTTTTCTAATTATTAAATTTTCAGAAGTCTTGGAATTTCTGGATAATTTCTGTATTTCTAACAAGGAAATCTGAAGACCAGGGACCTCCAAGTCAGCTGTGTAAGTCATATTTTTGCTTTGAGCTTATGTTATTTAATACTAGTTGCGTAACAACTCGTCGTGTTATATTTGTATTTTATAAGATCTTTCGAGTTTTAGGGAGAAATACTTATCAATCAAGCTTTTAAATTAAGCTAAATATATAATGAGCTAGATATGTAATTATTATAATTTATAAATCTTAATCCGACCTTTCAATCGCTACGTCGTGTCTTAAAATTGATCAATTAGTTCTCAAGGTTGTGAGCATTACAAAATTGGTTGATTGATTTATTTTCTCGGTTTTTCCCTGTTTTCTCAAGAATTATTTTAGATATCGGACCACAACGAATTGGATATGGTACTCAGGATTATCATTTATGAATCTTAATTAGACCTTTCAATCGCCGTAAGATTCTTTAAAATTGATCAATTATGTCCCAAGATTTTGAGCATTGATTGTTTCTCCAGGATTTTACCTATTTTCTCAAAATTTATTTTAGATATCGGATTTCAAAAAGTACAGATTTTAGCTATAATTATCATTTAAAAATACTAATTAGACCTTTGATTTACCGTAAGATTCTTTAAACTTGATCAGTTATAGTTCCCGCGATGTCGAACATTGAAAGATTGGTTGACTTTCCCTGTTTTCTCAAAAACTATTTTAGCTATCGAAATGCAACAAACTGAAGACTGTTGCCAGAAACATTCTTTATCTGCTTCTGATACGGTTAGAGTTTGTTATGCAACCGTTTCTAAGCCAATAACGGACAAACAGACAGACAAATTTTTTTTTTTAAATATTGCTTTAGACTATACGTCATCTAAATAGTCGAATTAACTTAGAAATAGGTGTTTTTTCTGAAAATCACAGACAAACAGACACTCCAATTTTATATAAATGTGTAGATTTGAAAATATCAATCACTAGTTCCATTTCTTTTACATTAATATTACTAAGTAGTTGGAGGCGATTAACTCATGAGAATCGTAAAGCTGACGTATACTTATACTCGAAGATTGTTAATTTTTTGTGAAAACTTTTTATTATATCATGGGGGCCCTTCCCTCTTTTTAGGTACGTTCGTAATTATATAAATACGTAGCACCTATAGTCGTACTCCGTCCGCCCGTCTGTCGGTATATAACAGCGCAAAAACTACTCAATCGAATTTTTGAAATTTAATACATATTATCGTTGCAGAATTTGTCGAGTCATTTCAAATTTTATGAAAATCGAATCAAAACTTAAAAAGATGTTAATAAAAGTTTTCTTTATTCTATTAAATCTTATCATACGTAATCTATATGATAAAAGCGCAAGTCATGTGACCGAGGAAAACAAATACGGGCTAACCACATTTTTTTCCATATGCCAAGAGGCCATTTTTATCCAAAAATAATTTTTCGAATAAATTTTGCGTAAAAGTTACATTTTTAGAAAGATCGTTCAAAAAATTGTTTGCTTCAGAGATGAGTTACATTAAAAAAATGTATAGATTCTGAGATAACTTCAGTGAAAATTAGGTTAACAACCGAATGTCCCAATACAATAAAGTAAATAAACAAAATATTCATTCATCGTGAGAAATAGAAATATGAACCAAGGAGGTAATCATTCGCAAAACAAGATCTCCATGGTGAATTTAGAGCTCTCTCTGGTGTCGAAAAAAAATTCATATCTGTAAACGTGGCATACGTAATAAGAAAAAAAAGACAACCTCATTTCGTTCATAGCAGACGATATAATTAATTTCACTGAAATAATAATAAGGATGATTTTTTATTTTACATTGTAAAACTAGTTAAAATATACGAACGCATCTCATTTGTCACGTTTAACGTACAATTTCCAACTTGTTATAATAAATCTCACTAATTTGATAATCGTATCTCTATAGAATTCAGTATCTTGAATTTCCTAAATTTATTTAAAATATTGATATTGTGGCAATGGTATTGATAATTAATTAAAAAAAATACTAATTATTCTCATAAACATTTACTTAATTTTTGGTAATTATATATGTCCAACTCGTTTGAAAACGACTGTTTGAGGGCAGCACTCATAGTTTTGTACCACTACAGATTGTACACTGTAAAAAAGAAGACAAATGTTTTTTTAGTCTACGAAAATATAATATAACCATGAACAAAAATATGCAATAACAACTTCCGAGTTTCCCAGAATTCCGAAAAGCGTTCTTTATCTTCAGAAACACCAGAAACAAACATAATTTCCAGATTGAAAAAAAAAAAACATTTATAAAAACAAAGTTTCTTTTGCTGCCACTGATTTTTGGAAACGTTTCCGAGTAGCTTTTATAGTGCATTAATCTGTTTTCTCAAATCAGACTATCGGGTTTTAGGGTGCTATTTATTCTCAATTAAACATTTTCAACTGAATAATTGAATTTATACATGCGAGAGTAACAAAATAATATTCATTTTAATGTTAATGTTGATGCTGTTAATTTATCATGCTTGTCTGTAAAAAAGGAAAAACATGATTAGACATTAATTAATTCAATTAAACATGAAAATGTTTAATTGAGACAAGTTACCATACGAAAAAGCTATATGAGAAAACTGAGTAATACACTATAAAAACTACTCGGAAACGTTTTCGAAAATCAGTGGCAGCAAAATAAACTTCTTTTTTTAAATGTGTCTTTAAATCACGAAAATATATTGGTTTCTGAGAGTTCTAAAGCTAAAGAACGCATTTCGGAATCATCAGCAATTCGGAAGATGTTAATAGGATATTTTCATTGGGGGTTATATTATATTTTCCTAGATTAAGAAATATATGTGTTTTCCTACCCTGTACTAAGTAGTTTGATGAGTCATGCCAATTGTAACGCGAAATACGATTACGTACACTTATACTCCAAGATTATTCATTTTTTGTGAAAACTTTTTATTTTATCATGGGGACTCTTCCCTCCTTATATAATAAACCTCATTAATTTGTTAATAGGGGAACTGTGCCTAATATCGCATCCTTTCTAATATCGCACCCCATGATTTCTAAGTGAAGTACCTGCTGCATTCTGGTGGTCGTTGTCTAAACTTGATCCAGTTGAGGCTTACTGTGGAGACGCAAAAAGTTTTTGGTTTCTGTCTGTCTGTCTGTTCCGCGATAACTGCCGTAAAAATGGTCCGATTAGGTTGATTTTTGGTAGGTATGTTGGCGATGTATCCGGAATTAGCTGTATAGTTTTTTTTGTTAAATTAGGTTCATTCGTTCGGAAATTATAGAACATTTTATTTTAGGTCATAATGCTTTCCTATGGGGATGCAGACGATTTTTCAAATTTCATTTTTATCTGAAATGAAAATGGAATATTTACATAATGGATTTAGACGTAAAATTATGAATGCTAAATTTTCGATATGGATTTCCAATAGTTTTAAAATTTTGCCGATAAATTAAATAGAATTTAGAAATTAATTGTTTAAAATATTTGAAAATGTTAAATGTCATCTTATTTTCATATTTTTTACAATTTTTAAAAGCGTTTATTTTTACTTTCCACTTTAATTTATCCGTTGCTTAGCAACCGTATTTCAAAGAGTGTAAAATAATAAAATTCAAGGAACTTGCACTATTTTGATGAAATAGCTTTTATTTATTTTTTTTATGAAAACGAATGTAAATTTAATGAGACTACGGGAGGATGAATGCCTATTTATTTAAAAAAAATTAAAAGATTTAGCAGTTCAGCAGAATTTCAGAATATCTTTGTATAACACCGTGTTTAATTTAATGATTCTAATTTCTGGAACATTCGAAGAATTTTATATTCTTATAAATATGCATGCAATTGAAAAAATCATAATTGTGGATTGTACGATGTTAAATGATATGAAAAATGAGATTTAAAAAACAAATCACTTGCAGAGCTGACGTTGAGACTCCTGATCTGCAGATTTACTAGTTTTATTTTAGTGTCTTATCTGTGGCCGTAGGGAAGTGTTGTTCCGAGTAGTGAAAATTTTATTGTTTTTTTAATTAAAAATATTTTTTAACGTTATCTTCAGAAAATTATAAATATACAAAGTAAGTAATAAAAGTTTTGAATTATTATGGAAATGTTGTATATTGATCCAAATTTTGATTATTCATGTTTGATTGACTTATTATTTCCTTGAAGTTCTCAAATGGCGGCCATTTATATTTTTGTTTGTATGTTCCTAATATCACACCCACTAACTATTCCAAATACACTAACTATTCCAACTATTCCAAAAATTAAAGCAATTCAGGCAGTATGGTCCAAGGAAATGGGTTTGGGACAAGCTTCAAAACTTTATGAAGTTCCAAAATCGACACTGAAGGACAAAGTAAATAGTGATGAAGTAACGTTACAACTCATATTTTTGACAGAAAATTTTGAAAAGAGTGAATTTTATTGTGTATGTAAAATTGCACTGTGGGGGGGGGGGGGGGGAGGCGTGCGATATTAGGAATACTTTTTGAAAGTTGGTACTAAGGCGTTTTGTATATTTATTTGCAAAAAAAGGTATGTTTCTTTTATTGAAAATCATTATAAGCGAAAAATGTTTTATTAGAATGTTATATGAACGAATGTTTTATGATCTGAAGGACAAAGTAAATAGTGATGAAGTAACGTTACAACTCATATTTCTGACAGAAAATTTTTCAAAAGAGTGAATTTTATTGTGTTGCTAAAATCGCACGGGGGAGGGGTGAGGGGGGGGGGTGCGTGCGATATTAGGAATACTTTTTGAAAGTTGGTACTAAGGCGTTTTGTATATTCATTTTCAAAAAAAGATATGTTTCTTTTATTGAAAACCATTCTAAGCGAAAAATGTTTTATTAGAATGTTTTATGAACCCGTACCGTCAAACCAGTTTCAATTTGTTGTGCTGTCAAGCCGAATTAGAACAAAATTTCAAAATGAAGCACATTTTCCCTAGTATCTCTCTAGAATTTAGTATCTTAAAACATTTTACAATTAGTTAAAATATTGATATTGTGCCAATGGCATTAATAATTAATTTAAAAGAGTGCTAATTATTCTCAAAAACATTTTATTAATTTTTGGTAATTCTATATTTTTAATTTATTTAAAAATGACTACTTGAGTCCACCGATAGTTCTTGAATCGCTAAGCAACTGTAGGACTGTACATAATGAATAATACACAATACACAAAAATAAATACGAGTCAAACATTTAGAGAAACACCTTTATTTGCATGATGGTAGTAGCAAAACTATACACATAATTCATGAACATTAAGTATCACTTTCAAAAATGCACCGGAGTTGTTCATATGCTCACGTAGAAAACCACATTTACACAATTTATCAAGCATTTTCTTTTCAAAAAAGCAAGTTACACAACAAAAAATAAAAACAAAAACATTTGATTTGATTGAAAAGAAGATGAATTGTGTAAGGTGGTTTAATATATAGTTTTGTTTTGTAAAACACCCCAGTTAGCTGCCATTAATAGAGAGTTAAATAAAAAAAAGTTTTGGGGTGCTACAAAGCCTACATGGCAGTGAGCATTAAGTCTAAATAAAAGACTGGTTATAAAAATAGCTGCCTGAGTATTAAACAACTTAGGACACTTTGACGACACTGTTAAAAAAACGACTGAAAAATTTACAAATGCAAAAGCAAGTTATCTATGCGATTGTTATAAATTAAGAAACATGAAAAACATTAATCATTCACAACATCAAATGTGGTTTGAAAGTACAAAAACAATATATAAATAATCTAATAGTACAAAAATAATATTTTGATTAAGTCATAATAAGAATCACAATTGTTTCCACATGAATTCGAGAAAATTATTTGTGATATTTTGATCAAAATAAAAATGCAATAAAACACTTAAAAATCTTTTTTTACTTTAAGTTATTTAAAAATAATAAATAAGGATTATACATATGCAAGATTTCCCTTATGCTTTCATTTTTTTTCTTTTTAAAAAATGGCACAATAAATAATTTTTTTTTTTTTTTTTTTTTTTTTTTTTACAAAAAAAATAATTTTAAAAACTAAATTTTGAGATAAAAGCAAAATGAAAATGTTGCATATGCATAAGGAAACATTAGCATTTTAAGTGTTTCATCACACATTTCATAACACTTTTAAACCACATTTGAAGGTCAATTGTAACAAAGTTCCCAAGCACCAAAACCTGGCTACAATTAATTTTCCCTAATCCACAAAACAAAAAAAAATGTACACATCCCATTGATTGCAGCAATAGCTCATTTTCCATTATTAGCAGGTTTCACTATATAAAAGAACCAAGTGCTCGTGGACGCAGAACACAGACTTCTTGCCGTTTCCAGGCTTTCTGTCAGTAAAGAAAGACAGGGGAACAGTTTGGCACATGAACACTATACCAGCTAGTTGAAGATAATCATGCTCGTAGAAGTTTCAAAACCCACTGGAAAGCGAGCTATTTCCGACAGTTCTTGTGTAAAGCCCTCTCTGTTGGGGGACAGCAGAAAAATAGTATATTTTTTTTTTTTTAAAAAGGAACTTTCAAGTCCTTCTCATCTCTAAACATGTCCATCTTTGAATAACCATCCCAAATCCAGCTGTACAAATTCGTGTCAAAGTTTTATCCGAAAATTAAATAATTCCATTCCTCTTTCATCCTTTTTTTCCTTCTTTTTTTAAAAATAAAATGGCTAGTCCTCCATGTTCAGTCTCTTGTTTCATCATAGAGAACGAGAAATATATCACGGTAAAAGTTAATCCTAAATTTCAGCCTCGTTTAAAGGCTGTTGTTATGAGATGATGGGTAGTAATCGGGTGATGGCTCCGCCACTGGTTCTGGAGTTGTGTACAATGGATTTGGGAAGTCTGGTGGATGTGGTAACGGCCCAGCTGCTTTGGGCCGCCTCCTGTATGCCATCAGCCAGCAGGAGATGGCAACTGCTACTGCTACCAGGGCTAGTAATGTCGTTATAATGAGTGATATAATAAGCCCAAGTTTTGGCAGACACACATTGTCGATTTCTTCAATGGATGGTCCTAGAAAAAAAAAAGTGAGTGAGTATATATTTTAAGTTCAACTAACTAAACATATTACGTCTGAATAAAAAAATTTTAAATTAAAAAGACATTAAGCCCTTTAAGCGTTTTAACCGTCTTTTTCCGTCACGTAATTGTTGAATTCAAAGGCTGATTCAACAAAAATTGATAGTAATGTTAATTTTTTCCTGTGCATAAGGTAAATAAATATGAAAGGTAATTAAATACAAATCCTCATATCAATGCTTTTCATAGTTACAATTATGAAATTACAGAGTTATTAGTGTACATAAAGCGTGATTTTAAAAATTTTAAAAATAATTTTACAATAGTTTTTTTTTCCATGAATCTACGGTAGGAAGCAATATTTAAACATACACGAAGAATTCTGCAAGACGCTTAAAGGGGAAACAGACAGATAAAACTATACTGGTTTTTGATTGACATTTCTACTGATGGGGTATCGATTGACACTTGTACTGATGGGGAAATTTGGGAATCGATTGGCATTTGTACTGATAGGGAACTTTGGTTTTCGATTGACATTTGTACTGATGGGGAATGTTGGTTTTCGATTGACATTTGCACTGATGAGGAGCTTTGTATAGTGCTTGAAACGACCACTGTAATTGATTTTATTATGTGATATTAATGTGTTGTTTTTCAGTTTTATTATGTTTGATTTTAAGTGTCTTTTTAATTTTAAAATTTGTATCTTGATATATAACGTTAAAAACAGAACAAGGGTTTATATTTGTAACTGTTTTAAAGAAATAGTTTTATCACAACTACAGTATCAGTAATTTTATTAACATACGGCTTATAAATTTACAGAGTTATTAGGGGTTTACAAAGCTACTTATTATTATTTTTTTTAAAATAATTTATAATAGTTTTATTCATTAATTTACTGAAAAAAAGAATTTCTATTATATCTCAATAAGAATAGAGGACGGAAAATGTTTTGTTATTTTTACTTGAATATTGCTACAATATCCTACTCTGTATTTCGTCGCATGAAGATAAATAAACACTGTATTAACTTTGGAGATAACAAACTAACTGTAATAATCCCCAAGCTACAAAATGAAATATATTAGTTGCTGTTAAAAATTACAAAATAATTATTAACGGAAAAATCTGAAAATTAAAACAAGTAAGATTTAATGCATTATTATTATTATTTTTTTTTTTACAGTTTGATTGTTTATTAGCATAAATTTAATTCGTCATAATCTAAAATTAATTCCACACATCAACTAATAAAATTATAAAATTACTGATAACATTATGAATATATAAATTAATAAAAAAAATATTAGTCTCAACTTAATTAACTGTATATTAAATAAGATACTGTAATCAATAAGTTTAAAAGTATGCCTTAACTATTATGTAAAAATCGACTTTAAAATCCGAGTTTTTGTCAAAAGATAGTTTTAATATAAAAGCGCTTTTTTTTTAAATAAAAAAAATAATGCTTATAAACACTCTTTATGAACATAGGACACATATATAATAATACCTTCTGTGGGCAATGCAATTTGATTTTCTTTCTTTTCGAACGTGAGAATTGCATTCGATTGCACCATAATCTCTTCTCTGAGAGCACCTTCCTGGAAACCTTCTAAAGCTAGACTGTTTCTTTCTGGTGCCTGACGTTTCTTTCTCTTTCCAAAGGCATCCACACCATCGCAATTAACCTAGCGATAAAAAAAAAACAATATTGTATGTTTAATATGGAAAATATCAAGTAGTACTTGACTAATTTTATTAATTAGATCTATGTTTATTTTCTTAAAAATTAAAATAACACTTATTACTTAAATTTATTTGTCATCCATAATAATTAATTTGATTGTTTTTGGCAGATTAAATTTATTTATACTAGTTTTTCAGGGTGCGTACGGTTTTACCAGACTTTATCGTCTTATTTAATCGAATAAACATGTTAATAAAGTTTGCGAATAAATGCGGTGGTTACGAATTCTACTATTTAAATATTAAACATAATTTTTAAATCGTAAACAGTGATGCTGGACTTCTTGAAAATTCCAAAATATGTACGTTACCTTAAGGTTTTTTTTTTTTTTTTTTTTCTTTTTTTACTGATAGTTTTAAATTTAGACTTTGCCAATTCAGAAATCTAATTGAATATACAATTACCTTTATAATGCTAGTGGACTGAAATTATAAGAAGACATTTGTATATTATGATCTGAATTTGATTCTATTACATAAACCTAATTTAGGTATACAAAATCCTCTATGAGAAAATCAGTATAATTTATTTAATCAAATACATCAAATCATTCAACTGTTATTATATTTCAAATAAAGTGGAGAGTCAAAATACGTCCATTAGAATTAACTTTTAAATATACACTAAAAACACCTTTTATTTTGCTTAAAGGACGTCAACATAAACTTTAAAGATGTTAAAATTTAAAATTTACATGTTTCGATTTGTTCATCAAATCGTCATCAGGATATATACAAACCACAAAAAAATAAAAAGTGTTTTTAGTGTATACATCAAATTATTTATGAGAAAATCAGTATAATATTTTAACAAATTAACTCGAATTATTTATGAGAAAATCAATAGCATTTATTTAATAGCTTGTAGAAGAATATAACGGAGTAGTAGAATGCAGTATTAGTAGTATTATAGAAGTAAAATAATATAGTAATATATTTATAGTAGTAGAATCTAATTTTAATTAACTGTCTTTGCTTTAAAAAAATTCGTGATAATACTTAGTCTTAAAATCAAACAAATTTCAGCAAATTTCAAACAAATTTTTCTTTTTAAAAATGAATTATTAATCATTTTAATTAAAAAAGTTAGTGTCCTTTTAGGAGACATTCTATAGAAATACTAAGCTTTTTCAGCTTTAATATAGTTGTTTTCTAAACACAATTATATACCACATATTTCAAGTATTGTAACGTATAAAATTACAAACTTACAGGTGGACAAGAACCAAAGCACACTCGAATGTTACACTGGAACCTCAGATTGTTACTCGTTGGGAATTTGAATGCATTAAATCGAGCTACGAGGATTTTTCTATCAGGATCAAGTTGCCAGTTACCAAATATACTTGGCTCTGTGGCGCAACCATCAGAATCAGTCACTTCATATTGAATTTCTTCGTTATCTTCGATTGTTTTAGCAACACAGCTTCTGGCAAATCCTCCATAAATAACTGTAACAAATTATATATTTTAGTGTCATATGATAGTCATTAATATAATTTATATATTTCTAAAATAAACTTTTTGGTAGTTAATAGTAAAATTTAAAGTAGTTAAATAATATAAAAAAGAAAGAAACAAACAGTATTTTTAATAGTATCTTCAAGAATTCGCATGAGTTTCTAAAAACAAACTCATGATTATATCGAAAAAACTTTTAATTTGGCCTTTCAGGTGATGGCATTAAAGTTTAAATTTTTAACTTTAGATCAAGTCCAAAAGATAATGTAAATTACTAGTTATTATATAACTTCGTGTACATAAGTCATAATGTGTATCTTATTTATAATACTGCTTGTTTTCATTTAGGTATCAATTATATTATTTATGTAATAATACAGTTTAACTTTGATATACTGAATGCAAACGGATATCAAACAGTGATTCAAATTATGGAAATTTTAAGTTACAGGATATAATTGAAATGATACATTTTACATCTCCTAAAACATTTGCTTCGAAGTATAAAACATTTGAATTAAAGGTGTTTTGATTTATAAAAATCCCACTGCATTGTGTATAATATTCTGTAGCAGCCTGATCAATGGGTCGTATGTCTCTTAGACCTAATGCAATGGGTTTGTATATTTCTACTTATCATGATTACTGCGTTACTAAAAAGACAATAACTTCATATACATTGTTAAAAATTCTATGCTGGGTTGAACCAACTTTTGGTGTTGCAGTAGCTTCAACCATAAAATGGCGAAATCTCGTTTCAACATTTGGCGTTTCAATTGAGCCAAAGCTCCATACGTTGAAACAGGATTATATCATTTTATAGTTGCAGCTACTGCAGCACCAAAAGTTGGTTCAACGCAGAATAAAATTTTTAATAGCATAGGATGATGTTGAAAATCTATTATTTGTAGCATGATATGTTAGGTATTTTTCATATTAGTTCAAAACTATGAGCTATTTCAAGAGTAGCATGAAAGATTATAAATTATATCGACTCAACGAGTCACCAACTTCTAGTATTGCAGCAAATACTCTAACTTCATCATTAAAAATGAAAGTTATTTTAATAGAAAACCTCATAATATACTTACAGTCAGGTTGTACATCTACTCTTAGTAACAAATCATCTCCAATTTCTGCACTTGTTACTTCTCTTCCATCGGCATTAGAAATGGTCATGACACAAGTAGGAGGTGGACCAGTATTAGCAATAGTGCCTGATGTTGTGATCATACTGGAATAAAAAGTGATTCTATTTAGCATGATTGTTCTAGGTTTAATTCATTTTTTTAAATAAAGAAAACGTTCCTTTTATAATCTGATTCAATATATTTTTTCGTGTCATTTGAATAGCTTTAGCTCGTACAAATGTATGACTTAAAAATAGTATAAAGTTATAGGAAATTTCTATTTTGACATTTTTCAATCACTACATAGTATAAAACAAAGTCGCTTTTTCTGTCCCTATATCCCTATGTACGCTTAAATCTTTAAAACTACGCAACGGATTTTGATGCGGTTTTTTTAATAGATAGAGTGATTCAAGAGGAAGGTTTATATGTATAATAACATCCATTAAATAGTGGATAAATACTGACGGGACTACCCGAAGCAAAGCGAGGGCGGGCCGCTAGTTTATAAATAATTCGAACACAGAAAAGTTAATTTAATATACTACATTGTTTTAAACCCAAGCCAGCTCTTAATTAATAAGCATACATAATTAATGAAGCTGTTTAATTTTTTTATGTAGCCTATATGACCAAACTTAAGAAAATTAATCAACTTGAAATACATTATGTATTTCAAAAATATTTGAAGAATGTCTTTAATTTCGTGTCTGTTTTTAACTAATGCCAAAAGTAATTTTATCTAAGACACAAATATATATTTTCTGCCAATTCTGTTTTATTTCATTAACTATAAATATGGATATTTTGGGCATTTTAATAAAATCATTAAAGGGAAAACTAAATATTAATTTTCAACTATATAGAAATCATTAGGTTTTCTTCAGTACGAGTTTTCTGTTATCATCTATAGTTTTAATGCATAAATTACATAGTTTTGAGATAATTTTCTTGAATTTTTGTTACTGGTTATTGTAAAACTTTTACTAACATATTCCTACAATACAAAAGTTATAAAGCCATATCATCATTAATGTAAAGTCACACCATCAAACCCCATTCTCTTCAAATTAGGTATAGTATATTGTAAAACAAACTCACCTGACATTGAATCCTAATGTAACAGTCTTCTCTCCTGTATTGTAGACACATCTGATGTGGTACGCTTTAGCCCGATATGTCATTAGTTTAGGATGTTTTTGTATCACCAAGATGAAAGATGCGTCACCATTGGTGTGGATCAGTCCACAAGTGTTGAAAAGAACCTTGAAGTCAATGACATCTCTTTCTCTGCTATTCACAATTCGTCTGCATTCATTATCTCGACTGTGGCCCTTGACATACAAAACACCATCAAAAGCATCCAGGTCGACCGAAACTTGGATACCATCAGCCAAACAAACAACTGAAACAAAAAAATAGATGTTAACATAGAAGGAAGTACATTGATAGTTTCATTAAAAGTTAAGCAAAATGATATGTAATTATATAAACACGTTGTTCTGTAAAAGATATAATACCCATAGTAGCAAAATAATATTGGGACAAAAATGTTTGTATTGACTAAAAACGTTGGCTGTATCACGGCCAATAGTGGCATGAGTCATTATTCTTTTACTAATATTTCACCAATACTGATAAATATTTTGCCCTTTCACTGTCCATATTTGCAATTTAAAGCTTAATATTTAATCAATAATGGTATTACATCGAACAGATGGGCGTTGCCGATATTATGGATAAACTCGACAAAGATGGATAAAAAAAAATCATGGCATGGAAGATTTTAGTGACTGTTGTAATTTCTTACAAGGTCCACTTTGGCTCCAATATCTTGAAATATGCTTTATAAAACGACAGACTGACGATAATAATAGAAGTGTATATTTAACCAATATTGGTATTCCGTTGATCATATGAGACTTTGCCGATATTAGGGATAAACTCGACAAATGTCGATTTTTATATAATCATGACGTGGACAATCGTGATAACTGGTGTAATCTCTAACAAGGTCTAATTCAACTCCCATGTTGAGAAATTAGCTTTATAAAGTGACAGACTAACGATAATGATAGAATGTATATTTAAACTGGTGATTTTTGATACTTGTGTTTTACACGTTCTCCCTTAATATCCGCAAAGTCTGATATTTTCTATGAATGCAATATTCAAGCAATACTACAGCCCAATATTACCAATATTGATTGGCTATTAGGGACGTTTTACCATATCAACTGCCCAACAAAATACCAGTCATCATACATGTATTTTAAACGGAATGACCCATAAAATAGATGGCTGTTATAATAGCTTTATCTAATTTCACAAATTTAAATTTATCGTGGCTTAGAATTTAACTAATGCATATTCAATTACTGTTAACGTAAAAATAATTCATTTTCAAAATCAAATATTTATTGATGGTATTTAATCGATTTTTAGAAAAATTTGGGATCTGTTCTGTATTGTTAATAATTCATTGTCACTTGAATTATTGCTGTAAAAAGTTTTAAGTAGAATGTTATTAAAAGTATCAACTTTGGGTTATGTTTTTGCAAAATGTTTATCACGTACAATACAACAAGCAACTCTTATTACGCAATAGTAAAATGAAATTATCTATCTTCTAACAGTATCTTATCAATTCTTTAGTCAGTAATCCATACGCAAGCTGTTGCAATTTACATATCTTTTCCCGATTTTACTCATCAAATGTTATTTAACAATCTCTATGTGTAAAATTTTATTAAAATTTAAATTATTCAAGGATTTTTCTTTATTATTATTATTATTATTATTATTATTATTATTATTATTTATTTTGCCGTTTTTACTCTCTCAGATTTGCAATACATCAATATGCAGGTGTCAGCTATCACGTTAAAAGAACTGCCTTACTATTGGTATGTTTTTATTTCATTTTCAAAATGATTTTAAGGATTTAGTCCTGTTCTCCATGCACATATTAATGTATGTTTATTGTTGAAGACACCTGTATTTTAGAGCTTTTTTTAAGATTCAAAAATAGAAAAATAATTTTATTAAGAAATAATAAATTTTATTTAAGTCCGGTAAATCACAAACAAACATGCTACTTTCCGATACATTTCTGAATTCCTTTTTGTTCAAAAACGCATGCAATTGGCAGTGTTCTTATTCAGAAATTATGTAATCGAAGGTCGCTCTCTACTTTTTGGTAATGACAGAAGATCTTTCAGAAAGTACTATTAAAGTTAGCGTTTTGAACTGAATTTACTTACGCGACAGCGCGGGAAAGAAGAAAACCTGTCATGACGTGAAAAGAATTGCCTATAACGTAAAATGGAAAACACTATTTGATTCCAAACCATTTCAACAGTCAGGTCTGCAAGTGCTATGCTTATGCGTTAAAAAATGAGTCTGTAAATGTGTCAGAAACTTTCGCGTTGTTGAGCAGGGAAGAATATATTTTTTTATGAACCACCTTAAACATTACAATGTGTGGATTAAAAAAAATTATATTGTTATGGTGACATGCTTGTACTATAAAACATCATATCATATAAAAATAATTTCCACATTTATAGTTTTTTACTTTGAAATTTCACAATATCTAAAAAAGAATAAAACAAATGTTTTACACTCACCTGACAATTCAACTGGCGGTGCTACTGTTTTTGGCGATACATCAACTGTAAAATAAAAAAAAATTAAAAATGTTATTATATCTCAATACATTGTAATATTATATAAATAATTTACAATCGGACCTCTATTTAACAAAGTTGCTAAATCCAGAAATAAATTCGTTATATGAAAAATTCGTTAAAAAGATATTCATCTTTTAGGATGGTTTTAAATAAATAAATTCAAATTTTTACTTAATAAAAACCAAGGATCACAAGAAAAAAGTAATCAATTACACTTTTTCCTTTCGAGATTAAATACATTTGTTTTAGTTAATTTATTCTTTAAAAAAAAATGAAAAGAATGAAAGAACATTACTGTTCAGAATTGCACTGTATTTTTAGTTTAAATTAAAAAAAATTACTTACAAAATTAATAAATTAATTTTTTATTATTTTATTGTATTTACACATACACTGTAATGTGTAAAAAGGAAAAATAACTCTTAAGTACTTTAAATTATTTTGGAGAAATAAGAAGAAAAAATATTAAATAAGCAGAAAAAGTTCGCTAAACAGAGAATGTACTTCGCTATTTAGAGGTTATTTTACAATGAAATTTGTAAAATGTTGTTCGTTTCAAGGAAAAGTTTGTAAAATAGAGGAATTCGGAAATTAGAGGTTAGTTATGGTGCACGAATATAGTAACACTAAACAGTTACCTTCATAACAACCTCTTTCTTGATCGTAAGCATTACCAACATAGTAAGGTGGACAACTGCACAATGCTTCATGGTCTCGAGCTGTGCAAACGGCATTGATACCACAGACATAACATGGACCTAAAGTAAATCAGGAGTTTTACACACGCAATCAAAAACAACTACAAAAATAAAATAATGATAAATTTATTCAAAAAGTGTTTGAAGATAAAACCCAACTTTGAACACTGACATTAAAATATTCTTAATTTTAATGTAAGATTATATAGATGCACATTTATCGGCTTCGGGACAACTGGCGGCGCAGTCCGCTCACCAGGATATTTTTTCTCAAAATTTTCTATTGCTGCTTCGATCCTGTGTAATTCCCATCTCTTCCTATGCCCTATTTATGTATTAACTCCAGGGCTTATTAAGCCAAAGAGAAGCCCAGAGCCTGGTATTCATTCCGAGTCCCCACTTTCTATATTGTCATAAAAAAAAAATATTTACTATACTTTAGAATATATATGTGAATAAGTAAATGCATATTTAGACAAACACATTTTGTATTGTTAATCTTATTCAATCCTAAAAATTTGAGTATAATCAATTGAAAGTCGAAAGGTATTTAAAATGTCAGCTTTGTGAGCATTTTATACCAAATTTGGGGTCTCCCAAAGTCATAGGTCCCAGGGCTACGGCCCAATTGGCCTATTCTTTAATCAGGCTTTGCTTCTCTCCTTGTTTTCTTAAGTCTTCATTCTTTTCTTTTTTGGCTTGGATTGAAGTCCATAGAAATTTTCGAAAGTCTTTTATCATTCATTCTTTTCACATTTCTAAACCATATTATTTGTTTAATTTGACTATATTGAAGAATATTAGTTTTAATATTTATTCTATTTATAATATTTATTTTAATTATTCTATTTAATATTTAATATACTCCATTTCTTCGTTTTGTATCCCTTGCAATCTTGAAGTCCTACAAGATCTTCCTAGGGCATTCATTTCTATTGAAGATAACCTTCTCTTTGCTGCAATACCTCACCATGCCTCTACCCCATATAGCAAAATGCTTTTTTTTTTACGATGATATTATAGATATTTAGTTTGCGTCTTGGAGAATGTTTTTCATTCCACCAAATTCCATACAATCGTTCAATACATCTTCTTCGTAGTGAAATTCTATTATTAATCTTTGAAGTGTCTCAGTCTTTTTCAATAATCTCCACACTGAAATATTTATAGGAATCACAGCTAGATTACTTCCCTATACTCTAGCAGTAGATCTGTCTTTTGTTTACTAACACTTAGCTATTTATTTTAACTTAAATGTAAGATTAATCCATTATAAAATATCTTTGAATGAATACCAAATATTCAGAATATCTTTTGCGATGCAATTAATTCAGTTTGATTGTAAAGAGAAATACTTACTGATACATGTGCCTGAATTACATTCCTGATCAGAGGGACAATCATGATTAGATCTGCAGTGATTATCAATAGGTTCACCTGTAAATATACATGAATATAAATAAGTACTTATCAATATTAGTATGATTTGATACCTTACAGAAATACAGAAAAACATTTAATGATGGATTTCTTATTTCCAATTTTTAATGTAATTTTAAAGTTAGGCAATTTTGTTAAATGTACAAGCTCTTATTAGTATAATTTAAGCGCGATAATTATTTTTTGCTTTCAAGTTAACCATATTAGTATTACTAACCAAAAAAACTAAAAAAAGTGTAGAAATAATTACATTATCATTAGGAGTAATTTTACAGTTATTCATTTGCTTTGTCAAGCAAGTAGTTATAAAAAAGTTTATGGAAAGAATTTTATTGAACTTTTACTGATTATCATCCTGAGTTACATCAACTCAATATACTAAACAAGCACCATTATTTTAATAACATAAAATAATACATACATCCTCTAATAACTGGATCACCAAAAGTATCAGGTTCACAATCGCAGCGGTAACCACCTTGTGTGTTGGTGCAAATAGCATTGCGAGAACACTGTCTTTCTGCACATTCATCAATATCTAAAAATAATAATAAAAAAAAGAAATTAAATATTGAATTCTAATATTTTATTGTACAAAAAATCATAAGATGTATATATATACATATATATATATATGAATGGATAAAAGATTAAAATCTTATTAAAATTCTAAATTTTAATTTTAATTCTAAATTCTAAATTAAAAAATTTAAATTCTAAATTTAAAATTTAAATTCCCAGTTTCTTTTTCCTAACTTCTCATTCTAATACTTTAAAACAAAATTTGTCCCTGTTAAGTTAATTTCGCAGCCCGACAAATATTACACCCACGATTCAAATTCAAGTTAAATTTAAGATTACAAATACTGAGCTTAGCGCAACTCTTCTTTACTTACGGTCAGTGTTGCACCTGGTTTTCGACCAAACCCTGGATGCGTCAAAGGCCTGGATGGCTTAAGCCAATTAAAAGTACAGTTCCTCTTATTTTGGCAAGTTCGCCCCCTATTGAGAAAAATATCAATTACGAAATAAAAGGTCTGGACTAGAAAAGGTCGTAGCCTTTTTCCTCTAAAATACTTGCTAGCATTCACCACGACAATCTCACGCGCCTTTTCTATAAAATGCTGATCTAAATAATCCCTATGATTCTGATTGCTCGAGTAACGTTAATAGAATGAAAGTCTGGTCCCAACTGAACTTGGTGTCTTCATTTATCTTACGACTCACGACTGTACGCTAAGTTAAATAAAAATGATAGAGAAATTCAAATAATCAATAGCATTTCTTGCGTATATATACGTATTTTGTAATAAGTGTTTTACCTCTACAGAATCCATTTGACATTAGCTCATAACCTCTCGGACATACGCAGAAACCTTCTTGTCTACCTGTGTACAGACATTCCTCATTGGTGGGACATGGATTTGTTGTTGTACAGTTCCTATTTTCAACTACAAGGAAAGATTATACAGATTAGAATTAAAAACTAGTATTTTAAAACACAATATTTTCACATTTTTAGTACACAAAAAATAGTAATAAATATAATTAAAAAAGTACTAAGATTTTTAACTGTGAAAGATTGTTTCTTGGAATAATAATAGTTTTTTTCTACTAACTGGATATTATTTTTGAAAATATCTCTTTTAAAGAATATCTTACAGAGGGATATTGAAATCTCTGAATTACTTTCATGGCAGTACATAAAAATAAATCTATTCAAAATAATTGTGATATACAATATAATTTAAATAATTTTCAGAAGCCGTAAAATAAATCTAGGTTTCGATAAATTTGTAAACTTACGGAAATCATATATGAGAATTCTGCTAAGAACATATATGCTTTTAAAATAAATTAGTTTTGAATTGGCTTACTATTTGAAGTAAAGTACTAAAAGCTCTAATTGAACAAATAACTCACATAATCACACACCATATTTATAAAGTGGATTACAGTAACTGACTATTTCATAAGAGTAAAACAAACAATTTTTTTTTAAAACTTCTGTATATCATGGGTAGAATTCGATGTTTTCTGACGACAGCAGAATACATTAGTTCCTTAAAACGTCTATTTTTAGAAGAAGCTGTTATTATAAAAACTACTTATATTAATAATGGAATTATCAGAAAAATATTATTTTTGTAGTAGAACCTTATATCTTTCCAACCACAAAATCTAAAAAGGATAAAATGCGGGAATTATTTTAAGGCTTGTGTTTACATTAAGTATTATTGGACATCAAAATTTCTACTTTCTGTGTAAACATATTATAGGATTGCACACTGCCTCTCATGTTAATATTCAAAGTTGAAGATGTTGACAAAGGCGAGAAATGAAAACTATTTCAGATGATCTATCCGGACTTGTTTGATAAGAAAATGGTTAAACTTATAATCTATATCATCTATATTTATTTATTTATATTTTAGTAAATGAAAATCTATTTTTAATATATTATCAATCGAAATCGAAATTTAATATAAATTTTGACACAGAAGAGCAATTTTTAAAAACACATATTAAAAGCTTACTGTAACAATAGTCTCCTTTTCTGTCGTATTTTGGTGGACAACCACATTCTTTACTGTTCAAACATATCAAATTACCAGGACAAGTGTAATCAACGCCACACTCTTGAACTGAAAATAAACGATAAAGATAATTATTAGATTAAAAAAAAATAAACTTCACTGATTTGCAGTAAAACTAAAAGAATAATTTATAAATGTTTTATAAAAGACGGTGACATACCATAGAAGCAATTGACTTTTGGATTGCCTCTGTACCGTGGCGGACATGAGCAAGATGGTTGGTGGTTTTCGCCCTTACAAATAGCATTAATTCCACATGGTTGACCTCGGGTACAAACATCTATAAGAAAAGTAAAATTTATTACATTTAAGTCAGCGAGTATTACATTTAAGTTACAACATATAAGTTTTGATTATAAAACCTAATTTTTTATAAGTAAAAATCTGGTCAGATTTTGTTTATAATGTGAAAGCAGAAATAGGAATTTTTTTTTTCCAAGTGAAATGGTCGGTACGTATATTTAAAAATATTTAGATGTACGTAAATTTACTTATGAAAACTCAACTTTTTTTAATGCCTAGTTCAAACTTTAAGTACAACAAGAAAATTGAACAGGAAGATTTAAGTGATTCCAGGGTTGCTTCTATTTTAAATTAAAAAAAAAATCTTTATTATAAAATATTGTTTTAGATAACATGCCAAAATAGAAATTTTATTACCTTTAAAAATATAACTGGAATATAACCCGGGTAATTAAAGCATTGAGAACCGCCCTATTAATAATATATATATATATATAGGTGATTTCTTATTTATATGCGATGTATGGTAATTAGGTTTTAGTACTACTATTTCAGAATAGAATTTTTCATCTTATTTAATCGCATAATTTATACGGCAAATATTGCTATTCTAAAATAGTGCTAATAAAAAATAATTGCCGTGCATCGCGTATAATTAAGAGACGGCTGCATATTTAGAAAAAAATGTTACTGTGAACTCTTTTTTTTTTGTTGTATATATAAAGTTTATGTTGTTTCATAATTTACTTCAGTAGCACGTGCAGAAATACAAATGCTACTGTTGAATAGAGAATTTACTTTCTTCATTAAATTAAGAATCTACTCAAAATTTACACTCGACTTCTAAATTTAGAAATCTTATGAAATTCTAATAAAAAAAGTTCAAACTCATTCTTGAGTAAATATTGAAAACATTTCTAGTGATAAATATACAAAATGAGAAGAAATGTAAAAAAAAAAAAAAAATATTGGGGACATCAAGACAGATTCTATCAGAAAATCAAATTAGTATTAGAAAAACCTGAAAGTTTTGTATATAAAACGTACCGTAACATTCTCCAGTAAACGTATCACAAGCTTCATCATACTGACAATCTCTATCGGTCTTGCAGCCTGGTAGTTGAATAACATCACATCTGCCACCGTATGGTTCTCCCTCGTATCCTGGTGGGCACCTGCATTCATAGCTTCCTGGTATATTGTAACATTCCGCTCTTTCTCCACACAGGGTATAGCCGTTCTCTTGACATTCATCCACATCTGAATTCGAAAAAGTTTTCTTATAAATATATAGTTACACATTAATTTTGTTAAATTATAAATATGTCACTTTCATGTACAATACATACGTATTATTTCCTAGTATCACACATATTAGCAAGTTGGAAATTGTACGTCAAACGTTACAAACGAGGTGCGTTCGTACGCACGTTTTAGAATTAAATTCATGATATCCCGTGCGTAGAACGGGTTAAACAGCTAGTTAAGTATATATTTTATGACACTGTTCATACAAATATCTTAACTAGTTATATAAATATTCAGATATATATGTATCAGCTAGTTATATAAATATTCAGATCTTGATGATTTTTAATTCTGTGAAATGAATTATATCGTCTGCAGATTATTTTCTGTCATAAAATAAGTATCTCGGTCGCTTGACGATTTAACATCCATCGGAAGCTCCTATAACAAAAAAGCACCGATTTAAAAAAAAAAAAATTCATATTTCTTAATAAATATTTTTATTAATATCTCCTAAAGTTTTGATTCGATTTTAATAAAATTTGAAATGTCTCGACAAAATTCTGCAAAGATAATATATTTTAAATTGCAAACCATTTGGTTGGGTAGTTTTTGCGTTGTTATATGCGGACAGACAGACAGACGGACGGACAGACAGACGGACAGACAGACAGACAGACAGACGGACGGACAGACGGACGGACCAAACGACGACTATAGGTGCTACGTATTTATATAATTACGAACGCACCTAAAAACGCTGAAAATACTGATATATCGGTTTCATTTCGTTTTTTACATCGTTTCATAAACGATGATTGATTGTTATATTTTAAAACTAAGACACCTCATGTAAGCATAAACAAAAAATAAAACTTTTGGAAAAATTATGAAATTTTACTTCTACAAGCAGACAGGCTTGGAAGAATATTTCGGAAGACGTGATAGCAATGCTAAAAATATCTTAAAAGTGTTTTTGAGCCTTAATGCTAATATGTAAATATTTAATAAGTGGGAAAATTCCAAAGATAGGAAAATAATTAACTGCTTCACATTAAAAGGACTCAAGGCACATAAAAAGAATTAGTCTCCATAAATGTAATTTAACCCTTTCCGGCACAGACAAACCCTGTTCGTAAAATGAGAAATTGCTGACTGACACCGGAATTTACAAACGACTTTTTTAGAAAATGCGAACTTCTTATTTTAATGTTTCATTGTAGAAACAAGCTTTTATTAAAATATTCTTGGTGCCGTATGCAAGTGTGGAATTAAAATTAGGTGTTCCCGGAGTGGGGCCACTGTGCCGGAAAGGGTTAAAATAGAATAAGTTTAGAGTTAGTGAAAAGTAAAGGCAATTTTTTACCAACATAAGTATACAAGAGAAAAATAATATTTTAAAATTTTTACAGAAGTGGAAGAAAAAAATATCATCGAAGATATTGAAAATAAATTTCAAGTTAAAGATAAATTGTGCAGTATAAATAAATATATAATTCCGAAAGCCATATAATGACTTTCTTTTTCTTAGTAGGTTTGGATCATTTGAATTTAAGCAAATTCCTTTAAAAAACCTTTAGTTCCCACATAAGCAATTTAAATTTTTTATCAGTTACTTTTATTTAATTAGCCTATAAATAAAACAAATTTTTTACAATTTTAATGTATTTTTTTTGTTATTATAGTACAACACACCCTAGTGTACATATAGCACTGTAGCAATATTTCCTTGACAGTTTTCATACTTGTTAAAGTACTTATTATATTAACAATAAATCGTGAGAAAGTACCAGTCAGGTTTCCCGATTTTTAGGGGTTAAAAGACACGTCCCGCAGAACCATTGCGAGGGACGCCAATTGTCCCGCATTTGCAAAGTGCACAACCTCTTTTTACATTACAGTATTTTTACATGGTTTCTTTTCCATATGATATCTGAGATCGATCTCTAACCGGTAACCTTTTTACTTTTTCGATTTTGGTTGTTCCGATTTTATTTCTTTTTCGAAGTCACTTTCTCTTTCGGAACCGGTTAGGAAAATAAAAGTCTCTATCATAAAGAAGAAAAAAAAACAGCAACTAAATTGAAAAAAAAATGATCCCGGTTAGAGATCGACTTCAGATATTCTATGAAAAAAACAATCATTTAAAAATATTGAAATGTAAACGAGAAATTTCAAAGGACACTGCCATTGGTTTAACATTAGCTTGCCAGTGTCTTCGAGTGACTAGCATAGGCTTTTAGACAATTAAAATTATGAGGTACTCATATCTTCTTTTTGTTATTTAAAATTATGGATAGCAATTATTACTGATAATAAAAAATTAAAAAAATAACTTAAAAGTACTTACCAATACAAACACCGCTAACAAGCAGCTTGAATCCTCTTGGGCAGACGCAGAATCCAGCTTCACGTCCAGTGTACACACAACGCTGATTATCTGGGCATGGATTGGTTGTTGTGCAATTGATGCTTGTTACTGTAAATAAAAAAATAACCATTTAGATATAATTTTTTAACTTTTAAATATTTAGAAAAATTGCCATCCTAAGTAAGTAATTAAAAGATATCAGAATAGACAATTGAATTAATTTGTTAGGAGTTATAAGTTTTTAAAATGTATTCTTATAGCTGTTTCTTCCCGTTTACTCAAATTGATACAATGGATATATTTATAATATTTAGACATGACACTTAGAAAAAACGAGAAAAGTAAAATAAGCCTATCGTTTTTAAACATAATCACATATGAAATTAATTTCACAATAAAAATCAACAATGGCTATCAATATCTTCTTCTATCCACTAAACATTTCCAAAAATAAGTTTAGTTCAACTAATATTATATATGTATTTACCGCACATACACAGCCACAGTCAAAATTTTCATCATAAAATAACTTTAAAAAATAAAGTTTTTTTCCGAAATATCCAATAACGAAATAAATGTTCACTTGATATCTATGATATTTATAAAAATTACAGCCATTTATGAGAATTAAAAAAAATTGTTACAGAAATGGCATAACTGCCAAATCTACCGATTTACCACTATATTTTCGAGTAGTAATTTTTGTGTTATTTAATTGAAAATTTCTGTTATTTAATAAGATGAGTATTTTTTATTCAGAAATAGTTAAATTATTTCAAAATCTAAACGTTTGTCAGCTATGCAAATGGCTTCGAGGGCACCAATATACTTGAATGAAATTACGTACAAATTCACAACACAATTTAATTGCTAAATCTTTCTCTATGGAGAATAATAAATAATTAAATGATTACTAAATACGTTATTTTAAAGCTACTCCATCAAAAAATTCTTGAAGTAATTACACAACTTACAAATGCAGAAATCCGATTGTCGTTTGAAATCACCGGGACATCCACAGGTTCCATCGCCCAAGCAGAACAAGTTACCAGGACAGTTAGAATCAGTCTGACAGCCTTGTCCAACTGAAAATAAAATAAAACAATTTAATTATAGAATATGTAGCATGGGGTTATTTCAATATTTTCAGTTTCTATTTTATATATTGAGAAAAATTGCTTTTAGGCTTTAAAAAAATAAAAGTGTAAAGTTTAAATGACAAGAATTGAGCTTTGCTGAAATATAACGAATATGTCATTTACTGGATTGCATAGTTTTAATATGGCAATAGCGTATGGACAAATTTTTGAAAACGTCTGGAAAATGTCATATTACAACAAGATTAACACATTAGCAACTGGGAAAGAGTATTCTCGTGTTTATTTAAACAAACATAATTGACTAAGGGCGTGGCTTCCATCTTACAAAATATATATATATATATATATATATATATATATATATATGTGTGTGTAACATTTTGCACATATTTTTTTAGATTGTAAAACATTTAATATTACATCCCTATATTGAATGATATTTACTGATGCATAAACTTGAGAAACTTATCTATTAAGACAATTTATGATAGACTTTCAGAAGAGGGCGGAGTTTGTACTGTCAGGGATGGGAATTCTCCGTTTTTTTGCATACCAGTATAATCTTAGAGAAAATGTTGTTCTGTTAAATCGGAGAATGTTCCGAATAAATAAAAAAAAAACATTCACTCTAAGATTATACTGTTATGCAAAAAGACGGAGAATTCTCATTACTGACTGCTTTAAGAACCAGATTTCATGCAAAATTGCCGGTCGCCAATGTGTTAAATAGACATGATAACTTTCTAGTATTGTTTCTTTTCTTCATCACAAGTTATTGGTTTGGACGAGTATCTTCCATTTTTAAATTTAAAGAACACACATGTTTGAAATAAAAGTGTAGAGCTTTAAGCAAACATTTTTTATTTAAATTGCTAAATGCTAAGACATAAATGGCGTGATAATAGTAAATTTAATGTCATATACTATCATTACTACATGCAGATAAGTATTTTCCAAAAACAAAATAATAGTACATGTAAAGACAAGTACCATTATTAATAACGGCAGGCCTTAAATGGTTAAAAAAATTAAGAATTCTTTTAAAAACTCTAAATCGACAATGACAAGTATATCACTTTAAATTGATTAAACAATTAATATACTTAAAATATGTGATATATGCAAGTTAGTAACATAAGGCAATCTACTTACTTGGATGACAATATTCCAATGGATTTCCTCTAAAACCTGGAATACATTCACACTGAGGACTATGGTCTATTACAGAGCATTTTGAATTGCGCCCACATGGGTTGCTAACAACACATGGATCTGTAAGAGAACAAAATATATAAATAAAATGTTGGGCAGAGATTTTATTTTTTTATTTTACTGTAAATAAAATATGGATAATATTTATGGCACGTATAATTCAGCTGCATTGTGAAATTATTTCCATTTTATAATGTTATCAGCATTATGCTAAATATTAATGAGCTGATATTGTAGGAATCGATACACTTTTATAGTATAATGCCTGTAACCAAAATGCTAATTATCTAGTTTAATGTTTGATTCCTGTCAAATGATAACCAGTTTCAAATTCCGATATCTTATGTCTAATAATTGACGGGCAGAATTTTCCGGTACGAATTGGCTTTCCCAAACGGAAGTTCCAAAAAACCCAATATAAATTTCGAGTATATGTCTGTGATTTTCAGAAAAACACCCATTTATAAGATCATTCGAGTATTAAGACGATGTATAGTAAAAAATAACATGTATATTTTGTCTCTGTGTCTGCCCGCGCAATTGGCCCAGAAACGGTTTCATAACTAACACTTAACTTATCAGAAGCTTTTTCAGAATGTTTCTGGCTACAATCTGCAGTTTGCCACATTCCGATAGCTTAAAGGAAATAGTTTTTGAGAAACAGGGGAAAACCGTGAAAGTGAATCAATCAACCAAACTTTCAATGTTCATTAACTCGAGAACTAATGGATGAATTTAAAGGAATTTCAGGTCGATTGAAAGGTCTAATTAAGATTTATAAATGATAATAATTAAATTTTTAGCTTGTAACTTATACATTTTAATTTAAAAACTGGATTGGTAAGAATTCCCCCCCCCCCCCAAAAAAAAAAAGAAAAAAAAAACTTGAAAGATCTTATAACATACAAATGCAACACAACTACGCAGCTACTAACTAATATGATTTCAACTACTAAAAAGTCCTGGCCTGTACCGGGAGGAAAAGATAGCTTTCCTATATCTTCGTTTTAAAATTTTAGCTAATGTTACTCGTAACAGCAAGCTAAAATGCAAAGAAGCGTTTACAAAATATTCGTTAATACTGAATTTGAATAAGAAATTCGCCAAATTATTGAGCAATAGCCAAATTGGCTTCATTTATGAAGACTTATTTTGGTCGCCAAATTTGAAGATATTTCGCCAAGTGTCGCCAATTTTGTCGCCAATGTCGCCAATTTTGGCGCTAACGGGTATGAATATATAGTTTTATGCGTATGATTGGAAAAAATATTACAACAATGAAAGAAAATAATTTGCGAGTAATCGCGTTAATGTGCTGTTTTGTTTCAAAATGTCAGCCACCCTAGAATTTCAAACTGCTCTATCTCAGCCATTTTTTAAGATAGAGGTAAACCAAAAAATGCTCTGGAATCCTTGTATCAAGGCCTAATACGTAATTAAAAAATAAATTTGAATTTTTAACTTTTTTGTATATTTATTTCAGTTTTAAATTTTTAAATGGCCGCCATCTTGAAACAAAATGGCGGACCAAGCTGGCCAACGAACTCGGTCGAGACATTGGTGAGCTTAATACACACAATTAGTTTTATCAAAATAGATTTATAAATACGAGCGTTATCGTATGACATAGGTCAGATATATATGAAAGGATAAAAGCTAAACCCCTTTTTAAAATGCAAAATCCCTTTTTGCCCCTTTTAAAATTTTAAATTACCGTTTTAAAAAATAGAAATTTAAATCAAAACTTTTAAATGCTTTAATAATTGTGTTTCAATTGATTGAAAATGCCGTCGCCCCTGTTAAATTAGTTTTCCTGCATCGCATCTTATAACTTTCAAAGATCGTTTTCTGACTCTTCATAAGAATATTTGTGCTGACGCTAACGCAATTTTAAGGTCTTGCGGCATCCGATCGGCCGATAGAGCCAACGCCTTTATTCCGCACAATCTATCACTCAGCTCGCGGCCAATTAAAATTAAAAATACGCCTCTTTTGACTTAGACGACCTCTAGCAGAAATAATGCAAAAACCTCATATTTATACCATTGCACTGCTATCAGGAGCGAACTTTTTACGATTTCCCTCATCTAAACAAATCCACGCCAATCTGCTCTCTCGGAATTGCCTCGCGATGGACGAACCTTCGATGTCCAGACAGACTTAAAGAGCAGCTCTCACGCCAATATGGGCCTGGTTTAAAAGGATGCATGTAAGAAAAAGAAATAAACCAGGTTCCGTAATAGACGGTGTCTTCCTTTAAACAGACATACATTCACTCGGAATTTAACCGAATCCCGCTCACGGCCCAGGACTACAAGAGCATGCAAGGCAATCAGAATGAGCGCTTTGACGTAAATACGGAGCCGCCATCAGTCCGCGCAGCCACCGGCCCGGCGATCAAGGACCCACCGACGGAGCAACACGCTTCGTTTCAGAAGTCGAGTAGGACAGTTCATCTCAACGGGAAAATCCCAAAAACTAAACAGTTACGTAATCTACGCCCGTCAATCACAGCGAATACCTCCGTGAAAAATTCTTACAGCATACGGTGAAAGACTTACGGAATTTATCCCAAGAACTCAAAAGTACTTAATCTCCCTTCGTCAAAAGGAAAGTGAATCATTAACTTTTTTTTAATCTTGTGCAGTATTTCATTCTGCCGGCAAGAATCGAAGTGTTTTATCGGATGAAAAGTAGGTCAACTACACAGCTGTTTTCAATTTTCAAGAGCGCGCTGATAAAGAAATGAACTCAAGTGACCTATTAAGCGCCAGATGTTTGAGTTTTGGTTTGTGGACTATAGAAAAAAGGAAAGAAAATAAATCATTTGGTTAATGATCAGAGAAATCTTTCTGCGAAAGTTATTTTTTTATTATTGTTTCGCGTCGCCGTGAAAAAAAAAAAAAAAAAAAGTAAGAGGTAAATTTTTCATGGACTTATTTAAAGCAAAGCCGTATAAAGGTATGTACTTTTGATATTAACGTACAGAAAAAAAAAAAAAAAAAAAAAAAAAAAATTTTTTTTTTTAAGATCTTTTTAGTGAGAGGCAGTGGTTCTCAAACTTTTTATTTAATTTTTTATGCATGCCAAAAATAAATTAAAGAGGATTATTTTAGTATGCTATTACTTGTGTGAAAACTTTAATTATTTTTAAGTCAGCTATTTAAGTTCAAATATATAATTGTTTATGTATTGTGTTTAACGTAATTTTAAAGAGATGAAAGAGTAAGAATGGTGATTTTTATGAAAATTCTTTAGTTGTGTTGAACGGATAATTACGATTTTAATGAAAAATAACATTAACTAAACCTCATATTAAAATCATTTTTCTAGACAGTTTGAAAATATTTTAGCAGAAGTGAAAATTTTATTATTATTATATTATTATAATATTTTTATTATTAAGTGTTAAACTTTTTAAAGGTGATTTATATGCAACGTACTTTATAGTTAGTGAGGTTATTTAAATTTTTTTTATTGAATTCAAGTTATTGAAAAAAAAAAAAAAATATTAAGGTGGATTTTAATTTTAAAAAGATGATTTTAACAGATATTTAGATATAGTGTTACAAATTTTAAATAGTTTGAAAGATTTTTTCATTTTTATTCTTATGTGCTTTAATTGTGTATTATATTTCTCTGTAATTCAGTGATATTTAGTATTTATATCTATCATGAGTAACCCAACACCTCCCAAAGAAGTAGAGGATTTAACAGACAAATCAGGTGACCCCGAAAAAGAAAAAAATCAAATTTCGAGCAAAGATGATAATCCCGTTAATAATCCTGAAGAGAAAAATAATCAGAAGTCTAGTCAGGAATCTGGAGGTGTACCAGAGACATCTGGTGTAACAATGTTAGGTGGACAGACCCTGTCAGCTCAAGCTGGGTCTGGTCACACTTCAGTATCCGCCAACCCAAAAATGTCAGTAGACCCCGATATCGTTGCGTTTTCTCCGCAAGATGGAATGTCTTGGATACCATGGCTAGCCTATTTCGAGAGTGTCTGTATAGGACAGGGAAAAGACGAGTGCTGGAAAATTAGGCACATACAGAAGTATTTAAAGGACAGTGCACTTACGTTGTACATTAATAATTGTCTAAATGTACTTCATTGGTCCGAATTTGTCACTTTGTTTAATGAACACTACGAAATTCCAGATACCCTTTCTCTCACTGATTTTTCACGTATTAGATATAAAGTTGGAGAGGACTTGAACGAATATTATCAAAAAAAGACTAAAGTAGGCCGAACCTTAGGTTTAGAGCAGAAACTTATCCTGGAAGGGTTAACGGAGGGCTTGCCATTAGAAATGCAGAAATTAGTTATTGCAGGCAACCCCTCAACTACACATGCATGGCGTGAATTAGTTTTCAGAATTAGCAAACTGCAACTGGACAGAAAGGGAAATGAGAGCAAATTTGAAGCAAGCCCCCAAAACCCCAATCAGTATCGCCAATGGCGACCAAACCGACCTCCATATGAGAATGGACAGAATTTTAACAGGCAGTGGAACTACAGAGTTCCCTATCAAACACACCCCATTCGACCTTTTCCATCAAATCAAGCCAGAAATCCCCAAAATACGTTTAGACCGACTTCAAATGTTCCACCACGACCTAATGTACACCACCAGACCACTTTGCCGCCCTATCCATGCAAAGTTTGTCTTAATATCGGAATACCAAATGCATATCATTGGGTGGGAAACTGCCCTTTTCGACAGCAAGTGTTAACAGTACCAACCCTAGTCACAATATGACTTTGCCGAACCCCAACCAAGATCATAGCGCTAATGAGTCATCCCAAAATACATCTAGTAATCAATGACGATTTCTTATGTCCGGACATATACAAAAAGAAAAAGCTAGCTATAAAAAATCAAATAGAGATTGTCATAAAGTTACTTATGTAAAAAATGAAGACTCACTACCTTGTTTGATCGATACTGGGAGTTCGATTAGTGTTATTCCTTGTCATTTAGCCCATAAACTTAACCTAAAAATATGTAAAGTTCAGCAGAGTATACCAGTCACCCAAACACAAGGTGTTCTTGCTTTGAAAGAAAAATGCCTTGTTAGTTTGCAATTAGGACGTATCTCTAAGAGAATTGAACTTTTTATAATTAACAATCAGTTACCTTATGCTTTGATTGGGCTACCCCATTGCAAACTGTTTAGATTAAATATTGACTGTGTTAAAATGCAAATAACTCAAGATAATAAGAAAGTACCTCTCATGGACCATATTCCAACAAATGCGTCTCACCATACTTTACATTTATCAGAAGTATATACTAACCAGCCAGCAATTGAAAATGCAGAGATATTCGAAGAAAATTTTGAGCCGGAGTTGTTCGAGACCACTGACCATGTGCAAAATGTTCAGTCTGTCAGAGAACAATTACCTGCTCTTCTAGCCAAATATGTCTGTATTTTCGCCAAAGATAAATATGATATAGGCTGTGTAAACATGGAACCCCAGAGAATACAGTTAACATCAGATCTCCCCGTTTCTTTAAGAGCATATCGCACTTCCCCTAAGGAAGAAGAGGAAATTAAAGAACAAATTCAAAATTTATTGCGAGCCGGTATCATTAAAGAAAGCTATTCCCCTTATTCATCACCCGTAACTTTGGTGTATAAACGTGAAGAAGGGAAGAAAACCCGGTTATGTATTGACTTCCGAAAATTAAATGCCATTACAAAAACAGATGCAGAACCCTTACCTCGAATCGACACCCTGTTAGATAAATTGGCGCATGCTAAAATTTTTTCCACTCTTGATTTAGCTAGTGGATATTGGCACATTCCTATCCACCCTCGAGACACTGAGAAGCTGGCATTTGCCACCACCTTTGGATTATATGAGTGGAATCGTTTACCGTTTGGATGGAAAAACTCACCTGCTTGGTTTAACCGTACCCTCCGTAGAATTCTTAATAAATACAAAATTGACTTTGCCTGTAGTTACTTTGATGATGTTATTGTATTCTCCCAAAATGAAGAGGAACATTTATGTCATTTAGAGACATTATTTAATATATGTGTTCAAGAAAACCTTAAACTCAAATTGTCAAAGTGTAATTTTGTGAAATCCAAAATTAATTTTCTAGGATATGAAGTTTCGAACGGTTGTATCACACCTGACAACCCTAATATAGAGACGATTAAGAAATTAACACCACCAACGAATGTAAAAGAATTACAACGTTTTTTGGGATCTATAAATGTTTATCACAAATTTATTCCAAAGTATGCTAACATTCGATACCCTCTCAACAATTTGTTGAAGAAAAATGTCCCTTATGTGTGGGACCAAAATTGTCAAAATTCTTTTGAAAAATTAAAAAATGCTTTAATTGAAAAACCAATCTTAAAGTTGTTTGATCCCAAAACACCTTGTCATTTGTTTGTAGACGCATCAAGTCATGGAGTGGGATGTGTAGTGAAACAAGTTGATGAAAAAGGAACATTACATCCTATAGCATATCACTCTAGAAATCTTCGCGATTATGAAAAAAATTATGCAATTACGGAGTTAGAATGTTTGGCGATTGTGGATGCTTTAGATAAATTTTATCATTATTTACACGGTCAAAAATTTGTCATACATACAGATCATGCGGCACTTACCTGGCTCAAAAATGTTAAAAATTTAAGAGGACGTCTTTTCCGCTGGTCCCTAAAACTTAGTATGTTTGACTATGAAATTAAATACCAGAAAGGCTCCACTAATGTTGAAGCTGATATGCTATCTAGACAACCTGTTTCAGAAAATTTACCCCATATTATACATCTCCTTGACTTGAATGAAGTAAGAGACAATCAGAAGAAAGAAAATGTAACAATTGATGGTAAAAAGTACACTGAGATAAATGATGTTGTTGTTATTAAAAAGAAAGGTTTGTATAAGATTGTGGTCCCCATGTCTTTACGTTTACCCCTATTAGAAAAAACCCACACACAATTTGGCCACCCTGGAATTTATAAAATGATAAATTTAATCTCTCCGCAATATTATTGGCCTAACTTTAATCAGGACATTGAAAATTTTGTAAAACACTGCCACACTTGTCAGATAAACAAAAAATGTAGACAAAAAAGATTTGGCTTATTGCAATTAATGCCCCCAACAGAGATACCTTTTGAATGTTTGGCAGTAGACTCTGTTGGCGGATTTAATTATTACAATTCTACAAAAAAATATTTGCATTTAGTCGTTGACCATGCAACTCGCTATGTGTGGGGTTTTCCTTCAAAAAGTGTAACTACCGAAACTTATACAAACATTTTGAAACAATTATTTCAGATACAAGTACCAGATAGATTGTTAACCGACAGAAATGGAGCATTTACAGCTTCCAGGTTTAGGAGATTTCTTCGTAATTACAATATAAAACACAGATTGACGAGCAGCCATCACCCGGAAACGAATGGGAAAATTGAACGACTAAATCAGACTATTGTCACTAGATTAAAATGTAAAGTCAATTCCACATCCAAGAAAATACCCTGGACTAAGCTTTTAGATGAAGTCTTATATGAATATAATAACACCCCTCATTCTGTAACCCAATTCACCCCTAGCTATTTATTTTTAGGAAATTTACCATATGATCCCCCTTTACCAAATAATAGTTACTATCCCCCTGTGGAAGAAGCTAGAAAATTGGCTAAAGAGAGAACAATTGCTTACCATAAAAAGAATAAAGTCCGTTATGATGCTCGTTTCCTTCCTGTAAAGTTTAAAGTTGGTGACATTGTGATGTATGAAGAATTTCACTATCCGAATACCCGTAAATTGACTGCACCATATTCTGGCCCATACACCATTTTAAAACAACTTTCTGATGTATCCTTTGGAATTGATAAACCCAGCCCACATTTTAAGAGAAATTCCGAAATTGTCCATTCCTCCAAGTTAAGATACTACCACCCTCCTCAAAATCTTAAACTCAGCCATGAATAAACCCCATCTATCTCTTTCAGCTGTCAATTTTTTTTAATTTTTGCTTTCCTATCGTCCCCCTTACTCGTAGCATTTGGATGAGGACCCAGCTGGGCGTGTAACCTATCTCCCCAGCAGTGTAGAATGATGGTGACAGTTTAAAAGTACTGTTAGAATTTTTATTATTTTTTTTAAAAATATTATAATGACGAATTGATGACACATGAAGGGGTCCTCCGCTCCGTGGCCACCCATCTTTAGCCGGACTGTTTTCTCAGATTCTCTTTCCAGGTTGAACGGAGAATCTGGCAAAACTGCTTCGCTTCCCCTCTGCAGGTGAATATCGATTACCCACTTTTCTTTTTCTGTCGTGCGAGTGGCACATTTTTGGGTGATATTCCCCTCAGAGTATTAAAACCCATATCGCACTGACCCTGCGCATGGTGAAAATTATAGCAAGTGTATATTTAGTTTTTATTAGCTGTAGTTTTCTTTTTTTTTAAACAACTTAGTGTTGTTTTTTCATGGATATAAACCTAAGGCTGCATCATAGAAGTAGCTAAGTCCCTAACAAAACGGAAAGGTATACGAAGAAATATAATTTGTTTTTGTTATTAGTATTTTAGGATATTTTACTGTTATTTTATCTCAGTGTGAAAATTCAATATTTCTAGAAATGCAAGCTTTTCAAATTGCATTTGAGATACAATATATTTTGTTGATAGTATTAGTGCATATTTTGTATTATTGAATATTTTATATTTTTGAATAATTTGTATTTGTGAATATATTTTACATTTTAATATTTTGTATTTGTGAATATTTTTTTTTTACATTTGAACATTGTCTATTATTGAATATTTTTTACATTTGCATATGTTGTATAGTTTTCAGTATGTTTACCTGTGAATATTTTAATATACTATATAGTTTATGGTTGCAATTTGCAATTATACACAAAAGGATGTTTCCCAACAAACTATATCAAAAACTTTAAAACAAAAACTGGAAAGAAAGGGAAACACTACAAACACAGTTATGTTATGACAACTGTTATAATCAAGATATGTCGTCTCGAGACACATTATTGTTTTGCTGCAGCACCATTGAAAGAATTCCAATATTTTAGTGTAACCAATATTTTTATGTAAATTTGATATATAAATGTAAAAATAGGTCCAATTGACTTGAGAGCTGAAGTAAATACTGAAGAGCTGGAGAAATTACTTGAGAGCTGGAGAAAATAAGAATCTAAAAAACATGGGTTAAATTCACGAGATAAGACCCACAGGTCTTGCAGGCGAGCCCTGTGGCTCTTGTTTTAGTGGGGGGGGATATGAAAGGATAAAAGCTAAACCCCTTTTTAAAATGCAAAATCCCTTTTTGCCCCTTTTAAAATTTTAAATTACCGTTTTAAAAAATAGAAATTTAAATCAAAACTTTTAAATGCTTTAATAATTGTGTTTCAATTGATTGAAAATGCCGTCGCCCCTGTTAAATTAGTTTTCCTGCATCGCATCTTATAACTTTCAAAGATCGTTTTCTGACTCTTCATAAGAATATTTGTGCTGACGCTAACGCAATTTTAAGGTCTTGCGGCATCCGATCGGCCGATAGAGCCAACGCCTTTATTCCGCACAATCAATCACTCAGCTCGCGGCCAATTAAAATTAAAAATACGCCTCTTTTGACTTAGACGACCTCTAGCAGAAATAATGCAAAAACCTCATATTTATACCATTGCACTGCTATCAGGAGCGAACTTTTTACGATTTCCCTCATCTAAACAAATCCACGCCAATCTGCTCTCTCGGAATTGCCTCGCGATGGACGAACCTTCGATGTCCAGACAGACTTAAAGAGCAGCTCTCACGCCAATATGGGCCTGGTTTAAAAGGATGCATGTAAGAAAAAGAAATAAACCAGGTTCCGTAATAGACGGTGTCTTCCTTTAAACAGACATACATTCACTCGGAATTTAACCGAATCCCGCTCACGGCCCAGGACTACAAGAGCATGCAAGGCAATCAGAATGAGCGCTTTGACGTAAATACGGAGCCGCCATCAGTCCGCGCAGCCACCGGCCCGGCGATCAAGGACCCACCGACGGAGCAACACGCTTCGTTTCATATATATATATATATATATATATATGGATATATCTATATATGTAAATCAACATTTGAACGGAGGGTGGTTTTGGGGTCTGGGGGTCATGATCGGTGAAAATATATCGAAATTTTCCTGAACTGCTTTCCTCCGGACGGCTGCAATAGGTAGCTTTATACTTTTTTGTATTGAAAGCTACCTAAAAGAGACTTTCCTAATATAATCTGAGTGGTTTACTAGTGATTCTTAAAAGGGAAATGCAAAGATGCACTAGGAAGGGACAACATAGCTATTCAGTATTCACCAAGTATAAATGTCACAGTAATCTCAATCATAATTTCACTTCGTAGACGCTGTTTTTAAAGATTAAAATATCAGTGATAAAATAATTAAACTTTATTAAGATGAAAGTATATAATTCATATAACTTACCATAACATTGTTCAGCAGCAATATCGCAAGCCAAGTGTGTTGGACATTCAAGATCTGACTGACAATATCCTTCTCGTCGTTTACCTGCAATTACAAAATAGTATAAATATTTTGAAATTCCAATACACATGTAAGTACTTTTTAGCTGAAATGTTTCTTTGTTTCCAGTTTTAATAGAATGGTTATTTAAATTTTTCTATAAAAATTTAATTGATTGTATGAATACTATTATTTACAACGGTAATTAAAACTACAATATTAAAAGTATTAGCAATAAATGATACTTTAATTAGTTCGCAAGTTAAAAGAGTGGTTATATAAGTCGAAATAATGAAACATTTTTCTAAACATTTAATAAAAACACATTCTCTCAACTCTCTCTTACAAGGATTCCGTTCTTATAGTGTTTTAAATTAATGGTACAAAATTTGTTTAAAACCTTTCACTTTTTAATTGATATATATATATAAGTATAGTTCATTATTTTTTACTGAAATGTATTAGTACATAGTTATATTAATTTATAATTAATGAGTGATGCTTTCAAAATAAACAATTACCCAAACAGACTGAATGTAACACATTTCAAAATTTTTGTGTTATTTTTAAACTTTATCTCTTGAATCATGTATTATCTTTATAAATCAGACTTCCACATGTACAAAGTTAGAAGTACTGCATTAAATATCAAATCACTCGTAATCTTGATAAAGACAACAGCAATAATGAACAACTTACATCCAGAATAAAATGGTTCTCCAACAGTTCCAGGTGGGCACTGACACCTGTAACTACCAATTGTATTAAAGCACTGCGCTCCTGTACCACATGGGAATGGGCTTTGGTCGCACTCATTGATATCTGAAAGAAAATTTTAAATTTGAATGAGGATTACTCTATAGATATTTAGATTATATTGAGTAGTTAAAAATAGACTGCGAATTATTATATAATATTGATTAGTAGTATTATAGAGTATTGATTTCATAAATGACTGTATAATAATACATTTTAATTAAATATATACAGTGAATTAGAATTATTTTCCAATTTAAGAATGTGATTAATCTATATATTGTTTAGCTTTAGTTATTTATACGATAATATTTATTTACTTTTACACTTTTCTCCAGTAATAGTTAAAAAGAATAAACATTAGTTGAAGAATTACAAAATTATAATTTTAAATTGTACATAACACATTTATTTTATTTAATGTTATGACTGAAGTATCAATATAATTAACAATAAACAATATTAACAATAGTTATCGTTTAAATTCATGCATAAATTCATAATTATTTTAGTAAAGCAAATTTATTTACCTAGTCCTGTATTTAAATTAAAAAAAAATCAGCATTTTAACTTAACTGGATACTACAGTAAGAAATATAATTATAAATCATTTTTTTTTACCTCTACATATTCCATTCGACATTAGTACGAATCCACGTGGACAAACACATATTCCCGATGGATATTCTGCTGATACACATGCTTCATGCTCTGGACATGGATTAGATGTGCTGCAGTTTCGGCTTGTCACTGTAAATTAACAATAATGACAGTTAAATTAACAAGATAATCTAAATGCAACAATATGTCAAGAAAAGTTAAGCAACTTTTTAAGATTTTAAGGCTGTTTTAAAATTCAAACTGTCTACTTTCTGACACATTATTTAATTCATTTTTGTTCGTAAACGTAAGAGATTGACAGGTGTTCTTAAGAATAAAGTACGTAACCGAACTGTTTTTCCGTTTTTTTTGGTAAAAGTAGAGGACATTTCAAGAAATGCTGTCGAACTGATTTTCAAGACGCGACATCGCTGGAAAGGAAACAAAACTGCCGTCCTGAGACAACAGTCGCTTATAACTCAATATGTAATTCATACATAGGAAAATGGAAAAACTGTGCGATAACAAATAGCTCCAATAATCATACCAGCTTTTATGTTCAAAGATGAGTCAGCAAATGCGTCAGAAAGTTTCACATTGTTGAGCGGAGAAAAATATTTTTTGAGAACCGCCTTAAATAACAGGATTGTTCTAGATTTTAAACTTGACCAATGCAAAATTTTCAATAAAATGACAAAATTGCTTCTAAAACATAAAAAAGAATTAATAAACACACACACACACACACACATATATATATAGAAGAAATCAAACTATACTTCTTGGGAGGAAAGTTGTGCTATATCTCTCGAAAAAGGAATATGATCGTATAATTATGTATTCAAAATTAACTTCAATTATAAATTTAAAAAGTAGGAATAATTTTTATGACAGTTATACATAAAATTCATTTTTTTATAGTTTTAAAATAACAGAGTTGATTAAAAAAATATGAAATAAAGAGCAACTAACCAATAAAATATTAATACTGATTATTCAATACGCTCCACTTATTAATATAAAATGATTCATGTTTTGAAATTTTACTTTATTATCCTCTTTAAAGAAAATAATTAATTAAAAAAAGATTATTATTATTATTATTATTATTATATTGGGAGAGAGATCCATGACAAAATTACTCCTGATACAAACACAATCTAAAGTTACTTCTTTTTATTCACTATTTTCTCTTTCTTTGGTTTAATTTAATTTTTTACTCATTATCGTAATAGTATTCTTTTCATCTGACTAAGCGTTAAAAGTAGTGATATTATCTTGGAAATTCTCTACAGCAAAGAAGCAAACATGAATGTATGTGATACATCAAAGTACTTTTCACTCAGATTTTACTTACAAAAAGTAAAACTTAGTTTATATTTTGTTAAAGCATTTAGATATAGAATTTTTAAATAAATAAAAAAAAAGCTTGAATTGGAGGGTTTCAATTTCAAAAATTAAAATTTTCAATAAGTTGAATTAACGTATAAAATATAATCATACACCTAGTTGGAAATTAATTAATTTTGTTATTAGCTATTAAAGATAGTTAATGCCAGTAGAGTCTTCATCATTGTGCCCCAATGTGATTTCTAATTTTTAATAAGTTCAGATAACGTATAAAATATAATTCCACACTTAGTGGGAAATTAATTAATTTTGTTGTTAGTTATTAACGATAAATAATGCCAGAAATTGATATCTAAATCTAAAATCCACATAATTAAGAGCCATCAAATACATATTATTAGTATTCTTAAAGTAATGGCATTGAATGGAAATTAAATATTTCTTCTTTATTAATATTAAATATATTAATATATAATTATGGCTAAATTGGCACAAAGAAAAGGCATAGCAAGAAAAAAAAACCCGCCAAAGTATAATTTAACAATTACAACAAACACATTCAAATAAATAATGTCAAAGATTACTATTTTTTTAATGTGAATAAAAATTAAAGCTTTTGTACTCACGTATGCAGAAAAATCCTCTCTGTTCATAAGGCGATGGACAACCACACCGTGTACCATCCAAGCAAACCAGATTGCCAGAGCATGGATTGTGAGATCCGCAAGTTTCAACTATAAGTAAAATAAGTATTATAAACCCAGAGAGTTGCAACTTTATTATACATATATTTAATAAATAATTATGCAAATTTAAAAATAAATTATCAATAAACTTTTTTTTGGTACTTTGATGTTGTTTTTGAGAAATTTCGTGTTTTACCAGTTTCGTACAACTTTTGTCGATTTCTAAATCTATACTCTATAGATATTCATTTTGCTGATTTCTAAATCTATACTCTATAGTTATTCATTTTGCTGATTTCTAAATCTGTATACTCTATAGCTATTAATATTAATGATTTCTGAATCTATACTCTATAGCCCATCAAACTTTTTTACATCGCGGCACACTTAAACCATGGTTAAATTTCTGAAGCACACTAAAATTCTAATTCAATTATCTTGACAAAAAAAAAAAAAAAAAAAAAAAAAGCGTAAATAATCTAAATTTTTTCTAAAAATAGGTCAATAAAATCTTTATCTAGACATCACCATATCATCATATTTATACTGCAATTAACATTATTGCATTTCTCTTTCTGGAGGAATAACCTTTCCAAAAGGGTATTAACTTTATCTAAAGGTGGGAAACCTTTTTCACAAATTCCTCGTATGCACTTAAAAAATATACAACAAATTTCAAACGCAACAAACAAACAAAAATGTTACTTTGTAACACTAAACTTCATTACAAATAAATTGTATAATATGGAATATTGTATGTTAAAGTAATGATATTCTGTTAATTCGTAAAATTTTGATAGAACAAGACACATGAATTCTTTCGGGCACACCTGATGCCATCTCATAGCACGCTACCGTGCCGTGGCATCCAGCTTGGAAACACTGCTCCATAGAAAAAGACCTATGTCCAATTATGGCGTTTTAAGAAAAAGCTGATTTATTTTTTTATGTTTTAACTGGCTATGAAAAATTTCTTAAAAAAGTAATTTCTTTGCAGATTATATATACAAGGGAGGATATTTGAAATTATTATAATTACTTTTTTGTTGTTTAACCTATGATTACACCTTTGCCTAACGGTTGGTGCTCCAGTCTGGTGATCTTGTTTAACCTATAATTATTGTGTTCTGATTGGTAGCCATACACCAGAAAATGGTGTCTATTAAAGAACAGTGATTCTTATTATTACGAAATATATTAAAGAGAGGACATTAGCATTTGTTTTTCTATAACACATACAGAATAAAGAAAGATTTATGAAGCAATTAGTGGTTTCTCTACCAAGGTACTCAAATATTACATTCACTGATAATGATGATAGTTTTATGTTATTTTTAAAAATTAAGTGCACAATATTGATAATATTTTATGTGTTATGCACTCAAAATAAAATAAACGTTTGTTTTCTGTTAATTTTATCCGTTAAATATGGAATATTTTCATTTTGATCTGCTCATTTACACTCATAACACGGAAAATTCATTAATATTCCCGAAATCTTTCAATCTAAGCTGCGTTTTCTTCAAGTCACGAGAATATTTCGGCAATTGTGCTGACAGCAATGTTCCGTTTTTTTAATGGAATTTTTTGCCTATGCCTTTTCCCCTCTCATATAACGGAAACTTCACCAATATAGGCTCAAACTTTCCAGAAATCTTCCTGTGAAAACACATAAATTTCGTCAAATGATCAGAAGAGGGTTCGAGAAATTCCCCTGTAAAAGTTTTTTGGAGAAAAGTTCCTGTAGAGTGTAATGAAAGTACTTGAAGAATTTATTTTACTTACGTATGCTACATTCTATGTATGGGTTTCCTGTAAATCCAGGTGGACAGTAGCATTCATGATGATGGTTGGCTGCAGAACAGAAAGCTCCTTTGCCACAGATGCCAGGACGGTCACAGACCTCTGTTTATGAACAGAAAAATGCGTTATAATTTCAGAAATGAACATGAGGTTTTACAGCTGTTCTAACAGCATTAAAATTAAAGGAAGCTCATACAAATACAGTCAACTACCTTTAACTTGCAAATATAGAAACCTGAAATGCCGTTAATCCGGAATACATATTCTGATGTTAACAATTCAATTTACAGTTAAAGATTTCGGAAAAATTCAATTGCTATTTTAGTTATTTATTTTATTTATTTATTTTTAAATTAATTAATTAATTAATTAATTAATTATTTACAGAAAGTTACTTGATTTCTTTGCCTTAATATTTCAGTTTAATTATTGCTACTCTCTGAGTTATAAATTAAACAGTAATTAAATTAATAATTAAAAAATATATATTAACTGTTTAGGAAAATAGTCTTTTATTTCTGAACAGGATATTACATTTTTGCATAACTTTCCAGATGAAATTTCCAAATATAAATCTAAACTATGGATACAAATAACAATTACATCAATGTTTCAGAAAATTAAAACAAATCAATGATGAATATGCATTTGGATTTTGTATATTTAAATATATATACTTAATTTAACGCTATGTATTGTTTGATTAGGCTTATATTATTTACTTTTATGAAACTAATAAGGCTTTTTAATAGTATTTCAATCTGTGATCTTTTATAATGTCATTTTTTAATTAATAATTCTTTGAACTACCTGTTATTTCAGACATTATTTTAATCTTTAAAACATATAGACAGGCACTGTACATTCTTAAAACATATTTAAAAACACATAAAACCAGTCCACACGTTAAAAAGTTTCATAAAAGTAGAATATTTTCGCCTGTTGGCCCAGGCATCTTCAATACTGATGTTTCGTCTTTCTGCTCTGTCAGTCCGATTTTTCTGAAACTTCCCTTCTGTCCCTTCCTAACAGCATCTGGCGCCATCTGGTGTCAATTTTGGCGTGCGCTACGTCGTTGCAAGTTTTTGCAGTCTTACAGAGCAGAAAGACGAAACATCAGTATTGAAGATGCCTGGGCCAACAGGCGAAAATATTCTACTTTTATGAAACTTTTAACGTGTGGACTGGTTTTATGTGTTTTTAAATATGTTTTTAAGAATGTACAGTGCCTGTCTATATGTTTTAAAGATTAAAATAATGTCTGAAATAACAGGTAGTTCGAAGAATTATTAAGGCTTTTTAATGTTGAAAAAAAATTACTGCAGAACTTATTTGAAATCATTATCTTTCCATTTTAACATTCATTCATGCATTAATAATGATAATTTATATTGAAACTGAAAAAAAAAAAGCAATTTACTTTTATACAACATTTAGTCGCAAGCTTTGCGCATTAGAGGGAGGTATAGATATAAAATATGTGTTATGTTTTACTCATTCTTAATACAATTTTAACTGTAAAGTACACTTGTAAGAATGTTTAAGTATTTCATACAGTTATAAATTAAAATAAGGAAAAATAAGAATTGCAGCGTTTAATTTTCACTAAAATGAAAACAAATATAGATAAAAATGTATATGCCATAAGTTGTTTAAAAATCTCTTACCATAACATTCTCCTGTTAGCCTATTACAAGCTTCAATAGACTTGCAATCTTCATCTCTCCTACACACTTGATGCATCTGTCGACCTATAGTTGACAAATTTTAGAATAGTTAAATAACTTGAGCTTCAAATAAGATTTATTAATAATGAAATATAATAAATATTTCAAGATAAAATACTCAAGATCAACATAAAACTTATCATTGTAAAACATGCACGTGTATGTAATATACATGTCTTAAATATAAAATACTTTTAAAATAAATTTTAAAATGAAGAAAATTATCATTATTGCTTAGACTGTCCACTAGCATTGAAATACTTAGAATTTGCGTATACTGAATGTATTACTTTTTAAATTTAAGATATACGTTCTCATAGCATAAGCTTTGTTAATTTGCAAATGTAAAGGGGTACTTTCCCATTATAGGGCCTTGGTATTTTTATAAAGAACTTGGCGCAATTCGAGCTTTAGAAATTGAGATTTGTTGCCAAATGATATAAACAGCTATGAAAAAAACCCCCAATGAACTTTTATGCTTGTTATATATGAATATATATATATATATATATATATTTACATACATATTATTATTGTTTTTTAATATAAAATTTTGTTCTATTTCTATATATAAATAGATAAATGGCTTCATTATATTAAAAAAATTGTTTAAATATTGAAAAAAAATTGCTTGTATATATGAAACAAAGAATAGGTTGCCAGAAAAGATGTTACCAAATTTCATTCTCTCTATCTCGTCTAGGTCCTATACTGGAAAATGCGTTTAACATCTTTAAATTTTCTGTTTATAAAGTCTTTAAGTTCTTAAATTATCTGATTATTAGTGAAAAAAAAATTGAAAATTGAAATATTTCTTTTGATAAGGCTGATAATTTCTGTTGATAAGATATTTGGTTATTAATCACTTACATCCTTGGCTGTATGGATCACCGTCCATGCCAACTGGGCAATTGCATTTATATCCACCCGGTAAGTTGGTACACATAGCACCCAATGCACAAGGTCCTCTGCCTTGCAAACACTCATTAATATCTTTGCATTCGTAGTTGACGCAAACAAAATTTCTTCCACAATGACTGTCCGTTTCACATTCATATTGGACTGAAAAGAAAAATAAAGTATGCTCATTATTTAAAATAAATAAATAAAGTTAAAGGAAAATAGAAAAAACAAAATGAATCAAATGTGAAATTATAAGTTTATTCTAAAAAAAATATTATATTTTTTTATGTATATTATATAGATTTAACATTATACAATACTTGGTTTGATTTAAATTGTTAAACATTATCTTTTTTAATGACCAAATGTGGCTATTTTTTACTTTTTTGTTATTTTTTTTACTGATTTTCTTATTTTAACTAATTATTCCATACAGACAGAACAATCATTTTGATTTCGAGATATGTTTATGTCAGGGGTATGTTAGGATTTGTAAAACATTCGTTTTTGAATTCGCTCATACTTGATAAAAGCCTTATTCTCTTGCACAATCAATAAAGTTTATTACATTACGTTTCAAATATATTTATTTTAAATATTCACATAAAATTATATTTCTATAGTGTCAACAATTAAATTATTTACTGTAGTATCAATTTATATTAAACCATTTTTAACGCTCCTTATATATTATTAAGTTAGCGTTTTTAAAATCATTTTTGATTGCGTATTGCGTGTTACGCGAATGCCACAGGGTATACTTTTATAGTCATCGATCTCAGTCTTTTGTTGTTGAGCAATACTTACTTCTGGAGCACTGATGGAGTGGAGATCCAGTGTAAGTTGGAATACATGAACACACTGCTTTGTGATCTTCCACATGGCACTGAGTATTGACACCACAAACGCCTCCAATGGTACAAGGATCTTGGCACATTCGGTTTACGCAAGCTTTGTCAAATGGACAATTACTGTGTGATCGACATCCAGCTGAAAGAGGAAGAAACGAAGGTAAAATAATATATTATGTTAGCATATGCCATATTATTGCATAATATGCACTATTTTGCACATAAGTGCATAATGTATTAATATATTGCATATTGTTGCATATCATGTTAGTATATGGCATATTATTGCATATGGTACTATGATAGCAATACAGAAAACTATTAATCCTTATAGCTTAAAGGGAATGGTGGATGTTCAATTTAAGAATTTTGTTTCTTTTTATAATCTCTATAAATCATGTCTGATATCAAACAAGCATTTTACACCAGCATGCAGCATGCTTTGAAGTAAAATATATAAAATTATTTAACTGAAAAAAGTTTTTTTAAAGAAAATAATACATAAGAAATTTATGTTTAAAAATATTCATGCGGTTTCTAAACGATTGAAAACAAAATGTTTATTTTAATATAGGCTCAGATTCTAAAATTATACAAATATGTGAGTCGTTTTAACATGCCTTAATTTCACTGTGCACCAATGAAATATAAGTGATTAATGAATTTAATAAGAGATGAATGAATATCTTTTTTAAAAATTAGCGTTATCTGCGAAAATAAACAACAATAAAAAAATTAAAAAAATACATATTCAATATAAAATTTATACAGTGGAAATAATTCATTACTTTATTTACAAATAGAAGTTTTCGTAAATTATTTTTTTTCTTTATATAATTTCTTGAGACCGGATGTCTGTGTTAATTTCTACACAAAAACTAACCGTTTAATAGTTCCAGATTTTGACATTGCTGCTGTCTAGTTGAATGTTTTTGCTTAACAACAATAATGTTGCTTTTTTAGGGGCTTACAAAATTCGTTCAATATTGCGTAGCCAGAACAATAAGTAGTTTTCATATATATTTAACTAAACAAGAAGCTTGTAGAATATTGATTAATTTGAAGCCAGCAAATTTCTTATTGTGCCAATATATTATTGATCATAATCAATATATTGATTAATTAATGTATAATCAACGATACTTAAATCGATATTTTAGTGGGCTAGTAATGTTATGTCCACATATGTGAATCTCAATTTAATAGCTTCTTAAAGTATCAATTTTAGAAAAATGTCCTTTCCTGTGATCTGTGATGTAATGTGTGTAAAGACCATTAATGTGTATTTATAACATTATTTTTACTTCAGACCTAAAGAGGACAATATTAAAAAATAAAGTAAAGATTACAAAGTTGAAGAGTAGAAAATTACCATTGTATATTATATGAACAATTGTTATACACTTTATTAAATTAATATAAAAGAATTGAAAGAAAAACACTTACAAATACATTCTGACTTGACACAGATCTGACTCACACCACAATCAGTGTCTCTACGGCAACCAGGTTCAGTCACTGTTTTAATAAATAAAATTTTTTAAATTATTAATATATTTAAAAATTTCTTAATATACAATCAATAATCAACATTTATAGAAAAAGATGTAGAAGTAAAAAGAATGACTAAAATATAACACTTTAGAGAAAATAAAGTGATTGTCAGTTTTCATTGATTAATATATTTTGCTGATTATAATTCGTTTGTTTACAAAGTAGTCTATGTTTGCAAAATATATAGGTAACATTTAATGATAGATGCTCTTTACTGAACACTTATACTTTAGAAATTATATATAATAAGTGATATTTTAAATAGGGCTGATTAAATTGTTTCGTTTTCTATTATCAAAATATAAAAACATTATATGTCAAAAATTCTTTTAATTTTTTTTTTCATTAATATATATATTTTTTAAAATCCAGAAAAATGAAGAAATTTTGAGCTACAAATTGATTAAATTTTTTAAAATAATATAAAAAACTTACCAGGTTGACAAATAACTAATGGATCGCCAGTTAGGTCAGCTGGACAACTGCAGCGAGCTTCGTGAGAATAAGGTGTACAATGAGCATTCTGACCACAAGCACCACTGAGTTCACAGACACGTTGACAACGTCCATGCAAGCAGGTTTCATCATACGGACAATTGGCATTGGTTCGACAACCAACTGAAATGTTAAAAAGGAAATGATATTAGAGGGAGGAAATTACTTGTAAAGATGAAAAATTTCATACACTTATTTCTTGAATATCACCAATCTATTGGAAAGTAATAGGTAATCGTTATAGTACACCCAGGAAAGGTAACACAGTTAGAGTTATTAAACTACATATTATTTATAGTAGTAAATATATTAGCGAAATTTTAAAGATTTTTAAGGAGATTTTTCTGCTGGTATGGGGATTTGACTTAAAAAAAAAAAAAAAAAAAAAAAAAAAAAAAAACTAAGTGATTTGTGCCAAAAACAGATACGAAAACTATATTAGTTATATTTATATTAAATAAATTATTTTGACGATAAAACTTTAAATGATTATACTATCCCCCTATTAGCTAAGTTAGTAAGCCAGCTACTTACTCTTCCAGAGTATTTTGAAGAGAATTTTTATTTAAAAAGAACAATGCAATTTCTCATTAGTTCCTCAGCAAGACAATAGATGGGAAAAAGATACACCCCTCAAGGGCACATTTGGAACCAGCGGGTTAAAGCATATTTTATGCAATTGTCACAAAGAAATGATAATAGTCCTTTTCATTATTGTATGAAAGAAAAACATACAACGAGAAGTGAATAAAATATACTTACGAACACATCGCTGATTTTGACATATTTGACTAAGAGAGCAATTCCTATCACTTGTACATTCAGGCAAAACAGGTGCTGTAAAAGTTAACATAATTTTAATATTAAAAAAATATATATATAACATAAAAATAATCTTGAATAGAAAACGAATAATCTATTGTAAAGTGAATATTTTATTATTTTTAAAAACAAATTATTAATATAAACAAATTAAATTATGAAATAATACATTGTTAGATTTTACTTTGAATTTAATCAAGAACAAAAATTATAGCCTGAAATTTTTTAGTATAAGAGAAAGTGTATAAAATTTTTTTGTGATTAATGGAGTGGAGTAAACGTTTTGAAGTTTAAAAGTACAAGATAGATACTGACTTATATTGTTGAATAAATACTAACTAGCTGCGTAACAACTCGATGTTATATATTTGCATAAAATGAAATATTCAAGGGAAAATGAAATCTAATTTTATTCTACTCTTAGAAAAAAAAATAATATTAATCTTATTCAATTTCTAATTATATTAAAGAAAAAATATTTACAGTGTAGGTTAACTTACGAAAATCACATTTGAAAAAGTACTTTATTTTGATGGAATTATAGAAAAGTGTCCTTATAAGAGAGTAAATACCATTTAACGAAATTGAAAATACTTTTTTTTCAAGTTTAATTAATAAAATGGCTTCAAAATATATAATAATGCCATTTTTACACTTTTATTTATGTATTTATTACAAAAATGGAGTATTTAAAACCCACTATCATTAAAGAGTTTTCGATAAACATTACAAAAATGATTAATATCTCGGAAAGTAATTTAAATTTAGAAATTTACAGAGTTATTATGACATTCTTGGATATTTATAAATAATTTATGCTTTTTCAAATAATATTTCATTCTAATCTCGGAACAGCAGATGTAAATTAGAAACACACATTCAGATTTTATTTTAACAAATCCTTAATTCTAAAAGTTGAACTATAAATAACAAGAATGTGAAAAAAGATCTGAAAATTCGATGAAAAGAAATGAGTGTACTCACTTCTAGTACATAATGTGTGTGGATTTCCAGTATATCCAGGGGTACATGTACAGATTCTGTCATGATTAATGGCTTTGCAAATAGCATTATGTCCACAAGCTCCATACACACTACAAGGATTCTGGCAAATATGATTGATGCACATTTCTTCAAACCTGCAGTTTCCATCATTTCTGCAGCCCTCTATAATAAAAAATAACACAATTTATTTAATACTTGGAATTTTTTCCATAGAAAATGTCTCACGCCTTGCAATCATAATATTTCAAATTTTAATTGGTTAACTTACTTAATAGGTTAACTTACGAAAATCACATTTGAAAAAATACATTATTTTGATGGAATTATAGAAAAGTGTCCTTAAAAGAGAGTAAATACCATTTAACTAAATTGAAAATACTTCATTTTTTTCAATTTTAATTAATAAAATGGCTGCAAAAAGATATAATAATGCCATTTTTAAAAAAATATTTCCACCATTTAAACTAAAAGGACAAAGTATATATGATATAGGCATATATTTAGCTTAGATTTAATGACATAAGTATAAATGTAGTATGTAAATATAAAAATATCGCTCACACTACATTTATGCTCTTCATTCATTTTCATTTTTTTTCTCCCGCCATTTATCATATCATAATTGTGCTTATCTCCACCATCTATGGAGGCATTACATATGACAAGCATTGTACATCATCATCAATACGCCTTTTAAGAAATTAAAATTTGAAATATTAACACAATTTAATTAACATATAAAGGCAAATAATTAAAATATGTTGCTTAAATGTTAATATTATAAAATTGCATCAGGTTATTTAGAGTAAATTAAAGAAATCTGCTCAAATAAATAATAATCATATAAGCGGTTTCGAACAAATAAGCAAAGTGTTGTAGCAGGATAAATTAAAAACTTTTTAAAATATCATATTATGATATCTATTATTTTATTGCAATGTATTTTATTAACAAAATTCATAAATAAATGAAATAAATTTCTGAAAATTTAGAAATACCACGATTTGTTACAGGAAGAAAAAGACGGGGGAGAGAATTTACCAATAAAAAGATTCTATTGCTGTAATCTCAGAAATATAATAGCCTATAGGGTTAGCAGTATTTCAAAAACTTTCTACCATTATTTCAAAACAGTAATCTTCGTGATAAATTGTTTTAACATCTGTAATAGAAATCTACCTTAAAGATTATTGCTTTAAAATAGTGGTAGCAAAAGTAGAAACACTTAGGTAGAAACGCTGCGAGTCCTGAATAGCTTATACTAATGGATTTACGAGTTAAAGAATTAGATTGAAAATTTATAGTTATGAAATTGTGTAGTTGTCTTTTATTAATAAAGAATACCTAATAAATAGAATAAAACTAGGATAAATATTACAACTTAAGAATCATAAAAAAAATATAGGAAAAGGTTTTCATTTTGAAATTGAACTTTACACAGTTCTTATTTTTTTAAATGACATATTTTAATAATTTTTAGCTAAAATATCATTACTATTTACATAAAAACTCTCTGGATAAATCATACATGTACCTGTCATTGAAATAAAATTGTAATCGAAAAGAAAAAATAAACTTACTGATACATTTTCCAAGTTCACATATTTTGTCCACTGAACATTCCAAATCATGAGTGCATTCGTCGGTGTCAGCTGTAAATAAAAGATATAAATATTAAATCATTTATTTATATATCTAGTATCAGTACACATCACAGATCATAAATGTCATTTAAAAAAATAAAATTGTGATTTTTAAAAAAATATGCGAATCGATACTAGACTTGTAATTTTTGCGAATCGCTATTTTTAAATTATCACTATATTTGGTTTAAATGACGATTTTAATAAAGGTATTTCTGTAATTTGTTGAAATAAAATCCATCATAGGATCGAAAATAAGTATTATGATTGGTGTCTAGTGATGTCATTGATGTAATATATATTTTTTTTCTAAGGCTATGCAACAGTCAATGAATTAATTATTTTTATTTGGAATGTAATATTTAGATTTAACGTATTATCAATTTCCTGGTTGAATCTTTCTATGAAAAATTGACACTAACACAGTGATTCATTCCAGTGAAGGAATTTCAACAACGATATTATTTAACTTATTTTTCAACTTGTTCTTATTACGTCTAGGATTTAAGCATTAATGTAGCCTTAAGAGTTTTATTAATGTGCTATATCAAACAGACATAATTTTCTGTTTACTAATTCCTTAAAATAATTTAAAAATTGAATAATTGTAGCAAACTTTTATTTTAACAGTGATAGTCGAAATCTTATCCTTTCGTAAATGAAAGACGCAGCTCATTGTATTAGAATATCAAATAATGTCTTGCGGATTTTAGAGGTTTAATTTTAAATAATAATTCTCTAAATGTTGGTAGAAAAAATATTATTAAGCTGAAAATTTGGTTGTTAGAAAGTTCTCTTATGCACTGCTAAAAATTGTGTGGTAGGTTGAACCAACTTTTGGTGCTGCAGTAGCTACAACCATAAAACGATGAAATATCGTTCCAGCATTTGAAGCCCCAGTTGAACTATAGCTCCAAATGTTGGAACGATATTTCATCGTTTTATGGTTGCAGCTACAAGGTTGCCACTAGCGACTATTTTTATATTTTAATTGCACCACTATTTTTTAAAATAAATTTTGTAGTATATTTTTTTTGCACATTTTGTCATAGTGAAAATGATGCGAGATAGAATTAAAAAATAGTTGCCAGTGGCAGCGCTGCAGCTACTGAAGCACCAAGAACTTGGGTCGACCCAGCACAATTTTTTTTTTGCATTGTACACTCTTAAGTTGTTGTCAATATAATACTCAAATATTAAAACTGGCTTTAATAAAAAATACTGTATTTTGAATTTAATACTTATGTAGTAAGTACATTAACATAAAATGTAAACCATATTTAATACCTATAATTAAATATCCTTACCATGTCTACATTCAATGTATGCATCACCACGGAAGTTACCAGGACAAGTACAGATAGGACGATGGTTGTCTGCATGGCACTCGGCATTCTTTCCACAACTGTTGTGAAGCAAGCATGGGTCTTGGCATTGCCGATTAACACAAGCCAAATGACGAGGGCAATTATTGTCATGTCTGCAGCCACCTGGAAATTTACCACAACATATCATTGTTTAAAATTATAAGCGGTAATTTTTTTAAATGCCCATACATACGTATAAAGTTTACAAAATTAAATTTCTAAATGAAAAGTTCTTACCAACACAGCGGGTGTTTTCGCATATGTGTCCAATACTACATTCTCTGTCAATTTCACATTCGGGTACTTCTCTATCTGCAGAAAAAAAGAAGAACATGAAGAACAAGAACATGATTTATCCTTACATGACTATTTCTACATAGAATATAGTATAATCAATATTTAAGAATTTAAAATTTAAAAAAAAATTGTCGTTACAAATAATTTTCACAATTAAAGGATTTTAGAATTAAGAAAACTTATCAATTAAATAACTGAGTTTCCTACAGTTAGTGTCGTATTAATTTTAAGATATAAACAACGACTAATTTAAAATTAGTCATAAATAATTTCCAGTCAAAGCTTATATTCAAAAGTAATTCATAGTCTGATTGACATTAAAATAGGTAAAATGGATAACTAAGTAAAATTCAATAAATATGATATTTAAAAATACCACAAGCATATGTTTAACAAGAAACGTAAAATGATTACAATTTTTGAATTAATTAAGTAATTAGAGTTTAATGAAGTATATTCTAATGATAAAATTTGTGGTATTAATATTTCCATTTTACAAATTATCTGGGGAATAAAACATTTTAATGCAGATTAAGTAAATATTTGTTACAAAATTTGAACTAACATTGAAATATAACAGTTAGTCTATCCATAGAAACTAGACTTTAAGATTTTGAAACAAAAAGGTGGTAGCTTGTTAACAAGCAATATTTGCATTTTTTGGTGAATAAAATATTTGAATACAGATTGAGTTAATATTTGTCACAACATTTGAACTAACTCTGAAATATTATACAGTTAGTCTATCTATAAATTAAACATTCAGTTTTTGAAACAAAGGGGGGGGGGGGGGGCAGCTTGTTCACAAACAACATTCATATTTTCTGGGGAATAAAATATTTTAATACATATTAAGTAAAGATTTATCACAACATTTGAACTAACTCTCTACTATTACAGTTAATGTATCTAGAAACTAAACATTCAGCTTTTGAGACAAATGGAAAAAAAGTTAAAAAACAACATTTGGATTTCTTGGGGAATAACATACTTTAATACAGATTAAGTAAATATTTGTCACAACATTTAAACTAATTCTCTAATATTACAGTTAGTCTATCTAGAAACTAAACATCCAGCTTTTGAAACAAAGGCAGGGGGCGGGGGGAAGTACTTTGATCATGCATAACATTTGGAGGTTTTGGGGAATAAAATATTCTAATAGAGATTAATTAAATATTTGTCACAACATTTGAACTAACTCTCTAATATTACAGTTAGTCTATCTAGAAACTATACATTCAGCTTTTGAGACAAATGGAAAAAAGTTCAGAAACAACATTTGGATTTCCTGGGAAATAAAATATTTTAATACAGCTTAAGTAAATATTTGTCACAACATTTGACCCAACTCTCTAATATTACAGTTAGTCTCTCTAGATACCAAACATTCAGCTTTTGAGACAAATGGGAAAAAAAGTTCAAAAACAACATTTGGATTTCTTGGGAAATAAAATACTTTAATACAGATTAAGTAAATATTTGTCACAACATTTAAACTAACTCTTTAATATTACAGTTAGTCTATCTAGAAACTAAACATTCAGCTTTTGAGACAAAGAGAGGGGGCAGGAGGAAGTACTTTGATCATGCATAACATTTGGGGTTTTTGGGGAATAAAATATTCTAATAGAGATTAATTAAATGTTTGTCACAACATTTGAACTAACTCTCTAATATTACAGTCAGTCTATCTAGAAACTATACATTCAGATTCTGAGACAAATGGAAAAAAGTTCAAAAACAACATTTGGATTTCCTGGGAAATAAAATACTTTAATACTGTTTAAGTAAATATTTGTCACAACATTTGACCTAACTCTCTAATATTACAGTTAGTGGTCAAAAACAACATTTGGATTTCTTGGGGAATAAAATACTTTAATACAGATTAAGTAAATATTTATCACAACATTTAAACTAACTCTTTAATATTACAGTTAATCTATCTAGAAGCTAAACATTCAGCTTTTGAGACAAAGAGAGGGGGGTAGGAAGTATCTTGTTCAAGATAACATTTGAAGATTTTGGGGAATAAAATATTCTAATAGAGATTAAGTAAATATATCTCACAACATTTGAACTAAGTCTCTAATATCAGAGTTAGTCTATCTAGCAACTATACATTCAGTTTTTGAAACAAAGGGAGCGGGGTAAGTACCTTGTTCACAAACAACATTTGGATTTCCACGGAAATTAGCTGGACATGAACATTCAGGTTTATGATTAATTGGCCTGCAGTTGGCATTTCTTCCACAAGCACCAAAAATACTGCAAGGATTCTGACAAACTCTGTTAATGCAAGCTTCTTCGATACCACAATTTTCATCTGTGCGACAACCAACTAAACAAATAAAATAAAATAAAATAAATCAATGTAGTGCAGATTGATGTGAATACATGGTGATAATTGTATTAATAAATAATAGTAATCTTTGATTATCAGCAACAAAGGCAAGTATGTAAAGCTTTTCCACTTACTTATGCATCGATCATAAACACAGATGTGTCGCATTGGACATTGTGGATCACTTCTGCATTCTGGTTCTTCCACTAAATTAAAAATAAAACAGTCACGAATTAGAAATCCAGCTCCATTCCACATTAAAATAAATTTGTAAAAATAACTTCTATATAAGAAAAAAAATTATGAAAATTCTTCTATAAGTTTATCTCTAGCTTTTAAACTATTTAATATATTCATCCTAAGGGAAATTTGGACTAAAGTTCAAAAAAGTACTAATTAAATACTATCATTTAATTCTCGAACTATTTTCTCAACTTTTATTTTCGATAAAATTAATTTTTTGTGATTCACTGAAAAAGTTTCATTTGAAGTAAATATACAGAAGGTATCATGCGAAGAAAATATATTGAATTCACATAATTTTATCACTGTTTTCAAAACATCTTAAAAGAAATAAAAAATTGTCTTTAGAGCATTTTTTAAAATAAAGTTATGTGTGTACATGATATGCAAATGGTGAAGGGGAGAAAGTACGTAAATTCTATTGTTTTCACAATTTCTTACGTCTTTCCCTTCCCGATATATATTCATATCATAATTTATCTTTCATATGACTGCTTAGTCATTGAATTTTTCTTCTTTTTAGACTTCTTTAACTTTTAAAATTTGATAAACTAATTAAAAAAAAGGAACATTTTCTAAAATTTTGCAAAAAAAAATAAAGAAATATAACTGAAGGGAAGAAAAAAACTATTTAGAGAAGGTAATGAAAATAAGAATATTTTCATAAAAGGATAAACTATATTTAAAAAGATAAGAATCAAAACAATAAGAAGATAGGAAGTAACGATAAGAATATAAGAAGCAACAATAAAAAGATAATAAGCAACATTGAGAACATAAAAATATTTTCAGATTCAGCGTCGAAAATAAACCACAAATTTCAATTATTACGGTTTCTGTTTCGAAAATTATTGTCCAATTTTATAGTTAAAATTAAAGTTATGGTTTCGCATTTAAAAAAAAAAGTTTTGAGTAAAGTTTTAACAATAAAAACATATATGTATTTTAATGTACTGTACATTTGAACAATAATTGATATTAATAATAATGATAATAAACTCACCAATCCTACATTCAACTTTGGCATCACCCACATAACCTGGATTGCAAGAACAGATTGGACGATGATTATCCGGTAGACACTGAGCATTAATTCCACAAACACCAGGCTGTTGGCACACATTTTCACATCTTCGTCTGACACAAGCTGCTTCCGGTGCACACTGATAATCACTTCGGCAACCCTCTGAAAAATTACAAATCAAAAACTTAGTTTTATAGAAATGGCAGTATTTTCAGCTTGAATTCAAACAATGAGTTATCGGCATTATAGAAGTGCTTCAACTCAACTAATCATTACACTGATACGATATTCAGAACTGATATTTCATTGGGTGTCTTATGAAATATTTTTAATGCCGAAACAGAAAATGTGATAAAAAAAATACTCTTTCACGTCTCGCTTTCTAGTTATATAGCTTTAAAGATACCTATTATGCCATTTTTGGCTATATGAGTAGCGATCTGCTATCTTAAAAAACAAAGATTCATCCACACGGGGCCAGTAAACAATAAGTCACCCACCCGGTACAAATGAACATAGTTTTAACGAAAGAGTCACCCACGCGGAGTTTGTTTGAAATCATGCACCCTGTCAGTGCAGCTAAAGCTATTGGCTGGTGTAGTTGTGTGTGAAAATCTGCGTTAAATTCTGTAAATTCAGTACGTGTCCTTTACCTTTTCTAATTATGCAAATTTAGTTAATATAATTTTATATTACGAATAAACTTGGTCACTTTGCAAATTTTACAGTTTTCTCAATAATTTCTAGTGGCCGTATAAGAAAATTATGATACGTGAGGGAGTAAAAATAACTTTATTTTAAAATTCAGCGTAGAAAAAAAAAACTTAATTTTAATTATTACAGTTTTTGTTCCGAAAACTATTGTCCAATTTATAGACTTTTGTTATAAGAGCTACAATTTAATAGCTAAACCTTGTATGTGATAATTACAAACGTAGATAACATATGCTCCTGTCAGACAAGCTTTCTATTTTTATTATGGTGATCGTATGTATGCGTAGACTGATGAATCGAGATATAATAATATTAGTCTTGAAAATAGTGCGTTTTTCAAGCAACGATAAAGTAGATTATAAATTCTTAAAAAGTGTTAGCTAATTCATTGATTATTATTACAATTCTTTAAACAGAAAATTAAAAAGAAATGAAATTTACAGTTGTTTATTGCTTACCTATGCATTCATTTTTCTCACAAATGTAACCCAAAGAACATTGAGAATCTTCAATGCAACCAACAGTTGCTTCAGGTTCTAGAAAAACAAATTAACAGAAATGAAACAGAAAAAAACAGAAAAAACAGATAACGATAAAAAAACAGAATGAAAGATATGATATTACATAGATTAAGATAAAATGCAATAGTACGTCAGTTCTCGAACGCTCCATTTGTCGAACAATTCGGTTCTTGAACAGGAAATTCAAGCAAAATTTGATCCAGTTCTCGAACAGTGAGAGCAGTGTTGTCGCCAAATTGACCGAATGAACAATGACATATATATATGGTATTATTATTTTTATCATTATTGTATACATAAAAGTTGAAATATATATATATATATATTTCTATTTTAATTGATTTGTTAATTTTTTGACAAGGTTGTAATATTCTTTCTTTTGTTTTACAGACTGTAATTCCTGAAAACAATGTCTAACTTGTAGAGGGGAAAATTAAAAAGAAAAAAGAAACAGATTAGCCGCAGCAACCCTTCAAAATAATTAGCTAACTAAGAAAAAATAACTTCAGATATTAATTTAGCATACAGAAGTTTGAGAAAATTTAAATTGTTGATTTTAACTGTTGCAAATTGTAAGCGTGGAAAATGTAGTAAAGAGCGATTAGGCAAAATACCATAATTGTGAATTATTTTTTTATGTATGGAATTTAATATTTTCATGCATGTATTTCATAAGCTTTGACAATGATGCACATAGAAAGTTAAAAATTAATATCAATATCGAAAAATTTTAAATAAACTCAAATAAATAAATTTAAACAGCTTTATGGTTTAAGGAAAATAAATATCACCAATCAAAAAAAAAAAGTTTTAGGTGTTTCCTTTTACGACACATATGAAAACTCGTTGTATTATACAGTCGCCTGCAAAAGCGACTGATCTGAATTTTCTTATTTATTTATTTATTTATTTTACACAGCGCATATAGCACTTGAAGTACAGTCCTTGCAGCATTAACAAAATTCATGCATTTTGAGATTTCTGTTAAGCGAGATTACCGAATCTAATGAATCCCCCCCCCTCTTTTATTAAAGTTCACAAACATATATATGTATGCCATAATGTTTTGACATATAGTTATCCCGGTGGTAATGAATTTTCTGTATTTTGAAATTCAAAAGCAGCGCGTTAAGATAGTAATCCTAATGATCTAAAAAAATGGGATCCCCCCCCCCTCCTTCCTGTCCTTCTCTTCAACTTCAAGTCATCTAAAGTTTCACCAATAAAGGTCTACGGTTTTTATTAAACTTTTATTAAAATTATATAAGATTGTCATTGTATCATGTAATATCCGGTACTGTAATGTGTTTTAATATTGTACTGTATGGTACTTACAGTGTATTGTTTGAAATAGGTTAATACTGTTAGCAACTTGAGAGGTAGGAACCAATTAGTGGTATTTTAATTAGTTCTTATTTTAAAATTTAATTCGATTCTTGAATCATTCGGCTTTCGAACAGTTTTTTGGAACGAAATAGGTTTGAGAACTGACGCGACTTGCCACTGTATACAATAATACTAATATCTCTCGAAAATACGCAATGAATAAGAAATTAAACTTTTAAAGTTCAAAAAATTGCAATATTTTCCCATACGGTGAAACATTATTCATTAAGGATTACAAAATTATATTAATCAAAATTGGATTAACTATAACATCCCAAATAGTGACTTTGAAACATAGAGAAACGTTTGAATATTTCAGAAACAGCCATTCTGAACTGAACTTCATTACGACAGACTGTATGTTATCTCCTGTCTTAACGTTTCTCATGCTATATGACAAAAAAGAAAGAGAAACGCTTGAACAATATTCAAATTTTAAATTAGCTCCATCAAAAGAGATACTCTTTTGTGGCTGGAGAATATTGGTAAATTTTTAATATCGGAGCAGGACAAAAATATGAAAATATGTTTAAACTATTAAAAGTGGCTTTCCCAAGCAGATGAAATAATTTTGAGGAAAGAGTTCTATTGCACAAAGCAAACTTTAGTTCAGAAAACTTCCAAAAATTTCTTACGCAAATTAGAGTTAAAAGGCAATTGAAACTATCTAACTATATATGATTTTCGACTAGCTGTTAGATGTAATTTTGTCTCTTTTTTAAATAGACATCTGAGATTTTGTGGAGATAAGGCATAGGAATTGAGACTCGATTTTGACCAAATAAGGGGGGAGAATAATTTCAGGCTCGTGAAAGGCATCACTATTTTACGCTATTAGTTGTGAAACATGGAAAGAAAATGGAAATTCTCTGTTTAGCATCCTGTCAGCCAGGTCTTACAGTTTAATATCATATTAAAAACGGCTGCTAGAATTAATTAACCCTGCCGCACAGTGTGCGGAAACGACGAATGTACACGCCATAGGTGAAAATTATATGCAATTTCCCAAGGTTTGTCACCTATCTAGAGTTGTTCAGTAAGTCCAACAGCATCAGAAACTATGTAGGCTTTCCCTTACATACCGTCTAGCCCCTTATTTAGAACGAAATGTCTTGGAAAAGTAGGAAAAACCAAAAATTAGTAATTGATAAAAAAAATTTGTTATGTTAGTCTAATTTTTTATATTATTGTAATTTTTTTTTCGCCTTGTAAGAAGTACTCTGAGACTATTTAAAAAAAAAATAATTGGGTTTTGATACCTATGTATTGTTTTTTTTATATTTTTCCTTAAAATTAAAAAGTTTTAACTTGCAAAGCAAAGATCACGCTGTAGCCCGCATAATAAATAAATTTCGCAAAATCATTGATATAATCCTCTTCCGTAAACATTTGGAAATTGAAAAACTTTGGAATTACCTGAATCCAGGTGCAACATTGGCAGTTAGTGTTGTTTGATTGAATGAAAGTTCACGTAAAAAACACGCTCCTCCCTCAACCCCCCCAAGAAACAATACTTTTTTTCGTTTAAAAATAACTAAAATTTAAGATTTTTGAATTAAAAATGATGAAAATTAAAACTTTTTATAAAATTAACAAACTTTGCCGTGATGGAAAATTGCAAACCGACTCGGTAAACACTGAAAACAGCTCTGTCAATGTTTGCAAAAAAAACCTCTTCGTCACAGTGTGCGCTGTCTTAAATATTGTAGAATAATACTTTTATGTTTATTTCGTTGTTTTAACAATATTTTATAACAAGCACAGATGTACAGCACCGTTAAAGATAAAAGCAAATGTAGTACCTGGAGGGATACAGCCTCTTTTTGGATCTCCGAAAAATCCAGGTTCGCAACTACATATTGGTTTGTGATCATTGGTATGGCAAGTGGCTCTTGGTCCGCATGTGTCGAAGAAACTGCATGGATCTTGGCACCTTTTGTTGATACAGTCTTTGTCGTAAGGACAAGAATGGTATGTTCGGCAAGCATCAATACATCTGTTGCTTTCACAGATATGCCCGGCACCACAATTGTCGTCAGTGTAGCAATGGTCAGGTGGAACTGAAAATGAAAATAAAAGTCATTGATTTTAATATATTATAAATGAAAAAAGTAGTGGAATTTTTTTTTATTTTTTGTAAATTTCTAAACTGTTTTTGATGTAAAAACTTCTAAAATAATAATAGTAAAAAAATATATTAGTCCAACTATAACAACAAATACAATCTTTTAGAAATAATTAATTCCAAATGAAGCAAAAAATCTCACATTTTTTATATTAAAGTAAAAAATGCGAGAATTTTAAGAAAAACAATAATTTTAAAAATATCCCTAGATAAAATTTAATAAATTTGAGAATAAAACAAACATCTGTGAGAATTCAAAGTCTGATAGTCCGATAAGTGAAGATAGGTGTTGAAAATGATTAAATTGCTGTCTTCTCTTATTCACTTGTCAGTATAACACATATCAGAAAATGTCTTCATATCTTCTAGATACGTGTTTAAACGCGAAAAAGTACAATAAATCAGCGTTTCAAAATGTTTTAACTTTATACTCAATTATCTGAATTCACAAATATTAAGAAAATATATATAGCACAATCTCGATCACATGACAAACTGTACTTAGAAGAGATTAGATAAGACAGTGCAAATATAATAAATAATAAAAAATAACTATTACAATCTAACATAATAAATAATAATAATAATAATAAGGCAAAGATGAGTTATCTAGTTCTTTATTGTCTAAATTTTAATGAAGTAATTAGTTGTATAGCTAAGGATGAGATGAAAAAGAAATTCATGTAAACATATTTTTTTCACCATTGTGTATTAAAGTATTATCAATAAATACAAACTGTATGATTATGAGTTATTTTCCATCTTTTTTTAAAAAATCAGTCAGAAATGCAGTTAATTAACATAGCTCAATGATATGCTGTTTATTTACGTAATAGCTTTACGTACTATATTTATATGCGTGTACATTATGTTTATCTGTTTACAAACATAATTTGATACATCTAAACTGCTATTTATGCAGTGAATTCTAAAACTGCACCTTTTTTAATACAGTATTTTCAATATTTTTCCGCGCGATTTTCCCTCCAAAAATTCACTTTAAAAATTGAAGTGTACGTGACGCAGGAGTATTTTTGGGATTTGACATATCGCTGCACTTGGTACTTAAAATGCGGTGGATGTTTAGAGACTACCAAGAAATTAAATATATCAGGAAGAGTGGATGGAAATTGGTTCTTTTACGGCGTATAAAAAGTTAAAATTAATGCAAGAACTAGAGAAAAACAAGAGGATTGTACTACAGTAGTTAGATTTTTTAATTTAGTCAATATTTTATTACATTTGAATTTACCCACTCTATAGTATTATAGTATGCAAGTACGGCAAAGCATATAGATAATGTTTGACAGATTGTCATAATGAAAAAGATAAGCTACTCCAAATCTCGAAATAGCAGTTATAACGTGCCCAGAGAAAAGTCAAAGCATCTTGGGGTGAAGGAAAAACTATTGTTATACATAAAAAGAAAAGGTATGCTTTTTATTGAAATTTTCAAAACGATAAAGCAATACTTTGTGAATACTATGTAATTTTAACAACAATTGTCTAAGTTTTTTTCTGGTTGTTTAACCCGATTTTATCCCCAAATGAGATATTAAACATTCAGGAGGCACGTGTTACACGAAGACATAGTAAAAAAAAAAAGGCGTTTAAATTTTTGCTTAAATCATGCTTACATCGAGTAAATATTAGGATGCAAGATTTTCGAATTTAGCCTTGTTCTGGAGTAAAATATTAAACATTATTGCTTTATAAAATGTATTCCACTTTACCTGGCATGCACTGTACATTTGGATCTCCAGTCAGTGATGATGGACATGTACATATTGGATGGTGGTTACTGACAAGACATTTCGCGTTGATACCGCAGACATCAGGATAGGCACAAGGATCCGTGCACTGTCTATTGATACATGCTTCACTGAACTGACAATCTTCATTTCTTCGGCATCCCACTAAAAACAAATTTTACATTTAAGATAACGGTTCAAATTTACAAACTGAAAAATTGACGATTTTTTAAACTATTTATGCGGTAGTAAAATTAAGACATAGAAATAAAGATGTAAAAAAGTGCAAAAAAATTACCTAGGCAGTTTTTATTTTCACATATGTATGATGGGCCACAATCAGAATCAACATAACAATGTACGATGTCACTTGGAGCTGTGAAACAATAAACGTTTAATTATTTTAAATACAGTACAGTAAATTTATAATAAAATAAATTTTAATAAGATATTAGATTATGAAAACCGAATATTATTAATAATTTTAAACAAATAAATACATAGTTTATGTTAAAACAAGGCTATTCATTCAGGGAATTAAAAAAACACTTATTACGCATATTATTAACTTATGAAAGCTATTGCCATAGTACTATTAAAATTGGCAAAACTCAAAGAAATATATAATATAGTAATTGATCATTTTTAGTATAGCTTTAAATCCGATAGTTTTAAAATGAAAATCTTCTAGAATTGACTATTAACGCCCTTAATGATATGTTAAAGTTATTCCCATTGAATGTTCTGTAAGAGAGTACAAAGAATTTTTGAATAAGAAGGATTATCTTGTTTTTTTACTTTTATTTTTACATTTACAAGACAAATCTTTATAATCACAAAACATAATCTTGACAGTCACAAACATAAGGCTGATCAAAGTTCCCCTTTTAATTTTTAATGAAACTGCATTTAAATATAATCATTTTCTTGCAAAATAATTGTATACTAAATGAATAAAATAATAAAATAATCCTCAGCTAACATTGGGCGAAGATTAAGAAGAAAATAAGTTAAAGAAGAGCAACCTTTTATGACCTGCAAAATTTCAAATTAAAACTAAACGAAACTGACTCTATCATGTCAGAATCCAGAATTTAAACACATTCTAAAGGTGCACAGTGGCGCCATCTGTTATCTAACAGACTAACTATTAACTGAAGTTACTACTAAGTTACACTGAACAGATAGATTAAAATGTTCATTTAAATGTAAATGAAAAGAGAAGAGTTTAAATATTTTCTAATTCAAAGAAATATCTATACCAAGCTTTTAATTGAATTGAAACATATAGAAATGTGTGGATGAAGAATTATTATCAGCTTCACCAAGATTTTTATTTATTTACTAAAAATTTTTACGAATAGTCATACGCTCATGTTTCGTATATAAAAAAGTTTGCAGCACTGTATAATTTTTGTTTAGATCAATTTAATATCATTATAAAATTCTGCGAAACCGAGATCTAAAGAAATAAGCAGGAAGATAAATACAAATTGGAAAATAAATCATCTAATAACAAACCTTGTTTGCAATAATCGTAAGCATTTCCATCAAATCCAGGCTTGCAAGAGCAATGAGGACGGTGCACAATTGGTCTACAATCAGCATTGCGTCCGCAAGGATCTTGAACATCACAAGGATTAACACATCTACTGCTAACACATGCCTTATCAAATGTACAGTCTGAATCTCTTCGGCAACCCACTGAGAATGAGATCATTTTGGAAAAATTCATGAGATATTTGGAAAAAAATACATTCGAAAAGAACACATTTGGAAAAGAACAAGAGAATTATAGTATAAGTGTTCAATAATGCATATTTATTCTAATACTTACATATACATTTCCTGCTTTCACAGATTTCTCCAACACTACAGAATGAATCTGATCGACATCCAGTAACAACTAAGGAAAAAAAAATAGAATTTAGTGATACTGAAGTAAAAAATTGTTTGTTTGTTGATTATTTTTTTCATACATTATACATATAAAAGGTGTTGCAAAATGAATTGATATTTTAAATTTATCGTCATTTTTTTCGTAATTGGACCAAAATAGAGTTTTATTTGCTGTTATTTGTAAAATGTTGATGTTAAATCATGGGAAGAGGGACGCAATCGAACTGCGCGTAGAAATTGTAAAAACTTACTTTATAAAGGGTGAAAATGCGGAGACTGTTCGCAGATGTTCATTAAAACGTCAGGTCCTTTTGGGACACCCTTTACAAATGAGCATTATAAAGCTTAGCTTTCCTATGATACAGTTTAACTCTAACACAATACGTAAACAAGAAGAAATCATCTTATAACAGACTTTCTATTTTAACAGCTGAAGAGGGACAGCTTAGATCAGGCGAGAGAGCTTATATCAAGTCTGTAGAAAATAATGTCTCTCCCGGTCCCCTTTAATAAGGACAGCTTTCTATTGAAGAATTTGGCTGTAACATAATTCAAGCTTTGGAAAATAGCTATAAATAATAAGACATTTCTGCAATAGAGGTCAAAAGTTAGGCAAACCGAAATGCCATGCCTGATACAACCATTATTTCCTTTGATACTGAAAAAAATGTCTTGATGAGTATTTGACTCCAAACAATGAAATTTATACAGATCTATTAAATATGAGGAAAATATCAAATAAACTGCAAGAAATGAGATTTTTATTTTAGTAATAAAATGTCTTTCATCTGCTGGTGCTTTATAATTATAGCTAAGAAGATGCCACAATTTGAAAAAAGTATTGTTTTAACGAATATAATTCTTTTACATGCAATAATAATAATACGACATAGTTGATAATAGTACATATAATTATTTAACCCTAACAATTTTCGTCATATAATAGCCACCATTTTAAGGAATCACTTTTATGCACCAGAATTTTATTTAACAAGGCATCCGATTCAAATATATAATAGAGAATAATATGATTTTTGCTTTATCTTGAGTGATTCAATTCTTTGACGCGACTGATTCGAATAATCAAGAATTCATTTTACCGGCACATTCTGTAAGCAAATTGCAAGACGCCATATCATAAGCACACTTTTCCAGAAATCTCTTATCAGGAATTCGTAAGTTATTTTATAATTACTTATTTTAGGAAGTATATATATTTTTAAATTTATAATTTCATAAAAGAAAAGATTAAAATAATTATCTCAAAGTACATACCAATACAGAAAGAGTCTTCACAAATTTCATTCGGCAGGCAATCTGAATTTTGTTGGCATTCTCCTCTCTGTTCCGGATTGCATTGAATGTGTGGATCTCCTTTATGTTCTTGGGGACAAATACATTCGGCTTGGTGGTTGTACGCTCTGCACAATGCTTTAAATCCACAAGCGCCTGGTCTACAGGGTGAATCACAACGTCCTTGTATGCAAGCCTGATCCTCGGGGCAGTGTTCATTGTACCTACATCCCTCTGCAAAGAAAATGCGCATGTGTCATAAATCGAATCATATACTATGATTGGGTGTCATATTTTCTATACAACGTTTATAAGCAATTTGGAGTAGTCTGGTTTAGTTTACTATGCATACGTTGGTCTATGAAATTGCATTTTTAAAAGGCCTTTTCGAAAATTAATACTTATTGATGAATCGATAGAAAATAAGTAAAATATTATTTAGTTCAAGATATATAGCAAAGCTGGTGAAATTAAAACTCTATGAGCGTTGATTTTTTAAAGCCTTAAAATTATTTTAGTTAATAAACTCACAATCTGAGAAAAATGTAGTATGATAATATGATCAAAATTTTGACTTATTATAAAGAATAATTAATTCATGACAGTTAACAATTTTTCATATTTTTTTCCTTTAATAATCCATAGAATTTGTTTATTAATTCATTGCACTTAACAAATTTTCATAATTTTTTGTTTACTAATTCACAGAATTTTAATTTCAATAAAAAATACTCTTGAGTAATAAAATTTTAATTTTTATATAAAAAGGACTTAAATTTAAAGTTATAATAAATTATGTTTTGGCTGTTATAAAGCTATGCAAAAATAAAGTAAATAAGATTATAGCATAATCATATCTTGTTTTATGCACTATTTATAAAATTTTTTTAAATGTGTCTCAGATACTATTTTATTAACTTAAATAACTAATTTGAAAAAAAAAATCACAATTAGGACACACTCAATCCACCAAAATAGATAAATTTTGATGCGATATAGATCCACATAAAACTGAAGAAGTATTTAAAAAAACTTACCAACACAACGAGTACTAATACAGATCTTTCCGAGCCCACAATCAGTATCCACATGGCATTCGATTTGTACTGAAAAGAAATTATCACATTCACATTACAAAACAAGCGATACAAATATACACATATGAAGATGCATAAAAAGTAATTAAAACTGTGTTTTTAAGTTCAGAAAATTTCTTTGAAACAAAAGTGAAAGCTTACTTTTTCTACACAGAACCTTAGGATCCCCTGAGTGATCAGGTGGGCACCTGCATAGAGCTGCATGGTTGATGGCTTTGCACTCAGCATTGATGCCGCATTTTCCTGGTTTACATGGATTCTGACACTGATTTTCATAACATTCTTGAGTAAAACCACAATCACTGTGACTGCGGCAACCATCTAATTAAAAAGTGATAATGTAATTAGTTCTGTGAATAACAATTTTGTATAGCACTATCATAAAAGAAAAAAAAAACACTGTTTAATCTTTATCATTTCTTTCCACTTATAAAAAGTTATCCTTATGTACACTATATATTTTACGCTAGAACGGTCAAATATTTTACTTAAGTCATATAAATTCTTTAAATCAGAATTTCTATTTAATACTATTTAATCTATCTATTTAATTTAACCAGCGTAGTATATATTTGAATTAAGTTATATGACGAAATTTATGGTTCGAATCGAAGTATATTTATTTGGCTCTAATCAAATTGATCGCTATGTGTTGGTCTTTCTAGTATTAAATGCGGAAGTGAGTCTACAAAAATAACTGAGAAAAGAGATATAATTAAAAAAAATATTTTAAGATTATTTATATTTTACCTATTTAAAAAATTGTATGATTTGTTCAAAAGTAAAATCATAACATTAAAATTATTGATGTAGTAAAATCTTAGTGCCTCAAAATAAGGATACTTAAACCATTGTCAAAATAAATGAAATACGAGGGTTGTAAATTAAATAGTGGCAACTTAACCTTGAAACTCGCAGAAGGGTGGGCATGCGCAAATAGGATATGGAAGCGGTGAGGTGGCGCTGTTGTCGATGTGTAGAGTGCAAAAAACAGTCGATCTGCTTAGAAGGGTAGTTGCTGTGTGGCGTTAAAGTGAGGAGTTTCGTTTCCATCGCTCTAAAGCATGTTTTCAAAAGGTGATCAGCGGTCGTGGCTTAAAATCGAGGTTTCCCGTGGCAAAAATGCAACAGAATGCTATCGACGATTAGTGGAAGCCTGTGGCACAAATGCTTTACTGTATAGGACAGTAGCACGATGGGTTCAAGCATTTCTTTTGGGTCGGAATGAGACTGCGAATTTGCAACGTACAGGTCGGCCCTCCATTCCTCAAGTGCAGATTGACATCCTGAGTGGTCTCCTTACCATAGACCGCCGATGGACTGTCCGAGAATTATCCTTTTGGTTGGTCTGAGTCATCTGTACTCCACGCAATAGGGCGCTCGGTGACTCACATCAACAATCAACACCTTGCCACTGGTCTACAACGGCTTCCCGACATTTGGCAAAAGGTTATAAGCTATATTACTTTTAAATGCTAAAGGTGTAAAATTAACAACTATAATATAAATTAAAATAACTTTTATTAGTTGTTTTACATGTTTCGACTCTTCTGAGTCATTTTCAAAAACAAAATGAGAATATTCTAAAGCTGCACGGGCTTTGAAGTTATTATTTACATGTACTTTTTTAAAAAATTACGCACGTTATCTATTATTTTTTACTTGATTGTTTATTTTCATATAACGTGCGTAATTTTTAAAAAAAGTACATGTAAATAATAACTTCAAAGCCCGTGCAGCTTTAGAATATTCTCATTTTGTTTTTGAAAATGACTCAGAAGAGTCGAAACATGTAAAACAACTAATAAAAGTTATTTTAATTTATATTATAGTTGTTAATTTTACACCTTTAGCATTTAAAAGTAATATACTATTACAAGGTGTTATATTTTATTATATGGTTATAAGCTTTGCTGGTGATGACATAGAAGGAATGTAATGCAATTGTACTTGTAAGTTCATTAAAAATTGATTTATACCTATGTTGCCATTACTTAATTTACAGCCCTCGTACATAATAAATTAATTTCAAAACATTTACAGACAAATCCATACAATTAGGTATCGTAAATTTGGACCCTGGGGGTTTACTTGTACTAACAACAAAAACAAAAAACAACAACAAAAAGGTTTTAAATCAGTACTGGGCATACTGTGTTAGGAATATGTGAGTGATTCACTAAGTATTGTTGAATTGTCAATGCTCAGAACATAGTAAAACCTGGACTGATTTAAAATTTTAATTTGTTGTTGGTCCAAGTAACCTCAGTGTACAGTATATCTGCACTTTTAATAAAAGTAAAATATTATTTATGTATTTACATTATCACAAAATTATTCTTAATCCCTTCTATTTTATAAATATGCAAATCATTTTACTTGCTTTACGCCATAATTATTTTATGATTTGAAAAAAAAAAAGTATTGTTACAGCTGATGATGCAACGTTACATTTTAACTTTATTATAAACGTTATATTTATACATATTTCTAAATAAAATATTCAAAAATAAAAATTCAGATATTAATTTGTTATCATTTTACTTTTTATGGTAAGGTACAATTTATAAGTTTCTTTAAAGTACTAAAATATTTAATTCTAAGTATAATTTATTTCTAAAAAAAAAAAAAAATTGCATTAAGAATTTTTCAAATATGATTTATATTAAACTGATTTATGAATAAACTTCAAAGTGATAAGATTTCATTAAAGAAAAAGGGATATTAGGGCATTAACTAATAGAAATTAAAAAAAAAAATATTTTACCAATCTCATTTTTAAAATTCCCATATATGACTGCATATGCAGTAAAACCTCTAAATACCGACACCTCAGGACTGCGGAATTGTCTATAGTTTGGAGGTGTCCGTTCATCAGAGGTAAAATGTACAAATATAATTTGTGCTAATAATTAAAAAGTGTTCGCTAAATAGGGGTTTGTACTATTCAGGAGTGTCTATTAAGGAGGTTTCAGTTCAGTATCAAACAATATACTTACACAAACATTTGGTGTTTTCACAAATCTGTCCTTGGTTACAATCATTGTCTGATGTGCACCCAGGTACCACTAAAAATAAAATTATTCGTATGAGTAACTGAAAATGCAAATGTTTTACTACACAGTTACAAGCACAAATATCTGAATGGTTAGCTGGATGAACTGTTGATATAAACTGTCAATTAATTACTAAATGAAAGCATATTAGTAGTCAAAAATTCATACTAATCAAAGCAGCTCAAAATATATGACTTTTTTATGTAAGATTTAGCATTTAAAAATGTTTTGTATTTACCATATGTTTTGTATAATGTTAATTGTATTGTAATTTTACTGTTTTATTTTCTACACTGCAAAAAAAGGATTGTTGCGCGGTAGCGTATTACTGCCAATTTTACTGTTTATTACTGTTAATTTTACGGTATAATACTAGCAGGTGGGATGCCAGTATTACACTGTAAAATCAAAAAAAAAATTTCTGTGTAGAGATTTGTATATTTTATCTTTAGATTTATTAAAGGAACAATAAAGACATTAAAAAAATATTTTATTCATTATTTATTTATATTTATATTTTATTTTCTACTTTTTAGTGTTTAAAATATTTTATTTTAGCAGTTTCACAGCCAGTTGGATTATTTTAGCGAGCGTGGCTTGGCACATCGTTAACTTTACCGTTGTTTTAAGTCGTATATAGTAGCAATCATAAAGACTATATTCGGCGATTTATCACCTGAGCCAGACTGAAAGAAAAATGACTTAAAATATTATTTTTAGTTTATAATATGGTTTTAAAATGATTAAAATATTTTATTGTCACTGCAAATACACATGTATAGATCATTTTTATAATTCTACCATCTCAAGAAATGAGTGAATCTGTTACAAAATTTCCATACGTGAACCAAGTTAAATTAAGTAAAAGAGTGTAAAAAGAGGAATACACTATGAAAAGCATCACTGTTTTAATATCACCTATCACACACCACTAGTAACTGTAAATACTACGTATAACGAAAAAATACTCCTAGCATCCAGTAAATATCAATGAAATATTCAAATCGAAGGACATTCAAATTGAAATAATTCCTATGGCAGTTATTAACCCTTAAATGCATGAATTTTCTTTTAGAATAGTGTTGTTTTATCTTTATATTAAGGATTAGACACCAGAAATTTTATGACAAAATTTTAACTTTATTTAGTAGCATATTTAATGTGATTTTACAGGATCAATATTTCTATACAAATGTAGTAGCTGCAAAGAACTTGATTTATTTATTAAAAGTTAAAAAGTGTTCCAAATTTGCTACACTATGCATTTAAGGGTTAACATGAGCTATTTTCTATCCATTAAACATTGGTATTTCATAAAATTGATTAAATAATTGCATATCGTATTTTTTTAATAATTTAAGCTTGCCAACTAGTTTTATTACTGTAATATCTATACTTCTCATATGCTCATAGTTTCTGAACTTTATTTTATTTAACTTCAAAACGTACTTAGTGAGTTAATAGATATATTATGCATATTTGTCTGCCTCATGCTCTTCGATAATGTATGTACAGTTGTCTTTACACCCTCTTATTCTTCCAGAAAAAAATATATTAGTTTTTATAGTTACTAGAATTTCTGTATAGTTACCTGAGCATTTTCCACCAAGGCATATTTGTCCTGGATTACAATCTGAATCTCTTCGACATTCAGGTCCAACTGAAATATGAAACGTAAATTATTATTTTCAGAATTATCATTGTCATTCAAAATTGATATTTGTATTACAAAGAACTAGATAAAATATCATATAAAACAATTCATAAATAAGATATAATAGCCTTATCTTAATTAATACAATTTATATATATAATTTTGCATTATGGATTGTGAAGTTAGAAATTTTAATTGTAGATATTTTTGAATTTACTCCGATGTATAACTTTAAAGAAGTAAAAAGTTTATTTAATACATTTAGCCAGCCTTGCTAAAAAAAAAAAAAATATTTTTTTGACAGAACTTGCTGAAATAAAATTTCAATCTGAAAGTCATTTTTATCAATGTTGTGATGCTTTAAAAATGATAGATATAAAACTTTTAGACATGAATGAAATTAATATTTATGTGACCTGCATAAATCTTTATGCAGGATATTTAATCTAAACATCTTTTGACTTAAATTAAAAGTAATAAAATAAAAGTCAATTCAGATGATAATGGGAATATCACAAGATGCTAAATGTATCCTATATATGCATATTTCAGTTTAAAAAAAAAAACCCTTTAAATTTGAAATTTTATTTAATTTTTTAAGTTTATATGCAAAAATTATATTTTACAATACGCATATGAAGAAATTCAAAAAAGAAATTAGTTGCTTCATTTCATTTAATAACTAAATTTGCTATTTTTAATTTCCGAACACATAGCGTAAAGAAAGTAATGTAATATTCATTGGTATGTGTGTTCGTGTGTGAATGAATACGATACGATATTTTCAATTGAACTCTCATTTGGCGTATATGTTATAGACCATTCTAACAAGAACTGTATATTAATGTAAAAATAGGCTGACGGATTAGGCATTTAATTCATTTTTAAATCCTTCTACAACCATTTTGCAACCTATACTATAGGGGAAATCACCAAGGAAGTGTGATAGAGTATGAGTGATTAATATTGTGTCTTAGTAATCAAGCAGAGGTACGTTAGTGACTGAGAGAAACCTCTCCAGTTTAATTTTTTTTCAATAATAAATATATCCTAGACTTCTTTTAAAAAGACAATATATTTAAATACATAAGAACTTACTTGTGCGGCATTCAATTTGTGGATTCCCAGTATATCCTGGTAGACAAGTGCAGTAAGGTCTGTGGCTGATCGCTTCACATCTCGCATTGGGTCCACAAGCTCTGGGTAATGAACATACTCTCTGGCACTGAGAATTGTAACATCCTTCATCAAGGGCACAATTTTCATCGCTGCGACAACCAACTAATAAGGAAATATTAAAAAAATCAATTTATCAGAGTAGTATTAATAAGACAGAAAAATTTACAGAACGGGTAAAACATATAGGGAAGACTATCGTTTATATAGAAAAGTTTAATGATTATTTATAAAATTTACTGTACTTTCTAAAATTGAAAATAATTTTTTAACCAACTTCAAATAACTTCAAGAAGTAATAAAATTCTTCTGTATATATTTTTGAGTACTTTTCATTTATAAGGGCTTTGACGTTATTTTAAAAAAGCTTGGCCCAATTCGGGCTTCAGAAAGTGAAATTTGTTGCCAAATGATATAAACAGCTATGAAAACAAATCTGGTGAACTTTTATGCTTGTTTTTATATATATTTATACATAGATATATAAAAATTGTATTTACATATTTATTACTGTTGTTTGTTTATATACAATTTTTTAAAGTTTGATCCCACAATTTGGCGAGATCAACCTTACGTTTTCTCACAAAATTAAAAAATTTGTTGTTATTTATCACAATTACCATTGGCAACGGGAATCATGACGTGAGTAACAATAAATGGTTATCACAAAAACGGTGTATTGTGCCACACCACTCTAGGCTTTAGGCAGTTTTCTACATGAGTAACAAAGTATGAATGACTAACAAACAATAATTTAAGGTTGGTTTTATTATTTTATTAAAAATCACTTGTTAATGTTAAAGAATTCATTTAAAAAAAATAAGTTCAAATTAAATGTAGCTAAACTTACCAAAGCATTTATTCGTTTGGCAAATATGACCCAAATGACAATCTTCATCAACTCTACATTCAACATCATCTGAAATTACATTGAAAAGGTTATAATAGGTGAAAAAGTGACAGATATTTTGTTTTTACAAATTTAATCAAAACAAGAGATAAATAATACTATCATCAGCATAGATATAGCTACAAAATTAGAAAAGATTTTCCAGTAATTTGCGACAGCCGTTTGAGCAATTATAGACGGGATATAGAGAAGAGAAGGAATATTATAAAGAGAGCAATGCTGTGTAGTTGTTGAATAATATTTTTGAATTTTCTAAAATAAATTTAAAAAATCTGATAATTAAATTCTGCTAAAAAAATGAACAAACACTCACTTACATTTTATTTGAAAGTAATATCTAAACGCAGAAAGTTTTTCGAAGAGTACTATCTGTCTTCGGTTCTAGTCAGTATTTCTAGTCAGCTACATTTTTTCATTTTCATATTGTTTGAGTGCTATCACCTTTTTTAAAAAATAATAATATTCGCCTTATTTAATGACAGATTAATTAAGGCAAATTATACTATTTCAAAAATGTAGTAGGAATCAAGCAATCTGATTATAAAAAAAGTAGCGAACTGGCAACACTGGTTCCAGTAATACTCTATATTCTAAAAATTATTCTATTCTAGTAATCATAATTAGAATCCTACTAATTATTTTTACTATTCCAATAATTAAATTTTTTTAACAGTTATGCTATTACAGTAATTATTTTAGTATATGGTAATTTTTTTATTCTTGTATTTATAACCCATATCTGCAAAGTGTGTATTCTATCTCACATGCTGCATATCCTAAAATTACTATGACAATTGCGTATATTATAGAATTTCTGCAAATATTGTGTGTATCGTAGCATTACTACAAACATTCCTATGGCTGAAGACTGTTTTAAAATAGAACATACATGTAAAATTGTCATCACATATCGTAGAAAAAAAATATTATTTCAATAAAATTTACCTTCACATCGCTTATTAATGCAAACTTTTCCTGGTGGGCAGTCAGCAATTGTGTCACACAATCCTTCAACTGAAAACGAAAACGAAACCCATATTTAGTACTAATTCAAACTTGCAATATATATATATGTGCAATATGATAACTTTTTTTCATTAAAGGGACAATGGACTATAAATTTAACAAATATCGACTAAAAATACAATTTTTTGATTTTGTGTTAATAATTGCTAACATTTTTAAAAATGCATATCAGTATATTGTCATATACTTAACAAAAAGTGTGTTTTCTTACTTCTTAAATGCAAATAATGAATATCGCCATGTAACAAATGCATTTATTTTTTCAGTCTATACATTTGTAAAATGCTCCATGTGTATCAATATATTGTCATTTACTTAACAGAAAGTGTGTTTCCTTACTTCTTAAATGCAAATAATGAATATTGCCATGTAACAAATGCATTTATTTTTTTAGTCTATACATTTGTAAAATGCTCCATGTATATCAATATATTATCATTTACTTAACAGAAAGTGTGTTTTCTTACTTCTTAAATGCAAATAATGAATATCGCCATGTAACAAATGCATTTATTTTTTCAGTCTATACATTTGTAAAATGCTCCATGTGTATCAATATATTGTCATTTACTTAACAAAATGTGTGTTTTCTTACTTCTTAAATGCAAATAATGAATATCGCCATGTAACAAATGCATTTATTTTTTCTGTCTATACATTTGTAAAATGCTCCATGCGTATCAATTTTTATTGAAATCTCAAAATCTTTAAGAGACAATCTGGGTGCATACTAAAAAAATATGTGCTTCCAATTTAAAATGTTAGTTTATTAAGGTCCTCAAGTTAGTAATAAAGTAGATTAACATGTAAATTTTTAATAATAATTCAGTTTTGTGCCAGTTTTTCATATTTTAAAATTACTATCTGTCGGATTTAAAAAACGGATGCACAATTTTTTTAATAAAGTTATTTTAAGTAATATTATGAAAAAAACGGAGGAAATATAAAAAAAAATTTCAACGTATAACCTTTTTCATTTTCTTAAACGGATTAATAGTTTTAAATTTTTTTAAAATTTTCAATAAATTGAAATCTTTTTCAAATATTTAATGAATACATGGTACAGAACACTTTTCTGAAGAATTTCTGGATGAAAGAACATATATCATGGAGAATATATTAGTAATATAACTCCCTGTATGGGACTATATTGATGATATGACTCTGTATAGGGACCTATATTGTTCAAATGACTCACGTTATGGGCCTATATTGGTTCTTATACGGAACTACATTGGACATTCGACACCATGTATGGACCCATGTTTGCCATATGGGCCTATATTGGTCATATAAGTCCTTGCAGGAACATTTATTGAACAAATATGAGTTTATATTTGTTATATGGGTCCTATGGTCCTACATTGGTCCTATATGGGCCTATATTGGTCAAATGACCTCCTATGACTGTATTGGTCCTGTGTACCTATATTGACCATATGAGTCCCTATATGGACCCATATTTGTTTTATGACACCCTATGACTGTATTAGTCATGTGTGCCTATATTGGTCATATGAGTCCCTATATGGTCCTGTATTGTTCATTTGACTATAAACATACCATTGAAACCTATACCATCGTTAATATTATGGGTCAAGTCAATCGTCCCTCTTAAAAAACAACTGTACTTACTCTTTCTGCATTCCACAATTGGATTTCCTGTAAATCCTGTCGGGCATGAACACTGAGCTCTGTGGGCACTTGCAGCACAGATAGCTTTCGTACCACATGTATTGCTGAACATGCATAGTTTTTGACACTGTCTGCTGATGCATACTTCATCATTCAAGCATCCTTGATCAGATCGGCAACCAACTAGAAAAATAACGTTAAGTTATTGAAAACCATAAGCCATTGTTTTACAGGACAAATTTGAAACGATTTTTTGCTAAAATACAACCAGCTATTTCCCTTTATACCCAACTATTACTCCTAACCACCAACTTTTCATTGCTAGTTTTTGAATAAAAATATGCGTCTTATTTAATGGCCGAAATTCTGTGTTAAATAAAGCGAAAATTTCTATTAAAAAAGTGGTAACAAAAAAGCGTAAAAAGTGGCAGTTAGAGAAATGTGATACTTTTTTCGCTGCATGAAACTGATCAGATATATTTATTGTTCAAATATTTTGTCAAGAAATTACGAAAAATAACTAAACTGACATTTCTGAAAACAAATTTTGAAATAGTACCTAAATTTATAACATAAATTAAAAGTTAGTGTAAACTTTTATAGAAAGTTGAATAAAACTTCATTTGATAAGGAAATATTATTTAAAACTTTCATGTGCAAAACTTTTAAAAGTAACATAAGAAGGATTATAAATAAAAAAATACTTTAAAATTATTAAAGTATTCTTTCTCTTTAGTTTACGTGAGGATATTTTATAAAATATACAAAAATGACGACTTTAGTTTTTTTTTCTCCAGAAAAATCCTACTTTTTTTAAACTTTTAAATTAAAAAATTGATTAAATAACTATTTACAATTATTTTAAACAGAAAAAAAGCGCAGCTCAGATATTTAACCAAATAGAAAAACATCGGCTATATAAACTTGACAGCGTTTCAAAACTAGTATTGGAAGTTTTTAAAAATCATAATTGTATTTTACATAAATGATACTTTAGAGCAGGGGTGTCAAACTGTGTCCCGACAGATACCACTAATTTTTAAAAGAAATAGTCAACTTCTTCAATCACAGAAATTCGATGATTAGATAAGGAAAAGTTTACTGTAAAATTTTAGTAGTATCCGACGGGCCACAGTTTGACACCCCTGCTTTAGAGTAACACAAACAAATCAAACCTAAAATGACAAATTAAGAAAACAGAAAACATCATGTGATGACAAAAGTTACTTTAAAGTTTACTCACCCAAACAACGATAGTTCTGACATATTCTTCCAGCACCACAATCCGAATCAATTATACACTCCACTCTTGAACACTCTACCCTTGGATCACCAGTATGCTCTGGCAAGCAAGAACATAATGGACGATGATTCACTGGTTGACACTGAGCTTTGGTTCCACAAGCCGTTGGGCTGGCACAAGGATTCAAACACTGGTTGTTGATACATGCTTCAGTAAGAGGACACTCTCCATCTCTCCTACACCCAGCAATACACTGTCCATACTCACAGATGAAACCAGTTGGGCAGCTCTTGTCACTAGTACAGAAAACGCTGCATCTTCTCTCAATACATTTTTCATTGTCCAAACATTCGTTATCACTGCTGCAAGTAACCCTGCAGATGGTATCTTCACAATATCGGCCTAAACCACATCTGTCGTCTGCATCGCATCTTTGTATGGCACGATCACATTTGGTGAAAGGATCTCCAGTCAATCCAGTTGGACATGTGCAGTGGATAGAATGGTTTATCACATCACAGTTAGCATTGGTACCGCAAGCAGTTAAGCTATCACATGGATCTAGAAATAATCATAAGAATAATAAATAAGATAAGCTAAAGTGGTAATACATTATAGAATATAATGTTTTACAATTTTAAATTAATAAATACTTAAAAATTAAAGATAAATATTTATATTTAATTCCTGCTGTTATAACTCAAATTATTATTGCGTTAAAAAATATTTGAAAATGATTTAGACTTAGAGTCTTCAAAAATTGTTATTTTTAATTCAACTTTTTAAACATTCCCTATTTTGATTAGAAAAGCTTACAAATGATGGACCGTGAAGGAAAATTAACTACTGTACTCACTTATGCACTGATTGTTGATACAAGCTTCATGGAAAGCACAATCTGTGTCAGCTCTGCAACCAACTAAACAAAAATCAGAAAATATGTATGTTAATTCAGTTTTATTAATAAAATATTATGTAAAAAATTAATCTCAAAACATAATATACTGCAATTTATTAAATTACAAACTAAAACTTTATTTTTTAAAATCGTAAAAGTTCTATTCAGAAAAAGTATAGGAAATGCTTTCCAAAATATTGCATTAAGGGTTATTAAGACAAGTAAATAAAAAGAAGCGTGCATACCTCTGCAAAAGTTTTGTTCACAGATTTCTCCAGAATAACAATCCCTATCTCTCAAACATTGCACATGGCACCTGTTATCAATACATTTTTCGTTTACAGCACAATCTCGTACACTGCTGCAAGGCACTAAAAGAAAGAAAAATTAAAATTAATACAAAAATTCTCAATGTAATTTATGTTTTTATTATACGAAATATCCTTTGTTACTTAATTAAAACCAATTATATAAATCTGAACGTTAAAAAAAACTGCCCAATGTCCTAAACACAGCAGATTTAAAGGCAAAAAATAACATATTCAAATAGACCATCTGGAAGACTAACTTAACCTATCAATAGATATATAGCTAAAACAGATACGCACTTCTACACTGTCCATTATGGCAAGTGAGTCCTGGTGGGCACGGATCGTTAATGCAAACTATTTGCGGACGAATGCAACCAACATTAGCATTGGGTCGACCGACAAAGCCTTCTCTGCAGCTGCAAACGGATCTGTGATCGATGACACGGCATTCTGCATTTGGACCACATGTGGCACTGCCTTCGCAAGGATCTGCAAAATAAAAAGTGGAAAATAATATTAATGTTGCATAGTAATCAGCAATTAAATTTCCATTCAATAGTTATATTTGTGGAAAATATATTCCAGTTAACTTGGAAATTAATTATATTAAGCACATTTCGTAATTATTGGTTAAAATTTTATCTGGATCGTTAAATATTTCTTTTTTGCAATTTGTTTGCTGTTTTACCCCAATTTCACCATTAAAAATAAACTGTAAAGTTTTCATTTTACACCGTTAAAAACTTTGTGATGTGTTGAACTAATATTTAATGCTGCAGTAGCTGCAAGCATAAGATGGTGATATCTCGTTCCGACACTTAGAGCTATGGTTTATCCATAGATCCAAATGTTGATCCTATGGTTGCCTCCAATGCCAACCATCCTATGGTTGCCTCGTTACCACTAGAACCACCAAAAGTTGGTTCAATCCACCACAAAATGAACAGTGTGCACAATAAAAATTCATTCCGATTGGTCTTAAGCTTTATCTATATTCTCCCCAAACTGTTTCTCAAGGTTTGAAATAAATACAGCATTTTACACCCATTCTTGATGTGTATCCACACAATTTTTTCTATTCTTTTTTTTCTTTTTTCTTTTTTGTAATTTTTTGCTAGTTAAGAGAACGTTTAAGTGATTCTCTCTGAGTGCGACACTCCATGTTGACTTTTAAGAAAATTTGAAAACAGAATTAGTCATTAACGCAAACATTTTTCAAAATTATTTTGGAGAAATAGGTCGATTGCCAGTTAAGGGAATGTTTTAGTGATTTTTCCTGATTGCTATACGCTATATTGACTTTTGATAAAATTTGAAAACAGAATTAGTCATTAACTCAACCCTTTCTCAAAATTCCTTTAGAGAAATTGGTCGACTGCCATTTAAGGGAACGTTTCACTGATTCTCTCTGATTGCAATACTCCATACTCACTTTTGAGAAAATTAAAAAACAGGATTAGTCATTACTTCAATAATTTTTTTTTAATTCCTTTTCAACTATTTGAAATCCTAATACCAACGTATTAAATATAAAATTACTAATCTTAAGTCTTTATCATTTTTAATAAGACATTAAGTTGTGAATTCTTACTTATGTGAAATTTGTTTATCGTTATGTTTTGTAAGTCATATTAGAAATTATGGATAAAACAAAGAAAATGAAAATGTAATACATCAGCCTTAAACTTAAATTTTCTGAAGGTAAAAAAAACAGATTTTGAAATACGTATTAAAAAAAATTAATAAATGTGATTTTTATATAGGTTAACGTGGTATTTCAATATGCGAGTGGTGTTTAGGTATACCAGAAATTAGGTGTACAGGTATTACATTTATTTTTTATTTTCATTTACGTTTTTGTGATATTGAATTTTTCAAGTTTCATTTGTCTACTCTAAGATATTAAATTTTTGATGATGAAAAAAACATTCATAAAAATTTCTATTTAGAATTGCAAACTTTCTCACTATATAAAAAAATATTGCTCGAGGTAAAGCGACTATCTGATTCATAATCACTTTACCTCAAATAATCATCATTAATAGGAGGTACTATACATTTTTTTTAAAAACTTGATGCACTCTTTTGTTCACAAAGTATCTCCTGTAAAATAAATAAGTATCAGCATATAACTACAACAAATAAAAATCCTTGCTTACCTCTACACTGATTGCTAACACAAGCTAAATGGTCCGGACATTGATCATTCGTACGGCAACCAACTGTAAATTAATGTAAACATGTATCAATTAATTAATACAATAAATAACGTTATAATAATAATAAATATAATTATTTTATAACAAAGAAAAATTAAAAATATAAATATTTTGTGCATTAGACATATGTTTTACTTTAGGCTACAAATTTATATTATACGAAAGAGATCTGAAATCAATAGAAAAATTAATTAGTTAAATCTCAATACTGATATTCAAAGTGATTAATCATTAAAGTAAAAAGATGTGATTGCTTATAAGAAAATTATAGTAAAAGCAAAAAGTATAAATATAAATACACTCTGAGAAAATTCGTGAACGAATTTTCCCGTTGATTATATTTCCTTAAAACACGAAAATGTCAGCTTTGATTTGCCCATTTCCCTATAAAATACAGAAAATTTTCCCAATCTAACATAAAATGATCTGAAATCCTCCAATTTATAACTGCATTTTTGTCAAATCACGGGGGCGTCCCGGCAGATGTGCTGATTAGTACTTTTTCGTATTAGAAACGGAATTTTTAGGTATGTTCTTTCCCCCTCAAAACACAAAAAAATAGCAAACTAAGCTAAAAAATTCCCGCAATTCTCTTGATAAAGACGGAAATTTCTTAAAATAATCTTTCAATCACAGGGGTGCTCCGACAACTTACAGCCCGTATTTTTTACGATTTTTCTTTTGGCTGTATATATATATGCATCTTAGTGAATAACTGAAAATAGAAATTAGTTTAATTACATATTTCTTCTTATAATTGTGGACTAATATAGTAAAAGGAGTTGAATCCATATAGAAAAATTGTTGTCTAAAATGTAGACAAAAATATTAATATATATATCGGCCTTAGTCAGCAGCTGAAAACAGCAGTCGTTTTTTATTACATCCTAACATTTCTATTCATAATGCTAGGTATTAAAGTGCAAGACTTACCTACAATGCAAAAAGAATAAAAAATGTATTTTATAAAATAAAGAACAAATGCACAACTACTAACCTTGACAGTGATTTCTAATACAGATTTCAGCATTCTGACAGTCTGAATCTCTTCGACAGAGTACTGAAAAATTAAAGAATACAATTGTATTTTTTTCAAATGATGAAGTAAAATTAAATTAGCTCTAACGTATTGAAGCTTTACTTTTTAAACAACTTAATATTTACTTTTTATTGAGAGCTTTGTAAGGTGTATGTATGTATGTATATATATATATATATACATCATTCAATCATAAAATAAATTTAAATTAAGTTTCACTTAATGAAAATTTGCTTTTAAGACAGCTAAATATTTTACTTTAAATTTAGACCTTTGTAATGCAAAGAAAAAATTATATTGCATTAAAATAATAAAGCAAAAAAAAAACTAACTTTGCTTGTTGAGACTTTACTTCTTAAACAACTAAATATTTACTTTTAAATTTAGAGGTTTGTATAGTAAATATATATATAATTAAAGGGATAAAGCAAATTTAAATTAAGTTTGATTCAATGAGAATTTACCTCTAAAACAGCTAAATATTCTAGCTTAAATTTACTAAACAACTAAATATTTTTCTATAAATTCAGAGGTTCTTTTTAAATGTTTTAAACAATTTATTAGAAATAAATGTGTTTTAATACAGATAATACATAAATTTAATTTTAATACAGATTATAAATAAATGTATTTTAAAAAATGATTGAAAAAATCATTATATAGTAGGTAATTAATTTTCTGCCAATTCTTAGTATTTTATAATAAATTAATACCTAAGCAATGGTTGTTCACACATTTTTCTCCAGTACCGCATTCACTGTCAGTACTACATTCCACTGAAATAGTAATAAATCAGTTAGGTGAGTAATGTTGCTTAAGATATTACAATTTTAAATAATTCTGAATATAAACTTTTCGCACTTTATCTTATTTTATATAAATTACACTTACCTCGACATTTTCCATCTAAGCAATAATGATTCAAAGGACAATCAGCTTCAGACTGACATGATGGCAAGACTGAAAATATGAATAATAATTATAAGTATTTCAAGCACTAATTGAACATATATATATATATTAAAATGTAAGTTTTTAAACAATTAAATTTAATTTCTAAAAATTTCAAAATATTAATTTCAGCCATATTTAAAAATTGATAAAGAATATAATATTTTGAATTTTATTTTTTTAATTTTTGGTACATAAAATAATAAACATTAATTTGTTTTCCAGTTGGCAAAATAGATATTAAAAAAAGATAGTAAAAAATTCAATAATTTGTTTAAGAAAAAAAAAATGTTGTAGTATTTATTACTACGAAATTTATATTTTCAATTTTTTTTCTCAAAATTAAAAATTATGAAGACAATCTAATGAATATATAACTGAAAATAATTGTATGAAGTCTCATAAATTTATCTTTCAAAGAAATTTAGATATATCAATTTAAATATCTTGAAAAAAAAATCTGATATAAAAAGTTTTAAGTCCTTCGCAGACAGTCACAAACAGTTCAACATAATAAAGAGTCTCTCAATAAAAAGACCTATCTTTAAAGAGTCTTAATCATAATCTTTTGTTTTGATTATTGTATTTACAAGGGGTTTATATCATTTTACTCTAAAAACTGTAGAGTATTTTTTAGGAGGACTAGGTACCCTTTGCCAAAATAGACGAAAATATCAATTTTCCAATTTTTTGCTTAAAATGTATTTAGGCATCGCTAGTATATTCTGGTAAAGTTACGTAAAGATTCGATGATTATAAATATGTGAAAAAGGCTTTTTACTGCATCCATTTCCATTTAATGTTTCAGAATTCCAATATTTAAATTCCTTTTGCTCAGTTCGAGTTTTATTTTATTTATTTATTTTAACATTTTGTTCCTTTGAAAAGTTTAAACTTCAAGAGATATGTAAAAATGACCTTTAGATTTTTTCTTTCATAATCAAAAATTCAACAGAATTAGAAATATATTTTGAAATAGAATTAAAACATTTTTTTAAACTGTAAATATGAAGAAATTCGTGTTTTTCACTCAATATTAACATACATAAGGACGTGTCATCTGTTTTTTTCTCATAAAGTAATGGATTTATAGAAAAATCCATCCTTAAAGTAAGAATACTCCTGAAAAAAAAGTGTAAAACAATATTTAAAATTGAAAGCTTGAAGCGTATTTAAACTTTGTTAATTTTTTTCAAAATTGGGCCATGATATTATATTTTTTGTCATGAAAACTATTTTGTTTAACAATTTTATTTTATGATATGTAAAGAAAATACAAAAAAAAAAAAAAAAGACATAAGTAAAAATAATAATAATAATAATAATAATAATTCAAAGGGTAACTAAGTTTGTTTAAAAAAAAAGTGTCTTGGGAAATTTTAAACTTGTATTTGATGAGGATATTTTTTTCATAATAGGAAAAAATGTAAATAACTTACTTCGCTGACATGCAACGTTAGGATTTCCAGTAAAACCTGGCGCACATGTACATTGTTGCCTGTGCTGGTGTACTTTGCACATTGTATTAGTTCCACAAGCCGTTGGACTTTCACAAGGATCTGAAAATTAAAAAAAAATAAGAGTAAGTTTTACGTATTGAAATACGGAATTACAGCACTTATTTTATTAATCTCGATTTTCAATGAATTGTTTATTAGTGTAATTTCAACGAGAAAATTTACCCTGTTCTAGAATTAATGAAGACTTAATGATAAAAATAGTTGTATTGAAAAATAATTTCATTTATTAGATTTATTTGAATTATTATGTTGCAAAATATGTTACTTTTTAAATTATTGTATGCGTTGTTTATAAGAATATTTAATTTTAAAAGATTTATCTCATATGCAATCAATTGTTTGATTAGAATATATATATATTTAACGAACAATGTTAAAATAAAAATTGATTTAGTTTATCATGGACATATTTTTCTAAAATTTGTAAAGAATTTTTAAAAAAGCCTAATTATTCATAAAATTAGTAATTATCATAAAATATATAAATACACTGAATTCGTCATTTATATAAAACTATGTGCCCAGTAAAGACAAAAAAAATCTCTATTGTTATATGCAAACTTAAAATACATATAATAAAAGATAAAAATTAGGAAAAATGCTTGAGTATTTAAAAAAAAAAAAAAAAAAAAAAAAAAAAAACTGAACAGTTTCAAAATGATAAGCAATAAAATTACATTTTACAAGTGTTTTTAATAAAATACTTTTAAAATTCAAATGAAATAAAAATATATAAGGCATTTAGAATGAATTTTAAGAATTTCAAATTTATTTTTAATATTTAATATAAACTCTGTTAAACGTTGAATAGCATTTTTAATAATTTTTATTAAACTGACAAAAATTTCCTTGTATTTACATAAACTAAATTTCAACAGGTAAATTGGTATTAAATATATGTGAAAAAAGATTAAAAAAATGAAACTTACTTGTACAAATGTTCAAAATACATGCTTCCGTAGATAAGCAGTCTGAATCAGCTCTGCAACCAACTGAAATACACAAGTTTTATTTATAATTTACTTACAAAACAAATGGAATGTTATTTAACAACAAGAAAACAATACACAAAAAGAACAAATATATACATTAAAAATAGCCTGCATTAACGTAAAACTTACCGATACATTTATTCAAAGCACAAATTTCTCGAGACAAACATTCACTGTCTTCTCGACAACCCAATACACACTGGCCTTGATGACAGAATTCTTTTGATGCACAGTCATCATCTGACCGACAACGAACTATAAAAAATAATGAAAAAAAAATTGTATTGAATAAGTTAATATTGTTGACGGAAAAGAAAAAAATTGTATTGAATAAGTCAATATTGTTGATGGAAAAGAAAAAGAGAAATAAAAAATAATTTGTATTGAATAAGTCAATATTGGTGCAGAAAAGAAAACAAAAATTGTATTGAATAAGTTAATATTGTTGACGGAAAAGAAAAAAAATTGTATTGAATAAGTCAATATTGTTGATGGAAAAGAAGAAGAGAAATAAAAAATAATTTGTATTGAATAAGTCAATATTGGTGCAGAAAAGAAAACAAAAATTGTATTGAATAAGTTAATATTGTTGACGGAAAAGAAAAAAATTGTATTGAATAAGTCAATATTGTTGATGGAAAAGAAAAAGAGAAATAAAAAATAATTTGTATTGAATAAGTCAATATTAGTGCAGAAAAGAAAACAAAAATTGTATCGATTAAGTCAATATTGGTGACGGAAAAGAAAAAAAATAATTTGTATTAAGTCAATATTGGTAACGGAAAAGAAAATAATAATTTGTATTAAGTCAATATTGTTGACGGAAAGGGAAAAAAAAGAAAGAAAAAATAATTTGTTTTGACTAAGTCAATATTGTTGATGGAAAGGGAAAAAATGAAAGAAAAAATAAATTGTACTGAATAAGTCAATATTGTTGATAGAAAAGAAAAAGAGAAAGAAAAAATAATTTGTATTGAATAAGTCAATATTGGTGCGGAAAAGAAAGCAAAATAATTCGTATCGATTAAGTCAATATTGGTAACGGAAAATAAAAAAAAATCGTATTGATTAAGTCAATATTTTGGACGGAAAAAAAGAAAGAAAATAATAATTTGCATTGAATAAGTCAATATTGTTGGCAGAAAAGATAAAATAATTTGCATTGAATGTCAATATTGTTGGCGGAAAAGAAAAAAGGAAAGAAAAAATAATTTGTATTGAATTACAATATTGTCGACGAGAAAGGAAAAAAGAAAGAAAAAAATTGCAATCAATAAGTCAATATTGTTAACGAAAAAAAAAGAATCTTATTGTTATTTAAACATATTTCATATTTAACAAGAACAAGAAATTAATAAAGATAAATAATTTGAACAGGAAACTTTGTAATAAAGTGAAATGATAAGTACTTTGTAAATTTAGAAACTGGTCCTCCTTCGTCTTAGTTAAAAATTAAAATTTACACATCATATAAAGTTAAATTCTTTCACTTTGGAATTCATCCCAAACTTATACACCAGCACATGAAAGAATTATTAAAAATACATTACAATTAATATTTTTGGCATATACTAAATTCAGGGAGATAACGCATGGAAATTAAATTCTAGGACAAAATAAAGTGCAAACTGAACCTTAGTTAAAATTAAAGTGCAAAAATAATCTAAATGTCACTAAAATACTATTTTCACCTTACCATGCTTAGGATGTTCCTAGTATCCCAACAAAATTTTAATTAAAAATTGCTTTATGATTTAATGCCTCTTTAAACGCGGACAAAACTGCATTCTGCTATTATTCGTGAAGGTAAATAATGATATCTTTATTATTATTTTTAAGTAAAATTTTCATTTTATTATAATTATTTATTTCGTGTTTTCTTAAAATGATAGATTTTTCTGATAAAAAACATTATAGTCATACATATAAGAGAGCAAAAAATCTAATATTAAAACTGAAAAGATTTATTATTAAAATCTCAATATCTGTATAAAAAAAACCCATAAGGTATCTTAAAAGAAAAATGGTAAAATGGCAAATTTATCTTGGATCACAAGCCAAATTTTGTAAAGTTTTGTCTCTTAAAAAAATGCAAAACAGAAAAAATTAAAACTTATCAAAAACTTACGTTTGCATCTTCTGTCAACACACATGTAACCCGAAGTACATTCTGAATCTGATGAACAGTCAATTGTCACTGAAGAAAAAATAAAGATAAAGAAAAATAATTAGAGTCTAAATTTTGAAATATGTTGGAACAATTGATGAGATATTTGAATTTTTAGTTTATATTAAGCAATAGTAATGCCATAATCAAATACATAAACACGCGTTAATCTACCAATTCATTCAGACATTAAAAATATTTACAATAGAGCTTATAGACATTATTAAAATAAAAAACCACTTCATAAATAAAATAAGTCAACATTACGTTGATTAAAATCCATAAAAATATTTTCACCACATTTACTGGCGCATTATCATTACTGTATGTTTCTATAAAACAATCATTTGAATTTTCGCAGAACCCTTTTCCTTGCAGCTCAACGGGTATCGCCATCTATTATCAATAGTAGAGTGACAATTATGACAAATATTTGAATGTGATAATCTTAATTGCTTCTCTTAATAATGCACAATTTAGGTTACTAAAATTTGTAAGATTTTCAACATTGCTGAAACCAAGTTTTAATAAGAATTTATTATCCAGTATTGTTATTTCAGTACTTGATTTATTTAATTTTATGTCTCTTTTATGTTCTTTTATCCTGTCATCTATCTTTCTTCTGGTCATGCCTATGTATGAACCTTAATTTCTTGAATGAACAGGTAGATTTTCCCGTATTTATGTATTTGAAATTTTATTTAAAAAATGACATTCATACATTAAACTAATAAGTACCTGTTTCTTCAAATTTACTTCTTTAAGACTCTCTGACGGTAAGCGACGAAAAAATCGTGTTTATTTATTCGTACCGTTTTGGTTTCTCTGGATACCCTGGTATCTCGAAGCCACATCTACTTTTAGGTATGTAAATATTAGGTAACGCTATTTAACATCTGAAAATGCTGATTTATTTTATTAGACAGTCGAAAGGCATTTTCTCCGCATTCAATTAATTAGTGGCCTATAATGCTTAATTCCCTACCGAAAACATTTTTCAAGCAGTTTTAATCTTGAATCTAAATACTAAAAAGCATTTTTTTTTAGTTTGATACAGAAACGATAAAGGAAATTTACCCGTGGATTTATAAAGTGAAAAATTGGGTACGCTGTTAAATGTTAAAAAGAAACTAAAAATTTTACGTTGTTATCATTCTGAACAAAATATCTGTGTAAATTTAACAACCATGGTTATTTTTACAATCTATAGTAGTAATAGAATGAATCTGTCTATCTGTCTGTTGGATAGTGAAGCGTTCGGATGGGTCATTCCCAAATTTTAACATGAAGATACTTGAAAGGGGAAACCTAGAATACGTTGAATATATTTTTTTTTTTTCAAAAAACGATATAGCTTTTTCAAAGTTTAAAATTGCAGGAATTTTTTAATCGTCTTTTTTTTCTTTTTAATTCACACGATCTTTCTTTCCCATAATCGGGGGAAATATGTTGCTTAATTAGTAGTATATATTCATTATTTTGTGACTGAAGTCACTACAGGTAGCAGACCTATTAAAATATATTTAGCGTACCTCGTGTGCATCCTCTGATTGTATCACGTGGATTTCCAGAAAATCCAGGCAAACAATAGCACGCTGCACGATGGTTTTCAACTCGACACAAGGCATTTGTACCACATACTCCAGGTTGTTGACAAGGATCTAAAGAAAAATATAATTTTTAGCTATATGTATCATTCATAAAATTAAAAAACATCTTTGGAAACTTTTATGGATATTTTTGCTGGAGTGTGGAAAAATGAAGATCTTGTAATTGTATATAAAATTAAGTTTAAAAATCTTATAATTTAATGGGGTGGTTGTGAAGAGAACATAGTGGTAAAGATAATAGTGTGAGTAAAAAATACAGGAATCAAAATTTCTACTTTAAAAAGAAATTTTCGAGTATCAAAATTAAAAAAAATTATTTTGTATATTCATGATGAATTAAGTGAGATAATAAATTAATTATAATAAAAATATATTAATATTTTTTTTTCAGCAGAAAAATAGCTCTAATTTATTAGATTTCACTATTTCACTATTAAATATACAGATAATGATATGGGATGTCAGAATAACAATGTACTCACATGGGATTTAAATATTGAAATAGGAATTAAAGGATAAAGATATAAATAAATGACTTAGTGAACGTTATGATAAAGTCAAGAATAAAACTAGCAATATGTACTCAGACTCGAACGTTTTAAAAATACATAAAAAATGCTGAATCTTTCTTTTTTCATTTTAATATACGTTCTACACTGCATAATATGCTTTCAGGATTAAACGGAAAAAATAATAGCCATTAACAGCTTGTATATAAATGTTGTCCTTGGTGATTATAACTAGAAAGAGAAGGAAATACATACTTTTGCACATAGGTGGAATTGTTGTGCGATCACAGAAAGCAGTGAATGGGCAATCACTATCTCCTTGTGGACATTCATTTTCACCACGACCTGTAGACACATAAGAAATAATTAGTATAAATTCTAAAGAAAATATAATTTACGTAGGATTTATGTATCTTAAGAAAAAGAATTAAGATAAAATATGATAACGACTACATGACAAGAGCAACCATATGATTAAGATATAGTTTCCATTTAGTAAACGTTTCCGCTAAAAATACCTTATAGAGAACATATAGAACTGGACAACAAATTGAAGGGTCCTATAAATCATCGGTCATTTTCAAAATTTTAAGTTCTAAGCTTTTTCGCTAAAGACAGCCGAAAAAGAACATAGAATTAGACATTAAATCAAAGGTTCTAACAAATCATTGACCATTGTCAAAATTTTAAGTTGTGAGCTTTACACGTTAAGCTTTTCCGTTGAAAAAACCTAAGGAGAGCATCGAATTGGACATTCAATCGAAGGTTACTACAAATCATCGGTAAATGTCAAAAATTTAAGTTCTAAGCTTTACGTGTCAACATTTCAGAATAAAAATACAGCACATCTATAGTTCGTTTAACCAAACAATATCAATACATTTTACTTTTTGATAAAATAAATTCAGCCATACACATTTAACATATGATTATTAAACTAAAAAAAAGCCTAAACAGTTGATAAAGTACTTATAAATAAATATAGAGTAATTTAAAAGTAATTAATTAGAATTAAAAAATACACAGTTTTTTTTTTTTTATAAATAATCAAAGTCAGTCATCGTTTAAAATATTCTCTGTGAAATTTTAATCTTAATTAGACGCAAAAACTTACATCCAGGATCTGAAAATGGATTTCCTATGCTTCTTTCAGGTGGACAGATGCAGTCATATCCTCCGAATTTGTTCTTACAGATTGATGTGTGATGACAGGGTCGACTGGCACAATAATCTCTAGGTCTGCATCCTACGATAGGGTCACCGTCATATCCTTCGTGGCATCTGCATATCGGTGAATGATTTCTAGATTCGCAATAAGCATTTTGTCCACAAATATCTTGTATTTTGCAAGGATCTGTAATTAAAATTTAGAAAAATTAAATGCTTTTATAGCAACTGGAGTGAATAGTACAAACCGTATAACTTTATCTTGAATATACAGTAAAATGAAACGGACTCTGTCTAAAAGACTGTCTAAGGCACTCTGTCTAAGGCGGACTTTCTACAAGATGGAAATCTTCCTAAGTCAGACTCTGTGTAAGACACAAATCTGATTAAGGAGGATTCTGTATATGGCAGAAATCTGTCTAAGGCGGACTCTTTGTAAGACAGAAATCTGTCTAAGACGGACTCTGTGTAAGACACAAATCTGCCTAAGGAGGATTCTGTATATGACAGAAATCTGTCTAAGGCGGATTCTGTGTAAGACGAAAATACGTCTAAAGCGGACTCTGTGTAAGACACAAATCTGCCTAAGGAGGATTCTGTATATGACAGAAATCTGTCTAAGGCGGATTCTGTGTAAGACGAAAATACGTCTAAAGCGGACTCTGTGTAAGACAGAAGTCTGTCTAAAGTGGATAGATTTTCAAGTTCTACAGAACAATTTTCAATGCTGTCTAACACGGAATTTTTTTTTATCCGAATCAATTCAGCTGTATTTAAAGTTTACTATTTTTTTCATATCTATGTGGAACATATAACAACATTTACGATAAGTTTTTGAAGTAAACGATTCTCTTCAAAGTGATATAAATTTCATTTGATTGATAATTTATTTATTTGTCTTGTATATTAAGAAATTTCTTATTTTAATGTATCAATTTAAATTAAGACAATTTTCGTTATTTTTAGTTCGTTATTTTATTAACATATTTTAATAAGTGAAAAAAAAATTATACATAACAGTAAAATCTACGATGGTGATATGAGTGCATCATATAAAATACCAAATTGGTATAGTTGAAATACATTAAAATTTGCTTAATGTGCTATGTTTTTTATCTTGTATGACACATTTAAACAATCTTCAAAGAAACATCAATCAGAGAGACAACAAATATAGACACTAAATTATGTTAAAACAATCAAAACATCCTAGAAAAGGATTTGAGCTCAAAGTAATACATTTTCTTTTTACATTTTAAATAATAACATTATTTAAAAATGAATACAAAGAAAGAAATTTGTCATTTCAAGGTTTTATTGTAAAACAAATACGAATTTTAGCGTTTTTCTTATTAAAAATTTAGAAAATAAACATATCTTAGGCGATTCATTAGGCGATATCTTACTGTATAGATTTTTACAAATAATAAGCGATACGATTGTCTGACTTTTATGTGCATAATTGTTTTATCAGGTTCAAAATGAACTAAAAGTGTAGCCATATTGATATTATACTTGATATCAGTAGATAGTGCTTCTTTCAATAAAACTTGTTTATAATTTTGATTCAATTAGCTTTCGACAATTAAGTTTAGTTAAAATTTACAACTTAAATCTACAAAATTATCCTACACTGTAAAAAATGACCAATGTTTCTTATTTTATGAAAATATGCTATAACCACGAATGAAAATATAATATAATCTTCTGAGTTATCCGAAATTTCAAATAACATGTTACATTGTCTTTTGAATCCCCAGAAACGAATATATTTTCAAAATTTAAAGAATAATTTATAAAAACAAATTATTTTAACTGCCCGAATTTTTCAGAAACGTTTCCGAAGGGTTTTTATAGTGTATTAATTAATGTCCTCAGGCTGGAATACCTGTTTTTCGAATGTTATCCATTCTCAAGTACACGTTTTCAGCCGCATAAGTTAATTTATACATAAAAGAGTAAAGAAATAATCTTAATTTTAATGTTATTGTTAACGCTGTTAATTTTGCATGTTTGTCTGTTAAACATTTTTTTTGAGCATGAAAATGTTTACTTCAGAATTGATAGCATTCGAAAAACAGGTATTCCAGGCTGAGGACACTAATTAATACACTATAAAAACCCTTCGGAAATGTTTCTGAAAAATTCGGGCAGCTAAAAATAATTTGTTTTTATAAATTACTAGATGGTACCCGTCAAAATTTGACGGTAAATAACTTGAAAGCTCCTTTAGAAATATACTTTTATTTTTAATTAGCTGCTTTTAAATTATTAAATGTTGAAAATTTTCTGAACTGTTATATTGGGTAAGCGATTTCTATAGATGTAAAACGATAGATTGTGTTGTCAGTCCAGCCTACTCAACTAATGAAGTGAAATAATTTTAAGCTTGTAATTTACATCCTTTTATACTTGAATTAATTTAGAAAGAATCTAACTAAAAATATTAATTGAATGATTTATTTTTACTTACTACAGTCTCAAAAATTTAAAAATATATATATATCAATATTTAGTATTTTCTATTTTTTTTTTTTTTTTTAAATCACGCGGCCTTTAAAATTTTTGATTAATTTTACTTTTATCAGCCTGATTCTAACACCCAGATAAACCATGATACCAAGCTCTCTTTAAAATTTTGCAAAAAAAGATGCATATTTAGTATTGAAAACATAAGTTCTTTAAAGGAAAAAAAAAAAAAAGAAAGAAAAAACAGCCTTTCAATCTTTTTCAATCTCAGAGCAAAAATATATTAGAAGGTCTTTAAATCAACCCTTTTCAACTCCCCTAGGCTCAACAGGCTAATCAATCAGTCTTATCGTTTCTGAGGGGAGAATCCTTCAAAAAAAGTTGACGCATGCGTAAAGAGACGATATTTTGTGGAATTTGACAGAATGCCTCTTTAGCTTTAAATATATAGATTCTTTAAATTTTGAAAATGTATTCGTTTCTGGGGATTCAAAAGACAATGTAACATGCTATTGGAAATTTCGGATAACTCAGAAGATTATATTATATTTTCGTTCGTGGTTATAGCATATATTCATAAAATAAGAAACATTAGTCATTTTTTACAGTGTAGGATAATTTTAAATGATGCAAAAGCCTTTAAAATTGATTTAAAGGTATTATCTATGTATTACATTGGTATTATTATAACTGAATAGCTAACCTCTTGTGAAGAAAATTTTAATGTAAAACTTTCAAGAGAAGTCGCCTAATGAGCTGTTTTATTTTTGCACAGTTTAATGCAAGGTTTTATAATGTTATTAAAGATAACATTGTTGTTTTAAATTTTGAAATTTTATTTCATATTCTAAACATAGAGAATTATAAGTTTTGTTCCGGTACAATTTTTAATCTGATTAAATTAGCCAGAATTGGCTAGTTTGTGGTGTTCGTATACTGTAAGAAATCGCAGATTTAATAATTCATTTAAATATTATTTTAGGGGTATAAAGAACAATTGATCTAAAGTAGAATAGCAAGTTTAAAATTAGACGATAATAATTAAATTACAATTTTAATGATGGAAAAACTTAAATTGGAATTTTAAAACCGTCAAATAATGATTATTAGATCAAAATGAAACTAACACGCTCCCCCGCTTTTTTAACCACACCAATTATAACAAATATATGTATCAACTTACCAACACATTCATATTTTTCGCATACTTCGGAATTATGGCAATCTTGGTTTGTTAAACATTCAACTGGAAGGACAAAAAATATTTTTTATAGAATTAAAAAAATATTTTAGCTGTGTAATTGAAATTAAAATTATATTTTATCAAAATACACTGTAATGATTTAGATAGTTTAAGTAAGCCGTTGTAGAGAATGAAAAAACAGTAAATGATACATAAAAAAAGAAGTTTATTAAGGTAGATTTTGGACTTCATTAGATATTCAATTTTGTTTTGAAATTTCACTATGAATAGAAGAAAACACAGTCAGACATATTTAATAAATCCGAAATCATCAGAATAACATTTTTATCTAATTAACATATTTCAGAAAATTTATATATATATATATATATATATATATATATATATATATATAATTTTCTTTTATCACTTGAATGGTGGTGGTATTTTTACAATTTAAACTTAATTCCAAACTGCCAAATGACACCCAGAACTTTTTAATACAATCTTGCTGTTATAAGGCACTTGAAGAGCTTATTTGTTTTCAAATAAAATTGTTCTAAAATTCTGTTAATATTCAGTCATTTCAACATTTTAGCAACATAATTACTTTCCGTCTGAAAGGGTTAATATGCCGTTGAATGTGTCAACATACAAACTAATATATAGTTAAAATATAAGTAAAATGCGTTTCAATTTCATTTTTAGATACTCTAAATATATTAAGCGGATTTTGTTTTTGTTAAAACAACAATTAATATAGATAAAAAGGTAGATTAGTATATATATATGGTGAGTGAGATGTTTCAAGGCTTCTGGAGACAGTCTATTTATTTATCCGAAATGTGAAAACTCGAAGAGGAAAAATAATCATAGATGTATATATATCATAATTTCTGCCAACTGCCTTTCTGTTTTTTTTTTTTTCTACGACACTTTAAATTGCTGTCTAGTATCTTTATAACTGCTATTTTAGCTTTACTTTACGTTATTTTTTACAGCAAATAATTACTACCGAACAAAAGCAATAGAATTTATCTATTGCTAATTGAAAATACTAATTATCACATAATAATCAGTTCTCGCACAGTTCCTACTTTTGAATACAATTATTTTATAACAGAAACTTTCACTACATTTAATCTCAGAATTTCTGTAATTAAATAGGGCGAAGATTACTATTCATAAATAGTGATATTCAAAATTTGGAACCTTGCGACCTCCATATAACCTAAAATTTTCTGATAACTTCATAATAAATCTAACATATGATACATAAAAACACCATTTTTTTTAACCTCTTTTCTAATTTTACGATGCACGAAAAAACAAAATTACAGCCAAAATATTTATACTTAAAGAACATTTTCTATAGAATTAAACTTACCAGGTTCGCAGCCTCTGTCAACTGGATCTCCCATATAGCCTTTCTCACATTTGCAGATAGCAGAATGACCCCTAGCATCACAATAGGCATGTGGAGCGCACAATACCAAATCACATGGGTCTAAAAAGAAATAAATTATATTTTAGAGAACTATAATCACACATAAACAATGAAACATTGGAATAACAATGGTCACTAAAAATATTAAGTACAATTAATTATAATTAATGACTTCCACAACAGTTTTCAAGATTTAAGTGATTAAGTTAAGGAAAATAATTTACTTACATTAACTTAAAAAGAAATAAATATAAAAAATTAATAATTAATAATACTAAATCAGTTTTTTAAATTTTAAATTTTAATACATTTTTAACAACACCATTAAAATAACAAAAAGAAAGTTCTCTGTGGTAACTTTGACAATTTTCCCTTAGTTTTGAAATTTTGTTCTGGATACTGTATTTATTTATGCTACTACAAATGCCACTTTATATTGCTGTAGCAAACAAATGTTTATTTTTAAGTCACGAGTCGATAGCATGAAAATTACATGCCTTGAAAACTAATTTACCAAAATCATAAATTTACAGTTTTTAGTTAAACTTCATTTAAAAGCACGGTTTTTTAAAATTAATGAGTAAAGACAAAAATCGTGCAATCTTTAGAAGCGGAGGTATATGTGATCAAATCGATAAGGCATATCGAGTCATGCAGTGTAACAAACTCAAAAGCAACAAACGTGGTGTTACTTTTGAGCTTAGAGAGGAAGGTCTCGTTTGTGATTTATAATAATAGATTAATCAAATATGAACAAAAAAAAAATCCTATAATGCTTACCAACACAATCGTTGTAACCCTTAACACTGGCTCGGCAGACTTGATTATCACCACAATTAGTATCTCCACTGCAACGATCAACTGCAAGAAAGAAATATTGAATAAAGTATGTTTGATACGTTAGATCAGAATATATATATATATATATATATATATATATATATATATATATATATATATATATATATATATATATATTTGAAAAAAAAAAACTTGGTATAACAAACTAGGTATAACAAAAATGATAGAATCTCTATTTAAAGATGGCAAGTAATTATATTTTATATTAATTGCTGTAGTATATATATCAAAATAAATTATTTTGTTTAATAAATTGGAACATAAATGCAATATAGATATATATTATGATGGGAAAAGGGAAGAACAAAGCGAAACGTTAATATTTAATCTTCAGTCAGCATGAAATATATGCATGGAAAAAATCTTATTAAATATAACTTACTAGTAAATCTTAATATATTAATTATCATAAACATTTTAAAAGATACATGATGTCAAACAAAATTGGAATAAAAAGGTTTTAATCAGAAAAGGAAAAAAAAATGGAATAGAAAAATATGATAAAGGACACACGAAAAGCAAAATTAAAGCGACACGAGAGGGTTTATTCATCAGTTAGTAAGAACATCCACGTGTCGCTGAAAATGCCTTATTTCATGTAACAGACTAGCAAAAAAACTAAATGAAATCCATTATTTCCCTTCATAATGAATTGCATAAAGTAAATAGATGAAGATAGAAGAAAAAAGCACTTTCTCTGACTCGCCAGCAACAATAACAGAAGAAAAAATCAAATTAGAAACACACACATGTATATATGATTTCTAAAAAATATGATAAAGAAATATTTTATTATTAAAAAAGGAAAAAAAAAAATCAGCTTACCAGTAATACATTTTCCAACGCTGCATACTTGATGTTCCGGACATTCATTATCAGCAAGACAGATAGCTGGAAATACGAAAGAGTAGAATTCATCAGGAAAGTGTTACATGTAAAAACATTTAAAATGAAATTTGTAAAATTATTTTATTTTACAAAATAATTTTGAACTGTCAAAGAAATACCATAATACTACAAAACAGATACTTACAAATACATCGTCCCAGTTCACAACGTTCGTTATTTCCACAGTCTCTGTCTCGGTTACATGGCACTGTAATAATAATAATAAAATTAAAAATATATTAAAACTTGATTTGAAACTTACAAGTATCATAGTATAATTATGGCTGCGAAACATTGACGATACAGGGCTGCAAAACATTGACATAACTGATATGATTTAAGGCAGTGGTACTTAAATTTTTGTTAGAGCAAAAATTCGCTAGAGAAGTGAGTTCGAGAGCTGCGCTTACATGTTTGCAGTCATATATTTATATCTATACATATAAGAGGCTTGTTTCTAAATAACTGGCTGATTCATCAACGCACAGACGAAACTGTTATAACTAGAAACTCGAACTTTTGGGTGTATATTCGCAACACATCATAGGGACCAACTAAGAACGGATTTTACGAAATTCAACACCGAAGGAGGTTAAAGGGAGTGTCAAAAGTTTTAGGTCATTTATCCATATCTCATCAGCATTTTTAGATGTGAAATGCAACAAAACTACTAAAGGTTAAATATGTATTTCACAGGTTTTCAAAATTCCATCCCTAAAGGCGTGAAAGGGATGTTGAAGATTTTGGGTTCTGGATCCTTCCTTAATCAGGTCTGTTGCCAATTTGTGAAGTTTAGTGAGTATGGTTCGGCGCAAAATTAAGCTTTTTGCTGTAATCGTTTGTATGATTATGTATTATAATGAACTACTGTTGCAGGCTAATTGCTAAAACGCATAAATCAGTTTTAGCCAGTGTTAACAATTTAATATCAACCACATGGTAGATGAGATCCATTAGCTGATAGGGGGGGAGGGAGGGGGGTCCTAACTGTGAGATGAAACTCTAAGCAAACTTGCAACATTACTACCCGAGTATTTTTTATTATTAGTTGAAATAAATTAAATATAGATGCCTTGTATTTTTTCATTATATAATATTTTAAAAACAATCGCGAGGTCTTTAAAAAGTAAATTAAAAAATGTATATGTATCTGTATGTATTTTATTTATATACTTTTTGAATTATGTGCCCAACTTGTGAAGCCGCATGGGGCCACAGAGCGAGTATCCCTGATTTAATGTCTAACAAGTTTATTTTAAAAAAGAAATTGTAACTAAAAAATGACAGAAGTAGCTATTTAAAAATCATTTAGCATGTGTCAATCATTTAGCATGCGTCAATCATTTAGCATGCGATTTATTGTATGCAAAAGCTTGCAGCTTATCATTTTTTTTATGATAACAATATGTGTAAATAATGTAAAAAATATTTTATAAGAATTAACTCAATTTAAACGCTATCAACAGGATAGTAAATCTTTACTATCAATCTCTATTAATGCTTATTAAATTATTGTATAATGGCAAATTATATATTATTTAAGTAATTTCTAAAATAATTTTATTGATTTTAAAGATAACTTTATCTTTCCAGTTAGCAAATTTGAAGTATTAATATATAAAAAGTAATATTAGATTAATTTTGATAAATACAAATTATTTTCTTACCGTTACAAATTCCCTTTTGACACAGTTCTCCAGCTGGACAGTTAATATCCGTATCACAGGGAATGATTTCTAAAAAGAAAAAGGAGAAATTAATTATACATTAATATGTTATTCAATTATGTATTTATCTGTGGAGAAACACAGATACAATATAATACATTATTATTAATAGTACCGTGTTATGAATGAGCCAGTGGGGAAAAATAATTCGATTTTTCCCTACATCCTTAACACAGATTGATAGAGTTTTGTTCACATAATATTCTTGAAATTTATAAATTTTAAATTAATAAATTATTTCATACCGCATGTAGGGTGATCATAATCAACCGAAAAGAAATTATTTAACAAGATTTATTTGCATAGCTGCCAACTTTTACGCAGTTTCCCTATCACTATTTATGAACATAAAAAACTCTCCTATTTAATCGCCGAAAATTTAGGATTAAATAAGGCAAATTATTCTGTTTAAAAAAACAGTACGAAAAAAAGAGTAAATGTTGGCAGCTATGTATTTTAATATTCTTTCTAGCATTTTATGGAGCTTTGACTCACAATGTGGGGCTAAATACCGGAACTTAACATACAGATTACAATTCAGGGATTGGTCAGTGGGGATAGTACATTCCTTGGATCACCAAAATGTCCCACCCACAGGAAGATTTGAGATTTTGTGTTTAGTAATGGTTTTAAAATGCAAATTTCCATTTGAACTCCAGAAAGTCTCGTCAAAGCAATATTCCCTCCCGAAAAAAAGAAAAAGTTTGAATTCAACACTGAATAAACACTTCCCGCTGAAGGAAAATTTAGACCCCTAAGTCTAGCAGCACACATCGTTTTAAAAACGTTGAAAATCTTAATATTTTGGATTCATTTTGTTTTTAAAACGACTTAACAACGTAATGTTGTACTAGGGGTTAAAGGTAGAAACTATTTTGTGAGTGTAAGTTTATGATACAATGATTAAATAGAAAGTATTTGGGAACTAAACTCTATCGATTTTTCCTATATAGAAAAAACAGTGATTATTTAATTCGGAAGCTGCCGTCTTAATAGATGTTTAGAAGATGTTTAGTAGAATTACGACGTCTTTTTAACTCTAAAAACTCTCCCTTAATTTGCAGGACTTCACGAACCATTACAAAATAAAATAATACGACTAAATAAATATTTCACGCATACTATTTTTTTTTACTGTTAACTGATAGTGATCTGTGGGTTCAAATCAGATTTTTCGAATAACTTTATTTACTTAAGTTCAGTTTAGCTTCTACCACTACCTTTCTTATATTTTTAAGCCTGTGAAATTAACTACATAAAGAAATACTCATTAAAAATAAAATAAAAATGATAATTATAAGGTTAAAAATTATCTGATCATACAAATGCGTTTTTAATCTACGTTAATTAAAATTAAGCTTAATGCTCTGCAATACATTAAGCTTAATACACAAAAATCTCTAACACAAATATTTAAAACAGAATTTTGGGGGATTTTAAATGTAAATGTTAAAAATAGAATTATTACAAAATTTAGGATTTATTTTAAATTTTAAATTTATTCAGCATTTTTTATGGATGATTTAAACAAAACAATAAATTATTAATCCTTGATGGGATTAAAAAGTTGATTCGGCTTCATTTGAGGAGATATAGTCATGGATGACCAGTTGTTAATATTATTTTTTTAAATCATGAAATAAGCATGCCCATAATCTTCTCTTTACTAAACTGTTCTCAAGAACAACCATGGACTATTTAGACTATTGCAAATTGTATTAAACTTTAATAATTTTTTTTCCTTAAAGAGTTCAACTTTAATATTTGTGATATTATTATAGTATATCAATATAAATTAAACTGAATGCTACCAAAAGATTAAACATGGGGCTCCGAGTTATTTAAAGAACCATTGTTCATTAAAAAATATATTTACTCACTTCTGCATCCGGCAATAGGGTCACCATAAAATCCATCTCTGCATCTGCAAATGGCACCGTGATTTTTGGCTTGACAAACAGTATTTTGGCCGCAGTTTGCTTGGCTAGAACATGCATCTAAAGAGAACAGAAAAATTAATATTTGTGAAGTAAATAAAATGTCTCGTGAAACATAAATAAATAAATAGCTGAAATTTTTAATTTTAAGTCGTGGATGTGAGAAACTTTAAAAGATAAGTTTTTATTGCAAATTAAAAAGAGAAAACGAGTACAACGATTAATACAAATATCAACCAGCGAAAAGAAAGAAATTGTATTTATTAAATAACTTTCAAGGAAGGGGAAGTATTCGTTTGTATGTTTTTTCTATGTATGTCCGCTCATAACTCTTAAAAGGATAGTCCAATTTTCATACTTTCTTTTCTTTTGTTTAAAAGGCCTCTGTTTACAGGTGGCTACGCTTTAAAATCATTAGGATCTAAAACCGATATGTTTGGATATACGTCTGTTTTCATGTATTTTTGTTTTCGTTTTACTTTATAAGCTTTAACTTTCGTAAATATTGACCAATCGTCACGCAATATTAATATGGTTTTAAGGTACAAAGCACTACCTTACGTTTTTTAAATAATCGTCGTCTCGGACTGTATCAGCCCATAATATGGGACATAATAGGATATATTAAAGTTTCTTTATTTGAATATTCGTATAACACTGCAGGGTAAATACACATTTGCAAGAATTTTTCGACTCACTTAACCACAGAAAAAATATTACAAATTCAGTGAACAAAAGAGGTGATTATGAATTGTGCAGTATGAATAACAAAAAGAAAATTTCTTATGTTAAATAGCGGTAGTAGTGTATGTAAGCCCCTTGGAGTGGTGCGTGCACCAAGAGGTGTAGGCATACGCACCACTTTACGCACCCTGATAAACAGAGGTCTCAGAGACTGCACTTCCCCTGTAATGGTTTAACTAACAGGCAAAATTAATGTAAAATAAATGTTAAGTATCTGTAACAAATAACAGTTTTACATACCAATACACTTATTCTTCTCACAAACTTGATTATCTCGACATTCTTCATTGATGGTACATTCAACTAAAGGGGAAAAATAAATAAAAGTAAGCAATTATTCAACGAGAACAAATATAAAAAGAATCTTATGTAGTGAGGCATATTACAAAAGATTACGAAACGAATCGATTCATGTACAAACCTTTTGCGCATCGGTAGGCGGGATCTCCAGTATAACCAGGTGGACATGAACATACTGCTCTGTGACTTACAGTCCTACAATCCGCATTAACTCCACAGGCTGTAGGTGATTCACATGGATCTGAAAAGAAAAAAAAATGAATACTCTTTGTAGTTTTCATGAAAACTAAACCTGATTTTCCTAAAATAATTACACAAGGAGATTAAAAATTCAGTAAATGAAACGAGTATAGAGGAAATAAAAAGAAGGATGTGGGAATCAGGCGGGTTATACTAGTTTAGTTTAGTTTTTTATTATTCAGAAATTCCGAACTCATAACGGAAATTCTGAAAGAAGAATGCTTAGTTTATGCAATCATGCACTACCTGTCATTAAATAAAGCAAAAGTTACTATTCGAAATTTCTGGTATGGATTAGGATTTTCTGAATAAAAAGGAGTCCTAACTGACAACCGGGGTATTTTAGATATATTACAACGTGGTGACAAATCAGGGAAAAACACAATGAAAAAAAGGAAAATACCAGTTTTTTTCTTATGGAAAAATTCGTATTGTTTATTTAAACGATAAATAAGTCGAATTTTTTTTTGTAAGAAAATACTGGTACATTTCCTTTTTTTCGACTGTGTTTTTCCCTGATCTGTAGCCAACACGTATTAGAACCTGTAACTCAACCTACGGATGTTAATTTTTTATTTTAAGTGTTACATTATTTCCGAAAAATATACACAAGATTCGTATTTATACAGCTAGTATATATAAATTTCAGCAGTCAGTATTTAGTATATATAAATCATTCATATAAATACATTGATTAGAAACAGTATCATTATTGAATATCCATATACGCCAATTTTTGGATTTTTTTCAATAATAATAATAATTAAAAAAAACATAATGCGAACCAGGATTAAAAGTTGGAAATAAAATTTCTGGTTGAAACTATGTTTTTTGATTTAAAAAAAAAAGCGGGCGGTCGGTAAGTATGTATTGTATATTATAAACAAACAGCTATATTATAAACAAGAATACAGAAAAACTTTTTATTAAATAATGTCACATGCAAGAGTAACACCCAAGAGCAGATCTTAGTTTTAAAAAGACGAAAACAGGCGGTCGCGAATGTGTTAAGTAAAATATAATGAATCGATAGTACTTAGAAAAACAAATTATTCTCTAATGCTTTCGAATTTTATTAAATATAGAAAAATTAGTTACATAAAATTAGGAAATCATTTTTAAAATATGGACAATAAATTACACGAAACCAAAACACATATGATTTGATACCATTACTTCAAATAATAATTAAAAAAATTTTTGAATTTAATATTATTATGACTGGTATGTTGCAAATTATGATTGAAGAAAGAAATAGATCTATTTTCTCAGAGAGAAGCATGAATTATTAGATGCATGCTAATAGAGAAAAACTTATGAAAACAGAACCTGTCTATTACAGATTCTTTTTTTAACCCGTTCACTGCGGGGATAAATTTACCTGAGTCGGAATTCGAACCTGGCACCTTTTATCTTGTAGCCAGCGCCCTAATCACTAGACAAGCAGATATGTCATGGTAAACATGAAAAGAATATCATTCAATTATACATGCTAAGACGAAAACCTCTTTAAAAATGGATTTTTTTCCGATTTTCATCGATTCCGTTTATACAGATTTTACTATGTAAATTAAAATAGCATGTCATTCCTCTATTTTACTCGTATAGACTTACTTTTCACTGCATTGTAATAATTGTAACAATTGAGAAGCAAAAAAAAATAAAAATAAAAAATGAGTTGAACACCAAATTCTTGTAAAAAGTAGACTGCAATAAATTCGAATGCTTACCTCGACAGTAAGGCTCGCCTTTAACTCGAATACATGCTGCAGAATCGGCACAGTCTGAATCACCATTGAAACACATATTAGGATCGTGACCTAAATAAGAAAACAATAATCAATCACACATGTTTTTATATTAGAAAAACTTTTAATACTTTTTTGAGGCAGATTCATATATGTATAATACACATATATGAATATGCCTCAAAATAGTATATATATATATATATATATATATATATTAACTTGAAAGCTTACAAATGCTTTATGTTTTTCTAAAAAGAAAAGGCTAGATTACAAGATACTTCTATTGCGTTGTACCTTCAATCGTGTCTTTATTTTCTTAAGAGTAAAGTTTATATGGTATTCCAATAATCGATGATTTTAATAGGGAATGTACATTTTTGCAACAATTTTGTTATAGATTTTTTTTTCCTTATTTAATCATGGAAAAATACTACAAATTCTGCTATGAAAAAAGGCGATTATGTAGTCTGTGATTTAAATATTAAAAAGAAATTTTCTAATTAGGAAAAATGGTGTCAAACTCCTTGGAAATTCCAAGTTGGGCACGCGCCTTCCTTAAAGAAAGAACTAATGACGAATTTAAATATTCTAAATAAAATGTAAAATGTATGTCACAAGATTCATACTATATTCCTTTTACGAAATATGGTTCAGTTTTCAAAATAAAATGATTAATCATTAATTAAGAAATACTTACCGTATTTTTCGGTGTGTACAACGTTCCCCAAAACATTTTTAATGAAAAAATATTAATATTTATAATATATATATATATATATATATATATATATATATATATATATATATATATATATTCAAGTTTAAATTACGTTGGTCGATATAACTATAATTTCCCTTTTTTAAAGTGCTAACAAAAGTATAATATAGATCATACAAACAAGAGAAATAGCAAAGGGAGTGCTAAAAAAATAATAATAAAATAAAATAAAATAATGAAAATTAAACCAAGTTGTATAAAATAAAATAAAATAAATATAAAAGCAATAAATAAAAGAAAAGAAAAGAAAAGAAAAAAATTAATTCACAAAATAAATAAGTAACATCCATACCTTTATTGCATAAGATGCATTTCTTTTCTTGAATGCACATTTTAAGGGTAAAAAATTGTGCCTTGCAACACCGGAAAATTTGGTAATAATTTTTATTAATTAATTAATTAATTTTTTTCTCATGAATTAAATGACTTATTTAATTAAAAAAGATTTTTTAAGAGATATTTATGAAATACAACATTATAAATAAACTATTTCTTACATCCAGGATGAATAAGAGGATTTCCAGTTAATCCAGTTGGGCATCGGCATGAGAAACTGCCTGGAGCATTTTCACATACAGCAGTTGGATGACATGGGTGTTGTCGACATTCATCCACGTCTGTAAAGAAAAAAAAAAGGTTATATAGAAAAATTTAAAGACAGCAAACTAGTACAAGCAAATAGTAGTAATTCTTCTTAAAATTTATAAAAGTTTATAGGCCATTGCATACAAACAAGATCCTATCGTCCTATATGCACTCTGAAAATAATCCGTGAATTGAACGAATTTTTCCGTTGATTACATTTCATTAAAACACGAAACTTTAGACTTTGTTTTGCCTATTTCCATCAATATACAGAAAATTTCTTAATCTAACGTAAAAAATATCAGAAATCCTCAAATCTAAAGGTGTATTTTTGTCAAATCACAGAAGTGTTCCGGCAACTGTGTTTCTTAGTTAGTACTTTTTCATATTTAGAAACTCAATTTTTAGGGATATGCCTTTTCCCTCAAAAAACGAACAATTCATTAACTTAAGCAGAAAATTTCCCGAAATTCCCAAGAGACTGAAATTTCATGAAATATCAGAAAAATCTCTTCCAAACTCAGGAGTGTTCTGGCAATTTGCTACCTGTATTTTTTACGAAATTTATTTTTTAGAGTGTCGCTCAATTTTGAGAATAAAGTTGTCATGAAAACATGTAATTTGTTTCATTATTATCATCTTTAGTCACTAAACTAATGCGTATGACTTTTACTTATATTAATACTTTTCTCGAATTATGTTGATTTAAATGTAATTAACAACTTCTACTATACCTTATAAAATTAGATACAATTTATTTCACACATTTCATTGTTAGATCTTAAACACACTGTCAAATTTTTGTAGCAAACTGCCTAGCCGTTTGTACGTTTTTGTAAAAAATTGTTACATAACCGTAATTTAACTCTATTCTGACCATAATATGGTCGGAATAGCGCTAAATTACGGTTATGTAACCATTTTCTATAAAAACGGTCAAATGACTGGACAGATTTTTGCAAATTTTCAACAGTGCAATTGTACACTTCAAATATGGAATTGGATTTACTAGGAAGTAATTACCATAATAAGCCTTACTCGAAGAGAAAAACAGCCAATTATTTTTATCCTTATTCACTTACTTTTATTAAACATCTAGCATAATTTCTTGAAATTAGAGTTACCTCAGTTATTATGAGAAAATTCATTATTTTAAATAAGAGTAGAATGTGATAAACCATACCAATGCAAGTGAGTTGTCCGTTATTTTCATAACCTGGTTCGCAGCGGCAAGAGGCTTGTCTGTTTCTTACAACACATGTTCCATATTGTCCACAATTTACTCTTCCACAAGGACCTAGAATTAAAAAAAAAAATTCATAAAATGCACATTTATATAAGGGTGCAAAAAATATATAGTACATTTTTTATTCACATTTCATAGAGAAATTAAACTTTTAGCATTATTTTATCAAAGTAATGCCTCAACCGACGGTAGTTTAAAAAAAACTCGTTATAAAATTCATTTAATACATCGATTGCCAGTAGTAACACAATTTAGGATGAATAATAGGTATTTTACTTCATCATGTGCCAAAAGCATTATTCGTTGTAGAGTCCTGCACGGGTCCGATTAATCCGACTCAAACGCAAAAAAAAATGTCAACTCGACACCCGAGCCGAACACGGCTCAAAACCCGAAAAAAAAAAGAAAACTGATCCATAATTTCATATAATTATGAAAAATTATTCAACAATCAAATATGTAAAATAAATTTTGTCTTTTGTGAAGAAACTATTATATACAGACACATTCATATTCAAATGTGAAGTTTTTCATCAGAAAAAATATTTTGAACTTTCTTTTAAAAAAATGGATCAACTGAAACTCGACTCACAAGAATCAAAACTCAGCCCGAAACCGATCCACACCCTAAAAAATTAGAGTCAACATGACCTGAACACGAAACGTAACGAAAAAAATTAGCTTCAACCCAAACCATGGGTCGGGTTCGTGTTAAATCGAGTTACCCGATCGGGTTACCAATTTAGCTTATTTATTTTAATAGACTTAATGTTTCTAAAATTTATCTAATGATTACATAAATCTTCTAACGTATTTTCAGAAATTCAGGAAAAAAACTTTGGAAGGTGAAATTTTAATTAATTCAAAATTTCGGACATAAAAAGTTAAAGTTGGCATCTCTTTCAGAATTATAGTCAACTGCCCAAATGAAAGAAGGCTGATATTTAAAATCTAAAAGGGAATGCTTATTCAGAAAAAAACATAAGCCTTAAAAAAAAGGAGTAAAAACTAATACTTACTTTCACAAACATAATTGATACACTGTCGATCGATATTGCAGTCACTGTCTTGTAAGCAATCAACTGCAAAGTATAATTTCAATTTAAAGATTGGAAAATAAATAAAAAATATTATTTACTCAAAATCTGCATTTAATTTAATATAATTTATAAAACCTATTATCTTTAATGCAAATATATTACAATACCTTGTATACATCCTTTTGATAACTCATAGGCATCTCCTGTATACAACCCATACTTAGGACAATGGCATTGCGGTACGTGATTGGAAACACTGCATTCTGCATTAGGACCACATGGCTTGCTGTCACATGGATCTATGAAAGAAAAATTAAATATAATCAACAAATTATTCCCTAAAGACCTACTATACGTTTTTAAACTGGATATAATAATTGGAAAATGTAGGAAAATTCTTCAAAATAAAATAAAATAAAAACTGTTTTATATATCGATTTTAATTACTGGCCATGACTTAAGATAAATGAATTCTTTATAAATATTAAATTATCTCCATAGCTTAATAATTTTCATCTACATATTCAATATTCTATATTAAACACAGTATCTCTATTCTTACATACATACAACTTATATACTTATATTTTACAGCGTGTACATATATCTTACAATACATACAAAATTGTGTTGCCAAGTCTGGTGGATCTTTTATTCAGAAATTCCTAAATATCACCAGAAAGTTTAAATACATTTTTTGCTTATAATAATAGGCATATAATATCACATTAATAAGGATTTTATGAACAAAAAAAAATACTATTAAAAATTTTCGGGTTTGAATTTGTAATTTCGGAATAAAAAATCTGCCAGCTTTGGCCACACTGACAACATACATAGGTATACTTACACCTAACAAAACGCGACTGCAACGAACAAAAGAAATAGCGACTATTCTGACGCTAAAGAGGAATCTTCCAATTGGGGAAACTTCCAAAATTCTGATTCAATCAAAACTTAATAAATAAAAATCTAAATTGAGGAATTTTCCATAATTGTGGTATTCTATATATCATTTTTATAACAATGATTTTTCAATAAACGAATATGATCGCTAATAATTAAAAAAAAATAGAGTTACCTAGGGCATGACTTTTGCCTAGACGCGCGAGGACCATGTGTTGGGCTCCAGAATTTTTAGAGCCCTTTAAGTCAACTGAGCTCATTTTAAAAAACACCTTTGTTAGAGTATTATATAATGTTTACTTGTTAATTGGAGTAATAAAATAAATTATAAAATTATTTATAACACTAAATATTTTTATAAACTATGCATAATTTTTGACAAATTATGAATATCTATGTTTAAAAGCATACAGTATTATTCAAACGGCAAGTAAATACTAGTTAAAATACCCTTAAACCACAATGTACCTTGGGGTTCAAAATATGTACGTGGGTCCTTGTACTTACTTATGCATTTAGGTACTCCTAGTTGGTCAACACCACATGCAGCAGTTGTTGGACAGTCTCTGTCTCCATTTGGACATTCTCCTTGTGGTCGACCTAGATATAAAACAAAATTTAAGAACGGTGTCAAGCTTCAAAAACTAAATTAATAAGAAAAAATATTACTAGTTTTGAGCAAAGTTTTTTTTAACGTATGGCACGGTGTTTGCATTAATATTTGCTTTAAGATTAGAAAACAAATTAAATGTACACGAATAGTTTATCAAACTTTGATAGCATTTTAAGAATACAAGTTATATTTCAAAAACTCATTCATATGCTTATTCAAAACTGCAACTTTAATCAGAGTTTTATCATTTGTAATAAGTAAAAAACTAGTATTTTAATGTCATTTTTAGGTTTTGGGTTTTTTGACAAATTCTTTTTTTTCTCAAATAAATGATTCATTTTATAACACGTCAATTCAAGTACTATGTATTAGATATGAGATGGGGTCAAGTCCGAACCGGTTAGATCGAACCTGGGTCTGAAACGAGCTCGTGCTCGATTTTTATACTAAACTTCGACCTCGGGCTCAGAGTGAAAATCTTATTTATTAAGAAATTGAAAAAAGGAAAAAAACTTGGTATTTGAGAAATAAAAATGTAGTCAAAGTTTCTTAAAGTGTTTTAAAATCCCTTAAATCAGTTTGAAAAGGAATTGAAATGTTATTGATGGTATATAGGGAGAATCTTATTCTAAAGTCTTGGCAAAGTCATTGTTACTAGCATAAAGAAGCTGTGGGACATATATTGTCTATCCCAGCTTTCTTTTTGAAGTCCTTTTCCAGAATTATTGGAAAACAGAACTCAGTCTTTGTGCTATAGTTGTACAATGATATTTTAAAAGAATAACAAATATGCCTTTTAAAAATTTCTGCTAGTGGTTGGTCTTTACAATTTTCTATTTTAAACAGATTTTTAGGGACATGAAAATAGAAAAACTTTGTCTTGAGGGAGTATTTAGGATTAATATTTATTTCTGTGTAAGAAGAGATTTTTAAATGAAAAAAATTTAAAATGATATTAACGATTTTATACTGCGTACTTTGTTATCGGACTCGGGCTTTAATGACACAAAATTTTTCAGTCTCGGATTTCAAATCGTCGGGACCGTGTCCGAAAAAAGAGCCCGAACTCATCTCTACTATATATACCTCTCTTCCTTTGTTTTAAAAATGAATTTTTTTACAGTTCTATAAAGTTGTGATTTTTAAATGGATAGTTTAATTTGTTTTATACTCGGAGATTCGTTTTCTGCATTTACTTTAATAGTTTATATATTTACTGGGAAGAGTTATTCAGTTCAAAATGATTAATAATGCACTAAATAGACTAAAAATTTTATTTTAACTAAGAAAATAAAATCTCCTAATTATTGTTTTTTTTCATTTCATTATTATATTAATTAACATATAAAAAGTGGAACATACATCCAGTATATCCATCACCAATGTCTCCTTCTCTGCATTGACAATAGTAACTGCCAGCTGAGTTGATACAGAGTGCAGTTGGATGGCAAGGATTGGACAAGCATTCGTTGTTATCTGAAATCGAAAATGTGAAATACATTAGAAATGTGGATTAAATGGACAATGACCTAAGAAAGAAAGTTATTTTAATTTTATTATTATAGTTAGCGTTAGAAAAAACAAAATAATGGAAGCATTTACAGCATATTTTTTCTTTTATTACCTTTTACAAAGTAAATTAGAAACAATCGTGAATTATTAGTGACATGCCATTTACCAACAGTCAGGAATTTAATCAATTGGCCATAATTACAACGCACTTATATAAAACATTGACGATTTTGTTTCAATAACAATCATGTTTATAGTCACATTTTTAGCCAAAAATTTTCGTATTTTAAAAAAAAAATTACAGTAGTTAAAAATAAAAGGATAAATACATCGTCACACAATTTACACAGGCAATCGAGCGTTCTTTAAGTATAACATCTATAGCTTGAAACAGTATTGACTCTTATGTGAGATTAAATGTGTTTTAAAGAAATTCAATAATTTTAAAACATTTTCTCCTCTATCCCCTTTCACCCTTCTCCTATAATGCTTCCACACATAGAATTTGACCATATATCATTTATTTTATATCATTATGTAAACTTCTTAAGAAGAAGTATAAATAAGCAATAAAATGGCATATTCAAAACTTATTAGCTGATTTATTTAAACAAATATAAATTTCTTTAAAATTATTGTTTTTGTCTTCCTTTGAATAAAAATAATAAATGAATAAATAAATATTTTATGTGCAGAAAGATAATTCATAACCTTATTTTAAAAACCTTTAATAGCTATGTATTTAATTTTATATTTCTTTCCATGTTTCATATAAAATGGGGAAATTAAAATAAATATTATTGGAAAATTAAAAATTACACACCTTCACATCCTGTTGGAGTTGGATTAAAGCCAGGTCTACATTGACAACGATTAGCTCCACAAACTTCATTCAAACGGCAATCACCATCAGTTCGACAGCCAACTGTAAAAACAAATGAGATAAATATTAAGGAAAATGAAATGGTTGATCGAAAATTCTTGTTACGTTAAATAAATATTTTGAAATAATGTATATGATATATACATACAAAGTAAAACATATGAGAAACATTTTAAAGCAGTTGAAATTTTCTTACCTTGACAGTATTGATTGATACACACTTCTCCAACAGGACAGTTGTTATCAGTTGAACAAATGACTAAAAAACAAATATGTACCATTAAGAAAACAGAAGTAATAGATAAAAATTTTTAATTGTAAATAATGTGGATTTAAATAGGATTAACATATTTTCAAAAATGTGACGGTATTAATATTAAAGACAGAACCTATATATGCTCTAAAAGTTTATTTACACAACTATTTCAAAGGCGATGTTTTGAATGTACGTAATATACTATATAAAGATGGAACAGTTGCAGATACAAACTAAATTAATTTAAGTCATTAATTTGAATACATCACGATTTAATTTTTTTTGTATAATCTCTTTCTGGTTTAACTTTAATCCGTAAAATATCTTTTTGTCTAAAATGCTTAATTTACATTTTGTTTCAGAGAATAATAAATTTAAAGCTTTTGAAACATAAAAATCTATAAGATAAGTAAATGCATAAAATTAAAAAGCAGCAACATCATTTTCGAATTTAACAATAATTAAAAAAAAAAATATATATATATATATATATATATATATATATATATATATAATTTCTTCAAGAGATAAGACTGAAAATGATTTAGTTGAGTGTCATTATCAGGGTTCGTACAGTTTTACCACACATTTTTAATAGAATATTTTGTCTTATTTAATCGCAGAAAAATATTGCAAAGCCTGCGTACAGATAAAGCAATTAGAAATTCTTCAATTTAAGTATTAAATAGAAATTTTCTAATTAGAAAAAGTTGTGTCAGATTCCTTGGAAAATCCAAGTAGTGTGCGTACCTTGCATTATACTAAGCGTTTAGTAAAACAATAAAGACCTATACTTACTCATACATACTCCATTAACACACACTTCTCCGTCAACGCAGTCACTGCATGGAGCTCTGCATCGTTCACCAACACAGTTCATGCCAGGTGGACAGTATATTGTAGGCGAGCACACTTGATACACTCTTTTACATCCTAATATTGGTGTTGGAGATCCTTCGAATCCAGGCAAACATTCACATGTTGCTTTATGATCAATAACTTGACAGACAGCATTTGGTCCACAAACACCTTTGATCTCACATGGATTTTGACACCTGTTTTGAATACAAGCTTCTTTATAAGAACAGTCATTATTATCTCGGCAACCCACTTGGCAATAACCACTAGAGACACAAGCTTCTCTTGGGGGACAACCTGAGTGTGCGAAGCAAGGCAACACACATTTCTTGTTGATACATTTTTCACCAGCAGCACATTCATTATCATAGCTACAGAACAATCGGCATTGTCCATCGACACAGGCTTGGTTATCTGAGCATTCTTTGCTGTCCCTACAAAATACTGAAACCCTGAGGCAGGCACTGTCAGGGTCAGGATCACCACGGAAACCTGATGGACAGGTACATCGAGGACGATGATTCACCACTTCACAGAATGAATTAGATCCACAGTGGAATCCGTCACATGGATTTTTGCACATATTCTCACCACTGACATCTGGAAGACATGCTGCATCTGGTCTACAGTCTTGATCACCCAATGGGCAAGAATTAGGATGACGGCAGCCTTCCCTGATTGGATCTCCAATGTAATCTAGTGGACATTGACATTTGTAACTTCCCTTGGTGTCCACACATTTGGCTGTTGGATGACAAGGATGACTTTCGCAGAAACGGATCGCTTTGCAACCTCTGCCATAAGCGTCCCCAGTCATACCAGCAGGACACTGGCATGTGCGATGATGGTTTTCAGGCACACAGATGGCATTCTTTCCACATCCGCTCAAGCAGGGATCTAAAAGAAATTCATGGGATAGTTAGAAATAAATAGTGAAAAATTGTAGTCGAAAAAATAAATCAACTATCAAAATTAATGAAGCGAATTAACTTGGTACTTTTCCACTGTAGTGGATTGGGCGTTTTTTTTCCCTTACAAAATCAATCTTATAGAAACATGCTTATTTTTAAAATTGCTAACTATGTAGATTCTGAGATATATTAACTGTGAATAAGGTATTGAGCTTCTGTATAGAATTTTACAGTAAAATAGAAAAAAAAACTTACTTAAACAGTAATTTTCTGGAGCGCAACTTTTGTCAGGTGTACAATCCTCATCAGTAATACATTCAACTGGAATGAAAGAAAATAGTTAGCAATGTAATTACATTTATATAACAAATTAACTGTAATTTTTTGTATAATACATGTCCAAAAGCAATTGTATAATACAAACAAACACAGATTAGTATCAAGCTTTTTCAAGAAATCTCTTACCTTGTTGGCATCCTCTTACTAAGTCATACGGGTCTCCGACATATAGACCTTGAGGACACTGGCATTGCGCATGATGGGCAACAGCCACGCAAACTGCATTAGGTCCACATTGCACATGATCACATACATCTGGAAAATAAAATTAAGATAAATGTTTAGTCCACCTTCAATATTAAAAGTAAATAAAAATTACAAATAATCTCGTATTAAGAGAGATGTATAGAAAATCAGGTTGCGCATTGAGAATTTATCTAACAATGGAGCTATGAAAAAAGAGAAGGAGAGAGATACTGTAGTGTTTATCGCTGGTGAGAGAAGTAACTGTGTATGTAGTCACAAGATGGTGGTTGTTACTTCTTTACATCGGATCAGGGCCTGATTAAAGCTTGGGGAAAATTCCACCAGTAAAAACGAATAGAATTTTTTTTCCATATTTAAGAAAGAAATTCTGCACGGATAAGGCAAGAAATTCTATTCAAATTTACTGCTGCAAGTTTTCAGCGGTGGTAATCAAATTGACTGAAATTGACAAAATGACTGTTTATGTTGTCACAATATGGCGGAACTACAGGACCTGACTACCGCCGGGGAAAACATCTGCCAGTAAAGACTAATAGGTAATTTTGCATGAATAAGGTGTTTAAAGAGGAGGACATTTTTTTTCAAATGTAGTCCTGGAAGTCTGTCTGGGCTGTAATCAGGTCCTAAAGAACTGGTTACAATGATTGAAGCTTCACCATTTTGAAGATGTATCATTTCCTCTTTATTAATAGTTCCATGGCTAAAAATGCCATGGAAGAAAGTTTCTGTTAATTTGTTCAACTCGAAGAAATAGGCAATTTTCAAATTAGTTGCATATCATGTTAGTTTAACAGCTGGTGATGATTAAGATTGCTAATTTGAGTATAATTTAACTTTGTTAATTTTACATATTCAGAACGTGTCACTATTTAATCAATACACTGTAAAAAATGAGTACTCAAAATTGAGTAAAAAGTACTCAATTTTGAATACGTCACATACTCAAAATAGCTCCGATCCAAATGTACTCAAAATTGAGAAACACATGTACTCATTTTTGATCCCATGGATGTATTCAAATATGAACTGCTATGTACTCATTTTTGATCCCATGGATGTATTCAAATTTAAATTTTATTATGTCGTTAAAATAAAATTTATAGGATAAAAATAAAAAAGTTACTTCGCGAGGACAACCTTATAAGGGACATGTACATGTCTGCTCACTTTTTTCATTCCTGCGTGAGTTTATATTAATTAACCAACCCATGCCAATGTGAGGAATCGAACCCGCGATGTTCTGTTTACTAACCTGACGACTCAAACCAACGCGCCATGACTGGTTATGCCTCCTTCTCAAATGGTGTTACTGACTTTGAAACTCCCCCTCTCTATCCCTTCCTAATAGGGATCCCCTAACAGCATCTGGCGCCATCTGTTAGGGAAGGGATAGAGGATTGTTATTTTTATATAGATATATATTGATAGAGGTTAGATTTGTTAAGAAGAGATAGTTTTAGAAAAATCGGACTGACAGAGGAAAAATACGAGACATCAGCGTGTGGACTGGTTTTATGTGTTTTTAAATATGTTTTTAAGGATGTACAGTGCCTGTCTATATGTGTTAAAGATTAAAATAATGTCTGAAGTAACAGGTAGTTCGAAGAATTATTAATTAAAAAATGACATTAGAAAAGATCATAGATTGAAATACTAAAATTATAAACTTTGTAAAATTATAATTTATAAAATAATAAATTTTAGCGTAATTCATAAATTTGTAAGCCAAATCAGTTTAGTTTAATACCAATTTGCATAGCTATAATTTGCAAAGATATTATGTTATGAAACTTTTAAGTAACACAATATTGCCTCACGTTAAAAAAGTTAAAATAAATTTTTAAAAAATTAGTGGGAAAAAAAAATCATAATTTTGAAGTACTATCAAGAAAAAAAAAAGTAGATGAGTAAAATGTGAGGAAAAAAAAAAGAGTAAATGTGTAGTAGTGGATCCACTTTGATGAAAATCCAGAACAACCAGATCCACTTTTCATTTCTCTTATTATTCGTTTTTCCTTCAAATAATAGCTTTTTAGGCTCCGAAATTTCGTCATTACACATTCTGAAATATACAAGTATGTTGGGTTTGATCATATGTTCATTTTTGATCCAAAAATACTCATTTCGATATGAGTACATAAACTTACTCATTTTTGAGAATGCACATGTTCATTTTTGATCCAAAAATACTCATTTCGATATGAGTACATGGACTTACTCATTTTTGAGAATTCACATGTTCATTTTTGATCCAAAAATACTCATTTCGAAATGAGTACATGAACATACTCATTTTTGAGTACTTCCTTTTTTTTACAGTGTATTAATTATTGATATGAAAATCTACTACAGAATTTTAAACAAAGTGCGCCTCAATGAAATTAGCAATAAAACTATTTTAAAAATATATAAATTTTATATAGTGTATAATTATTAAATATGCAATATTCATTAATTCTATACTAAAACCCGATGGTGTCAATCTTTAGACTAAATGATTTTGATAAATGTAATAATGAGTTTCAAGAATGTAAATAATACTTTTAAATAAAAACATAAGTGAAATGAAAAACTAAGAAAATAAACGGAAAATAGTTCATTATATATATTTTTAAGTTATATTTTATATCAAATTCAATGATTATGAGATGTTAGACGATGTAATTATAAACAGGCAGCGTACCAATGCATTTCAAAACTCCATCAGGATTTTCCCGTCGACATTCAGAAGCTGATGAACAATGTTCACTTTGCTTGCATTCGTCTCGATCGATCGCTGAAAGTGAGAAATATTGAATTACATATAACCGAATATGATGCAAATATATTACAGTGGAAGCTCGTAAATTCAAACTCACACGGGCCGCGAAAAAAATCGAAATAATCCGATATACAACAAAAAAGAGAATGATTTTGGATACTTATGTATTATCCAGGCCAAGTCAGATATAACTGCGCCAAGTATGTCGCCAATTATGCTAATTACAGTAACCTTATTTTTTGACAGCTATATAGTTTATTTATTTATTATAGTTTATAGTTTAATGTTTTTTTTTTATTATTTATAGTTTTTTTTAATTTAATTTTATAGTTTTTTTTATTATTTATTCATTATTGTTCATTTTTTATAATGGATTTATTTTACATTATTTACCATTTTTAAGAGTGTTATAAATTTAATAGTATTAAATTACTGTTTTGAACATGATTAACAACGATAAACAAGATTCGCAATTGGCAATCTATTACCTGTAAATAAATATACTTATCTAACATTACACTGTTATAATCTGCAGCAAACTGTCTAGTCATTCGACCATTTTTAAAGATAACTATTACTTGACCATGTTATAAAGCCTATCTGATTATATTATTAACCATATTATGGTCAGAAAGTTACAACTTCTTTAAATATTAATTCATATTAAATTATCAAAGCACATATTACATTTTAAAACTAAAATTATAAGAAGCATTTTAATCTGAAAAAGCGATTTTTTACCTATATTGTAAACTGAAGCATAATTACAAAAAAAAGGACAATATAAAAAAATATATAAATAACTAAAACTTTTAATGGAAAAAAAAAATTCTATTGAAAAAAAAACCTCAAGTTATTTTTATTGAGTGCTAATCTATCATCCAGGTTTTCAGAACTTTATGAATTAGTTCGGATAAACAGAAATTTCGAATAAACCAAATTCGAATTATCAAGAGTGCATTGTATATCCATTTTCAAAAAATAAAAAAATTAATTCGCTTGAGTTAATAATGGAATAAATTAAAAGGTTCTTACAACTATTACACATATAAAGCATTATAAAATTTCTTTATAGGAATAAAAAAGTAAATATATAAACAAAATCAAAAGAAAAAATAAATGGAGTAATTGAAAGATAGAAAAAAATAGAATATATGGGCTAACAAAGTCAGAATGTAATTTAATTATCTGCTGCCATCATATTAATGATTGAATTTCTATTAATGCAGAAATCCGGTTAATACTTACGTATGCAACCACCACGAGTATTGGGATCTCCAGTAAATCCTTCTTCACAACTACATTGTCCTTTATGGTTGATAGCAACACAATCAGCATTTGGTGAACAACTAAAGTCCAGACAGATTTCTGGAAAGTTGAGAATTCATTTGATTAAACTATGAGAACTTTATGAATTTACAGTATTAAGTTTCCATATACCATACTTTATATCAATCAAAATTAACATTAAACTATAGCAGTATATAATCTGTATGTTTTAATTAAATTTATTTTTGTTTAATAATTTATTCAGTCGTAATTTAATAATTTCAAAAAGTAACATTATTTTTATAAATGACAGTTTTTATGCATTACTAGGCTGTCATATATCAAGGCTCCCAAATAATACTTAACAGGAAAATATTATTTTAATAATGTAAAAAAAAAATCGCATTTTAATACATTTTCTGAATGTATAGTGTGAAACAGTACGTAGAACAAATAATATCGATTAACATTTTATAATGAACGGAAATAAGAAAAAGATGTATTTATTAAAATGCGAACAAGAAACAAGCTAATAGTAATTTATTTGCTCCAAGTCATTTAAATATTAAATAAATCTATTAACACCAAACATTTTACAATTGCTTTAAAAAATGCTCATGCACTAATAGCATTCAGATTTTAATCTTAAAAAATCCTGTACTCGGGCAATATTATTTTAGAGAATTCGACACATAATATATTTTTTTTTTACTACCAGTAAAACTTAAAGTTTTTAAAAAATGCTTTATATTTATTGAAGCTTTTCAGAGATGATATACAATTACTCATAGACAGGGAGTGGAGTTGCTTGCAACTGGGTATCCCCTCGAAATAATCAACTGTTTCACTGTTTGAGCTTTTCAGATTATTATCCCCTTGGGGACGAGCGACACGTATACGTGACGCATAAGATTCTCAGAATCCTCGATTATTCCTACCAGTTAATTTTTATTGTAAGCTGAGCCTTATTTAATGCTAGCATTTTTGCGATTCAATTAGGCGTAAATTTCTGTTTTGAAAAAACGGTGGTAAAAGATTAAAAGTTCTGTAAAGGACGCTCGTCGCGAAGGGGTTAAATCTTATTACATCTCATGCAAGGCTGAAATCATACATGTTTTGTAGAAACTATGGTAATTTCGGCTTGATAATTCTGCTAGCAATTTTGGATAATTTATCATAACAGGTAGGAGTTTAATTTTTAATTTCTTCTCCATTTGTGTATAAAGAATTATATTGTCATGTATATTATGATGTTATATATACATGTATAGCTTGTTGTAAATATAGAAAGTATAATTACCAGCACATTTAAGGATTCCCAAATCGTTTGGTCTACACTGACCAAAAGAGGGACACTGGACATCATCTTCGCATTCATCTGTTTCACGAACTGTTGACAAGAAATTTACAAATGCATATTAATATTTGCAACTTACGATAAATAAAATTAAGAAAGAAACAATTTAAAAAAAAATAACTAAAAGAAAATATTAAATAAATACAGAAATATCTGTGAATCTACCTTTACAAGATGTATCACTGTTAGGATCTCTTACAAAACCTTCTCTGCATCGGCATTCATAATGGTGGTCAAAGGAAACACATTCGCTGTTCAAACCACATGGATGGAATGTACATGGATCTGAAAAGAATTTAGATTGGTAAGAGAGAAAAATGGGATATTAAACCAAAATTATAAGAAATTAATTTTTTTAATAAACTGAATATCAGCTTTAAATTGCTAACAATGACCGCCGTGAAAATCATTCTTCCTCTACAGTAGCGGTTCGTGACTGGTTTTATTTGGGGCAGTAAATGCATCGCTGCCAAATTTATTATTTTCTTACCACTATTTTTTAGAAAATATCTTTGTCTTATTTATTGTAGAAATTTCTGACATTAAATAAGAAAAATACTTCTTTAAAAAATGATGGCAACAAAATAATATTTTTTTTTTCCGGCAGTCAATTAGTGCCCCAAAAATAGTCAGTCACGAGCAGCCACTGTTTCTCTAAGTACAATTACGCGAGTGATAATTTGCGTCAAGTACTGGATTGCTAGATTCCTACAAAAATGTTTAAAATTAATAATTTTCAGTTAATGTTAAGGAGAGATAACATTAACAGTATCCGCTCTTTACTCAAACTCGCTGCAAAATAATTAAAATAGTGACTTTCTTTTGTAACACTTCGCACTCCCCACCCCCAAAATTCAATGAAAATGAAAAGGGAAATATCAAAAACGGAAGTATATGGTTTCTTTTTTGTTTGTTTGTTTCTTTTTTCTTTTTTAATTTTTTTGATACCATCGAAATACCTTGTAAAATATTAATGAAATAAAATATTTAATGTTAAAATTCTGTAGAGCAACCTGCAAATATAAAACTCTTTACCTTAATTTAATGTCGAAAAGACAATTCATTGAATGATAAAGGGGTTCAGATATGTACGGATAAACAAGCGTAGAACACGAAAACATCTCCAGTTTAATTTTTGTCGAGTAAAAATAGAGTTTTGTATATTTGTCGTCATTTAAATAATAGTGGAGTTTATAAACAGAAGGATTTATTTTCGGATGTTTTAATAGTAAAAAACTTTTTTTTTTCCAGGCAAGTTTAGAGTTAAAGTAGCTAGCATCTTCGCTGACTGTTCTCCATGACGGAATAATTGAAAGTAATAATAAATTTATAAACTGAATTGTCTTAATGCTAAGATTTATCAATTGTGTTAATGCTTCTGATGAGAAATTATGCGTTAGAAAAGGGGAAAAAAGCCCCTAAATTACAGGTAATAACTTACCAATACAATGCTTTACGCCCAAGTTATCAGCTTTGCATACATCAGAATTTCTTCTACAATCGTGATCCACTTGGCATTCATCCTTGATACGTGCTATAGAAAAAAAAACCTCATCATTTCATTTTTTATGTAATATTCAAAGAAATTTATTCAATATATAACCAGTGAAACTAAAACTATTGCCCTAAAGAATACAATTTTTAAAATAGTAAAATCATCAAAAAGTTCATAAGAATTCAAAAGCCTAAGATGAGGATAAAATATGTTGGCGTGTTTGTTTTAACCCATTAACTGCTAAAACTATAAAGTAGGAGTTTTCAATATTTTTGATCAAAGTCGTTTGTCACCACAAATTCACCACAATTTCTTCGCCTATGTAATCACAAAGATTTGTTATTAAATATTGCAACTTTTTAAATTCTAAAACAGTGGTAACTAGGAAGTTAATTTAACTCATTTATGCCCAACGTCGATGCTTTAGTAAAATGAGAAAAGTACATTTCGCACCACATAAAATGTAATAGGAATTTGACATCTTATTTTACCGAATAATAAAATGCATTTATATCATATTATCCATATTTTTTTAGATTGCAAGACATGTTACACTAAATCCTTACACTGAAAGATATTTACTGATGCTTAAACTTGAGAAAGCAATCTACGAAATCTATTTACGAAAGACTTTCATAAGAGGGGGGAGCTTAAAACTCACCTTTCACAAAAACATGCTGTCGGTAATGTGTTAAGAATTGATGGTTTCAAAAATTTGCGAAAAATGTTGAAAACAGTAAAATATTTTTAAAAAGTAAAGATAATCAAAACATTTTAACGTTTTTTTTCAATCAATTTGTTACTTATTGTAATAAATTGTTAAATCAATTGTTAACATCACGTGACTATAATTTCGAAAATACTCGCACATAATTAATATGTCGTTCTTAAAACCATTAAACATTACTATTACTCCTATTATTAAATAAATAATCCGTAAACTTACGTCTACATCCATTCAAAAGATTGTATGGGTCTCCATCATGATCTGGCAAACATTCACATCTCGTCTGATGACTTTTGGCAAAACATTCAGCATTTGGACCACACTGGACATATTCACAAGCATCTAAAAACACGAAGGGCATTAAAATAAAAATATATCGCAAAAAACAGAACATGCATCTATTATATTAAAATCTGACTTTCTGTTTATATTTCACAGCTACTCCTCTTAGAATATGGACCGCAGCGCGATGAAATTAACACTAGTCATCCGCATGGATCCGAGGATGTCATACAAGCTCTCAGAATTTAAAAATATGAACCAGTTTCCGAGATATTAATTTTTTTGTAACTTTTAATGACGTTTCTCTAAATATGGCAACTAAATTTTTCTGTGTTTGTGGATAAAAGAGAGATAAAGAGAAATGATAGTAATGATTAGAATTTTTTTTACGTCATTTTTTCATTAAAATTGAAGAGAGAAATTATTTTCGAATAGATGGGGGGGGGGGGGGGTATCTTGATCAAATTAAATTTTCCAAACTTAATCCAAGAAATCGTTATATATATTCAAGCTCCATCAATTAATTTATTCTATAAAATCAAAAATCGTCTGTCGACATATTGACATTTAGAAATCAGTGCACCGTAGATTTTTTTCCAAGAAATAATTTTATATAATCAAACTCCATGAATCAATTTATTCTACAAAATCAAAAATCGTCTGTCGATATATTGACATTTAGAAATCATTGCATCGTAGATTTTTTTCAGCTTTACATTTAAACATGGTGGGATATTTCAGATACTTTTATTTAGATGGGCAATTATTGCCCCCTATTCACAAGAACCAAATTTCAAGGAAAAGTATATAGTATTTTCAAGTAAATATTTTTTGAATGATGGCGTTGAAAACGTTTCACAGGGGTTCTAAAAATTTTGGGTTATTGGGAAATTTATATGGGTTGGGAAAATCAATTCGTACCGGAAAATTCTATCATTTAATTATTAGACTTTAATTCCAATAGCTAATTTCTAATAATTAACGGGTAGAATTTCCCGGTACAAATTGATTTTCCCAATCGGCACGAATTTTCCGAACAACCCAATAGAATGGTTTTCGGATTAAAATTATATATATATATATATATATATTTGTAAAGCATTTAATTCAGAAAACAAAAATATTTTTATGCTCGTCAAAGTGACGTCATTCTCATTTCACCTGGTCCGAAATTAGGAACCAAATTTTTGAAGAACAGTGTACTTTTGACAAATAACATTTTGAATAAAAAATCACGTAGTCAGCAAAATGTGATTTTCGCAATTATTGTTTAACCTACATTAGAATAATGATTTCTTATTTGAAATTTAGTATTTAATCAAACTAATGTTATATACTTTTTCGAAATATACAATAATATTGGATGTAATTTTCTTCAAGAAATCGAAAGATCTCATGCAATGTAAATGCAACACATCGGGTTACCATGCTGCTGGTTTAGTATAATTACGCATTATGTTACTATCCCTTAGTAAATTGATCTACATACGAAAATTACTGAAATGGTGTATTTTTATTAGGATTCTAAATGGAAACCTATAATGGAATTAAATTAATATTTCTTTTAATACTTGAATTAACTCTTCGTGTTTCAAATTATGAATTAATAAAAAATTTACGCTTCAAAGCATTTTCTTTGAATTTTTGAAAGCTCGTTAGAAGATTTGAGCAACCATTAAATAAATTTTAGAGCGATTTAGGCTATTAAAGTTGAAAACTTAATCGGTGTTTATAGGAGTTTAGTGGAATATTGATAACTCTACTCAAATCATATCTTTAAAATATTGTTTTTTTGTATCGTACATAATTAGAAAATGTACAAATATAAGGCCTTGACAATATAAATAAAGATTTTGTTTTTCACAACTGAATTTTTTCAGTCCATGCCTTTCAATATCATGAAAATAAAGAAGTTATAATTAGATAAGAAATTATCCATTTAAAAATACTTTTCTTTGTACTAGAAATAATGCTTTCGGAGCATTATAAAGTAAAATGACTATAATTTAATTAAATTGTATTACTGCCAATAGAAGTATTAAACGAATTCTAAAACATTTTTTTGGTACTTTAACATACCGTCGGACCATGAAGAGTTAAACATAAAAATGAAATAAAGTTTATTTAAAAAAAAAAAAAAAGAAGATACCTCTGCAATCCAAATATCCTTCATTGACTGATTGACATATTTGTTGGGAGCCACAATCACGATCTTCCTCACACAAGTTTGGACTTTTTGCTGTAAAGAAAAACATCAAAATCAAAAATTAGTTCACAAGTTTATAAAATACATAGCAAAACTTAAATAAATTTTTCAGTCAAATGAAATTAATTTTGTTTTGTCAGAATACATTTATACTTACATAGCAAAACTTAAATAAATTTTTCAGTCAAATGAAATTAATTTTGTTTTGTCAGAATACATTTATACTTTAGTGTCGTCAATAATTTTATTAAGTAAATGTACGAGTTATACAAATTATAAAAGTAAAATGCTATGCAGAACACATTACTTACGTATGCATCCAACATGAGGATCAATAGGGTTGCCTTCATAGCCAGCAGGACATCTGCAAACAGCCAGGTGATTTTCTCCAAAACATTCTGCATTTGGACCACATCGATCAAACAAGCACACATCTAGACAAAATCAAACGATATTATCAATAAATCACACTTTACAGAATGTACAGAATAATTTGTGCCTTTTGCATGATTTACATACTAATGTTTAATATACACTGCTCAAAACAATTAAAGGATATTGCAGTTTTAGGTGGATTTTGTATCTGGGAAACTTTTTAGCTGATTGATACATGGTCGACAGACATAGTAGGTTATATGAGAATAAATTACACATGTTTGGCAGAAAAAAATGCATTTTATTGCGCATTTGTGTACAAAAGGAAAAAAACACAATTTGTGCATATGAGAAAAAAAGAATAAGAAAAGGTATTTTCTTCAAAGAAAATCATTTTCAGTAGGGGGTATGGTTTCCACGGGCGGCCAGCAACGTTGAACATCTTTGAGGCATGGACTCAATGAGGCTATTAATGACGAGTTGGGGTATTCTGCCCCACTCTTCCAGAAGAGCTCTTTCCAGTTCTTGGAGAGTTTATGGGGGTTGTTGGCGGCCAGAAACTCGTCTTCTTAGAGCGTCCCAAACGTGCTCGTTTGGATTCATGTCTGGAGAACACGCTGGCCATTCCATTCGAACGATTCCTTCCTCGAAAAGGAAATCCTCCACCAGGTTTGCACGATGTGGCCTGCAGTTATCGTCCATTAAAATGAAGTCATCTCCGATTGCTGCAGCGTAAGGGACTACAATAGGCCTGAGGATCTCATCCCTATATCGGCGACCAGTCAGAGCTCCATCTCGAATGATGTAGAGGTCAGTGCGCCCGTCAATGGAGATGCCACCATACACCAACACTCGTCCACCGCCAAATCTGACACTTTCGTGCACGAACGCAGGATTATTCCTACTGCCACGGTCCCTCCAGATGAAAATACGCCTATTATCCGGATGCACAGAAAAACGGAACTCGTCAGAAAACAGAATATTGCTCCATTCATTTCTCCTCCAGTTGACATGCTCGGTTGCCCACTCCCTGCGGTCGCGACGATGCCTTGATGTTAATCTAACACATACCATCGGTCGGCGAGCATACAGACCTACAGCATGGAGCCGGTTTCGGACAGTCTGAGTTGAAATCATGGTGCCTGTAGCCGAGCGAAGGTGTTGTTGGAGAAGAGTAGCGTTCATGTTTCGGTGTCTCCGAGCTGTTAACGCTAAATACCGATCTTCATTGGGCGTTGTTGCCCATCTACGACCTTGCCCTGGTCTTCGGCCTGCACATCCACTCTCCAAAAAACGGTTCCAGATCCTGGAAATGACACTTTGTGACACTCCAATGGCTTGCGCTACTTCGGCTTGAGTTTGGTTCCCTTCTAACCTACCAACAATTCTCCAAGCTTCTGAATCTGTCAAATGACTTCGCTGAGACATCGTACTCATCGAAACAAAGCAATCACTGAATGCCGATCATCCTTGTCTTCATTCTCTTTTATCCAGTTGAAAGTCAAATTTCATTCGCTGCCGCTGAAGCGACGTTTTTGACGTCGAACTCAAAATTTGCATCCTCCACAGTTTGAAAACCATAAAAATTTGCATTTGTGATTCTCTTCTTCTATTTTCGGCAAAAAAAATTTCGTTTATATCTTTATTTTATATAAAACTTCAAATATCCTTTAATTGTTTTGAGCAGTGTACAATAGATATGAGATACTCACGGACACATTTCCTAACAGCATCAGTATGTTTTCGGCAAACTTCATCGTATTTACAGTCTTGGTCAGAATTACAGTCATGTGGTACTGAAAGAAAAGGAATGAAATAAAATTTTGATAACCTTCGTAAAAAATCGCAGCCATACTTAACAGAAGAATATTAAAATGTCAGTGGTCGCACTTAACCCCTTCGCGACGAGCGTCCTTTACAGAATTTTTATCTTTTACCACCGGTTTTTCAAAACAGAAATTTTCGCCTAATTGAATTGCAGAAATACTATGATTAATTAAGGCAAAGCTTATAATGATAAAAAAAAACTGGTGGAAATAATCGAGGGTTAAATTGTTTTGCACAAATAAAGTGCGTCGTATATTTTGCTAAGAACAGTTATGCTACTACAAATGTAGTATATTTCATAACAGTGATAAGAAATATGTAAAGGAATCAATTATCAGTACCAATTAATCACTAGCAAATTTTGAATTTCAATTTTATTTTGACGCCATTTTGTGAGAAAAATCACGTTTAAAATTTACGAAAACACGTTCGCTTGAAGGTTAAGTATGATGTCAGAAAAACTGGGTAATTAGTACTTCTATATTTTCCTACCATTTTATTTAAAAGTACTACTAGCTTTAAGGATATACTACAAGTTGGAATTTTTTCAATTGAGTGAAAAAGGTCCCGAGTGGCAATCGAACTCAGAACCTTTGGCTTGGATTGCCAATGCTCCTCCAATTGGAACTACCTGAAATGACAATCGGTCGAAACAATTCACTCAGGGAACTCAAGTGTACGTTTTTGAAAATCACTTTTTCACTCAGTTGGAATATTTTAAACTTGTATGATTGTGTTAAAATAATAAAGTTTAGTGATATGGTTTAATTTTACTACAGAAATTATATAAACAAATATATGCAACTGTAAATAATTAAATCACAACATTTATCTCATGCTATGATTTAATCTGCCGCAAAATTCCTGGCACACAAACTTAAATATAATAAAATGCAAAAAATATTTAAAAAAAATTAGCAGTAAATTTAAAGGTTTGATCGCAATTCAATACTTAGCATGAAATAATTAATTAAAAAAACTCAGCTGCTATAAAAATATAAAATCAACGTACTTTGACATCCCTTGAACTCGTCGTAAGGATTGCCTTCGTAGTTAGGTAAGCACTGGCATTGAGCAACATGATTTTTGGAAACACATGTAGCATGAGGTCCACATCGCACATCCTCACAAGCATCTAAAGTTGAAATTAAAAAGTCAATGTGCATTAATTAAATTTTTTTTATAAAACTTGTATAATATCAAAAATAAGATTTCTAAATAGTGTTTGAAGCCTTAATTTTTATATTAGTTTACAGACATATATAATTTAACAAAACTCAAAGAACATTTAAATCATCTTAAAACTAACCACTTGCAGCTCAATTTGTTTTCTTGGAATTATTTTTGAAATAGCAGTAAATTTTAAAACAATGGCAATTCTAATGTTTTTTAAAGGTAGAAATTAGTAAAATTAATAAATTAATTTTACATTCTTCCAGATCTTTCTTTGTCTTTGTAATTGTAATAATAATAATAAATAAATATTTATAATCTTCCAAACTTTATATATAAAAAAATCTTTGAAGAATATAAAGAGTAATAAAAACTACAAGTTATTTTCATCTTAGTAAAAAGAGCTGTGTATATTAAATATTAGAATTTCTAAATGATTGTTTTTAAATGATTTTTAATAATTGTTCTAAACTAGATTAGCAACAATTTCAAATAGCTACTATTTGTATATTCGATGATTTTTAAAATACTTTAATATTTTAAATCAACATAAAAAAAAATCATTAGTTAGAATTGCTTGAACCAATACAAAAAAGAGTTTAAATCAGCCTTAGATATACTGTGTTGATAGTATCGACGTAGTTCACTAATAATCTACAGGTAACTGCACTAAATAGTAAAACAGTACAACCAGGACTGATTTAAACATTTTTTAGTCGGTTCCAAGTATCACCAAGTAGCTCCTGATTTCAAATAACCCCAAAATTTGGCTACCTCACAGAACAAAGTACCCTTTAAATATTTTAAATTACGAAAATTAGATTAAAAGTACTAACATAAATTTTAAAGCTATAATAATCTTTGTGGCACTGACACGTGGTCAGAAAGAAGGAATTTTTTTTCTATTCAGAATATAGTAGATTTAATATTAATAATGTACAAAATAATTGAACGAAAATTATACAACTAAAAGATAAAAAAGACAATCGCAACTGGATGTAATAATGTTTAAAAGTAATTAATTACCAAAGCAATCTCTAAGTCCAGTTCTGTCCGGTCTGCAAACAGCATGAGTTGGGCATTGTGAATCGCTGGTACAACGGTCAGGTGCTGTGAAAAAAAAAAACATAAATACTATATTATAAAACTCCATTAAACTTTTTTAAAATAAATGTTTTACTTAATTGATTCATAAATAAATTTATTTATTTTTAATTATTTATTTATACTAGGGGATTCAATCCAAGCTTCCCGGGATATGAAACATGGATGAAAACTATTTATTTTTAAAACTGAAAACTCTAATAGGTTTTTACAACTCCAAAAAGCATTTTTATGTAAAAAAAAATATTAATAATGTATTCAAATTAAGTTTTAAAATTTATTAAAAATTTATTACATTAGTATTAACCATATGTCAAGAGTTAATAGCCGAAGAAAAGATTTTGCTACTTACAGCAGGCTTTGTGATTCTGATAATTTGAATGGTTTGAGCATATTGTTCGATTGCATGTCCATTAAATTTGTGTCTTTAATTTATATTATTTTATCTATTTATTGATGAAGTTTTAATTTCGGTATGGAATATTAACTGGAAACAAATGCTGAACTGTTTATATTGTTTTAAGTGCAAACAGGTTAATCTTGCGTAATCGGTATTGCACGCAATAGAGCTCCTACACTACAGGCTGAATTATTCCGGCCATTTAACCCTTTAACGGGCGGTGTCCACAAAAAAGGACACCTAATTTTAATTCCGAAACTGACAAACAACACCAAGAATATGTAATTAAAATTCTCCTTTTATTAAGTACCGGAAAATAAGCAAATTTTTATTTTCTAATAAATTCGTTTGAAAATTCTGGTGTCAGTCCATAATTTCATCACTTTACAATCAGACTTACTTCGCGCCGGGAAGGGTTAATAACACGCGACCAAAAACCAAGCTCCCTGTCACTGTCACTCGCCGTCCAATACTACGGTAAGGTAATTGGTTTTAACTTGGTTTTTGGTCGGTTGGGTTATAAATGGTGGTATGATTCTGCCTGTAGTATAGGACCTCTAGCTGACCGTAGTAGTGGTCAGCGAGTGACAGTGAGAGGGACGGCAAAACCCTGCTCTAGCGATAAACTAATGCTGAGCTTGGTTACAATATGGTGGTTATTTTGGGCAACAAGATGGATATGCGTCAGCTCCACTTATAGGAGCCTTAGCACGCGATAGAGATGAATTGAAAAGAAATTCATGCTTGAAAATTATTTTAAAATCAATTAAAAATCAGTAAACTGAGATACAGTTTTCAAACAAGTTATATTTGAAAGAATAGTTATTTTCCTATTAGATGGTGTAAAAATTTAAAGTTTACAATATTTAGAAGTTTAAAAAAAAGGCATTAAAAGATAAAAATATTGGTCAGGTCGTTTCCACCGTCAATATGACGTCAGCATTACTCACGGATACTTTTGTTCTTTATAATATATATTCTAAAACTCCATTATACTTTTTAAAATAAATCATACATTTATTTAATTGAATCCTAAATAATTTTACAAATTTTTATTTTATTTTTTACATAAGTCAACGCACAAAAATATAATTGGTATCTGAGTTTTATCTCTTTTTCAGATACAAAAATGTTTCAGCAAAAATTTTAAACTTTTCAAAATAATTTAATTTTTATTTGGAATCAGAGTTTGATTACTTACGTCTTGGTTCACAACCAACATTCCTGTCGTAGGGATCTCCAACAAAATCAGGTGGACAGTTGCAAACCACAATGTGTGTAGAGACTGAACACAAAGCATTTCGACCACACAGAGCATCGGAACAACCATCTGAAATTTAACAATGTACTTAAGTTAAATTGATATAAAAGTTGCTTTTATTGAATACATAGTTAGTAAGATTTATTTATAAAATTCAACGAGTTTATATCCTGAATTTTAATTACGCGAACAATATCTTACAAAATTACTACTCGTGAAGACTTTCAACGAAACGTTACAAAACAGTGTTATATTTTAGTTTGAAATTTATAAAGCGTGTCCCGGAAATATTTAAAAGCGCCTTAATTTTTTACCTTTTGGAGAAACGTGGCCAGTGTAAATCACAAAAATGTTGAAAATAAGACAGAAATTATGTTGAGGAAATCGCCTTTCCAATAATTTTCAAAAGGTACACATTTTAAATTTTTATGTAGTCCTGGATTCTGTAAGTTGTATTTAGAAACATTTTCTCCGTTCTTTGATAATTAAACAGTAAAAAGTCCATTTTCGTACGACCAACAGACACCGAGTTATAATGCTTTGAGCTGCTTTATGAAATTTCGAGCTTTCAGGTGCTAAAAGAATCATTTCCCCGTTTTTAATGGCGGAAAGCTCGGAAATTTCATACAATTTAAAGTACCATAACTCGGTAAATTTTAGTCGCAGAAGAATGGAATTGTTACTGTTGTCAGTGCACGGGGAAAATTTTCTGAAAATATAACTTATAAGACTCAGGAACCATATAAAAAATTAATGGCAAGACTATTTCATTAATATAATGTTAATTCATACCTTATCTTAAGCAATTTTGCAATTTATATTGCCTACGTATCTCTAACAGGTAAAAAAAATTAAAGTGCGTTTCAATCTTTTGGGGCACCCTGTATATTTTTTAAATTTATTTATATATAAATTATCTTTTATCTTTAAATTAATGTTATTTTCATTTTCATTACTGATGTTATTTTATATATCAGATTATATAAGAAAAATATATTTATTTAAATATTATTTAAGTGTATGGTATTGCAAAAAATGTATTGCGAAAAAAATTATCAAAATATATTAATAAAAAATCACCCATTAGTTCCAGTTTTAAGACCATAAAAAATTTAAATGTCATTAATAACTGTCGAACTTATTTAAATATTCCTAGTAAAAAATATATAGATTCTGTTTTGCATACTATAATATAATTTAAAAAATGTATTAAAGTAATCATACATACCAACACAATCTTTTACTCCTTCAACGTTCAAGCGGCATATATCTCTATCACTACAATCGCTGTCGGTCTTACATTTGTCTCGAGCTATTTTAAAATAAAAATAAAGGGAAGCAATTATAACACCTACACTATTACAGAAAAAAAATCTGCTAAAGGCATTCATATTAAATTTATAAACATTATAAATAGGCATTAGTAGTACATACGTCTGCATCCTCTTTGCATATCGTCTCCATTTCCTACGAAACCATCTCTGCATTCACAGAAAGCTGAATGTCCAGTTGCAATACATTGAGCATTAGGGCCGCATCGTTTGCCTTCACATGGATCTAAATAAATATAAAAAAACACATTTAATATAGAAATATTTTCAGTTTTAAGAATTCAACGTTTTGGAAATATCGTATTCAGTATTCAGGAATTCCTACTTAAGCATGCTCACTAGGAAAACTGGAATTTTATTTAAAGTTTCCAATTTTGACCATGTTGCTTTAAAGGGAATGAATGCGTTTAAGGAAGAGAGGTGGAAGTCACTCAATTTTTCACTTATGTGCAAGGAAATTCTGGAAAACCGTACACATGTATCGTACCAGGTTCGAACCCATACATTTCGGCTCTTATTTTTTATAGTCAGCACTCTAAACACCAAGCTGAATAGGTATCCCTTATACATAAAGAAATATCTTTATATATATATATAAATGCAAGCTGACTGCAGATTGAAAATACAGGAAATCTAATTTGGGTTATTTTAGGGTCTTAATTGGCTGTTTGTTACTTAAAAAATACTGTATGATAGAAGTAATAATAATTGTAATCAAGTCGTTTTAATCAAAAATTAACAAATGGAATAGTTTCAAAGTAAACAACTCAATAACTGTCTATGCTATTGCAAATTATCAATGTATTTTTTAAGGGAAACATTTCATGAAATTTAGAAACAAACACTCCCATTATATAGTTTTCCATTATATAGATTCCCCCTAACAATCAATTAAAAGGTTGTGATTTGATAATTTTAAATTTAAAGTCTTTTTTTTCTTTGAAGAATCAGAAGAGTCAGTTACCCTTTGTTCGATCGAAATACTATTGGGTTGTCCAGAAAATTAATTCGAACCGGAAAATTCTATTATTTAATTATTAGACACTAATTCTGATAGCTAAAAATTCTTTTTTTTTTTTTGTTCATTGCTCCCTTAAGATGCGATACAAAAATACTCATATACAAGGAGTAGAGTTGTTAACCCATTCGCTGCTAACCACGAGTATACTCGCGACCGGAAATTTCAAAAGAGGAATTTTTAATTTATGTAATCAAGAAATGTCTTTAATTAAATAAAGTAGATATTGCTATTAGTATTTTCTGGTACGAATTCGAACTTTCTAAATAAAATAAAATTCCGTTAATTTTAACCCGGCAGTGAACGTGTTAACAACTGTGAATTCCATCGAAACAATATGCTGTTTCTGTTGTTTCTGTCTAATAATTAACGGGCAGATTTTTACGGTATGAATTAATATTCCCAAACGGCACGAATTTTCTGGACAACTCAATAATAATAACAGACTCTCTAACTAAAGCGAAAAAAGTAAAAATTAAAAATAAAATTATAACGTATTAGATACTCGTAATTATTGACAACTAAAAGTAGGATATTGCCAAACAAGCTTGATCGGAGAGAAAGTGTTTAAGAAACTGAAATTCATGTAAGTCGGTTATTACTTTATTATTATTATTATTATTAGTAGTAGTAGTAGTACTTACTCATGCAATCTCTAATTCCATCTCTGGTAAGTTCACACACTCTGCTATCAGGACAGTCCCTATCTTTGCTACAGTGATCAGCTAGAAAAAATTAAGATAAATATTTAAATATTTAAACAAAACGAAATACAATAAAAATATTTTTTAAAGAACGTCTAATTATATTTAAAGTATATGAAAATAATCTGTCTGTTATACATTATTTGTTTGCATTCACAGACTGTGCTTACTGATTTTCAGTCACCTAGTTTCTGTTTCCTTACTTGGACTTTACCCGTGTCACGTCATCTGCAAGTATATAGAAGAAAAACACCAATAGGCGTGAAGATCTTTTAAACATAGCTCCCCCTTCGTCCAATAAACAGTCTTTTTCGGAGGCTATATACCCGCAGAGGCGTGGCTGTTGCCACTCGTGGGTAAAGTCCACGTAATAATTTAACAAAATTTTAGGTAAATTAGACATAAGGGGTGGAATGATAATTATTTAAAAAGCTATTTTTAAAGCATATTTGAGATTGATTCCTCTCTAAAAAATGAAATGATATAACATTTTACAGATATGTACTAAATTTGAGCAGAGGTCTCACCGTAAGAAAATTTATTTAGTAAATAAATAAAACTTTTTTTTTTTAAATTTTTGTTAAATATCGGTCTACCCATGGAATGCAAGTATCAGAAAGAAAAATATATACACTTTAACGTATCTGTGAATGAATCATCTAAAAATGTAAAACTCTTTCTTATTTTTTTCTTTTTTAAAGATAAAGAATAAAAAATAATTTAAATTTTAATGATTTGAATTATTAACACATTATTTTGCATATTTTCAAAATAGTTATACTAAACATATTTAGATTAATTTTCAAATGAAGTATTATTGATTTGAATTATTTAAATTATTATTTTAATTATTTTGAATTTTATTGATTTGAATTAGTAACACATCATTTTGCATATTTTCAAAATAGTTATATTAAACATATTTATATTTATTTTGAAATGAAATATTATTGATTTGAATTATTTGAATTATTATTTGAATTATTTTTTATTTTATTGATTCGAATTATTAACACATCATTTTGCATAGTTTCAAAATAGTTATACTAAACATATTTGTATTAATTTTCAAATGAAGTACTATTGATTTGAATTATTTGAATTATTATTTGAATTATTTGAATTATTATTTGAATTATTTGAATTATTATTTGAATTATTTTTATTTTTATTGATTTGAATTATTAACACATAATTTTGCATATTATCAAAATAGTTATACTAAACATATTTATATTAATTTTGAAATGAAGTATTATTTTTACTAAATACTATCAAAGAGAAAAAAAAAAGATGAATATCATTTTCAATTAAAAGAAAGAAAGAAAGAACTAAAAGAGAAGAAAAACTGAATTACTAAGAAACAAAATTAGTAAGCATAAATAAACAGTTTGGACTTATTTTTTAAAGATATTTGAATTAATTCCCGCTACATTTCAACTCCATTTATATACGCTCACTTATACACTGAAAGTACTGTTAATGATCTAAAAATTTTAATATGCATAGTAGGGAAAGAGTTTAAGCAATGTGACATTTTTGTAAATCGAAAATGTCAAGATGAAGCCTATGAAGCAACACTTGAGCACACTTGCATTACTATTTTGCTTCAATGTGAAAAAAAAAATCTGCAAAGTCACTATTTGCTTAGAAATGGGTACATAGATGATGGCGAATATACTCTATCTGAAAGTACTCGCAAATAGCTGTCTAAAAAATACAAAAGTGCTTATTATGATGTGAGAAACATAGAACGCCCAAGACAGCCGAAATATTTTCAAAACATTATCGAATCAAAATCTATCTGTAACGCTGAAAATCTTGGTACAATTTTTTAATATTGATGAATAAATCTTCAGCAAACTTTTAAATTCAATAGAAATAATGGTGCTTACGTATTATCTGTGCCAGGAAGATAGATCGCCAAAAATGGTTGTTAATCGTCAATCGTGCTTATCATTGTCGCCAATCGCGTTCAAAAGAGCAATTTAATATACATTTATTAAATACATATCATCGTTAAAAATGGTAAATACTATAAAAGCAAACTAAAAAATATATATGTAACATTTACTTAGTATACATTTATTATACACATAACATCAGATTAACTGCTTTTGACTATAAAAGATACTTACGATTATTTTTGGCTGTATGTTATAACTGCCGGAATGAATATGATATATGAGGGGGTTAGAATGACAGTGGAGTAAGTCAAAAATTAAAAAAATCTAGATAACCATATTTTCACTGAACGTATATTAATTTCTGTTCAGTGTGACAATCAAATAAGTCATAGTTCACTTAGGAAGTCGCTAGAGGGCAAAACAAGTTGCACCACTTAATGCAACGGCAATACGACTAGATTCACAAAACCCTTCAATTCTCAAATTACTAAATATTGACTTACTCCACTCTCATTCTAACCCCTTAATATATATCCTAATCACACACTATATCTATGAAAATAGATGCATATTTATATCTATATCCATAGTATGTTATATTATAAACTTATTTATTAATAATTCTGCAATTGCCTTTAATATTTCTACTATATAATATTAACTATAGAGTTACATTGTAGAAAAAAAAAGTGTTGCTGTAATTAGTATTATGAGCGCCATTGTTGTCACGGTGTCTTTACCTGGCACGTATCCTACGTAAGTACAGAAATAATTAACAAGCAAGAGTATTGGCTGCCACATCACAAAAAGGGTGAAAATTAATTCATGTACATAAAACTGGGAGGGAATGAGATTATGACATGCTATTATCATTTCAACTGTACTAACCTTGGCATCCTCTGTTAGGATCTCCAGAGTAACCTTCTGGACATTCACATTTAGCTCGATGATTTTGAGCAACGCAGAGTGCACTAGTACCGCATCGTTTGTTCTGACACACATCTAAAAGGGAACAGCACATGCTTAAGTAAATATCAAATTCAACATTAACACTTTATTTAATCTAATATATTGAATTTATTTATGGATAAAAAAAATAACAAAGTGAATAAAACTAACCAACACAATCCTTAATGCCAGCTGGTGTCTGTCTGCATATTTTATCAGGTGGACAGTTACTGTTGCCCTTGCATTTGTCCTTTGGAACCGCTAAAATAATAAAAGCAAAAATATATTTAATGTAGTGTTTTTGTTTAAAATAAAATATGTTGATGGCAGCACTAAAATTCCAGGTAGAACATTTTATGATATATTCCTATGCACGTTCGAAGAATTTTCTATTTTACGGCTGTAAATTTGTTTAGAATATATATTTTTGTGCTTACGTCATATGTGATCGTCTGTGAAATAAATATTTAAATGTTACTTACCACAGTTTATTATTTACTGGAAGTTATGTTCTACTTAATTAATTCAGTTACTAAAATAGTATAGTTTATAACAGAAAACAAAACTCGTGTTGTGAATTTAAAAAAAAAAACACATTTTCTGTTAGTATAGGTTAATTAGATATTTTTTTCATTTTTTTTATTGTTATCTTTCTACGAACTGTCTCTGTCGTTTCGTCTATAACAAAAAAAAAAAGATTTGGAAGAATGAGATAGATTACTAGATATTTTTCATATTTTTCATCCAACGAAAAGGAAATGACGTAAATTATTTTTTAGACTACTAATAACTCATTCAAGGGGGAAATATTAAATGTGATCAGAATTCTTGGCTTCGATTAATTACAGGAAATTTTTTTTTGTTATATTTTGTTTATTTTCAAACTCTACTGAAGATCCTAAACACATTCTCTATGGTATATTCTCTATGATCCAACATATCATGTCATAAAAACATAAAATCATGATCAATTATATCATAAAAATGACAAGTTTTGTTCAGAAACTTTGTCTCCTTTAGTCGGAATAGGGACAACTAAAGCAAGTTAAATACTATATTTTAAGAAGAAGAAAAACAAAACTAACAACTGAATATCAATCAGAATTTAGATTGCTAAAAGTTTAGTTATTTTATTGAGCTATTTTTCTTAAAATCTTTACAAGTAATAATGCAGTTTTAAGATATTAAAATCTGATTTTCATTAGAATAGAAAATACGCCAAAAAACACTGAGTAGTTTTGAGTCTTTATACTTCACCCGAGACCGCCATTATGAAACAAAATGAATAAATAAATGAAATTTTTGAATTATACAAATAATGATTGATCAGTATTTATAAATCTGGAAATTTTAAAATTATGTATTAAGTATTTAGAACATGACTTACGTTGACAACCAACGCTGAAATCAGCTGGATTACCAGAAAAGCCTGGCCGACATTCGCAATGTGCTTGATGTTCTTTACCTCTACATAAAGCATTCAAACCACACTGAGTTGTTTCGCATACATCTGAAAAAAAAATCACAGAAAATTCAAATTAACATAACTATTATCAACAAGATCACGGATTCAAGTCACCATTAAAGTTTCTTCAAACGAGATCAATGAGAAAATGTATTTACATATTAAAAAGAAAAAAACTAAAGCTAAATCAGTAATGAATTTTTATTTTATTATACTTGTTTATCGTTTTTGATTACGAAAAGTATCACGATAAAAATTCACAAAAAGTACACATAAAGATGTGAATTTGAACAAAAAGTGCTACAATTTTAACCTAAAAACAAAAATAAAGTAGGTAAATTAAAAAAAATATATATTTTTTTTTCGAATGAGATAATTTGTTTAAAAAATTTCATACAAAAGGAGTTTTCTCATACTATAATTTCTTAGTATTTATCAGATTCTCTGTGAGATTAAAACAAATTTCTATTAAAGTGATACAGCGACAAAAGTAACTAAATAAAATTTCCTCATCAATCCACGGGTCCTGAAGCTTTCTTTTCTTTGTACTGTAACAGAACTTTCAATTATATCTTTAACATACGGATTCTTTCAAAAGTGTAACATTTAAAATACCAAATAAATTTAAAAGACAGATTTTCAACAGACAATAACAGAGTAATACAAAAAGTTATTTAAAACAGAGGAATATAAGTAGATATAAAATTTATAAAAAAGCGTACCAAAACATTCTCTGTAGCCATTTTCTCCAGTTCTACAAACTTGATTATCAGCACAAGAGGAACTGTCTCTGCATAAATCCAATGGTGGTGCTGGAAAGAAAACAGTAATGATAAGATTATTTGAATTTAATGTTGTAACACGATTTGAAAAACTCTAAATAACAGCATTTAGATTGAATAATATTTTGCGATCAAATGATTTTCGAGTACATATAAGTAAGTTCGGGAATACATTTGATGGGATATTTTTAAATTACATTTCTTTAGTTTTATATATTTTTAGAAGCAAATTATAGCAACTAAAAATTTAGATATTAAGGGTATGGGATCACTTACGGTGACATCCTCTTTGGATATCATAGGCGTCGCCAGTAAAACCTTGTCGGCATTCACAGATTGCAACATGACGTTTTCCTTCGCACATTGCATTAGGTCCGCACTGGACACCTTCGCACACAACTGGAAACGAAAAAAGATTTTGAGAATGACACTAATAAATTTATTGTTTTTATAAGCACAAAACATAAAATAGAAAGTTTAGCTATAAAACATAATGATTTATTTTTCTAAATTTACTTTTAAAACACACAACGTTTTCAGTCTATTTCTTTTTTAAATTGTTATCACTCGATTACTATCCTGAAAAAACTTACGCTATTGCTGTCGTTGTATTTGTGAGATCACATGATGTAATTACTATATTTATGCCCTTTATACAGCGATATTTCGGGGAAAGATACACTTTAAAAAAATGCAGCATACTGTCCAGTTATTTGACTGTTTTTGTAGAAAACGGTTATATAACCGTAATTTAACAACATTCTGACCGTATTATTGCTCATTTTATGATCAGAATATAGTTAAATTACGATTATGTAACCGTTTTCTAGAAAAACGGTCAAATGACTGGACAGTTTGCTGCAAATTTTTAACAGGGTAGTAATTCCCTAGAAATGTTATGTTTATTTGCTTTAATCACAAAAACTAAAACAAAAAAATTGATATATACCAAATTAGCGTCTCCAAAGACGCTTTTGCAGTCAGAAAAAGAGTCACTGTATCTGACAAGAACAAAGGATAGTAACTGGGTGTTAAACATGTTTTACAATCAAAGAATAAAGTATTTTGCAAACATTTAAAAAAATTGCTTAAAATGCTTGGTAGCAGTAGCCATAACTAATATTTCTAAAATATTATTTCAAAATTTTTTATTTTGTTGCTACTTTTGTGAGTTTTTCATAAGAGGCTCTCAAAACTAGAATATATGAAGTCCATAACACATTATCCAGAGATATTTGAAGGTAAAGTTAATCTGCTCCGTTGCACTTCATTCGGAATTATAAGATGTTTGTGCCATTTATTGCTCATTTTTATAACCTAAGACTTGGTTTGTAATGAAATTAAGCAAAATATTATGTATAGATAATAAGATAATATATAATAGATAATATATATAATATAATATATAATATACAGGGTGTAACTGAAATGCTTCAACAAACTTTGAGGGATGATAGTACTCATGAAGACGAACAAAAAATGCAATGGAACATGGGGTCGCAAATGACGTTTAACCCCTTCAGGGGCAGTGGTATGTTTATGAAAGCGCTTAATTTTAATTCCAAAACGCCATAATGGCACCAGAATTTTGCTAAAATTTTTTTCATTTAATACGTATGTGAAATATACCCTTTTTTTTATTTACAAACAAATTTTTTTATAAATTCCGGTGCCAATCATTTATTTCAACATTTTAGTACTAAAAGTAGTTTGCCCCTAAAAGGCTTAAAGGATACAAATAGAGAAAATGCGTCTGAAAATGGACTGGCACCGGAATTTACAAAAAAAAATTGTTTGTAAATAAGAAAAAGGCTATATTTCACATAAATATTAAATGGAAAAGATTTTAGCAAAATTCTGGTGCCATTGTGGCGTTTTGGAATTAAAATTAAGTGGTTTTTTAGACTTACCACTGTCCCTGAAAGGGTTAAATGTCATTTGCGACCCCGTGTTCTATTGCATTTTTTGTTCATCTTCATGAGTACTATCATCCCTCAAAGTTTGTTGAAGCATTTCAGTTACACCCTGTATATATATATATATATATATATATATAATATTATATAATATTATAATATACATAAATAATAAATATAATATAATATAATAGACAGTATAGATAAATGAGCTAATTCTATTGCTTAATTAATTTCAAACTCGGTTGAACAAAGAAAAAAAGGGATTTTATCCACTTTGCAAACATTGGTTCGGAACGCCTCATGTGTAAAATGCATTAAAGATGGCAGCATATTTGCGCATGTATAAATTCGTAAATTATCTTAAATTATGTTTATTAATTTAAACAAAATAAATTAACCCATCAGTTCACAGTATTTGTTTCTTCAAAATTCTTAAAACTGTTTTATAATCCATTTATAAAGTATTTTATAAACCTTTTCTTTTCGAGAATTATTGCCTAGAATGATGTTTTATAGAAGTAGTCATTATGATGTAAATTATATTAAATATTTATATTCATGAAAATAAATAAATACTAAGTTATTTTGCTACCATGATGAATTCTTCTCATATACTAAATTTATTAACGAATAGTAACACATGCATTCATTAAATAATAAATTTACATTTATGAAATAATAAATTTTACCAAATTAATTTACTAAACAAAATAAAATAACACGTGTATATTCTAATTCTATTGCTTAAATGTTAGAATCATATATATTATTTAATTTTATTTTGACAAAAACACTTTTTCTATGCATTTACAAAACGCTCAGCAATGAGTGAGGTATCATTCGGAAGGTTTTTGCACTGACCTCTCACATTTCGTTAAAAAATGTTTTCTGATTTAAAATTGCAGTTAATTAAAAATTAAATCAGCATTATTTTCATATATGAAATGAAAAGTTTTTATCAAATCAGTGTTGCCACAAAAATCAAATACCGCGTTATATCATGCTCAGCAATAATTATGAAAAAAAGTACAAAAAAGATAAAGTGTGATGTTTTCACGCGGGTTTATTTTATATTTATGATTAAAAAGCAAAATTGAAACGTTTAGAAGAAAACTACACCATCCATTGATCGAAGCAGTGGTATTTCCCGTGTAACCTATAAGGTATGCTTTGTTATAAGAGATTAAATGGCATTTTTATGTAGTCAATTTATTTTACTTTGTCCGATGCGTCTCCCGAAGCGGATGACGTCAACCTCTAATGCAGTTAAAATACGACTGTTAATTCTTTTTTCTCGCGCGTGCCTTTTGCTATATTCGATCAGTTTTTACTGTAACTTTGATGGAGTAATTGAGATTATACTCTGGGTTGACTATTGTTGTTTGGAGATATATTTTATCTGTAATTTTTCTTTAGAAGTTTAAAAATGCATCTAAAATGTATTAGATATTGCTAGAAAACATTAGGCTGCAGTGCAAAATCCTCGCACGGGTTCACTGGTTTTAAATATTTTCAATCTTAAAATAAATATCGAAATATATTGTTTGAAGCATTTAGGGAGCGCATGCAATTCCCCATGATTTGTTCCCTCCAGACATTTAATAAATAAAGAATTACATACCAACACAATCTCGAATTCCAGTTGAAAGAAGTTTGCAAATTTCATCTCCTCTACATTCATCATTGCTTGCGCAACGGTCATTTGGATGAGCTGAAATAAAAGTAATAAAAAGATATTTAAATGTCTGATGAATGAAAATTAAAGTTGGAAACAGTACATCGTGAAAATTATTTAAATATTAAAATTTAAATAAATTTAAATATATAGATAAAATTATTAAGACATATGAATAATGGTTAAAATACCATAGCTTTTAAAACATTCTTTAACTCTTTCAGTGGCAAGTAATTGCGTTTGTGTAATGTTGAATTCACACCAAAATCTCCATAAAATGTTATTTGAAAATAAGGAAATGTAATTTTACAGCTTTTTTTTTTTCCTCACCAAAGTTATAAAAGTAAAATTTTGTTCGAATATTCTGATACAAATTTTGATTAAAATTAAGTAGTTTAAAAAAAATCCCACCACCCTTGAAGAGGTTAAGTTTTTTCTTTCTTAAAGAAATAAAGAAAAATCAAAATACTGCCTTACTGTAAAAATTTATTTATGAGCTAGAATGGGCTAAGACTAATAAATAACTTTCAATTTATATTTTAACCCCACTTTGGTGTGTGGACAAAATCTGTACATTAGCTCAGATTTTAAAGCTGTTCTAACTGGCTACTTTTAGACATATTTTTTAATTAATTTTTGTTCACAAACGTATCATATTGGTTTGTGCTTTTATTAAGAAACTACGTTATGAAATAATTTTTTGTATTTTGGTAAGATTTTTTTAGACAATGATGTCAAAGTTGGTGTTTTAAACCAAATTTCTGGATGTGAAAGTATAGGGAAAGGTGTCTTCCCGAAAGAATAATCGTTTATAACTCAAGATGCAATTTATTTATAAGAAATGAAAAAATAAAAACTGTTCGATTACAAATAACTTCAATAATCATACCTGTAAGTATCATACTTTTATGTTTAAAAATGTGTCAAAAAGTTTCGCGTTGTTGAGAAGGGAAAATATTTCTCTGAGAACCGCCTTAAATTTTTAAGTCGATAATAATGATAATAACAACAATAAAAAAAAACCTGATTCAAAACTTGCATAGACGATAACAGATATTTAAAATGATGACGTAGTGATGAGTGGTCGATATTTTCTTTTAAAAAATGTTTTGACTAGCTAATAACTTAGCTAAAATTAGTTTATCTTTTAATAGAACTTACTTAATATCTTGCGCATAAATAAAATACTTGTCCAAAAAAAGGAATATCTCCATTCTAATACTTACGTTCACAACCAGACAGAGGATCTCCTTCAAATCCTTGAGGGCATTCACAGAATGGTCGATGACCTCTGCCTTGGCAAACAGCATTTACACCACAAACATGTTCTTCACATACATCTGAAAACATAATAACAAATTAGTAATCATGTAAAAATATATACCTATTCCTGATCTCCAGCACTTAAACAAAGTGCTTTCAGTATAAAACAAAACCGAATATGTGGGGCGTGTCTTAGAGCCTTTGCTTAGCACGGTATACCGGGTTATTTTTGTTTTAATAACAATTATTAAATATATTTTTTCTAGCTGATGGTAATAGAAAAATTAATGTGTTGAAGTTAATAATAATTGATTAGCATCAACATTATTTTATACTGCATCATAGTTTTGTCCAATTCCTTCATAAATATTATAGTAAATTACAGTAGCACGTCCTTTTAAACAAATGTTTTACTCTAAATTGTTAGTCCTCTATTAAATATATATTTCATCCTTTCTTTACCCAGCGCTTCCAAACAAATATGTTTAAAATATAATAATAATTTAACGTAAATTTTAAAAGTTTCATTAAACGACAGAGTTCGAATGCAATGACGGCAATTCAGTCTTCTGCCTTGCAGCGAAAGTAATTTTAAATTTAACATTATTCCCCACCACCCCAAGTTTCATAGACTTTCATCCAGAACCTAAGTATGCTTACAATTAAAGATGCATTTCATAACAAAAAAATAACATTTGATTATCTAAAAGAAAGCTTAATTTAACATGAAAAAATATTTACTTTCACAAGCTCTGACAGAATCTCCTCCAGTTTTGCAAATGTGGGAATCAGGACAATTGGCACTCACTTCACATTCATGCGGACTAGGTTCTAAAAAAATATACATATAAATATAACTCACTTAAAATTGTTAAGAATTTTTAATCTTAATTAAAAGTACACAAAAAATTCTTAAATTAAATAAAACACTGCAAATAAAAATAATAATAAAAATAAAAATCTACGAACGTCCATGGGAAATAATAGGTATCTAGTTACTCAAAAATTGCCAAGGAATTTTTCTTCAAAGAAAATTTCTAAGAACTCAGCTGACATTCTGTTGTCATAAACTTTCATCTGAAATGTTCCAGAATAGAAAAACAGATATTTCCAAAGAAATTCTTTTGATCAACCAGCTACCCATTGTTCCCAGGAACGTTAATGAATTATTTTAAAATTATATGTTAATATTTATCCAGAAATTGAACACTGTTTTCTCTAACAGTTCAGTTGTAAAGTTTTAAAACTATTTTGTTATTATTTCGGCGATTCTAACAATCAGCTAATTTTTTGAAAAATATCCGTATGCCTTCAGAGGGTACTTCATTAATTTTAATTGATAAAATATTCTTCACAATGAAATCGCAGGCAAATATCCCACAATGATTACATAAAATGTAATTATTTTTTCTTTATCACACTCATCATCTTAAAAATGTCTCATATTTTAAATGGATTATAAATTATTTTTTAAATCTTGAAAAGTTCTTTAATGTTAATTTCTTTGAAATGTAATCAGACTTTAAGAAATGAAAATATTTAATTGCGGAAAAAATACGAAATGTGAAACTACCCAAACATAAATGAATCCACGAATGTTGGTTCTTTTTTATTTTCCAGAAAATACTTAACTGGAATTCTGTTAAAACATACTTTATCAGCAACATTTTTAGATTTATATTTAATTTTATTAGAGATTTAGATTTTTAGATTATTAGAGATTTAGATTTTATTAAGAGAAACTTTATTAAAGATAATTGTTTCAAATTTAATATGCAATGATGAATGCTCTTTATTTGCCTTGTTTATAAAGTAAGAATTAATTTTAAAAAGTATCATCACAAATTTTATACATTTAAAAGGGAGGTACTTTTTTTATTTTTTGGAAAAGAAACAACAGTTTAACTAGAATTCTATTAAAACATACTTTATCAGCAACGTTTTTAAGGCTGGAAAGTGAACCTTTATTAAGGGTGATTGTTTCAAACTTAACATGCAATGGTGAATGCTCTTTATGTGCCTCAATTTTAAAGTTTAAATTAATTTTAAAAAGTATTATCACAAGTTTTATGCATTTAAAAGGGGGGTATTTTTTTTTAGTTTTTGGATAAGAAACAACAGTTTAACTACAATTCTATTAAAACATACTTTATCTGCAACGTTTTTAGGGTTGGAAAGATAACCTTTATTAAGAATGATTGTTTCAAACTTAATATGCAATGATGAATGCTCTTTATATGCCTCAATTATGAAGTAGATTTAATTTTAAAAAGTACCATCACAAGTTATTTAAAGGGGAGATACTTTTTTATTTTTTGGAAAAGAAACAACAATTTAATTGGAATTCTATTTCAACACACTTTATCAACAACGTTTTCAGGATTGGAAAAACAACCTTTATTAAAGATGATTGTTTCAAACTTATTATGTAATGATAAAAGCTCTTTATTTGCCTCAATTATGAAGTAGGTATAAATTGAAAAAAGTATCATCACAAGTTTTATGCATTTAAAGGAGAGGTACTTTTTATTTTTCAGAAAAAAAAACAACAGTTTAGCTGGAATTCTATTAAAACATTTTTATCAGCATGTTTTAAAGGTTCGGATGAGAACCTTTATTAAATATAATTGTTTCAAACATAATATGTAATGATGAATGCTCTTTATGTGCCTCAATTACAAAGTAGGAATTAATTTTAAAAGTATCATCACAAATTTTATGCCTTTAAAAGGGAGGTACTTTTTTATTTTTTGGAAAAGAAACAACAGTTTAACTGGAATTCTATTAAAACATACTTTATCAGCAACGTTTTTAGGGTTGTTAAGAGAAACTTTATTAAAGAAAATTTTTTCAAACTTAATGTGCAATGATAAATGCTCTTTATATACCTCAATTATGAAGTAGGAATAAATTTAAAAAAGTATTATCACAAGTTTTATACATTTAAAGGAGAGGATTTTTTTTTTCAGAAAAAAAACCCAACAGTTTAACTAGAATTCTATTAAAACATACTTTATCAGCAATGTTTTTAGGGTTGGAAAGATAACCTTTACTAAGGATGATTGTTTCAAACTTAATATGCAATGATGAATGCTCTTTATATGCCTAAATTATGAAATAGGAATAATTTAAAAATAGTATCATCACAATTTTATGTATTTAAAGGGGAAGTACTTTTGTATTTTCCAGAAAAGAAACAACAGTTTAACTGGAATTCTGTTAAAACATACTTTATCAGCAACGGTTTTACGGTTGGAATGAAAACCTTTATTAAAGAGGATTGTTTCAAAATTAATATGCAATGATAAATGCTCTTTATGTGCCTCAATTATTTAGTAGGAATTGATTTTAAAAAAAGTATCGTAATATGTTTATGCTTTTAAAGGGCAGGTAAATTTAAGGTGAAAACAGTACAATAAATAGGTAATGCAAAAATTATTGTGAAAATAATAATTAAACACAACGATAAACCTTAATACTTACGTTGACATCCTTGGATGATATCGTTAGGATCACCCACCATACCAGATGGACATTCACATACTGCTTGATGATTTTGACTTTTACAAACGGCATTTCGGCCACAATAGACAAACTCTGGATCACAAACATCTAGAAAAAGAATACGAAAGAATAAGAATTCAAAAAATAAATCATATGTACAAACATACAAATATTTTATATGCTTATAGAAGAAAGCATGTTTTGAAAATTTGAGTCAAATCTTTCATCATCTGTACTGAATCCGATTATGCTTCTGTTTTATTTAAAAATGTCTTCAGTACTTTTTTTTTAGGGAAGATACTGAAATCCTGCGAACAAAAATGTAATAAAGCAGAACTATATATTTTTTGGTAATTAATATATTTTTAAATTAAATTACTTTCCGTTAGTACGTAATCTGTTACTTGTGTTAGTACTTAGATCTCAAATTGTAATTTTGAGGTACTTTAATTCTAAATCACAATTTTTGTTTTTGTTTTAATAATAACTCCTAATCATGTTTATTTCTCACTGATGGTAATAGAAGAATTAATGTGTTGAAGTTAATTATTTTGTTCATTAATTAATTATCATTAACATTATTTTGTTCTGCTTCAGAGTTAGCTTTAATTCTTTCATAAATATTATAGTAAATAGCAGCACCTCTTTATCTGAAAAATGTTTCACTCTAAATTATTAGTCCTTTATAAAATTCAACGGTGAAATATATTTTTTATCTTATATTTTAATTCATAATAAATCGTTAAATCCATATAATTTTATATGTAAAGTATTAATTGATTAGTTACAAATTTCATTTTTAAATTTTAAATTCAGCAGATTTTAATAACTATGCCTTCTAAACAAGATGCAAGGAAATAATTCTTACACACTAATTTAACAATTGCAATACTTTGAAAAATTTAGATGACGTAGACTTCAATTAGCAAGACTTCAATTGAAGTATCTTACCTCGACAATGTCTTATGCCTTCAGTGTCTGCCTGGCAGAATGCAGTGCTGTCACAGCCTCCATTATCTTCACATTCATTTGGACTTAATGGAGGGGCTTCAGTGGATGCTTTAAGTAGAAATTCATGCAATAAATATAGAGTAAATTTGCTGGAAGATTAACTCAGTCGATCATTCCAGATAAATTGTTAAAAATATGCAGGTTATACTGCTAAAAATTTTGTGGTATGTTGAACCAAATTTTAGTGATTCATTAGCTGCAGCCAGAAGAAGATGAAATCTTGTTCCAACATTTGGAGCTATGGTTCAACCGGAGCTCCAAATATTGGAACGAGATTTCACCATCTTATAGTTGCAGCTACTGCAGCACTAAAGGTTGGTTCAACCTACTACAAAATGTTTATAAATGTAGTTAGAATATGAAGTTAAAATCTAATGTATAGTATGAAACAAAAATATTACTCACGACTGCATCCAACTCCAACATTATTAGGCTGTCCTGTCATACCCTGAGGACACAAACATGCTCCTCGGATGCAGTTGGCATTAGGTCCACAAACAATGTCCTGGCATGGATCTGTAAAAATAGTTCAATTAATATTTAAATATACCTCAGATAAACCAAGAAGCAGAGATAGTTGGACCATTCTTGGCAATTTGTGAAAACCGTTTGGAAATGGTAGGGTTTATATGCCAACAAAGGCTCTTCTAATTTTAAGGGTTGTTTGGCCAACCAAAAAGAATTTCTTCGGGCCACATTTAATGTCATTGATATCCGAGCAACTAACGTTTGGAACACTGACGGACTTTTGTTGGCCAATGGTATAGCAAGGCGGACATTTCTTACTGTTATCTAATATAGAATTCTACAATTAGCCAGCATTGAACCAACAATTTTGTGCTACTGGAGAAAACAATATAATTTATCAATTACTTTTAAGTGATAATATATAAACTGGAGATGGAATACATATAGAAATAAATCTTCCCTTTTTGCCATATAATGTTTAACGGATTTGTTTTTATCCTTGGCTGTGTAGCTACTTTCTGCTGCTAATCCATTGATAGTGAGAGCTGATAATTAATTGCTCTGGAAACTGTTGTTGTGTTCTTAAAAATATCATTATAGGAAAAAAAGAAGACCTACCTCTCTCTATATATATCTTACTGTTATTTTAATTCATAATGGAAACTCTATATGAAACAGAATACGTTACATAAGAATAACAGAAAAATCTTCAATTAACTTAACGCAAATCCTTAAAAACTATGAATGCCTTAATCCAAATTGATAATAGAACCCAGAACATTTAGAATAGTCACTAAAATTGTAACTATTATACCGAAAGGGGGTAGGGTGAACGTGTAATCAGGATACAAACCTTACAAGTGTTTACTTATACTAAAGTTCGGATTTTTCCGTGGTTTTCTTCGAACCTTGCCGTAAATACGGGTTAGGATGCCTTAGAAAGACCCCTATGGAGGGCACTCCCCCTTAGGGCCTATATCCCTGGAGTAGATAATCGGAGGTCATAAATAAACCAACCACTTATACTAAAACAGAGGGGGAAGCGCGCATTAATTCTATTTATTTACAATTAATACTATATTTCCCGACTCAGTGGCCGAAATTCACTATTTGAATAACATATGATGAACTATGATTTCACCTAATGATATGAATGATTGTTATATTGGGAAACCATTATAGCTATGGAGTATAAACCATCAGCGGAGATGGTAAGTGACAATACAATGTTATCTAGAAAGTGTATACAATGAATGACTTGTTAGATCTTTTGATCACAACAGAAGAGTTGCGGGTTAAATTTGATAACTGCCAAATAATGCTGAATATATGAAATGTATGGATATGCAAATCCATGATATGATACGTTTTTCCACAGGAACGTCGGTGTTTAAAGGGTCAGAGTAAAATATTTCCAATATATTTATAAATAATGACAGTACTGTGAGATTCTATGTGGGAAACAGTGAAAGTTAGCAATATGTTCATTCATGATGAAATAACTTACAGAGTTGCAAATTGTATGGATGATAATATCTTGCTTATTGCAGTTTTATGCCATTGAAAGGTAAAACGTATTATCCCAAAGTTTAATTACTTTTATAATCTAATACTGAAGGAATAAAACATAGTACCTTGACAAGCACCACCAGTTCCACAAATTTCACCATCAGCACAGTTGGAATCTGAAGAACAGGCACAACCCTGACCAGCATCACACTGCCCTCGTGTTGGTGCTTAAAAAAAGAAGAAAAATCTTTAATACCCAGTAGCAATTTCAATATTGCAAGGTTAAGAATTGTGATAAAAAAATGTATACTTACTGCATGAAAACAATGGATTTCCAGTTGCTCCAGATGGACAAGCGCACAAGAAGCTACCAACACTATTAATGCAATTGGCTCCACTTCCACAAGGATTGCCACCCAAACATTCGTTAACATCTGAAATACAAAATTTATATAACATCTCTGAAGTGTATATTAATTGTGTTTTTAAATAATTTCTAACTATTAAAAGGATTCTAAACAGAAAACAAATTTCGTTATCTTTCAGCCACACAAACACGTATTAGCATCTGAAATACACAATTTGTGTTACATCTCTAAAGTGTATTGTCATAGTGTTTTTAACTATTTTCTAACTATTAAAATGATTCTAAATAGGAGTTAAATTTCGTTATCTTTCAGCCACCCAAACACTCATTAACATCTCAATACAAAATTTATGTTAATCTCTAAAGTGTAAAATAACTGTGTTTTTAACAAACTTCTAACTATAAAATAATATCACTAATTATAATTAAAATGTACACAAATGCTTAAATGATTAAAAGAAATAACAAAAGGCTTATAAAAACCTTTTTAATGATTCAACATACGTTTCAACGCTACATTTCGGCGTCATTTGCACGAATATTTTTTATCATTATATTTTTCTTGAAAATGACGCCGAAATGTAGCGTTGAAACGTATGTTGAATCATTAAAAAGGTTTTTATAAGCCTTTTGTTATTTCTTTTAATCACTTAAGCATTTGTGTACATTTTAAACTTCTAACTATCAAAATAATTCTAAATAGGAAACAAATTTCGTAATTTTTCAGCCACCCAAACACTGATTCACATCTGAAATACATAATTTATGTTGCATCTCTAAAAGGTATTATAATTATGTTTTTAATTCATTTATAACTATTGAAATGATTCTAAATACGAAAAAAAATTTGCTAACTTTCAGCCATGCAAGCACTCATTCTCATCTGAAAATACAAAATTTATGTTACATTTCTAAAGTTGTGTTTTTAATTAATTCCTAACTATTAAAAGGATTCTAAATAGGAAACAAATTTTGTTATCTTTCAGCCACCCAAACACTCATTAACATCTGAAATACAAAATTTATCTTACATCTCTAAAGTGTGCATTATAATTATGTTTTTAACTCATTTTTAACTATTGAAATGATTCTAAATAGGAAACCAATTTCGCTATCTTTCTGCCACGCAAGCACTCATTCTCATCTGAAAATACAAAATTTATGTTACATTTCTAAAGTTGTGTTTTTAATTAATTCCTAACTATTAAAAGGATTCTAAATAGGAAACAAATTTTGTTATTTTTCCACCCAAACACTCATTAACATCTGAAATACAAAATGTATGTTACATCTCTAAAATGTAAAATAATTGTGATTTTAACTAATTTCGAACTATTAAAATGATTTTAAACAAGAAACTAATTTTGATATCTTTTAGATTTCAATCTTTACGAATACTAGTACTAACATAAATGCAAAAATGCATTATTATTTTCAAATAAGAAACCAATCTGATAAATTCCTTCCTAAAAAAGTATGGCAACAACAAGATTTTACTTTAACATTTTAAGGTCGGTGATATATTATTTATACCGCTTAATTTTTAATTCTCAGTTGCCGAAATTGCACCAGAATATTTGAAAAAAAAAACAATTTGCTTTTATAATGTACGTGAAGAAAAGCAGTTATTTATTAAGAAAATAAATTTGTTCATAAATTCTAGTGGCAATCAATTATTTCAACATTCTAGGAACATAAATATTTTCTGTTGTCCCTGAAAGCGTTTATGAGTTTGAAAAAAAGAAAAAGAAAGAAAAAAAGAGGGGGAAAAAGGTATAAAAGAGAAAAAAGGATAAAAAAAGGAAAGATAAAACAAAAAAAAGAAGGAAAAAAAGGAAAAAGGAAAGAAAAAAAGAAAGAAAAAAGGAAAGAAAAAATAAGAAGGAAAAAAGGAAAGAAAAAAAGGAAGGACAATTTTATATGTCAACTGATCAACTGATAGCTAAGCATTTTGGAAGAAATCTAGCCGAAACTTTTATTACAATTTTAGAAAAAAAAACTAAGCATCTTTTATTTATTTATTTATTTATTTATTTATTTATTTATTTTTTACAATTTTTAATAAAATTGATTAAATCACGAATTTATTTTTTCCTTTATACTACGAAAATGACTTTTTTTTTTTTTTTTTTTTTTTTTTTTTTTTTACTGTTATTAATCTTTCTTCCAATTTGGTGTTCAGAAATTGATAATACCTAAATGGAATATATATATTATCAGACTATCACAGATAATAGAATAATCAATAAACAGTCATCTTTTCTTGAGAAATTACGTTTTCTATCAACATTTGAATTTAAAACATAAATTTACCTCGACATCCCAAGAAAGGATTTCCTTGCATACCAGCTGGACACACGCATTCTACTCTGTTTGCACCTTCTACACAATTTGCATTGGTACCGCAGCGTGTTTCAGTACATCTCTGACTTGTGCCTAAAAAACAAAAAATGTAATACTTTACAACTGAGATACAAAAAAAAAAAAAAAATTAAAAGAATCTGTTAGATATAAGCTTGTAATTTTGTACTTCGATTTTTCAAATACTCACAAAATTTCTTAAACAATTAATTAGTAGATAAGGTAGTTGAATTTTTAAGAATGTCTGCAAAGTATTATTTATTTTTAGTATTATAATTTTTCTACCCGACTTTCTAGATATGCGCGTTTTTCTTTAGATACTTATTTATTTTTGAGCGAAATAACTGTATGTTAAATACTTTTGCGCCATAGTGTGTTTCAAGTTATTTCTACATAGCTGACAAATATTTCGCTTTTGTGTTACCACTATTTCCTAATAGTAATTTTCACCCTATTTAATCGCAGATGACAATGTTACTATTAAATAAGGAGAAGATTACCATCTCTAGACAGCGCTAACATAAAAAGCGGAATAGTTAGCTGCTATATCTGTATCTGGTATTAGAGAATGCAGAATTTAATACTTCAGTACAAAGAGAAAATAAAGTAATCCAAAATCTATACGATATCAATTAGTAATTTTGTACTTTATTATTTCAAATATTAATAAAAAATAATTCTTATGAGAGATAATCAATTTTTAGAGCAAAATATTTTTAGATATTGTAATTTTCTAACCATGGCAATTTTTTTTATGAATTGGAACTTAGATGCTAGTTAAATTATATTTCTTCTCATTTTCCTTCAATATACATATATTTAAATTAGATAATAGATATTAAATATCTTACCACAAACTGAATAAGGATTTCCTGTGAAACCTGGATTACACTGACACTGATTTGGTACTCCATAAACACAATGAGCATTCACACCACAACCTGGTACACATAATGGAGGCAAAATGGCTGAAAGAAATAATACATTTCATAAATACCACTGCTAAAAACAAGTACATTCATAAACTGCTTTTGAAAAGAAAAATTGAGGGGGCGGGGCAAGAGAGTGCCAAACCACATTTTTCAACTTCTGAGATATTTCAACTTGAAAATTTGATCAAATACTGAAATAAAGATATACATAACCTAAAGTTTTTTCGCCAATGTCTTAGTAAAATTTGAGATATTCTGAGTAACAATATGGCATTACTTTAATGCTATTACTATTATGTTTTTTGTAAATTAGCTATCTTCATTGGGGGCATAAATATCTGGAGCAAAAACGAAACATGTCACATAGGCTGCCACCAAGTGACATTAGAAACATATTATATGTTGAATATTATAATTTACAATATTAAACAGCAGATTACAGTGTTAGATTAATTGTACCAAAAATGTAGCTTGGCATTTTCTTTCCCCGACCCCCTCAATTCTTATTTCTGTTGAGTCAGAAATCATTTTTACACTAAATTCAAAAACTGATACGGAAAATTCCGTAAACAACAAAAAACAGAAGAAAATAAAAAGGGAAAAGAGAAAAGAGATTGGGATTCCACTATAGATTAGAAATGAGACTGGGCTCAGTCCGAGTGCTTGAGCCCTAGCCCGGCCGCAGAACGGGTTCGAACTCTATTTTTATACTAGTCTTCAAGCTCGGGCGGAATAGAAAATTTTCTTTATTAACAAATCGAAAATAAGGGGAAAAAAAGAAAACACTTTTCTTTTGCTATTTGAGAAACAAGACTGTAGTCTGAGTTTGTTAAAGTTTTTTAAAATTCTCCAAAAATTAGTTTGGATGGGGTTGAATTGATATTGATGGGATATGAAGGAAAATATTAATATAATTCTCATTTAGTAGTCTTGGCATTACCAGTCTTAATAACATAAAGAAGCCGTGGATTATCCCTTGTCCGTCTTCTCTTTTTGTTTGAAATCTTTTTTCAAAATTACGGGGAAACAAAACTTATGTCTTTCTGCCATAGTTGTACAATGATATTTTAAAAGAATAAGAATTGTGATTTTTACAGATTTCTGCCAGCGGGTGGGTATAAATAACAATTCCGCTATTTAAAATAAATTTTGAAGATCATGGAAATCACGAAACGTCGTCATGGGAAATGAGGGAGTATTTATGATTACTAGTTATTTCTATGTAATAAAATGTTTTTAAATGAGAAAATTTATCTTGAAACAATTTTAAGATGTTATTAGCAATTTTTCATTGCGTGCTTTCGGTTTCGTGCTCGGATGAGCTCGGGCGAGTTCGGGCTCTGATGAAACACATTTTTTCAGGTTTGGATTTCATATCATCGGGCTCCGAGAAAAGAACCCGAACTCATATCTAATATAAATAGGTAATATTATGGATTTCCAAGATAAAAGTTCTCAGGATTGAATATGCAAATAAGTTGACATACATACATAATTTAATTTTAATTAGAGTAATTTCTTATTTTTCTTTGGAATAGTTGAACAAATAACATTTTTACCACAGCATTTTTCTGTTTTGCGACACACTCGAAAATTTGATCTATATCATCACATTTTGATCGGTAATATCGGATAATAGCCGTTAGTAATTTTTGACTGTTCACTTTTTTGGTGACAGAATGTTTTAATTCTCTTCATCATTGTCGCTAACAATTTCTTGATCTCTCAATAACTAAAGTTACGACAAATTGTTTTGGAAGAAAAATACTTTACACAATTAGTTTCGCTTCTGTCCGGTAAATTTGTGGCATTTTTTCCGGATTATCTGAGGTGTAGTACGCACTAAGCGATGGTATTAACTTTAATTACAAATAGAAATTGATGGGAAAAACGAAATTGTCCTCATTAATCGGAGACACGTCTTAAGCGGAGGCGCATTAGCGAGAATCCACAGTATATAACCCGTAAACAATGGAAAACTCTACTTACGTGGTACACATAACATAGCTGGATTTCCGATGAAGTATGGCAAGCACACACAATTTCCGGTATTTTCATCACACCTAGATCCTACACCGCATTCTACATTTTGACAACGTTCTGAAATTTAAAAAAAAATATTTTGTAGAATTGCATATCACTTATAGAACTAGCAACATATAAAATTCGAAATATTTCAATTTATGCATCACCAATAAATTAAATCATATCTTACCAACACAAGAACCACTTGCACACACTTGTGATGGACCACATGGTCTTTGTAAGCTACATCCACGTTGTTCTGCAAGAGATATATAAAGGAATTAGCATCAAAATACAATAATCTTAATGCTATTTTCAAACACATTTTTTTAAATTCATTTTTGTTCACAAAAGTATTAAATGAGTGAGAAACTATATAAATAAAAAGAAAAGTGCCCAGTTAAACTGATGACATTGAGCTCACAGGCTATTCACACTAATTGCATATTATACTCTTATTTCAAAGAATACTGCCCATTGAAAGATAAAGAAATCGATAATAAATTAAAAGGGAATTCGCCCACAGTTCGTCCCTTTATACTTAACCAATGGACCCCCAAAACTAATCTCAGAAGCGCCTTACACAATAAACCTATATACAAAACTTGAAGCAAATCGGATAATTCTGCCTGAAAAACCCATTTATCTAAATTAAGGGGGGAATTAGCCCCCCCATTCCCCTTTATGCTTAACCAATGAACCCCTAAAATTCATCCGGGAAGCCCCTTATCCCAATGAACCTACATACAAAATTTGAAGCAAATCAGATAATTCTGTATGAAAAACCCCATTTATCTAAATTAAGTGGGGATTAGACCCCCGTTCCCCTTTTTATACTTAACCAATGAACGCCCAAAACTAATCAGGGAAGCGCCTTATCACAATGATCGTATAAACAATTTGAAGCAAAACGGATATTACTATCAAGAGTTATCGCGTTAGGTACATACGTACATACGTACATACATACATACAGAACGGGTGGGACATTAGCTCTCAGGATTTGATAGCATGTGAGCTAAAAAGCTATGTATAGAAACACGTTTTTTTTTTGGTAAAGACAGAAGGTCTTTCAGAAAACACTGTCAAGTCGGTGTTTTGAACCGAATTCCCGACACTTTAGCGCGATAAAAGGCAAAAAAAGTGTCCTGTGGCGCGAATCACTTATAACTCGATTACAGTAATTTGTTAATAAAAAGAAGAAAAAAGAAAAAAAATGCTCAATTCAATTTCAAATCGCTTCTATAGTCATACCTATCAATTTTATGCCTTTGCGTTTAAAATTGAGTCAGAAAATGTGCCAGAAAGTTCCGCGTTGTTGAGTAGGTCATTTGAGAACCACCTTAATTCAAGAACAAAAAATACATTTGAAAGGTAAGAGGAACAACTATGATAGTTTATCTTTGTGAAATTTGCCGGTGATTACTATCTGTTAGCTTGAAAGACATACTATCGTTTGGCGACCACAGATGAAGACATAAATGAAGATAACTCTTTCAAAAACCTAGTTGAAGACAGGTCGTCTATGCGCGTAAAGAGAATAATAGATGGATAACTAGTTTCGGACTATTAGTATTTCTCACTTTGACTTTTATATTTTGTTAATATGATATTTAATTTTAGCTTTCTTGTGATAAAAAAATATTTTAAAAATCTATTTATTAAGATTTTGAAATGCATATAAAAGCAAATATAGGCATAAGTTTCGTACCTGGTTGACATCCGCCGCCAGCCCATGGATTTCCGGAAAATCCTTCCAAACAATGGCAGACTCCTTGGTTATTAGAATTGACAATGCAGTGAGCATTGACACCACACCATACTCCAGCACACGCTGTTAAAAAAAAGATATCAATGAATAAATTATAAAATAAATCGAGTTTTTTCATAATAAATAAAAATTTAACACAACAGCATAGCTGTAATTTCATTTAATTGAAGAAAAAACAAAGCTTAAGGAATCTTTATCATGTTTTAATAACTGTAAAAATAAGGGAGTTTAAGCAATGAAATGTGTTTAAAGATATTTCAATAATTTTAAGCAAAAAAAAAAAAAAAAAAAAAAGAAAAATGCTATTACTATTTGTTCCAAAATACACACGTATATCTTAAGAACTTGAATAAATGCTAATTAGAATTTTTTAACGTTCATTTTATTTATTATTTAAAAAGAAAGAAAATAAAGCTCTCAAGCTACACAAGGGAAATTACTTTAAAAAACTTCATAAATATATTAGATGTAATATGCTTCATTAATTGTTAAAAGGTGTTAAATAAAAATGATAAAAACAGTAAAAAAAATTAATAAACTGTCTACATGTTTTGGCTTCATCGGAGCCTTTATCAAGACAAATAAGAATATTCTACAGTTGCACGATCTATAATGCAATGATATGAAACGCCTTCATTTATGAGTTTTAGGTTCTCTTGCATAGTACCCACCTTATTTTATTTTATTTTATTTTGATGTTTATTTCTACACTCGTAACCATGGAGTAACTCAACCCACAATTTTGGCACGTTCTCGTACTTGTTCAAAGTGAAAGCTGAAACATGTAGACAGTTTATTAAAACCTTTTTACTGTTTTTATGTAGCACCTTTCAGCAATTAATGCAGTATCTTATCTCTGGGTGTTTGGATTTGTTAAATATTTATATTAGAGGTATAGTACTTACGTGATGCGCAGCCCCGTTCCAAATCATTTGGATTTCCAGAATATCCCGGACGACATCGGCACTCAGCTTTGTGGTCATCTCCAAAACAATCTGCATTTGGTCCACACCATGCTGTCGCACACGGATCTAAAATGCACAAATACACGGATAAATGGTCACTAATATATCATTTTAATTTATTTTGTGTTATTACTGGTATTAATAAATTGGATTTAATAAAATATAATTCGCTGTATAGTTTAATCGTAAATTTTCATTTAATATTTTATTCAATGGGTTTCATTTTTAAATTCAAAGCACTTCTAAATTTATTCTACAGGGTTCGCAAGGACTTTCTTTTGTAAGCACTTTACAGCCACTATTTCCGAATTCTAATCTTCGCCTTATTAATTCGTAGAAAAGTATTGCAAATTCTATGATTACAGAAGGCAAAGTTTAGTATTCTAAAATAGTGGCAATTGCTTGCGAAAGAAAAAACAGTTGGAATCTTGTTTCTAAGAAAGGAAAAATGTTAAAGGAATTTTTACAAAATTCTAATTAGTACTGCATAACTTTCCACGAAGTTACGAGAAGAGAACTGATAACTCATAACTGTTTTACACTGTAAAAAATGACCAATGTTTCTTATTTCATGAAAATATACTATAACCACGAACGAAAATATAATATGATCTTCTGAGTTCCGATCCGAAATTCCGAATAGCGTGTTCCATTGTCTTTTGAATCTCCAGAAACCAATAAATTTCCAAAATTTAAAGAATTATTTATAAAAACAAAGTATTTTTCGCTGCCCGTATTTTTCAGAAACGTTTCCGAAGGGTTTTTATAGTGTATTAATTAGTGTCCTCAGCCTGAAATACCTGTTTTTTGAATGCTATCAATTCTCAAGTAAACATTTCCGTGATCAAAAAATATGTTTAACAGACAAACATGCAAAATTAACAGCGTTAACATTAGCATTAAAATTAAGATTATTTCTTTACTCTTTCATGTATAAATTAACTTATGCAGCTGAAATCGTTTACTTGAGAATGGATGACATTCGAAAAACAGGTATACCAAGCTGAGGACGATAATTAATGCACTATAAAAACCCTTCGGAAACGTTTCTGAAAAATACGGGCAGCGAAAAATACTTTGTTTTTATAAATAATTCTTTAAATTTTTTATATGTATTGGTTTCTGGGGATTTAAAAGACCGTGGAACACGCTATTTGGAATTTCGGATAAATCAGAAGATTATTATATTATATTTTCGTTCGTGGTTATAGTATATTTTCATAAAATAAGAAACATTGGTCATTTTTTACTATGTACGGTTTTATAAACTGTTCAAAATTGAAAAAAAAAAACATTTTAAGTTAAGCCATAATTTAAAAAAAACACAGAATAAATGTTCTAAGAAGTAAGTGATACAAAGAGTTGCATTCTTTCGTCTATATTACGTATTCCTTTGTCACTGCACAAAATTTGAATATTTTACACCATAAAAAAAACACAAATGTTTATAAATAGTAAAAAATATAATATAACCATGAACGAAAATATACAATAACCTCTTCCGAGTTACCTACTATTCCGAAAAGCGTTCTTTATCTTTAGAAACCTAAGAAACCAATATATTTTGGAGATTTAAAGAAGCATGTATAAAAACAAAGTTGCTTTTGCTGCCACTGATTTTCGTAAACGTTTCCGATTAGTTTTTGTACTATATTAATTCTTTTTTCTCAATCTGAAATATGGATTTTTCGGATGCTATCCATTCTCAAGTAAATATTTTCATGTTCAACAAACATGTTTTACAGACAAACATGATAAATTAACAGGATGAACATTAACATTAACATTAATATTATTTTGTTAATTTTTCATGTATAACTTCAGTTAAGCAGCCGACAATGTTCAGTTGAGAAGTGATAGCATTTTAAAAACCTATTTTTCGGTTGGAGAAATTTGTTTAATACACTGTAACAACTACTCGGAAATGTTTCCAAAAATAAGTGGCAGCAAAAGAAACTTCGTTCTTATAAATTCTTCTTTAAATCGCAAAAATATTCTGGTTTCTGAGGTTTCTAAAGATAACGAACGCTTTTCAGAATCTTGGGTAATTTTGAAGCGGTTGTTGTATATTTTCGTTTTGTTATATTACATTTTCGTAGATTAAGACTTTTTTTACAGTGTACAATGAAATGTTAAAATGCTTGAGACCATTGATTACATTTATTTACAAGTTAGATGATCGTATTTTTGAGTATGTATAGAGATGTTGTAAGTGTGATTATGATATTAGATGATATTATGATATTATGATCATTATGATATTACACATTTATATATATATTTAAAAAATATACCATTCATGAATGGAATCTAGTGTCTGATATTAAAAATTAACTTGTATGTTTGGTACACTTCTAGTTAATAATAATTTAAACTGGAAAATCCTTAATGGAAATTATTTTAAAAATTCAAGGGTTACATTAACGAAATTGCAATAAAGATAAACAGAAGCTGATCGGAAAATAACTGAGCATTGTTACTTACCAACACAAGCACCTCCTCTAGCATCGCAAACAGCATTACGCGGACATTGTCTGTCTGACGAACAACCAGTCGCACCATGACCTAAAATAATTTTGAATCAGTTAACAGATAAAATAAAATAATATGAAGTAGAGAAAATAAAGTTTTCCAAAAAATTATTGAAATAAAAACACATGGATTCGTAAGAATACCACAGTAGTTTACCTAAGTGAATATAATTTAGCCTCTGAAAGTATAGCGGCGTCTACTATCGACTAGTAAGGTACAGAATTAGATGAAGTTATGTAGATTTTTTTAAAAGCAATATAAAGCTAAAATTTTAGTTGATCAAACATTTAAGCAATATTCACATTTATGATAAAAGACTATACTAATCAAAATTGACACAGATATATAGTGTTAAACCAATTCTGAAAACGGTGTTGCAAATTGGAAACTTTTTTATTCAAAATATCTCATACTTTTTCCGATTACCAACCTTAGCTTTATATAGCTACGGAATATCTGTCATTAAACAAAGTGAAAATTACAATTCTGAAATAGTGGTAGATATTTTGAATTGAAAAGTTCTCCAACTTGACAACACACCTGCAAGATAAAAACAATTAAATTCATCGCAACGCCATCTATCAACATCAGCTTTTGTATGTTGTTGATTGGGTTTTGCCTTATTTTTAAAATTAGTTAAAAATAATTTATGTTATACATGTCTGACAGTTTAATATGGCATATGATAAAAGCAACTTACATCCACCCTTATAAGCATCTCCATCGGTACCAGGAGGACATTCACAAAGATAACCACCCACAATATTGATACAAGTTGCGCCAACGGAACATGGGCCATTGGGATCCATTGGTAAATCAGCAGTACACTCGTTGATATCTGTGTAAAAAAACAAACAAACAACGATTGTAATATCTGTATGGAAATTAAACTATTAAAAATATTGGCTGTATTAAAATCGAAATAAGTAAAAAAAAAAAAAAAAAAAAAAAAAAAAAAAAAAAAAAACATTAATAATAATAATGTAAAAATTGAATTGCAACCATAAAATATTGAGATATATCACAACACCTGATTTGAAGTAAAATATAAATCATCAATCTTCTTCAGGTAAACATATATGCTTGTAAAATATACAGGTACACGTTCTCCCTAATAGAACAGCCAAGTGATTGGACCACTGTGATCACAAAATTTGTAGATCACAACATTGACTAAAAGGTGAGTTCTCTAAACCATCACACTATGACTCTGAAGTGACCATCACTTCGTGTCTACACTGTGAAGTCATCGCTGAGACAGATTTGATTGTCATTTGCATCTCGTCACAAAATGGGACACATCGACGTCACAGTGACTTGAATACGACTCCTCTTCCACGTCACGTGATAACAATGAAGGAAATAATAGCTGCCGAAACGTGTTTCACTGTGAGAAACAACAGTAAAAATTTCCTAACAATTTCTTAAAAATTTACAGATGTATTGTTATTTATTATATTATTTATGGTGGTAACTTTAAAGATTTTTACTCTTTCTTTTTTTTTTCAGGTTTTTGGTTATTCTATTGATTTAACTACAAAATAATTGATAAAACAGACTATTTTAAAGGTGCATTTATATCTGGATTTCAACAATCTTCGACAAAAACTCGTAAATAGATCCCTGGTACTTCTTTTCCAAAGATTCTGTGGCCAAAGAAAGAGAAGTCTAAAAAAAAGAAAGGAGTAGTAACAATCATGGGTATCTCCTCCACTGACCTCTGACCTCTAGACAAACTTCTGAAGACCAACCACATAAAAAAAGCACCTGACCACATAGAAGGTACCACTTAGCAAAAACGTAGTCTGTTTCAATCTTAAATGATAGCAAAAAGGAGATATAAGACATAATTACCTTGACATGCATTGTTTGGATCTCCAGTACACCCAGGAATACAAACACACTTAGGTCCTTTATCTGATAATTCACATGTTGCATACTGACCACAAGAATACCATTCACAAGGATCTAAAAAAATAAATTACTGATTACAATTAACAGACAAGACAAGTGTAACTAATAATTCATAACTATTGGTTCGCGTTTAAAAAACAATTTAAATTGACTCGATTCTGCCAAAAGTAACATATAAATCTGAAATATTCTTCAAAAGTTAATTAATAACAAACGACAGAATTTATCAAAAAATTCAACTAACATTACTAGAAAATGCACATTGCAGTCATATGTTTTTTTAAGAATATGATTTAACACAATTCAAAATGTAATTTTATTTTTTATATAACTTTAAAAATCAAATTGTTTAAGAACCAAAATAAAATTTAGAATCATTAACAAGTTGAGGGTTTTTTAAATAAAAATAAAATAAATAAATAAGATATTATACTTCGAATGCTTAAAAAATTAAACTGTATAGTGGATAATATAATTACACAATAATGAAATTAAATGAAACTTACGTTTGCACTGTTGGCCTTCTAAAACATATGGTGCTAAACATTGGCACTGACCCTTAATGCATTTCATATTTTGTGGACAGCTATTTTGACCTCGACATTCAATTTCTGAAAAAACAAATGACAAAAATACTTAAAAATCTTGCTTGTTGAATTAAGTAATAAACTGAAATGAAAAAAATAACAAATTTAATACTTTTATTCATTATATACTATTTAACGAAAATTTAAAATTTTAACCCTAAGAAAGGATAGTGTTATGCGGTTAAAAAATAAATAAAAAATCACTTACCGATCCTGCTACAGCCTTGTCTCGGATTTCCCGTATAGCCTGACAGGCACAAGCATTGGTAGGCACCGGGCAGGTTGATGCATTCAGCATATGCTCCGCACAAGGCCCAATCTTTGATTTCAGTACATTCGTCAATATCTGCAAAATAAGAAATGAAGATCATTATTTAGCAATATGGATAAAGTTTCACAGCTCAGCAAATAAGATTCCAGTTGAATCACTAGAAAGTCTGCCCTAACCATAGACCATCTTATCGTTGAGAAAGAAAAATGCACCTTAATTTTAGATACTAAAATCACTATATAATAAAATAAATCATTTACAAATATGTATTACAGTATTCCTGCAAAATTTTTGCATTATTTATCCGAAGCAAATTCTTATTAAGTACATCTTACCCCATTAAAGCCGGAATTATTTTCGTCTTTAAAATGCAAAACTGACATTTCACACCAGTATTTTTAAATTAGCAATTGTTGTTTGCTTTATCAAGAACTTGGAGTCATAAAATAAACATAATGTTTCCATAAAAAAATACTGGTTTATAAACAAAAAAATGGTTAAAACTTATCTGGTACCATATGGTACCGCTAGGCTTTAATGGGTTAAGTCCTGATTTTTACTGTTGTTGTTATTGTTATGTCAGTCTCTTTCAATAACTAGCACATCAATATCTGGCAGATGGTCCTGATTGGTGACTATGTAAATTTCTAAATCAGGAAAAACAGATTATTCTAATTATGAAGCGAGGCGGTTTAGCTTCAAACTATGCAATAACTGAAACTTGAATAAAATGCCTTTCTTAAGAACTCTATGCATAATTTTCTCGTTGGTACTGAATGGTACATACTTAGCCATACCATAAATGGTTGACATTTGAGTATTGTCTTGTAGATCAAGTATAAACTAATTCTATTAAACGAAATTTATGCCTTATCCTATTTAATGACAACCTTGCCAACCGACATACATGAAAAATAGTTGTAATTAATATTCCTTAAATTAAAGTATTTTTTTTTTTTTACAACAAGTTGATTAAAAAAATAATAATAATTTCAAGTAAATACTTTTAAAGAAAGACTTTTCTATTGCATTTCAGAAATTAAATGGAATTGACAAAATATTTATAGAAAGTGTACTTGTTAAACAATATAAATTAAAGTGCTTCAGTTATACTAACCTCTACAGAATCCTGTTGCATCCATTGTATAACCTCTTGGACAAATACAAAATCCATATCCGTTACCAGTAAAGACACATTCTTGATTTTCTGGACATGGATTGGTTGTGGAACAATTTCGACTGACCACTGAAAAAAAAAGAGTATTGATAATTATTCTCAAATAAAGAAATATATTTATATGATTGTTTTGACTTAATTTAACTGTAATATTGTTTATTAAGAGGAGCAGAAAGGTTTGAAATTATGAACAAATGTAAATTATTATTATTATTATTATTATTATTATGTTTGAACTTTTAAGAATGTCAGACAGTTGGTCCAATAGGATTTTTTTTAATTGCGGTCATACGAGCCGTAAAACTAATTATTGAAACTATTGAAACACGATAACTTTTAAACAAGTTAACTGCTTTACATGTTTTTTTTTTCTTTTCTTTTCTTTCTTGTTCTTTTCTTTCTTGTTCTTTTCTTTTTTGCTCTTTTTTTTTTTTTAATAATAAATTCTTTATAAACTATGCCTGAAACACAAACAATTTTTGTTTTCAAGTTATAAAAGAAAATATGATTATTTTGAGTTATTTTGAGTACTGTATTACATTTTTTTAAATTTTTTACAGTATTTACAATATTTGTGTGTTTTTCAGATATAAGCGAGAGACAGCATAATATTGTGTATAAAAAAGAAACGACGACTCAAAAACATGAAACCTGGACTTCAAACTCGTGGCAAAACACTTTTTATAAGATTAATTTTGTCGGACTACATTAAATCTTTTGTATTGTTTTTTGCAATTTAACAAATATATATATTTTTTATTATTAAACATAAATAAACAAATTCAAAAAGAAGTAATAGTCAAAATTAATTGGAAGTTTCCTACTCCAAAATCTAACTTCAGTCAATTTTCGCCATTTCAAACCATTCTGGTCCCCTTAAGGGAACTTCGTGTAAATCGTCGAAACTGATAAAATATCGATTTTTCTTTTAAACTATTTAATAAACTTTGACAAATCTAGTATATTTGAGCGAAATTTTGAAACAATCTGAGAATTATGAGTGTAGTAAAAAACACTTTTTATTATTTTGTCAGCCTTTAAATGCCACGCCCACTAAATGTTCACCAATACAACTGTAACATCGGTAACTTAGAAGTAAATAAGCAGCAACGATATCCAGTTAGTATTAAGTAAGTTTTGGTATTTTTTCTAAGCATAAAATCTTTAAGTTTATTTTTTGCAGTTGGATCTTTTTGGAAAACTTGCTGTATTTAAAATACTAAAACTTCAACAATTACTTTTTAAATGGCTTGATTACTTTTTATATATTCAGTATGGTCTATTTAATAAATATAATGAAAAGAAAAAAAAATGGTAACAGAATCCATGTTTTTTCTAGCATTTTTCTATAGATATATGTTTACTATTTTTTTTTCTCAAACATTAATTAACTATTTGCAAAATCGATACTTAAAGTTATAGAATAGACTCTTATAAACATAATTTAAAAAAAAAACAGTGCTCATTATTAAATTAAAATAAAGGGAAAAAAATTCAGTTATAGAGTAGGCTCTCATAAACATAATTTAAAAAACAATCAGCGCTCATTATTGTAAATTAAAATAAAGGAAAAAATTTAAATCGTTGAAATTAAAAAAAAAATAATAATTTTAAATTTTACCAATACATTTATTTGTTTGCCAGTTAAAATGAGTTTATGTACTAATTACGTCTTAAAATATGCATAAAAGGTAAGTGAAAATGCTTTAGTAAAAAAAAAAGTTCAAAAGGTACAGAGTCCCCTTAGAAAGCAAGAAAAGTGAAAATACAAAGTAAAAATCAATAGGATGTTTCATTTGTAAAATTTAAAAGAGGATTAAGATGTATATATATATATATATATATATATATATATATATGAGTAAACTTACAAATACAGTATTCCCCATCTTGCACAAACGGAGCCCGGCAACCACAATGATGACCTTGCGACCCATCATCCAAACAAATTGTATTTCCTGGGCATTCATTGTCTCGAGTACATTCAATCACTGGAAAAGAAATTAACATAATTAGCACTTAAAGAATCAAATTTGTTTTCGACAGCAACTTTGCACTTGATGGACTCACCAAAAATTATATCCTTTTTGAAAAGCAAGATAAAGAAAAAAAAACATGAGCATTAGAATAAACGTCTAGCAATATTTGTATAGTAAATAAAAACTAAAAACTATGGAAATAAAAAACAACTTTCACAATACTGCCCCCTTTATCTGGTTAACAAGTAAATATTAAGCCTAAGCAATAAAATCAGAAATAATCATACATTCCTCTCAAGCCCTTATCTCCCTTTGAGCATGAACCTTTACGCGGTACATTTCCAATATAAAGGCCTAGGCGTTTTTTAAAAAAGCTTGGCGCAATTCGAGCTTCAGAAAGTGAAATTTGCTGCCAAATGATATAAACAGCAATGAAAACAAACCTGATGGACTTTTATGTTTGTTTATGTATATGTAGTTATAGTATATGTATTATAATTTATTTATATATATTATTATTATTGTTTTTTATATACTTTTTATACTTCTATTTGTATATAAAAATAGATAAATGGCTTCTTTATGTAAAATAAATTGTATAAATATTGAAAAAATTGCTTGTGCATACTATATTTAACCATATCAGTGAATAGCTTGCCAGAAAATATGCATGGAAAATTTCCTACTCTCACCAAGGCCCTTGTACTGGAAAAGTACCCTTTACACAGGTCTGTTTAGCATTAGTATTAAAATCAAATAAATACAGGGTGCGATTTAAAGGGTGCGAAAATTAACACCCTAATTTGGAGAAAGCATCACTCGAGTTGGCGCAGAGGTACTGCAGTGGGCTTGATCTCTTTAATTCCGTGAGATCATGCACTTTTCATTTATAACTAGACTTCCAAAAACCCTAGTTGTTGCACTTTATGAGCATAAGTGAGAAAGTGACAGTACATAAAAAAATTTTTTTTCGTCATTAGTGTACTATTTCCTGCAACAAAATTTTGTTAGACCACAGAGTAGTAATAACATAAGGAAATTAAATGGTTCGAAGGACAATGTAAAACTTCCAAGAACGAGACATACAATACGTACACTACTTAACAAATAAAATTTTCAAAACTTAATTAATCAAAATGGCGTACAATGTAATTTTCAGGTATAATGAATTCCTCTCCAAATAAGTGTACTCTTTCTGCCGCAGAATGCAAAGTTATTAATCCTTTTTAATCCCCATTTTCTCTCTGTGTGTATAATTAGTTTTATTCGTAAATCTGTTACAAAAACTATACAATATCGACGATTTTTCCTAGTTGCAAATTTGATTTCAATTGTAGAAAGTAAAAGCTCCTATTTATTAACATTTTATAAATTCGCCTATAACTGGAAGTAAGTATTCGTCCTCCAGGATGTTAAATTTATACGGTTTAACCCATAAATCATTCTTAGATGAGTCCAAAAAAATCTGATAATAAATTAATCAAATTGTATTTATCATCCACTGAATGTGAGGATTTCCAATCTGTCCCTTTCGAGACGACCGTACCCATACATGCAACATGAAATACATATGATCTTTAATTTTGAGTACCACTATTTCCAAATAATTATTTTCGCCTTAATTAATTGTAGAAATTTTGCGATTAAATAAGGCAAGGATTACTATTAGAAAATAGTGGTACTTCAAAAGCAAAAATTTGCATACGAGAATCTCGTAGTGAAGAATATCCAGTAAATGTTAAATTGCATATCTAAAGCAAATGGTCAGCGATATTTATTGTCAAGAAGAAGCATTAATAAAACTACTTGCTACTGAAGGACTATATATCTATAGCACTTACTTTCAGGATAACAAACACTGTAAGGGTTTCCAATATGTCCTGGCGGACAACGGCAGATGTAGCTGCCTTCCATATTCAGACAGAATGCATGTTTTCCACAGGGTGATTTATCACTAACTTCAGCACATTCATTGATATCTGGAATTAAGAAAGAAACATTCTTTAATATAGCATGAAAATACTTTCAAGTTTTACATTTAATAAATTCTGAAAAACAAAAGAAGAGAGGGTTTAACGAAAACTCAAAGATCCGGTTCAAATAGCTAATAAGTGAATTTTTTTCCCGAAGTTCTTACCATTTATAATGAAATTATTTATGTCTAGTTATAATTCGAATTTCTCATTATTAAGCAAGATTTAACAGAAATTTTTTAATAAAAATATTAGATAACATTTAAAGTATTTGAAAATTTAAAAAACAAATAGCAATAAAAACGTACAATTTTGGCTAAAATAAAAGTGCATATCCCACAAATTTTTTAATGAATTATTTGTAAGCTATTATAGTTCAGTAAATTGTCAATATAATTCTGTCTGATAACGGGCACGAATATAGCAGAAAATTGTGAATATACAAGTAGCAGCACACACACCGACCGACACTCACACGAGCTCACAAATATACCTGTGTATATTAACAAAAAGCTTTATTATATATATATGCATAGCGCAGGGTTTCCCCCAGGTTTAAAAAAGGGCAGGGTGCTGCTAGTGAAAAAGGGTCACTTTTCTATTCATGAGGACACTTTTTGGATTTTTAAGGGCACTTTTCGGATTCTTAAGGGCACTTTTTTTAATTGTTAAAGGTATTATTTTGGTATTTAAAGCCCCTTTAGATATTTAAAAGTCAGGTCCTTTTCAAGACAACATTGAGTCAAATTGTACTATGAAAGCAAATTTTTTAATGCAAAAAGGAGAAAGGGCACTTTTTTACTGAGGGGCAATAAGGGTGCTAATTATTTTACTGGGGGGGGAGGGCAAAAGGATGCAAATTATTTTCATGAGGGTCAAGAAGGGTACTATTTTGTAAACCAAAGGGCAGACAGGGTGCAGCACCCTTCTGAAACTGTAAGGGAGAAACTCTGTACAGCGTATATGTATATATACATATATATATGATACACATACATTTTATAAATTAAATAAATTTCCACTAAGCATCGGTCAGTTTTGTACATTGTCTCTAGAAGTGTACATTCGGGGAGACATAAAGGAAGTGAAACAAATTCTCATTTTTTGTCTTGTACAAATGTAGATTCAGCCAATAGATTGCCAAGAAAATAGTAACATTTTATTTTGAATACAGTGAAATAACAGTCTTATTTAATTACAGAAATTTTGCGATTAAATCAGGCGTTTATTACTATACGAAAATAGTGGTACTTAAAATAAAAATTTTAGCATTTTCCTGGTAACCCTGGTTATAGATAGCACATGATTCAATACATTTGCTCATATTCTGTGGCCATTTAACCACTGGTTTGAAAGACAGAGAATTTTGTGCTCCATTTCAGCCTCTTAAAAAAGTGAAAAATATTTTATAAGTTATAACAGTGGGCATTTATATTTATGGGTACGTGTATATAAAGTAGAGGAGTACCTCTGCATTTTCCGGAACTAGGATCTCTGGTATATCCTCTTTTACAAACGCACTGTGTTCTTATTCCAACGGCTACACACTCTTCTTTGGGAGCGCAAGGTCTCGTTTCAGAGCAGATTTGGTTCTCAATTTTCGGTTCTGAAATATAATAATAATAACATAAGCAATGAATGCAGAGAAAGCAAATGTACTGAAAAACAATTTATGGTACTTTAATAAATAAAAGTTATTTCAATAGTAATAATTATACATATTTTTTTTCGGACACATATGTGTAAGAAAAGTATTGTAATAATGACACTGGTCGGCGCCAAAGTCCTTCCTGTGAAAATAATAGTTAATCCTTATGAATTTCAGATCACTAAATCAAAATATGGCACTGAAATCATTGTATCATGCACCAATTTTTAGATTGGGTAGATTGTTTTTGAAATTATGGTAATTTATGCCTTATTAAAACATAAGTGGAAATTTTGCAAACAAAAATATGTATATGTCAATATGTAAAGAATCTAAAATTAAATGTGTCTAAAATTAGAGAAGATACAGGGCAAAAGGAATTAAAATTTGTTAATGTATACTGCTAGACACGAAGAAAGTGAGACACTAAAAGAACAATGCACGAGACAAATATCAGCGAAATACATTTTCATGGCATATTTTATCGATTTGTTATCTAAGACAGTGAAAATACCTATTTCATGTTTTAATTTTTATCTAGCATTCTAAATTGATGTAGCAGCACTTCTTTATTTGTTATTATTTAGAAAACTGTTAATCGGAACACGGGGTATGTGTTTGAACAATTTGGATGTATTATTTAGATTTAGGAATGTCAGATCTATACAGTTCACATATTTGTTTTTTCCAGGGAGGCAAAGTCTTTATTTTTTTGTCGACCAGTATGATTAAAATAACAACTAAGAAGTTTTTATTTATTCTTATATTGCTATTTAATATATAAACTCATTGCAGTCTGTAAAATACTCGAAATAAGCATCTGTCAGGGTCAATTTTATGTTTTGATAAATTTTTTAACATGATAGGGTCTTTTATGTTAGTAGCGCACCTGAAGGGAAATTCCATATATAAGCAAGGTTAAGTCACTTTCTACGAAGGGATTTCGATAAGATCCCAGATCATGGTCAGCTTCTGTCATGGTCAATTTTAAGTTTTGAGAAAAAATTTAACGTGATAGGTTCTTTAAATGTTAGTAGCACCCATGGTGGAAAAGTACATAACACTGATTAACAGAAAGAACCGCTTAACCTGTACAAAGAGGAAAGCATTTAGTGCCTTGAAAAGCGAGCGGTGTAATATTATGTATCCCACTTAATTTTAATCCCCAAATGGGCACCAGAATTTTGGTACAAAATTTTGCTCTTATAATGGTACGTGACGAAAATCTTTTATTTATTTTCAAGAAAATTTACTCATAAATCCTGGTGTCATTCAATCATTTCAACATTTTTGCAACAGAAGTATTTTGTCCCTGCAAGGGTTAAAATAAATATCATAAAATGGGATCGCAAGTACACATGTCACTTCTAAAATACATAATTAAACTTCTGAGCACTTAAAATTATTTCATTCATAAAAGAGCTAAAAAATAATGATAATTCAAGCATAAGAATTTAGTTATAAGTCAACTTACCACTCTTGATGCATCCACGATACGGATCTCCAGTAAAGCCATGAGGACAAACGCATTCATAAGATCCTGGACTATTTCGACAAGCAGCATCTGGACCACAGACGCGAGCTCCGCTGCTACATTCATCAATGTCTGAAATATAAATATCAACAGTTTACTATAATGAAAGAGAAGCAGTCAATAACATATTAACGCATTTAAAACCCATTATATCTACAAGGTGTGCATGTGAGTTCCTATTCCATATAAAGATAGCTTGTATATGTAATGGCTCGTATCTGTATGTGGATTGTATATGTAATGGCTCTATATTATTATGGGCAACTCTCTTAGAAAAATATATTTCCCATGTATTTAATTTTCATTGATATGCACATCATGTCTGTGGATATGCAAGTTAAGGTACACTGAATTACAAACTAAAGATAAATAATTTTTTAAGACCTTGTGTATATTATTACAATGTGTGCATTGTAGTTCCTATTCAACATAAAGATAGAGTGTACGGGTTATTCACCTAGAAACTTGCATTTTCAAAATCATTTCAATGGACATGCAAATTAAGGTATATTGAATTGCAAATTATGGATAGATAATTTTTAAGACCTTATGCAAATTATTACAAGATGTGCATTATAGTACTTATTCAACATAAAAATTGAGTGTATAGGTCATTCTTCCAGAAACGCACGTTTTCAAAACCACTTCCATATACTGCAAAAGCATTTACACGAAGATGTAACTCATGTTCCTGGACAGGCAAATTAAGGTAAATTAAAATGCAAATTAAGGATAGATAACTTATCTTTTAAATTGCTTTAAACTTATTTAATATCACGCCAGTATTTTTTAAGAATGTGTTATACTAATTTTGTGACAAAATATGCACAACGTTTTTTGCCTGTCTTCAGACATGACTAGCATGTGCATGTCAATTTACGTTACTGGGAGAATTTTCATTTTTAAAATCATTTCAATCTACTTCAAAGTCATTTCCATGGATGAACATCCAAGAGATGTCTGTGGATAGGCGAGTAAATATAAATAAAAGAGCAAATTAAGGATGGAATTTTTTAAAAATTGTTTTTAACTTATGTACTACTATGCCAAAATTCTACAAGAACAAGAAGAGCAGTTTTGCAATAAACAAACACAAAGTTATTCCTTATCTACGGACATGACCTGATTCGCTGAGATTCTGAACGCCTTATTATAACTTACAAATTTTTAATTTTCCAATTCAAGCAAAAAGGAATTTTCTTTGATGAAATAGTACTATAAAATTTTTTGGCCTTAAATTAATTTTTTTTTTAAATAAGCGAATTTTTTCAAAATATAAAATTTATTCAAAAATATTATTCCAAATGCGGTCGTAACTTACCAATACATCCAGGTAAACTGTTGCTTCTTCCAGTATAACCTGGAGAACAAACGCATACTGGCTCTTTATTCAAATCTAACTGACAGGTAGCATGGTCCCCACAGAAAATGTCATCACATGGATCTAAAATATTAAAGAGAAAAAAAAAGTATAGTTTAGCTTCAATTATTTAGTGTCATTTAATAAAATTATCCAATTTATATATAATAATGCTATTTATTTTTTAAAAAAGATTGAAAAAACACCAATTACAAGAATATGCAGTAAAACCTGCAGAAACGGAATCCTGTATTAAAAGGAAAAATCTCATGGTCCCGATGGAAGGAATACCAAACAAATCTACCTGATAAGAGGGAAACATGTCTAAGACAAATGTTTTTTACGGTTCCTAGGAATTCCCTTTTCACAGGTTGTACTGTATTACTGTATAACCATATGTAATCTATATCATAAAAATTATGTAATATTTTTGCATGGTTATGTTCTGGGATCTTTGCTTTGCATATGCATTTGAAATCATATGAATTTTATTTTTCCTTTTAACCCTCTAAGCGTGTAGAACGTAATATTCCGTTCACTAAGCTCCAGGTTTCACTGCAATATATGCAATGTTTAAGATAATATAATTCTATAGATTTAATGAATTTTCAAAACATTGAAGAATGATTAATACTCTCAAGGGTTACATTCATATTTGTAATAAAGTTTTATTTAAAATTCTGAAAGAATCATATTTTTTTAGCATTTAAAACAAAATGCAGAGAAAACAACATTACAATTTTACCCTTTTTCAAAACGCTCAGAGGGTGTATGTTAGTTTAAATATGTGTTCATTTTCTCTCAAATCACAAAAATGGGAGAGCCTAAGCTCATTTCATGAAATTCTCCAATAAAAAAAACGTAAATTTCTTCAAATCACAGAAAACTTTCTTCAAACTTCGGAGATGTTTCTTCAACCTGCTACCAGTACTTTTTACGTTTTATTTATTTATTTATTTATTTATTTTTTTTTTTTTTTATTTTTTTTTTTTTACAAAAAATATAAAGTAAGAGTGTATAAAGTAAACAAAAGTCATTTTAACAGTGTTTAGTTTTTTTTCCCCAGGGAACGTCCCCAGAACATTCAGTTTTATCACAATTTTTAACAGAGGTTTTCGCCTTATTTAATCGCAGAAAATTTTTACAAATTCTACGCTTAAACGTGGTGACTACGAATTCGGCCACTGAAATATTAGACAGAAATTTTCTGTGTTGGCAGACTTCTTGGAAAGTCCAAGGAGCGTACACACTCTGTTCTCTAATGGTAAATAAATGTAAGACAATTTTGTAAATGACAATTCTTAAATATACTTACGTTTGCATTCCTCTCCGAAATATGGATCAGGGCAGTAGCATTGGTTCCTGCTACAAACCGAGTTTCCTCTACAAGAAGCATCCTCTCTACACTGTACAACTGCTGTGCCTAAAGGATTAAATAAAGAGATTGAAAAATATAATTTTATACTACTGCTTGCATGCAAGTGATGAATCAAAAAATAGAAAGATATATATATGAAAGGATAAAAATAAACCCTTTTTAAAATGCAAAATTAAAATTTAAAATCCCAAAACATTTTTTCAAACTTATAAATCTAATGCTTAAATCTAGTCTGCCCCTGTGATCTTTGTTTCTCAGCCTCACAAATATTACTTTCATCTATCAATTTCGACATCTCTTTAAATTTTAAAAGTGATGAGTTTGCATTTCTTGCAGCAGTCTGTGGGGTGCGGCTCCCAGGCCCGGCCAAGCCTTGGTGTCGACATAAGACCCTAGACATCAGTCAAAAGCTAATTGACCAATTAAAATAAATGATCCTCCCAATTTGACTCTTTCTCCCTCTGCTGGAAAATATCCTAAATTCTGATTAAAACCACATGCAAGGACGAAGAAGACAGATTTTTGGCACATTTGAGCGGTCAGCCAAACCCTCGGCCATGTAGATCTCAAAACAACGTAAATGGCTCGCGGGACCTCCGATTGAACGCGCGAATATGACTGTAAGAAGGAAAGCTTCAATAAACGAGTTAGATCCGCAAGAGAGGTCCCGAGTCCAACTTATTTGTATGTTTCTGTCAAGTATTAGTCTCCCAAGTCGTTCCCAGGATTAATTCGTTACATACATTTAAATATTAAATATAAATGGGTGAATTATTAATATTATCGTTGAAATTTTAATAATTAAGATAGACATTAAATAAATTATTAATGTAACTTTTTAATTACTTGACAGCAAAGAGACAACTATATTTTACCATATAGAAATTTACATATTTACAAACGCGATACAACACACTCAAACGACAAACATCTCCACAATAATGATTCTGCACTATGTGCTATGCAAGGAGGGTCCAGTAGATGGAGTAATCATAAATGTCGTCACTTCAAGCCGTTCCTACACCTTTCCTGCCTTTGCCATATTTGACCGCATTTTGCACTGGAAACTGCTGAATGGACTGCTATCAGTCAAAGTCAAATATAGGGGACGCATGAGAGGGGGGGAAAGAACTCATTTATCGGCTTCAAAGCTTTTCACAGTGGGGAAGATTTATATGTCTACTCCTCTCTTTTCTACCCCGATAGATACAATGATTTGCATGCATAAGTCTTACAACCTCCCTATAAGGGCGCCATCTTTAGTTACATACCGGTTATTATTTCATTGAAATATAACAATTATAAAAATAATACTAAAGAAAATTTGTTATTGTCACAGTAAAAAAAAATCAGACAGTTGGGATGCTAGTAAAAAAACATTTATTTTATAAAAACCCCGGTCATTTTTATTTTTGTACAAATTTTCTAATTTTTTAATAGTTATGTACTGCATTAATATGTTAAAAAAAATTAATAAAAAGTTTATAAAATACTTTTATTCCCATAAGCTGAACATCCCCTCCACCCCCTCTCATTTCCCTGGCACCGCAAGATTTCTTTCATAATGTAGCCTGAACTGTCAAGTTATTCATTCAGAGACTGAAGATTTAAAATGACGTATATTCCGACGTATATTCTGTATGTGTATACGTTTTATTCTGTGCATATACAAACATACATTATACACTCTGTTTATTTTATAGGATTAAAAAGAAAAGTTGATATCAACTAATGATAAATAGCGTAAAAATATATTGTGTTTTCTCTCCATATAGCCTTAATATTGTAATTATTAACTATTAACTATTAATTATTACATAAACTATAAACTATTAATTTATTACTTACATCTAGTGAATGGATCTCCAGATGTTCCTGGTGGACATCGGCATTCATAACTTCCTGGCCTATTTGTACATATAGCAGAAATTCCACATTTACCATTAGGTCCAAATGCTTGAGAACATTCGTTGATATCTAAATACGAAGAAATCATCTATATTTAATCAAGAATTTTCTTCTACGCAGAATCTTTTCTATATCTTTTTAAAAAGAAAATACACTTTTATTATTTAAATTTATTACCTTGACATTTCACTCTTCCATTTCCTGAAAATCCTGATGGGCACGTGCATGTAAAGCTGCCTAATGTATTAGTGCAAGTGGCTCCCTCACCACATTGTCCACTAGGTCCGAATCGTCTGTCACATTCATTAATATCTGCAAAAAAGATATAAATTGTCACGATAAGCATTTTTGCAAGTATTTTATGAAAGTATTTTTTGCAAGTTATATATAATAACGTGAATATCTATCGAAATTATCTTTGAATATTTTGTGGTTATATCGGAGATGGTAACCTTTGTAGTTTTCTAACTGTTTCTGTAGCAATGAAAAAATTAGTAAATTTAATGTTTACTAGATTATAAAGATGATATATAAAACAGTTTGACCTCAAATAGTAGGTTTATTCTGGTTCTTTTAATTATTTATGAATTTTGAAGCACCAAAACTGAAAAAAAAAAAAAAAACATCGTTTGTTTTGGATTTTAAAAAATGTCTTATATCAGAAAAAGCTATCTTTGAAAGTTCTTGTTAGAAAAGCTTGATTTTTTAAGCTTTTTAAAAAGAAGTTTAATGAAGCATTTAAATAAAAGATTGTTGTTTTTTTAAATTGGTAAATTAGTTATTAATATGAAAAGCATTATCTTTCTTATATTTCAACTTTAGTAAATTTTTCTAAACTAAAAGATTATCAGTATGATATAATTTAAGTAATTATTTCTAAATAAATTAAAGAATCAATCTTTTCAATAAAAGAATAATTTATTTAACACAATTCACCAAACATTGAATCATTACTTTAAAAAGAATTACTAAAACTTCGAAAATAAAGTTCAACATCACAATCTATAAAGCTTTATTGCAGTTATTCAAATTTATTTAACACAATTCACCAAATATTGAATGATTACTTTAAAAAGAATCACCAAAACTTCGAAAAATAAAATTCAACATCGCAATCTATAAATCTTTACTGTAGTTGTTGAACTTTTACAGTTAGTGATACTATAAAACAAACTGTTATACATACCTTCACAGTATCTAAACGGATCCCCTGTAAATCCTGGTGGACAATAACAGTGGTAACTTCCCGGTACATTTCCACAAATTGCTCCTTGGCCACATAGACCAGATGGTCCATGAGCGTTGTCACATTCGTTGATATCTAAAATATAATGTTAAATTATCTTAAATATCACATGATGATCAAACGACAAGCAAGCCAAAATAAACATTACGAATGGAAAATAAAGAATTAAAATATAAAACATAAGTGTATCGCATACCTTGGCAACCGGCAGCAACATTCTGAGGATCAAAAGTGTAACCCAAGTTACATATACAGGCAGCTTCTCTTCCATTTGCTTGGCATGTAGCATGTTCTCCACAGTCAACATCAGAGCAGGGTGCTAAGAGCGATAATAAATAAATAAATAAATAAATAGAATCAAACATATCAAATTAAGACGAAAAAATAATAAAAAGTAATGCCGGTACTAGACAATTAAAAAACAAAAATCCACGATTTATTACACGGTTTAAGGAAAGCTGAAAGGTTTATAAAGACAAAAAAAAATGTGCTATTCATTATTATTTTCTTCTATAGTGTTTGAAACTTTAAGAATGTCGTACATTTGGTCCAATAGAAAAATTCCAAAAATTATGGTCATATGGGGTAAATGACGTTTAACTATGAATAACGTTGTCTAAACCTTTAAACTCGATTATCGCGACGCATTGTTTTTGTTTTATCACGATAACTATTGAACAAGTTAACGGATTTGCATGTTTCTTTCTTTCTTTATCTTTCTGTTTTTTATTAAAGAAAATTAAATTATTTATAAGTTATACCTGAAAAAAAATCAAGTTACAATAAAAATATGATTATATATATATATATATACCGGTGTCCAAAAATTAAGGAGCAGTGACCAATTTCAGACGTTTTGTCGAATATCTTACTGAAACTCGTGAGGAAATGCCCGGAATGCCCCTGAACTTTGAGGATGTAAAGAACAAGTTTGACTTCATGTTTTTCAGTGAAGATTTTGTCGCGAGGACAATTAGGGCGGGGGGGGAGGGCAATCATAGTTTCAATAATAAAATAATATTTTCGATCACTCAAGTAACAGAAAATGCAGAAAATTATCTGTCACTGTAGCAAATGATTATGTAGGTCCTGTTCAAGATTTGTGTGTATTTGTGTAAGCATAGCACGAATATTCGTGAAGATGTTAACGTTTCTGTGACAAAATTCAAAAGGTTTTTTTATAGCATCCAGAGTTTTCAGCCGAATTTGACACCGCTTTCCAAAAACTTGACAACAAATCGTAGAAATAGTATACTGTGATTAAAATATTAATATCTTGAATATTTGATGAGATATAGGTATTTTTATGAAATAAATTTTAGCTGCGCATGCGCGAACTACAGCAAAGATTTTTTGTCATGATTTGATAGGCAATACTATAAGACAACTCATATAAAAAGACCAGTGAAATATCGTGAAAACTAAAGAAATTACAGCAATACTTGAAAAATTGATGAGAACATCCCATATAATCCTATGGGATGTTCTCCTCAATTTTTTAATTATTTAGACTTCAATTTTCAATTTTTCAATTATCATGACTTCAAAATCGTGGCAAAACTAGTTTTACAAGATTAATTTTGTGATACAATATTAAAATTTTTGTTATTGTTTTTTTACAATTTAACAAAAAAAAAATTTATTTCTGTAAAACATATGTAAATAAATACAAACAGAAGTAATCGTATAAATTAATTACAGGGTCCCTGATTCACGATCAAACTTCAGTCAGATTTCGTCATTTCAAACCTTTCTGGTCCCCTTAAACTGGATTTTTCCAATTTTTGTAACTTTAGGTATCGGTATATTAGGAACAGTAACATTTACTTTTAATTGATTTTTTTTTCTTGGGAAACTATCTCCCAACTAAAATGAACACACATGTTAATAATATTATATGTGCTCGAATTTGACACAATAAAAAAAAAAGTTGGCACTCTGTCAACCTAATTACTCTTGCTTTTACAGCCCGAAATTGGTCATTATATTTAATTTCTAAACTTTTAATTGAAATGACTTAACATTTCGTATCTGGAAGTAAGCTGTAACGCAAAATAAAAATATATTTCAAAATACATTTCACTATGTAAACGGCTTCCAAAATTTAATCCAGGCATATCATTAGTATTAGATTATTATTTAATAGGTCAGGTTATTTCCAGTTAATTGTACCAGTACCTTATCTAGACGATAATTTGAGATAGTATTAGTAGAAAGTTTACTTATTCAAAAATTCTTTGCGTAATAAAGGAGAACAAATAAATATAAATAATAAAAGAAATAGACTAAAAATCGACAGGTAAGAAAAGGAAGGTATGATTAGAGAAGTTTCTTTGACAATTTTTTTTTCTGAGAAAGGAAAAAAAATTAAGTTCTAACTAAATAAATAGATGTGAATGTTAAATTTATTTTTATGCATTTTGTTAGAATTATTTCCAATTTACAGAACGCAATAGAGCAATAGAGCAATTAAATATAATAATTAAAACAAAAGTATCAATTTTTAAGCTATCCATTAACACTAGAACTACCATGAGCCGTCATTTGTACGGTTACCAAAGGAATACATTCCGATTCGAACCAGAAATATTTAAAAAAAAATAAATTAAATACAAAACTTACAGAAATATGTTAAATTAATAAGTTAATTAGTTTTAAATAAAAATTCTGGTGCGAAATAATTTTATAAAACTTGAGTAAAATTTCCGGTAGTTCTAGTGTTAAATCATTGATTAACGCATTTTTTTTCAAGCAGAAAAATGTTATAATAAGTATATCAACTAAATCAAGAAGAAATAAAGACAAGATCAAAATAGTATCCAATAGGTAAAACCAACACTTACATTTACACTGTACTTTAGCATCTCCAATAAGATTGTCTGGGCAAACGCATTCGTAGCCGCCATCATTGTTAATACACTTAGCATTTTGACCACATGGGAATCGTCCAAACAAGCACTCATTGATGTCTAAAATAATTTTTAAAAAAACATTAAAGTTATAACAAATAACTAATTAACAAAATGTGTTCTATTTGAATTATTACAATGTTCTTCGCATATCAAGACCTTACAGCATTAAGGTGGTCTGAAACATTTTTTTAAAAATATGTGTTATTCGTTTTCTCCCGGAAATATATATACACTCATATATATACATATAAGTACATATACACATATGTGCATATATATATATATGTATATACATACATATACATATATTTCTTAAATTGGATTTATTTTAATGACTTTTTATATCTTTTCAATTATGGTTATTTGTTTTATGTTTCTCTTATATGGTTTTAAGGACTGATCCACTCTTAATGTTTCAGTTTTTTCATATGTGGTGTCCCAGTTCATCCGGCAATTTCAACATAATAATTACGACTTGATCACTTGCTATATTCAAACAGAAATCGTTTTCAACTTACTTATATTTGTAGCATATAGCCATTGATAAAGTGATTCACAATATAAGTTTCCATTTTCCTTTTTGTGATGTTATTAACTTCTGTATTTAGATTCTTTTCTATTCATTTTTTTTAATCAGTACATTAAGCAATATTGGAAACGAATTCTTATTATCGTTTAATTTATATTGTGTCGATTATCTTCTGATTAATAGTTATATTATTTTCAAAAAGTTATATATATATATATATATATATATATATATATATATATATATTCGTTTTCAAATGTAAACTCTTTTAAAAAATAATTTTTATTATTTAAAAATTATTAATTTTAGACATATTTAAAAACTGATATAGTATCGGAAAGAGTCTTTTTTTTCATTTTTTAGAACAGAAAAGAATAAATATTAATTTATCTTCAGAATTTACAAAAACATTAATTAAAAAAATTGATATATTTTTTCTTTCTCAATCTCTGATGGAATAGATGCGCTCGGGGATTAGTTTTTACATTCCTTTTTTTTTCTTTTTTTAATAAGTAACACATTTAAATTTAGAAATCCTCCATATATAGTTTTTCGTAACCACGCTTTTTCAATTTATGAAAATATCAGTGATCACCTTAACAGTAATAAACACACAGTGTTAAGAAAGAAGAATGTCAAACATATTTTAATAATAACAAAAAATGAATGAAGAATAAAAGTTTAAATTTATTACGAGATAATTTATGGAGATTTGTTTGAATATTTAAATAGAGTAGAACTTCTCTTTAACGAAGTCCCTATTTAACGAAGTTTTCTACTTAACGAAATTTTCTGCAGAACTTTGATTTTGAACACCATTAGCATGTAAATTAATCTCCACATTACGAAAAATATATTCTATATAACGAAGTTTATTCCACTTTTGTACGTGTACAGAATTCAAATTAAGCAATTGCTGTTCGAAGGATATGCAAATTTATTTCAGCGGATTCGATTGCATGAAAACGAACACATTTAAATAATTTCCATTCTGCTTGGTGCAAAATAAAACAATTTTTTTTCACACTAAGAAAAACACTTGTTATCACTATTCTCCCACTCCGAGACTCCAGCGCTGACAGTTGGGGGAAGTCAAAATCACCTTTTTACCTTAAATGATATAGAAGATGAGGTGCCGCAATAGCGCCAGATACAGTGAAACAAAAAATATCTATTAGAGTCATACAGGTACCATTCTTAGCTTCCATTGCTGATAGACAATTGCTTTGTACATCCAAAAGAACGTGCTTCAAAATACAAATCGAAGAACATCAAAGTTATTTTTGTTCCTGCCAATACACCTAAAATTCAATCAATAGTCTAATGAATAATAAAAAATCTTGAAGTACATTATCGAAAAAGACAGAAAAAAGCCGATGTAGTGAAAACATTAGTTTGAGATTCTGTGTATCAGAGCTGGTGAAAGCTTGGGCCAAAGCTTGGGAATGTGACGTGATTTCATCGACTGTACACAACTGTTTTGTAAAAGACGGCTTCATAATTAAAACTGAATCAAATGCTTCTGAATCCAATACCTGTTTGCCCTATCTCAAGAAAAAATTTCATGAATTTCAGTTAATTTCTATTTAACGAATTTTCTTCATAACGAAGTTTTTAAGTGTAACGATGAGACTTCGTTAAATGGAAGTTCCACTGTATTTCTTTTTCAACTAAATCGTAATAAATATACATTTAAATTGAAAACTCTTTCATAAACAGAGGGGCTCATAATTTTAAACCATTTTATGAGTGATAAGCATACATTGTAAAAAAGGAAAAAGAAAAATTGAAAAATAATTGAAAAAAAAAAGAAAGAATTAAAAGCTTAAATTTATTACGAGAAAAAAGAATCAAGCAAAGTTACCTCTACAGTGGCTTTCTGGTTGTGAAGATATTTTCTCATATCCATGTCTACATTCACATCTATAGTTTCCAATGATATTCTTACAGGCTGCATTTCTACCACAGATATTTGGAGATCTGCATTCGTCAATATCTAAAATAATTAAATTTAAATTAGAAATGCATAATCTATACTATTACAAGGAAATGTTTGTATGTCTCTGTGTCTGTGTTTGCGTAATAGCTATTCCAACGAATATTCAAAGAGAAATTTCCCCTTCTTGTGTTTACTAGAATGACCCTTTTATCTCTAAATCCTGTTGCTATGACGACGACATTCCTTGAGAAGGCAAAATGAAAAATCGAGTTTACTTCTCTCCATCAATTGGTCGTTTATTTTAAAAGATTTTATTAATTTTATGTTTATAATGATTGCACATTTTTATAAAATATGCGTTTTTAAATAAAATAATATATTTTTTTTAATTGTTGTTTTAACGATTTATGGGATGCGATCTAAATTTTCATGTTAATTAGTTTCCCCCTGCCCCTTCTTCTTGTGTTTAGTAAAGTGCCTGCACGGGCCTGGCGTGGTTCGAATTTCGAACGGAGAGTCGTTTTTATATTAATATATTAATAGTATTTTTTTATTTTATAAAGATAAAATTTGCTCGTTAATTATTGAAAAAGTAAGAATTACAATTACAATTACATATATGGGAAGGCTAATTCCTTTCCACTAGGTCATGCGTAGTTTGTTTTACGACTTACGTACACTACTCTTGAATAAAGACTCTCTACAGATAGATTGAATCCTGGAGGCGTGTCTAAAGAACAAGCGGACAAAATGAAGTGATATGATTGAAAAGAGAAGGAATGTCATGTTTTAGCGCGTAGAACTGTAGTGGTGAGCAGTCAGAAAATATGTTAGTTTAAGACGCAGACGAATGATGTAGAATTACAAATGATGTTTTAAGCCGTTTATTTAACAGAAATTATATGTTCTTGTAAATATTTGTGTTCATCGTACAATATATATAATTAATTCATTGAAAGGTTTCTTCATTCAATTCCGAATTACACGCTCTGTTCCTATATATATAACTAATTTAATTTTTAATAGTTAGTACAATCACAAACTTAAAGTTTAAAATCAAATAAATGCACTATTTCTAGACAGATTCCAAATAATTATATTTTAAAATGTAAAGCGATAATTATTACTTAAGAAAAATTGCTTACCAAAATTACTTATGTATAATTAAATATAATCCAATATGGTTATAGCTTCAATGATAAGAAAAAAAAAATTACTAACCAATACATTCACTCCCTGAGACTTGAAAGCCAGATTTACACTGACATCGGTTCCCTCTACACTCGGCATTTTCTGTACAATCATAGTTTCCTTGGCAACGAACATCCACTTTAACTATACAAAAGGAGACAATAAATTAAAATTTTATTCTTTAAAATTAGTATTCATCAATCAAATAACATAAAATGGTAGATAGTTATTCAAAGTGAAAATAAATGATAAGTCACGAACATGTATACGTCACGGGTGCATGCTGTACGAACATTTCCATCATAACATTCAAGGAATTTACATTCATAAAATTGAAAAGAATCACGCCTTTCCCCTCGTATATCAGAGCACCCAGATCTTTTAAAAATTACTTCTTATTTTAGAAATATTTTGTTGTTGTTTTTATGTTTCATACACACAAAATATTATTGGTTTCCCACTAAAGTTAGAGAATTTTTATCAATATAAAATTTTATCTAAAAAATATTTTTGTTAAATATTATGTATTGTAAATTTTGTGAGGTGTATTAACACTTGAAAGTACAACATTTGTACAACTTTTTCTCTTTTTTTCAGCTTTAACTTGACAGGAATTTCTGAAATTTAAGTCAGGCGGTACAAAGATTTTATCATTTAGATTATTGAATTTTGCAGGCATTTCGCCTTAGTCCCACTCAAATTGCAGCCTATTCAGGCTACATTCCTTGTTATTTGACACATGGGAAATCACATGTTAGTTACTTACTCGAAGTGAAAATAAATAAAAAGTCACGAACCTCTGGTGCATGCTTCACGAGCATTTCCATCATAACCTTCGAGGCATTTGCATTCATATGTTCCAGGTAAATTTCGGCAAATGGAATTGTCTGAACATGGATTTTGTCTGCATTCGTCGATATCTGCATAAAAAGTGTTAATTAAAAATTTTGTTAATAAATATTAGAAATAGAAAATATTTCTAAAACATTCAATCTGCAAATGTGATATGTAAATGTGTGTGTACTTTAAATAGGCAGGTACGTTTTTAGATATAGAGGAGGATAGAATACAGAAGATAAGAGATTTTAGATACAATAATTTGAAAAATGAAGCATTTTATTATTTACTTAAAAAAAAAAAAAAAAAAAAAAAAAAAAAAAAACATCTGGTATGTGTAAGTAACATGTTGCGTCTGAAAATTATTGTTTAAAGAAAATTTTAATAATAAATATTAGAAATAGTAAAAAAATTCTAAAACATTGAATATACACATATTACATAGGAAAAAAAAGCTAAAACATTCAATATGCACATGTGTATACTTTAAATATGTAAGGTACGTTTTTAGATTCATAGAAGGTTATCATTTGAAAAAAGAAATATTTAATTATTAACTTATTAACAGAAAAATCTTGTATGTGTAAGTAACATGTTGAGTCTTAAAATTATTGGTTAAATGAAAATTTTATTAATTAATATTAGCAATAGCACAAAAAAAAATAAATAAATAAAATAAAATAAAACATTCAATATGCACATGTGATATGTAAATGTGCGTACTTTAAATATATAGATACATTTTTAGATACAAAGGAAATGGAATATTTAATTATTTATTTATTAATAAACAAATATGGTATGTGTAAGTAACATGTTGAGTCTGAAAATTATTGTTTAATTAAAAATTTTGTTAATAAATGTTAGATGTTGCAACAAATTCTACAATATTCTATGTGCACAAGTGATATGTAAATGTGTGTACTTTAAATATGTAGATACGTTTTTGGATACAGAGGAGGTTATCATTCGAAAAATGAAATATATATATATTTTTTTTACTTATTAACAGAAAAATATGGTATGTGTAAGGAACAGGGTGAGTCTGAAAATTATTGTTTCCAGTTTTGTTTATTAAAAGATTTTTTTTTAATCCTTTATGTTTCTGTAATAACTTTTAGCATATATACGTATTTTAATTTACTGGAAATAAGTGATTTTTTCTGTAATAATTTTATACAAAATTTCAGTTTACATCTAATGGTTTTGTCTGGTACAATTTTGGGTTTCTTTCCTCTGATGATGTCTCAAATAAATTAACTGTTATTTTGGTCACGGATTTATGCTTTCTCATGCACTTAGTTCAAATGATGTTGGTTGGTGTAATGATTTGAACTGTGCTGTATGTATTACTTTGTTTGTGAGTAATTTTTATTATCTATACTTTATGGGTTTTTCATTTTCCTCTCTATTCGTTTACGTCTATTAATGCAATATTTCTGGCAGAAATATACTGATCTTAGCTTATTTGCCAGTATATTTTATTTGCATTATTTTTTAGACATGTGTTGGGTTCTGTCAGACTGAAGATTAAACTTTGCAGATGTCTGTTTTCCATTTCGAATTCTATTTTAAATCAAAATTCCAATTTTCTTACATTATATGGCATATTATATATATATAATTTTTTTTAAACTTTTAGAATGTTTAGCGTGCTATCACTATAATGGCGCATTGATAATCTGATGTTTGCGCTTTTTAATTTTGTATTAACTTAATTGTATTCTGTATACACCTTATGATTTTTTAAATTCAAAGGTATTATAATTATATGTATAATTTAGGATATTAGAATATTAACTCATAACTGCTTAAATTAAATTTCATACTACAACACATAAAAGTATTACTTACCAACACAACTATGCAGTGGATTTCCAGTGTATCCTTCTAAGCAACTACAAGTATAAGATCCGATAGTGTTGAAGCATTGAGCATTCTGACCACAAGCAGCTGGTCGTAAGCATTCGTCTTCATCTATAAAATTTAAAGTAAAAATATAAATGAAAGAAAGTTATGCGATTATCATTTTAGCACAAATTATTTTTTTTTATATATATAATCTGAAAAATATTTTTGTGCAAGCGCAGAGTTTTTACAATATTTAAAATAAGTAAATAAATAAATAAAAAGCTTATAAAATTTAAAATGTCTTTAAATTACAGAAATTATATTTTCACAAAACGGACTATCTTACTTTAATATAATTTCAAAACTATCGGTTTAACGCTATAAAAAATTGTTATGAATTGTAAATTTTTACAGCATAATTATAATATTTGTCTTTTTTTTTAATTACTGTCATTTACATTACAATATTTGTTATAGAGTTTAAAAGGGTTAATAAAAGGCTGCACTTGTTCATGTTTAAACATTAAAATGCAAATTAATTTTATTTAAACTGAATTATATGACAGCAATACATTGTTTAATGTTCAAAATTGTGATGTTGCTGCTATATCACAGAAGATAAGGCACGAATGTGACGGTGATATTTGTGACTAATATACCAGTACGATGTGACGTTCTATTTATTATCAAAACGTGAACAGTCTTAAAAAGTATTATTTAATTTTCTTAAATTGCATTAGCTAGCAAATATTTTAGCATGGCTAAATTAGAAATGTTACATACACGTCACGTCACGCCTCTGAAAGTCACAAAGTCCCACATGACTTCCCAATGACATAGTTGCAACGTCACAATGTTGTATAGGTGAACGCATGCACTGATGAACCACATAGTTATCATTATCACATCACAATCGAATAATTATTAAACAATAATGAATTTTTTTTTACTGTAATCCATTCAGATCGGAAGTCCTCGAACGACATTTTTATTTTTTAGTACCACAGTTTACGAAATGTAATCTTCGTCTTGTTTAATCCAGAAATTCCATGATAAAACAAAATGAATTTTTTATAACTTTAATCCATTCAGATCGGAAGTCCTCGAACGACATTTTAATTTTTTAGTACCACTCTTTACGAAATGTAATCTTCGCCTTGTTTAATCCAGAAATTCCATGATGAAACAAGCCGAAGATTGTTATCTAAGAATAGTGGTTGCCAAAAATAAAAATCGTACGTATAGGATATGTAACGTATACATGAAACCCCTCCTAAAGGGATTAAAATAATAAAATAATAGTAATATTATGTAACAGTTATAATATCCACATACCATGGCAGCCTGCTGAAAGGTAGGGGTTACCAGTGTGTCCCGTCTTGCATCTACATGTATAACTTCCTGGTGTATTTGTGCATTCAGAGTTGACGCCACAGGAATGAGGACATTCGTTAATGTCTAAACAAAAAATGAAATAGGCTCATTATTAAAACAAATATAATGGAAAACTTTAATACTTCAAAGCTAAATTACTTATATACTAATAAAAGCTAACACTGTTAAAAAAAAAAAAAAGACAGGTGTTTCTTAATCTAGGAGAATATAATATAACCACGAACGAAAATATACAATAACCTCTTCCGAGTTACCCATGATACCAAAAAGCGTTCTTTATCTTTAGAAACCTCAGAAAACAATATATTTTCGAGATTTAAAGGAGCATTTATAAAAAGAAACTTTCTTTTGTTACAACTGATTTTCGGAAATGTTTCTGAGTAATTTTTATAGCGTATTAATCAGTTTTTATTTTAAGGTCATTCATATTTACGAATAAAATTTCGCGCCATCAAACGTGTGGGATACAATAATTTTGAAAAAAATGTTAGAAAGAAGTAAAACACGAAATTGTTAAACTTGTATTATATCACAGTAGGAATACAAATTTGCCTACAATATAATGAAGAGTAGTATTAGGGCATAGCGGTATTGCAGAATTTTTTTAAGCTAATCGAATATCATTATTAGAATCATGAAGAACAGTAAGTACCGTATATACTCGTGTATAAGTCGACCCCCCCCCCCCCCCAAATCTTACACAAAATTTTGAAAAAAAAACTTAATTTTCGTGTATACATCGAACCACATTTCTGGTAATATGTTGAAAACTGATTTCTAATCGAGGATAAACAAAAAATAATTTTTCATTAAATTTTTTACGTTTCTAATCAGATTTTTTTTTTTAATTCACTGTTTTAAAATTGTAGAATTATGTAAAACTGAAGAAGCTTAAACTATTTTGAATCATATTCACAGCAATTTAATGATACTTAAAAAGAAAAAAAAATTCTTTGAAAAATCTATTCGAGTCTTATGTACAAGGGTAAACAACTTGTTAGACTGCTAAAATATAGTACTTCTTTGTATTGTAGGAATTTTAGGAGACAAATCTTGAAGTAGTCTCAAGTTAAACTCTTTTTAAAAGGAGAATTTAAATGTTGAAAGAATGCCCCTGTATTGAAGGGAATTTTGTCCCAAGAGAAAATGGGTGCAGAACAATTACAGGGACATTATTGTTGAGCTTTTTTTGTCAATCACAGGGAAATTACCATTGTCCGCTTTTACCTCTCTCTCCAACCTTGACCCGGTGACTCCGGTATTTCACACTTCTTCCGGAATGTGAAGTATTCTTTATTTATATAATTTTTTTACTAACTTGTATATAAGTCGACCCCCCCATTTTCAAGTCTTAAATTTTGTCTAAAACTCTTCGACTTATACACGAGTATATACGGTAGATTCGATCTCAACTTACCCACACATCCAGACGTTGGGTTTCCTGTATATCCTTCTGGACATTGACAATAATATCCGCCGTTTGTATTGACACATTGTGCTCCTTTACCGCAAGGTGGTTTTGGTCCCCAACATTCGTCGATGTCGACACAGCCTGCTTCTGGCGTAGGATTTCCTTGATAGCCTCTGGGACAACTACATGTATAGCCACCTTTCGTATTCGTGCATTGAGAACCAGCTCCACAGGGATTGTGTCGGCATTCGTCCAAGTCTGTAAAATTACGATACAATCACCATAAATAAAAACACTATCTTTTCATAAATAGGAAGAAAATTAAATGTTAAAAATAGAATTACGTGCAGTAACAAAAAAAAAAAAAAAAAAAAAAAAAAAGTTAAAACAAAATTTTTTATTTTAGCACATAATCAACAGATTATTAGTTTTATTATTATTTTAGAAGCAGATATAGCTCTCTCTCTATATTAAAAAAAAGTAACGATTTGGAAATGGACCAATGAAAATCTGCGTAGATTTTCTCGGCTTTTTTTTTTTTTCCCCACTGTTGAATGGATAAAAGAGAAATAATAAATATTAAAGACACGTGTCTTTTAGGCCGAATTTTTTTATTTGCCAGTTAAATTTCGGTAAAAAATATTTATTCTCGTTCACGCTTTATTTTTATAAGCGAATAAAAATTCATATTTATAGTGACGTCACGGGAATATTGTCCATTGGGTTTATTTTATGATTATGCATTTGTTGATGCCATTTTTTAATTAAATACAAAATATATTTTTATTTGTATGCATGGTGTTTGAAAATGTGCCAAACGATTTGGAAATGGACCAATGAAAATCTGCGTAGATCTACCCGGCTTTCTTTTCTTTTCTTTTCTTCTAGAAAATAGGTATTACTGCGCGATTACCCGGAGGGGTTGGAGAGCGTAGCGAGCAGGGGCTCGAAGCCCCCCTATTTTTTAAAACAAAATAATAAGTAAAATAATTTTTCCATCGAGAGTTTATTTCCCATACATTATCCATGAAACGATATAAATATTTTTGCGAAATGAGAACATATGCAATGAATAAGCCTCTTTTGAATTACCCAAAATTTGGCACGAGTTGATTCACAAATTAAAAAAACAATAAGTAAAATAATAATTTTCGTTTTTAAAGTTTAACCATTTTAAGCACTTGCTTTCATTATACATGTGGTCTCGTGTTTCGTGTTTATCATTTTCAAAAACTTATTAAAAATAGTTTATTTATCATTTTCGATCTTGAAGAAGTCGTCGTTTGAGCGTACGAAACATGTCATCTTTAAATTAAAGGGTATTTTTAAGCCTTTTTGTGTAATGTTTTTATCACTTTAAGCATTAATCACATCGTTAGTTTAAAATAATACTATTAAAAAGTCATTATGGAATAATTAGAAGAAAAAACGTAATTTAAATGAAAAACACGTTTTATTCCAACAATATTTCTGTTCATTGATCGTGTATTAATTTGTATTTCGATATTTTATTTTATTCATCTGGATACTAGAACACTCTTCCATAAACGGAGTGCCTCACCTCTCACTTAGCACAACATCAACAGATTATTATTATTATTATTATTATTATTATTATTATTATTATTATTTTAAAAGCAAATATATCTGTTAAAAAAATCTATTAAAAAAATCTATTAAAAAATCATTATGGAATAATTCGAAGAAAATTAACAGGTAATTTAATTGATAAACACGTTTTATTTCAACGATATTTCTATTCACTGATGGTGTATTAATTAGTATTTCAATATCTTATTTTATTCAACTATTAAAATTGAAGACTCTTCCATAATCGGAGTGCCTTAACTGACATTTAGCATAGAATCAGCAGCTTATTTATTAGTATTTTTTAGAAGCAGATATATCTTTTATGACAAAAAAATACTATTTAAAAAATCATTATGGAATAATTAGAAGAAAATTAACACATAATTCAAATTAAAAAGAAAAAAAAAACAGAAAAAGAAAACACGTTTTATTTCAACAATATTTCTATTCGTTGGTCGTGTATTAATTTGTATTTAAATATCTTATTTTATAAAACTATTAAAATTGAAGACTCTTCCATATACGAAGTGCCTCAAGTTAATAAAAAACTAAAATAATAGCTATTCTATTGCTAATAAATAAATCATGTACCGATATTAACCTTAATTGTCTTATAATGTATTACTTTTTTCCTACTTATTTCTTCTTAAAATAAATAAATAAATAAATAAAGTAAAACAAATAAAATTACTGTTAAAATCGAAAAAAAAAAAAAAAAAAAAAAAAAAAAAAAAAAGATTTAGGCAAAACTTATTATTATTTTTTTAATTTCTTCTATTGTTTCAATAGTAAATGTTCATTTGAAACCTGTACTTACCATAGCATTCTCTAAATGGATCTCCGTCGTAGCCAAGAGGACAAAAGCATTTATAACTACCAGGTATATTTTCGCATTGTGCTCCATGACCGCAAGCTTGTGGATCTAAGCACTCATTAATATCTAGAAAAAATATATAATAGCATCATTTTAATGAAATTACATTACTTGTATGAAAACGGTTTTAGATAATTAACTGATAATGGGAGGGTCCTAGAAATTACCTTTTAATAAGGTTTAAAAATAATCAGCATCATAAGGGCAGACTAGGCGGACGTAAAAAAAAAAATATTAAGGGCGGCAAAAGGTAGAAAAAAAAAGAATTAATTATAAACCAAACAGTCACGATAATAATAGGGAAGGTGATAAATTTTTAATTCTCGCCTAGTATGGCAAAACACATGCTTAGCATATGTTTGAGAAAATAATTTACAAATATCTAGATTCTAATTTTAAAATACGCTATCATAAAGTTAAAGTTGTGATGAGTAGTTTTTAAATTCTTTCATAGATGGCAGCACCATATATTAAAAGTGGTTTTAATTTTATATTGTAGTACAGAAAGAATCTTTTTCTGGAAAACGTCTGTATGACCTTTGTGCATTTTTAGGCGCTGAAATTTTAATTATCGCCTAGGGCAGCATAACACATAGGAGCGTATTTAATAACTTAGCATATGTTGAAGAAAATCATTTACAAATTTCTAGATTTTAATTCTAAAACACGTACTCTATCTTATCTAGTATTTATAAATTAGCCTATATAGTATTTATAAAGTGTGCTGAATTTTAAATTCTCACCTTTTGGCGGCAAAAAAACTTAGGAACGTCCTTGATAATTTATCATATGTTTAAGAAAATAATTTATGAATTTCTAGATTCTAATTCTAAAATACACAATCTCATCGCTAGAGTTGCAAAGAATAGTTAACATGTTCAATCATAGATGGCAGCACCATATATTAATTGTTTAAATACTGTATTGTAGTGCAGAATGAATCTTTATTCGGAAAACTTTTTAAAAAGTTTTATTACCTTTGGATATTTTGTTTATTTTGTAAGGGTGCTCGAAAAATTAAAGGAAAAAAATTATGGAACCAACAATAAACTGCATGTTATTAAATTTAATCATGTCTATTTTGTTAATTTCAGTCGCATAAAAATGCAATTAATTAAACAATTAAAAATCAAAATAATAAAAAAATTACGAAATCGTACATAATTTTTACTAATATACTTCGTCACTACACTACAGACATTCAACTTGTGTTCACCAGATGGCGCAACAAGTGCTTGATAAGTCAAATTAAAATATAAAATAGTAATTACAAACACAAAATTTTCTTTTTATTTTCCTTTTCCCCTTGCTTTTATTTAAAAATAAAATCTATACTTATGTTATAAAACAAAACTGAAAACGATAATAGTAGCGACTAGGGTATTTTGTCCCAGCAGAAATTTAACTTTTACTCACCAGACGGCGTAACAAGTGATTGAGAAGTAAAGTTAAAATACGAAATAGTAAAGACAATAAACATACATTCCCATTTTCCTTTTCTCCATGATTTTTAGAAAAAAAAAATTAAATGTATGCTTCTGTTATAAAACAAAACTGAAAGCAGCAAAATAACGCGTGGGAAGAACTTGCTTATAGCTGATGAAGGTCAACCGGTACTTGATCAAGAAAAATTTTGCCAGATTTCTACATAAGGAAGAGTTTGAAGATTTGTCAGATTAAAAAAATAAAAAAATAAATAAAAATAAATAAGAGCATGACATTTTATAAATATTATATTTTTATTCATTATTTCAGAGCGTTGGTGTCGTGAAAAGTCTAAAAAAGTAAATAAAAAAACGAATATTTTTGCATTATATGCACTTGAATAGCAGAATTAAGGAACAAGATTACAATAATTATCATGAAAAGTTTTAAAACAGAAAATTTAAATATACATGTGTTTATTTTATGTACAAATTTCGTTCTGTCTTGATAATATTCCGATTCCAATCCAAGGACTAAAAAAAAAATCTAAAAAAAAAAAAAAAAAAAAAAAAAAAATCACCAGTTTTGTATAATTATTTCATTCTTCATGTTTTGTTTTGTTTTTTTCCTTCTCAGTAACAACACATAGTTCTTAATGGTATAATTATACAAATGAATAGTTTGCATACAGTATTATATTATTGAAACGAAAATTAACTGTTAAATAATAATTAAAAAAAACTATTGGTAATTAATCACCAATATAAATTACCCTAAAGATATTTGAAATGGTGACTCAAATAAAGTAATATTAATAACTCGAAACTTTAACACTTCTAAACTAACATTTCGGAAACTTAAACGCTTCAATGGCAGTGTTTTCAGCTAGCTTTTCAGCAACTTTTGAATTCAGTTTGCTTGATTGCTCGAGACATCTGCTTTTTTCGCTTAGCTTAGCTCCACCCACATTAGTCCCTATCCGAAATTATATATACATTAATTTAATGACAAACTTATACAGATATTTTGATACTTTAAATAAATTTTGCTTACAGATGATTTAATTGGAATCATTCCCATTTGATGTGTTTACATTTGTTGTATAAGCATGAATAAAGATAACGAATATACTATAATATTATATATATATAACTATATATACTATATATATATAACTATAATATTAACCTATTTTGCGCCGGTCACGTAGTACGTTTTTTAAAATATCTATAACTCCGCCTAAAAAAACATACGTAATATTTATATTTATACGGTTAGAGTACTGTGCATATAAGCATGTCGATAAGAAATATTACCGTCATTAAATGCATTCACTTTTAATAAAAATCGAATACAGAAAATAGTTGTTGAAATGCGTATGGAAGGAGCTTAATGATTACAAGTCGAGAGTAAACGGCGAAAATGTGTTAAAAAATGGCGCAATTAAAAATGGGCGAAGTCACGTTGTAAAGTTATGTTACACTCAGGCCAAAAAACTGTTTTTGCCATATACTCGAGAGCCATCTCCTAGCTTATACGTTAAATTTGTATGTTAAATTTACTCAGTATAAAAAACGGCTTGTTTATCAGTGCATGTTATAAATGAATTTATGAAACATATGATCAAAGTAATGATGCTTGTCAAATAATGATTCTCTTATTAATTGACACGAGTTACATCCATAGTTGAAATCTGCCAACCTTCTGTTCTTTTCAAGTTAATTAAACGAAATTTGAACCAGGAAAGATATTTAATGAAATGGGTAGCTGTATTTCTGTGTGGCATCTGATTAACATTTTATTTAATAAAGTTTCTGGTATGCATTATTTAAAAAAAACTCCGAAGGTTGGAAACTGTGATAGTCCATTTATTACATACATATGAACTGGGTATATATTTTTTTTGTTAAAGAAATAACATACATCGTGTAAAAGTATCGTCCTTGGACAGAGGTATATTGCGTAACATGACGTATATTAACGGCTTCTATCCTTAGTGTTAATGAGTCTATTTCCATAATTTAGGGCGATAGCGTTAAAAAAAAAAAAAACGTCGAAGGTTAGCCACTATGATAGTCCATTTACTATTACATACATATGAATAGTGTATATATATTTTTTGTTAAAGAAATAGCATACATCGTGTAAAAGTATCGTCCTTGGCAGAGGTTATATTACGTTACATGACGTATTCTAACAGGCTTCTATCCTTAAAGTGTTAATGAATCAATTTCCATAATTTAGGGCGATAGCATTAAAAAAACTTCGAAGGTTGGCCACTATGATAGTCCATTTACTATTACATACATATGAATAGTGCATATATTTTTCCATAAAATAAATAGCATACATCATGTAAAAGTATCGTCCTTGGACAGAGGTTACACTACGTAAAATGACGTATTCTAACGGCTTCTATCCTTAAAGTGCTAATGAGTCTTTTTCCATAATTTAGGGCGATAACATTAAAAGTGGGACACATAAAGGAAGTGAGCTGTCATTTAATTATTTTTATTTACTTTCATTAATATACAAAAGTTAAAAAAAAATTACCTGTGCAAGCGACAGTTGCATTTCCTGTATATCCCGGACCACACTTACAGACGTAATGCCCTGGTAAATTGCAGCATTCGGAATTGTCGACGCAGATGGCTGCCAGTGATGGTATTTCGCATTCGTTAATATCTGAAAAAGAGAAAAGAAAATGATGCAGTCATACTACCCACCCGCTGGAAGAAATTTTACAGCTCAGAGAACTTAATAGCGGGAGCATCCGGTTGTACGACTACAAGGACTAAATTTCCCGCAGAGAATTTTAAGAGCTGGTTTATTTTTGTTGATAATCTTATCTGTACCATATTTTGTTGCTTGTATAGGGTGACCCCAAAAGGATGCTAGGCGATTTTGAAAGTTAATAGCGTCCATTTAGTTAACACATTACCGTCCGAAGACATAAAAATATGTTTTTTTTTTTTTTTTACTATTCGTAAAATGATGGAGGCATATAAATTGAGCTTTACAGACTGGGCATTAAATGTCGGCGATCTATACATATGTGGGAACTGATGTCGCAGACGTACCGGGTCTGCCACTATTATTAGCGAGAAAACCCTGTTTTCTAGTACCTGTTAGGCCTAGCGTGCGAAAAACAGCATGTTAGTTTTATCGTATTATGAAAGCATATTATAATTTTATTATAATATACACACATTTAATTTTATTTAACATATATTTTTGTTTAACATGCACAATTAATTTTTGTTTAACATACAAAATTTATTGTTGTTTTCGTATATTATTTTTATTTGACACACACATTGAATTTTATTTATTATTATTTTTATTATTTTATTTTATTTATTTGCACACATTTAATTTTATTATAAAACACCAGGTTGTCATACGAAGCAAAAATAGCCGGATTATCATGCCAGACAAAAAATCGCCATTTTGGCGCCAAAAAAGAATCTCGGTGCATCTGCGACATTTGTACTTATATGTGTTACAACACATATATGTGATGTGATATAAAGGATAGTACAAACTTTAAGTAATTACATCGAAATATCCTAGTAAACAGAACATAATAAAACAGCAAAGTAACACATTAACACATTTGCGACCGGGAACGAGAATTCTCGTGCTTATTCAACCAAACATCATTCACTATGGGCGTGGCTTCTACCCTACAGAAAATGTATTTATATCATATTGTCCATATTTTATTAGATTGTAAGACATTTTGTATTACATTCGTACATTGAAACATATTTACTAATACATACACTTTAGAACCCTATCTAAGAAATCAATTTACGAAAGATTTTCAGAAGAGGGTGGAGCTTGTATTATATTAAAACCGAAATTTCATACAAAATGGCCAGCTAGAGGCAAAAACTATCGCGCAAACAGCCCGGATCATATTAATAAATTTTTCTTTGTTTCAGATTTAGAATCAGGGTACTTTAAAGTCTTACACTGTTAAAAATTCAGTGCTGGATTGGATCAAATTTGAGGTTGTAATAGTTGCAATAATTTTAATGTTCTACGAAAAGAATAAATGTGCAATTACATAATGGTTTTATCATACTTGGATTTGGCGCTCCTGACGTTAGATCATAAGACCCAATCAATCAGCTTGCTTCATTGGTTCTTTACGTCACCGCCGATTGGCTGTGTTTTATTATTTAACGGCATGAACGCCAACGCTTAGGATGATAACGCCGCGATTGATGTTAATGCTCCTCCAAAAGAATTACAAATTTCTCCCTTAAAAATGATTCCTAAAAAACTACTACAACTTTAACTTTCAGAACAGTTTGTCCTACGTCTGTTGATCTCATCATACAAGTGTTTACTACATATATTATTTTACATTTTATTTTACGCACATTACAGCACAATTTTAATGAGATTCTGTTACTTACCGCAATATTATTCATAAAGTTAATGTGACTGCATATGACGGTTAATGACATATTTTGTATTTAGTTCGTCAATATATTTGTTTTGTAAAGTGCTAAAACTTGCCACTGTTCTCACAAGCCTACGAACATTTTTGAAAATTTTGTTCCACAATTTGGTACTCCGATTGAATCATAAACCCGTGAAATTGTTCAACCATGAACTGGTAAAACGTTGAACAATGAACTGGTAAAGAATTCGATAGAGAACTGGTAAAACGTTGAATAATAAACTGGTAAAGAGTTAGATAGGGAGCTAGTAAAATGTTGAACATTAAATTTGTAAAATATTGAATCCACGCTTTCAAAATATTGAACTGAGAGCTAGTAAATTGTTGAACAATAAATTGGTAAAATGCTGAATTGAAATTTTATAAAGTTGAACAAAGAGCATTTAATGTTTAATGTTTAATTGTTGGTAAAATGCTGAATAATAAATTGGTAAATTGTTGAATCGAGAATATATATTTAAAAGATTGAACTGAGAGTTAGTAAAATATTGAACAATAAATTGATAAAATCTTGAATGGAGAAATTTTCAAATTTTTAACCGAGAGCTAGTAAAATGTTGAATCGAGAACTTTTAAAATGTTGAACCGATATCCAGTAAAACGCTGAACAATAAATTTGTAAAATGTTGAATCGAGAACTTCTAAAATGTTGAAAAATAATCAGATAAAATTTTGTGTGATAAAGTCGCTAAGCTTATGCTTTGCAAACAAGGGCTAACCAGATCAAGCTGTATGTTTAAAGTGGATTTTGACACACTATAAACATTGTAGCTTAAATCAAGATTCAGCAAAAATTTAAACTCCCGACTTTTGACATGAACAGGAATTATGGGCAATAAAGTCGATAAGGTATGCTTTTCAAAAAAGTGTTAAACAAATCAAGCTACATGTTTAAAGTGGATTTTGACACACTATAAACATCGTAGCTTAAATCGAGATTCAGCAAAAATTTAAACTTCCGACTTTTGCCATGAACAGGTTGCTATGATTATAATAAATAACACGATGTTTTTTCGACAATTAAAAACAATAAGCCAATTTGTCGCTGAAAAAATACATTAAAAAATAATCGTATCAACATCTTTTGACAGGAAAAATTTTACAAACTTTCCTGTGTATCTGTGTTACACCTAGGATGAAAACGAAACAGAAGTAATCTAATTTCGTTTTCGAAGATTTCAGGTTCTAAGAGCAAATCTTCTAAAGAGTTTATTACCTCAAGGTAAATATGGAAGCGCTGATGAAACAAAATACAAAATTCAACTCATGCTGGGATTAACTGGTTCTCCTTAGAACAAAACCGGATCACAAGAGAAGAGTTGAGTTATCTTCTGAGTCATCAAAAGACTGCAAACGTCTACTTAAGTTTTTTCGAGGGAAAAAAAAAGTGAAATTATACAATTTATAACACGGCAGAGTCATAATGCTTCAAAGCTGCAAGATATCGATTTTGAGTGTGACTTAACTTGAGTAAATTACATTTTCAGCTTAAGAAAATAATAAAAAGTTATTGTATTTTTTTCATAATATTCTATATAAAAAATAACTGTAAAGTAAAAGGATATAGATCTTAAAGGACGTTTCAGTTAAATGAAAATAAAAAGTCTAAACAATGGAAGAAAAGTATGATCCTTTAAAACCGATTTGTGTATTTTTGAAATCTTTTCTGATGAACAAAAGGTATTTGCAAAAAAAAAAAAAAACTATGAAAAGAAAAAAAAAGAAAGAAAGAATGCCTCCATTTTTTTATAGCGTAAGATTTTGGATAAAAATGTTGACGACTTAAAAACCAGCCTTCAACTTTCTTTCTCTTAACTTGATTCTTAAACTTTAATACACCTCGAAGTGCCTGGATTATATAATTGTTGTATAATGTGCTTATTCTTTTACTTGTCAGAGTCATGATGTAGAAAAATGGATACCAAAAGCAACTAATATATACAACTAAATAATAACTTTTCTTATCAATATTATAAAGCAAAAATATGTCCGCTGACGTCATACTGACGATGGCAATGACATGAGTAATAAATTTTGCTTTTTTGCAAATTTCGAAACTTCAAAACATTGCTCCATATACATTTTTACGCCGTCGAATAGAGAAAAAAAAGCACTTTTTGGAAAATGTATTTCTTTTTTTTTATATTTTGGATTTTTTAAATTAATTTCCATGCATGAATAAAAAAAATATCTCTATTGCGTGCAGCTCGATTACAGAAGATTAACCCGTTTACACTTAAAACAATGTAAACAGTTCAGCATTTATTTCTGGCTAATATTCCATAACAAAATTAAAAGTTCCCCAAAAAATAAATAAAATACCAGTTTAACATACATAATAGCGAACTATCACTGAAATAATCAGAATTAAAAAAGCTGCTGTAATTAGTGAAATCTTTTGCAATTTCTTTGGCCACTAACCCCTAGCATTGGGCCTATCACGAAAGGGTCGCTTTTAATAAATTTCAAAATTTCATTAGAATAATTGCTATTAGCCAACTATTGGAAAATTAAAGCCGTTGAAATAGTCTTTATGATTTTATTGTCTGGTTAGAAAATATGCCTTAATTTTTTGAAACATTAATGTAAAATGTATATGAACTCGTGTGCATTAACTTAATTAACTAATGAAAAAAATGTAATTTTTGAATAAGGACATTTAAAAGTTTTATCTCTGATAACCATAAAATTCACAATAAAAATATATATTAAATTTTATGCTAGTTTTAAAGCATAGTGTATATATTAACATTTTATTCACAGAAAATCTAAAGATCTTTTGCGCATTTTAAAGTTTTTGATGGTGTTTTAAGAAGATATTTTAGTTCTACTAGTTAAAAGAGAGACGTTTTCTGAGAAACGTTCAATACTTTCAAACCAGTTTCGATTGAGTCAACCCGAAAAAGAAATTTTCTATAACGAAAACTGTAATTTTCAACATTTATCTCAATCTTATAGTGTTTACCATTAGAACGTTGTAAAAAATTCCTCCTTTAAATTTAAATTATAATAGATGCTTTCCTAGATTAAGAAAAAGAAAGAAAAATATTACTTTTCGAACTGATGTCAACTGTTACTTAAATGTTACTCAAATATGCAAAAAATTTCTTTTTGAGGTGTTGTAAATTCACCATTTCTTAAACATAGCAAAAAGAAAGATTTACCGTTAAAATAAACAATTTCGCTCGTTAAAATAGAATAAACTTAGTTATAAAGCATGGTCATTCTACCATTAAATATACGATCTGATATAATAAAGTTTTCAGCGAAAGACTTTAAGAAAATTGCGGCATATTTATAAACTCGCTAATTCTAAATTATAAGATTCTCCCTTAACAGTGAATAACTTGTAATTCCACTACCTTTTAAAAAGAGAAAAACTGTGTAAAGCAAGTTTTTTTTCTTCTTCTACAAAATAAACTTCGTTAATTAACACCTTGCAGACTGATCGTGAGTATTCTTGTGTTCATAACGCGTGACTTGTATAAACATTTTTTCGAAACTAAAATTACTGTGCGGCTTGTATTTGATTTCTTTTATTAAATACTATCACTGATTTAAAACATGTTTATTTAACCTAAGCTAGCAATAAAACTGCAGAATGTGTTAAAAAATGTGTGTGGTCCTCAACGATTCTTGTTACTGAGAAAAAAAAAGAAAAAAAAGATTCTGTTTTGGAATGTTAACAAAGAAACCGAAATATATGCATTATAATATGAAGTAGTTTGTTCTAGAGATCGTGTTTTCTACTTCAAAAGTAACCGTCATTTATCTGTTAAATTACTAATGTTTCACGTAATGACACCAAGTTTATTAAAATACAGATGTAAATTCTTTAAGTAATAAAAACAGAACAGTAGTATATATTCGACATATTTTATGAAGAAATTTGTGGTTCGAATCAAAATATATTTATTTGGCCCCGGTCAAATTGACCGTTACGGCCGTTCTAGTGCTAATCCCTTGAAAGACGGTAATATATTGTTAGGCTGTATCAAGAGCATTTTCACTTTTTGAATTCTTTTATACCAAGGCATGTAGCTGGTACTTTCTCATCCCTAATGTTGAACATAAAATGTTATTTAAGAGGGTATACGTCCCTCTATATTCTATAACCTTACAGGCTGCTTTCTTTCATTTTTTGGTCACATAAACAATGATACAAATGTTGAGATTTTATGCATATTAAGGTCTGATTTTAAACTAGGCCTTAAAACCAATAAAGCTGTCCTCAAAACTCGTGCAGATGGAGGCAAGGACAAGAGTAGTGTACGGACAATTCAAAACAAATCCAAACGTTTTAAGGATGGGGACCTCAGCCTTGAAATCAAACGCAGAAGTGACGAGATTTTATGTATCTTAAGACATTATTTTAAACTAGGCCTTAAAACCAATAAAGCTGTCCTCAAAACTCGTGCAGTTGGAGGCCAGGTCAAGTAATGTCCGGAGAGTTTAAAACAAATCCAAACGTTTTAAGTAAGACAACATCAGCCTTGAAATCAAACACAGAAGTGACAGGGGAATTTTGACCAGTTGAAGAGAAAAAAAAGAGGAGAATCAATCTCCACAATAACTTTGAAGCTAAAAATTTACAAAACTATACATTCAAACCTTAATAATTGTTCAAAATGAACGAAAAAACTACAATGAACAAAAAACGAAAATACTTTTGATACGGCCTAATATTTATACCACTTAAATTTTAATCTAACTTTGCATAATAATTTTTTAATAAACTTTTCATATGAAATTTTTGGGAAATTCTGGTGCGAATTCAACATTGCCTAAAATTAATTTCGTGCCCCCGAAACGGTTAACTGGTGATTTAAATTTCCATGGACATTATAAACAGCAATAATGGGTACCTTTCGACATGTTTCAGATCAACCTGATTTTTCCTTCAAACATTTGAATATGTTCATGCATTACATCCAGCAGTTGATATTGTAAAAAAAACATGCATAACAGTATAGCTCCTCCCAGATTTTTTTTCTTAGCATGATATATGGCATACGACTGGAATTAGTCAACAAGGAACAGTGGTGTTTAAATAACACCAAGTTATTATGTGTTTCTCTCTTTTTCTTTTAAAATCTAGAATGAAAGACTCACTCTTCTCAACAAGTTTTTACAGAAAGACGAAACTCTGCCAATGACAGTGGGCATAACCAAAAACAGAAAGGCGTGGCTTCTGCAATCGGATATTTATCTGGACTTAGAAGCAAAATGTATTGAATACAGGAACTATCACAACTATACTACCTGTTTGATTTTTTTTTGTTGGATCATATTAAATAACAACTTCATAATTAAATAAAATTTGCTGATAACAATATTTTATTTACATTTTGAAAAATATATCAAAAATACTTCTGCAATTCAGCTGTCACGGCACATTAATATGAATGACGTCATTTCGACATGATAATAAAACCGCCTGTGTTTTTATTCAGCTGTGGCCATATTTTTTTCTTCTTAATCTAACAATTTGAAACCTTTTTCTTAGTTCTAAGTGTAAATAAATAAGAAAAAAAATTATTCGTAAACTACGAAATATACATTTCCTTCGGAACTAGGAATACTTGATACAGACTTGACCCTGACTCCATCAGATATGCAGCCGTCTACAGTTAAAATCCAGTTTCTCAAGATACGTACAATAAAGCTGTAAGAACGATCAACTTTTATTTTTGCCTTAGAAGAGCATTAAAGTATCTCATAGCACGCAAAATATGATTTAAAATTTCCATTACTTTGTTGCTGAAATGCTTTTTGAAGACAATTGAACACTGACATGCTTGATTTCATGCATGCTTAGATACGGATGTAATAACGTGCCTAGAGTGTTTTCAAAACCAGTTATTCAGTAAGATAAGTAAAATAAAATTGCTCCGGTATTCGTTTGTATGCAATACTGGAAATTCTTTTAAAACGACACTGTACGAAGTGACGAATGTTTATTCTTAATCTACGTTTATTTACTAATTCAATTTCGCGTTCATATTTACGTGCTATTTGAATATGTTACGTGATGCAGTGTATCTCACCATAAGTGTCACATTTCTATGGAAACACGAACAGTTGATGTCGGTTAATGGGCTTCCGAGTTGCAGGCAACTTTACGCCCAGTCTATTAGTGAGTAGTGTGTCTTGTATAAAATTGAGCGGTTGACAAAAGTTAAGATGTAGTATTAACTACAAGATAAAAGAACAATTACAATGAAAAGGATAGATGTAAAGTTAAGAAAAGAGATGATAATAAATTTGGAATAAAAAGTAAAGCGAAGGAGATTGAGGATAAAATTGTAAATCATAACATATCACATACATAAAGCGTCTAGAAAACTTCGCAGCTAAATTATAAAACTTTTTTTAATCCGGTTAAAACTAAAAACTGTTTATTTAGAAAATATATCGCGTTACTAACAAGCCAAAGCCCCTTTTTGAACCCTCTGACTGTCCGACTGTCCAGCTAAACGACAAAATTGTAATGTTGCTTTCTCTGAATTTTATTTTAAACGCTAAAAATAGATGACTATTCCAACATTATGTAAAAAAAACTTAATCATATGTATGAATGTAATGTCTGAGAGTGTTAATCATTACTCGACGTATTAAAACTGCATTATATCCGTAGAAATTTATTAATTTAAATAATGCTTGTATTGCGGTGAAATATGGAGCTTAGTGAACGTATTAATGCGGGCGTGTCAGTCAGAGGATGAATACCAATTTGGTAATTTAAGGATATATCGCCTAGAAGTTTGACTGTTTTCTGTTAGCACATACAAAATTAGCGTGTTCCAGGTTTAATATTTGAGATTTTACAATTTGTTTTTCTAAACTATGTTGTTCATATTGTTGTATCAAATTAAATGATATCACATTTGTGAAAATCAATTTGAAAGTTAAAGAGCTATGGCGGAGAACACCAAATTTACCTTCTTATGCAATAGGATTAACTTCCCAATATTGTTTTAGTTTAGTTGTCATCAGGTTATAACACTAAAAATGCTAAATACATATATATATTCAGTACTTTCAATGTAGATTTTTCAGCCTATAATTGTCTTACAAATACAAAGGAGAATCAGGCAATTTTAACGATAATCATCACGACGCTGATTTCACTGGTTTATGTTTATAAATACTTAGGTAAAGCTGAAAAAAATTAAATAATTCGTTAATCAAAGTTATTTTCCGTTAAAGATTGGCTATCACTTTCATGAAAAGAACAATGAAAAGCAAATGCATATTATGAGAAATATGATTAAACTTATTAAAATACCTTAAATAAAAACATTGCGAGCTTTCCACCTATTGAACATTAATATATATCTAAAACAGTACATGAACTTTAACATTTAAAAAAATATTTGTAAACTCAAGAACTTACCATGGCACTCGAAACCGTCACCTTCGTAGCCTGGGAAGCAAGAACAATAAAAACTTCCCATCGTGTTCGTACAGTGTGCAAAAACGTCGCAGGGTCTGTATTTGCATTCGTTTTCGTCTGAAAGGCAAAAAAAAAAAAAAAAAGATACGCTATTAAAAACCCCTTACGGATTCGATCAAATAAATGAGTTCCAAACGTGCAGAACAATGGTAAGGAATAGACAAGAAGAGAGACAGCTCAACTTACCTGGCATTTCGCATCCTTTTCCGCCAAAGCCATCATTGCAATAACAGAGGTTGTCTAGGCAAACTCCGTTAATGCACCGAGGCATTTTCGGATGGCAGTAATCTAGAAAAGTAAAACGGAAAATGTATTTAAGGATTAAATAACGCGAAGCTTAATAGTCATGAATAAAAAAACATAAGTAATGTTTGGTTTATTTCTTATTCAATGAAACATTAAACACACATTCTGATTTAGATACCAGGGTTCGTACGCTTTTACCGCAATTTTTTAATAGAATTTTTCACTTTATTTAAATGAAGAAAAAAAAGTATTGTAAATCCTGCAATTAAACGAAGTGTCTACAATTTTTGTTATTTAAATATTAAATGGAAAAATTCCATTAAAAAAATTGTGGTAAAAGCGTACGAACCCTGGATACGTATAAATACTTCTGGTAACGTACGAAGTATTTTTGTGACTAAAAGGGCTTCAATAGCCATTGTAATGTGTACAAGTTACAAAGTGCATCATGTTTTTTAAAAAATGCATCTCGATGAAGAACTTACCACATACATTACAAACTTCCCAGTCGATTGCAAAATTAATTTTATTGGTGAGCCAATGTGCGTCGAATTAATTATACTTTAATGATGTGTTAATTAATTTTAATTAGCTTATCAACAGACTCAAAATACCCATCAATTAATGAAGTATACTAAAAGTATCTTAGTATACTTCGTTTTAAAGTTTTCTTTCCACAAATAACGTTCAATTCCCAAGTATGCATTACCAAATACTCACATATCTAGCTTTCCAAAATATACACTATGATGCTTGGATCTAAAAATTTGAAGAACTTTGGTCTAACTTATCTAAGAACTTTGAGATGCATAAGATTTTGTGTATTTATTTGTGCATTTGGACTTTGGGTCATGGAAATATTATTATTAAAATTGCATGGGATGAGTAGACAAGTTAGACCACAGTGTAAACGGATCTTCAATTCTAAAAATACATTAAAATTTTGAATAAACTATAGCATAATTGTTACAAGTGTTGGATTTAAATCATAAGTTGAACTAAACTGAATTAAACCATTTCTGTATAAATTAAAAATTCTGGTAAACATTAAAAACGTAGTAATAAAAGAGGGAGAACGAACAGCCATGAAAAATGCCAACTTATCGCAATTTTTGCAATTCAAAAACTCCTAATAACACTTGTTACTGAGTAGTTAAAAAATTGAAGGTCAAATGGAAAAAGAGACTTCCGAGGCGTAAAAAAAGTACTGTACTAAATGTTTAAACTTTCGCACTAAATGTGTCGCTACATATGAAACGCGAATATAATTCGTAAATGTATTAAGTCAGCTTTATTGGCGTATGTCGAAAAAAATGATAATTCCACGACTGTCTAACTTTTAACTATTTGCTATACTACTTTCCAAAACATACAGTATGATGCTTGGATCTACAATTTTCCAAATCTTTGATCTAACTTTTCTAAGAACGTTCAGATGCATAAGATTTTGTGCACTTATTTTTGCATTTGGACTTTTCGTCATGCAAATATTTTTCTTGGAAATGTACGTGATGACTAGACAAGTTGGACCATAATGTAAGCGCATCTCCAGTTTAAAAAAAAGCATTAAAATTTTGAATAAGCTATAGCATACTTGTTACAAGTGTTGGGTTTAAATCATATGTTGAACTAAACAGAATTAAACTATTTCTGAATAAGTTGAAAATTCTTGTAAACACTAATTTCAGTAGTAGTTAATATCGCATTAAGAAATCCACCATTTATATATGTGTATTTCTAAAAAAGACACTTCTATTACCACTGAAAATGTCTTCTCGTTGCTTATAATGACATGCTATAAAGATCGCGTGGAATGCTATAATAAGATGTCGATTAAAATGTATTTGAGAGTAAAAGATATGATGATGTTTTGCCGAATGTTTTAAACCGATGAACAATATATTGGTGGTCGTTAAGCAACAGTTAAGAAAATACAATTAGGAGTAACGCAGAACAAAAGAACATTATATTGCTGATGAAAACAGTTATGGCTCGGCGCCTATGAGGCGGCATTTTCTTGAGAATTCTAAATAACGAAGGCCATGTCTATAGGTCCATGAAAGATACCTATAACATAATTAGCCACAGCACGAATTCTCTCTGGGAAATTTATTACATTTTTTTTAAAACGGTTGTATAGGTAGAATAGCGGTAATGACGATCTGGTTGGAGAAAAAAAAGAAGATCACGATCATGCATGTGGTACACGAAGGGTAATTGAGTGATAGGTGGATGATATCGCAATTTATTATCAGGATAATATTTGAAAAATACACGAAGGCGCTTCTAGTCATCAAATCGTCTCAAGTAATAATTTTTGGTATTCAATTAGACAGAGTAACATGAGCAGCATTTGCTTAAATATAGCTCCTTCTGAAAAAAAAAAGAGAAAGTAAGCTAAGGTTTATGTTAAAACGAAAGTAATAAAAGGAAGAAAAAAAATAGTCATGAAATGATATAGGAGCCAATTTTTTCACGATTTATGCGACTTACAAAACTGCTAATATTCCTCGTAGACGGATAGTAAAAATAATCATGGGAAGGTGAAAAACAGACTTCAAAGTACGCAATGCAATGCTTATAGTTTCGTGCTAAAAAATTGCTACATATGAAAAACAAGCAAAAATCATAAATGGTTTAAATTAGTACTATTATCTAATGTCAAAACTAAAATAAAAGCAAAATAACAGACTACAGCCTGTATTTAAAATATCATAATAAAAAGAGGAAAATAAACAGCCAGAAATAATACAGGTGCAGACTTTTCACATTTTATGTGGCTTACAAACACTGTTAATAACCCTTGTAGCTGCGTAGATAAAAAAAAAAATTATAGACATTTACGAAAAATTACAAATTTCTCTATGTAAATGCTTATAGCTTCGTAGCAAAAGTTGCTGCAAATGTCAAATCATAAATGTGTTAAATTAGATTTATTGGCAAAAGTAAAAAAAAAAATGAAAATAACAGCCTTTGTTTAAACCAATAAAAGGAGAAAAACAAACAGCCATTAAATGATATAAGTGCTAATTTTTCACAATTTAGGCAATACAAAAACTGCTAATAACACTTGTAGTTGAGTAATTAAAAATTGATGGACATATCGAAAAAGAGACTTCAAAATTCTGTACTAAATGCTCATAATTTCGTGCTAAAAGTTTATACAAATGAAAAGCGAATGAAATTCATAATAAAAGTATTAAATTAGCTTAATTGACTGATGTCGAAAAAAAAAAAAAAAAGATAATCGCAGGCTACAGCTTTGTTTAAATCAACGTAATAAAAGAGGAAATATAAGCAGCCATGAAATGATATGGTAGGTACTAACTTTTCGATTTGTAATATTTTTCTAAGATTAAATAAGAAGAAAATTCTGTTCAAAAATTGTGTAAAAGTGTATGCTCTCTACTCATGTAGCTGATTAGTTAAAAAAAATGATGGACAAATGAAAAAAAACAATTAAAAAATTCTATGTAAATTATTATTGTTTAGTGTTAAAAGTTGCTGCCAATGAAAAGCAAACAAAATTCTTAAATGTATTAAATTAGCTTGCTTAGCAAACTTCGGAAAAAAAATTTAAAGACAACCTACCAAAAAACTGAAAATGCCTTTACATCGTGGTTCATAAAATAATTTGATTTTTCTTTAGCAGAATGACATCAATAAAATTATGCATGAATGCATAATTAATTACCTCAAATTTGCTTCATTTTTTAGGCTTATACTGCGTGCTGCACGCAATGAAAAACGAGTTCTTGTAGAAACTTTAAACTACGAACGGTCAACATACGGAAGTCAAGGTTGAAAATTAGCCATATACTCCAAGTTTTCACTCTAAAGTTCAATCTAATTAGTTAAGGTCACCAGAAAGACTGAAATAATGAAATAATGTATTTTTAATAATAATTATTATTATTTATAATGTTTGAACCTTTAAGAATGTCATACAGTTTGTACGAGAGGTAAATTCCTAAATTTACCGGCCGTACGAGCCGGACGTTTTCGGCCGTACGAGCCGAAAACGTCAAGCCGCGCAAACCGGCAATAATACCTGCGATGGAAAAATTATAAATTCAATTATCTCAAAATACTGTTTTGCAGCAATACTGCCATGATTACTTTTGAATAAGCTAATGGATTTACATACTTCTTTTTTTTATTTGTTATACATATATCTAAATATAAACAATGCGCACCAATATTGGCAGGCTATATGTAGACAATAGAAAGCCAATAAAATCAATATTGGAGCAATATTGACGTTTCATTAAAAATATATTGGAAATATTAATAAACTATTAGTATATTATTAATATTTTATTATCATTCCTAGAAGAAAGCCAATATCGGCTATATCTTAGCTCAATATTGGGACAATATAGCACTCATTGGAACGAAATATTGCCCCAAATATTGGGTGAAGAAATTTTGCCACCATTGCGCAAAATTGGCAGGAATATTCAGCCAAAGTAAGGAATATTGACGTTTCAATCGCTCTCTGTGTACTTTTTCTCCTCAATAAGAGGAAAAAAGTTCAGAGTCAAAAAAGTCCAAAGTCTAAAGTTTAGAAATATATTGGAACTATTATATACAACGAATATTTCATTGAAAACGTTCACATTCCATTAGAAGTATCTCCAATGCAATGTGAATGTTGTCTAAATTTTTGCTGGATATTGAAAATATTTCCAATTAAATGCTAGTATTGTACAAATATTCGATTTACATTGGACATATTTCTAATAAAGTGCCAATATATCTCAATATTGGTTTTATTGGCATTACATTGGCTATATATTTATTACCAGCATGAGCCACTATTGGAAAAATATGAACACCCCAATATTAAGGAATTATTTCAAGTCAATAAATGCAATATTGTCCCAAAATCGGACCAAGATATTACCAATACTGTCTTGCTACTAAACATCTGTGAAAATGAAAACTGCAGTAAAACGAAGATTAAAAATTATTCGACATTCCGAGAGACGAAATATTGTTGCTACTTGTTACGTTTTAAGTAAAATATATTTTTGAGATAGGATTTTTTTTTCCAAATATAGTGAAAACATTTTCTTACAGCTGTCTGTCAAGTTTTCAAGAATTTAACAAATGAAATTACTTACTCCTGTCTGTGCATTTAAGCTCATTGGTTACCTCGTCAGAACCGAGGAAGCACTGAGGCATTTAGCTTAGGCAGTTCAAACAGTACCAGAATTTATATTTTATATAAATATAGAAACATTTAATATTTCTAGATTTTTGCAATATAAACTTAGAAAAAGTTAAATTTTCTAAATTTATATAAAATTAAAATTAGCTAGTATTACTAAGTTTATTTCATACAGATTGTAAATACAAAATATCTGTCAGACAATTGAAGTTTTCTTTTATCCTTCTTTTACTGAGGTTCATCTTCACTCATGTTTATAATAACTTTGGAGATGAAGGAAGAAACAAAAACATTGGACTTTCTGAGAGAACAGGTGTTGTTATTTAATCTTACTCAGAGTGAAATATATTTTTGAGAATGAATTTTCATTTTTATTTTTTTGAAGTAAAAATTGTTATTATTTTTTTAATTTCAGTCTAACAGCTGTCTGTCAAGTTTTCAAGAATTTAACAAAAGAAATTACTTACTCCTGTCTGTGCATTTAAGCTCATTGGCTACCTCGTCAGAACCGAGGAAGCACTGAGGAATTCCGTCGCACAGCTTAGACAGCTCAAATAGCTGCAGGATATCCACAGATTCGTTGACCTGGCAACCAAAGAAGCCATCTTCTAAATTCAAAACAAAAACTTCCCTTTGTAGATAAGGGCTCGGATAATTCGGCCTGTATTGAGCGTTTATCTGAAATGAAAGGAAGAAGAAACACTCATGAAAAAGCAGATTATAAATAAACATTCAAGACACAGTCAAAAGAACAATGCACTGAGGGTTTTAGGACAATGAATTGTACCAAGAAATGAATCGTCTTCGGGTACATTGATGTTTATTCTGTTAAACAGGTGAAACCACAAAATCTATAAAAAGACGATTTTTTCTCGGACATTCCTTTGTTCCATCGCAGTTTTAATACCAGTTTTAGATAATCTAGAAACATATTTTTCAATTATGCATGATTTTAACCGGACATTCAGAGAGGTGTATGCTAATATTTCTAAGTTGTTTTTGTATGATAATCATGTGTGAAAAAAAAAGGATCGTAATAAAATGAAAGATAAAGAACGCCTTTATCAGTTTGATATAAGACTTACTGTTGATAGTTATCTCATTCTCAGTAACTATTTCACTAGATAAGCTACAGACCAATCATTAAAATAAGAAAAAATATGTTTTCAGTTTAAAAATAAACTCTAATATGGGTCTGCAACCAAATAAAATTATTATTACTTATAAAAATTCAGAATAAAATAAGAAAAATGAAACATGTTTCAAACAAAGACTATTGTAATTTTCAATAGCACAAGATCAGTATTACAATATAATAAACAAGCATTGAACTAAAATAATTTTTGGTATTTATAGTCATTACAAACTGTTTCAAAATATATGAATATTTCATTCGTAGAATAATATCTCTCCTGAAAAGTAGTAATATAATTCCCAATATTATTAAAAAGTTTGAAATTATGAGCATGTTTTTCTAATATTGGCATATTTTAAGCATATTTATAATTATTATGTAAAATTTATACTCTAAAATATCGATACATTCATGTTTATTGAAATTTAAAAGTGTAGTTTAAAAGCGTGAAAATAAGTTGTCAGCCATTAGCTAGCAACTTTTACTTTTTTTGTTATCACTATTCTTTAATTAAGCATTTTGCCTTATTTAATCTCAGACACCATAATTAAATAAGGGAATTTTTTCTATTCAATAATAGTGGTGAGAAAACATCACAAAAGATAGCATCTATGATCTATGCATGATGAAAAATTCCGGTATATGAATTCGTAATTAGACAAAACCTAATTTATTTAAAACGTTATAACGTAACTTGTCCAGATGATAACGATTTCCAATATTGTTACTCCACTTCTATCTATATTCTATGATACAACAGTAGCTGAAGATTTGTACTCTTTAATTCAAAATTAATGTATTAAAGTTTCCTTAAAAATTGTGCATAAAAAAGAATATAAAAATACAGGACCGCAGTTGCTGTCCTGAAGTCTTTTTATGTAAAAATCCAGTAAAATTTGCACGTTGAATTTTCAAAACTCTGTGAAGTTTGAGCAGTAGTCTATAAGTGTTAAAAGATGTTTTAGGAGTAGGATTTCTTCAAGAATATATTCCTTATCATCCAGTAAACGCCACGAAAATTGATAAATAATAAGCGTATAGTATGAAGAACATGGAAAACCCTTAGAATCTTTCTTATGTGATAAAAAAGATGACTTGGTGGAAAAGATTAGATTCGAAAGAAAACGAAAGGTCCCTAGTTAAAAGAGCTACAAAAGACACTGAGTCATTACTAATCACATGTAAAAAAACATGTTTCTTTCGCTACATTTGAGCTATTTGATACTGTTCATTGAGTTTGACAGTTCGAATTTTCAGAATTTATGACCTTCTACCGATTACAAATCTTTGTTATTTGAAGAATTTTTTGATTAAAAATGTATCAGACTGCAATCTTGCGTATCCACTACGATTGATGAATTATAAGTATATCTCTATAAAAAGATGTATGAAATGATTTAAAAATATAAACTCCCAAATCTTGAAAAATGATCTGCTGGGCGAACGATCTGTTCATATTAAATATTCTATTTTTTCTCTGCATATATGGAACTACGGTTTCATTAAATTACTAGGAGAACAAAAACAAATAGGAATATACGTATGAAAAATTCAAAAAAGTGTCTATTATAAATATAATCAATGAGGATGCAGAAATCAATTTCCACACTGACATCAAATCCTTACACACTTTCTCGAAATTTTCTACTTAAGATGATTGTTGCAAATATACCTCTTTGATTTTGATCGATAGCACATAAATATATCAGAATAAAACCGATATCGGATAATACAGCTGTAGTTAAATAGATGAATATTCAACTATTAATGATGGGTCTTCAGTAATCATATCCTTTTGAGGTTGTTAACCTTATGCTGAACTTTTTTTCTGTGCCGCATTAAATCTACTTGACAGAGGATTTCTTAAGATGTTTTAGAGAGAGGGTTTATGATTGAAGAATGATATGAAGGTTTTGTTCGTGTGTGTATGTGTGTGGGGGATTAGGATTTTTTGTTTGTTTAAGCTAATGATGGTAGAAGAAAGGCGAAGCATGTCATTTCTAATGACAGGGTTGGGATTGTCAGAATTACTATGTTCTAGACGCTGTATTCAATCTCTACTGCCCCGATGACCGTATAACTGAGAATCGACCTTGACCATGACTGACCTATCCCGGGTTTTCACTAGATGTCCTCACCGTTATCGTTTTTTGCACGATTTTTTATGCGCATCTTAGTCATTATACTTCCCCGGTTGACGACATAAAATGAAATGGTAGGTAATGACGACATGGCTGGCTGCATCAGTATTACCGACAACAGTATTTTTCACTATCTTAAAGGCCACATACGGAGATAAAGAAACTGATAAAATTGAATCAATAAAAGTATTTTAGAGTAGGAATTTAGGAAATATAGTTGGCATAATATATATATATAGCACAAGTTACTCGTTTTACATATTTTGACTTTTAACTTGAGTAACTGACTTTTAACTGGTCTGATATCTTTTCCACTTTTGTAGAAAGTTGATCTAAGTGAAGAACATATCTGAGTAGAAAAACATTGGTTAATTGTCAGACATTGATTTAATACAGTATTTGAAAAAAATAAATGTGACTATACTGTGATGTGTGTTATAGTCTATTCAATCTCTATAGTCCCAATAACTGTCTATGTAACTTTGACCTTGACTATGAAAGACCCATACTAGGTTTTCATTTATATCCTTATCGTTATCATTTTATGGACAATACTTTCAAGGATCGGCGCGGTCACATTTTTATCTATCACTACACTGTTAAAAATGTTGTGAACCATCTTTTGGTGAAGTAGCTGCAACAATAAGACGATAAAATCTCGTCTCAATATTTGGAGCTATGGTTCAATGGGAGCGCCAAATAGTGGAACAAGTTGGTTGAACCATCTTTTGGTGCTGAAGTAGCTGCAACCATACGATGATGAAACCTCGTCACAATATTTGGAGCTATGGTTCAATCAGAGCTCCAAATAGGGGAACAAGATTTCACTATCTTATGGTTGCAGCTACTGCAGCATCGAAAGTTGGCTCAACCAAGCACACAAAATTTTTAACTGTATATCTCGAAACAATAATCTACTTGGTAGATTTCTAAAATATTTGCATTGCAAGAGAAATTTACTGCAAAAAGTTTTGATTGGAAATCGTGACAGCTAAAAAAGTGACGGAGTCTGTGGGACTACCCTGTAGCTATTGTGCTAGAGATATTGCAAGTTTATCGAAATATTGTTAATGATCGTCAACAATACCATTTCTAATGTCTGCTTAACCTTGTCACTTTTTAAAAATAGTCTTGAATAGCATCATTTGTCTCATATATACCTCTTCATTGTTTTAAATAAAATACAATGATATTGCAGTTCTTTTCTTTTTTTCATTTATGAAATGTTTACGCCAGCAAAAAAATAAAATAAAATACCTTATATAGCTCAATGACTGTTTAATGCCTTGGTATACATTATGATTAAAAGATAAAATTCTCGACATCTTAAAATTTCGCAATCATCTTTTACAAATACTTAGCTTCCCGGATGATGTACTCTTAAGAACACATACATACAACAACGAAATATGTTTCGGCGATGCATTTCATTAGATTGTTGTAGGATTTTTTCATTGTTTTATCTTTAAATACATCGGTCTAAAAATGAATTAAGAGATATTAATGATTCTTTTGATCGTTCTATCGTAAATCTTGCGTGCTAAGGATTTAGATTCACGATTAAATGCTTTGAAAAATGGTATTTTATTCCATCTTGTTTAAACTCTCCAATAATTGAGAGAATGAGTTTTCTAATGTATCTCAATCACTATTTGTATTTCAGCAAAATGACGGAAAAAATATTATTTAATAAGGATTTTGAAACACTAAAAATTTTACAGGAAAGTGTTACGGAATTTCTTCGAAATAATTTTAACACCTGGTCGGGCGCAGAGTGCCTGACCTAGATTTCTTAATCAGATATTTTCATCAGTTATATCAACTTTCTACAATGCCTAGTTGGGCGCAGCGTGCCTGACAGATGCACGTTGAAGGTAAGAAGTCCTCAGAAATTGCTTAGAGTTTAACTTTTTCGAGATTTATAAATGAGATTTTGAATCAGTTTTTGAATATTCTCTCTTTGCACTTCCTAATGAAGATTAGTAAACACTTTAAGAACGTTAATTGAGGTTAATTAGATACTAGTGACGGTTTTAAAACAGGCGTCTGTTAGGCGCACTGTGCCCGAGTCCGGTAGTCCAGAGGGGCACTTGACGAAGGGTTAATCATTTCTTTTTAAATACGAATAATTTAAATAACACGCAATTACAGTTGTGTCAGTATGTTTTATTTCGTTTTGCTTTCAGAACGCTTAAAATTAATGAAAGGTAATTGTAGAAAACGTAAATAAGAACTTTGGATATTATCATAAATTGGTATATTCCTTAGGGACTCCTTTTTGGAGTTTAAACCAATCAAGTTTTTCTTAATTTCAGGATTTTTTAAAAATTTAACCCGAATATTGGTAGAAATACGACTTGTCTCCTATCTCCAAAATTGGTTGACATGATTAAATAATTCATCAAAAAATCTCCTATGGAATCAAAAAAGGAGTACATTTTTATCGTTTTAACGTTCTATAGATTTGAATATCCAGCCTGATTAGTTTCTCTCTCTAAATCCATTGGAAATACTCAACAGAAGCAGTGTAGAAATGTTAAATCAGAAAACAAAAGAAAAACTATCCACGTTCTTGAGTTACCGAAACATTTCTCAGCTTAACTAGGTCATGATCATGAGAAACAGAAATATAGTCTAGTTTCAATAACAAAGTCAAGCAATTGTCAGTGTAAGTTCGCTGCTAGAAACATTCAGTTAGAAATCAACAGGAGATATTGAAAAGATTGCATTCTTATCTCGATGTTTAAGTGGTTTAAAATCAATGGATAAATGAAAGTGGTTGCAATTGCCGAAACGTCAGTGAAGGTTCATTGTGGAGACACCTCTGGAAGTTAGCGGTGCTGGATTGAACGAAAGTCTACGTAAAAAACATGCTTCTGCAACTACCTTATTAAAACATCTTTTAAAATTTGAATAAAACACAAAAAAAGCATTATAGTTGCAATTTTGTTTGGTATTTTCAATTGCACCAATCGGTTTTATATGAAAAAAATTAATCGGTCAAGTGTGAGTATAACTCGTGCTCTAAGGGTTCCGTACATTAAATTTATTAATTAATAAACTCCTACCCCTAATTATTTCATAATTTTAGTTTCAGTAGATTCGGAAATAGGACGGGGGGGGGGGGGGGGGGACAAATGTTTGCAGTACACTTTCGACGATATCTCTGAAAATATAATATCAAAATTAGAACAAATATATTTTGGAGTTCGATGTTAGGAGATATTTCAAAGGTTTCTATACACGATATATAAAAAGAATTTTTTTCAAATAACTTAATTAATATCTCGGCTAATCACCGACAATTTTTTCAAAAATCATTACCAACTATCCTTGAATGATTCTGCGTCAATAGATATCTCGAGCGCCCGTCAACTCCCCCGCTGACTGCCCGTAAAGTAAAGTTTCGCTGTAACGGAAAAATGTATTTTTCTCAAAAACTGTGTGACCTAAAAAAATCGCTGTAGTTTTCTTGCAAGGTTTAAATAAACTCCTATTACCCCTAATGGTTTCATAATTTTAGTTTCAGCAGATTCGGAAATAGAGAGAGGGAGACATATTTTTGCAGTGTATTTTCGACGATATCTCTGAAAATATGACACCTAAAATTAAAACAAATGCATTTTTGAGTTCGATATTATGAGATCTTTCACATGATACCCCCAGAGATGCCAAGTTCCCACTAATTTTCCGTAATATGCGGTTCAATATAACGCAGTTTAACAACGCTTCAAACCAGAAAAATTATTGGATGAATCTTTATTTACTAAATTTCAGGTTTTTACATGGGATTTATTTAACTTCTTAAAAAAATTTCTGGTGCGAAACGTGTTAAACCTTATTCAAATTAACCCGAATATTACGGAATATTAATGAGAGCTTTGCACCTCTGGACACCCCACACGATTTACAAAAATAATTTTGTTTTTCATGTAACATAATTGGTTTTCCTAAATTTTTCCTAAACGTATTTATGAATGACTAATAATCTGAAAATATGTCGGTCAACAGAATTAATGACTTTCCAAAGTTTGAACCTTTCACGTCCTATAGTTTACGAGTGAAAGGGCTCTGATGACATACGGACAGACAGACGCAGGAGTGATCTTATAATGGTTCCGTTTCCACTTTTTAAGTACGGAACTCTAAAAATACATAGCAAGACATATTGAAACACAAATTTGGGCTTTCTCACATCATATGCGGTCAATGTCTGCAAAAAAAAAAAACCCACTTCGTCACATTTTGTGCCGTGCCAAAAATATTAAGTGCCAAAGATTCACAATCCCTGATATGCACTATATTGCAGTAGGTTTACAATTTCAATTTTTTCTCATTGAAGATAAAAACAAGTTTTCTTTATTTTTGTGATCTTTTGGTTGTTATGCTGTGATGCAACGATCATTCAAGGAACATTAAACAGCTTTGTCTTCAAATCGAATCCGTATCGACACTCGGCACATTTCTAAAGATCAGTCTTGCACGACGTCATTCATTTTGAGTGTAATGATCATGATGATATAATTGTTTTAAAATAGAGTGATAATACAACATCACGTCGACTAAGTATCCACAAATCGTAACTTAATTTAAGTAAATAGAAAAAGAACGAGTGATATTCCATCTTTTTTTGGACTAACAGCACTGTAAAAAAGAAAGAAAAAAAAACTGTTATTTGCCGATTTAGTTTCCGTAACTTTATAAAATAATTTTCCCAATGGAAGTGATTTCGAATATGAATTTGAGAATATGCTCGATAGATGACAGTGCTAAAAATCTATTTAAATTGTTAGTTTTACTAAAACTGAAGGATTTGTTTATATACTTACACTGTAAAAAATATCCCGTAGAAATACGATTATTGTACTAGCAACGAGACTCGGATCGGGTTCTTTCATTCTATTTCATGTCAACCCAAAACCCGACAAAACACCACACTTTGCCCCGAATCTGTAATACTTCAATCCCAACCCTACCCAAAATCAAAATGAAAGAAAATTAATTTATAATTAGTACAATTATGTGAAAATAGTTTAAAATTTTTCTCAACGCTAAACAGCTTTTCCAAAATTTGTATAGGTCTTAGTAAGTGTCTACTGTTAAGTTACTTTTAGCTGTGATGAAATGTAATGGGGATTCAGACAGTGCTGCCAATTTAGCGGATATTTTTTATTAAAATATAAATAACTATGACCGAATACTAATATTCGCCTTAATTAATGACAAGTTAACTATTAACCACTGTAGCAGAAATTATTGCATAGCAACCGTGAGCGGTCTCTGAGGCATCTTGATCGAAAGATGAATAAAAGGCTACACTCGTAGGATACTGTTTCAGTATTAAACTTTATGCACAGAATTTACATAATTCACCTGTTCAGAAATCTCTAGCTCTTATTTCTCCAAACTAAACAAAATTTCACTTGAGTCTGTAGTTAAACTATGAAAATTGAAAAAAAAAGTTGTGAGACTGATAACGACAGTTTAAGATTAAATAAGGAGACAATGGAGAGTATTATCAAAAAAAGAATGGTAGATTTTAGAATAGAAAATACGCTAAATCGGGAACAGCGGATTCAGATAGCGTCCAGCTGGTTGTTGTAGAAATGAGTTAATACGTTGGCCGCCACAGACCGAGACGATGTGACTTTTTTGGCAAACATTGACAAGCAGTGGTGTAGCCAGGGAGGGGGGTCCAAATGCTCCAGATACCAGTACTATTGTAAAGTTTTCTTCGCCTTGATTATCGCAGGAAGTTCTCCGATTAGATAAGGCAATGAAAACTTTACAGAATTAGTGGTATCCAGATCATCTGGACTCCCACTTCGTCTACGCCACTGTTGACAAAGCAGTTTTCAGTGTTTATCGAGTCGAAAAGCCCAATCGCGGTAATGTTTGTTAATGTTTAATCAATTTTATACATTTTTAATTCAAAAATATCAAATTTTAGTTATTGTTATACGTTGAACGCCAGACTGAAATCACTAAACATGCCTGGGGGGCGACGGGGTTCTTTTTTCTTAAATGCGGGTAATTAAATTATGAGTAGTCTCGTTACATAGCAATAAATTGTCTTCAATGAAAATATTCATGGCACACCGGAAAATATTGCTGGCACACATATTTGTGTGACATGCCAGTCAATGTGTTAAACCAAAGTTGATAAGCTATACGAATTCAAGCTCCTTATTTTGCAAAATTTTTCTAAAAAAAATTATAAACTAAAAGATATAAGAAAACCTAATGGTTAACATACCGAAAAAAAAAATAGAGACAGATCATAAATGTGAATGGAAAATTATTATATTTCGTTTTTCTTTTTCAGAAGCCATTGTAAATGCTTTCAAATAAAAATGGCAAATAAAAGGTATACCATTATACTTAAGTGGTACAAATCATACGACTACATCTCTTCTTCGAGCACAGTAAGTGTGGGCGTGTTTTCTTTTCGAGTTCTAGTTTATTTTTTAAATCTTCCTTAGGATTCTTTTTCAAGTTCGTTATTCGAGAGAAACGATAAAAAAATGACCATTCTGAGAAATGCTTGAATTTCTTTTTTTTTTTTACCTATCACTTGCCCCAGCAAGGCCAGGGGAAAGATGTTTTAGGAGGTCAACGAGGTCTTAATAGCATGGTCCTGTGAATTTGAGAGTCAATTGCCATAACATGAAAGCCCTTTCACTCTGCTTTGAATGCAAAACTTTGATTTAGAAAAGAAATGCGAACGACAAAACCCACATTTACTTTCTCCTCCCCTTTTTTCTGAAAATATAACATACGCCTCCTTTTTGTATAGCTAGAAATAAAAATAAAATTTCTTGCTAGCAAATTTTGTTTTTTGGAGTTAGTCAACGATAAAGTAACTGAAAATGTCGTTATTTTTTTTGAAAATCATGTGGCTGTAATTCCGTTTTTCGTTTCGTTAAAGTTTAATCATTGCCTTAATTTTAGCAAAATGTCTATAAAAGTTAACGACTTAATGGAATACAGTGGACTTTCATTAATGCGTCTCTGCTTAATCCTTAACTGCTGTTAGCTGTCTCACAGAGTATTGCTATTTTAATTTTTTACAGTTTAATTTGTAATTTTCAGTTTAATTTCCGGTTAATTTTCATGTTAATTTCCAGAAAACATATAGTACTGAAATGTTTTTTCACCCGAAGTCCTAGTACTACCGCGAATTCTGAATATATGAATTTTAATTATATTAGTCCTGTACCTAAAGTTCAGTAGAAAAACAATATCCTATGAGTTAATCAAGCCTTTTTTGTTTCATCTTTCTATCAAGCGGTCTCAGAGACCACTCACAGTAGCTATGCGACAATATCTGTCATATCAGTTAATGGTTAAGCCGTATCTCCCGTTACTGAAGATAATTTCGTTTTACTCATCATTTTCTGCTTCGAAATATGTCTTAAAGGCATCGCTTAATGAGTACCACTCATCGGAAAATGCGGACAACTTTTTTCTAAGAATAGTTGAGTAGAATCAAAATAAACATTATTTTTTCAAATAGAATTCTGGTGCAACATCTTTTGCTGAGAGATCAAAAAATTTCCGATGACAGTGATGAAGTGAAAGAAATCATCCGACCACTGACAAAGCAAGAGGTTCAAATATGGCTTTCGGTCCTTCGCCGGTATAACTAATCAAAATTTGATGTAACAGACCAAATATTTGAGTGTGTCGTAAAATTGGAAAATAATGTGGTAAAAATATGTTAAAAGCATCGCTTAATGTGTACCACTCATCGGATAATGTGGACAATTTTTTCTAAAAATGGTTGAGCAGAATCAAAAGGAACATTATTTTTTCAAGTAGAATTCTGGTGCAACATCTTTTGCTGAGAGATTAAAAAATTGCCGATGACAGTGATGGAGAGAAATAAATCATCCTACCACAGACAAAGTAAGCGGTTCAAATATAGCTTTTGATCGTTTTCGGTATAACTAATCAAAATCTGATGTAACAGACCAAATATTTGAGTGCGTCACAAAATTGGAAAATTATGTGGTAAAACGATTATTTATACAACTATCGCAAAGAAAAGTGACAGATTACTTTAAATAATGTTAAATTATGTAAGTACAGTGATTTCTTAGCAAAATTTGCTTGTCTTGAATAATTAACTCTGTTGTGTTCAGAAATTGTCATTAATTCACATTCACACCAAAATTACTAAATTGAAGAACATCTTGTTTCCTTTTGGCATACATCTGTATCCTATTTAATACCTTAAAAAAACTGAATTCTTCTAATTCAAAGCAAGAGAATATTAACTGGGAAATAATGTGGTAAAAGAATTTTATTTGTCCAACTATTGCAAAAAAAGTGTGGCAGATTACTTTAAATAAAGTTATATTATGTAAGTACGGCAATTTCTTAGCAAATTTTGCTTGTATGAAGAAATCGTCATTAATTCACATTTGTACTAAAATTACCAAATTAAAGAAAATGCTGTTTTCTTTTGGCATACATTTTGTATCCTAATTCCTTTCAAAAACTGAATTCAAAACAAGGGAATATTTTTACACTATTCAAATGTTACCGGAAATTTTATTAAATCATGTACAAAATATTTAACAACCAAATAATATTGGATTTTAACATGTTGGTGTATAGCTGAAAATAACCTTAACCTTTCATTTAAAGCAATGTCACTTTTTTTTAAATTCTTCTTATAGTTATGAGTTATAATTCTTAATGAATAATGTAATAATTTGCCTGAAGCAAATAACCATAAAAAAAAGGTTAGTTCATAAAATGACAAAATCAACCAAGTCGAAATCAGCAACATAGGTGGCAGAAAAGGTGGCTTCTGCGATTTATGAACAAATTTTGGCATTGAATCTTTAGCGTATATGAATGAATAGATTAATTAACGAAGCAGGATTAAATCACACTAAACACATTTAATAAACATATTCACAGAAACAAAACATTATAAGAGAGTTTTTACAAAAATAGGCAAGAGAGAAAAACAGAGTGTGTTTCCATTCGGCTTGTACAAATTTACACTACTGAAATGGCGTTTCCCATCACTGAACGCGCTTGAAAGTCAAACATCTTTACCGTGAGGGAGAAATATTATAAATCATTTAAAACAAAGACATTAAAAAAAAGATATATTCTTGTCTTAGGGTCATAACCCTTAATGAATAATATAATGTTTTTCTAAAAAAAAAAAAAAATGAAATGAAAAGAGAAGTTAATAAAATGAGAAAATGAATCAAGACGAAATCAGCAATACTAGTAGCAAAAAATATGACTCCTGAGGATATCTATAACAATAAAAAAAAAACTTTGGCATAGAATCGTTTCAAACAAAGACACTTTTAAAAACTCTTGTCTGTCGTTATAAGCGCTTTAAGGATTGTAATACTTAATGAATAATACAATGTTCTGCTAGAAGAAAACAATCCAAAAAGGAAAGGTTAGTTAACAAAATGATGCAAAGCTGGGGTGAACGCCGTTTTAATGTCTTAGAGATGGATGTCTGTTACAGATGACAAAAAGTGATAAGTATGTATTAAAATAATGTTATCAGCTTGCTGAAACAATTGAACATAAACACACCCTTCGGCTCTTGAAATTATTCGGTAGCTATTACGAAGCTTTTTCCAACGTCCTTGGCTTGGACTCGATGTCCTTGGACAGCTTCTGCTTCTTCTTCGTTTCTTTGACGTGGATCATAGAAATATCCAATTACTTTCTTTTATATTTTTTTCTTAAGAATAACACTTCGCCCCCAAGAATTTATTGGTTATAAATTTTCAGTTTCGGCGTGACTTCTGTTGCCACGTTAATGGTGTTATTTACAAAGAAAAGAAGATTTTAACCGAGGGAAAAAAAAGTCACGCGCCGTACGTATTAATTACGCATCTATCAAATTTTATAACATTAGATAAAATAATTATAGGTTATAAATGTTAAAAAAAATGAAGAAAGAGAAAAAAGGAAGGGACTGAAAATCAATTTAACTATTGATTCATTCGTAAGCGGTGTAAAAATGTTACGAAACCGACAATATATCCATCATGCAAATCTTTTCTATAACAAAATCAAATAAATTTTCGTGACTTTCTATCCAGGCAGAGGGACATTCTTATCAATTTTAGCGATAATTATTAATTTATTTTAATATTTTTTTTTTCTAAATTAGGACATATAATATTTTTGTGCTATAGTCTGAAAAATCTTTTGTTATTAGTATAAGCAAGTTAGGCAACCTGAATGGCAAGACTGCAGTATTCATCATTTTACCATGGCAACTTTTAGACACTTAAAACTTTACTTATAACGTCTTCTAGGTCCTCGGGACATCGGTTCGCCTTCAAACACATTTGGTGGTGGGACGTCCAAACAAATTATTACATCAGTACCATGCAACACAAAATTATACAGTAGATTACCAAATTTTAAGTGCTTATTATAAAAATATGATACTACGGTCCGCTTATCCTAAGATTTAATTGGCCCAGAAGCAACTGAAAGATTAAGCTGTCAAAGCTGGTAGTCAGAGGTGCGCGGGTTTCGAACCCATGCCGCGCTCATCGGTATCAATGTTTGGATTATTCCGTGATTTTCTACTAACCTTGCATAAATACGGATGAGATTCCTTTAGAAAGACAGCACCGAGGTCAATTCTACCTCTCAGTCTGTATCCCTCGCGCAGATAATCGGTCGTAAAAAAACACCAACACCAACCTATGATTCAATGTTTATCTTTCGTAAATACTGGTACCCAAATAGACAACCGTCTACAAACCCAAAGAAACAGTTTATAGCAAAGAAATGTACTAAAAGTAACCCGGTAACCTGTACTGGCTTAAATGTACGGTATTTATGTCAACAGCAACAAAAGGCAATGTGTTAAATGTTAGAATGTATAGCCGCATTTCTATCATAAAATGTCTTCAGGAAAAAAAATCTATCCATTAATTATTTTATGATGTAAACATGTTTTCATCAATGCAAAATAACAAAATTTGTTCATCACGTAATCTACTGTGGCCAAAATTTTTTTATTATTTTATTATTATTTAAAATTGTGCAAAGCTTTTAAAATTTTTTATTTCCATGATTAATTACTTCTATATTAATAAAGTTCACAAATATTACTCATAAATTGCCTAACATTACCAAAATATAATTCCAATATTTGCCAACTTCTTCTCGTTGGTTAGAATGATTGCTCATTGCCAAAAAAATGTATTGTACAAAGCAATCCATTATCTTTTTGTATCAAATACTTAGCCTTATACATTCAATGGAAATATGACTGATTTTATTATTTTCAGTGGTATACTTGGGACTTAAAATTAAAAAAAATATTACGAAGTATGGATATTGTTTCCAATTGACAGCATTAATATTGGTATTGGTATAGCGTCTAGCAGATATAGTGTGGCTATCGGCTATTCCAGTAATTCTTTAAAAAATGCTAAAAAATTGAAGACGATAAATGTCGAACGATGCAGGATAATAAAAGCCAATGTCAGCGACATCTGGTAGCTGAAACGTAAACATTGTATAAGTCTGGAATATACTTGTACGGTGTTTACGTTTTAGCTACCAGATGTCGCTGCAATACACATTTATCGTTCAGCATTGTTCGACATTTATCTGCTACAATTTTTTAGCACCTTTTTGGAATAGCCGGTTGCCACATTATCTTCTAGACGTTATAGTACTAGATATTTCTTGTTTTTTTATTCTGATTTCTTCACCCATTTTAATTGGAAAATATTACAGCACTATACACAATTTTGCTTTTACACGACAATGGTTTAACGCATTATAGACATTGAATACCACTTCTTTAATACTTATATTCGCCTTATTTAATCGTAGACATTTGCATTTAAAAAGGCGAAAATTACTGTTAAAAAATAGTGGAAATCAATGTCCGTATTCTTTTAAACCTGATATCGTTTAAAAACAGAATTCGGTGCATTTACTTTCATCCTATTTTCAATTTTTAATAAAGAAATTAAAAATATGGTGATACTACATTAAGAGTTAAAATTATTTATCTTTCAGTCCGATTAGTTAAATTTTGTTTTATAATATAACAGATTCTATGTAAACAAATAAGAGTATTTCTAAAAAAAGATCGACATTGAAAATGGCAACGATTTTTCAATGATAAAAATCACAAAAAGTTTAGAGAAAAGGGAAGCAAGGAAAATGAATACGGCTGACGCAATGTCATTTGAACGTTCCAGAAACGGGTTTTATTAAATTCTATTTTATTTGCACCTTCTTTAGTGGTTGATAATTGGAATAATTTACCTAGAGGATTGGGTTTACATAAATAAATGTTTGTATGTTTTCTATACACCCGTATGTTTATTTTTGATTTTTTTCTGCTTTTTTTGAGGTAATCAAAAACTGTATAAAGTGTTATATGCATGCACACCATAAGTTCGTAATACAACTGCACTTGTAATCTAAGATTCGTGTCATGGCCGCCCGCCGAAGAAGAATTCGAGTAGAAATAAATAACGCAGGCTAGATCTTCCAGGAAAAGCGTTTGACTCACGAGTAAGTGGAGATACAAGCAAACATTATTTACAATTCATCTGAGATTTAGAATCAAAACTCAATACATTAAGAAAGAAAAATAAGTGTTCAATAGATATGCTGTAATACGTAGGGCCTCATTATGACCTAGGAACATTAGGCATGTAGCTGGGACCGACAGATTATGGAGGGCCTCGTAGAAAGCCGACAGTTTTAATCTAGAAACTTAATATTTTTCTATATATACAAGACCAATCAAACCAGAGAGATTAGAAAGACTAATTAAAAATATTTTAATATTGTAAATAATTATTTATTCACTCATTTCGTTAAACTGCCAACACCCATTGTCACCTCCAGATGACACGTCTTTCAAAGGATCTCTTGGCTTAGATTTTAAGTGAATATGTACCTTGTCGCCTTTATTGGGATATAGGAGAGCTTATCTAATCATAAGAAAGAAGTCTTATATCTCGGATATTCTGATATAATACTATAATCTTCGAGAGTTTTGTACCTCCTCCAAACAAGCAAGGACTTGAGTTGGTGTTCCTTATTGGGTTAAAAATGTCAAAAAAACACTAAGTCTCATGCTTGTTATGCCTGAATGTTAACCTTGTAGTAACGTAAAAGTTGTAGCAAAGTTGTAATTAAAGTTGTAGTAAAGTTGTATTTAAAGTTATAGTAAGGTAAACTAAATGTTGAATTGATATTTGTAGGATTTCGAATGTTTGGTTATTTTTTATTGCTGTGGTGCAATATTGAATATGTATGTCAGCCATGTGTGACAGTCAAAATTATCAGCCCTACATGGACTTTTTGATAAAATTTGTTTGCTATTACTCTTGTTTTAGTGAAAACGATACAATACAATTTGGAGCGAAAACAATACAATTTGAAAAAGAAAAATTATAAGTTTATTTATGGGCGTTGAAGGATTAAAATCACTACGAAATGAAGAACAAAAGCTCCTTTGCGTAACCCTCTTGTAATGCACGAGATTTTATACAAGATTTACTCAATCCAAGCAACCAAATTCCGGATTTCGTTGGAAAAGAAATACATGAAAATTAAAGATTTTCTTGAAACATTCTTTGTTCTGGCTAGAAATAGGCTGTTTAGGTATAATTGGGAAAGGAAACTTTGCTGGATCTAGGAGAAATGCCTTGAACAATATGTAGTATAATTTTATCATGGTAATTTAATATGTGTCGTTATTTTTCAATTTCAAAAGAAGTTTTAAGACAGTGTTTTAAAATTTTGACTGTGAATCAACCAAAAAAAGCTTTAAGCTTACATAATTTTTTCTGCATTTTGTACCTTTAATAGACAAGGGGTGTGGGGTGGAGAGCAGAAAGATACCAAGCTTTGAATTTATTTAGTGTAATGGTTGGGCGGTGGGGGTGGGGCGCAGAAAGACAGGTACAATAATTATCTTAATCTGGCACAGATGATGTATATGCAAAATTTGATTTTTATATAGTTGTTTCACGTGTCAAAACTTTACGGCCTGTGTTGTATAAATCTGTTTATTCCTACAAGTATAGACGTCACAATATTATCCCACTAGGGTATTTATTCAAAGAGTAAAAATCAATAACATAGGTAAGTGTTTTACTCACCAGTAAGTGGATATACAAGAAAACTTTACGTACGGTTCATCTAACATTTAGAATCAAAATATTCTAACAGTCAAACGATCAAAATTAACAATAAAAAACGATCGCGTCAACAGAAAAAAATTCAGTAAATTAAGAAAAAAACCATAAAAATTTTTTTACGTGGTTTGTTATGGTACAAAAATATTACAATGATACGTTCTTTCATTTGGAAAATATTTACACCCTGCGTAGTATAAATCTACTTATACCCATAAGTATACAAGATGTCGCTGTATTATCACACTGCGTTATTTATCCAAAGGATAAAAATCAAAAACGCAGGTAAGATCTTACAAGAAAAGTATTTGACTCACGAATAAGTGAAGATACAAGCAAACATTGTGTACAATTCATCCGAGATTTAGAATCAAAACTCAGTACATTAAGGGAAAAAAAATCAGAAAAAAAAAAGTTTTTAATAGATTTCTTATGATGCACAGTATTACAAATTTATAGTTACAATATTCGGAAAAACTTTATGTCTTGTGTTGTGTGAATCTACTTATACCCACAGGTATACGAGACGGCGCTATATTATCACACTGCGTTATTTTCCAAATATTGAAAATGAATAACGCAGGTCTTCTAAGAAAAGCGTTTTACTCCCAAGTGGAGATTCAAGCAAACATTATGTACCATTCATCTGAGATTTAGAATCAAAACTCAGTACATATACCCTTTAAGTGGCTGTGGCGTAAAATCCCGTTTGCAGTAATCAAATGAAATGGGCTGTAAATCAAAAATATTTTAATCAGAATTACCTTTTAAGAGCTAGTTACGATGAAGATATGTTACAAGTACTTTAACACCAATTCGTGGAAAATATTTAAATAAACCCGAGTTTTACAAGAATTCGTATAAAAGTATATAAAAGCCCTCAGATGCTAAGAGGGTTAAGAAGAAATATCAGAAATTTTATTTTTAGTAGATATGTTATGATAACAAAATTACAATTTATAGTTTCGTTCATTCGGAAAAACTTTACGTCCTGTGTTGTGTGAATCAGCTTATACCCACCCATGTACGAGACGTCACTAAGTGTCTTTTAACATAGCCACCAACACATCGTTAACTTCCTGGTTTAAGGCCTCCAGCAAGTTGTGGGCAACGCCTTAGCTGGGGTTTGTCATTTCAGTAAGGGCAAGAGAACCGCGTGGGCTTGGACAAGTGGGCAGGGAACTTGCTTCACAGTTAGACGTGGGTTGCTGCATGTAGGACTTGTTGACGAAATGCTGAACCCTAGGTTATTATGACGTCGAGAGACCTTTTAAAAATATAGCTAATGGAAGTTTATTAACTCGTTCCAATACAATTAAGATATTTCTGAGAGATAAACAGAGGCAATCATGATAGTCATTTTAAAGAAATTAAAATCTTCGTCAAACTTATTTGCGTCATCGTTTATTTTTCTGCATAATTTGGGCGATGCAGGTTATTGATTTTTAAAAAAAAATTCCACAAGCTAAGATGAATATAAATTGCAGATATTCCTTAAAGCTCTTACACCTAGGATTTGCATACAAAACCCTAGATTATTATAATATAGAAATATTAATTAACGTTAACTGTTTGAAGTTTGTGTTACTTGCTGTTATGAAGATGACCATTAACCATCTCACCAAGTAATATGTGGCGTATAAGAAACGTACAATCCTTATTTTTTATCAGCATTTTAAAAATGCAATTTTCCCCTTATTTAATTGCATAATTTCTGAAATTAAATTAATCACAGAATTTCGGAGATATTGATGTTTAAAGCTTAAAAATTGCGGAAATTCGTCGAGAAAGGGCTAAAATATTAACTTTATAATAGTATTTGCAATTTATTAGAGATGATATTTCTTGTCTTCAATGATTTACAATAATAAACTGGGCGCCTTTATAAGATTTAATTTCTCTAATAAATTTACTCACAATTATAGTTATACTTTTGTGTGCATTTTATATAGTGTTTAAAGCCTTAAGTTATGCGAATGATCTTACTGTTGTTGATGATACAAACATTTCTGGAATTATTAAATAATGTAAGCTTTATTAAGTAATAATTTATTTTGCATCAAATACAAGATTCGTACGCTGTTACCACAATTTTTTAATAGAATTTTTTGTCTTATTTAAATGAAGAAAAGCATTTCAAATCCTGCAAATAAACAAGGTGTATACAATTTCTGTTATTTAAATGTTAAATAGAAAAATTCTATTAAAAATTTGTGGTACTAAAAAGTGAAGAAATTGGAATAAATATATTTAATGATATAGGTTCCATTAACAAAATATTACTTTGGTTTTCGACAAGTATCAACCTGTGAAAAAAGTTTGATCCAACAGTTTCCGCATTGGGATGCTTCAATGCAAGCTTTTTCTAACATTTGATAAACAAAACATTCAATATCAGTGTCGATTATTTAGCCTAATGAATTTAATCCATCTATTATTTTTTCGAAAAGGTTTCAGGATAAGGCCCAAAAATAACTAAATGGCATAAAAAATTACAAAGAGCATTATAATTATACTTTCTTTAGTTTTTAAAAGTAAAATATAATTGAAAATAAAAAACAGAAACAAGCAAAAGTAAAAGGTAAACAGTTTTTAAAAATAATGATTGTTAACTAAATGATTGATTATAACTGATTAATAATGATAATGATTAATAATAATTAATAATGATTTATTATAAATGATTGATTATAATAACTAAATGAATGATTGATAACTAAATAGCGTAAACAATTGCAAAGAGCATATAATTATACTTTCTTTAGTTTTTAAAAGTAAAAGATAATTGAAAATAAAAAAACAGAAACAAGCGAAAGTAAAAAGTAAACATTTTTTAAAAGAACGATTGTTTCGTAGAATAGGTTGAAAAAAAAATTAATATCAAGCAAAAATCTGAAAATATTTTCGACTTTACTTTCACGTCGCGAAACATTAGATTATTATTATTAAGAAAAAAAAACCGAATATCTTTTTACCTTAACAGAAACAGCTTCTTTTAAGCTTCGGTGGTAATTAAGAAAAGGCGGATTAAGGCGAGCTTGTTAACTGAAAGATATCTACAGTTAAAATCTATTCACGAGTAGTGTTTAGTTGTATAGCAAAGCAGGATAAAGCCTTGTAAATTGGCAAAGTCTTATTAACTCTCGGGTAAGAAAAAAATATGAATAAATGGTACGGGGTTTTAGTTATTAAACCTTTCTTAAAAGACAGACTTTTTAGAAGAATAGAAGAAACAAATATGAATCTGCTACAGATAAGTTTGTAAAAGAATCAAACATAGATAAGAATGTTCCATTATAATATTTTAATTTTCTTGACCGCAGATATTTTATAGATAAAAACCGAATCATAATGGATGCTTATGCATTTATTATGTGTGTAATAGTTTAACGTGACTGCCTGCGTTTGAAAAGATTTTCTACAACTTGTGTCAAAAATGTTTAATATAATTTTTAACTGAGTGTAACTTATTTAATCACATTTAATAATCATATTTAATAGCTAAAAACCAAATAATAATGGGTGCTTATGCATCTAGTATTATGTGTGTAATAGTTTAACGTGACTGCCTGCGTTTGAAAAGATTTTCTACAACTTGTGTCAGTTTTTTTATATAATTTTTAACTGCGTGTAACTTATTTAATCACATTTAATAATCATATTTTACAGATAAAAACCGAATCATAATGGAGGCTTATGCATCTATTATGTGTGTAATAGTTTAACGTGACTGCCTGCGTTTGAAAAGATTTTCTATAACTTGTGTCAAAAATCTTTTATATAATTTTTAACTGTGTGTAACTTATTTAATCACATTTAATAATTATATTTAATTACACTTTTTACAATAACTTTATACTTTAAATGCACAAGAAAAAAATTTCCACCAGTACGATGATATTTCAAATTATAGAGAAGATAATTAAGTGAAAGTTTCAGAGAATGTTTTAGATGTTACTGTTAATGTAAAGAATGAAAAGGTTTGATCTAGATATGATATTTTCCTATTTATGAAAGATTTTGTTATAAATTATTTAAAGTTCTAAAAAAAATAATATATTGAATTACACATTCTTTATTTCGTAACTAAATAGACATCAAAATTTTTGTTGGAAATGCAAACTTATGATATTACCATTAATTAAATTAAAATTGATCTTCATATGATTATTAGATAGATCGAAGTGAATTCTTCATTAAATGACGGGGTCTTTTATAGTTTTGGGTTTAGCTGGCTCAAACATTTAAAAGATTTTGCTAACTATGAATGCTTACGTTGAAACATAAATAACTTTTCTCTTTTATTTCTTTTGAATTTACGTCATTAATAATAATAGAAAATTTAAAAATCATTTTAAATCAATTATATAAACAAAAGTATTTTACGCACACTATATCATTTTTGTATTTGTCATTTCAACAAGTAATATTATCTTTCAATTGCAAAATCCTTCTACGTTTTATGATTAATTATAACCAAGGTTATATAGATCTTTTATTATTATTATCATATATATTTTTTAAATTATTCTAAAATATACTATATATCATATATCATTATATCATTTTTATATCAATTTATATTATTATATATGTCATTTGTTATTATTGTATATCAATTATTTTATTTATCACATCAACAAGTTATAATTATCCTTCAATTATAAAAAAAGACCCTTCTAAATTATGTCATTAATTATGACCGTGACATTTTTATAAATTAAATCAAACCTAAAAGCCAATGTCCTTTAAATAAGGTTTTTTTGCATAAAATTATTTTTTTAAAGTGTCTTTTTTATTGGAATCATAAAGAAGTTGAAGGAAGCAATATAAATAGTAAAGCCCACAGAAAAAAAAAAAACAATTTGGGTCGAAAGATTCTTAGGTATGTGCACAAATTTTACCATGTCTGTTTTGGTTACTACTGTGTATCCATTTTGGACACTGTTAAATACCCATTTAAAAAATATATATATATCCATTTTGAGCACTGTTAAATAACCATTTTCAAAAAAAAAAAAAAAATTATCTATTTTTGGCATTGTTAAATACCAATTTAAAAAAAAAAATTAAATGGGTATTTAACAGTGCCCAAAATGGATACACAGTGGTAACCAAATCAGGCATGGACCAATCTGGGCACATACCTAAGAATCTTTCGACCCAAATTGGGTTTTATTTCTTTCTGTTTAATAGTTTACTTTACACCAGTTTCAAGTGAATAAAAGTTACTCTTGAAAATTTAAAAGTGTTTACTCTAATAGACACGACCGCCCTTAAAAGGTAGATTAACCTAACTAACCGTCTGGTTAACCGCTTTTGCGGAAAGGAGTTCTTGAACTTTCAAAATCCCCTTGATGCTGACACACCGTGTTTAACCCAAATGATTACGACACATTCCGTTGTTTGCGACACGATACTGTACAACACAATGTTCTAGGCATCCCACCCTCTTGTATTTTGCAACTAGTTTTCATGCGAATGGGAAAACTGGATTATCTACAGCAGAACTGGAAAAGAAAGAAACTTCAGAGTTTCGGCGCAAAAGCCGTAAATAAGTACAAATAAGTTTTAAATCGTTTGTAACGCCTTCGCTACTGAGTATTAATGTAATTGCCGAAACGTAAGTTGAGGCTCACTGTGGAGACGCGAAAAGTTTTTGGTTTCCGTCTGTCTGTCTGTCTGTTCCGCGATAACTGCCGTAAAAATCATCCTTTTAAGTTGATTTATGGTGGGTATGTTGGTGAGGTACCCGGAATTAGCTGTATAATTTTTAGTTACATTTGGTTCATTCGTTCGAAAAATGTAGAGCATTTCTTTTTAGGTCATAATGCTTTCCTATGGGAATGCAGACGATTTTTAAATTTCATTTTTAACTGAAATGAAAATCGCATCTTTGAATAATGGATTTAAACGTAAAATTACGGATACTAAATTTTCGATATGGAGATCTTAAATATATGGAATAGCTTTGAAAATTTGCCGATACATCTATTAGAATTTAGAAATTAATTGTTTAAATTATTGGAAAATTTTTTTCAACTTTTCGGGAAATATAAAACATTTTATTTCCTTATTTTTTACAAATTTTAAAACGTATTACTTTTTCTTTCCTCTTTATTTTATTAGTCGATTAGTAACCCTATTTCAAAGAATATCAAAATAAGAAATGCCTTTTTTTATCTAAAAAATTACAAGAATAAGAAGTTTATAAGAATTTCAGAATATTATTGCATAAATCGTGTTTAATTTAACGCTTCTAATTTCTGAAACCTCCGAAGTATTTTATATGCCTATAAATATGTATGTAACATAACAAAATTAAATTGCGAATTGTAAGAGGCTAAATAATATGAAAAATGAGATTAAAAAACAATGACTTTCAGAGATGACGTTGAGGCTTCTGATCTACAGATTTACTACTTATTAAATTATTTCTTCTAAAAAGTGGAATTCAGAGGAATAGTTCGAAGCTATTTGCAATATTTCGAACCGTATACATAGAAAAATATCATTCTGAGATCGAAATTACAATTATGTTCGAATATCTATACTATTATATAAACAGAGAAAGCCTGACTGACTGACTGACTCATCAATACCCAGCTGAAACGATTAAAGTCAGGATCACGAAATTTGGACAGCAGATTTCTGTTATGACCTAGGCAAGCAATAAGAAAGGATTTTTGAAAATTCTACCTCCGAAGGGGGTTAAAGGGGGGGGGAGGTAGTCAAGAGTTTTAGGTCATTCAGCCATATCTCAGCAGTAGTTTTAGGTAGGAGCACGAAATTCAGGAAAACAAATCTACTAAAAAAGTAGTTAAACACGTATTTAAGTGATTTTAGAAATTTACGCCCTAAGAGGGTTCAACGGGGGGTTTTTTGGTAAAAAAAAGGAAAGAATCTTGCAACAATACAGTTACAAAAATAAAGTCGCAACAATACTTACAACAATGAAATACATAAAATACAGCTAAACCAATCTGCTGAAAAATAGTTAAACATGTATTTCAGCTATTTTAGAGATTTCGTCACCAACATCGCAAATGAACCCGATTATGGAAGATTAGATGAATAAGACAACTATTGCTAATTTTTATTTACATATTTTGCGTAAGACATTTGTCCAAGGAGGTGGGACACATTGCCTATCCAAGCGAAGCCGGGACGGACCACTAGTCATTAATAAAATGGGAAAGAACAGAGATCCACATATGTAGACCTACGGAGTGAAGAGATTAAGGAAATGCAACATGGTTTTAAAAAAATGGTTTAACATAACTGACGTGTTTTACTGACTGATACTGAGTTTTTTCAGTAAGTTTTGTTTGCGTTTGAAACGCATTTGCGCCCACACTTTTTTTGCATTTCCTTGTTTGCAACCTTCTGCGAGGTGCCACTACGTTCATGACCTTAAACATTCAAATCACCAATTTTAAGCAGACTAAAACAGTATTTTTACGTGCTTTTTGACGCAGTATTCTGCTCAAGCAAAGAAAATATCGTTGTTCATGTTTTTTATAGCAATTGTTTCTTGATGAAATTCGTTGCGCATGCAGTGCTGAACTTTTTGCATGCCATCTTACATTTGCCAACTCTGAACATTTGACTTTAGAGTCAAGTCATGACTTATTTATGACTCTGGTCCATTTAAGGTCAAACGTCTGTAGGGAATGATTTGAATGCAAATTAATGCGTTTTAAAACTTATTTGTAGACTTAAAATATAAATAACATTAAGGCTGAATACGATTAACGAACTTTTTTGATTTTAAAATTAAAAATAAGATTGTTCCATGTTCGAAAATTTGACTTCAATGAGAATTTTTCCAAGCATAGTAACTGTAAAATGGTTCACATTAGGTGTTATACATATTTAAATAGAATAGTTACATATATGAAACCAATGAATAGATTAATTATTATAATTTTGAGGAAATTTGTATACATGTTCGACAGTTTACTTAATCATTTGTTTACAATTATGTTTAATTAAGGGATTTTACCACATTAACTATGAATTTATCTTAATAATGCATTTGAATAAAAAAAATCGACTGAATCACTAACTTTAATAGTATTTTAAAGCAAACCGTTTGGATTGCCAAAATTGTTTCATCAAAAAATTGAGATTAGTTTTACTGAAAATTCATAATATTGAAATTAAACCCATGCTTTAAAATTACTGCCTAAACTTTAATGTACTGTATATTTAAACTTTAAAGTCTGTATGTGGAAATAGTTAAAATTACTTACAAAAAATTATTTTTATAGATTTTTTTTTAAGTTCATAAGTCCTGAGTAGAATATAATGTTATCAAATGGCCTAAACAATAATTGATAAAAATTGGGACTTATAAGTTCAAATATTGCCAAGAACTACTTAAAACAGCATTTAAAAAATACCCGTGTTATAGTATTATAATAACTTTTCAATTTTAAATTTTAACCTGTAAAATATTAGTTAAGGTTTTTCATGTGCAGGAATGTTTTGAACAATTTTCTAATACAGGTATCCTCGCTTAGTGCGGTATCGGATACCAGCTTTCCAGTTAGTGCGGTAAGCATTTTTTTATGCTCCCTCGATTAGTGCAAGCAAAATTTCGATTAGGGTGCAAAACACTAAATGGATGATGGTTTTTGGTTTTCAAGCATGATTGAGTCGAATTTTTGAAAATAAAATTTTTAAAAAATAACCGAAAAAAAGAAATAACATTAAAGATTTCTAAGAATATTTTCAAAAATTAGAATTTCTCAAACAGTATTTGATAAATATAGACCCAGATATCAATGGGATTATGTAAGTGCACCGTGGATAAGAAAATAAAATTTTGTGTTACCGCAACATGTATTCCAAACAGAAGAAAAAAATGCGCAATTGGGAATTGCTAAGTTTACGCTTAAACAAATTAAAATGTATGAAAGTTGAAAGTAATCAACTTGTATTACAATACGTTTTAAATCCAATTATGTACATTTTCAAAAATCAACCTAATGGTAAGTATGCAAACATAAATAAGTTATAGAGTTGTAGTAATGCAGAATTAAAACAAAAACTGTCTTTTAAATGTTTCTCGACTGTTATGTATTAAATTACCTCACATGTTCATGTTAGTGCAAATTCAGGAAAATTAGATAAACTTTTCCTAAAGTTTCAAATCAAGCTGTAATACATATTTTCTAGTAATATAATACATCAAAAACAAATATAATAGTACATTATTACATTGTCCATTTATGTGTATTGGGTTTCTGAGAAAGTTGGCAGTGGATTTATTGCAGTTTTTCCCATTCAATCTGCGTTTATATTAGTGTAGGTAATAGTACGGGATTAACAGCATTAATCAAGGGAAACCTATATTCCTAAGTGCACCTAAAAATTATCGTTTAACGTTCAGAGCAAAATTTAAAATGTTACTATATGCCGATAGCTTTAAAGATATAACAAAAATGTTGAAATAATCACACATTTCATGGCATTCCAAAAGTCTTTCTAAAAATACGTATTTTATCATTATCATGTCTTCTCTGGAACAGTTCTGATGTAACAAAACAAAGCGTATCAATGTAACAGAACTTCGAAATTATTTACAAATAAAGGAAAGTTCCAATGATATTACCCCAGCATCAGTAATTTTAAAAAAAGTTCCTGACAGAAAAAAAATCACATTATACACCAGATGAAAATAAAAGGTAAATAATTGCTTTGGGACATCAGGGTTATTCATAATTAAATAAATATATTTTGAATGATATGTAACATCAATTTCCGATTGATAATTACTTACTGGTATAAATTCAGAATATCAGACTTTTGCAAATTACAACTACTTGAATACCTTTCTATTATTTTGACAGGATCATGACCTTCTTATGGTGTATTTTTTTGTTGTCTGCGGGCGTACAGACGTCAAGCCTTAACCGTCACGAATGTTAGATTGGTGGAATTTATTTCAAACCATAGGGGGGAGGGGGGTATTGATGTAAAAAAGGAAACCATTGGGAAGGTTTTACCTAAGCATTCTTTGAAATTCACGCTTTGAAGAACAATTTTTTTTATAGCGATCAAAAGAAAAGGAAAATCGTTCCGCTTAATTATTGTGGTCTTACCCCTGATTCCTGTGGTTTTCTTGGTATTAGTGCTGAAAGTCGGTGAGAAAAAAAATATTCACTTTCAAATGGTGTAATTTGAGTCATTGGTCAATACTAATTAATGTTATTGCAAAGTGGCTAACCATACTAAAACGTTAAATTTGTCTTGTTTATATTTCCTTAGCCAGAAGAAATCAGTTCTCAGAAATTCGTAAACGATGTTGGTGGGAATTTAGACTAGGTATGCATGAACAAATTTGTTGTCAAAAAGAATTTGCCATTTTTTTTCTTTGACATTCTCTATTGCCTATTACAGTCTTCAAATGAAAAGCCTTTTTTTTTTTTTTACTCAGATTGAATATTTAACTTGATTCAATTGTCAATCCCTTACAGGTCTTATTAAAATACTAATAATAACACCAAAATACAGAATATCGTTATAATGTCGTTCACATTTTATGAAAAGGATTTTCAAAATTAATTTCTGAACATATTTGCCATATTCTTTGAGGCAGTTGTACTCAACTCGATAGCAGTGACTCTTGATTATAACTTTGGTTCGAAATTTATATTATAGTCGATTTTTTTCCTAGTACAATCATATCAATTTTCTCCCGCACTTCTTGGAAAACTTTCCAAAATCTTCCAATGTGTTGTGCATAGCGCTTTCTAACGCTCGCTTTAACAAACACATAGGTGGTGATAAATAAAAATTTATCGCAACACTGGATGAAACATGGATTTATTTAAGCGAGTGTATCAAAAGAAGAGAAATGTTTATCAATTAATAAAAAAAAAAAATGTGTTTGTGAATGCAAAGAAAAATTTACGAAAGAATTCATGCTTGCTGCGGGATTTTGTTATAAAATTATATTAAAGGTAAAAACTGCAGTAAAGCAAAGATGATTTCACTTTATTATCAGTAAAATATTTTAGAACCCATTTTTGAAGAAAAAAAATCCAGCTTTATATGATAAAGACATCAATTGAGAGCTTCATATAAACAAAATATCCCTGCCGCTTTTCCATAACTCAACTGACACATATTTAGTAAAGAAAGAATCCCAAACGGAAATAAATTGTGTCTCAATTGAAGAAATGCATGTAAAATCACCTGACGTACTCCCCTTCCTCCTCGCCTCATCAATGGCCTTTTTCTGCATTTGGATTATTTAAATGAATTCACGAACATTGAAAAGACTTTGGAAAGTTTTAGGTATCGGGAAAAATTGACATGTCTGTAACAAGGATATTCTATTATCATAGAAATTTCAAACCAGAGCTATAGCCAAAAGTCAAGGATATCCAACAAAGTCAAATTGTTGCAAAAAATATGTCATTTATGCGTAGAAATAAACCTTTAAACTCTTTTCTATAAAGTGTGAACGACCTTATGTACGATTATTTCTTTACACTTTCAATTATTTTCGAAATTAATAAAAAATTGAGAGATTGAATAGTACCAGTTATTATATATTTTCATTTTATTATAAGTGATTATTATTTTTTAGAGGAAATTAAGCCAAAATATTATTTCCTTTAACTTTTCAAATACTTTTACGCAGTTCGTACTTCAAACACTTCACATTAATTATTAGGATTTTAATTATTGTACAAGTTTTTGAATGATTGCATTCAAACGAAATAGCATAAAGAATGATCACTAGACTCTCTTCCCCATTGAATAATACGTGCGATCTCTAAATTATAAATAGGAACGCTTAAACATATTTCAATTCCTAACTCTAACAACCGTTAATTCATTTTAAAGTAATATATCAAGAATTATAAAACGGTACAAACTTTCCCTAATCTATCTGCTGCTAAAAGTTGATGTTTATCAAAGAATGCTGAAATTTTATCAAGATAGTAGTTCAAGATAGTAGTTCTTTTAAACAATATATTTAACAAAAAAAATGTTCTGTTACTTACCGTTGTCGAAAGACTAAACCATATAAAAACCCCTAGTAACATCTCCGTCAAAGCTGTAAGAGAAAAAGAAATAAATGTTAATTTTAAATGTTTAACACATAAGTAAAATTTTGACTTATCCAGTTTAGGGTACTGTTTAAATAACAAAACCTTCATTAAATTATTTTTACCTGTGTTGAATACTATATATATATATATGCTTGAATTAAAATAAAATTTCCACTTTTGTCCTCCTTACACCAATTAGATTACAATTCGTTACATATTTTTGTAATCGAAATTTGTAAAAAAATATGTATGTATATTCTATGTTATAGTAGCTATCTTTAGTGCAATTCATATGGTTAACGTTGTATTGGTAAGTGAAGATTTTCGTTTTATTTTCTAATAAGATTTGTTTTAAACACATTTTCATCTTTTCCTCAATATGATTTAATGTTTATTATTTATTTTATTGGTATTGATATGACATTTTGTTAAGATAAATTTCAGAATTGATCCACTCTTAATATTTGCAATATTTTCATATGTGATGTCGCGGTTGATCAGGCGATTTGAATATAGGAATTTCTGCTTAACCGTTTACTATATTCAAACAGAAATAATTTGTGACATACTTATATTGAGGAATATTGCTCCTGATAAAGTGTTTCACAGTATAAAGTTTCCATTTTGCTTTTTGTATTGTAATTACATTTTGTTTTTGGAATATTTTTCTCCCTTTTTTAATCAGTGCATATAGCAATACTGAGTGTATATTTTCTATCGTACTCTTATTATTTGTTAATTTATATTGTGTCGATTATCTTGTGATTTCATAGTTATATTAATTGCAAAAAGTTTTTATTGTGTACATTTCAAACAAACAAGTTCTGTCATCAAGTTCTGACCAAAGCGCCAATTTAAAGATGGCATGTAGTATGTGTATAAAGATTATTTTTAAGTTAATAAATAATTGGCAAATTCAAAGAACTAATTACTAAAACTCCAATTTAGAGATGGCATAGTAATACATGCGTAATAGGCTTAGAGAAAAGCAGAAAAATAATAAATATATAAAATGATAATAGATGGCAGATAAGTGCGAATTGGTATGGAATGTTTCTTTTAAAAAAAAAATTCTCTAATTATTCTCATTGCTTTTTACATTTGAAACCATACTATCTATCCCATGTTGGCTCCTAAATTCTTCTTTTGATAAGCTTATATATATAAACCAAGAAAAAAAAAAAAGACAAATTACGGCAGATTCTGAATTTATGTAAACACTCGTAAGTAAAACTAGTTTTGAAGCGAGACATCAGAATTTAATTTCACCGAATCTTTGCGAAATACCCACCAATACGATTTTCTATTTTAAAAAAAAGTGCACGCTCCAAATAAAAAGTAAAATAAAATCGCACACAGCCCAGATTATTACATTATTGGCAGCAGTCAACAAAGAACAGATTCAGTTTCATCTTCTAAATCTTATTAAAAAATCACACACACACAAGTACCGTCAGATGCACCGAAGCTTATCAGACGACACACCACAAACTAGAATTATGGGTCGGTTTCGTTTTTACGCGGTGCTGGGAAGCCTACTGCCAACATCGGGATTGTGCGGAATGGACAGCATCAGATTAAGATTTGGAACAGCAGATAGTATAATACAATAAGCTGTAACAGACGTGCCCAACGAAATAAAAGGTGATAGTTAATGTACATTTTTATTATAGAGTACCTCTAGCGAAATAATTCGTTTAAGTGAGGGAGTTTTATTTCGCTTATACCGATATTTAAAAATGATTATTTCTGTAAAGAAAGTCTTAATTCACAAGATTACGTTTGTTGAAATTGAATCGGTAATTTCAAAAACCACACAAGTCACAGAATCAGAACTTTTCAGATATTAAAAAAAAAAATGTATTATTCACAAGTAAACAAATATTTATGTTTGAGTTTGGACTTCAAAGTTTGTAAATATTGAATAATTTTTATAATTTATGAAGAATAAAAAGAAGAATAACAGAAAAACTGTTCCTGACTTATGTTGTTTTAGCAAGAAAAAAAATGTTAGGTGGTAAAAAAAAAAAAAAAAAAAAACTTTAAAAATTTATTACGAAGACAGATATGATAGTCCAAAACTTAAAACGACAAATATATTAAATTTTAACTTGTGATAATCAATGTATTTAATCGATTAATATGATACGATTAACTATCTCAATTAAACTGTCAATTGATTTACATTTTACAGAACAAACAGTATATGGGGACATGATTTGCTTTAAAAACTTGATTCTAATTTGATTACATTATTATATTTTTTTTTTACATTTATATAAAATGACTTTAAAAATGTATCATGAAAACGGATTCAGAACTTACTTCAAAACTTAAAAAGACAAATAGATTAAATTTTAGCCTGTGCAAATTAATATAGTTAATTCGATTAATACGATACGATTAATTATATCAATTAAACTGTCAATGGATTTACATTTTGCAGAACAGACAGTATATGGGGACATGATTTGCTTTAAAACTTGATACTATTTTGAGTAAATTAGTATTATTTTTTTTACATTTATATAAAAAAAACCCTTAAAAATGTATCACTAAGACAGATATGATAATTCAAACTTAAAAAGTCAAATATATTAAATTTTAGCTGGCGAAAATTAATATATTTAATTCGATTAATACGATATGATTAATTACTTTTAATTCGATTAATACGATACATTTAATCGATACGGTTAATTCGATTGCAGTTCTTTTAAAACTTTTTCGGTGGCAATTAAACTTAATCCCTGCTACAAATAAGATACAAGAGCTTTCGTCTAATAAGCGACAAAGCAATAATAACTATACGCTTAAATAAATGATAGGGTACTCGAAAAATTTAAAGAAGTCATTAAAAAAATATATATATTGTGTACTATAAAAAACGATACAAAAAAAAACTTCATCAATTTTCTTTCCGTTCATTAACTTATATTCATCACACGGAAGAAGCTCAAATTGGAATTTTTCATTTCTGATACTATGACCTATAATTAACATTGTTTTTTTTTTATGATGGAGACATCGCACACTCCCAGAAAATTACGATGTGTAGTGCTTTAAAAGCGGTAATTACAGTCATACACAGAGAAAGTTACGCCATTCTGAATTAAACGGCTAGAGGTAAACGAAACCATTTACAGCATCTTCTTTTCTTTTGGTAAGTTTTATTGTAGTAACAGCAATAAAGAGGATTAAAGAAGGCTTCAATAATTCCGTATTGCCCCAAGCGACAGAGAAAGCGGATTTTTTCGGATTTTTGTAAATACCTGCAATCACCGTAAAATTTTCTGCGATTTAAACATAACAGTAAAGAAAGGTTTAATGCTCGCATAAAGATTTATCAGTCGAATTAAAGATGGAATTCACCAATCGTGCTATGGTTTGAATGGCTCATCTTTGTCTTTTGATATCATTTTCACCAATTATAATCAGATAGTATCAAAGATTTTAATTATTTGTGAATTCATTTATAAAATGTTGTGCATGTTTGCATGTTGAGCTATAGTCACAGGTAATCGTTTGGAAGGAATAGTTTTAATGGGGGACTGAAGTGCCGGTTTTAGGTTTCATTACTTGATTCATAAAACAAAGAAAGCATGATGATATAGATTGCTGGTAATAACTAAAATAATGACGGACTGTAAAGGAGTATTACAGAAATTATTTTTAATGCCGATAACAAATGATTTATGATGCAAATTATAGATGCTTTTGTATGTGACAAAGCGTCATTTATTTATATATTTTTAAATTATAGATTTTTAAATTAAGTTGCATTTGAAAAACAAATATATATATATTAATTGAAGTCACGAGTAAAATAAAATGTTACGTAAAAAAAAAAAAAAAAAAAAAAAAAAAATCGAGAAAACTACAGTGAAAGTTTTTGTTGTAATTTTTTTTATTTAGTTATTTCTTTCGTCGCATGTGTTTAAATCATATCGCATGTGTTTGTAACAAGTGGAACCAAACTTTCTCAGAAAAACCTTTAATATTTAACTATTAAATATGTAACATTATTATCACCAGGGCTGTAATGAAGGGTAAACGGTGGTGTACGCAGCATATACCTTCTGGATTTTTTTTTAAAGAAACTCCCTATACCCTCTGCTTCTCAAGAAAAGCTATAGCATATATACAATATAGCATATGTCCTCTGCTTACTGCCTATACTGTTTGTTTCTATACGCAATTATAAAGAAAGCGCTTTGCAAGATAAACTTAAATATTGTGGACATCACAAAATGTTCTTCTATATTTCGGACGAATCATAGATTTTTGGCACCCCCTCTTAGATGACCCCAACCAAATTTGAATGTCAAACTATTTTTATCACGATGATTTCAAATTAGATGTTTCGTTGAATTCTGCGCACATAAACGAGATATAAGCATCCCATACATCGAACAAATCATCACCAATTTGCGGCATCCCTTCAAGCGGGATTTTGCCCAAAAACCAATCAGCACGAGTTCAGATAAACATATAATTTCATATGAAATTTCATTTTATTCCACAGTTCGTGAGTTAGAACGCCCATAAAATGTATGTCACCTACATACACACACAGAGAGACAGACAAACATTTTCTAAAAAAAGTCGAACCGTGTTCGGGACCTTATAAATCGTATAAATCCGTCGAAATTTTTCACGAATCCAACACTTTTTTCTTGTATAGATAGAAGAAAATTAGAAAAAAAAGTTGGAAATTGTATGTCAAACGTGACAAATGAGGTCCGTTCGTACTATAGCTAGTTCTATAAATATTCCGATCTTGATGATTTTTAATACTGCAAAATGAATTATATCGTCTGCAGATTAATTTTTGTAATAAAATAAGTATCTCGGTCGCTTGACGATCAAACCTCGGAAGCTCCTATAACAAGAAAGCACCGATTTTTTTTTTTTATTCAAATTTCTTAACAAATATTTTTATTAATATATTCTAAAGTTTTGATTCGATTTTAATAAAATTTGAAATGTCTCGAGAAAATTCTGCAAAGATAATATATCTTAAATTTCAAACTATTCGGTTGGGTAGTTTTTGCGTTGTTATATACGTACAGACGGACAGACAGACGGACGGACCAGACGACGACAATAGGCGATACGTATTTATATAATTACGAACGCACCTAAAAAATGGTTGAAATTGGATTTAAATTCACTTTCCTAAAGATAAAGTTATACACTGAGAAACTAAAATGAATTTTACTCATTTATGCGTCATGAAAAATGCATAAATATAAAAAAATGCATTAGTTATTATACTATGTCTTGTCAGCGAAATTTTAATACTGTGGTTCATTGCCAAAAAAGCATAAGCTAATTTTAAGATTTATTTTTTCTCTTAAGTGACAATCACAGTTCCAATTCAGACAGATAACACTGAAATCTAATTACATTCAATTCAGATAACAACAGAAAAAATATCACACTGTCAAATTATAATACGAAATTTAACTGTTTATAAATATTAAAAATTCTGATTTGTAAATTAATAAATTTGCGTAATAACAGCAATCTCTTTATTTTTAATATTGAAAACAAAAATTTGCATTCTAAAATTGGAAAGTAAAATCTCATTATGTTTTGCGGTGAACAGATAAATTCAGATAATAAGCAAGAACGACATCAGCAACAATAAAAGTAATAATTGTAAAAAAAAAAATAATAGTAATTTACTTTAGACGACTCTAAGTACAAAATAAATTTTTCATAGCAGACAATTGGCTGTTCCATTATTCATACTATTTATTAAAAGATTTTAATGCGCTTTAGAAATAAATAATAAAGCAATACATAAATTTCGGTCGTTCAGCTTTTCAAACAAGCTATATTAACATAAATTTATATTCAGTCTTTTTATTACGACGTGTTGAAAATCTGATAAAATTATTCGTCTTTTCCTTTTCAATTTAAGACGTATTTATTATGCAAATTGGTATTTAACATCGAAATTAGATTTTATTAAAAAAAAAAAAAAAAAAAAAAAAAAAACTAAATCTCGTTTATTTAATTTGGACTATTTAACTTCACTTATCAATGTTTTGCTGTTAAGTTGTTTAATCCTGTAAAAAAAAAAAAAAGAAATAATTTTAAAAAAGATTACAAATAAATAAATGCAAAGAGCTTTCTTTAAATTTTGGAAAATAAATACGAAAAAATCAAGAAACGTAATTATGGTTAGAATATTTGATAGTGTTCCTATATTCCGGCCGTCTTAAATTATCAACCAACCAACCAACAAACCAACCATTTTTTAAATTATAATTTTGAATTTAAAAAAGTTGAATATCAAAGCAAGAATGAAAAGAAATCTTCAAAATCTTATAGGATACTCCCCTCCCTCCCCATCCCACCGAGAGTATGAGGAATTGAAAAAAAAAAAAAAAGAAGTCAGAATATAACTTTAACAAAATTGGTTCTGTAGCATAAATTGATGTATTTTATGCTTTAAAATTGCTTTAGAACCATGTTTTTACCAACAATCAAAGCTTAATACAAAACACTGGAAATGTTCGTTTAGTTATTTGAAATATATCGTCTTTTTATTAGCGTGGAAAATTTGTAGTACACACGTACTCACAAATTCATTTATACACGCATATATGCGTACACTGTAAAAAAAAAAAATCTTGATTTTACAGAAAAAACTGTCAGTCAAGACGCCAGTAAAAAACTGTTAATTTTACAGGGAAAAAAAAAATCGTAATCCGTTTATTTTACTGCAAAACCTTTTAAAATAACAGAACGTGCGTAATAAATATGGATTTTATTTCGCTGTTAAATCTGCAAACTGTTTATTTTACGGACAAAATCCTTTAAAGTAATGCAATAAATACAGACGTTTTCGTAAAGTAAACAGTTTTTAAGAGCATCCTGCCTGACAGACTTTTTCTGTAGAAGCAACAGATGTTTCAATTGTGCACTGAGAAATAGACCATTTATTTATTTATTTTTTTTGTCCTGTGGTAAAAATTTGTAGATAATCCTTTACAAAATAAATCTAGAAATCGGAAAATCCTTAAATAATATTCCACCAAAATATTTTTATAACGTTTAAGATTCAATTATATTTTAAGTATTGACGTCTTGATAGCAGTTGTTTTCTGTAAAATAACCAGTTTTTTTGTTTGTTTTTTTGACAGTGTACAAATGTGCATGTAAACGTATGTATACATGTATATTATAACGTAAGTAACTTTCATTTATAATAAAAAATATATTATTATATATAAGTAGAGATCTATACAATCACATATATATATTTCTAACAAATTCTCGTGACTTCATTCAACACTATCATTCATCTGTCACTGGAACTTTGTAGCAATAAAAAGAAACACCCTCTATTGATTCACCGAAAAGGAAACTTTAACAAGAATTTCCTTCATTTTTCACCGTGACTGTCGTATTTTTATTACAAAATACCTGCTTGAAGAATAGACAGGTTAAGAGATAACATCATTTTTTTAAATCTCAGTGTAAAAATATTATATCATGACAGAGGAGGTAAAATACCTTTGACAATAAAACGAGAGTTTATATTTTGTCATCAAATAGGACATATCTACATATAAATGTATGTGAGTACGACATGAAAGACAGTTTTATTTTTCATAATTCTCACTCAAATGTATCAATTTCTAAGAGGTGGGGGTGGGAGAAATCGTATTGGATATAATGATATCCAAATGCGGTCAATTTGGTCAATTTCATACTTTGGTGATTTCCTTTAGGAAAAAATTATAATTGAGATTAATTAAATACATTGCTGTTTAAATCTACATTTTTCAAATATGATACTTTATTTTCATAAAATTAACTTTTTAAAAGTTCATTTTGGAAACAAAAAAGTTAAAAAATGCTTCTGAAAGCTTTTATTTTAAATCATTTAAAATACTTTTTGACTAGTTTTGTTTTAAATATTGAAGAATTGGCTGAAAATAGTTAATTTTGAGATCTACAGTTGGAAAATATCCTCAGTGTGAAAATATTATACCATGGAAGAGTAGGTAAAATACCTTCGACAATAAAACGAGATTTTGTTATTTTGTCATCAAATAGGACATATGTACAAATGTCTGTGAGTACGACATGAAAGACAGTTTTAGTTTTTATAATTTTGACTCAAGTATATAATTATCTAAACGGATAGAAATCTCATTTGGATATAATATGTTTTTTTCAGTCTCATAATTTTCTGATATCGTTTAGGGCAAAGTTATAATTTAGATTATTTAAATACATATATTTTTTTTCAAATGTGTTTAAAATAAATTTTTCGGATTATTTTCAAATTTTCATAAAATATAAATAAAGTATATTATAGAGAGAGTATTCACCGAGAAAGACAATGTGATATAAAGGTCCATGACAGGATGTTTTTTGATTTTTGAACAAGCTTTTGAACGAGTCGCATGCTTTATAGTGTCATGTTTATGTCATAAAATTTCATGTAAATATATCTATGAAATTTTGATAAATTCGCATTGTCTTATATAAATCATTACATGTTGATCTAATATTTTCATGGTATTTTATTTCGAAGAAACATGCAGCAATAAAGTCAAATATTTATTTTAAATCATTGATAAACAATTTTTTTTTTTGAGCAGTTTTGTTTTAAATATTAAACAATTTGCTTAAAGTAGTTCATTTCAAGATCTGAAGTTGAAAAAAACCCCATTTAAAACTATATATAACTTTCAGTAAAAATAATTCTACAAATCTGCTAACGAAATCAACGAATTTACATTTCGCGTAATTCACGGTTTTCATTAGCTGAGTGTAAATAATTTACTATACATATAACGTTGAATATATAAATACAAAATCACTCAACACTTCTCGAGTTATGGAAAGAATAGTGTTTTGTACTTTCACTCCTTGGAGAAAACAGAGTAAAAAACAACGAGCAGAAAACAACAAATATTTATTTATTTTTTTATCTTTATGAGAATAACCCGCATATTTTATGCACGACTTGACATGTAAATTGCTACTATGCATGAATAAACCTTTCAGGTAGTAGATAACACTTCATTAAAGATTTACACTTTAGGTTTGTCAACAGCTAGAACGTAAATTGTAATTCTGTATGCTAATACCTGAAAAGGATTCACAATTTTTAATCAGCTAGAACTCGAGGGGATTAATAATCCAAATGATTACAGGAATAACTTGTCTTCCGTTTTATATTTATCGATGTTTATCAGAACGGATGTTATTAGACTCTAGCGTTCATTGAAAAAATTCATAGATATTCCATAAGCAAATGGTTCCTGTTACAGGCATAATTAGAATCTTTTATCAGGTGAGAAATATAGTAAATTATTAAACAATATGCAATTGGAAACGATATATGTGTAAATTATCGATACGGTGAGGTAATTTGAATTGAAGAAAAAAGCTGCACAAGAATTCGTTATGGGTCTGATTGAAGAAAAAAGGTTGCACAAGAATTCGTTGTTGGTCTGATCGGCTACTGTCTGGAACATATTAAAAGATTATAAAGAAAATTGATGACAACTGACAGTCAAAAGGTCCAAAATGAAATTGATTTATGTTACTTCCTAAAGAAACTTCACACTTGTGTAAGCAAATGATTCGTGATACAGGCACATTTAAGATTATTTTTATCAGGTGAGAGATGTAGTAAATATTAACTAATATGAAATCGATAACGATATATGTATGCAAATTGTTGCTATCGTGAGATAATTTGAATGGAGGAAAGTGATTATTCAAAATTACTTCACGCGAAATCCTTATTGGTATAATTGGCTACTGTCTATAAACTATTAGAGGATTATAAAGCAAATTGATGGCAACGCACAGTCAAAGTATCTAGACTGAAATTGTGTTATAGTATTTTTTTTAAAGATAAAATTCAGGGATACACAAGCAAAAGATTTTAGCTACAGGCATATTTATAGACTCTTTTATTAAATGAGTAATGTAGGAAATATTAAACAATATATATGCAATTGGAAATGATATAAATCTAGATTGTCCATATCGTGAGAGATTATTTGAGTTTACGAAAATGGCGGTCAATGTGTTCAAAATTAATGCTCAATATCTTGTTATTGGTCGAATTGGCTACTGTCTACAAAGTGTTATAGGATTATGAAGTAATGAAAATGTTGAAGCTGAAATTAATTTATACAGTTTCCACTATAGTTTAAACTATAAATATTAATAGATCCGTTTGAGGTTAGTTCTCTCTGTCATTGTATTGTACTTTCTTGAATGAAATATTTTTGTAGAATATACATACATAATTTCTAACTTTAATTTCATGAAATTTAATTAATAAAATCACCAACCTGTCTAATTTAATTAAATATACTTCAGTTAATTCATTTATGAGGTCCACCTTGAGCTTTTTGGTATATTAATTTGGAATAAAAAACTTTAAAAAAAACGCGTTTTTTTAAAAAAATTTAATCTGGTAATTCAACTAATAAAGACTATTTTTTATAAGTACTATTTTTTTTCTAGAAGTTTGCAGGTGAATCATAAAATAAATTTGACTGGTTAAGATTTTTTTTAAGTATAAGAAGAGAAATAGTATGCTTGGTTACATTTTTATATAATTATAACATTGTCTTAAAATATATTCTTTCATGTTTTATGTTCTTAGTTTTTGTAGAAAAAAATCTAATTAACGGATAACTTTTATTTTTATATTACAATATTATTTTTTTGAGTTAAAAAAATGGTAGGAAATGATTAAAAGTGTGATTCTTCACAAGCCTGACAGCTTGAAGCCTCACAGCCTGACACTTTCAAATTATAAAAACTAATGAGATCATGATACTTTTAGATTATTAAATTATAAATATTTTTTGATTATAATTTAAATAATTTTTCATATTCATATTATCTATCTACCTGTTTCTTTCTCCCTATAACAAATACAAGTAAATGTTTCACATTCATTACGGGTTTTTGTACATTTAAATATATAATGGGATATTTCGACATTAAAATCAGAGCTTTTATTAAACCCCAAAAACATTTCTTTATGAAAACGAATACATACCGTATATGCTGAATACAACGTAATTAATCTCAGTTACACTATATTTTGATAATATAACCTTTTATATTTAACGTAATCCCTAATTTATTAATAAAGTAATTTAAAATTCATCTTGGAAAAAGTTTCTCAAATAAACAACTTGCCGAAAGGTTAAAAGCCGAATAAAATGGAAAAATTATGCTTCCTGCTGGAAGGCATTAGAATCTCTTTTGTGATAAATTAGACAGTATTACTTTCCCAAGTTTCCGCGCTTGTTTCTCACCATATAATTACAAATGTCTTCCGGCAAATTTATTTCGCATATTAATCACGTGGTACATTTCAATGCTGAATCTAAAAGTAATGCATCTTCTCTTTACATTTAACGATTACTCCTTTTCTTCTCCATTCGTCTTCATTCTCATCCATTCATTTCTCACTTTCATCTTCCATTCATCGAAATCATGCTTTAATAAAACATTGGAAAACCATTTTTTTTAATTAATCAGAATTTGGAAGGTTTATATGTGCATGTACAATAATGGATAATCGATTTAAATCAGGGAGTTTCTAAATAGCCATAAGAAAGTACTAAGAATACAGACAGTGTCGGATGCCTGGGTGTTCTTTTACATCCGGCCTGTATACATTTATTATTTTATACTTTAAAATAATACATAGTAAAGTATCACCTTGTTATATCGCGTATGTTGGGAGACAATAAAAAAGCGCGATATATACGAATGGGAGACATAACTGGGATCATTTTGAAATTAAGAAATATGATAAATTTCGAGTAAATGTTTTATACGAATGGCTGCTGGTAATTTGTGTTCGCATATTAATCATTTGGTGTATTTTTCAATGCTGAATTTAAGAGTAATGCATATTTACTTTATATTTAATGATACTTTATTTTCATCTCATTCGTCTTCATTCTCATTCATTCGTTAATTCCCCACATTCAACTTCTCTGTGATCCTGATTTAGTCAATCATTGGGCAGCCATTTCTATATAAATCTGCATTTACATGATTTAATGTGTAAATACAATCATTGATATTTGAGACAATTTACAAATGACTGCCGACAAATTTGTTTCTCATATTTATGTATTTTTTAAAGTGTTGAATTAAAAAGTAATGCATCTTCATTTTGTGTTTAATGACAGTTTCTTTCTTTCTCATTCATTCATTTCACACATTCATCTTCTTCTCATTGAGCATAATTTCCTCAAACATTGGAAAGCGATTCCTTTGCGAATTTGCATTTGGATGACTTATATGTGCTAGTACAATCATTGATACTTATTGTAGACAAATTTATCTGCCTTGCCGTCAATTTATTTCGCATATTAATCATTTGATATATATTTTTAAATGTTGAATTAAAAAGTAATGCATCTTCATTTTGTGTTTAATGATAGTTTCTTTCATTCTCATTCATTAATTTCACACATTCATCTTCTTCTCATTGAGCATAATTTCCTCAAACATTGGAAAGCGATTCCTTTACGAATTTGCATTTGGAAGACTTATATGTGCTAGTACAATCATTGATACTTATTGTAGGCAAATTTATCTGCCTTGCCGTCAATTTATTTCGCATATTAATAATTTGATATATATTTTTTGAATGTTGAATTAAAAAGTAATGCATCTTCATTTTGTGTTTAATGACAGTTTCTTTCTTTTTCATTAATCTTCATTCTCATTCATTCATTTCACACATTCATCTTCTTCTCATTGAGCATAATTTCCTCAAACATTGGAAAGCGATTCCTTTACGAATTTGCATTTGGATGACTTATATGTGCTAGTACAATCATTGATACTTATTGTAGGCAAATTTATCTGCCTTGCCGTCAATTTATTTCGCATATTAATCATTTGGCATATATTTTTAAATGTTGAATTAAAAAGTAATGCGTCTTTTTTTTTTGTTTGTTTAATGATAGTTTATTTCATTCTCATTCATTCATTTCGCCCATTTATCTTCTTTTCATTGAGCATGATTTAATCAAACATTAGAATGACATTTATTTATGAATTTGCATTTGTATGATTTATATGAACGCATACCATCATTAATATTTGATTTAAACCAGAGAGTTTGCAAGCGACTGCAGAAAAATTTATTTCGCATACTAATCATTTGGTATTTTTGAATGTTGAATCTAAAATTTTCACCCATTCATCTTCAATTCATTGAAACTGATTTAATGAATCGTAAGAAAATCAATTTCATTACGAATCTGCATTTGAATGATATATGTGTGCAAGTACAATAACTGATAATTGATTTAAATTAGGGAGTTTACAAATATAGACTACAGAAAGTACTATGAATCCAGATACTGCCAACTGACCAGATATTCTTTAGATCCGGTATGGATAAACTTTTTTTTATTCGTTTTATTCGTTTTATTTATTTTATTTAACTTAAAAAAAATATTGATAAATTTCGAAAATATACTGGATTCTGGGGTTTCTAAAGATAAAGTATCGTGGGTAATGGCATTTTTTCGCTCTTTGTTATATTATATTTTCCAAAGAAATATTTGTATATTTTTGCAGTGTACATAAAGCTCAAAGACAAAAAACGTGATTGATAATAGTTACAAAAATGTAACAATGTAATATAATATTGAAATAGAAAATTTATATTTCAAAAAATGTGAAAAAGCAACGCCTTTAAATAAAATATCATAGCAAAAATACGAAAATAAATATATTCCAACTAAAATGAAAAAAAAAATGTGAATTTTGATAACTATACCAAAAATTGCAACAAAAATCTACACCTGCTTTGAAAATGGAATTTTGTAAGAAAATGAGAATGTTTTTAAACGGTATGTTGATATAAGAAGAAAGAAAAAACAATTTTAAAAAATAAGGCATTGGAACATTAAAATAATATATGTAGTTATCACATAAATACGAAAAAAACATTCCAATTTAATTTGAAAGAAAAAAGAAATGTAAATTTCGGAAAGCCAAAACAAAAGCACTTTAAAACTGCCAGGAGAGTAGAAAAAATACTACATTGTTGTTTCTATCGCTCGTGTAAGGGACAATAGACTAGAAAGATTTTTGAACACATTTTGACATATTTTTTCTTGTTTCCTTTTAACTTATTTTTTTTTTACTCTAACGGGAACAATAGTAGCAATCACTCTCACATTCACTGGTTCATTGGATATATCCGGAATGAGTTAAAATTATGGCAAAGAACGAAAAATTGAACAATATAAATAAAAATGACACAACTTTCTTTTTTGCGAATGACAGTGACGTATCGTGAGAACATATGTTTTATTTTTCCATTACATGTGATAGCATTCGTAAAGTATTAAGATAATTATGGCTGATGGAAATATATATTATATCTGCGTTTGAATACGGTTGAAAATTAATTATGGATTTAAAACATAAAAAAGTAATATTAGATTTTGTATTTTATAACTTTTTTAAATTAATAAAATCGTAATATTCACAAAAATTGGGGAAAAAATTCGCTTATCTATCCTTGGTGAAGTGAAAATAAATCTTTAAGCTTTTAACTAAGGAAGAAATTGTTTATATTTTTTGCATAATAGACACAGGTGCCAACCTCTCATTAATATTCTGTAATTTATTCTGTTAACCCAGTTTAACAACGCTTCAAACAAGAAAAATTATTGGATGAATCTTTATTTATTCAATTTCAGGTTTTCTACGTGGAATTTATTTAATTTCATTTCTAAAAAAAAAATTCTGGTGTGAAACGTGTTAAACCTGGGTCAAATTAACCCGCATATTACACGGAATATTAATAAGAGGTTGGCACCTATGATAATAGATACTAAAATTTCTTATTAAAAAACTAAATCCTCAAAAGGAAATGGAACTTTAATTTCATGGAGATCATTTGCTTTTTCTCTTTTGGACATTAAACATTTGCTGAAAAATCATTACTAATGTTTTTATTACGGGCGATTATTTTTATATTTAATCGTACTACCATTTGCAAAAAAATTATTTTTGCAGTAAATATCTCTTGAACTTATCCTTGTGTGGGTGCATGGCAGAGATTTTTTTTCAAAAAGTGGTACGACTGTAATAAAAAAAAAATATCACTGGAACTTGTGGTGTCCCGACCCCATAACAAAAAAGCTAATATTTGTGCATGTTGCATACTAAACAACTAAAAATACTTCAGTTATTTATGTTTATTAATTCCCAAATATCCAGGACAATCACTATAGGTTGCAGTAGTCATTTCCAATTTTTATTGCATACAAAACTAAAAATATAAAATCGTAATTTACATTTTTATATAAAATGTAACAAATATATATTTTTTATAGATAGTATGTTTAAAAATAAGTTTAAATTAGTTAAGTAACTGAAGTGTTAAACAAGATCCGTTTTAGAAATTAAGTTTTTGACTGATGACTTTGTCAGACAAATAAAAGAGCAGAACAATGTGTTATTTATTTGAAAAATAAGTTCAATGTAGACAATAACTAGCTATACTTTTCTATTATAAACAGAGCTGTAAACTATGAAATGTTCATTTATGTTAAACACAGGAAACTTTAAAGTACTAACTTGTATTAGCATCATGGTATTCTGGATTTGTTTAAAATAATATTGTTTATGCTTTATTATCAGTGGCGTAGCCAGGGTGGGGGTCCAGATGCTCTGAATACCACTAATTTTGTAAAGTTTTCTTTGTCTCATCTAATCGGAAAACTTTCTACGATAATCAAGGCCTAGTAAACTTTACAATATTACTGGTATCCAGAGCATTTGGACCCCCTCCCTGGCTACGCCACTGTTTATTATAAAGTTATGCTTGAGTTTTACACCATAAATTTTAGATTTTATGAAGCAGATATACTTTTTCTGTGTTAAACAGAGCTTTGAACTATGAAATGTTCATTCTTTTTAAACTACAGGAAGGTTTAAAGTACTAGTACACTGTTAAAAATTTGCCGTAAACTGTTCAGTCATTCGACCGTTTTCATAGAAAACGGTTACATAACCCCAATTGAAATCTATTCTGACCATAATATAGGCAATAATATGGTCAGAATAGAGTTAAATTACGGTTATGTAACCATTTTCTCTAAAAACGGTCAAATGACTGCACAGTTTGCTGCAAATTTTTAACAGTGTATAAATTTGCATCGTGGTATTCTGGATTTATTTAAAGGGATATTGTTTCTGCTTTATTATACAGTTAAACTCGAGTTTTACACGATCAATCTGGGATTTTATGAAACAGATATACTTTTCTGTTGTAAACAGAGCTTTAAACAATGAAATGTTCATTCATTTTAAACCCCAGGAAACTTTAAAGTACTACCATATATTTGAGCATCATGGCATTCTTGATTTGTTTAAAGAAACATTGTTTATGCCTTATTATAAAGTTATGCTTGAGTTTTACACGACCAATCTCTGGTTTTATGAAGCAGAAACTCAAATAAGTTTAAACTGCTACAATCCTTCTTATCGTCTAATACTTTTACAAAAAAAAAAATGACAACAATGACAGAAAAGGGAAGTGCTGTTCGGCTAATCTCCAACGAACGATATGTAACCAAAGATTACTGTTCCTGTGCATAATGCCGTGTTTTACTTTTTAGAGATCTATGGCCATGTAACGGTAATTAAAACCATCGAAGCGTTCTGCTGTTAAAAGTACCAAACTTCCTCATCCCACAGCTTGGGGTCCTAAAATCAATCCAAGACTGACCACACACAATGAAGACTTAAATGTCTTGTGTAAAGATTTGCCAAAGGATTTAATTCGTAGTTGGGTTTTGTCGACGATGACTTTGTCCATGTTTAACAAAGTTACACACACAGGGGAGTGTATCAGGTTGTCGACTTCTTCCGACCGTAATCGTTAAGAATCATGATTTGAATAAACGCTAACACGAGGATCACTGAACTTTTGGGCAACCGGAAACAAAAGAGGCGTAGATCCAGAAGTTATTGTATAAATATAAGTGAATGCAAGACTTGGTATTTAATCTAGCCACCCTCGAGAGTTGTTAGCCTTGTTAATCTCCTCTGATTGTTCATTGTTTTGAAGATCGATCTATTGGCATACCATCCTTTTCTTCTTACGGGACTGATGAATACGAACTGCGAAACGCAGTCCCGTAGATTCACTGAATAGTGTAATGTAATGAATTGCGAACGGATGAATGCATTTTTTTTTTCTTTGTTGATTTGTGACGGTGGTATTTAAGACGCGATGAGTGGCATCAGTGTGATAGAGATGCATTCTTATTTAATATTTAAGAACAAATGGCTTTTGTTTTCTTTAAAGAAATGCCCTGTGTGTATTCGACATTTGGTAATAAAAACAAAAAGGCAGATTATGAAGGAATGACAGAATTATTTTTAAGTGGGGGAGATCACGTTGAGCATCATGAACATGACAATTTTTAAACTACTACGAAAGCCTCTGTAGATTCAAAACTAATAAATAAAATACAAAAAAAAAAGTTCATCGATAAATAATTAGAAATATTAATTAATTAAATGATAACGACAAAAATGGCTTTTTAAACATATGAATACTAAAATATGAATTTTGTGCGCAAGATTTAAAAATTTGTACTGTAGATATATATTTAATTTTCATTTATTTTCACTTATACTACTATATTGTATACTAAACCTAAATTGAAAAGTACATTTAAATTCATTAGCATAAATAACGGCTTTTATAATTATATTCACTAAATTTACTAAACAGTTTAGATTTAATTTTTCAATACACACATTTCTATGACACAAATTAGGCTAAATTTAGATTCAGCATAAAAGTATACATGGAAATTAGTAATATGGAAAATTTTTAAGGTTCTATGATAATTAGTTTTTAAATAACAATGCACGCAATGCCCCCTCCCCCCCCAAAAAAAAGACAGTTTTATGAAAAAGGGCAAGTTAACTTTATGGCATAACAGCAAATGTTTTTTTGTAAGATATTTTTAGCGATAATTTTTGTTCTAATTGGAATTTTTCTAAAATTCCTTTTGCAGTGGATTTGAAACATTTAAAGGTATCCATTCTATTATTATTATTATTATTTTGAAAATTAAATTTTTTGTAACCTTCAACGTGATTGCCACCCCCCCTTAAAGGTTGGATTAAAAACAATTTAAATAAAATAACACTTAATGGTAAGTAATTTCGTTATGTAAAACATTACTGATACCACCCATTGCGACTTGGATACCATCATTGTAAATGAATGAAGAAAAAAAAATACTTCGTTTAAATTAACTTTCAACGTACAATTTTTTAAGATCTCCCCTCCTAGAAAAACACAAAATTAATAATAATTATCTATCATAATAGCAAAGTCATAAATAATTAATGAAACGCATCAATCTGTTTTTTTAGAATATTTTTGGCGGAAACGATTTGTTTACTATATTAATCGTTTATAGGATAACATTTCTGCTATATTATAATATTTTTATTCTATGAATAATTTATTGAACATGTGGTAGAATAATTACATTGATTGTTCTATTAAAAACAAAATGTTGAAGGATTTAAATGTTATAAACAACAGTTTTGTACCCCAGAGAAGAAAATAACGTTGTAAAAATAATAAACCAGTTTATAAAAAAAAGTAAATAATAATAATAATAAAAAAATATTTTAAATTTACGACAGATACTTTTATAATGTATATGAAAATTTTCATTTTGATGATTTATTACAAAAAACGCTTAAGACAATTTCAACTTTCAGTCACTGAATGAATAAAAAAATCATTATCTGAAGAAAAAAAAAATCTATAAGCACAAAACTTCTTATTTTAAATTTTAAATGACGCAGTATATGATAAGTGCGTTACACAAAGATATAAAAATACAACAACAACAGCATAGATTTATCACAAATTTCGTTTGAAATGAAACACTGAACAAAAATATATCTGTAATGAAAGCAAGAAAAGTTATTTTGTGCATTCCATTTCTATATTATTAAACAGATAACACGATATATCATACGGTAACATGCATTCATGTCTAACTATGTATTAAATACCTGTCAAATTATGTTACACAAATGAAAAGCTCGGATGTAAAACATGATAAATGACATTTTCGATTTTATTTTCTGATTTGCTGGTAAAATTATTTAATTTCCCCCCGTCATCCTTTTAAAAATACAAGGTTTATTTTTTACAGATTAAATGTCATTATAATCAAAGATAAAATTTAGGTAGTGACACAAATCTTTGCTTTAAAATCCAAAGAGTCGAATAAATGAAATCTATTAGACAAAACACGTTTCACTTAGTTGTTAACATTTTCAGAGACAAAGCACTTCTAATACTAGAATGGTGATATGATTCAATGACACCAGAATTAACGAAAAAATTTATTTGAAAACAAGTATAAGCTTTCCTTCACGCATATAATGAAAGGAAAAAAATGTTATTCCAAACTCCTGGTGCCATTGTGGCATTTTGGGATTAAAATTAAGTGGTACAAATATGTACCACCGACCTTCAAGTTAAATCAAGATCCAGTCTAAAAAAATCATCTGTTTTAGAGGAAACAATCACAATAGTTTTGTTTGTAATATTTAACGAGAATCTAAGGAAATACTGCAAAAGTTATTAAACTCTTTGTAGTCATACATCATTATGTAGCTAAACAAAGATGCGATAATGAGGCTACTTCATATAATCAAAACAGTAATGTGACTACTACAGTGTCTGAAATGAGAAACGTACGGAAATATTATAAAATCTACATAATATTGCGCAGGCATACTTATTTAAAATGAAAATGAAGATGAGATAATGTGTCTACATCCCATAACAATTATTGATGTAACAATACTGCATTAAAATATACAATGATTCGTTAATTAACACATCATTCAAACTTACCCTATCGATGGACATCTAATACGTATCGAACAAAGGCTTATAAATTCTTCTGTTTCTCTTTCGGACTTATTTATAGAACTCCTCACAATGAAGTAACTTATTGGTCACTATCTGACCGCATCTAGTTACAGACGTTCCGTCTTCTACCATCCAGCTGACTGGACATCATCTCGATTATATGTTTCGGTGATTATGCAGCGGATTTGCCAATGTGGGAATGCCAGTGTAGTGCAATAATCCCCTATTAATCCTACGCGATTTTGGTGTAAAAGTGCGTTTTAGAAAAGTCGCCAATTCCGCAGTAAGCCATTTTGGCGGAAATAATTACCACACACTGACCACAGGTTATGAATAAGAAATACCCCATAAATTTTAAATCACTAATGAATATCACGTTTGAAGGACTGTTCGTTTTTATGTTCATATGTATATGAGGGGCATCAGGTAGTTAAAGTAATAAAAGTTTGCTGATTTGATGACAGGATGGTCCGATGATTGGGGCTTATAAGATAAATAATAATAATAATTTGTCTACAACTCACAGAAAAAAAAGCAATGACTTGAATAAATTGGCTTAATGGCAAAATTTGCCTAAACTCAAAATTAACAGTAAATTACTAGGCAATAAAATTTGAAATAAAGAAAAAAAAATCAGCAGCATGGGATTAACTAAACACATCTGAATAACAATTGTATATAAACATAATTATGTGCAATTTTATATTCAGTATTTTTTGTTAGGAACTTTTTTAGATGTCATTACATTGATTTTCCATTTTTGATTTATATGCATAAATAAGACTTTTCGCAGTATCTAAGCTTTCTACACATAAAAAAGTACGATTTCTGCTTTAATTAATTAGTTTTAAGATAGCAATTAATATTTTCTTTCTATTTGTTTGCAAAAGTTATATATTTTTTTATGTATTTTTGCTATGCGCAGTAATACATGGAAAAATATACAAGTATATCCTTATTTTTTTTGTATTTTGCAGTTTTTTAGTTACATCACTTTGATACAACTTTACCAACTTTAGCTTGATAGTTCCCGATATTTTAAGAAACGTTCCTGAAAACATTTTGGGCCACTAGCTGCCCATTATTTTCAAGGAGCATTCCTGGATTTTTTTACAGCTACAAGTTCCAAAACAGAAAAAAAAAAAAACATACTTCACATGATCCGTCTGCAAAATGTTAAGAAGTGTACCCGAGTTAACTCCAGACAGTGTTGAATTCAGGCGGTAGCCCGGGGAATATAAAAATTTAAAGTCTTTCCCTGATTGCACAAAATTATTACGAAATAACCATTGAATGTAATACTGTAAAAATTTTATTATGGAAAAGTCATGTTCTTAAGGGTTATTTTTTCATATGGATGGATGATCCCCTAGCCATACGGATTGGTCAATCCAAGTCCCCGTTGAAAAGCAAACTGAATATAGTTTACAAAAAAATCCTTCACCTGAAACACTGTAATAAATCCAATTATTAAGTTTTTCATATTTTGTTTTAATACTCAGGGGATATCCACTCAAGGTCAGGGTCACAGATGCTGTGTCTAGTGTGACAGACCAAATGTTGGGCAATATGTGGCGAGAAATGGAATACCTCTTTGACATTCTTCGAGCTACCAAGGGTTCTCACATCGAAATTTACTGATGTAAGTACTTGTATTACAAACTTCATAAATGTCATAACAATATACTAAAATAAGCATAGGCCTAATTATATTAGTTTTCTTCTACAATAAATTATTGTAATCAGGTAACTATTTTATGATCACCCTATATATCGTGAACGAGTAGTATTGACAGAACGATATTCTGCCAAGAACTACGTTCCATACATCAGGCGAAGATTCTAATTAGGATTTCAATTACTAAAATAATAAGGCAAATCACCTCATGAAATATCAGATAGAGCCATTATATCATATTATTTAAATATAACAATTATTTCTTACTCTATAAATATTTATAACGAAATTACAGCTGAAAGCCAAGAACTAAGTAGGCTGGTTAAAGTTTTGGAAAGCATCCAAACAGCTGAGGATATCCTCAGATTTGAAGGGAAGACGGGGCAAAGAACAATTCGAATTCAAATGAAGAATTTTAATTGCAACTGAAATAGCATCCTCTCTATTTGAATTGAAAAGATATTATTGGAAACTACTTATGAATATTTATACATTTTGTGCTAATTACGAATGAGTAACTGAATACCAACCACCCGTACCTATCTTTATAGATAACATTAATGTTCTTAGGTCAGTGTTGTCAATTAAGGTGCAAAAAATTAAACGTAGCCTACGATTTTGCCGAATTAAAGGAGGTGGGTTTATAAGCATTGAACTTTAATTTTTTTTAAAATAATTTTTAATTTAATTTTCACTTACTTAAGTCTTTAACTTAATTAACTTTTTTTTTTTTTTTTAGATAACATTATGTTCTTAGGTCATTGTTGTCAATTAAGGTGCAAAAATTCAACGTAGTCTACAATTTTGCTGAATTAAAGAAGGTGGATTAATAAGCACTGATTTTTAATTTAAAAAAATTAGCTTAATTCTCGCTTAATTTTCACTTATCTTAATTTTCATTTATGTTAATTTTTACTTACTTAATTCTTTAACTTAATTAACTTATTTGTTTTTAGATAACATTATGTTCTTAGGTCATTGTTGTGTGTGTGTGTGTGTCAATTAAGGTGCGAAAATTAAACGTAGTCTACAATTTTGTCGAATTAAAGGAGGTGGGTTAATAAGCACTGATCTTTAATTAAAAAAAATTAGCTTAATTTTCACTTAATTTTCACTTATCTTAATTTTTCATTTATGTTAATTTTCAGTTACTCAATTCTTTAACTTAATAAACTGAAATTTTTTTTAGATAACATTATGTTCTTAAATCAGCGTTGTGTGTGTCAATTAAGGTGCAAAAATTAAACGTGGCCTACGATTTTGCCGAATTAAAATAGGTGGGTTGATAAGCATTGATCCCCCTCTTGCCCCCCCCCCCCCCCCCGATAGGATGATTTTTTCTAAGATGTTTTGATTGTTATAATATATTTTAGGATTTATATATTATTATAGGAAAAAAACTGTTAATCAGGACGCCCCTATAAAACTGTTTATATTACGAAAATAATCTGCATTTATTACGGACTTTTTGTTATTTTAATAGATTTTGGCGGTAAGTTCGTAATAAATATAGATTATGTACGTAAAGTAAACAGTTTTTTACTAACATTTTTTTCCGTAAAACCCATATTTTTATTTATTTTTATTTTGATTCTTTATTTTTTTTTCAGGGTATTTACTGCTTTGCTTATTATTATTATTGTTATTTTATAATTTATTTAAATATATCATGCAGAATAAAAAACAGGTTTATTTACCGAATTTTAATGTGTTTAGACCGTTTTTTTTATGTACCGTACATTGTAAAAAAAGACAATTATTTCTTAATCTGGGAAAATATAATATAACTACGAACGAAAATATACAATAACCTCTTCTGAGTTACCCACGATTCCGAAAAGGGTTCTTAATCTTCAGAATCCTGAGAAACCTGTATATTTTCGAGATTTAAAGAAGTTATAAAAACAAATCTAAAAATGTTTTTAAAATCCTAAAACTTGAAAGAGAACTTCCCCTTTTCATAAACATATAAATACATAAAAATTTTATTTTACTTAAGTCAGATGTCACACAAAATATGCATATAAAACAAATAAACCACTGACATGTTTTGGTTTCATCAGAGATAAAACTATTATCATAAGAATACAACATCAATTAAACCTTACTTAAGTAAAAAAAAAAAAAAAAAAAAAAAAAAAGTTTTTATGTATTTATATATAAAAACAAAGTCTTTTTCGCTTCCATTGATTTTCAGAAACTTTTTTGACTAGTTTTTATAGTGTATTAATCGGTTTTTTCAATACGGAATATAGGTTTTTCGGATGCTATCCATTCTCAAGTAAACATTTTCATTTTCAACAAACATGATAAATTAATATCATTAACACTGACATTAAAGTTAATATTATTTCTATACTTTCGCATGTATAACTTCAATCATACAGCTGAAACTGTTTAATTGAGAATTAAAAAGCCGACATTCCGGTATGAGAAAAGTGATTAATATACCATAAATTGTACTCGAAAACGTTTCCGAAAATCAGTGGCAGCAAAAGAAACTTTGTAGTTTTAAATACTTCTTTAAATCTCGAAAATATATTGGTTTCTAAGGTTTCCAAAGATAAAGAACGCTTTTCGGAATCATGGGTAACTTGAAAGAAGTTATTGTTTTTGTTCCTGGTTATATTATAGTTTCGTATATTAAGAAATATTTGTCCTTTCATACTATATTTTACCACTGATCAATATTTATCTACACATACGAAAGTCAATATGAAAGTCAATATTTATCCACACAATTCTTTTATTCCTTTACGTAATTAAAAAATATATATTGCAAGTAAATGTAAAAACCTATAATATCGATAGTTTTCATGAATTGAAATTCCTTGAAACGTTCAATTTATTTAAATATACGTTTTTGATAAAGCTCAATCTCTTCATACCTTATATTTTTATATTGCTATTTTCAAAAGTATATCCGAACTTACTGAGAATCAATAGCCCAAATTCATAACTATTTTTAACACTAACATACTTAATGCATACTTAGCTATGTTTTTAAAAGACTATAACAACATACGGTGAATCTCATTGTCCTCAAATTCTACATTTTTTAAACTACATTTTAATGTTCAAACATTATTTTTTTTCTTTTAAAGTTATTATGATATATGTTTTAGAATAAACAATTCTATTCCTACTCTTTTTCTCGTAACTACAGGTTTATGTAAGTTAAAATAATACTGATGTTGATTTTTATCCATATTAAACATAGTTGAAAAATATTCATGATTTTAAAATATCTCTGTGAGGCATTGTTCAAAAATGTAACTTTAGGTAAAATAAATAGAATTCGAGGCAAAAATCAGGGTGATTGCCTACCTGTTTCCTAATACATGAGCAATTTTGTTTTAATGAACAAATATTGCAATTCCAATTTTACACGTTCTAAAACCATTTACTTTTTTATTTTACATCAATTAGAAAGACAGATGCAACGTTTTAAAAAACACTATCTGTTATATTTCTACAATAATTTTACACTTTAAATGAATTTTTCTCAAAATTTTAGTTAAAAATAATCTTTATACCACTATCCACTATTACCATAGCAGCCAACTTTTAGGCTTTTTTCCTACCACTAAAATTTTATGGTAAATTTAAACTTATTAAATCGCCGAAATCATGCGATTCAATAAGACAAAATTTTCTATTAAATTTTAGTAGTATCAAAAAAGCGTAAAAGTTGGCAGTATTTTAATATTTTAATAGCATTGTTCTAATTTTGGTTAAAAAGTTTATCCTTTAAATCGGCATTGCGGTCGATAGTTCCTAGTTTCATAAGGGTTGGGTTGGGTTGATTGTTGACGGCCAATTATCTACGCTAGGGATATAGGCCCGGGGGGAGTGCCCTTCGTGGGGGTCTTTCTAAGGGAACCTAACCCGTATTTACGCATGGATAAATCCACGGTTCGAAGAAAACCACGAAAACTCCGAACGATTAGGCCGACGGGCGCGATTGGGATCGAACCCAGCACCTCCCGTCTACCAGCTTCGAGAGCACAACCTCTCAGCCACTGGTGGGGCAGTTTCATAAGGGAATTATTGATTTATCCCCGTCAGGGGCTAATGGTGATAGATCGATATTTCTAAAGCTAATTTCATAGCAATATATTTATACTTCCGATTTTACTATTTTATCGACACAACTGCTCTCAAATTTCGATAAAGGCCCTTTTTTTTCCAGGTTGAATTGTTATATTTTTACCTTAGAGCCTAGTTATTTGGGTTACTAGTTTATTAAGTTGTATTTTTCAAGTTCGTCACTATTTCAACTAAAAGTAAAGATAATTTAATGGCATTTATGATAATTTAACATCTAAGATGTTATAGTCAACGAAATGAACTAAAAGATTTGATGTAGATGTAGTGACATTTTTCTTTTTTGTGAACATTTTTATACTGTTTTAATAGGGTAAATGTGTTTATGCTAAACTGAACTACATTGAAATATTTTATGTTTCACAATCCAATTTTTTTTTCAAAGCTCTTAACAGGAAAGAATACGTTTTAAATGCTTACCTAATATTAAACCAGTTATATTGCCAAGCCAATAGCCAAGTAAACAATATTGGTTCATTATTGTTACTCACAGTACGAAGTTGATGCTAGTAATATATATATTACAAAAATAAATTAAGGTAAGGATTAAAAGTCAAAATTAAATTCAGATTCTAAAAATACACGTAGCTTCACACGATTAAATTTCTAAGTGAAATTTCAAAATGGTCTACAATTAACTATTTTAGATATGAACAAAATCTTTTAAAATAATCTTATCTGATTCTTTTCGGCTAAGTTTAATCTTTAAAAATCTGTAATACGTGCAACAACAACGAAAAGAAAATATCTCTATCTCTTCTCAGCACGTGTTCCCAGTTTTGAATCACGATCTAAAACCTAACAACCAACTGCAGAATAATTCTTGAAGCCATCTTGTCAAAAACTGACATTCTACGGAGGGTTAAAGCTGCAATTTACAGTTCTTGGACTCCGCAGCGGATCAAAGAGTTCAGCCACCTACATATAAAAAAAATACCGAGAAAAAAAATAAAAGGAATATAAACCTTTCCACAAAAAGTGAAGGTCGTTTCTGGCTAAGGGCCGAACTCTTACTCGTAAAATAAATAACCATGTAGAACTTTGTAAACGCCCTAAAGACCAACTGTATTCTTATAAGACGCGTCATCACTGTTGGCAGAGTTACAGCGGATACCGCCATCTGCTTGTTTGGAGAGTTACATAATCGGTAACTCAAGAATAAAAGGTGGATGAGTACTGTTGAAATTTCCATATTACACGAAAGAGCATGTCAAGCACCTTTTCCAGAAACAAAACAAAAACTAGTCGTGGGGGCTACCGTAATACTTACCTATCATGGATATGCATAATATAAAATATGAAAATAAAACATGTGTAAACTATTTATAAAATGCATTGCAATTCGAATAAAATCCTAGCGTGATGACGTCATAAACTTTAAATGCTCTATTACTGAATTGCGTAAAAGAAACATCCTTATAACTCCAAAATTGATAATCCTATTAACTAACGGTTTATTGTGTCGGATTAAGTGTCTCATTTCCAATTAAAATATATCTTTGAATTGAAATTTGAATTAAATACAGGGTCATGAAAAATCGAAGAGTGTGGAAAATATAATTACAAGTATCTTGGCAACTCATCATCGAGTTCGTTCTTTATGCAAAATTTATGGTTTTTTTTATTGTCTTTTATATTCATTCCTTATAATAAACAATTTCGAAAATTTTTATATACCTTTTATCAGAACGAAAATTTCGAGAGTCCGAAAAAAATAGTTCAGGATAATCGAGGTTACTGAAATTCAATAAGCTTCTTCCCATTATTACATACTAAGTACATACCAAATTTCAAGTCTCTATCTCAATTTGTACCTGAGATAGAGCGTTTACAGACACACACACAGACACACACACAGACGAACGACAAAATTTTTTTCTAAAAATATGTTTTCGGAATCTCCAGTGTCTGAAACGTGTAAATCCGTCAATTGTTTTTTTTTTTCGATTTTCAAAACGATTACAAGACTTACCTACGACTACATATGATTGGTAAGTAATAGAAAAAACTCAGGGAACAGCGTTCTAACCCTTCAGAACCCACGTTAATCATGTGAAGACACTCGCAAGCTAATATTAAACTTATGAGAGCGTTCTTTTCAAATTTCCCGTATGCATTCTAATAATTTTAAATAATTTCTTTTTTCTTTTTTGCATCTTTGATTTTAGTTTCAGATTTTTTTAAAAGGTCACTTTCTGTTTAGGAACCAGTTTCGAAGTGAAAGACCTTCATAAAAAAAAAGTCTGGAACCAAAATCGAAAAAGTAAAAAAGGGCCCAGTTTAGAGATTGACTTCAGCTATTATAATAATAATAAAAAAAGAGCACTTAAAGTTATTGAAATGCAAACTGGAAAAGAACACTCCTATAGGATTAACACTATTCTAGGAACACGTAACTAAGGTATACATCATACCTGCATTCATTAAAATAAATAAATATATAAATAAGTAAAATTCACAAATCACAAGTTTTCAAGAAATATACATTTTAAATGTGTTATAGTTTATGTAAAACATCTAAATCATTAAAAGAACATGTACAGAAAAAGTGACTTTGTTTTTCCTACAACTTTTTTCCCACTGAATATGTCTATCTATATAAATAACTTCTCCATCTAGTCTCCAAGAAAACAACTTTCTTAAAATAAAAAAAACATTTAATTTAAATCAGCTATATATAAAAACTTTATAGAAATTTATCTCACAGTTTCATTCTTACTTCATATTAGATGAAAAAAAACCTAGTAGTAACGTTTTTCATTAAATACAAAAACGTATACTAAAAATGAAACTATTTTTCCTATTACACAATAAAGAAAGTTTAAAAAGTTAAAATAACAACTAGGAAAAAATTATACGCAGTTACAGAAATTGAAAATAACCTTTGACTTTTTTTTCTTCGCTTTCTTTCAGTTATATTCTAAACTTATAATATTAAATAAAAGAATTTATAACATCACTGCAAACTGTTATTTTCTTACAAAAACATCATTATCTACAGGTTATCATTCAGAAATTCTACAGCAAAGGTGTCGATAAAACACCCATTTTAATAACAAAAAATGATTCAAACTAACAGCTCTTGAATAAAAAGAGGCAATAATAAAAATTCAAAAAATAGTTTTTTTCATTGCAACCATTATTATTTTGAACGAAAATAATAGGTTTTAGCAACTTAAGTGTATATAATAACGAAAAATAAGCGTTGTTTTGACTCATACTTTTTACCCGATTTCGAATAAAGGATGATATAAAAAAGATTCGTATGTTTTTTATGTATGTGCACGAGTAACTTTTAAATGGATGCTCCAGTTTGAATCATTCCTTTTTAACACAGGAAAACTCCTCCGACATAGTTGAAAAGTGTTTATGAATTCGGTTTGTCTGTCTGTATGTCTGCCTGTCTGTCTGCCTGTCTGTCTGCCCGTGTTTAAAAATATTTTGGAAGCATTGGAAAATGTTACATAATCTATACAAATCTAATGACATAATCTAATTGCATTTTCCTTTCCTGTTTTTTCTTTAAAATGACTCATTTTGAAGATAATTCCATATAAGTTTAATCATGATCCAAAAATGTTATACTTGTTTGCCAGTCTAATCTTTTTTAAAAAACATTTTTTGTAAAAATTAACCAATTGTCACGAAATTTGAATATTTCTTTAACCCTTTGAGGGGCGGTGGTATATATTATATACCACTTAATTTTAATCCGATTCAAACCAGAAACTTTTAATTAAATTTTACTTTTTTAACTTTGACGAGAAAAAGTTGAAAAATTGCTTATTCTTATTTAGAACTAAATTCTTTCTTAAATTCCGGTGGGAATTAAACGTTACAGGAGCACAAGTGCTTGCCCCTGAAAGGGTTAAAGTACCAAGTATAATCCAATAAATAGTCATTGTATAAAGCAGTGGTTCTCAACCTTCGTGTCTCAACAGGTTGGTGTGCCATGAGGGGATCTCGAAATAAAATAAACCAAAGTAAATCCACACAATCCAGTTTTAAGCCGAAGTAGAACATGTTTTGTTACAATGTCTTTCAATACTGGTATTATTATTTTGAATAAATAATGTTAATAATTACTTATTGACATAATCCTGAATTCAAAGAAAGTAACCTTTTGAACCTGCGTCCACGTTTCTAATTTTATTACGAAAAAAACACACATTAAAACGAATTTCAAACAAGAATGTAATTTATTTTATTTTATTTACATTATCTTAAATTGTAACGTGTAATTATTAAGAATTCTTACTAAAGAAGAGTTGTTATTATAGGTATTTCAATAATAGAAAATTGATTTCCCTTTTATGATGTGAAAAGAAAAAGAAAAGAAAAACTTGAGATAGAAAATATTTAATTTAAATATTTCTTTAATGCAGATAATGCCCTTTTGAATAAAGATAATGTAGATTATAGGCTTAAGAATCAGTAAAAGAAAATAAACTTTGCTTCTGCCCGTTTTTAAATTTTATTTAAAAAGAAGACCATGTTAAAAAAAGAGTTTAGAGCAAGGCTATATATGTATATTTTAATTCTACAATCTTGAGTCATAATACATTATCATTGAGAATTCTTATTAAAGAAAAATATCTATTTCAGTAACAAAACATTGATTTATTTTTTTTATATTTAAAAAACGTAACAAAACAAAACTTCAGTCTGAAATAGTGCTGGTTTAATTAAAATATTTCTTTAATGTAGACCTTACTTCTTGGAAATAAAATTAATCTAAATCTTTTATGTAAGTATATAGCTATGAAAAGGAAAAATATTTATCTACTATCGTTATTCAACAAAATTTATGGAAAAATATTTACCTACTATCGTTAATCAACAAAACTTATTTAATTGATTGAATATAGAAGATACTTATTTTAACAAAACCTTTTTTTGTTTATAAATTTAAAAATTGCGGCATATATGCGGCATATATATATATATATATATATATATATATATTTGGGAATTTATTCCTGCGTTATTTAAGAAAAATGCCAAAATAAAAGTGTTTCTCAGTTTAAACAAAAAGTTATTCACACGAAAATTCATAATAAATAACACTAAAAGTAAGATACTAATTTGCAAACTTTATCTCATTCCAGTTTAGGGATAGCTACATAAAAGAAGAAGATTTTCTCATGATTAAAGACTATTCAAAGAAATTCCAGAATTCTGGTTCTAAAACATCTAAATTATCAAAATGTTTATCTCAACAACAGATAATATCAAAAATTATACAAAGGAATAATTTACATAAATTATCTTTAATCACATTGCCTATTTCTAGTCATCTAATGTAATATAAGCACTTATCATAAGTCTCGGAAGAATTCCATCTGATTGTACATCACAAAATACGAATTAATTGTGATATGCAATGATAATTATGCACGTTGACGCTATGTACCATTAGACAACAAAAAGAAACTTTATTATTTATTGCATTTATTATTGAATATTCAATAATTATTGGGAATTAGTTTTATCGTTTACTTTGACTCAGTATAACGACAAAAGTAATTTTAAAACTTCCAGATCTTGTGATATTAACGCAGAAGTAATGCCTGATAAACATTATTGATTGTAGCTATAGAATAGATTTTAGCGATTTTATTCTTCTTTCTAGAGGAATGGGGGGGGGGGGGGATTTTAAAATAGAAAAATATTTATTGGAAAAAAAATTCGCCTACAGCAAGTGGATGTGATTAAATTATTCAATGCATTTTTTTAACTAGTAAAATGTGCCCCAATTTTGATTAAATTTTTATTCATATACTGTAAATATTGCACACATTTATATTATAAAAAAGGACAAACTTAATGAAAGAACACACTAAATATTGGTACATCTGAATTAAAAGTTAAAATTAAATATATATATATATATATATATTATTTTTTGTACAATTTGATGGAGCATAATTGATCAATTATTTTAGAAAGATTAAATATTTTATGCTGAGGAAATACGATATTACATTAAAATTGCATTAATTAAAGCTGCTAATATTTATTAAAAAATTATTAATCAAAACATTGTTAAGAAGAAAATAAGATTAATAAAAGAAAATTTTAATAATTAGGTAATGAAATAGTATAATAAGTATAATAAAATAATTAGATAAAAGAAAAGTCTTCAATAGAAGCTGTGTTTTCCATGGATGTTTCGTTACATGAAAAATAAAATAAAAATAAAATAAAATAAAATAAAAAACTTGTTTATGACATTTCGGTAGTAGAAAAAAATATATGATGAATACAAATGAAATTCCATTGAATCTAAGGGCAAAAGTTTGAAAGTATTGATTTGCCTTCCATATTTCAACAGTAACTCTACTACTCTTATGGAATTTTCATGATCTAAAATTGAAACCAGAGTTTTATTTAGTTTTAAATCACAGAGCTTTCAGTTTATGTATCATAAAATATTTTCTTTTAGTCATCGCTCAGAATTATGTATGTGTAGGTGTCAAGAGTAATTGCCAAACTTTATGATCCCTTAAAGGTTAATCCTCTCATTTAGGGTTACGTCAGGCTACCGGACCTTTCATCTTTGAGTAGGATTTACCAGTCAAACCCAACCCTTTAGTTCAACCTACGAAGGCTATGGTCCGCATTCAGATCAGCATTATGATAAGATATGTTTGTGGAAGATGAAATCATTTTATTATTCCAAGATTACAATTTTTTTCTGAAGAGGATTCTTCAGAAAAGACAGTTGGAGGATCTTCCTTGTTGAAGAGTTGGTATTTTTTTTTTTTATATAAAGTAACTGGGTTTGGCTACATGATATATTTGATACGTCATTATGTTAGATTTATCCTTCTAGATAATCCTTGCTGACCTGACAACCAGTGAAGCAGTGATGATAAATGAAATTTACGAACCCATGAATCACATAAAAATGCTTTTGGATTAATAAAATGTTTTACAGTTTGAATTATTGGAAAATAAATAAACACTTATTTTATAGTTATTAATAAGATTTTATTTGCGAATTTCAGCAAACGAACAACAAATATAGTGCATGAATTAGTAGTAATTTAAAAATAATGTAGACAGATTAAAAAGAAATCGTAAAATAAAATTACCTAAAATCTTATTTTGGAAAGAAGGCAACAAAAACATTTGAGGCATTTCAGATACTACACTGTTAAAAATTTTCAGCAAACTGTCCAGTCATTTGACCGTTTTTGTAGAATACGGTTTCATAACCGTAATTTAACTCTATTTTGACCAAATTATTGTCCATACTATGGTCAGGATAGAGTTAAATTAAGGTTAGGTAACCATTTTCTATAAAAACGGTCAAATGACTGGACAGTTTGCTGCAAATTTTTAACAGTGTAGAGGCAACATCGACAAGGATCGATTTAAATAAATAAATAAATAAACATAAAATGGTAGATTATAGTAATTGGTACAATCTCTTACAAGAGTCCACTTCGCCTCTAATAATCTAAAAATTGCTTCAGAATGAAATCTCACAAGCTGAAGATAATGATAAATGTATATTTTAAACTGCAACCTGCTTTTCTCCCAATATCTGTATCGCCTCATATTACAAAACAACAACAGTTGTTATTATGTTATTATTATGAACTATACATTTGCACTATAATATAGAGTATACAAGATCACAGTTTGATTGAAAGCTTTAAGAGTAAGACTTTAAGAATGAGTTTATTTTAAAAAGAACTCACATTTTTCTTTCTGTCTAATAAAAAACGATGAAGCACTCTTGTGGAACATTGGATTTTGTAAAATTATTGATTTTTTTTTCATCTCTAAATGTTCATTTTCATTTTATTTATTAAATTTAATTCTAATTTTATTAAAAAAATATGTTCATTAAATGATTTGTGTGACTGAACAAAACTGGTCAATGCATTTTACAAATAAAAACTTTAATTCTTATTTGCTTCATTTGAAATATAATGGAGGTGGAAACAACCTAGATTTCATTTTATAGGCTGATACAAGCTATCATCATAGCTTTATTGTGGGAATTTCCCCCTTTGCTCTCAGAAAGAGAGTGGGCAGATGTGAAGCATTGGGCAGGGATAGGGGCTCTCAAGGACGACTGGTCTGCTGGCTTGCCACCCTTTGCAATAAAAATTAGAAAAAATAAAAATAAATAAAGGATAGCAGTCTGTTCGATGTAGCCTCTGGACTTGCTTGTTTTCGAGATCGATGATATTAAAAGAGGGGATGAAAATAAGGGGCAATATCAATTAGGTCGGTCATGACCCTTTTCAACGTGCAAAAACACAAGAATTCGTGGGTTAGCTGACTCCTTATTATGAAGTCACCACACGGTATTTTAGTGGTAAGGAATAACTGAAAGATAAGTAATTTTTAAGAGAAAGATTTCAGCAGTCGGTCTTTCAAAATGTTTTGTGCCAATTTGTGTTTCATGAGGTACACTTAAATTTTCTTTTGGACATGAGTGGAAGGGTAATTATGAAGTCCTTAAGAGAAGAATGTGGCATTACGAAAGAGATGAAATCAGGTAGAATTTACGGATAAGTAACACAGAAAAACGCATTAATTAAATAGAATACCGCATTCTACACATTTTTAGAAATATAACAGATGTTTAGATGATATTTATTTGGAACCTTTTCAATGTGCAAAAACACAAGAATTCGTGGGTTAGCTGACTATTTATTATGAAGTCACCACACGGTATTTTAGTGATAAGGAATAACTGAAAGATAAGTAATTTTTAAGAGAAATATTTCAGCAGTCGGTCTTTCAAAACGTTTTGTGCCAATTTGTGTTTCATGAGGTACACTTAAATTTTCTTTTGGACATGAGTGAAAGGGTAATTATGAAGTCCTTAAGAGAAGAATGTGGCATTACGAAAGAGATGAGATGAGGTAGAATTTACCGATAAGTACACTCGATAAACACAGAAAAATGTGTTAATTAAATAGAATACCACATTCTACACATTTTTAGAAACATAACAGATGTTTAGATGATATTTATTTAGATCCTTTTCAACGTGCAAAAACACAAGAATTCAAGGGTTAGCTGACTCTTTATTATAAAGTCACTACACGGTATTTTAGTGATAAGGCATAAATGAAAGATAAGTAACTTTAAGAGAAAGATTTCACCAGTCGGTCTTTCAAAATGTTTTGTGCCAATTTGTGTTTCATGAGGTACACTTAAATTTTCTTTTGGACATGAGTGAAAGGGTAATTATGAAGTCCTTAAGAGAAGAATGTGGCATTACGAAAGATATGAGATGAGGTAGAATTTCTGATAAGTACACACGATAAACACAGAAAAATGTATTAATTAAATAGAATACCACATTCTACACATTTTTAGAAACATAATAGATGTATGTTTAGATTATATTTATTTGGAAAGAAATAAGTCCTAGAGGCTTTGAAAACAATATAAAATATTGATATTAATTTTTTAGTTTTCAGTGAATTTTTGAAAATTTGGGTCTTTTATTAGGAAATTCATAAACTGTTTACTAAATACTTTTTCTTTGATGAAAAGACACAAACGCTAATTCATTTTGATGCGGGATGAAATAATAAGTGAAAATGAAGCGAGATACAGTATTGGGATATGATTTTGGCATGATTTTAATTAATTGCATAAATATTTTTATTTTTTTTCAACAGGAAAATTTCGCAAGTATTGTTAGCGAACGAGTTATAATATTTTGATAAATATTAATCTTACATGCACTGTGAAGACTTTAGTGAAGTGGTTCCCAATTTTTTTTCTCTCCCATACCCTTGCTTAGGTTTCTTATGCGTGAGTATAACCATCTCCTCATAAACTCGCATCCACTCATACCTCTACGCAAAGAATAAATAAATTGTTAGTAAATAATGTTGTTAAGTTAGCTAAATAACTAACCCTATCACTATATATAGAATAGTTTATACATTGGACAAAGTTAAGAAATTGAAGAAAAAAACTTCAAAACCAAGTTACTGTAAAAATAAGACCGTTCTATATAGAATGGGAAGGGTTTGAACACGTTGGATGCACTCATTATAACATGCATGCTTGAACGTACTGGAACCAAGGTTGCCAGTTTTGCCCCCATTTTCATTCATAAATTCCAAATTCATACCAGAAATTAAGAAAAGTATTTTTTGCTTTGTAAGTAAAAATTATTCTTTGGAAATTTCCGGTTTGAATTTGGAATTTCAGAATAAAAATGGAGGCCAAACTGTCTGGAACCCAAAGTTGGGAAACAATGCTTTAGAAAAGGCTCTGGCTGTAGAAAACACTGCTTCGGTTGCAAAAGAAAATATTTGTTATTGGACATATTAATACAAATATTAGTGCGGTTAACAAATTATTTTCTGTCAAAATGGCAGTAAGCTCATGCATAATAAATATAAGTATAAAAATCCAAATCGTCATACTTCTAAAACTTATATATGTAAAACTTATATGTTTTATACTGATTGCAGGAGTTTACAATAAAGTGATCATTTGTTTTATGCTAGTTGTTGTTGCATGATTCTACGATTCTGATTATTATAAACGACCAATTAACGAACAAAACTTTTACAAGCCTCGCAAACACAATGCGAAAGAAGAAAGACAGAGGATTCGGTTTAAAGACTGCAGCAATAAATAGGCGATAAAAACCAGTTGTTCATCGTAAGGAATTTATAATATTTAAAAAAAAAAATTACTCATACATTCATTGTGAAAACTTTAGGGTAATGTCATGTGGCAAAATATTTGGTAAGGAACATTACAATTAATAGAAATAATTGTACGATAATTTGTTTCCCTTTCAAAACGGCGATAAGGATGCACATAAAAAGTTGAAATTAAAACAAACCGTCATAGATCAAAATATTTTATCATGATTACACGGGTTCACGTTAAAATGGCCATTTGTTTTACCGTGTATGCTTCTGGTTATTATAAACGCCCAATCTACGAACAAAACTTTTACAAGACTCGCAAACATAATAGGAAAGGAGAAAGACAGCGAATTCAGTTTAGAAGCAGCAGCAACAATAAAATAGGCGATTAAGACCAGTTGTTCATTGTCCTTCTGCTTAAAGGCGTGGACTAGCGGCTCAAAATGACCTAAATGTTTTAGTCCACATGCCAGTCTCTGTGTATAGACAAGACCGCCTACTCAAGCGTTTGCAAGTTTTTTCAGCATAATGATATCACGATCAAATTTGATTTAGTAAATAAAGCAAAAGAATTCACTGTTTAACTGGATATCACATTCATTTTTAAGTGTCTGCAAGGAAAGTGAAACAGGAAAAATATCTATCTACTGATTAACAATACGTTAGCATAAAGAATAGAAAGTGAGAAGGCAGATATAAACTGGTATTTTTTTAAGTGAATGACTTTATGGTATTCCTCCGAAATTTACACACGTTATTATTTTTTTTCAAATAAATGTATTGTTGCCATTATTAAAGTAAAGGTGTTTAGATGTCGATTGTAAAAAAATCTATTATGCCAAACGCAAGAAAACTTTGTTTTAATGCGATTTTGACAATGGAAACACTTAGCTAATTTTTTTCAACATTGGGAAAAAGTGGCACTTTAGGCTGATTGGGCATTTCGCGTCTAACATTTTACGGAATCTTTAGTTTCTATGCCTATTTTATTTATATAGGACCTAAAAACGTGATCGTCGTGCACTTTATATAATTTATAGGTCATATGTCTTGAAGCGCAGTTTTTGGACCAATCGCAGTATTTTTTCTGGTTAAATCGCTGAAAATTTAATGTTAATTAGCAGCGAAATATTAATGTTGAAGATTGATGTTTGATGTTTGATTAATGTTATTTGGTTAATTTGGTATTGAGTTTTGTTTGCTTTTAAAATTTAATGTTTGATTAGCATCAAAATTTAATGTTAATAGTACTTGCATTAAATTTTGCTACGTTTGTTTCCAGTGGACTAGTGGTTCAAAATTACCTGAACATTTTAGTTCACATGTCTGTCTCTGTGTATAGACCAGACCGCCTACTCAAGCGTTTGCAAGTTTTTTCTGCATAATGATATCACGATCAAATTTGTTTTAGTAAATAAAGCAAAAAAATTCACTGTTTAGATGGATGTCACATTCCTTTTTTTAAGTGTCTGCAAGGAAAGGGAAACAGGAAAAATATCTATTTACTGATTAACAATACGTTAGCATAAAGAATAGAAAGTAAGAAGGCAATAAACTGGTATTTTTTAAGTGAATGACTTTATAGTATTCCTCCGAAATTCGTACACTTTATTTATTTATTTTTTGAAATAAATGTACGGTTGCCATAATTAAAGTAAAGGTGTTTAGATGCCGATTGTAAAAAACCAACTATGCCAAACGCAAGAAAACTGTTTTAATGCGATTTTGACAATGGAAACACTTAGCTCATTTTTTTTTTTAACCAGGGGCAAAAGCGGCACTTTAGGCTGATTGGTCATTTCACGTCTAAAATTTTATGGAATCTTTAGTTTCTATGCCTATTTTAATTATATAGGACCGAAAAACGTAATTGTCTGGCACTTTATAGAATTTAGTTCCTTTGCTTTGAAAATTTAATGTTAATTAGCAGCAAAAGATTAATGTTAATGTTTGATGTTTGATGTTTGAGTTTTGTTTGTTTTTGAAGTTTAATGTTTGATTAGCAGTAAAATTTAATGTTAATAGGGCTTACATTAAATTTTGCTGCGTTTGTTCCCTGTGGAATAGCGGTTCAAAATTACCTAAATGTTTTAATCCACATGCGAGTCTCTGTGTGAGACCAGACCGCCTATTCGTGGGTTTTAAAGTTTTCTGCATAATGATATCAAGATGGAATTTTATTCAGTAAATAAAGCAAAATAATTGACTGTTTAATTGGATATCACATTCATTTCTAGATGTCTGTAAGCAAAGAAAAACGATCCTAATTAATTCGTTAAGAATGATTATGGAAGCAAATTGGATATTACCAAAATGAAATAAATAATATTCAAGTGCGCTGTTAGATATACTATTATCTCTAAAGCCTATGGTTGAAAAGGTAACCAATAGGTTAAACACTTGAAAATATGAAAAAGAGCAAAAAAAAATATCTATTTCAATTACATCGGTTAAATAATAGGCATACTATTTATTAACTTAAAAAAATTAATATTCTTAATAGAACAGATTATCTTTAAGAAAGTACGGAAAAAAGAAAGTGATCAAACCAACCAAAGAGATTATTTAAAGATATGTTTGACCTTGGCTTACGTGTTTTTAGAGTATACACAAACTTAAACAAACTTATAAAATACGATTCTATTAAAATATTGCATAAATTCTTTGTATAATATAAGAATAAAATCTAGGGTGTAATCCAAACTATCTTTAATGTATCATTCATTAACTTAATTTATTCTATTATTATGTATTGTGGGAAGCAGGATTAATTTAATTTAATACAAAATAATCATACGTAAGAATGAAATATAAAATAAAAGAATCTCGGTATTATATAAAAAAATAATGATGCATGGATTTGATGTGAAAACACGCTGTTCCGGACAAGCAAGATATTTGAACAAAAGTGTAGACTACTGTACACGAAGATTATGTTCATTTTCCTCTCGCTAGAAAATTTCACTCAAGCATGGATTCATTGTTCGTTGACTGCTTGACACGATAGAAAAAAATGTCTTTTAAATTCGAGTGAAAAGAATCTGGTTTTACACAAAGCACTAAATATATTAATAGGGAAAAAATTATTTTCTTAATCCAACAATAAATTTCATAACAGAATGCGAGGGATTATTGGCGTTTGCGATTACATTCATAAAAGGCTCTGAATTTGAAGGTCATATTTAATGGTAATACGTTTTATAACTTTTGTGAAAGAAGCAACAAAGTTATAAAGAAACAAAAAGAATCGACACCACTTTCACTCTACTATGAGAATAATTGCATCTTATTTAGGTTTAAAGAAAGGTCTATTCATACTCCTTTATTTAAAAAATAAAATCATCATTTGAAGTTATATTTTATTTAATTTAAATTCAAACATTTTATTATTATTATTATTATTATTATTATTATTATTATTATTATTATTATTGTTATTATTATCAATACTATTATTATTATTATTATCATTATTATCAATATCATTATTATTATTATTATTATTATCATTATGTTTTTTTGTAACGTAACAAATGAGTTTTAAAACTGTAAATGCATTTAATTTAAAAAATAAAGAACATTTTAAAACGTTTATCAAAATGTTGAATCATCTTACATTCAAAATTTTCAAAGAAATGTCGTGCCATTTTGAGTATTGGTTAAAATAAAATATTGAAAACTATAAAGGTAATAAAAAATTAAGATTAAGAAGTCTATTCATACTCTTTTGTTTAAAAATAAACTCATTATTTGAAATTATATTTTATATGATTTAAATACAGACATTTTATTATTATTATTATTATTATTATTACTATGACATATTCGTCTTGAGTCATCTTAATTCAAAATTTTCTAAGAAACGTCGTGCAATTTTGAGTACTGTTTAAAATAAAATATTGAAAAGTATAAAGGTAATAAAAAATAAAGATTAAAAAGTATATATCTGACATAATTTAAATTACAATATTTTTTATTACTATTATGATTATTATGACATAGTCGTAACGAATGAGCTCTAAAACAATGTAAATACATTTAATTTAAAGAATAAAGAAAATTTTAAAACGTTTATCAAAATGTTGTATCATCTTACATTCAAAATTTTCTAAGAAACGCCGTTCAATTTTGAGTATTTTTTAAAAATAAAATACTGAAAACTATAAACGTAATAAAAAATAAAAGTTAAGAAAATGATGTAGAAAGGAATTTTTTTCATTGAAACACATATATACAAAATAATAATAATAACAACTTCCATTGTCTAAATGAATGGGAAAAAATGATGATCCTAATTTAACGTGAAAGTGAAACATTTAATTATTTTATCCGTTTCCTGAACAATTCGCCATTAAACTAAAGTAAATTGTTCATTAAAAAAGTAACCATGAACACGCCGATTTTACGTTTGTAAATGGATTACTGCAATTGGTCTAATATTAAAAATTATTTCAAGACGCATTTTTTATAACGGCGAAATATATTCTTTTTACAATGCTGTTTAAAATTAATACTGTCTTATACGAATCACTCTCTTTATTAACTTATAACATTTATTGTATGAGTAATATTTGTTTTGAATGTTCCCATACTATATCGTCGGTGAAACGTATAATTATTGAAAGTGAAAAGCTCATATTTCAGTTTCGTTAGCTCAGAATTGCTTATGGTACGCTGACGGCAATGTATCAAACGTGAAGTCTACTTAGAAGATCCTTTAAAAAGCTCTGAATCCTTGAAAGCCTGTCAGTACCAAACGTGATTTGGTATTCTATTTTGGATTTGCTTTTTGCTCTTGCCAAAAGCAAAGATTTTACACATTTCTTTGTTTTGTATTGCAGTGGCAATATAGCATGGCAAAAATTTTTAATCTATGGCCTATATCAACGTTTCGCCATAAACTTAAGTTGATTTTTTTTTTCTGATGAAGGATTAAAATATTTTTTTTGCATTTTCACAAAGTCAATTTTTAGTAATCAAAGTATACCATTACTACTCATTCAAATGAGAACATTGTTCATACTGTTTACGTTTTCCACCCTCATCTGACGTTATGCCTTCTTTTTCAATGATTTGGAATACTGTTTTGGAACAATTTTTGGTCTTTCCAAAAATTAAGAATTTTCATATTCGACAGTTTTATATTGCAGTGCGAATATAGCATAGCACCATATCTAAACCATGGTACGTTTTAACTTTTCCAAACAAACTTTTTTTTTTTTTTAAATTATGATCAACGCTTAAAAAATATTTGTTTTCATTTTAACTTCAAGTCTATTAGTAATCAAAAGTATAACACTACTACAAATTAAAATCAACAGAGGTTCCTCACGTTTAATCTTTCCACCATCATCTGACGTTGTCCGTTCTTTTTTAGTGATTTGGAATAGTTTATTTGGTCTTGCCTAAAGTAGAGAACTTTCATATTCGACAGTTTTACATTTCAGTGGCAATATATCACGACACCACATCTAAAATATGGTATGTATTAACTGTTCCATATAAACTTAAATTACTTTCTTTTTTTTTTATCAGGATCAAGGCATATTTTTTTTCACTTTCATCCTAAATCTATTAGTAATCCAAAGTATAACATTTCAATTTATTAAAATTAAAACGGGTTTATCACGTTTAACCTTTCTAGCCTCATCTGACGTTATTCCTCCTTTTTCAATGATTTGAAATTTTCTTTTGGAATACTTTTTTTTTTTATCTTGAAAAAAAAAATCACATTCGACAGTTTTACATTGCAATGGCATATAGCTCGGGCATCATATCTAAAGTATGGTGCGTATTAATTTTTCCACGCAAACTTAAAATGCTTTTTCTTTCATTAGGATAAAGGCTTAAATTATATTTTTTGCATTTTCATCCAAAGTCTATTAGCAATCCAAATTTTAACAATTCTGATCATTAAAATTAACACGTGATCATCACGTTTACCATTTCCATCCTCATCTGACGTTACCCTACCTTTTCCAATCATTTGGAACTCTGTTGTGCAAAAGTTTTTAGTCTTGCCAAAAGTAGAGAATTTTCATATTCGACAGTTTTATATTGCCGCGCCAAAATAGCAAGACACCATATCTAAACTGCGGTGTATATTAACTTTTCAACATAAACTTAAATTTATTTTCTATAATTAGGATCAAGGCTTAAAATATGTTCTTTTTGCATTTTCACACAACGTGTATTATTTATCCAAAGTATAACACTTTTACTCATTAAAATTAACACATTTTCATCATGTTTACCCTTTTCACCCTCATCTGATTTTATCCTCCTTTTCATTGATTCGAAGTTCTGTTTTGGAACAATTTCTTTTTTTGTCTTGCCAAAGTAGAGAATTTTCATATTCGACAGTTTTATATTGCAGTGTCAATATAGCATGGCACCATATCTAAACAATGGTATGTATTAACTTTTATAAGCAAACTTAAATCTATAGTTTATTTTAATAGAATGAAGGCATTGAATACTTTTCTTTTCCATTTTCATCCCAAATCTCTTAGTAATCCAAACTTCTGCTTCTGCTCATTAAAATTAACACTTGTTTATCACGTCTATCCTTTCCACCCTTATCTGACTTTACCCTTCCCTTTTCATTGATTTGAAATTGTGTCTTAGAGCAATTTTTTTCGTCTTGACAAAGTAGAGAATTTTATATTCGACAGTTTTCTATTGCAGTGTCAATATAGCACGGCACCATATCTAAACAATGGTACGTATTAACTTTTCTATGCACACTTAAATTATTATTAATTTTCTTTTTTAAATAGGAAGAAGTTTTAAATATATTTTTTGCTCATTTTCATCCCAAGTCTATTAGTAACTCAAAGTATAACACTTCTGTTTTACTCATTAAAATTAAAAACGTGTTCATCACGTTTACCCTTTCTACCCTCATCTGACGTTATCCCTCCCTTTTCTCCTAATAATCATCAGCCAAGTCTGATGTCTTGAGGCCAACTTTATCGTTCCAATTTAGGTCAATTCGCGTGGGTGTGTGCCGAGGAAGCCGAAGAAAGAGGTTGTAGAATCTAGGACAAATTCTAGAGGTCGACACAGCAGATCGCTCCTTGATTGAAAAAGAGAACTGCCCAACCTGTGAAGGGATTCACCATCGGCATCGCTCTTTGTGTTAGCGATTCGCTTGAATGTCTTTCTAATTATCCGGCTGTATTGGAAATGGATCATAATTTCTTTTTTCGTTCTCTCCACTGGTCCAGTTTCAAAATCTATGTGAAGATGAGTAGGCATCGAGCAATTTATTATTCCTATTATTTTGGTTACTATTTTTACAAAACCTGGATTCAGTGTTTTAATGGAGTAACGGTAATAGAGCAGGTATAAAAAAATCAGAATTTTTTAAAATTTCATACTTTACGAGTTCAGAAATATAAATTCTGTGATCAACATTAGCAGATTTTGCTTTTTATGCTTAACTGGAGTCATGATAAACAAACTTTGACTTTCGTTTCGTAAATGATACTAGAGGAATTTCCGGTATTATGGTTACGTTTGGGGCAACACCACAGATCAATATTGTTTAAAACTCGAAAACCGAATACAGTCACAAACTTCAACTATCTGTGATTAGTTATTTGTAGGTAAAATCATTTTACGAAATTCCATCACATGCAAACAGATAATAATATTGAAAAACTTTTTTGGTGGGTATTATGACATAGTCGGGTAATATGGAACAGAAGATTAAAAATGAAGAAAACGAACAAAATATGGAAAAATGCAGATTTAATAGTACCAAGGGAGCATGATTAAAATATAGTTTCTAGGCAGCCAGTTAATATAGTTCATTTTAATGCACAAATCACAATATAAAGATAGGTTTCTGCGCCAGTACAGCTAAGAGTATTCCATAATGCTATTCCATATAACACGACCCTGCCAGTTTGGGATAAAAATACTCTGTGTTTTTCGTCATGAATCACGAACTGAAAAATGAGCCTTACACGATAAACTGTTGCTATTTGGATGTACAACATCATTAGTTTCAATGTTAAAATATTATTTCTAATAAGGAATAAAATGTATTACAAAATTTACGTCCTGAAATTTTCCGAAAACGAAAAACAAATGTTTATTCTCACAATGCATCTTGACGCCAACCGACGAACGACACGCTTCGAGAGATACTCTGGGAATGTTCTTAAGTTGTTAATGATATTGTCTCTTGCGGGAAGCAAGTTACCAAAGAAAAACATTAGTATTCCATATTTCCCGACTATTCCATAACACCCGAAATTCCTCTAATAGTTTTAGTTTTCGAAATTTTAATCAGAGTTAACATTGGTTACATAACACATTAAAAAATATATTTGACGTGTTTACAGAATTCTTCAGTTAACTCGTGAACACTTTGCTTCAGCACCAGCGCACTTCCCACTAGTGCGATTTGGGATTCCGTAATTTCAACAGACTATAACTTTCTTGGCAATAGAGTGATAATGAAATATCAAACATGATTCCTATACGAAATTTAATGAGAAATCAAACTGTGGTATTTTTTTATTAAAAAAATTCATTTTGTTAAAGAAATTTGTAAATTAATGAAAGCATGTCTTCAAAAAACGCCGACATTTGAAATTTTGGTCCGTGTGAATTTGCACTATAGTGTGGAACTCACGGGTTAAGTAGAGATTTTTATACAATGATGTCATTTTTATTTTAAATAATTTAAAAAAAATGCAATTTCTTGTAGAAAACGTAAAGATGCCTACTGAACCTAATCCATAAAATCATCGTCAGCTATAAGTAAATTATAAAGTTTTGACGGTCCTCCGGACCGGCTGGTAGCGCGCTCGGTGATCGCCGATGCGCGCGTTATATGTCCCTCAGAACATGAGTTTAGTGGTCGAATGTCTCGCTCCTCAGGCTCCTGGCGGCGCATCTTAGTTTTTATATCAGCAATTTTAACACAAGCACTTAAAATAAAAGATGTAATGTAATTCAGTTCACATTTTTTGTAATCAAGTTTCACGTTATCGGATAAATTATGATATTATCTTGGATGGAGACTTATTGTTCAAATATAAATAAATACTACGGATATAAATTTTATTGAAATATTCGTTGTATAACTATAATAAATATTTTAATGTACACTCTAAAAAAAAATCCATGAATTGAATGATTTTTTCGCTGGTTATATTGCGTTAAAACACGAAAATTTCCCCAATATAAAGTAAAAATTATCTGAAATCCAAAACTGCATTTTATTTAAATCACAGGAGTTATTTAGGGTTAGGGTGCTTAGTACTGTTTCGTATTAGAAACAGAATTTTTTCATATGTTTTTTTTTCCTCACAACACGAAAATTTTCTAAACCTAAACAAAAAATTTCTTGAAATTCTCCGGTCAAGAGAAGAAAATTTCTTCAAAGAGCAGAAAAATCTCTTCCAATCACAAGGTTGTTCAGACAACTTGTTAGCTGTACTTTTTACGTTTTCTGACGATTTTTTTTTTTTTTAGAGTGCAAATTTGAGATACTTAAATATCTCTCATAGCTAGTTGGATGCATAGAACATAGTTTAGATTTTGTTGTTGGTGTTGTTATCGTTCAGGTGTTATTGTCTTTCGCCGGAGATTTTATCGCATTTTAATTTCTATAAAAGTTTTCCAGTTCTGTTATTTCAATAAAATGTTATACGTTAGAAAAAAGTCGGAGAATCAGTTACAGAATAAAATTTTATTTAAGTTACTTCTGTATAAAAGGATATAAGGTTTCTCAACCATTTTCCCCATTTCTAGTTTACAGAATAATCAGGAAAAAGATATTCGAATCGTTTTCTAGGTATTCGATGTAAAAACCAGTTTGAAATAAATTACTAGACATCTCACTGATTTCGATACGGTTTATGTCCGAACAGAAGCCGACATGTAAATTGATAGTAAAATAAGAGGTGCAAAAAAAAAAAAAAAAAAAAAAAAAAAAATGCTACTGTCATAAAAGTAAGTAGAATCTGAAAATAGACCAAAAAAAAAAAAAAAAAAAAAAAAAAAAAAAAAAAAAAAACTAAGGTCAATGATAGAAAGCGGAAACAGAAGATGAAAGTGAGGAAAAAAATTCCTCTTTTCACCCAAAAGCAATTTTGAGACAATATTTGTAGAATTTTTTCTTCGATTCCATCAAATGCAACAATGACCGAAGAATACAATATGACATCCATTGATGGCGACTTGCCGTGTACAAAAAAAAAACCCCTCAAATGTTGCAAATGGCGCACGACAGATAGAAATCAACGGACTATTTAATTACGCCTGTGGGATACTCAACGAGCTACGGAAGTACGAAGGTTGGCTATTTGGCTACCATTCTCACCAACACATTCCTGCCTGGCATTTTAGGCACGTAAAGCAGATTGAAGCTGGAAATTTCTTACCTTTTGTTTTCTTCGTTTAAAGTACGCAGGTACAAAAAAGGTTCTTGACCTCTTGCTATAAAAACGTTTGACAGCAAATTTATTTGGGCAGCTAATTTGCTATTTTGCGCTTTGTTCTCCTATTGTCCGAGAGGATGGTAAGATGACACTTAAGCGTGAAATATCATGTGACTAATCGCCCGAAACAATTTTTCAATTGGAGTTCGATACTTCAAATGTCTTCCCGATTTTTTTTTTTAATTTCATGTCTACAATAGCAGCGATTATCTGCGGAAGGAATAACTATAGAATGACATAGAATGGGAGGTACAGTATATAATGGCAAATGAAAAAAAGTTTTTCCATTGTGATAATTATAGTAAGGGAACAAAATTAAAAATAATTACGTTCAAGAACTTGTAATTATTTGATAATTTACTATTAGTCTTCACAAATGGAAATTATAATTATAATAAGGATAATAATACCACATCATATTAAATACAGTGTTGTCAATACAGTAAAGGGTCGCATGGTTTTGTATTTTTCAGTACCACTATTTCCCAATAGTAGTACTTCGTTTTATTAAAAAAGGTGACTATTATTATTCATAAATAGTGGTACTTAGACGTTGAAATCGTGCTATGCCTGCGCCAATTTGATAACACTGTAAATAAATTTTCTTTTTTCTATTTATTTATTTATTTATTTATTTATTTTTTACATGTTTTGGAATTTATTTATTTATTGAACGAAATACTGTTGTTGATTTAAATTTAATATATACAAATTTTAAGAAATGGAATTAACGTTTATATTAAATTTGTTATTATCAACAACACTGCTATCAAAGTTTACATGACTGATATTAATATTATATATATATATATATATATATATATATATATATATATATTTGAGACTTTGAATATACATTTGCAACATTAAATTACCAAGATAGATGAGCAGAAATTAATGCCTAGCATTAAGAATTAAACATAAGATCCAATGGAAATCACATTTATTTCAAAGTGAATGCCTCACGGGCAAAATTATGTGCATACCAAACAAGCTGTTCGTAATGTAAAAGAATGGCAGGATGTCAGCTAAGAATTATAATAAAAATAAATGGAATTACTAGTATACGAAGTAGATGAATCAAGTCTGTCTTGTGAGCAATACATACCAATCAATCAAATTTTTGAATTAAACAACAACCTTAAGGGTATTTCGAAGGTAAGATAATGATTTCGGACAACTTATTCAAGGATTTCTTTGAACTATTCCATGAAATTTCGTTTTCAAATACTGAACACTCACTTGGAATTAAGAAAACAATGTTATGATTGTTTTAAAAAATAAAAATGAGAAATGAAAACAGATAAAAATGCACCAGTCCTTGGTAATGCTATTTATATAAGTGTTAATAAATTTTCAAAATCATTAGCGAAGAATATCTCTACGAATAATGAAAATTATGAATTATATACTTTTAAGCTGTTTTTTTTAAGAGAAAGGAGTCGAAATATTCAAAATAATATAAATTTCCTTCATTAGTATAAGATAACCGTAAAGCAACATTTGTCAAAATTTTAGCCTTATAAACAGCTGAGATCATTTTTTCAATACGCTCTCTATTATACCAATAAAAAATTCAAAACTATAAAAATTTTATATTTTTTGGTAGGATGTTTATATGAAAGCAACAGAGATATCGCAAAGAAGCTTAGAGAAAAACTAGCATAATTTTGTTTATATCCTCTTTTAAATCGAGATTCAATTTGCCTGTCTGTCTCATTTTTACAGAGTAAGGTGTTATTTTCCGATAGAATAATTTGTTATATCTATCAATGTATTATATCTATCAAAAAATAATGAGCTACATGAAATATTTAATTTAACTTCATTTCAAGAATGCCTATGTCTACTCATCGTAATTTACGTCATTTCGTATATAATAAATATCAAAATCTCTGGACAATAGCCCCTAATAATAACAGAATGCCTTAGTATGTACGGATGCCTCAAAGACATGCCATAGCCAAAGTGTTGCATATCAACTTTATCAATGACAACGATAATAAGGGATATGAATCTACTGTCATTTTAAGTCTTTAGTGTCTCTCTGTGCAAAATTTTGATAATCTCTTTCTGAGTTCAACAATCAGAGGGAAGATAAAACATCTCCAAAGGTGTCATCCTTGTTCTACATCACGTGTCCTTTGAAATAACGGTTTTTGGCAGTCCCACCCATCGCAGAATATGAAGTAGATACAAAAAATATAAAAAACATCATACCCCAGACCTTAATAATTTACATGATTTGTATTCAAAGTTCCTGAATCATAGGGTGGAGCCAAGGCTTTAACTAACGAGAACTTTTCTTCGAAAGGTAGACGTCGTCGTCAGAGTTTTGAGTCTCAGACAGATAATAAAAAGATTATCCATCACTGTTACTTTTCAAATGAGACTCGTTAACGTATCATAAATTTACTGGTCACGTTTTGCGAGAAATCAACAAAATAAACCCCCAGACCAACGCCTACGTTGTAGAACTCGATATCATGTGTCCATCGAGGACAACTAGCCGAAGGAGTGGAGAGGGGTACATTGTAGCGTGGGTTTGATGCGATAAAGTTTTGTTTCCTCCATTCGACATTTTGTCTCCAAAATGCTGAAATATTTTCTCAGACACATCCGTCATTTGCTAAATGAGAAAGTGAAGACCTTTTAATCTTCGAAGAGTGGGCGAACACCACTCCCCCAGCAAGCTAAAGAAGTGAACCGTGCGCTGAATTTTTAAAGAGGCATCCCCAGTTTCAATTACTGTAGAAACCAATCACTTTCACCACACAAAGGCAATTATCTTTTAAATGTTACAATAATTTATTACGGAACACTATTGTAAAATAATATGTTTGTGGATTCTATTTTCTAAAGAAGCAAATGATGATATTTTCGAATCGCATCAGGGTTTCCTTTCAAGAAAAAAATGAAACTGAAATAATAACTAAAAAAACATTAATTATTATTATTTTTTTTTGCCTATCAAAATAGTCACTAGTTAAAATTACACTATTAAGTAGTTTTTACGCTGTTATATGCGGACAAACAGACGGACCAGACGATGACGATAAGTGCTACGTATTTATTTGATTACGTACGCACCTAACTAGTTAGGTGGGTAAGGTTAGTAATAATATTATTTTTAGATTATCTTTTTAATTTTTCATTTAAAGTAAACAAACTTGTACATTATGAAACTGTAATTTTTAACACTGGGTAATCACCAATCTTTCTACACAGGTCATTTTCCAACAAAATACCAAATTTTCGAAAATTTGTAACATAGGCCCTTCTTCCACTCACCCATTCATATGTATTTCAAATTGCTGTAAAAATCTATATTCGGAATCTGATTTTTGTATATGAATATCATAAAACAAATTTGAAATGCCCTCACCAAAAAATATTGGATTCTTATCTTAGTGTTGAGAAATTAAAGTAATAGCACAAATAAGAATTACAATGACTACAGGGAAGAGTATATAAGCATCTGAAATCAAACCCATATTTCGGTATAAAGTTATTACAACATATGCCCTTTAAATTATAATGAAAACCTTTATAATAAAGCAGGTAGGACATATATTTGGAACTCACATCTTGTATAGCGTGTAAGAAACTTTAAACGTCCATACTGAAAACTTTTGGACAGCGCAGGTGGTTATTAACTAGATTACTGAGTCTCGTCGTCTTTTTTAAGAACGATATAATGAACCATTGTTCACTTTTCAAAGTTCTTTCGCAATGGGAAATGACAAGAAAGTAATACAAAGTAACATTATACATTTGCATTTCAATGAATACCTTCAAAAATTTAAATTACCTTTAAAAAAAAAAAAAAAGAATCAAAAACAATTTTATTTTCAATCATGGGAGTACTCAGGGGAGGGGGGTGCAGAGAAAAAGCTATGGTCCCCTTGCTCAATATTTTAGAGAGAATGTAAATATAAAAACCTGTTTGGGATTTTGATTGAACTGATTCTTGTATGATAGTCTTGTTTTAAAGGTTTCCATTATATTTCATTACACGCGTATACAGTAATTTTATTTTAGCTTGACACTTTTCATGCACTAATACTGTTTACCATTACTGGATGTCTTCAGTTTTATCGGTGAATGATATTAAACAATAAAAAGTTAAAATTCCTAACATGTAGTCGTAATTTTGATTAAAATATATTTGGATTTATTTATTTATTTATTTATTTATTTATTTGTAACATAACTTTTACTATAACAGGGGAGATTATTACATTGTTTTGAATAAAACATTCAGCAAAAGATCTTGAAACTTAGAAATAATCAAACTTTCTGCTCAAATTAGCTATTCGGATCTGTCTCAAACATTTTAATATTTTCTGTTCTGCAAAATTATCTCCCTTCATGCAAAAAAAAAAATGTCCCAGAAAAAAATATGTTACGACGGATTACATTTGAAATTCTTCTCTACCCGAAATCATCTTAATTACACAAACTCAACTAATCTGTGATGTTTTGAGGTGTTTCACCACCTCTGGGTGCAGTTTTCACCTACCTCATTCCTCTCAACTTCGTTCTAACGGGGTCGACATTACTTTCGATTACGTCACTTTCTAACGACGACGTCGATTCTACGACACCGTAAGTTCTTATATGGCGAAGTCGGGTCAGGTTCACAGGCATGTGGTTGCAGTTGACCTTTCAGTCTGTTCATATTATGTGAAATCTACTTTTCAAAAAGCTCATCTTTAACTGCGACCGGTTATGTCCACGTGACCAGAAAAGTAACTAAAAACAAACAAGAGGACTGGAATGGTAGCCTTTGATACCTTATTTGGATGAATATTTTTCTTGTTTTCTCCATATTGTGCGATAATAAGACGTAAAAGATCTTCAGTAAGTGAAGGCTTATTTAAAATTTGAAATTGACGTCAATTTTCAAATTAAAAGATAATTTAATGTGCTTTTTGTTTTGATTAAAAAAACCAAAATGAATGAAAACTCGTAAGTCGTGAAAAAATTATGAAATATGAAATAATGAAATGCTGCAATAAAAATGTTAAAAAAATTCTTATTAATTTAGCCTTACGCATTACATTTATTTTGTGAAATAGATAAACGAAAAATATAAATAATGCTGTGAACAAAACAAAAGTTAGCAAGAAAAAATTAGAGAAATATTTACAAGTTAGCAAAAAAGTTAAAAAAATACAATTTGATAAAAAGTTACAAAAATATTTACTAGTCGTTAAAAAAATTAACTGCGAATTTAATTATTATCAAACATTATCAATGTATCATTGTTTAATTTCATAGATTTCATTGCATTCTATAAAACTGATCAGTAATAAATAATGAAAATGGAGGGATTTATATGGCATTGTAAATTATGATTCAAAATAATTTATTTCTTTAACAGCAGAATTTGTGCTACGCGTCAGCTCTAAAATACAAAAGTTTCACCTCAAAAATACTGTACTGTGACAACTGTCTTTTTATCTCAATAAATTTCCACAAATACACCTCCACATGTACGTTAAATTACTCACACCTTTAAGAAGAAAAGCGGGGGAACTTTATTATGTATCCCCCCCCATTCTAATAAAAAACTGGCTTATCAAAAAAAAAACCACGCAAAATGATGAAAAAATAGAAGCATCGTTAAGGTTTATAGAAAGGGTCAAGATCCTTTATCAAGTATTTCCCCTTTTGGCGCCTCTATATAAATTAAATATCCATTACAATTGTATATTATTTGAAGCTGACCACCTACGAACGCTTTCAGAAATCCATCACTTAGAAAATGGAAATTTTCACACCTTATCTTTGCGTCATCCCACACTTGTAAATTATGGTTTCTGGATAACGAAGGTGAAAGTTTAGGCTTCCAGGCAGACATATAGTTATTGCTGAAATAAATGATTCTAAGTAGTTTAATCTATACTATAAAGCAAAAACATGTCCGTGAGTAACTCTGACGTCATACCGACTGTGACAACGACCTGATCAGTAAATTTCGCTTTTTTTATATTTTTTTTATATTTTATGTTTTTGACGAATTTTTGCCATTTTTTTTATGTTCAACTCCTAATCGCGTGAGTTCTAGCCAGTTCTAAATGTTTACTGCAATGTGACATATACATATTACGTACGCCACGCTGCAATACTAAGAAGCTGTAGCGGGTATTACGATAATTATTTTACCTCGCATGCAAATGATTAGAGATTATTTAATTGCGCTTAGTTATTACCTTTCTTAAAAAATAAAGAAAAACATTTTATCACAAACATCAACAAAACTTTTTATTATATTTATTCCCTTTTTCCAAAGATATCGTTTTATCGTTTGCTGCCATAGCAGTATGATAAATTAAATCTCATTAAAAAAAATGCACAGTAGTAGAAAACTATTTTTCTACGTATTACATAGATACGTTTGGTTGTGCTGATTTTTAATTTTGATTTTAGAATTAAATTCATGAACTTCCGTGTGTAGAACGGGCTAAACAGCTAGTAATATAAATAAAACACAAATTTAACAGACATGTAAACGAACTACGCACTTAAAAACTGAAATTACAAGAATCAAAAACGTCTGTTGTAACTAACGAAATCTTTGGCGATTTTTTCGGTTATTAACCCCAGGCATGCGGTACTAAAGTATCGCTTTTAATGCATTTTAAAACTTTTTAATACATAACTGATTTTTCATAGAAAAATATACGTTTCAGTGTTGTTAATTGAAATCTAAAAAAATATAGTAATTGTTAAAAAATCTATTAGAGTTTTTTAAAAACTATGCTTTTCACTTATATTCTGTAACTATGGGAATGCCGAGATGGATCCCCTAGTGCAGGGCCGATTCACCAGAAAAGTTTTACAGAAATATTTGCCTTATTCAATCTCCAAATATCTCCGATTAAATAAGGCAAATATTTCTGTAAGAATTTTCTGGTGAATAGCGGGCGCCAGGTTGGACAACCCTGCCCTAGTGTATTAGTCAGTTTTCTCAACGAGAAATATATAGGTTTTTATTATGCTATAAAATCTAAAGTAAACATTTTCATGTCAAACAAACATGTTTCAGAGACAAACATAATAAATTAACAGCATTAACGTTAACATTAAAATTAATATCATTTTGTTACTCTATAAATTAATTTACGCTTCTGAAAATGTTCAATTAAATATTGGTAGTATCCTAGAAACCGATATTCAGTTTTGAGAAAACTGATTAAAAACTACTCGGAAACGTTTCCGAATATCAGTGGTTGTAAAAGGAACTTTATTTTTATAAATTTTTAATTGAAATCTAGAAAACATATTGGTTTCTAAAGTTTCCAAAAATAAAGAAAACGTTTTTACAAATCGTAAGTAATCGTGAGTAACTCGGAACAGGTTATTATATATTTTCGTTCGTGTTAATATTACAGTTTCGTTGATTAAGAAACATGTTTTTCAAAATACAAAGGATGTGAATTATCTCTTACTAAACAGGGTCGGAGTGAAAAAAGGTCCAGACCGGGGTTCAAACCCGGAACCCTTGGTATTACGCATCAATGCTCTACTATTTTGAGCTATCCGGATGACATTCAGGTTAGCATTCTCTCACTCTAAGCTCAAAATGATAGAGCTTTCGCGCGTAATACCAAGGATTCCGGGTTCGATCCCCGGTTTGGACATTTTTTTCACTCTGTTGGTTGTACGCTGTATAGTAAGTGCTAATTAACATTCTTTGTATTTATTAATTTCTAGCGTAAATTCATCTCTGCTGAAAATTTTATTTGTCTTTCTTTTTAACAGTGTACAGATATCTCATACTCCTAAAAATAACCTTATAAAAGAACAGCATGCAAAATAATGAAAAAAATACAAGCATCCTCACGAGTTTTGGAAAAGGTCAAGGCCCCTTTATCAAAAAAAAAAAAATTCCGTTCGGTTCTCTATATAAATAAATAAATAAATATCCTTCATAAATCCATATTATTTGAAACCGCCACCTACGGATGTGTTTCAATATACAGCATGTATAAAGAAAGGAAAAGTTTCACACCTTAATGGCTATCCTTGCTTCGTCCCACCCTTGTAAATTATGGTTCGCCGATAACGAAAGAGAGAGTTTGGAGCTCGTGTTAAAGAAAGTATTGAGATCAGCCAGGCAGAAATTATATTTCTTTTCTTATAACTTTTTGGAACATTAAGATTTAATAAGATTCCTTGTTACAAAGCAGGAAAAGGATCTTGTTGGTAAGGGATTATGTTGAAGTTTTGTTTGTTTTTACCTGTTTCAGGAAATGGTTTTCAATCTTTTGAAAGTTACCGCTTTCTTTTCTTTTTTTTTCTTTTTCTAAGATTATGAATTAAAATATCATTATTGTGTTGTATCAGTTGCATTAATCTCAATATAACACTTAAAGGTGTGTATCAAATATTTTAGTTGTGCAGTTTTAGTTGCAAGTTTTCAGACAGAAAGGCGTGTGTTAATGACACTCTAAAATTGGGAGGAGTGAGAAGTTGACTCTTTGGAAGAGTGAGAGGCATTTTCACTCTTTTTGGAGTGAATTTTATAAGAATACACTCTTTAAAGAGTGGGATTTTCCACTCTCTAGAAAGGAGTGAAATATCTCACTCCGTTGTCGAGAGTGACTGTCTCACTCCTTTGACAAGAGTGAAATATTTCACTCCGTTGAAGAGTGAAAGCCTGGCATTATATAATTTTGTCCATATTTATTTATTGAGAGAAACGAAATGATCATTTTTCCTTTTTCTTTTTAGGTAGATTTCGTAAGAAATGTTACCTATTACATTCTCCCCTATGTTGGAATTTCTGAAAATTTTTGCAGATCTACGCCGATTATAACCCCTAAAACCCCAAACCACCCCCCCAGTTCAAAACTTTATCTATCTGTCTATATAGCTATATCATTTTTTTATGGACACGATAACTTCAATAATTCTGCACAAATCTCTTCCAAACTGATAACATATAATCAAAGGACATAAAATCTCGGTCAAGTTCGTTAATGGGCAAAATCGAAATAGGGGGGGGGGGGGTGAAAACAGAAGAAAACCCATAACTTCTTAATTATGATACGTATCAAATCCGTTTAAAGTTATTAATATTTCTAGGAAAAGGGCCGAAAATTTATGTATGACAGATTTTTGATATCATTAAAAATGGCCTCAAGGAAGGGGGGGGATAGGATTTTAGGAAGAAAAAAATTCATAACTTCGTCAATTCACAAGATATCCATCCGCTTCTTGGAAAACATGAAAAAAAAATTGAATGCACTTAAAATAAAATTTAATATAACAAAGCATACCTTTTATTATACACGTGAAATACCACTGCTTCGACCGATCGATGGTGTCTTTATTTTCTTTTAAACATTTCAATATCAATTTTGCTTTTTAACCATAAATATAAAGTAAACCTATGTGGCGAATTGATATTTTATCTTTTTTGTACTACTATTTATTTTTTTTTAATCATTGTTCTGCACTATATAATGCGGTTATTTTATTTTTGTGGCAACACTAATTTGAGGAAAAATATCGCATTTCATTTATAAAAACAATGCCGATTTAATTTTTAATTAATAGCAATATTTAATCAAAAACCATGTTTTAACGAAATGTGGTGGTGGTACTATGTCAGAAGCTGCTTCAAAAACCTTTCGAAGGAGGTTACCTCATTTATTGTTGTGTGTTTTGTAAATTCATGGAAAAAGGTATGTCGACAACAGAAATATGTATGATTTTAGAATAATAAACTAAAATACAGGATAAATAAAATTAAAAATTGACTTATACGGTGGATTCAGGGGGACAGAGCCCCACACCCCATCTCTGACGAAAAAAATCTTAGTCCCTTATTTTCGTGGTGTTTAAATATTATAAATTCACCGGGGAATAATATGTATTATCCTTTTTAAAAACAATTTAATATTATATTTTTTAAATAATAATTTTTAGCTGACATTTTAAACAGAAACGTCTTTTTAAACTTTCCATAAGCGATCGCAAAATTCCAATTACGATGTGACACTGATTGGTCTCTATAAAGTTTAACAACAGTGATTTCAAAGTTGTATATACAAATAGTGACCACTCTAGTTTTAATAACGTATGGAAATTCAGATTAAGTTATAAAGTCTTTCAAAAGTTAATGGATGAATAATGTTTTGGATTTTCATATCTAAAGCAAAAATCTGAAATCTGAAAATTGCTTTTAAATTCTTTAAAATTCGATATATTATATGCAAGTGTTACGTCAATCTTTTTTTTTTAAGCTATTTTCCCTCTGTCTGAAAATATAACAACTGTAGTAATTATATTTTGATAATTGATAAATTTAACGCCAGAAAATAAAAAGTTTCTGCCCGCTGCGCTGATAAAAAAAAAAAAAAGTTTAATGAGTCAATTGGGTCAGAGATCGCACCATTAGCAATGCTGACGTAAATATTGTCTTTTTTTTTTTTAACAGACCGCTGACGAGAACCATTTTCATTCTTGGCAGACGTCTATGACGATTGGCTGACGCGTTAATACTTCGATTTAAAATGTTAGTTCAACGGTTTAGTAGTTTGAAGAGATGTTCGTAACTTTGATACTGAAAAATTATGTGCTTATAATTTTGTGTCAGTCCTTATGTGTGGATGTGGATTACAAGTAATTTACAGTAATCATCAAACGATACATAGAAATAATATACGCTGAAGAAAATGCTTGTAATTTATAAAATGTTATAATTGTTAGAACATTGGTGTGTATTTTATTAATTTTTTTTTCCGTTCATCACGAAGATTGTGCTTTTTGAATATTATTTTTATAAAATCCGACTGGTGAGTTTTTTTTTGCAGTCGGATGTGTTTTTTTTTCCCCTTTTCAGAAGGAAAATATGTGTGATTTATTTTCAATGAATATTTTTTAGAAATCGGTTTGCAAAACAGTGCTTTTTTTAATGTTTTGCCAAAAGTGTGCAACTGCCTTAATTGAGGGAGTACGCTCTATGACTATTCCATTGACAAGTTATAAATATTATAAAATCAACATTTAATCTGAGAATTATCTATTTTCGTATTGTACTTTTTGAATATTATTTTTATAAAATCCGACTGGTGAGGTTTTTTTTGCAGTCGGATATGTTTTTTTTTCCCCTTTTCGAAAGGAAAATATGTGCGATTTATTTTCAATGAATATTTTTAACAAATCGGTTTGCAAAACAGTGCTTTTTTTTTTATGTTTTGCCAAAAGTGTGCCTTAATTGAGGGAGTACGCTCTATGACTATTCCATTGACAAGTTATAAATATTATAAAATCAACATTTAATCTGAGAATTATCTATTTTCGTATTGTACTTTTTGAATATTATTTTTATAAAATCCGACTGGTGAGTTTTTTTTTTGCAGTCGGATGTGTTTTTTTTTCCCCTTTTCAGAAGGAAAATATGTGTGATTTATTTTCAATGAATATTTTTTAGAAATCGGTTTGCAAAACAGTGCTTTTTTTTATGTTTTGCCAAAAGTGTGCAACTGTCTTAATTGAGGGAGTACGCTCTATGACTATTCCATTGACAAGTTATAAATATTATAAAATCAACATTTAATCTGAGAATTATCTATTTTCGTATTGTACTTTTTGAATATTATTTTTATAAAATCCGACTGGTGAGTTTTTTTTTGCAGTCGGATGTGTTTTTTCCCCCCTTTTCGAAAGGAAAATATGTGCGATTTATTTTCAATGAATATTTTTTACAAATCGGTTTGCAAAACAGTGCTTTTTTTATGTTTTGCCAGAAGTGTGCAACTACCTTAATTGAGCGAGTACGCTCAACAACTTGTTATAATATTCATTCAATTCTGACTATTCCATTGACAAGTTATAAATATTATAAAATCAACATTTAATCTCATAATTATTTATTTTCGTGTTATATTTGTTTAAAATAATTTACTATTATGGTTATGACTAACTCATCAAAGGTAGGTAGGATTATAAACAACTACTAATTTTCGTTTTCAAATAAAGCTTTTGTTGGAATATAATTGCTTATATAAGATTATTTAATTACTATTTAAATTAATTTGATAAGAATAATATGTATTTGTTATATTTGTATCTTTTTAAATCCAAATAAATATATTTTAATGTTAAAATATTTGTGTATTTTTTATGATTTTCAAATAAATTCATATCAATTTCAAAATTAGCAAATTTGTTTAATATATCTTTAGATCTCCACTTTATCAATAAAAGTTTTTTATTGTAAAGAATCTGGATTATAACTCACAGCATTGATTTTATTGAAGCTCAGAAATATATATACATATATATTATGCAATTATATGTTATTACTATGACTGTAAAATATCAGTAATATATATATATTTTTTAAATGCGTACTTTAAAATATGTATTTTTAAAAAAGCAATAACAGAAAGTTATCAAACCTTATGCTGAAAAAAAAAAAATGCTGTGTTTATAATTTTTTTTAACACTTTGATATGTAAAGGAATTTTTAATGTTGCTTTGATGAATATGCGGAATACTTATAACATTTTCTTTCGCTGTCAAATTCCTGTGGTGACCTATTTTTTATATTTTATAATTAGAGATGTACAATTTTCTTCGAGAAATCTTTTTACATTTTTTCTGGGGGGGGGGGTGAATTTATTTTTGTCAAATCTGATTTGTTAAACCTAAAAAACTTATTGGCAAACTGGCAGAACATTTTTTTTTTTTTTTTAATTTGAGAATGTGAATTTAAAAAAATCTTCTAAGTTACACATAATATTACTTGGTTTTAAAGCAAATTTTAATTGTAAAACAAATATATCATTACTTACTTTGATTTATTGCTCAAAACTTTAGCTTTCGGTTTTGCAAAACTTGAGATATTGAAAACAAATTTTAATATTTTTAAAAAAATATTTTTAGTAAAAAGGTTAAAAATAGAAAATGGAAAATAAAAAAAAGCTAGACATTTACATTTTTGCATAATTTTGGTCCAAATATTTTTCTAAATGGTTTTCATTGTTGTAATAAAATTCGAGATCTAAATTTACTGGTTCTATTATTTTTCTTTCTTTATTTTTTATTTTTTTAAAACTCTAGATTGTTTAACTGTGTTGTATAAGATCTAAAATACAGGGTTTTCAGTAAATTTTAATATGTTTTTACGTTAAAAAGAAAAAATATATTTCTTCACACATATTATATATATATATATAAAGTTTCCCATAGCATAAACCTGGTTTTTATATATGTTAGTATTTTAAAAAATATATAAAACATTCAGAGAATGAAAAAACTATAGTTGCCATTATTATTTTTTTATTATCATTATTGAACTGTTCTATTCAAGTCTTAAAACAATTCAAAGCATACTTCATGGAAATAAACTTGTACTTTCTTCTAAGAAAACGAACTATATGGTACACTCAGAAAACGAACTATATGGTACAAAATTATTTTATATCAATTTTAATTTGATGATCCTTTAAAACAATTAATCAGAAGTATTTTTCTAAAAGAAGTATTTTCTATCTAAAATAAATAGTCAATTTTGATGAAAAGTTGCATTGTTCTTCTAAAACAACATTACAAACATTCAAACATTACAGTTTTAATCTAATATTGCAGTGTTAAATTTTCATTCTAAAATGATTTTTTTTTTTTTTTTTTTTTTTTTTTTTTTAATGGCTGGCCATTTTAATGTGCGCCGCTAATGAAGTCGTTGCCGACAACAGTATTCAATGACTTAATTCGTGTAATCGGGCGGTGCAGAAAAGTTGTAATCAATATTGTACATGCTTTTAGCATAGAATGAAGTTGAATATAAAAAATATTATATAAAAACATATTTTTTATATGCTCAGTAATCGAATGAATTTAATTTTTTGCGATAGTATGTAAAGAGGGTGGGAAGGGGGGGGGGGAGTAGTCATTGTCCCTCGAATTGTTTTAGTGCACATCTTCTATACTATGACAAAAAATTAAACACTTTCATGCTTTAGAATACATATTTGGCCATAAAGCAAGATTCGATTTCTTCCATAAGAGCATGGGCAAACTGGGCCGTTAGCCATTGCCACTATGATTTTAGGGTTCTCAAATTTAGTATGCAATTTTCATAAAGCTGATATTTTATATCTATTTCGACGTTGCACTGACTATAATCAATATTTTGAACATTTAGAGTAGGATAAGTTTAAAAACCAAAAATATATTTATCTAAGTACAGTAAAACTTTTCAATAGCGGACACCCCAGGACGACGGAATTTGTCTGTTATTCGGAAGAGTCCGCTTTCTCCGAATAGCACACAAATTCTACGATGATGCGGTGTCCACTATTGAAAGATTTTATTGTATTTAGATAAATATATTTTTAGTTTTTAAACGTATCCTACTCTAAAAGTTCAAAATATTGATTATAATCAGTACAAAGTCGAAAGAGATTTAAAATATCAGCTTTACAAAAATTTCATACCAAACTTGGGGCCCCCTCAAATCGGGGGAGGGGGGGATGACCCAGTTTGCCCCTGCTTTAATCAGGTTCTGCTTCCGGAACAAACCCCAGCCCTGCTTTATGGTCAAATATTTTCCAATTTATCCAGGATTCACTGTGGTCAAACATGGCTGTATTTAATGCTAAAAAAAGTGTGGTCAGAAATATCTGCATATTCCTCACAAATCAGAGCACAAAAACGGCCACAATTCAGACATTTCAAGTGTCTGAAATCCAGACACATTTAAGTGTCTTAAATTTTTAAGACACTTTAAAGTGTCTCTTTTTTTAACCATCCGTCTCAGACACTTAAGTGTCTGAATTTCAGACATTTCAGTTTACAGTGTAAGTAAAACTTAATGGGTATTTGAAAAGGAAAGAAATAATATACACTGATTAAGATTTTGGTTAATTACTTGCCTTTATGGGCATTTTAAAACTATCATATCTTTATAAGGCATGCAATGAAAGAAAACACAATAGTGATAAGCTTGGAATAAAATATTTTAGTTTTTTGTCAGTAATCTAATTTAATTCATTATGTAACTCTAATTGAATTTTTCCTTAAGAGTTCAATTACTGTTACAAACTGAATTAAATAAATATTGCCAATAAAGTATTTTAGTCCAATCTTTACCACGCTTGTGTCTATTTTCATTGCATGCTCTAAAATATATGATTCTTTTAAAATGCCCAAAAAAGAAACATAAAAATAATTTTTATTCACTCCATAAAAAGTGAACATTCACTCCTATGAAAGAGTGGCTATACACTCCTGTTAGGAGTGAGAAATCCACTCCTTTTGCCAGAGTGAATAGTCACTCCTATGAAAGAGTGGATAGCCACTCCTATGAAAGAGTGACTATTCACTCCTATCAGGGTGAAAAAACCCACTCTTTTTGCAAGAGTGGATAGTCACTCCTCTGAAAGAGTGAGTATCCACCCCTGTTTAGAGTGACTATTCACTTCTCGGGAGTGAGTATTCACTCTTTCAGAGAGTGAATAATTTCACTTTTGCCTAGAGTGAATAGTCACTCTAAAGAGGTTGGGCAAATTTTGACTCTGCGATAGAGTGAATATCCACTCCTCCGGAGTGAATAGTCACTCTTTCTTATTTAGAGTGGATATTTACATTTTTATCGTATTTTAAACTATCGGATTTTTATTCTGTTTTATTTTATTTATAGATATGTATTTATATAAAGCAAATGTTAGAAACATTTGAATTTTACTGGCTATGTATCAGAAGTCATGCATTGGGCCGGGCTACCCAAACCCGACTCGACTAGTGGTTCTGTTTGACGCTAATTTTTTTTGTTGTTGTTATGTATTGGGTTTGGGTTAGATTTTAATCTTTCATGTCAGGCTCAGGTTGATTCCATTTAAAAAATAAAGTCATGAATATTTTCAAATGAATAAACTGTGTATTTGAATATTAATGAGTTAGCATGTGTTCAATTTTATACAAAAAATAAAAGATATTAAAGATATCATTGTAGATTACATTTCCGTATCTGTATTAAAATTTCTGGAATATTTTTCTTTTATTTCAGGTTCGGTTTGGGTTCGGATTTCAAAGTTTCAGTTTCGGGTTGAAGTGTATATAGTTTGGGTTGACGAATTTATTTTTTTGTTGACTTTAAGCAGCATTTTCGGGTTCGCGCAGGATTCTGCTCTGGAACCATAGGAATTTTCGTTATTTTTTTTACATTTCAACTATTTTCTATTTTCTTCTATAGAACCGCATGGTAACAACATTTAATTTTACCGGGTATCGGTCCATTTGAACATTTATGTTCAAATGGACCGATACCCGGTAAAATAAATTTATTTAAATTTATATAAAAAAAAACTGGAATCTGAGCAATAAATATTTTTCCTCGCGATATTTTTTTATCAGAAGAAAGCAAACAAACAAAAAGGATCTACGATAGAAAAAGTTAAATATTTATAACATGGGAATACAGAAAAACATTGATTGTAGGTTAAGAAATTTGTTGAACGAAAAAATTAAAGCAAAATAAAAGAAGTAATAAAGTGCAATAAAAAGTCGTAACAAACTAAAAATAAAAAAATATTTAGGTCGAACTCTAAACAGTGAAATTCGGAATCTGTTTCTAAAAAAAGAAACATACTTTTAAAGAACAAGTGCTATTAGTTACTGAAAATCACAGGGTTGAGTTTGAAAGTATTTTACTAAGCTTATCCAGTGAAAAGCAAAAGTGCTTAACCTTATTATTTCGGAAGGAAAAAATAATGATTTCTCTATTGACTTATGCTTCAATTAAAAAGCAAGATAAAAGACTTGAATTGAAAGAGATGAAACGCTACAATTAGTGACGTTTATTATAAAGAAAGAAAAATAGTTAATAAATCAGATATAATCTTGCTTTGTCGTGTAAGGAAACCGGACACAGCAGCTTTATTTTAGAGAGGCCTAAAAGCGGGGAACAATTATATATGGCGATGGTAATCATATCATAATCTCAGATTTTATTACATTAATTACAGTATCCGCTCGTTATATCGCACCTCTTTACACCACTCATTCGGATATACTGCTCTTTTTTTGGTGTTTACCAACTAAAAAAAACTTTCTATTGTAAACGTAGCTTTTTATATAACTGTACCTATAATTCAATTAAAAAAGTATGCATATTGTTATTTTTTTAAGAACATGTAAATGCATATAAAGTAACGTTTCGGAGACAAATATAATGGAACTATGAGTAAAAACCAGGAGACATACAGCGCAACTAGTGTATCTACCAGTTGTAAATGAAGTAACTAAGGATGTAGTCAGAAGATGGAGGCTGTTGTTTGTTTGCATTGGATCAACAGGACCTGATTAGCGCCAGAACAAACTTCCACCAGTAAATTTGAATGGGAATGTTTGCCTTATTTAAACGCCTTATTCGTGCAAAATTTCTGTCATTAATAAAGCAAAAATTTTTATTCGTTTTTACTGATGAAAGTTTGCCCCGGTTGTATTATAATCTCTTTCACTGACATTTACAGGAGGATTGTTTATGTAGTTATCATATGGTGGAACAGCAGGACCTGAATACTGACGAGACAAACTTCCAACTGTAAAAAGGAATAGATATTTTTGCCTTAATTATGGAAAGTTCTGCATGAATAAGGCTTTTAAATAAGGAGCAAATTTTTATTTAAATTTACCAGTGAAAGCATGTCCTGACATTAATCAGCTCCTTCGGAAACGGTTACAGCTAAAGCTTCACCATTTTGAGGATATGTCAATTCTACTTTATTCATCGTTCCATGACAAATATACAGCTTTTATTTGAAGATTATCATGTGTTTTAAAATTTTATCGCCCTGGGTTAAATCACACACTCGCATATATGACGTTATTTCCTGTCTCTGGAAATCATGATACAACGAAAGTCTACGTCTATTCTTCTAAAAATTATCATTTAGTATAAATGCTACATTATAAAATATTTAAAAAAAAAATACTGAATAAATAACGATCCAAGAAGTAAGTCAACTTTCCTAAGCGAACAAAAAATTTTGATGATTTCGTCTGTAGTATTGATTCTTACGTATAAACATACAATTACAATTATATTTCTGTTTATATGTTAAAAATATTACAAGCAGAAACATGACAAGTATTTGACAGGTCGGGAATTATAGTGGTATAACATGTGTCTACAGAAATCAAAATAAACTAAACATTTTCTTATGCATGCTGATGAAATCAGTTATTGCTTTACTGTGATACATATAGTATCTTTGGAGAAGTTCATGGACCTTACATCCGTACGAAATGAAAAAAAGAAGTAAATTCAGTTCCTTTTTACACATAACATGCCTGCTAAACCTTATTCTGCGCCCATAATGATAGAAATACAGAGGCAGTTATGATATCAAAGTATGAAATCGCTCAGGAATTCTATAAAGTATTATAACTGATAACCCTCTTCATGCATTGTTCGTGTTATACTTTGGTCTATGAATTATACGTTTATATGCTCTGATGGCTTTTTCTCTGATAGACAATGATATGGTTATACATACAATGATATGCCAAATGAAGCAAAACAACAACAATGCTACTGTGGCATGATATATACCAGATTTCAAATGTGAAAGTCAAACTCAATTATCTGTCCTTGATGCGACTTGAATGATTGATTCAAGTAAGTCCTCCTACACGCTACTGTATTTCCTGAGATAATTTGACAACGGAAATGTGTACAGATTTCATTACATTTCTTTGTTTCATGCATTAACAAATTCGGTTTCTTATCCTGTCGCATATTCATATTACATTCAGTGGTACACACTCTCACACAATGATACCGACTACGTGGCGCTCTACGTAATTTTTATTAGTGATAATATATTTGATACTATTTTTTTATTGAAATTTGAAAAATTTGGTATTTTAAATTATACTAATTTCTGAAATTATCAACAAATGCACTCGAAATACCAATTAAAATAACATCACTTATTTAAAAACTGTATAAATTTCACTGTATAAATTTTTAAAATCTGGTACAATAAAAATAAATATGTTTTTTCAATCAATAACCCAATACTGTTCTCCAATATTGCGTCTGGTCTATGGCGTTTCAGATAAGGGACCCTATTCATCATGTAGTTAATATTAAATTGTTAAAATCGCTTAAAATTAATATTTACGTATTAATAATTAGCATATAATAGTAGTTCATTATACAGTAGGAAGTCTTTATAACGCAATTCTATGTAATGCAATTTTCTATATAACACACAACTCCTTAGCAGTAAACAAAGAGTTTTGCAGTTAAGAAGCGCCTGCAGTTAACATTGTAGAAATATTGCTACCTTCTAGTTGACTTATTTTCAGCAATTATTTCATCTTTATCTCCTTAATTAAGTGTTTTATAATGAAAAAATTACTATTAGTTAATTTAAAATATTTTGGAAATGAGTAATACAATGATTTGGTACAGACATATTTAGATTATGTTTATAAGGTATATTTTAACAATGTGTCAAATGATCAATATTATTAAAAAATTTATAACCAGCACAAATTATTTATCCAAGGAATGCAATATAAAAATCTATATATTGATATGTTCCAGACATATTGGGCCATGTTTACAAGATAAATTTAATGATCTGTGAAATGTAATCTATATAACGCAAAATTCTATAAGCACAACCTTTCGTCTCAAGTTGTTTATTATAAAGAAATACCGTAATATACAAGACATATGACTGCAAAAAACGTTGGTGCAGCCCTTGAACTCATTTCTCTATTAGATTCTGTCTCTTCGAGAAATTTTAATGAGTAGAACTGGTACGGAGAATAAGAAACCAATTTTTATGTAAAATGGTTTCTCACATTTTGGCTTTTTTCTAAAACGATTTCAGAATAGTTAAAAAACCTTCATATTACACTTAAATATTATTTTAAAATTCAAAAATTCTTCGTATAATGGAGGGCAGTGGCGAGATCGTTTTTATATATATTCGAGTGTATTTTGTGTGTATTTTTTTAGTGTGATATTTCGAGTGTATTTGTTCACAGATTACACAGATTTTTTTTTTTTTTTTTTTAAATAAACGCTGTTATTTTAATGGATATTTCGAGTGTGTTTGTCGATAATTTTAGAATTTAAAATAATGTTAAAATTTACATAGTACATTATTTTAATTTTCATAGTTTTTATTAATAATGTATAGACATGGACACTTTTATATAGCAAAATTTATACAGATCTTTTTAAATAAGCGTTTTTATTTTAATTGATATTTTGAGTGTGTTTTTCAAAATTTTAAAAAATTAACATAGCGTTTAAATTTACATTGTGTTGTTTTTAACATCCATAGTTTTTATTAACGATGTTGTGCATGAACATTTTAAAATAGTAAAAATTATACAGATTTTTTTGAATAAGCGCTGTTATTTTAATTGATAATTTCGAGTGTGTTTGTCGATAATTTTAGAATTTAACTTAACGTTAAAACTTACATTGTGTATTTTTTAAATTTCATAGTTTTTATTCAGGATGTATGCGCATAAACATTTTTAAATAGTAAAATTTATAAAGATGTACTAGCTAAGCACAGACAACAAAGAGATAAGAAATAACAAATATAAAAAACGAAAGTATTGTCTTTTCCATTAAACAAGTTAGTCTTATTATTTTTAGTCTTATTATTGTTATTAGTCTTATTATTTTTATTTATAATTCTAAAAATATAAAAAAACAAAAGTATTATTTTTTCCATAAAACAACAAGTTACCAAAAAAAATAATAATAAAATAAAAAATAAATATATAACCCTTTTTAAACGTAGTTTAGCAGGCTTGACGAAGTATATATTGTGTACATTTATATCTAAAGCTGTTACTCAACGATTCCTGAGTTAATAAATATTTTTCGTAATACAAAACAGTATCATTTAATATTATTTCTGGAATCCAAGTCTTATTATTTATATTTTTATTTTAACTTGTTTCTGCAATATTACATTTTCGAGAAACTCAACGAACGAGTTATTTAGAGGTTATTTATGGTTCATGTGAATGGAATGCGCACATTGTCTGGAGATATAACCTAAATTAATCATCACATTCAAAACAATCCAGCCAGTGCTTTTTTTTTACTCCGATAAAATGAGAAAGAATGAAAATGGAAAATGCTAACTATTCTCCTTTCAAATGCATTGAAATGAGTAATGGATATGAATGAGTATGAATGTTCTTCACTTCAAGGAATGCTAATTTATTGAAAAAAAAATGTAACCAAGAGATTTAACTATCGCGATGGGCATGTTAAGTTGCACAAATGCTTTGACGAGTAATGAAGATTTTAAGAGATCAAGAGTAATCATTTTAAAAGCAACAGGAGGCTACTGCTAAGCTCGGATCCAAGGAGGAGGTCATGGGGGGTCATGTCATCCCACCCCTCTAATTGAAGAACATTTCTATAGAACAATAGATTTTTTAAAATATAAATATGTAAAAATATAACAAATTATAACACCTTGTAACAATATATTTCCTTTAATTGCTAAGAGCCGTATAATATTTTCTCTCCAATCTATACTATCCAGTCATTATAAGAAAAACCATAGAGATTATAACACGTAAAATTACAGCATGTAACTATGTAGCGTCATTTAACTTACCAAAATTGTGGCTCCAGTTACTCCATGTTTACAAATATGGAAACAAACATCCAAGTAAAAAATACAAAAATAACGTGCGTAATTTGAAAAAGTACGTGAAAAATTAAATGACAGCGTTTCAAATAATAACTTCATAGACCGTGCAATTATAGAATATTCTTATTTGTTTTGATAATGGCTCTGATGGAGCCAAAACATGTCAACAGTATAACAAAACTTATTTAAGTGTTTATAAAGTTTTTATTTTACGCCTTTTAGTAATTAAAAGAAATATAATAAAAATATGTATTAAAGTGCTTTCATTTTTGTTTCTTAATTTATAACCGAATTTGTAATTTGTCTGATACATTCACGGAATTATTTTTATACACAAATGCATGAAATTTTCAGTCATTATTCATTAAGCACAAAGAAATCGAACACGTTTTTATTTTCCTTATGCGGTACATTTGAATTGCATCCAATTGCTCCCTCAAGGCTATGTTTCCATGACTGGTCAGCCCCCAAAATAGGCCGAAAATGCGAAATTGGAGAAAACTTTCTGGAAGATTCTCTGCTTTTATAAGAAAATGGGAAACTCTAACTTCTTGATATCTGAAAAAAAAACATGCAAATTTTATACTTTTATGAATGTATACTTGCAAATTTCATGCATTTACGAAAGAAAATGAATTGGAGTATATGTCAGAAAATAACCAATTTGGATCTATGAAATAAAAAAGCTTATGAAGACATATGTGACCCCCTCCCCTCTAAATAGAGGGTTGTATCCGCCTGTTGTTACTATTACTTTTGACAAAGTGTGTTGCATCAAAAGTGTGTTGCAGAATTTGTTGCATCAAAACAACAAACTATGGAAAGGAATAACTTTTTTTATGCATCAATACGTTAAAAAACTGCAGAACTCGTTCTTGTCTAAGAGAACAAACAAAACAACAGAAAGAAAAGAATAACTCTTAGTTCCTCGAATTCGTTAAAAAGATGGAAAAAAGTGTCTTGTATCCACATTTTTAAAAAAAATAATTTTACGAATTGGCAACACTAGTAAATACTGTTGATTCGTAGGGCGAAATCTTATATGTTGATGTCGAATGGTTTTTATGATATATATCGACATAAAAGGTATCGTGTTGCCAAAAGAAAGCAATTCTAAAATTTCTACCATCTAATAAACATAAATTATATAAAAAAAATAACTTTAAAATGACTGTATAACAAATATAACCGTATTACGATGGACAAGTTAAGATACAAAGATGCTTTCATGAATGTTCGTTTACATTTCCTATCGATAAAGATGTCAACATTTCAGCGGTAATCACTCTCAAAGCAAAAGAAGCCCACGAATCCTTTGTAGAAAAATATCAAATTGGACAAACAGGTTTTTTTATACATCAATACATAAAATAAAGCATAGAACTCATTCTTCTTTTAGAAACAGCCCAAAAGAACAAACAAAACCGCGTAAATAAAAGAACAGTTCCAAACTTCTCAATTATTCCATCGAATTTTTTAAAACGTTTTGCGATATCGCTTTGTATTTGCATAATTTTCGTGTCTGCAATCTTTTTCTTTTCATTTCAAATTAACTGTGTTATGAAAGCAACACTGCAATGTATTCTCGATCCGTAGGACGAAATCTTGCATGCCGATATCGAGTAGAAAACTTTTTCTTATGGTAAATATCGGCATACGAGGTTTCGTCGTGATCAAAGGCAACACTTTTCGATGCTATCATCTAAGAATATGAATTTATAAAAGAAATTACCAAGAAATAGAATGTAATCGAGTTATGCATGTTAAGTTGCATAAATGCCTTGATGAATTATACTTTTCCGATAAATTTCCCATCGATGTTTACGAGATAAGGGGTAAGACGTAGAAGCATCAGATAACACTTTTGAAGCAACAGGGTCCTTCTATTGCGTTTGACAAAATTTTATTGTAGCAAAACAACAAACTATACATCGGAATAACTTTTTTTGACACGCGAATACATTAAAAAAGCTATAGAACTCATCCTTTTCTATAAAACAGCCCAAGAGAACAAACAAAACCACGGAACTAATTTATACAAGAGATTATCAAGAAATAAAATATAATCGAGTTATGCATGTTAAGTTGCAAAGATGCCTTGATGAATTATTACTTTTTGATAAATTTCCGATCGATGTTTACGAGATAAGGGGTAAGACGTAGAAGCATCGGAGAACACTTTTGCAGCAACAGGGTTCTTCTATTGCGTTTGGCAAAATTTTATTGTAGCAAAACAACAAACTGTACATCGGAATAACTTTTTTTTTATACGCAAATACATTAAAAAGCTATAGAACTCATCCTTTTCTATAAAACAGCCCAAGAAAACAAACAAAACCACGGAACTAATTTATAAAAGACATTATCAAGAAATAAAATATAATCGAGTTATGCATGTTAAGTTGCAAAAATGCCTTGATGAATTATTCCTTTTTGATAAATTTCCGATCGATGTTTACGAGATAAGAGGTAAGACGTAGAAGCATCAGAGAACACTTTTGTAGCAACAGGGTCCTTCTATTGCGTTTGGCAAAATTTTATTGCAGCAAAACAACAAACTATACATCGGAATAACTCTTTTTTTTTATACGCGAATACATTAAAAAGCTATAGAACTCATCCTTTTCTATAAAACAGCCCAAGAGAACAAACAAAACCACGGAAATAAAAGAACAGTTCTTAACCTCTCAATTATTCCATCGAATTCTTTAACCCGTGGCCTTGCGAGTCACTGAGTTACAGATGAAACACAATTCCCGTTGAAACAATTGATTCCTCGGGACCTTGAGATACATGGAACGCGATACAAAAGATCTTTCTAAGGGGATGCTAGAACCACCAGGCCGTAAAAGTGCGCGACGACACGCGGAGTTAAGAGTTAAAACCGTTTTCGTTTTTCATTTTCGGCAATCATGTGAAGAAAGAAGATGCACTCGCAACCGTAACCTTTAAGATGAATAATCGAAATGGAACCATAACCTATGTTCTCTGATAGTAATGCCCAAATTATTCGCATCACTTTGTTCTTAAAACGCTCCGAGTTGTAGAGTTTAGGTGAATTTAAACTGCTGCAAAGCTTAATATTATTTTACAAGGCTCCAGGTGCTTTGAAAATAACTATGCACAGAGATTTTAATGTTGATTTTATTTTTTTAAAGTAATATGTTATCTGTAAATATATTTCGCGTTTCCAGGAAGATTCAGAAATTGATTTACAACATACTTTGTTGTGTCTATTTTATGATCTCACTGAGCATGTCCTTGAGGAAATATATGGGTATATTTTTGGCATATTTGGAATTTCTTTTTGTTTTTATTTATCTGTTTATTTCGTTTTAAAAAAATAGTGCGCTGAAAAAGAAAGATATATTTTTTGATATTTTCATTTTTTAAAAACAAATTTTAAAATTCAACATTCTATTAAAAATAATAATAATAATATGCAGAGCTTTCAGAATCAGCAATATAAAAATTCGTATATTATGACATTTTGAAATTAGTAATCGACATAAGAGCCTAGATTTTTTCTTTTTAATATAACTAACTTAAAAGTTTAATGCAGAGACATAACAATCTATTTTAAGAAAAATAAATAAAGAGTGTTTGATGCATGTAACCAACCTAACTTTTCATTTTCAATTAACTGCATTTATTCGAAGTGATTTATATAAACTATGACATTCACATGTCCAATTTTTTTTTTTTTTTTTTTTTTTTTTTTTTTACGAACATTTGAACAAACATTCTCAATCGACCTGTAACCAATAATAATAAAAATATATATTATCTTTTATAAATAAATGAAGTAATAAGTTTTATGTATGGATTCATCAAAATTATTTCGTATTTGTTGATCACCTAAAATGTTGAACGTCTAATGCAGAGATATAACAATCTATTTTAAGAAAAATAAATAAAGAGTATTTGATACATGTAACAAACTAACTTTTCATTTTAAATTAATTGCATTTATGCGCAGTGATTTACATAAATTTTGACATTCATCTTTTCAAGATTATTTTTACGAACACTTGAACAAACATCCTCCATCGAACTGTAACCAATAACACTGGAAAATATATTGATTTTTATAAATAAATGAAATTATATGTTTTATGTATGTATTCATCAACATTATTTCATATTTGTTGATAAATTGACACGTTAAAATTGTAGTGCACAGACATAACAATCTATTTTAAGAAAAATAAATAAAGAATATTTGATGCATGTAACAAACCTAACTTTTCTTTTTCAATTAACTGCATTTATTCGAAGCGATTTACATAAATTCTGACATTCATCTTTTCAAGATTATTTTTACGAACACTTGAACAAACATCCTCAATCGACTTGTAAGCTTTAAAAATATTTTGTGCTCCTTTAATACTTTTTTTCAGTATCCCTACAAATAGTCACAAAATCCTATTAAATATTGTTCAACCATGGTTTAGAGTTAAGCAGATTACGAGAGCTTTAGAATCAAAACAGATTTCTAACGTTGAGAAAGAAAGTTCTGAGAAAGGGCAAGAGAAAAAAGAATGTTCTTTATTTTTTTTAAAAGGAGCGTTCTACGTTCGACGGCGTTAATGGGAATTAGAACCATGTATCTGCCATCATTATTGGTACCAGCGCCTCCAGGCGTAAATTTCGAGCAGGTTTTGCTCTCTCTCAATTTACCTGTGATTTCTCATCCGAAGTTCCAGATTGGCGACTTTCGTTTTGAAAGAGTTGAGATAGTTGGCGATATTTCTGGAATGCCTTCAATAACGGTTAGTAAATGCTGAAACCTTGAAAAATATTTATTAAGGCAAAGCAATTAGGTATACATTTAAATAATGAGCTAATTTCCATAATAAAATGACGCCATTGATTTTGTAATACATGATTATTGCATTATACGGCATCACCAAATGATAATTACTTAATAAAAAGAAATATTAAATGCAAATTTCAGGGAATAATACGGTATTGCATTTATTTATTTAAAAAATGATTTCGCAATGCTGTCTTATGGATTTAGACTTAAAAAAATAAGACATATAAAACAAAAGTTTTTTGATTTAATGTGACTGCTTATGTAAGTGATGACTCTCTTTAAAAAAAAAAAAAAAAAAAAAGATTATTTTAAATATTTTTAGAGTTTTTAGGTAAAATATTACATAAAAACATGGAATTTTAATATAGATTATTTATTAATACACTGTTAAAAATTCTGTTATGGATTGAACCAACTTTTGGTGCTGCAGTAGCTGCAACCTTTAAACGGTGAAAAAAATTTCCAACATTTAGAGCTTTGGTTCAACCGAATTTCCAAACGTTGGATCGAGATTTCACCATTTATAATATCCGCTACTGCAGCGTCAAAATTGGTTCAACTCATCATAAAATTTGTAACAGTGTATAATGCCTGAGTGATTTTAAGTAAGTTTTAAGGTACACTGTTAAAAATTTTGTCATGTGTTGAACCAATTTTTGGTGCTGCAATAGCTGCAACCATAAGATAGTGCAATCTCGTCCCAACATTTGGAGCTATGGGTGAACCGGAACCCTAAATGTTGGATCGAGATCTCACCAACTTATGGTTGGAGCTATTGCAGCACCAAAAATTGGTTCAGCACAGGACAAAATTTTTAACAGTGTAATTTAATTAAAACGCCTAACACCCTATAATAATTTGAAATTCAAATGTCTCAAATTTCTTGATACGCAGGGTACGTATAATAATAATACTCTTGGAAATAAAATAAAAAATAAATGGCAATTTTGAAATGAAAGATAAATACAGGTGAATGCTTACTCTAATAATGTTATTTTTCCAAAATTTTCGACTTTTTTTTTTTTTTATACAAAAATGTTCATAAAAATAAAAAAAATTACATCTACATCAAATCTTTTAATTCAGTTTCATTCACAATAACGTTTAAACTATTCTCTGAAAATTTTGTTAAATACTAGGAAGAAATTGGGGAATCATGATAGTTATAAATACAGGACTGACCTTTAAAGCAGTTTCCCTGTTAAAAATTGCTTTGCTATGTAAAAAACGTGCAGAATTCGTCTAGTTAAGGATGTTTTGATTTCATCTTTCATTGCTATGCGTCAGACACAAGATAATTAGAATTCATAGAATAGTTTAAGGAATTCAGTTGTTGTTTTCGCCAAAGGATAAACACTTTAAAAGATAGTATCTTAAAAATACTAAAAAGCCTTTCATGTGTATTTCTTTATTGTGTTGAAAAAGATGTATGTTGTTCTTTATTTGAAAGCTTTTGAACTTATTAATAATAATATTATTATTAGCAGTATTTTGAAAATTATTTAGTCAATATTGAATGATATATACTTTTTTATTATTTATTAAAATACTCTTAGGGTTTTTTTTACTTTTTATACTCGCCGAAAATCAACAAAAACATTCAAAGTTTGAATTAGTGTATATTCAAATACCTTTTATGTATAATTATAAATTTTTTTACTGTTGATTAAACAGATTGTGCTTATTAATATACAACCAATAGAAACTGACTAGCCTTTATATAATTTCTGTACTGTCGAAATTACAGGGCTCCCAACACATTTTACTCCTCAAAAAGGGGGAAAGGGGACCATTTTTATTTAAAAAGGGGAGTTTGGGGGACCATTTATACTAATTAAATAAGGGAACTTTGGGGGACCAGTTATATTAAAAAAGGTGACTGAAAAGGTACCACATGTCTAAAAATACTGCACCAAGTTTTCCTAAATATGCAAATTTTTTAAACTTACTTCAGAAAATATGTTAATTGATTATCTTTACAAAGGAAAGATGTCATTAAACAATTGATTATCTTGTCACTAAACAATGTACATAGCTTTATTTAACACACTCAAATATCCTACACCAAGATGGGTTATATTTAGAACAACAAAAAATGATTTGGAATAAAATATAAACAGTAAAATTAATGGATCTCAGAAAATATTAAATGAATCAATTGTTAGCAGAGTTGTACATTAACAATTACAAAAGAACAGTACTTTTCTTGGAATTTAACTTGTAGTAACAGTAATCAGTGAATAAAAAAAAGCACAGCATAACAGCACCTTCTGTTAAGTAATAAAATTTAAAATTAGATTAAACATAAATTATATATATTGTTAATTATTAACTCAAACATAAAATTCAGTTCCTTTCTATACAATAGAAACTGAGATGCCATAATGTTCATTAGAAAAAGCATAGTATGGCAACTCCTCCTATGTTAAGACTAGGTAGTGGTCAAAACCAATATTCGTAATCATCGTACATATTAAATTTGGTGAAATTCTATCCCAAACATGCCGAGATCTGGCTATCATGGAAATAATTAAAAATGCGACCCAGTAGCGCCACCTGTTGGGTGAAATACACCAAAATCTAATCAGCATCAACTTATGTTAAAAGTAAACTTAATGTGAAGTTTGATGAAATTTCACCCAGATTGTTTTATTAAAATACCTCATGTAAAAAGTAAAAAGATCCCTGATGGCTCGGCCTACAGGCACACGTAGATTTCGAAGATGCAGACTGTGGGGTGCCTGTTTCTTGGGAATTGCAGAAGAAAGACCTTTTTGCCATGATGGGGCAGTTGGGACCGCCCACTTCGAAATATACGTGTGCCTGTAGGCAGAGCCAGCTTTGATATCTTATGAATTGATGAAGTTATGAATTTTTTTCTTCTTAAACCCCTATTTTCCCCCCACCCCTTGATGGCATTTTTAAAGAAATCAAAAATTTGTCATACATAAATTTTTGGCCCTTTTCCTAGAAGTAATAATAACTTTAAACGGATTTGATATGTATCAAGCTAAAGTACCCAGGTTAGAGTTCTGGTCTCGGCATTTTTTGCTCTGTTGGAATAAATCTCAACTATGATACTCCAACCTTTGAGTTAAAAATATGTTATATTTTATAATGTATAAAAAATAAATTTAACATAAAAAGAAATAGTTATAAATAATTAAACTGAAACTAACATAATAAAATAAAGATATATTATATATGTGTAAATATTGAAAATAACAAACCATCTTCTTTTAAGTTATTGATTTAAAGAGCGTTCAATTATATAGATTTCATATTATAATTCATTTAATTACTCAAAGAACATTTGTGTTGCAATTGTGGTTTATATTTAATGTTTATGTACAAAAACAAACATTTAGAATCATTAAAAATCTAGGTAACTTATGATCAGTCATTGAATAGTGGCTAGTTTAGCTTTACACAAGCCTTTATATATATATATATATTTTTTTTTAAGCATAAATTAGATTGCTATTTTTTTTAATAAATCAAATACTTAATAGTAATAAAGATATAAAAAGTACTTTGAAAAATGCATTTAATAGTAATTTCAATATTTTTAGCTATTTTTCCTAGCGTGGCAATTGACAAATAATTTGAATTATGATATATAATTTTATTACAACTTAATTATAGTATGACTAAATAAAAAATATTTATATAATATATAAGTTATCATTTAATCAGTTTTTAGCTTGATATAATATAAAATATCACTAATGATTGCTAAAAGAAGTGTGTATAAGGTTTTTGACGCTTTTTGACAGTTCTTGGCACTTTTCGACAGTTTTTGACAGGTTTTTGACATGTCATGTCAAAAACCACTTTTTGACGTCAAAAACCCAACCCTGATTTGTGCAGAATTATTGAAGCTATCGGGGCCATAAAAAAGTGATATAGATAGATAAAGTTTTGAACTGGGGATGGTTTTGGGTTCTAGGAGTCATGATCAGTGTAGATCTGCAAAACTTTTTCAGAAATTCCAACTCAGGGGAGAATGTAATAGGTAGTATTTCTTACAAAATCTACCTAAAAATGTAGCATAACCACCTGTTGGGCCATATATGCCAAAACATAATCAGTCATTTGATGAAATTCCTTGCTTCAGATTTTGATATAGAATGACTACAAAATGTGTAACACATACAGAGAGAGAATTTTATAAAAGAATCAAATCGTATTCAGGTTAACCTAAAACGAGTAAATCCATAAAAGAAAAAAAAAAATGGAAATTATTTTCATGATTCCAATATTTTTTTCTGATAAATATCTATTAAAGAAAATATTATAAAAAAGAAGAAATTTTAATTACGATTTCCTTTAATAGCTGAGATAATACTTCTCCATCAAAACTGAAAACAAAACTATATCTGTAATATAGAAGTTTATCTGTGTGATGAAGATACTGTTGCACATAGAGCTACAAGATTTGGCAAGAAAGTACCTGCATGTCTAAAGTTAGTTTTTGAATTTTTTGATTAGATTTTTTTTAAATTAATTTTTCATACAATTTTTACCCTTTTTTTTTCATGTTTCATGGTGACATTTTTCACATTAATAAAAGGAATTCAGTTTAAGAATTTTTAGCCCAGTAGTAATATTTTTCCTTTTTTCAATAGTTTATTCGGAATTTGTATACTGATTTTTACATTTTTCATGAATTTTTTTATGCAAATTACAGGTTTTTTTTTGTCACTTGTGCTAATTTTTTGACATTCGTAAGAAGAATTCACTTGCAAACTTTTATATTTTTGTTCTTCTGCAATTATGTTTTTTGATTTGAATTTTTACCAATTTTCAGCTTTTTTCTTTTTTTTTTTTCCTCCACATTCTGCGGTGTTTTTTGACATTTGTGAAACAATTCCGTTTACATCGTTACCTATGGTAAAAAAAAAATTCTGCAATTTTTATACATTTTGTAGTGATTTTTTGCAGAGTAGTAAAAGGAATCTGGTTTAAATATTTTTAGCCCAATATAGTAAATGTTGCCTCTTTTTAATAAAGTTTATTCGGAATTCGTGCAGCAATTTTTTAATTTTGCACAGTTTATATGAGTTTTAGATTTTTTTCGCGTTTTGGGATGATTTTTTGACATTATGAAAAAGAATCTGGTTTCAATAGCCCAGTTTAATAAATTTTGTCTTCCTTTCAATAAAATTTATTCAGAATTCGAGCAGAAATTTTTGATTTTTGGCTAATTTTTTTATGTAATTAGATTTTTTTTTTTTTTTTTTTTGTCTGTGTGTGTTTTGCAACGATTTTATGACAGTAAATTTTGTGTTGTAGATTTTTGAAATTTCGTGATTTTTAATGAGATTTCCAATACGTTTTTTAATGTTTTTCCATATTCCATGGCAATTGTTGACATTTGTGAAAGAATTCTTATTATAATGTTTTAGCCCATTATAATAAATTTTGTCCTCTACAATTTTTTAACTTTTAGCAATTTTTAAAGTTTTTTGCATTTTGTTTGAGGCAATTTTTCTTTTATTTCCAGTCCACCAAAATACACAAAAGGGGACTAAGGCGACCAAAATGCACAAAAAGGGACTAAAGGGGACCTTTTTCTAAAAAGGGGACTTTAGGGGGAAAAAGGGGACCATTTGGGAGCCCTGAAATTATAATATCTCTTTTTTTTTACCCCGTAAGTCCATGCGCGCATGATATCGTGAGAACATACGTATGGATTGTTATGAAATTTGATATAGATATAAAGCACATATGTATTTTTAAAATGATTTACTCTTATTTCAAAATTATTTCATTAATTATGTAAAAAAATTAAAATTATACATTTTTCAAGGAATAAAAATAGTCATAACTAAACATCTTATCACTGTAAATAATTAAAAGTGGATCATTTTAAAAACACATATGTACGTATTATCTATATCAAATTTCATAACAATCTATACATACGTTCTCAATAATATCATGACTTACGGAGTAAAAAAAAAGAATTATTGTAATTTCAATAATGAACTAATTCTGTAAAAGGCTAGTCAGTTTCTAATGGTAGTATATTAAAAAGTCCAATATTATAATCAAAATTTCGTGTTTTTACATATAAAGGTTTTGGAGATACACTAATTCAAACATGGAATGTTTTTGTTGATTTTCGCCGTGTTTAAAAGACAAAAGACCCCTTAAAATATAAACTAGTAAAAAAAAAAAAAAAAAAAAAAAAAAAAAAAAAAGACTTTTTTGTTCAGAATGTTTAAAAAAATTATTTAATGATTTTTTAATATGATAAAAGTTACAAAGCTAGTCTTAAAAATGTAGTAGAGTCCTGGATCGGGTCGGGCAACCCGATTTTACCCGCCCCACGGTTCAGGTCGGGCGCTAAATTTTTTTTTTTTTTGGGGGGGGGGGATTGGTTTCGGATTAGGTTTTGACTCTTTCCAATTGGTTCAGGTTGACACAATTTTTCAAAAGAAGATGAATAAAGAAACTGTATATTTGAATATTAATGAGTGCTCATTATTCTACAAAAAAAAAAAAAAAAAAAAAAAAAAAAAATTGATATTAGAGCTATAATTGTAGACTATTTTCCCTTAATTTTTCATTAATTTTCTTTCACTTCGGGTTCAGATCGGATTTGGGTTTCAATATTTCGAGTTTCGGTAGAAATGTATCGGGTTCAGGTAGGTGAATTTTATTCTGTCGGGTTCGACTCGGTTTTCGGGTTGACTTTAAGCAAACATTTCGGATTGGCCGTGTAGGAATCTAAGGTGTTACCAGTAAAAAAAAATTATGTTTTCTGTGTGCGGATAAAAAGTTTCTAATTACGTAAATATTATTTACAATTTGAAGCATAAAATGTTTCACTTTGTCCTCATGGAATCATGTCTTCAAGAAAGACAGAGACAGATGTTAGGTGCTTAAGTGTTATCGAACACAATATCAGGAGCATGAAAATACATATATATATATTTAATAATTAGCATATTTAAAGAATAATAATTAAAATATATATTTCTAATAGATAATTTTTCATGGAATTAGTCAAACCTTTGTTTTTGATTACTAAACAGGGAAAAAAATTAACATTAAAAAAGTATATTAAAAATAGCTTTTTCTACAGTTTGGGCTATAGATACAATCATGATAATACAGTCACATTGTAAAAAAGACAGATGTTTCTTAATATAGGAAAATTTAATGCAATCACGAATGAAAATATAGACCAGTCTGTCCCGAGTTAGACCACCATTCCGAAAAGCGTTCTTTGTCTTTAGGATCCTCAGAAACCAATATATTTTTTAGAATTAAAAACGTATTAATTACGAAAAAAAAAAGGAAAAAAAAAAGAAAGAAAGAAAGAAAAAGAAAAGAAAAAAGTGTTTATTTTGCTGTCACGGATTTTCGGAAACGTTTCCGAGTAGTTTCTATAGTATATTAATCAGTTTTCTCAAGCCAGAATATTAGGTTTTTCGAAATTTATCTATTCTCAAGCAAATAATTTTATGTTTAACAAACACATTTGGCAGACATACATGATAAATTAATAGCATTAAAATTAACATTAAAATTAATATTGTTTTGTTACTATTGCATATATAAATTCAATTATGCAGCTGAAAATGTTTAATTGAGAATTGATAGCATCCTAAAAGTCGATAGTCTGGTTTGAGAAAACTGATTAATATACTATAAAAATATACTCGTAAGCGTTTCCGAAAATCAGTGACTGCAAATGAAACTTTGTTTTTATAAATTATTCTATAAATCTCGAAAATATATTTGTTCCTGAAGTTTCTAAAGATAAGGATTGCTTCTGGAAATCATTGGTAATTCGAAGAGGTTCGTAAGTTCAGAAACATTTGCCCTTTTTAACAATGCATAATAGCGACAAAATTCCGATATTTTTAAAACAAAGATTTCTAATATATATCTTCGGTTTGATTCAGGAGAAATCGGATTAGCATGGTAGAGTTCTGTGCAGTTTATTTCCAAGGAATACACTGTAAAAAATTTTGGTCAAAAATTACGGTACATATACTGGCAACTTTGTGACCAGTTTATATACCGTAATTTAACTGGACGGTATATGTACCGGAAAATATTTAAAGTATATGTACCGGCTGCACTCCCCCCTCTCATTAGGCCTGCACTCATTACGTAACAAGAGCTAGAGCATCATTTCAGGGGTTGCCGTACACCGAGGCGGGGCTACCAGCTTTTTCCTTACTGAAAAATAATTATTTTACGGTATAAATAGAGATTTTTTACTGAAAAACCATCATTTTATGATATAAATACCGTTTATAATCGAAATGGCACATATACAATTTTTTTACGCTTAATATACCTTAGAAGTACGGTACTCATACCGTAAAGAGTGAAAACGGTGCAAGTACCGTTAATTTACGGTACATGTACTGATATTTTACGAAACTTTTTATAGTGTATAAATTGAGTAAAACCTGCGAAAATATATCCCATCTAGAACAAAATGCTGGAAAATGGAAAATTTGCATGATCCCGGAGAGAAAAAGAAAAACAATATAATTATAAGGAACCCTTTGTATATGCTAAGACGAAAATTTGTTTAAAACGGAATTTATTCCTCTTCCTTGCGATTCCATTTTAGAAGGTGTCGATGCAGATTCCTATGTAGCATTTTTAACTCAAGGCATTTTCTTCCCGTGCGAAAGATGGGGACCTTTCGTAATCCAATGATCTCGTTTATTAAAATAAAAATCAAGGTTTACATAAAGTTCGTAAAATAATAAAAACTGTTAACAAGGAAAATTCCTGTTTCGCTATACTGCACAGTAAAAAAAATCTAAATAAATAAAAATGAAAATCTGTTTATTTTACAGGAAAAAACTCCCAGCCAAGATGCCAGTAAAAAAAACTGTTTGTTTTAGGGAGATAATCTGTATTTATTATAAACGTACGGGCCAAATCTGTAAAGATAACAAAAAGTTTGTAGTAAATACAGATTATTACCGTAAAATAAACAGTTTTTTTACTGGCGTCCTGGCTGACATTTTTTTCAGTAAAATCAACAGAGTTTTTTATTTATTTATTATTATTATTATTATTATTATTATTTTTACAGTGTAGACAGGTTTCCTTTTTGCAGATTTTACTGTATTTAAAATCCGAATATCTGAATATTTATGAGTACAGTGAAACAGCTTTAGAAAAATAATTGTTACGCATTCAGAAATTCCTTACAAAAATAATGCAGGATGTTTCTATTAAAACTGAGTATATAAAACATTATTAAAGTTCTTTTCTAAAACACGGGGGAGGAAAATCATTTTATTTTATGTCAAACTAATCAGACGTAAATATCAGTATAATTGCAACTCTTTCAAATGTTTATCTAACCATTATTTTTAAAAGATTACTTTTATTGAGCCAATAAAATCAATTTTTAAGTAATGTAACTTTAAAAATAATTACAACTTATTCGTCGTAGAAATGCATTTCTCTGGAAATGGAAAAAATAACTACAAAAGCAATATTTTCAGAACAATAACCAACAGCCATTTCTTTAAAATTAATTAAGCGTTTACTATAGAAACATAAATTCTTCCTATTTCGTTTATGTTAACAAATCATCTCTCTCTCTTTGATTGGAATTATTTCTTCTTTTTATTAAAAATCCGCAGGCATTTTCTTTTGCAATAAATAATTCAACTATGAAGCAAAGTAAGATGCTTTATTTATTGTTCTACACTGTTATTTGGGTGCTTTCGTGCTATAGCGCCGCCCCCGCCCCTCCCAAGAATGAATCAATAAACGACCAAGATTTATCGCCAAATTATAAAGCATATTATAAGGACATATATAGACATTAGACATTATATATATATAAACACTATAATAGTATGATATATATAATATTATAATATTATAATATATAATAGTATAATATAATAATATATAATAGTATAATATATATAATAGTATAATATAATAATATATTGTAGTATAATAATATAATATATAATAATATTATTATTATTGTATAATATATAGACATTATAATAGTAAATGATGTATATAATATTTTGTGACGTATATGGTTAAGTTATAGTAAAATATGATGTATATAATATTTTGTAACGTATATGGTTAAATTACAGTAATATATGACGCATACATGATGTATATCTCCAATTCGTGGTACAAAATTAAGGGTTGGTACAGGAGACTGTAACAATCATTTATTGTATAGGAAACCAGAGTCAGAAATCCATTTATTTAGTCAAAATTACAGGGCGTCTCACTCCAATCCGAAGTTGCGTTTTCGTTCATAACTTTATAGTAGTGAATATACTTTAACGAAATCCTTACAATATCCTTACAATTCATACAAAGATGAGTCTGTTACGAATTTTGTTAAAATATCTTCGCTACTGTTAAAGTTATGAACGAAAACGCAACTTTGGATTGGAGTGAGACTCCCTGTAATTTTGACTCAATAAATGGATTTCTGACACTGGTTTTCTATACAATAAATGATTGTTACAGTGTCCTGTACCAGTCCTTAAAGTTTGTACCATGAATTCGGGATCACTTTTATATATGACATGCGTATAAGACGTATATGATGTACATTTAACATGTAAGCCGTAAATAATATGTATATAATGACACATATGGCACATATATGAGTGTTCGAAATATATATATGCGCATATACGATGCATATATAAGCTTTGCAATGATCTTGGAAAAATCATAGCTGCAACCTTGGCATAATCGTAATTGTGAGGGCCGCTATAACACGAAAGTACCGTTATTTTTACGTTATTAGATGAAATATTTTAAGAAAGTAGAACTAGATTTTTTTTTCTCAATTTTGAGCAACAACAAAAAAATCTGGACTACAGCACTAATGAAAAAATACCGTGAAACAGTACGATCTTTACAGGTGCGTCAGAAGGTCACGTGCCTACGGCCAAATTTACTCAATTGCCGCAGATTAGCAAAATCTGGATTATATTTCCTCTTTCGGCAGGGCAGAAATATCTCGCAAAAAATCAAAATTTCACTTTTTTAATTCCAAAAAATACTTGTGAGCAGAGACGAACCTTTGGTACGTGGCAAATTAATTTCGGCGCTTCATAGGTTCAGCCTCTAAATCAAAATATGGTAAAATTGCACAAGATGCACGAATTTAGACAGGCTGAGTTTGTCTGTCTAAATTCAAGTGGTTGGGTATATTGGTTGTCATATAGATTGAAAGAACTGAAATGCAAATTAATGAATACCAATTTAGTTCAATATTTGCTCAAACATTTTTGCAAATTAAGAGAAAGTTAGTAGACTGTGAAAACGCAAATATTATCAGGTATTATAAGAGAAAATGTCCATGGTAAAATTATGACCACTTGGGATGCAAACCTTTGGGATTTAGCAAATTAATTACGGCACGCCATAGGTTTAGGTTCTAAATCAAAATATGGTGAAATTGCACAAAATGCACGAATTTAGACAAGCTGGATTTATCTCAATTCAATTGGTTCGGTTGGTTGTCATATAGATTCAAAAAAACTGAAATGCAAATTAATGGATACCAATTTAGTTCAATATTTTCTCAAGCATTTTTCAAATTAAAGAGAGAGTTAGAATGTCGAAAAGTAAAAATTATCAGGTATTATAAAAACAAATGTCGATGGTAAAATTATGACGACTTGGAATTAAATTTTAGACACGAATAATTGTTAAAAGAAACTAGCGCTTGACATTTTGAAACTTTTTCTTGCGAGTAATTATTTTCAGAAATTAATAATATAAAAAAATTAAGTAGAAACCTCGTGTCAAATGACTTCTATTGAGCTTGCCTGCATTCTGTTAAAAATAATTAAGTACGAAGAGGTTTATAATAATTTGCCATCTAAGGGGCAAGAACAAAAAAGTACTTTTCTTTTAATTGTTTTCTAAAATATAATACTGAAAGTTACCGATATTTGTTTAGTTCTAAAACAAAATAATTTTAAATAATTTTGATTAATTATTATTTTATTCATTAAAATTTTTGGTTGTTAGAACGTAAAATATTTTTTTCGAAAAAATTGGTGCGCGTTATGTGAAAAGGTACCCTATCCCTGCTCTAAAGCTTTCAGAATAAAATTTCGCAAACTGTATGTAAATACGATAATTAAGTGAAAAGATAAAATGCTTTTATCTTATAATGTCGTTTATCAATGTTTTTCATATTTAAATTAACACATCTAAATTTTTATAAAAGATAAAGCTATGGTATATACTATGATACTTTACACTATGTTTTTGAGCAATATATAGTTTGCATTGACATCAGTATTTTTTGTTTTGAGCCGAAAATTTGAAAATAGAATTCTTAAAGTGTAAAATATTGTTTAGAAAAAATATATATTTTTTTAATTTTAATTTTTTTTAAAATAAAGATTGTTATTGAAATTTTTTTTAAATGGTTTTGTTTGTTGAACTTTTATTTTTTTTATTCCAAAAAACGAAAAAATAAGTATGCAAAAAGAATTACTCTTTGAGAAAATAAGTCAAATTTTAACCATGCCTAATTTTTTTAAACTTTTAACAATTAAATGTTAATTTTTCTTAAAAATTTTACATATGAAAAGAAATGTATATATAAACTTCATTTTAAGAAAGCAAAATTAGTAAATAATATTTATGAATAAAAAAGGTATAATCTTGTGTGCCAGAGCACTATAATTCGTAAGAGGCTTCTAAAAATCATTCGGCTCGGTGCCCCCACATACATAACCCCTTGAAGGCCAGAAGTATATTATATATACCACTTAATTAAGTATATATAGTATATACTAAGTAATGGTATATAAAATAATATATACTAAGTAGTGGTACGTCATGGCCACATATTATATCTAGTGTTACAAAGACAAAAACGCGTTTTTTTTCTTTTTTTTGGGGGGGGGGGGATTAAAACGAGTCATTCGGGATTAAATTAGGGGGGAAAATCGGGTCTTTTGTAAATAAACTGGGGAGAGACCTTTTTTTTTGTAACGTTAATTATATCCCCACCTTAGTTATATAACATAAAGATAGCGCTTATTTATACATCATATAAATACCACTCATATCATATCCATAATATCATATCATATAAATACCATCCCCAAATGCCACAATGGTACCAGCATTTTTGAATTACTTTTTTTTTTCTATTATAATGTACGTGAAGAAAATCTTTTACCTATTTTTAAACAAATTTGTTCGTAAATCCTGGTACCATTTAATCATTTCAATATTTTAGCAACAGGACTACTTTCTACTGTGTTAAGAAGGACCTTCTGTGGACGTCTATAGAAACTTTAAATTATCCAGTAATATACATTGGCATTTAATTTGGCGATGAATCCTCAGATTTGCGAAAGGGGTTGGAACCAGTTTTTTTTTCCTCTCGCACCTTCGTCGCCAATCTATGTTGTTCTTTACGGGCAACAACCGGACAAGGACCTTTCTCTCATCTGCGAGAAGCCCGAGATCTCATGAAATAAAAAAGAAAAATGGAAAAAGCAAAGCAAAGAATCCAATGAAAACATAATAAAAAATAGCTCAAAGCTAGATCGCCAAATTATGGACGGTCTTTCAAAACGTGAAGGGTTAAGCATACAATAACAATGTTTAATAGATAAGAATGCCCAAACTCCCGAATAAAAAAAAAAGAGGATAATTTTGAGCTCAATTTTGTTTTGTTTGCTTGCTAAGCTTTTAAGTATAGAACAACGTTATTTTTTAAAATATTTACAGACCGAATTAAGTTGCGTGTATGTTTTTAATTATTTTTTTGCTTATCTCAACTTCTATAGCTTTAGTTTAAACATATTAATCATTAAAATCGGGAGGCAATATTTTTATGTATAGAACAACGTTATTTTTTTATAAACATTTACAGACCGCATCAATATTCATGTATGTTTGAAAATATTATTATTTTGTTTTCTTTTGACTATCTCAACTTTTATAGCTTTGGTTTAAACATATTAATCATTAAAATGGGGAGGCATTATTTTTACGTATAGAACAGCGTTATTTTTTAAATCATTTACAGACCGCATTGAGGTTCGTGTATGTTTGAAATTATTATTATTATTATTATTATTATTTTCTTTTTTGCTTATCTCAACTTTTATAGTTTTAGTTTAAACACATTAATCATTAAAATAGGGATACAATATTTTAATATATGGAACAATGTTATTTTTAAAATCACTTAAAGACCAAATTAAAATTCTTTTTTGTTTTTAACTATTTTTTTTTGTGTGTGTGTGTGTGCTTTTCTCTACTTTTATAGCTTTAGTTTAAATGTATCGATCATTAAAATGGGGAGACAATATTTTTATGTATAGAACAGCGTTATTTTTTAAATCATTTACAGACCGCATTGAGATTTGTGTAGTATGTTCGACATTATTATTATTATTATTATTATTATTATTTTGCTTATCTCAACTTTTATAGCTTTAGTTTAAACACATTGATCATTAAAATGGGGAGACAATATTTTAATATATGGAACAAGATTATTTTAAAAATCATTTAAAGACCTAATTAAAATTCGTTTATGTTTTTAACTATATATATAGCTTTAGTTTAAATGTATCAATCATTAAAATGGGGTGAATATATTTTTATGTATGATTTTTATGGTGTTTCCAATTTGGGACATTGGCCATTTTTAACGATTCTGTCAACTATATTCTGGTTAATAAAGTAATGAGGAAATTAAATAATATGCAAATTAGTAAGACGTTTTAAAGATATATATATATATATATATATATATATATATATATATATATATATATATATATATATATAATTATAATATCTATGAATTTCAAAAAACATATCAAGTTCTTGTATCATTCTACTTAAATCTCCAAAGAGATAAGTAATGATAATGTGTAGATAGAATACCACATAGCTAATAGATTAACAAGTGCAAACATAATATTACCATAGCTTTATATATATATATATATATATATATATATATATATATATATATATATATATATATATATATATATATATATTAATTTAAGCACTACTAATGTTTTATATCGCCGCAATATTTATCAGTTATACTCTAACAAATTTCCTTGGTAATTGTTCCTTTAGAATTAATTGAAAAAAAGTTTGAAAAAAGTTTAAAAATGGATTAAATAACAAATTCGTCGGCGGATTTTTACAAAAACCTTTACAGTTAAAAAAGTAATTTTTTAAATTATTATCTCGACTTCGTTTAAATATATTAATTACTAAATAAACGGATGAAAAAACATTTTTAGGTAGGATTTTATGGTGTTTTCCAATGTGATACATTGTTAGGTATTCTGTCAACTATATTCTTGATTCATGGCTGCTACTGGCGACTATTTTTATATTTTTATATTAGCACCACTATTTAAAAAAAAAGAAAAGACTGTAATATATTTCTCTTTCACGTGTTTTTTAAGTGTCTGCGAAAGATTTTTGTTTTGTGAAAGCGGTGAGATATAGAATTAAAAAATAGTCGCCAGTGGCAGTCGTATGGATTATAAAGTGGAATATAGTGTTGAGTAAATTTTAAAAAAAATAAGCAAAGTATTTTAAACTTTTATTTTTTTAATTTCAGCACATGGATGATCTAATCTTTTGTAATCTTGCGCCCAACCTGTTTCTGCTCGCCAAATATATAAAAGATTATAGTATTGAGTTGTTCGGAAAGTTCCTTCCGTTTGGGAAAACCATTTCGTACCGGAAAATTTTATCCGTCAATTATTAGATATTAGATATCAGAATTAATGTATAATAATTAAGTGGTAGAATTTTCCGGTAACGAACCAACTTTCTCAAACGGCAAAACTTTGAAATGGTAGAAGAAACATGTATTACTACTTGCCTTTAAAAATTGTTTTTTTTTTTTTTTTGGTAATGTATGCTTTATGCAATATAAAATGACAAAATGATATTTTTTGCTTCACTTTTCGACATTTTAAGGGTCCTAAGATACCCTTAAATGATACAAGATCAAAAGTAATCAGACACATAAATTTATGTAGCAGATTTAAATGTATTTTGACCTTCTTTATATCAACTTGATTTTTTTTAAATGAGAAGTGCATAACACCAGACTCATTTTTTGAACCTGTTTTAATTTTTCGATCCAGTTTTAATTTTTTTAATTTTTTATTTATTATCCAGTTTTAACATATCTAAAAAAACGACGAGAGAGATTTAAGGACTTGTTATCGAAAAATATCATTTACTTTTTAAAAATGTCAAAATGCATTAAAAAGGGGAAAATAAGCCTATCTTTGTGATCTTTTATAACAAATTTACACAATCTTCAAGCAAAAATTCATCAGTGATGCAGTAAACAAAGATTCTAAATTTTATCAAAACAATGATACCTTTTTGTAAAAAGAAAAAAAGAAAATTGACCATGCATGGAACCAAAATTCGATGCTTATGTACGCATCTCCTTTAATTTTTAAAAGGATCTTTAATTCCCTTTTCCTGATTGGGAACATTGTCCTGTAAAAGATTGACGCATATGAAAACAAAACATTTTTTTTTACTACCATTTCATCATAAAATGCAAGATTTTCAAAATAAATATAAAAAAATGTAACCAATATTCAATATGTAATAGTTTACAGAAATGGAGAAAATATGGCAGCTCAAGGCTACAGGAAATCTTTATTTCAATTCAAAAAATTATTCCGAAGGCCAAAAGTGAGGATGATTTTCTTTTATTTTTGGTTAGTAAAAAATTCAGAATGCTTTACCTTCTTTTTTTCACTGTGACTATAATAATTCGGTTGTGACTCATGAATGCATTTCGAGGAAGTTATGAATGAATTTTTCCCTCCAGTGAATTTACGAGTATTTTCATCAGTGCTTCCTGAATTACGTTAATGTCGAAGAATAAATTTTTGTATATATTTTTTTAGTTTTCTAGTGCATGTTTTTAAACAATTCCTTTGAGTCAAAAGAAGAAAGTTACAAGTTGTAACACTGTTAATAAAAACACATTAAACATGTGAAATACAAAATAACTTAAGTAGAGTTAGTTGCAAATTCTTATTTGCTGTTTTTTATATCTGAAGGGAAAGGAATAACTTTTAGATGGTTTAAAATTGATGTTGTCTTAATACTGTAAGAATATTTAAATATATTTATGAAACAAAGCAAATTTTGTTTTATAAATTTGAATAAAATATTTTTATATTATAGGAACAACATAAAAAAATATTTTCACTGAAAAAAAAAATATTTCGTTAGTATGCTAAACGAACGTTTCTAAAGAAATATTTCTTGTAAAAAAAGTATCGTGGCCTTTTCAAATAGATGTTAGTTGGATAGAATGATACATTATCAAATGTTTATTTTATTTTATTTTTATTTATTTATTTATATTTATTTTTATTTATATATTTATATATTTATTTATTTATAGTTATTTATTTATACTTATTTATTTATATTTATAGTCATTTATTTTTATTTATTCTGTTATTTTTGGGAAAATTACAAGAACTGTTATTAAGTTTTATGTGTTTTTCAGTATATAAGTGCATCCAGTGATATCAGTAATACATTTTAAGGTGAAACACGTTTAAATTGTCGCTTTATCATTTGGTTCTCAGCGTCGTAGATTAATAATATTTAATATTTCATTGTAAATGTTGTATTAAATTTTTCATTCCATTTGAAAATAAAATGTAATATTTTGTTTAAAAAAAAAAAAAAATCAGGAGATTTTCGAATATTAATAGAATAGAATAATATGGTAAACTTTTCTTTTCTTTTTTTTTTTCAAAAATTAAAATATCTGTTAAGTTTAATGGGTTTTCATTGTATTATAATATCCAGTGACATCAGTAATACATTTTAAGGTGAAACACCTTTAAATTGTCGCTTTAGCATTTGATTCTCAACGTCATAGATTAATAATATTAAATATTTCACTGCATTTCACATGCCTAGAAAATAAAATTTAATATTTATTAAAAAAAAAAAAATCACGAAGTTTTCAAATATCAATTAAATAGAACAATACGATGACAAACTTAATTTTTTTTCCCTGAAAAACTGCAAGATCTGTTATTAAGTTTGATATGTTTTCAGTGTATTAGATCATCGAGTGAGTTTAGTAATACATTTTAAGGTGAAACACCTTCAAATTGTCGCTTTATAATTTGGTTCTCAGCGTCATAGATGAATAATATTAAATATCTCATTGTATTTTACTCCCTGGAAAATAAACTGTACTATTTTGTAAAAAAGAATCACGGGATTTTCAAATATTAATTGAATAGAACAATACGGTATCAAACTTTTATTTGTTTTTTCCTCAAAAACTACAAGATTTGTTTTGATAGGTTTTCAGTGTATAAGAAGATGGGGTGAGATCAGTTGATCAGTAATACATTTTAAGGTGAAACACCTTTAAATTGTCACTTTATCATTTAGTTCTCAGCGTCATAGATTAATAATATTAATTATTTCATTGTATTTCACACGCCTGGAAAATAAAATTTAATATTTTGTAAAAAAATAATCATGGGATTTTTAAGAATAATACGGTATTAAACTTTTATTGATTTTTTCTTCTCAAGAACTAAAAGATCTGTTATTAAGTTTAATAAGGTAATAAGGTAATAAGTTTCTCCGTGTATTAGAACATATCGAATGAGATCAGTAATACATTTTAAGGTGAAACACCTTTAAATTGTCTCTTTTTAATTTGGTTTTCAGCGTCATAGAATAATAATATTAAATATTTCATTGTATTTCACACGCCTGGAAAATAACATTCTATATTGCTTAACGCTAATTCAAGAACAATAACCCCAATTATCAAACGCGTTTTTTTTAATATTGTTAATGGATATCATAATACATTTCCTACTGCGCAGGTGAATTCTCGTTTTAATTTAACAAACTTTTATTTGTCAAACCTCATAGACTAAGGGCGTGGCTTCTACCTGACAGGAAATGCATTTATATCGTGTTGCCCCCCCCCCCTTTTTTTTAGATTGTCAGACATTTTACATAAAATCCGTACATTGAAAAATATTTAAGGATGCATAAACATGAGAAACCTATTTATTAAACCGATTTTCGAAAGACTTTCATAAGAAAGTGCAGCTTCTACTGTGTTAAAAACCAGATTTAATAAAAATTGCCAGTCGGCAATGAGTTAAAGAAAAAATATATACTCGAATAATTCATTCAAAGTAATATTTCTATCAAAAATAAACCGCATTTGTTCATTCTGAAGCATTCGAGCACATTTTTAATTTAAAAAGTTTAAAATGAATATACGGACACAAATGGGTTAATAATGGGGCAAGTTAAACACAAAGAAAACGGGGTTTTTCTTTAGAAAAAATTCTTTAAAGAAATATTTTTTTTTAAATTTCTATCTTGTGTATATATTTTAATATACAAATAAGTGTATAAATAAATATTTAAATAAATTAAATAAATAAATCGACAACGAATAGAAAAGTTTTAAAGACCTAAATATATTATAAAATATTAATTAAAATTTTTCACGAGTGTGAAAATAAATGGAAAAATAAATGAAAAAACAACTAAACACAGGAGAATGAACGTGTTGAAAAATCCTTCAGTATGTTTTAAGGAGCTTAATATTGTTAATTTTAATTGTTATGCTAACGAAATTCAATGAAATAATATTTCTTTGCTATGAATTGTACTTATGAAGCTCCTCTGACGAATCTACAGCACATTCATAATTTTTTATATATATATATTTTCACTCCTTTGAACTATATATATATATTTTTTTTTTCATTTATTTTTCCAATTATTTCATACACGTGCTTTCATTATAATTATATTACCATTTCAATAACATTGCTGAAGATGCACATGCAATTGTGAATGTTATTTCAATTATTTTAGTTATGTAACCTCTTTACAATCTAGTACTGTTAATCGTACTCTTTATATCAAGTAATTAGTACACTTCGCAAGATATTTCGTCATAAGCTTATTTTTGGCTCTTCTTCTTTTTATTTTTTTATTTTTTTTTTTCCACCGTTTGGAAAAGTGAAAAATTGCTCCTGATCACCAAAAATGTTTTTTATTGTATCAAAATGGAAATTGTTTAAAATGTATAAAAAACTAAAAAAAAAACAAATGTGTAAACAAAATATTTATAATTTTATTTAGTTCAATAAAGTTTATACATGCCAAATTCATGGGATCATAGGGGCGTGTCGAACACTTTTATACGTAAATTAGCTTTGTACTTAAATTGTTTAGAACCCAAACTTTTAAATTAACTATTTTTGTGTTTTCCCAACATTTAACTACCGTAATATAGCAGCATTAATTTTCAAAATCATCATTTTCATTCTTAAAAAAATATTACTTTTCTGGTGCTACACATGAAATTTTTTTTTTTTTTTAGATAAGAAGCTGATGTTTCAGGAAATCGACGCTGCTATATTACAATAAATAAATGTTGGGTAAATATAAAATATTTAATTTAAAAGTTTGGGCTCTAAACAATTTAAGTACAAAAGTAAATTATGTATGTGTTAGACACGCCCTCATGGATTTGGCATTTATTACCTGCCTACAGATGATTTCTGGTTAAAATCTTATAAAATAAATTGTATTTAATGTAAATGCGATGTAAAGTAAATGCGATTTTGGTGATACACACCAGATAAAGTCCGCGCATATATGCGCTAATGATACAAATGGGTTAATAAATATAAATTTCTCGTGACGGCTATTACGTTTATAAAAGTATAATATAACTTTCGTGTTAACTGTGCACTCGAAGATATTGCATGCAAGAATTTGGCATTGTATAAACCGAAGATATCCTAGGATCATTTTAACCCGAAAGATCATAAACAGGAATTAACGACCTCTAACGAAAAGGATTACATACCTTATGTCTGAAGCTCATAAAATTCCACAAGATCGCATTCCAGGAGGAACGCTTTGCGTTTTACAATCAAAGCAACAAGGATATTTCGCACTCGTGAACCAGAAACTCTTGCGCAAGGGAAATTTCCATAAAAAACTCCTTCACCAACGGTCAATCTGACTTTTTCAAAAGTAAAAGTTGCGGATATAACCACAAATTTCTGATTTTATTTATCAAAATTTGTCACGAAAAAGCTGTTGCCCACCGGCAGCCTTGACTCAACAGCTGTTCTTTAGCATTGCATTGTCTGAAGCATAGAGACATTCAAGGCAAGCCACGAATTTAAGAAACTTGTTTATGGTACCCCTTGTTGTATTTTCATTCTTCCACTGAGCAGCATACCTAAATTTATTGCTTTTGTTTCAACTCCTAGAAAAGGCAGAAATACAGAGAAAAATTCTCGTTAAAGATATCCTATAAAGAGGTAAATCTCCTTTAGGATATACTAACTATATACGATTTCAAACTTGTGATGGCATATCAAATTTGATAAATTATTTTTTTTCTCTTACAGAGAAAAAAAATTTAACCTGTTAACTGTTACTGTAATGTTTTGAACGCATTACGTCCACCAGTAAAATTAAAAAAAAAAAAAAAAAAAAAAAAAAAGAATTGTCATACTAAAACAATTTAAATTTTGTCTTATTAATATATTCATAAAAAATTACTGACATAAATAAGGAAACAATTTTTTTTTTTTTTTTTTTTTTTTTTTTTTTAGTGTGGAAGTGTGCTAATCAGGCATATCAGTTGAACAAAAGTTTATTCCCCGGTTAACGCATTCGATTCGTGGTTGTTAACATTCAAAATTATATATGAAAAAAATAATAATAATAATAAACCTTCCTAGCCACCACTATTTTAATATGTTAAAAAATACTTTATTTAATGACAAAAACCTTGATTATTAAAGTTACCAAATATTATCTTTCAGAATTTTTGGTGGTACACGAATTTCAGTAAAAATATCGAAGAACCCGCCCATATAGTTTTGGCAGTTAATGGGTTAACAGGTTAAACTTGGCAAAAATTATAATTTATGATACTGCTTACCATAAATTATTTCCTTCAATGAATTTTTGCCTTAAACTTCTGTAAATTCAAATATAAGAAAAGTTATGATTATTTTTTTTCATTAATGATTGAATATATACAGACAAATGTAAATAAAACATAGTTTTAAATTTTGTAAAAATGAATTACTTTTTCTTAATCTTCTATTTGTAGTATTTTTTCTACATTAAAAAAACTGTAAATAGTTTAAAATTTTTATATTTTTTAATTTAAAAAAGTTATAATCTGGCGTAATTTAAAGAAATTTGACGATATATATGACAAGTTACACAACAAATCATGGGGTATATTTTCAAAAATTGAAAAGTAACAAACTCATCATTTTCATGCACCAGTTTTCAGAATCTGGAGAACCACTGGGTATTTATATTTTTAGAAGCGTATGTCGTGATTTATAAGTTTAAAAATTGTCATAAACAGGATTTATATAGTGTATTATAGTGATTAACAAAGTTATGGATATTTTTCGACATATTTTTTGTATTTGCTTATTAGGATTTAGCTCGATTTAACACTAGAAACCTGCATAGGGGATTTTATCCGAGGCCGTCTCGACCCGCGATTCGGGTTGATGCTATTTTTTTCTTTTTTTGCGGGTTGGGTTCGGTCCGCCTGACTTTAAATGTTTCGCGTTGGAAACGGTTTGGTGTTGAGATTTGAATCTTTCGGGTTGGGTTCAGGATGACTGGAATTTTAAAGAAGGTCCTGACTATTTTATTAATGAAAAAAAAAAACTGTATATTTGAATATTAAAAGTGTATCTCTGCTCATTTTTATACAAAAAATGATAATACGGATTTAATTGTAGATTACTTTTCCATAATTGTACTAAAAAATGAATTATTTTTTCTTTCACTTTGGGTTTGGGTTTGGATTCGGGTTAACCTTAAGCAGAATTTCAGGACTCTACTTCACATTATTATAGATGAAGAAATTTTTTTATAGTAATCAATTTTAAAATTTCTTTCGGATAAAATGTTGACATTCCAACGAATGGTGCAGCTGGTCAGCTATATAGTGTTGCCAATCAGCTACTTTTTTATTATTATTTAGATTGTTTGATTGCTACACCTTTTTAAAATAATAAAATTCGATTTATTTTCATGTTATTTACTCATGAGAAAAATATTACTAGTAGAAAAAAGTGCTGGCATTCAATCAATTTGAATAATACTAAAAAAATGAATAACGGACTGGTAGCAATGCAGCTACATACTATTTTTTCACCATGCATCAAATGGGCTTATTCTTTTCAAAAATGCATTTTGTATCAATTCATCCATATTTCATTACTTAGCACTAGAGAATGGCCACAGATTACAACGCAAGTCTGATGTGATCGGTTTTTGAAGTAATTAAATCAATCTTAAGCTGTGTATGTTCAATCAAATAAAACAAATAGGGTATTTAAAAGTGAAACTTTATAAGAACTCGTTGTGATATTTTTCAAAAACATATCCTTCAAAGCTATGTAATAATATAATAATAATAATAATAAATTAGCCACGCCCATCTAAAGAGTTCTTCAAGTAACCAAATTCAATCAGAATCATCATTCGAATTTATGACCAACTACAGAAAGTGTTATTGTCAAATACATTTGAGACCTCTTATGACGTCCTACAGTGATTTGTAACCGATACTTATATTCACCGATCTCCGTGTACCCCGAATAAGGAAGACTGTCGAGAAGGTACCCCAACTACGGAGAGCACCCTCGAAAATAATTAAAAGAAATACAGAAAGTCCAAAAAAGACTGAAACTTCCTGTTATTTTTTACCTGTTGGAGATATGAATGCAATGCAAATTGCAAAATGTTCAAAATAAGATAAGAATTAAGATTATTTTGATAGAAAAATACTATAATTAATTTTCAAAGATTTACACTTTTTAAATTTTTATACGGTTTCTGCGTCTTATAAGTTATGGTTTGAAACAGTTTCTCCGTGCTCTGAAAAACAAAACAGTAAAAGTTCCATTATTATACCACCAAAACTCACCAAGTCATGATGCTTTGAATTTTATGAAATTTTGAAGCTTTCCGTCACTAGAGACGAATAGATGAATTTTTAGTGCCGGAAAGCTCCATAATTTCATAATCCGGTAAATTTTGATCGTAGAAGAATGGAATTTTTCCTGTTTTACTTGTCAAAGAAGAGATGAAATTTTTCTAAATATAGCTTATAGGACGCAAGAAGCGTATTTTTTTTAATTAATGGCAGAACTGTTTCATTAACATAATCTTCATTCTTACCTTATTTTGGACATGTTCTCAATTTACATTGCCTAAGTATCTCCAACAGGTAAAAAAATTAAAGCGCATTTCAATATTTTTGAGGCATCCTGTATTCATTAAGTAAAAGATATCAACCAAATATTTATATTCACCGTCGTCAATGCACTCCAAATAAGGAAAATTTCCAGGAATTCGGGTAAAATTTTAAATTTTACAGGCGTACATTGCGGCATTTCTAAAAGATATCCTCCAAAGCTAGATAGCAAAATATTAAATTTAAAAAATCTAGCCACACCTATCTAAATAGTGCTTCAACTAACCAAATTCGAACAGAATTATCATTTGAATTCAAGACCAACCATCGATGGCATTGTTGTCAAATACGTTAAGAGCTCTGATGACGCCCAAACAGTGTTTTCAAGTTTCACTCAATGCTTTCTAGATTGATATGCAGGTAACATCCGCCCGCGAGAAATTGCAATTTTCCCTTGATGAAGGAAAGTGGTCTTCAAAGTGTGAATGAAAGCCTTCATTTTCTTCTTCTTTGCGCTCAATTCTGCATTCAGCGAACGCGCACTGGAAGCAATCTGCTGCCATTTAGGTCTGCAATTAATGCATTAAAGTTCCGGCCCCTATTTTTGAATCTGGTCGCGCTTGATGGAGCTTTGCGGAGCATCTTTCCAGGTACGTACGTACGTATACGTGTGTAAGTGTGTATGCGCTTACGTGCATTGAAGCGAAGTCGGAAAAAGGGAGGAATTTCTCAAAGAATATTGACTTCAGGGGAACAAACTAGGCATGACTCTGTCAAGAACCTCGAGCCTGCAACATCGACCTTCAAGAAAGAAATAATAATAAAAAAAAATCTCTCGCACACATGCACAGTGTCACTGTGTCTTGCTAATGTTGCCTCATTTACAGCTGCAGACTGAGATTTGCGGATTTTGTGGAAGATTTTTACGTTTAATTGCGCATGAAGTTTTCAGTTGTCGCAGTTGAGTCTGCTTGGAAAAATGTGATTATAACTAAAAATCAATTAAAAAAATTTCATAATTAAACCAAATTTAAAATAACCAGTACGCTGAAAGAAGGGACCAATTCTGTGCTGCCATTAGAAAACTGTAAAAAAACAAAAATCTGCGGATTTTACAGAGAAAAAAACTGTCAACCTGGACGCCAGTAAGAAAAAATTAGTTTTACAGATTATTTCCGTGAAATAATTGTTTTTTTACTGTTGTCCTGTTTGACAGTTTATTTCTGAAAAATCAATAGACTTTTGTTTACAGTGTAGTTGTTTAGTTTGTTTAGTAATTTTGTAAGTATGACTGGGAATAACCAAGTGTCTCATTAAATCCTTCTGCATACATAAAAATGCATAAAAGATATTTTTGTTTCATGTGAATTAGGTGATATAGCAATCCAATGTTGTCAATTTAGCAGATTTTTGAATAGCACTATTTTCAAATTATGGCATTCTTCACTTTAATTAATTCCGGAATATCTGACGTTACATAATGCGAATACTTCTGTAAGGAAATAGTGATATTAAAAAATCTGCTGAAATGGCAACACTGGACTACTCTATCACCTATTCAATATGAATAAAAAAAAAGTTTTATGCACTGTTATGTATTAAAAATGCACGTAATGTATGGCGTGAACTCTTTCGAAAAATCAAAATGACAAACATGGGACGTCCAAATTCGGTATATTGCAAAATACTTTTTAAATTATGAAATCGATTTTCACAAATCAAATTCATTATTTGCAGTTGCATTGTTGCTGTTTCTCTTCTTTCTTTTTCTTTCTTTTCTTTTCTTTTCTTTTTTTTTGTCTAAAAAAAATAGACATTAGTTTTACTATATTTAAAATTTCTGATTAATATATTTAAGGTATTTTATTATTTACTATATTTCCATATTTTAAAATTATTTAAATTAGGTAATCCCTAAGAATTCTATCGAAGTTGTCTTCCATTTTATAGAAAGACAATATTTATTCATTAAAATGAACTGACAAACTTTCATCGACATCAAAGACAAAGTAAGTATAAAATGTCTATTAAATAACTAAAAAGACATGTAATATATCTTAATATTCCAAACTCAATTTATGGTCACGACTAAAGTGTTTAAATCCATTAATTCTGTTTCCTTACAAGATCACGGAAAAGATTAATTTTCCATTAGCTTTTATCTAAAATGCAACGTTACATTAAATTGCATGTATCAAAATATCCGCTCATTTTACCTAATATATCCAACATAATTCTTAGATATATCTTTTTCCTTGGTTTGAGGGAGTGGTTAAGGTAATCGATGAACAAAAAGATCATGCAAAAACGTTTTCGTGTACATAAGGATGTGTTCACAATAAGGAATTTCTCCAATTTCTCCATATGGCCTCGCAAATATTAGATATTTACCCCTTCCAGCCAAACAAAATAGCTATAAAATGCAGGAACATATAATAATCAGACGTTACAGGAAAAATGTTCGCACCCGACGTAACCTTGAATTTCAATTTATGTTCCTTATGTCTATGTTTCATCGATGATTGTTAGTACATGAAGAAGAAAACATCGACAGCGAGTCGATTATGATGCCACCGACAATTTCGTAATAGCCATAATAATCTCAGATACGTTCAGGAGAAAGGATTAAGACATTGAAGAACGCTTCAGGCCAGTATTTTCAAAAGTGCATAAAGTACTTTTCCCTCGACTAGTCAAATTATTAGATAATTCACTACAAAAATGGCTGAAGAAGTTCTTGGACTGTAATAATAAAAAAAGCTAAAAAAAACCCACCATTGTTTATGTTTCAGGGTGTTTAAATTGAGGGGGAATCTAAAACGTGGATTTGGGAATTTTTTCTTGATTATGCTAAACGATTTTTGAATATTCTGTAATAATTCTTGTTTGTTAAACTTGTTTGTAATGTTCGGATGAAAGTAAAAAAAAAATAATTAAAGTATAGTATAGTAATGCTTAAACATGGAAATTTGCCATTGGATGGAGCCATGGAATTGGATGGAACCATGCATTGGATGCAAACATAAAAATTGAAAAAAAAAAAAAAAAAAAAAAACATCGTTTATGTTACAGGGTATTTAAATTGAGATGGAATCTAAAACGTGGATTTGAGAAATTTTCATTTATTATGCTAAACGATTTTTTAATATTCTGAAATAATTCTTGTTTGTTAGTCTTGTTTGTAATGTTCGGATGAAAGTTAAAAATATCTTTAAAGCATTGTAATGCTTAAACATACACAGTTAATATTGATTCTGTTTTGCATTTTTTTTCTTTTAAAAATTCCATTTTTATGTTAATACAACCAAAACAATAATTGTGGATATTTACGAAATTATTTTAACCCATTCGCTGCCAACCACGAGTATACTCGTGGTTTTTCAATCCAAAATTACGAATTCGTACCGGAAATTTCGAAAGAAGAATTTTTATTTTATGTAAAACTAACTCGTACTGCTTTCGACCTCTACAGGTCATCGCATAGGGCTTCCCATGATGAGCCGGTCGAAACGAGGTCATCCCACTCAGTACAGGCGCGCAGCGCCCCATTACGCGCCAAGGTATTTCCGCAGGTTCGGTCCCGGAGATTCGAGCCGTGCCATCCTCGTTACGGGTGGTTCTGCAGCCCACAAGAGCAACCAGAGACCCACAACTAGGCAGGGTTCTCTTCCACGGAATTAATTTGCCCTGGGCGCAACGAGGACACCTACAAAGGTGCCCCCCAACTAGACCCAGGGGTAAATTATTTTATGTAATCACGAAATGTCTGTAATTAAATTAAATATTGTTGTTATTATTTTCTGGTATGAATTCGAACTTTCTAAATGAAATAAAATTCCGGTAATTTTAACACGGCAGTGAACGTGTTAAATTTTCTTAAATGTTTCTGCAATTTTTCTTATGGGTGTATTCAATGATGCAATGAATTACAAACGACAATTTCATCAGATTTAATTTATTAAAATATTTTGTAGATCAAGTATATTTTTTTTCTTTTAGAATTTTTCCAAAGAGTAAAAATAGAATATTTTTAATATAAAAAATATAATAATTATAATAACAATTTTTAAAAACTTATATTTTTAGTCAGTTTGTCCTTATTCAAAATATTTAAAAAGCTGATCGCAACCTTTAAAAACAATGACTAACTATTGAACTTCGTCAAGCTGGTTTAACATATGATGTAAACTATAAATGCAGTACAGCTACACTGGCCGTGAAAAACTTGTTATATTTCCTTGAAAGACAAAGAGTTTTGTGAAGCTGAAGTTACAGATTCTTTTAAAAGCAGAACACAACTACTTATGGACATATGTGCTAAGTGGGACACTATTTGAGTTCAAGGAAATGCCATTTCTTGCGGGGATTTTTTTTTTCTTATCAGTCATTCGAAATATGAAAGTTTGTTTAAGTAACATTTTATTCTTTTTATGTAACAAGTTGCGGTTAGAAAAATGTGTAAAAGGAATGTATTTTATGCACACTATATCGTCGCTACCATGTCAAACTATCGAATTTAAAAAAAATGCATTTTTCATTATTTTTAAAAATGTGCCGATTGTCACCACTAAATTTTAATAGTATTCTTCAGCGGGGTTGCCAGTTTGGCCTCCTTTTTCATTCAGAAATTCCGAAACAGGGTTACCAGTTTGGCATTTTTTTTTTAAATTGAGAAATTTCGAATTCGTACCAGAAATTCTGAAAGAAGAATTTTTACTTTAAGCAATCGCGAAATGTTTGTCATTAAATAAAGAAAATAGCATTATAGAAAATTTCTGGTATGAATGCGAAATTTCAGAATTAATAAAAAGGCCAAACTGACAACCCAGATTCCGAATTCATACTAGAAATTTCAAACAAAAATATTTGCTTTATTTAATGACAGACATTTCGTGATTACTTAAAGTAAAAAAAAAAATCTCAAAATTTCCGGTATGAATTCGGAATCTCTAAATAAATAAGAAGGCCAAACTGGCAACACTGTGCTTCACAGAAATTTTATTAGTATTCTTACTAGGCGAAGAATTCTAATAAAATTTAGTGGTGACAATCGGCCCATTTATAAAAGTAATGAAAACTGCATTTTTTTTTACATCTGATAGTTTAACATGGTAGCGACGATATGACGGGGTGGATACAGAATGTATTGGATCAGCACGTGTTCTTGAAAGTATCCTAGTATAAGAGTATGGAAGAGAATATTTTTTCAAAAAGTGGAATGAATAGAATAGAAAAATAATCGCTGGGTTGGTTAGTTAGTTAAATGGGGTTTAATGGCACAAAGTCCCTTTTGAGACACGCTGCGCCAAATAGTCGCTGGGATGTACGATGTCCAAATCCTGCAATCAAAACTTAATGGCTCTGCCACGGAGTTCTTATAACTCAGCGAATCGCAAGTTAAGAAATTGTAAAATAAGATAAATTTAAACTTATAACCAGAAAAATTGGAGAACTTTAAATATATGTATAATTCGGTGCAGTTTCTAATTCCAATTGTTGTATAAAAACTTTTTGAAACTTCAATACAAAAAGACTTTTACTTTTTCTTTTCGAAATTTTGTACTATTTTTAATTTTACATTACTTTTCCAAATTAAGACAAAACAAAACTGATAGGGAAAAGTTGAGTAAAAAATTTGGAATTGATCCCCTAAGAAATGAAATTGCCCCCCTGTAGGTAACGTTGGGAACCACTGGTCTACAACAAATGTCGTTTTAATTAAAAAATCGCTACAATTACTTCATGAAGACATTTGTCTGTTATTTTTATTTTCAGTAATAAGCTCATTAAAAGCAGATGTTCATAAACGAAGAACACAAAAAGAGCTTTCGTTTCTATGCAAATTACGCTAACGATCATGTGCCGTGCAAAGCTTTTAAAAAACTGACATCCTTCCTGTGCAGTTCACGAAACAATAATTAGGCACTGAAAAATTATGCTATACACATATGCAAGGAATAGTATAAGAAATAATTTCATTAATGAGGCACACTTAAAAGGTTATTGTTTCATATTCTTCCAAAACTGTAAGTAAGAATGCTTATATAGCGAAAACTGAATTGTAAAGAAATTAAATTAAAGCTTGTAATAATCTTTTTTTTTTTTTTTTTTTTTTTACTTTCCTATTTTGTTAATTTTAAGCCTTTCGGGGCTGGCGTCCTATTAATAATACATGTCTATTCATTCAGTCTTATTTTGTCTTAACAAATATTTTTGTCATTATCTGCATACAGTAATGATATTATATGTCTATACATTTATTATGGCTTCATTTATGCTTCAGCATTTAGTAATAATAAATTAAATAAAAATAATTACTTAATTCTCTTTACTCTATTAATGATTATTTTATTTCAAACATATGTTTCACCTTTAAATTTAAAATATTAGTTGCTTTTCTAGACGAATATTTTATGGTAAAAGATAAAAAAGTACTAGAAAGTTGTTATGTCTGCTTATTCACGTTTTAACACCGCATTTTCCAAACATCTTCAGAAATTCTTCCTTAGTCTATTGTCATAAGAATGCTACGCAAAATAATTATATTCGTTAGATTTTTGTAAATGACATATTTGTTAAATTTCAGTAAACTTTAACTTTTGCGATTTGGTTTGTTACTTTTAATATTATTAATGTAAAAATATTTTTTCCCAAAAAAAAAAAAAAAAAAAAAAAGAAATCGGACCTAAAAGGTTTTTAAATATTTCAGTAAGCTGTAAAATAAACATACTTGATACTAAGATTTTTTTTATGAAAAACCAATGAGCCCATTCAAAAGTTTATTTAAAATTTAAATTTTACGGAATAGTATAAAAATTAATTTCATTAATGAGGTATACTTAAAAGGTTATTGTTTTATAGAAAGTAAGAATGTTTATATAGTGAAACTGAATTGTAAAGAAACTAAATTAAAGTTTGTGATAAGCAACCGGTTTTTTTAGTTACCTATTTTTTATTCTTAAATATTTCAGTATGCTTTAATATAAGCATACTTGATACTAAGATTTTTTTTTTTTAATGAAAAATCAAAGGCGATTAGACCATTCAAAAATTTATTTAAATTTTATATTTTACGAATAGTACATGAAATAATTTCATTAATGAGGCACACTTAAAAGGTAACTGTTTCATATTCTTCCAAAACTGAAGATAAGAATGCTTATATAGCGAAACTGAATTGTAAAGAAACTAATTTAAAGCTTGTAATAAGCAATCTGTTTTATTTTAGTTTCCTATTGTTTTATTCTTAAATATTTCAGTAAGCTTTAAAATAAGCCTACTTGATATTAAGACTTTTTTTTAGGAAAACACACGACGATTAGACCATTCAAAAATTTATTTAAATTTTTATATTTTTTACGGAATTTATATTTTACGGAATAGTGTATGAAATAATTTCATTAACTCGCTTAAAAGGTTACTGTTTCATATTCTTTCAAAACTGAAAGTAAGAATGCTTATATAGCGAAACTGAATTCTAAAGAAATTAAATTAAAGTTTCTAATAAGCAACCTGTTTTTTTTTCAGTTATCTATTTTTTATTTTAAATATTTTAGCAAGCCTTAAAATAAGCGTACTTGACACTAAGACTTTGTTTATGAAAATCAATTGCGATTGGACAATGAGATTAAAAAAATTAATTGAATTTTAAATTTCATATATTTTTTATAACTTCTCACAAATAAAAATGGGTATTTATTTTACTTATAGAAATAATCGGTGCTCAAAGGAAGTATGTAATATCTAAAAAAGCTTAATACATTTAAAATTAAAGCTCTTTGTAGGACCATTTCTATGCTAGGACATCCTCATGTGAAAAAATGGTTAATAAAGTTAAATTTTTTGGGAAACCAATTCATAATACATCTTGTAAAGTACATTTTTGCTATGAAGCAATTAATGTTTCAAGTAAACATTAAGCAAAATTTGTATAATATAACCTAATTACACCCAACTGAAATGATTTAATTTTTTTTTCGTATAAAATTTTATAACTTTTTACATGAAGAAATCCAGATTTCCTTAAAAAAATTTAAATAGTCCGTGCTCTTAGGAGATATGTAATGTCTATAAAAGCATGACACATTTTTTTTTTTTAAATCTCTTTCATTGGACCATTTCTGTGCTAAAGCATTCTCACGTGAAAAAATGGTTAGTAAAGCTAAATTTTATGGGACACCAGTTCAATTCAGCTTGTAAAGTAGTAGTCTTCTTCCATGATGCAATAAATGTTTAAATACAGTAAAAGTAAACTAATATTTCTGTAATCTAACCTAATCGCACACAACTGAAACGATTGAAAACTATTACGGGCTCCAGAAGCATTAATTTATGCAATTTTCTCAGGACAGAAGCACACAACAGTGCTGTCAAACGTCCGGGTTCGTGAACAACTTTCACGTTCATCCACCGTTGCCAAGACATGCTTCTGAATTACATGTGTGTTTGCGCGTATCGGAGGAACGTTGTGTGCAGAATCATCTCCAGATTTTTATTTTTTATTTTCATCTTCGGGGTTCGAAAATGAAAATGGCGTGAGACATATTCGCGATGCTTAGCTTCCTCCCTGACATTTTCGTAACACATGAGCGACGATTCTTGCTGATTGCGCATGCGCGGACGTTCAGCGTTATTTCGAGATTTTTCTGCATCCACCCTCGAAAAAATGATGGAAATGCATAACAAAAATGGTCACGTGATCAGGAAGAAATTATAGTCAATGGGGTAGTGATTTCACTTTCACGGTTAAAGTGTAACACAGCGGAACGAAACAAACAGTCCAACTCTGGACAAATCAAACATGGAGGATGTTTAGAAAGGATGAATTTAGATGTAAATTAGAAAAAAAGTATTCCTACATTAAAAAATATAGTCTATATATTTAGTTTAATGTCTGTATTTAATATTTATTTTACCAAGTTGTTATCGGACATTATTACATGTGTTTTTTTGCCGATGACTTCATGCATGATTTCCATTGTTATGTCACTAGACGATCTAATATGTTATATGTTATATGGCAATGACAAATCTATTTTTTATTCTATTTACACATATAGTCTCATTTAACCTTGAAATAAGCTTTGAAGGCTTAGAGTTTATTTTATTTATTTATAAATTTGCATATAAGTTTATATTAATTCGTAGTATCCTTTAAAAATATATAGACGTACCTTTTAAAAAATCAGTAGACTTTGGCTAAAAATGGCTATGCTGAATCTCTCCACTAGTTACAATAGAATTTTCAGCATAGCCATTTTAGCGGAAGTCTACAGATTTTTTAAAAATATATGTCTATATATTTTTTTAAAGGATACTACGAATTAATATAAATTTATAAATAAAATAATAAACTTTAAGCCATAAAGCTTATGTCAAGATTAAAAGAGACTATGTGTGTATTGATAGAATAAAAAATAGATTTGCGATTTTTTATATATTATTATGAATTATAACATATTACTTGAGCTTTTACTAGTGACATAACAATGGAAATCATGCACGTAGTCATCGCCAAAAAAACATATATAATAATGTATCATAAAAAAATGGTAATATAAACAATTAAAAAATATATATAATTTGAGGATTTAAAGATTATTGAAAAACCTCGTTTTTTTTTTTTTTTTCAAGCTAAGTGTTATTGAATCCAATTTTCAATAGTTCTGAATTATGCATTTTTATCGATTACATTCTAAATATTTCAGTGGCAAAGAAATGACATTGGGTAACCCTAAATATTGTATTTAAAAAAATCATGTTCAATGTCTTGCCTTATGGTGATAGTGCAATAACTATAAGTGTGAAGTGTCGCGTTCGAGTCCCGCTCTGGACTGGGTGTCCGTACTCTTTTGACATTCATTTTAAGCTGTAGGTACTGGTCTGCTTAGTTCTCACGAGCGAAAAATGACCGTAGCCCACGGAAACTAAAAATTGCCATACAATAAATATAATTATTTATTTTTTATAAAAACAAAAATTTGAACAATTTTTTTTTCGCTTAAATAAATTCTCATTCCTTCATTATGTCCTCCATAAAATTTCACAACTTTCTAACCAATAGTTTCGTCTGTAGAAAACTTTAAAGTAGGGTAGCTTAATTATGGGCACCCTGTATAATAAAGCCACTTACGAATTTTCAAATTTTATATTTTTATGCGCATTCCTTTGTAATCCATATGATTTACTGAGCTGTTAAAATTATTTGTAATTGTTATTAAAAGCTATCGAGATAGAAATTTCGGTATAAAAAAAAATATCACTATTACAAAACTAAAAATCATTTCTAAGAGAAACTTTAGATAAGTAACACGGACATAATTAAAAAAAAATATTAAACCAAGTTTTTACTAACAAAAAAATGCATTCATAATAACATGTAATGGGAATATATATTTTATTTTAAATGTATTTAAAAAAAAAAAAAAAAAAAAAAACATTCACCAAGTCAATTTACCGATCTCAGCGGATCCTGATTATATTGTTAGGAAAGTTTCCTATTGGAAAAAATTCAAATCCTTTAATTCCGTTGTATTTCACTGCGACTTAATTAAGCTAAAATAAAATATAATAGACGACCATTTATAGAATTATATATAGATCTGTATATAATAATTATGTATATAATTATATTTAATTCGAATATTAGGAGTGCTGGAACACTTATTAGTACTGAAAAAATAGTTAACAACAGTGCATTCAGTGGCACTGAAATACAATGCAGTTATTTTTTACCCTTAATAGCAGTAATCGTGTATAATCACAAACAATCGTTTCTGTGATAAATAAGATCCACTTTTGAGAAATGACATGATATAGCTATAAAATTATGAGCATTTTCTTATGACAAGAGAAAATTCTTTCTTTTATTTTATGTAAATGACCTTGTAACTGAGATAAGGCTTAAACACTGTTTTCTAATCTGGAAGTTTTCTTCTGGCAGTTTATTTTTTTCTCTCTAGTTGCACTATCTAGATATTATAATTTTTTTTAACTCCTAGAGAAAAAATTTCCCCAGAAAGTAAAGAAAAATAGAAATACTGTGTGAATGTATGTTCTTGTTTGACACTTGAAGTTGAATCTGCCTTTAAGCTACTGCAGAAAAACAGGTCGACATATTAAATAAGCAGATGGTCTGAAGATAAGTTAATGTCACTGTTCTTAGCACATATTTCAGTCTGGGAACTCCCTTGATTATGGAATGTGTAGAGAATTTTGTAAAAATATAGCAATAGTTTACAAAAAAGATTAACTTTATCTAGAAGATGACGAGCTACAGTGTGTAAAATCAGCAATAGAGGATGATGACGGACCACATAAATAAAGAGGTACAAGACTGAGAATGAGATAAAGGACACATACACTTTATTATTAATAACTCAATTAATTGAGTTAGCAATAATAGTAAAATGTATCTACGTATCCATCTCTTAATGATTGAGTTAATAATAGTAAAGTGTATCTACTTATCCATCGCTTAATGATTCAGTTAATAATAATAAAGTGTATCTACGTATCCATGTCTTAATCATTGAGTTAATAATAATAAAGTATAACTACGTATCCATCGCTTAATGATTCAGTTAATAATAATAAAGTGTATCTACGTATCCATCGTTTAATGGAGTTCCGGTACCTGCGGTATATTGGGTTGAGCTGTCTAAAAGGTAGACCAGATGCTATTACCAATAAGTTTGTCTGAAACCAATAAATTTGCTAATAAGTTTGTCTAAGTGAATTGAGTCTTCTGGTTGCCACTTTATTATTAATAACTCAATTAATTGAGTTAATAATATTAAAGTGTATCTACGTATCCATCGCTTAATGTTTCAGTTAATAATAATAAAGTGTATCTACGTAACCATTGCTTAATGGAGTTCCGTTACCGGCGGTATATTCTACATGGCAGACCAAATGCTATTGCGAATACGTTTCTCTGAAACCAATAAATTTGCATTAAGTTTGTCTATAAGTGAATTGTGTCGGCCGGTTGTCGGTCCAGGTAGCTCAATAGGCAAAGCGTTGGCAAAATAAGCCAGATGTCTTGGGTTCGACTTCCGACCTGAGCATTTTTTCATTCCCGTGGAAGTATGTCAATTCGTAAATTACATATAGTATTTACAAGCTGTTTAAAACTCCAATAGCTTATCATTATCTAATTTTTTAACTTTTAAAACTGGAAATAATAATAAAAATATATTTCAGTTAAAAAATAAGTGATTTTTGAAAATCTTGATCAGTCTGTAATACTTGCGTAAAATATACATATAAACACTGTCTGTAATTATTTAAATTATTTTTGGTGATAGTTTCGAATTAAAAATTTATCGTAAACGTCATTCTTCTAAATTTGATGTCATAAGTATAATTTGCCCTGAGAAAGAATTCAACCATGAGACATTTTCGCAACTCTGGCTTATAAACAAAAATAATCGTTGCCATTTTAATTATTACTTAAACAGTTAGACCCCCTCCTTTATTAGATTTCCTGCATTCGAAAATTTAAAAAGATAAAATGAATTAGTTATGTTTGAATATCAGTATTTAATGTGGAGTGAAACCTATGTGTAGCCGACACCTTGGGAACTCGAAAATTTAAAAAAAGTTTTTGCTAAATAGATGTTTACGCTGTTCTGAAGTGTCTGTCACGGACGTTTTACTGTATATATGTAGCATTGTTTAGGAAAATATTTATATCACAATACCATTAAAAGAATGCATTTTGCATTAAACTTATAAACCTATAATAATTAAAAATTAAAATGTGTTCATATTAATACAACTGCATTTTAGCCAAAATGTCTTCAAATAATTTTCACAAATAAATAAACTTATGCAAATAAATAGGCAAAATGGCCTTTTATTTTTATTTTTTAAGGGATGCAATTTATTTCCTGAGAACACCATAAATTAATTTAGAATGCAGATATATATATATAGTATCATTCCAAAGAAAGAAAATTTATAAGGTCACTAAAAAAATTGGTGCCATCAATAATTTAATATTACTAGTGTGTAACACATACCTGGACAAGCTTAAGTTAAAGGGAAAAATTGTTGCATTATTAGTAAAGACTCTTCAAACTAAACATATATCACGGTTTTTTTTTCCAGTTTAGTTGTACGTTATATATCACGAAAATGATATTTTATTTTTTGAATTCAACAAGCAAAGTAAAATATGGTATTTTTTTATGTACATATTGTTGCATATATGTTGTTTCAGTACGAAGTTGTGTTAATTAAAGAAAATTAGCGCCATTAGTTAATTTAATGATAATATTAATGCGCAATGCATGCTCAGAAAAAGTAACTGAAAAGAAAAAATATTTTAATTTTCTTCAATGACATTAATTATTCTGCAAACTAACATAATAATCAACACACGCAAAAAAAAAAAAAAAAAATCATATATAACTGTTATTATTTTTTTACTGTGTGATGGACAATACATTATGTGATTTCACAACAAATATAGCCTGAGAACAATAAGAACATTGCATAATCACAATTTTCACAAATTTTACAAAAGAGATCAACACTAAAGAACTGTAATTTGAATTATTTTTGAAGGTTAGGTAATACATTTTTGCCATATTCCTCACAGTCTCATAATTCTTTCATCGTAAGAGACGGATACAACTATTAAGATACGGATTTCCTCCGTCTCTTAAACCAAATTCATATTATTATGAACACGTTGACACTTTTCTCATATCTAGCTGGCAACGAGGTCGAGTTAGCGATGTACAAAAATAATCACCATTGTTGAAAGTTTAACACTGCGACCTTGAAGAATTTCCATAAGAGGCAATATCGGAGCTTCCGTGTCAAGATACAAGTAAATATCAATGGACAACTGAAGCTCAGATATAGTTATTTCAGGTAAAAGAATTCATTACATAAATCATTCCTGACGTGCATTATGTTAGTAGCGTACAAACAAAAGTGAAATCTCGTGATTGCAAGACAGATCATTTTGAATAACACGGGGCATTTTGGGAAGTGTGGTCATAGAAAGTGAAATCATATTTTGGAATGGATCGACCTTGGTATGACATGGAAATCATGAAGTGTGTGGGGTGCGATTCGTGAAGGACGAAACCTTCTACTTAAAGCACCTTTGATTTTTTTTCTCATAATAAAATAAAACAAGCATAGCAGTGCTATTAATAATGATTTATCAATAGATGAGTTTCCTAAACTAAATTTTTCGGTCAAGAAAATTAACGATATAAATTTGGACTGTCTTTTTTTATCATGTAGATGACAAACATAAAGTTTGACGCAGCAAAATTTTGAAATGTATGTTGAGTTTTTCAATCTCATGTCAGATAAATAAGGATAGAAAGATACTTGAAAATTACCAACTGAAGATGCTGTAGTTAGAGTGAAAACGTTTTTGGATATTATAATGGCGAAATAATTATAAGGCATATTTCTAAGATGATATATCCACGATACTTGAATTATTTTTATAGAAAACTTTTAACGTATTTTAAAATACTGCCCAACTAATGCTATCGATAGTATAAGATTTTAAATCTTGAATTTAAAAAGCTGATTGATTGTTTTTTTAAAAAAAGATCTCCATTCGTGAATGAAGAAAGTTAATTGCCCACTGAATAGACTCAGCATAAAAGGGTATGTGTATATAGTTTTAAAGGATACTACAAATTAATATAAACTTATAAATAAATAAACTTTAAGCTATAAAGCTTATGTCAAGATTAAAAGAGACTATTGGGTATTGATAGATAAAAAAATAGATGTGTCTTTGTCATACATTATTATGGACTGTAACATATTACTTGACCTTTTTCTAGTAATATAACAATAAAAAGTCATGCACGTAGTAATCTCCCTAAAACAATATCAAATAACGTCTCATAGTTAATTGGTAATTTAAATAATAAAATAGTAAATAAATACATTAAACTAAAGATAGAGAATATCTTTTTTTAACAAATAAATATTTAAGATATTCTATTACTAAAGTACATTCTCATATTTTGCATAGTTATCATTTTATGAAGCGTTAAACACATACGCATAAATACTGTCCAACGCTAATTGCATAATACGCATAAATATTGTCATACGCTCATTGCATAATACGCATAAATATTGTCATACGCTCATTGCATAATACGCATAAATATTGTCAAACCTTAGAAAACTTTTTTTAATACAACACTGGGTATTTTTGATTTTAGACATTTTGTTAGAAGATAAACAACTTTGAAGATAATGAATCTACCTAATATTATAACTATTGAAAACCCTAATAAAATAAAAAGCAAGTTCTCAAGCACAATTAACCGAAAAAAAATTGAATATTTGTAATGGATAATTTTTAATTAAAAAATATTAATGTGATGAATAACAAAATAAATTAAACAAAAATAAATGTGATCTGAAAAGTAATGCATGATTTACATATGTGATCAGTGGCATCACGCGTACACATTTCACATTTAATTATCTTTTCACTGTTTAAAGTATTAAAATATTGCAAATAAAACCATATTCATATAAAATTAATCAATCTAACTGTCAAATCTACAGAGTTTGAATGAATGCGTCTTAAAATATTTCTATCATTTTTATTTCTTGTGGTGAGTTAGATATATGTCAGTTGAAACACGCATGTTTAAAAAGCATTTCGTCTTAAATTCATTGAACTATACTAAGGTAATAAAAACGCCATGATAAATATTACTAATGCAATAGCCCAAACATCTTAGATGTCCATAAACCCAGTGCAATATTATGCATATTATGACCTGCATCAAGCGATGATTTAGAGCAGTGATGAAATTATATTTAATTTCACTGACATGCCTTTTAGCCGAAGACCGCGGTACGTGACTCTTTACTGAGTTTTATTACCTAAATGCCACCCTGAAAAAAAAGAAATAATAGTAATTTACGCCTTCATGAAATCCTAAATTAGCACGTTTCGAAGAAAGAGTTTGTATGCCGGTAGAGCAATAACTGTCGTTTTGTTTATTACCTAGTACTTTAACTCCATTACGTTATGAGGGCTAAACTTGGAGGTGTTCATATAGTTTGTGGGTGGCCGAAATATTATAGCTAAGAGGTTACTGAAGGGCGTTAACTCGTTATTTTAAGGGATGATCGTGACTTTCACTTCGGTCGAAATCACTTAAAAGCTAAAACTGACACAAAGAACTAAATAAAAACACACTTAATGTGGATCATACAAAATTCTTTGCGCTTTCAGTATGTAATTTGATTCGATATGCTATTTCAGGCAATCCTAAATTTTGTGAGATTAAATATTCCTCTTATTTTTTTGAATTAATGAAACTTTTTTTTTTAAGTATTTGAAAATTTTTTCAGCAAAATATACACATTTCGAATTAAATCCTTCACAGGCTGGCATAAATTTGGCAAAGTACTGAGTTACATAAAAGAAGCTTTTTTAGGCTCAGTTTTAGATGCCTTTTGATGCAACATATATATATGTATATATTTAAAACGAATGTAGAAGAAAGTATAAAAGAAGAATAAGAACAAAGTTCACTTATATATGTATTTTTTTTTTTTAGAATAAAACTTTCCAGAACTTGTAACTTAAAAAAAAAAAATTGTAAGGTGCAGAATTATTTATTATGGCATTACGTGAAGTGAAAAAATACTTTTTCAAACTTTAATGGAGTACAAAATCTTTTGAAGTTTTTTTAAAGCATTAAATAATTTTGAATTATGTGCTAAACATAAAATACAATATACACTCTCGAAAAAAAAAAAAAGTGTCAAAAACGTAAAAGGTACAGGCAGCAAGTTGCTGGAATACATCTATAATTGGGAGAGATATTTTCTGATGTTTTAAGAAATTTCCGTCACTTGACAGAAGAATTTCAGGAAATTTTGAACTTAGTTTTGCGAATTTTTCATGTTCTGAGTCAAAAATTACGAAAAAATTCCGTTTCTAATACGAAAAAGTACGAAGCAGCACAGTTGCCTGAACACCTCTGTAATTGGACGAAAATTCAGCTTTAGATGGGAGGAATGCATGTAATTTTTACGTTAGAAGTTGGGAGTGATTTGTATTTTGGGGTAAAATGGGCAAAACAATGCGTAAATTATCGTGTTTTAAAGAATTATAACCAACAAAAAATTCTTCCAATTCACGTTTGTTTTTTTTTTTGTTTTTTTTTTGAGAGAGAGTTTAACTTAAATCAAATTTAAATTACATCGTTTTTATCTGTTTAAATTTACACCACTAGTGAACTCTAAATGCAAAATCACAGTTGCATTTCTTAAAAACAAATCTTTTTAAATGAGACAATAGAATTCGATTTTACGCATTAAAACTTAAATATTATTTGATAATACAAACATCGTTGCTAAAATAATTCACAGATTAGTTTAAAACTCTTTTATATGACATCAAAAAGTAAGACTAAGCGTGAATAACTTAAAATAATATACATATTAAAAACTGTTTAACATGACATTAGAATTTGCAACTAGATTTACCATTTTTGTTTATTGTATTTTAAATTCTGTATTAGTAATGTACAATCTGAAAACATGCTGTAAACTTGGGTTAAATGAAGGGAGATACGCTTCACTATTTTCTTGGGTCACGTACTTTTTCGGAAAAAAATTGCAACATAAAGTTTCTTGGGAATTACCTGTTATGATTAACTCTTACGTAAGCACACGACCATGAAAAATTCCTTTCAAAAATTATATTGCGTACAAAAGTGTGAGATGTTTTCCCATATGGTACCTCTATTATCAGATACATCTGAAAAATTGGAAAAAATAGCATTTGAAACATTTACTTTTATAATTTTTTTTAATCTGCCGCTTTTAATGATTAATTTTTAGTTAATATTAATTTATTTGGTAAAAAATTCTTTTCAATTCTGTATTCCACCTATTTTCAAAAATTCTTTTATTCTTTTAGTATTACTCTTTTAATTATTTAATTATTATTTTTTTTTAATCTGCAGCTTTTAATGATTAATATTTAGTTAATATTAATTTGTTTGGTAAAAAAATCTTTTTTATTATTTTTTTAATTTCTTTTATATTCTTTCTTCTATTTCTTTTAAAAAAATCTTTTAATGTTACTCCTTTAATTATTATTATTATTATTTTTTAAATTTGCAGCTTTTAACGATTAATATTTAATTAATATTAATTAGTTTGGTAAAAAAATATCTTTTTAAATTTTCAATTCTTTCTTCTATTTCTTTTCAAAAATATTTTATTCTTTTATTATTACCCTTTTGTTATTATTATTATTTTTAATATCTGCATCTTTTAATGATTAATATTTAGTTAATATTAATTTGTTTGGTCAAAAATTCCCTTTTTTTTTCCAATTCTTTTTTCTATTTCTTTTCAAAAATCTTTTATTCTTTTATTATTTCCCTTTTATTATTATTATTATAATTGAAATATCTGCAGCTTTTTATGATTAATATATAGTTAATATTAATTTATTTGGTAAAAAACTCTTTATTTCATAAGAATATAAATGATCAAATTATATTCTGTTTCCCCTTTTCCCCTTGATTGAAAATATTAGGAGTCATTTTGACTCTTCCTTGAAAGCAACATTTTTCCACATTGTTTATAGATTATTTCAACAATTTCCAGGTATTTTAAAGGTAGAATGCACCGCTTCAAGAGAATTTTCCACTTAATTTAGCTCGATAAGTAGTCAAAATAACATATTCTTCCATTTCGGGTTTAATAAAGGCATACTTTGGTATCAAAACAACAGGTTGAAGATAAATTAGGTATAGACGATGTTTTTTTTTAAGGATTTTGCTTTGTTATCAAAAAATTTATGTTATTATTTATTCCAAAGGATAAATTAAACTAAAAATACAATAATCTATATTTTTAATTTTACGAAATGTTAAAAATGATTTTTTACAAAATAATGAAGCTAATGAATTTTACGTATGGTTAATTCGTCTTCTATTAACAAAGACCAGGGCCTGTTTACTGGATAGATATGGAAAACCCGTGCTTACCCAAAGAAATACAAAAGGTCCTCCAAATTTACTTTTCAAAATAAATTTTTAGAAAAAAAAAAATTTCAATCAAGTTAAAAAATGCATTTTTTCCCTTACGAAATTTTTATCTAAACTATGAAACTTGCTCTATTGTTTACTGGAAATAATGATGGTAAAATTTCAAATTGTTGCAGCATACGAAAAATGGATTTAATAAATAACAAAGCAATTGGTAGAGTAATAGGGGGGAGGGGACGGAGTTACGTCTGGCTTCCTTTACTTCTATGTCTTAAGCGGGTCCTGAGAAAAACCATTAAATTCCGTTTCTGTTAAGAAAAACCGCTTGTATAACATTAATGTTATACTCGTGTAACAACAAGGGTAATAATAATGATACACTGTCAAAAAACTTGTTAAAGATTCCTACATGTAATATTTTTTTTAAAGATCTTCAGATATGTAATTATACAATAGATCACAATCTTCACCAGTAGCTTTAACACTTCTTTATGTTTATTCCAGCTATCATAACCTTCTAACTTGGATATTTCTCCCTAATACCAAGAACAAAACACTGCAGAGTATCAGCGGAAATATAAATAACCCTTAATTTCATTCATAGGTAGCAGTTATCCAATAAAAAGAAGGCAAAAATATTCTTCCAAAAACTCATCATTGTCACCACTAAAAAAATGAAAGTCTTTTGTTCAGAGGTGGCTGCCATCTTTGACCCCAATGCTTCGTCGACTGCAAACACCATTCCGAAAAAAGGAAGAACGATTTTGTTTGAATTTCGAAATAGCAACGTTCACAACTTTTGCAACTTTTTTTATGATTTAATGTGATGAGAATGTCTTTCTAACAGGTGTTTTGTCATTTATTGTTGGAAGCACGTGACTGCATGAAAAGAAAGACGAAAATCGTATTAACCCTTAAATGAATAGTGTATCCAATTGGCAACACTTTTTATTTAAGTTTTAATAAATAAATCAAGTTCTTTGCAACCACTATAGTTATATTTAAATATTAATTGTGTAAAAATCACATGAATCATGTACTAAATAATATTAAAAATCTATCTTAAAATTTCTGGTGTGTAATTCCTAATATACGTATAAAAAAAACACAATTCTAAAAGAAAAATTCATGCATTTAAGGATTAATAATGGATTTAAAATCCTGAGCATTTGGGGAAATAGTCTCATCGAGAAGAGATGCTTCTACAATGTATTTTAATAAGTGGACATTAAGAAATTGTTGGTACTTAATATGCATAAATGCTAACATTTCAGTATTATTCCGGCATCCGACATGAGCCAAACATAATTTACAGACAGACGAGATAAATCAAGAATATTAATATTAATATTATTTTATTACTCTGGCATGTTTAAATTCAATTACGCAGTTGTGAAAATCGATATTCTGGTTTGAGAAAAATAATCAATACCCTATAAGAACTAACTCGGAAATGTTTCCGAAAATAACTGAAATAACTTGGTTTTGATATATATTCATCTTTAAATCTTGAAAATAAATTGGTTTTTGAGGTTTCTAAACATAAAGAACAATTTTCAGAATCGTGGGTGACTCGGAAAAAATTATTGTATATTTTCGTAGATTCAGAAAAAATTCTCTCTTTGTTTTATTAAGGTATACTTATAAGAATTTATTTTTTAAATTTCTGGTTCAAAACACGTTTAAATTAATTCTCATTTCTAAGAATACCGAAATGTCGGCATCTAATATTACGATAAACGTGTTTTTGATTCTAAGAAGCATCAGTGATTAAACAAAAATTACAAATAATCATCTCTGGTCGCTTCTTGATCTGAAAAACAATTAAAATTAAAAAAAATTAAAAACTTATAATGATTTATTTTTTGCAGAATATGAGAAAAAATGAATTAATCCAGACTCCTGAAGAATACCGAAATGTTAGCATCTATAGATGAATTACATTTAGAGTGCTTTTAATTTTAAGAATCATCAGTGATCAAATAAAAAATTACAAATGAATTGAAAAAACAATTAAATTTTACTAAACTAAAAACTTATAATGATTATTTTTTGGCAAATGTATGAAAAAAGTAAAAAAAAAAAAAAAAAAAAAAAAAGAGAAAGAGAAATCACATTAAATAATTTTTTTTTATGATAACGATACATAAAATTTATTTTCTTGATTTATCAATCATTGAATTACTTGTTTCATAGATATACCAAGTAGATTTATATTTACCACTGTCAGAAATTTGTAATTTGTTAATTAATTTTTGATTCGGAAAAAATAAATAAATAAATAATAAAATTTTCTCATAAGAGCTTTTAATTATCAATTATATTCAGGATATATCAAAATGCTTTTTAAAAATTCATTCAACTGATTTCAACGAGTATCGATGTAAAAATTTTATTTTTCTGCTTTATCAATCATCGAATTGTAGTTTACTATTTATACCAAATAGATTTACTACATTTATCAATGTACGAATTGTTTGTTGATTTTCGATTTGAAAACGATTAAAATTTTCACATAAAACCTTATCCATCTTATCTAGGTTCTATGAAAATAAAAATTAAAAGTTCATTTAAGTGATCTTTATAAATATCAATATAAAAATTGTACTTCTTTAATTCATCAAACATATAATTGCTTATATCATTTTAAAATGTAATCAATATAGATTCACAGCGTTTACAATTGTCAGCATTTTGAGGTTTGGAAAACAATAATAATTATTCTTGGCATTGCAACTTGTCATAATCAATCTTTTTGAAGCCGTATAAATACAAACAATTATTGTTGCTTATTTTTCCAATATGGGATATTGACAATATTTTTTTAATGTAAAACATTTTTTTAAGAATGTCTTTCGACGATGGTCCTACAAAAGACAATTGCATTACTGTTTACCAATATTACCAAATTTTATATGATAAATAATTGAAAATTCCCACAGCTATTGAAATAAACCAGGCTAACTAGGACAGGTTGAATTTTTCATATTGTTGTCTAGGAAGCCTTTAATTTTAGAAAGTTTCAATTCAAACATTGTTATGTATGTACTTTAATTTAATAATTATCGTTGTGTTTCAGTTGAAAATAATGAAAACATGTTTAACACTCCTTAAAGTAATTACCTTTTAAAGTGAAAAGATTGATTTACTAGTGGGATTGATTCATTAGTACAAAATTTGTTTTACACATTTTCAGACAGATAATGAATAATGTGACTTATCACACGAAATGTAGTATATCACTAAATCATATTACCCGGTATTCCCATTTTTACAAAAATGACAAAACATACGCATGTAGCAATTTCTAGTAAATAATACTTTTTTTTCGTTTCTTAAATTTTAAAATAAATTCATAAAATATATTTTAACCACTTTTAATCAAATATATTTTAATGATAAATTTTAAAATAAATTCATAAAATATACTTTAACCACACAAATTTCATATGAAGTCAGATTAAAATTTAAGGGCAACTCTATAGATTTTAAGGTACAATGCCTTTTTATTTAAATGAAAGTACATACATGATACCTTACCAACATTTCGGGCCCGAGGAGGCTTATGACATCTTCCCCTGAATATTAGGTCCCTGCTTACACAAAAATGACAGGTGTCGTAGGCAGATTTTTTTAAGCGTTTGTACGGTCCCTCGAATTTGAACACCAACAATTTCTAAAAGTTTTCTTCGCTTTATTTTTCTGATATCAAATAAGTCAAAGAAATCTTTTAGAAATTATTGGTGTGTAAATCCAGGGGACTGTACATACACTTAAAAAAAGTCCGCCATTCTTGTGTCAGCGCACAGTCCTTATACAGGGTGCGGGGGCGTGGCTGAAGCACTTGCCGTTCTCTGACTACTATTTTGATGATCTACATTTAATTCAAAAGATACAGATACTAAATATTAATATATTAAAATTCCTCTGTTTAATTTTTCTGGTAAATACCGTTGTGTTTAAATTTAGGCGAATTTTAAGATAAAATGAAGCAGACTTTATAATTGATTTCATTTAGTTATTATTATTATTATTATTATTATTATTATTATTTTACCGAAAATGGGTAATGGTTCTCTTGTACAACTTAAAAGTACTTTTAAAAAACAGTACATTTTAGATTTCTTTATAAAATAGACAAAGGCAGAATAAAAAGAAAATGCTCCAGAAAGATAAACTCATTTTAAAACATGTTCTACTCGGTGACAATTCTACCAGTCGTTTGTTAATCAATTCGTAATGTCCTTTTAAAACAGACAGAATTTTTTTTTGTTGTTGTTCATTTCGACCCTGAGAATCTTAACTGTAATTTTAGAAGAAAGGGGTGAAAAAAAAAACTTTGCATACACCATTTCCTCCATAAGAAAAAATGGTTGTTTCTTATATTTATTACTGCATTCTAAAAATATGCTGTTTTTAAACTACATGTAACGGAGGTCACAGTGATTTTCGACGCAATCATCTGAAAAAATGATGATAATTACATACGATGCGCTTGAAGAGCAGTACAAAATAATTTTTGTCGTTCAATCTTTAAACTTGTTAGGTCAGACATACAGTTTTTTGCTTCGTTTTTCTCAAATGATATACAGTTTATAACAGTGTTTCCAAAACTTGTTTTACGCGTACCAATTCTCTACGCGAAGGTTACATGGAAAATTATCATAAAAATGAAAACTGTATTATTTTAGATTTAAAAACCCCAAACACGCTGACTTGTATGTCAATATATGCCAATAACTTACTAATATTACGGATTTATGTAAAAAAGAATTCATTAACCCTTTCAAGGGCATTGGGATATTTTGTTATACCACTTAATTTTAATCAAGATTTGTATCAGAATTTTTGAAAAAATAAATTCCTTGCATAACAAAGCTGTAAAAATACGTTTCTCAGAGCTGCCAACCTCTCATTAATATTCAGTAATATGTGGGTTAATTTGACCCAGGACACGTTTCGCACCAGAATTTTTTTAAAGAAATTAAATTAAATAAATTCGAAGAACAGTTGCCGAACAGTTGATGTCGGTTCAGGGGCTTCCGAGTTGCTATCAACTGTCTATTGTCTATTGCCCAGTCTATTGTGAAAAGAATGTCTTGTCGTTTCGCACCAGAAATTTTTTTGGATGAATCATTATTTATTTAATTTCAGGTTTCCTCTTGGAATTTAATTTAATATATTTAATTTAATATATTATATTAAATTATATTAAATTTCTAGAGGAAACCTGAAATTAAATAAATAAAGATTCATCCAAAAAATTTTCTGGTGCGAAACGTGTTAAACCTGGGTCAAATTAACCCACATATTACGGAATAATAATGAGAGGATGGCAGCTCTGCGTTTCTTTGCTTTAAAATAATTTTCTTGAAAATTCTAGTGTGAGTTTAGCATTACAAACATGCATGCATATGCTACTGAAGGAGTTAATATATTATTATAGGATATTGTGCACATATATTCCGGTTTTTTGTACATTTTTAATAAAGTTACATATGCTTTCTGATTATAATATTTACAATTCAAAACACAATAAATTAACAATTCAAAATACTTTGAATCATCTAGGTAACTTTGTATAATTTAAATACCCCTTTCAATTTGGAGAATTTTTTTAATCAGATTTACAATAGCATAGGATAATTTAAAAAATATTTTAAATCCCCCGCTGAGGCATAAACAAAAAAATTCGGTTCTACGAAGTGACATAAATGATGTCTATCTTAAAACATGGCTAAAATGTTAAAGAAATTAAAATAAATATTTGGAGAATTTTAGAAGGATAGTTAGAAAAACAAAGAAAACCTGAAGCATAAAGATGTCAATCCTGAAACTTGAATCATATGGAAAAGCAAAGAAAACCTCAGGCATAAAAATCCTAAAACATAGATAAACTTTAGAGAAATTTAAAAAAAAAAATAGTTAAGAAAAAACCCAAATTTGAAGCACCGAAAATTTTAGAAAATAATGTTTCGAATTTGGTATGGATGCTGTCAATAATATTTTGTTAAATTACTCTTCTCAATTTTACTGTAAAATTATACTTTTCGGCAGCATATTTTCCTGCTTCAAACGCAAACAAAAACTGACATGCGATTGCTTATCATTCACTGGGAAGAAATAAGAAATGTCAAAAATCAGACAGATTGAACTGAGGTTGAATTTTGTTAATCAATTCACTAAGCTGAATTAGATAATGTCAAATCTGATTTCGTCATTTTAGATTTTTTTCCACTTTGCAAGCTACCACAGAAGCATGAACAAATATTCGGTTCAACGAAGGAACAAAAAAAAGTAAATTTTAGATGACATTTTAGAGAAATAATTAGAATAAAAAGGAAACTTTAAGCATATAGTTATTAATTCTAAAACATGGATAACGTGAAAAGACAAAGAAAACCTCAAGCATAAAAATGTCAATCATAATACATGGATAACATTTTAGAGAAATTTAGCGAAATAGTTAGAAAAACAAAGCCTGAAACACAGGATATTTCAGAAATTAATACTTCTAATTTGGTACGGATGCTGTCAATAATATCGGTAAATGACTCTTCTCATTTTTACTATAAAACTCTACTTATCAGCACATTTTCCTCCTTCAAATGCAAACAAACACTGATATGCGATACCTATCGTTCACTGGGAAGAAATAAGAAATGTCAATAATAAGAAAGGTTGAACTGAGGTTCAATGTTAATCAATTCACTAGGCTGAACTGGAAAATGTCAAATCTGATTCCGTCATTTCGGATCTTTTTCCCCTTTCCAAGCCACCACTGAAGCATAAACAAATATTCAGTTCCACGAAGGGACATAAAGATGTCAAGTTTTTAGTAATCAGATGACTACGCTTTCCAGCTAAATTTAAACTTACAAAAAGGGGCGGAATACATTTCTGTTACCTCAACCAGAGAGAGAGATGGAAAATATTGCGGAAGTACCTCAGACTGATATATACAACTGAGATAAAGAAGATGGAGTTTAAGAATGTACGAGAGTGCTGCTGCTTGCATTAACCACTTAACTGATTTGATCGTACGCCGTACGTGCGCTGCTTCTGGGACTTGCTTCATTTGCACGTGTGTCGTACGTACCAGAAAGGTTCATTTACATTATGGCGTTATTGTCCTAGGCGTTGGCGTTAATGGCGTTAAATTATAAGACCCAACAAATCAGCTTGCTTCATTGGTTGTTTACGCGCCACTGATTGGTTGGATCTTATGATTTAACGCCAGGAACGCTAACGCCTAGGACGATAACGCCATAACGTTATAATGAACCCGAAGAGTTTTCTTGCTCCGTTATGGTTCGCACGGCTCCTTATTTTTAGTAACATTATTTAAGAATAATAATCTTCGCCTTATTCAATGGCAGAAATTGTTTGATTATATAAGGTGAAGAATACTGTCTGAAAATAGTTGTACTCAAATGTAAAAACCATGCGTACCTTTAATGCTTTGTCCATATTTTTCTCAGTAATTATTAGCTGATAAGTAAAAGAAGCGACACTTTTTGGACTAAATTGGCTAAAGAAAAGTAAAGTGTTTGAAAAAGTTTTTATATATGAGTGTCTTTTGTTTGATGTTTCTAATAAAATGCTACTGTGATATATAATGAACATACATTGTTACATCAAAATTATGGTAGTGCATTTGCGTTTTTATAGCCTAGTGATATATATTTAATAAGGAGATTTTTTATGGGGGAGATTTATATACTCAGCCATGAATTACTTTTAAATGAAAAAAAAACTACAGTTAAATTAACCTAAAATAAATTAATAACTCCTTCGCGACGTCGCGTATAGATGCCACATAAAGTTCTCGAAATCCTTCATCTTTTCTACCAGCACTTTTTAATTGAAAATTTTGCCTTATTTAATTAAAAGATCTCTGAGAATAAGCAAAAATGTCTACTTTGAAAAACCGGTGATAAAGCAGTGAATAGTCTGTAAAGGACGCTCGTCACGAAGGGACGAAATATAGATTTTACAGACAAAAGACGTAAAAAAATGTTTCTTTAATTTAAAAAAAATTGTAATTTTTTTTTTTTTAAATTGTGAAATCTTTTAAAATAACAGAAAGTTTGTCACAAATACTAATTTTATTTAAAAAAAAAAATTACAAAGTGCTTGTTTTATTAACAAAATCTGATAAAGTAACAGGAAATTTATTATAGATACAGATTTTTTTAAAACAGTTGCCCTTTTCTTCTGAAAAATCAATAGATTCTAGCATTGTATTCGTAGAAACACACCATTCATTTACTTTCTTTTTTCCGGTACAAAACATAGTAGATGTTCTTAAAAAATAAATTTAGCAGACGGAATACCACGAAATATATTTAAATATACCATAAATATATTTTAGTACATATAAGATTTAATTAGATTATAAGTACTGGTATCCTGGCTGACTATTTTTTTTCCTGTAAAAATCAACAGTTTTTTGTTTTCTGAGTTGTATAAATAAATTTAAGAATTTAAGTAATTTTCTTTACAGACTTGAAAATTTACTTCCACATAAGTGATGAAAATGAACTTATTTCCTAGCAGGAAACTAATATTGGCCTATCAATATTTATCTAATATTGACGTTTTGCTATTAGGATACATGGACCATTAACCGTCCTAGTACCATTGGGGTTTATGGTTTAATTACCCCATTCATTTTTGTTTTGAAATTTTTCATGTTTCAAACCAGAAAAAATAGCAAATTAAGCATAATAAAAAAATCCAACAGACACTTCGGAAGAAGTAGACAAACAAATAAAATTAATTTCTGGTTCAAATAATCCAAAACTAAGAACTCTCATCAAAAATCAAAACTTGGTACTAGGAGTGTTAACCGGTATTAGCGAAGCAAATAAGTACTTTGTTTAACAAAGCACGATGTTAAAAATGATATTTCTAATGTATAAATAATAAACAAGTATATCATAAATGCCAATATTTAATCATTTTATTGATGACTTAAATACCTTCATTATCGAAAAAAGTAAGTTAAGGCAAGACTAACTAACCATCATACCTTCTGCCCATGACCCTATTTTTAAAACACACGCACTCGATTATAAAAGGCAGGTGCTCTTCCCAATTTTTCGGTGTCATCATTGATAATGAAAAGTTGGTAGCTTTGTGAGCGTAGAGAGGAAATGAGAAAAGAAGAAAGAAAAAAGATGAAACTTTCGTTGTATTATTTAGCTGCGGGCTGCGGTTTACTTAATTTGATACTTGTTTTTGTACTAATTGCACCGAATTTAGCTATGAGCTGTTTATTATGAGGATCAATGTATGTTATATATATGTTATAAAACATGCTAATAAACGTAACATGTTATATGAACAATGACAATACAATATATAATAAACTATAATATTACAATATATACCGTAATTTCCGGTGTCCGTCCGCGGCTCAAATAAATCTGTTTCCCACCAGAAAGTTTATTTAATAAAATATAGACTATTTGTACATGGGACTTTTTTGACCTATTTTAATAAATAAAATTTCTGGTTCGTAACAGAATTTTTTTAGCCGCGGCTTATACACCGGAAATTACGGTAATGACACAATATATAATAAACTTTATGATCTACAGGAAACTATTTTTTTTCTAATTTGAAAATTATTCAATGAACATAAAGAATGTTCTTTATAAAAGATCGGTATTCCAGCTTTTATTAACTGTCGAATAAAAATCTCTGTAACAACCTATCATTTAAAAAATAAAATCAAATATGAATTATTTAAATACTATCAACAAAGTTTCTTTCTTTTAAGTATTAAATTACTAATTTCAATTTATTCAGTAAAAGTTATCTCGGATTCGCTGTTTTACAAGTGGGGAAAGGGGGGGATGCTAGTTTAAGTAACTATGAGAACATAAATCAAAAGAAAGAAATATTTCCACACTAATTTATTTTTATGATTCCGCTTACTTAAAACCTATCAATCTGCATCCATATCTTTTTTACAGATCTCTTAAACTGGTTTTGAGGTTTGCACGTCAGTGTGCTATCAATTTTAAATATCTAAGCACTAAATAAATTAATGTTTTCACTGCCGCTAATTTATATTGTTTCGTTTGGAAACTGACCAAATTTTTGTCAGTCCTATTTATTACTTCCCAGCAGCAGATGTTCCAAGTGACGCATCACTAAATTTCCAAGGCCGAGTCCTACAAAAGAGATCGAATACTCCCTAATCATACACCCTTTACGAATAGCAAGGCCAGTCGCCAAACTAACATTGTAATCATTGGAGCGAACCCTGGTGGCAGCGTTCCATGTTTATTATTAAAAAATATATAAAAACTGGGCGGATATCTTTATAATAACTGTTCTTAACGCCTACCGGGGCCTGTGCACTGCTACAGGAAGTATGAAACCAAAGGAAATGCATCTTCTGCTGCGCCTTAAAGATAGCTCCTCCCACATCACGTAAAAGATGAGACGTTTGATTAATTTTCGGGTTATGTCTTGTCTGCATGTTTAAAGGAAACATTTTTTTTTCTCACTTGTGGTTTAAAAATGTAAGCTTTTTTTTTAGGATTATGTGTTGAGTTAATTACTCAAACTAGACGAACATACTCGGAAAACTATTACTCAAACTAAACATCCTTAAAGAGGAACTTGGAAAAATTATAACCCGACCTTTGGTAAAAAACCACAAACCACAAGTAAAAAATGTAGAAATGATAAATTATACTTTAAAGCGTTTATTTTTGTATAATTTCGTTAAGATTTACGAAGATTTTAAATGAAAAAGCTTTTGGGGATGTTTTAGAAAACAATTCCTTAAAGTAAAGGTATTGAAAAGTAGGTTGGTAAAGATGACAGTCTAAATTATTACATTTTTTCGAAAACCACAAACCACAAGTTAAAAATGTATTCTATATAAGTATAAGGAAATAAGCATTTAAAAATAAACACATAAACAATATATTGGAATAATAAACAAACCAAAATGTAACCGGGAATTTTACTCAAGTTTTATAAAAATATTTCACAGCAGGATTCTTATTTAAGGTTATTTAGCTTTTTTGTTTAACCTAGTCCCGTAATTTATAATTAATTAATTTTTTTTAAAAAGAAATTTCCGGTTCCATTCGAAATATTTTCATTTGGTACCGGTCAAATGACAGGTTGTTGGTATATTTAGTGCTAAGAACCACATCATATAACGAGGGATAGTGAATTATAAGATATTGTAATTAAGCCTAACAGAAAGATGTGAAAAGACATATACATCCATGTTATTAAAGCATCTGTATACGAATTTTGTCCAAATATGTGATGATAAATGAGATAGAGTGTTACGTTTTCCTTATGATAACACGCACAGTATTGATTCCAAAGATAAACATTTTCGAATGTATTAAAAAACATATCCCAGGTAATTCTTGACATAAATGTTAATATTTTTCATTAATGAATTAATTTCTAAAGTTAAACTAAAGTCAAGTCATATCATGGGAACTTTACTTTAAAGATTGATTTCAAAAATTGTGATGATAATTGTAGATTAATCTCTTACGGGGAAATGACGAGTACAGCTTGTCATGCATTTTCCTGGGAAACGATAAAATGACGAACTACACTCGTTTTCAGACTACTTGAAATATTTTTACTAACACAACATTTGTAGAAATCCTAATTTAAAATAAATTTTTAATTGCAATATTTTCCAAATCAATATTAAATTTTTAATTAATAAAAGCACGTATCGTAAATTTTAATATCTGTTTTTCTTTAAAAAATTATATATAAAAATAAATAAATAAATAAAAATACTTAAATCGAGCATAATTTTGACGATTAAATCTTATCGAAAAGGGTTAATTAATAAAGAAAACATATAAGTTTTCGAAATTATATTTATTTGTATTAATTTAATATGTATGACTTTTGTGTTTTGTGAATTTGAAATAGAAGTGCTGCTTTTATAAGCGCTATCTGAGAATACTGGTTTGTGAACAGTACAGTCAGATATTTCCTGCAGATGGCGCTTTTGTCAGGCAATTCAAAGAAAATTTCCCCTGGAGGAAGATGAAGAGCGAGATAAGAGTTGGTGATCTCTAATTCCTATATCGTTGAGATTTTTTCGGATATGAATATTCTATCATTCATCATTTAAATAGCGAAAAATAAAAGTGGTCTTGCGATGTCACGAAAAATGCAAAGTAGTCTTTGTACGCTGCTTCTTTTATGTTTTGCATCTAATTAATCTTGTTTTTATATTTCTCTAATAAAATAAATAAATGCAATAAAATAACCTGTTGACAGTTTCAAAATCCAAGTTTGAAACTGATCCTTGTTTAGAGTGGCACTTTGTAATCTCTAAATCCAATACATCGTTGAGCTATTTTCGGATATGAATATTTTATTATTCATTATTTAAATAGCGGAAAATGAAAGTGGTCCTACGATGTCACAAAAAATTCAAATTAGTCTTTCTACACTGCTTCTTTTATGCTTTATATATAATAAATTACATTTCATACTTTACTAATGATATAAGTAAATAAATAAAAATAAGCTGTTGAAAGTTTTAAGATGTAAGTTGAAAAGTCATCATTGTTTTTGATTTCTCTGCACAGAAATTACAATTGTTATCTGACTTGAAATATTAAGTAATTTATGAAGTCATTCATCATGAGTCATTCATCATTCTTTCTTTTATGGCTTTTTTTTTTATAAACTGTGTTTCTCATCCCTTTCATTTGTCCTTTTTAAAATAAAATAAAGTAACACTTTTACGATTTTAAATTGAATAGAAGATCAAGTTCATACACTTTTACCACGAATTTTTAATAGAAATTTTCGCGTATTATATATTCTAAATTATGACATCAAAAAAGGCGATCATGAATTCTACGGTACGCAACCGGAAGATTAAAAAATCCAGTCATTGTGAATTTTTTACTTTTATTTTTTTTAAATCCCTCTTTAAAGTGGCATATCTCTAACGCTAAGTGAAAAATGCTTCAAACGAATTGAATTCTAATTCATGCAAAATAAAATGCAGTCAGTTTATTACTGTCATTACATAATTCAAAATCTTATATCCATACATGTATCCATACATAATCTGTATTTCAAGCAGTGTCTTAAAGCATTTTTTTTTATTTATTTTTATTTATTTATTATTATTTTTTTTTTTTTTGCAAAAGACAAATCAAAATAATTTGTCACATCTAATGTTTAAAACTATCGCATTAAATTCACAATACGTATAAATTTAACGCAACTTATTAAAAATATTATCTAAAAAACTAGGTAAGTAATAAAAAGAGTATGTATTAAATTTAATTTAAGAATTTTTGTCAAAAATCTATCATTTCATTAACCATTTATTCCAAAACATATTTATTATTATTAATAAAAAATGAACACACACACACACACACACACACACATACACATATATATATAATTTAAAATGTATATAATTTTAAAGCTAATTCTCTCTTGCAATTATAATATTTTGGATCATATTTTTTTCTGTTATTAGGTACGCCCTTTACATTTTTAAAGTTAATTAATTAACACTATCTACTAAATAATAAGCAAAAACATAATTTATTTTACATTTTCGTGTTAAAAACCTTATTTTACGAGAGATCCTTAATGCTAACCCTAATTTTAATAGATTCACAAAAAGTGCCATTAAATGCGATGTTAGTAGAGAAACGTATATAAACATCTTAAAATTTTCAACAGAGTAAAATAAAACTGAAAAAAGGTAAAAATTGAGGTACATAAAGTATTTAAATGGACATGAATACAGTTAAAGTCTTGTTAGTTTATATATAGCACATGGATCTTAACGGAGTTTTTTCAAAATATACTAGGAGCGTCAAGGATACATTTGGCAAATAGCAGCCTATTCAACTGTAATTTTTTTCGCCAACAATGGTTATGGTATTCTTTAATGTTTTTTATTAAAAATGTGTAAAAATATATTATCATAAATACATGCGCATTTTCTTATTTGTAACGTTTGAAATTTCGTAAATCATCGTGTTTCAATTAATGTAAGAACAGTTGATACATTTAGAAAATTTCTTCCCTGGTAGAGTATAATGAACTTTATGGTATTTTGTAAAATTACAATTACAGATTATAAACACATTTTTATATCATTTTATTAAGAATAATAATTTGTTTGAAAATGCAAAATATTGATTACGGTTTAATACGGAGATTGTCAAGTGCAAACTGGTAGGTATATGCGTATAATACGCTGAAACAAAGTCATTATGTTATACATAAATAAAAAATATTTGCTTTTTACTGTATGAGCTATTCCAATTAATGCTCCATTTCAATCAATTAAAAATAACTTTATTTGGAAACAAAATAAAAAAAGAAGAAATATGAGAGCACTGCAATAATTAAAATTTTAATTAAGGTTAATTTTTCTAAGAAAAAAGTATGTTAACCCCTTCAGAACGGATTTTCTTTTTTTAAATTTTTGAGAAAAAAAAATACTTTTGCGTTTAAAAAATTAAAAGTAGCTATCCAAATCACAAACGTTAAGGTTTTCTGAAATGTAAAGAATATATCATTTACTGAAATTTAAGAAAAATGGTTATTTGACGTACTATAAATATGACAATAAGCTAAGGAAGAATTTTCGAAGACGTTTGGAAAATTCGGCGCTTAAACGTGAATAAGCCGACATAACAACTTTCTAGTGTTTTTTCATGTTTTATCACAAATTATTCGTTTAGAAAATTAGCCGCTACTTTAAATTTAAAGAGTGAAACATAAGGAAGAATTTTTGAAGACGTGTTTGTAAAATGTTACATTACAAAAGAATTAAATAGATTTAATAACTTTCAAAGTTTTTTTTTTAATCATAACTTATTGATTTGGAAAAGTAGCGTCTATTTTAAATTTAACGAAAAAAAACCCCATATGTTTAAAGTAAAAGAATCACCAGCGGTGCAAAAGAATTAAATAGATTTAATAACTTTCGAAGCGTTATTTTATTTATTTATTTATTTACCGTATATACTCGTGTATAAGCCGACCCCAAAATTCCTGATGAAAACATGTTTCATACCAGTATTTTACAATAATGTTCTTCGTCTTACATAATTCACAATTAAATGAGATAAAACAGGGCGTAGAAATTTATTCTGAATTACTGGTGTTAAACTTTTTTGCATTTCGTTTTTGGGGGTCGAGTATATACGGTATTTATTTTTTATCATAATTTATTGGTTTTGAAAAGTAGCGTCTGTTTTAAGTTTAACGAAAAAAACATATGTTTAAAATAAAAGAATCACCAGCGGTGCAAAGAGATTTAAGAAAATGTTTAATTTTTGTTTGATTACCAAATGCTGAAACATAAATTAAATGATAATAGTAAATGCATAGACATACACTATCATTACTAAATGCACATAACAAGAAAAGGAGTGTTACGACAAAATAAAAGCAATTTAAATTTACTATTAAGTCCCGTTAGTCCCAGAAGAGTTAACGAACACAAAACTTATATACTTATTTTTTTAATTTTGTTTTTAAATTGCGTTTTAAAAATGAAATCTTTACAGTTTCCGCGTCAGGTTTTTTTAATAATATATGTCCTTTTCTAAAAAGAAATAAATAAAAGAAAATTAGTTGACCGTATCATCGCGAACTTTTTCTTACTCTCATTTCAAGATTTCTCTTATGAGGAAAAACGTAAGTTTTGCTTTATTCTAAAAAAGAAAAATAGTATAACTTTATCCTTGACGCTTGAAAAAAATATAAAAAAGCCCATTTTCAACACTATTGTAATGAAAATTACACTCTTTTACTGTACGGGTAGTTCCGATCGGTGTTACGTTTCTATATTGTTTTTGATTTTTGAAAGGAAATAAAAAGGAGGAAAAAGAGTGCATCATAATAATTCAAATTCAAATTAAGATTAAGATTTTAAAGAAAACGGTGAGTTAGAAAACTTAGATAATTAATTTCAAAAATCTCCTCACGAGGAAAAATGTAGTTTTGCTTTATTCTAAAACAGAAAAATAGTATAACTTTATCCTTGACGCTTGAAAAAATAAAAAAGCGATTTTTCAACAATATCGTAATGAAAATTATACTCTTTTATTTTATACTGTACGGGTAGTTCCGAGCAGTGTTACGTTTCTATATTGTTTTTGACTTTGGAAAAGAAATAAAAAGGAGGAAAAAGAGTGCATCGTAACATTTCAAATTAAAATTAAGATTAAAATTTTAAAGAAAACGGTGAGTTAGAAAACTTATATAATTAATTTCAAATTAAGATTATAAAAAGGAATTTCAAAAATCCTCTCACGAGGAAAAAAGGTAGTTTTGTTTTATTCTAAAACAGAAAAACAGTATAACTTTATCTTGACGCTTGAAAAGATAAAAAAGCACATTTACAACAATATCATAATGAAAATTAGTATACTTTTTTATTTTATACTGTACGGGTAGTTCCGAGCAGTGTTACTTTTCCATATTGTTTTTGATTTTGGAAAGGAAATAAAAAGGAGGAAAAAGAGTGCATCGTAATAATTCAAATTCAAATTAAGATTAATATTTTAAAGAAAACGATAAATTAGAAAACTTAGTAAATTAATTTCAAATTAAGAATTAAAAAAGAAAACGTATTCACAAACGCAAATCAAGAAAGGAACTTTTTATTTAAAAATATCTACACATTCATGAATTTTTCCTAAAACATTTTTACTAACAAAAATAATTACTGTTATATATAGACATATAATGTTATTTGTTAGTACGCTGTATTTTATTGGTCCCCATTACTTTGTCATAATTCTAAATGTGACCTATACTAAATCTCGGATTTATAAATATTAAGTAATTTTTATGAATTATTAAAAACCTTTTTAATTTTTTCAACAAATGTAAAATATTAACAGTTAAAGCTGATTAAATAATTACCATAATTTTTTTAACTTCATTTTAGAAAATGTTACCTCGTTATTTGTTGCTTATTATATGAAATTTACATAGAATATTGTAAAATATAATGATCACTGTTCAAATTTTCAGTAGTTTAAATTTAACGTAAATTCTGCTATTAATTACTGGTTTTATATTTTATTTTCTATTTTAATGTTGAAAATGATAATTTTGAATTATTCAGCGTTTATTGCAGTAGTGTGTTTATAATATTTAATGCTGTTTACAATTATATATTCGTTACTTTGTGGGAATCTTGTAAATTTTATCTACACATTTACAATTTTTTTATACTGATGCGTATTTACACGAAACAGGTATTTGTATTGAATAATATAACACCAATTTTTTATCGCCTTGCCTTTCTCCGGATTCGAACCTTGGTCCTGGCCATTAGAGGGGGTCAATGTTCTGTCTCCTATGCCAACTGGCCACATCTAATGACATGATTACAGGTCAAAACATGAATTTAAAAAAAATCAAGTGGAATTTTTACATTTTTTCTCAATTAAAAAGGAGCATTTGGAAGCAACATTTCCGTTTTTAACTTTCAACGCTAAGGATAAAAAGGAAATTTTCCGTTTATTCACAGAATATTTCGATTTTCACTCAAAATAGAAAGTTTTCGGAAAAATACTGAAATTTTATGTAAAATCATTCATATCTGTATATATCTATATCTGTCTATCTATTTATCTATATCTATATCTATCTATCTATCTATCTATATATATATGCGGATTTTATTATTTTTTTACAGTGCATGTAATACCTAAAAATTAACAAACTGTATCAAAACTGTATCTTATTTCTTTGAAATATTTTTAAATTTTAAATTAGCTTCTAATTACTTTTAGCCGCGTTTATAGATTTTAAATATACTCTATAGTAAGTTGAAAAACTGTTTGACTGAAAGGGAATTACTGAAGCGAATATTAAACAATTGAACTTTTCATATGTGTCCAATTTCATAATCTTAAAACTAAAAGCAATATATGATGAAACACACATGTATAACCGTTTTGCATTGTCCGACTTCCGAAGCATTAGTTACGTTGGCTTAACTTAAAAGAAAAATACAATGTATTAAAGACAATATATTCCATTGTAAATTTTAAGGGCAAAACTAATTTGCATTATCCAATAATACAATAGTTCCGTCTTCAATAATTAGAAGAAAAAAAGTCTCTGAGATCTTACTGAAACTAAATAAATCAATGAAGATAAAAATATTCTATGTGTAATGTTTTATTCCGTTTTAATGGCTATTTTTAGAATTTTAAATTACTTATATGTGTCATTTTAAACAAAATTAAAAAGAAGACCCTTTTCTAAATATAAAATTTGTCAATATTACAAAATAAATAATTTTACTAAATGAGATTTTAATAATTCAGGCTAAAGAAGCAAGAATACATTTGATCAATCAATACATACAATCAATGAAATGCCTAAATTTTTATTTAATGCTTAATAATGCTTAATAATGCAGAGATATAAATTTATCATTGTAAAGCAGAATATATTTGTTTGAAACATCTCGCTCTAAAAATAATTTTTTTTAAATAATTTTTGTTATTTAATAAATAAATAAAAGTTATTATGATTTTGTAGTAGTTTATTAATATTTTTTAATTATTTATAATTCATAATTTTGTTACCTAGAAAGAGCGGGAGTAGGCTTTGCTATTTTCAAATTTTGGATTCCAAAATAAAGCAGCACATTTAATGTATATTTTTCGTGTAGGAATAATTTACGACGAAAACGAACAGCGTTAATTACGATTCAAAGATGTTTATATGTAAGCATTTTATTCTATAGAATCATTAAAACAATTTTTGGAAGAATATGATGTCATACTTATTAATTTTTAGAGATTCATTTGTACGTATTACACTTTATCGTTACTATCGAGTTAACGCAAAAACATGCTAAACGGTAAAGTTTAATCGAAAACGTATCAGATTCGATGCTGAACATGATTGCTTGTGGAAAAAGTTCACGAATATACTATAATTAACAGTTTAATTAACAGCGTTAATTACGATTCAAAGATGTTTATATATAAACATTTTATTCTATAGAATCATTAAAACAATTTTTGGAAGAATATGATGTCATACTTATTAATTTTTAGAGATTCATTTGTACGTATTACACTTTATCGTTACTATCAAGTTAACGCAAAAACATGCTAAACAGTAAAGTTTAATCGAAAACGTATTAGATTCGATACTGAACATGATTGCTTGTGGAAAAAGTTCACGAATATACTATAATTAACAGTTTTACTGATAAATATTGATTATTAGAAAGTAAATAAATTTATAACAGCTGTTATGTCTTATAGGGATTTTCAATTTATTTTACATTTCACGCATATGATACACTATCATTAGAATACATGTTGCCATCAGTAGGTAATTAAATGTACTCCAAAGCTACTGAAAATGGCCTTTTAAAACGGGATTAGTAAAAATAGAAGATGTAAACATAAAAATGAAATTAAATTCGATATTACAATGAATATTAGATGTGATACTCAACATGATTGATTGTGGAAAATTTCATGAATATTCTATAATTAGTAATTTTACTGATAAATATAGATTATTAGAGCGTAAATAAATTTATAACAGCTGTTATGTCTTATAGTAAAGTATGTTATAATAATTTTTAATTTAATTTACATTTCACGCATATGATACACTATCATTACAATGCATGTTGCCATCAACAGATAGTTAAATTTTTAGTGAAAATGACCCTTTAAAACTGGATTAGTCAAAATTGAAGATGTAAACATAAAAATGAGATTTTTCAAGACTTACTGTGAGTAGAGGACACAACAAACACATGAGAGTAGTCACAACATCAGCAGTCGCGTTGTCCACATCGGAAAGATGTGTAATCTCCAAGATCAGGATAATAACACAAAATCCAAAATCCTCTTGAAAGAGGTACGGGGAGAGGTTTTCTTTTTAGTCGTCAACAGATATTTGACAATCCATATCTGTGGTCACAAACGCATGCGACACGGTCAAGATAATAACAATAAAATATCCATGTAAAAGTGGAGACAACGTAGACTCCGTTGGCACCGTAACAACTCACCAGCTCGACTAATTGGACCGAACGATTTAATTCTTACAACTGGCCGTATCCGCGAAACTTGTTGCAAGTAGGCCAACACAAGTAGAACAAAGAATTGTTTCTTGAAGAATTACAGTCCCATACCTCTGTGGACAACGGAACTGCCGATGTCCGGACGCAGTGGAAAGCAGTAGGCGAAACTTACCCATCTTGACGACGGCATGGACACCAGTGTTTATAGTTTTGTTGCACGGCGATGTCACAGGTGACAAGCAGTTCCTTCGTTGGGGCTAAACTCACTATCAAAAATATCAACCACCTGCTCTCAACTCCGCCGGATCTTTGACTGAGCAAGTTTTCTTTTAGGAAAGGTGGGACTTTCTTCTTACCTGGCGGGTTCGACGTCACAGGTACGACGTCAGGGGTCGAAGACGCTGTGATTGGGCCGCAGCCATCGTGTTTGGATTTCACGGTTCCTTTCTTATCCATATATGTTGTTCGTTGGAGGGGGTAGGCTCAGCGATTCGGTGCAACGTTCGAACCGGTGATTCACCGGTTCGAACTCGGATGGTTGGATGCTTGCGAGTTTGGCTTTTGACAACTCGTTACGTAACGCACAGGTGAGAACTACCCATCACGTCATTGAGGATAGTCCTCTCTCTGATCGCCCGCACGAAGGATCGGACAGGGATGCAGATGAGGATAACTTGGAGGAGGAAATCCTTAGAAGAAAAAATCAGGAGAAAAGAAGAAACGTTAAAAGTAAATTTAATTTAACAGCATACAGAACAGAAACAGAAAAGATGCACGAAAGATTTTTAAATTAAGAGGATTAAAGGCAGATAGAAAATTTATAACAACGACATTTAGAATATCTCAACAAATATGTCCTTAGTCAAAAGTACTGGGCACCCTATGATATTTTTAATATATCTTCGGATACAAATGTTTAGCTGCATGCAATTATGAATCTCTTTTTTTTTATTATTTATTTTAAGTTAGTACAGTTTATAAAAAATGACACCAAACGAACAACTCAACGTTTAATTACACAACTTTAATTAAAATAGTAAGTTTTCTTTTCTTCCTTTCTTTTTTATTTTTTTTTTTATTTTATAAACTGCTTTTTTTTTGCTGTAAGTTCCGTTTTTGTGTTAAGTAAGTTTATAAATAATCATGAAAATGAAAATAATTCTTATAGAAAATCCCAAAAGATTAAATATTTATTCTTTAGTAACGAAAATAATAAAGAAATATGTTTATGCTAATAAATAAATAAGAAACAATTAATTAAAATTGATATGATTTATTATTATTATTATTTCTTAACAATAAAAATGTGTTAATGAAAAAAAAATTACATATAAATACAAAATATATATTTTATTTATTGATTTTTTTTAGCATAAAACAATTTCTTTAGCGTTTTAGTAGGTAAAGACAAAGCCCTTTATATTTTGGATTTTTTTTTTCTACAATTATTCCAAGCTTCATAATTATCTATTACCTTGCATCACACAGCAAGGCAGCTTCCCGTACAACAACGTAGTTTAGTATGTTTTTTAAAATTATTATTATCAAGTTTTTAAAGCAAGTGGTTTCATTGAAAGGGTTAATTGAAAGTTGAGTTGCTCATTTTTTATTTTTTTTTCAAGCTGTAATTGCTTAAAAAATAAATTCATAAATTTACGCAATTAAACATTCGTATTCGAGTGTTACTTTCAAATATATAAAAATGCAAAATATCAAATGATAATACAAATAAAATGTTTTATTATTTCCATGAAATATAATGAGAACCCCCCCCCCCCCCGAAGAAGAACATGATTTACCACATGATATTTTCATTATAAACATAGAAATCGTTTTAAACTGGCAAATTCTGTAAATTAACAAATATTTCTAATTTGCCAACTTCTCATATTACATTAATTATCTTATAAACTTTACTTTTTCAAAATTTGTTTAATAATCAAAACTCATAAAAAGGTATTTTTATGTAAAATTTATTTAAAAAAAATCTTTAGTGAAGCCTAAACTTTCATTGGTTTTGAAACAGGGTTGTAATCAGATGTGCGTAGGGTGGGCTGAGCCCTCTAGACTTCGGAAGTGTTTAAATAATAATAACTTTTTAAGAGGCTACTTCACTCAGGCGAAAACACCTGCTCGCTAATCTTAATCCTATGGGGGAAATAATTTACGATATCTCGTTCGCATTTCAATATTTTTAAATGATTTTTTTTTTTTTGCATTGGATAGTTGAGATCAATCTCTAAGCACGCTCCTTTGTGTATTTTCGATTTTGATCACATTTTTTTTTTAATTATTAAGATACTTTCACTTTTGGAACCGGTTTCGAAAGTGAAAGTATCTACAATAATAATAATAAAAAAACTTGTTGGAAAGTGTTAAAAAACACTGCAAACGATTTTTCCTCATATAGATCATAATGTAACGGAATTCCTTTGAGTGCCCCAGTAAACGAACTATAAATGGTACACTCTCCATTTTCAATATAGAACATGCCATGGTAAACCCCAATAATATACCAGTATATAAATTACATAACAATCTGGGTACATTTATGCAAATTAGAGCGCGGACAGACAAACAGAATTCATAAACAATATTCCAACTATGTTGGACTGTGTTAAAAACATCATTTTCTCAATATAGGAATTTTTAACCTTTTCTATATATATATATATATATATATATATATATATATATATATATATATATATATATATGCGTAATATAATATTTTTTATTTACTTTTCAAATGTTTTCTTAAAGTTAATTTTGGATATCTCGAAGAACAACAAAACTTTAAAATGAAATTGTTCAATATCGTTTAAAGATAACTGATAAATGATAAATATACGTAATTGAAGTTAAACATAAAATTTGCAGGACAGAATGCAAATATACACTCAAAACCCATTTACCAAAAATTCGTTAAAAAATTATTTAATGAAGCCAAAATTTTTAATGGATTGGAATTGGAATAAAAAATAGAATTATCAAATTATCAATCTCTCATCTCTCTCTCTCTCTAAAAAAAAAAAAAAAAAAAAAAAAAAAAATTATATATATATTTTTAAATATAGAAGTTTGATCTTATAATATTTATTTATTTCTAAATTGTTTTTCGTAAAATGGTACGTAATTTTGGAAATCTTAAAGAAGATTAAAGCTTTAAAAGGAAGGTTGTAAAATATTATTTGAAAACAATTACTATTTGATCAGTCTACGAAACTGAAGTTAGACATGAAGCTACATGTACCTAAATTTTGTATGATGACGAACAAATGTAAATCAAAATAAAATTCAAATTAGTGCAAGGAAAGGGCTTTTCGTTCTATTTGAATGATTAATTTATTTTTTCATTTTCATAAATATATCTAATGCGATCTCATAAGTATAACTTCCTAAAATACTACATAAAGTTAAAAAAATATTAAAAAAAGAATTTTAAAGTCACTTATTTTTAATATTAATTTCATTAAACTTCGAATTCATATTGAGCAGGAAGATTTTTTTTCACATTATAATATATTAATAGTTAACAAATAAATAAAATTATGCATACAATTTTTCACTTTATTAACGTACGTAAATATAATATTATTCGCATTTCAATATAAAAATAAAATAAATAATTGTTCAATAATGCGTCTTTATATGCTTTTTAGAGCTAAAGCAAAAATTTTCATGCAGTTTTGTATTTGATTGATGGAAATTAAATATTATTTATATTAAGTGCTGAAACACAATTGTTCATAAATGAATTATTTATTTAGTTAAATGAAATAAAATTATGTACCCATTTTATCTAAAATGCTACATTTTTCATTGATATTTATTTTTAATTTATATAATCTAAATGTTGATTATGTTTCGTGTGCAGATATAATTGTTCACAGATACATCTAAAGCCTTAGCCCTACGCTTTAGCCCTAACGCGAAATTTTCATGCAATTTTGTACATTAATTATGCAAATTAAATACGTTGTATATAAAGCATTCTAGCATAATTGTTTATAAATGCATTTTTTTATATTAAATGAAATAAATTTATATCACTATTTGAAAAAACGACATTTTACATTCACTGTGGTTAAATTCATTCAGTTTCAATGTTAAATCTTTCATGTACAAATATATAGTTCAGAAATACATGTACAAATATTTGGAATGAAAAACCAATATTGTTAAAACGCTGCCTATTCGTTGAACATGAAAATTTTACATTGGTTGTCTTTACATCGAGTATGTTGCCTTTTTATTAAATATTGGCAGTGGGATGGCGCAATATGTTTTACCAATATTTGCAATATATATACTACATGTCAATTTTTGGGGCAACATTACACGCCAATATTGCCAAATTCATCTAAGATGTAGCCAATCGAATCAATATTGGTCCAGTATTGTACAATATTATGGAAAGCATACGAATTTTACGAATATCCACGATACCATGATATTAACCAAGGAAACGGACGCCTCTTTTTGTTACACGGGAACTCGCATAGACTTATTGTCTGCACAAAATATGCAGAAAAAACAAAAATTAACATTGCGTGGGAAATTTCGCACATTTAATCTTGGTATCTTTTTACCTCATTTACTAATTCCATTACTTCAAAGATAATAATCAGGAAATTTAGAATCGTTTGATTCATTACTTAATCTCATTCCCTTTTATAATTCTCCATCAACTGCTTCCTTATCTCCTTCATTGAGTGATTCCTCATCACTTCACACTTCAGTTAATAAAGTCTATAATCTCTTCACTTCATCTTTATAATTTAAATTACGACACATTTTCCAATTATATATTCTATTCTAAACAAAAGCAAGAGCTCGCACTTCGGGTCTAATACGTACGAACAGCTTATTACAATCTTTTATTTAACTGAACTTGGATTTTAGATGCAAGGATGGAATTTTGTAATCGATTTTCACTCACTGCCTGATATGCTAGAAATGTTCACAGTTGTGTTTCCGAGGACAATACAACATTTTAATATTTTTAGAACTTAATTATAAATTAACTAGCAACCAGCTTCAGCTTTGCACGTTTGCCATAGTGTTTTAAAGATACCTCTAAATACATTTATCTGTAAAGTTCAAACTCAACAACATTTTTAATTAGCACACATAAAATAATTACAGATTACATTTGATTTTTTTTATTCTATCAAGTAAAAACATTGTCGACGCCATACATAAAAAAAAATCTTTCCGGCCTGTACCGGGAGGAAAAGACAGCTTTTATAGTCCATATTTTTAAAAATTCAACTCATTTTACTCAAAAACCCGAAGCTAAATTGCTTGGAACCCGATTATAGAAAGTTCAATCCCGGTTTTCGTTAATACTGAATTGTAATGATAATTTCAACATGAGCGTTACAGCAAAACAAAAATCAGATTGTTTCAAAATGTGAGCCACCCTATAATTTCAAGCTGCCATATCTCAGCCATTGTTTAAGATAAAGCTAAAAACAAAAAATGTTCCAGAATCCTTGTATTATGTTCTAACACTTAATAGAAACATTGTTTTCAATTTATAATTTTTTTGCACATCTTTTTGGATTTTACATTTTTTAAAAAAAATTTAACTGGCCACCATTTTGAAACAAGATATGATGCTGGCCAACGAACTCGGTCGAGACCTTGGTATGCCCTATACATATACTCAGTCACATCCAAAACGGTTCATAAATAAGAGAGTTAGAGCATGACATATGTCAGATATATATATATATATATATATATATATATATATATATATAAATCAACATTTGAAAGGAGTGTGGTTTGGGGATCTGGGGAAATCATCCGTGAAAATATACCAAAATTTTTTGGAATTGCTTTCCTCCGAACGGCTGCAATAAAGTAGCTTTTTGTAATGAAATCTACCTAAAATTTAACAGGAAATGCAAAAATCGTCTGTAAATGAGAGGTAAAATTTACGATACTTATACAAAATGTTTTTTTTTTTTTTTTCAAATCGTCTGCTGCGACTGTCACGACTTTCTTATCTATGTCCTAGAGAAAGTTATTCTCTTTATTATGCAATTTACAAAATGTGAATGCAATGATTTGATTTTGAGTTATGTTTTACACAAATGTCAAATTTTCACATAATTTTGACTAATTTTCACTTTAAAAAAATTATTTCTGTGTCATTTTAAAAATGTTTATATATTTTATAATGTTTTAACTTAAATGTCATTAGAAAAAATTGGTATAAAGAGAAAATTAAAAAAAATTCCAAAAATCACCTCCGAAGTTGTGCGGATACCTTAATCTTTTTTTTTTTTTTCATTTTATTTTGTCATTTTATCATTTTATACAATCAACAGTTTTCTTCAAAATTATTTTATTTTCGGTTGTTTATTAAAATGGAATTAAAAATTTTCAGTGTTTGTAGTATATAACTTTAAATACGTTTTAAATGACTTACACCAGTAGAAAAGCGTGTTCGAATTTTTACAGGAGAAATCTTCGGAAATGTATAAAATTCAAGTTATCATACCTCAGTAAGTTTAGGCATAGAAGCATGGAATTGTTACTGTTTTAATTTTTAAAGGGCGGCTATTGGAATCGTAGCTTCGTAGCTCTAAAATTAATTTTAGAGGTTTAATGGTTTAGAGATTAGTTATTGAATTACGATAAGCGAGAACGCTCTGTACAACTTATACCATGTAAAAATATGAAACTTTTTTCAGCACACCTTTCTTTTTCGGCGTATAGTTGAAAGATTTCTTAACAATACTATTTTGTAAAGAATATAAAAGTATTCTTTTTTATTCTAAATTAAATACTGCTGACTTTCATGCATATTTTTCCTATAATACTGTCAATAAATTTACATGATTTTTTTTTTTTTTTTGCTATACATGTTTAATAGTTTCAATAAACTCTATATATCTGAGGCAGAGCATAAAATACTTCAATGGGCGGATATTAAGAAATTCTATGGCAAGAAATTAAGATATTCCATGAAATGGAATACGTAAAGTGTTAAAAATATATTGTTTTCCCATATAAAGATTCGTCTATTATTTACAGTCATATAATCTGTAATTTAACCAAAAAAAATGTTTTTTGCAGTTTAAAATATATCTCAGTCTTAAGTATCAGACTTATCTTTAATGTGGAATTTCAATCTGTAGATAACCTTTAAAATTGGCTCACAATTGGAAACAAAGCTTATTTTTTTTTCATTCTCGTTGACATATTGGAACAAAGAAACCGGTCAAAAATTTTATTTTTTTTATAATAAATTTACTAGCTTGCACTTTCTATCAAACGTAAAAATAACGGTGAATTTACCATAATCGAGTTCGGTGTCCACGCGATACTTATCAACGAAAATTTTTGGGGAAAAGCATGAATTGCTGACATGAAATTAGACGTGATTTTCAAGATAATCATTGAATTCTTATAAAAGAGTGTTTTTTTTTTTAAAACTGTTTTTACTTTTATGTTTATTTTATCTGATAATAACATAAATACAGGGTGTTTATAAATGCTTGTCCCGGTTTCCTTACCTCATAACTTTTGATTTAAGAATAGGATGAAAAATATTATTACACATTCGTAAATTACAACTCAAAATATTTTTTTTAGTAACACAAACAAAGTTACCTATGGGTAAAGTTGCAACTCAAAACGCTATTAATCAAATAAAGATTGTAATCAAATAATAATTAATATTAAAATTTTATCAAATTTATCAAAAAATTATTAATGAATTATGTAATATCTATCTATTTAACTTTGTACTCATAATTCATTAATAACTTTTTGATAAATTTGATAAAATTTTAATATTAATTATTATTTGATTACAATCGTTATTTGATTAATAGCGTTTTGAGTTGCAACTTTACCCATAGGTAACTTTGTTTGTGCTATTAAAAAATATTTTGCGTCGTAATTTACGACTATGTAATAATATTTTTCGTTCTATTCTTAAATCAAAAGTTATAAGGTAAAGAAATCAGGACAATCATTTATGGATACCGTATATAAAAATCGGAAATGGCAAAAATCGGAAATAAAAATCGGCATCCATTGGCAAGAAGATGCAGCTAATGAGAAACTGGAACATTTTGATTAAAAAAGTGGATTAGCGCTGCGTAGTTTTGCAGCACCCGGGCGTGAAAGAGCCAACGCGCGTGTTCGTGGTTTAAAGAATCTATAAATTTCGCACATTATCTTTATGCATTTGAAAAAGATAAAAACTTATTCTTAATTTTGAAAGTATGACATTCTGACAGCTGAAAATGTAGCTATGAATGCGGGTACCCTGTTTATATCTGAAAACATCCAATAGTTCGGAGAAAATCAAATAATATTGAGGGCACCATTTAGGATGCTTGATACGGGAGTTTAATGATTTTTCTAGAAACTAAGTTGATTTGAAGGCTAAAACGGTATATCAACATGGTTCGATAAACTTGGGATTGCATTTTCAACTGCGTTCGTAATTATATAAATACGTAGCACCTATAGTCTTCGTCTGGTCCGTTCGTCTGTTCGCATATAACAGCGCAAAAAAATACCCAACCGAATGGTTTGACATTTAATATATATATAATCGTTGCAGAATTTTGTCGAGTCATTTCAAATTTTATGAAAATCGAATTAAAACTTAAAAAGATATTAATAAAAGTTTTCTTCATTCTATTAAATCCTATCATACGTAATTAATTCAGTGATATCCCATTCTAGATTGCCATGGTGATTACGTGCTATTTAAAATGGAGTTCTATTATTTACGTATTACTGAATTTAAAAACAGAATGTGTTTACTAAAATTGTTTCATTATAGCAATCCTATAATCTACCCACAGTTTTTTGGATAGATGTTTCCGGAGAAATAAATATTTAATGGAAAAAGAGTTTAAATATGTATTTCAAGTCCTGAAATTTTCAAAGCTAGGCTTAAGTTTCTCATTGGAATTTTCTGGAAATGTCAACAAAAGATAAAATGTTGCCAACTTAAAATGTACTTATTTTATTACGGAAATGAATCCTATCATAATAGCAGACGATATAATTCATTTTTTCAGTGAAATAATAATTATGATTTTTTTACATTGTCTTGTATTGGATATTTGCTCATAGTATAATTTTAATGAAACAGAATTGTAATTAATTGTTTGTAAAAATGTATTGAAACTTAATTTCATAAAATAAAAGGAATATCTATAATAAGAAAATCTGCACAAAAAATAAATTTTGTATTCGTGCATTTTTGCATAAGAGTGCAACAGCTCTTGCACCAAGATTCTGCCCCGGGCGCCATAACGGAATGTGGGGCGTGGCGCCAAATAAAGATTTTGGTTTCTCGTTTGATACAAAAAAATATGAAATTTGGGTAAAAATGTTTTGCAGCTAGAAAATGTTAAAGAAAAACTGATCCAAGTGCATTAAAATTGACAAATAGATAAAAAGATTGGTGAGGCAGAGCGACTGTCATGTCATGGACACTAAAAACTAAGCTGTGGAAAATACGCAAATTTTAAACTATTGTTTTTTACTAAAATTACTCTTTTTACATCCAGATGTTGCCTTAGAGGAGGCGAGTTGTAGGTGACTGTCCGGGACACTAAACACTAGCAGATAAAAAAAAAAAAAAAAAAAAAAAACATACGTATGTAATAATAAAACGTAATATATTATTTTTTGCTTTTGTTCTAAGTCATTATTATAATTTTGAAAATTATCGTTAGGTTCAAAATAGCATCTACACATACACTATATCGCCAAAGGTGACCGGTCACTTGCGATTTTAGACGTTTTGTTAACTATCTAGAAAAATACATGACGAATTAACCTGAAACTGCAGGTGTGTAAACAGTATAGTATAGGTTATATAGTTCCGCGAAGATTTTTTCACGAAACCTCATAGGGGACTGTCTACAAATTAAAAAAGTACGAATATCTATAGGATAACTCTGTTTAAACTAATGTAGCAAAATCGTTCAAACTCGAGATTATTAATAAGTGGCTTATTGTAATATATTGTGTTCATTTTTATGAGGATAGCATGTATACTCGTAGAGAAATTAAGGTTTTTATAAAAACAGTCCCAAATTTCGTCTAGTTTTTTGCTTATAATTTGCAGCGTTCTTAATATAAAAAAAAGTTCTTTTCAGAAAATATGACAAACAAAATTGTACATAATACTTTGCAATCATAATTAAAAAATAAGAAAAATGAGCAGGTTTACTAAAAAATGTTTCACTGCGCATGCGCGAATTTAATCAAAATATAATATACATAATGTATTAGCTAAGTATATAGATTAACTTTTGTGAAAGTCTCAAAATCATAGCTTGAAAATTCTGAAAATTATCGTCGATACACTGTAAAAAATGACCGATGTTTCTTATTTTATGAAAATATGCTATTACCACGAACGAAAATATAATATAATCTTCTGAGTTATCCAAAATTTCAAATAGCATGTTACATTGTCTTTTGAATCCCCAGAAACGAATACATCTTCAAAATTTAAAGAATAATTTATAAAAACAAATTATTTTTAGCTGCCCGAATTTTTCAGAAACGTTTCCAAAGGGTTTTTATACTGTATTAATTAGTGTCCTCAGGCTGGAATACCTGTTTTTCGAATGTTATCGATTCTCAAGTACACGTTTTCAGCCGCATAAGTTAATTTATACATGAAAGAGTAAATAAATAATCTTAATTTTAATGTTATTGTTAACGCTGTTAATTTTGCATGTTTGTCTGTTAAACATTTTTTTGAGCATGAAAATGTTTACTTCAGAATTGATAGCATTCGAAAAACAGGTATTCCAGGCTAAGGACACTAATTAATACACTATAAAACCCCTTCGGAAACGTTTCTGAAAAATTCGGGCAGCTAAAAATAATTTGTTTTTATAAATTATTCTTTAAATTTTGAAGATGTATTCGTTTCTGGGGATTCAAAAGACAGTGTAACATGCTATTTGAAATTTCGGATAACTCAGAAGATTATATTATATTTTCATTCGTGGTTATAGCATATTTTCATAAAATAAGAAACATCGGTCATTTTTTACAGTGTATAATAAGCTCGAAATCCGTTGTTCCCAAAAGGAAGTAAAAATATGAGGGGTTGTATCCAAATATAGTACGTGCAATATTGTGTACGCTATCTTGGCACTAATCAACAGATATTTAATACAACCCTTCATCTTTTTGCTTCTTTTTGGGAACAACGTATTTCGAACTTATTCTATCGACGATAATTTTCAGAATTTTCAAGCTATGATTTTGAGACTTTCACAAAAGTTACTCTATATACTTAGCTAATACACTATTCATATTATATTTTGATTGCATTCGCGCATGCGCAGTGTAACAGTTTTAGTAAACCTGCTCATTTTTCATCCAATTTTTATTATTTTTGAGTTTTTTGAGGGAAAAAATGTCAAAATTTTCTAATGTCAACACTCACTTTTTCCAAACCAGAAATGGTGCTGGAACGGTTACATGTAGCACGAAAAACGGCGACGTGGAACACATGCAAAGAACAGCATTGTAAACAGCCAATAGCAACAGAGATGATAAGAAAAGAAAAGTTTTACTGAGACTGATATCTAAAAATGACAACAATATGCGGAACATTTGTTTTATAAATTTGCCTTCAAAAACTAATAACTAATACGATTATAATTCAAAAATGGTCCGGCAAACTCCGACACAGCTTTAAAAAGCTTTGACACAAAGTCTTCTCACAAAGAAACTTTCACTTCAACTGATGCTAGGAGTCGTCGGATGAAATACACATAGATCGATGCACCAGTTAGTCAGCTATTATACAATATGCTTTTTACAATTGTTGAGCATACTTTAATTTCTGCCATTTTGGCCAGGATTTTTCAACAAATACTCCACTGTGGGGCTGTAGATAGCACATAAAGATATTTTACGGTTTTAGAATTCTTTGTTATACCTATAGAAAATCCTGGTACTGCAAGTTTTCCACGCTGCTTTTTAAAAGTTTTCCCACAAACGATGATTCGCGCATGATGTTCTATGATTGCTGCTGGTGTGCCTCGTCTATCTGTTAAGACTGGTTGCTTACAATGCTGTTTTTTGCATGTGTCCTTTGTCGACGATTTTTGTGCTACATGTGCCTTTGGAACGCAATATGTGTCTTTTTCAATGCGATGATAATGTTGGGATGGAAAAAGTGTGCGTTGCCATTCGAAAATTTCGATTTTTTTTACTGTAACCGTTACTGTGCAGGCTCCATTGTTCTTCTTCAACACCATCTCGAGCTTATACCTACAAATAACTATATCTCATAATGAATAGAGGAAAGTATATTCAACTAGGTAAATTATATCCAATGGTTGGAGTATCATAGTTGAGATTTTTTCGAACAGAGCGAAAATATGCCGGGACCAGGACACTGGAGTATCATAGTTGAGATTTTTTCCAACAGAGCGAAAATATGCCAGGACCAGGACTCTGGAGAATCATAGTTGAGTTTTTTTTCCAACAGAGAGTCCTGGTCCTGGTCCTGGTCCCTTTCGAGTCCTGCTCCCGGCATATTTGCGCTCTGTTGGAAAAAATCTCAACTATGATACTCCAACCATTGGATATAACTATATCTCATATATCATTTCGATTACTTGAACTGAGAGGACGCTAGGGATTCATATATCGGCAAAGTTTTTTTTTAATGATCAACCTGTATATAACACATATCATACTTTAAACAGGTCGAAAATTGTACGTCAAACGTGACAAATGAGGTACGTTCCCTAGTTATATAAATATTCAGATCTTGATGATTTTTAATTCTGTGAAACGAATTATAATCGTCTGTAATTTCTGTAATAAAATAAATATATCGGTCGCTTAACGATTAAACCTCAGAAGCTCCTATAACAAGATAGCACCGATTTTTTTAAAAAAAATTCTAATTTCTTAATAAATATTTTTATTAATATCTTCTAAAGTTTTGATTCGATGCTCATAAAATTTGAAATGTCTCGACAAAATTCTGCAAAGATAATATATGTTAAATTTCAAACCGTTTGGTTGGACAATTTTTGCGCTGTTATATGCGGACAGACGGATGGGCGGACCAGACGACGACTATAGGTGCTACGTATTTATATAATTACGGACGCACCTAAAAAGAGCTTTCTTAGAAATGGCGTATATCTCAATAATTCTTTTTAAAAGATGTAATTTTTTGAACATATTCTATAAATATATTTTTTAAAATAATTTTCCTATATTTCTTAATCAGCAAAGCATTCATTGTTTTTTAATCTGCATCGAATAGATAATTATCATCATATGCAATGGTTATTTGAGTAATAATGGTGATTTTTTACCATATTATATTTACTAAAAAAACAAATACATTGTTTTAGAGAGGAAACAAATATAAATGGAGGCTACCTCTTCTCAGGCCTTAAAATAAAAGAAGGATTTTCAACAATAATAATTGTTTTCCGGTATTTAAATGTACCTTGTACATCCGGAAAAAACAGAAAGTATTCAGTAAAAATTCCCCATTTACTTATAAAATACATTGTAATCAGTTGCTTTGAAAACCGCCATGATTAAAATTAAAAATATTCTCAATCTGTATGTGTTTTGCATATTTCTACTTTTCAATTATATCCATTATTAACATTTTAATGCCACTCCGTTTTAAAAAGCAAAACTTATTTATACACAAGTTTTTAATCCCGGATATGAACCCAGTCTGCAATTTTATGATCGCTTGGATACTGGGATTTTTTTTAAATATTGTTTTGTAAGAATGTTTTTCCGTTTGATTGCTGAAATAAAATGTATTATTACAGAAACAATTCATGTAATGTATTGTTTATTACTTTCTGAATTTTAATTAAATATTAATTTATCTTAGTTTATTCATTGAGGTTACATATTCAAGGGAACACGAAAAATTCTTTTTAAAAAACGGCTACTACAACAACAAGTTGGAAATTGTACGTGACAAATGGGGTGCGGTGCGTTCAAGCTATAACTAGTTTTACAATGTAAAAAAAAAATCATCCTTACTATTTTAGTAAAATGAATTATATCGTCTGCTATGAGCGAAATGATCAGGCCTTTTTTTTTTCTCATTACGTATGCCATGTTTACAGATGCAATTTTATTTTTCTACACCAGACAGCGCTTCAAAATTCACCATGGAGATATTGCTTTGCGAATGATTACCTCCATAGTTTATCGAAATAAAAATTAAAGAAGACTTTCTAAAAAGGTACATTTAATGCCAAAAATATAAAAAAGGTCTCACAAATATAAAAGATGTTGTTACATTATAAAATAGTTTTTAGCAAGTCTTCTTTAATTTTTATTTCGATATATTTTCAAGGTGAATGTGTCATTCCACAGTGTATGGTTTTTCATATATATATATTTGTGTAAATGGTTTAATATTTCCATGACTCACGATGAACGAATCTTTTATTTATTTGCTTTAATGGATTGAGATATTTGGCTATTAACCTAATTTCCACTGAAGTTTTCTCAGAATCTATACATTTTTTAATGTAACTCATCTCTCATCTTTTGAACGATCTTTCTAAAAATGTAACTTTTATGCAATTTTATATGAAAAAATAATTTTGAATAAAAATAGCCGCTTGGCATATGAAAAAAGAAGTGGCCCGTATTTGTTTTCCTCAGTCACATGACTTGCACTTTTATTATATAGATTACGTAATCTGACAGGATTTAATATAATAAAGAAACGTTTTATTAATATCTTTTTAAGTTTTGATTTAATTTTCATAAAATTTGAAATGACTCGACAAAATTCTGCAACGATGATATCTATTAAATTTCAAAACATTCGGTTGGGTAGTTTTGGTGCTGTTATATGCGGACGGAAAGGACATACAGACGGACAGACGGACGGATCAGACGACGACCATAGGTGCTACGTATTTATATAATTACGAACGCACCTAAAAATAGAATTACCATTATTATTCGCATTATTTACGCCTCCGCGTATAAATCCTACTTTTGAAATTTAATAATAATAATAATAATAAAGTTTCGCATAACATAATAGGGTTGATAAATTTATATGTGTGTCCTCTGCGTTCAACTCGATCTTCCCGGTTAACAGAACATAGCATGAAATATGCAAATAACGCATATTTTTAATGTTTTCCCAAAATTATGTAGAGAACACCTGGTTGCTAATGAAAATAAAAAAGTCGATCAACAATTTTTGCAGACGTTTCGTTTTTTTACGTTTAAGAAACCTGTTACAGAAACTTTTGTTTCCGAAATTTTTCTTAGAATCTCGGAAATCTATTGGTTTCTTAAATTTCAGAAAATAAAGGAACGCTTTTTGGAATCGTGGATAAATCGGAAGATCTTATGAAACATTTATTGAAAATACCCATCATCAAGTAATCTGAGAAGACGGGAATCATCTTGTAATGTTATCCATCCGAATAAATGTATTAAGGAATAACTTATGACATCATTCAACAGTGTTACAAGAATAAGCTGCAATCCAGCAGTAAATATCAATTTCATCTGGGAAATTCGATTTTCTCGCTCAGTATAATAATCACGTCATACACTGACCTCACTGGGTTTTTATGAACTAAAAAACTCTTTTTCTATATGAGCTTAAAACTTTCTATTCAGATACCAAACGTAACTCAATATGAAAGGAGCAAGGTTTTAACGCTCCGTAATGTGCAATTATAATATTGTTTTATCTAAATGTAACTTAACATTAATATAATTTTTCTTTAAACTCTAAGTGGTGGTCTAATTTTATTTAATAGAAATACTAATATAATTAACAAATACTTCCAGCTACTAGTGTTGACAGATCACCAACAAACATGGATTATGAATTAAAGGTGAGTGGAATACTTACTTACCTTATTCTATTAATTAAATGATTGAAAAATCCAGTACTTTGATAGTTGATGAAAAAACTGTGCTGCAAAGTTTTTCTAGATCCAGAAACATTCCTCCTTTTTTTTTACACTGTTGTATTGGTTATTACACACGTGGCACTGGGTGCGATGTACGGTTAAAAATGTAATACTGATGTATCTTCTAATAAAATGATATCTATCTTCATTAAATATATGAAATATTGACCGGAATATATAATAGCCAAAGGGTCAATATCCACCTCACATAAAGTTTTTTCAAGGGCCAACGTCCCATAAAATTTCGTGAGGGATGATTTAACAAAAATCGTACTCATACAAAAATAATTATGACGTCTATGAATGCAAAGAGAATAGAATGTAAGGAAATTGTTTTCGTTAAGCTTTAATAACGATTCAGAAAAAAAAAAAAGAATTACATTAAATCAGCTTTTTCTGAAAAACCGCAAATAGGACATTGACTTTTAGAGTTATTTGCTATCATATGTTTGATGCACAAAAAGTTTTGTTAAACTAAAAAAAAAAGATATTCTTTTTTTATTTTTTATATTTTCAAAAGGTTTACGTTACAAGAGAAAGTTTACAAAATTGAACGCATTTTCTTTTCTTTTAGCGGAAGAAGAGATGAGGACTTTGATTTGAAAATTATTCATTAAAAAAAAAACTTCTATTTAAAAAAAACATAATTGAAGATATAATAAGGAATATAATTTTGAAAGTTTGTTCAAGTGTCACAACACTGTGTGTTTTGTATCGAATACTCGTTTACTATACTGTCTTCTTTTTAGATTTTTTATTGTAGTTCGTTGTTTAAGATAATTATAATCGTACATTTTTATAATTCAGATAAATGGTTTTCACTCTCCTTTTTTTTCAAAGCTAACGATATATTTATAAATATTGGAATAATTACTTTCGAAAATTCCGTATGCAGAGTTATCATAGCACTTTAAAATATCAAAATATTATTCCCGTGACTTATTAAGTGTTGTGTAGGATAACATCCTTTTCATGAAATAACGTTGGTATTCGTATATATATATATATATACAACGGACGACTCTCGATAAATCGAACTCGGATAATTCGGATTGATCATGAAACTCCCAAAACTTTACATTACAGCTAATGTTAAAGTTAACTCGTTAATTTGAATTTATTTTTTATAACAAGTGTTAATTTGAACTAAAAAATCTAATGTTTATATATGTATTCTTTAGGTTTTAAATAAAATAAAACTATTTTTGTTGGTCTATTAGAGTTATTTTTCGATTTGTTAAAATCGTTCATTTTTATTTCACTGTAACTTTTAACTGGCAAAGTAGCTACATGTGCTGCAAGATAATTTCGATGTTAGCTCGACGAAATAATTTATTGTATGGGTATATTTTGCCACTATATTTTTCTTTTTGTTTATAATTCATTAAATCTGTTTTTGAATCTTTCATAATGTTCACTAATAATTGTTTTTGCACCTATTATGTTTAGTTATTCAATATCTGTCAATTTTTATTCAATTTTCTTTACACGAGGCTTCGTGGTTGATCGGGCAATTTGAGTAAAGTAAAATTCAACCTAGGCTTATTTATTCAAACAGAAATCAATTACGATTTACTTATATTTGTGAAATATTGCCCTTGTTAACGTGTTTCACAATATAAGTTTCTCTTTGCATCTTGTAATATATTTTCATATTCTGCAAATTGGATTTTTTTCTCCACATGTCTTCATTATTTTTCCCCCTTATTTCAATTTGAGAATATTAAATTTTTGGATATATGTCATTCTTTTGTATTATAATTATTGGTTCATATATTTTCGATTTTTTATGTGATTTGATGGTTATTATACAAAAAAGTTTTATTATCCTTTTGAGACCCAAGCTCATATTTTTTGAGCAAATTTTACAATTTTTGAGATTTATGTTTCTTTTGAGTCTAGAAAGCAATACATATTTTCATTTATTAAAAAAAATTTAAATACTTTGTTTTTTAGCGTGTTCAATAGAATGGACATTGGGTCTTAGTCCGGTAAAAAACTTGCTATTGAATTAGATGAATCCAAATGTAAAATTCTTAATATTTGAGAAAAAATAATGACACAAAATTGAATTCTACATAAAATAGTTATACAAAACTTAATTAGACACCAAATAATATTAATAAGAGTTTTAAAAAGTTCATTACCCGTAAAAAATAAATAGATCAACCAGAAATTCAGTAGTTTATAAATATGCTTCTGCAAGTCAATTATTAATTATAGTTAAACGAATATACGAATACAAGTTGCATTTCATGCGCACAACCTTATTTTATATTTTATATTTTAATACTTATCAAATAAGAAGATAAGTATTATAATATAAAATACGATTGTGCGCATACGCACATAGGTAAGATCGATACATAGGCTTAAAAAAAAAAAGATTTTTAAACAAAACATTCAAAAAACAGCATCAAGTTCTTATTTCTACAATCTTTTGTATCATCAGAAGTGTGTTTTTATCGTTTATACGTCACTTCTACGAGGGACAGTCGGAAAATAAGTTCCCCCTGGCGACTGTGGACAGAGGTATGTATGAAAGAGAAAAATGTAATCAGACATTAAAGATAAAACATAACTTTATTTTTCCACATAAGTACCAAGTACCTTGAGACATTTGTCATACCGCTTTATAAGCTTCAAAAAGCCCTCCAGGAAAAATTCAGGGCTTTGCATACGGACGAAGCGTTGAATGGCTATGGGCAAAAGACGAACAGTGCCATCTGCGCAGGCACTGCAACAGCACCATCTGCTTAATCGCGGTCGACCTCTACCCAATGGTATATCGGTGTCTTGCACGTTCGCGTTCACCTGCTGTGTCGTCTTTCGCCCATAGCCATTCAACGCTTCGTCCGTATACAAAGCCCTGATTTTTTTCCTGGAGGGCTTTTTGAAGCTTATAAAACGGTATGACAAATGTCTCAATGTACTTGGTACTTACGTGGAAAAATAAAGTTATGTTTTATCTTTAATGTCTCATTACATTTTTTGTCTTTCATACACACCTCTGTCCAGAGTCGCCAGGGGAAACTTATTTTCCGACTGCTCCTCGTAAATATCGCATAAATTCAATTTTTGCATCATTAAATAGAATAAGTGTACTTTAAATACGAAACGTGTTGATCAGTGTAATTTTTTAAATAATATTAATAATAATAATAATATCTTATTTTGTTTTTTAACTCTCTCAGCACCAGTCATTTGTCTGTTAGAATAATAATAATTAGTGGCACAGCTACCACAATTAACAAGTAAATGCCAAGAAGAAAAGTAAAATAAATCAAAATGAGCCTATTTATAAACTTATACTGTTATCTTTAAATATATTGTCTTTAAAATTTTGTTGTTATTTAAATATGACTAAATTTATTAATTCAATTATAAATAGCATAGTAACAGAAAAATAATACCAAAAATAGTTACAATGAATAAGACTAACACATAATAAAAGCTTAATTCTAAGTGTCTGCATTTACCAAATGCTGCAAAAAAAATCTTTCACTAAATATTTTTTATTTATTTATTTAATAAAATATATTATCTACTTCTGTATCTATTATTTATTTCAATACTGTCTTGATTTTTAAGTAAAAACTAATGCGTTTCTTCAGTATAGAACAAGAGTCTAATATGAATAAAAACAACTGATGAAGACCCAACGTCCAATAGAATGGACATTAAAATTTTTTTGGTTTATTCTCTAAAATATACATTAAATTACTTAAACTGCAATGTCATTTCATTGATACAACATTTAAAATTAGATTTGTGTAGCATTAAAATCAAAATACTTAAAAAATATATATAAAATTAGAGTTAAAACTGTCTGCTTACCTTCAACAGTCTGTTTCTTGTTCTCTGCCCTTTCAAATGATTAAAATATATATTTATCTGCAATTTTTTTATTATTTCGGTGCAAAGATAGAAGCACTAGACGATCTAGTATAATGAACAGCAAGTATTTACAAGTTCGAACTGAAATTAATTATTTTATATAAAAAATAAAAATGTCCAATAGAATGGACGCGGGGTCTCAAGAGGTTAAATATATATATATATATATATATATATGTATATAATAAAACTGTTTTGTATAATAACCATTAAATCACATAAAAAATCGATATATATAATGCTAGATTCCTTTCCCTTTTTTTTTCTCTTTCTCATAGATGGCGTAAAAACACATTATTATATTGTAGTCAATATTCGAATAACATTCACTATCGTTTCCATATCGTCCCCATTTAATCCTTTTGTGCTCTAAGATGCTAATATTTTAATTTCAAACACCACTTTCATTAATATTATTATTATTTCGATTGGTTATTTTTTTTAATATTATAAAATTTATTAATATGTTTATATGTATTATATTTAAATTTGTAAATATAGTTTTTTATTTTTAACTGTCAATGTAACTGTTACATATACAACGTGTATTTCTGATGGATAACGTACGGATAACGTGGCTTCTGAAAGCTAAAATGTTGATGTTGTGGTTTGTTTTACTGCAATTTCTCTTTTTGTTTGAAGATTCCTTTTTAAATATGTTATTGGATTTTAATAATTCTCAACATTAATTAATTTTGCAACCATCATGTTCAGGTACTCAATATTTGTCCATTTTTATTCAATTCTCTTTCAATTTTATTTGGTAATTTATTGGGTAATTTGGGTTTATATACCAATCTCATAGCTATTAACTCAAACAGAAATCAATCACATTTTGCTTATATTAGTGGAACATTGTCCTTGAAAAAGTTTTCCACTATATAAGTTTCCAATTGCCCTTGTAATAATTTTCTGTATATTGGATTTTTCCTCTACATATCTTTAAGGCTGCTCGTCGTCAGTATACTTCCCGATTCCCCTGGCTAATGTTAATCCAATGGGCGTAGGATGCATTCGTCTTTTTAAAATATCCCTTTCCGGAAATTAATATTTTTAACTTCTGTTTCCTGTGTACTGTTCTTAAAGAATGTCTCTTTTTTTGTTAATTATCAAAATATTTCTAAACTATGTGCTTAATTTGAATTTTTATATGTTAAAATCTTAGCGAAACTGAATAAGATTTTAAAATTTCATATAAAATTAAGTAAATATATTAGAAAAAAAATTGACACACAAGAAAAAAAAGAGACATTTTTTTAAGAACAATACAAAGAAAACAGAAGTTAAAAATATTAATTTTCCGAGGAGATATTTTAAAAATACGAAAGCATCCTACGCCCATAGGAATAACATTAGCGAGGGAAATCGGGAAGTTTACTGACGAGCAGCCTTAAGTGTTTTTCCCAATCATTTTATTTTTGAGAATCTTAAAATTTTGGATATATTTATGTATTATATTGTAATTATCGGTTTATCTTTTGTCGATTATTTATTAGTCCAGTAGAAATAGCGTAAAAAAGTGATTGCCTTGAAAAAATTCGGGTAGTTCTGATTTTTGGATATGTTGTAAAGGTTGACCCTCTAATAAAAGAACCAAGTTTTCGACCTTCTAGACCTTGTGCGTTTTTCACAATATTGAAAAAAACCAATATTTTTTCGATTTTTCTTAAATAACTCAATTTCAGTGCATTTTACAGAAAAAGCACTTTCACCATTTTGTAGAGCATAAAATTCTCTACAACATGCAGTATTCATGTTTGTAAATTGTCCAAATAGGGGGTGAGATACGGAGCCGGGAAAATAGGGTAAAATTTCCAAAAAGTGCAAAAATCCACAAATGACGTTAGTTTTTGCTTAATAACCTACTTCTAGTGCGTTTTAGAGACAAAAGTGTCAATTTAAAGTTTGTAAAGCATGAAGTAGTCTATAAGTTTTATTTATTAGATATTTAAATATCTATAATAGACTTTAAAAATCAAAATAATATACAATTTATGGTTAAAACAAAAAAAAAATACCGCCTAACAAGTCATTAATTTAAAAACGAGCTTTTATTTTTGATATTCATTAAACGATGCAATTAATTAATTATAGTATGTACAATAATAGGTAACTGATGAATAGTTGAGGCCGGGGGAGCGAAGTTAACCAAAAAACCTAGTAGGTAGACATAGGTGCAGGGCCAAGAATTCAAAGTCGAAAGTAAAATGAACAGCTGTGAATTATGTAAAAAAATACTTGAAAGATAAATAAGTTATAATTTAGAAATTTTAAAAAGGAAAAGGAGTATCTAAGGCCGAAACTAAGGGAGGTGGGAGCAAAAGGAGCATGTGGCTCGAGCGCTAGAATGGAAGAAGAAGAGGGCGCACAATGAAGATTTGGTTTGTCGTGTTTGTATTCATTTGTCCCACACATTTTTGTTAGTCAAAGTTTACATTGATGGCAAATGTATCTCAGTTTGAGAATGTTAGTCCCAACAGAAAGAATAACAACAATTATACCTGATAAGATGGAAACCTGAAAAAAGAGAATTATTTTCCGGTGTTTTGAATTAAGTTTTAAATTTTAAAATAAAGAAAATATTAGAAACTTATAATGAACATAATCAAAAAAGTATAAAAAGTGCAGAAAGTGCTCGTCGCTTGAAGATTCATACTTCTGCTGAGGTTAAGTTCAATGAGACTATGTTTCCACAGATGCCACAAGAAAAATTGGGGAATGAAAAACAAATAAAGAACTTTTCATTTATATGCTTCGAAATGAATTTGAAAAAGCACAAATGATCACTACGCAGGCCACTGAACATTCAGATGTGCTAACAGTGAACACAGCTATTTTCTAAGCCCGTGATTACGATGCTGTCATTGTCAATGGTGAAGACATGAACCTCCTTGTTCTTGTGGCTTCTGTAGCTGCAGACAATGTTTATTTCCGAAGGGCCAGGAGAGAGAAACTGCCTGATGATCTCTACTCCAAAGAGCGTTTCAAATTTAAGGAAGTTGCACAAAATATTCTTTTTCTTCATGCAGTAAGTGGTTGTGACACTACTTCTGTGCTCTGCAGCCATGGGAAAATAAAATATTGCAGAATTCTTCAGAACGATCCCGGAACCAAAAAGTTCAAATCTTTAAAGACTGAAATGCAGAGAGGCATAAACTTGTTGAAGCCACAGAAGGTGTACTTCTTGCCCTGTATGGAGGTGATCCCAACCAAAACTTGAATGTATTGCGGTATGTCAGCTTCGCTAGAACAGCTAACAATATTAAAATAAATTTAGCTAGACTACCACCTACTCGTGATGCTGCTGAATATCATGCATTCAGACATGGCTGGGAAACGAAAAGGATCCTCTCGAATGCGGCTGGAAGTGGGGTGGTCATGGGCTCAATCCAGTCACCATGATGAATGGACCAGCTCCTCAAACTCTACTCGATTTCATATCTTGCCAATGCAAAAAAACAAAAAACAAAAAAAAAATTGTAGTACGAATTGCAGTTTTAGAAAGGCAGGCTTGAAGTGCTCAGTTATCTGTGTGAAGTGCCACAACCAACTATGTGGCAACGCTCCTGATATTATACTAGACCTTGAGGACTTTGATGACCTAGAACAACCAATCGAGTCAAGTCCAATCGAAGTCGAGTTACAGAGACGGACGATGAAGTATCTGAATCGATGGTATCATTACCAGGGCCAAGCAGCAGAAAAAAGAAACATATATGACAAAGCGACTATATAATACTTACTATGTATTTGAGGATTAATTTATTGTGCATTCTATAATTAATTAACCACATCGTGTTTTCAATATCAAAAATAAAAGCTCGTTTTTTTAAATTAATAACTTGTCAGGCGGTATTTTCCTGTTTTCACCCAAAATCTTTTTGCTGTGATTTTTACGGTCTATTACCAATATTGAATTATCTAACAAATGAAACTATAGACTATCTCATGCTCTGAAAAGTTGATTATGACAGTTTTGTTTCTAAAATGCACTAAAAGTGAGATTATTAACGAAAAATAACATCATTTGTGGATTTTTGCATTTTTTCGAAATTTAACCCTATTTTCCCAGCTCCGTATCTCACTCCCCTATTTGGACAGTTTACAAACAGGAATACTGCATGTTGTAGAGATTTTATCTTCTACAAAATGGTGAAAATGTTTTTTCTGTAAAATGCACTAAAATTGCGTTATTTAAGAAAAATCGATTTCATTCTAACGCCCGGGCCACATGCTCCTTTTGCTCCCACCTCCCTTAGTTTCGGCCTTAGATATTCCTTTTCCTTTTTAAAATTTCTAAATTATAACTTATTTATCTTTCAAGTATTTTTTTTTTTACATTATTCCCAGCTATTAATTTTACTTTTGACTTTGAATTCTTGGCCCTGCACCTATGTCTACCGACTAGGTTTTTTGGTTAACTTCGCCCCCCCCCCCCCTCAACTATTCAACAGTTACCTATTATTGTACATGCTATAATTAATTAATTACATCGTTTAATCAATATCAAAAATAAAAGCTCGTTTTTAAATTAATGACTTGTCAGGCGGTATTTTTTTGTTTTAACCATAAATTGTATTATTCTGATTTTTAGAGTCTATTATAGATATTTAATGATCTAATAAATGAAACTTATAGACTACTTCATGCTTTATAAACTTTAAATTGACACCTTTGTCTCTAAAATGCACTAAAAGTAGGTTATTAAGCAAAAACTAACGTCATTTGTGGATTTTTGCACTTTTTGCAAATCTTACCCTATTTTCCCGGCTCCGTATCTTACCCTCTATTTGGACAATTTACAAACATGAATGCTGCATGTTATAGAGAATTTTATGCTCTACGAGATGGTGAAAGTGCTTTTTCTCTAAAATGCACTAAAATTGAGTTATTTAAGAAAAATCTAAAAAAGTGCCGTAAAATATTGTTTTTTTTCAATATTGTGAAAAACGCACAAGGTCTAGAAGGTCGAAAACTTTTTTTTTTATTAGAGGGTCAACCTTTACAACATATCCAAAAATCAGAACTACCCGAATTTTTGTAAGGTAAAATGCTATTTCTACTGGACTATATGTGGTTTAATGGTTATTATTTACAAAAGTTTTATTATATACAGTGACCTCTCACTTATACGACTCTCAGTTATACGACTCTCTCGGTTATACACCGAATTCTCTTGGTCCCGTCCACGCTTTATGGGAAATAATGCTAAGCTTCTCTCAGTTATACGACTGCTTCTCTCACTTATACGACGCTTTAAACGGTTCAGGCGGTTTTACATTTCTCACTCAAGAATTCATTTTTATAATCTTTAAAGTACAAATCATTCACGTTTTCTTAGCTTTATCCTTTCACTATTATTAAAGTGTTTATCATTAATGAATAACATTTTTTATCTACTTTCGTGTGTTATTAACGATGAAATCTAAGGTAAAATTCCCCTAATAAGGGAATTCCCCTAATAAAAAAATGTGACATCGCAGTCAATTAGGTATTGTTTTAGGAAATGTGGTTTATCACAAGACCACATTACTAGTTCAACGGATGAACCCGATTTTGAGAACGTATGGAATCTTTTAATGACGAAGACTGGAATGAAATGTTTATGGACGAAGGTATTAATTTCAAAGATTACGTAGACTGTGATGGAAAACTTCTTCTGTCAGAACTGAGAACTGCTGATGAAATCTTTGAGGATATCAATAACGAAGACGTGAGCGAGGAGGATGACGAAGATCAGAACAATGTTCCTGATGTTGTAAATTTTTCAGAAGCAAGTGCCCCTTTAAATGCATTAAGGAATAATGTCGATCAAAATGATTATTCCCAAAATAGCTTAACAGCTTTATTAGACTTAGAAAAATAATTTTTCTCTTTTCGTCAATGACAATCACAAACTAATGTTGCTTCATTTTTGGAAAAAATGTTATCTGTAAATCTTTAAAATAAACATAGTGGTAAGTGAACTGTTTTGTGACCTTTTTTAATATATTTTATGTTCTATTCTTAAATATATTTTAAAATGTGTTCTTAGTATTCAAACTTTATCGTTTTTAATATATTGTTTAATATATTTTAATATATTTTATGTTTTATTTTTAAATATATTTTGAAATATGTTCTTAGTACTCAAACTTTATCGTTTTTAATATATCTAAAATAATTAATGCATATAAAATTTGAAACTTCTATAATAAGACAGTCTCTCACTTATACGACTCTCTCAGTTATACGACTTTTTCCTACGGTCCCCTGAAAGTCGTATAAGTGAGAGGTCACTGTATATGTATATATTTATATATTACTTTCCGAACATATAGTGTAAGGAAAGTATTGTTGTCATGACTTGTGTGTGTGTGTCTGTGAACATGGTAATTCACAAACGGTATTTTTGCCTCCCATTTGGTGAATATGTTAAAGACCATTGTTGGAAAAACTATACAGGTTTTGTAAAAATCGGCCGACTGGTTAAGTACTTAAACCCTTTTTAAAACATTTTTCAACTATATTACGATCGATTCTATAAGGAAAATCCCCAAGATTTATAAAGGATGTTTCTATAATGAATAAACATGAAAAAAAAATGTCAGCCTACAAATTCAGAGAAACTTTACATTCTGACTAAAAAATAAGATTATGAAAATATGTTAATAATTTATGAGCGTGTCCTGTAATCTGAATTAAGAAAAAATATAGTCAAGCATTCTGCATAGATTAATTTTCATAGGATAATGTCCCCATGCAATTTTAGCAATGTTCTCAAACATGTAGTTACTGTACTTAACAAAAAGTACAACGCTGCCTAATTATTATTTTTTGGTGAAGTTAATAGTATAAATAGGTGCATTTTGTACAGAACTTGTGGAAAAAGAACAACATGGTAACTGAACAGCGCTCATTTTTAAAGCATTTTTTTCAGTAAAAAAAAATAAATTGCTAAGTTTATGCTAATTTTATGTAATTTTTTTTTTCAATTTTTCAAAACTGTTAATGCATAGAACATTGTACTCCAAAGAAAAGGATATGTATGCACCTTCACGTACCTGTATACAGAACAATAAATAGGCACTTGTTAATGCCTAGAACATTGTACTCTAAAGAAGAGGATATCTATGTACCTTCACGTACCTGTACACTGAACATCAAATAGGCAGTTGTAAATGCCTAGAACACTGTACTGTAAAGAAAAGGATATCTATGCACCTTCAGGTACCTACCGTATTTTTCGGCCTATAATCCAGGGCTCAAAAGATTCATTTTAGACTCAGAAATTGTATTTGATAAAATGCTATTGTCTTGAACTCCAAATATACTTCACTTCGATTACTAAATAAAATTTCTGGGTCTAAACTGAATTATTTGAGACACGGATTATAGGCCGAAAAATACGGTATACGCAGAACAATAAATAGGCACTTAGTATTCAAAGATCATTTAGGCTAAAGTAAAAAAAAAACCATTATTCATAGAAGCACCGATGCAGTGAAAAAACAACGCAATATTTTATACATATTTATAATTTATAATTGACACAAGTTTATCACGACCAGGAGCTGCAGACACTGGTTCCTTTGGAATTAAAAAGGATGCAGATACAAGATATATCATCTGTGGGCGGACACTCGAAGGATCCACGAACGTCCTTGGAAGGACAAACAGCTGCCTTCCCCCTCAATTTGTAAAGGCCAAGGATCCCAATGAGCCGAAAAAATGGTCTTTCTTTTATGCAAAAGAGGTTCTTTATGCATTGCCAGTCGCCAAGAAGAGTAGAGGTTAAAAAGCTGATGAGATGTCAAAAGCTCATCTGAAAATTTATTGATGGGTTCTCCAGCTAATGAAGAATAGAAGTAGTATTTTTGAAGATACATGTGATGTTATCTAAGATAAAGTCAGTTTTAAATAAATGTTAACATATTTCTCATTAATTGGTTTTATAAATTATGAAAATTTTATATAAAGTGTCAAGCGGAAAAATTATGATATTTCATTCTTCGTTTGATTCATCGTTATTTCATCGTATGATTCATCGTTATTTCATCTTAAGTGCGTTGATGACCAATCTTCAACAACATTTTTTGAAGAACTAACTTCATTTTTAACTCAATCCAAAGTTTCCAAAGTATAGTACCCCTTTTAAGATAATAGATGGGACTGTTATTTCAAATCTCAATAAAAATATACAATTTTCGTTTTTCCTAGTGTTCCTTCAAATGTAGAAGTTTCTAAACGTTAAAAGGCATGCTATAAAATAATTTCCTGCTTTATTTCTTTAAATTAAATCATAATGCATGCAATTAAGAGTTGTCTTTGTCTATAATACGTATTGGCGGTAATAACAGGTCCTGTAAATATGACGGATTACCACGTAACCTAGAGGTTAAAAAGTCGATGAGATGTCAAAAGCACATCTGAAAATTTATTGATGGCTTTCCAATCAAACAACAACCAAAGAAGTATTTTTGAAGATAAGACATTCTTTAAGATACAGCCAATTTCAAACCAATCTCGATAAGATATTTCTCCTTAATTAGGTTTTTTAATTGTGAAAGTTTTGAATGTAAATGTTTCTAAGGAGCAGAACATAGGCAAAAGATTGAAATGCGTGCTATGAAATGTTTGCTTTTTGATGTCTTCAAAGCGAATCATAATGCATGCAAACAATAGTTTTTTTTTCGATAATATATAAAAATGTATTAAAGTAACAAAAGGTATTTTATGTTTTTATGATCGCCATGAAGAATAGAGTTTCAAAAGCCGATGAGATGTCACAAGCTCTTCTGAGCATTTATTGATCGGTTTTTTAACTACATAAGAATTAATGAAGTATTTTCAATGATAAGATGTTATTTAAGATAAAGTCTGTTTTAAATAAATATTGAGAGGATATTTCTCATTAATTAATTTTTTTAAATTATTATTTTCGCAGCGAGGAGGACGGGATTTTTAAAACATCCTAGAACACTTAAATTTGGTAAGATGCGTACAAAATCCGTTGTATTAAGAGGAAAATATGATGTGTAAAATCAAATGAAACGAAAAACATAAATATGAAGGAGATTTAACGTCGTATATTACAATATAATTTATGTGTTGAATCCCCCCCACTTTAAAGGAAAATGTTTCTTTTTGTAGCAACAGTTTTTTTTTCTGAAGTTCTCCTTTTTCGAAATATGAAGCTATCTTAGTTATTAAACTACCCTCCTTTCTAGCAAATCCTTAAATGCGCTAGGTCCTTAGCGCCAATTAATATGATGATGATTGATTTCACAGGGATGACATTTCGATTTCGGTTTTCTGGGAGAGAATATATGAAGGAGATTTAACTTCATATATTGCAAATAATTTACGTGTTGAATCGCCCCCACTTTAAATAATGAGGTTTCTTTTTTCTAACCTGAAGTTTAATTATCTGGTCAAAAAAAAAAAAAAAAAAAAAAAAAAAAAAGTCTTGCGCCTAGCAACAGTTGTTCACAGATGCGCTCTACATCTATATGTTAACGGCTAGTGCATCTTCTGTCAATTCTCACGGCATATAAAAATTCTTTCTTTCTTTTTCTTATTCACATGGCCTTTTTCTTGCCATACATGGTATATCGGCGTCCGCTTGGGATAATTTTAACTCACATCGTCTGCTTTTTTACATAGTAACCTTTTAGGTCGGTTTCTCTCTAAAATTCACCGGGTTCCATTATGTGGTTTTAATCGGACTGGCGTTAAAAATTCATAATTGCCCTTTGACGTAATCCCATTTGCTTTATACTAACGGATAAAACTACATGTGTGTCCTCGGACTACTGTATAGAATATATATTTTTGGCTAATTTTTATTGCTATTGTTTCGCCAACGCTTCATACGAGCTGAAAAGTTGTCACAGTTTTCTGGAGAGACTCAGCTCCTGCTCTGCGTAGCATTAACATGTAATTGCCTTCGCCTCCTTTCTGGCACCGGCGTTTGTGAGCCGGAGTTGTATTGCGTACCCTGAAAAGATCCTGGAATCAAATAAAAACGGAATATCTATGTACAACCGAGTTCTCCTTTCATCTTGAATAATAGTATCACGGCTCTGATTTATTTAAATTTCCTAACTAATAATAAAATCTCATCGAAATGTCATCTCTGTGAAATCAATCACCATCATATTAATTATTTAAAAGTATTTTAGTATACATTCCAAGGCATCATAAAAAAAATCCCTCCTTCAATGCAAATGAATGAAAGCGAGAATGAAAAGCAACAGTGGCACAATTACAGTTTCTGCTGCTTCTTAACCTCTTTCTTTTACTGTGGCATGGAGATTGAAGAAGGGGCTCCATTTATGAAATCTATGACCATCTGAATGCTAAATTTATTTTTACTATTCGTGATTTTCAATAAATCGGTTTTCATCCGTCGTGAATTTACTTAAAACAGTTATAAACATGCAAAATGATTTAAAACTATTCCCATGTGAAGATCCTCATTCAGTTGTAGGTGCATGTTTTCTCTCGCAAAAGTCTTTAGTTTCGGTTCTGGCAAATTCATTCAATGTACCTCCACTTTCTTTGTGATAATAAATTCTATTTTGTACTATCTGGTCTATTAATTGACGACAATCCATCAACGAATCTTTGAAATTTAGTACAGGAATCGCAATATATGTGTTAAATCAAATATAAAATATTGTATCGTCTAAGGGGCACGAAACGTCCTTTGGACGATGGCGCACCAGACCTTGTGTAGATGAGTCAGCGGGTCAGCCCGATCCTGAATATTATTTTTTAAAGTCTGGCAACAGTAAATAAAAATGGTTATTTTAAAATGTGAATGATGAGAATTATCTGAATGATGATAATTATCATTATCTGAATCATTATTCAAATAATGAAAGTTTGAAAAAATACTCGGAAAAATAACCAAATTTAAGAAGTGACTGGACACTGTATCAAGTACCATAATTAAGTACATGCCTGCCAAAGATGGTGAAATTGCTATGCATGATTTTTGGTCCTATAAAAATTAAATAACTGAAGTATCTTGTCCAATTTCAACATTAAATAGCGCTTAAAATAATTCTAAATTCTGTCTGATTCGGCATATGTATCATAGATTTCCCTATAAAATAACTAGTTATGGTGTTTTTATTGCAATAGCTTTTGCAGAATAGCTCGAGAAAGTGAAAGGACACGACAAATGCGATACTGCCTTTAGCAGTGGCAGAATTAGTAACCTTTTTTTTAGAATAGAGAGATACAATATTTACTTCTAATTCACTGCTTTTTGTTACTAGTCTCAGATTCATTTCCAAAGAGCAATCTTGTATATTTATAGCTCTATTTGACAACTAACCAATGTAACAAAAAATTTAGTCATATCCGTGGGCAGAAAGTTAATATTTACTAAGCAGCTCAAAAGATGGCAGCAAAAAATGTAATGTAAAAGAGAAGCCTGTTAGTAATTTTAAACAAAGCAATGCGTTACATGTCTGTATTATATGTATGTTTTTTAATAATAACTGTGAAAAAATCTCTAACGTCGTGGATAAGTATTATAAAACAGGAAAATGATTTGTATACTATATAACATTAATTATACACAACTTAATTTAGCAGCAGCATCCAATTCAGTCCAATATTTAGTGTGTTAGAAATAATTCACGAACAAAACGTCAGCTCTCTGGACATAATATTAAGGAACATTATGCTTTAAAAAAAATTGTGTTGGGTTGAACCAATGGTGTTGGAGTAGCTGAAACCATAAGATGGTGAAATCCCGTTCCAACATTTGGAGCAATGATTCAATAGGAGCTCCGAATGTTGGGACGAGATATCACCATCTTATGGTTGCAGCTGCTACAGAACCAAAAATTGGTTCAATCCAGCACAAATTTTTTAACAGTGTAATAATGGTTTCGAACGTAGTCGGTAGCATCTACGTAATGAAAAAATGCATATTTAATAAAATATTTCTCATGATTTGGGAAAGTACTCGCATATTCTTAGGTAAGCTCAAAGCAATGTAAAAACTCTTTTTTACCCCGATTTTGAATATTTTTACATAAAATTTAGCATTGAAAAGTACGTTTACAGTAGAATGACCCATATAGCCATTACAAATCCATTGTTTTGCTAACAGAGATATGTTCTAAATATTATGAATAAATCTTTTATATCTTCTTTAACCCTTAAATGCCTAGAGTAGGACTGTCCAACGCGGCGCCCGCGGGCGCCATGACGCCCTTTGAAGATTTTCTTGCCAACCCTTCAAATGTTTAATTTTTCTAGATTTCTTTAAACAAAATTCCATCTCCAAAGTTAATGTGCCTTAAAATAATTAATATTTGCACACGTTTTTTATTACAGGTGTTATTAAGGATTTTGCCTCCTTTACATGCAAAAGTCCTTAAAATTCCTCCCCCCCCCTTTTCATCCCCAAACCTCAGAAAAATGTAACGTTAAATTTAGTATGATATGTTTTTGCTCAATTTTTTAGATGAGCCACCTCCAACTTAGGGCGCCAATGATTAACCACTGTACATACCATTTTAATAACGCATACCACTTTGTCTGAGTATCCTGTAGTCATGTGGGTATCGCTATCACGGCTAAAGGAAAATAATATTCTTGCATTTTTCGAATCATATGAATAATGGTGCGCTTGATTGTGTGCCACAAGCTAAGGTGCGCCCTGGCTTACTGAAAGGTTGGACAGGTCTAGCCTAGAGTATCAAATTTGCAACACTTTTTATTTAAGATAAAAATGTGTCTTAAAATTTCTGGTGTGTAATCCTTAATTCTTCAATTCATGAATTTGTCTTTTAGAATTTTTTTTTTTTTTTTTTTTTTTTACTTATATTAAGCATTAAAAAACCCAGAAATGTTAAGATATATTTTTTAATGTATTTAGTAGCATATTTATGTGATTATTACAGGATTGGTATTTCGATATAAATATAGTGGTTGCGAAGAACTTGATTTATTTATTAAAAGTTTAATAAAAAGTGTTACAAATTTAATACTCTAGGCGCATTTAAGGATTAATGAATACAAAAATATCTGAAATGCGTATCCTTTTTTGTTTATTTTTTGAGGATTTTCTAAAAGGGTTATAATATTTTTTTTACACCCTTGTTATCTATGATGCCTTAAATATTATTCTTTGCGCAATATGGAAAGTTTCTCTGAATGGTGTAACGTATAAATATTACATCACTGGTACAGGTCACTGCACCTTACGATTAAAACCAATAAGTTCTTTTTTCGCATTCATGAAATCCATAAAAGTACTTTACAATGTTTTACGCGTGGGCGTAACTCAAAAAACAAAATGATTGTCCTTGAAGAAATAAACGGCAATTACAAAATTCCGAACTTTTACATATGTTTCAAACATTATAGAAGTAACTGAAAAATTACAAAAGGTAATTTTTTGTGAAACTGGTTACTACACAGTGTTAAACAAAAACCAGTAATTAGCTGAGTTAGTCACGCTGCCAAATACGTTTGTAAGAATTGGAAAGCAGACTTTTGTTCACATATATTGATGGGAAAAGTTTTATTTTATCATAAAGAAATTCAAATATACGTGGGCTTTGTTTTGATACCATAATTATTTTTGGTATGTCATGAAAAGAAAGTTAAGCTACTGGGATGCAATCATTATAATTAATGAAAATTGCTTTCGCCTTTACTTTTTTACCCCAATGGAATAATTGCGAAATTTCAATTATTTTGCACTAGCTGAAATTATTGGTGAAACAATAAACGACGAAAAGTTGATTGAACAAGACATAAGGAAAAGGAAATTCAATTCCTTCGCGTAATTAAAATAATAGCAGACGATACAAAAAGACTTGAAATTTTGGTTATAAAATAACCACCTTTTTAATCAATTGGAAATAGATTGCATAGTAGGTATGTAACGTATTTGTTCAGTAAAAAGATCAATAACCCATTGTCTGTGTAAAGGTCAGGATGTATTTTTAAAATTATTTCTATGATACTTGTATGTTTTATTTAATATCAGTAAAACGATGTTCTAGCTGCGTGGCAATTCAATGTGTTGTCGTTACTGCATGAGATTTTTCGATTTTTTGAGGAAAAAAAAATAAATCCAATATCAATGCACTTTTAGAAAAAAAAATTATAGCATGTACTAAATTTTAAATAAGAAATCTTATTTAGAATGCAGGTTAAACAGAAGTTTTGTAAATTACATTTTGCAGATTACTTAATTTTTGGTGCAAAACGTTATTTGTCAAAAGTGTATTACTTTGTTCTTTTGAGATTTGGCTTCTAATATCAGAATTAATGAAATGAAAATGACGTCAATTTGTCGAATTTATAATTAAAAATATTATAGTTTTTTAAAATTAAAATAAAGGGTTTACAAGAAAAAGACATTATGTCATTTTTACCCTATAAACCATTTTATTTTTAGCGCCTTTGTGAAATGTTTTAACCGCCATACTTCAAAAACAATTAACTGAAAGTAGTATGCTTTTCTTTAAATTTAATTCTAGGAATAGAAGGCAATAACTGTCCCCTAAATGCAAGGAGCTCAAATCTTCCTCCTTGGTTGGATATAAAGCTGAAAAAAAAATCTGCGATGTAATGATTTTTAAATGTCAATATATTGACAGACGGTTTTTGGTTCTGTTGAATAAATTGGTTAGTGAAGCTTGAATATGCAAAAATATGTTTTTATTTCTTCCATTTCTTTTAGAAAATTTAATTTAATGGAGTTTTTTTTCACCGAGTATTACAATTGAAATTGATTTATTTTTTCACTTTTAATGAAATATGACGTCAACCAAAAAATAATAATCCGTTTTATTTCCCCTTTTTTCTATCTTATCCATGAAAATGGAGTTGTTTAGTTGCCATATTTAGAGAAACATCGCGTCGTTACAAAATAAATAAATAAACAAATAAAAATAATATTAATATCTTGGAAAATAATACAAGTTTTAAAATTCTTAGAGCCTATATGACATTCTCGGATCCATGCGATTAACTGATGTTATATTCACTGCGTCGCGTTCCATATTCTAGAAAGGGTAGTTGTGAAACACATTAAAATCTGATCCAAACATGCTATATTAATCCATAATAACTTGTAAAAATTGCATGGCAATCCGAGTATAATTACGAGAGTTAGAGCACGGCCTTACGGCCAGACAGACTGGGAAGCAGATTTCATAAACACATTTCCAATATGTTGTGAAATGTTAAAAAAGAATAAAAAATATTATTCGCAGCACATGCTATCGTTAATTGTTTCACACATTAAGTGTATCCCGTGAGCTACATTTCATTTACTTTTAACATATAGAAATTCAGTGAAATAAAAAAGTAAAAAAAAAAAAGAATAAATAACGACATTGTTTTAAGGGCCCATGTGACATCTCGATGGAAGCAATTTTAATGCCAACTTTAAGAAGTGTGTATTTAACTTAAAGTAAAAAAAAACTGTAAACTTTTACCTCTTAAAGTACTCATATTGCAGTGAATATACAGGGTCATTCATAATTCCCTCCGGGGTTTCGAAACGTTATAGTAAAAAAACGAAGACGAATATGAAAAAAAGAAACATATGAAATTATTCCGAAACTATTCAAGTTTTACTTACATACATTACAGGTGTTCTATGTGTGAACCCTTGGTCACACGGCATACATCCATGCGATAGTCCAGTTCCTGCCATACTCCGTTTCTTTAAATCTGAATCAGTGGTGTCAGTTCAACGGGCTTTCGTAATAAATATCGAAAACAGGGACCAACTGACAAAACAATTCATGTGTGGTACCCGAAATTTAAAGAAACGGAGTATGGCAGGAACTGGACTATCGCATGGATGTATGCCGTGTGACCAAGGGTTCACACATAGAACACCTGTAATGTATGTAAGTAAAACTTGAATAGTTTCGGAATAATTTCATATGTTTCTTTTTTTCATATATTCGTCTTCGTTTTTTTACTATAACGTTTCGAAACCCCGGAGGGAATTATGAATGACCCTGTATATATATATATATATTTATATATATATAGGGTGAAACCCCCAGTTATTGACAACTAACCAGTAACTGACACTTGAGCAAAAATCTAACTCGAATAAGCATTTTGTTGTAAAATTCTGCAAAGTATTGTCATCTAGTGGTAAATGAGACACCCTTTTTTTTAATTATGGAGCCAATTTATTTACCACTAGAGGGCCAAGAACATGTACAATAAGGAAGAAACTTTTGTGAATACAACAAAATGCCATTTTGAAGCAACCATCTTATTTCTAAAATTAAGGAAGTTCTTTCTAATCTATTTGTAATGCAACCATCCTAAACATTTTTCTTAAAGTTATACTTGTAGAAATTAGTTTAAATATGCATGTGGTGGTATATTAGGTTCCATGATTTAGGGTTTATTTAATTTAGCTTAATGAGGGGGGGGGGGGGGGTGACAGTTATTGGTTCCTAGAATTTCATTTTACCAGTCTCTGACAGAGGTGTTAGTTATCGGTTATATTAAAGAAAGTTGAAATCTATTAATTGAACTGTTTAAAAATGCACAATAATAAATTAAATTTATCTTGTAGTAAACACCATTAAACTTTAAGTTATTTTACCGGTGTCTGACACCAGATGTACTGGTTCATAAATGTCAGTCATTTGATATCTGCACTACTAATAATGCAGTACTAAATATTACTCCTATCATAGAAACTCGACAGAGTTTCTCGCCAAGCATAAGAAACAGCAATGCATTGAATCGTAAATGAAAGGAATTTCCGCCAATGGATGCCAAACGATTTTGCAAAATTTTTTTAGCACTCTGTCTAGTTTATATTTTGCGGACGGGACAAAACGGGTTTTTGACATATCTATATATCTCGCGTTCTATTTATGATAGAAACAAAATTCTTGATTCTATGGAATGGGACGTGCCAAGTGACTAAGAAATCAAAAGTAAAGCAAAATCCGACGAATAGGTTTTCAGTAAATGCGATTTTAAAAGTGCTGTTTTTTGCACTTTTTAAATCTTGTTCAGACCAAAAACTGTTGGCAGGGCTACAGCAATGTGTAATTATCGGATTTTTACGCGCTTTACGTCATTTGAATTGTTTTTACGAGTAGTTCAAACCTTTGTAAGTTTCATGTAAAAATATTAATTAGTTTTTGATTTATATCAGTTTAAAGTTATTGATTCCTATACTTAACATAGAGCAAAAAACTGTTGACAGGGCTACAGCAATGTGTAATTATCGGATTTTTACGCGCTTTACGTCATTTGAATTGTTTTTATGAGTAGTTTAAACCTTTGTAAGTTTCATGTAAAAATATTAATTAGTTTTTGATTTATATCAGTTTAAAATGATTGATTCCTATACTTAACATAGAGGAAAAAAATAATAAATGACCCAACTCTTTTAGGAATGGTCGTATACACATGATATTAAGATATGTTATTACAGTCGACCCAAGTAAGCTTCCTATTATAAAAAAAATAGTAACATTTAAAGTTCGTTTACAGGGTCTTACAAAAGATCTTTTGACATAGGGCTAAAGAGTTGTGTAATTATATTATCCGATTTTTACGCGGTTTGCAGCATTTCAATTGTTGTTATGAGTAGTTCAAATGTTTAATATTTCGTGTAAAAATATTAATTAGTTTTTTATGTATACCACTTTAAAATGATTTATTCCTATACTTAAGATGAAGCAAAGAAATATTAAATGGTCTAACTCTTTTCAAAAAGAACGTATGTGCATGATGTTAAAATATGTTACTACGAACGACCTAAGTTAGCTTCCTATTGTAAAACAGAATTGTAGAATTTACTGGTCGTTTACAAGGTAACTGAAAAGATTTTTAATAAGACTAAATAGTTGTGTAATTAGCGAATTTTTATGTTCAAGTACTTGATTCCTGTACTTAACACAGAGGAAAAACAATAGTAAATAGCATAACTTTTGTCAAAGTGGCTATATACACAAGATATTCAAATATGTTACTGCATCTGATTCATTTAAACTCTCTATTGTAAAGCGGCATTGAACCATATACGATTCGTTTACAGGGTCTCTTAGAATATCTTGACTACATTACAACCGATGTATATTTACTTAGTGAGATGTATTTTAATGATTTTATACTGTTTCAATCTCTGTAAGGTTTTATTATCTTGCTTTAATATTTAATACGAGTTCATTTTGTCCGCCTGGAAGCTTGTCGATCTTAAGCTCTAAATCTATTAAAATATAGTATTTTTATCGATTAAAAAAACTGTTTATTAAAAAATATATAATTCTAGCGTATCAGGAATTGATTGAAATAGCGATTACAAAATTCCAATTTTACATTTTTTCGCTGAGTAATAGAATGTAAAAATGTTGCTACCCCAAGATTAGAAGTTTTGCGTTTAAATATTAGCCATTCATCGAATCTTCGCTATGACGAACTTAAAAGGCTCTAAAAATGGGTCTAGAGCACAATGAAAAGGAAATAACTTCTTAAATTCCCCATAAAAATTAAAAATGCTAAATTTTGTATACAATAGGTGATCGGTAACGAAATGTTCGGTTTCCGAACAAATCGGTTAACGAAGACTTTCGCGTGAAATTTTTATGTTCGGATAACGAACACATGTTCAGTTAACGAACACTTTCGAGATATTTTTATGTTCGGAAAACGAACACCTCACGAAACAAAGGCGTGTTTCATATTTGCCGAGGTATACTTATTGCCTCTATTGTCGACTAAGAGAACATTTTAACAGTTGCATACATATGTCCCAATTAATTCATGGAATGCCGGGGATTGGGGACCTATATTTTAGGATCCCCGAATTGGAATGGACAGACTAGAAACATTAATTATGTATTTTGTGTCTTTATGTATTTTGTGCATTTAGTAAATATAGTCCTTTTTGGTTTAATTACGCTCCTTTTTAAAATCTAATTTAAAGCTTTATGAATTATCAGATAAAAAATGTTAATAAAATTTTACATCTTTTTAAACGGTTCATTATGTAATCGCTTTAGTCTTTGCGGTATATTCACAAAATCACACAAAATTTTGGAATACATGTCTTCCTACGAATAGTCTCTATTTTGAAATCACTTTAATAGTTTTTATACTTTTGCAAACGTTGCGAATCTTATATTTTTCCAATTCTCGAAACGTTGAGTTAAAAAAATTAACAAATAAAAAAACTTTTAAGGTGCTCAGTAATTTTCAAAATTAATATTTAATATATTAGTATAAATATCCTTGTGAATTACAATGGTTCGTAGAAAAAAAATATTATTCTCAGTAAAGTATGCTCCATAAACTTATTGTTATAATTGACCGAAAAAAAAGTGCTTCTTATTTTTCCACATTTTTCTAAAACTGCAGTATTTCAATTAGTTTTTAAACTACTGTAAAATTTTCTAATTTTTTGTTTTTTGAATATATATAAACGGAAGAGTCATATTAACAAAAGAAAAAGGAAAATAAACATGTCATAAATAATCTGATGACTACAATGTAAGGAAATTAATATAAAAGTTTCCCCCGCTGCTATAGTAGCGATATGTACATTGGAATAAGTCACTCAATAAATTGTATAATTTTGATGTATAATTCTGTTTATAGCATCACAATAAATTTTTTTTTGCCCCTTTCATCTTTCTTTTATCGTTTCTTTTCTGAATAAAAATAGAATCTGTATAATTGAAATTAAATACCTTACAAAAAGGAGTGATATCTCATCAAAAACAACTTGTTGTAAATGATCCCGCCAAGCCACAAACCTAAAACGTCAGTCACAAAAAAAAGTGATATCACATAAAAAGAAGCGATATAGAAGCGCATACTCCGAGTCCCGTGTAAAAATCTATCACCACTCATAATGTTTACAAATGACTCGGAGTGAGGTACAGCATGTGAAAACTGCTTCGCGACTTGCAGTCTTTTATAATATATACAGTATATCAATTTTGAAAATCGAAAAATAATTTTTTAATTTTTGTTATATCACTTTTATAAATATTTTTGTATGCGAAAGAACTGACAGAACGGAATTTTCCCCAGACCTATACGATTCCCTTACGCTAGAATTACAGCAATATATCTCAATTTAGTTAAGGTTTATTATACGGTTTATATATATATATATATTACAAACTCAAAATCTTTGCACGTTTACTTAAAAAATCCTCTTCGTAAGAGTGGTGTTTTTAGTTTAAATAATGGTAAATAAAATGAACAAATTGATTTTTCAAGCTCATAAATAAGAAAGGACATGCAAACACAGAAGCTTCAACTTTTTACAATTTTATGGGAGAAAAATAAATAAATAAAATAAAATAAAATAAAATAAAAATAATATAGTCATATGTAATTCCAGGAAACACAAACATTATCAAAGCCTGCAGGTCGCCAAGCAGTTTTCATATACTGTACCTCACTCCAAGTCCTTTTGAAACATTATGCGTGGTGATAGATTTTTACACGGGACTCGGAGTATGCGCTTCTATATCGCTTCTTTTTATGTGATATCACTTCTTTTTGTGACTGACGTTTTAGGTTTGTGGCTTGGCGGGATCATTTACAACAAGTTGTTTTTGATGAGATATACTCTTACTATGTACTCTGCATTACTAATAATGCAGTATAACTTACTAAATCCCACTTTTTATAATAAATATTAATGTATTTTGTTTTTATAATAAATAATACAATTTTTTTAAATATCATTTTAATCTTTTAAAATAAAGTGTCAGTCACTGGTTCACTTTGGGTCAGTTATTGGTGTTTCAAAATAGGGAAGGGGTCAGTTACTGGAGTTTTTGATCGTATTTATGAATAAAATTAATTTTTGAAAATAGAATGTATAATTTTTCAAACTTTTGCCAACAATATTCTTTTAATATATTTCTACTATCTTTTCCAAAGTAAAGGTAAGTATAAAATAGATTTAAAACTTTGTAATAGTGATTTGAACAAGAAAGAATCCTCATGTCAATTACTTGGGGGTTTCACCCTAACATAAAAATAATAATTATCACATATGTTTATTAAGGCTGTTTTCAAATCCGAATTGACTACTTTCAACACATTTTTAAATTCATTTTTGTTCGCAAACGTATCAAATTGGCAGGTGCTATTCTTAAGAAAGTATGTAATCGAAATGCTTTTTTCCTTTTCTAGGTAAAAGCAGAAGATTTTCCCCAAAATGTTGTCAAAGTTGGCGTGCCAAATTTCCGGACGAAGAAAAAAAAAACTACCGTCGTAAGACAGCAGTCACTTATAAATCAAGATGGAATTAATTTATTTGAAAATGAAAAAATAAAAACTGTCCGATTACGAATTAGTTTTTATAGCTTGTCGAGCAGAAAATTGGAACCTTCCTTGTAAGTTCCTTTTAAAAAAAGCCCAGAGAGGTGCAGAAAAAAAATGTTTAATTTCGTACCTCAAATTGACTTTCTAGAACGTCCGCCGTCGTCGTTAAAAATTCTAGTCTAGTAGACCTAACAAATTAGATAGATAACCGAGAAAGCTTTATCACAAACATCTCATTAAAATTAATTAAAGCCAGTTTTGTTTTGCAAAAACTTTTATCACCGGCAATTTTATCGAACATCACTTTCATCTTCGTTTTCAACGCCTTTACTATTCAAAGCATCTCGCTTTTCAAAGCCGGAAAATGAGCTAATCGATGCTCCAAAATGCTGCAAAACAACACATTTACTGCCTAGTAAACAGCAATTACAGGCACACAAGCTCGTGTTTTATTTTGCTGTGTTTCGTTTCTTGGTAGTCCATGTTCTACTGTCAAAGATGAAGCACCTGCGGGGCCACCAAACCATCAGTAAAATGACTGATGGCTTTAGAATGGACAACAAGAGGTCACTGGCCAAACAAAAACTTCATCATTGCTTTTTTTTGCGGAACTATAAATTCGAATGTGATGCAATGAATCATAATAATCTACGGTTGTAAAATTTAATTTTAGAATATAGTGCCAAGCCTATCTATAAATCAACATTAAAAGAAGAATTTGGTCAAATAAAACAACAACTAAAAAAAAATTCACCAAATTTTCAGAGTCTTTATTGCGATGCTGTCAAATTTATTTTTTAAAACGTTGGTCGTTCAGACTGGATTGAGGAAATAAATTCGTTTATAATTTACATACACGTAATGAGGTATTATTATATTTATTGCGGTTGCTAATAATTACGATTTTTCATTGTTATACTAACGTTCAGAATAGGATATGAAGATGCTTAGCTTAAGTTTTTGAACCTAGCGACCCGGAATTAGATTTGACCTATTCACACTATTAAAGGTTTTAAGTGACTTATCCCATAGCACTGGCTTAGTTGAGCGATTAGAGATTGCGCATGTTTGCAATAACCTGAGCACATTAATCAAAATATTGCACATTGCATTTGGATTTAAGATGGCATTCTACAATTATCGACTCTCGGAACGTATTTCAAAGTTAAATATTTGAAAACAAAAAAAATCTCAACAGACAAATAAATAAATAAAATTCTAGCAATTTGTTACCATGACAACCTGTTCTTTTATTTTTGTAGAATTCAGTTATCGATATTTAATATAGACGCAGACGAAAAAATGGAATTGGATTTTCAGATTTTTTGCGCTGTGATTTATTGTGCTCTCAAAGTTTCATTTGCGATTTGACGTAAATTTAGCTAACATCTCTTATCAGTATATATAAATTGGCCTTCTTTTTAGTAAGTAACATATAAGTTATTTAAGCATTTCAAGTTACTATGGAAACACAATGAATTCTGGTATTCCATTCGCATTGCCATAATAACTCTATGGAAGCGATTACACACACTATGCATTAAGGGTACTTTTACACTATGGTTACAACATACTGAAGCCTTTCTAGATACTGAAAAAATATTTTCTAGATGCTGTACTATGGATAACATATATATTTGCATACATTAAATCTCTTGCGAAAGGATATGTTATCCCATTAGGAGTTTTTCAACAAGATTTATTTTGGCTTCAGTGCAAATTCCTTGATAGGAAGAGATAAAATTTCGTATGGAACGAGATGCTTTTGCAGATTAAACCACAGTGCAATTCGGCCAAGTAAGAATTTAAGGTTTTGAGACAAAATGAAAAGTCGTAGTCTAAACTTAAAATGGTACTTTTCGAACAATTAAATGTGATGTTCTAAACATGTATTTTCATTTATAAAAGTAAAAAAAAAGAAACGATGATTGTGTGAAAATGACACAAATTTTACCATACTTTTCCACCGGTGCAGTGATTAAGGCTTCAGGGGTAAAGAGTATGTTGAATAAGGGGTATGAAAAAAAAATCTATGCGTCTCTGTGTCAGCATCCGTGAACGTTTGCTCATTCATATTGTCATAATAACACCCACAAATTAAAGCTCTACAAATATGGATGGCTTGTTAGAAACATAAAAACACAGGTGGCGTATTACATATGCCCATGCCAAGGCATTTAAAGCCTAAATAACAATTTTTAATAATATCCTTGTTTAGTGCAAAGTTCAGAACTAGTATAAAAGCAATAAACATCAATCACATTTAGTCTTTTTTATCAAAGACTAATTTAATTAGAGTTAATATAACATGCACAGCTACAATTAATTTCGAAATTCTAATAAATATATTGGCAAATTTTCAAAACGATCGGATTAATTTAAGATCTCCATTTCGGAAATTTAGCATCTATAATTTAACATTCAAATCAATTATCCCGATGCGTCATTTTCCTTCCGATGAATGTTAAAATTTAAAAATCGTCTGACTTCTCATTGAAAAGCATTATGATTTAAAAAAAATGTTCTATAACTTTCGAACGAATGAAACAAATTTAACCAAAAATTATTCAGCTAATTCCGGGTACCTAACCAACATACCTACCTAATTACAGACTGAATTTACATATGTTTTTTTCGGCAGTTATCGCGAGTCATACAAACAAACATACAACAAAAGCTTTTCGGATTTCAACAATAAGCCTCAATTGACGTTTCTGCAATTAGACAATTACATGGGCGGCCTATTCTGTTCGCCAATGGCAATTTAACAATAAAAATATTGCAAGGGAACATGAAATATTTCAAATTCGGAATAGGGTAAGTGAAACACAGGTATTAATCATGTAATTATTTTGGACTTGGCAGTTGTTTTATTTATCTATTTATTATTATTAGTTAATCCGTAAAGTTATATTATAAATAAATTTTAAAAGTAGCAAATAAAAATCTCAATTGAAAACAGCAAATAACTTTAAAATTTTATTTAAAAATATCTAAAATAAATCATGTTTGCATATAAAAAAAAAATCGACAACTAGGTAGAATTATGAAAAAGATGCGACTTTTTAAAAGTATTCAAAAGGTACAATTTTCAATGTTGTTTTTGCAATCTCGAACCCAAAAGACGAATATTGTGCATTGTGTTTCAAAAAGCCATCTCCTTTTAAAACTGGGCACGAGATTAATCGAATACATGTTTGTTGGCATGTTTATCTGCTATGTCAAGCCTTTTATTTCTGTACTCTTTATTTTTATTTTTTTGTGACAAGCTGGTTTACTACGGTACCTAGTTTTTGACTAGAGAAAAATGTGGAGATATAATCTAAAACCTGTAAGTATGTAATTTTTTGCCCAGGATGAGATTATCGTTTAATACCATTTTCTTTTGTCAATATTTTTCAATGCTCGGTGAGAAATGAAAGCTCATTAAAATTTAAATAGTATCAAATAATCTGATAGTACGAGAATTTATTTACTATTTTTCGTAGGTGTATATGAGTATAAAAGCGAAAGATTCAATATCGGGCCGAAAGCTAATTGGCATATTTTACAGAACATGGTTTGACACAAAATTAAAATCATTGTTGTATATACCTAGTTTTGTTTAATTTTGTGTGTGGAAATCATTGAATAAAATTCTAGGTGTTTATGTCCCCTCTCATCATTCAGTTCATCATGGTTGTGGACCCATTACAGGAATATAAGGCAGCATAAATAAGTATTTATAAATAAATTAATTGGTACAGATGTCATATACGCACCATATTGGCGCGATTTTTCCCCCCGCCAATTTGGCGAAAACTTTGTTTTTGAATATTAGTTACAAATAGCATGCAATAATAGCACGTATTTTTTTTTTATTTCAATATAAAAATAAAATAACGTAATAAATGAAATAGCTTCTATTATTTTAAAAAAGGAAATAAAAATAAATAGATGATAGTTTAATATAAATAAATACTGATATACATAATAAAAGTAATTTCTAGAATTAAAATAAAAAATAAAAGTAAATAAACACAACAAACAGTTTTCGCCAAAACTGTACGGGTACAATAACCGGGTATATGACCTATGTGCCAATTAATTATATCACAATATAAATATGAAGCAGATGCCGTAGACGCACGAGGGTTGGCGCAATTTAGTTTGGCGTCATTTTGACGAGAAAACCCCGTTTCTGAATACCTGTTTGGTCTAATGTGCAAAAAACCATGTGCGTTTTATTTTACTAGGACTTCCCTCAAAGGGATTAGTCTGAGTGATATTGCTGAGAACATAGGGTTAACAATTACAATATAAAGAAAAAGAGCAAATTAAATGATAGAATTACAAAATATCATACATAAATTCATATACACTGTTAAAAAAATAGAAAAGAAGTACCGTTCATCAGATGTGTTGTCATAATTTTTTTTAACATGTGGCAAGGATCTCATTTTCTTAAGCGCGTATTGCGCAAAACTTGGAAAAAAAAAAAAAAAAAAAAAAAAAAAACGCCGGATCTTTTAAAACGCCAAGCCTTTTAAAGTTACGTAATTGGATTTGCAGCCAATAGATTATTCTATCAAGCGTGGCTTAACGCAAATTTAATTTCATTGTTGCACCTTTTTTGTGTGTGAATTTAAATTTTTTCTTCCTTGATTATATATCTATTATTTGTATAACTGTTTATAAAAACTCTTACCCTTCAAACCACATTGATAGCATGTTTTGCTACAAACCAGATTGCAAAACTATAGTCTAAATTACTATTAAAGTATAGAAAAAATCTTTCGATGACTTCTGTAAAATAACTTTTACATTAAATCTCCATATCGGCAAAATTGAAAATTATATATATTACAAAGTTAAGCTTAACAGATACTTCTTGATTATTCTATAGGAGGCTCTGCCCCCTGCGCCTTTAATGCGCCTTTACAGCGCCAATCCGCAGACTTTTCTTTTGCCTGTCTGTCTGTCTCTCCACAATCTGTCTGTTTCCCTATCCGTTTTTCTGCCCGTCTCTCTAACTGATTGTCTATCTCTCTACACGTCTCGCTACCTGTCTCTATATTTCTCTACCGGTCTCGCTACCCGTCTCTATATTCCTCTACCAGTCTCGCTACCCGCCAATCTATTTCTCTAACCGTCTGTCTATCCGTCTAACTACTTGTATGTCTAGCCGTGTCTCTATCCACTTCGCTACCCATTTGTCTATCTGTCTCTCTACCCGTCTGGCTATACGCCTCTCTACCCATCTTCTTACCCATCTCCGTACCCATCTACTGTCTCTCTACTCGTCTGTATACCCGTCTCACTATCCGTCTGTTTTTGTACCCGACTCGCTACCAATCTCATTACCCGTCAGTCAACTCGTCTCTGTACTCATCCCTCAACTCGTCTCTTTATCTACCACGCTACGCGTCTCACAACCTTTCTCTCTACATTCCAGTCTACCGGTGTCTCTAGCCGTCTCGAGACCCATCTCGCTACCCCTCTGTCAACCCTCTTTTTACCTGTCTCTCTAGCCGTCTGTCTATTCGTTTCGCTACCCGTCAGTCTACCTATGTCGCTACTCGTCTCTCTACCCATCTCACTACCCGTCTGTCTACCCGTTTGTTTACTCGTCTTTCTACCTCTCGCCACCTCTTCCCAATATTTAAACAGTCCATTTATTATAGAGAAGCCGTTTATCAGTTATTAAATGCAAATAGAAGTAATTTATCTAATAAGTGTAATCAGATGCATTTTTTAAAAATACATACATAAACCTGAATAATAATTCATCAGTTTTGTGTTCATAGTTGTTTATATCATTTGACAGTAAATCTCAACTTCTTAAACCTGAATTGTCTCAAGCTTTTTAAAAAAATCACAAGGTCTGTATAACTGCAAAGTACCCTGAGGGCTATATTAGCTACATGTTATTAAGTTTCGTTATCGCGTTTGCAGCCAATTGCTTATGTCAGAAAGCGTGGCTTAACGCCATTTTAAATTCATTACTGTAACTTTCTTTTCTTTTCTTTTCTTTTTTTTTTTTTTTGGGGGGGGGGGGGGGGGTAGGGGGGAAGGGTTTCAAATATATACATTTAAATTAAAACTTTTGCCTCCATGCCATTAGTGTTGTTTGTATTATTAACTAATACCTTGTAGACCGAGCTTCATTTGAAACAAATGTAAAAGACTTCATCTACAGTTTTTTTGTAGGAGAAACTTTCGTAATTGGGCCCAAAGCCAATCGGAGTATTTAATATCATTATTGTAACTCTTATAGAGTTAAAACAATATTGTTGCTAGCTTTACTCTTGTTTGAGACCAACCTTCCATGTCTATCTGAATGGGAAAAAGTTTCGTATCCTATGTCGGTTGGCGAAAAAAATTTTAAATGGTGCCAAAAGGTAGTTTTAGCAACTTACAAAATTTTTCAAGAGAGCGGTAAAACATGTTTTTCAAATATTTACAAACATACGTTTATTAAAACATGTTTTTGCGCCATCTTAAAAATTTAAGCACGATGCTAAAATGAAATTTTATCGCCATATTCGATATTTTAATAAGTAATGAAAACACATAAACAAACTTATATAACAAACCTAAGAGGCATTTTTGTGATAAATATTTGTTATTGTCAGGGGGTTAAATTGTAAACAATTAATAAACGGCTAGTAAATAATAAATAGGATTTAAAATCTAAGGTACTTTTCGGTTAGCCGAGCGCCAGTGAAATGTATATATCTATACATACATATATATATATGTATACATACACACATATATGTATGTGTATATATATATGTATATATACATACATGCATATATAAATGTGTGTATGTATAGATATATGTATATATATGTATACATAGATATATAAATTTCACTGGCGCCCGGCTAACCGAAAAGTACCAAATCTAAAAATGGAGAAGTGGTCCGTATAAAAATTAAGCGCTTGATATATGTAAATCTTTTTTTATTTTTTAATATTTCCGAATGCACAGATAAAAAGGTAAAAATCTCTTTTCCAAATGCCAAATAGAAAATATACAAAATAGAAAAATATCTGCTAAAAAATATATTTACATAATACTACATCTGCAAAAAAATAAGATTTAGAAAAAGTAAGCCAAATCCTTCAGATCCCAACAATCACATCGAAAACCTATCACCAAAAAAGAACTCGCCAAATCTTACGGCACAGGAGATGGATTTTTCCCTCTGAATGCAGAATATTAGTTTTTTTCTTGTACAATGGGTGATTATAACTGTTTCATTTCACATACTACATACCGTTTGATATATTGGTACTTTTATGTTATCCTGGCGCAGTTGATAAATCGCCAAATATTGTTCCTATAACATTTTCATATTGAATTCATTTCATTTAAATATAAACCTTTCACTCATTTAATTTAAAATACATGCCTTTCATTAATCCCATTTAAAATGCTAAAAAGAGAGAAAAAAAAGAAATAATGCCATAAATCGAAACCTTTTGTTTAAACACCAAAGAATTTTTTTTTTTATTATTTACACATGAGAAATAAAAAAAGCTGCTATTGCTGAGGTTTGCGCCAAATCTCTAATACCAAGTCTACTAAGTTATTGCGGGGTTTTTCTGTCAAAGAGATAAAAATCCAGATTAATTTTCGATTTCTACTCAATTGAAATATATTTTATTGTGCTGAATATTAGTGCGTGCATATTTTTTTTGCTCCTTGTACTCCATGAACTTTTCAATTCCGATTGTCTACGAAAATCTCGCGCCGGTGAAAATGACGTACCACAAAATTTCGTGACGTATGTACTTTAATTGTGCTTTTTTATCTATTTTTTTAATATAATTTCCAAACGGTTTAGCATTTATTCTTGGTAATAAATAGACGTCGTTGTCACCTTTATAGGTACCTGCTGTAAAAATTTGAACGAAATCCGTTAAATATTTTTTGAGTTATGCTTGACGAAAGGTTTTAATATCCATCGTAGCTATATATGGGGCAAAGTAATACTGCGCTGTGTATGAGTCTTCGTTGCACTCAGACAATTATGAAGCTGTTTATTTCATTATAAAACATACAGGAATTTTTGTAAAACAAACTCATTTATTTTATTAAAAAACACACACAAATTTTATTATGAACACACAAATAATTTTATTATAAAATACACACAATGTTAAATTTATTATAATATTCAAACAATGTTTAATATAATACTAAACACACACAATCTGTTCTGTCGGGTTTCCATACGAAATAAAATTTCGCCAAATCACCAGGTTGCCACATCAAGAAAAAAAAATCCCCATTTTGGGGCCAAAAAGAAACCCTCAGTACATCAGCGACATATGTACCACAAAGGTATATACTAGTATTAGGTGTATTTCCTTATAATAGCGGACCCCAAGGATGAAACGCCAAGTGACTGGGTTGTATCGCCAAGTTATGCTATAAAATATCATCAAATATTTGAAGTAATGGTACTTCTCTGTTATCCCGTCGGCCACTTTTATTAACAAAAAACTATCTCCAAACTGTAACACCTAATAAGCAGGAGAACGTTGCCATTGGAATATCAAAATATATAAATGAATAAAATATAAGAATTTAAGGACACAATTGTTATTTTAATGAATGAAATAACTAATAAATTAGTAAAACATAATAAAAAATACACGCAAATGTCGAATTTAAAACCACTTGATGACATAACAAACACGTATAATGCTTCTGACATCAAGTCAATGGGACTGCATTTTTGACATTTAATCTTACAGTTTGGCTGATAGCTCGTTTTCAGGTGTGGTACGTGTTTTTAAATGTAACTAATTTTTTCCATAATAATCGGAGCAGATAAAATCTATAAATCATATACAGGGCTGCTCAAAAGATACCGCGTACATATTCCGTTTATTAGCGGAAATAGCTGAAGGGGGATTTTCAATTGTGCCATGTATTTCCTAACTGAAGTAAATTTAAGTATACTGTGTAGTACATTACAAAAAATGACAAATGTTTCTTAATCTCCGAAAATATAATATAATCACGAATAAAATTATAATATAAACTCATCCTTTTTAAGGCGACAGTGGACCTTCAAACTCATTTTTTTATTTTTTTTTATATTTCACTTTAAATACTATTCAAGGACACACTATATGCATTATGGCATGTATTTATCACACCAGAATTAAAAAAAAAATTTTTTGGAGAAAAATAAGGAATTTTTCTGAATTTTTTAACCGTTACGCAGAATTTTTCAAAATGTCCCATGCGCATTCCATATCAATTAAAATCATCAATATTTTTTATGCAGGTTTGGTTTATATATACAAATAAAACTTGGTATCAAATTTTATATATTTGAATATAAAGGTAAAAAAAAAAAAAAAAAAAAAAAAAAAAAAAAATCAAAATTTTTTGAAATTTTCCGCATTTTTGCATCATATTTTTTCAATTAACTACCTTTAAATTTTTTAAATTATACCTCATTTCAAAACTAGTCGTTCGGGGCCACCGTAATACTTACCCATCATGTATATGTATAATGTAAAATATTAAAATAAAAATGTGTAAACTACTTATAAAATGCATTGCAATTCAAATAAAATCCTGGCTTGATGACGTCATAAAAAGGCTCGATTACTGAATTGCTTGAAAGAGGTTTTTCCTTATAACTCCGAAAATAATACTCCTATTAACTAGCGGTTTATTGCATCTGATTAAGCGTCACATTTCCAATTAAAATATATCTTTGAAGTGAAATTTGGATGAAATACAGGGTCATGAAAAATCGAAGAGTGTGGAAAATAGGATTACAAATATCTCGGCAACTCATTATCCGATCGATTTCATGTTTTATGCAAAATTTATGTTTTTTTATTGTTTTTTATATTTACTACTTAAAATAAACAATTTCGAAAATTTTTATATACCTTTCATCAGAACGAATATTTCGAGAGTCCGAAAAAAAATGTTCCGGTTAATCGAGGTTATTGAAATGAAATAGGCTTCTTCCCATTATTACATGCTAAGTACATACCAAATTGCAAGTCTCTATCTCAATTTGTTCGGGAGATAGAGCGTTTACAGACACACACACAGACACACAGACGGACGGCAAATTTTTTTTTCTAAAAATATGTTTTTTTGAATCTCCAGTGTCTGAAACGAGTAAATCCGTCAAAAAAAATTTTTCGATTTTCAAAACGATTACAAGACTTACCCTATACTACGTATGATGGGTAAGTAAAACCATACCAAGTTTTATGACAAATATAATGATAAATAGCTACAAAAAATTTCAAACTATTCAGATGAAATAGTATGCGCATGGAGCATTTTGAAAAAATGGAAACCGACAAAATTTTCGAAATGAGAAAAACAATTTTAAAGTTTTAGTATTGGTAAACATAAGAAAATATACCCTGAAAGGGACTAAAATCATATATATGCAAAACCTTTACATGTTTAATGAATGATTCCACCAAAATAATTATTTATAACCTCCCCCCCTCCCCCCCCCCTGTTGAGTGTCTGAAAAAAATCATTTTTTCTGCGATTGACTAATAAAGTTTGAGATTTTTCTTCGCAACCAATTATAGAATTTCTCAGTTTCATCTTTTTACAGATTACTAAAATTCTGTATTCTCGCCCCCCCTTGAAAAAATTAATTTTTTCTGCGATTGACTGATAAAGTTTGAGATTTTTCTTCACAACCAATTGATGAATTTTTCGGTTTCATCTTGAGACAGATTACCAAAATTCTCGATTCTCTCTCCCCCCCCCCCCGCCCTCCTGTTGAGTGACAGAAAAAATTCATTTTTTACTGCGATTGACTAATAAATTTTGAGATTTTTCTTCGCAACCAATTAATGAATTTCCTACTTTCATCTTTTTACAGATTACTAAAATTCTGTATTCTCAGCCCCCCTGCCCCCTTGCCCCCCCCCTCTTGGAAAAAATCATTTTTTCTGCGATTGACTAATAAAGTTTGAGATTTTTCTTCGCAACCAATTATAGAATTTCTCAGTTTCATCTTTTTACAGATTACTAAAATTCTGTATTCTCGCCTCCCCTGCCCCCCTTCCCACCCTTGAAAAAATTATTTTTTTCTGCGATTGACTAATAAAGTTTGAGATTTTTCTTCGCAACCAATTGATGAATTTTTCGGTTTAATCTTGATACAGATTACCAAAATTCTCGATTCTCCCCCCCCCCCCCCCCGCCCCTTCCCCTGTTGAGCGACTGAAAAAATTAATTTTTTAGTATGATTGACTAATAAAGTTTGAGATTTTTCTTCGCAACCAATTATAGAATTTCTCAGTTTCATCTTTTTACAGATTACTAAAATTCTGTATTCTCGCCCCCCCCTGCCCCCCTTCCACCCCCTTGAAAAAATTATTTTTTTCTGCGATTGACTAATAAAGTTTGAGATTTTTCTTCACAACCAATTGATGAATTTTTCGGTTTAATCTTGAGACAGATTACCAAAATTCTCGATTCTCCCCCCCCGCCCCCCCCCCTGTTGAGCGACTAAAAAATTCATTTTTTAGTGCGATTGACTAATAAATTTTGAGATTTATCTTCGAAACCAGTTACTGAATTTATTGGTTTCATCTTGCGACAGATTACCAAAATTCTGGATTCTCCCCCCCCCCACTCCCCCCCTTGATAAAATTAAATTTTTACTGCAATTGATTAATAAATTTTTATATTTTTCTTCTTTTTGGTCACTCAACAAGGGGGGGGCGGGGGGGAATCAAGAATTTTGGTAATCTGTCGCAAGATGAAACCGAGAAATTCATCAATTGGTTGTAATTGAATGAAAATTAAAAATAAACAGTTAATTAGAAGAAAAAATGCATTTGCAAATATTTGTAAACAAACATCAGCTGATCACGACGGCCGTTTAATCCTAATAATATTATAAATCTGATTGTGTGCAAATGTTAGGCTGAAGCCAGCATCAAAATGAAGCATTTATTAATCCTGTATCTTTGCATATAAGTTGATTATAACCCTCAAATGAATATAGGCTGGTTTTCGTTTATTTTATTTCAATATTTTTCTTAAAAATTAAAATTTTCATTATTTTCATTCAGAATAAATGGACATTTTTTCGTATATTTTACAATGGTTGGTTGGTTTGGTTGGTTTGGCCCAAAGGGCCCGGTTTTGCAGCTTTTTTTAAAATGGTTAAATTTATTTTACCGTTGCTAATACTTTATCGTTGCCAATATAAAATAAAACCCCTGAGTAATAATTTTTAATCAACAATTTATTTTCAAGTGAAAATTTTCCACGTGAAAAATGAAAAGGAAATGAATTATTTAAGAATTAAACAGAATATGAAATGATGTCATATTAGAAATAAAACGTGCGTTTTCAAATATTTGATAATAATACAAAGTGCATAAATACGAGTAAGTATGGAAAGCAAGCGAATATGATGTCATATTTAGAAAAATAAAACAGATTTGTTTTGATGTTGAAATAAAATGATCTTTGGTTATCAAATTATTTGTGATTAATTTCTCTTTTTTTTCTTTTTCTTTTTCACATGAAAGGAATTATTTTAAATGTATGTAATATATGTATTTTAAATGTATGTGTCGTAAATTAAAGTTCTGTGTTTTAAATGAAATGAGTGAAAGATTTATATTTTTAATGAATTCAATACGAATGATGGGATAGGTTGGCGATTTATCGTCTGCACACGGCTAACATAAAGATACCGTATTTTTAATTTAAATTTTAAAAAGTTAAAAAAAAAGTAAAAAAAAAATATATTGGATAGCAAATGTCAATGATATGCATCGCAAAATTATCCGTATCGAAAATCAGAAAATCTTTATAAAAATAACTATATTTTTTAAAAGAAAGTTTCTTTTCTCATAAAAGCTAAAGATTTAATATGATTGTGTCGAAGTAACAGCATTTTTCCTCTATCATTTTCCCACAATCGAAAACACATTTGTAAATCGTCGTTTCGAACAGGAATTTAATTTTACATTTCTTTTAGCTTTAAAATAGGAAAAAATTTGTTATCTTTTTTAAATATAGCTTTTTTTAAAGTTGTTTCATAATAGATTTTTGTAAAGTTTTGCAGGATAAGAAAAATTGCATAGATTTTAAAGCAATGTTTAAGTAAAATTACAATATTTTTTAAACTTAAAAAACAACAATGTTATCGAAAAGAAAATCGATTTTACCAACAAATTCGCGTAATGCAAAAGCAAAGAAGAAATAAAAAAGTAATGAATCTTTTCTTCAGAGAAAATAGAAATGGCAAAATAAAATAACAAGAAAGTACATTTATTCGACACCTAACCCTAGAGAAAGCGTAAAAAATTTCAAGCGCATGAAATAATTTAAAATAATCCTATATATACTAACAAAAATATGTAAATTTAGATTATCAGATTTGTGTCGTCGGTATTTATTTGCTTATAGTGTTCTTGACGCGATAGAGAAAATATCGAGGTTAAATTGGGCAGAATTTAAAGTACTTTCTAGCAACCTTTATTTACATTTTAGAATCGCATCAGATTGTTATATCTTTGTGAAATATCTATCAATTTATAAAATCCACAAGCAGTTTGTTCACTATTTACACCACTTAGCGTGAAGTACTTAATTTAATATATACATAAACAAGATAATGTAGTAAGAAATATATAACATCTGTCTATGCAAATAAACAATATAATAATGCCCATTTAGCAATGCACACATATACAAATTGTACACTAAATACCACCTAAAATGCACTGTTGTATAGAAGAATTCTGCCAGTGTTGTTTTTCGTTTTACGAAGAGGAATTCCTCGATTTTCACGATTTTACTTGGTCCTCTTTTTTTCATTTGTTGCAGCTTCATTTTCGCGATTGTATATATTATTTGGCATGAAATTTCCCTTTTTTAAGACTGGGTTATGTCAAGGCCCCTATAGCAAAGAAATACCGTATGGTCTCCTATAAAATGTGATAAAGCTTTGGTTAATTATATATGTTGTTAATTATTAAGTGAAATGTTTTACTAAGTTAATGCATTTATTCTTTTTTTAATGTTACGTGAACGAAGTCACGGGTAACAGCTAGTTAATTATAAAAATGTAAATAAAATCCGAAAAAAATCATCCGATTGTAATTATTTAAGTTGGAGATGAAAGCTTACATGGAGCTTTATTTTTTGGGGACAAGAAATTTTTTTCGAAAATTTGAGCGATTTTGCTGATTTGGAGGTCCACTGTCGCCTTAACACAATGATTCTGAAAAGTGTTTCTTTATTTTTAGAAACCTCATACATCAATGGAATTTCGAGATATAAAGAATAATTTATGAGAACAAAATTTCTGTTGCAGGCCGTAATTTTCCGAAACGTTTACCAGTAGCTGTTGAAGTGCATTAATCCGTTTTCTAATCCCGGAATATAGTTTTTTCCGATGTTATAAATTATCAAATAAACATTTTCATGTTCAACAAATGTTTAACAGACAAACATGCAAAATTAACAGCATTAACATTAACATTAAAATTAAGGTCATATCTTTACTCTTTCATGTAAAAATTAACTTATGAAGTTGAAAACGTTTACTTTAGAATGGATGACATTCGAAATACAGGTATTCCGGGCTGAGGAAACTGATTAATACACTACAGAAACTATTCGGAAATGTTTCTGAAAAATATCGGCAGCCAAAAAAACTTTGCTTTTATAAATATTTTTTTAAATTTTGGAAATGTATTGGTTTCTGGGGATTCAAAAGACAATGGAACACGCTTTTCAGATAACTCAGAAGATTATATTACATTTTCGTTCGTGGTTATAGTATATTTTCAAAAAAAAAAAAAAAGAAACAATGGTATTTTTTTACAGTGTATTCATAGAGATCTATAGATCATATAAAGGTTCACAAAATATTTCAGATATTTTGTTTGACTATTGGTTGTAATATTACTTAAATTGAATTTTCAAATATGTTATGCATTTTCTCAGCGTTTTACTTAGTAAACTGTGAAGTTTTGGTACAATATTCTGAATGCATTGGAAAATGTTTCACACTCTATGCTTGATGCATGACTTTTCGTTCTTTTATTTTTAGGGTTTCGTTCATCTCACGAAACCCTATTACTCCCGCTCCGTTGTCTGTCCGTCACAGAGCCGGTTCTCAGAAACTATATAACTTACAGGCATGAAAATTTGTGTACTTATACATACTATGAAGCTCAAAATCATAAAATTTTGAAAAAATCGTATTACTTTATATACCCTGTATATCATATCTATATAACTTACAGACATGAAAATTTATGTACTTATAGCTGAATACCTACTATGAGGCTCAAAATCAAAAAAATTTGGAAAAATCGGATTATTTTAATAGAGATTAAAAACCATAAATCTAACAGAATTTTCCTATTAAATTTAAACATTTTTCGTTTTAGGAGTTGCCAACAATTAAAGATCCACAATAAAATTATTTCTACAATAATCAATTTTCTATTGAAAGATTTCCACGTGAAAAATGAAAATGAAATAAAAAGTTTCACCAGTTGAAAAAAAGATTAATAGGACGTCATATTGGTAATAAAATGGAATTTTTTAAACATTTCTCAATAATACAAGGAGTATGAGTATGTGTAAGAACAGAAAGCAGGTTAATGTGATGTCATTAGAGAAGGAAAAAGAAAAATTATATGACGACATATTTCTAAGTTTAACGAACTTTTTCAAATGTTTGAGAATAATTCAAAGAGAGTATGAATATGAGTAATAGAGAAAGCAAATAGATATGACGTTGCCAAGTGATTATAACGTCATATGAGTTTGAGGAACGTATTGAATCATGATAAAACCAGATTATGGAAATATTGGCATATTTTAACATTTTGAAGGTTTCTATACAACATGTTTAATTTTGAAACTGATTTTTTTTTAAATATCGCATTTAGTCTACCTGACAGATAATATTATGACAGAGTATGATAGCGGGTTCAGATTTTCGAAAAAAACGAGAAAAATAGACCGATAAATTTTTACTTTATAAAAACATGACTTTTTATTATTATTATTATTATTTTTAATTGGAAAATGGAATTTATTTAAATTTTATTAAAGAAAGGATAAAGTGTTTTGAAAGGAATATTAAACGAAACCCTTTGTGTGATCTTCGATCACACTTACCTGCTTGTTATATTTTTGCCCGACTGTATACTAATTGTGCTTACTCATAACACATGGGCTGATAAGTTCCCTGTCTAATAAAGAAAACACAACTCTGGTGTATAGGGGTGGATCCATGTTTCGTCCATGGTTACGTATCGACGCAAAAAGTCTGTTTTATTGCGACGAAAAAGCTCCAAACAGTGCTCAGAATCATCGACTCGTTGTTTTGGGTCAAAAGTCAACACGCGAGGAACCCACTTTGACAACAGATTTTTCATAGACAAATGTTCATTCAAAATAAAACCTGCACGTTCCTTGGATATCTTCAGAGTCTGAACTATCTCCGGCAACTTCACTTTACGGTTCCCCAAAACGATTTTGTGGACTTTTTTTATGTTTTCCGGAGTAACCACCTCTTTTGGGCGACCAGAGCGTGGTGCATCACTGGTGTCCGTACGACCACGTTTAAATTCAGCAAACCAGTCAATAATGGTTGATTTACTTGGTGCAGTGTCCGGATAACGCTTATCAAGCCAAGCTTTTGTTTGAACGGTGTTTTTTCTCATGAAATAACAATTCTTGAAATTCTTGTTTATCCATTTTTTTTGTTTATCAACACAGTCGTTCAATTAAAACCATTCTAACTTTTTATCCACACGGCGAATCGTCATAAATTACTAATAAAAGCATCGGTTCGACGGTTGCCATCTGTGCGCCAGACCGGGAACTTATCAGCCGATGTGGTCTTTCCTGAATTTTTAATTTATAATTTCTTCTTTTCTGTTTTTTTTTCGTGCACAGATAAAAGATCTCTACAGACTGATGAAGATTGACTTAGATTTCAAGAAACTGAAAAACCCAGCAATATTAACTCAGAAATGGGGTGATGCTAATATTACATCATATGCTTTCAAGAAGAAACGCGTTGTTATTGCTCCATTTGAGGACCACTTAGACGAAATAAGACACAGGGTGAAATGGAAATTCCCTATTGTTGTTGGCACCATGATTTTTGGAACCGTTGCCTCTTATACAGTTTATCAAGTATTTGGTCCACGGCCCATGCCAAAAGTACGTGTAAAATATAGAGTAGACGACTATTATTGACATTATGTAATGAGTATATATATGGCCAACGCGCCACTTATTTAACGAAACAATATGTGATTTATGTGTACCTAGGTGTAAAATGTGCAATAAAAAAGAAGTTTTCTGTCATATCTGTGTTTAATTATTTAAAAACTTACTAATTTAAGTATGCAGAAAATCTTTAAATATTGAAAAAATCAATTTTCGATTTTTGTTTTACTCTGAATCTTTAAGCATTTCTAAATAATAATAATAATAATAATAATAATAATAAACAGCATTAAAAAAATTGTATTATTTTTTGAGGTATAATGATTTATAACTCAGAAGGAAGGTCTCCTTAAAGCGCAAATACAGAATATTTTGAAAAAAAATGCTAATGGAACCACTCACGTACGTAATAAAGGATCAGACAAATTTAGATGCGGACTCCCAGTAGAAAATACAGTTAAAAAAAAAAAAAAAAAAAAAAAAAAACTTTCGAAAATTTGGCGCAAAAAAAAAAAAAAAAAAAAAAAAAAAAACGCGATTTGGCTAGCAACACTTTTTCCTCGCCAAATGCAAGCAATTTTAATGCACTTAGAGATTGCTTTTTTAAGTGAGTGTTTAAATGCGTAGTACTTTTTGAATTTAAACTTAAACGATTAAATAGTGTATTACTGTTTCTGTAAGCTTATGTAATATATATACAAGTTGTGTATTGCTGAAGTTATGTATTTTTCACGGTTTCGCCGACTGGATAAGTTTTAAGTTTATTTTAACAGATACACTGAGAAAAATGACACTTTCAAATATGAGTACACAATGTTTTCATTTTGTTATGAAATTTTTTGTTTCAAATACCAAATTTTGTTTCAAATATTTAGTTTCAAACAAAATGCTTTCAATTCTGAAATACTAGAAATACTCAGAATATTGAAACATGGACATACTCAAAACTGAGCACATAGAGGTCCGTTCATACATATTTTTGAAACATGGACATACTCAAAAATGATTAGGGTCAGTTCATTTAAAAAACGTGTTTTTGCATTTAGAAAGTGAGCAAAACGATACCCGCACATTAAATATAGACATATTAAATAAGTAATGATGCTGAAAGTCTTGCTACATATATTATAGATGTGTATAATACAAAAAACAAACGGGTACTCTTTAAAATTGATCACCCTAGATTTAAAATTTTAGATACACCAAAGAAAGTTTAAAATTATGCCTAAAATCATACCTAACGATGCAAGAAACTTGATAATTTCATTAGCTTAGAAACTCAAGTTTAAGGACAACTGATTCAACGTAACTAAACCTTTCACATTTTTGAACACAGTGTTTGCCAAAAGCAACCAAAAGAAATAGACTTGTTTTCTCACTTTTTAAACAATCATAACCGTAACTATTCATTCCAAGTGTATTTTAGCTAATTGATTTCTAAAATCCGTTACCTTCATACCACTTCAAATCAGATCAACCGACCTTGACCAAGGTTAGTCCCGCATACGAAAATTAGCCATTTTAGAGAACCACTTTCTAATTATGCGTTTTGCTACTGAATGGCTATAACCTAGATCTGCATGATGCTTTGCATGTTATACCCCCTTGGGCAAAAAGTAAACAAAGTTAGACTGGTAGAATGAATAACCCTTTTAGCACAACTCTCGACGAAGAAAGTTCAGAGCTTAATGATCAGTTGTGTAACGATTTGTTTAACCAAATAGAATATTTAAAGCAGCAGACGATACCGAAGCATGGGAAAATGCTTCAAAAATACATAATTTATGGGGTATTTGTTTAGTTGGTACTCTACTATTAAAGAGGATTAAATATTGATATATGGCAATAAAAGAAGTCTGGCGCACACTAAGTCTAGACGTTTATTAGTGTAAAAACATTCTATGCACTTTCATCACATAATTGTCAAGTCTCCCGATTTTTGAGTACCGCTATTTCCGAATAGAAATATTTAATGGAAAGATTTTACGATAATATAAACGATCGGAAACAGTAGTGTTTAAAAATTGCGAAATTTGGCAAGTGTGTCATCGGCGAAAAAGCTGATGTTATCTGATCTATTATATTAAAATCTGTCCGTCTGTTTGTTTTTACAGCTACTTCTCCTAGAATATCGAAGGTTGGGCGATCAAATTATTACCGGTTATCCACAAACATCCAAGTATGCTATAGAGGGTCTCAGAATTTAAAAATTTGAACTAGTTTCTGAGACATTAATTTTCTGTAATTTTAGGTAGCTTTCCATACAAAAAAGTATATTGCAGCCGTTCGGAGGAAAGCAGTTCCGGAAAATTTTGATATATTTTCACCGATCATGACTCCCAGACCCCAAAACCACCCTCCGTTCAAATGTTGATTTATATATATAGATATATCCATATATATATATATCCATATATATATATATATATATATATATATATATATATATATATATATATATATACGATAACGCGCGTATTTATAAATTAATTTGGATGAAACTAATTGTGTGTATTAAGCTCACTAATGCCTCAACCGAGTTCGTTGGCCACTCTTGGTCCGCCATCTTGTTTCAAGATGGCGGCCACTGGAAAATTTAAAACTAAAATAAATACTACACAAAAATTTAAAAATTCAAATTCATTTTTCGTTTAAGTGTTACGCCTTGATACAAGGATTCCATTGTATTTTTTGTTTTACCTCTATCTTAAAAAATGGCTGAGATAGAGCAGTTTGAAATTCTAGGCTGGCTGACACAAAAAAAAACAACGATTAATTTATGAGTTTTAGTGAACACGATTTCTTGCAAATTATTTTCTTTCATTGTTGTCAACATTTTCCCAATCATACGCATAAAACTATATATTCATATCCGTTAACGCCAAATTCTCGCCAAACTTGGCGACAATTGGCGAAATATCGCCAAATTTGGTGACCGAAATAAGATTTCATAAATGAAGTCAACTTGGCTATAGCTCAATAATTTCGCGAATTTTTTATTCAAATTCAGTATTAACGAATCTTTTGTAAACGATTTCTTTGCATTTTAGCTTGCTGTTTTCGAGTAGCATTAGCTAAAATTTTAAAACGACGATATAGGAAAGTTACCTTTTCCTTCCGGTACAGGCCGGAAGGACTTTTTAATGACCTTTCTGTAAAGATGTCAACTAAATAGACTCCATCAGTGAATGATGTCATAGACAACTCAACTCTGCAAATCAAACTCAAAATGGTTCCAAACAAACCGTTGCGAACTAGCGTGTGAATGTTATTTGAATGGTTTGTATGGAACCAATTTGGTGTTGATACCCTGAGTTGAGTTGTATGTGACGTTACACTGATGGGATTCATCACATCATTTTTGTGAATAAAATGAGAAATGTGGAAAGGATAGGGATTATTGGATTTCTTTTTTACGTCTTTTTCTCATTAAAATTGAAAAGATATATTTTTTTCAATCTAAACATATAATGAAAAAAAAAAGACTTGATTAAATTACATTTACAAAGAAAATTCGAAGAAATTAAAACATATTTCACATATTCAAGTTTCACGAATCAATTTATTTTACAGAAACAAAAATCGTCTGTCGATATATTGACATTTAGAAATCACCAGATTTTTTTTTCAGCTTTACATTAAACCCAGGAGGAAGATTTAAATTCCATGCATTTAGGTGGGCAATTATTGACCACTGTTCACAAGAATTAAATTTAAAGAGAAATAATATATTATTTTTAATTAAATATTTTTGAAAGATGGCAACTAAAACAATTCACAAAGGCGCTAATAATGTAAATTGGTTTATCGGGTGAAAATTACTTTATTTTTCTTGTAAAACATTTATTCTAATTCCAAAATCTAAAATATTATTTTAAAACTTTGTCAAAGTGATGTCATTTTTATTTCAACAACTCCGAAATTACAAACCAAATCTTTTGACAGATTAAGTTTTGCATAAAAAAAAATCACGTAATCTGCGAAATGTAATTTTCGCAATTTCTGTTTTACCAACGTTATAAATGCGATCTCTTACTTGAAAATTAGTATTAAATAAAATTAAATGTTATAAGTTTTTTCTAAATGTACAATAATATTGCATTTCTTTTTCCCTCAAGAAATCGGAAGATTTCATGCAATGTAAATGCAATACATCGGTTTTCTACGTAGCTTAGTATATTATTATTATTATTAGTTGATATTTTATTTAATCATAAAGAATTTCAAAATCATTTTCATGTAGAATAAACGTTTGGGATGTCGTTAAAAGGAAATTAATCTTCAAGGATGCAACCATTATAATCAATGAAGATTAGCGTTTTGGAGGGTTATTTTCATTTTTTTTTTTTTGGGGGGGGGGGGGGGGAGATAATCGGATAATTTCAAATACCTTGGTCAAGCTGAAAATATTTTTGGAAAATAATAAACAAAAATAAACTTAGTAAACAAGACTTAAATAAACGAACCTTCGATTTATTTGCCTAATTAGAAGGAAGAAGGCACAGAAAGATGTGAAATTTTTATTATAAAATTTAACATCTTTTTAATCAATTTTGGAAAGTAATTGTGTAGTCGATATGTAACGTAGTTGCTTTGGCGAAAAACACAAACAATACATTGTGTACGAGATGGTTAGTAGTTTTGATCTCGGAAACTTTTTTCGGAGCACGGGCCCGACAATTTCGTTTCCTAGTCCGCCCGAGTAAAAAAAAAAAAAAAAAATTGTCATCAAAGCCTTAGCCCGATACTGAAAGTACGCAGCAGAAAATAGTTAACATTTTAAATGTGTTGCACGATTAATTTTTTCATTTAAAAATCTGTTCTTGCATAGACATAAGCATTAATCCCAAATACTTTATCATGTCAACGTTTCGTTATTTTTATGTTCTTGAAAATATATATTTAAAATAGACATTTGTTATTTGCACACAACCACTGGCAGAAATATGCGCAACTCACAATTTTTATTCCTTTAAAATATCATTGTACAATTATCGCTGAAAGTTATGAATTCTATTTTTCAATAACTCTGGACAAGGACTTCAAACAGAAAGCGAGGATAAATAAGGAACAGCACATGGATTCTTTATGTTGCTGACACTGGCCGTGCAGGGGGGATAATAGAATATTTCTCCTTGTATCCCATCAATCAATCTATCCAATTCACTTCCCTTGCAAACTCATTTTTAAAGGATTTTAAAACACTTTACGAAACTTATGCCTTCTTGTTTTTCAAATATTAACTTTTGCCTCCTTTTATTTCAATTTGTTAATAAATAAAATCCTCACTTTGATCGGCTCGGGCTGAGCCCGTATAATCTCTATTGGTTAGGTATAGTCCCACGTAAAAAAAATAACCACTTTCTAATATGCGTTTGCGTTTTGCCACTGAATTGCTATAACTTACAAGGAGAGAGCCAAGCTTCGAAATCAACGATTTTGATTATTTTTATATATGTTGTAGGGTAAAAGCTCCTTAATCTCACGTTCGATTTATTTTATACAACGCCCCTTAGTTCTCGAGAAATAGGGGGTCTAATATTATAACACAACTTAAATACTTACTTTGTAACGAAATTACTGTGTTGGTCGTTGTTATGACGTCTGTTCGTTGATCCGCGGGCCCGGGTTCAAGACCGGGACGCCTTACGTTTGGTTTTCTTATTTTTTGTTTTATAAATATACGTGTAATTATAATTTAATAATCTCACAATTAAAACTTTTAATAGCATACATTATATATAATGTTAACATATTTAAATTTAAATTTTGCATTTCTGATTTTTAAACCATTATTAAATATCTCTCATCATTTAAAGAGATAAAAAAAATGGATCTATATTACTGACTAGTAAAAATTCCAAAATCGTTACAAAATCATACCTTATTTTATTAATAACATCATATAAATTACAATCTTTAATATGCAAAAAAAAAAAAAAAAAAAAAAAAAAAAAATGTTGAAATGTAATTCTTATGCTAATTTTTAAAATAATTATGCTTCTTACTTTAAAAACAGAGTAATATTATCATCGCATTGACTTCCCTTGTTAGGGCAATAATATATATATATATATGATGTTTCTTTAAAATCCCGAATTGACAGAATTGTTCAATATCATTGCATCGATAAAGCAATGAAATACCCCCTATGAAATACATTTTAAGGGGATTTAAAAAAATAATAATAACCGTTTAATGATGTTTTATACAACGATTTTGTTAGAAATAAAAAAATAAATACATTAACATGATAATTAATGTACAATAATATAATTTTTAATTGCGATTATTAAATTATATTTACAAGTATACTTATAAAACAAAAAAATGGGAAAAACAAATGTAGCTCGTCTCGATCTCGAACCCGGGCCCGCGGATCAACGAGCAGACGCCATAACAACTGAGCTACGACCAACGTAGTAATTTCATTACAAAGTAAGTATTTAAGTTGTGTTATAATATTAGACCTCCTATTTTCAAGAACATTGTATAAAATCCGTTGAATCTGAGACTAAAGGGTTTCTATCCTACAACATACATAAAGTTAATCGGATGTGCCAATCCCAAAACTTTTTTCTTTTTCACACAGGTTACACATATACTAAAAAGAATCAGCAACCAATTTATATCAAGGTCTAACTGAATCTAAAGTTTTATTAAATTCCGTGCATTAGTTCTTGACTTATGACTATTGCTAAAATCGTGTAATCCTGCAAAATGCAGGATAGCAGCGCCACCTGTTGGGAGATTTAAACCAAAACCTAATCAACAATAACTGATGACAACGTCTAACTTAATCTGAAGTTTGATGAAAATCCGTGCATTAGTTCTTGAGATATATTTATCGTGATAATAATGAAAAAAGTAGCATAGCAGCTCCACCTGTTGGGCTATTTATACGAAAACGTAATCGGCATCTATTTATGTCAAGGTCTAACAGAATCTGAAGTTTGAGGAAATTCCGTGCATTAATTCTTGAGATATAGCTATCGTAAAAATAATGAAAAAAGGGGTATAGCAGCGCCACCTGTTTGGATATCTACGGCAAAATATAAGCAGCGTCTATTTATGTCAAAGTCTAACTGAATCTGAAATTTGATGAAAATAACTGCATTAGTTCTTGAGATAGAGCTATTGTGGAAATCGCAAAAAATACAGCATAGCAGCGCCACCTGTCGGGCGATTTTCATCAAAAACTAATCGGTACCAATTTATATTAGGGATTAACTGAATATAAAGTTTTACTAAATTTCGCGTATTAGTTCTTGAGATAGAGCGCCCACAAAAATTTTGTCACATACAGACAGACAGACAGAGTCACAGACTCACAGACAGACATTTTCTAAAAACAGTCAAATCGTGTTCAGGACTTTCTAAAGCGTATAAATCCGTCGAAAACTCGAAGTCGAAAATTTTCATGAATCCAATACTTTGTTCTTGCAAAGATAGAAGAAAGTAATAATAAAAATCTGTGATTACCAAGCTTGACCCTCTCCTTGTTAGACATGTGTTGCTTTGCATGCGACGTCCCCGTAAGCAACAAGCGAACGAAGTCAGAGTGATAAACTGAATAACCCTTTTAGCCCAACTCTGAACGAAGGAAGTTCAGAGCTAATAATCAGTTGAGTAACGATTTGTTTAACCAAACGGAATCTTCAAACAGCAGAAGACATCGAAGCGTGCGAAAATGCTCCGAAAATACATAATTTATGGTGTATTCGATTACTTGTTAGTCTACTGTTAAAGAGAATTAAGTAATGATATATGGTGATAAAATAAGTCTGGCGCATCACACAAATTCGAGATGTTCATTAATGTAAAAACATTCTTTGCGCTTTAACTGGCAGAAAAGCTGATAGTATCACCAAAGGCATGCGAGTGACGTTTAGTGTTATTCCTGTGAACTACTGAAACCGCGATACTGTGATTCAAAGAAGTATATTACAAGAGCTGTTGCATTTAGTGGCTAAATGAAAGCAATAATTATAAATTTTCAATATAAATTAATCTTTAACTTTACATACGTTAACTTTACATAAATTCTAAAATAAATAAATAAATAAATAAACAATAGGTTACTGTTTTATTCCTCAAAGTGTCGGAATGATCATTCGTAAGTAAAATAATGTAACAATCATATCGAACAATTCAAGTTCAAATGAAATATTCTCAGTACTGTTAAATCATAAGACTGATTTTCTGTTACATATTGCTGATTTTAAGTCAATTTCCCTTTCTGAAATTATCGATCATTTATTCATAATGTTAGGCGTTGAAAGACGTTTTAAACAGTTTTAAGCATGCATCTTTAAAGCGTATATATAAATGATTCAATAAGCATAAAAGCAAAAATAGTATTTTTAAAACATTCTTTTATAAACATTCAATGTTCATATACTATTTATCTAATTAAATTTTCAGCAGAGCTCAAATTACGCTGTAAATTAATGAATACGAAAGATGTGAATTATCACTTTACTACACAGCTTACAACTAACAGAGTGAAAAATGCCCAGACTAGGGATTGAACCCAGATACCTTTGGTACTACATGTACCTTTGGAGTTATACATATAAATATTCACCGATACTGGGTTAATTTGCCTCATGCAAGCCATTGAAATTGTGTTCATGGTTGACTTTCCATCTTGTACTGCAAAGTCGCAGCTGTGCCAATACATAAAAGTCAAGACTGGATGTCGTCTGAATAGCTCCAAGTGGTACAGCATTGGTGCGTAATACCAAATGTTCCGGGTTGGATCCCCAGTCAGGACATTTTTTCACTCGTTGGTTGTACGTTGTGTAGTAAAGTGATAATTTACATTCTTTGTATTCATTAAATATTCATCTTGAAAATCATGCCTAATTTTTTGACTGCAGTTCATGTTTTTTCCCCAAAAATGTCTGCTAAAATTCATTAATTTGACGTGGGCACCGAACTCTATTATGATAAATTCAGTGCCTTTTTTACGCTTGGTAGAAAGCTCAAGCAAGTAAATTTATTACAAAATGTATAAATTTCGCTCTGTTTCTTTTTTAAGACAGGGCAACAGGAAAGAAAAATGAATCATTATTGAAACTATATTTTCAGGATTTCTAAATTGATTTCTCGTATAATAGTAAATTAATTAATATTAAACAATTAATTGATAAAAGCGTATTTTATTATAATAAATAGTACACTCTTCATTTTTTATTTGTAATTTATTTTCTGCCTTTTAGCCTTTAAAATGCTTCATTGTTTCAGAACCATTTGGCCTATTTTGGGAAGAGTTTATTTGGGACATCATTAAATCCATTATTGTTTCAACTCGTGTATAATGCAAAGATGTGCTCAGTCACATTTTTGGCGAAATAAATCTGACACTATAATCTCTTGGTTAATATTGTATAAATTATAATATTCTACATATTATTTGTTTCTACTGTCACTCGGCGGCAGCATATGACCCAGGTTTAGTTTTTGTTCCAGATGTTTCTAGAACTTTTTTACCAGATAAAAGTATATATCATAAAAGTAATATCATTAAAGCAATGCCATATTGTTATTCAGAATATCTAAAATGTTACTAAAAAATTAGAAAAAAGCGTTATATTATGAATTTTGATTTGAGTAATTGATCTAACTTTCAAATTGATATATATATCTTAGACGTTCAAAAATGTGGCTTACTACTCTCTTGACTCTACCCTCTTAATTGTACGAGGTACAGATAATATTTCACATATGGTGGGCTAACGGAAATATGACTTAAAATTAACGTACTAATTTATAATTAAGTTTTGAAAATATTAAAATGTTGTATTGTCATCGTAAACATACTTTTATACATAACTAGCTGAAGTACCCGGCGTTGTCCGGTATTTTAAGACTGTTTGTGTATAAAAATAAATTTCAAAATTAAACATGTTGTATAGAGAACTTCAAAATGTTAAACTATGCTAAGATTTCCATAATCGGGTTTTTATCATGATTCAATACGTTACTCAAACTCATGTGACGTTATATTCATCTGCTGACGTCATATATACTTGCTTCGGGGCTAACGAAAAAGACGGGCTACCGCGCTTCTCCGATTTAGAGTAGTCACGTGACGCTCCCGGTCTGAGCTGAGCTCAGCAAATTCAGTTGACTAAACAGATTATTGTCTGGGCTTTAGATATATTCAAGTCATTCTTTAATTTGATAGAATTAATTACCTTAAAGTATTATGAAAACTATAAAACGTCGTTTTTATTTCATAACATTGCATTAAATAAAAAAACAAGCTGCATAATTTACGGGATTTATTTTAATTCTAATTTTTTTCTGTCTAAAGAAAATACTAATGCATATATACTTCGATTTTTACAGTGACACAGATACTTTTTCATTTTCAACAAGGAGGAGGGAAGTTTACCACATATACATGTTTTTTTTTTTTTTTTTTTTTTTTTTTTTTTTTTTTTTTCACATATATGAAATGAATACTGCATATACCTGAATACTTTCATGTATTCCGATCAAAGTACAATTAACTTCGTTACATCGCTCACTCGGATAAATCACTCTTTTTTCTACCTTTCATTGATTAACCCCTGCGCGACGAGCGTCCTTTACAGAATTTTTAATCTTTTATCACCAGTTTTTCAAAACAGAAATTTTCGCCTACTTGAATCGCTGAAATGCTAGGATTACATAAGGCAAAGCTTACAATAAAAAATAACTGGTGGGAATAATCGAGGATTCTGAGCATCTTATGCGTCACGTATACGTGTCGCTCGTCGCCAAGGGGTTAATAAGCAAATAAATTTCTTCACATTAACAGCGTTTTTTAAATAACTGAATGAATATATAACAGTAAGTAAATGTAATCCAATGTTGTGAATTTATTGAGAAAATTAGTATAGCTCTTTTTTTTTTTCATCTCCCGTCATAAACGATATAACGAAGATCTATTCTATACAGTCAAATAACTTTTCTTTACTTTTTTTCTTTATTTTCTTATAAATGCGACACATCTTTGAACAGAGTCAATTGCTAATTGCTGCCTGTTGAACACCTTTTCATGATTGTCGAGTCTGAAAATCGCTTCAGAACAAACTTTGACAGCATTTTCTAATAGATGTTTCATTTGTATATAGGAACCTTTGCAGACTTTGGCTTAAAAAAATCATTTAAGTTCCCCCCACCCCCGAAATTTCCGTTGTCGCCTTTTGAACTCCTAGAACACAAAATATAATAGCGTAAAACTTCTATAATAGACACTCTCTTGATTAGCGTTCACCTCTATTTAGCGAGCACTTTTTCAATTAACAACATATATATTTACTATTTGTATGTTTTTCCCTCTGAATAACTGGCACCTCGAAATATCGAAAATACATAACAGTCCAGAGCTCTCTGGTATTTAGAGATTTTACTGAACTTTCAAAACAATGTATTTTTTTCTGCCCATTTGTTTTTCTTAATTCATCTACGTTGTTATTAAATTTAGCAGCAATAAAATAATTAAAAATTCAACAATTTTTTACAGCGTTAAAAAAATCTTGGAATCTCAGAGATTTATTGAAACTAATAATCAGTATAAATGAGATGTATAACAAATATTCATAAATGAAAGATATTACTTTCTGATACCTATATTTATAGATGCATTTTCATTCGTAAATGCATAACATTTGCTAATCTAATCTAAATACCAAGAGACCAAACAATGTTTCTGAATTTCTGATAAAGGCAACGTATCTTTCAGAAAATATTGCCATATTTGGCATTTTAAGCCAATTTTAAGTATACGACACTCATGGAAAGGAGATCATTGGGAAACAGATAATTATACTCCAAGATGTACTATGGTTAAATGAAAATTAAAAATGTCTAATTCTTTATCACTTATAGCATACAATTTTCATGCGTCACAGCCTGAAAGTTCAAATTCATTTAGATAAAAATTTCTAATTCTTTATCACTTATTGCATGCAATTTTCATGTATCACAGCCTGAATGATCCAATTCATTTAGATAAAATGATGAAATGAATTTTTGAGAAAGAAGCGCACTGTAGAGCAAAGAAAATTAAAAATGCGAGACTAACATAAAAGCTATGGTATGCGCAAAATTGTTAAACCATAAAAAAAAATACTGGATTATTGGGCCTTTGTCGGTTTTACAATCTGACACCTGGAGTCTCATTCTTAGCTTCATTATGCAGGGGTTTAGATTTTCCAGGTGCCGGCCCTTCCTTGCACTTAGCTATGAATTCCTAGACAGTTTTCAACAAAACTATTTTTTTGTAGATCCAAACTTTTATTCACCCCCCCCCCCCCCGACCTTCTTCGGGCTGTGGACCCCGATTATGAAACTTTCTCCAAGTATAGAATATCAGCGCCTCCTGTTCAGTTATCAAAGCATAATTGAATCACCATCAATTTTCAATATATATATGTATATATATATCTTGCTTATAAAATTTGGTGCAATTCTATTCAGTGAATGACTAGATGTAGCTATCACAAAAATCGTAAAAAAGGCAGGATAGACGTGCACAAAATATGTGTCACATATCCAGACTGAGATATTTTTCAAAAATGATCACATCGTATTTAGAACATGCCCAAAAAGGGTAAATTCCTTCAAAAATGAAAATCGAATATTTTCATGATTCCATTACTTTCTTCTTATGTATATGAAAGAAAATGAAAAATATTAAATATGATATTTTGAAAATAAATATCAGTGTCTGTGTTTTGTTGCGGACGATTATCTTCTCGAAGGATCATCTTTCGTGGAAGTCTTTCTAAGGGAACCTAACACGTATTTGTGCAAAATTTTAAAAAAGAAAAAAAACAGAAAATCCTGAACGGTTAGGCCGACGAGCGCGATATGGATTAGAAACCAGCATCATCCGTTTACAAACTTTGAGAGCAGAACCTCTCAGCCGTCGGTAATAAATATTTGATATAAATCATAATACATATTATAATAAATATTTATTTCTATGCAGGATGCTCCTAAAAGATTGAAACATGCTTCAATTGTTTAACTATTGACGACATTTGGCAATGTAAATTGCAAAAGTGTTCAAATAAAGATAGAAAAAAAAGAAATATTGATTCTATTAATTTTCCAACAAATTCACACGTTTAAATATTTTATGACCCTCGTAGACAAAACTGGTTAATTAGAAAATTTTCACTTTTGAGAAAACAGATAATATCATTAAAGCGCATATTGCTATATATAAACTGCAATATTTTAATTAAATGAGTTATGCTTAATTGAAAATTGACCACTGTGAATGGAGACCATACTATATAAAAAAATCTATGAGATATTGTAAGAGAGGAATAAAAAAGTAAATACAGACAATAATACTTAAGTAATTGATCATAAACAAAATGTAATCGTAATAATAACCAAAATGCAAAGTATGATATGTATAGTATTCTTAATATCAATCCGTAATAATATTACAGGTATAGTATTCTGAATATTAAATCTTTAAATATAATCTGAACTCATTAAAAACTTTGACTTGTTTCTATCCTGTTTATATAAATAAGTGAAAAACTTTTGGAATAAATAGTGCAAGTAAAGACATATTCATTTAAAATAAATGATATTTACTTATATTTAAACAATACAAAACAAACATCATATGAATACAACGGTATCTTTCATTTAAAAAAATACATCACCAAGATCAGCAATGCAGTGATAAATTCAAGGTGTGATAATCCCTACAGATGATTTCAAATTTTATATTTATTAATGATCTAGAAATGAAAAATCACACCGGAAACTCTGTAATGTCCTTTTCCTCCCACAAGAACTGCAAAAATGCCTCCCTTAGAAAAATATATGTAATTAACACTGCAGTAATGGTACGTTATATCTAATAATCTTACAATTTTACCGAGCTATTTTATTTTACATAAGTACAGTTACCGGCATTCTGTTAACTGAATTATCATATATTCACTAACGAATTTGTATAACATTGCACAATTAAATGTTATGCATATTACATTAAAACGGAAAAATGGTTAATACTTACATTCGGTAGATTATCCTACGTTGTTACGTATAATATATCACGTATTTCGTCTTCATACAAATGGATTAAATATTACTTAATAAAAGCTTAACTAAAGTAAAATAAAAGATTCGCAATGAAAATTGCGTTTGATTTTATTATTAAAGAACAGAATATGAAACTCACACTTGTTAAAACAAAGTAATCGAATTCCTTTGTGTATAGCTGCGCGTCAAAGTTACGTTTTGAGTAAGACCGCGACTGTCACATGATTTTCAACCGCGGTAGCCCTTTGCGTCAGCCCCGTACTTGCTTTCTCTATTACTGATATTAATACTTTCTTTGTATGATTCTCAAACATTTGAAAAAGTCCGTTAAACTTCCAATATGACGCATGAATTCTTTTTAATTCTCTTATGATGTCACATTAACCTGCTTTCTGTACTTACTAATGCTCATACTCCTTGTAATTATTGAGTGTTTGAAAATTTCCGTTATACTACCAATAAGACGTCATATTCATCTTTTTTTCAATTCTTGAAACTTTTTGTTTTATTTTCATATTTTCACATGGAAATCTTTCAATAGAAAATTAATTATTGTAGAAAGAATTTTATTGTGGATTTTTAATTGTTGGCAAATGCTATAAAGAAAAAAAATTAACTTTGATAGGAAATGACTGTTAGATTTTTGGTTTTTCATTAATTAAAAATTAACTAACTATACATCATTTTGATTCCGGATTACTTTAGTTGCCTCGGCCATGTTTTAATATACCTACACGTAAAATTTCACAACTCTTGCTTCTAAACTGTTGATTTGTATAGAAGTACAGACAGACAAATTTTCATTTTTATATATTAGATTTTTTGTGACTCTAGCATATAAGGAATTGGGTTAAAAATGGATGTCAAAATTCTATCTTTACATACAAAAACCAAGTTGAGTACAATAAAAAAGTGTAAACATGAGAGTTTGTCAAGTCTAGAGTTGCGACGGGAAGGTTCCTACATTACGAAATATAGGAACGAAAGTATGTATTGAAAAAAAAAAAAAAAAAAAAAAAGAAAAAGAAAAAAAAGCCAAACACATATCGAAATTTTTGTAAAAAAATCTGTTTAGTTTTTTCTTAAAAACATTACCATTAATTCGACGTTTTACGGAGAGTTTTTGTCCTTTTACGTGATGGAGCGTATGCTATTTTGCGTCTAAGATACAAATTATCGTAACCCTTTGAAGATCGGTGGTATAGTATTTATGCAACCTAATTTTTATTCCAAACTGCCAAATGACACCCAGAATATTTTAATAAAATTCAGCTTTTATACTGTATTTAACTTATACTTTTATTGAAAATAATTTATTTATTTTCAAATCAAATTGCTCGTACATTCTGGTGACATTCAATCAATTCAGCATTTTAGTAACAGATTTATTTTACCACTGAAAAAGTTAAAAAAGTTCCTTCAATTTTTAAAATAAATGACTCAAACAGCACAATAATGAGATAATTAAAACAAGATAGTACATCAAATTTTTTGCTTGTACTCTGTGAGTTTTTCGTAAGTATTTTTAAATAGTTATGCGAATAACTATTTAGTATTAAAACAAAATATATTGACCTAAATTAGGTCTTCATATGTTGAGGAACAAGATATGAATTTTTTTTTAAATTGCAACTGTATCTCTAAAACTATCGGTTTAGAATTTAACTATAGGACCGGGGTAACACACTATATATAAAGATCTAAATAAGATGTCTAATAATAACTTTACGGTAACATTGAAAAAAAAATTAAACTGATAATATTGAACGTACTCATAGTATTCAATTATTTGCGAATAACCTCAAGAATCTCCTTTCAAAAGACTTAAGGCCAAAAATTTCGGAACAGTACACAGACGAAGGCTAATTTAAAATTAATGCGCAATACATTAAAAAATGGTAGAACACATTATAACACGCACTTTTTTGGTACTTTTCCAGTTTAGAGGCCTTGGCGAGATACGCAGAACAGCCTTAGCGAGAGAAGGAATTTTTAAACATATATATTTTCTGGCAACCTGCTCAATGTTTAAGCAATTGTTTCAATATTTATACAATTTATTGAATATAAAGAAGCCATTTATCTATATTTATATACAAACAGAAGTAATTTGTATCTAAAAAACAATAATAATATATATGTAGGATATGAATTTATCATACTTATGACGTACGTGATCAGAAAATTCAATAACTCACTGGTATTTATTTATTGTCCATAATTTAAACGCATGAGATGGCAAAACAAAATTCACGCATCACGAGCACAATGATTTTAGACTTTCAAAACCAGAAAAGCTGTCTGAAATTTTTCATCACTCATGAAGTATTGACTCAAAACAAATCAAGAAAGCAATTGGCTGTGCTAGGTCTTATAGGAACGTCCTACGCATTTAGTATATACTACTGTTTTTAACACTTTCCAACATAGTTTGAAAAGTTAGGTTTTGTCAACATAGTTGAAACATAGTTGAAAAGTGCGTATGAATTCGGTTTGTCTGTCTGTATGTCTGTCCGTGCTCTAACATCGCGTAAATATATCCGGATAGTCATGCAATCGATATATGTTATTGAGGTTTACTATAGCATTTTCGGTATTGAAAATGAAGTGTGTAGCACTTATTATTTTTTTTTTTTACAGGAGCACTAAAAATAATGCCGTTACATTATGATCTACTGGGAAATATCTTTTGTAGTGCATTTTAATGATGTGACACTATTTCAAATATATTGAAATTGATATACATCACTGAAATACACTACAAAATGATTACTCTCGAACATGGTACGTCTAGCACTTATAATTAGTTTACAGGGAAGTGAAAAGAATTCCATTATATTATGGTTTAATGTGGAAAATCGTTTGCGGCGCATTTTAATCATGTTACACTATTACAAACATACTGAAATTGATATCAATTTCTGAGATGCGCTAACACATGCTTTCTGTAGAATATGGAGTATTTTTCTTTCATTTACAGTGTCACATAAAAATCCTCTTTTACACAATGGCCTACGGGGGAAAAACTGTTTGCAGCGTGTTTTAATTATGTTACGCCATTTCAAATATAATGAAATTGATAGACAGTATTGAGGTTTACTACAAGATACTTGTTATGTGCATAACATTTATCGTTCATTTACAGTGACACACAAAATATTTCGGGTATAATACTGTGTCCGAAGTATTGTTCATAAGCCATATTGTTCATTGGAAGCGAGATTTCAGTAAAGTATGCGTTTAACTAAATTTTTGAATGCTATGAGGTATGTGTAAATGCTACATCGTAAATTAATTAAAGAGTTTTTAATCGAGTTGTGCATTTTGAACGTAAAATATATTTAGTATACCAAGAAAGGCTTGTAGAATATAAATTAAATATACTATACAGGGTCATGCAAAGAGCTGTATCTCTAAGACTAACGGTTTAGAATTTAACTATAGGACCGGGGTAACACACTATATATAAAGATCTAAATAAGATATCTAATAATAACTTTACGGTGAACGTACTCATTGAAACACGAACACGAAGTACATGCTGCCTATGCATGATAATTTCTGGAAGTGTGATTTCAGCGTGTATTTGCCTGAATTAAGCTATACCTTAATATGTGGCGTGTATAAAAACCTTAAGGTAAAATACAGGGTTGTACAAAATAATTCAAGTATGTTTCCATCTATTGGTAGAAACTGCTGAAAATGAATTTCCAACTGTGTTATGTGCTTTATTATTAAACTAACTTGTAGCAATTTATATTAGAGTATATACAAATATATAAATTATAGACAGGCCTGCAGAAAAGAATTGAAATACTTTTCCAGCTGTGGACGGTAATTGCTGAAATCTGATTTTCAAATGTGTTCTGTGTTTTCTGAAATGTTAAATTAGATACCTTATTTACATATTAAACAGCGATGGATTGTTAAAGTATTCCGTTAGTGTTGGAAAGTGTTTCATAATCTATGCTTGTTGCAGGATTTTTCTTTCTTGTTAAGTGTTAATCTTGGTATATTTGAAAAGGCTAATTATAACATATTGCAAAATTAAGCGTCTTCTAGGGATTAATCCAAGTTTGTATTATTTCAGCCTCCTGTAATTATATGAATACATCAACAAATTTATATTTCCCAGATGACCCTATTGCATATATACAGTAGACTCACTCAAATCCGCAACCCTAAAAACCCCAAACGCCTAAAATCCTCACATCGTTTCAGATGTAAACAATGAAACTTACAGTTAAGGTGTAGGTGAAAAATTCAAGATTTAAAAAAAATTTATATCATTCTGTACACATTTTTATGTGCTATTCTGGTTAATATGATTGAACTCATGTTTTCTTATAAAGGAAGTATAAATTTATTTCGGAAATAATTCAAGATAGCACTGATATCAGTGGCGATCACAATCTTTTTTCCAATCCATTTATGTACTAAACTTTTTTATTTAATAAGTTTGGCTAAACATGAAATGAAACTTTGTTATTTTAAGATTTTCATGTGAATTATTAATGTACCTTTATAAGGCGAGTTTCATTTAATAATTCAAGAAAAAATTATTTTACTGTTACGTATATTTAGTTATGCATTATTAATGGTTTACTTGACCTTAACTTTTAATATTTTAAACTTTTAAATTTTCTTAATTTTCATTATTTTACTGTATTATATTATTATAGTATTACATTATTATATTACATTATTGTAAGCATTCATTATAATTTCGAATGCATTATTACATTTAAATTACTGTTTAAAAATGTAAATGGCAACAAATTTCACTTTCTGAAGCCCGAATTGCGCCAAGCTTTAAATGAAAGGCCCCTGTAAACAAACTAGTCCTTGGGGGCCACCGCAATACTTACCCATCATGGATATGAATAATATAAAATATGAAAATAAAACATATGCAAACTATTTATAAAATGCATTGCAATTCGAACAAAATATCGTGTCTTGATGACGTCATAAACTTTAAAAGCTCTATTACTGAAATGCGTAAAAGAAGCATCCTTATAACTCCAAAATTGATAATCCTATTAACTGACGGTTTACTGCGTCGGATTAAGCGTCTCATTTCCAATTAAAATGTATCTTTGAATTGAAATTTGAATGAAATACAGGGTCATAAAAAATCGATGTGTGTGAAAAATAGGATTACAAATACATCGGCAACTCATCATCCGATCGACTTCATTCTTTATGCAAAATTTATGTTTTTGTATTGTCTTTTATATTCACTCCTTAAAATAAACAATATCGAAAAATTTTATACACATTTTATCAGGACGAATATTTCGAGAATTCGTAAAAAAATGTTCCGGATAATTGAGGTTACTGAAATTCAATAAGCTTCTTCCCATTATTACATACTAAGTACATACCAAATTTCAAATCTCTTTCTCAATTTGTTCGGGAGCTGGAGCGTTTACAGACACACAGACAAAGAGACGGACGGCAAAATTTATTTTCTAAAAATATGTTTTTCGGAATCGCCAGTGTCTGAAACGTGTAAATCCGTCAAATTTTTTTTAATCGGTTTTCAGAACTATTACAAGACTTACCCTATACTACGTATGATGGGTAAGTAAAAGTATCCAATTTTTTTAAATAATCTTTTTAATTGCGAAACCAGGGTAACAAACAATCTATATATTCAGCAAACAACACAGGTTGTCTTATTCCATGCCAATCCTGAATATTCTTTCAGTGTTTTAACAACAATGAGGATACATATAGAAATATTCAACAGAATAATTTTGTGTCAAATGATAATGACATCATGGGAAGTATTGGAAATATTCTGTTATTTGGTTAGTGACACTTTATGTAAATAAAATATATAAATAAAATAAAAACAAATAAAATACGCATGCACGGTAGAGTGGCTAAATAAATCTATACCTGAGCAAGGAAATGAAGCCTTTTATCGGAGAGATAACAGCTTATGTTTTTATAACGTTCATTACTATTTGCATAAGCAAAAAGCGTAAAACGGAAATACGATTATTATTACGATACATTTTTAAATTTTCTACAAAATAAATACTTGTGTTCAAAATATAGCTCAATTAAGGCAATCTTTACAAATTCATTTACAACTTTATTTAGATGATTTTATTACATCTGTAACTATTTATATAAACAGGAAGTGTAAAACAAAAACTCGTATCTCATTATAATACATAATTTGTTTTACAATTTTCTATAAAATACTAATCTATTTTCTATAAATTTTCTGTTTAAAATGTTGCCATACTTTATTTATACGAAATAATTTACACTTTGCATTATTTGAATAAGAATTGAATATTACTAGATAGTACCCGTCAAGATTTGACGGTAAACAACTTGAAAGTTTGATTGGAATTTTTTTTAAATTTTTAATCAGTTACCTTTAAATTAATCTACCCTATTAAAATCCTTGCGCGTATCTATTTATGTAACCTCAAAAACTCGGAAATCACAGGGCGCAGGACTACGAAATTTGGCACACGGCTTGCTGGTGTCTCATGGGACCATGAACGATTGGGGCAAAAAATTCAAAAATTTTAAATATTTTTTTAATTTTAATGTTTTTGACGAATTTTTGCCTTTTTTATGTTCAACCCGTAATCGCGCGAGTTTTAACCCGTTCTAAATGTGTACTGCAATGTGAGATATACATATTACGTACGCCACGCTGCAATACTAAGAAACTGTAGCGGGTATTACGATAATTATTTTACCTCCCGTGCAATAATTAAGAGAATATTTAATTGCGCTTAATTATTACCATTTTAAAAAAATAAAGAAAAACACTTTATTACAAATATAAACAAAATGTTTTATTCTATTAATTCCCTCATTCCAAAGATATCGTTTTATCGTCTGCTGCCATAGCAACATGATAAATTAAATTTCATTAAAAAAATACACAGTAGTAGAAAAATATTTTTCTAAATCGAATAGTTGAAGAACTCAACACTTTAACAAGGGAATACTTATATCTTATTTAGATATTTTAAAGTTGTTTGTTGTCATTTTTATTTTTTATTTTGGTTTTAGAATTAAATTCATGAACTCTCGTGCGTAGAACGAGTTAAACAGCTAGTTAAGTATTGAAAGCTTGAAGAATTTCTATTTGTGTAAGCGATTCTTATAGTTATAAGGCGATAAATGTTGCTGTCAGTCCAACATACTAAATTAATGAAGTGAAAGAATTTTAAACTTGTAATTTATAACATATTATGCTTGTTTTTTAAGCAGAAGTTTAACAATATGAATTGAATGGATAGGGCGTTTATTTTTACCTATTGCAGTCTCGAATTTTTGAAAATATAACAATATTTAGTATTTTCTAATTTTTTTAAAACTACGCGACTACTTTTAAAATTTTTCATTAATTTTATTTTTATCAGTCTCACTCTGAAACACCGAAATTAAAATTTGCTGCTTGTAGCTAACTTTTTATAATGTATATATTTTTAATTACTTGAATTTAATTTACATTCGCAATCAGTATTTAATTATTAAACCATGGATATGAAAAAAAAATTAGTTTTTTATAGTACTTAGAGGAATATTATTCCTTCTTTTCTTTTTCTTTTTTACGAAAAATAATCACAGATTTTTCGTACTATACATATAAATATATTATTGATAATGGTCATACAACATATAACAAAAGTTCTAAATCAGTTCAATTTATTTAATAGACAATTACATGCATTTTTTATATAAATAAATACGTTTAATACAAGTATTTTTGTTTATAGTATTATATTTTTAATTTGTAAAAATATTGTTGGGTGTTAAAATTTATTTAATTAAAATGCATTCGAATAAAAAAATACAATTCATATAACTTCTTTTCCTGTAAATATGACAGTAATTAAAATTAATTATCTCCAAAAGAATGACAAAAATCATTCTGTCGGAAGCGGGATTCGAACCCACGTTCTATGCAAAGAGCCAGAGCTTAAACTAATACTTTAGACCGCTGGACTACGCTGACCGAATCGGAGCGTACCATAAAACTGAACAGTTTTAGATTTAATCTCACGCATGCGCAAATAGGTCAATTTTTTGTAAGTCTTACAGAAATCCCTTTTCGTTTTAATATATAGAATATCTGTCACGACACATTTTTTAAAAAACATTCTGTAAAATACTTCTATTTAATATATGCACCAATTTCTTTTGCTCAAAATCCTTTACACTTTGCAACATTTAGGTAAGATTTAAATATCTTATCTGTCATTACGACACATTAAAAAAAAAAAAAAAAATCTGCAAAATACTTCTATTCAAAATATTAGCCCTAATTTCTTGTTCGAAATACTTTACACTTTGCATCATTTGGATAAGAATTAAATATTATAAGTAATTACGACACATAAAAAAAAAAAAAAAAAAAAAAAAAAAAAAATGCTCTACAAAATACTTGTAAGTATTCACTCAAAACTTTTCCGTTACATTACGGTCAATGGGGAAAATATTTATTAGGTGAATTTTAATGTCATTACACTTTTTCAAATATAATAAAATTAATATGCATCATTAAGTTGGACCACAATGTGTTATCTATTGAGTATGGAATAAATAGCAATTATAGTTTGTTTATAGGGACATTCAAAAGTATTCCGTTACATTACAGTCTATGGAGGAAAAATCGTTTTTAGTACATTTTAGTATTACTACACTCTTTCAAACATAATGAAATTGATATGCCTAAATGGGGTGTATGGCAATATGTTTTTTATGGTGTATCGAGTAAGTAGCAATTACAGTTCATGTACAGGAACGCACAAAATAATTTCATTATATTTTGATCAATGTGGAAAAATCGTTTGCAGCGTATCTATCTATATTATAAAGGACAAGCGTGTCCGGGCGTAACGCTGACGTCATTTTGCGAATGGCAACAGTTGACGATGAAATTTCGGTTTTGCGATTTTTGCTACTGGAATTTTTTTAATTTCTAAACATCGCATGTTTTTAATTTTTACGCCGTTTTATTGCAGAAAAAATCTACTTTGAAATGTAATTTGTTTGAAAACTGTATCGCAATTTACTCATTTATTGTAACATTTAAATTAAATGTCAAGAATGATTTTTTTTAAATCACACCGTCGCTTGCAGACGATTACAAAATATTAATACATTTCCAATTTAAACAATATAAAAAGTTACATTGGATCCAATCATGTAACAAATTTTAATTTTTGCTGTTCATATTTATGAAGTTTTTTTCTCCTGATGATGGTTATAAAGATTAACCGAAACGTCGAGGTTTATTTATATATGTAGTTTAAAATAACTCATATTTATTAAACAAATTTTACGTTGGAAGCAAATGTTTGATGAGTATCAATATAAAAAGTTCAGCATTTGTTTCCAGCTAATATACAATAACGATATTAAAACATCATTAAGCAATAAATAAAATAGAATAAATAAAATACAAATTTAACAGACATGTAATTGAAATAAGCGCTCTAAACCGCTGACATTATCTAAATTCTAATATCTAATATCTAATAACTAAATTCTAATATCTAATATCTGACATTACAGCTGACATTATCAAAAACTGCTGTAGATAACGAATTTTTAACGATTTCTTCGGCTATTAACTTGGGCGAGGCCAATACGAAATTACTTTATTTTAATAAATTTCAAAATTTTGTTTGAATATATAATCGACATATTTCATATAAAAGTGCTCTTTGTTATTGTTAGGAGGCAATATAAAATATACATAATGTGAAAAACCTATTAGAGTTTTCAATAAAAAAAAGTGGTTTTCACATGTATTTTCTATCCCGGGAAGCCCGGGTTGGATGCCCTAGTTTTAATGATGTTACAGTATTTCAGTGAAACTGATATTGATTACTGAGGTACAGTATTACAGCAATTTTCCTGTAGATTATTGAGTATGTAGAATTTATCGTTTATTTACAGGGACACTTAAAATAATTGAGTTACAGAACTGACTCTTATCCATAATTGCTGGACGTATGTTTTCAGTTGTGATATGCATTTAAAAAAGAACTTATTTACTGTGCGTACACAGGGATACACGAAAGAATCGCACACATTACCGGCTATGCACATCATTGCTGAAAAAAAAAATCTTACTGCATTGTGTGTGTTTTTTTTTTTTTTTTTTTAGATATCTCACTGAACACGAATGAAATTTTTTAACAATATTCCAATACTGTTGGAAAGTGTTTCATAATCTATGCTATGCATGATTTTACGTTCGTGTTTAAATTTATGATATAAATGTTTTTTCCCAATACGTTTTTCTTGAAAAGTGTGTTGATAAATACACTTTTTCTTTCATATGTAAAATTTTCAAAGAAAATAAATATTTAATTTTTCAAATTAAAAATATTAAATTCTAACAACATTTAAATTTTGGTATATATTTTCAACGAATAAGTCTTTTAGAAAACTTTTTTTTTCTGCAATTCAGAAAAGAATAGATATTAATTTGTATTCAACATTTACCAAAAATAAAATAAAACAAAATAAAAATATAAATAATAAAGAAATAGTAAAAAATAAATAAATAAATAAATAAAATAAAATAAAATAAAATAAAATAAAATAAAAATAAAAAAAAGGATTTTATTAAAGAGTACTTTTTATTACGAGAATCATATTTAATTTTTTTTTTCTCAAAGTGAAAAATTTCGGAGATAATTTCAACAACATATAACTGGAAAACACTGTAAGCTTTATCAATGACTTTTTCATATATTGATTTAAACATAATAAATCTTTGAAAATCACATTCTCACATAAATCGATTTAAATCCTAAAGAGGACACGTTATACTCGAACATTACATAAAAAAATAATTAGATATTTTCTTAGAATTATGTGCGATTAGCGTAATTTATTCTAAAAACTTAAGAAACGGTTTAAAGCTCACCTAGGTATCAAAAACTTGTTCCCCGGGCTACGGAACAAAATGCACGATATACAGAAAACAGATGAAAATCATCATTCTTCATTCAAAAGATTTTTCACTAATTATATTTTTAACATTAAATAATATAATTTTAGTAACTAACAACAGTAAATAGCATTTTTATTTTAAAAATGTGTTCAAAAACCGCAATAGGAAATTATCAATGCGATTTTCTGCATCATATTTCACAAATCTCCATTGCATGCTGTTCTGAAATATAATATTGACCAAAATGGAGGAAAAGCAGGTTTTTAAACGTTTAACAAATACTTTTAAAACTGAACTTTATGACCCGGATAGTAAAATAAATGAGATTTTTTTTTTACTGTAAATGCATTTTTTTTAATATAATTTAAATACTACCCTTCTGATTCCATTTTCCCCTGGTAATCTTAGAATCTTACATTTTGATAATAATTTATGTTAAATATGTATGGTTAGGTGTAAATATAAATCTATACTTCAAGAAACGTGAATTAGAATGACTAATCTTAAAAATAAATAAAACATTCAGCGACGAACCACACACTTTTCAATATAAAATCCAATTAATTTTCATTGTCTGTATCCTCTTGTTTTCACCAACTTTTCATTTCTACTTAGATTTATTTTTTAATCTTACATCCTACTCTATTATTACCAGTTCACCAATTGTTTAGAGATGTTGATAAAAATAAACAAATTAATAACATCCACCTTACCTAACAAGGAATATAACTTAAATATTGGTGGTTAAACTACGATGAGAGATAATTATTGTTTTGGTGGTATCACTGTGATTTTGCACTGTGTTCAATGTTCATTTTAATATAATTTTCATATAATTGTTATTCAGTTCTATTAATATTTAATTCATCTCTTTTGGAGAGAAGGAGAAAATATCCAAATTACTGTGTAAAGGGCGAAGAGTAATTATTGAGGCATTAACGTACTATTGTATATTCTTATTTTACTTTGACTATTTGGAAATAATTACAGTGCTTATAATAACTATTCATAATAAAAAAAAATAATGAAAGAATTGAAATTGCTATACTATGAACGACAGCATAATCATGCTTTATTCAGCTATTAAAAAAAAAAAAAAAAAAAAAAAAAAAAGTTAAATTTTCAGCTAAAATTGAGGTAAAATCCCAGAACAACAACAACAACAAAAATAAAACAAAATAAAATAAATAAACACGTTACCCCATACAATTTTTATTCTTTTATATCAGAGAAAAGAAAAAGTAGCATTCGATAGAGATTAAAGACTGCTATTAATTGATTTACCTGAATTTAAGTTGGGGGGGGGGGGGCTACATATAAATATTGGAATAATTAACTTTTATATTTACAATAGCAACAGCCAATTTCAACAAAATTTTTAAAATATACATTGAAATTATATGCTGATACTAAATGTGAAGTAATCTGGACCAAAAAAATTCGGATTATAGTTATTTAAAGTTTTGACTGCCTAATGTGAAATGTTATTTTTACATATATTAATATTCTCTAAAACAATAATCTGATTACGCTTTTTTTGTATAAACATATTACTTAAAATCTAAACATAAATACCTTATTTTTGTAATCCTCTTAACATTTTATTATAAATATGAATTCTTGAATTCTAAAAACTATTCTATAAATTATAAAAATATTTATTGCATTCGATTGTCAAATGCTTCTTGTATGCGTACATAAAATTTCAGCTTTTTCCTCCAAGTCGTTATTTAGTTATGCTTTAAAAAATATATATATATACTACGAGGTTAAGGGATGTTGTATGAGATAGATTGAATTCACGATATCAGAACCGAATTTTTATTTGGAGAGAGCCCCCCTGGAGTGTCTTGCGCGGGTCGTGTTGTACCCGTCCCAAACCAGCAAATTCTATTTCGCAATCCGACTCGAACCCGACAAACATTTTTCGTCGACATGCAACGATATCAAATATTCATGGTTTAACCCCTTGAGGGGCACCGGTATGTAATATATACCACTTTTTAATATATAACTTTGCCACCAGTATTATTAAATAAAAATATTTACTATTGTTTTTTGCATATTGAGAAGGAAAAAACTCATTATTTAAATTTACTGGTGTCAAAACATTGCAAAATTTAGCATTTTTAGACCACGTGCTTGCCTTTCAATATATATCAAATAAAAATAGACGTGGTGTGGTTTAAAGGGTGGTGTTTTTATTTTTTGTTTCTTTCTCTTCCGCGAATGAACAAAATATTCAGAAATGAGTTCCCCGAGCATCCACCTCCGGAAAATGTCACTGCTGGTCACATCTATTTTAACATTTTTGCCTTTGACTTAATACGCATGGTTCACATGACTTAGTACAATATTAAAATTTTCATAGTGCACTATTGGAATTAATGTACGGACATTCAATAACTTTTCTTAAACTATGTTTTTCTTTATTAAACACTTCATCTACTACAGGAAACTGTAGATGTAGAATTCAATCTCCATATGGTGCGTTCAGCAGCAAAGTTTATGTGCTTTTCTGAGTTTCATTCAGAATCAAAGGCGACTAGCACTATTTCTTGCTCATATTTTGAGGTAACGTTAATTGACTGTCCTGCATTTCATTCAGAATTAAAGGCGACTAACGCTATTTGTTGTTCATAACTTGAGGTGAAGTTAATGGGATCTCCTACATTTCATTCAGAAGCAAAGGCGACAAGAGCTCTTTTTTTTTGTTCCTATTTTTATGTAAAATAATTAGGTTCTCCTGCATTTCATTGAGAATCAATAGCGACTAGCGCTATTTGTTGCTGATATTTTGAGGTAAAGTTAATGGGCTCTCTTGCCTTTCATTCAGTATAGTACTAGCGCTTTCTGTAACTCAGATTTTGAGGTAAGGTTAATGGGCTCTCCTTCATTTCATTCAGAATCAAAGGTGGGTAGCGCTATTTGTTACTCATATTTTTATGTAAAGTGAATAGGCTCTCCTGCATTTCATTCAGAATGAATAGCGACTATTAACGTTATTTTTTTTCATATTTTGAGGTAAAGTTAATGGGCTCTTCTGAATTTCATTCAGAATCAAAGGTGGGTGGCGCTATTTGTTACTCATATTTTTATGTAATAGACTCTCCTGAATTTCATTCAGAATAAATAGTGACTAGCGCTATTTGTTGTTCATATTTTGAGAAAATGTTAATGGGTTCTTCTGCATTTCATTCAGAATCAAATTGCGGCTAGCGCTATTTATTACTCATATTTTGCTGTAAAGTTAATGGGCTCTTCTGCATTTCATTCAAATCAATAGCGACTAGCGCTATTTGCTGTTTATATTTTGAGGTAAAGTTAATGGGCTCTTCTGCATTTCATTCAAATCAATAGCGACTAGCGCTATTTGCTGTTTATATTTTGAGGTAAAGTTAATGACCTCACCTGCATTTCAATCAAAATCAAAGGCGACTAGCTCTATTTATTGCTCGTATTTTGAATTGATGTGGATAGGCTCTCTTGCATTTTATTCAGGATCAAAGGCGACTATCGGTATTTGTTTCTCAAATTTTCAACGTAGGACTTGATTTGTTACGACACCGAACAAATTATTTATTGGTTATTAACTATACTTGACTATAAAACAAACTATTAACTTGTCTATAAAACAAGAATTCATCTCAAACTCAGCTCAACGAAAATATGGACAATCCACTTGTTTCTGTACGTCTCATATATTGAATCACTGTTAATTCACTCTAAAGATTTATTAAACTGCGTATTATTTGAAAGTAACATCTAGGGACAAACATGTAGTATTCACGAACAAGGCTTCTGTGACAGGTGAATAATTTAGAAATCATTTCGTAACAATTCTAATTTAGCTATTTATACACACTGTCAACGATGTCTTCCTTCAATACAATTCACAGAATATGCGTGTTTCATCTCAATTAGCAATAGACAAATGAGCCGTCGAAAGAACATTATTGTAATTACTGCTACCGTTTTATATATTCTGTGCAGCAATCTCATAGAAGATGGATCAATATTTGAAGTTGCAATGTGGAATGTTAATTAAGATTTTTTTCCTTTATTTATATTTTTATTAAAAATGACTAAATATTATGCAACGAAGTATGGAGATATGACTACATAATTATATTTAAAAAAATAGATTTATCTGTGTATTTGTTTTTGTCATTATCGATTAAATGAAATAGCACATAACTAGATTAAAATCGTAAAATAAACTTTCCTTTAACTGATGTCTTAACAAAAAAATTTTCGGTAAGATCAAGATTTTTTTTTTTGTTACAAAGTTCCATCTTTGTTAAACTATTGTGACATAATCATCGGCCTTTACGAAAAGTATAACAGGGTTAAAAAATATAAAATGAAATGAATTGGAATTTTGTATGAATGTTTGAAAAAATTATTTTTTTGGAACAGACTATACCTTTATTCTATATCAAATATTTTTGAAATATAATATTAAAATATAATATTATAAATTTTTGAAAACATTTAAATGTAAATTGGAATTTAAAATATTTTTCATCGATTTTAACTGTTTCTGCCATAAGTTTACTAATAGTCACTGCATAGTATCATAGTTGTTGTCTACTGACCAGATGAATGGGTTAAAAAAAGTAAAATATAATTTCGTCCTTGGACCCTGACCCTAATAGGACATGACCCTGAAAATACTTCAATATACGTTGTTATCAACAATGAACTTGTACATAGAATCTGGGCAAAATATGTGAATTAGAAATGCGATTTCAATCATAAAAATGAAATATAATTTTTGCCCTTGGACGCTGCCTTTAATAAGGTATGACCCTGAAAATACTTAACCCCTTGGTGATGAGCGACACGTATACGTGCCGTATAATTCTCGAATCCTCGAATATTCCCACAAGTTATTTTTTATTGTAAGCTTTGCCTTATTTAATCATAGTATTTCTGCGATTCAATTAGACAAAAATTTCTGTTTTGAAAAATCGGTGATGAAAGATTAAAAATTATGTAAAGGACGCTCGTCGCGAAGGGGTTGATTATGCCTTGTTATTAACAATGAATTTGCACGCAAAATGTGATCAAAATTGGTTCATTAAAAATGTGACTTCAATCAATAAAGTAAAATGTAATTTCGTCCTTTGACCCTGCCCCTAATAAGATATGACTTTTGAAAAAACTTAAATATGCGTTGTTATCAACAATAAACTTATACCCGAAATTTTAGCAAAATTAGTTCAGTACAAAAGTTATTTCAATTAAAAACATAAAAGAATGTTTTTGCACATGGACTCTTCCCCTGTTGAGGTACGGTTGTGAAAATACATAAATGTTACATTGTCTCAGACACTGAAATTATGGGCAAAGTTTTAGGAAAATCGGTTCTGTGGAACTGTGTCAAATATCGATTAAAAAGTTTGACCCACCTACACAGGCAGTCATCTAGACATACGGACAACAAACGAAGTTAAATAAAAGCATGGAAAAAATTACATGGAATGAAACGGTACTTTTATGTTAGCTGGGCGCCAGTGATAACTCGCTAAATCTTGTTTCAATTGGCATCATTTGAATTGTAAACAACATACGATTCTTTGAACAACGATTTGAACAACTAACGATACCTTTTTACAAAATCTAAATAATTTTAAAAGCGTTTTGTAATCTTATATAACGTACGTTTCTATTTTTGTGTATATAAAATTAGATACGATGTTTTCATTATGAAAAAAAAATGTTTCTAGTTTATGTTATAGTTTGCTTTAACATTTTTGTAATGGACTAAGCGTAGTCATTAAAAGACCCGATTATGTGAGATTTAGTTATTTGTATTGATATGTTCGTTTTTACGTATTTTATCATGATTATATTTTAGATATTTTGAAGTAAGTTTCTTAAGATATTATATTGCAATGCACAATATTGTCTATTTGCTATTAGCTAATGTTAAAAGGTTGGCGAGATTCAAAAAAATTTCGATCGTACGTAAAAGTATCAAAAAATCAATTGGAAAAATCTGGAGTCACTCCACTCGATTTTCCGAAAATAGTTGTTCATGTCTAATATGTTTAAAAAAAAACGGATTTTTTTTTATAAATTTCTGGCACGTTCAATCGAACAGGTCGGCCTACCAAAAAGGTTTTAGCTTACATCCCTGCCGGTAGGGAAATTTAACTGCGAGCAACAAACACACGGAAAAAACCCTCTGAGAACGAAGATTTCGCCACCAAAACTTCACCTGGCTCTGCCAAGGACGGAAACAACGGGAGATCCCCTAACCTTCGATGAAGTTATTTTTGACAAATTAACATTACACTGACGTTATTTTACAGAGACAATACTTAAATAGAGTACAAAACAGAATAATATACAGCAACAACATATTCCATATCATACTTGTACTGAACATCAACTTAGTTTGCTTAAAGTTAATAATAATAACACAAGTTAAATTAAAAATGCTATACCACAAATAAACCAATATGTACAGACTTTTATCAAATATAACTGTTTTTTTTTTTTTTTATCAAAGATTATTCAACTTATTATACTGTACGCACATTTTTCAAATTCAAATATTTATAAAAACTATGACCATTGTTTCCTCTAATGGAATCGGCTTGAATCGAATGCTGGATTTAACCGTTTTCGAACTGGAGACATTACTACTGTGTCACTAATGCTTGTTTTCATCACCAAAATATTTAACACGTGTATAACACAAAATATTGTCACGTTTTCTTGGTGTTTTCCTTACAGAATCTGTCCCAAAATGGTATGAAAAGGATTTAAAATTTTATTAAACATCTAATGAGTCAGCTGATTTTTTATGAAAATCTATACAGTCCTTCCGATTGTGGTCTGTAACGCATTCACCCAATGGGATCCCGATCGGATCAACTTTTTGAGAGTTATCGTGTTCATCCATACACACATACTTATAATGATTATAGAGTCCGGATTATATGCACTAACAAAAGGTCAAAATATGCATGCGAATATGCACTAAAGTCTTTTAAAATATGCAAAGTGCTAAAACTGTTAAAATATGCAAAAATATGCACTAAAAACTTTCAAAATATGCAAAAATATGCATTAAAAGTTTTAAAATATAAAAAATATACGCTAATATATTTTCACTTACTTCAATTTTTCACATGAAGACACGTATTTCCACTCTAAAATAATGCATGTGTAAGGGGAAGCAATAATTAATAACGAATACAATTGTTTTCCTTTATCGGGAATAATTTTTGTTACAATATATAATTATATATTTTTCTAAATTACACAAAGTAAAATTTTTCTTCGATAGTGAATGAAGTTTTTAGCTAGGAAAATGTTCTTTCAGCATCTCTAGATGTAATAAGACAATATTTATAGAATTTTACATTATATGATATGTCTTCTTCTGGTAGTTCGTCTGCATTCCCATTAATGAAACTATTTATCTCTTTAAGCTCAGAAAGCCTGAATTTTTATTTAACATTTTATTAAGTTTTCCTTGCACTTTTTGTCCCATTTTTTTTGGAATTAATGATATATGATTTCTGACTTTTAGGTAGATTTCGTAAGAAATTACCTATTACATTCTCTTCTGAAAAATTTTTGCAGATCTACGCCGATCATGACTCCCATAAATCAAAACCACCCTCGCCCCTTCAAAACTTTATTTATCTAGCTATCTATATATATATCTATATCTATCTATCTATCTATCTGTCTACCTAGCATCTTTTTATGGAGACGATAGCTTCAATAATTCTGCACAAATCTCTTCCAAACTGATACATAAAATCAAGGAGCATAAAATCTGGGTCAAGTTCGTTAATGGGCAAAATAGAACCAAGGGGGGGGGGATGTGGGAATTTTTGTGAAAACGGGAAAAAACCTATAACTTCTTAATTGTAAAACGTATTCAATAAGTTTAAAGTTATGTATGACAGATTTTTGATATCATTAAAAATGGCCTCAAGCTGGGGGGAAATTACAGTATACCAAATCCGCTTAGATTTTTTATAAATCCTTTTAATTTTTTTTATAGAATCAACCTTACAGCAAAAAAAAAATCCTTGCCGGCTCCGCCTACAGACAGAGGTGTATTTCGAAGTGGGCGGCCCAACTACCGCATCACCGCAAAAAAGTCATTTATTCTGCAATTCCCAATAAACAGGCACCCCACGGTCTACGTCTTCGAAATCTACCTGTGCTTGTAGACCAAGGATTTTTTTCTATTTCTGTAGCTTCATCATTGAGAAAAATATCAGGCGTTTCTAATTTTTGCAACGTCTCGGGTAACCATGAAAAATAATTTTCAATCACAGATTAATCTAATGATTACAATACTTTCCTTACACTATGTGAAAAATACACCTCACTTCCAATTTGGGAGCATATGTCATTTTCCCACACTGCAATTATAATCTTCTTAAGCAAATGGCTTATTGTTCGTCATCCATTTGAAGCTTTTTGCTGTAATCCATGCTTTATTCTCAAACAAAAAGTCCTAATTATATGCTTAGTTAGTGTTAGAAGTCGCGCCTTATTTTTTCCTTTCTTTTTAAGTTGCAGTCATAGTTCTAAGAACCACATGTGAAAGTTAAGTTAATTATCTACTTCATAATTATAACATTTTGCTTCAAAAAGAAAGGTTTTCCAAGGTATAATTAATACTGAAAGTGGGTTGTATAATTAGATATATAAAAAATTGAAGCAACAGTGTAGAAGTATTTCCCTAAATACTGTAGCTATTTAAGAAAAAAATATATTTTAAAATCTTAAACAAACATTTTGGAGTGTTGCCCATGTTCAAAGGACTTGATTAAATTTACCTGTTTTTAAATGTAGATTTATAAATTTTAATTAACCTAGCATTGTTCTTGGAATTAAGTTTTTACTAAGCCTTTAAATACTTGTTAAATTTAAATTATTTTAGATTACGTAACATACCAGACCTAAACCGAATACTCAATGTTAAGTAAGAAAACAGAAACAATTTTATAAAATATAATATGCTTCATCATCAATTAGATTGATTATTTGTATAAATAACTAAATTTGTATAAAAACATAAATACTTATTCACGCTGCTTTTTCGTGAATTTTTCTGCTCCGAAATGGACATTGCGTATTATTTTATTTTATATGGTGCTATTATATGCCTTTATAACACTTTCCAACATAATTAAAAAGTGTTTATGCATTCGGTTGTAGGTCCGTGCTGTAAGTCTCCTAAATATATTCGGATTGCCATGTAATTTTTATGTTATTGAAATTTACGATAGAATATTCGTTATTGACGATTAAGAGTGTAGCATTTACTGTTCGTTTACAGGGACACACAAAAGAATTTCAATACTTTATAGTCATTGAGAAACATCGTTACATAAAAGTTTAATAATTAGAAAAAAAATTGCGCCATGTGTCTTTCAGGATTCATTCAAGTAATTTTTATTTGCATGTATATAACATTAAAATGAAATATTCCAGTATTTAGGAATACATAAATCAACTGACCAATGAATTTGGAATTTAAGAAATGGAAAACTTTTAAGTGACGAAATGTGGAAGTTTAGCGATGTAGATTAAATCCGCTATTTGAATCATCAGCTGATCTAAAAGAAGATCTTTATGAATTACAAATTCTAATGCCAATAATACCTAAATAAATTTATGCCGTGAAAATCTCATGATAAAATAATAATATAAAGCTCTTTTCTCATTATTTTCAATACAATTAACCTTATTTTACATAAATAAATATCGAGATCATAAAACCAGCAAAAAATAATTTCTTATCAGAAAAAAAACTGCATTGCAAATAAATACGAGTGTTTAATCCTATGATGTTGATGTTGATACAACACCAGACCTAATAAAAGATCGACACAAATTCTGATGATAGTAACATAAACTACAACAGAGTTTTCATATTATATTACATTTTTTAAATCATATAACCCTATTTTACTTAACTAAATAAATAAATATTCAGTTCCTAAAACTTGAAAAAAAAAATTAAGGCTTCTTTCAGAAAAAAAGTGTAAATTACAAATTAATGAAAAATGCAACCTTAGTAATGTGTACGGAATCTGGTGATGTAGACATCATCGTCTTTAGGCTATCCATGAATTACAAATGCTAATGCCAATAATATCTGATGGTAGTAAATTATACCAGTTTTAATCTTGTTTTAAATTCTTTCAAATCTATTTTACTTATATAAATAAATAAATAAATATCAAATTCCTAAAACCAGCAAATTTGTTTTTTTCTTTTTTTAGAAAAAAAAATTGTCTGCAAATGGATGAAAAATTCAAGTTTTGTGAAGTGTATTGAATCCGATGACTTAGACGTTTGAAACATCACCAGATCTGATACAGGATCTCCATAAGTTACAAATTCTCAGGACAATAAAATCCAGTGATAGTAAAATATAGTATAAGATAGTTTTTATCTCATTTTAAATTCAATTAACTTTATTTTACATAAGTAAATAGTAATAAGACATGTAATAGTAAAAGAACTGTACTGCAAATCAATATGAGTTGAATCCTATGATGTTGATGTTGATGTTGATACAACATCAGATCTAATAAAAGATCTTCATGAGGTACAAATTCTGATAGCAATAAAATCTAAAATAAAATCTAAATCTTTAAGATCTGGTGACGTTTCAAACGTCTAAGTCATCAGATTCAATACACATCACAAAACTTGCATTTTTCATCCGTTTGCAGACAACTTTTTTTCTAAAAAACAAAACAAAACAAAACAGTTTTTTGCTGGTGTTAGGAACTTTATATTTATTTATTTATTTATACAAATAAAATAAATTTTAAGGAATTTAAAACAAGATGAAAACATCTAGTTCCTAAAACCAACAAAGCAATTAATGTTTCTTTCATAAAAAATTCGATTGTGAATTGATGAAAAATGGAAGCTTTGTGATGTGTATTGAATCCGATGACTTAGACGTTTCAAATATCACCAGATCTGATACAGGATCTCTGTGAGTAAATAATTCTTATGCAAATAAAATCTGATAACATAAAATGTAATATAAGGCAGTTTTCATCTTAGTTTAAATTCAATTAATGTTATTTTAAATAAATAAATAAATAAACATTGAATTCCTAAAACCAGCAATTTTTTTTCAGAAAAAAGGTCGATCGCAAATTGATGAAAATGTAGATTGAATCCGATGATGTAGACGTTTGAGACATCAACATCATTAGATATGATACAAGATCTGCGTGAATTATAAATTCTCATGACAATAAAATCTAACGATAGTAAAATGTATTATATGGCAGTTTTCATCTTATTTTAAATTATCATAAGATATCATATTATTTACAAAAGTTTTATTATACATATATATATGAAATATATATGTAACTGGAATGTTTCATAATTTTATCCAGTATCGACAATTAGTCATAAGTTATATATATGACCTATATCGTATATAACTGGAATGGTAATTAACAGGCCTGATGATGATCACGTTTGTTATCGAAAGTACTTAGAAAGGGAAATTATAGTTTTAATTTTTTAAACTGATTTTATTTGTAGTAACAACTTTTTACGTATTGTTACATATTTTTAAGGAAATAAATGCACCTTTTTAGTAACATTATTGATTTTAAATTGATTTTAAATTTGTTATTTTAAATTTAATTAATTAAATTTATTTTACATAAATGCATAAATAAATAAATATCGAGATTCTAAAATCAGCAAAAACTTAAATTTTCTTTTCAGAAAAAAATAGTAGACTGCAAATTGATAAAAAATGCAAGCTTAGCAATGTGGATTGAATCCGATGATGTAGACGTTTGAGACATCACCAGATCTGATACAGGATCTCCGTGAGTTACAAATTCTTATTACCGATTTCTCCTATTCCATGTCCCATTGTTTCCATCATCCGCTGCTCGACTTGTTTAGGAAGTAATTTCGGTCAAGTTCAGGTCTCATCAGCACCTTTTTACTTTCCACAGCTCATGTTACAGAATAAAAAAAAATAATGCCCAAAACAACTACACTGGTGGGTGCGTGAGGATGGACACAATGCCGATCTGAATTGGTTGCTTCTTCCGCCTTCCTTGGTGGTGTTTACAAGGAGTTTATAGTTTTGTACGAAAAATACCTTGCGGAAGTAACATTAGAGTGGCATTGTTTTTTTTTACGGGGATGGGCAGGGTGAGCGAAATTTTATGAAGTGGATGAAATGTATTAATGACGGAACAATGTAGATTCCTGGTCATATCTCGGAAATGTATGATCATGTTCGTTACAAGCGAACACTGAACTAATAAGTTTATCAGTAAAGGCTTTCTTGTATGTTGGTGGAAGAGAAGTAAAAAGAACAAATAGTATTCGCTAAATTATCAGCATCATTTCTTTTATCAAAACAATTCGGTTGTTTTGATCGTACAGTGTGAAACATATTTCTTTTCTGGTCTAAATGACTATAATGAAAACAGTTCTTCAAAAATAGCATTTTTCTTAAAAATAACGTATTTTTTATTTCAGTAAGTTGACTATCTTCACATACACTTAATTAATGTTAAAATACGTGTCGTACATTGGTGATGTTTGCAAGTAGTTTAAAGTTTTGTACGAAAAATATCTTGCGGAAGTAACATTAGAGTGGCATTGTTTTTTTTTACGGGGATGGGCAGGGTGAGCGAAATTTTATGAAGTGGATGAAATGTGTTAATGACGGAATAATGTAGATTCCTGGTCATATCTTGGAAATGTATGATCATGTTTGTTGCAAGCGGACACTGAACTAATAAGTTTACCAGTAAAGGCTTTTTTGTATGTTGGTGGAAAAGAAGTAAAAGGTTTAGAAGTAAAAGTCTGGAAACGGTTGAATAACTCAAGAAATATAAAAATTTTTAGATATATTGTTCAATATTTTAGAAAAATCTCTTTAGAAATATCGAAGTTGCCATTTTTCTAAAATATTGAACATGTATTTTTTCATTTTTCAATCCGATTTTATTCGACCGTTTCCAGACTTTTCAATGGAAACGATTCTCACTGCATTTTACTCGATTACGGCGCCATCTACAGTTTTCCGAAGCATATGTACAAAAGTTATGTAATACAAAAGTTACACATTTCTTTCCCGTAGAATCCGAATCTGCGATAAAAAAGGGCGGTTATCATTTAAGATTTCAAAGTTGCCCCTCGTCCCTCCACCCCAGACAGCAGAGTTGGGGGGGGGGGATCTTTCATATCCCTAAATAGACAAATAATATTCGCTAAATTATCAGCATCATTTCTTTTATCAAACAATTTGGTTGCTTTGATCATACAGTGTAAAACATATTTCTTTTCTGGTCAAATCAATGAGTGCATTTGTTTAAAACAGTTCTTCGAAAATAGCATTTTTATTTAATATAAGGTACTATTTATTTCAACCAGTTGACTATATCTTCAAATACACTTAATTAATAATAAAATACATGCAGTACATTGGTGGTGTTTCCAAGTAGTTTATAGTTTTGTACGAAAAGTCTCTTGCGGAAATAACATTAGAGTGGCATTTTTTTTTTTTTTTTTTTTTTTTACGGATTTAGGCAGAGTAGGCGATATTTTATGAAGTGTATGAAAGATATTAATGACGGAACAATGTAGATTCCTGGTCATATCTCTAAAATATATGATTATGTTTGTTACAAAAGAACGCATATCTAATGAGTTTACCATTACAGGCTTTCTTATCAGTTGGTGGAAAAAAAATAAAAATAGCAAATAATATCCGCTAAATTATCAGCAGGGTTGTTTTTTCAAAACAATTTTGTTGCTTTGATCGTATTGAATATTTAAATATTTAAGAAAAAAATGCAAAAAAACTAATATATTTTTCCGGCTTGATATAATCCAAGGAATTCAAATAGTGTCAGTATAATTTCCATATGATGTTTTGCGATAGAGATAATGGAGGACTTTATTTACTCAATACACTACTGTTAATAAAGAAAATTTACAAATTTAGAGTTTCAATGAATATAAATAATCCACGTTTGGGTGATGAAAGCACATTCTTTCACTCTAAATTCTCTCATATCATTTGTGTGAAAATTACGTGACCGACGTGTGAAATTCTTCTGCTCTGCAAAATATATTTGAAAGTAAAATTGTATGGATAAATGTTTGCACAAAATTATATCAGTTAATATAATTACGACTTAGAGTAAAAGTTAAGTAGCGTCAATGATTTTTCAAATAATTCAAATACTATTTACAAAACTGAATTCATCCTGCCTTATATCAAAATCGCACGACTGCTTTGTAGTTTAAACATTGTGCAAGAAAGCTATAAATCATTTTCAAAAACGTTCTCTAAAGATGAAAAGGAATGAAAAATACGTTTGAGGCATATTCACGTGACTTATCTAAAGGAATATGAATTATAGAATTCAAACCATCACTTCCGAAATTTAAGTCCCGTTTCCTAACAATGGCTTCTGAAATATCTGAATACGAAATAATCGCGCTTTTAACAAAAAGGTCTTCCCCGTGGCTTTTTTAAATTTAGAAACGTGGGAAAAAAGAAGCGATGCGTTGCTGTCATTTTCTTTGTGATTAAGACAAAAAGTTCAAAGAAAATCTGAATGTGAATAATATTTATTCTACTACTGAGCATATAAGAGAGGAAAAAAAAAGTGATGCTAAGAACTGAACGTGCTGAGTGGATTAACTGTGTTAATAAAAGTTTCTTTCTTTTTTTTTTTTTTCTTCTATCAACGAATGCATATTGTATAAAAGTCTTTGACCAGCGCAATTATTTGTAATTTTATTTACTTGAGGCAAAATATTAAATTCTTATACAGGGTATTCAAAAAGTCTGGAAATGGTCGAATAACTCGAGAAATATACATCGTATTGAAAAGCGGAAAATATGTGTTCAATATTTTTGAAAAATCTATTTAGGGATATCAAAGTTGCCCTCCCCCAACTCTGCCTCCTGGGAGAAACGGGGGTCAAAATTGAAATCTCCGCTCTGTAACCGTTCTTTTTTATTACAGATTCGGATTCTACGGGAAAAAATACGTAACTTTTTTATTTAACATATGCTTCGGAAAATCGTAGATGGCGCCGTAATTGAGTAAAAGGAAGTGAGAATCTTTTCCATTGAAAAGTCTGGAAACGGTTGAATAACTCGAGAAATATAAAAAATTTTAGATATATTATTCAATATTTTAGAAAAATCTCTTTAGTGATATCAAAGTTGCCATTTTTCTAAAGTATTGAACACGTATTTTTTTCATTTTTCAATCCGATGTCTATTTCTCGAGTTATTCGACCGTTTCCAGACTTTTCAATGGAAACGATTCTCACTGCATTTTACTTCACTGCATCTACGGTTTTCTGAAGCATATGTTAAATACAAAGTTACGTATTTTTTCCCGTATAATCCGAATCTGCAATAAAAAAGGGCGGTTATCGTTTAAGATTTCAAAGTTGCCCCTCGTCCCCCCACCCCGGAGAGCAGAGTTGGGGGGGGGGATCTTTCATATCCCTAAATAGATTTTTCAAAAATATTGAACACATAAATTCCGTTTTTCAATATTATGCATATTTCTCGAGTTATTCAACCGTTTCCAGACTTTTTGCGCACCTTGCATATAAGGTTATTTTTATATGATGGTAGAAAATTTAAAACTAAAGCGAACTTTGCTTTAAAAAAAGTGACGCAAAACTTTCTGAATGATGTAGTTTTCATCGATGAAATCGATGATACAAAATGATATGAACACAAACTTTGAAAATTGTTCTGAGTAATGTCTAGCCATAGCTGAACGTTGACAGACCTCGATTTACCGCATTAAGAATATTTATATTTCATTTTAAAATATAAATTACATTTGTATTCGAGAACATAGGTAAACCTTAAAAATAATTATGATAAATATACTTCTGCCACGGTTATGACAAGGATATGTCTATACTACTTTATATTTAGTTATAGTACTATATCTGTAGGTAATTTTTTCGATATTTTGTTATTATTGTATTACATAATTAAGGATAAGCCTTTAAAAATACAGTGGAACCAGTATTATTTTTTGTCTTAGGCAACACTCCACTTTCGGCAGACCTGGATCATTAGATTCCCCTATTTCTACTCGTTCATAAAATGTGTAATTTTTTCTTGTATCTGATAACATAGTGTTTCATACGGTCCCTCCTGGACAATAATTTGATGGACGTACAACTGGCAAAGAAAAAATAATTCAAACGATGGCTATAACATTAATTATATAAGAACGGAAATTGTAGCCATCGTTCAGATTATGAAATGAATTAAATGAAAAGAAAAAATAAATTAAAAAGGATATGCAGTTTCAATTCCTACAAGTTTTTTTTTATTTCTATGTGACTTAATTTTTTATATGGGGACATTTACGTATACAAATTAAATCTAACTTTCATATTAATAATTCTAAAATATTTTTCCAATCATGTGAATATTACTACCACTCACTGCGTGCCACCAGCTGAAGTGCACTTCTGAAAGGTTACCTACTGAAAGGTGACTACTGAAATGTGCCTACTGAAAGATGCCTACGGTAAGGTTGACAAGTCTGATATAAGTACTTAAAGTAACTCCCGTAATAATAATAATAATAATAATAATAATAATAATAATAATAATAATAATAATAAAACATTTAACGCGCAGTCTTCTGTTATTTTTTTTTTAATCTGTGCTATTTTTTCCGATTTTTGCTGGTAAGTATAAAATTTAATTAAAAAATGAATAATATACAGGGTCAGCATAAATGAATAATCGGATTATAAACATTTATATTTTCAAAACTATTGCACATATTATAATAAGTGATATATGGAAATAAAGAAAAGCATTCCAAGTTTTTCTCAACGCTGGATTGTACATGCGGTCAATGATGATATACTGTTAGTCACCTGGCCACCAAGTTCCCCGGACCTTACGCCATGTGATTTCTTTTTGTGGGGCTAATATCAAAGATCCTGTTTATCAACTGCCATTGCTGAAAACACTCAAAAAACTTAAAGAATGCATTAAGTGCTGCATTAAGAACCGTTGATAATATAAAGCAGCAAAATGTGTGGAACGAACTTGATTACAAATTAGATGCTTGTAGTGTTATGAAAGGTTCACACATCGAACATTTGTAAGTGAAAAGAAACTTGAAATGTTTTTCGGTATTTTCATATAAACACTTATAATATATGTAACACTTTTGAAAATATAAATTTTTAAATTCCGGTCATTCGTCTATGCTAACCCTGTATTGTACTACACTGTAAAAAAAAAAGTAAAATTTCATAGATGTACCGTAAATTAACGGTACGTGTACCGTTTTCAATCTTTCCGGTATGAGTACCGTACTTCTAAGGTATATTAAGCGTAAAAAACGGTATACGTGCCATTTCGATTATAAACAGTATTTATGCCGTAAAAGGATTGTTTTTCAGTAAAAAATCGCTATTTATACCGTAAAATAATTATTTTTCAGTAAGGAAAAAGCTGGTAGCCCCGCCTCGGTGTACGGCAACCCCTGAAGTGCTGCTCTTGCTCTTGTTACGTAATGCGTGCAGGCCTGAGGAGAGGTGGGGGGGGGGGAGCAGCCGGTACATATACTTTAAATATTTTAAAGTATATATACCATCCAGTTAAATTACGGTATATATACTGGTCACAAATTTGTCAATATATGCACCGTAATTGCTGACCAAAATTTTTTACAGTATAAATCTTTTTTTAATTAGATAAAAAAAAAATTATAAATAATTTAATGTTTTAAATTCGATTTGTAATAAAATTATTTTTATTAAAACATTTTGTTATATATGAGTTTGTTTATTACAATTCTATAATTTTTTCAAACTTATTTTACTGAAGAGTATTTCGAGAAAATAATGCTTTAAATTAATAGAAATTTCAATAACATCGAGAGTTAAACTAATTCAGCATCAAGCAATTATTTACCAAAACTCGTTCTTTAATAATTATTTAGTGCACAAAGAACAACGAATAAATATGTTATCGATTTATTAATCGGATTTTAAAAGCTCGATTTGAATAGAATAATATAAGAATGTGTAAGAGACGAAAAACATTAATAGTGGAGTGATTTCACTGTATTTTTGTCATCTGTATATTTTGCTAACATCAAGGATAGAATAAAAAAAAATGAAAAAATCTGTTCTTGTGTCTTTGGTAGAAAAAAGAAATCTGCTATTATACCATCGACCACACAGATTGAAAACACTGAAAGTGTTGCCATTTCCTTGAAAAAGAAAAGATAATAACGCGAATTCTCATTAACAAACAATGAATAATTCTACAACTAAACTCGTTCTTTAACAAGTAATTCATCTACAGCCACATCGAATAAATGTGCTATATATTTATTAATTCGATTTAAAAAAACTCGAACTTGAATAGAATTGTTCTGGAATGTGTGAGAGAAGAAAATAGCAATCTTGAAGCAATTTTCATTATACCATCTGTACTTTTGCTAACATCATAGAGAGAAGGAAAAAAAGCAAAAATTCTGTTCTTTTGTCTTCGGCTGTAGAAACCTGCTATTAAACCATCTACCACACAGATGGAGAAAATTGAAAGTGTTGCCATTTCCTTGAAAAAAAGAAAAAAATAATAACGAAATTCTAACTGCAAACGATCTTAGCAAATTGATAGTATGGACACAGATTTTATTTAGAAGGACGTATCTGAAGTACTTTGCAGACAAGACAATAAGAAAATGAGCTTCGGCTAAATGGATTCAGCCCGTTAGAATTTCCGTAATCACCATAGCGGTATCCCTCTCATCATCAGCTCATTTTGGTTTGTTGTTATTCGACAGAATGAACCTGGCAACACAGGGCTTTACAATAAGTCCAAGATGATACCAGCACGTCATACTTTGCCCTTTCGTGAGATCATTAGGAACGGTTTTTCTTTCTTTCTGGTTAATGACTTCTAAGATTATGCAAATGATGCAACCATAACACTATAATTATTGCTTTTTACAATGGATATCAACAAAGAGATAATCAAATTGCTTTGCTAATATTTGACTTTATGAAAATGAAGTTCATATCCTTTTAAAAAATGTAAAGATATCTTTCTTTGGCAAATTTCTCTCTCTATTCTTCATTGCTGTTTCACTCCTATGTGTTTTTTTAATAACACTTCGGAATTAATTTATAAATACATTGACGGATCCTAGTCTATGCATGTACAAGGTGAATGTTTCAGAAGGTACATTGACCTTAAGTTTTTTCATCATCCATCTGAGGCAGATATGAAGTATAACTTCGGAAAGTTTTAAAACAATAAAAAATAAACTAGTCAACGACCGTAAAAGAAATTGTCTTGAATATTCATTAATAATTTATGAATTGCTTCTACTTTAAAGTATGCGATTTAGTAAGTGCTATTTTCGGATGAAAAAATTCTACGTAAGATTAAACTCTAATGAGGTAGTAATAAAATATTTATTATTTAATTTTATGCACATTCTAAAAAATGATATGCAGGTTTTGCTTTCTAAGAAAATGTCTGTAGAATAATATATATTGCGCTATTAAAAACACTTCAATATTTCACTAGAAATAATCTGTAAATGTTACAAATGATTCATGAGTTCATTGGCACTGTGCAACGTCCGTATGCATATGTGTAGTATGCATAGTTATATTACATAGCACTAATAATGATGAAAATATAAAAGTTTCTTTTAAAAATTCAAAATTTTTCCGAATATTTTTTTGTTGTTCGCGAGGGTTTTTAAACAAAATTCTTGACATTTTCAGAAAAATTGCCAAAATGCAATAGAAACATCATACTGCAGTCAGAAAAAGGATATATTGAATACGTGGTAAGATCTGAGCATTTGTATAAATAATTTTTAACTGCGTATGCGTAAATAATAGCAAATATTTTCTTTCATAGTTTTGTAATTAATTATACAGAGCATATTATATAAAAAAGTCAGTAGAATATTGTGAAAATTCAGAAATATACAAGCAATAAAATGAGCAAAATTTCAGTTACTTTCAAAAAATAACTGGAGAGGTAATTTCAAACTTTTTATGGCACAGCTTGTTGTTTGCCCCTGAATTGTCATCATGACTAAATTCTTTGAAAAATATAAGTTCAAATGTATTCTTTATACCTCCGAATTTCAGGAATAATTCGTCAAGTGTTTCTCTAGATATACGACATAATGTGTCAAATGGAAAATATCCGGTTACTTTTTCTCATGTAACCTACACTGGGGTCCGAATTAAGACACAAGCACAAAATACTAATCTTGTTAAACGTGAGTATTAAAAAAAGATTGAAACGTCAGGTGTAGAAAATAGGTACTATCCCTACACCACAGCAAGTCGATTATAACGCCACTTTCCCATCACAAATAGTCACAAGCGTCACAGTCACTACAGTGAAGCAAAATGTGATATGTTTCATTCGTTTCAATATTACTCGTAAGTGATCGTCATTCAGTGAAAAGTCCTGAAAAGTCACTGTGACTGTTTCTTTGTTACGAGTCCCCAGGTGACGCTACAATGAGGTCACGTTATGATTATCATGCGACCGTCTTTTCGAGACTCCAGTGTGAAGTCATAGTGTGCGTTGCATTGTGATAACTCACCAAAGAACGTCTCAACGAAGTCACACGGTGGCTCACAAGGACCGACATTTGGAGACTCGACTGTGAAGTCACTGTGAGCGTTGAAGTCACAAGATGACTTTATGAAATGAAAAAAACTTTGTTGTCATTTGGGGATTCGTCACAAAACAAAGTGAGTTACTTTCCAATGTAGTCTCCAAATGACGGCCACATAAAGATAACAAGACAAGTCATTTGGGGACTCGTCACAAAGCAATAGCGGCAGTGACTTCTCTGTAGTTGACATTTACTTGACAGTAATAATGAGACCAGTGAAATATATCAAATTTTGTTTGATCGTAGTGACTTTCACATTTGGGACCTTTCGTGAGTAAAACTGACGTTACATAGACTGGTTGTGCTGTAGTGATATTATCAATTTGCTAAACCGGATGTTTATATCACTTTATTCTGCATTCTCACAGATAACAGGATCAGAATTTTGTGTTTGCGTTCATTTTAAATTTTTCGTTTGCATTTCAATATTTTTAAGTGTTTTTTTTTTATTGTATAGCTAAAGTCGTCAATCTCCTACCGAGTTTTTTTATTTATTTATTTTTTTATTTTTTTATTTTACGATTTTGATTGCGGATTTTTTTTTATGTGGTTGCTTTCACTTTCGTAACCGGTTCCGAAAGCGAAAGTGTCCTCATAAAGAAAAAAAAAAAACTTCAACTAAAATCGAAAAAGTACAAAAGTACAACGTTAGAAATTGACCGCAGATATCTTATGCCAAAAAAAAAAAAAATTAACTATTAAAATGCAATTTGAAGAGAACGCTCTCATAGGTTTAAGGTTTAACATAAGCTTGCTAATGTTTTCGAGTTACTATTGTAGGATATTAACTTTTGGACATCAAACCTATTAACAATACAAAAAACCGAATTTTAATTCATTGATAATCCAAGTACTTAATAGAAGAAAAACTGCCAAACTTAAAACTAGTAGTAGAGTGGTAGACAACCTACTAAAGTAGTAGACAACTAAAGCAGTAGTACTAGTTCTTTTAGTTAATCTTCTAAAGCAGCAGGAACTTTCAGAGAACCTTCTAAAGTAGTATGTACTTTTAGAGAACCTACTCTAAAAGTACGAAATGCTGATTATAATTAGTACCAGGTCAAAACTAATTTAAAAAAATCAGCACATAAAACTCTTAATGAAAAGATGCATTTCAAATGTGAATGCCACAACATCCGAGCCCAGAGCACGTTTTCTCTGCTTGAATAAAGCCCTGACAACAACTAAACATATAACATTGAATTTTATTTTCTCACCACACTCCATTTCGATTTATTTTTATAAAGAAAAATTTTCTCTTCGCCAATGTGTTCTTGTATAAAAAAGATAATCATTTGATATCTTAGACATACAATATGTATCTTAATATGTAATCAATCTAATTAAGATACCAAAAAGAATAAGCATAAAAAATACCTAATGCAAATTCTCATGCTTTTTTAATACTCTAATGAACCCACATTTCTTCCACGTGGGGGGACATTTCCTAAACACCTCTTTGATGTCCATAAAATTCCGCTATTCCGACAACATTACCTGGAGGTCTCTCGTATTCACCTGACTAAAAGAATGAAAGTGATCGACTTTCGATTCCGCTTTCTTGCTATCACCGTCTATTAAGATTATCTGCTTGTATCATAAAATGTCACCTCACCAACAAGCAAACGATAATTCAAGTGCCATTTGCAATAATCTATGTGCCACTCATTCAAATGCCAAGCTCCTTGGCTGGACGACGAAATCGTTCTAGGCTCAATGACCTCTGCCGCATACGACGACGCCATCAAGACAAGAGAAAAGAATAATGCAATTCCCACCTTGGCTAGGAAATGGCTCTGCATCTGATGATTTGTAACCCTGGGCGAACAGTAAACAAGCGTGGCAATTGAAAAAAAAAAGTGTAAATTTTGGGATGGGCATTTGAATTAGTCGACGAAATTTGATCTACGATTCAACTTCCTTAAGAAAAATCCCAATTAGTTTTTTTTTCTCATTTCAGGAGAATGAAAGATTTCTATGTTAGCAGCTATTTTTTTCAGCAATATAGCCAGGGGAGGGTGATTTTATTTGCAGCGATAGAGTAAATTCCACGATATAACTGATACGAAATAGAAGTAATGTTAATATAAAGATGACAGTTAGTATATTCAGCAATATAACGTTAATTTATTATTATTACTATTTATTTTAATGAGAAAGGGAACTGATTGAAATCTCATGCTGATACTTCAATAGGAATTCAATAGCAATCCAATTACAGTTATTTATAACGAATTTCCTATGAGTTACCAGTAAACAATTAAAGAAATAGGATAACAGTGCTTGTTCAGAATTTAAAATATGTTAGAGCAAAAATAATATAAAGATTCGGGGATACAAATTTGTATAATGACGACAATGGAATTTTAAATAATGCAATTAAATAAATCAAATCGCGTAGTGTCAAATGAAATCATTTTCATAATCTGTTTAAAGTCGTGTTTCAGTTTGGTTTTGTCTATCAAAGAAGGCAATTCATTATCTTTTTCCCAAGGTTTTTTTCTTTTTCTGTTTTACAAGAATGCATTTTTTTTAAAGCCAGAAATACAACATTGTTAAACGTGTGATATATAAGAGCGTTGATAATCAACCAATCTCTCTAAATTAAGGAGTGCTTGAATGTTCTTTGATTGTCCATGCTATAAATTTATAGTGTTTACGATAATAGTTTCGGTGCAGATTTTAAATTCAAAGCAGGTTGCTTTGCTGAATATATATATATATATATATATAACCACTATCAGTAAATTCGAAAAAAAAATAATAAGAAAAAAAAACAGGTAGCTGAAATACTGAGGAAAACTTTATTATACGCTTGTTTTAAAGAGACCACAAGATTTGAAATGATGAAAAGTTTAATCGTGGATTACGAATGACTGTAATTAATTTATACTATGACTTCTTTTTACCTTTATTTCTTTGTATGTTACAGAAATTAAAGAAATATTCAATTAAATATTTCAGCAGAGCTAAAAACTGATAAAAAAAATTGTTGAATTGAAAAAAAAATATTAACAAAAGTTTTTTAATATTGTACGATAAAATTAATCTTGCAAATTTAATTTCGCCATGATTTAGACGTCCAGGTTAGCTATTTTTGAGTCGGCACTCCATCTTTATATTGCTTATCACGTTGTCTCTACATTATAAATGAAACAAAACGAAAACAGAAAATAAAAAAATAATAAAAATATATAATGAAAAAATCCATAAAACTTGATAATAATCCAGGGCATGAAATTTCAGTTGAAAAGGTTCTAGCCAGACTGAAATTTTTACTCGCCACTATTTTACATTCATTCAGACAGTAACGTCGGCCACCACACCTGCCCAGAAAACGAACTATTTATGACAAACTGGATTTAAATTTATCATTGTTAGAAGGAGTTGTCTGTTAAATCCAAAATATTTTACATTCATGAAAAATATGAACAATTTTTAAAATGTTAAAAATTGTGACGTCATGATTTTGACGTCACAACGACGTCATGACGACGCTATACGTGTGAAACACCGTAAGAGCACTTCGTGGTAGGAAATACTCTGAAATGGACTTAGAAACTAAAAGCAACAATAGTCTCAGAAAATTCGAAATAATGGTTACACTATATCATTTGAAATGTTAGAAGTGCAAGCATTCTGGATGGCTCTTTATTTGAACATCTTTATCTTTATAGTTAAAATCAATTATTCATTAAAATGTTATATTTTCATCAAAAGCACATCTGTGTGCATAATTTTTATAATTCTAGCTTGACAGGAAATAAGTGACAAATCGATTACAAAATTCCATCTTTGCATTCAAAAATCAAGTTGAATTTACAAAAATTAGATTGTTGTAAAAAATGAAGTGTGAAAATAAGCGAGTATTTACTGTAGTTTAGAACATTCGATCAACGAACCAACTTTCGCCAAAAAAAATCACAATTAGTTTTTCTTTAATTTAAAGAGAATGAATTATGTATTTTAGCAGCACATATTATTCCAGGCAAATACAGCAAAAGGTAAACGATTCCACTTGCATTGATAGAGTAAACGTTAAAATAGAATAAATATAAATAAAAGTATAGCAGTTAATATATCAAAGATATATATTTTCTCATCCGAAAGTAAACTGGTTGAAACAATGTGTTGCACTTTCAAATACATCTCGTTAACGATCCTACTAAAATGCATGACAAAGTTCCTAAAATTATCAGTGGAATTATCATTGAATGCTTATAAAGAAGTCGTTCGGGGGAAAAACCATATTTATTTTTATTGATATTAAAAACAATCATTTCTTTAAATGATTCAAATTTTCCCCCAAGAAAAAGGTAAACTGAATGAACTGTTGTGTTGCACTTTCAAGTACATTTTGTTAATGATCAGACTAAAAAATATATGACAAAGTTACTAAAATTATCAATGGAGTTAGCATTGAATGCTTATAAAAAAAAGCCGTTTGGGGAAAAACCATTGTTATTTTTATCGATATTAAAAACAATCATTCCTTTCAATGATTCAAGTTTTTCACCGAGAAAAAAGTACACGGGTTGAAATATCGTGTTGCACTTTCAAATACATTTCGCTAACGATCCGACTAAAAAATATATGACTGAGTTCCTAAAATTATCAGTGGAATCATCATTGAATGCTTATAAAAAAGTCGTTTTGGGAAAAACCATTTTTCTTTTTATTGATATTAAAAACAATCATTTTTTTAAATAATTCAAGTTTTCCACCGAGAAAAAAGTAAACGGGTTGAAATATCGTGTTGCATTTTCAAATACATTTCATTAACAAACTGACTAAAAAATATATGACAAAGTTCCTAAAATTATGAGTGGAATTATCAGTGAATGCTTATAAAAAGAGTCGTTTTTGAAAATACTATTTTTACTTTTATTGATATTAAAAACAATCATTTCTTTAAATGATTCAAGTTTTCCACTGAGAAAAAAGTAAACGGGTTGAAATATCGTGTTGCACTTTCAACATTTCGATAACGATCCGACTAAAAAATATAAGTCAAAGTTCCTAAAATTATCAGTGGAATCATCATTGAATGCTTATAAAAGAGTCGTTTTGTAAAAAACCATTTTTCTTTTTATTGATATTAAAAATAATCATTCCTTTAAATGATTCAAGTTTTCCACCGAGAAAAAAGTAAACGGGCTGAAATATCGTGTTGCATTTTCAAATACATTTCATTAACAATCCGACTAAAAAATATATGACAAAGTTCCTAAAATTATCAGTGGAATTATCATTGAATGCTTATAAAAGGAGTCGTTTTTGAAAAAATTCTTTTTACTTTTATTGATATTAAAAACAATCATTCCTTTAAATGATTCAAGTTTTCCACCGAGAAAAAAGTAAACGGGCTGAAATATCGTGTTGCACTTTCAAATACATTTCGTTAACGATCCGACTATAAAATATATGACAAAGTTCCTAAAATTATCAGTGAAATTATCATTGAATTTTTATAAAAAGAGACGTTTTTGAAAATACTATTTTTACTTTTATTGATATTTAAAACAAGCATTCTTTAAATGATTCAAGTTTTCCACCAAGAAAAAAGTAAACTGTGTGAAATATCGTGTTCCACATTCAAATACATTTCGTTAATGATCCGACTAAAAATTATATGACAAAGTTCCTAAAATATCAGTGGAATCATCATTGAATGCTTATAAAAGAGTTGTTTTGGGAAAAAACATTTTTCTTTTTGTTGATATTAAAAACAATCATTTCTTTGAATGATTCAAGTTTTCCATCGAGAAAAAAGTAAACGGGTTGAAATATCGTATTGCACTTTAAAATACATTTCGTTAACTATCCGACTAAAAAATATATGACAAAGTTCCTAAAATTATCAGTGCAATTAGCATCAAATGCGTATAAAAGAATCATTTTTGAAAAAACAATTTTAATTTTATTGATATTAAAAACAATAATTTCTTTAAGGTATCCGAATACCTTCGGAGGGCCTTTTTAAAAATTATTTTAAAATATGACTTTTTTTTTGCATTGTATATCATGATGTGATTAAAAAAGTAAAACAAAAAGAAAAAGTTACACATTTCAAATTATTTTTTTATATTTTGGGGAAAAAATAAGCAAAAAACAGCGAAAATAATCACTTCCGCAAAACATCATAACTCAACTTTAAATCAAGATATTTTTATTTTGTAAGCATTATTATAATTATTAAACCTTTTTCTGGGGAATGAACTACTCTCATATTTGTGAGTCAAATATTTAAAACTATATAGAAAGTTAATCAGTGATGAAGCAAAAATTACTAAAAATTTATTGCAAATTGGAAACTTTATCAATAATTTAAAAAAAAACAAAAAACTAATACACTTACTGTTACGAGTGTAGTTCATTCCCTTTATTGCACTTTGCAAAGCATACAAAAAAAATTTGAAAGAGATTCATCCATAATTTTTTCCGTTATGATGTTTTGCGTAAACATAAAATGTTAAAAAATTGATTTTCAGTAAACGCAAAAACAAATTTAATTCAAAATCTTACCTTTATTTTGAAAAGCAAACCTTAATATGTTACTCAATTTATACACTATATTATCTATCTGGTTTAAAACAATTGCTGTTTTTCTTTTTCAAATTCTTTTAAAATTTTCTCTGCTTCTTTACTTTTCGGTTTACATAGCATTGAAAAACGGACTGACTTCCGGTGAGCAGAACGATACTTCCGGTTTCAAAATACTGATACTTAGTAATTTTAAAAAGGCAATAACTTGAATTCTAAATAAGATATAAACAAAATTCAAACAGATTTGGAAAGATAAAGAGTCCGGCTATTATATTATAACAAAATCTAAGAATCGATATTTTGGCCGAAAATCAGTTTTTAAAGGTGTTCGGATACCTTAAATGCTTCAAGTTTTCCGCCAAGAAAAATTAGGATCAACATACACTTAAGGAATATACACTATCTTGCCAAAGGTGATTGGTCATTTGCGATTTTAGACGTTTTGTTAACTATCTAGAAAAATACATGAGGAATTAACCTGAAACTGCATGTGTGCAGACAGTATAGTATAGCTCATATATTTCCGTGAATATTTTTTCCCGAAACCCCATAGGGGACTGCCAACAAATTGAAAAAGCACGAATATCTTTTGGATAACCTTAAAAACCTGAATTTTTCTTCGAGTATACATGCTATCTTCATAAAAATTAACGTTATGTTAATAAAAATTAACATAAAAATTAACACTTATTAATAATCTCGAGTTTGAACACTTTTGCTACATTAGGTTTTACAGGGTAATCGAAAAGATATTCATTATTTTTCAATTTGTTGACAGTCCCCTTTGGGGTTTCGGAAAAAAATATGCACGGAAATATATAAGCTATACTATACTGTTTACACACCTGCAGTTTCAGGTTAATTCATGTATTTTTCTAGATAGTTAACAAAACGTCTAAAATCGCTAGTGACCAATCACCTTTGGCAATATAGTGTATATCGGAAATTCTTTGCCTTTCTCCCTGTTTTTGGAAAAGAATAAATGGCCAAACACGTGTGAAAAGTAAGCGAATATATACGGTAATTAAAATTAATTGCAACTGAGATATTCACGTTCAATCACTTGGGTTCCCTTCTATTAGTTAATAATCTCATGATGTCTCTTGAATGCAGATATAATAATCATTACGATGTAATTTCACACGTACGAATGACTCTCAGCCTAAGACGTCATTTAATAACTGTCTACTGTTTTGAGTGAATGAATCGAATCTTACTTAAAATAATTGAATCGCAGGTCTATTGTAAGTGAATTTCAATTTCAATTATTATTATTCATATTAAAAACAATCATTTCTTTAGATACTCCAAGCTTTCTTCCAGGAAAAGATAGTATCAATAATTACTTAGAAAATAACGTATTTTGTGCACTTCCTGCACTGTTAAAAATTTCGTGGTGGTTTCAACCAAATTTTGGTGTTGCAGTAGCTGCAATCATAAGATGGTGAAATATCGTACCAACGTTTTGAAATATGGGTCTACCGGATCTCCAAATGTTGGAGCGATATTTCACCGTCTATATAGTTGCACCTACTGCAGCACCAAAATTTGGTTCAGCCTATCACAAAATTTTTCACATTGTACTTTTGGTACTACAGAAATGGCAATAAAGTGCGAAAAATACTCAAGTAAATACAGTAATTACACTAATACTAGCTAAAAGATTTCCGTTCATTCTCTGTAGATAGCTTTTGGGACACCCTGTGTTAGGCAATAATCACATGATGTCTTTCGAATACAGATATAATAATCATTAAGATGTAATTTTCCACAAACGAAAGACTCCTAGGTTGAAGTGTCATTTAATAACACTCTACAGTTTTTGAGTGAATGACTCAATTCTTCCAATTAAAAATATTAAAATTGCCCTGTTATTGTGTGTGGATTGGATAACTTTTTTTAATTTTAAATTATACATTAAAGAATTATTACTGATATTGAAACAATTATTTATTTTGATTCTCCAAACTATCCTGCAAGAGAAAATAATATAATTAAATTCATGAAGAAAATAACTTGAGTATTTTGTGCACTCCCTACTTTTGGCATCAAAGGAATGGTAAAAGAGAGCGAAAAATACTCAAGTAAATACGGTAATTACAACTAACACTAGCTGTAAAATTCACATTTAATCTCTGTAGATAGCTTTAGAGTGTTAAGTAATATCTGTATTAAATAATAATCACACTATGTCTTTTGAATAAAGATATAATAATCACATTAAGATGTAATTTTCCACAAACGAAGAACTCTTATAGGTTGAAGTGTCATTTAATAACGATCTACTGTTTTTGAGTGAATGGCATAAATCTTTCAATTAAAAATATTAGAATCGTCCTGTTATTGTGTCTGGATTGGATAACTTATTTTAAATTTAAAATATACATTGAAGCATTATTATTCAAATTCAAAACAGTTGTTTCTTTAGATGCTCCAAACTATCCTCCAAGAAAAATTAATATCATTAAATTATTAAAAGATAATTCACTTATTTTGTGCACTCTCTACCTTTGGCATAAAAAAAATGGTAAGAGTGAGAAAAATACTCAAGTAAATAATGTAATTACAATTAATACTAGCTGTAAAATTCACATTTAATCTCTGTAGATAGCTTTCCAGACACCCTGTGTTAAGTAGTAATCACATGATGTCTTTTGAATACAGATTTAATAATCTTTAAGATGTAATTTTACACAAACGAACGACCCTTTGGTTGAAGTGTCATTTAGTAACGGTCTACTGTTTTCGAGTGAATGACTCAAAACTTTAATTAAAAATATTAGAATCGTCGTGCTATTGTGTTCGAATTGGATTACATAAATTAAATTTATTTATATACATTTAATTTAATTATTATTCATACTGAAAAAAAAAATATTTTTGGACGCTCCAAACAATCCTTCAAAAACAATTAATATCAATAAATGCTTGAAAAAAACAACTCACGTATTTTGCGCACTTCGTACATTTGCCACGAAAGAAATGGCAAAGGAGTTCGGAAAATACTCAAATAAATACGGTGATTACAATTAATACTAGCTGTAAAATTCACATTTAATCTCTATAGATAGCTTTCGAGACACCCTGTTTTAATTAATAATCACTTGATGTCTTTTGAATACAGATATAATAATCATTAAGATGTAATTTTCCACAAACGAAGGCCTCTTTGGTTGAAGTGTCATTTAATAACGGTCTACTGTTTTTGAGTGAATGATTCAAATCCTTTAATTAAAAATATTAGAATCGCCATGCTATTGTGTGTGGATTGGACCCGCATTCTGGCTTTCGCTTCCTTCCTGGGAATCTACAATGGCTCGCGTGCAGCTGAAAACAAAATGTGAATGGGGGAATTAAAGCTTGCACAAATTCGACCTTAAGGCTTATTTTTTTATGTCTTCCAGCAAGGTCACATGCACGAAATTTTCAAGCTGCTTTCCATTTCTTAGAGACTAACTACATCAGACTATCATTAAATTTTTTATCTGCAGGTTTTTCTTTTAGATGCGTTTATGTAAGAAATATTAATTGCATAAATACACATTTTGCCATTTCGCGTAATAATCGACATAATTTAATTTGCTTTTCTAACACTTTCTAGAAGTTTTGAAAGGTGTTTATGACTTCTTTTTTGTTTATTCACGTACGCAACTTTTGTAAATATAATTGAATGGCCACGAAATGGACATGTTATTAGAATTTACTATAGAATGCTCCGTTGACAAAATTGTTATGCACTTACAGTTCGTTCATAAGACGTAAAAAAAAAAAATCAGATTCATTATGGGATATGGGTGACTTTTGTTCTTATTATTTTCTAGGAGATTAATATAAAAAATATCAGTTTCATTCCAAATAGTTTTTATAGTGTATAAATCAGTTTTATTAAACCGTAATATCGCTTTATAGCTTACAGGCTATCAAAGCCTGAGAGTTAATATTCCAGCCGGTTCTGTATGTATGTATGTATGTATGTACGTAACTCTTGATAGAAATATTCGTTTTACTTTAAATTTTGTTTATAGGTTCATTGTGATAAAGCGCTTCCCTGATTAGTTCTGTGGGTTCATTGGTTAAGTATAAAAGGGGAGAAAGGTGGGCTAAATATAATTTAGATGATTGGGCTTTTCATGCAGATTTATCCGATTTGTTTCAAATTTTGTATATAGGTTTATTGTGATAAGGCAATTCCTTGATTAGTTTTGGGGGTTCAATGGTTAAGTATAAAGGGGGGAAACGGGGGCTAATCTCCTCCCCCTTAATTTATATAAATGGGTTTTTCATGCAGAATTATCCAATTTGCTTCAAATTTTGTATATAGGTTCATTGTGATAAGGCTCTTCCCTGTTAGTTTAGGAGTTCATTAGTTAAGTACAAAGAAGGGAACGGGGGGTTAATCCAATTTATCGTCGATTTCTTTGGTTTTTATAGGGGCATTATTCTGAAATAAGGGTATAATATACAATTAGGATGAATAGCGTCTGAACTCAATGCCATCAGTTTAACTGGGCACTTTTCTTTTTTATTAGAATACTATCCATTCTCAATTAAACATTTTCAGCTGCGAAATTCAATTTCTACGCATACAGAATAACATTTTAATATTATTTCTAATGTTAATGTTAATGCTGTTAATTTATCATGTTTGTCTGTAAAGCATGTTTGTTAAACATGAAAATGTTTACTTGAAAACCTATATTGCGGTTAAGAAAACTGATTATTACACTATCCACTGATTATTGCTGATATTGCTACCAACTGATTATTACATTATACCACTCGGAAACGTTTCCGGAAATCAGTGACAACAAAGTAGACTTTGTTGCCACTGTTGCTCTATAAATGTTTCTCAAAATCTCAAAATTTTATTGGTTTTTGAGGTTTCCAAAGATAAAATTCGCTTTTCGGAATCGTGAGTAACTCGGATGAGGTTATTGTATATCTTAAATTTTTCTAAATTAATAAATATTTGTACTTTTGTGCAGTGTGTATCATCAAAACTAACTAATTACGCACTGACACGAAAAAATACCGTAACTATTACTCAGCCTATTTGATATGCTGAAATTCATATAGTGTCTTTAATGGAATTAAATTAATGATATTGGATATGTGGAAGATCACTCAAAATATATCAGGCAAAAATCAATTTCGGAGCATTTGTTCATACAAATGTTCATACAAATATCCATTTAACAACTTTTTTTGCCTTTCTGTATCATAAAACCACACTAATTACGTACTGATACGAAAAAAAAACGTAACTATTATTCAGCTTATTTGATATGATGAAATTATAGTGTCTTTATTGGAATTAAATCAATTAATTGAATATGTGGAAGACCCCTCAAAAGATATCAGGCAAAAATCAATTTTGGAGCATTTGTTCATACAAATGTTCATACAAATATCCGTTTAACAACTTTTTTGACTTTGTGTATCATAAAATCTAACGAATTACGTACTGACACGAAAAAATACCGTAACTATTATTCAGCCTATTTGATATGATGAAATTCATATAGTGTCTTTATTGGAATTAAATCAATTATATTGAATATGTGGAAGACCCTTCAAAAGATAAAGGCAAAAATCAATTTTGGAGCATTTGTTCATACAAATGTTCATACAAATATCCATTTAACATCTTTCTTGCCTTTGTGATTAGAACTTCAACTTAGAGTCTTACATCGGGTCGGGTTGCCTAATTTTACCTGAATCCGACCCGATCTACGGGCGGGACGACGCTAATTTTTGGGGGGTGCAGCTCGGGTTGACTTTATACTTTTCGGGTTTTGTTCAGGTTCGGGATGACTCGACATTTCAAAAGATAGTCCTAAATACTTTTTAATAATATATACATATACGAATATTAATGAGTATATGTGTTCATTTTTATACGAAAAAGATAAAATTTATATTGCATATATAATTGTTGACTACTTCTTCATCTATATATTTAAAACGGAAAGCGCATTCTGTCAAATCCACACGAAAATCGTCTTTTTGCGCATGCGTCAACGTTTTTCTGAAGGAGAAACGGGAAACCTGATTGATTATACCAACCCTCTCCTGTTTAGGCTAAAGGGGATTGAAAAGGGTTGATTGAAAACGGATGAAGCCATGCAATTGCATTGAAAGCATAGCCCTTCTAATTTCTTTTTGCTCTGAGGTTGAAAGCTAAAGCTTATTTTTTAAAGACCTCATGTTTTCACTACTAAGTATGCATATATTTTGGCAAAATTTTAAAGAAGGCTTGGATACAGTTATATTTATAATCGATTGGAATGTAAGAAAGTTCGAAAGGCGAGGACTACTTTGTTATTGCTTTGTTAAAGGAGCCAACGCGAAAACAAACAAAAAAGCGTGAAGAAAACATTTCTTTTACAACTAGATAATACTATTTTTTCGCGAATTTTTTACACCAATAAAGATTTCAACGAGTTCGGACAAAAATAACTTTTTATTTTAAAACTATTAAATGACCCTAGGTAAAAAAAGCAAGAAAATGCGCGATTTTATCACTAAATATCAATATTTTTTCCCGAATTTTTCATTAAAAAATATAATTTCGTACAAAATTGGGTTAAAGATATAAAATAATAAAAACCTGATTTTTTAAAAATTATTTATTATCACAGGCCCGGGCAACGCCAGGCGGGGGTTAGCTAGTAATTGTATTAAAATATTGTTTAATTTTCTTACACTTCTGGTATGGGTCGGGTTCGGGTTAGAATATTTCGGTTTCGGGTTGGCTTTAAGCAGAATTTTCGGGTTCGGTATGGGTTATTTTTTCATTAAAGAAAATCCAGAGTAGTAAACTGTATTTTTCAAACTACCCCATAAGACATAAATGCATTCTTGCATCATTAAAGTTGTTAAAATTCAGGGTCTTCCAAGGCGTGCCTTAGAATGTTTTTAAGAAACATTAAGCCGGAAACCCCCTGTAGATGTGGAACGTTTACAACACCTTGTGTTATTGATTGTATTGTAAAGGAATCGCACACTTTTTATTCAAATGTGTGTTTGAAACGTTTTCTTACATCAGAATGATTATTGCGCTTTTTTCAGGGAAAACCCAAATGAATCACCCCGTATTCGTTATTTCTGTTAGCTTTGGCTACAACACAATGAATACCAAGGTGATGGGAAAAATTAACTCGCTAGATCTGTATCTAATAACATCTTATGTTATTTAATTAGCGACCTAATAATTTATTTCTCTATATATTGTAAGGATACTTGTTTAGAATTAATCCAATTTGTGTGGGTTTATACTAAATATTGTATGTAGAGGAACTTCGTTTATTATGAAATGGTCGTGTAATATGGAATACCAAGCTTTCTGTTTGGTAAAGTGCTGCCACCAAGCGGTATTATCATAAACTGCTTAAGAACTATAACATTATCCTATAACATTCATAAAATCTGGCATAATATGTTATAATCCATTAATACAATCTGCTCATTTTGTCTTCCAACCCCTCTTTTCACCACGGTGGTATGATCCACTTGGTTACCATAGGAACTTGATGACGTTTGCGCCCTCTCCTATCTTGTTTTCTTTTTCTCCAGAACTCTGATGTGTATGCTCATTTTGACATTTTCGACTTGTTTGTAACATCCTGATGACGTTCGCAGAAGCGAAATGAAACGTTGATGTTTAATTGTGATTGTAAATTCACGATTTTAATGTATGTACCATTTAGCAAATGTTGTATTTGAATTATAATTATTTTTCATCTTCGGTAAGTTTCAGGAGATAATTTTTCAATATTTTTGATTCATTATTAATAGTAATATTTTTACACTGAAATTAAACATGATGTACACTGAAATACTAACAGTTTATGAAGCGATACTTGTTTTCTATCTCGCTATTCACACCAATAAACATAGAATAATTTTTTTCCAAAACCGGCGGTATCGGGTTATAGGGAATACCAATATCTCATAATACTCCATGATTAAGGTGGCGCAAAGACAGATCCTTATATTTGTAATTTATGCAAATCTGAAGTATGAACTGAAGTATATTAGGCTGACTACCTAGACACTATATTTTGATCATGGTCTCTTGATACCATTACACCTGTTTTTTGTTATATTTTGTTCGTTTTCTTCATTTTTAACCCCCTATTCCATATTTCCCACACTCAACTATTTCATAATACCTTCCAAAAAGGTTTATTATTATTATTATTTGTTTGTATGCAATGAAATTTAGTAAAACGATATTTGTCTAAAAATTACTGCAACCTTTAGTAAATAATAAATTTAAAATAATTGCTGATTTCTTTTTACACTGTTGATGATTCATTTTTTTCAAACATATATTTTACTCTTTAAATTTGAAATAGAGACTACTAATCTGAGCGAATAATTTGTGATAAAACAAAACATAACTAGTCGTTGGGGACCACCGAAATACTTACCCATCATGAATACGTATAATATAAAAAAAGAAAATAAAACATGTGTAAACTATTTATAAAATGCACTGAAATTTGAATAAAATCGTGGCTTGATGACGTCATAAACTGTAGATGCTCTGTTACTGAATTGCGTAATAAAAGAAACATCCTTATAACTCCAAAATTGATACTCCTATTAGCTAACAGTTTACTGCGCCAGATTAAGCGTCTCATTTCCAATTAAAATATATCTTTGAATTGAAATTTGAATGAAATACAGGGTCATGATAAATCGAAGAGTGTGGACAATAGGATTACAAATATCTCGGCAACTCATTATCCGATCGACTTCATTCTGTATGCAATTTTTTTTCATTGCCTTTTTTCATTGTCATTTTTATATTGACTCCTTAACCCTTTCAGGGGCAAGCACTTGTGCTCCTCTAACGTTGAATTCCCACCGGAATTTAGGAAAGAATTTAGTTCAAAATAAAAATAAGTAATTTTTCAACTTTTTCTCGTCAAAGTTAAAAAAGTAAAATTTAATTAAAAGTTTCTGGTTTGAATCGGATTAAAATTAGGTGGTATATAATATATACCACCGCCCCTCAAAGGGTTAAAATAAACAATTTCAAAAATTTTTATATACCTTTTAATAGAATGGATATTTCGACAGTCTTCTTCTCACTATTACATACATAAGTACATACCAAATTTCAAGTCTCTATGTCAATTTGTTCGGGGGATAGAGCGTTTACAGACACATACACAGACAGACGGACTTTTTTTTTCTAAAAATATGTTTTTCGGAATCTCACATGCCTGAAACGTGTAAATCCGTCAATTTTTTTTCGATTTTTAAAACGATTACATAACTTACCCTATATTATGGATGATGGGTAAGTAAAAGTACTACAAAATTGTTTTGTCTGCTTAATCATCTTGCAACGCCGCATTTTACTTACCCACTATATGTCTACGAGAGGGAATCATGACTACCTCTGTAGGTTTTCACACCCCTCGAGTTCTGGTAAAGCAAGTACGGGTTGGAACATCCCGACTTAAGGCCTATGGCCTGGCTCCCTTTTGGGTTTCCAGCTCCGAAGCTGTTGGGGGACGCCGGCCCGTCTCCAAGTGTCTCGCGGTGACTCCCCATGGTTTCACCGCGTATCGCAACGGCCTACGTCGTCGACACGTGGGTTCAAGGTTAGAGGGTCCGTATTGGCTCGGCTCTCTGACCGGCCGAAGCGCCGTAGCGACACAAAGCTACTTTCGCGAAATAAGTCTTTAAGGACTTGGGTTCGGTGGTCGCCTACGCGCGGTGCGCCCTGTCAAGGGCGCCTGCGTCGCAGCTTACTTTTACCCACCATGCGTAGTATAAGGTAAGTCTTGTAATCGTTTTGAAAATTTTGACGGATTTACACGTTTTAGACAGTGAAGATTCCGAAAAACAGATTTTTAGAAAAAAAAATTGCCGTCCGTCTGTCTGTGTGTGTCTGTAAACGCTCTATCTCCCGAACAGATTGAGATAAAGACTTGAAATTTGGAGTGTACTTAGTATGTAATAATGGGAAGAAGCTTATGGAACTTCAGTAACCTCGATTATCCGGAGCTATTTTTTTCGAACTCTCGAAATATACGTTCTGATAAAAGGTACATAAAAACTATCAAAATTTTGCATAAAGAATGAAGGCGATCGGATAATGAGTTGCCGAGATATTTGTAATGAAATTTTTCACACTCTTCGATTTTTCCTGACCCTGTATTTCATTCAAATTTCAATTCAAAGATATATTTTAATTGGAACTGGGACGCTTAATGCGACGCAGTAATCCGTTAGTTAAGATGATTATCATTTTTGGAGTTATAAGGATGTTTCTCTTACGCAATTCAGTAATAGATCATTTAAAGTTTATGACATCATCAAGCGACGATTTTATTCGAATTGCAATGCATTTTATAAATAGTTTGCACATGTTTTATTTTCATATTTTATATTATGCATATCCATGATGGGTAAGTATTACGGTGGCAGCCAACGACTAGTCCCAAACGTTTTCAAAAATTCTTCCTTAGCCTATTTTCGTAAGAATAATACGCAAAATAATTATATTCGTTAGATTTCTGTAAATGACATATATTTGTTACATTTCAGTAAACCTTAACTTCTGTAATTTGGACAGCTACTTTTAATATTATTAACGTAAAAGTATTTTTTTGCCTAAAATAGTAAAAAATATATATCGGAACCGAAAGGGTTAAAGCAACAATTTTCAGATTTCAAGAATGCTAAAAATGAAATAATTAAAAAAAAAAAAAAAATGGAAATTTATGTCCCAAAGAAGTAGTAGAAAAATATATGTAACTAACTCACTTCAAATAAAATGTAGTTTTCTTCATATATTACTCAATGAAACTCCAAACAACTTTCTTCGTGCACCACCCCTAAGACGAGTTAAAAATGATCATAATCATGATTCAGATGATTTCTGTTTCTTTAGCCTTTTGAACTTTCCAATAGAAGTAAAAAAACAAAAAAACTTAAAGATAGGGGTTTTACGGTAGATCATTAAAAGTACATAACGGTTTTTCGTGTATTCGAAATAACCTCAAATGTGCACATCATCTCATTTAATATCCTAAAAACCAGTGTGCTTTTTACCCAAATTATTTCACAAAAGAATAGATAGTTATTTAAACGATGAGATGTTTCTTTATCCTTTTTATGTGTTCGAAGAACTAACGACATAAAAAAACATGCGTAAAAAACAAAGAATAAAGTACTTTTACTAGGTACTACTAAAATGCTGCACTACTCATTATATATAAAAAGTAAATGATAGAGTCACTAGAATTTTTAACCCGTCCTCGTAATTATATCATGCTGGATTGTAGATAATTTTATGTTATTTTTATTTTCATTATATTCTTCTCGTGCTGTTTTTTCGTATACCATATATTTTTCTATGTACGTTGGTAGAAAAAAATGCCATTGTCCTTTTAAAGAATTTTGAGAAAAACTGATTATTATTGTTATTATTTTTAATTTCGTTGGATTATACCTTAAAAAAAGATCTCCTTGTGGAATAAATTAAGGGAATAAATTTCATATCTATGATTATTGTGCAATGGTCGGGGGACGTAAAAAAAATATCATTATTAAAGATTGGTATTTGGTGAGAATGATGATTATTACAGACTGCATTATAAGGAGGCCGCGGCCTTGGGACCACCACAGATGGGGGCCGAAAATGAATAAAATGATTTCGAAAACAAAATCTTAAATCACACAGAAGAATTTAAATTTCAAGCTCCGACACGCAAGATATTATAAGAATAAGAATATAATAATTGGTACTTTTCCAGTATAGTCTTAGCGAGATAAGATAGCGAGAGAAGAAAGATTAGCAACATATTGTCAACCTATTCTCAACATATTGTCAACCTATTCACAAGCAATTTTTTTAATATTTAGGGTAACTTGGGGTGAGATACCTTATTGGACAAGATGCCGTGTCACGTGGTTTTCCTATGCGCAGGCGCTGTAGAACACCACTCAGTCGTGTGGTAGAGGCTTCCCTACTGATACTTTAATTCTAGTTTGCGCTGTTTTATTTAAGTTTTAAATAGTGATTTTATATTACTATTTCATCTTAATACCTTTAGTAAGTGTTCAAAATTTTTTACGCTTTTTCTTTATGTAATTCCTATGTAGTTGGCCATCTATCTTATCCCAAGGTTTGGTTAAGATGCCGAAATGCAAGCATTTACAAAAGAAGATTTTTTGATGCTTACTATGACGTTTGTAAAATGAAATGCATTTTTAAATCATGCATAAATGTGTCAACTTTAACAAGAAATTAATGAATAACAAATAAAAACAACAGGCGATTTTATCAATAATTAAATCAAAACTACGGCATCTTCACCCAATCTACCCTATACAATTTATCTAATAATATTTAGTGAAGAAGTTTTTTATCTATTTTTTCATGCAAACAGAAGAAAATTGCATATAAAAAACAATATTAATATATCTATAAATAAAATGTTTATATATATATATAAATTCATTTTTAAACAAGCATTCATATATAAACAAGAAGTTTATTAGGTTTGTTTTGATAGCTGTTTATATCATTTGGCAACTTTCTGAAGACCGAATTGCGCCAAGCTTTTTAATAAAACACCAAGGCCCCTACAGTGGAAAAGTACCTAATAATAAGATATAAATTTAAGATAAGAATTATATATTTAGGATTGTAATATATTAATATATAATAATAAGATAATAAGACATAATAATAATGTGTAATAATATAATAATAATTCATAATAATAATATATAATAATAAAATAATAAGATATAATAATAATATATAATAATAATATATAATAATAAGATTAAAATATATATATATATATATATATATATATATATATATATATAGCTTATAATTTCAAGTCAGGTATTCCATAATAAATTACATGCCATCTTTAAATTAAAGATTTGGTCAGATTTGGTAAAAGAACTTGTTCGTTGTCTTTTGATTTCAAAGGTATTGTGATGCAAGAACTTGTTTAATGTATTTTGAAATTCAAAGGTATTACAGTTATATATATATATATATATATATATATATTTATATACATATATAACTGTAAATATCTCTACAATCACCTTGCCTGTACTTTCCAGTACTCTGAAAACAGTTGAAATTATGTATGCTGTAGACAAAAGATTTTCATTGAAATTTATCTTTTAAGAAATATTTCAGATAAAGAAATAGTTAAGGTGTATAGCATCAAACAACAAAAGAAAATTTAAGTTAACCGGAGTTTCATAACCATTTTTATATAATGCAAGAACATTTTCGAATACACCCGAAAAAAGTTTCTATCTTCCAGTTTGGTTTGAGAAAGCCCCTCAAAATCCGCTGGGCCTTGGTCCCCAGACAACCTTTATTGTGCTCTGATTATGAAGTGATTGATGGACATAGATTAAAAATGGTGCCTTTGTGCATATTAATAAAGTATGTATCTGAACCAGGATTTTTGTTCATAATATTAACAATCATATCGTATATTATCTTTGATGTCAGCATCTGTTTTTTATGCACATCCATAACGCACAACGATGAATAAGATATAATACGAAAGTGTTTTAAGCAGACTTTTGATGTAGTTACACTCACATTTCGTTATAACAGTTTGATTAAAAATTGCAGTTACCGTCAACAGGGGTGACTTTGTCCCACCCCACGGATAAAGACCAAAATTGCAATAAAGGGGATTTGTTACAATAAAACTGATAATTAATGTCGAGTTCTAATACATTGGAGCAGTATATTATACATAAATTATTTGATTCAGCAATTTACAAATTGAGTTTGGCATCACCTCCGTTGTTGTTTAGTTTACGCGTGATTTTACTGAGGGAAACTGTTGATTGGAAAAGTTATTTATGCCTAAAGCTGCAAAGTGCTTGAATTTTTTTTATTTCGTAATGTGTTTTCTCAACAAATCAATGACATATATATATATATTAATTTGATATTTTAGATATTACATTGACTTTATTCAAAACCGCCAATTTGAATGCCAATTTGGGGTTAGATTGCCGTGGGTCAAAGGCACCACAAATTTAGTTTATTTATCATATTTAACTTTTCGGAAAATATAATCATGAAAGCAAACATTTACTGCAAATACAGCTGTTTCACGAAGCACCCCTAACTTTGAAAATAAATAACTCAGAAACGGTGATAGATAGAAGCATGAAACCAGTGGTATGTTTATTAAAAAACCCGTAAGAATCTAATACAGAAACCTCCAAATTTTAGTTAAAAATAGCGCCGATGGATGGCGCTGCAGGCAGCATTACGCTTCCCTATAAAGAGAGCTTAGATGTCGTTCAGTCGTCGAAGATTTCGCCGTTGAAACGTGATCGCTATTAGCACATAGTCAAAGAAATTCTGGAAGTGACGCTGAAGGACATTGTTTACCGCAACAATCCTTTAACATTCGGTGAGCTGGAGGAGGTTACTTGTCAAGTTTGTGTGTTGATTTCCGGTGGCATACTACAGAAAGTCATTGACAATTTCATTCTTCGTTTGAGGCGTTTTGTGAAAGGAGCGCATTTTAAATCGCTTTTGATGTGAAACCGCCCACTTATAGTTATGCCGCTTGCAGCGCCATCTATCGGCGCAATTTGTTACTACAATTTGGAGGTTTTTTTTGTATCAGATTTTTACGTGTTTTTTTATTAAACATACCAATGGTTTCATGCTTCTATCTATCACCGTTTCCGACTCATTTATTTTCAAAGTTAGGGGTCCTTCGTAAAACATCTTGTATAAATGTTGTACTAGTATCTATTTATTATTATTTTATACCGGTGCTGGTGTGATAATGCCTCTGTAGTTAGTCCTAATTATAAAAATTATACTGATAAAACACTGCAGACAGCAGTGATGTTGTTCTACAACATATATTAAGCTAAAGAAAAGCCGCTGAAAAGTATTCAATTGCAATCTTTACTTTAAGGAATAAGCTAAAAGGTTCTAAAAGAAATTAACCCTATTTCTGCTAAAACAAATGTTTTTCAATGCCTGACATCAGTGAATGTATCTAAAATTTTGTCTCTTAAAAAAACATTAATCCTACCATCACATAATTGCTAATTGTTTTTACATGCTTTGCATAAAGATCATGTTGAATAAAATTTTGTTTTCTGTTCGTTTTTATAGAAAATTTTTGTCTTTTTAATGACGATATGGTGTATTTTTTTTAATTTGTTTTGTTATTCTATCATAGCAGTGGGGTTGCATTGTCTTACAAGATTTTTTTTCTTCAATGATTTTTTAATCCCCACAAAAAACCTCGCGCGGGTCCACTGGTAATGCGATTATTTTAATAAAATCTGTGCTATAAAATAAACAAGAGTTTATTTTATTACGAAAGAGTTTATTTTATTATAAAACACATGAGGACGTGAGTTTCAAAACTCGCCTTATCCAAAAAATAAAATTCGAGGAAATCGCTAAAAACTTCTGATTGCTTCTATTGGGTATTCATTGTAAGCCAAGATTTTAGAGCGCTACAAATACACGCTAAAACTAGTTTTTCTGCGGATTATAGTGATTTATGAGTGAAGATTTAACAATAGAATAGATTGATTGACAAAACACGATTTTTTAAATTTTGTATAAAGCAAGTTTTGAAACTCACGTCCTGATATATAATCTATTAAAAAACACGCACAATCCTAATAATATTCAGGCCCGTAGCTAGACCTTACTTCTAGGTGGGGCAAATATTTTTTCAGGGGGGGCAGATTATTTCTTAATTTTTTTTCACGTCTCTTATGCCTTGAAAAATATGTACTGTACTTTTAATGTAATTTTTTTCTCATTTAAAACGTAAGATCTCTCCAAAGCCAGAATGAAATTTTTAATGTTTGTTCCAAGACACAATAAAAATATATCAAAGACACATAAATAAAATATTTACATTTACATAACGTAAATAAGTTGTTTCCTTTTAATTAAATAATTTAAATTTATGCAGGTTTTATGTTCGTTTATATTAATAAATGCATTCAAGTACAATTTATTAAATGTTGTTTGTTATATTTACATCACGCAATAAAGATATGAGAAAGAAAAAACAGAATGAATAAAATGAATAGAACAAGTAACGAGGATGTCTTTACCGATAATGAAAAAATATTTTTTTAAATTTTCATTTCATCGATGTTTTTCCAATACATTTTCATTGATTAAAGTCGATACAGATGTAGAGGAATTAACTTGAATCTGTTTTTCTTTCCACTTTGCCATGGCTTGGATGTGAGCTTCTGATTTTTCGTGTTCTGGAAAACCGCGGCCATTGTCTGAAGCATTTTTCCAAGTTTTAAAACCATGTTCAGTGTATGCGGCTTCTTTGGATCCGAACTGGCTAAAATGTCTACACGCATAACAGAATGCTGCGTCCTTTGCCACAGAATACTCCAGCCATTTGCTTATACCATGCAGCTCGAAAAGAACGTTGATTTTTTCGTGGGAATTCCTTCAAAATAATTTGTTGAATTGGCTCGTCTCTTTTAGGCAAATCGAGATCGAGAATATCTGGTTTACTTGTAGTAGGTCCAGTTAATGATAATGAAGTTTTATCATTACTATTGCACAATATTCAGGAGCAGGACTCTCTATTTTCTGTTCTAGTCGACGCTTCTTATACATAAATGAACGGATATCCATATTTTCAAATATAACTTGTATTCACAGATAAAGTAATCCGTTCCGTTCACAGATACATACTTATCCAAATATAATATATACAACTTTTAAAACGAGAACCTTTTTTTTTTACTGTCACCAAAAACTGATTAGTATCTGGAAACCACAACGGTTAAACAAAACTGTAAGGCAGAATGCAATAATGCATTATTTTCACAAGCGGATTTTCAAGATTCACTAAATCTATTCCTCGAAATCGTTGAACGGGACACAAAAACATCCGGGTGGTCCTGCACAAACACAGGCCCACTGTCGGCACAATCATAGGAGCGACAAATTGCACCTATATCGTCCCATTGTAAAATTGTCAAAATCTTTCTTTCAGAAAATAGTTCATACTACTTCTCTATTTATATTTCAGAGGACGGGTAACACTATTTCACACCACAGGTGGTCCAGTGTAGAGCTCCTATAATAGGAGTCTTAATCCAGTGATGTGTCAGAAAGTCAAAGAGTTATATTAGTTTATATGAGTAATTCGGCTGCTTTGATGGCACTTGTTTGTGACAGGCGATTTAATAGCTGTCTTGAAGTCAAGTTAAAAAGTTTTCGTGCAATCCTAATTATAAGCATTACAAATGAAACAAAATGAAGAAATAATAATAATAAAAGGAACTTGTAAGAGGCAGAAAATTCAAAATTGCATACGGACGCTCTGGTTTTTCAAACAGATAAAGTCTTAAAATTCTCACGCTTCTGTTGTTATTTGTTATTCTGTGTTGAGTTCTGAAAAAGCCGTAAATTATGGAAAAAAATAGCATAAAAACAATATATTTTCATAATTTTTTTTAATGGATTTTTATGAGAGATTATTAAGATTAATACAGAATTAAAGTAAATATTGTTAACAGTGTATAGTAAATTACACTGCATCAACACTTACTACAATAACACAGAATCATTTACCGTAATTTCGCGCGTATGCGCCGCACCCTAGTTAAGTCTTTTTCAAACCGGAAATTTTATTGAAAATAAGAAGTCAAATAAGTGCTAAGCAGAAGAGAGTCACGTTTTATTTAAAATAAATTCTGGTAGAAAATCGAATTGTCTGAGGTGCAGCGTATACACGCGAAATTACGATATGTTTAAAGTATTAAGCATAGATTATTCAAGATCTAATTAGCACAACCCAGTGCTCTCTCAGTTTCAGACAAAAGAATCCCAGTTTAGGTGCGTTCGTAATTATATAAATGCGTAGCACCTATAGTCGTCGTCTGGTCCGTCCGCAAAAAACAAACTACATAACCGAATGGTTCAAAATTTAATATATAGAGTCGTTATAAAATTTTGTCGAGTCATTTCAAATTTTGTGAAAATCGAATCACAACTTAAAAAGATATTAAAAAAGTTTTCTTTATTCTATTAAATCCTATCATACGTAATCTATATAATAAAAGCGCAAGTCACGTGACTGAGGAAAACAAATACGGGCTAATCTGCTAACCACTTCTTTTTCATATGCCAAGCGGTCATTTTTATTCAACATTATTTCTTCGAATAAAATTGCATAAAAGTTACATTTTTAGAAAGATTGTTCAAAAAAATTGTTTGCTTGAGAGATGAGTTACATTAAAAAATGTATAGATTCTGAGATAAGTTCAGTAGAAATAGTTAGGTTAATAGCCGAATATCTCAATCCATTAAAGTAAATAAACACAAGAGATTCGTTCATCAAGAGTCATAGAAATATTAAACCATGGAGGTAATCATTCGTAAAGCAATATCTCATGTTGAATTTTGCAACGCTGTCTGGTGTCGAAAAAAAATTTGCATCTGCAAACGTGGCATCACTAATAAGAAAAAAAAAGGCATGCTCATTTCGCTCGTAACAGACGATATAATTCATTTCACAGAAATAATAAAGATAATTTTTTTACATTGTAAAACTAGTTATAGTACGGTCGCACCTCATTTGTCATGTTTAACGTACATTTCCAACTTGTTTGTTTGTTCGTGCTCCAATAAAAAAAATAATAAACACAATTTATGCAGAATGTTTAGTGTCGAAGAGTCTGTGCAAATATAAAATATTTTTTAATTTATTTCACTGTCCATTTCCTATAAAGCATCGCTATTTCTTCCGTATATTTTTTGAAAAGAGCTATACATATTGTTTATGCTTAAGACTGTTATGACATTAAGGTCACATTCACCCGTAATTAAATACCATTTCAGATATCCTCCATGAGGTTCCAAAAAAAATATATATAGTAATTCTGTATATATATATATATATATATATATATATATATATATATATATATATATATATATATATATATATATATATATATATATATACATGTATATATATATGTATATTAATTGTGTATTATATATATATACAATTTTTTCCGACTGAACAACACGGAACTTTTTTGCTATATTCGCACTGTCATTTTTATACATAAAAGCAAGAAATTTACAAGTTTTAACTACTAAAGTGATTTAGAATCGAATAACGTTTTTCACTTTTCTATAGATTTTGAGTTGTAATCGATTTCTCTCTTATGAACTTTATCAGACTGTCATGTCCAGAAAATTGGTTTATATCTTTAACTTTGACGGTCATTTTCTGAAAACTGATTTGCTTTTACAAAAAAATGGAAAACACTATTTAATTTCTTTGTTTTTAATAAAAGGATTTGAAAAATTTTTGAATTTAAGAATAGTGAATGACTTTGTGAATGTGCCAGAAGATAACTAATTTGGATTTGTAAAATCGTAAGTAGCCCGTCATATTTTATTCTTTAAATTTGAAATAATGATTAATTTATTTCAGATGCGCCAACATTTAAAAATTTCAGGGGGGGGGCGCGTCGGGGAAGAGTAGATTGAACAGATAAAGGGACAGACCTTCTGTTAATTTTTATTTCCAGAGGGGGGGGGGACGAAGCCCCTGTGAAAATTTCCAGAGAATTTCTATGGCCTTGTAGTCGGCGCCTATGATGGATTTAATTTGTTATCTTGTTCATTTTTATAAATGTTTTCAAGCCGTAAGCAAAAGTATGAACTTTTTTAAGCTACTTTTATCATATTATTTCGATATCTGCAAATAAATTCCTTTAAAGAATATATTTTACGCGAAATAAAACATTTTATAAAATTTAAGTATATTTAACAACTTAAACAATATCATATCGTTACATTTTTCTTTTTGATCCTTGATTTATTATTGATTGATATTATTTCGTTCCTTGAAGATTTTGTACTTTTAAATGAAAAGTTATACATGTTATGTTACATGAAAGTTATTTAAAGTGAAATACATTCAAACGCGTAACGTGGTAATAATTTCCTCTACTAACCACTACTTGTAAAACCCGTGGGGGAAAAAAATATACTTAAGACACATGTACATTAAAAACAATTCACAGATAATTCTGTAAATTTCTTATTTATAAATTAAATTTATATCATTTAATTAAAACAAATTTTATATTATATTGGTTAAAGATGATATTTTCATTGCAATTCCATTTCTTCTTTACGCTGAAAAACTCCTCCTATAATTTTTTTTATTGTGACCAAGGTTTCACAAATTTTTATCATTCATGTAAGAAAAGATCAGAAGAATGAAAGACATTAGTCCCCTCTTCCCAAAGCAAACAAGTAAACATAACAATCTGTTTCAGGGAATTGAAACCAGTTCCATGAAAGAAGTAGCAAACTTGTCATGTACGACAAATTCAAAAACATTATTTTAGGCTGTTTCGCTTTATTTTCAGATTCAGAAGCCTTTGGTTTCAACCCCGCTTTCTTAAGATAAATTTCACATGGTGACAATTCTACAAAGAAAGTAAGCTTTATGGATATCAATCAATACAGAATTGTTGCTGGGTCGGTACGGGCAGGAATATCCTGCGGTACAGTGTAATTTCAACAAAGCGGGGAATGTCCTACGTGACAATCCCCGACAGGTCTGTTGTCTGTTAAAGAAAGAGAGAAAAAAGAAGGTTTATAGATGAAAATTTTTCTGGTTATGTTTCCAGTTTAAAAACTAAATTGGGAGGAGGAGGGAAGGGGGGGGGGGTCCTCTTTGCTATGGCAAGAAGATGGAAAAAATTGGGAATTTAAAGTAAAATAGTGGCTGATAAAGTGATCGGAATGTCCAGTCTCACACTAGATTAGACAAAAAATTATTAAAAAAAATAATAGATATTTAATGTTGTTTTAAACGGGATGTAAAGTTTCACGCTAGGTCGGGCAAAATCTTTCGCAGGTCGGGCTTTGCCCGACCTGCGAATACGCTACGGGCCTTGCGTCAGGGGGGGGGCACCTGGCTACGGGCCTGATATTATAAATCTGATTGTGTGCAAATGCTAGGCTGAAGCCAGCGTCAAAATGGAGCATTTAATGATCCTGTATTTTTGCATATAGGTTGATTATAACACTCGAATGAATATAGGCTGGGTTTTGTTCATTTTATTCAAATATTTTTCTTAATAATTCAAAATTTCGCTATTTTTATAGAGAATAAATGGACATTTTTTCGTATAATAGTTTAAAATGGTTAAATTTACTTTACCGTTGCTAATACTTTATCGTTGCCAAAACTAATTTAAATCCGGAATAATAATTTTTACTCAACAATTTAGTTTTAATTGAAAAATTTTCACGTGAAAAATGAAAATGAAATTTAAAAAAAATTAAAGAATTAAAAAGAAGATTAAATAATATTATTAGATATAAAACGTACTTTTTTTAGTTTTTGATAATAATACAAGGTTTCAATATGCGTAACCATAGGAAACAGGCAAATATGACGTCATGCATCGCAAATAAAGCGGATAGGTTTTGATTGGTGAAATAAAATGATCTTGGGTTTTTTTTCTTTTGTAGTAGCCGCCACTGGCGACCAGTTTGGTCTCCCTTAAATGTATATTAAGCATTGTAACACGCTACTTTTATTCATAATTTAATTTTTTGTCTCTTAATTCTTCGCCAAATCGAAAAATTCTAACACACAAATCAAGAACTTTTGCGATCATGGTAGCATTTTGCACATTTTTTGCTGTTAATGATATCCACATTTACACTGAACCATATTGTTGCTATTTTTTTTCTCTCTAACTTAGGCTGTAGACTCGATTACGGAAGATTAGATAATCTATCACTATTCTCATCTAAAACGTCTTGAATAATATGCCATTATCGGGCTTCATATTATTACACGTAATTTTCGAGTATGGTTTGGTGAAACATTTAACTTTTGGAAGCCAGTTTTGATAATCACATTCCCTTTTTAAACCGCAACCCGGCGTTTTCGGCTAGATTTTCCTTCGTATGGCAACCCAGTAGAGCAGATTCCGTATGTTTCATAATAAATTAAATATTGTGTGCTTTATAATAAATTAATCATTGTGTGTGTTTTATAATAAAATTGTGTGTTTTTTAATATAAAATGGTACTTTTCTGTTATACGGACACCATGCCAAAATGTATGCTAATACCTAGAGTATGTAAATGTGTGTATGTAAATATGTATGTAAATGTATGCTTGGCGACAATGGTGTCCGTATAACGGAAAAGTACCTATAAAATAAACTATTTTATAATAAAATAAAAGTAACATGCTGTTTCAGAAATCTCTAACAGGTACCTGAAAATGGGGTTTCCTCGCCAAAATGGCGCAAAATAAAAATCGCGCCAACCCCGGCGCGTTTGCGATAGCTGTTCCACATTGGATTTTAAAATCAAAGTATCGTTTCTAATGCACACGCGAAAAATAAAAGCTGGTTTTGTCGATTTTGAAAATGCTATTGGCGAGATTTGCGCCCAAATAACATAAAAGTACATAATGATGTTATGTATTTTATAAATGTATATTAAATTACTGTTTTGAACGTGATTGGTCATTAATAATAGAAAAAAAAATATGATAGGCAATTAACAATCATTTTCGGTGATCTCTCTTTCTGGCACGTATAATACATAAATACCAAATTAACTGACAATTCGTTTCGAAATTTGATTCATTAAATATTATTACATGAGTTGTATTTGTTTACATTCAACTTACGTCAAGAAAAGATTCGGAAGGAAGTTCAGTTGTATAAGCACTTAATCAAACGGACTTATGGTAAACTTTAATTGTCTCACAGGTCCTGGTGCGAATTATTTTTTTGACACCAGGCAGCGCTCCAAACAATCATTCACGTAAAACTTACTTTACAAACGATTATCTCCATGGTTTAATGGTTTAATAATTTAAACCTTCACGACGAATGAATCTTTTTTTTTTTTTTTTTTTTTTTTTTTTTTTTTTTGTTTACTTTCATAGATAGAGAGTTTGAACTTAGAAGCTAATTTCAACTGAAGTTATTGCAGAATATATACATAATTGAACTTAAGTCATCTCTCAAATATTAATTTATTTTGAACGATCTTTCTAAAAATGTAACTTTTATGCAGTTTTATTCGAAAAATAATTTTGAATAAAAATGGCCGCCTGGCATATGAAAAAGCGATGAGGCATCCCGGAACTGTTGATGACAGTCACATGACTTACGGTTTTATTATAGAGATGGTAAAATACTTGGCGTTTTACCGTCTGCGCACAGCTAATATAACTATACCGTATTTTTTAATTTAAATTTTTAACCATTTAACCATTTTACTTTATCGTTGCTAGGGCTTTGATCGTTGCCAATAAATAAAAACACGGAAAATAATTTTTCCTCAACAATTAATTTTCAATTGAACGATTTTCACTTGAAAAATGAAAATGAAAAAGAATTCAAAAGAAGATGAATTTCCGTGATATTTAAAACAAAAATATGGAGTATTTGTTATTATACATGAAGTATGAATATCGGTTACATTAAAAAGATCTTTTTCTGTCAAAAAACTGCGTTATAATTAGAAGGAAAAATGAACAATAATTATATTCTTAAAAATAGATTTCGCTTGGACCATGGAACTATGAAAAGGATCCTCCTCGGCTTGGAAAAATATGACGTCATAAATAAAACATATATTTTCAAATAGTCGTAATAATACAAGGAGCATGAATATCAATGTATAATGAAAGTAGATAGATAATGGACGTAATATTTAAGATGAAAAACTGAAATATTATTTATCGATACTGATTAATAATTAGCTTGAGTACCAGTTACATACAAATGTGATTTTACCGCTAAAATTTACGTCCTGATTGCCAGAAAAAGAAAATTAACAAGAATTATGGCATTAAAAAGAGATTTCTCTGAGGAAAATGTGACGTCATATTTGAAATAAAACAGGAATTTTTAAAAGTGTTTTACAAGGAGCGGGAATGAATTCCGTACATTAATAATACAAGGATCAGTAAGTATAGAAAGTAGATTAGTTTCACGATATATTTAAAACAAAGAATTGAAATGTTTTTTTTATCTATACCGATTACTAAGCATGAATATCAGTTACATACAGGTGAGAGTTTTTTGCCAAATACCACACCATGATTATTAGGAAAAGAAAAATAAATACGAATCTATTATATTAAAATCTGACCGCCTGTTTGTATTTCGGAACTACTCTTTTAAGATTGTGGAACGCAACGCGATTTACTTAACACCGGTTATCATTCATCCGAGGATTCATAAATTTTCAGAATTAAAAAAAAATGATTTAAATTCCGAGATATTATTATTATTATTATTATTTTGTAAATTTTAACGAAGTTTCTCTAAAAATGGCAGCTAAATTATTCCATTTTTGTGGATAAAAAAGAAGAAATAAAACGGATTAATATATTTTTTCTCATTAAAACTGAAAAATAAAAGAATTTATTTTCAATTTGTATAGATGGTGAAAGAAAAAAAAAATCTTGATTACAGTAAAATTTTTGAAAAATAAAAACGTATTTTCATATATTCAAACTTCATGAATCAATTTATGCTGGAGAACAAAAATCGTCTGTCAACATATTTTCATTTAGAAATAAAGATTTTTTTCAGTTATAGATTAAATCCAGGAGGTAAATTTAAGCTCCTTGCATTTAGGTCTACAATAATTGCTCCCTATTCACAAAAATTGAATTTAATGAAAAAGAATATACTATTTCCATTATCTTTGAAGGATTGCTATTAAAACGTTTCACAAAGGCGTTAAAAGTAAAATGGTTTACCAGGTAAACTTGACGTATGTTTTCATATAATTCGCCGATTTCCACGATTTTATTTGGCCCGCCTTTTTTCATTGATTGCAGTTTCCTTTTCGTGATTATTTGTCACAAAATTTCACTTTTTTAAAACTTAGTTATGTCAAGGCCTCTATAACATAGAAATACTGTACTGTCTCCTATGGAATGTGATAAAGAGTTAGTTAATTATTTACGTTTCTAATTATCGGGAATGAAATATTTTGCTTAATTAATGCATTTATTCTTCTTTTAATGATACGTGAACGAAGTCACGGGTAACAGCTAGTTTTACTATAAAACACATACACACTTATTTTATTATAAAATGAACACAATTTTTATTGTAATCACACATAAATTGGAATAATTCTAAACAAATGGAATAATTCTAAACAAATGAAATAATTCCAAACAAAACAGCATACATTACAAAACAGCATAGCTTACAATATGAATTGAAAGAAATAATTCGTGCGCTAACGAAATGACGTAGATGTCATTAAATATAGAACCAGCTAGTAAAATTTTCACATATTTTTTTTTAAACGTAGTTAACAACAAAAATCATTTTTGAAAATCTCTCATTCTATCCAAAAATAACAAGATTCAAAGTTTCTGTTTTTATTGCCTCTCATCTCGAAACTACTCGCAAAAAGAAGGTTGAAAGTAATCTAACTCTTTACTGAAACCTAAGAATAGTAAAACTAAAACTTTCTCGGTTTTCTGATACAGTTTTCTAGTTTTAAGTTCCGTGAGATTATACAGATAAAATAACTATACAGATTTAAAAAAAATAAGGAACGGTCTTCTTCATTTCATTAAAAAACATTAATCATTGTTTGTCATTGATTCTTTTTAGGAATATTTTCAAACAAAGTTTTAATTTAACAATTTGCAAGTGAATTTTTTACATACCGTAAGGGGGCTTTTGAGTTTGTCGAAATGATAAAAAACATCACCATTTTCGAAGTACCTCAACTCAAATGATATACAATTAAGTTTTATTTTTTTTCCTTCCTGCCTAATATATGTACTCCTACGTAAACTGCACAGAAAAAGAAATGTTGATTATCCAAAAAAATTGTATTGTTTGGAAAATTTCTTCGTTTTGGGAAAATCAATTCGTGCCCGAAAATTCCGCCCGTCAATTATTGGACGGTTGCCGAAGAGATGCCGAACAGTTGATGTCGGTTAAGGAGCTTCCGAATTGCAAACAACTTAACTCCCAGTCGTAGTAAGTAGAGTGTCTTGTATTGGGAAAATTTAAGATGTAGTATTAACTACAAGATAAAGGAGCAATTACAATAAAAAGGATAGATAAAAAATTAGGAAATGAGATGATAATAAATTTTGAAAAATAAAGTAAAGCGAAATATATTAAGGATAGAGCCTAAATAATGAGAAGAAAGTAAAACGATATAGCTGTAGTTATAGCTAACTAATTATTGGACATTAGCTATTGGAATTAATGTCTAATAATTAAATGATAGAATTTTCCGGTACGAACAAACTTTCCCAAACGGAAAGAACTTTCCGAAAACCCCAATAATATTGAAATTTTAATTAAAAAAATTATATCACTAACACGTGAGTAAGAATCGTAAAGTGCGGAGCGCATCAAATAACTGGTAATTATGCAAATACAAAACAATTTTGTCCAAAATCGAATCATAACGCACCTACTTCTAATTTAAAACCAAAATATGCACAAAAAGTATTGTTTAAAATTTCCTTTTAACACAAAAGTTTAAAATTACAAAAAAAAAAAAAAAAAAGTATTTTTTGTATTTTTCAATTTTAAAACAATAAAAAACCAAAATATGTCAAAATTTTGCGGTTTTAGCATATAGAATACGAAGAAATGCATATGTGGTCAATTTTTTAAAACTATATAGTTTGAAAGTAACAGTGCGTGCAAACTTAAAATTTACTAATCTGAGAAAACGCATCTTAAAATTTCAATATTCACTTAAAGTATCTATGTTAAACCGTCTATAAATGATTATAACTCAGGAAATAATGCAGATTTTAAGTGCGTTCGTTATTACATAAATACGTAGCACCTATAGTCATCGTCTGGTCCGTCCGTTTGTCCGCATATAACAGCGCAAAAACTACCCAACCGAATGGTTTGAAATTTAATATATATAATCGTTGCAGAATTTTGTCGAGTCATTTCCAATTTTATGAAAATCGAAGTTTTCTTCAATCTATTAACTCATATCATACGTAATTAATTCAATGATATCCCAAAGTACGTAATGATTCTAGATTGCCATGGTGATTACATTCTATTTAAGATGGAGTTCTATTACTTCCCTATTACTGAATTTAAAAACCGAATTTATATACTGAAATTGTTTAATTGTAGCAAACATATAATCTCCACCGACAGTTTTTTTTGGACAGATGTTTCAGGATAAATATATATTAAATGGAAAAAGAGTCTAAATATGGATTTCAAGATCTGAAATTTTAAAAGTTAGGCTTAAGTTTCCCATTGGCATTTTCTGTAAATATCAACAAAATATAAAATGTTGCCAACTTAAAATGTACTTATTTTATTACGGAAATTAATCATATCATAAAAACAGACGATATAATTGATTTTTTCAGTGAAATAATAACGATGATTGTTTACATTATCTTGTATTGGATATTTGCGCATAGTAAAATTTTAATGTAACAGAATTGTTATTAAATGTTCGTAAAAGTGTATTGAAACTTAATTTCATAAAATAAAATGAATATCTATAATATGAAAATCTGCACATAAAATAAATTTTGTATTCATGCATTTTTACTTAAGAGTACAACAGCTATTGCATCAAGATATTTGTGAAACTAGTAATAGTACGAAAGCACCTCATTTGTCACGTTTGACGTGCAATTTCCAACTTGTTTGAATGTGTTTTTTTGCATATTGTTCAGAAATGTTTAAAAAATCAAAATAAAACAAAAATCGAAAATTGATTTTTTGAAAAGGTCCTCTGCCCTCTTAAATGACGAGGGGTAGTTGGTCAAAAAAGAAAGGAAAAAAAAGGTATTCAAGACAAGAGAGGGCGATCGCCCCTTGTGCACAGAATAAAATATTTCTTAATCTAGAAAAATGTAATATAACCAGAAACGAAAATAAGCAATAACTGCTTTCAAATGATCCACGATTCCGGAAAATCGTTCTTTATCTTTAGAAACCTCAGAAACAGATACATTATCGAGATTTAAATAAACATATATAAAAACAAAGTTTCTTTTGCTCTCACGGGTTTTCCGAAACGTTTTCGAGTAGTTTTTATAGAATATTAATCAGTTTTTTCAAGCGGGAAGTAGTTTTCCGTATGTTAGTATTTCTTACGTAAACATTTTCATGTTCAACAGACATGTTTTATAGACTAACATGATAAATCAACTGCATTAACATAAATATTAAAATTAATATTATTTTCTAACTGTTGCATATATAAATTGAGTTACGCAGCTGAAAATGTTTGATTAAGAATTAATAACATCTTAAAATCAATATAAAGATATAGTTATGTCTTAAAATGAGTTAATTTCATAAATTAAAAAAAACTGTATACATTACCAATTTTTATAATCAGACATTATATAGATAGTCATTAAAAACATTAGTCATTAAAAAGTAGCCAACAGTTTTCTTAAAAACTACCACTACACAATAACGTTTTCGCCTCTGGTCCGGAGCGTCCTCAGTTGTAAATGCAAACACCTCTGTGCTACCGTTTATTAGATCGTTGAGGGTTGATAGATTTCCTTTAACAGAGATAAGAAGATTATAAGAAGAAGAAAAACTGAAAAAAGGGAAAAAGGAGGGAGAAGGAGAAATAAAGGGAGAAAAAATGTAGGATAAACAAATAAAGGGAGGAAAAATTTAGGATAAACAAATACAGGGGAACAAAAGGCGTAGCAAAGGAAATCTCTCAACCCTCAAAGGTCTAATAAACGACAGCACAGAGGTGTTTGCATTTACAACTGAGGACGCACATTATTGTGTAGTGATGGGTTTTTTAAAACTGTCATCCATTTTTTAAAGACTCATGTTTTTAATGACTATCTATGTAATGTCTGCTTATAAAAATTGGTAATATATACAGATATTTTTTATTTACCTATATTCCGGTTTGAGAAAAGTGATTTATGCACTATAAAAACTATTCGAAAACGTTTCCGTAAATCAGTGGCAGCAGAAAAAACTAAATTGAATTATTTGAGCTTCAGTTATTATTTTAATCTTGTCATGATGCAAATGGCAGACATTTAAATACTTTATTGATTATTTAGATTTTGTTATACATGATAAAAAAATATGCATCAACCAATTGATAACAAAACAATTATCCGCTACATCTAGTTTCTAACCACGTATTCAATTTTCATGAATCCGTATAAACCACTAATCAGTAATTAACCTTATTAATACTATATATTCATTTATTCTATAAACATTTATTACAAAGACGTATTTCTTATGAATAATGTTATGAACAATGTCATCATACGTTAATATCATACAAAAATCTTCAAAAGGTCTTATTTAAGCCATTCCTTCTTTTTTGATAAACATCGCAGTAGATAGCATTTATACATGACTGCGATCTATCATTGTAATTTCTATCATAAAATATCTATAACCACCAATTAAATTTTTCCTGGATCAATATAAACACTTAATCACTAACTTGTCGATCGTTAATAATCTATCTACATACAAACATTTAGTACAAAAAATTACCACACAGACTTCTAATTTCTTATGAAACTATTAATTTTTGCAAACTATCAACAACAACATCTACATTATACGCTATTCCCATTTTGAAACCACCGAAAAAAATGTGCCTAGCTCATTTCTTCTTATTTGATAACCATCTTCGAAGAACAAAGCAATTGACTCACACGATGTTAGATTCTTGTAAAAAAAAATTGATGGGTGCATGAAAATACCTTATTAATAGATGTTCATGGTCTATCATTATAATTCCTATCACTGAATATTATATCTGCCTTTGCAATTATCTCGGATTATAAACCATTTCTAAGTAATTTGACGGTCTTTTAATATTCTATATTCAAAGATTTACTACAAAAAATATTACATAGACTTCTAATTTCTTATAAACAACATTAATTTTTGAAAAATATCAATAACATCATCTACATTATACGCTAGTCCCATTTATAAAGCACCTAAAAAATGTGTCTAACTCTTTTCTTCTTGTTTGATAACCATCTTCTAAAAACAAAGAAATTGACTCGCACGATGCCAGACTCTTCTAAAAAAATCGAAGGGTGCATGAAAATATCTCATTAATAGATGGCCATGGTCTATCATTAGAATTTCTATCATTGAATATGTATAACCGCCTTTTCAATTCTCTGGAATTATAAACCATTTATCAGCAATTTGACTGTCTTTTAATAATCTATATATTCAAACATTTACAACAACAAAAATACCACATAGACTTTTAATTTCTTATGAACAACGTTAATTCGGGCAAACTATCAATAACATCATCTACATCATATGCTAATCTGATTTTGAAATCTCCGAAAAGTTTATCTAACTCTTCCCTTCTGATTTGATAACCATCTTCAAAAAACAAAAAGTTGACTCACACGTTGTCAGAATCACGTAAAGAATCGGTGGGTGCATGGAAATATGTCATTAACACATGGCCATGGCCTAAGGTAAAAACAAATAATTATCGGTGTATGCTTCCTGTAAATAACTTACGTTTATAGCTGAATGCAGTCCTTAACCGGCTAATTGAGGATATACTATATAATCCAATTGTTTTGCACACTGGAAATATTTCTCTTCCGTATGGAATTATCGATATTAATTGCCGACAAAAAAATGAATTGATCTTAAAAGAATGTACTTTTAATGGGCCTCTTATTCTTTCTTTAGTTGGTGAGAAAGAACAGAATACTTGACTTAAAAAATGAAAGCTGTTTTAGTTTTTCTACGCCTTTTCATAATAGGTATATAATTATAAGGTCTTGGTGAACTGTATCACGTTCACTCTCTCTTCAAGAACTTCTGAGAAATTCTATTACCCCCAACCATATTCAACTTTTAGAAGTCATTTGAAATTACATAATATGACAGCGAAAGAAAGATTCATCAGTGATTACTGAAAAATTATATTCTAGTACTATAACTATTACTACTTTTACTGCTATCACTACTACTATTACTGGTAATAGCGGTGTCACTACTATTACTACTATCAGTAGTAGTCTTTGTAATAGCGTATAATACAATAATATATAGTAGTTCTATGCAATCTAATTGTTTTGCACACTGGAAAGATAGTTCTTCCACAAAACAACAACATAACGAAGATTCATCTGTGATGATTGAAACATTCAATGCTAGTACTATTAATATTACTACTATCACTACTAGTATTAGTAGTGGTAGTAATAGTGTATCTACTACTAGTAGTAGTAGTAAAAATAATAGTAGCATATAATCCAATTATATAATTACCATTTAGTAGTACTATATAATCCAATTGTTTTGCATACAAGAAAGATATTTTTTTTTTACAAAACAACAACATAACGGAGATTCATCTGTGGTGAATTAAAAATTCGATACTAGTACTGCAACTATTACTGTTACTTCTATTACTACTATTAATAACACTACTACTATTACTACTACTACTACTACTAGTGTTACTTTTAGTAGTAGGAGTAATAGTATATATTCTAATTATATAAATACTATATAGTACTAAATCAAATTGTTTTGCACGCTGGAAATATTTCTCTTCCGTATGGAATTACCGATATTAATTGCGGATAAAAAATGAATTTATCTTAAAAGAATGTACTTTTAATGGGCCTCTTATTCTTTCTTTAGTTGGTGAGAAAGAACAGAATACTTGACTTAAAAATTGAAAGCTGTTTTAGTTTTTCTATGCTTTTTTTCATAATAGGTATATAATTATAAAGTCTTGGTGAACTGTATCACGTTCACTCTCTATTCAAGAACTTCTGAGACATTCTATTACGTCCAACCATGTTCAGCTTTTAGAAATCATTTGAAATTTCAAGATTTCATCTTTCAAGAACTTATGTAAACATTGATTCCTAGTAGTAGGATAAAAATCAAATCTTCAAGTTTTAGTTAAATATTTTTTTAGTAAACATAATATGATAATGAAAGAAGGATTCATCAGCGATGATTGAAAATTTCTATTCTAGTACTATTACTATTAGTACTTTTACTGCTATCGCTACTACTATTACTGGCAATAGCGCTATCACTACTATTACTACTATCAGTAGTAGTCTTAGTAATAGCATATAATACAATAATATATAGTAGTTCTATGCAATCTTATTGTTTTGCACACTGGAAAGATATTTCTTCCACAAAACAACAGCATAACAAAGATTCATCTCTGATGATTGAAACATTCGATGCTAGTACTATTACTATTATACACTTTTCTTTGGAAAATGATAAAAAAGGAAACAAAAAATGACGGTTTGCAAAATTTTTGCTTGTTATATTCGAGTTCCTTTGTACCAACCGAATTTCAATAGTATTGTTTTTATGTTGGGCCAAATATATTTTTAGTAATTTACTTTTGAAACTAGCTGCTAGTTAAATCCGAGCTCTCTATAAACGAGATCCACTGTACTGTTACTGCTTCTTTATTACTACCACTCTTGCTGCTACTGTTGCTAATATTGCTGATATTGCTGCTGCTACTGTTGCTACTACGGATACTACTAATAATAGCAATTTTAACAAAATCAAAGAAAATAGGGTCTGTTTAATTGTCCGAATTTATATTATATATTTATATTTGATCAAATATCTCTTTATTATTTTACATGTTAAATCCAGGTTCTCGTTAAAACCGAGCTCTCTATAAACGAGTTTCACTGTACTATTATTGCTTCTTTTATTACTAGCACTCTTGCTGCTACTGTTGCTAATATTGCTGCTGCTACTGTTGCTTCTACGGCTACTACTAATAATAACAATGATAACAAAATCGAAGAAAATGGGGTTTGTTTAATTGTCCGAATTTATATTAATATATTCATATTTGACCAAATATATTTTTATTATTTTACTTGTTAAATATAGGTTCTCGGTAAATCCGAGTTCTCTATAAACGAGATTAACTGTACTATTGCTAATATTGCTGCTACTGTTGCTACTGTTGCTGCTGATGGTGTGCTAATAATAATAGCATTGATAACAAAAGCAAATTAAATACGGTCTGTTTAAAAGTAAGTTTTTAAATCTATTGGGTTATCCGGAAAGTTCGTGCTGGTTGGGAAAATCAATTCGTACCGGCAAATTCTGCCCGTTAATTATTAGACATTGATTCCGATATCTGATAATTAACGAGAGGAATTTTCCGGTGCGAGATGATTGTCCCAACCAACACGAACTTTCCGGACAACCCAGTATATAATCTTATATCTCTTTTTAACCTATAATAAAGTTCTAAAAATATTAAAATGTTGCACTGTCATCGAAAACACACTTGTGTACGTAATTTTTGTAATTTTAGCCTACCAGGACGTGGATGAAAAATCGATTACAAAATTCCATCTTTACATACAAAACCCAAGTTAAGTATAAAAGAATGTAACGAAAATATAGTTTGCTAGTATAATATAAGGATCGTATGCTATATGATAGTATGCCTCAATAGTCGATTGTTCTCAGCATAGTGCACAGTGCTTCTATCACTACGCTATAGTGTCTATGGGTCATTTTCTCAAAACAATAAAAATCCAGTTTCTGCTTCAAAAATAATGAACAAATGTGTATAAAAATGAAACTGAATGCTAGAATACATTAATCACATGTTTTTATATTTGTATAACGGGATAGAACATACTATTTATAAATATAAGCCACTTAAATAAATTTGTTTATGTGATAAATGCCATTCCCGTGTGTGCCCCTTCCTCCACCTTAGCACAAAACCCGTTCCAAATACATCCACAACCGTACAAATATATTTGTCGTAAATTTCTTGCATAAATTAATTATAAACTACCATATAATACTAAAAATTTAAAACGTAAATACTTTTAATGGTTTGTATTTTTCTGACAAATTAATAAAAAATGTCCTTTGGTTTAGTTTTCATTCACCTGTCATAAAATGAAAATAATGATTCTAATATCTGGCAACAGTCATATTACCCCCAAATTCAATCTGTGAACAGTGGCATCATCATACAAGCTGTCTTGAATTGTTGTATTTGGAGAAAGAAATATGGACAAGGACTTAGAGTTTTCCTTTTATATCTTATTCTTTATATTAACCGGCATGTTCGGAAAATGCTGATTGTCGAATTATTCAAATGTCCCGGTAGTTCAGGGCTATACAAAACATATCTTATTTTAAATCTGATGATGTTATATCTGATGATGTGCACCTGTTTACATTGAATCCAATTTTAGGTGCCACAAAGCCTGGATTAACACTATTTCTTATTGTTTTATTGAAACCCATCCCTTTCTCTCTCTCTCTACATTCTAATTACATGCTCGCTGGCTAGAGCGGAAAAGAATGTTGTTATCTGTGCATGAGATAGATAATGCCTTTTGGTTAATCCATAAGTACGAGTTCCAAAAGTACGAGAGAACGAGAAGAGGAATAGCACTTCTTGTCGTGGGGGTAATAGGGGTGGGGGAGAGAAAAGATGCCGTTTGTTCTCATTTCTTAGTTAATTTTTTATACAAAAACAATAGTTATTCTTGAACAAATAAAACCCAAATAATTTGGTCGCCAGATAAACAAAACATTAGTCGCCAATGGCGACCTAGAGACCGCATTTGTCAATCTGTGGTTATGACAGTAGTTAGGATAACATTACTTTTTGTCATTCTCCTGCCGTCATTCCCATTGTTATTTCTCTGTCTAATTCCCCTATCTCTCTTTTCCATTAGTCTGCCTACTTGAAATTTAAAATTTTATTTTTGGGTGTTTAACATTGTAAAATATTTTTATTGGCAGTATTTTATTACTTAGAGATCGTTCTTAAATATAAAAGAACCCATTTTACTTACCCATCATACGTAGTATAGAGTAAATCTTCAAATCGTTTTGAAAATCGAATATTTTTTTTTTGACGGCTTTACACGTTTCAGACACTGGAGATTCCGAAAAACATATTTTTAGAAAACAAAAATTGCCGTCCATCTGTCTCTGTGTGTGTCTGTAAACGCTGTATCTTCCGAACAAATTGAGATAGAGATTTGAAAGTTAGTATGTACTTAGTATGTAATAATGGGAAGAAGCTTATTGAATTTCAGTAACCTCGATTAACCGGAACTATTTTTTTCGGACTCTCGAAATTCGTTCTGGTAAAAGGTATATAAAATTTTTCGAAATTATTTATATTAAGGAGTGAATATAAAAGACAATAAAAAACATACATTTTGCATCAAGAATGAAGTCGATCGGATAATAAGTTGCCGAGATATTTTGCAATTATATTTGCCACACTCTCCAATTTTTCATGACCCTGTGTATTTCAATCAAATTTCAATTCAAAGATATATTTTAGTTGGAAATGTGACTTTTAATCCGACGCTGTAAACTGCTAGTTAATAGGATTATCAATTTTGGAGTTATAAGGATGTTTCTTTCACGCAATTCAGTAAAAGAGCATTTAAAAGTCTATGACGTCATCAAGCCACAATTTTATTCGAACTCCAATGCATTTTATAAATAGTTTCCACATGTTTTATTTTCATGTTTTACATTATGCATATCCATGATGCGTAAGTATTACGGTGCCCCCAACGACTATTTTAAAAAGGAAAAAACATTCATTTTTTAAAATATATAATGCTCAAATTGTTCTGCTAAGAGAAAATGACTTCTATGGGTTTTCCCAAATTAAAAATTTTCCATCACAGTTTATGGAAGTAGAGATACTGAAGGTATTTTGTTTTAAAACCAAAATTAAGAGTTCATGTTACCAAAAATTTATTTAATGTTATTATATCAGTTAGGAAAATAAAATGAATACGACTGTGAATGCATTTTATGCAAATAATTGTAGAGCATTTCGCCGACAGACGCAAAGGGAAACGTGAACTGATTGATGCACCTGTACTATGACTTTGGTACATTAATTTATTATGTGTCAGTTTTGCTCTAGCATGAACTGCAATTTTCGAACAAGGTCACGCATAATTACCCATATTTAACATTTTCTCCCGGTCAAAAAGCTCTATTCATTAAGCGAAAATAAATGGACATGCCGGCAAAAATGCACCTGCCAATAATTCAGTACTAGTCTTGGGTGGCTATTTGCATCTGAATGTTTAATTAGCTCATTTGAACTCATTTTTCTTTGCAACTATATCTTTCGGAATTGAAAGCTCAATAGAATTATCGGTATCTTGAACCGGATCTGTTGAGAAAGAGAAAATCTAAAATCACTCTGTTATAATGAAATATGCATATCTATGGATCTTTAAAAGAATGAATTGAACATTTATTTAAAAAATATATTAAGTTCATTGACTTACGTTCATTAATACATAAGGTCAATAATACATAATAACAGGGTTTGACAAATGTGATCCCTTAGTCGACACTGTTGACCACATTTTTTATCTCGCGACCAAGTTATTTAATCTGCAAATTTTAAAATAATATTGAGTTGTTCGGAAAGTTCTTTCCGTTTGGGAAAGTTGGTTTGTACCGGAAAATTCTATCATTTAATTATTAGACATTAATTCCGATATCTCATGTATAATAACTGACGGGAAGAATTTTCCGGTACAATTTGTTTACCTAAACGGAAGAAACTTTTTGAACAACCCAATACAATCAAAATTATTTGAATTACTTCGGCAGGAAAAAATTGTTCTCCTGCTTCACTATTTCATCGATATCTGGACTTCTGATACCTTTGTCAATCAACATTCTCCGAACATGCCGGTTAATTTAGCCTTTAAAGTTTTTTTTCAGAAATATATAATTTTGAAAAGTTTAATTTGAAAACTTAGTTTATATTATCTTTCTAAATTATATACTATTATAAACTATGTAACTAAGAATTCTAAACTACGGTTGTTATTATTTTTCCTCAATTAATTCATAAACTTTTGTACTTTTTGAAAATCAATGACGGGGGACGGAGGGGGGGGGGTAATATTTTTAGCTGGAGACTAAATTTTTTTGCTGGCTACCGGATTTTATGAAATTTGTTAAACCCTGCATAATAGCATCTATTATTTTAGTATTGTAAAATACTACGGTATTCAAACCGGAATACCCGTATCACGGAACATAGGTGAAAACACCTTCTTTTTATTGAAAGAAAAAATCCTCTTTATTCGTGTATGCCTGTTCTTAGTTTTTCATTTTTATCGCCCCTTGACTAATTTTGGATATCCAAAAGAAAAAAAAATTGTTTTTCTTCAAGAAGCTCTGAAAAGATAACACTCTACTTATGATTATGCCCTTTTAAAAAAATTCAAAGAAGTTGTCATTGCACTTTGATATCCATTATTTGTTATTGAGGAATTTCGGGTATTATAGAATAGTCGGGTAACATGGAATACCAATTTTTTTGGTAAAGTGCTGCCACCCACTGGCAATATCATAAACTACTTAAGAATGTGTCCAGAATGCCCCCAAAACGCGCAGTTCATCGGTCGACGTCAAGGCACGTTGTGAGAATAAATATTTGTTTTTTTGTTCTTGTCAAGTTTCAGGAGAAAAAAAATCAATATTTTTTATTCATTATTAGAAGTAATATTTTTATATTGATATAATGTACACCTAAATACTAACAGTTTATGAATTAATACTGGTTTTTAGCTCGCGATTAACACGAAAAAAACATAGAGAGGTTTTCTCCAAACCGGCATTGTAGGGTTGTATAGTATACCAATATCTAAAAATACTCCATGACTATGGTAGCACAAAAACAGAACCTTATACTTATGATTTGTGTAAGTCTGAAGTATGAACTGAAGTATATTGGCTGAAATTTCGTGAAATAATTTTTGTCTATAAAAACTATTTGCAGAAGTTTCGTTGAAGTTTGTAATTGTATTCGGTTTTTGGATTTTAAACATTATCGTGATGTTGTATTACCCTAAATGTAAATAGTATTCCAGAATACCGGAAGTCCTCTATGTAAGGTAAAGTTAGGAGAGTCTGCGCACAATTCAAAAGAATAACAATAAAATATCTAAATATTATTTTGGTAAACTAACCATGAATAATTTTTACTTCATTTTTTTTATGCATTTTCATTGCTATTTTGTTGCTATGTTGCAATTTAATAGAACAGTTGTAATAAAACCAAGAAAGTTATTTTGTGCAATCTGTCCTTACAGGGTTGGTGTGATTGCGCACATGGGTAAGAGATATTGTTAATAATAATAACTACAATTAAATTGTTAACGATAATAACTACAATTAAAAGGACATTGTTGTAAGGTTTTTGTGAACAAATATCATTGAATTAGGAATGAATATTTCAACCTAATAATTAAAGAATCAGAAAAAGGAAATAATTTTAAAAACGATTAAACAATTTTAATTAAAGGGAAAAAAATAAAGAATCAGAAAAAGCAATTCCAGATAAGATTACAAAATAACATTAAAGTACTTGATAACACGTTTAACTTAAAATTAGTCAATTTTCAATTTTCATTTTTTATGCAAATTTACCAACAAGCTGCATAATCTCTCCTAGCATGGTAACTAATGGGAACAATTCGCCATCTCTCCTAAGTAGCAGATGCGCAAACTCTTCAATTTCGGTAGGAGAGATTGCACGGCCTTTTATTTAAACATGGCCGCTACTAAAACGAACCGTTGATGTTCACATTGTTTGTCTAGATTAGTAGCTTATGAGAAATCGTTTAAGTTTAAAATATTTTGTACTACTGACATTGTATAGAAATTCTGACGAATACCTATGAAAATTCAAGCACCGACTTTGGGAAAATAAAACAAAATAGCAATGCTTTAACTTAGACGCTCAAAACAATCAACGTGCACTTTCAAGTAGACACTCCACTACTGCTGTTGTACAACTACCTGGAATCGCTGCGCGCTCACTCTACTCCTGATTTTATTTTTGCCTGGACGGACGATAAAGTTTTCTTCAATCCCAGCTGTTCAATGTGCCGATTTCTTCCAGCTGTTAAAACGTAACTTCAGCGAGTATTCTGTAGAGCAACTTTTTCCTTACCGCGCTCCACCAAAATTTCACAAAGTAAAAAAAAAAAAAAAAAAAAAAAAAAAAAAAAAAAAAAAAAGTCGAATAACTGCGGATATATTTTTCAGACTTATTAAATTTTTAGGTGTGTGATTTTTTTAAATTATTTGTGGGATTGTATTATTCTTCAAAGACGTAAGTACATATTTTAAAAATTATTTAATATATGCATGTTTTAATTGTTTCCTTCAGCCTACAGTATTTTCCTCTCAAAATTCTTTTACATGATGTTTTTTTTATTAAAAAAAAAAAAGAGAATTTTTTTCTTCCTTTTCTAAGGTAATTTTTTTTTACATCTTGATTGCACGGGCTGAATACGTTAACTTAAATTATACTCATGCATATATTATAAACTGAATAAATAAATCCTACTGTTTTTGTTGTTAATTGTATAAAACGATGAAGATCATACATAACTTCATCAGTATATTATTTAAATTTTAGATGGTGCATGACATATACATATCGTTTACTTTGGTTGGAATAAAAGTAGATAAATAGTTTGAAATTTAATTTGTTAAAATATAGGTGCATGTTTCCTTGGAAACTTATCTCGTTAAATTAATGTCTTTTGAAATTTTCATTAATCAGTATATCAATTAGTCATGCAAACATTCACAATTTTTTCTATAGGTATGTCATATTTTATATGATATTATATATGTTTTTTTTTTTTTAATAATTGTGTACAACCAGAGTATCATTTTTTCCTCAAATGAAAAAATTTAGTCATACATTTTTCGTCTGCATTTTTATATTTTAAATATTATATTCTAGATTTTTTATGCATATTAAAAGCTGTTTTCCTATTTCATAACATTCTATAAATATATATATATATATATATATATATATATATATATAATATAAGATGTTTATCAGATTTTTTCAAATTAATAGAGATGGGGAGAATTTTCACATATAATGAATGTATATGGGAGTGTTGCATATATTTTTGAACTACTTATTGGTTTTGAAAGCTGATATTGATAGATTATGTAAGTAAGTATCAACTAATTGGTTAATAACATTGCATCAAGAATTTTTCGGTTTAAAAGCTCTATATCATAAAAATTTATAGTTTTACTCTTTTGAGCATTTTTAGTTAACTGTAATGAATATTTGTTTGCTTTAACACCATCCATTTTATACCATTAAAGAATTTTAATAACCTGGAATTCCTTAAAAGGTAAACTTCATTACATTATATGTTGTTTGTTTTTGTGTAGGTCATTTTTTATGTTATGTGTGATGCTATAAGCTCTGTCTCGTGTATATATATTTACATTTTGCCATATATGATGGGCTGGCCCCAAAGTTTTGATCGAATGTGAATATCCCGGATATATCCATGAAACATTCGCTTATGCAAGTAACATTTTCATTTTTGGTGTATGTAATGTTTTTGATCTATACTAGGGCACTACAGGTAAATTTTTATAGGTTTCAGGAGAAATTGACAAATATTATAATTTGTGGTAATGCTCATTCTCATATTAAAAAAAAATAATAAAAATAAAAAAATAAATAAAAATAAAAACTTTAATTATTTTAAAATTTTTGTGTTTATATTTTTGGCCCATTATTTCTATAAAATCTGTGATGGGATAAATATTTATATAATTTCTTTCATAGTGATTTACTAGGCCTTGTCCCTCTTGTTGTATGTACTTTTCAGATTTATCAATATCTCGATTCTCTCAAAAAAAAAATTTTCACTGTCGAGATATCTATGGTGATGGAAAAGAAAAGGTAAATTGGTATTTCAAAAGTATTTTAAATTATATTTTTTTCTCTCAAGCTAGTAACTGAGAAATTATAATACTTCTTTATATTTTAAAGAGTTCAGATATATATGTGTAAAAGAATACTGGCATGGTTAAAACAATAATAATAATAAGTAAAAAGAATTACATCAGTGTTGCCATGTATATTTAGTTTTTAAATATTTTGGTCTCTTTTAGGGATGTTTTTTTATCTGCACACACGATTCTTCTTCTTCTCACAGATATTAATTACAATTTTTAGATATATTTGCTTATCATGTCATTGTACTATCTACTTAACTTCTAAAATATTATGTACTTTATAATATTTACATCAGTTTTCTAAGCATTCTTCTTATTTATGCTCATCTTCGTACAGTTCTGAAATTATAATTCATTTGACTGAAAGACATTCATGTTTTAATCATTTCCACAGGCAATTTAAACTTTTAGGTAGAATATGTCTTTCAGAATACTTACATACTTGGAATATGATTTTTTTTTTCAACGTCTTGTTACATTTTTACACAAATTAGTTTTTAAAATGTAGGTTCAAGATTTATAATTTTTCTTTACATTTTATGCAATTGTATAATTCTATTTTCATGGAATAATTTAAAATTCCACTTTTAATTTTAACAGTTACTTTAAGTGTAAGTACATCTTTTCGTTGATTGATTTCTGCAGGGTTAGTGAACGATAATTTATTTCACAGTCAGTCATGGTGACCGGCCAATCACTGTGGTTATGTGTGAGATATTTCTTACACTTTTCAAAAATTTTGACCTCATATGTTTTCATTTTAATTTCTAGGGTAAAATTTATTTGAATTTGCTCAATTCTGAAAAGGTTCTCCATTTTACATTGTGTTGCTCACTTCGTACAATATATTTTTATGCTGTTAAATTTTTTACACACGCCTTAATTTATTTTGGTCGTGATATTTTGTACTTTCAAGTACTCAGATTGTACGCTTTCTTTTTCTTTTCTCTCATCGATATATATTATGTTCGGTTCAAAGTGTTCTAAAAGTCATCGTAGTCAGGTAATTTACATATTACACATTGTTCATCGAAACTAGTACAGTAACTTGTATTTTTTTTCATCGTACATTCTACATTCTTATGTATTCGTCATCCTAGGCACAAATAGTTTGTCGGGTATACACACACACACACACACTTTTTATTGCTGTTTCATATTTAAATTTTCGCATATTTTTTAAATTTGGCTCTATTATCTATTCTACACTGAAATCTTGGCATTCCCCTACATGTTTTCGATGTGTAACAAGATGCATTTTTTTATTCTTTTGTAAGCACACATATTCTGGTAATAGTTATAATTTCAATATTTATGCTCATGTTTTGTGTTAACAGTTTTCTTGGTAGGTGATACAAATATGGTTTATCTTCTCTTGTCAACACTTACATTTTACAGATATCTTACTTGATACAAGGTTCAAAAAATTAAAAAAAATTTCTGCTGTTTCCTCAAGTTCTATTTGTTTACGATTGCATTTTCCCAGAATATTCTCATTTTTCTGGTATCTCCATATTACACGCAGTGTCTTCCATGAAAGTCATTTATTAGCGCCCAACGTACAATGTTTTATTTTCTTACAAAGTTCTTTCTTTTGAGTGCTGATGGACTTTTCGTAGATGATACTCCTTTCTACAACCACAGAGCATTTTTGCAGTACAAAGGGGAACATAGCATATTTTTCTACAAAGTTTTACAATGTTTTTTCGCAGAATGCTTTGAATATAAAATTGTGGTCTTTTATTCACTGTTACACATGCAATTGTTTACATTGGTTCTCTATACTGTTTGGAATATTCATTTTCGCTTTATTTTACAATATACTCTTCCTTTTTAAACTATTTTTGACACATTCATTTTCACTTTATAAACAAAATTCCAATGGTTGTCTCTCTCGTCGGTTCATTTAAATTTAATAGTTTACATTCATTTTTGAACTGTGACTCTTCACAAGTTGGTGCCATTTCAATCATTTTAATAGATAGTTGACATGACATTTATTCAAAAAAAAATTATTTTCTCTATCACAATGTTTATTGTTTTTTCACACTTTTCATCGTATCTCTTTCCATGATTATGATATACTTCATGTATTTAAAAAAAAAAAAAACTCTGCTTACATAACAATTTAACTTCACATCGTGGAAATCATCAGTTCAATATTTTTGAATTGAAATTTTAATAATTGTATAGGTAAATTTTTAACACATTTTTTCACACATTTACTTCATGTTCTCTCATCAACGTACAATGTTTACACATTTACAAAAAACATTTTCTTTAATTTATAGGAGTTAATTTTTATAAACATGTCTTGTAAATGGCATTCTGGTAAATGTATTTTTCAGAAGTACTCTACACTACACACATACAAAATATAGATATACTAGATAGAAAAATTTTCTTTTTGCATTCCTGTCATATGACATGTCTATGAGTCATATGGTAGACGATAGGACTGCTTTGTCAACATTTTACACACCTACTTTATGATAGCGCATAATTACCTATGGAGTTTACTTTTCAGTTTATATGATTATTTTTCCTATATATTTTTTATTATTTATAAATCCCACACCTTTTACTTTAAAAAAAAAAAAATCATATTTGTGGACACTACAATTTATTGGATTAAAAAAAAATGTGATAAACAATTTTTAATCCAAATTTTTGCTCATATGCACCAGTTCTTTTGCCCTGTTGTTTACAATTTTTATAATACTTTTAGGCAATAAATTCATAATTTTGCACATAATTTTATTTCCCACTGTCAGTATTCATAATTTGCACAGTATCACTCTATTTTTAACATAATTTTGCCTAATAGATTTTTATTTTCACTTGAATAAAGGAAAACACTTGCTTATATTCAACTTTTATCTATATATGCATAATTATTGTTTATATATATTACATTTGCATTTGTTTATATTTACTTTTCAATTTAAACTAGTTTTTGTTGTCATATTATATTTCTATATTAATGTTTATTATGATAAACATTTTTGAAGTAAAGCTAGCTAAAATCAAAGAAATCTGCAGATATGTATGTTACCATCATTATGAGAATTGCTAGCATTGAAGATTTTGATAATTGTGCACACATACATGTATATACATATGTATGAAAAATATATAGGCCTCCGTCAATTATGACGAGTATTATTGAAATGATAATTATGATATTGTTCTGTATTTTTAAATGCTGCAGCTGTTTTTAAAAAAAATGAAACAGAACATTTGTATGATTTAAAAAAAAAAAATCATTTTAGGTACCTTTGCACACATACTGAAAGTGCAACATTTTGAAAACAAGTACTTGTATATTTTTATTTCTATATGTTTATTTGTATTTTTGTTTTATTGTGTACTTTTGGGTAGTCTCCAAGTGTAATTGAGTACTGAATTTTTGCAGGTACGTATAACAGTTTGTACCGATGTACATTGAGCCAGCGTCATTTTTTTTTTCATTTTGTCGAAGGGGAGAATATGTATATGATATAGAATCATTTATACATATCTTTATTCTAAATTATTATCTTTCTAACTTAATTTTCAATATATTAATTAATATTCTCTTCGCTAAAATATATCTTATTCTAAAACCTCAAATGTTACTTCCTTTTTTCATATGAAAGACTATCTTTACTAAATGCAGCATGTACGTTATAAATCTATTTTAATTGCAATGCGGTTATAACAGATGTAATGTTATGTGTTCTGGACATTCATTGACAGCTGCTTGGGCGCCCAACCTTTTTCTGTTCATAAACAAATTGTGCAAGTAATGTAATTTCCCAGATACAATGTTTAGCTCTTTCCTTTGACTAAAATTCCTTTCCCACCGGGTTGCCCGCCTGTCCTCTAAAATTCACAAAAGTTACGGTTTCGCCAAATGTGGTAGCCTTTTCATTACATCCTCCCAAAACATTTATATTAATTATCCTTAACGTACAAAAATTCTTCTACGCGTCTGCGGTTTGTTGGCTCAATGTATTATCGAATCTTGGCAATACAATGTACTGCCCAAAAAGGGCAGATCACTCCTGGCTCTTGGTCTGTCAACAACTGTTCTAAGCCTCTAATACCCGAGACCACCCCGTTCTTACCATCTTATACTTGCTATATATCAATAAAAAAACTTTCAGCTGAGATGTCTTCGTTCATTGGATATTTCATGTCTGCCTTCCTGGATGCAGAACTTATGGGGTATTTGTTACAACGCAAACTGTACGAAAGAAACGGCCCAAAAACTATCTCAATTCATGCATTATGCATTCAAATATTTCAGCCCAACAATAATCATCATCATAGCTGCGCGCTCACTCTACTCCTTTCTCCCGAACCTCTATGTGCGCAATCTCTCCGACCGCTCCATCTCTCCTGGCTTTACCTTATATTGCATATCTGTAACCCTTAACAATGACGTATATTAAAAAAAGTAGTTAAATAAAGAGATATAATATAGTGTATATTTCCGTAAGGCAGTTTTTATTTGCTATGCAATTGCCTATTTAAGAAAACATTAAGCAGTAGGTAAACTATTATGCTGTGACCACCACAAAACTTTCTTATATATATATTATTAATTTAAATTAGCAGATCCATCCCGACAGCCGGGTTACATAACATAAGGGAACACTATTTTATTATTATTATTATTATTGAAAACAGTAACAGTACATTTAATATATATTTTTAGATTGGCCAATAATAACATTAAAAAGCCTTTTTGTGACAGTGGCGCAGTTTAAATTTAATAAGTCAATTTTACACTAAATATTAATTAAAATTCCATATCCATCAGGAGTTCTTTATGTTGTTTTACGGAGTTTAGTAAGGTATTTGTCAGTTGCAAATGAAGCAGTGATGAACTCAGGGTCGGAGTTTCAAAGTGACCTTCGCGACAGTTTTCAGGTTTTCTGTTTGATAATGGTAAAAAATGCATCTCCCCCCCCCCCTACCCCACCCGAACCTACAAAATTCTCTCACGGTGCTGCGAAAGTCCTCCCTGAAGAACATTTCTCCATTCAACACTGACATGAAATGTTCACACACAAACATGAAATGTTCAAGTTTTTTATTTCTAATGGGAAATTATGTTTTAGCACAAAATAATGCAATAATAATATTCAAATATTTGCATTTCTTCTTTGTGATTACACTTTTTAGATGACTAGCATGTATATGAACTGAATGCTTTGGTCTCTTTTCCAATATAGGCTCTTGGTAATACGCCTTGTCTTCTTTTAATAAACATATCCATCATCCAAGACATATCGACACAGTATTGCGCAAATATGTAAATTATTCCAGTGCAATGCCAATATTGGAATCACATGAGAAATATTTGCAATTAAATAGTACTATTTCAAAAACTTCGACTTTAGATTTGAAATATTGTAGCGTGTTTTTATTTTTCCGCCATAATAATACCTCAGATGAAAAATAAAAGAAATGTTTATTACAAATAACATTATCCGCGATTTAATCCGCGATTAAATCACAGATAATCCCGCGATTTAATCCGCGATTTAAAAACTAAACTGCTCTTTAACACTAGAACGACGGGAAATTTTACACAAGTTCCATAAAAATATTTCACACCAGAATTTTTATTTAGTACTTTTAACTAATTTATTTAACTTATTTTTGTGCGGTATATATTCAACTTATTGTATGAAGAAATATCCGGTTCGAATCGACATTTTTTCTTTTGGTAGGGGCCAAAATGTCCCCTCACCGTCGTTCTAGAGTTAAACGAATTTTATTTTCCTTAAAATTTGATTATTGCTTTACAGTTCAACTTTCAGGCGTAACTGGTACAATAAACTGGATATTTAGCTAGCTTGTGAACTCACATCGACGCAAGCTTTACACTTTCCCTTCTTCATCTTTTACGCAACTTGCACGAACAATCTGCACAAAATGTCTAAAAAGAACTATTTGATAATTTATATAACCAGAAATATCCATTACAAAAATACTTAAATCATATGTAGATAAAGCTCACATTGTATAATTTAATACATAAAAATATTACGTGCCTGTAATATTTATTTCATAGGTTTATTATAAAATATATGTATTTTTATTCATATTTCTGTAGAAATTTCTAAGTGTTTTTTAAGAGAAACAAAGCAGTTCCCAAGCCAGACAATTCGACGCCCGGTCAGACTCTATGCTCTAAAATATGCTGTAGATGCCTGTAAAATTTATCTCATAAGTTTAATATTAAATATATGTATTTTATTCATGTTTCTGTAGAAATACCTAGGTGTTTTCTTAAGAGAAACAAAGCAGTTCCCAAGCCAGAAAATTCAATGACCGGTCAGACGCTATGCTGTAAAATATGCTGCAGATGCCTGTAAAATTTATTTCATAGGCATGATATAAAATATATGTATTTTTATTCATATTCCTGTACAAATATCTAGAGTTTTTTTCTATGCCAACGAAAGGATAATCACTAGATTTGCTGCGTTTTTATAAAAACTTCCAAGCAATGCAAAAAAGTTTTATGACATGTAACATCAAGATGCCCGGACAACAGGGAACCTAACGGATCGCGTCTACAGTACATAACCGCGTAAAGGGGTCCTACAATCCAATAGCAGAACTCTCTATTTTATTATGGGGAGAAGCTCTCAACCAATAAGAATCAAGTGGGCATTTAAATCCCGCCCACACAAAAAATATGATATACTAACGCACCTTTGTTGAAAAAAGATTATTATAGTTCAGAAAGAAGAGACCACTTCTTTGCAGATTCTTGTAAGATGAAGTAAGAACATTGTAAGAGATGAGATTGTACCCGCATAGCATGCATGGTCGCAGCGACATCACTGTGACGTTACTACAAGTCACAATTGTCACGACACATCTATAACCAAAATGCCACTATTCAGCGATGTCACATTGTGACTAAAAAGTGAACTTCTTTTAAAACTCTAAAAAACATACAAAACTATTCCAAAACATTTTATTCCTAGGAAAAAATACTTTCCTGGTCAATTTTTAAATTTTTGTGACATCACTATGACGTCATTGCAAGTCACGCATGTGACGTCACAACTGCGACCGAAATACTACCATATCGTAAACTAACACTGTGACAAAAATGGAAAATTTAAAAACTTTTGAAAATGAGAAGAAACATTTTACATAGCGCCATCATCTTTATGCATTTGACAACCTAGACTTTAGTTATTTTTGTCAATGTCATACGTAAATCTTCCGTAGAGTTTTATAGAGAATAGTTTAGTCTCCTTATGTTGCAGTTTTACGAAGTTCGTTCTAAAAGCAAATATATATCTTTCAATAGAAGATGATGGGGTCCTCAAATTCCAGTTTGATTTTGCTGCGCGAAACATTTCAGCGCTCTTTGAACAAATGATCATTTGATAAGAAAGTTAATGTTGATTTTAATATATCCTAATAATTATATTTTAACTTAATATTACCAAGACAAGATCTCCCATCCAAGACTCCTGATGATTTTCTTAACGGATGTTACAGCTCAACAATAGATGTTAAACGAAAGTCATATAACGGGAACTTTCATCCTACTTCACAAAAGCATCGCTGGGCACAAGAGAGACATGTCAAGCATTGAACGTAGTAAACGCTAGTAGCAAAGGGTTAAAAAGGAGAATTTGAAGTCATGGATCTGATCGGCAGATCTGAATCTCAAACGCACATAAACAGAAAAAGAAAAGAAAAAAACTACTCTTTGCCTGTGACTAATTAGTTCTAATGCTACCCTTTCATTAAATGCATCGATGATGCATCAATCAAAATAACAAATCAGACAAAGTAAAACATGATCAACTCTCTCTCTCTGAATATTAAAAAGCCTTTGTCAGAGATTGCAGGAAGCTTGTCTCTTTCAATATTTGACTGAGTTCTTCCATTCTCCTGACAAATGATCGTAAAAATTACGTTCAGTTCTTCCGATGCATCATTAAATATGCCGTTTTGGCAATGCTACTTTAATTTTAAAAAAAAGAAAGAAATCCCGCATTGGTGTGTGATATACATGTAAGATGATATTTCACCCATCACCAAATATTGTTATGTTGTTCCGCTTTGTTTTGATATGTTATCTTTTCACAGATGCCGTTGATATGTTATTAAGCATCGTATTTGCTCTTCGTGATTAGAATTTGCGACAGTTAACCATTGTTCACGTCAATTTAAATTGAATGTACGCAAGGTTATTGCTCTCATCAACAAAATATAGTGTTATGTTGATAGTGGTAAGAGATTGCTGCATACCAAGGCAAAGTTCTTAATACCTTATTTTCGATGTGGCTTTAAAAAATTATGTATCATTGATTTTTTGGTTAAATCGTCGTTGAAAAAAACCCTCAACACTACATGTGGTTTAATCACCAAATTATCACAGAGAGATGTGAGAAATAACATTCTACTGGGAATTGTGTGTTCTTTTCGAAAGTGAAATGCAATTTTTGACATAGGGATCGTTAACATAATAAAAATTGTACCAACTTTTATTTTTCAAATAGTGACATACACTTTCGACACTTTATTTGCATTTATTGGACAGAAGCATCCCTAAAAAATAAGTAGTATATGTACATATTCTTAAATCTTTATAGAGTCATAAAAGAAAGTGTGTTAGGATTTTTTCCACCAATTTATGAATATAAAATTAAGATCATGGAGTGTAAGGTGTCGGGAAAGATCAATCAGTAACCTGAAAATATTTTTTAAATTAAATATAAAATAAAATAAATGTTTATAAAGGAAAATTTTATACAATTTTTTCAGTTTTTCTCTGAGATTTTCTTTTGTCTGGTTGCAAATGATAACGAGAGATGGTCCCTTACAATGCCGAAAATTGATATATTTCTCTGTATCTCGAAAATTAAAATTAATGGTAGAATGAGCTGTAAAAGAGCATTGCCTTGTTTTCAATGCGGATTGTTAAGATTGGGTGATTTTGCAGCTACTGCTGAGAAAATAATGATATAACAAATGTTTGTTAATGAGAATCATGATATGCAGCTGGAAACATTTATATCGTTATAGGTATGTGGAAATCTTTTTTAGAATATTTTTGATTTTCAGCAATTTAGTGTACAGGGTAAGTCAAAGTGATTGCCCTGATTACAAAAACCAATAACTTCGTTGTAAACAATGATCGGTAGAAACACTCTAAGAACATCATAGAAAGAAGCTCAAAGTTTTGTTTGCATACTTCGTAACTGTTCCATGTGGCTCCTTTAAATCACATACAAAATATCCATGAAATCGACCAATCAATCCATTTTGTGCCAGATATTGTGAATAATGTTTTTATAGACACTCATGTCAGTGCATTTTCTAAGTGCACTTTCAGTTGGATCACTTTTATAGGCAAAGAAGGAATATCTCGATAAACAGGGGTCATTCACGTCTGGTGAGAAATGGACTATCACTTTGATATTTTCTGTGTGTCTAAAAAACGCCACATAGAACAGGTATGAATTGCAGAAACAAAATGTCGTCTTTTTTCTGTAATATATTTAAGGCGTTTCTTCCAATTATTTTTTACAGTTAAGTTACTGTCATTTGTAATCAAGGTAATCATTTTGACTTACCCTGCATGCCGTATGTCCGAAATGTCTGGGAACGGTTGAATAGCGCGAGAAAGACACATCGGATTGAAAAACGGAAAAATGTGTGCTCAATATTTTAAAAAAATCTATTCAGTGATACCAAAGTTGACCTCACCAACCTACTCCCTGCGGTTGAGAGGGGGTGCAACATTGAAATCTTAAATGGGAATCCCTATTTTTTATTGCAGATTCGGTTTCTACGGGAAAAAATGTAATTTTTGTATTTAATACTTTTTTCGGATCATCGTAGATGTTCTGAGATCGAGCAAAATGCGGCGTTAAACAAGCACCCCGAATTGTGAGAAGCAAGTGGATTCACATAATAAAGCACCCCGAAGGGAACGGGAAACGACTACGTCGTTGTTCTTGAGTAACTTGTAAAGTAGTGCATTCATTTAAAATTTAAGCAGTGGCCTTCTTCTTCCCCTTGATGGAGGGATCGAAATAGCAATTTTTCTGCTTAGTTTATTTTTTCTTTTAATTTTAAAATCTGAACTTCAATGAAAATTTGATTTCCTGCTCACAAAATGAATCTGACGCATTTTGCTCGATTACGGCGCCGTCTACGATGATACGAAAAAAAAATGTTTAATACAAAAGTTACTAATAGAAATACTTACATAATCATTATTGTTAAAATCTGCAGTTTGTCGCATTGTGTTATATAAAATAGGAAAAAACGGGAGAATTAATTAATCAACCAATCTTTCAATACCCAAAAACTCGGGAACTAATTGATCAACTTTAAGGAACGTTAAGGAGATTGAAAGGTCTAATTAAGATTTATAAATGATATTTCTGGCTAAAATCTGCACTTTTCGCATTGTGTTATCTAAAATAAAAAAAAGGGAGAATTAATCAATCAACCAATCTTTCAATACTCATAATATCCAGAACTAATTGATGAACTTTGAGGAACGTTATTGCGATTGAAAGGTTTAATTAAGTTTTATAAATGATATTTCTGGATAAAATCTGCAGTTTGTCGCATTGTGTTATCGAAAATAGGACAAAACCGGGTGAATTAATCAATCAACAAATCTTTCAATACTCAAAACTCGGGAACTAATTGATCAACTTTAAGGAAAGTTACGGCGATTGAAAGGTCTAATTAAGATTTATAAATGATATTTCTGGCTATAATCTTCATTTTTCGCATTGTGTTACCTAAAATTAAAAAAAGGGAGAATTAATCAATCAACCAATCTTTCAATACTCAAAATATCTGGAACTAATTGATGAACTTTGATGAACTTTACGGCGATTGAAAGGTCTAATTAAAATTTATAAATGATATTTCTGGCTAAAATCTGCACTTTTTGCATTGTGCTATCTAAAATTAAAAAAAAACCCGGGAAAATCAATCAATCAACCAATATTTCAATACTCAAAATCTCGGGTACTAATTGGTCAACTTTAAGGGACGTTAGTACGATTGAAAGGTCTAATTAAGACTTATAAATGATATTTCTGGCTAAAATGCATTTTTTCGTATACTGAAATCTAAAATAGGAAAAAACCATGAGAATTTATCAATCAACCAATCTTTCAGTACTCAAAAACCCGGGTATTATCAGGTCATTTTTAAAGAATCGTACGGCAACTGAAATGTCTAATTAATATTTATAAAAGATAAAATTTACATTTTTAGCTTATGACGTATACATTTTAATTTAAAAACTGTATTAGTAAATACTTTTCTCCCAAAACTCAAAAAATATTTTAAAATACAAATGCAACACAACAAGTTGCTACTCAGCTAGAAGTAATAAAATTGAAGTATTTGCAGCACGAAGGAGGTAGCTCCATTTTTTTATATTTTTTAGATGTCTACTTTCTCGCTTGTAAAATTTAAATTTTGCAGTTTCGCAAAAGTTTTTTTTTCTCTTTTTCATTAGTCCATGTACCTATGCATGGTTTTCCAGCAATAATATCCATAAAATACCTATTCTGAGCGAAATTTTTTTTTAAACAGGAAAGTGGACATCTCAAAAATGTCAAAAATGAAGGTACCTCCTATTCTTGCTGCAAGCTGTTTATTTCTGATACTGCAATTGAAAAAGGTAAAAAAAATGCAATAAAATGAAGTTGTGCATTTAAAGACAGTCATAATGTGTAAAAGATATGCCGTTAAAACGGCCAATATTTTACACAGATGTAATGTAGCAATGTAGTTACTGTTATTCGTATGGGCGGAAGATATATGCTAATGGAAACTTCTGTAAGTACCCTCATTTCCTGTATGCAATATAGGTTGCTATTCCGTTACCCACCCCTTTTTTTTTGTTTTAAAGTTAATGCACCGTTACCATTTTATGATGGTTAACACTTTACAAAAATCGTTTCAAGAATGTATTTTACAAAAAGCATTTCAACTTGCATAGTTTTTTTTTCCTTTCCGTTAATGCTTTCTTGTCTATGTTAAAAAAAAAAAAAAAAAAAAAAAAAAAAAAAATGAAAAGAGTGAAATAAGATGAATTTGCTTTTTTTTATTAATTACTGTTGTTATTTATATAAGAATCTATAGATTTAGAACTTTTAATACAAAAAGTTACATTAACGAGCTAAAACTACAAAACATTAAAAAGAATACAATAATCCTTTAACATTGGCGAGTGTTACGTTCGAGGGAAACCTCGCGAATGTCGAATCTATCTCTCTGCACTAAAAAAGGACATACGTTCCATAAAATTTTAATTAAGAGTGTCACAGCATTTTAAAGAACAAAAGGATATTTGTATTACCATATGTTATGCATAACATATATGTCATTATTCATATTGAGAATGCATACACATATTCATAAATATGAAATTTATTTATTGAAGATAAGTCAAATTAACTGACTTGAAAAATAATCACAGCTAAAAAATCACAGGTTTTTGTATAAAGTAATTTCCACTATCTCTCTTCGCAAAGAGATGATAATGTAATTAGTGGGTCACTATGCGATACAATAAAAAAATACGATATTTAAATACAGCTCTCGCGTTTGCGGCCCGCGCAGAAAAAAAGTTTGAGTACGGCTGTCTAATTACTCTACTTGGTGCAAATCTATTCTGTTAGATGTTGAGTTGTGTATTTGTTACATATTTCACGGAAAACACTTCACCGCATTGTCACCTGTCTGCAGATATACACCGAAATCTAAGCAGCATCAATTTGCGTCATAGATCAACTAAATATAATGTTTCATTAAATCCCTATGATTAGTTCCTGAGGCACAGTGCTGAAACATTTATGGAACCGACACACACAGACATACACAGATAGACAAACACAAATTGATCTATTAAAGTACACTGTAAAAAAAAAAAAAAAAAATACAAGTGTTTCTTAATCTAGGGAAGTATACTATAACGTCGATCAGAAATATGCAATTACATCCCCAAGTTGCACACGATTTCGAAAAGCGTTCTTTATCTTTAGAAAACTCAGAAACTAATATACTTTCGAGATTTAAATAATCATTTACAAAAACAAAGTTTATTTTGTTGCCACTGATTTTCGGAAACGTTTCCGAGTCGATTTTTATAGTGTATTAATTTATTTTCCTCAAACCGGAATATCGGTTTTTAAGATGCTATTTCAACTAAACCTTTTCATGTTCAACAAAGACATTTTAAATTAACGGCATTAACGTTAACATTAAATTTAATATTATTTTGTTATTCTTGCATATATAAATTCAGTTACGTAGCTGAAAATGTTTAATTGAGAATTAATAGTATCTTAAAAACCGATATTCCAGTTTGAGAAAAAGGATTAATACGCTATACAAACTACTAATTAAAATATTGGAAGATAAGATTAAAAATGCAATTTTATTGTTAAAAGGCCTTTGGCTCTCATACATTAATTTTAGTAATAAAAAGATTATGGGAGAATACCTATTAAGGCATTTACGCTGTTAAAAATGTAAGACAAACAATACCGGTAAGAGGGTATCAGTGATGTAATCTGATGTATTTTTTAATTTAATTATACCTGTATATTTGATATTTGATAAAAACTGTCCCTAAAGCAACAACATTTTAAAAATATTGGGGGATAAGATTAAATATGCAATTTTTATTGTTAAAAGGTCCTTGGCTCTCCTGCATTATGTTTAGCAATAAACAGACTATGGGAGAATACCTATTAACGTATTTACGTTGTTTGAATTACAAGATATATAACAACACTAAGAGGATACGCTCTGCATATTTTTAATGTAATTATACCTACTTATTTGATACTCAGCAAATACGATCCACAGAGCAATAACATTTTTTTAAATATTGGAACATAGGTTAAAAATGCAATTTTTTTTCCTAAAAAGCCTTTGTCTCTCATACATTATTTTCGCCAATAAACGGATTATGTCAAAAAATATTAATGCGTTTACGCCCTTTTAAAATATAAGGTAAACAACAACGATAAAAGGAGACGCCATGTACATTTTAAATGTAATTACACCTGTACTTTTTAATATTCGATAAATACGATCCATAGAGCAATAATCTTTGGAAAAATTTGGAAAAAAAGATTAAAAATGCAAATTTTATCGCTGAAAGACGTTTAGCACTCATATATTATTTTCAGCAATAAAGTATGTCAGAAAAATTTCAAACAGTCGTTCGCACTTTATGGAAACGATTTTGTAATTTATTTTTCTTGTTTCCATTTTGAGATAAAGATTATTTTGTTTGAAAGGTAAAATAAAGATTTATTTTGAAAATTGTTTCTAAAATTGATAGATGGATCAAAGGTTACGTAATACTTTCTGAGAAGAAATATTCGTATCAACAAATTATAAGGCTGTATAAATATCGTGGTTATTGCATTTCGAAAAAAAAGGTATTTATAATACCGGGTATCCGAAAAAGTTAGACTGATTTGAAAGAATCATAACTCTAAAAATGATTGAGTAAATGTAATTATTTTCTTTTCAAAGTACTCATCAAATATCCAAGATTTTTTAGATGTAGCTATTTTAAAGTCCTAACGTTCAGACGATGCGCAGAACCGATGGTATATAAATGCAAATCGCACCACACATTCACAATTTCTTCGATGACTCCGGAGTGGAAAGCGTATAAGTCTAAAACTACTGGAGTTATGGGGAAAATGTCAATTAGAAAGTTCTTCAGCATCTTCGATTTAGTAAGAAAGGATCCACTATGTACACAAATAACCTAAGCAAAAGGTTAAAAATGTGAATGTGTGTTGCGATTTGCATTTTCCGATCATCGAGTCTGTGCATCGTTTGAATGTCACGATTTTAAAACAGCTACATCTAACAAATCTTGGATATTTGGCGAGTACTTTGAAAAAAAAAATTGCATTTACTCAATTATTTTTAGAGTTATGATTCTTGCAAATCTGTCCAACCTTTTTCGGACACCCTGTATATTAAATTTGAAAGGGAAAAATGTCTGAGTGCAAGTAAAAATGAAAACATTACTGCGAAATATCATTCCAAGACTTCGAACGCATGTAAATATCAAGGAAGTGAGGTCTCTGATCCTAAAAGAAAATCCGCCGACACAAAGATCCATTGCATCGAAACTAGGAATGTCTTCTGGCACTGTAAGTAAAATCATTCATAAAGATTTCAAATTAAAAAACCTAAAGTTCATCTGCTGAAAAACAAATTGTAGAAGATTATATGAAAAACACCTAGCTGCTGAAAAATGAAAATTTGTGGTAACACTTGATGAGGCATAGATTATTTTCCGGCTGTCCCAAAAATGACTGATGGCTTTTAAAATTCAATAACTTGCAAACTATGACAGATATTTAAAAAATTCTTGCAGGAGAGTTATGTATGATGTCAAGAGTTTTCTTACTGTTATTCTTGATTTTAGTTCGAATTTGAAACAATAGATGGCACTGACAGCGATTGGCGCTAACTGGAGGCCGAAACTGGCGCCCCTTAGCAGTGATGCACCGCCCCCTGAATACTAGGCCTGCGCGCTGATAAAAATGGCGGCTGTCGCAGGTGGATTTTTTTCAGCGTTACGTACGGTCACTTCAACACCAATAATATCTAAAAGTTTTCTTTGACTTATTTGATATAAGAAAAACTAGGCGAAGAAAATTTTTAGAAATTATTGGTGTTGAAGTTCGAGGGACCGTACAAAACGCTGAAAAAAAAATCCACCTGTGACAGCCGGCATTTTTATCAGCGCGCAAGCTAAGTATTCAGGTATGCATCACTGCTGAGGGGCGCCAGTTTCGGCCTCGAGGTAGCGGTAATCGCTGTCAACACCATCTATTGTTTGAAATTCAAACTAAAATCAAGAATCACAGCAAGAAAATCCTGACATCTTACATAACCCTCCAGCAAGAATTTTTTTACTATCTGTCGCCGTTTGCAAGTTATCATCAGTCATTTTTGGAACACCCGGTAGTGACTGTAATAAAATCAGATCATTTTTTCATTGCTCAACTAACGGGAATGACCGTACGAAATGGTTTCGTAAAGAAAAGTTCCCAAAGGGATTCATGGCAGGATTTTGTTACAACGGCAAATTAAAAATAAAAAAAGTCTAAAGTAAAGCCAAAATTAATTCAACAGAATATTTCCGAACCAATTTTTGAAGAAGAAATTCCAGCCTTATATGGAAAGGACATTGATAAATTTGAGCTTCATATGGACAAAGCCTCTAGTCACAAGTCTAAATCAACTGCTCTTATTTAGCAAAGAAAGAAACCGAAACAGGAATAAGGTGCATTCCATTTAATGAAATACCAGCAAAATCACCTGATTCTTCTCCAATAATTTTTGCTCTTTCGGTTTATTAAAAAGAGCCTTAGAGAAACGGCATCCAAGAACACTGAACGGACTTTAGAAAACAGTCCAAGAGGAATGGGGTAAAATTGACATCACAGAACAAAAAAAAAAAAAAATTATTTTCACGGAAAATTCTAGCTAGAGATATTGTCAAGAACCATAGCTATCAGATAGAAGTAAATCCCTTTACAAAATACGGTTGGTTGATTTATTTATGACGGCCGATTTTCTACTCGAGGGATATAGGCCCTAGGCGGGAAGTTCTCTGGTGGGGGTCTTTCTAAGGGATCCTAACCCGTATTTACGGCAAGGTTCAAAGAAAACCACGGAAAACTCCAAACGGTTAGGTCGATGAATGCGACAGGGGTTTGAACCCAGCATCTCCCGTCTGCCAGCTTTGGGAGCAGCACAAAATACGGCATTTATACATAAAACTTAACTTTAAATATCGTTTTCATAAAGTGCGAACGACCTTCTGTATTAATCTGTTTACATCACTCTTTAAAATACAAGATAAAAAACAACGGGAAGAGAAGTTGCCATAGGTATTTTTAATGCAATATTCTGTATATCGCACGATGAATACTGTCCACAAAAAGCAATAACATTTTTAAAACTTTGGAAAATAAGATTAAAAACTAGCTGTTTAACCCGTTCTACGCACGGGAGTTCATGAATTTAATTCTAAAACCAAAATAAAAATAAAAATAACAACAACTTTAAAATATCTAAATAAGAAATATGAATTCCTCTGATAATGTGTTGAGTTGTTCAACTATTCGATTTAGAAAAATATTTTTCTGCTACTGTGCATTTTTTTAATGAAATGTAATTTACCATGTTGCCATGGCAGCAGACGATAAAACGATATCTTTGGAATGAGGGAATAAATAGAATAAAAACTTTTGTTAATGTTTGTGATAAAATGTTTTTCTTTATTTAAAAAAAAAAAGTAATAATTAAGTGCAGTTAAATAATCTCTAATTTGCATGCGAGGTAAAATAATTATCGTAATACCCGCTACAGCTCCTTAGTATTGCAGCGTGGCGTACGTAATATGCATATCTCACATTGCAGTAAACATTTAGAACTGGATAGAACTCGCGCGATTACGGGTTAAGCATAAAAAAGACAACAATTCGTCAAAAACATAAAAAAAAATCTATTTAAAATTTTCGAATTTTTTGCCCCAATCGCTCATGGGTCCTCTATCAGCAACCCGTGTGTCAAATGTCGTAGCTCTGTGCCCTGTGGTTTTCGAGTTTTTGAGGTTACATAGATACGCGCACGTATTTTAATACGGTAGATACGCGCACGGATCGCAAGTGTTCAACAACAAATCACTAACTTTGACTGTTGGTATGTATCAACTGAATGCGGGCTCTGTACCATTTTATTATGAACATAAATTTAATTTTTACGAAAACTGTTATTGTAAAATAGCGGTATTATCTATAAAGAGCTTGCTGTTTAAACCGTTCCACGCACCGGAGTTCACGAATTTAATTCTAAAACCAAAATTAAAATTAAAAATCAGTACAACCAAACTAAAGTTTACGAATATAAAAATTTGTTATGAAACATAAATTGAGCATAATTTGTTGTTTGAACATAAATTTAATTTTTATGAAAACTGTTATTCTAAAATAGCGGCATTATGTATATAAAACAGCGATTCAACGTTACGAGTGATGCTAAATATGTTAGTTTTGTTAAATGTAAATAGTTCTGTTGATTTCAGAACAGTAGATTTGGATTTATTAATAAGGAGAGTGAATTAATAAAAAAGCCGCCGCTAGGTGGCGCGCGGTCAAGTAAAATAAATGTGATATTTAATAAAAAGTCGTTTATCCCACCTCTCCCCCCCCCCCCCCCCCAAATTTAACAAATAATCTGTTAAATAAAGTTTTCTGCATTAATAATCTCTATCGTACTAATATATGTCATGTAAAAAAAAGCCCTTAAACCCAACTTATTATAATTCATTATGTCGATAAAATCCTTTAAAATTACGTTTTTAGCTTTTGGCAATGGTTAATAATTAAGTTGATTGTCTACATGTCATATAATCTCTGATCCATCGAATTTAAACACTCGACTCGCAATTGCAAAATGATCCCTACCTTGATTTATTTAATGACTTCTGCGGAGATTTTATACAACCAACCAACCGAAGATAAAAAACCGTTATTTTGATGAGATCTCTTTCTGAATGGATTTTAATTAATGCTTAATCCATCAAAAATCTATTTAAAATTTTCGAATTTTTTCCCCCAATCGTGCATGAGGCTCCCTACCAGCATCTCGTGTTCCAAATTTCGTAGCTCTGCGCCCTGTGGTTTCCTAGTTTTTGAGGTTACATAGATACGCGAGCGGATTTTAATAGTATAGATGCAATACATATCGCTAAAAGACATTTGGCTCTCATACATTATTTTCAGCAATAAATAAACTCAGCCAGAAAAATATTAGTTTACGCTCTTTAAAATGTAAAATAACATTTCTACACTTTCTTAAAAAATAAAATAATAATAACAATAATTCAAAAAAGAAAAAAAAAAAAACGAAAGAAAGAAAGTGTTTTCCTCCGAATGACAACTCTTACTAAATCTTTCCCTAGAAGCAATAAAAAACCGTATTTCTCCATAAACATGCGTGCAATTTTATAATACATTCAGGAGGACCACCTCCTCAACTCCTTCACACTTTCATCGTCGAGTAGACATATATCTCGACATAACGAACGACCTCAGATAACTCATAAGGATTTCGCCATTTTTCAAAACTCGGATTCGTCTCACGGATGAAGCAGATGATGATAAAGACACCCACCCAGGTGGGTAGGTATATCATCGGAGTGTATGTTGGAGAATAGGGATTTTTCTTTTTTTAATTTCCAGTGCTTCTGCTTTGAATGTTACATAGTGCGTATGTCTAACATCATGTTAGTTACACGTTGAGTTATTGACCTTTTTTCAGAAAAATATTGTGGGTATGTTTATATGTTGCAGTATTTCAATAAACTTGTCGGCGAATGCTCACATAATAGTAATAATAGTAAATCACATAATAGTAAATCATATATACTCACTACATATACAAATATAAATCACTAATAAAAGTAATATTATTAGAGAATAGATAGAATATTTAAATCAAGCACATGCGTATGCTTTAGAATTTAAATTAGACTATATGTTTGTAAATTAAAGTAAAAATTAAACAAGTCCTTCCGGCTCAGTCGGATGAGTAGTTTGATTTATATATATATATATAAATATATATATATAACCATTAATGAAACATTACCGAATATATATATATATATATATATATATATATATATTTCCGGAAAATTCGTACCGGAAGGAAAATTCTGCCAGTTAATTACTAGAAGCTATCGGAATTAATGTCTAATAATTAAATCATAGAGTTTTCCGATACGAATTGATTTTCTCAAACGACCCACATTTTCCGGACAACACAAATATATTATTATTTTAAGGTACATACATCGTATTTAAGGCTGTTCTTAAATCCAAAGAGGCAACTTTCAGACACATTTTTTAATTCATTTTTGTTCGGAAACGGGTAAATTGGCATGTGTTCTTATTCAGAATCTATGTAATCGAAATACTTTTACATTTTTTGATAAACGCAAAAGATCTTTCAGAAAATACTGCCAAAGTTTGCGTTTTGAACCGAATTTCCAGACTTCAAGACGAGAGAACAGAGAAAAACAGGTTGTCGCGTGACACGAATCGCTTATAACTCGATAAGTAATTTATTTATCAAAAAATGGAAAACTCATTTCAATTCCAAATCGCTTTCATTGCCAGGCCTTCCAGTCGAAGCCTTTGCGTTTAAAAATGAGTCAGAAATTGTGTCAGAAAGTTTTGCGTTGTTGAGAAGATAATTTGAGAACCACCTTAATACTAATTAAAGAAATTGGTCTCACTCCTTCTATGTTCTCTATTTTACCAAAACAAATAATTGGCAGAGATATTTTCTATCATGTTTTGAATGAATATGAGTCAATTATATAAAATATGTTCAAAATTATTTGAAATTATAGTTAACATATGGCCGGTAGGCTGTAATATAACCCAAACCATTCAATGAATGTCCTCAAAAAATTTCTGTGTTCCTATAAATTAACTATATAAGAACAACATATAATGATTAACGAATTCATCTAAGATACTTGCAAAATCAAGATACTGTTTCAAATAGATTTGATTTGGTTCAGTACTTCGAACGTTATCGTGATGAGATGTTTGCTTTTGTATGTCCCTGTAAATATGTACATACTATCTCTTTCAAGATAGTTGCTAGATCAATACTATTTCCTAAATTAGACCCCAATTATATTCAACAAAACTAACAAACGATAGTATTTTTTTTTAGTTGAATTAAACTAATTATACATGATGTGAATGCGTCAAAAATAAATAAATAAATAAATAAAAACATTTTTTAAATCCTTTTTTTTTCCTTTTTTTATAGGACGGGTGTTTTAAGAATCGAAGAAGAGCCATTTCTTCATAAAAGGTAGAAATCTATCTTAAAATCTAGCAAGTGCTTCTTTTGCTTGCAGTTATTTGTTAATCATTACAGCTCAGGTTAACATTAACTGTGAGGGAAAGCAATGTTTGGTAGATTTTAAGATCATTACTGTCTTTTAACAAGTTATGCCTTGTGGCCACCCGTTCTTAAAGCACCCGTTCTGAAAAGGTTAAATCAATATATAAATAGCAAACATGATTTCTTCAATTACTTTCATAGAATCGATTTCTATTTATAAATTCAAAATTGGAAAAATTATTAAAATAAATTCTAAATAGCCATTTTAAATCAAATACCTATTTTCAAATCATATAGCTAATTTGGAAATAAAAAATTGTCCTTATCAAAGTAATCTTCTTGTAATGTATAATAATTTATTGAAACTTATTTTGTTTTGTTTGATTACATGACATCTTAAATTTGGTTATTGGGAGAATTTTGTGCGAGAATGTTGATATAACATAAGATAAACAAGAAACGCGAGTAACTCTAATTACTTTTAAAGAATTCTTTTATAAACTCAAAATTGAAAAGTTATTAAAATAAATATCAAACTACCATTAGTATTTTCAAATTATATAAGTAATTTAAAAATATAAAAATATCCCTATCAATATAATCTTCCTGTAATATATAATAATTTATCTAATATATTTTCTTATGTTTAATTACATGAAATACCAAATTTGGTTATTGCGAGAATTTTGTTTCAGAATGTTGATATAATATAAAATAAATAATAAGCATGGGGTCTTCAATTATTTGGATAAAATTCTTTTATAAACTCAAAATTGAAAAATTATTAAAATAAATATCAAACTACCATTAGTATTTTCAAATCGTACAGCTAATTTAGAAAAATATAAAATTGTCTCTCTGAAAGTAATTTTATTCTAACTTACAATAATTTAACTAAACTTATTTTCTTAAGATTCATTACATAAAGAAATTCGATATAACGAGCAAATGCTGATCACCCCTTTCACATTGTAAAAAGTCCTTCCGGCCTGTACCGGGAGGAAAAGGTAGCTTTCCTATATCTCCGCTTTAAAATTTTAGCTAATGTTACACGAAAACAGCAAGTTTAAATGCAAAGAAACGTTTACAAAAGATTCGTTAATACTGAATTTGTATAAGAAATTCGCCAAATTATTGAGCAATAGCCAAATTGGCTTCATTTATGAAGACTTATTTTGGTCGCCAAATTTGGCGATATTTTGTCGCCAATGGCGCCAATTTTGGCGCTAACGGATATGATTATATAGTTTTATGCGTATGATTGGGAAAATTATTACAACAATGAAAGAAAATAATTTACGAGTAATCGCGTTAATGTGCTGTTTTGTTTCAAAATGTCAGCCACCCTAGAATTTCAAACTGCTCTATCTCAGCCATTTTTTAAGATACAGGTAAACCAAAAAATGCTCTGCAATTCTTGTATTAAGGCCTAAAACGTAATTTAAAAATAAATTTGAATTTTTAATTTTTTTGTATATTTATTTTAGTTTTAAATTTTTAAATGGCCGCCATCTTGAAACAAAATGGCGGACCAAGCTGGCCAACGAACTCGGTCGAGACATTGGTGAGCTTAATACACACAATTAGTTTCATCAAAATTGATTTATAAATACGAGCGTTATCGTATGACATAGGTCATATATATATATATATATATAAATCATCATTTGAACGGAGGGTGGTTTTGGGGTCTGGGGGTCATGATCGGTGAAAATATATCGAAATTTTCCGGAACTGCTTTCCTCCGAATGGCTGCAATAGGTAGCTTTATACTTTTTTGTATTGAAAGCTACCTAAAAGAGACAAATGAGGGGATTAAAATGACAGTGGAGTAAGTCAATATTTAGTAATTTGAGAAATAAAGGATTTTGTGAAACTTGTCGTATTGCCGTTGCATTAAGTGGTCCAACTTGTTTTGCACTCTAGCGACTCCCTAAGTGAACTATGACTTAAATAACTAAACATTTTTAACGTCTGATATATAAAAGTCTTGAAATAAAATATCACATTTAATCAGACATAAAAGTTCAAATTACATACAATACAATCAAAAATTACATGCAAACGTTCCCGGCTATAATCTAGTCCCTCAGAACTGAAGGTTGGTTCACCCGTAAACAGACTTCGCTAATTAATGAATCTTGTGTTGTTCCACCTGAATATACGATCTTATTCTAATGTAAGGTTCGTTTCAAGTTTTTCAAGTTTTAATTGGTTAAACTATTGACTGTAAAGATGGTTGAAAATTCTCCGGTTGGCGTATGTAATTGCACTGATGAGGGGCTAGTTTATATCCCGAAACGTTTGCATGTAATTTTTAATTGTATTGTATATTGTATGTAATTTAAACTTTTATGTCTGATTAAATGTGATATTTTATTTAAAGAACTATGACTTATTTGACTGTTACACTGAATAAAAATTAATGTAAGTTCAGAGAAAATATAGTTATCTAGATTTTTAAATTTTTTAACTTACTCCACTGTCAATCTAACCCCGTCAAATGTTTCTTAATCCGCGAAAATATAACATAACAACGAACAAAAATATAAAAAATATATAGTAACCTCTTCCGAGTTACTAACGATTCTGGCACCACCAGCGGGCGAGAGGTTCTGCTCTTAAAAACTAGTAGACTGGAGGTACTGGGTTAAAAACCCCTCTCGCACTCCGTTCGGAGTTTGCAGTGGTTTTCTTTAAACCTTGCATAAATACGGGTTAGGATTAGTTAGAAAGACCACCACGGAGGGCACTCCCCCACCGGGCTATATCTCTAAGCGCAGATAATTGGAAGTAACAAATAACCAACCAACTAACTACTAACGATTCTGAAAGGTGTTCTTTTTCGCCAGAAACCACAGAAATCAATAGAATTTTGAGATTGAAAGAAGCAATTATAAAAGTAAAGTTTCTTTTGCTGCCACTGATTTTCCGAAATGCTTCCAAGTAGTTTTTACAGTTTATCAAAGAGTTTCTTTCAAATCGGAATATCGGTTTTGAGAATGTTATCCATTATGAAGTCTTCTTATTACCCAACATGATTTCCATCGGTCAGCGCGGAAGGATACAGTGCCGATACTTTTAGCTCGCATATATGGCAAAATATGCTATTTATTGCATTCCCTTACATGATTAGTGAATCATTTATGAATTATAAAAGCATACCTTAATTAGAGATCCAAAAATTACTATAAATGTAAATGAGAACACTAATATCTAAACATTGACAACTCGGACTATTTTTTACTTTTACCTTGTAAGCTTCATTTGCCTTTCATGCTTATGACTGCCGACTCAGACCTCCTGTTCTATATTGAGCTCAGTGATTATGAATGAAACATTTTCAGCTGCATAACTGAATTTATACATGCAGGAGTAACAAAATAATATTAACTTAATGTTAACGTTAATTTATCCTGTTTGTCTGTGAAACATGCTTGTTGAACATGAAAATGTTAACTTGAGAATGGATATCATCCGAAAACCCTATATTGAGGAAACACTCGTTTCAAATCTGAGTAAATCGATGTTTTCATTTTGTTATGAAACTTTTTGTTTCAAATAGGACGCTGTCAATTCCGAAATACCAGAAATACTCAAAATATTGAAACATGGACATACGCAAAACTGAGCACATAGAGGTCAGTTCATACTCATGTTTGAAACATGGACATACTCAAAGCACATGATGTTTCATTCTTGAGTGTGTGCATGTTTTCAGAAATGAATATATACATTAAAACACACATAAACGACGCCTGCATTCAGCAATTAAAGATACAGAAATGTTATAATACAGACATACCTACAATAAATACAATAATCCAACTTGGAGTGAAAAATTGGTAAGAGCCAATTTATTGTATGTATGTCTGTATTATAATATTTATGTATCTTGAATATATACATGTTTCAAACTTGAGTCACTTTGATTCGGAGTCATTTTGACTATGCGATATACTCAGATTTGAGTATTTTTTGCTCAGTTTTGAAAATGTCGTTTTGTAGAGTGTATATTTGGGGTTGAGAAAACTCATTAATAATACACTATCGAAATGACTCGGAAAAGTTTTGAAAATAAGTGACTGCTGAAAAGAAACTTTGTTAAATACTTCTTTAAATCTCGAAAATATATTGGTTTCTGAGGTTTCTACAGAAAAAGATCGCTTTCCGGAATCGGGAGTAAATCATGTAAGATTGTTGTATATTAATTACCCACTATACATAGTATAGGGTAAGTCTTGTAATCGTTTTAAAAATCGAAAAAAAAAATTGACGGATTTACACGTTTCAGACACTGGAGATTACGAAAAACATAATTTTAGAAAAAAAAAAATGTCGTCCGTCTATCTGTGTGTGTCTGTGTGTCTGTAAATGTTCTATCTTCCGAACAGATTGAGTCAGAGACTTGAAATTTGATATGTACTTAATATGTAATAATGAGAAGAAGTTTACTGAATTTCAGTAACCTCGATTATCCGGAACTATTTTTTTTGGACTCTCGAAATATTCGCTCTAATAAAAGGTATATAAAAATTTTCGAAATTGTTTATTTTACAATGAAAAAACATAAATTTTGCATAAAGAATGAAGTCGATCGGATAATGAGTTGCCGAGATATTTTCAATCCTATTTTCCACACTCTTCGATTTTTCATGATCCTGTATTTTATTCAAATTTCAATTCAAAGATATAGTTTAATTGGAAATGAGAGGCTTCATCCGACGCAGTAAACCATTAGCTAATAGAATTATCAATTTTGGAGTTATAAGGATGTTTCTTTTACTCAATTCAGTAATAGAGCATTTGAAGTTTATGTCGTCATCAAGCCAGGATTTTATTTGAATTGCAATGCATCTTATAAATAGTTTACACGTGTTTTATTTACATATTTTATATTATGCATATACATGATGTGTAAGTATTACGGTAGCCCCAACGACTAGTTTTCATTCGTGGTTACATTATATTTTCCTAGATTAAGAAACATTTGTCGTTTTTTACAGTGCACGCTATAACCGAGTTTGTTTGTGTTTTAAAATGTATAATCATTGATATGTCTTTACAATATCCTGCAAAACAAATGCCGTTTCTCAGAAATTAATAATTAAATACACCAAGTTCTAAGAACATCCCTTTACTGTATAGGCAGGCTTAAGAACAAATGTCATAGCATAATTATAACCTGGACGTTATTTACATAAGCGAATACACGGATTTTTTTTTCTTTTTCAGTAGCAACAAGAAAGCTATTAAACGTTGAGGACCTGCTAATCAAGTAGTTCTTGCATAAAAAATAGCGCATTTAGGCAAATGTAAACTGATCATTATCTAAAAGATGCATGTCATTTGATGTATCGCATGAATATGCTGTCTGCATTGCAGTAATTTAAGAGGAGGTAAATAAGAATAAATTTATATTCGCAAACAAAGGACTTTGGCAGCATTTGTACACACTGTTAAAAAATAGAAAAATGTTTCCGAAAATGTTATGAAAAATAATATGATTTACAAAAATATAATATAATCACTTCCGAGTTAACTAAGAAGCCAAAATCGCTTCTTTATTCTCAGAAACGAATAGATTTCTGAGATTTAAAGAAACATTTCTGAAAAAAAAAAGTGTCTTTTACAGACCGTAATTTTTGGAAACGTTTCCGAGTAGTTTTTATTAGCTCACAGGCTATCAAAGCCTGACTGCTAATGTGCCCGCCCGTTCTGTATGTATGTATGTATGTATGTACGTAACGCGATAATCCTTGATAGAAATATGCGTTTTGCTTCAAATTTTGTATATAGGTTCATTATGATAAGGCGCTTCCCTGATTCGTTTTGGGGAGTCATTGATTAAGTATTAAGGAGGGGAATGGGGGGGGGGCTAATCTCCCCTTAATTTAGATAAATGGATTTTTCTTGCCGAATTGCTTCAAATCTTGTATACTGGTTCATTGTGATAAGGCGCTTCCCTAATTAGTTTGGGGGTTTATTGGTTAAGTATTAAGGGGGGAAATGGGAGGCTAATCCCCCTTAATTTATGAGTCGATTTCTTTATGTTTCGATAGGCATTATTGTTTGAAATAAGAGTATAATATACGATTAATGCGAATAGCCTGTGAGCTCAATGCCATCAGTTTAACTGGGCACTTTTCTTTTTATTACTCTATATTAATCAGTTTCCGGATGTCATTTCCATAAATACTCAAGCAAACATTTTCATGTTAAAAAAAACATGCTCAACAAACATGCTAAATTAACAGAATTAACATTAACATTAAATTTTTTTATTAGTGTTACATGCAAAAATTCTGTTAGGCAGCTGAAAATGTTTATTTGAGAATAGATAGCATCCTAAAAAACAATATTTCGTAATGAGAAAGCTAATTAACATGCCGTACGAACTACTCGGAAACATTTTCCAAAATTACGGGCAGCAAAAGGGACGTTCGGTTCAGGAATGCGTCTTTAAATCTCGGAAATCTAGGGGTTTCTGATGTTTCGCAAGATAAAGGAACGCTTTTCAGATTTAAGGGTAATAGGGTAAAGGTTATATTATATTATTGTAAATTGTATTAAATTTCATCTTATGTATGAAACATTTGCCTTTATTTTACAGTGCAGTAAAATCTGCTGTAACGCAATTTGTATGTATTGGTGTTCTGCTATAAATTTTTACCTCCCAAATTATGATGTAGGTAAAAAAAAAACGCAACAACTTTTTTCTTAATATCTTAAGACATTATAAAGAGTTTATGTAATAATATTATAAAATTTAGACAAGGTTCTTATATTAAAATTGATTTATAATTGGAATAATTATCGGCCTTATTGTAAGATAGTTGCAATTATACATAGATTAATTAAAAAATAATATTTTCACGAAATAACTCTATTTTTATAAAATAAGTGGCAAAAATTGTGGAAATCTTTTTGAAAAAATATATTTTTAAGATTTAATGGATAATAATAACACTTTCTGTTGTCAAAAAATAAAAAAAATAAATAAATGTACTCATATCGAATTGAGTATGTTTGGATCAGCAATTGAACCTATTCTTTCTCAATTTTGAAACACCACATGGGATCAAACTCACACAAAACGATAATTTGGTACTTTGCAATGATTTAATTCATTCCTGGCGACATAAAAAAATGTTCATTAATAGGAAAACAATGCAATATACCCTGTAAATAAGGGAATGATATTACATTTTTATTCCTGGGAAGGAACTATATCTTGCGACTCCTTCATAATGGGTATTATTACATTACGTTGCTGTTATAAGTGCTTCGTATGTTCATACGCAGTCGGTCCGGTCTGTGCTGCGCTGAATGACATGGATATTTGACAAAAGAAAATTAGATTCAAGATTTCGCCCACAACTTTGAAAATAAATGTGCTCTGTTAAATATTCACTATTTTTTTTTTATTTTATGTAATCAGCTGTATTTTCTTCAAATATTAAATTAATGTAAATATTAAATTATGCGCAGTATTTTAAATTAATTTAAATGTTGTGAAAAATAATGCTCTTGTCATAAAAATGTTTAATTTGAGTATCTTGATAAAAATCTTGCTGTTTTTCCTAAATAAATAATCAATTAAATGTTTCTTGTTAATACTTTTGAGCGAGAAATACATGTCAGTATATTTTTACTTTAATCTATAATAAACTAGGGGAAATAGGTAGGTCTGAGCCCGACAAGAAAAATATTTTTTTCCATTTAACCTATTTTAATTTTGTAAGTGCTTTATAAAATGTATTTCAGCCTATATTTTTATCTAAATCTTGGTTTCGCAAGTGTACCTAATCGACCATCTTGGACGCCATCTTGTTTTACTCTATACTTTTATGACCAAGAGCTCAAGCACTTTTAGATTATTTTAAAATACTGGGCATAATTTAATATTTATATTAATTTCCTATTTACAGAATGTACTATATATATAAGATATATTGAATGTTTAACAGAGAGCACACAGAGTTCCTATTTGAATACGTTTGCATGTAATCAAAAATGAAGTTAAAGAACGCTTTTCGAAATCGTGGGTTACTCGGAAGAGGTCGTTGTATATATCTCAATTAAACATTTTCAGGTGCGTAACTGAATTGATAAATGCAAGAGTAATATTAATGTTAATGTTAATTCTGTTAATTTATCACGTGTATCTGTAAAACATGTTTATTGAATCTGAAAATGTTTATTTGCGACTATAAAAACACTCGAAAGCGTTTCCTAAAATCAGAGACAGCAAAAGAAACATTGTTTTTAGAAATGCTTCATTAAATCTTAAAAATGCATTGGTTTCTAAGGTTTCTAAAGATAAAAAACGCTTTTTGGAATAGTGGGTAATTTGGGAGAGTTTATTGTATATTTTCATGCGTGGTTATATTATATTTTCGTAGAACAAGAAACATTTGTATTTTTACTTACCCATCATACGTAGTATAGAGTAAGTCTTGTAATCGTTTTGAAAATCTAATAGTTTTTTTGACGGACTTACACGTTTCAGACATTGGAGATTCCGAAAAACATATTTTTAGAAAAAAAATTGCCGTCCGTCTGTGTATCTGTATTAGAGATGAGTTGGGGCTCTCTTTTCGGCCCCAGACGGGCCTGCCCCGGCCCGATCATTTTTAAATCCAAGCCCGCCCGAGCCCGAAACATTTTGTGTCATTAGAGCCCGAGCCCGATACCGAAAAAAATTGCATAATATTTAAAAATTGTTTTAAAAGTAATATCTCATTTTAAAAAAACTTCGTACATGAAAATAGCTGTTCATCCGGTGCACATAATTAACTTTATGGAAATTTACATTCTATCTTATCAAAAAAGAAGTTTGGTATCAAATAAAAATATACTTCCTTAAAAGGATGTAAATATTTTTCTCTCCCAAAAGCAAATCTGATGGACACATTAACGAAGTCCGTTTTATGAAAAATGAATGAAATTTGCAGAAATTACTACTTCTATGCAGAAGAATCAAACAACGTTTTATATTTTCTATAAAAGGTTTATATCGTAACTTATAATTGATTCCTTAATTAAAACAATATTTCATTTTCCTGAAAATCAGCTTAAATTAAAAATTTGACACCGGTAGCTGAAAGATCCTGTGCTTTTATAGGAAAAGTTGAAACACTCTTCGATTGCTTTCTATCGAAATAACAATATATGACAATTATATCTACTTACGAATGAAAGTGACTTCGTAAATGTGCAGAGCAGAGTTTTAGCATCATAAGAATTCACAATTAAATATATAATTACTAACGTTGTCTTCATATGAAGAGCGAGTATGACTTGCACACAATAGAAGACTAAAAATTTGCAAACCTAAGCTAATGCTGATTGACTAAGAAGGAAAAAAAATATTCATCTCGCATTAAATCTCTAAAAAAAGAAAATAAAATAAACAGTTTAGCAACAAATATTATTGGAGCTTCGTCGCATTGGCGCCATACCATCCAGTCTCAGTCACGTCGCAAAAATCGTAAATTTTCTTTTAAAGTAACATTCTAATACTGGAAAAGAAAAATAAGATTCCTGATTCCCCTTCTGGTCATTCTGATCAAAATAACATTAAAATTACGTGAAATAGAATATGTAATTTTTTAGGGAAGAATTTTTTTTTTTCTATATGAGAATAAATAAAATTGTCAGTTTCAGAAAGAATGAGCCCGAGCCCGCCCGGGCCCGAAGGCTGGTATAAAAATCGAGCCCGAGCCCGTTTCGTGCCCGGGCTCGGGCTTAGCCCGTCTCATCTCTAGTCTGTATGACTGTGTGTCTGTGTGTCTGTGTGCCTGTAAACGCTCTATCTCCCGAAAAAATTGAGATTGAAGACTTGATTGAAAATTGAGACTTGAAATTTGGTATGTACTTAGTATGTTTATAATGGGAAGAAGCTTATTGAATTTCAGTAACCTCGATGATCCGGATCTATTTTTTTCGGACTCTCGAAATATTCGTTCTGATAAAAGGTATATAAAAGTTTTCGAAATTGTTTAGTTTAAGGAGAGAATATAAAAGACAATAAAAAAACATAAATTTTGCATAAAGCATGAAGTCGTTTGGATAATGAGTTGCCGAGATATTTGTAATCACATTTTCCCACTCTTTGATTTTTCATGATCCTGTATTTCAATCAAATTTCAGTTCAAAGATATATTTTAATTGGAAATTAGACGCTTAATCAGATGCAATAAACCGCTAGTTAATAGGGTGATTGTTTTTGGAGTTATAAGGATGTTTCTTTTAAGCAATTCAGTAATCGAGCATTTAAAGTTTAGGCCGTCATCAAGCCACGATTTTATTCGAATGGCAATGCATTTTATAATTAGTTTACACATTTTTATTTCAATATTTTATATTATGCATATCCATGATGGGTAAGTATTATGGTGGCCCCCAACGACTAGTTTTACACTGTGAAAATCAATAGAACTATAGCAAAATTGTAAAAGAAAAAGCTATTTAATAATAGTAGAAAACCTAAATGTTATATAATATTGAAATATGTATAATAAGCAATAAAAACAATAACGAAATACAACGAAAAGGTTTTCATGCTCATTATATATGAACACAAGATCATACATATGATTAAGCATTACATTTTTTGAAAAGCATGCACATTCTTTTGTTTATGCAAAAAAAAAAAAAAAAAAAACTAGGAAAATTATTTTACGATTTCTGCATATTCCGTTGTTTACTTTTCTAGTATTCTTATACCAGAATATAAGAAAGTGGAATTGTTTAGTAGCCGAAAATAATAGTGATTGAAATATTCCGAGCTTTAACCTTTGAATTTTAAGCAAATTGTTGTTTAAAATATTAAACGCTGTACATAAGTAACTACATGTAGAAAACTTAAAAAATATGTAAAACATGTAGAAAGGAATTGCCTTTGACTAGTCTTTTAAGTATAGAGGTATTATTAAAATGCCAAAAGTATGTAAAAAAAAAAGATTCGTTGCATCCAAAACTAAGGAAAAATTTTGTTAGAATATTTAACTTATTTTTGAAAGACAGTTGTTACACTATGCAAGTTGTGCGTGTTAGTGGTTTTTATTTTGCAAACTATAAGTATACGTTGGAAGTAAAATTTTATTTTCTTAAAACTAATGCGATTTATAGTTTATAATCGATTTTTTAATTTTGCAATTTTATTGCATTTATCACTGATGCATTGAAATGTAATGACGGATCTCGTTTTATAAAGTAAACAGAAAATCATACTGCAATGAAACGCTATAATTAGCAAGAATCTAAACACAATCTATTTCTTACTAGCTTATTCGCCGGCTGTCTTACCCCAAACGCACCTTGAATTAAACTAACCTAGGTTTGGGAACCCTTTGCCTTCGGCAGCGGACACCCGTACGGGCTATGCCGTCTCAGATCAAACAGATCTTAAATTATAGTATTTTTTATTTCGATTTAGATTAAATTCAAATATTCAGCATCGTCGCCGCTTACGTTTTTTACAGTAACCAATTTTTCATTCTTCCAATTTAATCGCAAGAGTAGCAAAATTCCTCCGAGAATCTTTCTGTTTTAACAACAAGAAAAAAAAAGGAGTAAAAAATCTCCACGAAACGCGAAAAAAGCTAAAAATAGCAGTGTAATATCATGACAGCCGAATGACGCACAAATTCTTCATTTTAAATTTTAAATACACAGTTTATTAAAAATGAGAGCTGGTTATTTACAATATTATTTACATTATGTACACTTTCACTAATATTCATAAAAATTCCACCTAAACCACATTACTTCTTAAAATAACCAAAATATACTCGGATGCATTTCCGCATCCTACTTACTCCGAACAAAAACACCATTCCTTCTCTCTTCTCTTCACTTCCGTTTACTTTAAAAACAAAAAAGGATTGGAAGGATGTTGGTTGCATGACAAGCAGAAAACAAAATTTACCATATTGATGTAAAAATTGATACCAATATTCCTTTTACGAATGTAAACAAAAAATCACCATGAAACGCGGAGAATCGCCTAAGAATTCGCTAAAAATTCAAAAATAGTACAGAACAAAACTTACTATGTTGTGCTAAAAGATTAAAACCGGATTCCTTTTGCTAATATGGAAAAATCGCAGCAAAAAGCCTAAAAATGCTAAAAATTGCATAAAACATCCCTAGAAATTCAAAAATCACAGAGCAGAAAGTTCCCTATAATGGGATAAAATATTGAAACTGGATTCCTTTGACGAATGTAAAAAAAAATGTCACAAAATGTGAAAAAAAAGCTCTACAAATCGCATACAAAAATTCTAGAAAATTCATAAGTCGCTGTACGAATTCCGGATAAACTTTATTAAAAAATAGGATAAAATTTACTGTGTTGGGCTAAAAGACTGAAACCAGATTCCTATAACCTCCGCAAAACGTGAAAATCACAAAAAAGTCAAAAATCGTGCAGGACAAATTTTTCTATATTGGGCTATAAGAATAGAACTAGAATCATTTTACTATTGTAAAAGAAAATCGCCACAAAACGTGAAAATCGCTGAAAATCATATAAAATACTAAATCGAATAAGAAAAAAAAAAATTCCAAATATCCAAAAACTAGCTTCGAAGGGCATAACTTAAGACCTTTCCTGCCAAATCTTCTAGCTCTACACGCAGCGGTGTCTTCAGAACACAGTACATAGACAGGCATGCAAATATCTATCTTTATTATTATAGATAACGCAGGGATATATAGTAGATAATTCCTGAATTTTCGATTTGGAAGTAAATGGAGGAATGGGTCCCGAAGTGCCGGAAGCAAAAGTGAATTCAATGCGATCCCCTCTTGTGTCTGGGTCATTTTTATTCGTCGGGTCAGTATTTTGGAAAAATTAAAAAAAACTACCAACCAATTTTCAGAAAATTTGCATTTTTGGAATCACAAAAGTACTCTACGTATATATCGTAATTTTCAAATCTATACCTCTAATAGCGTTCTTAATATTCGAGGAAAAGGGAATATGAGAAAATTTCACCGTCTTCGATTGTCAAATCATATATTTGTTTTGTCATTTTGATATTTCATTAGCGTCATTTTCAGATGAAAAGATCGCATTTTCGCGATGTTAAATGAGTTTTTAATTTCTATTTTGGCTAATTTATCGAAATATTAAAAATCCAAGTCTCAGGTGCATCAGAACATGCCTTGGAATATCCTCATCTAAATTTGCAGACTTCTAGGTTCGTTAGATTGTTCCAGCCATCGCAAACCCACGGACACAGAGAGTGAAACTTTCTTTTATTAGTATAGATAGATAATGCAAAGATATAGCGTAGGGTTACGATGGTATACGCAGTACACCTTCTGGATTTTTTAAAAGAATCCTTTAAAGTATATACTCTTTTTCTCACGTAATGTTACAGCGTATACTCTTTGTAGCATATACACTTTGCCTATAGTGTACGTCTGGCTATTTTATAAATACAGCTCCTAGTCATAAATTTTGACAAATCGATTTTTTGTAAGCTGTAGTTTTGGAGGTTTTATCAGCTGAAGAGGGAATACTTTATGGTGCTGTATCATTCTATGTAACTAAATATATATATATATATAATACCGTGCTATAATTTTAACACAAAACTTTAAGTTCATTTTTCTGAAACATGCGTTTTTCAAATCGGTGACCACGATTACTCAAAAGCTTCTGAATCGTTTAACTTCTTGTTTTGTTAGCCCATCTTTGATATAATTATTTAACGACGGAACAAAATAAATTTTTAATTAATTTTTATTTACTTTTATTTATTTATTTATTATTTTTTTACTATAAAAAAAACATCAATTTTTTAAGATAATTTTTTTTCTTCAGACAGTCGCCAAAAAAGCATATGAGTTGCTTTATAAGAAGTTGCTCTACACAGTTTACTACAAAATCATGGGTAAAAAATCTTTGGTGTGGTTTGCGCACGCGCAGTTAAAAACTATTATATACAAATGCTCATATTTTCTCCAATATCTAACATATTTATATTCTAACTGTACCATATCTTTTCTACTGTACTTTGTCAATTTTCTGAAAGTGGCGTTAAATGTGGTTGAAGATATGTTGTGCGATAAACAAAAGCATGTGATAATTTATTGAACTTTTTAAAGAAACTTTTGTATATCTGATTATCCAAAAGGCACGTGAATCACGAGCTTCCTCTCTAAAATTTAAGATGGGCCCAAGTGACTGTAAACTGAGCCCTATAAATCCCATTTTTATTATTTTACATTTTTAATTTTTTTTTAAATGGAAATTAATGTCTAATGCAAGAGAATATCCACATGACTTCAAGAATAAATTACAAATATACTCAATGTAACGTATGTACAAGAAACATAAAAAAGCTGTTTAATGAAATATATGTGAACTCGATGAGCCATTCCCAGGAATCATATTTGTAGCATTTATGAATTTCGATATGTAGAATTTCGAAAACTTTTCCCGAATGAAAGAGGTCACAAAAATTATATTGTACTTCCCCTAGTTTCAGAAGTTAAGTGTGCCCTGTTTATATCTCCATAAATGTATCTACTATTCTTACATAAATGAAGACAAACGTTGTACAACATCCACATAGTCATGTGTTGTGGCTGCAGATCATTTCGAGCATATTTTACAGGGTGATCCCAAATATTATTATTTTTTCTTCAATTTGTGGTTGGTCCCCTAATAGATCCCGTAATCAAACTTTAGCCGAAAAATATGAAGTCAGACATTTTCTTTAAATTCCCAAAGTTCCTGAAAAATTCGTCAGGTATTTCTCTAGATACCATCAACCGGGGTGACTTTGTTTCATATTTTGCCTCTTGTTGTGTTTAAAGATTCAAAACTTATTGAAATTCTCATTTTAATAATTTCTAATTATTTTTTTTCTAGTTCTAAGATATCAATTGTAAATTTTAGAATTCACATTTAGTATTTTTAATGAATAGTTTACTTTTTAATTATTAAAAAAAAAAGAAGAAGAAGAAGAAGAAGAACAATCACCTTGGTTTGGGGTGACTTTGTCTTATAATTAAAATATCATTGAAGAAACCTTATAATTCATGTAAGATAATGGGATCACACTACTATGATTACTAGAAAAATACGCCATTTAGTCATTAAAAAAAAAACATAATGAGAACTTTTGTATGAGAACGAACATAAAAACGAAATTTTATTCATAAATGGCCATTATATGCAAAGCATGTAAAAACAATTCACAATTAAGACATGGTAGGATTAATGATTTTCAAGAGGCAAAATTTTAGATATGTTCAATGATTTCAGGCACTGAAAAAAAACATTTCTTTTAGAAGAAATCGGTCTTGGAGGGTTAATTTTTGAGGACCTTTTAGATCTCTATTAATATTCAATTGCAATCATTACTTTAAAAAATAAAGTAGTGATTGCAATTGAATATTTTTCAGCGTTTTTTAAGCTTAATACAGGTTGTAGGACAACATCTACCGCTTTCTGCAGCGTTTTATTAGTATATTTTTTATAATTAAGACACCTATAGAGCTTTCATATGTACGAGGCATTATTACACCAGCAGCTATTGAAAAAAATAGTAAATATATGCTAGTACAAGTCTATATAGTTTCAATAAATGTTTGCTTTTAAGATTATATTTTCAGAAAAGTTAAATATAATAAATAAACTAAATTTGTGGTGACTTTGACCCGAGACTATTTCACCCAAAAATTGGCATTCAAAATGTTGGTTGTTAATAAAAATCAATGTAAAATCTAAAATATCAGATTAATATATATAAATCTCATTCATTTGTTAAGATGATGTATTAAGAAATAAAAAAATGTACTCACCATTTTACAGCATCAAGTATAAATAACTTTCTCAATCAGAAGTTTCCCGCAGTAAAATCATGCTCAAGAAAGTGAACAAAACAAAAACGGAAGTTATGCCAAACTTAACTTGTAAATTCATGAATTAAATAATTTATGTTTAAGCTATTGCTTCAGTCTATCAGAATTTGGCATTACTAATTAGTTTTACTGTAACAAATTTTATTTATTATACGTTTAGACTTTTCCGCGGTCTGAGACCAAAGTATTTGACAAAATGTGTAAAATCATCAGTGTTCGGAAATTTTTAGCAATATAGCTTATGTCCTCAGACATTAATAATAATGAAAGAGTATTATGTTTAATGTTTAAAATGCAAAGAATTTCAAGAAATAATTCTCTGAAGAAATGAGTTACATTTACATTTTGTTACCTTTAAAAGGATATGACCGCATATTGTGAATCATCAGCTACTTTATTTTATATATATATATACTACGTGTATATAATATATACTTCACTGTGGTTTTTTTGTTATTATGACACGTGTTTTTTGACTCAAACACTTCTTTCGTTGTTGTTATAGATGTGTGTAAGTTAAAATAATAATGATGTTTTAACACTTTCCACGTTGTTGAAAAGTATTCATAATTTAATATATCTGAAATACATAGTTAACTTAACTTTTCATAAAATAAATAGAATTGAATAGAAAGAGAAAAAAATTGCGTTCAAAAAGTCGATTTTCGATAGCCTGAGTCATTTTGTTTCGTAAAAGATTCTTGTTACTTAGAGATTTCTGTTTCCAAAAACCGTTTTTCGTTTGTTTTTACGTCAAATAGAAATGTAGATACAACGGTAGAAAAAAAAACTTTAAATTTATTTCTAAAAGACGTAAAAACAAATACAACCATGTCTGCCATGTAAAAACGTACTATATCTGACGTAAAACATTATAAAATCTGTGGCTGCCATTTTTAACTTTATACTTTAAATGCATTTTTCTTAAGATTTTGTTTTTCGAAAGAAAAACAGCATCATTATTATGCTATCGCAAATAATCATAGAACTAGGAGACAAGTTGTTTATTGTTCCTAGTTCTATGTAAATAATAATCCAGCTAATATAATAATAGAACTTTCAGAGAAACTTATAAATAAAATATATCACATGAGTCAATTGAAATAAAAAATAAACAGAAAAACGAAAATGTGCGATTCGAAGGATGGCTATTTACTTCAGATCTCATTAATGAAAGAAAAATAAAAATTGCCGTTTTAATTCATATAAAGCTCTTTATAGTTAATATGGTATGTATTTTTGTTACGAGGTTGAACTAAAACTGAATCCAACGTAAGAAGTGCAAAAGAAGCGTTGCATATAATTTTATTCCATACCAGCTGACTCGCCCGGCGTTGTCCAGGACCGTGATAATAACCTTAAATAAACCTCAAATTTGTATATTATATCTTTAATCCGATTTTGTATGAATTTAAATTTTAAAATGAGAAATTCGCAAAAAACAATATGGATATTTAGTGGTAAAACTGCTGGTAAGAAGGTTTTTTTTCGCGTAGGGTCGTTTGATAGTTTGTAAAAAAAAAAAAAAAAAAAAAAAAAAAAGCTGTTGTTGTCCTAACATTTCAAATTTTTTATCGATTATAAAAATAACAGTTTTGCAGCCAGTGAAAAAATTTCGTAAAAAAATTATTGTTATCTATAGTTGCAAAAGAAACCTGTTTTCTCCTCGCTTATTTTTTTTTCGCGCTGAGTCCTTTAACATAACAACAAAACAAAAAACAAAACAAAACAAAACAAAAAACAGTTTTTGTCCTCCGAACTCTCTAAACTTTTAGTAGTTAATAGCGCAGAAACACTCCGTTATTTTAGCGTTTTCGTCAAAAATTTCTCAGATTTTATTTTTTTTTGTAAAATATTTCTACTCGTTCAAAAGTTTCAAAATTGTTGTAGATGATGTACATCTGATCTACCGAGATGCTCTAAAAAGATTGTGTCGAAATACGAACGTTTAGTTACTTTTAGACTTATTTCGATAGGCGTGAAATAACCCGCATTCTGCAGATTTTTTTCACAGGGTTACGTTTTATTTTTTAAAATCAATTATACTGTCGATTAGAAGACGGTTTCAGCTTTAAAATAATATTTTTAGTTTGTCGGTACCTCTACAATTGCGCCCTTGAGGTGCGTTGTACGAAGGAGGAATACACCCTCCCGGAAAAACGATAAACAACACAGTTTAGCCACTAGAAGTTAAAACAAAATGGCAAAATAAACGCATTCTTCATTCAAACGGTTCCTCATTTTTGTCCGCTGCGTAAACAGGGTTATAGGCATGGGCGCGCCTAAACTATTCATAAATATGCGCCACATGAAAGCGCCCATACAGGAACCCTGTGGTAAAATCACGTTGAAACATGAATTTCATGTGTCATCCAATGCGGGAAGGCTCCTCTGTTCTGTAGAAATGATTTAGTTGTATTATAATATGGGATAGCTAATTTTAGGTGTTTCAATTCTATCAACGTTGTTTCTCATGACAAATAATCAAAGTGACGGAGAAACCTTTTAACCATTACTAATCTCCACGTGTTGTGAAGGACAAGAAAAAACGCATCGAACATCACTCAGTGCATCTTTGTAAACATCTTAAAACCAGACTCCAATTAACTCTAGCATCTCAAGTGAAAACCGCAAATGTAAACTAAACGGAATATATCCAGATGGACTCTTGTCGAAACTAACAACTGAGAAAAAGTCCAGATTGCCCCACTTCAACCTTCAACTAATTCGCACGTGTGTGCACTTCATATAAACTCTTTTAGTATGTAAAATGTAACTGTATCGTAAAGACGTCTGTGTGAATGTATCTTAAATTTAATGTAAAAAGTGGAGCAATTCTAAGCAGTCTCCACACGCGAATTAATTATATGTATTATCAAGAAGAATATATAGTTTTAAAAATTAAAATGGATCTCTGCTCTTTACCTGTAAATTTGTGCATCATTATTAATAATATTTCTATTTCCTAAATAGTGATCTGATAACGACGCAAATGGATAAGTATAAATATTACATTGTGGATAATATTCTTCGCGCGATGGTAAATTTCAGGGAAGCTGAATTAGCTTTTCACTATTATCAAAACTGAAAATTAAAATATCAAAACTGATCTAACAATTTATAAGATAGAAAATTATTGTGCTACCGAAGGTTACAACACAAAGCCATTTTGGAAATCTAGTGAAATCAGAGAGGTGTAAAGGTTATTTTGTATATTTATATCAATTTGTGATAGGACTTTCTGTATGGCCCTTTCCGTAGATTTACCCTCTTAGAAATCATTAGTTCTACATCTTCTGAATTTCTTAATGAGTGATTACTTCTTTACAAGAGCATTTTTACATATACTTTTCCAAGTATTGGAAGTAGTGTTATCGGACGATATGACTGTGGGTCTTCTGGGGACTTGTTGTTTTTTAGAAAATAAACGATCTCCCCAATCTTCCAGTCCGCAGGAAAATAATTTAATTGTAACGAAGCCAGGGGTCGGAAAAACTACTTTTTCATTGTAGCGAACTACAACTACAACTACTTGTTTTAAAAAGTAGCGACTAAAAACTACTTTTCAAAAGTAGTCCCTACTGCGCTATTTTCAACTTTTGTCAAGGGATTCAATTTACATTCGAAACTGAAGACCTGAATTAAATAATACAGCGACCCCTCGTTATATTGTGTCTGCTGGGATACAATTAAATTAATGCGACACAACCGAGGGCATTAAACAATTAAGATAACATACAAGAAAATGTTTATACACACATTACACATTTCGTAGAAAAATTAAGAGAAATATCATAATCTGGAAAATTACAAAAAAAAAAAACTCTAAATGAAAACAATAAATAAATCTGTAAATAAAGCAATTCCGAATAATAAGAAACCCGGCATTAAAACATGAAGACCTAATAATGAATAAATAGACAAGTGTTTCCAGCAAGAAAACTATTTTCTTTGGTGGGTTTAGTATCTGATTTTAGCAGCAAGTGCCAATGGAAAAAAATCTATGACTTCTTGCGATGCGTTTCTATAAACTGCAGCTGAGATTCGCAAATTGTAGAGCAGAACAAAATTTGCACAAAAGAAGCAAGTTTGAACTACGTGATTTTGCAGATTGGCACATTTTCTCCCCTGAAGTAGCGTTAAAAGTAGCGTCGGTTCTCGCTACAAACTACTGATTTTTTGTATCGCGCTACTAGCTACACTACATTGTTCAAAATGTAGCGCGCTACACCCTACAAACTACTGTAAAAAGTAGTGACTACTGTAGTTTCGCTACTTGTAGCGCGCTACTTCCGACCCCTGAATGAAGCTTTGAATATGTCCGGAAGTAGTGTTGGATGACTTTAGAAGACTTTTCTTAATATGATATGATCGAAGTAAACTGGGTCCGGAGCTTTACTGATATTAAATGTGTTCAGTGCTGTGTCTAGTTGTTTTAAAGTAAAATTTGGAGCTATATGTCTTTTTATACAAAATCCAATCTGGAGTTGAATGACCAAATATGAAGGTTGTAAGTTCTTTGTAATGATTTAATCTAGTATTAGTATTTTCTACGGAATGTTGTAGTGTATAGAACTCTTGTATATAAAAGTCTTGGAATGCGACTTTTTTATCTTACCATAGGGATCTCTGGATTTTCATACAAACAAAAACGCAAGTATAGTATTTGTGATAGTTTATGCACACATACACATGTTAAGTGTGTGTAGATTGGGAGATGTCCACTATTCAGAGATAAAAACGTACAAATGTATTAGTGTTAAGAATTGAAAAAGTGTTCACTAAATAGAGGTGCCCACTTTTCGGGAGTGTCCGTTATGAAGGTTTTCATGAGTGTAGAATTTTAACCTGAAAAAATATTTTGGACATTCATTTGATAAATCAAGTCTTATACAATGCACAAACATTTTATACTGTTAGTCATGCCCATGTAAATATAAACTGCAGAGAAAATATCAATCATAATAAATTTAGAATCGCAAGGTAAATAGGCAAAAAACTTAATGTTGGCTAGTATTAAAAAAAAAACATGCAAACATTATGATTTAAAATTTAAAAAAATTTAAACATTTTTAAAAATGAATCTTATAGAGAACCGTGTGTATCATCGCGTTGCATATTTGCAACATGTCCAAAAACCAATGTTACTTAATGAAATACAAAGAATGAATTATCACTTTACTAATCAGTGTACGCTCACATTACGTTACGACCAGCGTACGACCCTGATTAGTAAAGTGATAATTCATTCTTTGTATTTCATTAAAGATTTACAGCGTAATTTCAGCTCTGCTGAAAAATTAATTGGTGTATCAATGTTATTTATACAGCGGGCTTTAAAAAATTATTTTATTAATTACTGATATCTCCCAACACTGCAGCTAATATAAACTGTTCATTGAATTATCGACAGACAGCGATACTGAGTTAATTTTTGATGCCAGAGCTTTATTTATCATTTAGCAGTTTGAAACGTTATTGCTAAAATGAAATTCGTAAATTTTGTCAATCTAAAAAGGCTGGAGACGTCCAAAAATAGATTTCTTACAAAGGTAATTTTGTATACTTTACAATTTTGTATTAGAAAACTGACAATATATATGAGAAGTATGTAATTTTTCGTTTATTGTGGAAAAAAGTTTGTGAAAAAAGTACCTTTTGGTCAACAATTTTTTACTTTTATGTTCTATTTTTTATTTTTACTATTTTTTACTTGCTTATAAAGGTATATGTTCTAACTATTCTGTAAGTTATCCTTTCTCAGTTGATATTTTTTAAATGTGAGTTGCTGAGACGCAAAGGGTTAAATAAAAGCATGTAACAGGAATTATTCGAAAGGGCGGGAGGATAAGAAAACCTTCAGAGGACGCCCGGTTGAACAGCCCTATTATATAGCACCTGAGGGATCATGGTTGAACAAAAGAGAACAATTAGGTACGTGTGATCTAAGATCGCTCAAAGGGTTTCGTTTAATATTCCTTTCAAAACACTTTATCCTCTCTTTAATAAATCCAAATAAATTTCATTTAGCAAAAAAAAAAAAAAAAAAAACTCATGTTTTTTTGTTTTTATAAAGTAAAAATTTACCGGTCTATTTTTTCGTTTTATCGAGTATCCAAACCAGCCCGATAGCGGGCGAAGCCGGCTATTATATTCTGTCATAATAATATCTATCACGCGGACTAAATGCGACATAAAAAAATAATTTCAAAATTAAACATGTTGTACACCTTCAAAATGTTAAAATATGCGAATATTTCCATAATCGGATTTTTATCATGAAATATATGTTTCTCAAACTCATATATTTACTATTCTCTATTACTCATATTGATACGCGCTTTGTATTATTCTCAAACGTCAGAAAAATTCGTTAAACTTCCAATATGACGTCAGATTTTTTTTTTAATTCACTAATGACGTGATATTAATCTGCTTTGTGTACATACACATACTCATACTCCTTGTATTAATGAGAAATCTTTGAAATTTCCGTTTTATTACCACTATGACGTCAATCATTTTTATTTCATATTAATCTTTTTTTCAATTGGTGAAACTTTTTATTTCATTTTCATTTTTCACGTGGAAATCGTCTGATAGAAAATTAATTATTATAGAAAGAATTTCATCGTGGATTTTTATTTTTTGGCATCTGCTGTAACGAAAAATGTTTTAATTTAATTGGAAATGGCTGTTAGAATTTTAGTTTTTTATCTCTATTTATTAAAATAATACGAATTTTTCAAATTTTAATATTTTGAGCTCTTCTTAGCTGGTTATTCAGCCATATACACAAAGTTTCAACTCTGTAAGTTACATAGTTTCTGAGAATAGCTCTGTGACAGAGAGACAACGGAGCGGGAGTAATAGGGTTTCGTGAGATGAACGAAACTCTAAAAATCATGCGTTAAACATACATTATGAAACACGTTTCTCATACTTTCAGAATATTGTAACAAAACTTCACCGTTTAACAAGATGAAAGATGATGTCTAAGTAGACAAGGGAGGACCGCCCGGGAACCCAGCTTTCACTTTAGAGTATAAGTGCAACCCCTGGGCGAAGACACAAACTCAATGTTTTCTTTAACATACACTATTAAAAAATTCCAAGTATAAATTGTAAATATTAAAGGATTATAATTGTAAATAATTATAAACATTTTAAAGTAATTATCACAAGAAACAAAGTTTAAAAAAAGTTTAAGCTAAATTTGCGGAACAATGTCTTGATTTACCATTAATATGTTTTTTTAAAAAGGTAGTACAAAACACACAACACATTTGAAATCCCCATTTCAACAATTACCATCTATAGTCGGAAAATTATCCGAATTCTTTTTGTGCAACCCTGTATATGATCGACAAATTTGTATATGTATTGCATATTATGCAAAAAAATAGTTCAATTAGGAAATGCATGACACAGTTGAAAATTCACCTTCAGCTATTTCCTTCAATAAGCGGAAATGTACTCGAATTATTTTGTACACCCCTTTATATGATCTATAAAATTTATACATACCAAGTAATATGAAAAAATTTGTTAAATTTAAAAACATATACCATAATTAAACCCGCATTTCCAACAATTATCGCTCAAACTGTGCCTGAAAAGTTTGTGTCCCTCTATATATGAAAAATAAATGCTATGCACACCATATTCTATAGTAAGCATCTTGTAGTGTACCAAAGTGATGTACGCATATCAATTTCAATAAGTTTGCAAGAGTGTAACATCATAAAAATGCACTGCAAACAATTGTTCTTCATAGACCATAATGTAATGAAATTCTATCGAGCTCAGAGTTGGTACTGGCATCCAGAATCCTTAATAGATTAAAGCTCTGTAGAGTTTTTTAGATTTTTTTTCTTTGTAACATAAATAAATATATGGTAAATATGTAAAACTAATGAAAAACTGGCGGTTTACCAAAACACGCATGCCAAAGCAGCCCAAGATTCGTAAAGGCACCTTTATCCATAAATAACAATGATACTTCTCGATTATCCCGTTCACGACTTTTCATTAAAAAAAGCTACTCCAAACTAAAGGATTTAACGCAGAAAATGCATGATCGTGGCGGCACATTCACTTGACGTCAAATAAAAGCACACGTGCTTCTTATCTCATCAACTGAATTTTAATTCGACATTTAATGAATTTTTAAGGATGTTTTACTGATTTATTAATTATTCCATTAATTAAAATAAAAATTACGTATTTGACACCATGATATTAAAAGGGAAAAATCATTGAACAAATGTTGAGATGCGTAGTTACGTGCACTAGATCAATTTTAAAAGATGTCACAAACATTTATCCAACAGTCTCCAGAGGGATAATTAAGAAAAATAATGTAAATAAATAAATATCCAAGATTATTTTTGCTTCTGTTTTCATTAATATATTGTATATTTTTTTTGTTTAAAGTTCACTAATAAATGATACTTTAGTAAATGGGGCTTTTCCTAATTTATTTATTTCTTTTTTTTTCTTTTTTTTTTTTTTTTTTTTTTTTTTTTAGATTCCAATGTCAACATTCTTCTATTTGTTTATCGGGCGCTCTACAGTTTGGCGAATAATTTTGCGATAGTTTTTTATATCGAAAGTGGTCGACGGGATAATGCAGAAGTACCATAATAATAATAATAATAATAATAATAATAATAATAGTAATACGCATTTTGAATTCTAAAACTAGTGTTGTTTTAGATACCACAGATTTACATTCTATGTCATAATGACACTTCGAACATGAAATTCTTTGGTATGCTATTGTTTTACCACACCCGTACGAAGGGCGGATAAACTGTTGGCATAAAATAAACAAAATAAATAAACGGCCAATGCATCATCATCATCCACTACAGAGGAATATCAGACCAAAACAGGAATTCTTCCTCATTCAGATATTTTCAAAAAATTGATCGAAATCTGAATTTTCACTGACCTTCGAATGTCGAGTTCAATACATGGAAAGGATATCATCCAAGAAAATAGAAAGTATTGCCAAATATTTTTGTCTGCCTTAAGTGATGTTTTAATGGTAAAAGTATGAACTCTAGCCTCGCGTATTGCGTTTAGTTTAGATATAAAAATCTCATAAAGCAAACTGATCTAGCCGCCAAATGGAAACGTGACTTATTTTGAATGTTTTCGGCCAAACAACAATAAACTAATGTCCGATACGTGTGGAATAAGCAAATTTTGTGAAATGAAACTAAATTATTTTCTAAAAATACGATCCGTCTTTGTCATAAATAGTCACGTGGTGCAATAATGAGCTTTTGCTAGCTTATAAAGAAAGAGATGGTGCGAAGAAAAACCCAGAAAGTTCTTTCTTTTTTTTAAATAAAGTAGAAACATATGTGAAAGAAGATATCATCACGAAAATCATTGGTTTGAGAATGCTGCGGAATATTTTTGAAACATATTTTCGAAGACTTGAAAAGTTATAAAGTCACGAAAATAGCTCAAGAATCTAAATTAAGTTTGGAGGTGGATAATAATAATAAAAATTAATTCACAACAAGGTATTTTGAAAATTTCAGTATTTCTTCAAACGAGTTACTTTAGTTCTTTTAAATGTTAAAAGATGTAAATTAACAACATAATACAAATTAAAATAATTTTTATTAGGTTGTTTTACATGTTTCGACCCACTCCGAATCATTTTCAAAAACAAATGAGAATATTCCATAATTGTACGGGCTTTGAAGTTATTATTTTCATGTACTTTTTTTTAAAACTACCGAGAATATTCTAATGTATGAAAAACAAAGTACATGAAAATAATAACTTCAAAGCCCGTGCAATTATGGAATATTCTCATTTGTTTTTGAAAATGATTCGGAGTGGGTCGAAACATGTAAAACAACCTAATAAAAGTTATTTTAATTTGTATTATGTTGTTAATTTACACTTTTTAGCATTTAAAAGAACTACATTATTACAAGGTGTTATAATTTATTATAGAGTTACTTTAGTTTTACATAATCTATCACTGTAAAAAAAAATCCGTTGATTGACAGTACAATTTCTGTATTTTTACGGAATTTTTTTTCAAAGATTAAAACGAATCTGTGAGTGCATGAAAAAGTATGGATTTCAGAATATGTTTGACACAGAATGGCTACTTTTTCATTTTCACTAAAGCTGCGGGATTTATTTTTATTATTATATTGTAAAATTAAAACAAATCCGTAAAAATAGGAAAATTGTACAATCAAAATACGAAAATTCTTCTTACAGTGTAAAAATATAAACAGTCACAAAGCCTTAGCGAAAATGACAAGACTTTTAGCACGACTATCTGTCAAGGGTATCCTTAAATCCATATATTCGCTAATTTCGACACTTTCACGAAATCATTTAAGCGAAGAAAAAAAACTGTAAAAATACGGAAATTGTACTATCAAAATACGAAAATTCTTTTTGGAGAGTAAAAGTATAAAAAATGACAAATCCTTAGGGAGAACGACAAGACTATTAGCACTATTATCGGACATGGATATCTGTAAATGCAAATTCGCTTATTTCTGACACATTAACGAAATCATTTTATTGGATAAAAAAATCTGTAAAAATACAGGTTTCCACGCTAAAGTTTATTTTTAATCTGGTACGGAAATCGAAATTTATTAGTTATCAATCATTATCTTCGTCCCAGAGTACCGATATGATTACTCTGAGATCTTTGTGCTCGTCGTTTACAGTTTGCATGTGTTTTAAGATCTAATTTATTATTTATATAGTTCCTAATACCCATTTAACTTTTCGTAATTCGTGTTATTTTGTAAATGATTACAATAATAAAATCGTTTCGCAAGTTCATTATTTTTATTTATTTATTCATTTATTTTATTTTATTTTATTTTATTTTTGCAAATGGGGAGATTTTTTTTTTAAAAAAAAGCTTGATTTGAGGAATTTTTTTTTAGATTAAATTAGTTAAATGTTTTTCATAGTGGTAAATTTAAAATTTAAAATTTATTTTTTTGAGTAAAAACTGAGTTGGAAATTTTTTCGGGAAAAACCGCTAATTTGGGGAAATTTTCAAAACTTTTGGGGAAATTGATTTTCAACTATCTGGCAACACTGCGTTAGCAAGTCTAGGGCAAAAATCTCTTTTAGCGTTTCCAACTGGGTTTATTCAACTTATAATTTCAATCAACTTATTAAACATATTTTACATTTCCTAAAAAAAAAAAAAAAAAAAAAAAAAAAAAAAACAGGAATTTCCCATTGTATTATTTAAATTTGTTTCAAAGTTCCTTGACACTTTCAATGAAAATGAAAATTGAAAACTGAAAAACAATTATTTTACATCGAGCAAAAACAGATTTAAATATTTCCTTATTTTGACTTAAGAAGGTGTAAAAACGCGGAAATTAAAAGATAAATAGCAAACAAATGAAGCAAATTATTTTTTTTTTCTAAACGAGAGACAAAAAAGTGAATTCGTTTCAATGGTTGCGGAAAATAATTTATTTCTGTATTTAAGCTGGCGTCCGCCGTTGAATGAAATATTTGTTTTAAATTTTTCTATTTTATTTAAAAGTAATTACTTGAAAGTTCATTGCTACAATGTTTTCAGTTTTTTATTCAAAAGTTCAATGTGAATAAATGTAGACGATCTCCACAAAAAATCGGAAGTTTAGCATTCCAATATCACTATTGATTAAAATATTACAATTAGTTTATAAATAATGAAAATAAATAAGATTTTTTTTAACGTTCATTAAATAGTTCAATTCTGTTAGCTCAGGTTCAGATGTTTTCGGTTCATGTAATTGGAAATTTGGTAATTGGAAATAACTAAATTTAGTTATTTAATTAGATTAAGATAAAAATTTGTTATGTTTGAAATGCTTTATAAATATATATATACTAGGAGCTTCCCGGGTTATAAAATACGAATGAAAACCCTTATATAAAAACGAAGATATAGGAAAGCTACCTTTTCCTCCCGTTACAGGACTTTTTTAACCTCGCACTGAAGATAAAATTTTAGAAATTCCTAAACAACTGTCTGCAATCTACATTTAAAATTAATTTGTGTCTTTTATCATGTTTTCTAATTGCATTTGAATTTATTGGCACAGAATTCCATTCATTTATTTTAATTACTTTTAAATATACACTAGATAACATCTGTACTTTCCAAATTACATATTTCCCAGATTTTCCAATTTTGTTTCTGAAATCTTTCTTGCCCAGTGGGCGATTCCTAGAACCTTGATCTATTCTTACATAACAAAATGTCTATGTGACAGAATGCGCATAGAGTGCAATAACATTTCGTCTGCTGATTTAGAGTGGAGGAGTTGAAGTGAAGTAATCCCCTGTCGCCATCGTGGGCAGATATAGATGGATTTTCACCACACGTGATCAGGAATATAAAGAGGCTATTTACAGATATTAAAATGTGATGTACTAGCTCTGGAGATTGAAAGTAAACATTTCTAAATCTTTCAAGTAGCGAAGATGGAACAAAAGAGTTGCGGCGAAGGTTATTTGCATTTCATGAAGAGAATGCTAAGTTATACACGATGTGTGGAACGATAGATGCTCAGTACTTGTTTGACATAGTTAAAATTAACTAAACTCCATAAGTTTGTTCTGACACAGGACACGTAAACAATATGATATTAAAATTCTGTTCGTCGCATTTCGATATTTTTCTTAAGGTTATTTCTTAAGTCAAAAACGTGTAAATTTGATAAAATCCTTGAGCCAGAATCATGGAATAAATTTTAATTCATCCACAAAGTTCAAACTTATTTTAATATTCTAATGTAAACTTCAAATAATTAATAATAGTTCAAATAATCGATATAAATTTTTATTCATCCACAAAGTTTAAAATTATTTTAATATTCTAAAGTACATTTTAACTAATTAATAACAGTTAAAATAATTGATATTAATTCATAAAATATTTTCTATGTATAAATTTTAAACTATGTAGCACCAAATCCATAAAACATATTAATACTGCAAAGCTATTCACTATTAGATATTAGAATTCTGTTCATCACATTTTGATATTTTTTAAGGTTATTTCTTAAGTCAAAAATGTGTAAATTTGATAAAATCCTTGAGCCAGAATCACGGAATAAATTTCAATTTATTCACTAAGTCTAAACTTCTTTTAAACTTCTAATATAAATTTCAAGTAATTGATATCTGTTCATAAAATATTGTCTATGTATAAATTTTAAACTATGTAGCACCAAATTGATAAAACATATTAATACTGCAAAGCTTCATTCACTGTTAGATATTAAAATTCTGTTCATCGCATTTCGATATTTTTTTTAAGCTATTTTTAAGTCAAAAATGTGTAAATTTGATAAAAGCCTTGATCAATAATCACGAAGTAAATTTTAATTTCTCCACAAAATTCAAACTTCTTTTAATATTCTAATATAAATTTCAATTAATTGATATTAGTTCATAAAATCATCAATGATTATCTTTGTATAAATTTCAAAATAAGTTTTTACAACCAAATTCATATTAATACTGCAAAGTTTCATTCAATTTTAGATATTAGAATTCTGTTCATCACATTTTGATAATATTTTAAAGTTAGTTGTGAAGTCAAAAACGTGTAAACTTGATAAAATTCTTGAGCCTGAATAGCGGGGTAAACACATCCAAAGAGTACAAACTTTGTTTAATATTCTAATGTAAATTTCAAATAATTGATAAAATAATAATAATTCATAAAATATTGTCTATGAATAAATTTTAAACTTTGCTTTTAGCACCAAATCATATAATGGAATCGTTTATTCTAGAAATGCCATAACTGACAAAATATTCTAAAATGAATTAATACCGGTTTTCTTATGTTTACTGATAGATCATAACGGCCACTGGTCAGTAAATTTTTCAGAGAAAATACCAGTATTTTCTTATAGAAAAATTCTTCAATCGTGGATTTTTTCAGGGAAAATACCAGTTTTTGTTAAAAGAAAATTTGTTTAATTTAATAGTGGATCTTTTCAGGGAAAATACCAGTATTTTCTTATACAAAAATTCGCTGTTTTTAATCGCGCTTTTTTTCAGGGAAAACACCCATATTTTTTTGTTGAAATTTTGCTCTATATAATAGCGCATTTTTTCAGGGAAAATACCTATATTTTATTTTAATTCTTCTCATTTAATTTCGAATTTTTTTGGAGAAATTACCGGAATTTTCTTATAGAAAATATTGTCTTTTTTAAAAGTAGATTTTTTTTATTGCAAATACCAGTATTTTTTTATAGAAAGATTCGCCTCATTTAATCGCGGATTTTTTCAGAAGTAAAACCAATATTTTTTAATGGAAGAATTTTCCTTATTTAATCGCGGATTTTTTCAGGGAAAATGCCAGTACCCGCTTATAGGAAAATTTACCTTATTTAATCGCGGGATTTTTCAGGAACATTACCAGTAATTTCTTATAAAAAACTTCTTTGACCGGTAGCCATGTTTCGATTGGTACAAAACGCACTAAAATAACCGTTTGTATACCCTCATTTCGCTTCTTTGATATATTCGTTTCCTGTATACACCCCACAAGTGGCATCACTTAAACTTTAAATTCATATTTAAATTTGTGAATTAGAGTGTTCTCCACCTGTTCATGACATTTTTCGCTGAGTTAATTTTTTACATTGTAACAAATGTTGCATGCACTTTTAGTTTAAATAGCATGTTTGAAGTTCAGATGAATCTGATTTTTTTTTAAACATTTGAATTTATTTAAAATTTTTGTAACTGAACAAGTTTTTTTAAACTTAGATTTTTCAGTTTTTATCCTTAACTCAACTGAATAATATCATAAAGTAAACTAGTCGGATGTGCCCATCCTAAAACTTTCTTCCATCTCATACAGGTTTCACATACACCAAAAAACGAATCAGCACCAATTTACATCAAGGTCCAACTGAATCTAAAGTTTTATTAAATTCCGTGAATTAGGTCTTGAGATATGACTATCGCTAAAATCACGTAAATAATGAAAAATACAGCATAGCAGCACCACCTGTTGGGAAATTTATACCAAAACCTAATCAGCATCTATTTATGTCAAGGTCTAACAGAATCTTAAGTTTGTTTAAATTCTGTGCATTAGTTCTTGAGATATAGCTATTATAAAAATCATGAAAAAAGTAGCATATCAGCGCCACCTGCTTGTCTATTTACACTAAAACGTAATCAGCATCTATTTATGTCAAGTTCTAACAGAATCTAAAGTTTAATGAAACTCTGTGCTTCAGTTCTTGAGATATAACTATCGTGAAAATTATGAAAAAAGTAGCATGTGCATTAGTTCTTGAGATATAGCTATCGTGAAAGGCATGAAAAAAGTAGCCAGCTGTTGGGCTATGTACACCAAAACGTAATTAACGTTTATTTATGTCACGGTCTAACAGAATATGACGTTTGAGGAAATTCTGTGTTTAGTTCTTGAGATATAACTTCGCTAAAATCGTGTAAATCCTGAAAAATGCAGCATAGAAGCGCCACCTGTTGGGAGATTTACATCAAAATCTAATCAACAACAAATTTTGTCAACGTCTAACTGAATCTGAAGTTTGAGGAAAATCTATGCATTAGTTCTTGAGATTAGCTATCATAAAAATCATGAAAAAAGTAGCATATCAGCTCCACCTGCTGGGCTATTTACATAAAAACTTAATCAGCATCTATGTGTGTCAAGTTCTAACAGAATTTGAAGTATGATGAAAATCTGTGCATCAGTTCTTAAGATATAACTATCGTGACAGTGGTGAAAAAAGTAGCATGTGCATTCATTCTTGAGTATCGGTAGCTATATCTCAAGAACTATAGTACAGAATTTGATAAAATTTAAGATTCTGTTAGACCTTGACATAAGTAGATGCTGATTACGTTTTGGTGTAACCAGCCCAACAGGTGGCGCTGCCATGCTGTTTTTTATGATTTTCATGATAGCAATATGTCAAGAACTAATGCACAAAATTTCTTCAAACTTCAAATTCAATAAACGCTGACATAAATTGTTGTGGATTAGGTTTTGGTGTAAATCTCTCTTTGGTGTAAATCTCTGCTATGCTGCATTTTTCATGATATTCCCGGTTTTATCGATAGTCATATCTCAAGAACCAACGCACGGAATTTAATAAAACTTTGCATTTAGTTACACCTTGCTATAAATTGGTGCTGATTCGTTTTTGATGCATGTGAAATCTATATGAGATGGAAAAAAGTTTTGCGATTGGCACATTTGACTACTTAATTAATAACTTTAAAAATGTTTGAGGACATTTCTACTCAACAGAAAATGAGATACCGATGTAAAGTTCCTCGAAAGATATAGAATAGAAGCGCTCCCCGGTTGAATCAACTAACTCAAAACTGAATCAACATAATATTTAATGAATATCTTATATATTAGATTTCATGAAAATCCATCCGTTAGATGCCGAGATATAGCTATGACCGAAATTGTAAAAAAATTTTGTCATTGTTGTGAAATATATTTATTAATGGGGCTAAAATGTTTGTAGGTAAGATTGATTGAAAATGGGTAAATCATAATGAAATTGATGATACTTCTAGTTTAATGTATTTTTTATTTTTAAATTGAAGTATATATCCTATTATAATTCCAGTAATTAATATAATTAAAAGTATATATTTGTTATGAACTGAAATTATTATAAGTTGATCTGGTGAAAGTAATCATGTCAATGATGAACCTGACGTAATTCCAAATATACTTAGTAATATAATTGGAATTAATGAATTGTTGGACTGGTGATTGGTTGAAAATGGGTCGGACTTGATTAATGATTTATTTGAAGTTAATGATATTCGTAGAGTGTATGAAGCTGTTATTCCAATAGAGGTAATTATTATAAGTGATAAGATAAAATTCATATTAGAAGAGATTATAAATTCGATAATTAGATCTTTTGAAAAAAACCCCCAGATATGAATGGAATACCTATTAATGCTATTCTGTTAGTCCTAAAATTGTGATGTTTAATGGATATAATATGAAGTTTATTCCTATTATTCGTATATCTTGAATATCGTATATCTGTTGAACAAGATGCACCCAACCTAATCATTACCAATTTATATCAAAGTCCGACTGCGAATGTGGATGAAATTCCAGCCCATAGATGCCGAAATAATCATGATAATTGTAAAAAATACAGCACAGCTGCGAAACCCGTTTGCTGATATACTACCAAACTTAATCAGCACAAATCTGCAGTTTGGTTAAATTCCATGCATTAGTGTTCTTGAGAAACTATAGCCACAATATTTGTGCCATACGCAGACTAACAGACAGACGTACAGAGTTTTTCTAAAAATAGTCAAATTGTGTGCAGGACATTACTAAACGTGTAAATCAATTAAAAATGGAAGTCGAAATTTTTCATGGTTCCAATACTTTTTTCTCTTCTATATAGAAGAAAGTGAAAATAAAGTGAATCGATTCTTGCTAATTGTTCAATCGTAATTAATTAGTATGTTGTTACCCATCGCAAAAGCTTCTTCTATATTTTGAACAAATCTTCGCATTTCGGCACTCCCTCAAAGACCCTGACCGCAAACAAAATAACAATCCCTTCCTATCATGAGGATTCTAAATTTGGTGTTTCTTTAAATACTGCGTACATACAAGGTGTCCGAAAAGTCTGGAAACGGTCAAATAACTCGAGAAATATACATCGGATTGAAAAACGGCAAAATGCATGTTCAATATTTTTGAAAAATCTATTTAGGGATATGAAAGTTGCCCCCCGGGGGGGAAAGGGGGCCACTTTGAAATTTTAAATGATTACCCCCATTTTTTATTGCAGATTCGAATTCTACGGGAAAAAATACGTAACTTTCATATTGAACATTTTTTTCGAAACATTGAAGATGACGCTCTAATCGAGTGCAATACTGTGAGAATCGTTACCATTGCAATGTCTGGAAACGCTCGAATAACTCGAAAAATATACATCATATTGAAAAACGGGAAAATGCATGTTCAATAGTTTTGAAAAATCTATTTAGGGATATCAGAGTTGCCATTTTTCTAAAATATTAAACACGCATTTTTCCGTTTTTCAATCTGATGTATATTTCTCGAGTTATTCGAGCGTTTCCAGACATTGCAATGGTAACGATTCTCACAGCATTGCAATCGATTACAGCGCCATCTACAATGTTTCGAAGAAAATGTTCAGCACAAAAGTTACGTATTTTTTCAAGTAGAATCCGAATCTGCAATAAAAAATGGGGGTCATCATTGAAGATTTCAAAGTTGCTCCCAACTTTCATATCCCTAAATAGATTTTTTTTTAAATATTGAACATGCATTTTGCTGTTTTTCAATACGATGTATATTTCTCGAGTTATTTGACCGTTTCCAGATTTTTCGGACACCCTGTATATAAACATAACATAAATTTAACAAATTATCTATTTACGGCACCCCCCCCCCCTTGGAGGATTTTGCCCAAAAACTAATCAGCACCAGCGCACATAAGAATACAAGTTTATATAAAATTTCATTCTATTCTACGTAGTAGTTCGTGAGCGTCCACAAAATTTGTGTCACAGACACACAGACTCGCGGATAGACATTTTCTAAATACAGTCAAATCGTGTTCAGGACCGTCTAAAACGTACATATACACATCTGTCGAAAACCGGAAGTCGAAATACTTCACGAATCCAATACTTTCTTCTTGTAAAGATTAATCAAAAGTAAAAATTATAAGAGGGGCTTGAGTAGTCATTTTCAAATAAATTGAGCAATTAGAAATACGATAATTAAAAGATAATTATCGATGTTTATGAGAATATTTAATTGTTCAAATTAATTATTGTCATTATCAAGAAATCAATATTTTATTAATTTTAGATAGAAGATATAATATACTGAAAATTTGAAGAGAGTTACGATTATCAGATTACGAGAGAACAGGGGTTGAGGGAACATAATCCCCCTCATATAATAAAGAGTTTTTTCAGAAAACAAACAAAGACTTAACAATGGTAAAAGTTTATAAGAGTTTTCCCAGATTTTATTTATTTAGTTATTTACTTATTCATATTAAATGAATTATCAAACAATGAAGACAAAAAATAATAGTTTTTGGAATAGATCATGTGGCTTTAAAAAGTTGTGTATATAATATTAAGGTTCACTCCAGTTGTTGAACAGATGTTAGGTGTCCCAATCTTTGAATAAATTGTAAGTTACTGGCATATTTTATTGCTTTAACTTGATTATCTGACGTTATTTACTTGAACTCATTTTTGTCATTCTATAAATGTCTTACTTTAAACATCTAATATTGAAATAAATTACTTAAAACCTGAAATAAGATTTTACTTCTACACTCTAAAAACGACATTTTCAAAACTGAGCAAAAAATACTCAGATCTGAGTATGTCGCAGAGTCACAATGTCTCTGAATCAAAATGACTCACGTTTGAAGCATGTGTATGCTCATTTATGAAAACATGCACACGCTCACGAATAAGACATCATGTGCTCCTATTTGAGTATGTCCATGATTCAAAAATGAGTAATGAACTGACTTCTATGTGCTCATTTTTGAGTCTATCCATGTTTCAAAAATGAGTATGAACTGACCTCTATGCGAACAGTTTTGAGAATGTCCATGTTTCAATATTCTGAGTATTTCTGGTATTTCAGAATTGAAAGTATTGGGCCGTCCTATTTGAAACAAAAAGTTAAAAAAAAATGAAAACATCGGTTTACTCAGATTTGAAAGTGTAATTTTTCTCAGTATATGTGGCTTTTAGAAAGACTGTACCGTTAAAACGAACCATATGTTCATGGAAAAGCTCATGTGACTTAAAAAAATTGTGTATTATATTTTAGGTTCGCCGCAATGGTTAAACACATGTTTGGTAGCTTCATTACAAAAAGTAAGAAGTTATTTTGCAACCGTTCGAACAGCCTATTATACGCAGTAGTTCGTGAGCTAGAGCGCCCACAAAATTTGTGTCATATACATACAGACGGACACAGAGACTCACAGACAGACATTTTGTAAAAACATTCAACAATCGTGTTCAAGACCTTCTAAAATGCATAAATCCGTTGAAAATGGGAAGTCAAAATATTTTACGAATTCAATACTTTTATCTTTTATAGATAGAAGAAAATAAAAATAACTACTGGAACCAGTTCCATAATTTTTGAAACGATACGTCACTGTGACCAATCCTTTGACTCCAAAAATATCCGACGCACGGGGCCTTCACAAACCGACCGACCGACCGACAGGCATTTTGTTGCTCGGCTCAAGAGTGCAACGATCTTGATTCGTCCCACTCGTTTCCAACCTTTGTTAGCAACCTACGGCTCGACCCCTAGCCTACGATTCGAACTCGGGGCCGGTACCCCCACATTCTCGGGTTATGGGACATTTGCATTTTTAGGTCTTTCTCTGCTCGCCGTGCATGAACGACTCGTAACAGAAAAAGATATGTTATTATTTTTTCTGCCTTGCTGGTGACACCTTTATCGGAAGCATAATACTGTATCGCTTCGAAAGTAAAAATGCAATGCTAGGGTGTCAATGTGCCGCTGTGGCAATATGTCCCGTGGTGAATACGTTAACACGTAAAATTTGAGAGAGACGTGTCTTGTGTCTTGAAAGACTATTGTTTCGGAAGAAGTCAGATATTTGCATGCTTTTTAATATTTAAGACCATTAACCCATTAACGTCCGACATTGCTTTTTCGCAACATTATGTTTATTACACTAGGTTTTAAGGTAACACCAGTTTGTTTTTAAAATAAATATTCGTTTTATTTAATGCACGAAACACCATGATAAAGTCACTCTTAGGTGGCTATAATATAAAAGAGGTGTGAATCGCAATATTTGTATTTTATTGAGAAAAATAATTCGGCGTCCTATAAATAGGACGCTGGGCGCTAACGGGTTAAGAGAACTTACGACAATTAACCCTTTAATATATATATATATATAGTAGAATCTCGTTTCAACGAATGTCACTTTAACGAATTTTTCAATTTAACGGATATTTTTTGAATTGTTAAAAAACGTGCTATGCTTTCACATTATAAATTATATCCTCTTTAATGAATTTCATATGAACGAATTTTTCAAATTAACGAATTTATTGAAGACTTAAAAAGAATAGTCATTTCAGTTTTATGAATGTTGAGTTGGCAAGTTAAAATATCTCTATTGAAACTAGTCGTTGGGGGCCACCGTAATACTTACCCATCATGGATATGCATAATATAAAATATGAAAATAAAACATGTGTAAATTATTTATAAAATGCATTGCAATTCGAATAAAATCGTGGCTTGATGACGTCATAAACTTTAAATGCTCTATAACTCCAAAACTGATAATCATTTTAACTAATGATTTACTGCGTCGGATGAAGCGTCTCATTTCCAATTAAAATATATCTTTGATTTGAAATTTGAATGAGACACAGGGTCATGAAAAATCTAAGAGTGTGGAAAATAGGATTACAAATATCTCGGTAACTCATTATCCGATCAACTTCGTTCTTTATGCAAAATTTATGTTTTTTTTATTGTCTTTTATATTCACTCCTTAAAATAAACAATTTCGAAAATTCTTATATACCTTTTATCAGAACGAATATTTCAAGAGTCCGAAAAAAAAATAGTTCCGGATAATTGAGGTTACTGAAATTCAATAAGCTTCTTCACATTATTACATACTAAGTACATACCAAATTTCAAGTCTCTATCTCAATTTATTCGGGATTTAGAGCGTTTACAGACACATACACAGGTACACAGACAGACGGACGGCAATTTTTTTTTCTAAAAATATGTTTTTCGGAATCTTTAGTGTCTGAAACGTGTAAATCCGTCAATTTTTTTTTCTATTTTCAAAACGATTACAAGACTTACCCTGTACTACGTATGATGGGTAAGTAAAAGTAGAATTTGGAAGACAACTTTCCTTGGAAACTTAATGATGGGAAGGCAGAAGACCGTGAAAATGAAGCTGATTATGATTGTGCAACAAGTATCGAAGACTGTGTTGCGCGATCAAAAGGGGCTCTATTGAACATTGGAACTTTTAAAAAGTAATTATATTTGCAAAATAATTTTTCGAAAACATGTTATACAATTTCGTTTGAAAAATGCACTGTCAATTTCTGTGAGTTCTATGAGTTACTCTATAGAATTGGCTACCAAATCATGAAAAATATCTTTGGTATAGTTCGCGCATACGCAGTTACAAATTACTTCATACAAATGCCCATATCTCATCAAATAGTCAACATATAAAGTTTTTAATTGCAGTATACTGTTTCTACTGCTCTTGAAGTCAAACATGTGCTTTAGATCCTCGAATTTCAAGAACAATTTGTCAAAATTTTCAGTAGGTATTCGACAAACTGTGTAAAAAGCGAAAACGTCCGGTTACCGCCCCTTAATTTTTGGACGGCAGTGTAATATTTCAGAAAATATAAAGGAAAATATCATTTTTTAATGATTTTTTAAATTTTTTGCTTAATGTTTCAGTAATTACTTTTAAGTTTTTTTTTAGAAAAAAGGAAAATGCTTCTTATTAATTTTAAATGACATATTTTTAACTTTCTTCTAAAATTTGAAGAAGTTACCTGCAACAGAGAAGTGCACATATCGGACTTATAGAAATAGTCAAGTAAATAAAAATTAACTTGTTTTTTCGCTGTAGAATCAAATTAGTGCACAATATAATACGGAACCACGTGAATTACTTTGATTCGTACGATTTTTACATTTGTCATAACTATTTTATGAAAAGTATTCTTCGACTAATTTTATCACAGTATTTGCAACAAATGTCTGCGATTAAATTTTTCGACGATGATTAATTGGAAGTATTGGTGGTAAAATAAAAACCGTGCGCATCCTGTTATACACTGCGTTTGTGTTGCCACTTTAATAAAAAAAGTAATTGCATTTTTCGTTGCAAATTTATGTTTTCAAAGCAGTCCAGTATCATAAAATCACCATATAAGAAACTTCAGAGGGTAATCTTTTGTTCAGACGGTAATATTTTTCGCAACAACCATTCTTAATTACACTAGATTAATTTTAACACAATTATTCAAATTGGTAAAGAAATCATACGAGTTGTAACTTTCCAACTAGACGAAAAATGTCCGGGCCAGGATTCGAACCTGGGATGGTGACAGGGCCAGGATGTATGATTTCTTTACCAATTTGAATAATTGTGTTAAAATTAATCTAATATAATCACGTTTACTGGAGTTCCATTACCTGCGATATATTCTGTTGAGCTGATTAAAAATACCAGACCAGATGCTATGATCAATAAGGTTAACTGGATGAATTATACCCTCCAGATTCAACCGGGATAGCTCAGTTGGTAGAGCATGGCAGCTTCAGCCAAGAGATCCCAGGTTCGAATCCTGGCCCGGATATTTTTCGTCCAGTTGGAAAGTTACAACTTGTACAATCTTAATTATCAGAATCAAGGAATTATTAATGTTTTCGAGCTATTGTCTTCTTTTATAACATCTGATACTCGCATAATAAATAGATAGATAGTAAATGAGTTTTTAAATCTCGAATTTAGATTGTTTGCTATTTTGACAAACAGGAAGAGGAGAATGTTCATCGGAAGACATCGCCCTCACTTTCTGTTGCATTTTCCGCAGTCCGTCGATTCCATTATTCGTCCAACCATGACATAATAAGAAAGATAATTTCAACTGAGGATGATCCTGAGTGTTTCCAGATTTAGTGACCGATTTCACCTGGTCATTAGAATACAAACGGACCGATTGTCACCGTTTTATCTTTATTTCCAGCCACTGAAATCATTGAAATCTATGAGAATTGTGGGCTTTATTTCGAATCGTAAAATTGTCTCTATGAGTCAGTAGTGAATTAGAGGACATTTTGATGTCTTGTGAAGATATAACTGGGATTGGGCGATCGCCGGCAATGTTCAATGAGTAATCGATCCAATTCTATTCAGTTGGAAACTATCGATAATATCTACTGAGAATCGACTTCATATCACAGGGGTTCTAAGGTTCGAACTTGACTTTGGATTGAATTACTAATCTTTTATGTCAAAGTTGTAATAAAAACTCTTTTTCATTTTTTTTCCTATTTTGCACATCAAAATTTCTTTTTTTAAATGCAGCGTTTATTCTAAAGTTTTGATTGTGTAAATAATTTTTATTTGTTTACTGCAACAAAAATATATTTTTTTTTAAATCGCTCTACAGTAAATAAACTATAAATAAGAGCATCTCGGAAGTGCAGAATTTATCCGCTTTTCGGAGTTGTTCGCTATCCAGCGTTAAAAATATACAAATAATATATGCGTTGGGGATAGAAAAACTGTTCGATAAATAGAGGTGTTTGTTATTCGGAAATATTCGTTAAGAAGGTTTTACTGTAATACTATATTGTAATTTTTCATAATTAAATATGGAGGTAAAATATCTATTTATAAAATAATGATCAAGGAAAATGCATGAACAAACTTCTACATTACATTTTTTTTTTCTATATTACAGAGATTCCCCGAATCAAGATGTAAGTAGGTGTACAGTTTTTAGAATGTGCAGAATCACTCTGATGATTGTCGATAATAACATCGATCTGTTGAAGAATTTATTATACCGGCAGTAGAAACGGCAATACAGCGTCTTAAACCAGATATTTTGTTGAAGGTTTGAGTAGCTATATTAATTCCTTTCAATTTCGCCTGAAGATTTATTTCTTAATTTAAATTTAAAGCAAACGATATTGTAGTTATAGGCGACAAAATGAAAATTTGACGGTAAGTTAAAATTATATTCAGATATAGTACTTGAATAATACCTAAAATAGTTAGAGTACAGAGGGTGTTCGCAGATATTTTAGACGATTTCGGCGTTGTTTTTTTAACGTTTAAAATATGAATATTGCTTTCTGAAATAATCTATATGATAATCTTGTTTCTTAATTCTAATTCTGCGTAATGCTTTCGATGGTAGAAGGTTTTTTGTCAAATTTACAGGGTTGTTGCTTCCCATGCCTCTTTAAAAACTTTCCAGATTCGATCAATCGTGGTGGTTTTGCGCTTTGAAAGAGCTCTTTTCAGCAGACCAAATGCACAATAAACCATAAGAGAAACGTCAGGTGACTTCTTAGGAATATGTTGAAAGGTATAAATGCAATACCTGTGTGAGTTTTCAATGTTTTCAACGAATACAGCGGTAGTTTTTGAAGTATGAGTAGTAGCTTTGCTTTAATGCAGTTTCACCCTTTAAAAGTCGTCGAAATAAAGATAATACCATTTTTCTGTAAATATCAAATGTAACACATTATCTTAATAATATAATGAATTGATTGTAACATTTTTGTCCAATATTCTTATTTTTATTTTCCCATTGTAAGATAAATTTGCGACAGTCATAAATCCTTACCTAAAACTTCGTTTTCAGCCTTGAAATGGGCTCTTTTTTTAATGTAATTTTTTTTTCATTTTGAGTCTTTTTATTAAGAATAAGTACTGATTTTCGGGATAGCTCTTTCCAATTAACACTGATGTTTATTTTGCACTTAGAAATTTTTATACTATGCACTTTACAATCATTGTAAACTTCCGAATAAGAATATTTATTTTCGGAAAACAAAAAAAAAAGTATCCTCTGATTCACAGCTTGTTTGAATGCGCCATCTTGATAAGAAGAATAAATTTGAAAGCATCACACAATAATATGAATTACAAATATCAAGTTGCTGAAAGAAAGTTTTCCTCTAAAATAATTCCATTTTTTAAAAACATTTATCAAATTTGTCTAAAAAATGTGCGAACAGCCTCTGTATATGACTTATAACATGTCTCAATTTCTTAATATCAATCTGTGGTATTTTGTAATTTGAAAATATTTCCTATGTGAATTTTTTATTTATTTTTCTTGTAGCTATGAATACCACTTACTTTTTTAATTGTGCATTTTTTATGTGCTATATATAATAATGTTCCAAGATTGAATCTTCTCTAGAGTTTAGAAAGCTAGCTATCCTATTTACGATTTCTTGTTCTGGTTTCTGTACATGTAGAAATTTACAGGGTTCGTACGGCTCCTGGAATTTTGCGACCATGAAATTTTTCGGTACCAGTATATTTTCTTACAGAATATCACTACTTAAAAGAAGACGAAGTTCCACGAGTTTAATTTAGATTTCTTTTTCTATAAAGAAAATACCGGTGAAACTCCTGGAAAATTCCCTGATCCGTACGAACCCTGAATTTAGTATGTGTAAATAATTTTTATATAAATATACAGGTTAATATATTTCTGTGAGACATACACAATTTTTTGCTCACAGATATAGATAGACCTGTGAGCAAAAAGTGACCACAGATCCGTGAAGTTATCCAGGTACAGTGGTGCAAGTTAGTCGAAAGCCAATTTCCCTAAAAGTTCTGAAAATTTCCCCCAAATCACTGGTTTTTCTTCCGAAGACGTCCCCAACTCAGTTCCTACTCAAAAAAGTTAAATTTTAAATTTTAAATTTACAGCTATAAAAAAATATTTAACTAATTTAGGATAAAAACAAATTGTCCAAATCAAGTTGTTTATTTTTTTTAAAGATTTCCTCGTTTACAAAGGGAAAAAAAATAACGAATTTGCAAACCGACATTTTTATGGTGATTGTTTACTATCTTGAAGAAAATGATACTAATTACGAAATGGTAAATAGATATTAGAACTAGATAAATATTAAATTATAACTTAATGAAACGCTTGTAAACTGTAAACGACGAGGATAATGATTGGTAATTGATAAATTTCTGTTTCGGAATTGCGAATTCAGATCCCCAGTATTGCCAGATGACTTAACCCTTTAACGGGCGGTGCTCACAAAAAAGGACACCTAATTTTAATTCCAAAAGTGACAAACGGCACCAAGAATATTTAATTAAAATTTTCCTTTTATTAAGTACCGGAAAATAAGCGAGTTCTTATTTTCTAATGAATTCGTTTGTAAATTCTGATGTCAGTCCATTATTTCATCATTTTACAAACTAATGTAATGAGTACTAATGTAATGAAAAATTCGTAAAATTTCTTGCAACATTTTAACTTATACCAGTGTAAATATAAACCTAATTAATATACCATCATGATTGCAGTCTATTCCCTCAATAAACATTTGTAAAATAACTTTAAAAAAATTCAAGGCATTTCATGCATAATTTTTTTTATAGGATGTTTTGCGTACAGTAAAAATCTGAATCCCCATTCACTCTCTATTCCTCCGAATGATTTGAAAAGTCAATCCCGAAAACCGTATCCTAAGTATTTTCCCCTATTTTCCCCATTTATATCTCCCTCTTAGTTGCGTTTCCAAGATCTCACCGTTATTCCCAAAAACGTCGATATTCCCCAAAAATTTCTCCACTAATACTTGTCCTCCAAAAATTTTCCCTGAAGGTTCAAAAGTCCCTATCTAGCAGCGGTGATCAGGTAACAACCTTATATTTAAAACAAAAGTGTACTCTCCAACTCTTCTTTAGCAGAAAAGGGAAAGAAAAAATTTCTATTGGCTATTATTCTACACGTTCTTTTATGAAAATATTTACTTAAAGCTGGAATTTGAAATTTACTTCCTAATTGTTTAGAAAATATAATCTCAGTTATGAATGTTATGTTTTGAAAATAACTTTTCAAAAATGCTTCTGTCTTATTCATGGGAAAGTAAATATTTCCATTTATTAGTAGCCTGTTCCACGTGGTTGAACAGGGTAACTATGGTCGTAAATAGTAATTCAATAAATTCCTGGAATATGCTTAGAAAACATCAAACCGGCATTAATCAACTTCTGAGTGGCGTGATCTATAATTTTAATCATATTAATTCAAAAACTGTTTAACTTAGTTGGAATTTAAAAATAATAAATGTGTTTTCAGATCTTATTCAAATTTATTTGAAACTACTATAATGTTTATTAGTATAATTAGACGAAATAAAACATTTATATGTCTAGTTTACTGAATTTTTAAAACTTCAGTTGATTATAAACATGTACTAAAGTTACTGGAGTTTATTTAAAAATAATTATCAGTGTTGATATAAGTGGAAAAATGAAAAAATATATTTATTCAGTTAGTTGAAATGCCTTTTGAAATCATGCGGCTAGCATGCCTCTATAATTTGCATGTGTGTAATAAAGCCTGTATACATATTTTGTTTTAAAGAAATCTTCTAGAATAAATATATTTATTTAATAGATTTCTCGAACTCGTCGGTCTACCAGAATATCATACTGTATTGAGAGAATCAATAGTATATCCTTTCATAAACATAGTCTCCTTACTTTACCACTTAACTGTTGTCAGTGGTTTCATCTGCTTTATTCAACGTTCACAGTTTAACCTGAAACCTTCAGTTTAACTGTAGATAATAGTGAAAATTTGCTTCGTTTTGCCACTTTTATTATCGCTCTAAAAATATTAGAATAGGTGAATTTCAATTATGATAATCTTGCACATAAATATCAGAACAGAAACAGTATACGATAAGTTAGTCGAGCGTTTTATTTATCTTTCGATCAAGTGCTCTCAGAGACCGCTAACAGTAGCTGTGTGACAATATCTGTGACGATAGTTAAAGGTTAAGCAGCAATCTCGTCATTCTGGAAGAGAAACTTTCCTAACAAGAATTTTGCCTTGGTAGGTCGGTAGTATGCATCAGCGAAACATCTTCTGTGCTGTGCCTATAATTGATTTATATCATTTGTCATTTGTATATGCTGCACGGAAGTTACATTTATGCAAATCATGTCTCATAAGCTTGCCGGCACTTTTTAAACATTTTTTAAATTAAATCTTAAGCGTATGTCTTGAAGTGCCTGTCGACGAAATTACATGTGGTTTTGACCCATAGTCCTTCAAATCCCTCCTGTTTGGAGAAGTTAAATCCTTTATATGCTAAAAAAAATCAGCCCAATAAGTTTGAAATAAAACGCTATGAAAGGAACTCCCTATTTAATAAATATTGAGCGCATTTTGGGAAGTGACTGATGACGAAATGGCATGTCATTGTGAGTCATTTTACGTCATACAAAGCCCTCATGTTTGGGGAATTTGAAACGTGTGCAGGCTGAAAACCAACTTAACAAAGTTCAAAATAATACGCTATGAAAGAAAATATTCATTTACTGAACATTGAGAAAATGTTCTAAAGTCTCTGTTGTCAGAATTACATGTAATTATGACTCATACAATGGCCTACAAAGATCTAGTGGCTGGGAAGTCGAACCCTCTATAAGATAAATATCAGCATAACAAAATTAAAAATAAAACGCTATGAAAAACATGTTCTGAAGTGTCTGTTGCCAGAATAACATGTCATTATGATCCATACAACATCCTACAGAGCTCTCGTGTTTGGGGAAGGTGAACCACGTATAAGCTAAAAATCAGCATAAAAAAATTCAAAATAAAACGCTATGAAAGAAAACCTCCATTTAATTAATCTTGAAAGCATGTTCTGAAATGTCTGTTGCCAGAATAACATGCCATTACGATCCATACAACATCCTACAAAGCTCTCGTGTTTGGGGAAAATGAACCGCGTATAAGCTAAATATCAACATAACAAAATTCAAACTAAAACGCTATGAAATTTTGTTTTTATTTAATTAATCTTGAAAGCATGTTCTGAAAGGTCTGTTGCCAAAATAACATACCATTACGAGCCATACAACATCCTACAAAGCTATCGTGTTTGGGATTGGTGAACCGCGTATAAGCTAAAAATCAGCATAAAAAATTTCAAAATAAAACGCTATGAAAGAAAACCTCCATTTAATTAATCTTGAAAGCATGTTCTGAAGTGTCTGTTGCCAGAATAACATGCCATTACGATCCATACAACATACTACAAAGCTGTGGTGTTTGGGGAAGGTGAACCGCGTATAAGCTAAATATCAGCATAACAAAATTCAAACTAAAACGATATGAAAAAAAAAATTCATTTAATTAATCTTGAAAGCATGTTCTGAAAGTTATGTTGCCAAAATAACATGTCATTACGATCCATTCATCATCCTACAAAGCCCTCGTGTTTGGGGAAGTTGAATCCTCTAATAAGCAAAGTATCAACATAACAAAATTCAAAATAAAACGCTATGAAAAAAAATATTCCTTTAACGCATCTTGAGCAAATGTTCTAAAGTCTCTGTTGTCAGAATTACATGTCATTAGGACTCATACAATGTCCTACAAAGACCTCGTGTTTGGGGAAGTTAAATATCAGCATAACAAAATTCAAAATAAAGCGCTATGAAAAAAAATATCCCTTTAATGAATCTTGAGCAAATATTCTAAAGTCTCTGTTGTCAGAATTACATTTCATTATGAATCATACAATGTTCTACAAAGACCTCGTGTTTGGGGAAGTTGAACCCTCTATAAGCTAAATATCAGCATAACAAAATTCAACCTAAAACGCTATGAAAGAAAATCTCCATCTTATTAATCTTGAAAGCATGTTCTGAAATTGCAGTTGTCCAAATTCCGTGTCATTTTGACCCATATAACGTCCTAAAAAATCCTCGGGTTTGGAAAAGTTGAACCCTGTATAGGTTAAAAATCAGCATAATAAAATTCAAAATAAAACGATGCGAATGAAAATCTTCCTTTTATAAATCTTTAGCGCATGTTCTGAAGTTGCAGTTGTCCGAATTCCATGTCATTAGGACCCATACAACCTCCTACAAAGCTCTCTGTGCTGAGGAATTTTAATTTTGATAACCCTGTATATGCAAAACATTAGCGTGTCTAAATAATAGCAAAGTTCAAAATAAAACGCAATGAGGGAGAAAATTCCTTTATCGAATATAAACTACTGAGACATTCATCTAAAATATTTTTCTTTCCAAGAATATTTAAGAAAAAGAATAGATTTAACATGGTTTATGATTACATAGTTTTCCGGCAGTTTACAGATGAATCTTCGCTACGCACGAATGAAATTTTCCATTTGAGGAAAAAAAAAGTCATTCGATACTTTCAAGTCCATGGACCTGCTCATTGCATAAAGTGCTGATAAGCGTGTTATACCAGGAAGCAAATGCCGTACTAAAGTTATGCAACATTTATTTATTTTCTACCAGTGTTTTAAAATCACATAAAAATACAGTATATCGTTTTATTTGAAATGTAACATTATACCAATAAAAGGTAATCGTACATGCACACTCAGTTTTTGACTTTAAAATACATAAAGGCAAATAGGATAGCATCGTAATGTGTTTTCGGGTTATCGTTTTTACGCTGCCATGAATAAAGATCAAGAAGTTCTTGTTGTTACGATATTGATCTTGAAGATTTCAAATATTTTAAAATAGTTTTCCTGGTTTAAGTTTGTATTTTCGTGTCTCCGAGCTATTTGTCAAAAGCGATGAGATTGGGTTTGTAAACAGTGTTGCATATTTTTATGGTCTGTAAAGTATGTCAAAGATGGGAAATGACCTTTCAAGTAAATACGATACAATGTTGCTCAAGAATTTATCTTGGAGTTAAAACATCGAATCATTTCTTATTAAAGGATAATCAAAATTCTGTTAATTTGATACAAGTGATTTTTTTTTTAAACTTTACTTTTAGGTAAAAGTTTATTTTTGAATGTTGTTGCTAAATGCCTAAGCAATAATAGATTGTAGACAACTTAATTTGTAGACATTTTAGAATTCATATAAAGACATAGCTGGATAAATATGGTATTATGCAACTAAAAGGTAAATCGCACATGCACACTCATCTTTTGACTTTAAAATAGACAAGGGCAAACAGGATAGCATCGTAATGTGTTTTCGGGTTATCGTTTTTACACTACCATGGGTAAACATAAAGAAGTTGCTATATGTCAAAATCGATGAGATTAGGTTTGTAAACAGTGTTGCATATTTTTACGGCCTGTAAAGTATGTCAAAGATGGGAAATGACCTTTTAAATAAATACAGTTCAGTGTTGTTGAAGAATTTCCTATGGAGTTAAAACATTGGGTCATTTTTAATTAAAGGATAATAAAAATTCTGTTAATTTGATACAAGTGATTTTTTTTAAACTTTACTTTTAGGTAAAAGTTTATTTTTGAATGTTGTTGCGAAATGTCTAAGCAATAATAATTTGTAGACCATTTAATTTGTAGACATTTTAGAATTCATCTAAAGACAAAGCTGGATAAATATGGTATTATGCCAATAAAAGGTAAATCACACATGCATACTCATCTTTTGACTTTAATATACATAAGGGCATACAGGATAGCATCATAATGTGTTTTCGATTTATCGATTTTACACTGCTATAGATAAATATAAAAAAGTTGTTTTATTTTACTGCTCGCGAATATACGTATAATACGCATAAAACGTATTGTAGCCGGTAACGATTTTGGATAGGTATAATATAGAAAAAAGGCTTAATTACGTATACGTTTAACGTATATAAACGTATATTCGCGAGCACTATTTTATTTTCACTATTGTTACGATATTTATCTTGAAGATTTGAATTTTTTTTAAATAGTTTTCCTGGTTTTAGTTTGTATTTTCGTGTCTCCGAGCTATTTTTCAAAAGCGATGAGATTGGTTGTGTAAACTATTACATATTTTTATAGCCTGTAATAAAGTATATCAAAGATGGGAAATGGCCTTTAAGTAAAAACAGTCCAATGTTGTTGAAGAATATATCTTGGAGTTAAAACATTGGGTCATTTCTTATTAAAGGATAATAAAAATTATGTTAATCTGATACGAGTGAGTTTTTTTAAAACTTTACTTTGACGGAAAAGTTTATTTTTGAATGTTATTTCCGAATGTCTAAGCAATAATAATTTGTAGACCATTTAAATTGTAGACATTTTAGAATTCATCTAAAGACAAAGTTGGATAAGTATGGTATTATGCCTATAAAAGGTAAATCGCACATGCACACTCATCTTTTGACTTTAAAATACCCAAGGGCAAACAGGATAGCATCATAATGTGTTTTCGATTTTTCGCTTTTACGTTGCTATTGATAAATATCAAAAAGTTGTTTTATTTTCACTATTGTTATGATATTTATCTTAAAGATTTGAAATATTTAAAAATAGTTTTCCTGTTTTAGTTTGTATTAATGTTGATGAGATTGAGTTCGTGATGAGCGATGAGATTGAGTTCGTAAACACTGTTGCACATTTTTATGACCTATAAAGTATGTCAAAGATGGGAAATGAACTTTTAAGTAAATACAAGTTGACTCGGCCGGCGTTGCCCGGCCCGTGATAATAACTTTAAATAAACCACAAACGTTTATTATTTTATATATTTAACCCGATTTTGTATGAATTTATATTTCTAGATGAACAATTCTCCAAAAAAATATTGATATTTAGTGGAAAAAGTGCTCGTTTGAAGCCATTTTTTTTTGTTTTTTGACGTAGGGCCGTTTCATAGTCTTTTTTTTTTTTAAATAGTTTTTAATACTGACAAAGGATGTGAATTAATTTTCACTTTTGCTGAACAACGCATAACCAACATAGTGGAAAATGTGTCCAGATTGGGGATTGAACCCAGATACCCTGGTATAGCGCACCAAGTGTTTTATCATTTAAGCCATCTGGACGACATCCAGTCTGGCATTTTTCACTTGTACGTTGGCACGGCTGCAACCTTGCAGCGCAAGATGGAATGTCAAACATGAGCACACTACCCAGTGGCGTACATGAGAAAAATAAATTCCCAGCATCGGATAATATCTAAATTGCTAATTAAATTTTTAGCAGGTAGCATGACAGTAATTGAAATCAATTACAGACTAAAGTAATGCAGAAATCATTCTGTTGGAAGCAGGATTCGAACCCACTTTCTCTTCAGAGAGCAAGAGCGCCTTAAACCGCTCGGTAAAGTTTCGTTCCCCAGTCTGGACACATTTTTCACTATGTTGGTTATGTGTTGTTTAGAAAAAGTGAAAATTAATTTGCATCCTTTGCTATTATTATTAATTTACAGCGCAGTTTCAGTTTTGTTAAAAATTTAATTGGAAATTTAAAATAGTTTTTGTTGTCCAAACCCTTTCAAATTTTTAATTATTAAACCATGGATATGTAGAAAATTAATTTTGCTCATACGAAATATAGCAAATATTGCAGATCACTTCAAATTATTTAATCGATAACAATTATATGCAATTTTTTTAATTTAAATAGTTTTAATACAAATATTTTTATTTATACGATATTTTTAATACAAATTTAATTTGTAAAAATATTGTTGGGTATTAAACTTTACTTAACTCGAAAGCATTCAAATAAAAAAATACAAATTATATACGTAACTTCTTTTCTTGAAAATATGAAAGTAACTGAAATCAATTACAGTAAAGTAATGCAGAAATCATTCTGTCGGAAGCAGGATTCGAACCCACTTTATTTGCAGAGAGCGAGCGTGCCTTAAACCGCTCGGCTATGCTGACCGCGTTCAAGTGTACCTTAAAACTGAACTGGTTTTAGATTTAATCTTACGCATGCGCAAAAACATTGAATTTGCGCTGAAAATTGTAGCTTGTCGCTTTAATATATAAGGACAGTCGAATGTTGTTGAAGAATTTATCATGAAGTTAAAACATTGGGTTATTTCTTATTAAAGGATAATAAAAGTTCTGTTAATCTGCTACAAGTAATTTTTATAACTTTAATTTGACAAAAAAGTTTATTTCTGAATGTCGTTTCCGAATGCCTAAGCATAAGCAATCATATTGTCTTTGTGGGAAATTTTCTTCTATCGACATAGCCGGATAGACATGTTACGCAACTTTTGAATCATTATGCTGTTTTTTTTTTTTTTTTTTTTTTTTTTTTTTTTTTAACAGATGATGCTTTTAACTAACAATAAATGTACCCCAATAACATCTTCTAAATTTTAGTAAAAATTAAAAATAATTTTTAATGTTAAATGTCTTATCGTAAAATGCCATTGCTCCTGAAAAACAATGATCCTGAACTGTGTAAAATTAAAGCATACTGCAATGATCGACATACTTATTATTTTTTTTTCAGCAAGAAATGTGGCAAAAAAGCAAGAATGATTTTTGGAAGAAAAAGTATGTATATCCCTCCAATTATGTAAATTTTAAATGTTTTATTTTATTTTAAGACCATCTGTTGTAGCTGATTATGTCAATATAAGATTCATACGCTGCGAATATCTTTGAAGCAAATAATAGGTTATCATACTAATGTGTATTTGGGTTATTGTGTTTACATTATTATCGATAAATTTAACTATTATTATTCTTTAACATTTTTAAAGAGTGTTTGTACATTTATCGTGAAGATTTGAAATGTTTTAAAATAGTTTTCTTGTTTTTAGTTTGTTATTTTGTGTCTCCGAGCTATTTTTCATAAATGATTACGTTTGAAAATATTGTTTTACAGTTTGTATTGTCTGTAAAATATGTTAGAGATGGGAAATGATTATTTAAGTAAATGTCCAATATTATTAATAGAAAATGACTTTTCAAGTAAATACAGTCCAATGTATTTGATGGGGAACAACCTTTTAAATAAATATATTTGAATCTGGTTGAAGAACTTATTGTTGCAGTTTATCTTATGGGCGTCTTTTTAAATTATGAAGTCAAATGAAATCAATTTTGTGTTTATGTTTTGAAAATACGTCGCCATTTAGAAATCTATCATGAATTACATTTAACAAAAGCGAATTGTCTTGGGAAAAAAATGTAAAATTACAAATAATCTGATCACTATTCTTTCAATTCAAATTAAAGTTTAAGGAGTCGGCTATAGTTGGAAATGAAAATATTTCAAATAAGGTACAAGTTTATTCAGTTTGAATATATATAAAAATAAATCGAGTTTTTTTGGCCAAAAAAAGGCCCTAGAAATTATAACTCGGACAAAATCTGTTGCTTAACGTTTTCCGTATTCCTTGTTCTTTTTTTTCTGTAAAGGTTATTTAAACGATTTCTTTACATTTTTAACACATTCCAATAAAGCACTGTTCTTCTAACACTTTTCTTCCGGGGTAGAATCCTCAAGAACCCGAAGATTTTATTTAATATCAACCCGAAACCCGATCCAAACCATAGAAGAATTTCGTCAACTCGTAAACCAACCCGAATCCGACATACTTCAACCCGAACCCAAAATACTTAAATCTGAACCCCAAAATGGAAGAAAATTAATCCATATTTGTATAATTATGTACAAATATTCTAAAATTAACTCTCTAATATCAATTTTATCTTTTATGTTGCTCATTAATGCTTAAATATATATTTTTTTTTCATCTGACAAAATATTAGTTTTGAAAAATCGGATGAACCCGAACTTGACCCGTAAGAACCAAATCCTAATTCGAACCCGAAACAATAAAAGTTAATCTAACAGAACCCGACCCGCCAGAGTCGAATCCCAACCCGAACACGAAATAATTAAGGGTAATTCGAACCGTACCTGACCTACAACGAAATAGTAGATATAGACTCAAGTCGATCCGACCCAACCCGAACCACGGATCGGGCCGGGTATGAAAGTAGGGTTTCACGACTCGATGCAGTGCTCTAATCCGGGGTACCAGGGTTACAAAACAGACTGCGCTGTGTTGTTGCACTAATTGAATTTTCTTGAAAATGAGACCTAGCCCAACAGTCTTCTCGTATCCGAAATCCATAGAATGCAAGATTTAGTGTAAATAGTCTGAACCGTTTTTAAGATAAAATAGCTTGACCCATAATGACCCATGACCAAAATGACCCACTAATCGAATTTTCTCGAACACATGACCTAGCCCAACAGTCTTCTCGTGCCCGAAAACTATAGGATGCAAAATTTAGTGTAATTAGTCTGAGCCGTTTTTAAGATAAAATAGCTTGACCCATAATCACCCTAGACCAAAATGATCCACTAATCGAATTTTCTCGAACATATGACCTTGCCCAGCAGTCTTCTCGTGCCCGAAAACAATAGGATGCAAAATTTAGTGTAAATAGTCTGAGCCGTTTGTTAGATAAAATTAGCTTGACCCACAGTGACCGAAAAATGACCCACTAATCAAATTTTCTCGGACATTTGACCCAGCTCAATGATTTTGTTGTGCCCGAAACTCGTAGGATACAAAATTTAATCAAAATCGTTAGAGCCGTTTTTTAGATAAAATTAACTTGACCCGGGTTGACCCAAAAATGACCCACTAATCGAAAGTTCTCGAACATGTGACCCAGCTCAATAGTCTTCTCGTGGTAAGATACAAAATTTAGTCAAAATCGTTTGAACCGTTTTTAGATAGAATTAGCTTGACCCTGACCCTTGATGACCCTTGATGACCCACTAATCGAATTTTCTCGAACACGTGACCTAGCCCAATGGTTTTCTGGTGCCCCAAAACGGTAGGATACAAAATTTCGTCAAAATCGTTAGAGCCGTTTTTAAGATAAAATTTGCATATATATACATAACCACACACAAGATTTGCTCGTATTAGAATGTATGATAAGCAACTGGTGTCCCAATCTCGATAATAATCTATGTATATACAAAATTTCAAAACAATTATTGCAGCCATTTCTTCATTTTACGAAAGAAAAACGACTTACTTCTTAATGTGTGGAAGATGAAGAAAACAGACTGAAGAAGTTCTCATTAAAACTTCTGAATCGAAAATTTTATGTTGTAATTAGTGTTGCCCGGTCCAAAATATATATATATAAAAAAAAACAGCGGTTTTTAAATTGGGACGTAAAAATATAGTAATAGAAAAGAGAACTTTCAGAACATAAAAAATACAGGCTCTTGTGAAACTGGAACCTGTCTTAAACGTAAAAAGTGTATGGTTCTTTCGGAAGGAATATCATAAAATTATACCTGTTTAGACGAAAACCTGTCTAAAGCGAAATTATTCTTTATTCTCTTGAGTTTCCGTCTTAGTATGTTACAGTGTACCATAATAAACATAATAATCCTATACGGTAAAATTTGTGACAGAGGAATCCCTAGGCACCAACACAAAATTCCGTTTTGGAGAGGTTTTCGAGGGAACAGTCAGAGTCCGTGAATTGTTTATATTTAAGACATGATTCCGGTAAAGACAGGTTCCGTTTTCAGAGGCTTTTGTTTTCTAAACAAAGTTAGTTGCTAGGCACCGGAAAACCGGCTTAACAGTTAGATTTCGAGCACGCTATTCCTTATTGCGGAATTAAAAAAAAAAATTCCCGTTGTTATCCAAGTTCTATTTCCGCAGGCTTTACTGTATTAACAGGCCTCGGTGCTGTCTCTTTTAAAAGAGACCAAATTAGAAGTTTGACCATCACTGTTTCCTTACGAAAATTTACGTTTTAAATTTTTTTTCAAATGTCGTAAAAAATCGCTTTAATTTTTGTAGTAATCTACCATTAAAATAATAATAATAAAAAAATAGAAATGGCTAAAAAAGAATCCGCTCTAAGGCCTGTATTAAGTTCTACCCGATGCATTTTATTGAGTAGCATAGTACTGAAAGAAATTTAGTACTAAATTTAGTACTAAAAGAATTTGCGCATCATGAAACTAGTCGTTGGGGGCCACCGTAATACTTACCCATTATGGCTATGCATAATATAAAATATGAAAGTAAAACATGTGTAAACTATTTATAAAATGCATTGCAATTCGAATAAAATCGTGGCTTGATGACGTCATAGACTTTAAAAACGCTCTATTACTGAACTGCGTAAAATCCTTATAGCTCCAAAAATGATAATCATATTAACTAACAGTTTACTGCGTCAGATGAAGCGTCTCTTTGCTAATTAAAATATTTCTTTGAATTTAAATTTGAATGAAATACAGGGTCATGAAAAATCGAAGAGTGTGGAAAATGTGATTACAAATATCTTGGCAACTCATAATCCGATCGACTTCATTCTTAATGCAAAATTTATGTTTTTTTATTGTCTTTTATATTCACGCCTTGAAAAACAATTTCGAAAATTTTTATACACCTTTTATCAGAACGAATATTTCGAGAGTCCTAAAAAATTAGTTACGGATAATCGAGGTTACAGAAATTTAATAAGCTTCTTCCCATTATTACATACTAAGTACATACCAAATTGCAAGTCTCTATCTCAATTCGTTTGGGAGATAGAGCGTTTACAGACACACAGACAGACGGACGGCAATTTTTTTTCTAAAAATTTCTTTCTCGGAATCTCCAGTGTCTGAAACGTGTAAATCCGTCAAAATAATTTTTGGTTTTTCAAAACGATTACAAGACTTACCCTATACTACGTATGATGGGTAAGTAAAATCAGGACTTTTGACGTCCTGCCCAGTGGTTTCGCTGGTCAGTTCTTGGAAACCCTGGAAATCGGAACACCTGGCAACAACACCAGTTGTAGTTGTAATCCACCTAGTCACATTTAACTCGGTGTATCAGAAACGACACGCCTCTCTTTTAATTACCTTTTAATCAAAAACCACATGAAACCTTATAAAAAATAGCTTTATCTATTGAATTCTATTCTTTAATAAGGTGCCTCTTCGAGCATGGAAAAATATTAGAATTTCTAGTCTCTTAATGACGTATGGGGAATTTTGTCAAGGTCGATTCCAGCTCCTACACTTAAAAGTAGCACGGGTTGGGTGCCAGTCCTTTTTAGCCGCAACAAAACAAAATATCAGTTCTTGACCGTTTTTAACAAAGAAGTCTTGCGAAAGGCGTTCCCGTTACGTGTGACGAAAAAACTTAACAGTTGTAGAATTAGAATGACTCACTAGTGTGTGTAGGATTTTGTTCTGAGAAATAAGACGGAAAATAAACAATGAATGACAGTTCTGGTTAAGTATAATTTCAGATTTTTAAATAATTAACACAGTAATATGAACGACGATATCCTTAAGTACATTTGTTGTTTTCTAAAGTCAGTTTTTGTCGAAAACCGATGCTGTTTTTGGGTAGCTTACTATTTGATTGTCTCAAAAGAAAACTTCTAATTTAGGCCAACCCTTCATCAAAACATTACTGTATAATTCAGTTAAAAAGATTATCTGAATATCCTAGATTTCAACCTATTTCCCGCTCCTCCATCAAAAGCTTACGTATCATACAATGCCCTTTATTGTAATTTTTTTTCCAGAGAAACGGTAAAATTATTAGGGAGTGTTGAATTCAGGGGGTAGCCCAAGAGGGGGGGGAGGCGTTTTCCCCAGAGTATAGAAATGACCCCGGAAAGATTTGAGATTTTATACTTATTAGTGATCTAGAAGTGCAATTTTCCTTTGGAACTGGTGCTGAAAGTGAAAATATCCTCATAAGAAAAAACTGGAACCAAATTAAAAGAATTAAAAATGGGTCCACTTAGAGTTCAACCTGAGCTATCCAATGCAAAAAAAAAAATAATAATAAATAAATAAATAAAGAAGAAATTATTTAAAAATATTGAAATGCAAACGAGAAATTTGAAAAGAACATTCCCATAAGTTTAATATTAGCTTAATACTGTTTTCGTATGACTAGTGTAAGCTCTTAAAGTAAAAAAAAAAAAAAAAGAAATTGTAATGGACGGATTATTAAACAAATAATTACAAAGGTAAACTGGCCACCCACTTGCATGAGAAAATGTGTCTGAAACCATAACAAGATATAATATTTGGCCTTGAATGAAACACAAACGTTTATTTAGTGATCCATAGATACACTTTCCAGCGGATTTATCCTCATTATTGTCGTTTATGCTCCAGTCTTAAAGGGGATTCTGCCAATTAAATCGTCTTATTTGCGAATGTTCCTAATTAAGGCCCACCCACGAACATTTTATTTACGAAGATAAAATACTTAATATCTAGATCTTTTCTGTATTTTATAAATAATAAAAACTGAGTAAATAAAAACTGAGTTTGAATTTTCTTTTAAATTTCGAATTCTCTTATGCATTGAAATCAGACTGTATTTTTGCATTTTAATTCTACATCACCGAGGATATGACAAATTGCGAGCTGTAATGAACATCAATTATTAGTAAGGACCCGACATTAATACAATTACTCTCAAAATTTCAAAAATTTAAAAATAATTTCGAAGTATTAATATTTTAAAAGTTTTTAGTGAAATGTAGAATTAATGGTAATTAAGTTATTGTGTGTTTCTGAAAAAAGCAGGTATTATCAAATGTTGATGTCATTTTCTCATTAAAATTTAAAAGATAAAAATATTTTGAAATTTAATAGGTGTTTTTTTAGACTGTCCTCAGGTGCCGTAAGAGTCAAATGCTTTAGCAGGTGAAAATGACCCGTTTATAAGAAATATTCATCCATATAATCGAAAATCATCGGCTTGAAAATTTAAAATATCTCCGATTTGAAGATTTTAAAATTCTACCTTTCTATTTACAGCATATATTTGAGTTTAGAATTTTAGTCCTTTCTAATAATTTCTAAAAGATAATAGTTCAATTTATTAAACATATTTTACTCTTTCAATGTTTAGCGACTCTATAGATAAATAAGCCATGTAATTTTACACATAAGCAATTCAAAAATAGGCATCTACTTATTCGAAAATCATGCAAATTTGACATTGAAAGTTTAAGAAATTTTCCCTTTTGACGATTTTATAATTCCACATTTCTTACTAAAAGCATTCTTTTATTTTTTGTACAACATCTTTACTTTGTATAACAATCTCCAAAAAACTTTAGAGTAATTTCTTTCACCATTTTAAAAAAAAAATCACAAAATATTTCTTTTGAGCAAACTTTTAGCGCCTGTAAGCTTAGCAAACCATGTAATATTACACGAAACCAATTGGAACATAGTCACCTCTTTACTCGAAAATTATCCAAATTCGCGTTTTAAAATTTAAGAAATCTTCCTAAAATTTAAGAAATCTTGTGAAGTTTTTTATAACTCTATATTGCTTACTTTGAGCATTGTTTTTTCCCTTGCACATTTGTGCTTATTATGACAATTTCCAAAATCAGTAACGTATTTTTTTCACCAGTTTTTAAAAATTGGTGTAAAATATTTCTCTCTCGCAAAGGTTTGGCTTCACCTATTTACTCAAAAATTACCCAAATTCATGCTTTAAAACTAAAGAAAACTGTTTAATTAGAAGATTTGATAACTTTTTTACCTCCAGCAATTTTGTTTTTGTTTTTGTTGAAAATATCCGACTTATAACAAAATTGAAACTGTAAGAGCACAATTTCTTTTGTCGATTTTTGGAAAAGGGTACTAAATATTTCCCTCGCCCAGCGTTTATTACCAGTACATAAGTAAACCTTAAGTGATCTTTCATCAAAAATGGTTTGAAAGTAGTTACTCGAAAATTATCCAATTTTGGGAATTGAAATTTATGAAATATGTCTCATTAGAAGATTTCTAATTCCACCTTTCGTACTTCGAGTAATTTATTACTTACCCATCATACGTAGTATAGAGTAAGTCTTGTAATCGTTTTAAAAATCGGAAAAAACAATTGACGGATTTACGCATTTCAGACTCTGGAGATTCCGGAAAACATATTTTTGGAGAAAAAAAATTGCCGACCGTCTGTGTGTCTGTGTGTCTGTAAACGCTCTATCTCCCAAACAAATTGAGATAGAGACTTGAAATTTGGTATGTACTTAGTATGTAATAATGGGAAGAAGCTTATTAAATCCCAGTAACCTCGATTATCCGAAACTATTTTTTTCGGACTCTCGAAATATTCGTTCTGATAAAAGGTACATAAAAATTTTCGAAATTGTTTATTTTAAGGAGTGAATATAAAAGATAATAAAAAAAACATAAATTTTGCATATAGAATGAAGTCGATTGGATAATGAGTTGCCGAAATATTTGTAAACACATTTTGCACACTCTTCGATTTTTCATGACCCTGTATTTCATCCAAATTTCAATTCAAAGATATATTTCAATTGGAAATGAGACGCTTAATCCGACGCAGTAAACTCTTAGTTAATATGATTATTATTTTTCGAGATATGAGGATGTTTCTTTTAGCAATTCAGTAATAGAGCCTTTAAAGTTTATGACGTCATCAAGCCAGGATTTTATTCAAATTGCAATGCATTTTATAAATAGTTTACCCATGTTTTATTTTCATATTTTATATGATGCATATCCATAATGGGTAAGTATTACGGTGGCCCCCAATGACTAGTTTTTATTTTCGTTCTAATTTTTTGTTCGTTTTAAGCATTTACACAAAAATATTAACGGACTTTTTATTTTTATTTTGCCAGTGTTTGAAATGTGTCATAAAATCACCATCAGTGTTTAGAGTCTTCAGGTTAAAAACCCATGTAATCTAGTATGAAACAATTTGAAAATAGTTACCTATTTATACGAAAATAACCCAATTTCACTAATGAAAATTTAAGAAATATATCACATTTGAAGATTTTCTGCTCAACCTTTTTTACTTTTAATATATATATATTTTTTCTTTTTGTTCAAAATTTTCTCAAAAAGCGTAAAATGTTTCTCTCTCGCAACGCTTAGCATCATTAGAAAAACTAGGGCATCCAACCCGGGCTTCCCAGGATAGAGAATATAGGTAAAAAACATTTTTTTTTAAATTGAAAACTCTAATAGATTTTTTACATTTAATAATTCTTTTTAGATTTCCCTCTAACAAAACCAAAGAGCATTTTTACATAAGAAATCTGTCAAATATATTCAAATAAAATTTTGAAATTTACTAAAAACGGTAATTTCGTATTGGCTTCGTGCCAGAAATTAATAGCCGAAGAAATCGTTAAAAATTTCGTTATCTATAGATTTTTTTTTATTACTCTGATAATTTCAGCGGTATTAAGCTCTTATTTAAATTACATATCTGTTAAATTTGTGTTTTATTTATAATATTTCATTTATTGCATAAATTATTTATTGCATTTCATTTATTGCATAGTTTTGTTTCGTTATGGAATATTAAATGGAAATAAATGCTGAACTTTTTATATTGTTTAAAGTGCAAGCAGATTAATATTTTGTAATCGTCTGCAAGCGATGGAGATAGATTTGTTTTTTTAAATGTGCTTGAAATTTAATTTAAATGCTATAATAAATGAGTAAATTGCGATACAGATTTCAAACAAATTACATTTGAAAGTGGATTTTTTTTTTCTTATTTAACGGTGTAAAAATTGAAAATGTGCAATGTTTAGAAATTAAAAAAATTGCAGTAGCAAAAATCTCAAAACCGAAATTCCATCGCAAAGTGTTGCCATTTGCAAAATGACGTCAGCGTTACGCACGGACATGTCTGTCCTTTATAATATAGATAGATAGATAAGCCAAATGTAATCTTGCACGAAAACTAGTCGAAAACAGTCACCGATTTATTTTCAAATCACCCAATTCCTCTAATACAAATTGAAATACATTCCATTTTATACTCCGCCTTTTTACAGCCAGTATTTTTTTTTTCTTTCCGTTAATAAATTTTGCTCACTATAACAACTTCTAAACAATAAATAACGCATTTTTTTCATCGATTTTTTATAAGAAAAAAAAGTAAAATATTACACGAAAACGAGTCGAACACAGTCACCCATTTATTTGAAAATCACCCAATTTCGCGAATAAAAATTTGAGAAATGCTTTCGTTTTCAAGATTTCATTTAAATTCACTATTTTGACTTCTGGTATTTTCTTTCTTTTTGTTGAAAATTTTTGTCCATTTATAACAATCTTTAAAAATAATAAAGCAATTTCTTTCGCGTGTTTGTTACAGAATGGCGTAAAATATTTCCTTCCAGTAGGTAATTAAGCCACGAATAATTACATATATATTTGAAAATCACCCAAATTCGCGCTGGAAAATTTAAAAAATCTATCCCATTTGAAAATTTTATACCGCACCTTTTTCACTTATAGCATTTTTGTTCTTTTCGCTGAAAATTTCCGTCCATTATAACAATAATCTTAAAAAATAATAACGCAATATCTATCACTTTTATTTATTTATTTTTTTTTTTTGCAAAATGGCGTAAAATATTTCATTTTCGCAACTTTTTGGCACCGGTAGATAATTAAGCCATGTAATCTGTTACACGAAAACGATTCAAAAAGAGTCACCCAATTATTCGAAAATCACCCAAATTCGCGCTTGAAAATTCAAAAACTCTATCCGCTTTGAAGCTTGAATATTCCACCTTTTTTTACTTCCAGCAATTTCCGTTTTTTGCGCTGAAATGTTTTTTACTTTTAGCAATTTCCGTTCTTTTCGCTGAAATTTTTCGTCCTCTATACTAACAACCAATAATGCAAATAATGCAAATTTTTGTCACCGTTTTTTTTTCCAAAAAGCGCAAAGTATTTGTGTCTCTATCGCAACGTTTAGCACCTTTAGAAAAGTAAGCCGATGTAATTTTACACGAAAACGAGCCGATAACAATCGTCCATTTATTTTGCTTTTTTTTTTTTTTTTTTTTTTTTTAAATGGTTCCGATTTGAAGATTTTATAACTCCACCATTTTCATTTCTAACATTTTTAGGTGCGATCGTAATTATATAAATACGTAGCACTTATAGTCGTTGTCTGATCCGTCCGTCTGTTTGCATATAACAGCGCAAAAACTACCCGACCAAATGGTTTGAAATTTAAGATATATTATCTTTGCAAAATTTTGTCGAGACATCTCAAATTTTATGAAAATCGAATCAATATATTAGAAGATATTAATAAAAATATTTATTAAGTAATTTGATTTTTGTTTTTTTAAATCGGTGCTTTCTTGTTATAGGAACTTCAGAGGTTTAATCGTCAAGCGACTGAGAGACTTATTTTATTACAGAAATTAATCTGCAGACGATACAATTCATTTCACAGAATTGAAAATCATCAAGATCTGAATATTTATATAACTAGCTATAGTACGAACGCACCTCATTTGTCACGTTTAACGTATAATCTCCAACTTGTTATTCTTTTCATTGAAAATTTTCGGCCATTATTAACAATTTTCAAAACACAATAACGCAATTTCTTTCGCATGTTTTTGTAAAATGGCGCAAAATATTTCACTCTCGCAACATTTTGGCGCCGGTAGATAATTAAGCCATGTAATCTCTTACACGAAAACGAGTCCCCCATTTATTCGAAAATCACCCAAGTTCGCGCTTGAAAATTCAAGAAATCTATTCGCTTTGAAGGATGAAGATTCATTACCATCTTCTATTCTTCCTCTATTATTCGCTTTCTGTTTTCTGGAGAGATAATTTTTGTTCTCAGGGACCCGTTGCAAATGGCTTAACAATCCATCATGTTCAAAATGGCGCGCATGACCAGCGTTGTTGTAGGAAGTAAAAGAACTTTGAGTTTGCAAGGTTAAGAACCAAATTTCGGTGTTTTGCGTTCGATTTTACTTGAAGTATATCTCAAATTGTGGTTCGCTATTTTGTTATGCACGTCAAACTGACGGATATGAATTAACGAAATGTATTCGGGATATTATATAGAGTGATGTTTGACAAAATAAACTGTTGTTTTGATTGCTATCATGTTACATATAACATGGAAAAACTAAAGAATGCATGCAGTCGTTCGACTGATGCTCACGTTTTAGAGTTTAAAGAACTTTAAAATTAGAATATCGCCAGTCTCCAAGTCTCTTAACCAGTTAACTAATCAGTCATGAATTTGATTAGTTTGTCTGTTTTTTTTTATTATTAAGCTAAAAATGATTGATGTCATAATTTATTGAGGAATTTCTGATGTGCTTTTTTTTTATTTTTTAATCTTCAACAACATACACTTTTTAGCCAAAAATCACCAGAGATTTTTAATTTTACTCATTTTGTCGAATAGCTAAAGAAATATTTGACGAATTCTTCTGAAACTTCGGGAATATATAGAAATTATTTGACTTTATATTTTTCAGCGAAGGTTTGATCACGAGGGCAATTGAGGGATCAGCAACAAATTGAAGAAAAAAATAATATTTGGGATCACCCTGTAAAATAAAATGATCAGTAGCTGCATTACATGACTATATAGATATTATACAACATTTGTGTTCATTTGTGTAAAAATAACACACATATTCGTGGAGATATAAAACTTTCTTGGAAACATTTCAAGGAATTTCCGCATGTTTTTTGTTTATAGTATGCAGGATTTTGAACGAAATTTAAGCCACTTTTAAAAAACTTCCTATGTACAATAGAAACAACATAGTGCAATTAGAATATAAATATGTTAAAAATTTTATGAAATATGAGCATTTGTAGGAATTTTTAACTGTGCTGAACGGTACGAAATTTTTTTTTTAAATTGTTTTCATGAGTGTATAGTTACGTACTGTATACATATTCCACATACGGATTTAAATAGGCAATGGTGTTCAATCGGATTTATATGGGTATTTTGTTGATCGTAAGATAATGCCCAAAATGCCTTTTTTAAAGTTTATAACTTTTGATTATTTACAGAAAAAAAATCATATCGCTAATGCTATACAGGTGATTCAGAATTCATGGTAATGGCACAAACTTTAAGAGGTTGTAGAGCACACTATATGCAAACAATTTTTGTACGGGAAACCAAGATTGCAATCCATTTATTTAATCAAAAATATTTGGTAATATTTATCAATTTTAATTAATCAATAATATTTAAAACGATATTCTGAACCAGCGACACTATTTCTGAACTTTCTTAGGTAGGGGGGGGGGGGGGGTCAAAGTTTTCTTTGATCTTGTTTCGCACATCTGATAGGGTTTTATTCTCATACATATTTTTAAAGTTTGCAAAACACTCATAAATGATATTATATGTCTCACTTTAAGAATGTCGCGATAGCAAGGCTTCAGAAAATATTATTAATAAATATTCATTTCTGTGGTTAAAGGGAATTAAGACTCATAAACCTTCAAAAAACCTGATTTTGTATATATATATATATATATATATATTAAAAAGTAATCAATTCTGAACACTTTACAAAAATTAATGTCATTCTTAATAATTGTTAAATATGCAATATTTTCAAAGAAAGACTTTTAAAGTCATTTTTCTCACAATGTTGGGGAAGATGGCCTAAAATAATCTCCTTAAGGGGAAACTTATGTAAAATAACATAACTCTTTAAATAAAACTTTGGTACTTTGCTAGTACGTTTTACACTATATTTTGCATTATAAACATATTTTAATAATATGTTAAACCCGAATTGAGTAACAAAAAAAGTAGATTTTTTAAAAAGTATCCAAAGGAACATTTTACCTTCACCAAAGGGCAAAATGATCCTTCATTTAAAAATAACTGTAGATCGTTTTTTATCGGCAAAATAAAGGATAAAAAAGTAATTATGACAATACATAAGTGTAATTCACATCTAAAAACAGATCCTATTAAGTAAACCAAGTCATATTTCTGTACACGAAAGACTGTATATCTAATACATATGAAAGTTAGTGCTTACCTTATAACAGATGTTATAAAACCCAACTTTTCAAAGACGCGTAATACTGCGATCTCTTGAATAGCGGCATTGCTTCTTCTTCATTTATCACATCTAGTTTATGTGTTACCCTGTAGATAGCGCGACCTGTATGGAAAAAAACATATGTCGATCGTTTTGCCCATTAGGATCCTTTTAGGCCACCTTCCCCTAATTTTGAGGCACTGACAACCACAAAGTAGTCAGAAAATTTTCAATATTTTTTCATGACATTTTTAGGGTGTATAGCGTATGGTATCTATATAAGGTAAGCCCGCATTTTTTGCTAATTTAATATTGCTAAAATTGTGAAAATTTTATTTAAGCAAGGTACAATTTCGTTTATAAAACACAAACATAATATAAATACTCAATGGTTTAGATTCAGTGTAAGCACAAGATTCTGGAGTACAATTAGAAGCCAAAAATTTTGTTTTACATTGCAGACATTATTTTGTAATCATGCGCGTAACCTCAACAGCGTTTTATGCTCGACAAGTTTAAAAACCCCTATAAATACTAATTTTATCCATTATGATTTGAAAAAAAGGGAAATGAAAGAAAATAGCCTGTACCTATTACTGCCAATAAATGAGTAGAATCATAAAAAGGCTAAAAAATTAAACTTAATGTGCTTTATTACTTAAAAATATAATAAAATTGTACATCTTTCTTATAATTTTATCATCTCTTAAGTAATAAAGGACATTAAGTGTAATTTAAATTTTTGTTGTATTTTTACTTTTGATGAAGGCTATGTGTATAACCGAAAGTGTTTGGAGTAATTCACACTGAATAATGTTAATGTAGTTTAACATCTTTCTGATAATTTTAAAATCTTTTTAGTAATAAAGCACATTAAGTGCAATTTAAATTTATGTTGTATTTTTATTCCTGATGAAGGCTATGTGTATAACTGAAAGTGCTTGGAGTAATTGACACTGAATAATGTTAATGTAGTTTAACATCTTTCTTGGAATTTTATCATCTTTTTAGTAATAAAGCACATTAAGTGTAATTTAAATTTCTGTTGTATTTTTATTCCTGATGAAGGCTATGTGTATAACCGTGCTTGGAGTAATTGACACTGAATAATGTTAATGTAGTTTAACAAATTTTTCTGATAATTTTAAAATATTTTTAGTAATAAAGCTCATTACGTGTAATTTAATTTTTTATTGTATTTTCATTCCTGATGAAGGCTATGTGTATAACCGAAAATGCTTGGAGTAATTGACACTGAATAATGTCAATGCAGTTTAGCATCTTTCTTGGAATGTTATCATCTTTTTAGTCATAAAGCACATTAAGTGTAATTTAAATTTCTGTTGTATTTTTATTCCTGATGAAGGCTATGTGTATAACTGAAAGTGGTTAGAGTAATTGACACTGAATAATGTTAATGTAGTTTAACATATTTCTTACAATTTTATAATCTTTTAAGTAGTAAATCACATTAAGTGTAATTAAAATTTTTGTTGTAATTTTATTCCTGATGAAGGCTATGTGTATAACCGAAAGTGCTTGGAGTAATTGACACTGAATAATGTTGAAGTAGTTTAACATCTTTCTTACAGTTTTATCATCTTTTTAGTAACATTGCACATTAAGTGTAATTTAAATTTTTGTTTCATTTTTATTCCTGATGAAGGTTATGTGTATAACCGAAAGTGTTTGGAGCAGTGTTGAATTCAGGGGGTAGCCCGGGGGGGACATCCCCCCGGAGCATTGAAATGTCCCCCCCGGAAGATTTGAGATTTTATACTTTCAATGGTCAAAAAGTGAATTTCCCCCACGGAAGTCTATAATGTCCCCCCCGGAGCCCCAGAAATCCCTCCCGAGAAAAAGTGTCTGAATTCAACACTGGTTTGGAGTACTTAACACTGAATAATGTTAATGTAGTTTAACATCTTTCTTACAATTTTATCAAGTAATAAATCATATTATGTGTAATTAAAAAAAAATTAGCCATTACTGTCCTAAAAAATTATTATTATTATTATTATTATTATTTTTTTGCAATGCATACTTTTCAAGTTACAAAATGAAAAAAATGGTCAATTTTCTTCCCTTTTTGACGTTTTAAGAATACAAAGCCCCTCTTACAGTACTTATTTAATGATTATGTTTCTACTTCATTCGAATCTGACAAGTTATTTTAGATTTTTGCTTTATTTCTGAAAAAAAAAGGAATTAGTCTGACAAGTGATGACTGGTACATTCTAAAATACTAACTATACCTTACAGGGTGGCGGGGGACTGCCCCCCTAACCTCCCTCAAATAGAGACATCGTTTTCAATAGATTTATCTTACATTGTGTGAAATGCAACGACATCACGAAACTAGTCGTTGGGGGCCACCGTAATACTTACCCATCAAGGATATACATAATATAAAATATGAAAATAAAACATGTGTACACTATTTATAAAATGCATTGCAGTTCGAATAAAATCGTGGCTTGATGACGTCATAAACTTTAAATGCTCTATTACTAAATTGCGTAAAAGAAACATCTTTATAACTACAAAATTGATAATCCTATTAACTAACGGTTTACTGCGTCGGATTAAGCGTCTCATTTCCAATTAAAATATATCTTTGAATTGAAATTTGAATGAAATACAAGGTTATGAAAAATTGAAGCGTGTATAAAATAGGATTACAAATATCTCGGCAACTCATTATCCGATCGACTTCATTCGTTATGAAAAATTTATATTTTTCATCGTCTTTTATATTCTTTCCTTAAAATAAACAATTTCGAAAATTTGTATATACCTTTTATCAGAACGAATATTTCGAGGGTCTGTAAAAAACAGTTCCGGTTAATCGTGATTACTGAAATTCAATAAGCTTCTTCCCATTCTTACATACTAAGTACATACCAAATTTCAAGTCTCTATCTCAATTTGTTCGGGAGATAGAGCGTTTACAGACACACACATAGACACACAGACAGACGGACGGATTTTTTTTTTCTACAAATATGTTTTTCGGAATCTCCAGTGTCTGATTCGTGCAAGTCCGTCAAAAAAAAAAAAAAAAAAAAAAAAAAATCGATTTTTAAAACGATGATTACAAGACTTACCCTATACAACGTATGATGGGTAAGTAAAATGGTAGAAATGAACAGTATTTCTGTCAGTGAGACAGCGTGTAATGTTAATCAGAATTGTAAATATAGAGCATATCTATTTCACTGCTATTGGGATATCGATGTTAGACATTCTACTACTTCACGTGATATCATTACATTCCTCAGAAATAAAGGTATGTTGAAATTCCATTACAATATCGTTATTATTGTTAAAGCTATAAACAAAAGTTTCGGTTCAGATTGGTGTGACAGCTTACAGCAAAAATTGGTACTGGACAACTTTTTGCCTCAAAATTGTTTGCCATCACAATATTCGCAAGGTAATCTTCAATTTGTTTAATAGAAAAGTTTCAGTCATTAAATAAGGCAAATAAATGTGTGCAAAAATACTGGTATCTTGGTGGTTCGCGGGCTTGTGGTTGTGCATCCCTAGAATAAAGGGATTGCGATCCTAATATTTTCTATAAGTTTTATTACAGTATTCTGAATGTGTTGGAAAGTGTTTCATCATCTATGCTTGACGCGTGATTTTTCGTTCTTGTATTTTATTGTTCTGTTAAATTTTGAAATTAAGCCTTGTGATTTCTGAAATATACAATGCAAAACTACCGAGAAAATTCAGAATTAAAATGCAAATATGCTTTATAAAATTTTGTAAAAAAAAAAAAAAAAAAAAAAAAAAATCAAGGAAAATGTGAAATTATGTCATAAATATAATTATTTTTTAAATATAAAATAATGAAATTTCACTTAAAAATATCTATTGGATTTCACAGAAAGGTGTAACCGACCAGGAAAAGAATTCGCTTTAAACCGTGTATAATGACTCCATTGTCGTTAGACCTTTAAAAGAAAGCGAAATCCCTTCAACCACTAAACTCAACTCGTTCGCTGAATAATTCATGATAATATAGAAATGCACCGCCGCAACGAAAGGTTGCATGGCGTATTATATTAGGCATACTATATTAGTAACGCAATACCCTTCGTCTTGAAAATTATGCTTATGTTTTCCAAGCATGCTTACAGCATTTACGTAACGAGCCCATGCATTTTTATTGTAAGATAATCAGATCGCTTACATGGTTAAGTTAATTAGACCATTGTACCCAGTTTGTTTTATAAGGCTGTTATTATCCGTTTTTTTTTCTTTTGGCTAATTCTTCAGCAAAATATTGCAAATTCAAATTGGAATTTGAGATATCAAGATGTTTTAGGGCAATTCACAGACATAAGCTGTAATCTCTCAGACCAGAGCGATGTAAAGAATGAAAAAAATATTTTTCTTTTTTTTACGCCGCGCCGTAGCATGGAAGGTTAAAAAATAAAACATAACAGGGGATGCGCAATTGTAGATACCGCTTCACTTATGGATCCAATAATGCTTCACAATTAAATATTAGCATGATATTGTACAGGTGGGTATTTTGAACATTCCACTTAGGGCAGAAAAGAAAAAACAAACAAGCAATAACAACAACAACAAAAAGTTTTCAAATAAATCTTTGGACACACGATATTTCTAAAACAAGCTGTATTCTGCAGGTGTATTCGTATTTTAACAACCAAAAAAAGAAAAAAAAAGTACAAATAAACGTATTTTTATTAATGTCAGTAGGCTTAGTCGACTCAGTTGCTTAGGACAGAAAACATAAAACAAAGCAAAAAACAAACAAAAAACAGTTTTCAAAGAAATCTTTGGACACACGATATTTCTAAAACAAGGCGTCTTCTGCATTAACCAATGTCAGCAGACTTAGTCGACTCAATTGCTTAGGACAGAAAACATCAAGCAAACTAACAAACAAACAAAAAAACAGTTTTCAAAGAAATCGTTGGACACACGATATTGCTAGAACAAGGTGTCTTGTTCATAAACTAATTTCATAGTAAGCTTAATCGACTCAGTTCGGCATAAGAGTTCACACAGTCGGCGACGTTGGCAACCGCCGACGGCCTCGCGCCTGTGGGGGCCTCGCAAAAAGTTTTTCAAGTTGTTAAAAATTTAGTTATTTAGTTATCCTTATTTATTTCCGTACGAATGCAGTAGTATTTATTTAGAGTCGTCTGGCAACAGTATGAAAGTTAGGCGATTCCGCGTTCGATACTCGGGAAATCCCCGAATCGTTAATCTTTTCAACCTCATTCAATCATCTGTCACAAAACTCGGAGACTCGCATGCGCAAAACTTCTGACTACTTTTCATTACTAACATAATTTAAAAATTGGTTATTTGTTTATTTTAAAGAAGTTATATTTTCATACATTTATCATAGAGTTTTGATTTATTTCATACTAGCTGTACCCGGCCACGCGTTGCTTTAGCCCAGCCTGGTTAAATAGAAAAGAAAAAGTGCATGTTTCTAATACGTTTAACTTTACAATGCTTGTGCGTATACAATATTTTTTGTTGTTCTATTGTCTGTGCAGATATAAAGATTGTCTGGTTTGCCGACACTCTAGAACACGCAACATATAAATAATTGTCCATGTGAGAAGCAATCCGTGTCTAGATCTAAAACGCACGATTTCAAAGATTGGCCCTGAGCTTTGTTGATGGTGACTGCAAAAGCCAATCGAATTGGGAATTGCAATCTCTTGAATTGAAATGGCATATCCGTTGAAATCATAGGAATGCGAGGAATGAGGATATCTTCACTTTTGAAAGGTCCTGTCAAGATTGTTGCTTCTACGACGTTGCTCATTATTTTTTTAACTGCAAGTCGCCTGCCGTTGCAAAGCTTTGGCTGGTTGATATTTCATAACATGATAGTTGGCACGCCGATATTCAATTGCAGTACCTGTTGTGGCAACCCTGGCAGATCGAGTGAATTCAAAAATTCTGTTGGATAATTAACCGTTTCATCTGTTTCCACAACACTGTCGACGGATGTGACTGCCTCGCTTTGAATGTTATTTGATATTACTGAATAATATTTTAAATTATTAGACGTCTGTTTTCTTGGCCGCAAGAATAGCTCGTTCACTCAGCCAATCGTGATTCTTATAATTTGTTTAAATATTGTTAAACACCTTTTCAAGCAATTCTTCACTAAATTGCAGAAATTATGAGGCAATGAAATTCGTCCTGAGGTCAGATCAACCGGCACCTTTCCGTTCCCAATTTCCAGCAATTGATGTGAGAATATCTCAGCTGATCGATCGTTTTGTAGCTGGACACGCATATTTGTAGTTAATTTTAAAGTATTTACGTGTCGTCACAAAGTATAGTATTTCAGGCAAGCATTTATTTCGTCTGCTGGTGTCGATGAACACGTTGATCACAGGTAACGTTTGCCTGAAATCTCCTGCAAGCAATATTAATGTGTTCCCAAATGGTCTGATGTTTCCACGAAAATTCTTGCAGTGATCGATCAAGAGCCTAGAGCGATTTTTTTGTGCGCCATTGTGCATTCTTCCCAAACAATGTTTGCATTTCTGCAATATTTTCCCCATTCCGGATGCTTTGGAAATATTGTACGTGTGAGTTACAATGAATTGCATGTTCAATGGCAATTTCAAAACGGAAGCAGTTCTTCTACCTGGTAGCAATGTCGCAACTATTCCTGACGACGCAAGAGCTAAGGCTTGGTCATTTTGGGATCGAACTGTTGCCAGAACCAATCTAATTAGGAACGTTTTACCAGTTCCTCCTGGTGCATCTAAAAGGAAGTTTTCTCAAATTCAGTTATTGGCAGTTTTCATTATTTGATCATAAATGTTTTTTTGAAAAAGCGTTAGCTTGGGAATATTTGATTGCACATTCGACAAAAGATCACCCATGTTGTAATTTTGTTCACAAGGAAATTCTACATCAAACGAAGAAGCAGCAGATCGATTCGGTTATGGCATTCCCAATTGATTGAGAACTTTGTGTGCGATTTCAAAGCACAAATCATCAATCATTATCAACGCTTCGTTGTAGATTTCTGCTGTGAAATACATGTTCATGTTTGAATTTCGACGGAAAATATTTTCAGCCATGTGCAATTTATATTTTCCCCATAACTCTGTTGGAGATGAAGGAGAGAATGCGGTAAATATGATTGCAAAAAACACAAACTAAATAACAAAGAAAAAACAAAAATATTAACGAAATATTTCAGAAAAGTGCCCCCGTGGGTGCAAAGTGGAGAAGGGGGGACGGTAGGTGCATAATATGAAAGAATGGTCAAAGGTCTTTCTAATGATATGTCACATAATGGGTGTCGGAAAATTTAATAAAAAGAAAAGTGCCCAGTTATTACTGATGGCATTCAGCTCGCAGGCTATTAACACTAATTGTATATTATACTCTTATTTCAAAGAATAATGCCCCTCGAAAAATAAAGAAACCGACAATAAATTAAGGGGAAATTACCCCCCCCCTATACGTCCCCCCTCTATACACTTAACCAATGAACCCCCAAAACAAATCAGAGAAGCGTCTTATCACAATAAACCTTTATAGAAAATTTGAAGCAAATCGGCTTATTCTGAATGAAAAACCAAATTATCTAAATTAAGGGGGGGGGTAGCCCCCCGTCCCCCACTTTATACTTAACCAATGAACCAACAAATCTAATCAGGAAAACGCCTTATCACAAATGAATCTGTATGCAAAATTTGAAGCACATCGGATAATTCTGCATGAAAAACCCATTTATCTAAATTAAGGGGGGGATTAGCCTTCGTACCCCCCCCCTTTATACTTAACCAATGAACCCCTAAAATTAATCATGGAAACGCTTTATCACAATGAACCTATAAACAATATTTGAAGCACATCGGATAATTCTATCTGAAAAACCCATTTATCAAAATTAAGGGGAGATTAGCCCCCCGTTCCCCCCTCTATACTTAACCAATGAACCAACAAAACTAATCAGGGAAGAGCTTTATCACAATGAGCCTATAAACAAAATTTGAAGCACATAGGATAATGCTGCATGAAAATCCCATTTATCCAAATTAAGGAAGTATTAGCCCACCGCTCCCACCCCCCTTTATACTTAACCAATGAACCCCCAAAACTAATCAGGAAAGCGCCTTATCACAATGAACCTTTATACAAAATTTGAAGCACATCGGATAATTCTTTATGAAAATCCCATTTATCTAAATTAAGGGGGAAGATTAGCCCCCCGTTCCCCCCTTTATACTTAACCTATGAACCCCCGAAACTAATCAGGGAAGCGCCTTATCACATTGAACCTATAAACAAATTTTTAAGCAAAACGGATATTTCTATCAAGAGTTATCGCGTTACGTACATACATACATACATACAGAACGGGCGGGCACATTAGATCTCAGGCTTTCATAGCCTGTGAGCTAAAAAGTGTCCCCGGGTGCTATCAATTGAAGCTGAAATAGCGGCTGGTATTAACTATGACGTAATCTTTAAAAAATTCAGTGAGGCGAAAAGCCGTAAAGTTCATCTATTTTAATTTGTGTTTGTTTATGTAATTTTTGTCATTATTTGATTAGCAATAATACTTGTATAGTATACTCATAAAATTAGTGTATAATTATTATTAGTATATAATTCAGCTCATTTAACATTTTCTTTCTGACTGGAAAATGAAGGGCCTCGCAAAGCTGATGTCGCCGACGTCTATGTTTCGTCTAGCGCCGCCACTGAGTTCACATTATAGTTATGGAGATCCAATAAAGCTTCCTTAAATATGAGCTTGGAATTGTAAAGATGTGTATTTTAAACATTCCACTTAGGGCAGAAAATATAAAACAAACAAGTAATAACAACCCAAAAAAAAGTTTTCAAAAAATCTTTGGACACACGATATTTCTAAAACAATGTGTTTCCTTCATTAACTAATGTCAGTAGGCTTAGTCAACTGAGTTGCTTAGGACAGAAAACATAAAACAAAGCAAACAACAAACAAAAAATAGTTTCAAAGAAATCTTTGGACACACGATATTTCTAAAACAAACTGTGTTCTAATCTCAACTATCCAACTCAATCCAACTCAATCCAATCAAAACAAACTAATCTCAGTAAGCTTACACGACTCAGTTCGGCATAAGAGGTCGCAGTTATGGAGATCCTATAAAGCTTCCTTAAATATTAGCATGGAATTGTGGAGATGTGTATTTTAAACATTCCACTTTAGACAGAAAATATAAAACAAACAAAAATCAGTTTTCAAAGAAATCTTTACAAACACGACATTTCTAGAACAAGGTGTATTCTTCATCAAATAATTTCAGTAAGCTTACTCACACTCAATGCGGCATAAGAGTCCACATTATATTTATTGAGATCTAATAAAGCTTCCTTAAATATTAGCAGGAAATTGTAGCGATGTGTATTTTGAACATTCCACTTAGGACAGAAAAATAAAACAAACAAGCAAACAGTTTTCAAAGAAATAATTTGCACACACTCTATTTCTAGGACAAAGTATCTTCTTCATCAACTAATCCCTGTAGTTTTATTCGTCTCAGTACGGCATAAGAGACCAAATTACTTATGGATACAAATTAGATTCCTTACTTAAATATTAGTAGGAAATTGTAGCGATATGTATTTTGAACATTCGACTTAGGACAGAAAACATAAAACAAACAAGCAAACAGTTTTCAAAGAAATAATTTGCACACACTCTATTTCTAGAACAAAGTATCTTTTTTATCAACTAATCCCTGTAGTTTTATTCGTCTCAGTACGGCATAAGAGACCAAATTACTTATGGATCCAAATTAGATTCCTTACTTAAATATTAGTAGGAAATTGTAGCGATATGTATTTTGAACATTCCACTTAGGACAGAAAACATAAAACAAACAAGCAAACAGTTTTCAAAGAAATAATTTGCACACACTCTATTTCTAGGACAAAGTATCTTCTTCATCAACTAATCCCTGTAGTTTTATTCGTCTCAGTACGGCATAAGAGACCAAATTACTTATGGATCCAAATTAGATTCCTTACTTAAATATTAGTAGGAAATTGTAGCAATGTGTATTTTGAACATTCCACTTAGGACAGAAAATAAAACAAACAAGCAAACAGTTTTCAAAGAAATAATTTGCACACACTCTATTTCTAGGACAAAGTATCTTCTTCATCAACTAATCCCTGTAGTTTTATTCGTCTCAGTACGGCATAAGAGACCAAATTACTTATGGATCCAAATTAGATTCCTTACTTAAATATTAGTAGGAAATTGTAGCGATATGTATTTTGAACATTCCACTTAGGACAGAAAACATAAAACAAACAAGCAAACAGTTTTCAAAGAAATAATTTGCACACACTCTATTTCTAGGACAAAGTATCTTCTTCATCAACTAATCCCTGTAGTTTTATTCGTCTCAGTACGGCATAAGAGACCAAATTACTTATGGATCCAAATTAGATTCCTTACTTAAATATTAGTAGGAAATTGTAGCGATATGTATTTTGAACATTCCACTTAGGACAGAAAACATAAAACAAACAAGCAAACAGTTTTCAAAGAAATAATTTGCACACACTCTATTTCTAGGACAAAGTATCTTCTTTATCAACTAATCCCTGTAGTTTTATTCGTCTCAGTATGGCATAAGAGACCAAATTACTTATGGATCCAAATTAGATTCCTTACTTAAATATTAGTAGGAAATTGTAGCGATATGTATTTTTAACATTCCACTTAGGACAGAAAACATAAAACAAACAAGCAAACAGTTTTCAAAGAAATAATTTGCACACACTCTATTTCTAGGACAAAGTATATTCTTTATCAACTAATCCCTGTAGTTTTATTCGTCTCAGTACGGCATAAGAGACCAAATTACTTATGCATCCAAATTAGATTCCTTACTTAAATATTAGTAGGAAATTGTAGCGATATATATTTTGAACATTCCACTTAGGACAGACAACATAAAACAAACAGGCAACAACCAAAAAAAAAGAAAAAAAAGTACAAATAAACGTATTTTTATTCCGAAATTTTACTTATTAAGTGAAATAAAATAAAGCTATTTTTTCAGTATAGGGGCCTTGTTTTATTTATTTATTTTTATTTTTTATTTTTTATTTTTTTTAAAGTTGGGCGCAATTTGGACTTCAGAAGTGAGATTTGTTGACATATGATATAAACAAATATGAAAACAAACCTAATGAACATTTATGCTTGTTTATGTATGACTATATATATATATATATATATATATACATAAACATTTTATTTGTAAGTATAAATTATTTTTTATATACAATTTACTTCCGTTTGTATATAAAAATAGATAAATGGTTCATTTATAATATTAATATAAATGCTGGACGATTACACCATGAAACATTACTACATTAAAGACGTGACATTTAAAATATCGACGTTTCGACCAGCTTCTATGATTATCCTCAGGAAATATTTGTTAACAAATATTTCCTGAGGATAATCATAGAAGCTGGTCGAAACGTCGATATTTTTAATTTTAATGTAAGTATAAATTTTAAATTTGATATTTGTATACATCATTCAGTAAATTTGTGATGTTTTATACTCACATCTTTAATGTGGCTCATTTATATTAAATAAATTGTAGAAATATTGAAAAAATCGCTTATGTATATGAAACAGTGGAATATGTTGCCAAAACTATGTTACCTAATTCCCTTCTTTTAGGTAAAACCATGTTCTCCATCTCGTCGAAACTCCTATACTGAAAAAGTACCAGGTACTTTTCGTACATTCCTGAGTAAACTTCAATAAAATATAGTGCCAAAAGCGCACATAAAAGCCCAATAAGTACCACATAGAAACAAGACATACTTTATTATATAACTTTTCTGAGTTTATTTGACTTTCAGAAATCCATAGCGTGGGTAGCTCTAGTATATGCGAAAGTTTTATGGCCTTGAAATTTTCCCATCATCTACAAGAATGCTATATATCTATCATAACGCAATTTTGTAAATGTGCAGACTTTTACTTCTTTTTTTATGCCATAGGGAGAAAAAAACGAAAGAGACTTTTTAGATTTCTGCTGTAACGAGTAATTTTTGCTCGAATAGTCATCTCAAACTCTATTATAATTGAATATGAGAAGCCCGTAATAACATATTTGGACACCATTAAACATGCCAGATTGGTGCGTAAATCCATCAGGAAGGTATCAACACACAGTGAAAAAAAATGTCATATTATCCTGTTTGTTTCTAAATTACCACCTCATACCATTTCACGTTTGCTAATGAAAATTTAGTTATTATGACAGAGCCAGGAATAGGTTTTTATAGCTATTTTTTGACGTGAGTTATAATCAACTTGCAAATTTTCATTGTTTCATATACGGTGATCGTACGCGATAAACTGCTCATTTTGTTAAATACATAGACAAGAATTTTGCTTCTTCTGTCGGCTGTTTTAAATTAAGTCATTATTTATCAATTGATGGATCAAGGCGAAAACAGCATACATAGAAAACATTCATAATGATTTATGAATTACTGTAATAGTTTTCATGGAAGGTATTTTTACACAACATACTTCGCTTATAAAATTTAAATTAATATAATTATTATGTACAGTGCAAGTAAATCAAAAAATATATATCATCTGCTCATTTTGTCGAATACATAGCTAAGAATTTTGTTTCTTCTTGATTTAAATTGAGTCATCATTTATCAACTGATGGATCGAGGTGTAAATAACATACATAGAAAACATACGTAATGATTTATGAATTACTATAATAGTTTTCATGGGAGGTATTTTTATGCAACATACATCGATTATAAAATTTAAATTAATATAATTATCATGTAGAGTGCAAATTATATATCATCTATCAAAATACCCTCTACACAACTAATGTGTGATTTTATGAACACAATAATTATATGGAATATTATAAGGGTATAATGAATATGAATTTTACCTCCAATTATATAATTAAAACGAAGATAGTATTTAAAACTTAATTGCTAGCTTTAATAACTAATGAATGTCAAATATGGATAAGGTATCATTTATTCTCTTACTTTTTACTGAAGCCAAAATTGCTTATTGATATGATTGGTAACAACTTGTCATCAATGATAAATTAATATGTAGCATCAATTTATTCACCTATCAAGTGTTATCACAGATTAAAATATTAAAGACAAATTTTTTTAAGGAAAGTTCCTTCATCTTTTAGGCATGCTAGTAGTATCTTTTACTGTTCGACTTCTATTAATTATTGTTTGAGCCAAGTAACATTTGACGAGTCCATTTATTGACGATGATGTCAAGTAGATGTTGAACATAATAACCTCTCTCACAGTAATTACGTAATAAAGCAATAAATCCATGAAACTATTCACGATGTGATGATTTTCAATCTGCAACAAAAGAACTCAATGAACTAAGACCCATGCAGTGAATTGCACAGAAAATAACCTAAGTCATTTAATGCGGCTTTTCCTCAGATAATTATAAACAAGAGACTAATTAGCGTATCAAAGACATATATTCCACATCGAACTTTAACAACATGTTTAAAAACTTATAAACTATATAAACTATGCTTTAATAACTCTATTGCGCCGATTTCATCATGCTGTGAGATATGTTTTTCCAATGAATCGTATAATGAGATACAAAAACTATAAAAGCTTTTTTTTTAGACCTCTAACATAATTATTTAGTTCTTGTGAAATATGTAGCGCGCGCAGTAAGGATACAAATATGCTCCACAATAGAATAATGTAATAACTTTTATGTAAATTTTAGTATCTATAAAGTGTTTGTAAAACTAAATGAGAATATATAGCTTACGTCTAAATTGTGTATTTCAAGTGAATTTTACACGATATTTATCACAAAAACCAAAAGTATTTTCAGTGAGAGATTACTACAAAGTGCTGACAGTACAATGAATACATTTCCCGAGTGCGTGGATTAACAACACAGATACGATGAGCATGGACTACACAATTAAAAGGTAAGGTAATTTTGTTTACCTTACTTGAATGTTGAAAATATTTTAAAGAATAACATCACGAATTATTTTATTTAATTATGATTAGGGAAATGCTAAAGCGTTACTAAGGAGGATTAAACTATCTCCACCAGTAGAATACTGTTATTTATCGGTCTATTTAATTCAGGGGTCGGAAGAAGTGCGCGAAACTACAGCAGTCACTACTTCTCCCGGTAGTTTGTAGTGTAGAGCCACACAAATGTAATGTAGCGAACTGCGCGATACAAAAAATCAGTAGTTTGGAGTGAACATACTGACTCTATTTTTAATGCTGCTTCAAAAAAAAAGTGCCATTCTTCTAGTCACGTAATCGTAACTTGCTTCTTTTGTGCAAAATGTGTTATGCGCAACAATTTGCGAATGTCAGCAACCCAGCTGTAGTGTTTAGAAACGCATTGTATGTCATAATTTTTTCCATTGACACTTGCAGGTAAATCGAAGTGCCAAAATCCAAATCAAATAAATTATTTTTCTAGTTAGTAACACTTATCTTACTTACGTATAATTAATTACATCTTCGTGTTTTAATGTCGCGTTCCTTTTTTTAATTGCTTTATTTCCAGATTTGTTATTATTTTTTTTATAGTATGACAGAGAAAACTCATATTAAATTGGCCCATACGGCATTTAACAAGTAATATGTGCTTAAACTAACATTTTAGATAAAAAACACAATACATTTTTTTGTATGATACCTTTCTTAACTTTATAATGCACTCGATTTTATCCGATTTATTTATAATTGTATCCCTGCAAACGCGATATAACGAGTGGAGATTGTATTATTTAATCCGTGTCTTCAATTTTGAGTTTAAAATGAATCCTTTGACAATATCTCAAAGTAGCGAAGTAGCAACTATACCTTTTGAAAAGTAGTTTGTAGTCGCTACTTTTTAAAACAAATAGTTGTAGTTGTAATTAACTACATTTTTCATAAACTCGTTGTAGTTGTAACTCGCTACAAAAATAAATTAGTTTTGTCGACTACTGATTTCAACACAGTGGCCCGCCAACATTTTATGTGCGACCCCAGTCACAGAACTTAAACCCCCAATCATTAAAACAGATTTATAAAATTTTCAGATGTGCATGAAAATTCGTTAAAATTCTGAAAATTAATAAAATTTAAACTATTATAACTCGGTGAGTTTTTGTCGTAGAACGATGACTTCTTTTTTTTCGTTTTAATCGTTAGAATATGGAGAATGTTTTACTAAATATAACTTATAGGATCCAAGGTCAGTATAAACATTTATTTTTTTTTAACTTTTACAGAAAAAAAACTTTTGATCTGAATAGCTTTTAAGGGGACCAGAAGGTTTGAAATGAAGAAAAGGTGTATTTATTAATATTTGTATTGATTGAACCTTTAAGGATTTTGTACAGTTGGTCCGATAGGATCACTGAGTTCCATAATAGAATGGAGCGCTAACTCATCAGTTCACTTTCTGCGGGACTTTTATTGCGCAACGTCTCAAGTAATGAAGCCTGCACTTTAATTAAACCTGTTGTTATCTGTAAAAAATAATTTTTAAAAAGTAACTAAAAATTGTAGAATCTTCGTCATATTTAAAAAAGAAAATCGAATTAGAAAATATCCACCCCATACTACCCTATGGGAGGAAATCTGTATTTTACCATAGGGTTTAACCTGTTTTAGCTCCATGATTTTACTACAGTTTTTCTTCTGAAATTATATGGCATTGAATTCGTGAGCGGAATGCTGGATTCAATGTTTGTTATATAATTATAATATATAATATTATAATATATAATTATATAAGATTGTAATATAAGATTGTTATATAATATAAATATTATATATAAGTTATAATGTGATTTATAGTATTTAAACAAATTTATTATAACAGTAATAAATTTCCCTTAAATAATAAAACATTACCATTAAAATTAGTGTTATTATTTAAATATTTTTTAATTAATAATTTATTTATTATTATATAATTTTTTTAAATTAATAAAATTAAAAATATAATAATATTATTAGATTTTTATATTAAAAGTATAATAATATTATTATAAATATAATATTGATATATCTATATAATAGTAATAGTAATAGCTATAATATTGTAGTTATTTTTACATTTTTATAAATACTATATGTATAGCTATATATTATTTTCAACAATATGCAGCAATATTTATAATAATATTTTTGTATTAAAAATAGATCTATTAGCTGTTCAAATTTTAAGCTTAATATGAAATTATCTCTGCAAGAGTATAATTTAAAAATCATTCATTGAAGTTATTTCTAATTCAAAACCTAGTTAATCGAATGTGATTGGTTTTGATCTATAACGTAACACAAAAACTTTTTTTTTTGTTTTAGTTTTTTAATTTGAAGCTATTTTCTGTTATTTTCTAAACCTGATTAGGTTTCGTCAAAGGAACATCATAAATATCATAAATTATATAACCAAAATCATTAGATAATTTTTTAAGTCCCCTTCATTGATGTAAAATGTTTTCAATCACCTTAATCATCCACTTTTACTTCAAGACTGCATTAAATGATCTCAAAAATCACTTAAAAATTCAATAATAATCAATAAAAGCTTTGCTGTAATGCGATTTCCAGATGCTTCAGATGTGCACATAATACATTTTGATATAAATGAGTTTACTGACCTTTATCGTTTTATTTAATTTTAATCGAAATCGCAGTAATGCCATTTATTTTAAGAAACAGACAATAGTATATTAGAAAAATACATTTACAAAGATGAAATATCTGCACTCGAGATTAGAGTCTTATAAATATGAGGAACATTCGCATGTTACGAACACAAATTATTCTCCAATTGTATATTTTTTATACTTTATTGTAATTAGAGCGTTTTTCGTGAATCACTTAATGTAAAGCTTGTTATATAAATTTCGTGCAAGTTTCGAAACACAATGTGTTTTTCCTCATTTATTGGATCAAGTACCCACAAGAAATGTCAAATTTGCGATCAAGCGTGTTATTTTAAAAACTATTAGACTTACAAATTTGAAAAGGAACTTTTAAAATACTATTTCTTTTAATTTAACCCATTCCGGACGGATGTCACGTACATGTTCCATTTAGCATTTTTAGTATGGCTTTTATTTTTTAGTACCAGAATTTTTTAGTCGTAATTATACACTCTAAAAACGACATTTTCAAAACAAGAGCAAAAAATACTCAAATCTGAGTATGTCGCATATTCAAAATGGCTCCGAATCAAAAGTACTCAAGTTTGAAAACATGCACACACTCAAGAGTAAAAGAAACATCATGTTCTCATATTTGAGTATGTCCATGTTTCAAAAATGAGTATGAACCGACTTCTTATGTATTCATTTTTGAGTGTTTGTCTTTCAAATATGAGTTTGAACTGATTCTAATCATTTTTGAGTAGGTCCATGTTTCAAAAATGAGTATGAACTGACCTCTATGTGCTCAGTTTTGAGTATGTCCATGTTTCAATATTCTGAGTATTTCTGAATTGAAAGCATTGGGTCATCATATTTGAAACAAAAAGTTTCATAACAAAATGAAAACATCGATTTACTCAGATTTGAAAGTGTCATTTTTCTCAGTGTACGACATGGCTGATCATAGAATTACTGGAATACATATGGCGAAAAATACTGCAAGTTTCATCTTATTATTTTAAACTCAAACATACTGATTGGTAAATATATCATACGAATCGACAATTTTCTTACCGAAGGAAAAAATGTCCGGGCAGGGAGTCGAACCGTAGATCTTTGACAAAAATCGCCAACAGATTATTTTAGACCGCTGACCAGGCCCCTACCTGCCAGGCTTTTGCCTTGCTTAACGAGTTGATACCTGGCAACGGGGCGAGGATTCGCATGCTGTCCGCTTGGCGAAGATGTGTTTGTTAAATCTATAGGCCGACGTGGTTTCAGTGCGTCTTTTTGCTTTAATTGCTTTTTTTTAGTTGGCCGGTTGCTAATTGATTTTTGATGAGGCGGTTCAGCACTGCGCAGTGTAGCGAAGTCATGCCGGACGGATGTGAGATGCTGGGATATTTACTATTTCCTCGCTGCATCACTCATCCATACGTCATGCCATCGCTACTCGAGTTGGTCTTGTAATTTAGAACCTTGATCTGGTGACGAGACCTTAGGCACCCCCAGAGGTGCAATTCACAGGTAACTTGGAGGACTTTACATCCACGACGGATTTTACATGCACCGGGGCCATTAGCGTACATGATGATCGCCAACAGTTAAGGTGTCTGCTCAGCTACTTAGACCGATAACCGGCAGACGCATCTCAATAAGGTGATCTGAGTAAGATGGGTCGGCCAGTTGTCGGTCCATGTAGTTCAATAAGCAGAGCGTTGGCAATATAAGACAAATGTATTAAGTTCGACTCCCGGCCTGGACGCTTTTTCACTTAATTCGTATACTACAAGTTTCCCTTGCTTAATGTGATTTCAGTTAGTGCGATTTTTGTTAGTGCGGTAAAATTTGTTTGGATGGTTTCTGAATTACAGCGTAAAAAAGTCCAATTACAGTGCAAAACATGGAAGGGGTGCCCTTTTCTGGCAGCCAAACGATGCCGAATTTTTATATAAGTAAAACAAAAGTCCAGCAAAAAATGCGACCCATGCGGCGACTATCAGACAAAGGTCTTGCTATGCGTATTTGAACTTAAAATAGACTTTTTAATCTTTCTTGATTGCCATTTGTTAACTTAAATCCCACGTTAGTGTTAATGGAAGTTCATTTAGATTACAGAAATTTTATTTTAAAAGTTTCCAATCAAGCTGTAATGCCTATTTTCTAACAATAACATATTATAAACTATTCGTAGTACATTATTATATTGTTTATTTATGTATATTAGGTTTTTAGCAATGTGAACTCATACATCCGTTCAATAAGCTATAGGTTTCACTGCAATATAAGCATTATTTAAATTAGTATAATGCAGTTTTAAAACATTGAGTAATGAATTATACTCTCAAGGAACATATTCATATACGTAATTTTGTTTTTTATACAATGTTTAAAAAAATCATTTTTTAGCATTTTAAAAAACTACAAAGAAAACAACTTTACAATTTGGCTCGGCTGTTAGAGGGTTAAGAAATTTTTCTGTGGATCTATTGTAATTTTTCTAATTAAGTGTTTGTTTCAGTTAGTGTGATAAAATCGAGGGATCAATTAACCCCACAATTCGAGGGAAACCTGTATACAGAATTACTGGTATTATAAATTAAAATATACTTAAATGAAGCCTGTACTTAAAGGGTTAAAGACAATAATATACAGGGTGTCTATAAATCATTGTTGGGGTTTTCTTACCTCATACCTTTGATTTAAGAACACAACGAAAAACAGCATTACATATTCAACTCAAAAAGTTTCTTTAATAATACAAACTAAGTAACATATGTGCAAAGTTCAAAACGTTATTAACCAAGTAACGATTATAATCAAATAAGAGTTAATATTAAAATTTTATCAAATTTATCAAAATATTATTAATGCATTATGAGCATCAAGTTAGATACATAAATACTGCATAATGTTAGTGAATTTATAACAATAATATAAATTCGATAAAGAAATTCATTACATTTTTTTCCATATTCCTGATTTTTTTTTCTTTAATTAGTCTTCAGCAAATGATATCTGAAACTAAAATTTTATGTTGATTCATGAATGTCGTAAAAATACCTTCTCCGATCGCCAAAAGTCAAAAGATTTATGATTATGAAAAGGTTATTCTAAAAGACAGGAGAAATACATGTCAAACATTAATAAAATATATTTACATATTTTTCCCTTTATTGCAATGTCCTGTCCACTATATTGATAGAATCTTTATATTCTTCCGGCTCTTCGTAAAGATTCTATAATCCATTCAGCGAAAATACATCGCCATTTACTTATGCAGATAAATGGTTTGTATTCTATAATGAAAATCATCAATTTTTTACCATACACCTCATTTAAGTTAACCTTCAGCATGTTAAGTTTGAAGGTGAAATTTTATTCTGAATCATGAATGTTAAAAAAATTCCATCTCCGATCTCCGATAAGGTAAAAATATTTACTATTATGGAAAAAAACTTCTAAAAGACGCAAAAAATACATCGTCATTTATGAAGATAATGGTATGCATTCTATAATGAAAATCATCATTTTTTTTTTACCTATGTCTGATTTATGTTAGCCTTGTGCAAGTGAAGTTTTAAACTGAAATTTTATGCTGATTCATGAATGTTGCAAAAATACCGATCGTCAAATACCGATCTCCGATCGTCAATAAGATCAAAATATTTATGATTTGAAAAGATATTCTAAAAACAGAAAAAAAAATTCATTTTCATATATTAATACAACTACATTTATACATATATTTTTCCTTTTATTGCAATATTCTGTACATTACATTTATAGAATCTTTATTTTCCTTCGGCTTTTCTTGAAGATTAAATAATCAATTCAGCAAAAATACATCATCATTTAGGAAGATGTATGTATTCTACAATCAAATTCATCAAAATTTTTCCGATATCTGATTCTTTTTAAGTTAGCCTTCTGCAAGTGATGATTGAAACGAAAATTTTATGCTGATTCATGAATGTTAAAAAAAAAAAAAAATACCATCTCCGATCGTCAATAAGGTCAAAATATTTACTATTATCAAAAGATATTTCTAAAAGATAGAAAAAAAAATACATGTTCAAATATTAATACAATAACTACATTTATACATATATTTTTCCCTTTATGCAATATCCTGTTCATTATATTTATAGAATCTTTAAATTCCGACTGCTATTCTTAAAGATTACATAATCCATTCACCAAAAATACATCGCCATTTATATAAAGGTAATGGCATGTATTCTATGAGAATCATCACCTTTTTTCGTTACATGATAGTAACATCGTAAAGATTTCCGTTAGTGAATTTATGAAGATAATAGTATATATTCTAGAATGAAATTCATCAGATTTTTTCCTGACGTCTGATTTTTTAAAGTTAGCCTTCAGCAAATGAGATCTGAAACTAAACTTTTATACTGATTCATAAATGTTAAAAAAATACCATGTCCATTCGTCAATGAGGTCAAAATATTTACATTATGAAAAGATAATTCTAAAAGAAGGAAAAAATACAACATGAAGATAGAAAAAAATACAGGTTCAAACATTAATACAATAACTACATTTGTACATATATTTTCCCTTTATGCAATATCCTGTCCATTTAAGAATCTTCATATTTCTCCGGCTCTTCTTAAAGATTACATAATCCATTCAGAAAAAATACATCGCCATTTATGAAGATAATGGTATGTATTCTATAATGAGAATCATCACCTTTTTTCCTTACATGATGGCAACAATCGTAAAGATTACCGTTATTTTGAATTTATGAAGATAATATTATATATTCAGCAATGAAATTGATAAAAAATTTTCCCGACGTCTGATTATTTAAAGTTAGCCTTCGGCATCCAAACGTTAATACAATAACTGTACATTTACACATATATTTTTCCCTTTATGAAATAACTGCCCTTTATATTTATAGAGTCTTTATATTCATCTTACTCTTCTTAAGGATGACATAATCCATTCACCAAAAAATACATCGTCATGTATGTTGATAATAGTATGTATTCTACAATTAAATTCATCATTTTTTCCCTGATATCTGATTCTTTTTAAAATAACCTTCTGCAAGTAATGTTTGAAACTAAAATTTTATGCTGATTCATAAATGTAAAAAAAAAAAAACATCTCCGATTGTCAATAAGGTCAAAATATTTACTATTATCAAAAGATATTTCTAAAAGACAGAAAAAAATACATGTTCAAACATTAATACAATAACATTTATACATATATTTTCCCTTTATGCAATATCCTGTCCATTTAAGAATCTTCATATTTCTCCGGCTCTTCTTAAAGATTACATAATCCATTCAGCAAAAATACATCACCATTTATGAAGATAATGGTATGTATTCTATAATGAGAATCATCACCTTTTTTCCTTACATGATGGCAACATCGTAAAGACTTCCGTTAGTGAATTTAAACTCTTATCTTTCAATAGACACAATGTTTAATTTCTCTCTTAGCATGTACCAAACTTTCGATTGAAGAACATTCGATAGAATTTCATTTTCGAAGGAATTTTTTTTCCAAGAGGCCCTGAAGGTAGACATGACATCCTCCTCGCTTGGGCAGCCATGACGTTTATTCATCTGAAGAGTCTTGTTAGCAAAACTTGGAATGTGATAAAAACATTGTTTTTTTTCCTCCACTGCAGAACTTTTGTATTCTGCAGGGGGATACTATTTGGAATGGACAAAGACAAGGTATATTTTAGTGAAACACTAAAGATACGTTTGGTATGACGTTTTAATGATGCTTAATGGCAAGTTTGAACAGTGAACGTGTTTAGAAATTCAAATATGCGCATAAAGAATATCATAACAAGTAAATAATAAAGTTTAACATGTTTTTTGTTGGAAAAGGTAACGTTGTGATTTTATATTCAAATTTGGAGGTAACAATTGTAAACGATTCAGTGAGTTACACGTTTATATCGTCACTACCATGTCAAACTATCGAATGTGAAAAAATGCATTTTTCATTACTTTTAAAAATGGGCCGATAGTCACTACTAAATTTTAATAGTATTCTTCATCAAAGTTGCCAGTTTGGCTTACATTTTTTATTCAGAAATTTCGAATCCATACCAGAAATTTCAAATAGAAATTTTTACTTTATTTAATGACAATAATAATAATAATAATAATAATAATAATAATAGTCCGGTATGAATTCTGAATTTCTGAATAAAAGAGAAGGTCAAACTGTCGATCCAGTTCTGTACAGAAATATTATTAGTATTTTTACTAGGCGAAGAATTCTAATGAAATATAGTGGTGACAATCGGCACATTTTTAAAAGCAATAAATAGTGTATTTTTTTCATATTCGATAGTTTGACATGGTAGCGACGAATATGCAGTAAATTTTGCTAATAGAAGTTTTAAATAATTAAGGGGCTCGGTACCAGAAAAAATATATTTTGTAAATAACATCTGTATTAAAGTTTTATTGTTAAAGATCGTGTTTCAATGAAGCAGAATCATTACAGATAATACAAAAAAACTCTCAAATTTTCAATAAATTATTTTTTTAATAACGGATTTTTCTTTTAATTTAACAGTCTTAAAATTATTTTTTTTCTTTTTCAATTTTGGTATTTTAAAGTAGATTTTTTATCTTACGCAGGGTACTTACTTTTACAAACCTAAGTATCCGGATTTTCGATGCAATAATTAAATCAAAAGAAAAAAATAATAATAATTGGATGCATATGGAATAAACCTATGACAATCGTATATATTTAAATTAATATTTTTTAAACAAAAATTTCAAACACATCAAAAAAACTATTCTCAGTTATCTCTTGTAGAATCTAAAGTTACATAAAAAAATTCCGACTATCTGCTCAATTATTGTGGAATCCTTAACATTTTGATTATATAGAGAACTAGATGGAACCCGTCAAAATTTAACGGCAAAAAACTTGATAGTACCATAAAAATAAAATTCATAGCTGCTTTAAAATGTTTGAAACTTTTGCAGAATAATTCAAATAAATAAAAAACCCACTTTGAATTAAAGCTAGGTTGAAGAACAGCAATTGGCTAAGTTTCACTGGCACATGTACTCGCGGAATTTCTTTCATCTGACACATTTAGCGCTGTTGTGCAAGTAAATGGTAAGTGCCCCCTTGGGGAGGGGGAAATGGCGGGATGGACCAAGGAGATGCATAACATGAATAAGCAGTCAAAGACCTTTCAAACGATATGTAACATGAGGGGTGTGTACAAAATTTTAAAAAGTACCCCCTTGGGGGGGGGGTTAAAGTAGGGGATGGACACGGAACATGCATAATATGATTAAGTGGTCACAGACCTTTCCAACGATATATAACATGAGGGTTGTGTGCAAAATTTAGAAAAGTACCTCTTTGGGGGGGGGGCATAGCGGGGAGATGGACATCAGAGATATGCATATGATTAAGCAGTCACAGACCTTTCCAACGATATATGACATGAGGGTTGTCTGCAAAATTTAGAAAAGTACCCCCTTGGGGGAGGGGGGAGGCAAAGTGGGGAAATGGACATTGGAGATATGCATATGATTAAGCAGTCACAGACCTTTCCAACGATATATGACATGAGGGGTGTCAACAAAATTTAGAAAATTGCCCCCCTTAAGGGGGGGGGAGTGGCGGGATGGACCCCGGAGATGCATAACATGAATAAGCAGTCAAAGACCTTTCCAACAATACGTAACATGAAGGGATTGTGCAAAATTTACAAAAGTACCCCCTTGGGGGGGGGCAAAGTGGGGGGATGGACACCGGAGATGCATAATATGATTAAGCGGTCACAGACCTTTTTAACGATATATAACATGAGTGGTATGTGCAAAATTTAGAAAAGTGCCCCAATTGGCGGGGGGGTGGGGGGGGGATGGACCACACAGATGCATAACATGAAAAGGCAGTCACAGGCCTTTCGAACGATATATCATATGAGTGGTGTCAACAAAGAAAAGTCTCCGCCCCGTGTAGGCAAAACATACTCCCCCCCCGCCGCCATAATTATTGATGCGGACTCATTTTTTAAATTCGTTCGCACCCCTCTTCTCCCGCAAAATGTTGTGAATTTTAAAAACTCCACTTACGAATTTTTTTATACCAAAAGCACTTATGTCCGTCGTCTGCATGCAGAGTTTTGTGCTTACAGACGCCAGACACAACAACACACACACAGACAAGCAGACGTTTACCGACATTAATAGTATAGATGATACTCAGTGCCTACACATTTCACCCTTTATAATTCAGCCAATGAGTTGACGGTTGTTCATTTCCAGAAACGAAACAATAATTCTTTAGGATGAATTTTGTTTGTTTGATACACAGTGGCAGAATGCGTGCAATGCAGCGACAGGCGTCACAAACTTTTTAGGGCACCTGCAGACTAAAAACATATAATCAATCTTCGCGGGAAAAAAATTCTAGATTTCGTCAAATGATCACGGGAAAAACACTAATTTCATCAAAGGATCATGTAAAACGTGAATTTTGTTATAAGGCCACAGAAAAACGCGATTTACACAAAAGATGAGCAAATTTTGTCAAAGAATCGCAAAACAGGAAATTTCACCCAAAGATAGCGCTTTCATGCCAAACTTTCTCTAAAAATTGCGGAATAAAATGTATTTTATCAAAAAATCGCTGGAAAACGCACATTTCGTTAAAGTATCGCGAGAAAAATGCGAATTTCATAAAAGAATCGTGTAAAATAACGCAAATTTCGTGAAAAAAAAAATCGCAGAAAAAACACAAATTTCGTCAAATTATCGCTGAAAAAAAAAACACGAATTACGTCATAGGATAGCTGAAAAAATTATGAATCTCGACAAAAAAAAGATACAGAAAAAAATGCGAATTTCATTAAAGAATCACGAAAAAAAATGCGAATTTTGTTAAAGAATTGCGCAAAGAATGTGAATTTTTTGAAAGGTTCGTGTGAAAATGAAACTGTCTGTATTAAAAACAGCACACACACAAACATCTATACGAACCTCAATACACACAAACATATTATAGGCAGGGCTTGAAATTCAATTTTTCCAAAGACGGGAGTCTCCCTACCAACATTTTTAAATGAGGGGAGTTGTAATGTTTGGGAGGGAGAAAAAAAATCTTTAAACCCCACTATTCTTTTACGTGCTATTTAAAGAATTACATTAATGCAGACATGACAAAATACCATTGAAAAAATTAAGTCAACTGAGAATGATTATGTAAAATGTTTATTTTTATTATAAAAAAGGGAAGAAAGTTAAGTTTTATATATGCAGTGTATTTTTCAAGTTCCATTAAATGTGTTAGGGACCCTTAACAATTAGGTTGTTAAATAAATTTCTGACTTTAGATTTTACTTGATTGAGATTCACCGATCGATCGTGGAAAAGACGCAAAGTTCATCAATCTGTCGCGGAAAAAACGCTAAGTTCGTCGATCTGTCACCAAAAAACGCAAAGTTGGTTGATCAGTCGTGGGAAAAAAGCAAATTTCGTCGATCGATTGCAGAATAAACACAAAGTTCGTCGATCTGTCCCCAAAAAACGCAAGGTTCGTCGATCAGTCGCTTAAAAAACGCAATGTTCGTCTATCTGTCGCAGAAAAAACGCAAAGTTCGTTGATCAGTCGCAGAAAAAAAATGCAACGTTCGTTGATCTGTCGCGGAAAAAACGCAAAGTTCGTCGATCAGTTGCGGAAAAAAGCAAATTTCGTCGATCGATTGCGGAATAAATGCAAAGTTCGTCGATCAGTCAGGGAAGAAAGAAAAATTTCGTCGATCGATTGCGGAATAAACGCAAAGTTCGTCGATATGTCCCCAAAAAACGCAAGGTTCGTCGATCAGTCGCTTAAAAAACGCAATGTTCGTCGATCTGTCGCAGAAAAAACTCAAAGTTCGTTGATCTGTCACGGAAAAAACCACAAAGTTCGTCGATCAGTCGCAGAAAAAACACAAAGTCCGTCAATCGGTTGCGGGGGGAAAAAATCACGAAATTTATCGTTCGGTTGCAGGTAAATTAAATAATGCAAATTTCTCCAAAAATGCTGAAATTTTTTGGGCGGGAGGCTCCCGCTCATGATCTTTTTTGGGTGGGATTTCAAAATTTTCCGCGCGAATCCCGCCCTGAAATTCAAGCCCTGATAGGTATAGTTTTAATCTGAAATAATATACTGAACTTGAACTAACTTTTGAAAAATCGGGTTAACCCAAATCCAACTTGCAGAAATCTACACTCAGTCTGAAATCGACTCGAACCATAAAGACAGTTAACCCAACTTGCAACAAAAATAATTATTTTCTCTGAATTTTCTGATTTTTTCTTTTCTCAGAAATGCTGTAGTCATTTTGTCCCCCAATTTTGCCCTTTACAATTCAGCCAATGAGTGGAGGGGGCCAAAGGAGCGTTCCTTATCACAAACGAAAGATGAGATACGTTCGTTTGATGTCGTTGTTGAAAATTTATGGATTTCTGTTATTGAAGTAATTTTTTCATTTTACCGTATTTATTTTCTTTTTGTGTTGTATGTATTTTGCTACTTTGAATTTTTTTAAATTAACCCTTTTTTTTTTTTTTTTTGGAGAGTGAGAGAGAGAGAGATTTAGTAATTTGGTGACACGAAGTTCAGCAAATTCTTAAAATCCACAAATCGTTTCCAATGTAAACAATGAAATTTACAATTAAGTTGCAAGTGCAAAATTTCAGTTATTTTAAATTTTCATGTCATTCTGTACACATTTTAATATGTCATTCTGATCATTATACATATTTAGTTATGCATTATTAATTATTTACTTGACCTTTACTTTTAATATTTTAAATATTTCAAACTTACAGCTGAATGTAATTATTAAAACATTTGAAATACTGCATTCGAAAAATGAAATTTCAGCTTAGAAACTCGACAATTAAAAAATTTAAAGTAGAAAAGTACTTATGATATAAAAAGAAGAAAAAAAAATACTCCAGAATTTATCTGTATTACGAAAGCGCTAGAAATGATTTTCTGTGCTATACGAAAAGATATCCAAATAACTCAATCATGAACATAGAAATAGGTATCGGTTTTTATGTTCAGGTGCACTCAATCCAAACTTGAAACTTTTAAAACGGTCATTGAATGAATGAAATTCATCTCCGCCTTTCACATCCAGAAAACTTGCTGTGTCGCCAATTATGTTTATATTTTATATATATATATATAAATAATAATTCAGGCACTTTTCCGTTATACGGACACCATTGTCGCCAAACATACATACATTTTGGCATAGTATCCGTATAACAGAAAAGTACTAAAGTTCATGGTTTAAAATCACAATAAAATATCATGAAATTTATTGATTAGTTGTGGGAAAATATCGGGGAAATAATGTGTTTTTCGTGAATTTTTTGTTTTGTTAACAATGTGGTTAGAGAGACAGGGAGAAATCCAGAAAACCTGCTGTGTCGCCAATTATGTTTATATTTTATATATATATATATATATATATAATAATTCAGGCACTTTTCCGTTATACGTACACCATTTTCGCCAAACATACATACATACATTTTGGCATAGTGTCCGTATAACAGAAAAGTACTAAAGTTCATGGTTTAAAATCGCAATAAAATATCATGAAATTTATTGATTAGTTGTGGGAAAATATCGGGGAAATAATGTGTTTTTGTGAAATTTTTTGTTTTGTGTTGTTGTGTTTAATTGTAAGCATTCATTATAATTTTCAGTGCATTATTAAATTGAAATTTCTGTTTAAAATATGTAAACAAAACAGTGACCAGAAACCTGCACAATTTCTAATATAGATAGATAGATGCATGCATGTAGTACTTTTAATTATTTGGTAAAAATACTGTGATCGTCACTGAGAAAACCTGAATTTAACCTAAAAGTAATTGTCGAGTGTTTAAGCTGAAATTTCATTTTACGAATACAGTATTTCAAATGTTTTAATAATTACATTTAGCTGTAAGTTTGAAATATTAAAAGTAAAGGCCAAGTAAATAATTAATAATGCATAACTAAAAGTAATTGTCGAGTGTTTAAGCTGAAATTTCATTTTACGAATACAGTATTTCAAATGTTTTAATAGTTACATTCAACTGTAAGTTTGAAATATTAAAAGTAAAGGCCAAGTAAATAATTAATAATGCATAACTAAAAGTAATTGTCGAGTGTTTAAACTAATTTCATTTTACGAATACAGTATTTCAAATGTTTTAATAGTTACATTCAGCTGTAAGTTTGAAATATTAAAAGTAAAGGCCAAGTAAATAATTAATAATGCATAACTAAATATGTATAATGATGAGATTTTTTTTTTCTTGAATTATTCAGTGAAACTCGTCTTATAAATGTTCGCAAATAATTCACATCAAAATCTTAAAATAACAAAGTTTTCTTTCGTGTTTAGCTATGCTTAATAACCAAAAAAGCTTGATTAATACAAAAATTATTTGGTAAAAATACTGTGATCGTCGCTGAGAAAACCTGAATTTAATCATATCACACAGAATTACATATTAAAAGTTTAAAATTAGTTTGTTTACATCGGAAACGATTCGCGGAATTTCGTGCCACGAAATCTCTCTCTCTCTCTCAAAAAGGGTTAGTTATAAAAAATTCAAAGTAGTAAAATACATACGACTTAAAAAGAAAATAAATACGGTAAAATGAAAAAAAACCTTAATAAAAGAAATCTATAAAGTTTCAACAACCGAACAACCAAATGGAACACATACGCTTCTAGAGAGAGGAAAAAGCCTTCACCTCATTGGCTGGAACATCGCGTCTGAAGATAGTAAAAGCCTCTAGCTGATTAGCTGAATGCTCGCGCATGCGTATAAATAGCATTTTTGCACGAAAAACTAAAAAGCAGGTTAGCTTTAAGTATATGGATATGAAAAAATGCGAACTGAGAAAAATGAGTTTAAACATCTCATTTATAAAACAGGAGATAAACATCTAAATGTATTAACCATATCGTTTCTACAATATCAAACTATCGAATATAAGAATATGCATTTTTCATTACTTTTAAGAATGGGCCGATTATCACCCCTAAATTTTATTAGAATTCTTTGTCTAGTCAAATACTAACATAATTTTTGTGAAGAATTATGTTGTCAGTTTGGCCTTCTTTTTTATTCAGCGATGCCGAATTCATACTGGAAATTTTGAGGAAAAAAACTTTACTTTAAATAAATATGAAATGTCTGTCACTAGATAAAGTAAAAATTTCTATTTGAAATTTCTAGTATGGGTTTGAAATTTCTGAATAAAGAAGGAGGAAAACTAGCAACCCTTCTGAAGAATTTTACTAAAACTTAGTGGTGACAAACGGCCCATTTTTAGAAGTAATGAAAAATGCATTTTTCCACATTCGGTTAGTTTAACATGGTATCTCTTTTACTATTTATCAGATCGTCAAGAAATTTGGGCACAATGTTCTAGAGATCTTAAGTTTAATTTTAGGATTAAAATCTGAAAATCGACATTTTTTGTGAAATTGAGAGGTTAAATATCAAAATTCTTCTCTTATTAACAGTTTAATGGCGTGGAGAACCACAAAACTTGGAAGGTATTAAGGGGACATATCACCTTTAAAATGGTTCAAAAATTCAATTTCAAGGTTTTGATGCCAGTAAATAGTAAATTTTATTCTGAGTAAAAAGTTACCAGTGTTTTCAGAGGCGATAATTATTGATGAAGATATAAAGCAAAATGCAATCGTCATTCTTTGTTTTTGAATGGGGAGTGAAAACTTTAAATTCATTTAGTTCACAACAATGATTTACAAACTTGCGCGCACGATTTCTCCAAAAACAATTTAGATAGAGCCTCAAAAATTTTCAAACTTATTAATGTTGTAACTATGAACAAAATGAGCTACAAACTTTGAATTTAATCAATAAATTAAAAAATAATTAACTGTAATTCATCAAAAAGTGCATTCGAAATGCGTACTATTTACTGACAGGAAAATCTTGAAATTGAATTTTTGACCATTTTAAAGGTGATATGTCCCCTTAAAAGAGGAATAATTTTATATCTATTCATTTAACACTAATAATACTAGTGATTTACTCCAGTATTACTGAAACATTGACATTACATAGAAAACATATAAATAAATTTTAATACTGAGGAAATATAACCATTTTATAGAAAATGTTTATATTAATATTTCACTAATATTGTTTTATTAAATGGCGATGTACATTGTCTACAAATATACATCCAAATGTAAATCTCAAGTATATAAACATTCCCAAATACCAGACGCGTAGTTACGCAAAATTAGTTCAATTCAGAACCAATATTTAGTTTGCATTGAGTAAACATTAATTTGAAACAAATCAAAATATCACTTTGTGTGCATTGAAGTGAAATTGTTCCCTGAAGTTTAAGCTTAAACAAACACATCTTTACCTATAAAATTCTTTTAAAATTTACAATAGATAGAGTACAAATATACAATATTTTCTCTTCTTTTACTTAAAAAAAAAAATCACTTTAGAATTCTTAAAATCAAATCCCGCAAACCGTTCAGAAATATGATAATTAAATAAAAATATGTATATCTTTTTATATGCTAATTTTTCTGATTATCTAAAGAGACACTTAAAATTTTTAATCTATTTAGCTCATAATATATTTTTTCAAAACTTTTCATCGATCTAAATTTCTGTGTAAGATTATTTTAATTATTTTCGGATTATATATTGATAAAAAAAATTTCAGGATTTTTTGTTTTGAAATGAATTCCGAAAAATATGTTTCTTGTACTTTATAAAAAAAAAGACAAATGTTTTTTTTTAAGATAGGAAGATATAAAATAACCACGAACGTAAATATACAATAACATCCTAGGAGTTACTCATGATTCCGAAAAACTTTCTTTATCTTTAGAAACATCAGAAACAAATATATTTTCGAGATTTAAAGAAGCATTTATAAAAATAAAGTTTATGTTGCTGCAACTGATTTTCAGATACGTTTCCGGGTAGTTTTTATAACGTATTAATCAGTTTTCTCAAACAGGAATATCGTTTTTTAGGATGTTATAAATTCTGAAGGAAATATTTTCTTATTCAACAAACCTGTTTTATGGACAAACATGCTAAATTAACAGCATTAACATTAACATCAAAATTAATATTATTTTGTTACTATTGCATGTATAAACTCAGTTATGCAGCTGAAAATGTTTATTGAGAATGAATGGCATATGTTGCCACTAGAAGCGCCATCTATATAAAATGTTTAAAAAAAAAAAACTACAACTTTTTTGTGAGTTGCGTTCGAGATGCCGATCTGAGGAGTTGTGTAAATCTCGGCTCTCGACCATTTTTATTGAGTGTTGTGAGATATTAAATGAGATACAGTCCGCAAGTGAGTTTATTTTATTTTGAGAGTGTGTGTTTTTTATTTGTAGTGATAAATAACAACTGAGCTATCGGCGTAACCATATTATTGGTCTCCTCTCGCCGGAGAAAGAATAGAATTTGTCGATGTTTATGTTTTTTCGGGAATCGTCTGCAGAAGATAAATTGTGTTTGGAATTCTATCAAGTAATTAGAATGAGTAAAACGAAAATTAAATCATCGTATTATTTATATTAAAGTACAAAATATTGTGATTCAGAATTCTCTTTTGTGAATATTGTGAATAGAGTGTGAATATAGAAGAGTGTGAATATTGTGAAGTGTTTTTTGTTTCCAGAAGAAAAATAATTTCGATTAACCTGGAGAATTTCGTAATACGGAAAAATGAACTGTGAATGTGTTTACGCAGAAAAGAACCGATGTTCTTTATTATTGAGCTAATTTGAGAATTGAAAGAGTGGATTAAATCTTTTCAATGTGGAATTATCCGATTTGGAGATTTATTAATTTTTATTTATTTATTTATTGTGAATTGTATTTATAATACAATGTTTAAAGGTGCAAAAAAGGAAGATTATCAGCGAATTGCTGCTGAATTAGACATAGATATATCAGATTCCAAATTAACTATTTATGATTTAATAAATTTAATAAAGGAAAGTTCGAAGTATAAAGCAGATAATAAACTGGTTGAAGACATAGCAAACAGTTTTATTGAGGAAAGAAAAAATGAAGAATCAAAATTACTAGATCTTGAGAAATTAAAAATTGAACATGCAAAGTTAGAAATTGAGTTGGCTAAGGCCCGTGCAGAAACTAAAAATTATAATTTAAGTGATCTCGAGAAAAAAGATAATATAGAATCTTTAGACTCTCTGATTAAAAGTGTAAGAACGTTAACGATTAAAATTCCATCTAAACCAGAAGGTTGGAGTTATATTTTTTCATCGTTAGAAAGAGCATTTATTTCTAAAAATGTCCCAGAAAAATATAAATCGGAAATTCTACTAAATCTGTTAGGAGAAAGGGCAACAAACGTAATTACGTACATCAAAGATGGGGAATTAGAAGATTATTCAAAAGTAAAGGCTATAGTACTTAGAGAATTTGAGCCATCCCCCCAGACTTGTTTAGAATATTTTAGGAAAGCACAACGTCATCCCAATGAAACATATGTACAATTTGCATCCCGATTAACAACGAGTTGGGATTATTATTTAAAATTGAGGAATGTGACAGATTTCGAAACTTTAAAACAGTTAATAGTTTCTGATAAGATTTGTCAAACGCTTGATAAAGATGTCATGTATTTTATAAATGTTAGACAAGCAGACGCGTGGTTTTCTCCCATTGAATTATCTCGGGAAATTGATTTATATTATACGTCTAAGGGAAAACCCGTGGTTGACAATTCTAGAGCGAGTAATAAAAATACTTATTATCGAAATGTTTCTAAAGTTTTTCTAACTGACGTAAAAAATTCTAAATGTATTTTGTCATGTAGTGAAAATCATCCTTTGCATAAATGTCCTGTTTATAAAAACATGTCAGTGGGTAATAGAGTTGAGCTTGTAAAATCCAAAAACTTTTGTTTTAACTGTCTTATGAATCATAAAGTGATTGATTGTAAATCTAAATTCTCTTGTATTATTTGCAAGAGAAGGCATCATGTAACTTTGCATTTCCCGCGTGAACAAAAAATAAATAAAGGTGAAAATCCAGAGATAATTTCACAGGAAATGAGTTCTAAAAACGAAGTCGGTAATAAATCTAATTTGGATGCTTCAGCTCCAGTATTCCAGCCTTTCCAAGTTAATAACCAAAGCAATTTATTTTCAACGATATGTAATTTGTCTAACGAGTTAAAAGCTGTGTTACTTAGCACATTTGTTTGTTTAATAAAAGATGAATATGGTAATTTTCATGAAGCACGGTGTTTATTAGATGTCGGTGCAAACTCTAATTTTATGAGTAAAAGGTTAGTAGATAAACTAAATTTGAAAAGAGAAAAGACTAATATTTGTATTTCAGGAATAAATAATTTGTCTCTTAATGTTAGATCTAGAGTTAACACAACTATTTCGAATAGAGATAAAGATTTTTATTTAAAATTAGATTTTTTAGTCGTTCCGAAAATTACGGAATTTACGCCTTCTAGACCGCTTGAGATTTGTATTTCATCGTTAAATAACATCAAATTAGCTGACGAAAAGTTTAATGTGCCAGGCTGTATTGATTTGCTTTTGGTTGCAGAAAATTTCTATGAATTTTTAAGGCCAGGTCAAATTTACCCCCAACCATTAAATACTAGAATAGTGTTACAAAACAGTGTTTTCGGTTATATTGTTAGCGGAAGCCTTCCGGCTAAGGTTGAAAGTAATATACATTGTGGGTTGATAACAGATAATTTGGAGTTAGAAAGAGTAATTCGAGATTTTTGGGAAATAGAAAACATTGAGAGAGAATCTGAAGTTTCTAGAAATAAGGAATCAGAAATTTGTGAAGAGCATTTTCTGAAAAATTATTCCAGAACTGCAACAGGGAAATGCATGGTAAAAATGCCATTTAAGGAAGACCCATCTTGTCTTGGAGAATCAAAGAAAAAGGCTATGAAAGTTTTAAATTCATTATGGAATCGCTTAGTTAGAGAACCTAAATTTAACGATCTTTATAAAGTCTTTATGCAAGAATATTTAAGTATGGGTCATATGGAAGAGGTGATAGAATCTGAAGAACCAGATATCACTTATTACATACCCCATTATTGCGTGTTCCGTGCTGAATCAAGTAGCACACCATTAAGAATTGTCTTTAACGCTAGCTCCTTAACTTCTACCGGAACATCTCTAAATAGTTTGCAGTATAACGGAGGAACAATCCAAGATGAATAATTTAGTATAATGTTGCGATTTCGAAAGTACAAATTTGTTTTTGTAGCAGATTATTAAGAAAATGTACCGTATGATATTGATACATCCGAGTCAAAGAGATTTATTAAGAATCTTGTTTAAACCTGAGGTACATGAACCAGTTAAGGTGTATAAATTATGTACGGTGACTTATGGCACAACGAGTGCCCCCTTTTTAGCAACAAGAACCCTTACCCAGCTAGCTAGAGATGAAGGAAAGGAATTTCCTTTAGCTGCAAATGTATTAATTCACGACGTGTATATGGATGATATTTTGACAGGTGCTGATGATCTAGACACAGCTAGAGAGATCCAACAACAACTGATATCTTTGTTAAAGAAGGGAAGCATGGATCTTCACAAATGGTCAGTAAATAATTCTTCTCTTTTGTGTAATAATGCAATATCTGAATATTCATTTTCCAATGAGACAAAAACCCTAGGAATATTGTGGAAGCCGCAACCAGACTGTTTTGGATTTAATTTAATTATAGAGCAAAGTGAAGGTATACCAAACGCTCAGTATTATCACAAATTGCCAGAATATTTGACCCGTTGGGTTTGATAGGTCCAATAATTACGAAGGCCAAGGTTTTCCTTCAAAAATTATGGTTGCTGAAAATAGATTGGTGTGATTATCTTCCAGTGAAAGAAAATATCGAATGGACTAATTTTCTTACTTCCTTAAAAACTGTAAATATGATCAATATCCCAAGATTTGTATTTGTAGAACAATCTAATTGTGTGGAATTGCATGGTTTTTCAGATGCTTCTGAACTTGCTTATGGTGCGGTCGTTTATGTAAAATCTATTAATTCTTATGGTGATTCTGCTATTAAACTGCTCACTAGTAAATCTAGAGTAGCTCCTCTAAAGCATATTACTATCCCTCGTCTAGAACTTTCTGCAGCAGTCCTATTATCTAATTTGATGCAAAAAGTGTTAAGTGCTCTAAAGCAAGAAGTTTCTAAAACTTGTTTTTGGACAGATAGTACTATTGTACTTGCATGGTTAAAAAAGCAGTCGAATGATCTAAAGACATTTGTCGCAAACAGGGTATCGATTATACAAAGTTTAACTTCGATTGATCAGTGGAATTATGTACCTTCCAAGCAAAATCCTGCAGATATCATTTCTAGAGGCCTAGATCCCATCAAGATCCAGCAATGTGATTTATGGTGGTTCGGTCCATCATTCCTACAACAGCCTAAGATGGTGGAGTCTCCTGATATTATTTCTGTTGAAACCAGTGAGTTGTTTATCCGTGAATTGAAAGCACCATCAGTAACTCAAGTATGTACATTAGTTAACACTGTTGAGCCTTTAGACATCATTAATAACAGTTCTTCATTCATAAAGCTGCAAAGAGTAGTAGCATGGTGTAATAGATTCATCCATAACTGTAGAAATCCCTTGTATCCCAAAGGTGGAACTTTAACCAGCAGTGAACTCTCTCAGTCCTTATTCTGTATAGTAAAAAAACATCCAGAAGACTTCATTCGTGAAGGAAATGCAGTATTTGGAAAAGGGTAATGCAATCCCTAATAATAGTAAACTGACAAACTTGTGCCCGTTTTTAGATGTTAATGGTATAATCCGAGTTGGTGGTAGACTGAAAAACAGCAACTTATCCGAGCATAAAAAATATCCAATTGTTATTCCTTCAAAACATAATTTTACTTTTTGTGTAATTAAATATTTTCATAATTTGTATTTTCATGCAGGTGCTGAGACAACTCTTTCTCTCATCCGAAACAAATTTTGGATCTTATCTGCTAGAAATATAGTTCGTAAACTCCTTTTCAATTGTATGACTTGTAAAAAGGTAAATTCTAAGAATTCAGAGCAACAGATGGCTGATTTGCCAGCTTCTAGAGTAACAATGGACCGAGCATTTATGCGTACTGGATTGGACTACTGTGGTCCCTTTGAAGTGAAAAACTTCGTGGGTAGAAGTAAACAGGTAAAAAAAGTATTTATTTGTGTATTTGTGTGTTTTACTACAAAAGCCTTGCATTTTGAAATAGTAAATGATCTAACAAGTGAAGCATTCTTAGCAGCACTTAAACGCTTTATAGCAAGGCGGGGCAAACATTCTGATATATATAGTGATAATGGTCGAAATTTCGTTGGTGCCAATAAAGAATTAAGAGCAATTCTCAGATCTTTATTTAAAGATAAAAGTGAGGAGGAGATAGAAAATTATTTAGCTAATGAAGGTATTAACTGGAATTTTAACCCCCCTTCAGCTTCTCACTTTGGAGGTTTGTGGGAAGCAAATATCAAATCCCTTAAATACCATTTAAAACGTGTTGTAGGTAAAACTATTTTAAGTTATGAGGAATTCTTGACTCTTATTACTCAAATTGAGGCAGTTCTTAATTCTCGGCCACTCTGCCCCCTTTCAAATGATCCAAATGATGTTGAAGCTTTGACACCTGCTCACTTCCTTATTGGTTCCTCTTTAATGGCCTTACCAGAACCAAATTATACAGAAATTCCTATGAATAGGTTGAGCAGATGGCAATTAGTTCAAAAATTAACACAACATATTCGGAAAAAATGGTCATCAGAATATTTGAACAAGCTCTTAAATAGACCTAAATGGTACAAGGGAAGGGTAAAGATAAAAGAGGGAGATTTACTATTAGTAAAAAATTCTGATAATTATTGCCCTTTAAAATGGCATTTGGCCCGAATTATTAAAATTCATCCAGGCCAAGACAATATTATAAGAGTTGTCACCTTGAAAGATAAAAATGGCACATATAAAAGGCCAGTGACAAAAATTGTTGTTTTGCCATATGTGAATGATGGTTTATTGAGTACTTAAATTCATACATTTGTTTTATTAAACTATATACTTTTCCTGCAGTGTATTACATTCTTGTGTTTATATTTGTAAATTTAGTATTTATTTAGTGTAGTATTTTTGAGAAGAAATTGTGTTTTTTGAGATTGTATTTTTCACTTAGAGATTGTGTTTGAATTATATTGCATTTATATTATTGAATGTTAGCAACATTCAAGGCCCGGCGGTATGTTGCCGCTAGAAGCGCCGTCTATGTAAAATGTTAAAAAAAAAAAAAAAAAAAAAAAAAACTACAACTTTTTTGTGAGTTGCGTTCGAGATGCCGATCTGAGGAGTTGTGTAAATCTCGGCTCTCGACCATTTTTATTGAGTGTTGTGAGATATTAAATGAGATACAGTCCGCAAGTGAGTTTATTTTATTTTGAGAGTGTGTATTTTTTTATTTGTAGTGATAAATAATAACTGAGCTATCGGCGTAACCAGCATCCTATAATCGTATATTTCGTTTTATGATAACTGATTAATCAGGGAGGAGGTCTAATTCAGGGTCTACAAGGAAAATATATAAACATTTGAGAAATTTACAAGAGAGTTTATATATACAGCAGAGATCTGCACGGGTCCGGCCCGCGGGACGGGTTCGAACCAATTATCATTCATGAGACATGCCTGGTCTTCACTCTTTCTGGGCCGGCTTGGGACCGAGCCGAGTCTGCAGTTCATTCTTTTTAGAGGTCTGCATGGACCGAAATTTTGAGGCTTGCCCTACAATGTTTGCAAAAATGCATATATTTTTTAATCGCTATTATTCTACAATGATGTTTTTTAAGAATAGTACACATATTTCTAGACAAAAAAAAAAAAAAAAAAAAAAAAGTAAAATATGGTTTGTAAAAAGGAACTTGTCTATTGCGGAAACTGCATTGATCCGTGCAAAATAAGTATAATAATCCGTGAGTAAAGAATATAATACATTAACAACAGACGATTCACCTGCTAAGAAGGGAACCTGTCTATAAAGAAATTTTCTTCTCACCTATGCAATTCCGTCTTAGAAGTCTTCACTATACAGCATTTTTCAGTTTATAATATATGGCAATATAGAATAACGATATTAATCATAACTCAGACATTTACATACCAATAGAAATTCATTAAAAAATCAATATAGTTTTCATGAGCACAGGCAGAAAGTAATCTATGGAGAGGCAGTATTTTGGAACGAATGTACCTGTACAATTGCAGTCCTGGTCACTTTTTTTTTTTTTTTTTTTTTTTTTTTTTTTTTTTTTTTTAAATTAATAATATAAACATGAAAAAAAAAAGCTGAAATAAGTTTTATTTATTTATTTTGGTCAGATCCCCTCGTACGAGATAATTTTTAACCATAGTGGCGTAAAAAAATCTATGTTTTGTAGAAATTTAGTCAGGCTGGGCCGGGCCGAACTTTTAGCTTTTATACCAAGCCGGGCCAATAAATTTTGTATACAAGCTTGGACCGGGCTCGTGTCGAACTTTTAGCTTTCGTACCGGACCGAGCTGTGCCAAAACAAATTTTGTACGGACCGGACTCGGATCAAACTTTTAACCTTTATACCACGCCGGGCCAAAAGAAAAATTCTATGTGACAATCAGGGCACAGGCGTGGAAATTTCAACCCGTGCAGACCTCTAATATACAGGACCAACCATAAGACAATGCGACATATGCAATGTATCCAAAATCAGTGTTTTTAGAGTTTCCCCGATAAGCCGAAAATACTTTTATTTTCTTTTAAAAAAAAGAAAAAGAAAATTAGCACTTTCAAAATGCTTCGCACACAAACCAGTACTTGGCTATAAAAGAGGATAAAATCCAATGAATTCCGCAGCCAATTCCGGATCCAATGAATTCCACACTTCAATTCCGGAATTCTCAATTGTGTTCTAAGACAAATCTTTCGAACGTTATAGCAAGATAATACAAATATGACACACCCTAATTCAAAAATCCTTCATTAGATGACGGAAACGAATTTCTTTATGCTGAATATCCCATTCTCATCAGAATACATGCGTGAGAAATTTGCTCAGGAAAATTATATATTCTAAACATTTTATAGCGTAAGCCACAGATAATGACAAAATATTCCTTTACGGAGGAATTTTAAATAACAAATCATGCATCAAATATTCAATAGTAAAGTTTTATCCGCTTGAGGTAAAACCTTTTTTTCTATATAATTTATAATTATATATTTTCTAACTCAAAGAACACTTGTTATATGAAAATAATGTGAGAAATTCACGCAGAAAAACACTTTATCTTACTCTTCTAAGCTGCATTCATAGATTAAAAATAACACATTCCTTGCTGTGGCGGAGTTTTCAATCACGAATCATCCAGAAAATATTCAATAATAACAAAAGTTTGATCTTTTTACAAATGAAGACATTTCTCGCATCTTACCAAGAACGAAAACAAATCTACAGTTTTCAGAAACTATCCAAGAAATTGACTCCCATGACGACTTACAAGAGTAAAAGGTTTTAATTTTTTGCACTTTCTGACATCCTCTAGTTCTCAGATAAATCAATTACACAATTCAGGCGAAAAGTTCAAAGTCTGTAACTTCGACAGAAAATTTATAAAGTGAAACTGGAACCAAATAATAGAACACTTTCGGTTTTGTCAAATCGCATAATTGTACTTGACACCCTATTATTAGAGCAGTATCCAGATCGCATCACGTCCTGGGAAGGTTAGAAAAAACTGCACGGACGTATGAAGATTTTAAGAAACGAATTAGCAGAGCATGGCTTTATAATCCGAAGGTAGACTGTGTAAAATCCCTGTGTAATGGTGTAGGATGTTAATGAAAGTTATTTTCGAAACTTTGTTTCTTTTGGTTGTTTATTGGAATAAAAGTACATTTTTTCATGTATCGCATCGATAACATTTCTTTAATCAATAATAGATAAAATTTTGTGTTTTTAATTGCATTCTTTAACCCAGAGTTTCCCTTTTAGGTAGATTTCGTAAGAAATACTACCTATTACATTCTCCCCTAAGTTGGAAAATTTGAAACATTTTTGCAGATCTACGCCGATCATGACTCCCAGAACCCAAAACCACCCCCAGTTCAAAACTTTATCTATCTATCTATCTATCTATCTGTCTGTGTCACTTTTTTATGGACACGATAACTGGAAAAATTCTGCATAAATCTTTTCCAAACTGATACATAAAATCAAGGGACATGAAATCTCGGTCAAGTTCGTTAATGGGCAAAATCAAACCAAGGGGGGGGGGAGGAAATGGGGGGGGGGGTTGTGAAAACAGAAAAAAAAACCCATAATTTCTTAATTATTGTACGTATCGAATCCGTTTAAAGTTATTATTACTTCTAGGAAAAGGGCCGAAAATTTATGTATGACAGATTTTTGATGTAATTAAAAATTGCCTTAAGGGGGGGGGGGGGTTAGAAGAAAAAAATTCATAACTTCGTCAATTCCCAAGATTTCAATTCCGCTTTAATTTATTATAAATCCTCTTAATATTATCTAAAACTTTTATATTGACAAGTTTTTTATAGGACCAACCGTTATAGCAAAAAAAAAATAATAAAAACAAAAAAATCCCTGCCGGCTCCGCCTGCAAACAAGTTATTTTTCGAAGTAGGCTGTTCCAACTCCCGCATCTTTTCGAAACTGATACATAAAATCAAGGGGCATAAAATCTCGGTCAAGTTCGTTAATGGGCAAAATCGAACCAAGGGAGAGGCATGGGGGGGAGGGCTTTTTGTGAAAACAGAAAAATCCCATAATTTCTTAATTATGATACCTATCGAATCCGTTTGAAGTTATTATTACTTCTAGGAAAAGGGCCGAAAATTGATGTATGACAGATTTAGAAGAAAAAAATTCATAACTTCGTCAATTCAGAAGATATCAAATCCGTTTAAATTTATTATAAATACTCTTAATATTATCTAAAACTTTTATATTGACAAGTTTTTTATAAGACTAACCCTTATAGCAAAAAAAAAAAAAAAAAAAATTCCCTGCCGGCTCCGCCAGCAAACAAGTTAGGTTTCGAAGTAGGCGGTTCCAACTGCCGCATCATGGCAAAAAGGTCATTTCTTCCGCAATTCCCAACAAACAAGGGCCCCACGGTCTGCGTCTTCGAAATCTACCTGTGCCTGTAGGCCGAGCCGTCAGGAATTTTTTTTATTTATTGCCCACGCCCCACCGAAGTACTTGTAAAATCTCGATGCTCCCCCTCACTCTATAACATATATCATTTATTATTTAAAAATCTCTATTCAGATGGAGATTCTTAACAAATTCTTAACAAAAACTATTCATTTCACATCTTTTTACTTATCAGAGGAATAAATTTAACGCAGACGCACGGATATGGTAGATTCTGTTATTCAGAAACTTTATAATCGAACTGCTTTTCCCATTTTTTGGTAAAGGCAGAAAATCTTTTTAAAAAATACTGTCAAATTATTCGACAGCGCGGAGAATGTTTCTCATTTAAATATTAAAAAAATAAATTAAAAAAAAAAGTAGGTTGATTTGTATAAGAGAGTCAGATTTAGATATGCCCTTTAGTATTTTCACGTGTAAAAGTTTCTTCAAGTGACATATAACAGAAGGAATAGAAAAACAAGACTCTTTCAATAATAATCCAAAAAGTTTCAAAAATTATAAAATGTATTAAACCAGAAAAATTATATTAGTTTTAGTTATATAAAATAATAATAATAATAATAATAATAATAATAATAATAATAATAATAAAAGTTTAAAACAATTTTTAAAAATTTTCATATAATTATTCTGGTTTGAATTCTATTTTAAACTTTTAATTGGGAATTTTGTTTTCAACAAAAAACTTATTTTTCGTTTTGGTTTTTAAAGTATGCATGTAGTACTTTTAATTTTAGCCTACACAAATACTTTTCCAAAACCCACTGACAGAAAATGGGTAAGCAACAAATTTGATATTGTCCCTTAAATTATTAAATCTACCCACCCGTGGGTCATTAAGCCCCACGTTTTGAACCACTGCTTTAACCCCTTTCAGGGGTGTGCGTTATTATATATCTCGCTTAATTTTAATTTTCAAATACCACCATGGCAACAGAATTTTGGAATATAATTTTGTTTTTATAATGTAAGTGAAAAAAGGGTTTTACATTATTTTCAAATATATTTGTTCAAAAATACTGTTATGTCATTGAATCATTTCAACGTTTTAGTAACCGAAGTACTTTGTCCCTGAAAGGGTTAAGAATCATGCATTAGTTACGGGACGCAAATTTACCCCTCCCCCCTCCAAGTCATAGTTGTTACATTCGAATGATACTACTCTACTGCTGTGAAATAAAAAAAAATATTTGCAGTTGGTAATTTTGATTATAATAACATCGCAATTGTTATTGTTTTTAAATGTCTTACGAATGTGTAAGAACCTAAAATCAGTCTTACAAAACTTCTTACATTTCCATTAGCTGTAATCATTAATCATGATGACATTAATCATGTCATACATTAATCATCTTTATTATGTTGCTTGAAAACAATGCGTACAAAATTTATATATCTATATCTATATATATATATGTATATATATATATATATATATATATATATATTAGTTGTGATGTTGCAAAGCATTTACCCACCTCTTCCCGCTGTCACACTGTGTCGCACCCTTTGTGGACCCCACCACCTTTCCAACATGTCACAGGTTGTCACACTGGAAGATACCCCTCTCTTGTTGTGACATAAAAAAATTGCAATTGTTAATTTTCATTAAAATATCATTGCAATTGTAATTATTTGTAAAATTCTTACGAATGTGTCACAAATTAAAATTAACCTTATAAAAATTATCACATTTTTCATTAGCTTTAATACATTAATTATGCTCAGTCCATGGACTTGAAAACAATACCTACCTAATTTATATATATGTATTAGTTGTGATGTTGCAAAGTATTAACCCAGCTCTTCCCCATATCACACTGTGTCAAACCCTTTCTGGACCCCGCCCCCTCCCTCCATGTCACAGGTTGTAACACTGGAATGATACCACATTTCCTGCTGTTACATAAAAGATTTTTGAAATTGTTAATTTTCACTAAATGAACATCGCGATTGTTAAAATTTTTAAATCTCTTATGAATGTGTAATAAATTAAAATCAACCTTATAAAAAATCATCAAATTTTTATTAGATTTAATACATTAATCATGCTGACTCCATAGACTTTCATACTTGTGTTGAATACTGTTCATGATTTCCAGTACAACTTTCGTATTTTTACGAAACTTTTTTCTCCAATAAAATGATTATATGAATGTGTAAGAAATTACGGAATATCGATTTAAGAATATCTTTGACAGATAATAGAACTTATAAAGTTTAGTTAATTTGTCGTTTTCGGTAACGCTTTGGAATTTTTTCTTTTTCTTTCTTTTTTTTTTTTTTTTTTTACACTGAAAAAAATTCCCGTATTTTACCAATGCAATTTCCGTATTTTTACGGATTTTCTTTCTCCAATGAAATGATTTCATAAATTTGTCAGAAATTAGAAAATATAGATTTAAGAATATCCTTGTCAGATAATAGTGTTAAAAGTTTAGTTAATTTGCCTTTTCCGCTAAGAATTTGGATTTTTTTTATATTTTTACACTTTAAAAAGAAAAAAAGCCTTCATTTACCAATACAATTTCAAGAAATATTTTCTCCAATAAAATGATTTCGTAAATTTGTCATAAAATAGGGAATATGGGTTTAACAATATCCTTGAAGGATAATAGTGTTAAAAGTTTAGTTAATTTGTCGTTTTCGCGAAAAATTTGGAATTTTTTATACTTTTACACTGTACAAAGAAGTTTTGTATTTTACCAATATGATTTTCGGATTTTTACGGATCTTTTCTCCACAATAAAATAATTTCGTGAATTTGTCAGAAATTAGGGAATATGAATTTAAGAATATCGTTGACAGATAATAGTACTAAAAGTCTAGTTAATTGGCGTTTTCGCTAAGGATTTGGAAATTTTTACATTTTTACACTCTAAAAAGAATTTTCATATTTTACCAATACAATTTCCGTATTTTTATGGATTTTCTTTCTCCAATAAAATAATTTAAAGAATTTTTAAGAAATAAGGGAATATGGATTTAACAATATCTTTGTCAGATAATAGTATTAAAAGTTTAATTAATTTGTAGTTTTCGCTAAGGCTTTGGGATTTTTTTTCACTATAAAAATAATTTTCGTATTTTACTAGTACAATTTCCGTATTTTTACGGATTATTTTTTCTTTTGAAGTGTAATAATTAAACAAAATCCCACAACTTTAGAGAAAATGAAAATTTAGCGTTCTCAAATCCACACTTTTTGATACATTCATAAAATCCCTTTCATTGGGGAAAAAAATACAGAAATTGTACTGACAATCAACAGAATTTATTTTTACGATGTAAATATACAGGGTTCGTACGCTTGTACCACAAATTTTTAATAGAATTTTTCACCTTATTGAAATGCAGAAAAGTATTTCAAATCCTGTAATTAAATGTGGCGTCTACAATTTCTGCTATTTAAATATTAAATAGAAAAATTCTATTAAAAAGTTGTGGTAAAAGAGTACGAACCCTGACATACTAGCTATGTTGTTGCAAAATATTAACCCATCCCTTCCCCCTGTCTCACTGTGTCACACCCTTATTTGTGGATGCCGCTTTTGAAGTGCAATTTTGGATGGCCCCTTATGTAACATACAATGAGTTTCAAATTTAATAAAACAAATGGTTACTGGGCAATTATTTTGTAACGGAGTTACGGTTCAAAGCAAATTTGTAAAATGTTATTGGAATTACATAAACTTAATTATTTTTTACAAGTTTTATTTTCTGCGAGCACATTTAGTACACACTGAAAAATCAAAATAAATACTCACAACAATTAAAATATATATATAAAGATATTATTTAGAAAGGTTTAAACGCTTGGTAACGAAATGACAAGAAATAGATTTCCTGCAATTCCATTGCCGAGCATTTAAAAATTTCTAAATAATATCCTTATATATTTTTTTAATTGGTGTAAGTGTTTATTTTGCTTTCTCGATGTGTACTAATTGCGCTTGCAGAAAACAAAACTTGAAAAAAAATTAAGCTTATGTAATTCCAATAACATTTTACAAATTTTCTCTGAACCGTAATTCCGTTACAAAATAATTATCCTAACTATGCTATTGTAAGATTAATTTCTGTTAAAAAAGGAATACTAAGATGTGGATGAAAGATAATGTAATCTTCATTTCGTAAATTGTTGAACCTGAAAAATAGCTTTTTCTAAAAGAGCGCCTGTTCTATGCCTCAACAATTTACCAAACCACGTTTTCAGCAACATTCATCCATATTTTATATGAAATTAGTACTAAAATTTTAATAGTGTTGTTACATTTTGAAAAAAAAAATGAATTTATACAGCGAATTCTCTAGAAATGTAATTACAAAAATGTAGCTCATAGTTTTCCAGTAAACACAAATAAATACATTGATAATTATGTTGTTATAAAACCGCAATCCATTGAAAAAATCAGGGATAATTGTATGTTTTTAGTCCTTGGATTTATACTTTTAACGAGAATAAATTCCTCCATTGTTCCTAAACTTGAATGTTGAATTAAGAAAAGTTTTTATAGAAAGACAGTGTTACTGGTGCAGGTAATTTTATTGCAGGATTCTTTGCATTACGTAAAATTCCTGTATAATGATGTAGAACGTTAATAAATGTTTTTGTTTGAAATTTTGTTTCGCTTCACTGCTTATGGAAACGATAAGCAGTTTTTTACACCTTCTACTGATAACATATTTTTAATAAATAACAAATATAACTTTACTTCTTAACTACATTCTTTATATAATATATTCTCAGTTGAAATTTAACGAAATGGTTTCTGATTTTTTTTTTTTTTCAAATAGAATTATTTATTTCTACACGTTTTAGTGCTAAATTAAATCAACGTTTAGATAAAAGTTGCCACAACTTTTTTTTTTTATAAACTAAACAGACAGCTTATTTCGTGTGAAATCATTATAGAATTTTGCGAAAAACAGATTTTCCAAACGACTGTTTGAAAAAAAAAATACAAGCTACATTTTATTTAGATAAAATGTGTGAAAAAAAGTTATTAATAATACGCAATAAATCTACAATCCAGCAGAGAAAATTAGGGGTTATCTGTATATTTGAAATCTTACACACTTCAGCATTATGGAAACATGTTGCGAATTCGTAGTATTATCCCCAACTTAAGTTAAATAAACATGTTTCAAACAAGAAATTTCTTTTTAAAAAGATGAGATAAATACCGCAATAAGAAAGAAAAAAAAAACACGCGAGAGAAAAAATACACGCTATTAAATACATTTTCTGATGGTTGGATATATGTTTAAGTGAAACGCATATAATAAACACAATAATTCTCACTTCCATTCGCAAAGTGTTAAAATAAAGAAATATATAGAAAATCCTGTCAAATTAAGTAAAAGGTGTAAAAAAATTCTTCCACTTTATTTTAATCTTTAATTTCCATATGGTATCCTTTTCCTTTTGTAAAAAACTCTTTAATCATGCAGTACCTTAGTAAAGTTTATTCTGAAACTTATCACGTGCGCTAGAATGTTTGGTAAAACTGCAGAGTAATTTCCATACCATTCCCCATCTACTTATAATAAAATCCGAAGGCAAGAAAGTGTCTGTAACCATTCCGGACGGGACCACTCTGGTCAGAGAATCGACCGCAGTTAAACGCCATGTTAGGCTTAATGAAAGATCTATGCTAACATATGATAGTTAAATGATAATATCTTCTACTTGAAATCATATCTGTTCAGCATATTTTTCTGATAAAACATGTATATCATATCCTATTATAATCTTTTAAGTTCTTAATTAAAAATCCAGATTAAACATCGGAATCCCAGATATAAACAAACGAACACTGTTGCGAACAATATTGTTTTGGTGCCATCTACCAGCTTTAAAATGTACTTTTCTACAATACAAACCTTTCAATAATAATATTTTCATGCTGTTTGTATGAAGTTTTATAAAAATGGAACGCAGATCAACAATCCGTCATTTTTGACGGGGGGGTTATATACTATAGTATAACATATATTCCTCAATAACATAATGGCGTTAATGGATAGTAGCTTTATTTTTAATTGTATTTTTTGGACATTATGTATATTAATTTCGATTTCGTGAAACCAAACGTGTAGAAAGTTTGTATATGAAACTTTTTACTGTTTTATTCTACACATTTTAGCAATTAAGGAAGTATATTATATCCGTGTGCACGGATTTGTCATATGTTTGTTATACATTTTATAAAGTATTTGAATTCTTTTATTTCAATATTTAATTTACAAATGTTGTGTACATGAACCAATGAAAAGTTCTATGTATAATAAGAAGTGATGCTTATCAAAAAGAAATTTATCTCAACATTTTTCCAAAATATGATTTTTATGAATTTATATTTTATTTTTCCAGTTTCTACAAATTTTTCTTCTAACTTCTCCTTTAAATTGCAAAACATATGACCGTTCCGGACTAATACCAACAAAATGATAGATAGGACCTCAAAGTTATGATTCTACTATTAAAACAGAATTTCTTAATCTAATTAATCCCCATCAAAAAATGAAAAGTATAGTTTCTGGTCAAAGTCCCAGTTGTTGAGTCATGAATGCATTTCCAAGGCTCTAATTCCGCTTTCAAACAGAATTCTTGATCTAATTAAATCTCATCTGTAGAAATGTTGATATAACATATATGACATGATAACATATAATTTTCCTAACATATATGATAGAACATATGATTTTCATGAATTTATTTTTTCTTCATTTTCTACAAATTTTTCTTATAATTCTTCAATTTGTAAAACATATGACCGTCCCGGACAAATACCGACAAAATGGTGCATTTGAACCTCAAGCTTATGAATTCACTTTTAAAACAGAACTTCTTGATCTAATTAATCCCCATCTAAAAATGAAAAGTATAACTTCTGGTCAAAGTCCCAGGTGTTGAGTCGTGAATGCATTTCCGAGGCTCTAATTCCACTTTCAAACAGAAGCTCATGATCTAATTAAATCTCACCTGTAGAAATGTTGATATTAACATACAGTTTTCATAACATATATGACAAAACATGTAATTTTCCTAACATATATGATAGAATACATGATTTTCATGAATTTATTTTTTTCTTCATTTTCTACAATTTTTTCTTATAAGTTCTTCAATTTGTAAAACATATGACCGTCCCGGAAAAATACCGACAAAATGATACATTTGAACCTCAATTTTAGGAATTCACTTTTAAAACAGAACTTCTTAGTCTAATTAATCCCCATCTAAAAATGAAAATTATAGTTTCTGGTCAAAATCCCAGTTGTTGAGTCATGAATGCATTTCCAAGGCTATAATTCCGCTTTCAAACAGAAGCTCTTGATCTAATTAAATCTCATCTGTAGAAATGTTGATATAACATATATGACATGATAACATATAATTTTCCTAACATGTATGATAGAACATATGATTTTCATGAATTTATTTTTTCTTCATTTTCTACAAATTTTTCTTATAATTCTTCAATTTGTAAAACATAGGACCGTCCCGGACAAATACTGACAAAATGATACATTTGAACCTCAAGCTTATGAATTCACTTTTAAAACAGAACTTCTTAATCTAATTAATCCCCATCTAAAAATGAAAAGTATAGCTTCTGGTCAAAGCCCCAGTTGTTGAGTCGTGAATGCATTTCCGAGGCTGTAATTCCACTTTCAAACAGAAGCTCTTGATCTAATTAAATCTCACCTGTAGAAATGTTGATATTAACATACAATTTTCATAACATATATGACATAACATGTAATTTTCCTAACATATATGATAGTATATATGATTTTCATGAATTTATATTTTTCTTCATTTGCTACAAATTTTTCTTATAAGTTCTTCAATTTTTAAAACGTATGACCGTCCCGGACAAATACCGACAAAATGATAGATTTGAACCTCAATTTTAGGAATTCACTATTAAAACAGAACTTCTTAGTCTAATTAATCCCCGTCTAAAAATGAAAATTATAGTTTCTGATCAAAATCCCAGTTGTTGAGTCATGAATGCATTTTAGAGGTTCTAATTCCACTTTCAAACAGAAGATCTTGATCTAATTAAATCTCATCTGTATAAACGTTGATATAACACCAAATTTTCATAACATATATGATATAACATGATTTTTATGAATTTATATATATTTTTTTCATTTTCTACAAATTTTTCTTATAACTTCTCCTCTAATTTGTAAAACATATGACTGTCGCAGTCAAATACCGACAAAATGATATATATCACCACAAAGTTGTGATTTGACTATTAAAACAGAACTTCTTAATCTATTTAATCTACATCTAAAAATGAAAAGTTCCGAGTCTCTAATTCCATTTTCCAACAGAAGCTCTTGATCAAATCAAATCTCATCTGTAGAAATGTTGATATAACAAATAATCTGCCTAACATATATGATATAACATATAATTTCCATAACATATATGATATAACATATAATTTCCATAACATATATGATATAATATATAATTCCAATAACATATATGATATAACACATAATTTTCATAACGTATATGATATAGCATATAATTTTCATTACATATATGATATAACATATGATTTTCATGAATTTATTTTTTTCTTCATTTTCTACAATTTTTTCTTATAACTTCTCCATCAATTTGCAAAACATATGATCGTTCCGGACAAATATCTACAAAATGATAGATATGACCTCAAGGTTATGATTTTACTTTTAAAACATAACTTCTTAATCTAATTAATACACATCTAAAAATGAAAAGTATAGCTTCTGGTCAAAGTCCCAGTTGTTGAGTCATGAATGCATTTTCGAGGCTCTAATTCCACTTTCAAACAGAAGCTCTTGATCTAATTAAATCTCATCTGTAGTAGAAAAGAAAAATAAAACAATAAAAATCAAATGAAATTATTCAAGGTTGATGCATTCCAATGATCTTTTGTTTCTTTTTTTTCTCTCTCTGCTATTTTAAATCTAACCTTCTTCTCTGACACTGAAAGTCAGCAAAAGAGAAAACACTTCCTTCCGTTTGCCTGCGCGGAAAAATCATCTCAAGTTTCTGTTTTCATTGTTAATGTAACCCGATTAAACTCTCTAAATGCAACCTGTTAAGCAACTATGTGATTCCGATACGTCTGGCCTGCGTTCACTAAAGGTTACCAGGCCTTCTTCTAAAAGTAACTCTGGCACGAAGACCTTGTGATCAGTTCAGCTAGCTCACTCTTCCCAAAAGTTTTGTGTTCATTCTGAAAAGTTTGATTTGAAATTTATTATCGAACTAAATTCAGATGAAATACTCGTTTTCTAAATTTATTTATCGGTGCATGAAGAGGTGAGTTAAGGGTTAAAACACCTCTCAGACCAACAATACCTCAAAGAGGGAGAGGAGAGGGGAGAGACAGTACAAACTGTTGGGCTCAGATCTCTTAAAAGGACCACCATGCTTCCTTTTATTTGGGGTCGTAAATAACTAAGTGGTCCCTTTTTTTTAATATCAGTAATAACATAGACTAATATTCGTGGTTTCTAGCACTCCCATTAGAAATAATCCTCGGGGAAGAGTACTGCACCGGTATACCACACCTGAACCCGAAAATTTATTTGAAATCAACCCGAAACCCAATAAAAAAATTCCGGCAACCCGAAACCGGACCCAAACTCGACATACTTCCAACCCAACACAAAATACTTAAACCTGTACCTGACCTGAACCCGAAATGGAAAACTAATAATCCATATTGTAATACAATTATGGAAAAATAGCCTACAATTGTATCTCTAATATGAAAATTATCTTTCATCTTTTAACTAAATATTTGAATCAGTGTATATTTGTTCATTTTTTATACAAAAAAGATAAAATTGATGTTAGAGATAGATTTGTAGATTTTTTTACATAAATGTATTAAAATATGGATTAATTTTGTTTTACTTCGGGTACGGGTTCGTGTCCGGCTGATTTTAATAAGAAATTTCGCGTTCGGGTCAGGTACAACTCAACCCGTGCTGGACTCTAGCTGGGATGTATTGCTGCTTGAATAGGTGCAATGTGTCTCTGACCTTTCTGTCGGATGAGCAAACAGAGTAACTGGAAAAATCATCATCTGAAGAAATTATTAGGATGATTTACAACTTTTTTGTAAACAATGTAATGATGTATAGTGAATAAAAACTTTATACACAGAATTCAGAGATAATTACGAATCTTGTCGAAAGTAATTCAGATACTCAAAAACCACATGGGATCACAATGCCGGAATATGATAAAGGGGAATAGCATGTAATTGGCTAAACAACTGAGACTAAAAAAGTAAATCTAAAAACTACTTAGACCAAGCAGAATAAATTTTATACAAAATAATAACTCAAATTTAATAAAAAATAATTAGTTAAATTCTAAAATACTTAATCATTACAATACATTTAAAAAATACTTAGTTAAATTTGAAATTACACAGCTGATTCAGCTAAGCAAAAGTCGAAAATTGTGGCCCTTCTACTTCTGTCAATTCTAAAAAGTTAAAATCCTAATAGAAAGAATAATGCGATGAAAAAGACAACACGATACTTTTGCAGACTATTTTCATCAAAAGAAACAATTCGAAAGAATTGTGAGAGACCACCAAGAGTTTATTTTGAAGAGGATGGTAAGGTCTTTGCTCTTGGTTGGCCACCTAAAAATATATTAATCTTCTTGGTTCTTCATTCATAACAGAGATTTTTTTATATTAGATTGCTTGATACTTTCGGTTGAGGCCTTGAATGTACAAAAATTGAAAGATCAAGGCCACCTTATACGATAAATGCTCTTTAAAAAAATCATTACAAACAAAATTCGTTCACATTTATTGTTTCAATAAGCTTTCATTAAAAATACTTAAGCATTTAAACTGTCTCTTTTAGTTTAACGCTTAAAAATAAGAAAAAATACAAAATTGCCATAATTAAAATAGAGGTATTCAGAACTCGGTTGCAAACACCACTAGGCTAAACAAGAAGAAGAATTGCTTAAATATTATTTACAGTATATGACAATGGATTTAACCAGAAACAAATGCAAAGTGCCCATAATTAATGTTTAGGTGTTTAGATATCGATTATAAAAACCTATGATCTAAGCAGGTAAAAGAAAAGGTGTATATATTAATTACACCATGGGACAATAGATTAATTAAACAAAATACAAGTTAGCCGTCTAGAGGTGTTTAGAGCTCGCTTATAAATACCACTGGGCTAAGAAGGCAAAATAATGGTGTATAACAATAGATTTATTAAAAAAATAACGAGGTGGACATAATTAAAGTAGAGGTGTTTAGAGCTCGATTATAAACTCTTCTGGGCTAAGCACGAAAAATAATGCTGTATATATTAGTTGCATCATGGACAATAGATTTAATAATAAAAATATTCAAGGTGGCCATAATCAAAGTAGAGATGTTTAGAGCTCGATTATAAACACTTCTGGACTAAGCAGTAAAAAGAATGTGGTATATGTTAGTTGCATCATGGGACAATAGATTGAATAATAAAAATATACAAGATGACCATAATTAAAGTAAAGATGTTTAGAGCTCGATTATAGACATATCTGGGCTAAGCAGGAAAAATAATGCTGTATGTATTAGTTGCGTGATTGAAGAATAGATTGAATAATAAAAATATACAAGGTGGCCATAATTAAAGTAAAGATGTTTAGAGCTCGATTATAGACATATCTGGGCTAATCAGGAAAAATAATGCTGTATGTATTAGTTGCGTGATTGAAGAATAGATTGAATAATAAAAATATACAAGGTGGCCATAATTAAAGTAAAGATGTTTAGAGCTCGATTATAGACATATCTGGGCTAAGCAGGAAAAATAATGCTGTATGTATTAGTTGCGTGATTGAAGAATAGATTGAATAATAAAAATATACAAGGTGACCATAATTAAATTATAGATGTTTAAAGCTCTATTATAAACACTTCTGGGCTAATCAGGAAAAAAGAATGCTATAATATTAGTTGCATCATAAGACAATAGATTTAACAATAAAAATATATAAGGTAGCCATAATTAAAGTCGAGATATTTAGAGCTCGATTATAAACACTTCTGGGCTAAGCATATAATCTGTATAAATTGGTTGCATCATAGTACAATAGATTTAACAATAAAAATATACAAGGTGGGCATAATTAAAGTAAAGATCTTTAGAGCTCGATTATAAACACTTCTGGATTAAGCAGGAAAAACAATGCCGTATATATTAGTTGCGTCATGGGACAATACATTTAATAATAAAAATATACAAGGTGGCTATAATTAAAGTAGAGATGTATAGAGCTGATTACAAACACCTCCTGGGCTAAGCAAGAAAATAATGCTGCAAATATTAGTTATAACATCGGACACTAGAATTAACAAGAAAAAAAATCAATAGATTTTTGCCACCAGGGTCAAAAATGGTACTTAAAGACATGAGAAATAAAGATTCAATTTTAAACAATCATGCGAAACATTCATTTGTGTTCTTATTTTTTTCTTCTGATGGCTATTATACTGCTCAAAATCAGACTAATGCGTAACTTTTGTCTCTGGTAGCCACAGTTTGAGTTATTGTTTCGTATTAAATTTATTCCATTTGGTCTAGTAGTATTTGCACCAAGCTGTGTTGAGTTTAGATCAGCAATTTGTTTTTACAATCGACTTCTATACATCTCTGTTTTAAAATTATGACCATAATTATGTCCATCTTTCCTCGTTTTGTTCGTAATTACTTTTTCACGAAGGTTTATTTTCATTACTTCTATCCCGATGTACCATTATTTGAAAGATTGTTTTTTTTTTAAATTGCATTCTGTTATATAATTTATATTTCCCTTATAGTTTTAGATTCAGCTCTACGGCATAATTGCTTATTTTCCAATACAATATTTATACTGAAGAAGGCTGTGATTTACTTTTCCATAGTTGGCTAGCTCAAAGAATTTAGATCTTGTAGCTTCTTTACTTTTTATATGTTTTATTATTATTATTATTATTATTATTATTATTATTATTATTACAAGGCTTGATTCTCGGTGCAACTCTCTTGTGTACAAATTCCGACTTTTAGCCAAGATTATTTCCTTATTGCTTTATTTTTATTAATTGTACACTAAAGTGATTCACATCTTTGTTTCAATAATTGTTTATTCAAAATAGGCAAGAATTTAAACGTTCTCTCACATTAAAGTGCAAACAAAAAGAGAAAATATATACAGTTATTTTAGAATTTCTCGGTTCTGTTCGCCTGTTACCTTTACGCGATAACTTTTTTTCTCTTTTTTTGTAACGATATTCATGCTTGATATGGCACATTTAATGATAAATGAGATATTTGTGTTGTATGTTTGTTCAGTTTTTTTTAGGTTTTCTCTATCAAGAAAAAAAAATCAATGAAGTTGTAAATTTTAGTTTTTATAAAAAGCAATTATAATTCGTCAACTTTTAACTCTCACGTTTGATCAGTAATGTTTAATGTTCCGTGAGTTATTTTTTTTAACATAAATGAACGTCGAAATGCATTTATGTAGCATTTCTTCCTAATTATTGCTTATATATTTTTATTTTTAAATTAGAAAATTATAATATTTATTAAAAATGATTTTAATATCACCTATGAATTTATGAGCTAATAAACTGCGGACACCTTGCCTGGACGCCAGCAGTAACGCGTATGGATCCAATGTCTACGAAATTAACAATCTTTTAGGTTAAAAAAATCTCGTGCCTCTTAACCCTATCACTATGTCCTGGAGTCCACGCGGACGCCAAGTACTTTCAACAAGTTGTCAAAAAAATCTATCACTCACTGAGTAGTTTCAGCCGGTGACATCTCATGTCATAATGTTTGTAACACACGGTAAAAATTAAACTGAACAAATATAAGTGTTTTTTTTTGTTTTGTTTTGTTTTTTGAAAAATAGGTAGCATATTTGTCCTGGGCAACAACAGGGCATGTTTTGATAGGACATAGTGATAGGGTTAAGATGTTTATATAATGTTAAAGTTATTACCAAAAATGATAGCTACATTCAATAAAGACGTCCACTAACTGGTAAATTACATTTAAAGTATTTAAAGGGGCTCTGGGGGTACCCTTTAAACTATTCTTTTTATTTTGGTATTTTATAATACCTTTTTGACATATTATTAAATTGTTTTAAGTAAGAACATGATTTATTTATGAAACTATTGCAATTCTTACGGTTAAATTTACAAAAGAATCATTTAAAAAAATTCGAAAAATTTTCCTACAATTTTGGTTTTTTGCAATATTTTTTTTCATACTTCCCCTACACGTGTGCTCTATAAATATGAGATATCCAAAAAGATAATTAGTTTAATGAAATAAAATACATGCAATATCATGACATATGTAAAAGTATTAATAAAAATGACTATTTACTTTACATTTTAATTTATAACACTTTCCAACAAAATTGAAAAATGTTTATGAATTCGGTTTGTCTTGCCGTCTGTTTGTCTGTTTGAGTTCTAACCCACGCAAATAAACTCAGATTGCCACGTAGTTCATATGTTATTGATGTTTACTATAACGTTCGGTATAAAGTTCTGTTCGGTATTGAAAATGAAATTTGTACTGTTTCTGGTTCGTTTACAAGGACATACAAAAGAGTTCCGTTACATTATGGTCAAAGGGGAAAATTTGTTTTCAATGTATTTTAATGATGTTAATCTATTTCAATATATTGAAATAGTATATTCAATATATTTTCAAATATATTGAAGTAGATATGCATTACTGAGCTGCACTTACAAAATCGAAATCACCCTCTCGTGGAGATCCAGCCTTTAAGCATAGGAACTTTTCTCCACGAGGGGAAATGTTTATTGAAAATTCCTATTTTAGAGTACAGATGTTGAATATTACATTAGAGATTAAAATAAAATTAGTGCAAAGTCACTTTTTACAATACTGGTTGAGATCACAACATTCTTAATACTTAAAATAAATATATATATATATATAAGAAAAAGTATAAAAGAAAGTAAATAATACTATCTGATACAGCAATAATACTACCATAATACTGAATAATACTGAACTGAAGTAGATAATAATATTGGATAGAAGTAAGTACTAAATGAACCATAAAGAATGAATAATAAAACTAGAGTAAACAAGCATAAAATATCAGCAAATTAAAATGTACAAGAAATTTCAAATCTGCTGGGACCATCCTTAATGCTTAAAAGACATTCAATATTAATACGCGAACAGAATTAAAACAAATTGGAGAAGATGCTAACTTAATATAAGAAGTAAATAAAATTACCTATGGTGTTGAAGGGCCCAACTGAAAAGGTATATACTTACAGAATAACAAAAGGAAATATTTAAATGCAAACAAAATAGTTTCAAAAAAAAAAAAAAAATACAGAAGAATAAACTTATATAATAAAAAATTATCAAATTGTATAAGAACTTTTACACCTGTTACTGATTTTAAATTTCAATTTAGTCCTACTAAATTGTTATGAATTCCTTATTCTTACAAATTTTATAGTCGGTTTAAGTTACAACCGACTTTAGTAAATTTTAGTAACTTGTTTTTTGAAGAATTAATCCTCACTTTGAAGATTTCATATTAAAATACTTCACAATTATTGCTGGATGCTGCATGACAAGTTGAAATTGGTGTAAAGTATTTTTCATGTGAATGGGAACTGTTGTATCTTACACAATTTATACATTTATGGCAATCAGAATTGTGTTGAAGTTGACATTGTCTGGAGTCATGGGAAGATGCACAGTATGCACATCTTATAGAATTACTTTCAGAACTGTAGAATATGGTGTGAAAAGCATCTTCTTGGAAAAAATGATGGCCTGCTGAGCCAAAACAATAAATAAACACTCGGTAGAAAAGGCGCTCTCTCATGAATAATCAAAATAAAATTATTTAAGAAGAGGCAATTTGCTGCATACAATATTTGAGTTAAGGGAAATAAGCTTACTTTTTATTCATCATGGCAGCCATACTCGTCGATCATCCATCATCACATATGGCTCTGTCATCCTGTTGATATATGGTCAGGGATTGCACCTAAATATTCCTAAGATTTGAATGTGTTCTTTTTATTTGTTAATGTGAAAAACACATATTATTGTGTTCAATATTTTTCAAAGCTAATTCAAGAATAACTGAAAAAAATAATATAAAATTATTAAGTGTAGTTTTAAACGAAGATAAGGACTCCATATTTGATTAAAAGTTATATTTTAAAAGAGTACTTAAGCTATGACTTATTAAGGCAGTTACATTTTGGGAAGTGGTTATATTTTTGTGTGGCGTAAAACAGCACATGCCACTAAATAAAATATAAAAAAATAGTCTGTTTATAGTCAGAAAGCATTTGCTGCGAGCAGTTTTTCTATGTAGATCAAAAACAGTCATTATCACATTTTTAGTCTACTAATTGGATTCTTTTGTCTTATAATTGGATTTTGTTTTGGAAGTTCATCTGGGTGATTAAAATCAAGGCATTTTACAGTTTATTTACAAGGATTCAAAAAATAATTCGGTTACAGTACTGTCTATGAGTGATAACTACATGATTTGCGTTTAGCTTGGGTTGCATATTACTTGGTGTGTATTAATTCTATCGATCCTATACAGGGCTGAGAAAAAAATTCGAGCACACTTCCGTTCAATGACGGAAATTCCTGAAAAGGAATTTTTAACTGTGTTATGCGTTTATTAACTTAACTAAATTTTAGCATACTATGCAGTATGTATACAAACCTATAGCTTATACACAGAGCTACACAAAAGAACTGTAAAACTTTTCTGACTGTATTTGATAATTGCTGAAATTGGTTTTTCAAATTTTCTTACGTAAAGGTTATGAATACTTTTCTTGATTTCTCGGAAGCTTTTAAACTTTTATGAATTTAACTTAAAATACTCGTATATCTGATAATCTATTAAGATCATTTTTATTAAAATCATCATATCCCTTTCCGTAACATACTGAAATTTAAAATCTTGAAATTAGTTGATCTTCAATTCCCGCTAGAAACAAGGCTCTTGCAATCTCATTTGTTCGCTTCCCACCCCCCTCCAGTCCTTCCACTATATATACAACCTCCTTTAATTCTAATACGTACGTATTTTTATTCACTCTAAATGATAATACTACATCGTTTTAAACACTTCTAAACATTTCAAATACAATATCGGAAATAACAAACAATATTTCCCATCATTTATTAATCATTTTTAAAATATGCTTAAAATCATGTAAAATGCATTGTTTTAGTTATTCATTTGCTAGTAGCGGCTAAAGCTCCAACGTAAAGTTCTAAAATAATGTTAAAAATCATCGTGAAGGCCTCAATAAATTAAAAAAATACATGTATATAAAAATTGGACTGATAACTTAGTCTGTTCTGGCTTCAAGCTTTTGATTCGCAATTTAAGAAAAACTTTGAAATAGAGTTGTGGCTTAGTTTTCAACAAAGATATTTAGTGTGGGTACGCATTTTACTCAGAATTGTAAGCTCTACAACATTTGTACACACTGGGCACAATGACACTTTCAAATCTGAGGAAATCGATGTTTTGATTTTGTTATGAAACTTTTGTTTCAAATAGGACGACCGAATGCTTTCAGTTCTGAAAGCAGAAACACTCTGCCAGAAACACTCTGCATATTGAAACATGGACATTCGCAAAACTGAGCACATAGAGGTCAGTTCACACTTATGGTGATAGTTTGTTTGGTGGAAGGTTCATATGAAATAGTTAGTGGAATACTTAGAATCAGGGATTCTGTGTAATTATGACGGATAAAAGGTACTATCGTAATTAATATGTGCGTAGAAGGTATGAAAATTGGCAGATAAAAAAAGTCACATCTCAGGTTGTGTAGACAATAACCAGTGATGTCAAGGTCCTGGAATCGAACTGAACTGAAAGTTTTTTTTGGAAGAAAAGGAAAGTCACATGAGTTAATACAGTTCGTTTAATGCAAAGATGTCACAACAAGACAAGTTATCCCTAAACATCATATCACACCTAGATTTGATACGGCACATTGAAACAATAGCACAGGGTGACATCCTTCTTAGTAAATCCCAAAAACGGTGATGACAATTAGTTTGCATTTCCGGGATGGACGCAGAATTTTAATATCTCCTAAGGTGGCACAGGGGGCGAGAGCACTTTTTGGTAAGTTGATCTGCCGGTGATTAGAGGGCAAGTGTTCGTTGAAAATGGAAGCGTGCGCTAGAAAAACACGCCAAGCGATTTACATTTTGAGCCAAGAGAATCGCATTTTTTTGTGTGGGAATTGTAACCGTTACATATACATCATATCAACTTCATAACTGACGTCAGCCTAGGGAAAACTTTTTTGGCGAAGATTGCACTTTGGCTAAAAGAGAGTGATTATGAATCTTACCGTTAATTATTGTTTTGGGAGCAGGGTTTAGAAGAATGCTGCAAAGGCGCCATCGAGATGCGATAGGCATCTGGATGCAATATGAAAGTCAAAACTGACCATGAGAAAGGAAACATTTTATGCCTTGTATAATTTCATTTACTTTGATATGTGGGAGACCGAATAAGTACGTTAATGATAATTTAAAAACAATATGCATGATTTTGACTAAAAGTCTTTCGTTGAAAGAGAATGACAAAAAGGGTGCGCGATTTAACAGCCGGGAATGTATATGAATTACGATAATGCAGAAAGGGGAAAATATATTTGATAAAATACTTAAAATATAGATTTCTTTAATTTTTGAAACGAATATATACGGTATCTTTACCATAATACTCATTTTTGAAACATGGACAGACTCAAAAATGACTAGAATCAGTTCAAACTCATTTTTGAAACATGGAAATACTCGAAGATCAGCACATTTTAGTCAGTTCATACTTACTTTGAAACATGGACATACTCAAATAGGAGCACACAATGTTTTATTCTTGAGTATGTACATGTTTTCAGAAATGAGTGTATACATGTTTCAAACTTAGTAATTTTGATTCGGAGCCATTTTGACTATGCGACCTATCCAGATTTGAGTATTTTTTGCTCAGTTCTGAAAATGTCGTTTTTAGAGTGTAGACAATGTTTTTGATAGAGATGGTTATTTCGAGATACTGTTTTGGTAATTAAAAATAACCGTGTTTTTTGTTTTTTTTACTATAAATCTGTACATAGCGGCTAAAGCTCACCTTGTACGAGGGGGGAAATTTACTATGTTCATTAAAAACCTAAATTAAAGGGTTTAAAACAATTTCTAGCTTTCCCCTAATTAATTCTGAATTCAACCTACTAACTACTGGGATAATGGTGTTTTTCAAATTGCTTTTATAGATACCATCTTTGACCTTATTAAACGATGAAGTTTTGTTACAATATTCTAAAAATGTTGGAAAGTGTTTCATAATCTATGTTTGATGCATTTTTTTTAATAAGTTGTATTATTGAATATCATTTCCTTATTTTCATGAAATGCTCCACAAGGATCGTCCATCGGGTCTTTCGATTCAATTTTTGTTGAAATCTCATCACTTTGATCATACTGATAAATTGAAGAAATACAAACGGAGAAAAATGAATTTAATAGTTGCTACTTTGAATCATTTAAAAAATAAAAGCAGCAAAAAGCCATTTTCAATTATTTTCGCTATTTTTTTTCAAAAGAAGTGTACCGAGTTCCCTAAATGTAATTTATTCAAAGAAGCGATTATTGTGCGAGTAAATATGCTTAAGTGCACCAGTATGTATGAGATGTATCCCGTCATTACTTAAACATACCTCAACAAAAGAAATTTATTTGATAAAGTTGAATAAAATTTCATGCATTTTAAGGCTATTCTAAAAATTCAAACATGTTACTTTATGACTCCTTTCTGAATATATTTTTGTTCGCAAAGGCATGAAAGTAGCAGGTGATCTTATTCAGAAACTATGTAGTTGATCATTTTTTTTTTTCATTTTTCGGTAAAAGCCGAAGATACTTCAGAAAATGCTGCCAAACTTGGTGTCAAGAAAAGGAAAATGCGTAAAACCCAATTATAGAAAATTCAATTCCAGTTTTCGTCAGAAATGAATCTCAATCAAAACTGCGCAAAAATAATCAGTTATAGTTAAGTTCGCTTCATTTATGACGATTCATATTTTATTGCCACATTTCGCAATATATCGTCAAATATCCCCAAGCTTGGCGAGAATTTGACGCTAGTGGATATGAGTATGTAGTTTGAAGTGTATGAGAGTAGCAACAATGGTTACAACAATTAAAGTAAATTTTTGAGAAACCTCGTTTACTAAAGCTTATAAAAGAAATCTGATTAGGGAAAAATCAACCATCGTAGAATTTCAAACTTCTATATCTCAACCATTTTTTAAGATAGAGGAAAAACAAAAAAATACTTCTGAATCCTTTTATCAAGGCCAAACAATTAAGGATAAAAACTTTCTGGAGTTCAAATTTTTTTGCAAATCTGTTTGAATTTCATGTTTGAATTTTCTGTTTGAAATTCATTATTTAAATGTCTGTATTTTTCAAAAAGATACCGAATGAAACTGGCCAACGAACTCGGTCGAGACCTTGATAAGTTCTTAACATATGCTCAGTGATATTACAAATCCGTTGATAAATACGAGGACTATCTCGTGTCAAATAGGACTTCATCTTATATAGGACGTAATCACCATGGCAACCTAGAATCATTACCTTTCATGGGATATCATTGAATTAATTACGTACGATAGGATTTAATAGAATGGAGAAAACTTTTATTAACATATTTTTAAGTTGTGATTCGATTTTTTTTTTAATTTTAAATGACTCGAGAAAATTCTGCAACGATTATATATATTAAATTTCAAACCATTTGGTTGGGTAGTTTTTGCGCCGTTATATGCGGACAGACGGACGGACCAGACGTCGACTATAGGTGCTATGTATTTATATAATTACGAACGCACCTAAAAAGGATTTCTGCCATACTTCTTGGAAATATTTAAAGAAAATTAAACATATGTTTCCGCTCAGGTAGCAGAAATCTCGTGAATCGGAAACGATATGATAGGCTATATTTTAAATACATCTTAACCCTCGGGCTGTCCAGGCGGAGCACATTCATTCAGTCAGCTGCAGTTTACACTGTAATACAGGCATTATTTAAATTCATGTAATGCTACAGTTTCAATGTCGTTTTAAATGATTAATTAATCGTTATTATTTTTATATTTTCTCGTTAACACACTATTACTATCCTCAAAAAAACGAAGTTATCGCTGTCGTATTAATTAAGAAATCCAGCAGTGCAATTTACATATTTATACACTTTATAACAGCGATATTTCGCGGAAATGTAGTAGTTAACTAGAAATGTATGTTCCTTCGACTTCAATCCCAAAAAACAGAGAAAAAATGTGAGCATAATTATGAAAAAATGTGAAACTAATAAAATTTATTATCAACTTATCGTGACATTAAGCCTAGTCTTTGTATTTTACAGATAAAAGGATAATGTGTGTTAAGGCATACTATATTTTTGTATATTATGTGAATATAACTGAGCTTTTAAGGTCATTGAATGTAATATCTAATCGCAGAATTCAAAATAAATTTCTGCGATTAAATACTATGAAGATTCTTACTCTTATTAGTACTCAAATTCAAGAACAAGGCAAACATTAACTAGCCTTCTTTTTAGCATATTGAAAATTTTTACAGAGAAAATAACAAATTGGATGTTGTACATCAAACGGGACAAATGAGGTGCGTTAGTACTGTTATTATTTCAGTGGAATGAATTATATCGTCCGTTATATTATGATATGATTAATTTCCGTAATAAAATAAGTACAATTTAAGTTGGCAATTTTTTATCTTTTGTTGAAATTTACTGAAAATTCCAATGGGAAACTTAAGTCTACCTTTGAAATTTTCAGAACTTGAAATTCATATTTAAACTCTTTTTTCATTAAATATTTATTTCTCCGGAAACATCTATCCAAAAAACTGTCAGTAGATTATAGGAATAGCTATAATTAAACAATTTTAGCATACGAATTCGGTTTTTAAATTCAGTAATGCGAAACTAATAGGACTCCATCTTAAATAGGACGTAATCACCCTGGCAACCTAGAATCCTTAACTATCATGGGATATCATTGAATTAATTACGCATGATAGGATTTAATAGAATGATGAAAACTTTTATAAATATAGTTTAAGTTTTATAAAGCACAATGTAAACACATTGATAAGTTGCGTTACTATCGAGGTGCAATAAATGAAAACACAGTTTCTCCTGACCCACCCCCCACCACCCAGCTTGTAATGGTATCATCCGGACTTCCGTCACTCCCTTCATTTCATGGCTTTTTGGTTTCGCCCATTCCCAGCTTGTCCAAAGCGCGCCATTTCGGAGCTGCGTCTTCTCGACTGCTTGTTGTTCATCTGAGGAAAAGGCTAATGTTTAGCCGAAAGCTCATGGATTTTGACATCTTATAGTTTTAATGTTTTAAAACTGTGTTTTCATTTATTGCACCTCGATAGTAACGTAACTTATCAATGTGTTTACATTGTGCTTTATAAAATTTTATTAGGTGAATTTGACGTTCATATTATATAGATTTTTCTATATATTTTTATAGTTTTAAGTTATGATTCTATTTTCTTAAAATTTGAAATTACTCGACAAAATTCTGCAATGACTATATATATATTAAATTTGAAACCATTCGGTTGGGTAGCGTTTACGCTGTTATATGCGGACGGACGGACCAGACGAAGACTATATATGTATGCTACGTATTTATATAATTACGAACGCACCTAAAAAACATTAAAAGGTTGTTTATTTGTGGGACAGAGACAAATTAAAGTTCATGTAACGGTACCAATACCTGAACAGAAACAGGTTCTGTCTCCAGGGGCGTAGCGAGCGGGGGGGCAGGGGGGGCAGCCGCCCCCCCAATGTCTGGTAAAAGGATTCAGTCGGCTTATCAGCAGATTTAATTAGTGTCTCTGTAGTATGTCAGTAGGCTGATTAAAAAAAATAATTCGGAGAAATTCTGGTTGGCAGTATTTTAAGTCTTCAGAATGCATTTCACTACACCCTTATAATCATATGGCAAAAGCTAGTTGGTCTGTCAATAGATAGGTTATGAGTAAAATAAGGTAATGGTTTCAATAGATCTATCTGGTCAGCCGGTATGAAAGTCACGTGTTCTGTCACATTTTCGAAACACATAAATAAAATAGCTAGTCGGCCTATCCACTGAAAAAAAATTATCATGTATAAATCTTGTCTGCAGAGCCGGAAATGTTGGACATATACTATACCTTACCCACACATGGAAAAGCTTAGTCGGCCTTCGATACATACGCCAATAGGAAAAAAAAATGAATCTGATCTATTGATCTGAAAATATCAAAAGTTTGTCCTACAGTAACTAACACTAGCAACTTACACAGATAAAAACTATCAATATATAAACTAGGTCGACCGAATGCGAGAGTCACTTAAGAAAATGCAAGAAATTTTATACTTGATACATAGTGGGTTCTAGCAACGATATGATGTTTATGCCCTTTGGAACTGTTTTAGGAACGTTTACAAAATAAAAACGAAGAATTTTTAAAACTATTTAAAAAAAAGAAAATGAATAAATTTAAAAAATATCCGTGCATTTAACATTTAATACCTAAAAAACATCTTACTTTTTTTTTTAATATTCATTCAGTAACAGAAAATATCTTCTTTATAAGACAAATCTTCACACGTAAAGCAAAATTCCTTCCAGGCCCAGACCACTAGGGATAGATGCAGAAAAGGTGTCAGGTCTGGTGTAGATAAAAGTCTTTTGTTATGATCTCCAGATAATCCTGCAAATCCAGTTTTGCACTAATTTTCTGAACTGTACATTGTCGGTATTCTAAAGCTTCCGACTTTCACAATAATATACAGGGTGATCTTTTTTAAAGTGGCAGTGTTTGGAGCGCCCGGTAGCGCGATCTAATAGCCGAAATGGCACCAAACTTGGTATTTAGACTAATCAAGACATGGGAAAAGGATTCCGTGAAAAAAAAATTAGTTCCAAAAATCACCGCTAGGGCATTTTGTGGCGCTTTGCAATGTATAAATGTGAGAAAAGAAAAATACTAACACATACAATCGTACAGTTAAATTATTAATGTTTATTTACTACATTAACTTCCCCGGTGAGCAATTAGACCACCTTCAATGTGAGCACCGTTCTCAGAAATAACACCGTGCATTCTGTGCACAACGTTCTCCACAGCCGTACATAACATATCACGAGGAATATTCCGCACTGTCTTTGTTATGTTGTCCTTTAGAATAGACAAATTTGATACTCTACCAACATAAACTTGAGATTTCAAATAACCCCAGAGCCAAAAATCTCATGGCGTGAGGTCAGGGGAACGAGGCGGCCATGCAACTAGAAAACTCTGACTTATGACTCTATCATCAGTGAAGGTTTGGCGCAACAGCTGCTTTACCTTATTACCAATATGTGGCGGAGCACCATCCTGCATAAAGATTGTCTGTTGGAGACGGTTTCTTTGCTGAAGTTGTGGAATAACAAACGTTTGCAGCATTTCGTGGTACCTTTCGGCATTTATGGTGCACGTTTCGGGTCCTGTCGGAGTGATGGTCTCAAAAAAGAATGACCGAATTACGAATTCGGCTGTGAAACCACGCCAAACAGTGACTTTTGGAAAATTTAATGGGATTTCATGCACGGTGTGGGGATGCTCAGAAGCCCAAATTCGGCTATTTTGTGTGTTTACGAACCCACTGAGATAAAAATATCATTCATCTCCCCACAGAATGTGCCATGGGAAAGCATTATCAATTTCTACCCTGGCAAGAAACGATAGAGCGAATGTCACTCGCTTATCATAATCACTTGGTTTCAGTTCGTGCAAGAGGCTGATTTTGTAGGGGTAAAATCCAATAAAACGCGCCGCAAAACTCTCCATACCGTGGAATAATTCATGTCCAATTGTCGAGCTACACCCCGGGTGCTGCTAGTACCAGCAATGGTTCCCTGCGATCCTTCGACAAATGCAGTTGCCACATCAGTTGTTACATCTTCTGATACTTGTTTATGTCCTCTCCCAGCGCGAATGGTCAGTGACCCCGTTTCCTCGAACTTCTTAATCATTTTCTTAAGACCATTCAGCGATAAAGGCCCCTTTCGTAATTTTTTTCTGGTTCGAAATTCCCGAAGAGCTGCGGATGCATTACATTGCTTCATATAATACAGCTTCACCAGTAACGCACGTTCCGGTAACGTGAGAGGCATGTCCACTGGAGCTCGTTTACTTCAGCTGAGATTATTTGTCAGATCTGTCTACTACTTGCTTTTATATCCCCTGTTACTGGCGCTGTCATCGCATAACATTTGCATTTTTCTTTGATACCCGTGTTTTATGCTAATTCTCGTTATTGTAAGCTACAGCAGCGCCACAAAATGCCCTAGCGGTGATTTTTGGAACTATTTTTTTCACGGAATCCTTTTCCCATGTCTCGATTAGTCTAAATACCAAGTTTGGTGCTCTTTCGGCTATTAGATCGCGCTACAGGGCGCTCCAAACACTGTCACTTTAAAAAAGATCACCCTGTATTTCTGAAACTTTTAGAAAAGGAGGAGACGGATTTGTCCTGTCGCGCCGAAATGTCTGTGCCTCTACTGAAATTTTTGTAAACTCGGCTCCTTTGGTTAGATGTTTACCGATAGAGTGAAGTGATTCACTTCACTCTATCATTCTAAACTAATGTGTTTTTCACAAATATAACTGTACGATTTTCTCTTATCAATACATATTTTCTTTCTTTCTTTTTTTTCTCTTCTCCAGTAAAGTTCTTGGTAAATCTTTTAAATGATTACTGAGAAAACTACTAAGAAACATTTTAGGAATACAAAATCATATATTTTATTTTTAATTATCAATTATAATTAATCAGTTAAAATTAATTGTAAAAACTATTAATTAAGAAATAATGCGACAGATTAACTATTTTACATTAGTCGGATTTGAAGCATTTTTGAGTCGGCCAATCTTACCTTTTGCCCCCCCAAAAATTTTCTTTCGCTACGGCACTGTCTGTCTCTAAAACTCCAGAATACATGCATGCATTTCCCAAATGACCGACCAGCACCTCCAAACTTGAGACACTGTAAAAAATGACCAATGTTTCTTATTTTATGAAAATATACTATAACCACGAACGAAAATATAATATAATCTTCTGAGTTATCCGAAATTCGAAAAAGCGTATTCCACTGTCTTTTGAATCCGTATAACAAATACATTTCCAAAATTTAAAGAATTATTTATAAAAGCAAAGTATTTTTTGCTGCCCGTATTTTTCAGAAATGTTTCCGAATAGTTTTTATAGTGTATTAATCAGTTTCCACAGCCTGTAATACCTGTTTTTCGAATGTCATTCATTCTCAAGTAAACGTTTTCAGCTACATAAGTTAATTTATACATGAAACAGTAGAGAAATAATATTCATTTTAATGTTAATGTTCACGCTTTTAATTTTGTATGTATGGCTGTTAAACATATTTGTTGAACATGAAAATGTTTACTTGAGAATTGATAGCATCGCAAAAACTATATTCCAGGCTTAGAAAACTGATTAATACACTTTAAAAGCTACTCGTAAACGTTTCGGAAAATTACGGGCAGCAAGAGCAATTTTTTTTCTTTTGTAAATGATTCTTTAAATCTCGAAATTCCATTGATGTCTGAGGTGTCTAAAGATAAAGAAACACTTTCCAGAATCATGGTTAACAAGGATGAGTTTATATTGTAAATTTATTCGTCATTTTATTATATTTTCGTAGATTAAGAAACATTTGTCATTTTTTACAGTGCATTACACATCTCCATCATATGCTTAGTTACCAAAAATCAGGGTTAGATACCAAATTTATCATTCGGATGTCAACCCATGAACTTTCTGTTTCAACCCCTGTGAAAGCGGGTCAAAAGAGAAAGTTCAGAGGAAATAATAGTAATAGAAAGTTCTGTTTTCAAATTCTTTATTGATTACATTTTCAACTACTGGTTTTCCCGCCCCGGAGGTTCCTTAGTTCGATTTTCATCCAAATCGTTCGGAAATTGCGCTGCACGCTACATATCGTGAAGATACATTGAAAAGAAAATCGTTGCTGATTTGTTCAAGTAATGCTTGCATCGGCTCGGTCAGAATGATTCGGAAGCGATTTCTTTGGTTCTTTGAATGCTGATAATCTTTTCATATTTGGTGTTTTTGGATGAAGTTGTTTTGTGCTAAATCAAGATAGAGCAATGCAAAATGGAAGTACCCGGAAAAAGGAATTGGACTCATAAACCATTGAGGGTATTTATTCTTCTTCTACAATTAGGAACATGGCGAAGGAAGTAATTTTAGAGTATAAACAAGATTTTGCGCTAAAAGCAAAATGCACTGTAAAATAAAATGTTTCTTAATCTAACGAAAATATGATATGAAAAACGAAAATATATAATAATCTTTTCCGGGTTAATCCTTCGATTCCGAAAACCTTTATCATTAGGAACCTCAGAAACCAATATATTTTCAACATTTAAAATTAAAAAAAAAAAAAAAAAAAAAAAAAAAAAAAAAAAGTGATAAAAAGTTTTTTTTTTGAAAAAGTACGCGTTTTAAACAATAACTTCATAGACCGTGCAATTGTAGAATATTTTTATTTGTTTTGATAAGGGCTTTTTGAAGCCGAAACATATCAGTAGTATATATAATAAAACTTATTTTACTGTTAATAAAGTTTTGATTTTACGCCTTTTAGGAATTAAAGGAAGGTTTTTTTTTTTTTTTTTTGGGGGGGGGGGGCGGGGGCGGGGGGTTCTTTGTTGCCACTGATTTTAGAAACAATTTCCGAAATGCTTTTATAGAGTTTCATAAATTTTTAATAAGTTTAATAAGTTTTTAATAAGTTTTCTCAAACCGGAATATGAGTTTTTAGGATACTATATGAATTCTCAATTAAACATTTTCAGCTGCGTAACTGACTTTGTACGTACAAGAAGCGTAATAAAATAATATTAATATTAATGTTAATGTTAATGCTGGTAAATTTATCATGTTGTCTGTAAAACATGTTTGTTGAACATAAAAATGTTTACTTGAGAATGGATAGCATTTGAAAAATATCCATTCCGAGCTCAAAAAACTGATTAACACACGATAAAAAACTATTCAGAAACGGTTCTTAAAACCAGTAGCAGCAAAAGAAACTTTGTTGTTGTATATGTTTCTTTAAATATCGAAAGTATATTGGTTTCTGAAGATAAAGAGCGTTTTTAGGAATTGTCGATAATTCAGAAGTGTAAATATTCGTTCGTGGTTATATTATATTTTCCTAGATTAAGAAACGTTCGCCTTTTTCACATTGTATGTTTTCTGAATGATCATCACTTCAAAGAATCGAAAATACATGCATGTATTTTCCAAATGATCAGCATCTCCAAACTTGACATCACTCATGTTCAAATTTATCATTCCAATTTCAACCTCATGAATTTTCTATTTTAACTCACATGAATGTTGGTCAATGTATGAATGACAAAAAATACATACATGTATTTTCCAAATGATAGGCATATCCAAACTTCACATCACTCATGTTCAAATTTATCATTACAATGTCAACCCCACGTACTTTCTATTGTAACTCACATGAATCTTGGTCAATGCATGAATTAAAAAAAAAGTAAAATACAAGAAAATAAATGCATGTATAATCCAAATGATCAGCACCTCCAAAATTGATATCACCCTTGTTCAAATTTATCATTCCAATGTCAACCCCATGTACTTTCTATTTTAACTCATATGAACGCTGGTCAAAAAAGAAAGTTCAGAGAAAGAAATAATAGTAAGTTTTGTTTCCGAATTCCTTATTGATTACACTTTCAATACTGGATAATGCTTCGTGCCCCGAAGGTTCCTTAGATCAATTTTCGTCCAAATCGTTCGAAATTTGCCACACGCTATATATCGTGAAGATACACTAAAAAGAGAATTACTGCTGATTTTCTGGTTCTATATATTTATTTATTTAACAATGTTTATATTGGCTCGGAGGCAGGTTGATTCGAAAGTGATGTGTTTGCCTCTGTGAAAGTTATTTTACTTTTTATATTTGATGATTTCGTTTGAACTTGATCAAGATCATTGCTAAGTAAGAGTTCCCAGAAAGGGTATTTATTCTTTTTCTATAATCAATAATTTGTTTTCGAATAATTTTCCGTCAGTTTCTTAGAACTGTTAGGAAACAGATGTTGAATTCATTATAAAGTTAATAAATAACAAAATAAGCAAAGAATTAGTTATTTGGATAAGAGAAATGAAAAATTATTAACAAAAAAAAAAAAACATATTTTATTGATACATCACTGATTGACTATTGATTTTTCCTTGGCCGGGTATGATTCGAAAGTGATTTCTTTGCATCTTTGAAAGTTGTTTTTTCTTTCATATTTGGTGTTTTCGCTTGAGCTTGTTTTATAAGCTTCATCAAGATCCAGCATTGCTAAATGCAGGATTCCCAAAAAGAGTATATTTATTCTTCTTCTATAATCAATAAATTCTTTTGGAATTATTTTCCGGCAGTTTCTTCGAACTGTTAGGAAACAGATGTTGAATTCATTATAAAGTTAACAAATAACAAAATATGCAAAGAATTTTAGTTGGATTGGATAAGAAACAATAAAAATAAACAGATTTTTATTGATTCATCATTGTATTATCATTGATTTTTCATTAGCAGGGTGATTCGAAAGTGATTTCTTTGCCTCTTTGAATGTTGATCTTCCTTTCATATTTGGTATTTTCACTTGAACTTGTTTTGAGCTTGATCAAGATCCAAAAATATTAAATGGAAGTTCCCCCGAAAGAGTATTTATTCTTCTTCTATAATCAATAAGTGGTTTTGGAATTATTAACCTCAGTTTCTTAGAACTGTTAGGAAAGGGATGATAAATTCATTATAAAGTTAATAAATAACCAAAATATGCAAATAATTGAATATTTGGTTAAAAATATCTGGTATTGAGAATTAGAAGATTATTAGAATATTTTGAATATTTGGATTTATTCTTCTTCTATAATCAATAAGCTGTTCTGGAATTATTAATTTCAGTTTCTTAGAACTGTTAGGAAAGAGATGTTGAATTCATTATAAAGTTAATAAATAACAAATTATGCAAATAATTAGTTATTTGGATAAGAGAAATGAAAAATTATGAAAAAATAAATAAACAACAGCTATTTATTGCTTTTTCTGATACTCGTCTCTTATACTGCTGATTTTCCTAGAGAAATTTGTTTATGTAGCATCAGAAACAACTATTCTGTTTATTATTTAATTTAATCGGTTTTTTCATAGTAAAAATAATGTTTTAACTTTTTACTTAATTTGAACCATATCTGCAACATACCATTAAAGGTTGAATATTTGTGCATGTGTCGTAGATTTATACAAAATAAGACTTATTCCACATCAAAAGTAATTATGCGTAACATATAAGGGTATGAATCATGTCCAATTTCCCATTTATTTCAGTTTCTTAGAACTGTTAGAAAACAGGTGTTGAATTCATTATGAAGTTAATAAATAATAAAATATGTAAAGAATTAGTTGTTTGAAAAGAGAAATGAAAAATTATTTTAAAAAAAAATAAACAACAGATTTTCATTGCCTTTACTGTGTACACTTCTGTTACTGCTGATTTTCCTAAAGAAATTTGTTTACGTAGCATCAGAAGTAACTATTCTTTTTGCTTTTTAGTTTAATCGTTTTTTGCATATTAAGAATAATGTTTTAACGCTTTACTTAACTTGTATCATATCTGCAACATACAATTAAAGATTGAATATTTATCCATGTGCAGTAGACTTATACAAGGCAAAACTTATTCCACATCAGGAGTAATTACGCGTAAAATATAAGGGCGTCAGTCATGTTCAATCCCCCATTTATTGCAGTTTCTTAGAACTGTTAGGGAAATAGATGTTGAATTCATTATAAAGTTAATAAATAACAAAATATGCAAATAATTGAATATTTGGTTAAAAGAAATGAACAATTACTTTAAAAAATAAGCAACTGATTTTCGTTGCCTTTTCTGGGTACTCTTCGCTTACTGCTGATTTTCCTAGAGAAGTTTGTATATGTAGCCTCAAAAGTAACTATTCTGTTTGCTTTTTAGTTTAATCGTTTTATGCATATTAAGAATAATGTTTTAAAATGACACTTTCAAATCTGAGTAAATCGACGTTTTCATTTTGTAATAAAACTTTTTGTTTCAAATAAGACGACCCAATACTTTCTGAAATTCTGAAATACCAGAAATACTCAGAACATTGAAACATGAACATACTCAAAACTGCACGCATAGAGGTCAGTTCATACTCATTTTTGAAACATGGACATACTCAAAAATGGGTAGAATCAGTTCAAACTCATTTTTAAAATATGGAAATACTCAAAAATAAGTAGAATCAGTTCAAACTCATTTTTGAAACATGGATATACTCAAAAATGAGCACATAGAAGTCACTTCATACTCATTTTTGAAACATGGACATACTCAAATAGGAGTACATGATGTTTTATTCTTGAGTGTGTGCATGTTTTCAGAAATGAGAATGTACATGTTTCAAACTTGAGTCATTTTGACTGTGCGACATACTCAGATTTGAGTATATTTTGCTCAATTTTGAAAATGTCATTTTTAGAGTGTGCCAATTCAAAAAATGGTTTGTAAAAAATCGTTTGTAAAGTTGTGGCAAGGGTTAGAAATTCCAAAGTATGTACTTAAACAAGAACGGAAAATCATGCACCATTCATAGATTATGAAACACTTTCCAACACATTCAGCTCAATTTATCAATTATTGCTGTAACGTTTTGAGTTTTCACGATATTGCACTGGCCTTTTTATATGAGTTGCTCTCTGTAGTATTGACTATCAAATCATGACAAAAAAAACTTTGCCGTAGTTCGTGCATGCGCAGCTAAAATTTATTTCATACAAATACCTATATCTCATTAAATATTCAACATATTAATATTTTAAGTGCAGTATACCATTTCTACAATTTTTTGTCAAGTTTTTGGGAAGCGGTGTTAAATAAGGTTGAAAACTCTGCATGCAATAAAAAAAAAACCTTTTGAAATTTTCACAGAAACGTTAACATCTTCACGAATATACGTGCTATACTTACACAAATGCACATAAATGTTGAACAGGATCTACATAGTCATTTGCTACAGTGTCAGACCATTTTTAGCATTTTCTGTTACTTAGGTGATCGAAAATATTATTTTATTATTAAAATTATTGTTCCCAACCTCTAATTGTCCTCGCGACAAAATCGTCACTGAAAAACATGAAGTCAAACTTGTTCTTTACATCCTCAAATTTCAAGGACATTTCGGGCATTTCCTCACGAGTTTCAGTAGATATTTCACGAAACGTCTGAAATTGGTCACTGCCCCTTAATTTCTGGACATCAGTGTAATTGTCTTATATTGTAGAGATTTACCATGATATGCTCGGTATCGAAATTAAACTCGTAGCATTCATAGTTCGTTTACAGGGGGGCTCATAAAAATTCCATTATAATTAGGATATAGGAGGAAAAATCGACTGCAGTGTATCTTAAGGATGATGCACTAATTAAAATATATTGAAGTTCATATACATCACTTGGGTACAATGGTGTACATAGCAATTATCGTTCATTTATAGGGAGACGCAAAAGAATTAGGTTACAGCACTGTCTATGAAAGATAATTGTTGGAAATGCTGTTTCAAATGTGTTTTCAAACTGAACAAATTTTGTGCATATTACTTGATGTGTAAAAATCCGATAGATCATATACAAGGCTGCAATAAAGAGTTCGAATACATTTCCGTTTATTCACGTAAATTGCTGAAGGGGAATTTTCAGCTCTTTTATGCTTTTCCTAACCCAATTAATTTTTTGCATGATAATGGGTATGTATGAAATCTATAGATGATATACAGTGCAAATATATGGTATAAATGGTAGTTGCTGAAATTGGGTTTTTAAATGTGTTCTGCGCTTTGCAAATTGCTTATATTTTATATTTGTTAACTCTAGTATTATTATTCATTCATTATTGTTCATTTAGTAATCACTTCTATCCAGGGCCTGTTTACCGAATAGGCCCGTGAAGCACTAGCTTACCCACTGAAATACAAAGGGGACCTCCAAATTTACGTTTCAAAACTAATTTTTAGAAAAAAAAAATTCAGTCAGGTAAAAAAATGTATTTTATTTTCTTAATTATAGCTACTAAATTTTCCCTCAGACTATTACTGACACATTTATACTCTTTTTCTTTCCTGTTGATATAATAAATGGTATAAAAACATTGATTAAATGTAACTTATTTTCATTTTTCCTACGTTTTGCATTTTAATTTCAAACGTGCTAAAAATAACAGAAAATTTAATCGGCATAATTATATTTTATTTATATTCATAAAGATTGGAGAAATGATGTAACATATGGAGAATAGATTATTTAAATAAGGAGGAAAGTAATTAGACCAAATTTCTGTTTATAAAATATAAGCAAAATTGGGTTGCAGCCAAGCATAAATTTACGTCAAATATTTGTTGTCCCTTTATTGTTCTTAGCACTGGCAAGTCCTGCAATTTGTAAAGCATAAAATATATTTTGAAGTTCAAATATTCGCACCTGTTCCATATTTGTAAATTTATTTATAAAATTAATTTGTTATGTATAATTATGTATATAATAAAATATTTTTATATGTATATAGGTAGTTAGCTTTAGTTTAATATTAAAAGTGTTGTTTACTCAAAATTTTGATGGTAAAATTTCAAATTGTTGAAGCATAATTGGCAGAGCAAAAGGGGGTCCCCTGTGTGAAGTCGGGCTTCCCCTACTTCTAAGTCTTAAGCGGGTCCTACTTCTATCCAATATTATTATCTACTTCAGCATCATACAGTATTATTACATGGTAGTATTATTGCTGTATCACATAGTATTATAGTATTATTTAGTACTACTCAGTATAATTGGTAAATTGTATTTCAAATTTTTAATTGCTTAAAAGGCGTAAGTTTCTATGGTAAATTGTATTTTCAGAATTTGTATTTTCGGAATTTTGTAATTTCAGAATTCGTATTTCAGTATTAAATAGTATAATTATTGCTCAATATCACAAAGTATTATTTAGTATTGCTCAGTATAATTAGTAAATTTTTTTTTCTCAGTTATTATATCATCAAAATTTGAATTTTTGGAATTTGTGTTTCAGTACTACTTCTCTAATCTCAGGTGGTATTTGATTTGTGTTTATTGTTTTCACTATATGTACATATTCCTATACGATCACTTATGTTATTCTCTAGTATTCTTTGTACTAGAACATTGTTGCTGTACTTAAATTGTGTTAACTGTTTAATGTAAATACCCTTATATAATTATTCAATTGTTACCCAAATAAGTCTTTTTATACACTCGATGCTACTATTCAAATTATGATTATTTTTTATGACATTATCGTATTTATCAATTGTTTATCGTTCAATAAGTGAGCTATTAGTATTGTTTTGTATTTATTGTTTTCTCTCAACTTTAATAATTATCTTGTAAGGCTTTGCCGCATAGTAAACAAACCTGCTAGACGGGGCTAGTTGAGCTGAAGCCGAAAGGTAGGCCTCCCCACCAGGTTTGACCTTGACCTTTTTTACATCACGTTTTCACCTTATTACACGGGAAGTTCTGTTACAGCATTCTGAATGTTTTTGAAAGTATTTCATATGCTTGATGCATGTTTTTTCTTTCTTGTTTTGATTTTTTTCTTTTCTTTAGCTGTATATCTTTAAATTTATATATTTGGCTGTCGCATTATTTAATCGGTCCCCAACCTTTGGCTTGGAAAATTTCTTTTGTTTTCTTATTAAACAGAAAGATCTCGAAAAGAATTTAATGTATGATATTAAACAACCATGGTGTTGAAATTCTATTACTGCTAAGAACTTGTTGAACAAAAGTTAATTTCGAAGAAAGGTTTTTTTGTTCTTCGGGTAGTCATTAAAATGAGGCTATTAATTAAGTAATTAATGTCTCTGCAAGCAAAGGTATTAATTAGTATGTATGGTGAAACTGTTTTTAATTAAGTCTGTGGAGGTACCGCATCAATATTGAGAAGGTTGTTTTGTCGAGTGCAGAAAGAAACTGGTATCACTTTAATTTTACTTTCTTGTATATCTAATAGAATACAGTATATTGTAATCGAAATATTTTTCGACTTCCGGTTTTCAACGGGTTTACATGTTTTAAGGTCAGAGATCCCGATAAACATATTTATAGAGACGGTCTGTCTGTCTATCTGTCCGCATTCACTCTAAAAAAATTCCGTGAAAATACAAGAGATTTTCCGTTAACTTTTACGGAGAAGTTTCATTTTTCCAAAACAACAGTACAATTTCCGTAAATGACATTAGTTCCGTAAAGGAGATTTCAAACCCGTAAATATGCAGACAGTTTTCCGTAAATTTAATGGATTTTTCCGTATTTCTTACAAAACTGTACAATGTCCGTATTTCTTTCAAAACATCATTTCCGTAAATGACGTTCAGAAATCGCCTTGTTTGAAATGCGATTTAAGATTGTTGTATTTACTAGAGTTCTTCTGGGATCCAAATCTGAACCAGTCCTACACGTGGGCCTATTTTTTGTCATTAGACTCTGGCCAATCCTGGAACTCATTCTAACCAGGGTTGTGTCTGGGCGGTAATTTTATGTGAAAATAATAGTGATATTTTTATTTTTTAGTGAAATCTTTAGAAATTAATTTTATTTTCATAAATTACAGAATTTTTTTTTATCTACTTTTTTTTTCTTTATAGTGCTTTAAATTGTTAATTTTTTCACAGACGTTTTAAAATTTTATTTTAATTTTATTAACGTGGGGCAATATTAGGTTATTAAAGGTTTCATAAAATATTATCTTTGCAAATTATCGATATGTATATTGTATTGCATAAAACTGATTTGTCTTATAAATTTGTGAATTAAACTAATATAATTTATTTTGTTAGTTTATTTTTTTTTATAAATTAAACTAAATTAATTTAGACTAAATTAATAAGTCCAAATTTAAACTTACCTATCCCAAGGTCATTAATTTCAAAATTTTCTCTAAAAATCTATTTTTTTGTTTTAATATTTTTAAGGTTTCATAAAATAATATCTTTGCAAATTATCGGTATGTGGGTATTAAACTAAACTGATTTGTCTTATAAATTTGTGAATTAAACTAAAATTTATAATTTTATAAATTATATATTATACAAAGTTCATAATTTTCTCTTTAAATTCATAAAAGATAATTAATAATTTTTTGTTTACTTTATAAAATTATATACTTCATTTTTATAAAAATTTATAATTTATTTTGTTAGTTTATAATTTTTATAAATTAAACTAAATTATTAAGTCCAAATTTAAACTTACCTAATCTAAAGTTATTAATTTCAAAATTTTCTCTAAAAATCTATTTTTTCGTTTTGATATTTTAAAAATTATTCATTTTAACAGAACCATACGCAAAAGCTCGCAGTAAAGCTTAAATATAATAATTTAATTTATTATAAATTTGTTTATTCACATATTACTGGAATTGATAAATAAATCAACACATAAATTATTAAAAAAAGTATATGTACTATTGCAAAAAGAAACAATGATTACTGTTAATACAATATTTTACACATATAATACATAAAAATTTTAAATTTATATGTTATAAAGCATCAAATAATAAAGCAGAATATAGACCAATTTTGAAAAGAAAATATTAAAAACAATGGAACTCTGAAAATATCCATCTAACTATGAGAACTTCAAGTTTTTGCATCATTCAAAGCATCTCAAATAAGTAACAACATTTGAAAGCGTGTCCTGTCCAACCGTAGCGTAGTGGTTTGGCCCTCTGGTTTAGTAAACGGAAGGTCTTGGGTTCGATACTTATCATGGGACGTGGTGGTTGTTTATTAAAAACCCGATCAGAAATGAACGAAAAAAAAAAGAAGCTTATCTGTCCCTTATAAGATGTTCCGTGAGGGATCACTTTTTTTTTTTTTTTTTTGGTCCTATAAAATTTATTTTAACGACATAAAATTTTCTAAAAAATACGGAAGATATCTGTTATAAAACGGAAATTTAAAAACGGATATTTCAGAAATCACGGAAAATTTCCTGGAATTTACGGAACTTTTTTCCGTTAAAATACGGAAATAGTACTGGCGTCTCGGTTGCCAGCACACTTTCCGTTATTTTCAGGAATTTTTTTTACAGTGTTGCATAACAGAAAATTGTATGAAGTTATGCATGGAATTGAACCAAATTTCATTTATGTTTTTGTGTTATGTTCATTTATGATCATTTATGTTCATTTATGTTTTTGACTATGGCCACCGGATCTCACTTGAATTTGGGAATATTCCGCCGAAAGGGGATGGTGTGATAGCGATTTTTGTTCCATTTTCATTATTGTATCATCGAAAAGTGTATGAAGTTATGCATAGAATTGAACCAAATTTCAGATATATATTTTTGGCTATGGCCAGAAGGTTCCAGTTGAATTTGGGAATATTCCGCCGAAAGGAGGGGGGCTGTGATAGTGATTTTTGTTCCATTTTCATTATTGTATAATCGAAATGTTTATGAAGTTATGCAAAGAATCGAACCAAATTTCATTCAGAGGTTTTTGGCTAAGGCCAGCCAGGTCTCAGTTTAATTTAGGGATATTCTGCCGAAAGGGCGTGATAGCGATATTTGTACCATTTTCATTATTGTATCATCGAAAAGTGTATGAAGTTGTGGATAAAATTGATAAAAGTTAATGTAGTTTTAAAGTTTTATGTAGTGTATGTTTTTGACTATTGCAGGTAAATCTAGTTGAATTTAAGGATATATCACAAGTTGTTATCACAATGACGTTGTGATAGCGACTTTTGTGCGATTTTCTTGATTTTTCGTAATTGTGCTGTATATTAGTTGAAGATTACCCGGCGTTTCGAAAGCAGCTGACGTACAACAGAATGACGAAAAATATTGATTTCATTGGCGATGTGATAGCGAATTTTTATGTATTAACATGCATGAGATAGAAACAAGTTTTGAGATTGGCACATCCGACTAGTTCATAGGAAGGGCTCAGGTGTAAAACATGATAATTGACATTTTTAATTTCTTTTTGATTTTCGTTCAAGGTTATTTTACTTCATCCTGACATCTTTATGGTGGTGAGAATCGGGGGTGTTGAGGATTGAAGAAAATACTGTCAAAGTTGAAAAATCCTTTAAAGATTTGCATCAAGGATTCTAGGGAGTAAATCAGTTTCGATGAAGCAGATACACAAGTAGGTATAGTGGCACATGGTTGTTCCGCAAGACCCAACAGCTCGTGTCCTAGAGACTGAACTGGATTGATTTTGTTATATTGAAAGAAAGGAGACGAACATAATGTCACAAGAGTTTTTTTTTTCTTTAATGGATGAAACATGTCACATTCCAAAGAAATCTTCCACAGCAGTGAGATTTTCACCAACACAACATTTCAGTTTTTTGTAATGAATCTGATAAACACCAACGAGGTGACATCTCCAATCTTTTTCAGGAGTGTAGAAAATGAGAATAATCCATTGACTCGCTTAGAAATATTATTGAAATATTCCGAAGGTATTTAGCGTATTCCAAAGTAGTTTTGAAGAACACCAAAGGGTGGCCAAGGGGCCAGGGCATTTTAGTTGGGTGTTGACAGGACGATAGCGAGAGGAGAAGTGTTGTGTCGAGAGATGGTAGCGTGCGCTAGAAACAAGACAAACGATTTACATTTTTGAGCCAAGAGTATTGCATTTTTGCACGGGTTGCTGTAATCGTTTCGCATCACTCCATATCAAATTCGTAATTGGCGTCAGGGGCAGATAAATATTTTTGGCAAAGATCGCACTTTGGCTAAAAAAGAGTGATGTAGAATTTTTGACGGTTTTTTTGTTTTGGGAAATTGTTAGGAAAGACATTTTGCGAATTTGCTGTAATGACGCCAGGAAGTCGGACAGGCATCTGGTCGACTTTAGAAAGTCAAAATTGACCATGAGATGGAAAACATTTTATGCACTGAATGATTTCTTTTACATTGAAAGGTGGCAGGCAGATTAAAATACGTTAATGATAATTTGAAAACAACATGTATGATTTTGACTAAAATATTTCGTTGATAGAAAAGGAAAACGCGTGCGCCTTTTAACAGCCGGGAATGTATATAAAAATGCGATAATGCAGAAAAGGGAAAATATATTTAATAAAATACTTTAGATTTCTTTAATTTTGAAAAGAATATATATGGTATCTTTACCATAATCCTTTGTAAAGTATAAGGTTTATTTATTACTTAATACTAGGCGATCCAGCCCGGACTTTTTGGGTTACGGAACAACCTTTTTATTTTATTATTATTGTAAACTGTAATACATTAATACAATTAATTTTATACTGCCCGCTAACAACACCAAAACGCATTTTTATGTGAAAAATATCAAAAATGTATTCAAATAAAGTTTTGAAATTTATTATATGCTTTCCAGAAGTTAATAGTCGAAAAACATCTCTAAAGATTTTGCTACGTATAGCAGCCTTTTTTATTATAGTAATTTCAGTTGTTTAGGCGCGCATGCAATTTGAGTACATGTCCGTTAAATTCATGTTTTACATATAATAATTTATTTATTAATTTATGAAGTTTTAATTTCGTTACGGAATATTAGGCGGATACAAATGCTCAACTATTATTTCTAAATGCAAGTGGGTTAATCACTGGTAACCGTGCTGCACGGGATAGATGAAAAAAATCAAGTTCGTAAATAATTTTAAAAGCCATGAAAATCAGTAGATTGAAATATGGTTATCAAACAAATTGCTTTTGAAAGAACATTTTGTCCCCTACTAGAGGGTGTAATAACGGATTAAAATAATATTAACAACAAAGAAAAAATAATATGACGGGGTTTTCAGTAATTATAATATCAATTCCTTTAAATCCGTCTTTTACAGAGTGAGTAAACTGCCAACAATTTAAGATTTAATTAGAAGATTAGAATAGAATTTTTTGGAAAGAGCAACACGCCAATTGTCTTTCTGGTAATCACTTCATTGTAAAAGTTTAAACCAAATATTCCTTGCACAAATAAAGCCGTATATTTCCGGGCAATCGTCCAAAAGATGATGAACTTTTAATGAATATATATTTCTTTTTTTACATAATAACTATTAGTATCAGTGTTGCCACTTAATTTTATTTTTCATTTAAACTGCTTGATTAACGCCACTTTTTTTTTAAATTGTATAATTCGCCTTGTCTTCGTCTTATTTGACCTGTCATTAAATAAGGTGAATACTGCCATTTAAAAAAAAAAAATAGGGGCAATCAAGCAATCTGAATTTTTAAAAAGCATAGTGGACTGACAATACTGATTAGTAGTAAATAAAAGCATGATAAGTAATCATCAGCGTGAATGGTGAGAAAGTAAAGTTCTTTTGAATTGGTACTTGATAGAAACAACACGAGACTACATTGTTAGAATGGCGCATTTATAGCTGGGGGGCTGGGATTTGAGGATTGATAATTGAATATCTTCGTGTAGAAGTCATTTACATGCTACTTTCATTTGCGAAATAGTATAAGTCCTCTGCTAAAGGGATTTAATCAATTGAAAATAGAAGTCAGCGCTCTGTTTTGTTAAGGCGTTTTTGAGAGATCTGAAAGAGATAGTAATGAACATTCGAACGAATGGATAAATCACATAATTCAAGCTGAAATGTGAATGTCCATATTCGAAACCATTTTAAATCCATCTTCGTGAAAAATTTTATTTCTAATTGACCACTAAATCCTAATTTCGTAAAGCAATAATTCGAAAGGAATAATTTTGATACTATTCATTTTTTTATTTTATTTTTTATTTTTTTACTTATTAACGTTATTACATCCAGAGGTATACACTTTTGACAATGACGTTTTTGTAATTGGGTTTTGTGATAATTGTGCCATTATTTTAAATTCAATTTTTAGATTCTCTTTTTACGTTACCAAGGATCTAAAGCCCCAATTACCAACATCTATGTGTTAGAATATCAACAATTACAACAACAACAAAAATACCTTACAAACATATTTCATTTACGTGCTATTGTAATTAAGATAAGTAAATACTTTTAAATTTTTAAATTACCTTTATTTTAAGTTTCTCTTGAAAATTTTTCCATTTGTGAGCACATACGTTACAAAAAGCCACGTTACTACCACATTTCATGATTTTAAAGACAGTGGTTGAAGCTGGTATTTATCATTGTCATTTTTTGATATGTCAGTAACATGATCATTCAATGCCTTGCCTCACAAATAACACCATAACTCTATAACCGAACTCCCTATAAATATATGTTGTCATTTATCTCAATCACACTGATTAAAGAAGAAATCTTGCGATTTTAAATTTTCCAATTGAATGTACAGTACAGACCAATAGTAAAACCCAGGATCTCTGGTTTAACATGTCAAAGCTCTACCAACTGTGCTATCTTTAACGGCACTCACTGAATCATTTCACTCAGACATTCTTTTGACGTTAATATCCGGTCTGCAATATTACGCCACTCAACAGATTAAACCTCAGATAAAAGTAACTTCATTAAAAGGTTGATACTTATTATACTTTTCACTCAGTTGGAAAATTTCAACTCGTAATATTATAAAGAGGTTCACTATATCAAGACATTCCTCATACAATTACATAACTAAGAATGCAAATATCTTTGAATTGCACCAATTGAAGTTCAATTATCAACTATGCCCATTTTCCATAATCAGCGTTCGATGCGTACAGCAGATATAGGAGCCCTTTTTACAACAAGTAAAAATATTTGTGATTAATAAACAATCTTTCATAATCTTTATCTAAAACACTACAATCGCTGCAACAAAAGATCCTTTACAAGGTCCGGGTGTTTTTATTATATGTGACGCGACGTGTTTTCAGCGACTTAAAGCAAAAATCAACTTGGTTCTTTTATAAAACATACAAACAACACACTCGAACATAAAACTTACAATAATCTTAGTATATTAAACCATTTTCGGCCAAAGGTGCGTAAACGCACCATTTCAATAAATATATTTTTATTAACACTGTGACGTATATTTTTCCCTAATTTTATTTTTCTGCTATTTTTAAGGGTTCTGGAGACATTTATAAAATATTAGTAATTCAATTGAAGTAATCGCTTTCTGTTGAGAAATTTTCAAAATACGCTGGTTTTTTACTTGAAACGGTTATTGACGAATTCGACTTTTTGAAAATGTATAATTATTCCACTTGAGATTAATCATATGTTTTTATAATGGAGTAAAGTTGCAAGTTCTGTAAATGAAATAAAAATAAAACAAATGCCATAAGAAAACTTAAAATTTTTTATTTAAATTTAATGGTAAATTATTAATGATAAATTAATAATAGTAACTTCAAATTAAATAAAATATCATTTTTCATGCACGAAACTTTTTTGATGTCTTAATGAATGTAATTTAAGCAAATTTCAATGCAAATAATACCACATTTTATAAAATTTCTATGCTTGGTCAAAAATGGGTTAATTGAATTTGATTTCATAGGTTTCCTTACATTTCAAATTAAAACTCAATTTAGATATTATCACAGAATTTCCATGTGTATGAGCACTTAAAAACATGTAGGGAGATGGGGGGGGAAAATCTCTAACTTTTAAAAGGTGAAATTAATTATGACTATCAAAAGATAACAAAAAAAAAAAAAAAAAAAAAAAAAAACACTAAAGATAATTTCATGGGCAAAAATGCATAATAACATTTTCATCATATTTTGTTTTCTTTATCAATATGTTGCCCTCTTCGGTAAATACACTGTGTCTCTTCTGTTCTTTTAAAGTATAACATAACTTATTCAATGAAAATACATCACTATTTACAAAGGATAATATAACAAATCCTGCATTTAATCCATCCTTTTTTTTTTTTTCCTTACACGAGAGCAACATAGTAAAGACTTCCTCTAACGATTTTACTTTCTTATCACCAATAAAAAAGAAAGAAGAATAGAATGCAGCTTCAGTTTCGAACACAATACCAAACTTCCATTATTATTAAAGTAAATATAAATATAATTAAATATTTAATTAAAAGAAATTCAACACCCCAGATATTTCGAAAATTAGTGGAGAAAGGTTTGACGCAGATTTTTTTTTTTTTTTATCTCAACACTAAAATCTCCATATACTCTAAAGTGCAGTAGCGAAGAACGAATGAACAAGTCGGAAAATGTACGTCAAACGTGACGAGTGAGGTGCGTTCGTACTATAACTAGTTTTATAAATATTCAGATTTTGGTGCAATAGCTGTTGCACTCTTATGCAAAAATGCATGAATACAAAATTTATTTTATGTGCACATTTTCATATTACAGATATTAATTTTAGTCATGAAATTAAGCTTTAATACACTTTTACAAACAATGAATTACAAATCTGTTACATTAAAATTATACTATACGCAAATATCCAGTACAAGACAATGTAAAAAAAGATCATCGTTATTATTTCAGTGAAATGAATTATATCGTATGTTAGTATGATATGATTCATTTCCGTAATAAAATAAGTTCATTTTAAGTTGGCAACATTTTATCTTTTGTTGACATTGACTGAAAATTCCAATGGGAAACTTTAGCCAAGCTTTGAAAATTTCAGAACTTGAAATCTATATTCTACTATTTTTCCCTTTAATATATATTTATCCGGAAACATCTATCCAAAAACTTGTCGGTAGATTATAGGATTGCTGTCATTAGACAATTTTATATATAAGTTCGGTTTTTAAATTCAGCAATACGAAAATGATAGGACTCCATCTTAAATAGGACATAATCACCATGGCAACCAATCATTACCTATATTGGAATATCGTTGAATTAATTACGTATGATAGAATTTAATAGAATGAAGAAAACTTTTATTAATATCTTTTTAAGTTTTGATTCGATTTTCATATAATTTGAAATGACTCGGCAAAATTCTGCAACGGTTATATATATTAAATTTCGTACCATTCGTTTGGGTAGTTTTTCCGCTGTTATATGTAGACAGACGGACGGACTAGACGACGACTATATGTGCTATGAATTTATATAATTACGGACACACCTAAAAGCGCACCACCAACATCGTGTTAGATATATTTGTTTAATTTTTTGCAAAATAAATAAATTCCCTCTTTTTTAATACTATTAAGTAAATTTTAGCTCCTTATATTTAACAAATTTAAATTATTTTAGAATAATTTGTTTCAGTTTTTTTTTTTTTTTGGTCATGTAAATATTAATAACTTTCCGTCTGATAGTTTCTGTAAATTTTATATGTTAATTTTTTATTTTGTTTCCTTTTAACATCCATAGCCATTTTCTATGTATGTGGCTCAACTGTTTTCATTTCCTGCGAAAGTAAATGCACTTATCTTTCGAAATTATCTTCATCATTTTATTTTAAGTAAGTGTAATGCGTAAAAATTGTAAATTCGTATATTTAGGCATTTTCCCATAACTTAAAATTGGTTCCATGTCAACTTTAGTGGTGAAACAGAATTCTTGACCCTTGTTAACGAGTTATTTCGGTCGTAAAATAGGATAAATTATCTTCACGCATATTTCTGCTAAAAACCCTTTAAAACAACCCCAATCCTCCACATATCTGCACATACACACATCTACATCCCGATTCAGCAAAAACATTTATATATACATTTAAATTGCGAAATTTTGCGTAATAGGAATGACCTACAATTTTTATATCGGTACAAAAAATCAGTACATAACAAACGAAAGTAATAGTGACTATTCTATTATGTCTCTATAAATATTTTGGAGATACTAAGCTATTTTAACCACACAATTAGCTAATTTCCGGCTATAGAACTCATTTACAGTGATTTATTTTTATTCAAACGACAACCTGAAATTTTAAAGAGTGTATTTTTAAAGAAACTTTAGATTATTAACATTTAATATTTTCTACTTATTAATATGTAATATCACACTCGCATTCAGTATCACCAACTTCATTGGACTTTAGAAAAATAAAGCTGTATTTTTTGCAGAATTGTTTATATATTTTGTATGCTAATTTGAAAAGCGATAGCATATATTTTTTCTTCTATTTAATCACCTAACAGTCTCATTTCTGTGATAAAATAGGTTATTATTGTTACGAAAAAGGTCTTTAATTTTATGATTTTTTTTAAAAATGCATTTTATATAACAATATTTTGTCTTGTTTCGGAAGTATATGATAGGTTTGTTCAGAACTTGCGCAATCTTAAGGACAGTTGCGAGTAAAATTGATTTCACAAAAGTACACGATCGCATATATCTGACCACGGAAAATGAAATGAGGTTAAAAACTATCATGCAGATAAGGGTTAACAATAACACAAAAATGGAATTTTAAAATTTCAGAATAAGAAATTTGGTTGAGAACACTCAATCTCCTTAGATTTTTTACTCAATTCTGATAGCTTATGTCTGAAATCTAAATGTATAGATATTATCACGATAGTAGCCACTGCAAATGAGAGATAGTAGATTCCAAATTGCAGTCTCCGCGGTCAGATATGCGATCATGTATACTTTTGTGAAATCAAGTTTACTCGTAACTTTTCTTAAGCTTGCGCAAGGTTTCAGCAAAACTATCATATTTCCGAAACAACACAAAATATTGTTATATAAAATGCTTTCAAAGTTTAAAAAAATCATAAAATTAAAGACTTTTTCGTAACAATAATAGCTTGTTTTATCATAGAAATGAGACTGTTAAGTGGTTAAATAAGAAAAAAAAATATATATGCCATCGCTTTTCGAATTAGCATACAAAATATATAAACAATTCTGCAGAAAAATACAGCTTTATTTTTTCTAAATTCCAATGAAGTTGGTGATACCGAATGCGAGTGTGATACTACATATTAATACGGGAAAATATCAAATGTTAATAATCTAAAGTTGCTTTTAAAAATAAACTCTTTAAATTTTCAGGCTGTCGATTGAATAAAAAGAAATCCCTGTAAATTCTCTATAGCCGGAAATTAGCTAATTGTGTGGTTAAAATTGCTTATAACCTTTAAAATATTTTAAAATATATATATCATACAGATAAGGGTTAACAATAACACAAAATTGGAATTTTAAAATTTTATAATAAGAAATTTGATTGAGAGTACTCATTCTCCTTAGATTTTTTACACAATTCTGATAGCTTATGTCTGAAATCTAAATGCAAAGCTGTTATCACGACAGTAGCCACTGCAGCTGAGAGATAGTAGATTCCAAAAACATAGCTGTAGATAAGAAATAATAATTAATTTATAAACTTCTCTCTTAAAAGATAAATTTACTTTTTATTGAATCGTATTAACCTTTGAGTTCAGGCCACGCCGTCCGCATACCGTTAAAAGTTTCTAAACATTTTAAAAGAAAAATCGCAGACTGTATGAATATCTTCTCGTTATTATTAAGGAAATCGACTGGACTACTTTTGGTTTTATTTCATCATTATTTAAATTTTCTTCTTAAATTCCACTACTTCTAAAAATATACATGTAAATTGGTGAAAATTCTTAAATAACGGAATTTACTTTCAAGCAATTTCTTACATATGTTACTTTTAGTTCGATTTTTTTTTTTAAGCACGGTTTGTCACTGCATTTAAAGGGATTTTTCTTTATTTCCAGTTTTTATGCTCTATTAAACATTAACTTTCATGGTACTTCATTACTTCCACTAGAATTTATTTTATACATTCTTTCAATAAAATCATAGTATTTCTTTTTCAAGCATTGCAAATTTATAATTTAAAGACATACTTTCTATGAAGGATAAATAGTGAGTAAGTTTTGTCCTACATTAAAAATTGTTTTTTTTTTTTTTTTTTTTTTTTTTTTTTTTTTTTTTTTTCACGGGTGTTTTAAAAAAATAAAGCTTTTCTTTTATATTTTGTATAGTAATTTCAAACGCAACAGCATATATTTTCATATATTTAAGTTGGTTCTCAAATGACCTGCTCAACAACGCAAAACTTTCTAACACATTTTCTGACTCATTCTTAAACGCAAAGGCATCAAACTAGAAGGCCTGACTATTGAAGCGATTTCGAATCGAAATGAGTTTTCTATTTTTTGATAAATAAATTACTTATCGAGTTATAAGCTATTCGTTTCACGTGACTACACGTTTTTCTCTTTTCTCGACCTGCGGGATCAAAAAATTGGTTCAAAACGCCGACTTTGATAAGATTTTCCGAACGATCATCTGAAAGGTCTTCTGCTTTTACCGAAAAATGGAAAAAATCTTTCGATTACAAAGTTTCTTTTCACCTGTCAATTTCATGCGTTTCCGAACAAAAATTAATTAAAAAATATATCATAAAGTAGACGGTTTGGATTTGAGAACAGTCTTAAAAAAGATCATCATGCTAAGGGCTATTACAAATCAAAAATGGAATTTTTCGTACTAAACATTTTGTATATATGTTACTAAATCATCCCCTTATAATTATCACTTGATCCTGATCGCCTACATTTAAAATCTTTAACTAAAGATAGTTTCACGGTACTCGTCATTGTAATCAGAGAGATAATAAAATTCCAAAAACATAGCAGCAGTTAAAATGTAATTAATTTATAAATTCCCTTCTTAAAAGAGAAACTCCTTTTTTTATCTAAACCGTATTAACCTTCAGGCCATACCGCCCACGTACCGTTAAATAGTTCTAAACATTTTAAAAGGAAAATCGCAGACAGGTATAGCATTTAAGCGGAGCTCAGTTCGTATTTAGTACCATCAACTGCATAGGAATTTTTAAAAAATAAAGTTTTGGCTTTCTTTAGAATTGTTTATATATTTTGTATACTAATTTCCAAAGGAAAGGCCTATATATTTTTGCCTATTTTAAAAATTGCATGCTGATAGTGGTTAATAATAACAAAAAAAATGAAATAGAATTTTAAAATTTCATTAAAAAAAACACAATAAGAAAAACATTTTTATGAAAAAATTATTTATTTTATTCATTACTAAAATAGACTTCTGATAAAAACATATGTACAAATGTCGTAAAGACTTTAAAACACAAGGTATTAGTAGTACATAACACTTTCCTAGCTCTTTCGGCTATAAACTAAGACATTATCAAGGATTTCAATCCAAAGTGCTATGTACTACTAATATCTTGTGTTTTAAAGTTTTTAAGACATTTGTACATACGTTTTTATCGGACGTCTATTTTAGTAATGCGTAAAAGGTAATTCTCTATTATTCCGTCGACCCCTTTTCATAACAAAAAACTATCGCCAAACTCTAAGATTAAGCGCCAGAAATGCAGTCCCATTTACTTGATGTCAGAAGCATTATACGTGTTTGTTATGTCATCAAGTGGTTTTTAATTCGACATTTTTCGGCCTGTATTTTTCATTATATTTTACTGATTTATTAATTATCTCATTCATTAAAATAACAATTGTGTCCTTAAACGGCGGTGCCATGATATTAAAAGAGAAAAAGCATTGAATAAAATATCAGTTTCAACTGACGTCACAAACATTTATTCACCAGCTGAGAGGGATAATTAAGAAAAATAATGTAAATGAATAAATATCAAAGATTTTTTTTTTCTGTTTTCATTAATATATTGTATTTTTGCTTATTTGTTTTGTTTAAATTTACTGATAGTTGACACTTTGGTGGGTGGAGCTTTTCCGAATTTCTTATATTTTATTTATTTATTTATTTTGATATTCCAATGGCAACGTTCTCCCGTTTATTTGGCGTTACAGTTTGGGATAGTTTTTTGTTATGAAAAGTGGTCGACGGGATAATAGAGTAGTACTGCGTAAAATAAATCATTTTTCATAAAAATGTTTTTCTTATTGTGGATAAGCAAAGGCGAATCTTTCGTTTCAAACTTTCTTTTATTATTAAAGTCATAAAAAAATGGGGAAAGTACATACGCAATTCTCTCCTTATAAATTACGCTTGATTCTGATAGCTTATATATAAAATCTAGAACTAAAGATATATTCATGCTACTCGCCACTGCAATCAGAGAGATAGCAAATTCCTAAAACATCACAATAGTTAAGAGGAAAAAATATTGACTAAAAGATACTTTTTACACATGCATTAAACAGAAAATTACATACTTCTCATAAATATTGTCAATTTTAAAATACAAAATTTTAAAGTATATGAACTCAACTTTGTAAAAAAGAACATTTTTGAACGTCTGCAACGTTTTTAATATTACAAAATTTACAAAGTTCATTTTAGCAATAATGATGCGAAACTGCTCAAATGATAAATAAAACTTTGGCACGAAAAATTAATCGATGTCTGGTGACAATTCTAGGGACAATTTATTTTAACTGCTGTGTTGGAAAGATAGCCGCAATAAATAAAATCGTCTTTTAAAGCCCTCTGTATATAACTAACATCGACTTTTGGATATATATGCAGGGCGGTAATGCAAAGGGTTAATTTACAAACGCACCTCTTAAAATAGAAATTTCTTTTTTTTTCTCTGAATCATAGTAACGTCTGAGTTCATGTCGTACCGTCCTCATACCGTTAAGTAGTTCTAAACATTTTAAAAGGATAATCGCAGACCGGTAACATTGAAGCGCAACTAGTATTTAGTACCACTAGTATTTAGTACCACTAGTATTTAGTACCACTAGTATTTAGTAACCACTTGTATTTAGTACCACTAGTATTTAGTACTAGTATTTAGTAGTTTTAAATGCATTGGAATTTAGAAAAATGCAGTTTTGGTTTTCCTTAGAGTTGTTTATATATTTTGTATGATAATTTCAAAAGTAATAGCATATATATTTTCATTTAATTAAAAAATATCCATGCAGGTAGGGCTTAGTAATAATAAAAATAAATGGAATTTTAAAATTTCATAAAAATAGTTTGGGGATGATATACATAATATATGATGATATCCTTACTTATAAGTTTTATAACTTTCTGATAGCTTGTATTTTAAATCTAGAAATAAAATTATTATCACAGTATTCGCCCTTACAATCAGAGATATAGTAAATTCCGTAAACATTTCAACAGTTAAGATGTAATTAATTATAAACTTCTCTCTTAAAAGAGAAATTTCTTTTTTTCTCTCTCTGAATCATATTAACCACTGAGTTCAGGCCGTACCGTAAATAGTTCTAAACATTTTAAAAGGAATATCGTAGGCTGGTAGTATTGAACAGTAGATCGCATTCAGCAAAACCTACTGCATTAGAATTTAGAAACATATAGAGTTTTCTTTCTTTAGAATTAAATGTATATTTTGTATGCAAATTTCAAAAGTGATAGCATATATAGTTTCATCTATTTATAAAATGTCATGCAGAGAGTGGTTAATAATAATTTTTTTTAAATGTAATTTTAAAGTTCCATAATACGTATTTGGAGAGGAATAAGTACTCAGTTCTTTCTTATAAATTTTACTCCTTCCTGATAGCTTATATTTCGAATCTAGAAATAAAACTATTATCACGGTATTCATCACTGCAATCAGAGAGATAGCAAATTCCGAAAACATCACAACAGTTAAGACGTAATTAATTTCTAAACTTCTCTCTTAAAAGAGAAATTTCTTTTTTCTCTGAATCGTATTAACCACTGAGTTCAGGCCGTACCATAAATAGTTCTGAACATTTTAAAAGGAAAATCGTAGGCTGTTAGCATTGAACCGTAGCTCGCATTTAGTACCACCTACGGTTTTATAAAATAGCATTAGAATTTAGAAAAATAACGTTTTTGTTACTTTAGAATTGTACTAGCAAGCTACGCCCGCTACGCTGATCAATTTCTTATAAAGAACTTTTAATCCAACAAAATATTGACATTTCATAATTCACTTTTATATTTTAACAGAATAATAAGGCTACTATAATTTGTGACTCGTGATATAGCCAATATACACGCCAGGACACATCGCCCTTATTATATTTTTACGCATGAAGGTTTCGCTATGGGACTCCATTGTGAAATTTGGTAATTTTTCAAATTCAATATTTCAAAAATGGCATAATCATTAGATTTGAAATTTATATCAAGAAAAATACCATTTTTTACCTTTCAAACGCAGTTTGCCTAACAATTTTCTGACAAATACTTTTCGAGCTACTATTTTTTTTCAGTAACTTCAAATGTTTCATTTTCCGAGATTAATCTGTAGCAACAATTAGCGAAAAACCCAGTCGTCAGAAACGCATAGTTTTTTTTATTAAAGAGGCTGTTGGAGCAGGGATTGTCACCACCAATTTGCCACCACCACTTTTGAAATCGGTTCGGTAGTTCTAGAGATTCCATAGAAATTGTAATTTAGAATGTTTTTAGAACGCTTTTCGCTCATTTCACCCTTTTAAATTTCGAATTTTTTTATTTTGTTTTTAGAGAGCATTTACATCTTATAAGTAACTACAATGCCAAATTTCATATTTCTAGCTCCTTCAGTATAAAAAAAAATCGCAATTTTAGAACGTTTTCGCTCCTGCACCCCCCCCTGGTGTTAGTGACACCGACATAAAATATAGACTATGTTGGAGCAGGGATTATCATCAAAAATTTGTCACCATCACTTTTGAAAAGTGTTCGGTAGTTTCAGAGATTCCATAGAAATTGTAATTTAGAATGTTTTTAGAACGCTTTTCGCTCATCTCGCAGTTTTAAATTTCGATTTTTTTTTTTTTTTTTTTTTTGTTCTTAGAGAGCATTTACATCTTATAAGCAACTACAACGCCAAATTTCAAATCCGTTCGGTAGTTCTAGAGATTCCATAGAAATTGTAATTTAGAATGTTTTTAGAACGCTTTTCGCTCATTTCACCCTTTTAAATTTCGAATTTTTTTTATTTTGTTCTTAGAGAGCATTTACATCTTATAAGTAACTACAACGCCAAATTTCAAATCGGTTCGGTAGTTCTAGAGATTCCATAGAAATTGTAATTTAGAATGTTTTTAGAACACTTTTCGCTCATTTCACCCCTTTAAATTTTGAATTCTTTTTATCTTGTTCTTAGAGAGCATTTACATCTAATAAGTAACTACAACGCCAAATTTCAAATCGGTTCGGTAGTTCTAGAGATTCCCTAGAAATTGTAATTTAGAATGTTTTTAGAACGCTTTTCGCTCATCTCACCTCTTTAAATTTTGAATTATTTTTTTATTTGTTCCTAGAGCGCATTTACATCTTATAAGTAGCTACAATGCCAAATTTCAAATTTTTAGCCCCTTCGGTATACAAAAAATCGCAATTTTCGAACGTTTTTCACTCCTGCACCCCCCTGCGGTCAGTGGCACCGACATAAAATATAGCCTATGTTGGAGCAGGGGTCGTCACCATCAATTTGCCACCATCACTTTTGAAATCGGTTCGGTAGTTCCAGAGATTACCCCCTACAGACAAACAAACAATCTTTACTCCTTTATAATATTAGTATAGATATATATTTTGTATAATAATTTAAAAAATGATAGCGTATATGTTTTCTCCTATTTAAAAAACTATCATGCAGAGAGAGTAATATTTTTAAAAAATGGAATTTTAAAATTTCACAATACAAATTTTGAGTAGATACATACTCAATCCATCCTTATAAATTTTACTCCTTCCTGATAGCTTATATTCTAAATTTAGAAATAAAACTATTATCACGGTATTCACCATTGCAATCAGAGAAATAGTAAATTCCGAAAAATCACAACGGTTAAGATGTAATTAATTTCTAAACTTCTCTCTTAAAAGAGAAATTTCTTTCTTCTCGGAATCGTATTAACCACAGAATTCAGGCCGTACCGTAAATAGTTCTAAACATTTTAAAAGGAAAACCGTAGGCTGGTAGCATTGAACCGTAGATCGCATTCAGTACCATCAACTGCATTAGAATTTAGAAAAATAAAGTTTTAATTTTCTTTAGAATTATTAACGTATTTTGTATGCTAACTTCAAAAGGAATGGCATATTTATTTTCTTCTATTTAAAAAATATCATGCAGATAGTGGTTAATAAAAATGAAAAAAGAATGGAATTTTAAACTTTCATGAAAAAAAAATTGTGGGGGATATTGCAGGACTTTAATCAGCTTACTTTGTGAAAGAGGGCTTTGTTAATTTTTTTTGGTGGGTATAGTTCACAAATGATCTTTTTACCTCCATTTTAATCATAAATAAATACAGACAGAAATAGAAAGCAAGTACTCAGTTTCATAAAACTTTTGATTACAATTTTTTTATATTTTAAATTTAATACAGATGATTTTATTATTAAAATTTTATGAATTCTAGTAGGGTTTTAAGAAGTTAGTAGCGAGAGTGGGGGGGGGGGGGTAGAGGAGTCAATTAACCTGTCCCTATCTGGTTACGCCCTTTGGATACTCAGTTTCCACCTTATAAATTTCAATTCTTTTTGATAGCTTATCTTCCAAATCTAGAAGTAAAGCTATTATTTACCAAAACAATCAGACAGATAGTAAAATTCCTAAAATATCAACAACAGTTTAGATGTAATTAATTTCTAAACTTCCCTCTTAAAAGATAAATTTCTTTATTTGTCTGAATCGCATTAACCTCTGAGTTCAGGCCGCATACCATTAAATAGTTCTAAACAGTTTAAAAAGAAAATCGCAGACTGGTATCATTGAAATGTAACTCGTATTCACTACCATCAGCTGCATTAAAATTTAGAGAAATAAAGTTTTGTTTTTCCTTAGAATTGTTTATACATTTTTATGATAATTTAAAAATTAATAGCATATATATTTTCACTTATGTTAAAGAAATCGTGCAGATAGCGGTTAATTAAAGAAAGAGAATAGAATTTTGAAATTTCATAATAAAATTTGCGGAGAATACATACTCGGTCAATCAATCATCAACATTAACATCAACATCAATCAATAAACATACTCAATTCCCTCCTAGCTGATAGCTTATATTTAAAATCTAAAGCTAAAATTTTCTTCACGGAACTCTCCATTGCAATCAGAGAGATAGTAAAATTCCGAAAACATCGCAACAGTTAAGATTTAATTATTTTCTAAACTTCCCTCTTAAAAGAGAAATTTCTTTATTTGTCTGCATCGCATTAATCTCTGAGTTCAGGCCGTATATACCTTCCGCATACCATTAAACAGTTCTAAACATTTAAAAAAGGAAATTGCATATTGGTATCCTTGAAATGTAGTTCATATTCACTACCATTAGCTGCATTGGAATTTAGAGAAATAAAGTTTTGTTATCCCTTAGAATTGTTTATATATTGTTTATGATAATTTCAAAATTAATACCATATATATTTTCACCTATGTTAAAAAAATCGTACAGATAGCGGTTAATTAAAAAAAAATGGAAATTTAAAATTTCATAATAAAAATTTGCGGAGGATACATATTCGATCAATCAATCATCAATATCAACATCAATCAATAAACATACTCAATTCCCTCATAAATTTTATTCATTTCTGAAAGCTTATATTTAAAATCTAAAGCTAAAGAAATATTCATGGTACTCTCCATTTGCAATCAGAGAGATAGTAAAATTCGGAAAACATCGCAACAGTTAAGCTGTAATTAATTTCTAAACTTCCCTCTTAAAAGAGAAATTTCTTTTATTTGTCTGAATCGTATTAACCTCTGAGTTCAGGCCGAATATACCGTCCGCATACCGTTAAACAGTTCTAAACATTTTAAAAGGAAAATCGCAGACTGGTATCAATGAAATGTTGCTCGTATTGACTACCATCAGCTGCACTGGAATTTAGAGAAATACAGTTTTGTTTTTCCTTAGAATTGTTTATATATTTTTTATAATAATCTTCAAAACTAATATCACATATATTTTCACCGATGTTAAAGAAATAGTACAGATAGCGGTTAATTAAAAAAATGGAATTTTAAAATTTTACAATAAAAACTTGCGGAGGATACATACTCGATCAATCAATCATCAACATCAATCAATAAATATACTCAATTCCCTCCTCATAAATTTTATTCATTTCTGAAAGCTTATATTTAAAATCTAAAGCTAAAAAAATATTCACGGTACTCGCCATTGCAATCAGAGAGATAGTAAAATTCGGAAAACATCGCAACAGTTAAGCTGTAATTAATTTCTAAACTTCCCTCTTAAAAGAGAAATTTCTTTTATTTGTCTGAATCGTATTAACCTCTGAGTTCAGGCCGAATATACCGTCCGCATACCGTTAAACAGTTCTAAACATTTTAAAAGGAAAATCGCAGACTGGTAGCATTGAAGCGTGGCTCGCATTCGCTACCACCAACTGCGGGAGTGCAAGATGCTCACCCAAAAGTCACTGCCAAACTTCCGCGACTAATTACTCGCATTTTTCTGAATCGCTAAATAGGGTCGACAACCTCTACTTTTACACTATCTCCGTTGTATTGACTTCTGAATTCATTTTCATTTCTTTTTTTCCGGGCATGGGAAATATTATACCCGCGAACGGCTCCTTAATATAATTATTAAAATAAATAATTACGCAATGATTTCCTAATAGAAAAACTTATTCGTTATTTTTAATGTTATTGTGATGTTATGTCATATTTGACCATAAAAAAGTCGCTAGAGTCTATTACTTATGGTCATTTAGTATTTCCGTATTTAAACATTACACTATGTGTGATGTACAGTCGTGGTAAAAAAAGTAATCACCCCTTACTAATTCCGCAACAAATTATTGTAGAAGAAAGTTACTGGTATCAAACCATTGGAAAAATTTTTTATAAAATTTGTTTAGGGTGCCATCTACACATCAAAACAATCCCAAGCTTTGTTTTTTTTTTCAATAGCAACACCCAATTTTGACAAGATATTTTAAATTGTCGGTTCAAACTATGCCTACCAAATTTCAAGTCATTTGGATGATAAGTTTTTGTATTGTAAACATTCACAATTTAGAGCTTCTAATGTTATCCCGGGAATACTCGTGCCGGGTATGACATAACCCAGGGTACGTACCGTTTTTACAATTGTCACAACTATTTTTCGAAACACAATATTCAGGTCACTTTATCGCAGAATTGGTAAGAATTGTCTCTGACAAAATAGAATGACGATTGTTAATTGTTTATTCTGGTGAGAAAGTTAAAAACATTCCTATCATGGGCATGCGCGATTTCTCCCGGGTTAAATTACATTTTTAAATTTTTTTTAATATCTCCTAAAATTACAATCCTAAAGTGCTAATTTTTTGTATAGTTATAATACTAAAGGAAACCCAAACATATATTCATATTTTTGTTTAATATCTCCTGAAATTACAACCCTAAAGTGCTAATTTTTGTATGGTTATAACACTTAAAAACCCAAACATATATCCATATTTTTATTAATATCTCCTAAAATTATAATCCTAAAGTACTAATTTTTGTATGGTTATAATACTTAAAAACCCAAACATAAATAAGTTGAATTTGTAATTTTTTTAATTTTATAATATCAATTATGAAACTATTCGAAAAAAATATTAATTACAACCTACAATTTTTCGCTGGATTTATATTTATTATGTCCTGCTTTATGCGCATTCAAAATTTAAAATTTGTCCTCCAAGTAGTTTTCAAATTATGCTTATTTAAGATGTGCAGTGTATGATGTGCAGAAAAGCATAATTTGAAAAAAATATTTTAATCATTTTATTGTTGATTAGAATAAGATTTTTTTTCTACTTTTTCTGTATCTGCTTTTAATTTTTTTTATTAAAATTACGTAAATTGTAGTTGCATGAGATGTAATTTTATGTAATTTATGTAAATTAGTTTCGCTTTTATTTTTAAATTTATAAAGCTCATTTTTTTAAAATGAGCAGTTCTACCTTAGAAAAAAAAATCTTACTCATTATTTTTATTATCTTTAATTGAATGTATAGCTTCTTCTCCAGTCTAATAAACCTATTTTATTTTTCTGCGGTATATATTTGAAGTAATAAAGTTTCTTATAAATGCATATGTGTTGTGTATTTGCCGAAAAAGTTTTAAAAATATGCCATTAGCAATCGATTTGAGATTTGCTTTTTTCTATATTGTCTCCTTATACTGCTTCATTCTATTTTTGATTCTAACTTTTGTATTCGTCGATATTCTTACATTACGTTCAAATGGATATTCAGCAAGAAAAATCAACGTACTTCAGAACGAAAGAAAAAAAATTGTAAAAGAAAATCATATTTTCAAAGCTTTTACATTTTTTCATTAAAGACAGGATTACGTTATAGACCTTCAGTTATGATTAAGCACCGCCCCCTGAATACTAGGCCTGCGTGCTGATAAAAATGGCGGCTGTCGCAGGCGAACTTCTTCTTTTTTTTTTTTTTTTTTTTTTTTTTTTTTTCAGCGTTTGAATGGTCCCTCGAACTTCAACACCAATAATTTCTAAAAGTTTTCTTCGCCTAGTTTTTTTTTATTAAATAAGTCAAAGAAAACTTTTAGATATTATTGGTGTTGAAGTTCGAGGGACCGTACAAACGCTGAAGAAAAAAATCGGCCTGCGACAGCCGTCATTTTTGTCAGCGCGCAGGCCTAGTATTCAGGGGGCGGTGGATTAAGACAGGATTACGTCATAGGTTCCTTTTAACAGGTTTTACTGTACTGTCATTTTTCTTTTTTGCCTAGAAATGTATGTTAAAAATTGATTAAAAAATTTAAATTGAAAATAATTTAATTGCAAAATAATGGCGATTTAAAAATATATGCATTTTTGCAAAAATTGTTGGGCTCTGCCTCATTTTACTAATTTTTGTACTGGCCGGGCCAATAATGAATTTCATACAGGCTAGGTCAGGAGCGGGCCTGGAAATTCCGACGCGTGCTGACTACTAGGAAGAATGAAGTCCAGATCCGGCTCGCTCTGGTAAAAAGAGGTATGGCCCGGCCCGAGTCTGCAGAAAAAGTAAGACCTGGACCCGACCCAAGCCTACAGAAAAAGTAAAGTCCGGGTCCAACCCAGAAAGATTGAAGACCAGTGTCAGGCTGTACTCTGGCTTCGGGCCCGGGCAGACCTAGCTTGTATTTTGTGCTTTGATTTTATTTTGCATTAAAACTCGTACAATGATTTTATAGAATTTTTCAATCGATACAGAGATTGGTTTAATTGCGAGTTCTTCTGTGGGCAGATATCAATTGTGGGCTTATCCTTCTGTTTTGAGCTATACATCAACCCTTAACTGCTGTTAGGGGCAGGTTTACATGCAGTACTACTTTAAACGAATTCTTTTGTGTGTCCCTGTAAATGAACGATGAATGTTATACACACAATATTCTATAGTAAGCCTCTTGTAATGCATCTCAGTGATATATAACAATTTCAATATGTTTGAAACAATGAAACATCGTTAAAATAAACCGCAAATGATTTTTCCACATAGACCGTCATGTAACGGAGTTCTTTTGAGTGTCCCTGTAAAAAAAACTATAAGTGATATACACTTCATATTCAATACTGCACATGCCATAGTAAACCTCAATAACATATATCAATTGCATGACAATCTGAATATATTTACGTGAGTTAGAGCACGGACAGACAGACAGACAAACCGAATTCTTAAACACTTTTTAACTATGTGGGAAAGTGTTAAAAACATATTTTTTCAACAGAAAATATGAAAATTTAGGTTCACTTTATAGAGCCTACCATACACTATATATCCTGAAAATTTTATGAAAAAATATTGAAACATTTTTAACTACCTTGCCCACAACGCCCCAAAATCATATTTTGAGAAATATGACTTTATAGTTCTCTCTTTGAAAATATTCCTTATTTAACCAACATTGAGAGTGTCATTGATTTTGTTTTGAAGTGTTCAGAAAGGATTACTCTTTAATATATATATATGTTTTCAAAGTACGAATTTTTTAAAGGTTTATAAACCCTGTGACCTCTTAAAATACTTTTTAATATTTGGAGCTTGGGATCATATTAACCACATGATATGTAAAACGCGGCGGGGCGACAATCCAAGAGGGATCATGGCTTCTGGTGTCCAACTCCCTTATCTTGATCACGTGCCCTGACGTGCTAACCGGAATAATTGTAAAACAGTGAAAACGCAACCGGAAGTATCGTGAAGTCCCGATATATCAAAATGGACATTTTTTTCTTAATACATTACCGAGGTACAATGGTGCATTGGATGTACCGCGATATGAGTTCGTTTCCTGAAAAAATAAACTAATCCACAAAAGTCATAGGATGAAACACAAGTCTGGGATTCGTAATTCCTTTTATTTTATCCGAACATCGACACAAGAAACAGAGGACGGCCATCGCTTATTCTGCAAAACTTACATCATTATCCGACAAAAGCGAGAGAAGATCTGCTCTAATTTTTCAGATGCATTATCACCAACACATAGATGAAAATATCCCAAACACTACACTTCTCGCCAGGGACTAACCGTCAAATTTTGACTGTTAGAGATAAACCAATATTGAGATTTTTGAATGAGAAAGGAGAAAGGCATGCCAAATTTGGCGGATATCAATTTTGTGATTTTTAACGTACAACCCGAGGTTATTTTGAGAAAGCGAGAACATGTGTTATTAGAAATGTAAAAAAATGCTGGTATTGCACATTTATGCAGCAGTCAATTTATGAAAACGGCGCCTGCATTATCACATCATACGAAAGAAAGAAAAACAGCATATGTTCAGACCATCTGGATAGTACATTAATATTCCGAATTGAAACCACAGAAAAGTAGCGTACATTAAATGTTACGATGAAAATTACTGGGAACATTTTAAGATAGGAAGAAATGATTGCTTTTCGGATTAAAGAATAAAAATGATTTTGAATAAATAAATTAATTCACGTAAAGAAAATTTAAGATAGGAAAACTAATTTTTAGAATAAAATATAAAATATATATGATTCTATATCATAGGAAGTAACCCTAAAACGAAAAAATCCATAAAAGTATCTATAAAAAAACTTTAAAACGCTTTCATTTTATTACTACTAAATAGGACTTTTACTACCTTTGAAGTCATTATTTAATGTTTCAAAATTCTTATTTTAACCTTTTGGGGACAAGCGACACGTATACGTGCCGCGTAAGATGCTCAGAATCATCACTTATTCCCACCAGTTATTTTTTATTGTAAGCTTTGCCTTATTTAGTCATAGCATTTCTACGATTTAATTAGGCGAAAATTTCTGTTTGAAAAACTGGGGGTAAAAGATTGAAAATTCTGTAAAGGACGCTCGTCATGAAAGTGTTAAGCAGTTTATGTAATGTAATATTTAAGATTCAAACTATGATCCATTGTTTTTAAGACTACCGCCTTAGCTAAAATTACCCCCCCCCCCATACACACACACACATGCACACATTCCACTACCGCCATTATTATATTTTTAATATATTCTTTAAAATAATAATCGGATATAAATGTTTAAGTGGATACAGATATTCTTGCAGAAAGTACCAACCACTGAGCTCTATAATAATACGGAGAGCTAACTCAAAGATCCACTTTCTGCCGCAACCGCATCACACTTTCAGTGTGCGCAAGTAATGAATCCTGCCCTTTTCTTAATATTACAGGCAATTTTTTAAACTTTTCCGCATACTTTTTGTCACTTTTAGTTATTTCTACAGCTTTTTCATATTTTTATGAGAAATACTTAACATTTTTTTTTTTTTTTTGAGTTTATATAAAATTTCCTTTTTAACAAAATATCAAATTAAATATCAAATAAAATTGGCAATGAATTTAAATAAAACCTGTAGTTTTTACAATAAAAAATGTATATGAGTGAAAATTGTAATAACTTCGTTATATTTTTAAAAGATAATCTAATTTGAAAATATCTACACCATACTATTCTATGGGAGGAAAACTGTGTTTTGCCAAAGATTTTCTTCGGAAAATCTTTGGCATTGTATTCATGGGCAATGTATGGATACAATGTATCAGAATAGGAAGTTAGCTCTCCGTTCTATTGTGGAGCTCAGTGGTATCAACTTATAACGAACTTTAGTCTTCAGAAACGAAAATAATGAAGAAAAATTTTGTATTAATAAAGTTAAAATTGTAATTTAAAAAAATAATTATAAAAATATTAAAAATCAATAATTAAAAAAAATATTTTTGAATTAATATTTAATTTTTTTATTAGTTTAATTTTTAACATGTGTAAACAAAAAAATAAAAATAAAAATTTGCATATAAATTTTTAAAATAATTGTATTTCTTTTTCTTTCTTTCTTTTTTTTTTTTTTTTTTTTTTTTTTTTTTTGCCATATAATTTATTATTATTATTATTTTCGTTGTTGAAGTTTCAATAATTTTCAGAAAAACAAAGCACGTTGGTAATCTTTAAGAAAATTGTTTTTGAAAGTAAATGGGTTAATTAAATGTTAAGTTATTTTTAATTTTACAAATTGAATAACTTTCAAATTATATTAGTCTTATGCAGATAAACATTTGTACCCGACTATTACTATTAAAAATATGGCGGTGATCAATACTTTTGGGCAAGACTATATAGCCCGGCACACAACGTCACATTTTTTCAACCAATTTTAGCGTCGATAATTTTTTATATACGATTGATTAGATGGCACAGAGGACGAAACTGCCAGTCAGCAGACGCCCTAGTGAGGGGTGTTGCCATAGCAATATCGCACATTGCAACGTGAAATGCATGGAAACTCGATTACTGATGGTGCTCGAACTTGGAGTAACATCAGTAATTGGGTTGTCATTCATTTCACACTGTGCGATGCTGCTAAGACAACACCTCCCGCTGCTGCGCTAGCAGACTGGAAGTTCTGTTATCTGTACCACTTAATCTTTCATACATATGAAAATCATCTACGCTAAAATTCATTGTCAAAATGTGACGCTGCCCCCGATCTAATATGCTGCTTTTTTTTTAAAAAAAAGCAAAAACAATGTTTTAAGAAACAAAAAATATTAAAGCTGATAAAAAGTATCTTTTCTTCGGATAACATATTTTTTTTTATTTTGTGAAAATTACCTATTTCCCTTGATTTATTTTAAGAATAACTTGAACTAAATCCATGAATCCTATTTTAACGGCTTACTATCTGTTGTCAGCAATGTCAAAACCGTTCAGGTCAATTAATCGTCTGCTAAAAATCTGTGATCAGTTCATCCGAAAGATTGCGTGGCATTGATATCTTCATTGTTACTAAAACTATATGTTGTCTGGAAAGAAAACAAAATTTCTAATTACGTAGCTGATAATAAGGACACCACATTTAACCTATTTTGTGAAAATGACCAATTTCTTTCGAATTATTTTAATAATAATTTGAATTAAATGCATGAATCCTATTTTAATTGTTTAACCACGGCCTAACTCGATTTTTCTCCTTCCGCTTATACGACCGTAACAAAAAGTCATTTTCTCTTTGTTCAAGAGGAATCAGAGTTAATCCCCGGAGGAACGTAGGTGGCGCTATTACCTACCATGACTAATGGAGAATTTCCTTATCTTCCCGTTTCGTTCGTCAAAACTATTTATGAATTAATAAATCCGAGACTAATAAAAAACCCTTTATGGGAATGTGACTTAAACGAGCATAAAATAAATATATGCTCATTAATATGTGCAAAATTCTTGCCCATCATTTAAAAAAATATGGCAAAGAATTTTACAAATGAAGCCAATTTATCTGCATATGAGAACTCTTTATCAAGAAAAATTTTTAAGTTTACTTAATTTTAATTTTATAATATTTAATGTATATTTCACTGTAAAAATTATCAATGTTTAAAGTCTAATCAAGAAATAGAATCTGCATATACCTATAGATACATATATATATGTATACAAGTAGGGTGGATAGATTTATTTAAAAATCTGAAAAAATATTCTGTAATTTCTGTAACCACACAATATTCTAAAATTTCCACAAAAACTATTCTCTCATAAATGGAATACATAATGCTACAGCAAAAAAACTTGTTCATTCTCTAAAATAATAAAACCTGTAAAAATTATTATGAATTTGTTAAATAATCCATGTTTTAAGAGAAAAAAAAAGCGATATGAGTTGATTGCCGGATATTGGCGAAATAGGTTTTCTTATTCTGTTGATATTATGAAACATGAAAGTATATTTTTATTTTTATCATATACATACTTTTATACCATGACTTTCCAGAATTAGAATATAATATTTAATTTTATATGTAATTCTATTATATCTATATTTTATTATCAATATGCTAATTCTATTATCTATATGCTTATACATTTCAGATCAGCATCTATAATGATTAAATTTATTGAAAATTGTTTTGAATATACATATATATACATATTTTAAATAATTGAGAATCATGTAAAAATAATCCATGTTTTGAGAAAAAAAAAATTCCATATGAGTTCCTTGCCGGATATTGGTGAACTTGCTTAATTTTCTTACTACTATTATGAAACTAGAAATTATTTTTTAAATATTCTACTGTGTATTTTACGCTGAGAATTATCAATGTTTCAAGTAATCAAGAATTTAAATGTATATAAATATAGAAATTTAATTATAATGTTTGTTTTGCATTTTATAGTAGCGTGTTATTTAAACTATTTTTAATTGCTTAAAGCATTGTATTTATTTATTTTATCTCTAAATCTTTTAGTTTTTCTGTTTCTAGTACAGAAAACGCCGAAACAAAAGATACATATGTTATATATACCTTTTATAATGAATATATTGCAAAGATTCTTGTATTTTTATGTATATAAGTAACCTTTACTAAGCATTATTTATGGTAGGTATATCGCGCCATCTACCGGCGAAAGTAGCCCTTTAACGATTCCGAAACTAGGGGGTGATTGTGAAGGCCGTATGAGGGGAGGGAGAAAGATCGAGTTTGGCCGTGGTTTAACGAATGTCAAGACAGTTCATGCAAATTCATCGTCTGCTAAAAATCTGTCATCAGTTCAATCGAAAGATCGCGTGACACCGATGTATACATTGTTACTAAAACTTGTTCTAGAAAAAAAAAAAAAAACATACAAGCTGATAATAAGTATCTTTTCTTCGGACATTACATTTCCCTATTTTGTGAATATTGCCAATTTCCCTCGATTTATTTTAAGAATCATTTGAACTAAATACATAAATCCTATTTTAATCGTTTAACGACTGTCAAGACCGTTCATGCAAATTAATCGTCTGCCAAAAATCTGTCATCAGTTCATCCCAAAGATCGCATGACACTGACATCGTTCCCTCTGCTCAAAACATCTGACCCGCGAACGATTTTCTCGCTCACCGTTATTGCCGCGTTCCGACCGATTCGCCGAGGTCGGCACCCACCTTTCTCTCTCCGAAACGCCCACCCCTTCTCTTCGAGTTCACTGACCCCTTCCACGATGTTCTCCTCCGGCGGCCTTGGCGTCGATCGCTCTGGGCGCCTTGACAGAAAACTTCCCGGACATACTGTGGTCATTGCGGGGTAGGCAGCTTCTCCTATTCGAGCGTTTCACCAGGCCTGGGCCCTAGAGGAGGGCGAAGTCGCGTGACCGCGCAAGGCGCTAAAATTTAATAAGCAGAGAATACGCAAAATACAGGGTTTAAACTTTATAGTTTTCTTTAAAGCAGCGATACTTTCTATGCGGTCCTAGACCCCGAGTTCCTTTCATGCAATATTGCAAGTTAGGTGCATCTATATTAATGTATATACAGAAATATATATTTTGTAAAATAGAAATTTTAAAAACTTCTTAAGTGTTTTAAATATCTAGTACAAAAAAAAAAAAAAAAAAAAGCAAGGCTGTATATTACAGCCCACCCTGTACAAGGCTGTGTATGTTTATTTTTCAATTAGGGGGACTTAGAACTGTCAAACCTTCAGAAAATTCTATAATAATAATAATAATACATTAAAGTGTAATAATTTTTGAACACTTTAAAACAAAATCAATGGCGCTTTTAATAATTTTTAAATACGAGAGAGAAATTTAAAACGTTTCAATATTTCTTATGAAATTTTCAGGATGTAGTGTATAGCAGGCTCTATAAAATAAAACAAATTTTTCATCATTTTTGATGAAAAAATGTTTTTTTTTTTTTCTTGGTGTAACTAATATTTTGAAAATTTCGCAAGATATAGTTTTGTTTTTAAAAAGATAAAAGTGCTATAAATAAACAATTACTTCGATTCAGTGCAATCACAAAATTTTGAAGCATAATTAGATACTAAAGATTTTGTTTTATATGCAGAAAATCCTTTCTACTCATGAGCGCAACTTGTGATTCCAAATTTCTGCTCGACAAGTTTAACTAACAAGTTGGAAATTGTACGTCAAACGTGACAAATGAGGTGCGTTCGTACTATACATAGTTACAGTGAAATGAATTATATCGTCTGTTAATATGATATGGTTAATTTCCGTAATAAACTAAGTACATTTTGAGTTGGCCGCATTTTATCTTTTGTTGGCATTTACTGAAAATTCCAATGGGAAACTTAAACCTAGCTTTGAAAATTACAGTACTTCAAATCCACATTTAGACTCTTTTTCAATTTAATGTATATTTCTCCGGAAACATCTACCCAAAAATCTGTCTATATAGATTATAGGATTGCTATAATTAAAAATTTTTAGCATACAAATTTGGTTTTTAAATTCAGCAATATAATAGTACTCCATCTTCCAGAATCATTACCTATCATGGGATATCATCGAATTAGATACGTATGATAGGACTTAATAGAATGATTACTGTGAGTATAACTTGGTCATAGAGGTTATAAAATGTCATATACATCATATATGACTATTACGTCATACATGTCAGATAACTTGGCGGTACATCTCGGTCGCTTGACGATTAATCTTCGGAAGCTGCTATAACAAGGGAGTACCAATTTTTTTTTTAATTCAAATTACTTAATAAATATTTTTATTTATATCTTTTTATGTTTTGATTCCATTTCCATAAAATTTGAAATTTCAAATCATTCGGTTGGGCAGTTTTTGCGTTGTTATATGCGGACAGACGGACGGACCAGACGACGACTATAAGTGCTACCTATTTATATAATAACGAACGCACCTAAAAAACACAAAACAATTTTTTTTCCCATAATGATCTTGAAACAAAATACGGAATGAAAGAAAAAGTATGTATGTCCTGCCTTTAATTTATTTTTTCCTGTGATATATACTTTGCAAGGTATAAAATTAATAAAACTGTCCTGTTTTAGTGCGTTCCTGATTATATAAATATGTAGCACCTATAGTCGTCGTCTGGTCCATTCGTCTGTCCATCTGTCCGCATATCACAGCGAAAAAACTACCCAACCGTCGTGTTTGAAATTTAATATATAGAATCGCTGCAGAATTTTGTTGAGTCATTTCAGATTTTGTGAAAATCGAATCAAAACTTAAAAAGATATTAATAAAAGTTTTCTTCATTCTATTAAATCCTATCTTACGTATTTAATTTAATGATATCCCATAATAGGTAATGATTCTAGGTTGTCATGGTGATAACGTCCTATTTAAGATGGAGTCCTATTATTTCCGTATGACTGAATTTAAAAGACGAATTTGTATATTAAAATTGTTTAGTTATAGCAATCATATAATCTCCCGACAGTCTTTTGGATATAGATTTTTCCGAAGAAATAGATATTAAATGGGAAAAGAGTCTCAATATAGATTTCAAGTTCTGAAATTTTCAAATTTGGCTCAAGTTAACACGTCATCGATAAATAAATAAATAAATAAAATAATACAAATAAAACACAAACTTAACAGACATCAACTTGAACTACGTGTTTAAGCACTGAAATAATCAGAATAAAATCTCTGCTGTAAGTAGCAAAATCTGCGGCTTTTAACCACACTGTAAAAAGTGACCAATATTTCTTATTTTATGAAAATATGCTATAACCACGAACGAAAATATAATATTAATCTTCTGAGTTATCCGAAATTTCAAATAGCATGTTACATTGTCTTTTGAATCCCCAGAAACGAAGACATTTTCAAAATTTAAAGAATAATTTATAAAAACAAATTATTTTTAGCTGCCCGAATTCTTCAGAAACGTTTCCGAAGGGTTTTTATAGTGTATTAATTAGTGTCCTCAGGCTGGAATACCTGTTTTTCGAATGTTATCTATTCTCAAGTACACGTTTTCAGCCGCATAAGTTAATTTATACATGAAAGAGTAAAGAAATAATCTTAATTTTAATGTTATTGTTAACGCTGTTAATTTTGCATGCTTGTCTGTTAAACATTTTTTTTTAGCATGAAAATGTTTACTTCAGAATTGATAGCATTCGAAAAACAGGTATTCGAGGCTGAGGACACTAATTAATACACTATAAAAACCCTTCGGAAACGTTTCTGAAAAATTTGGGCAGCTAAAAATAATTTGTTTTTATAAATTATTCTTTAAATTTTGAAAATGTATTCGTTTCTGGGGATTCAAAAGACAATGTAACATGCTATTTGAAATTTCGGATAACTCAGAAGATTATATTATATTTTCGTTCGTGGTTATAGCATATTTTCATAAAATAAGAAACATTGGTCATTTTTTACAGTGCAATGCGAAAATATCGCTTTTAATAAATTTCAAAACTTTATTTGAATACATAATTGATATTTTTCACATAAAAATGTATTTTGGTATTTTGGTGTTGTTAATAAGCAAACTGAAAATAAAAATATGTTAAATGTAAAAAATCTATTAGAGTTTTCAATTAAAAAAAATGCTTTTCACCTAATCTCTGTATACACCAGACAGTATGTTTCTGATGTAACACGGGGTTTGATCCTCTGGTTCTTTGAAAAGAATATTGCACATGTATTTATGTAAAGAAATAACCTATCAACGAGCGAGTTGGCTTAAATTTTATGACAAACGTGGTCTTTCTTACACTTTGTTCTCAAAAATATTTAAATACGACTCTCGAATTTAAAAATCAATTTTTACAACTCATGTGCATAATTTCTCTGTCATGAAATATCCTGCATTTCTAAGACCGCAACTACTGAGCGTAAAAAGTACACGCGGATATTAGTCTAAAATAATAATAATAATAGTAATAATAATAATCTATATTAATAAAAAAAAATGTTCCGGTCTGTGTGCGTGGCTGTCTGTCTGTGATGGCTAGCGAAATATACCGCACACATCACTGAAAAAAATGAAATACTCAAAAATGAGTCAGTCCATGTAATCATTTCGAAATGAGTATTTTTGGATCAAAAATGAACATGTGCATTCTCAAAAATGAATACGCGTTCATGTACTCATATCGAAATGAGTATTTTTGGATCAAAAATGAACATGTGCATTCTCAAAAATGAGTAAGTTCATGTACTCATATCGAAATGAGTACACTGTAAAAATATGTCCTGAAATTAACAGGTGTTATTCTGTGAATTTTCCTTTTTTTACCTGAAAAATTCCGTTTTGGGAGAAAAGTGTAACTTTTCCTGGAATTAACGGAAGTTTTCAATTTACTGCTAGAGATATAACTGAAAGTTTCCGTAAGCGGCAGTAAAGTCTCGGATAACGGAACTTTTCCGGCAAGACACGTTCTGTTCCGACGCTGATTGGAGGATATATTAGTTTGTCAGTCTGTGTCCTGTGGTCAACACACCCTATGATCAAAGCCTCCTCCGGAAGAGGCAATATGGCCGATACGGCAGTCCGAAGTAACTTCACCTGCCCAGTAGCACGTGCTTTTTAGAATTTACAATTGTAATAATACGTACAACTTTGGATATAGACATATTTTACAGAATAAAAGTAAGTTTTATCTTTGTTTTTTATATCATTGTTTTAATAATATTATATGTATAATTTCTTTATATGTTTGTAAGATATAAATTTAGTTTTTAAACCACGTGTATATTAAGACAATAACTTTCAATCATTTGCCTAGAATAAATATTTTGTTTTAAGTCATAAAAAAAGGGATGATTTTGCATTTTATCTGATTATTAATTTACTTCAACTCACTATTTCCTCACCGGACTTTGTTATTAAGTTATGTGTAATATGTGTCTAAAGATAATCTTTATTCATGCAGATTTAAAAAAGAAAAAAGATCCCCGTTCTTTAGCTATGCTTTATTTCGTTATTATATATTTTTCAAAATTACAGCTTATGCGTTTGTATTCGAATATACTTTTTAAATCATATAATTATTTTACTTTCTAACAGTTTCTAATCATTTACTATAAGTAACCTGGATGCACTGTTTTATTAATTTATAAAATATTTCAAGAGTATGTTTATATTATCACAGTATTAACTAGCAGCAGTTCGTATATTGCTTTTGTCTTTTTTTTTTTTTTTTTTTAACTCTTAATTTTAAAGTTGCTTTTATGGGAGCAAATTATATTATTACTATTTATTCTCTTTATGATTAGAGAATGCTGATAGTTGTTTGATCTTGTAAGTGTTATTTTTTTTTCTTTTTCTCACGTTTATTTTTCAATAGCACCTAGCGATATTTATAGAGTTATAGGTTGACTTGTAAAATTATTGTAGCATAATTTTTTTTATATAAAAATAGTTTCGATATGAACTATTTGAGTACAATAAGGCCTCGTTATTAATTATTTATATTTGATGGTTCAAATACCAGAAAGTGTTAACATCCGCGTAAGGGTGTCGGATAACGACTACATTGAATAAACAAAAACTGTAAATAGATAAAGAAAATAATTTATAACATATATAAATATATACATATGATTTAAAATAGCAAGTAATTTCGAATACAAACTAACGGATAAACGAATTAAAAGCTAGAAAATAAGTAAAATTTTCCTTTTAGGATTTACTGAAATAGGTTTTCTCTCTCTCTAGGCAAATGAGTCCAATTTTTGTCTTAAAAAAATGAGATTTCTATCTTACATATATATAACAGAATTGATTATACATACTAATGATATTAAAACAACGATATAAATAAATAAGAGATAACACTTAGTGCCCCAAGTCTTTTAAATATGTCTCAGTATGAAATAAGAAAAAAAAAATACATAAACAGTGAGGTGGGGGGGGGGGGTAAAAATTAAAAAATATATATTAATAACAAGTGCTAAAAATTGCAAATATTAGCATACTTTATGGAAAAATTACAATATTGTTATAATTAAGCTTAAGATTTTTTCTAAAAATAGTTTTTCATATAAATATATTTAATTCCTTAATACAGACTTTTTTTTTTCTTTCTAAATTAAATCACATTTATTACCTTTTATAAAATTTTGTATATTAAGTATAAGTATCCTAATAATATCTCTTAAGAAATTAACATTTTTAACTTCTGTTTTCTGTGTGCAATTCTTACAGAATGTCTCTTTTCTTTTTGTTGTCAAAATATTTCTAAAATATACATTTAATTTTTTTCTGAAGTTTTAAAATATTACTTGGTTTTGCTAGGATTTTAATACATAAAATTATAAATAAAGTATATATTTCAGAAATATTTTGACCACTACAAAAGAGACATCCTTTCAGAAGAGTACAAAGAAAAAAAAAGTTAAAAATATTTAATTCCTAATAATAAAAATACAAAAAACAAGAAAAAAAAACAGTTATAACCGCCACAGATAAGTTTAACATAAGTATGGGGAATTTGAGATCTCACTTTCCCCTTTATGGGAGAAATATCGAACAGATAATAAAAACTAAAACTATCAGCTTGTAAAACGGAAAATAACCGTCCTGAAAACTGAAAATGTCAGTTTCTAAAACAAAACATTTCAGTTCCTAAAACGGAACTTTTCAATTTCTAAAACAGAACTTTTCAGTTTCGAAAACGGAACTTCTCAGTTTTGAAAACGGAAAAAAACCACAAAAGTGAATTTCTGTGAAAAAACGGAAAAGTTACGGCAACTCTGCTGCCAGTACCTTTTCCGTTTTTTTACAGGAGTTTGTTTTTACAGTGTATTTTTGGATCAAAAATGAACATATGTATTCTCAAAAATGAGTAAGTGCATGTACTCATTTCGAAATGAGTACTTTTGGATCAAAAATGAACATATGATCAAACCCAACATACTTGTATATTTCAGAATGTGTAATGACGAAATTTCGGAGCCTAAAAAGCTATTATTTGAAGGAAAAACGAAGAATAAGAGAAATGAAAAGTGGATCTGGTTGTTCGGGATTTTCATCACAGTGGATCCACTACAACACATTTACTGCTCTTTTTTTTTTTTTTCTCACATTTTACATATTCACTTTTTTTCCCCCTTGATAGTACTTCAAAATTATGATTTTTTTTTCCCACTAATTTTTAAAAAAATTATTTTTACTTTTTTAACGTGAGGCAATGTTGTGTTATTTAAAAGTTTCATAAAATAATATATCTTTGCAAATTATAGCTATGCAAATTGGTATTAAACTAAACTGATTTGGCTTACAAATTTATGAATTACGCTAAAATTTATTATTTTTATAAATTATAATTTTATAAAGTTTTTAATTTTTTCCTTAAATTTATAAAATTAGTTAATATTTTTTTCTTTACTTTTATAAAAATAAAGTTTTTAACTTTATAACGTATTTAATTTATTTCTTTAGCTTATATTTTTATAAATTACATTAATTTAATTTAAATTCAATCAATAAGTCCAGATTTAAACCTACCTATCCCAAGGTCATTAATTTCAAATTTGTCTCTAAAAATCATTTTTTTTTAATTATTTAGTTTAACAGAACCGTACGCAAAAGCTCTCAGCATAGCTGAAATATAATAATTTAATTTATTATAAAAAAATTTATTTACATAATTTTTTAAAAATAAGACATTAAAAAAAATATTTGAATAGCATGTAATAAACACCTCTGATTAAGATAATTGTTGTTTTTATTAGAATTGATAAATAGATAATCAGGCAAATAATTTAAGTAAAGTATATGTTCGAATAAAGAAAATGTTGGTACTGTTGCAAAAAGAAGCAATCAGTATTCTTAATGCAGTGTTTTACGCATATAATACATAATAAATTAAAATTTATCTGTTATAAGGCACCAAATCATACAGCAAAATTTTGAAAATTGTGAAAAGAAAATATTAAAAACATTGGAACTGAAAAAATCCATCTACAGATGAAACCTCAAGTTTTTGCATCATAAAATAACTAACAACATTTGAGGAGGCATGACCACTTATGGCGCGTTGGTCTGAGTCGTCAGGTTAGTACACAGGACATCACGGGTTCGATTCCTCTCATGGCAAGGGTTGGTTAGTTACTATAAACTCACACAGGAATGAAAAAAATGAGCAGAAATGTATGTATCCCTTATAAGGTTGTCCTCGCGAAGAAACTTTTTTTTATCCTATAAATTTTATTTTAACGACATAAAGATTTCTAAATTTGAATACATCCATGGGATCAAAAATGAGTACATGTGTTTCTCAATTTTGAGTACATTTGGATCGGAGATATTTTGAGTATGTGACGTATTCAAAATTGAGTACTTTTTACTCAATTTTGAGTACCAGTTTTTTTCAGTGAGAAGTCTAATCATTTGGGTGAAAAAAGGATAGTCCAAGCAAGGCCCTTACGCACCTGAGGCTCAGATTTTTAACTCTTTGATAATTAGCAGAGATATTAATTAAAAATTCATCATAAAAGCCATCTCTTTTTTTCTCAAAAATTGCCAGACACGCGTGCTCATGCCCAGAACCTGATTTTCGAGCGGAAAGGTTGAAAGAATTAAATGTTGGTGTTTTGGCATTTTGTTTTAACTTTTATCGGTCAAACCGTTCGAAATACGGAAAAACGGAGGAAGACATATTCTTAAAGTTCGTACTTTTATGTTTATACCGCAATCAGTTTGAAAAAATATCATTGTTAATCCTTTGAAAAAAAAAATTCAAAATGGGCCGTTATCGCGGTTGATATTTTCCCCCTTAGAGAAATACTCCCCCATACCGCAATTTTAGAGGTACCGAGAAACAAAATATCTGTTACATCTGCGACCTTCTTCTTTTAGACGGGGAAATCGGTTTTCAAAAATACGAATTTTAACCCTTTCAAAAACATTGGCGACCGCAGGTCGCTTCGTGCGTCAGGAGATGATATTTTTTCTACGCTAAAAGTAACTAAACATCCGTATTTCGACACAATATTTTTAGAGCATCCCAGTAAACCAGATTTACATCACGTATAAAAATTTCGGAACGTTCGGACGAAAAAAAAATATTTAAAAATAATAATCTGTGAAATCTTTGATGAAAACGGAAAGAAGGCGGGTTGTTTCGGCGCGACTTCGCCCGGGTTCAGGTCACGTTTTCACTACTAAATATGCGCTTTTTTTTACGAATTTTTAAATAGAGATTATATACAGTTATTTTTATAACCGATTAAAATTTCAGAGAGTTCGGAAGATGAAAACAATTTTTTACTGTTTTATTTTTTTTATGTTAAAAAATCCAACGCGGAAAAAAAAATAAGAATGCGCGAAGGAAACATATTTATTTTACAACTGGATAACAATATTTTTCACGCAATTTTTACATGGGCTGTAAAACTGTTTTATTCAGGACCTATAACTTTTTCAAACAGTTAGGACAACAAGAAATATATATTTTTAATTTATAAAATGACCCATACCTGAAAAAAACAAGAAATGTCTTCTTACAAACGCTTTCACCACTAAATATCATCAATATTTCTTGGCGAATTTTTCCTTTAAAAATATAAATTTCATACACAATCGGATTAAAGATATAAAATCATACAAACTTGAGGTTTGTTTAAGGTTCCTGATTAATAACACAAGATTACGTATGCGCCCCCTCCCCTGTTCGCCAAAATTTTCACTCTCTATTCTGTACTTTTATCCTCACCCCCCACCCCCTCTTTAACTTTTAATGTTCTGCACTTTCAAGATATTCCAGAACTAGAAAAAAAGTAATCGTCGCATTTTTATGTTCGACTGGGCATAGCATCAAGTCAATAACAAGTATTAGGATATAGATAGCTTCGATCCTTTTTTATAATGACTACTTAATTTGAAGTCTTTATCTAATATATTTATCGCTTTGACCGATTTTCTGTTGATATTTCTTTGTGTAGCAAAACAGGTAAGTGGTTGGAAACTGGAATTCTTAACAGGGTTGCAACTCACATTAATAACTAGCATAAGAACATTATTAACGAAAAAAGAAAACAGTTTTGGTATTGGGTTTATCAAAAAAGACGTACGCATAAAAGAAAGTTATACGCAAAGAGTACATGAGAGAAAAAAAGTCGAAAACCGCTGCGTGGAGTTAGGCATTTATATACATGAAGAATATACATTATACATTATACATATTTATATACATTAGAAAGATTAATGCAGCTTAGAATTAGTTAAGTAAAGAACGATTTTAAAAAAATCATAAATTCAAAGCTCTATATTTTAAAAAAAAAAACAGATTTAAAAAATATATTTTTGTAATTTGTGTTATCGCATCAATTCGTCGCGTACAATTCATCGCGCACAATTCATCGTAGCGTCAATTCATGGTGGTGTCAATTCGTCGCAACGAAAATGTTTTAGAAGGCTATGATGATAAAATAAAGATAATTTAGTAAAATTACTTAATGATAATTTGTTTTTTAGATATAATTGCATGTAAATTGTTAGTTATAATTCCCTATATCTAAAAAAGTAATTATCAATAAACATTTTTACTAAATTGTCTTTATTTTATCATCATAGCGTTTAAAAACATTTTCGTTGCGACAAATTGACGTCGCGACGAATTGACATCGCGACGAATTGACGCTGTGATGAGTTGTCGCCTCGACGAATTGACGCTGCGATGAATAGTGCGCGATGCATTGTTCCGCGATGAATTGTACGCGACGAATTGACGAAAAACCGTAATTTGTTATGCCAAAATGAACTTTTAAAGATTCCGTCATAATACAATATTGATATTATTAAAGAAAAGAAAAAGTCTGCCCGACATGTTTTGGAAAAAATAAAATCAAAGTGCCCAATCGATGCATAGAAATTTAGCGGCATTTAGGTAAAGGATTTTGGTTGCTATGAACAAAGTAATTTTAGCGAATGTACGACATACTCTCAAGTAATCATATTTTTTAAATATCTCCCCAGGAAATTCCTATTTTTAACTTATTTTTTCTGTGTACTCTTCTTAAATGATGTTTCTTATTTTCCTAGTTGTTAAAATACTTCTAAAATCTAAACTTAATAATTTATGTTTTAAAATCTTAGCGAAGCTGAGGAGATGTGAGTAACATTTTAACACTTCAAATAAAATTAAGTATATATATCAGAAATATTTAAACAACTAAGAAAAAAAAACAGACATCCTTTAAAAAACTACACAGAAAAAATAAGTTAAAAATATTAATTTCCTGAGGAGATATTTTAAAATCACCAATGCATACCACACCCATAGGTAAATAGGGATTATTTAGGGTTTCATAGGGGGAATTTGTGATCTCACGGACTAACACCCTTAATTCAATAATCTGTACATTTATATTTCAACAACATGTATAAATAAATCTCAGTAAATCGATGAGAACGTAAAATGGATCAAACTTCAAAAGCAGTCATTTAATATTAATACCTAATGTTTATGTAAGTATCGTCTGCAGCGAGCTAAAGTTGCATGTTCCTTGGTTTCATGTGCTCCGAATTCATGTCAGTTTCTTTTCTTACTTTCCGCGTTTGGCAACACTCAGTGTGTTCTGTTTTGATTGTGTTTTTTTTTTTGGAATGTGAAAAAATGTTATTATGGAATAAGCCGTGTGATGGCTCGCTTTTCTTGTTTGTGAATAAACCATAGACCTTAAACCGCTTTTACAGTCCATTGCGTTATTTTATGCAAGAACCAGCAGAGTGTGTGTGTAGTGAGAAACGCAAAAACACCTAATTTGTAAAAAATAAATTCACATTTGACGAATATTAAAAAAACTGAACGTCGTCAGTTGTTGACATAAATTCGACGCAAAAAGTATTTTGTATTTTGGGATGAACAGTAGCCAAATGAAAAACGAGGATGATAATTTTACAATTACCCATTTTTTCTTTCAGAATAACTAAAATAATCTCTTTAAGAAAAAAAGGTAACGTGCTAGAGATTTTAGTGGCCCCAAGGCATCCTCACAAATATGGCACGAAGAAGTGATAAGGAAAATAATAGAAGAAATAGTGCAAAACATATGGGAAAACAATATTTTGTTAATGCTTGTTTTATGCCATTGAAGGGATTTAAGAATGGAAGATGATGCAAATCAATTTTGAACACTTCCCAACATATAATTGAAAAGTCCATTGAAATTTACCATAGCATGTTTACCTCTGTTAGGTCTTCACATCCCTCGAGTTTTGGCAGAGCAAGTGCGGGTTGGGAAAACCTGACTTAAGGCCCAGGACTTGGTTCCCTTTTGGATGTCCAGCTCCGAAGCTGTTGGGGGACTCCGGTTCCCAAGTGTTTTCATGGTGGTTTCCTCTGATATTGGGATCCATTGCGTATCGCAACGACCTATGTCGTCATTGGGTTCAACAGGAGTGATGTGTAGGTGGCGGTACTCCTACCGGAGGCCCCTCCTGGTCGTGCGAGTTATAAGTCTCTCAGGACTTGGATGCGACGGTTGACGTGCTTTGCGAGCGCCACTCTGGCACCTGGTGGCGCAGCTCAGTTTTACCATAGCATGTTCGGTAGTGAAAATGAAGTGTGTAGAATTTATAGTTCGTCTACAGCTACACTCAAAAGAATTAAGTTACAGTATAGTTCATGAAGAAAAATTGTTTCCAATGTATTTTAATGATATTACACTATTTCAAACATTTTGAAATGGTTAAACATCACTGAGGTATACTACGAATTACTTACTATTGAATATAATGTTCATAGCATTCATTGTTCATTTACAGGGACATACAAAATAATTGTGCAATTTGTAAATTACACGAATAATTTACAAAACTGTCTATGAGCAATAATTGCTGAAAGTGCGTTTTCAATAATTGTGGTGTGCGTTTTTAAATTGAACTAATTTCCTGCATATTACTTGTTGTGTGTATATACTATAGCTCATATACAGGGCTGCACAAAACAATTTGCGTACATTTGCGCGTATTGACGGAAATTGCTGAAGGGGAATTTTCACAGTGTTTGTTTGCTAACTGAAGTAAATTTTTACATACTGTGGTATGCATCATATATACAAATCTACAGATCATATACAGAGACGCACATAAGAATTTTTGGACTTTAAATGGTAATTGCTGAAATTGCATTTTTAAATGTGTTGTGCAATTTTCAAATTGTTTACTTCGACATCTTATTTCACCCTATTAATCGATGAAGTTTTGTTAAGTATTTTTAATTTGTTGGAAAGGTGATTCATAATCTGTATATGACGCGTGATTTCTCTTTCTTGTTTATATGTGCATTATAAAATTTTTGCAGCTGAATTTTTAGAGGCCCTGTGCGAATTTTTAAAGGTCCTCAGTTTTCCACCCACTTCGCACGGCTTTGCCAAAATTAATGAGAGAAACGGGCCGGGGCTAGGGCAAAACTTATTATTAGATAATTGGGTACTTACGTATTATCCGGGCCAGGTCAGATACAACTACACCAAGCATGGTGCCAATTATAGTAATTACAGTAACCCTTATGTTTCGACAACTATGTAGTTCAATTATTAATTATAGCATATAGTTTATTTTTTATTATACTTTATAGGTTTGTGTTATGTATTTATTATTGCACATTGACTATATTGTATTTGTTTTTTTATTTTATATCATTTACCATTTTTAACAATGTTATTTTTTTAATAAGGTTAAATAACTGTTTTGAACATGATTGGCAACGATAAACAAGATTGGTAGTTGGCAATCAATACCTAATAATAATGACAACCGGAACGGAGTAAAAATTGTTTTCCTAAATTACAATTTTGCTCCGGAAATGAAAAATTCAATGAAAAACATTTCAATTTCTTAAAATCAGGATTTGGTTATATATATCTATGGATTTGATTTCAATGGGTATATATCGTGGTATATATCAGGATATTTAGCCGATATTTATTTTCAAAATAATATGATGTTTGATAACTTGGATATTTTCATATATTTGATAGTTATTTTCCAAAATATTATTGTGCTTGATATTTTTTATGTTTGATATTTTCATTTGTTTGATATTTTCAAAATAACATTGCACATGATATTTTCAGTCAAAACAAATGTAAATGAATTCGTCAACAGTTATTGATTGTATAGTTTTGTAGACAAAAATCATTTGCATCAGTCAGTAACTTTTTTAGCCGAAAAAGAAATATAAACATTATATTTTCAAAGCTTCACGTTTGAAGCTGAATTTTTTTAATGTTGAACCAATAATTATATGGGATAATATTAACTTCGAACAGCCATTGAAAGATAAGCTGTTGTCTACACTGAGAAAAATGACACTTTCAAATCTGAGTAAATCGATGTTTTCATTTTGTTATGAAACTTTTTGTTTCAAATATGATGACTCAATGCTTTCAATTCAGAAATACTCAGAATATTGAAACATGGACATACTCAAAACTGAACACATAGAGGTCAGTTCAAACTCGTTTCTGAAACATGGACATACTCAAAAATGAGCACATAGAAGTTTTGAAAATGTCGTTTTTAGAGTGTAATTTAGATAGCCAGCTATTTACAGCTTCATTAAAATTAATGTTTCATGGTTTTGGTTTATTTCAGTTTAAACTTTAAACTGTACAAATGGTTCAGGAATAAAAAATTAGACAAGCTTACATTTATGTTCAACTTTTTTTAATTATAATTATTATTATTATTATTTTGTGGTAGAAGGCATTTTTTTTTTGTTATACTTACTGAAACCTACAGTTTGTTTTTTTATAAGTGTGAGATCAAATTGTTTCTGTTTTCAATTAGTTGATTTTCAATTTTGTTCATAGTAACAAAAATAAATAAATAAATAAATAAAATAATAATAATAATAATAATAATAATAATAATAATAATAACAAAAAACGAGTAAAAATTTAAGAGGCTACTTCACTCAGACGAAAACATCCGCTCGTTAATGTTAATCCTGGAGGAAATATTTTAAGATACCTCGTTCGCATTTCAATACTTTTAAATGATTTTCTTTGCATTGGATAGCTGAGCTCAATCTCTATGCACGCTTCTTTGTATTTTTTCGGTTTTGATTACAAGTTTTTTTTTTATTAAGATACTTTCATTTTCGGAACCGGTTTTGAAAGTAAAAGTATCCTCAATAATAAAACTGCAACAAAAATTGAAAAAGTACAAAGGAGCGTGCATAGAAATTGACCTCAGCTATCCAATGCAAAAAAAAAAAAAATCATTTAAAAATATTGAAATGCGAACGAGATATCTTAAAATATTTCCTCCATAGGATTAATATTAGCGAGCGGGTGTTTTCGTCTGAGTGAAGTAGCCTGTTAAGTTTTTATGCTAAGTGTAAATATATTTTAGTTTGTAATTTACATTAAGAGCCTACACTAATCACGTGAAGTCACTGACATGCTAATGTTAAACGTATGTCAGCATTCTTTTCAAATTTCTCGCTTGCAATTTAATTGTTTTTAAATGAATTTTTCTGCATAAGATAGTTCAGATCCATCTCTTACCGGGCTAGTTTTTACTTTTTCGATTTTGGATGCAATACTCTTGAGTAAAGCTACATTCACTTTCGGAACCTGTTCCGGAAACATACATGAATAAAACATGAAAACAATAAAACATACATTAGAATAATAGCCATTAATTAAAAAATTTTATATAAAGTCTGTCAAAAGTTTAATCAGAAATCATGTGTCTGATACTAAGGGTTTTCCTTTAGGTTTTCACACTTTAAAAAAAGTACTATTTTAGTATAAAACGTCAAACTTTTATGTCCAATTAACTTATTCTCTATCTCTCTTTTATTTTATTTTTTTTCTTACTGCCCTGTACTCTGTATTTAACGCATATGAGTCTTGAAATTAGAGGTGTAGAGCGGAGACTTTCTTAGTATAGGATTCAGATTGAGTCTTTGGGCACATGCGTTAAAGATTTACTCCAGCTTTATATATAAACTAGTCGGATGTGCCAATCCCAAATCTTTCTTCTACCTCACACAGGTTTCGCATACACCAAAAAGAATCAGCTCCATTTTATATCAATGTCTAACTGAATCTAAAGTTTTATTAAATTCCGTGCATTAGTTCTTGAGATATGACTATTGCTAAAATCGTGTCAATCCTGCAAAATGTAGCATAGCAGTGCCACCTGTTGGAAGATTTAGACCAAAACCTTATCAACAACAACTATATCAGCGTCTAACAGAATCTGAAGTTTTATGAAAATCCGTGCATTAGTTTTTGAGATATAGCAATCGTATAAATCATGAAAAATGTGGTACAGCGGCGCCACCTTTTAGGATAACCAAAACGTAATCAACGTCTATTTATGTGAAGGTCTAAGGGAATCTGAAGTTTGGTTAAAATTAAGTGCATTAGTTCTTGAAATAGAGCTATTGCGGAAATCGCGAAAAATGTAGCATATCAGCACCACCTTTCGGGTGATTTTCATCGAAAACTAATCAACACCAATTTATATCAGGGACAAACTGAATATAAATTTTTATTAAATTCCGTGCATTAGTTCTTGAGACAGAGCGCCCACAAAATTTTTGTCACATACAGACAGACAGACAGATAGGGGCACAGACTTACAGACAGACATTTTCTAAAAACAGTCAAATCCTGTTCAGGACCTTCTACGTAAAACGTATAAATTCGTCGAAAACTGGAAGTCGAAAATTTTCATGAGATCCAATACTTTCTTCTTCTAAAGATGTTTTAGGCCAATATCAATGTGCTAACTCAGGTAATATATTAACTAGTAGTGTGTTAGGAAATCCATTAAGTCAAAATAATTTGCCGCAGTTTTATGAGGCGAACTCTTTCTGCGACATTTTCTTGAAACAGCCGATATAAAAAGATGCAGAAAATTCTTCCAGATCAATGTGCAGGGTTAGTTGTACGTGGTGCTAACAGGATGTAAGACTCCGCAATTTAGAGCCCATAAAACCCGTCTAATCTATACTAAAACATGTGGAGTGACAGCAGTGCACTTAATGTTTCACAACATCAGACAGGAGAGTCGAACATAAAAAGACAAAATTTTTCAGCACTTAACTGGGGATCTTTAAGGGGGGGAATTCATTTTTAAGTTTTTCTTTGTTCAGGAATTCACTTTAATGTGCAGAGTGACGCAAGTGAAGGTGTTTCTAACAAAAATAAGAAGTTCGAAGAACTTTTAAGCTGAGGGTCAGTGTTATGATATAATAATAAGACAAAAAAAAGTCTTTTCTGTTCCTACTTTTTTTTTTTTAAGGAGTGATATGAGTTGAGTGAAGACATTAGTGTCGCATAAGAGAGGTTTTTGGGTGTGTGGGATTCTAGAATCAAATCAGAAGGGATATTCCTAAATCAAACATTGTGAAATTGTTTCTCTATATTTTTATTGCAAAACAAGAGCGATATTTTTCCATCAGACATTAAACAGATGTGGCCAGGTACCTTTAAATAGACAAAAGGAGATATTTTTATTTACTCACTAAGCAGCAGCAACATACTAATTGTACGTAAGTACTATTAGTATATACTTACGTACTTACTGTATGCTACTTATGTTACTATCTGTATGTTACTTATGTTACTATATGTTCGTACTAATGCTATTAAGTACTAACTGTACATAAGTAAAACTTTCGTTTAGTCTAATTGAAATTTTAAATATTTGATACATGTTCTTTTATCGGTCATTTTTATCGTTGTCCAATAGCTAATTCCTAAACAGTTAGCTTTAGATGTATAGCACAATAGATGTTTATGGGTGTGTTGATTCTAGAATGAAATCAGAAGAGATATTCCTAAATTAAACATTGTGAAATTGATTCTCTGTATTTTTATTGCAAAATAAGAACGTAATTTTTAAATCGGTTACTAAGCTGATGTAGTCAAATACCTTTAAATAGACAAAAAAAATAGGTATTTTTTATTTATTTATATTAAAATTTCGAAAATCATTAGGATGGTTGTAACGTAGTAAATAGAAGCATAATGGTCATACTTGACGTGATGGTTGTCAGTATAAAAAGAAAATACAAAGCTACCTACACTAACCAACAAGATTGGGCTTGTCGCCCATTGCTCAATAGCAATGGGCTCAATAGCATGTATTAGAACAAAGATCACATGATAAAATCATTTGCTTATATGTGCTTATCATATAATAATATTATTGTGGTTATTTAATACAGTAAAACCTACTAAGACGGGACCTGAAGAGATCAGATAATGATTCCGTTTTAGCAAGTAAAAGTGTATGGCATCACTTTAGTAAGGACCATGAGTTTTTTATGCTTAAGACAGGATTCCATTATAGATAGGTTTATTTTTTTAAAGGATTTACTGTATGTTTATGTCCCGATTAAGATGCCAGTGTCCCGCTTTTTCTGTTTCGCGGTACAGCTTTCTCTCTCTGTCTCTCCTTTTTTTTTTTTTTTTTTTTTTTAAATCCGGAACTTGCAACACTAGATCTAAGTCATATATCATTCGTTTTTCATAAGTTATAGCATTCTGTGTTCATTTGCGGCGTTCCGGGTCGTCACGTGGTTATGACGTCGTATTTCCGCATGTACTTCATTATCATTTAGATTTCAAGTTATATATTTTCTCCTTCGTTCCTGTAAAAAAGAAACTGACCATTGTCTGCGTAATAGCGTAATCGTTAATTGCTCCGTTGTAATCTGATTAATCATGCCTCGTTTTATACGTATGGAACTTAAAATGACTGTTCATAAAGTTTTTTTCGGTAGAATGTATTGAAAGGGGTTTCATAATGTTATATTTATATGGATTACTAACATGGTGATGGTAAGTTTCAAAATTTGAGATATTTCACTACAACTTTTTTATAAGTAATTATTTTTTAATTAAATTTTGAAAAGATTGTCCCATGTCTCCAGGGACTCTATATATTTATCGCGTTCCAAATTTCAAGTGTCACATTCAGGGCCGTATCTAGGGGGGTGCCAGGAGGGGCTCAGCACCCCCTGAAAATTTTTGAGCCCCCCCTGGGAAATTTGCCGAGGACACCAAATGGAATTCTGTTTCAAAAATCGTGTGTTAAAAAATTTAATTAAGTTTTGGGGGCTTTTTACAGTTTTGCATAAATACTAAATTATGGTATTTGTTTAAAAACTGCAAATAAGTGCTTCAATATGCACGCATCCTATCTGCACATACACAGAATTAGCAACCTTTTGCTGATGCAAACATTGACTTTTACATAAGTTATATACTGAATTTTTTCATTTTGCAGCGTTTTCCATTATTAACATAAAACGAAGTTGTTCTAATGAGTTTGATAGTAATTATAATGCTTTTGATAGTAATTATAATGCTTTTGATAGTAATTATAATGCTTTTGATAAACATTATGTTTCGTATTTGAGTCATCCTAGTTTAAAATATACATATATATAAGATCCTTGATTTATAAATCATACTAATGAAAAAAAGCTAATAGCCAATTTTAAATACAAGCATTTGACTAAACACAAAAATAATTCTAAAATGCAAAATACATTCTTGGTTTTTCTAATGTTTGTTATCCTAAAAAAACATAACTTTAGAATTCTTAAGGACAGGGAATATTCAGAAAAAAAAATTAAAGATTGCAACTCTTTTGAAACAGGTGAACTGTCAGCTTTTATTTACTTATTGACATCATCACTTATTATTTCATTAGTATAATTATACACTAAAAATTTTCATTCGGCAGCCAGTGAAGTAGTCGTTAAAATCCAGAGGGCATACGCTGTAGGCAGAGGGTATACCCTAAAGAGTATATGCTATAGTGTTTTTGAGTAGAGGGTATCCGGTATTCCTTAAAATAATCCAGAAGGTGTACCGTATAAGTCGTATCCACCGTATATCCTTCATTACATTCCCGTCTGCAGCTTTTACTTTTCTTATCATCAAATATAGTTATTATAAACAGTTTAATAAGAAACGTAGTGCCTACATATGAATATGCAATAATTTATCTTTCTATATAGTACTTTGATCATATATATCTGTGTTTGTGCGTGCATGTGTCAGAGAGACAGAAATAGTATGAGCCCCCCCCCCCCTACATTTTCTTGAGCACCCCCTGTTGTTTACTTCTAGCTACATCCCTGGTCACATTTGTCTTTCATGTGACCTTGATGCTTTATACAGCTGAATAGAAACATTGCTGTCAATTAGCTGTGAATAAATAAAATTTAGAAAAAAAAAACTATGTGGTAAGGGACGCTTTTTGTCGTACCTTCGGCCATTTCCTGAAATTTTGAATATACGTTGTATAATAAACAAGAAACATACATTAAAATTTTATAAAACAAACAATTATCATCAGATAATACATTATTCAAAAATCCACTGGTTTAAACTATGATTAAAATTGCTTTTTGTAAAATGTCAAAAAATCACAAATCACTAATGGACATATCAACCTAAAATCCACCGTACATAAACCATTTAAATTCTAAACATTTTCTAAAAATCTGTATGTAAACTTTATCCAGAAAAAGAATATTTTTTACACGATTTATTCGACATCATTACAATTGTCAAGCCCAAAGGTATAGTATTAAGAACAATCACTATTGGAAAAGCTTGTTCTAAAAACAAGCCGCAGCCACTAGTGTTCTCAAACTGCTGCATTTATATTGTTTATGCAAACTGTAACAGATTTTTATGTGCTCCATAAAGATTAAAGATGATAAATATTAGATATTTATAATCATCATATTTATAATCATCATTTTAAGTCATCTGATATCAATATTGAAACATTTAGCTGGATTCCAATAGCAACATCCATTTTAGAAACTAAATGCATACATAAAACTTAAATACAGACGGTGTTCGCACATTTTTTAGACGATTTCGGCGTTGTTTTTTTTAACGTTTAAAATATGAATATTACTTTCTGAAATAATCTATATGATAATCTTGTTTCTGGATTCTAATTCTGAGCCATTATTTCCATGATAGAAATTTTTTTGTAAAATTTACAAGGGTATTGCTTCCCATGCCTCTTTAAAAACTTTCCAGAGTCCATCCTTTGTGGTGGTTTCTCGCTTTGAAAGATATATTTTAAACAGACCAAATGCACAATAAACCATAAGTTGGACCTCAAGTGACTTCTTATGAATATGTTGAAAAGTATAAATTCAATACTTGTGTGAGTTTTTATTTTTTTCAACGAACACAGTGGTAGTTTTTGAAGCATGAGCGGTGGCTTTGCCTTGGTGCAGTTTAACTCTTTGAAATTCGATGAAATAAAAAGAACTTGATTTTTTCTGTTAATATCGGATGCAACATATTCTCTTAACAGTATGATGAATTGATTGTAACATTTTTTTCCTACCTTCTTATTTTTATTTTCCCACTGTAATATAAATTTGAGATAGTCATAAATCCTTACCTGAATCTTCGTTTTGAGCCTTGAAATGTAGTCTGTTTTTCCCTGTTTTTTTTTCCATCTGGTATCTTTTTACTAGGTATACGTACTGATTTTTGGGATAGCACTTTCCAATCAATAGTTATGTTTATTTCGCACTAAAAAGTTTTTATATTATGCGCTTTGCAATAATTTTAGACTGTCGAATTAGCATACGTCTGTTCGAAAAAAAAACGCATCTCCCCATTCACAGTTTTTTTGCATGCGCAATCTTGAAATAAGAATAAATTTGAAAGTATCAGACGATAATATAAATTACACATAATAAGTTGTTGCCAGAATTTCTTTCTCGAAAAAATTCCATTTTTTAAAATCATTTATCAAATTTGTCTAAAAAATGTGCGAACAGCCTCTGTATATGAAAATGTTAAATTTTCGAAGGCTGTGTTCTCACCCAATATTATTGTTAATTTTCTATCAAAAAAAAAAAAAAAAAAAAAAAAGAATGAGAGAGAGAAAGAGGGGAACAAAATGATTCTATTTTATCTATTGTTCTGACTTACGTAGAATGCAATTTTGTAGCTCTATATGCAACACTGGTTGATTTCACACAAAATGAGTTCCATTAAAAATTCTGTGTGGAGAGGTGTTGCGTTTCGTATCTCATTTAACTTTTTTTTGGAAATAATTAAAACAGCTGTTGTAGGGAAAAGAAAAACATGTTTTTTTTTTCCTATTTTAGAAAATAATAAAATAATTTAGCAACATCCATTTCAGAAACTAAATGCATACATAAAACCTAAATATATGAAAATGTTAAATTTTCGAAGACTGTGTTCTCACCCAATATTATTGCTATTTTTCTATCAAAAGAAAAAAAAAGAATGAGAGAGAGAAAGAGGGGAACAAAATGATTCTATTTTATCTGTTGTTTTGACTTACGTACAATGCAATTTTGTAGCTCTATATGCAACACTGGTTGATTTCACACAAAATGAGTTCCACTAAAAATTCTGTGTGGAGAGGTGTTGCGTTTCGTATCTCATTTAACTTTTTTTTGGAAATAATTAAAACAGCTGTTGTAGGGAAAAGAAAAACATGTTTTTTTTTTCCTATTTTAGAAAATAATAAAATAATTTAGCAACATCCATTTCAGAAACTAAATGCATACATAAAACTTAAATATATGAAAATGTTAAATTTTCGAAGACTGTGTTCTCACCCAATATTATTGCTATTTTTCTATCAAAAGAAAAAAAAAAGAATGAGAGAGAGAAAGAGGGGAACAAAATGATTCTATTTTATCTGTTGTTTTGACTTACGTACAATGCAATTTTGTAGCTCTATATGCAACACTGGTTGATTTCACACAAAATGAGTTCCACTAAAAATTCTGTGTGGAGAGGTGTTGCGTTTCGTATCTCATTTAACTTTTTTTTTGAAATAATTAAAACAGCTGTTGTAGGGAAAAGAAAAACATGTTTTTTTTTTCCTATTTTAGAAAATAATAAAATAATTTAGCAACATCCATTTCAGAAACTAAATGCATACATAAAACTTAAATATATGAAAATGTTAAATTTTCGAAGACTGTGTTCTCACCCAATATTATTGCTATTTTTCTATCAAAAGAAAAAAAAAGAATGAGAGAGAGAAAGAGGGGAACAAAATGATTCTATTTTATCTGTTGTTTTGACTTACGTACAATGCAATTCTGTAGCTCTATATGCAACACTGGTTGATTTCACACAAAATGAGTTCCATTAAAAATTCTGTGTGGAGAGGTGTTGCGTTTCGTATCTCATTTAACTTTTTTTTGGAAATAATTAAAACAGCTGTTGTAGGGAAAAGAAAAACATGTTTTTTTTTTCCTATTTTAGAAAATAATAAAATAATTTAGCAACATCCATTTCAGAAACTAAATGCATACATAAAACCTAAATATATGAAAATGTTAAATTTTCGAAGACTGTGTTCTCACCCAATATTATTGCTATTTTTCTATCAAAAGAAAAAAAAAGAATGAGAGAGAGAAAGAGGGGAACAAAATGATTCTATTTTATCTGTTGTTTTGACTTACGTACAACGCAATTTTGTAGCTCTATATGCAACACTGGTTGATTTCACACAAAATGAGTTCCACTAAAAATTCTGTGTGGAGAGGTGTTGCGTTTCGTATCTCATTTAACTTTTTTTTGGAAATAATTAAAACAGCTGTTGTAGGGAAAAGAAAAACATGTTTTTTTTTTCCTATTTTAGAAAATAATAAAATAATTTAGCAACATCCATTTCAGAAACTAAATGCATACATAAAACTTAAATATATGAAAATGTTAAATTTTCGAAGACTGTGTTCTCACCCAATATTATTGCTATTTTTCTATCAAAAGAAAAAAAAAAGAATGAGAGAGAGAAAAAGGGGAACAAAATGATTCTATTTTATCTGTTGTTTTGACTTACGTACAATGCAATTTTGTAGCTCTATATGCAACACTGGTTGATTTCACACAAAATGAGTTCCACTAAAAATTCTGTGTGGAGAGGTGTTGCGTTTCGTATCTCATTTAACTTTTTTTTTGAAATAATTAAAACAGCTGTTGTAGGGAAAAGAAAAACATGTTTTTTTTTTCCTATTTTAGAAAATAATAAAATAATTTAGCAACATCCATTTCAGAAACTAAATGCATACATAAAACTTAAATATATGAAAATGTTAAATTTTCGAAGACTGTGTTCTCACCCAATATTATTGCTATTTTTCTATCAAAAGAAAAAAAAAGAATGAGAGAGAGAAAGAGGGGAACAAAATGATTCTATTTTATCTGTTGTTTTGACTTACGTACAATGCAATTTTGTAGCTCTATATGCAACACTGGTTGATTTCACACAAAATGAGTTCCACTAAAAATTCTGTGTGGAGAGGTGTTGCGTTTCGTATCTCATTTAACTTTTTTTTGGAAATAATTAAAACAGCTGTTGTAGGGAAAAGAAAAACGTTTTTTTTTCCTATTTTAGAAAATAATAAAATAATTTAGCAACATCCATTTCAGAAACTAAATGCATACATAAAACTTAAATATATGAAAACGTTAAATTTTCGAAGACTGTGTTCTCACCCAATATTATTGCTATTTTTCTCTCAAAAGAAAAAAAAAAGAATGAGAGAGAGAAAGAGGGGAACAAAATGATTCTATTTTATCTGTTGTTTTGACTTACGTACAATGCAATTTTGTAGCTCTATATGCAACACTGGTTGATTTCACACAAAATGAGTTCCATTAAAAATTCTGTGTGGAGAGGTGTTGCGTTTCGTATCTCATTTAACTTTTTTTTGGAAATAATTAAAACAGCTGTTGTAGGGAAAAGAAAAACATGTTTTTTTTTTCCTATTTTAGAAAATAATAAAATAATTTAGCAACATCCATTTCAGAAACTAAATGCATACATAAAACCTAAATATATGAAAATGTTAAATTTTCGAAGACTGTGTTCTCACCCAATATTATTGCTATTTTTCTATCAAAAGAAAAAAAAAGAATGAGAGAGAGAAAGAGGGGAACAAAATGATTCTATTTTATCTGTTGTTTTGACTTACGTACAATGCAATTTTGTAGCTCTATATGCAACACTGGTTGATTTCACACAAAATGAGTTCCACTAAAAATTCTGTGTGGAGAGGTGTTGCGTTTCGTATCTCATTTAACTTTTTTTTGGAAATAATTAAAACAGCTGTTGTAGGGAAAAGAAAAACATGTTTTTTTTTCCTATTTTAGAAAATAATAAAATAATTTAGCAACATCCATTTCAGAAACTAAATGCATACATAAAACTTAAATATATGAAAATGTTAAATTTTCGAAGACTGTGTTCTCACCCAATATTATTGCTATTTTTCTATCAAAAGAAAAAAAAAAGAATGAGAGAGAGAAAGAGGGGAACAAAATGATTCTATTTTATCTGTTGTTTTGACTTACGTACAATGCAATTTTGTAGCTCTATATGCAACACTGGTTGATTTCACACAAAATGAGTTCCACTAAAAATTCTGTGTGGAGAGGTGTTGCGTTTCGTATCTCATTTAACTTTTTTTTTTGAAATAATTAAAACAGCTGTTGTAGGGAAAAGAAAAACATGTTTTTTTTTTCCTATTTTAGAAAATAATAAAATAATTTAGCAACATCCATTTCAGAAACTAAATGCATACATAAAACTTAAATATATGAAAATGTTAAATTTTCGAAGACTGTGTTCTCACCCAATATTATTGCTATTTTTCTATCAAAAGAAAAAAAAAGAATGAGAGAGAGAAAGAGGGGAACAAAATGATTCTATTTTATCTGTTGTTTTGACTTACGTACAATGCAATTCTGTAGCTCTATATGCAACACTGGTTGATTTCACACAAAATGAGTTCCATTAAAAATTCTGTGTGGAGAGGTGTTGCGTTTCGTATCTCATTTAACTTTTTTTTGGAAATAATTAAAACAGCTGTTGTAGGGAAAAGAAAAACATGTTTTTTTTTTCCTATTTTAGAAAATAATAAAATAATTTAGCAACATCCATTTCAGAAACTAAATGCATACATAAAACCTAAATATATGAAAATGTTAAATTTTCGAAGACTTTGTTCTCACCCAATATTATTGCTATTTTTCTATCAAAAGAAAAAAAAAGAATGAGAGAGAGAAAGAGGGGAACAAAATGATTCTATTTTATCTGTTGTTTTGACTTACGTACAATGCAATTTTGTAGCTCTATATGCAACACTGGTTGATTTCACACAAAATGAGTTCCACTAAAAATTCTGTGTGGAGAGGTGTTGCGTTTCGTATCTCATTTAACTTTTTTTTGGAAATAATTAAAACAGCTGTTGTAGGGAAAAGAAAAACATGTTTTTTTTTTTCCTATTTTAGAAAATAATAAAATAATTTAGCAACATCCATTTCAGAAACTAAATGCATACATAAAACTTAAATATATGAAAATGTTAAATTTTCGAAGACTGTGTTCTCACCCAATATTATTGCTATTTTTCTATCAAAAGAAAAAAAAAAGAATGAGAGAGAGAAAGAGGGGAACAAAATGATTCTATTTTATCTGTTGTTTTGACTTACGTACAATGCAATTTTGTAGCTCTATATGCAACACTGGTTGATTTCACACAAAATGAGTTCCACTAAAAATTCTGTGTGGAGAGGTGTTGCGTTTCGTATCTCATTTAACTTTTTTTTTGAAATAATTAAAACAGCTGTTGTAGGGAAAACAAAAAACATGTTTTTTTTTTCCTATTTTAGAAAATAATAAAATAATTTAGCAACATCCATTTCAGAAACTAAATGCATACATAAAACTTAAATATATGAAAATGTTAAATTTTCGAAGACTGTGTTCTCACCCAATATTATTGCTATTTTTCTATCAAAAGAAAAAAAAAGAATGAGAGAGAGAAAGAGGGGAACAAAATGATTCTATTTTATCTGTTGTTTTGACTTACGTACAATGCAATTTTGTAGCTCTATATGCAACACTGGTTGATTTCACACAAAATGAGTTCCACTAAAAATTCTGTGTGGAGAGGTGTTGCGTTTCGTATCTCATTTAACTTTTTTTTGGAAATAATTAAAACAGCTGTTGTAGGGAAAAGAAAAACGTTTTTTTTTTCCTATTTTAGAAAATAATAAAATAATTTAGCAACATCCATTTCAGAAACTAAATGCATACATAAAACTTAAATATATGAAAACGTTAAATTTTCGAAGACTGTGTTCTCACCCAATATTATTGCTATTTTTCTATCAAAAGAAAAAAAAAAGAATGAGAGAGAGAAAGAGGGGAACAAAATGATTCTATTTTATCTGTTGTTTTGACTTACGTACAATGCAATTTTGTAGCTCTATATGCAACACTGGTTGATTTCACACAAAATGAGTTCCATTAAAAATTCTGTGTGGAGAGGTGTTGCGTTTCGTATCTCATTTAACTTTTTTTTGGAAATAATTAAAACAGCTGTTGTAGGGAAAAGAAAAACATGTTTTTTTTTTCCTATTTTAGAAAATAATAAAATAATTTAGCAACATCCATTTCAGAAACTAAATGCATACATAAAACTTAAATATATGAAAATGTTAAATTTTCGAAGACTGTGTTCTCACCCAATATTATTGCTATTTTTCTATCAAAAGAAAAAAAAAGAATGAGAGAGAGAAAGAGGGGAACAAAATGATTCTATTTTATCTGTTGTTTTGACTTACGTACAATGCAATTTTGTAGCTCTATATGCAACACTGGTTGATTTCACACAAAATGAGTTCCACTAAAAATTCTGTGTGGAGAGGTGTTGCGTTTCGTATCTCATTTAACTTTTTTTTGGAAATAATTAAAACAGCTGTTGTAGGGAAAAGAAAAACGTTTTTTTTTTCCTATTTTAGAAAATAATAAAATAATTTAGCAACATCCATTTCAGAAACTAAATGCATACATAAAACTTAAATATATGAAAACGTTAAATTTTCGAAGACTGTGTTCTCACCCAATATTATTGCTATTTTTCTATCAAAAGAAAAAAAAAAGAATGAGAGAGAGAAAGAGGGGAACAAAATGATTCTATTTTATCTGTTGTTTTGACTTACGTACAATGCAATTTTGTAGCTCTATATGCAACACTGGTTGATTTCACACAAAATGAGTTCCACTAAAAATTCTGTGTGGAGAGGTGTTGCGTTTCGTATCTCATTTAACTTTTTTTTTGAAATAATTAAAACAGCTGTTGTAGGGAAAACAAAAAACATGTTTTTTTTTTCCTATTTTAGAAAATAATAAAATAATTTAGCAACATCCATTTCAGAAACTAAATGCATACATAAAACTTAAATATATGAAAATGTTAAATTTTCGAAGACTGTGTTCTCACCCAATATTATTGCTATTTTTCTATCAAAAGAAAAAAAAAGAATGAGAGAGAGAAAGAGGGGAACAAAATGATTCTATTTTATCTGTTGTTTTGACTTACGTACAATGCAATTTTGTAGCTCTATATGCAACACTGGTTGATTTCACACAAAATGAGTTCCACTAAAAATTCTGTGTGGAGAGGTGTTGCGTTTCGTATCTCATTTAACTTTTTTTTGGAAATAATTAAAACAGCTGTTGTAGGGAAAAGAAAAACGTTTTTTTTTTCCTATTTTAGAAAATAATAAAATAATTTAGCAACATCCATTTCAGAAACTAAATGCATACATAAAACTTAAATATATGAAAACGTTAAATTTTCGAAGACTGTGTTCTCACCCAATATTATTGCTATTTTTCTATCAAAAGAAAAAAAAAGAATGAGAGAGAGAAAGAGGGGAACAAAATGATTCTATTTTATCTGTTGTTTTGACTTACGTACAATGCAATTTTGTAGCTCTATATGCAACACTGGTTGATTTCACACAAAATGAGTTCCACTAAAAATTCTGTGTGGAGAGGTGTTGCGTTTCGTATCTCATTTAACTTTTTTTTGGAAATAATTAAAACAGCTGTTGTAGGGAAAAGAAAAACGTTTTTTTTTTCCTATTTTAGAAAATAATAAAATAATTTAGCAACATCCATTTCAGAAACTAAATGCATACATAAAACTTAAATATATGAAAACGTTAAATTTTCGAAGACTGTGTTCTCACCCAATATTATTGCTATTTTTCTATCAAAAGAAAAAAAAAAGAATGAGAGAGAGAAAGAGGGGAACAAAATGATTCTATTTTATCTGTTGTTTTGACTTACGTACAATGCAATTTTGTAGCTCTATATGCAACACTGGTTGATTTCACACAAAATGAGTTCCATTAAAAATTCTGTGTGGAGAGGTGTTGCGTTTCGTATCTCATTTAACTTTTTTTTGGAAATAATTAAAACAGCTGTTGTAGGGAAAAGAAAAACATGTTTTTTTTTTCCTATTTTAGAAAATAATAAAATAATTTAGCAACATCCATTTCAGAAACTAAATGCATACATAAAACTTAAATATATGAAAATGTTAAATTTTCGAAGACTGTGTTCTCACCCAATATTATTGCTATTTTTCTATCAAAAGAAAAAAAAAGAATGAGAGAGAGAAAGAGGGGAACAAAATGATTCTATTTTATCTGTTGTTTTGACTTACGTACAATGCAATTTTGTAGCTCTATATGCAACACTGGTTGATTTCACACAAAATGAGTTCCACTAAAAATTCTGTGTGGAGAGGTGTTGCGTTTCGTATCTCATTTAACTTTTTTTTGGAAATAATTAAAACAGCTGTTGTAGGGAAAAGAAAAACGTTTTTTTTTTCCTATTTTAGAAAATAATAAAATAATTTAGCAACATCCATTTCAGAAACTAAATGCATACATAAAACTTAAATATATGAAAACGTTAAATTTTCGAAGACTGTGTTCTCACCCAATATTATTGCTATTTTTCTATCAAAAGAAAAAAAAAAGAATGAGAGAGAGAAAGAGGGGAACAAAATGATTCTATTTTATCTGTTGTTTTGACTTACGTACAATGCAATTTTGTAGCTCTATATGCAACACTGGTTGATTTCACACAAAATGAGTTCCATTAAAAATTCTGTGTGGAGAGGTGTTGCGTTTCGTATCTCATTTAACTTTTTTTTGGAAATAATTAAAACAGCTGTTGTAGGGAAAAGAAAAACATGTTTTTTTTTTCCTATTTTAGAAAATAATAAAATAATTTAGCAACATCCATTTCAGAAACTAAATGCATACATAAAACTTAAATATATGAAAATGTTAAATTTTCGAAGACTGTTCTCACCCAATATTATTGCTATTTTTCTATCAAAAGAAAAAAAAAGAATGAGAGAGAGAAAGAGGGGAACAAAATGATTCTATTTTATCTGTTGTTTTGACTTACGTACAATGCAATTTTGTAGCTCTATATGCAACACTGGTTGATTTCACACAAAATGAGTTCCACTAAAAATTTTGTGTGGAGAGGTGTTGCGTTTCGTATCTCATTTAACTTTTTTTTTTGGAAATAATTAAAACAGCTGTTGTAGGGAAAAGAAAAACATGTTTTTTTTTCCTATTTTAGAAAATAATAAAATAATTTAGCAACATCCATTTCAGAAACTAAATGCATACATAAAACTTAAATATATGAAAATGTTAAATTTTCGAAGACTGTGTTCTCACCCAATATTATTGCTATTTTTCTATCAAAAGAAAAAAAAAAGAAAGAGAGAAAAAGAGGGGAACAAAATGATTATATTTTATCTGTTGTTTTGACTTACGTACAATGCAATTTTGTAGCTCTATATGCAACACTGGTTGATTTCACACAAAATGAGTTCCATTAAAAATTTTTTGTGGAGAGGTGTTGCGTTTCGTATCTCATTTAACTTTTTTTTGGAAATAATTAAAACAGCTGTTGTAGGGAAAAGAAAAACATGTTTTTTTTTTCCTATTTTAGAAAATAATAAAATAATTTAGCAACATCCATTTCAGAAACTAAATGCATACATAAAACTTAAATATATGAAAATGTTAAATTTTCGAAGACTGTGTTCTCACCCAATATTATTGCTATTTTTCTATCAAAAGAAAAAAAAAGAATGAGAGAGAGAAAGAGGGGAACAAAATGATTCTATTTTATCTGTTGTTTTGACTTACGTACAATGCAATTCTGTAGCTCTATATGCAACACTGGTTGATTTCACACAAAATGAGTTCCATTAAAAATTCTGTGTGGAGAGGTGTTGCGTTTCGTATCGCATTTAACTTTTTTTGGAAATAATTAAAACAGCTGTTGTAGGGAAAATAAAAACGTGTTTTTTTTTCCTATTTTAGAAAATAATAAAAGAATTCAGCAACAAAATTTTAATTCTGTGTTTCAGTGTCCCCCATTATTACTGAGAATTTTGAAATAAATTAAACAAACAGGAACAAAAAGATTGCATTTTATCTAGGGTTCAGAACCTACGTCAAGTCAATTAAGCTCAAGGTACAGCACTGGGTGATTTTACACAAATTGGGTTCGATAAAAACTCCACGTGGATTGGATATATATTTGATATCCAAGTAACAGTTTAGGAAACAATTAAAACTTGACCTAATTTTTCATTATATGTGACAATTCTTTTAAATTTCTTTTACAGTAGTATCAGGCTATTCTTTTGTCTGCATCGAGTGGAATTTTATGCAGTAAACCTGTTAAGATACAACCTATCTATGACAAAAAAAAAAATACTGCTTCACCGAAAGGAATATATCTGCTCAGGCGTAAACCTGTCTAAAACGAAATATTTTTTATGTCGTGGCCGATTTTGTTTTTACAGGTTTTACTATACTTAGTTCAGTAAAACCTGTAAAATCGGAACGCTGCTTATTACAAATCCCGTATTATACCTAAAATATTCATAGTCCTTGAGGAAAGAATTCCATACCTGCTCAATCGAAAACCTCTCCAATACGGAACTTTGTTTCGATCCCTAGCGATTCCGTTTTCACAGATTTTACTTACTAAGATTATTGTGTTTATTTAATACACTAAAACCTACTAAGGCAAAATCTGAAGTGACCAGAGGAAAATTCCGTTTTAGGCAGGTTTTTGTACTTAGCAGGCAGATTTGTATGATACTCTTTCCGGCGGGGTCTATAGATGTTTTACGTTTAAGACAGGATTCCGTTGTAGACAAGTTCCATTTTCATAGGATTTACTGTATTTTTAAGTCCCGATATTGAAGCCACTGTCCCACTTTTTTGTGACAATGGGCCTAGTCACGCTAGTTGTCACTCACCAAGCTGAATAATAAAACTTGGATCCAAATGTAATTTAAACGAATGGTAGTGGCCCTAGTTTATATGACGGACCTAGGTATTACGTCCATTTCTTAGGGCCTAGGTCCCCTATGCATTTCACATATAATTATCCCATTTATCGTTGACATATTTTTACACTTTTTGCATAAATTAATATATTATATGTATTAAAGAATGGCAGCAAATGCTTTATTTATTTATTTATTTTGGGGGGAGGGGTGTAAATATTCTGTGATTGTTCTTATTTACCATAATTTTTATATAAGTTATTGAACACATATTATATTACTATCGAATATTATACATCGTATATTATATGTTATGGAACCAGCTGATTGAGATATAGTTTTCTGAGTTCAGTTAAGAAACATGTGCAAATTTAAAATCAGTTTATCAGGTTTGTGAAGAAATTAGCGAGATTAAAAAAAAAAAAAAAAAATCTAAACAACAGAACGAGAAAATAATTAATCAACAGTAGTCTGGAATAATTAAAATTGCATCTCCATTAATGTTAACAGAAATACATATTGGAAATGTGCCACAACAAATAAACACTTATCATCAGGAGTGTGCAACTCTATAAATATAACATAAAGTTAATATTATTTCCATAAATGCTGGCAACACTTTCCCCAAATTAACGTGATAATGAATGAACGTCTACAATCTCACTTGAATTTTAGACAATAGAATGTATTCTGGATTGTAGCAGTTTTTTAAGCCACAAATTAGACTAATGTCTTGTAAAATGTAATCGTAATACATAATCTATCACAAATATTTATCACCAAAACTGGAGATCAAATCTTTATAAATTAAAAATTCTTACTTTTCTTAAAATTAATTTTTTTTTCAATAACTTTCAGAAAAGAATGACATTTACGAACGTTCAAGGAAATATCACAGTGGTACACAACACAACAAAAAATTAAAAAAAAAAATACCTTAAAATTATCTCGTCTCTCAACTAGCCATATTTTAATAAATGAAATTCAACAATCTTATACAGGGTGGTCCTAAAATATATGTCAAAAATGTAAAGGCAGGTAGAGGGGACCTAAATAAGCAGATTTCGTATAGGAATATGGGTGCGGAAATTCAGCGTTGAGGCAGTAGAGGGCGCTGTTGAATTCGGTGGATGAAAACGCTTCGCTGGCTTGAATCGTCATTCCCCGCGCGGATTTCGATCAACATGCATCGTTACACCAATACGAAGCTTGCCGACACGCATTTCATGTATGAGGCTACGCAAGGAAATGGAGCGGCTGCTCAAAGGATGTACATAGAACTATTCACGGCTAGGAATCTGCGGGATCGCCGAATATTTGAGCATCTTCATCGGGTGTTGTGCGCGAGTGGATCGTTTTATGCCTCCGGGCGTAATATGAGCACTGAAAGATATTGCAGAATTCCTGCAGTACACGAAGAAGTATTACCCACAGTAGAGAATAGTCCTTCGACAGGCTTGAGAGACGTACGTTTGCATCCTTTGTGCAGCCGATCCATATCCTTGCGCAGCCCCATACATGAAATGCATGTCGGCAAGCTTTACATTGGCGTAACGATGCATGTTGATCGATATCCATGCGGGAAATGACGATTCAAGCCATCGAAATGATTTCATCCGCCGAGCTCAACAGCGCCCTCTACTGCCTCAACGCTGGATTTCCGCACCCACATTCCAATACAAAATTTGCTTATTTAGGTCCCCTCTACCTACCTTTAGATTTTTGACATTTATTTTAGGACCACCCTGTATATACGTACTACAATCAGGAGTACTAAAATTCCTAAGACAGTCCTAATTTTTGAAGTTTCCGTTGTATGACCTTTGTTATTTTCTAATCGTTACAGGAAAGAAAATGATCTTTTCTTTTATATAATGACTTATGTTTATAATTCAAAAGTATAAAAAATGATTTATTCCAACTAAAATTTTGCATCGGGTCACAAAACTTGATTTTACCTGAGCCAACCCAGACTTGTGGCTTGCGGCGGGTCGATTTGGTGCTAATTTTTTTCGTTGCGGACCAGGTTGACTTTAAATGTTTCGGGTTCGGGTCAGTCTCAGGTTGGGTTTTGACACTTTCGGGTCGGGCTTGTGTTTGGGATTATTCAAAAGAAATCCCCATATATTTTTAAAGAAAAAAATATATATAATATTATGAGTATATGTGTGTTAATTTTTATTTAAAAAAGATAAAATTGGTATGAGAGATATCATTGTAGATTACTTTTCATAATTGTATCAAAATATAGATTTTTTGGGCTCAGCTCGTGTTCAGGTGATTCAATTCGGGTTTCGGGCTGACTTTTAGCAGAATTTTTGGTTAGGTTTGGGTACAACCCGACCCGTGCAGGACTCTGATTAGAACAAGTGATATTGTCACAAATTGTACATTTTTATTCTTATCTTCCACGAAGAGAATTTTAAATTACTTGTAATTTTCGTTGACAGGTCATACAAATTCCCGATTTAACAACAGATTTTAGAAACAATAAAAAAATTTAAAGACAAAAACTACGATTTAGAATCCTACTGCCAAGATATTGAAAAAAGATTTGCTACAAATAATTGTGTTACTTTTTTTTTGTATTTTTTTAAATGCTAAATAGTAGTACCTTGGTTCTAGAATAAGTTTATAAGAATTGTTTGATAATCGGATCAAAATTTACCATGCGGAGTAATGAAAATACGAATAATTGGTTTCTACCTCCAAAGTTACTCCCTGTATTTATCTATTTGAAATAACGTATTGTAAAATACAATATTGTAGCATATAAAAACATATTACAGTGTTATACATTGCATGAGACAAGGACAAGTTTAATAAAAGTTTAACAAAACCGTACCCATAATTTTATTCGTGAAACTTTGAATGATTTGATATTGAGAAGGAGGAAGGGGGTTCCATTTCCTAGTATATTTTTAGATCATTAGGATCACTAAATTAATTCGCTGTTTTTGAATCTCAAAATTAATCAAATTTTTATCTACAGGATAAGTATATCGCTTGTACATTACTTTGAGTTCACGAGAAAAAAAGAAGGAAAGAAAAAAAGAAAAGCAATAAAAATTAATGGATTCAGCAGCTGTACTGGACAAGAACTTGAAATGCATTGATTTCATTAATGCTGGTATCACTATACCTCATATATGCGTCGAAAAAGAAAAATCGAAAAAGTAAAATTAAAAAAATAAATAAATAAACAGTCGTTCTCGCTACGTTTATGCATTCGGTTGATTGCCAACGATACTCTCATTGTTTGTTCGACAACTGAATCCAATTTCTCGAATTTCTTGTTCTAAAACTGAATTATTTGACAATTGGGGGATTCATGAACCAAGGTGCTACTGTACATATCTATTTTCATATTTTTATTATTTTATAGCTTTGTTCTAGGCAATGAAGATATCCATAAAAAATGCAGCTTTTGAGGAGAGATTCGATTATCTCAGATGAACAATGTAATAAAGCCTTCTCATATTTTTTGTGAAGAAAGACATTTTGTGAACACCTTTTGGTAATTATCGGCAAAGAAACTTCACTGAAGCAAAATTATGTATAATAATTATACACATGTGATAACTTTTATGACATAATCCATCTAATAAATTATAGTACTAATGAACATCACTCAAATAAAATCTGCTCAAAATTTCATTTACTTAAAAATTATAACTTTTGATTTTAAAAAAAATAACAAAGTTCGTGTTGTGTCTTAAGATGTGTCCCATGAAATAAAAATAAATCAGATCATGGGCGAGTTGCAAGCAAAAGTCTCTGCGATGGAGGGAGATGTTCCATCTGATTGCGAAGAAAACCCATCTGTGTATGAATGCACTTTTATGACCAAAATAAGAATAATTAAAAACTTGCTAATATTATCTGTAGGGTTTTTGTTCCTCTTCAGTGCATATATGGCTATAGAAAACCTCCAGAGCACCATGAACAGTGAAGGAAGTGTTGGCGTTATCTCTCAAAGTGTAATTAACGGAACTCTGATCGTTTTTAGTCTTTTCCTACCTACATTAGTCATCGAAAGACTGGGATTGAAATTGACACTAGTTATATCTATGTTGACCTACTCACCTTATATAGCTGCAAATTTTTATCCAACAATGGTGACAATGTTACCAACTGCAGTCCTTCTGGGATTAGGTGGTGCCAATCTGTGGATCGCAGCTGATTCTTATATCAATGAACTAAGTTTCATGGATGCTAAAGGAGATACTGCAAAAGCTGCATTATCAACCTCTAGATTTTTCGGAATATTTCTGATGTTCTACCAAATAACTCATATCACGGGAAATCTAGTGTCTTTCTATGTGCTTAGCCCAACTGATATCACTTTTGAAAATCTTCAAAATATATCTTCAAATAGAAGCCAAGTGATGCTTATTGGCAATGTATCTTGTGGTGCCGAATTTTGTGGAGGTATGGACGAAAATGTGAATCCTTTAGCGGACAGTAAAAGATCATTGCTTATTGGAATCTTCTTTACCTTTTCTATTATCGCTGCTACTATTTTATTTTTTTTCTTGGATTCTTTGAGACCAGAAGTTAAAGAAATCGGTGACAGTAGCTGGCTTCTAAAACTTGCAGTAACATGCAGACACATGAAGAAGACTGAACAGCAACTTTTAATAGTTCTGACCATGTTTTCTGGATTGCAGCAAAGTTTCATATTTGCGGATTATACTGAGGTGAGAACTTTATTTGAAATATTTAATTGTGATTCTGTTAATTTTCGCATTTTGATTCTATTTAACAGTTATTTATCTCATTTGACAGTGATGCCTTATTTGAACCAGTTAAAGTCATGTCTGTGTAAATCACATTTCTGAAAGTGTTAAAAAAACAAGTTAAAATTTATAATAGCGTGGTAGGATAGGTGCTGGTGATATCTACGTCTACAGGCAGTTTTGTGAAAATACTACTTATAGTGCTCTTCCTACTAAGAGTTTCGAGTGTCTAAATATGTTTCATGCAATTAACTCTAATTTTCAAAATTGAAGGGTTCGCTGCAAAAAAGAGGTAGCTACATTTTTGACTTTTTTGTTATGTTCACATTCTTGTTAAAAAAATGTCCCTCAGAGTAGGTATTTTGAGATATTATTGGTGGCAAATCATTCATAGATGCATCGAAATGCATCTATATATAATGCATAAATAGAAAAAAAAATACTTTTAACGAAACTTTAAAGTTTAATAATTAAAAGGCCTTTTTTTAAATTTCCCACAATAGCAAAAATGAAACTACCTCCTTTTTGCAGCATATGACTTTAAACTTTAACAGTTTTATTTATAATTTTGTGCGTCTTCGAAATGAACTAACAGTCAAGGTCGAAAATATTTTTCAATAAGAAAATTTTATTTTCACGTAGAAAAATCGCAAAGGATCGTATCGACAACAATTAATAACATAACAAGTATAAAACGCCCATAAGTTTTTGGGTTAGTTATAACAACAAGCAAGAAACTTTCATTACAGATATTACAAAAATCATTTTTAATTAACTAAAAAAGAATACGATAAATAAATAATTTTCTATGAGATTATATTTCGTGGTTCATACGCCATTTAAATATTGCAAAATTTCCTAAATTCTGGAAGAAATTAAAAAAAGATTTATATATTTAACTATGAAACTAAAGGGCTTTGCCACCTGCACCATTCGTGTACTAATCACTGTCCTTTCTCTCTATTTATCTGTCTGTCTCTCTACCCGTCTGTCTGTTTCTCTACCACTCCGTTTGTCTGCTCTGCCCGTTTGTCGCTCTCTCTGTCTGTCTTTCTTCTCGTCATTCTACCCATCTGTCTGTCCCTCTACACGTCTGTATCTCTCTATCTCTCTCTCTCTGTATCTATCTATCAAAATTATACTACAGATCACGAATTTTGGCGTTTCATAAATTAGTTTCATATATTTAATTCACATATTCGATTCATATATTCGTTTCATATATTTAATTCACATATTCGATTCATATATTCGTTTCATATATTTAATTCACATATTCGATTCATATATTCGTTTCATATATTCGAATTCATCTATTAGTCGTTTCATAAAATCGTTACACAAACTCATTTCATAAATCCGTTTCATAAAAGCTACATTTGGATTCTATATATATAATCATTATCTGAGTGCACCTAACATTATAACATATTTACATAATGCTATATAAATTACTTATATACGTTAAAATCTATATACAGGCATCCCCCGATTTACGTAATTAATGCGTTTCTCAGACTTTTACGTAACTCGAATTTTACGTTAGTCGAATGTGTAATTTGCTTAAGTAAAATTTCATAAGAAACTGCAATATTTATTATGTATATATATATATATATATAGAGAGAGAGAGAGAGAGAGAGATTATTTACACAGTATTAATTTTTAAATAAAGCATCATGCAGCAGTATTTACTCTGATATAAATTATACAAGTATGAAAAAATATAAAGGTAAACTGAAAAAAACACTTTTCAAACAAAAAATATCTTGTGGAATTTGAGATTTATAAATTTAATATTGATGGAGTGATTTATAACAATTTTGAGATTACTTCAAACGACTATAAAAAGAAATTATTAAAGAGGACTGACTGTTGTCATAGTCATAGACACCAACCCATTCCAATTTTTGCAGGTGAAGTTCGAATAAAAAATATACACTCGTTCCTCCATATCGAAACTTTAAAATTAAGTTTTATTCTGATTTTGATTCAGCTAACATAATGATAACGGTTGAACCCGAACTTTTTTTTTGCCTCATTTTAATTTGTAATATATAATTCCAAAAATATAACTCTCTCTAATATATAAAACTATATTATTATAGTTATAATTTTTATCTACATATTTTATTTATAAAATAATTATCAAAAGTATGCAAACACGCATCAAATGCGCTATTAACTTCATAAATATAATTTTCAAAAAATTTTTACTTAACTGCGAATTTACGTAAGTCGCAGTATACGTAAGTCGGGGGATGCCTGTACTTTTAAAACATGACATCAGTTAACAGAATTATGAGAAGAGTTTTCAAACTGAGCGAACAAATCTTTTTATGCTTCCACCTCGAATGATTTTTTTTTTTTCGTGACGCTTACTTCGAAACTATAAGGCCGATGACCATCGAATTGAATACAATGTTTGGCATGGTTTGCATAAAAAAATTACACAAATCGTTTCTTTGAGGAATAATTATATATCATAAGTGTCATAGACTTAACGTTAAAATTTTAAATTTAAACCTTCGCACGCGATTGTTTGCGTAATTTAGAAAGTGTAAGGTTTCGACTGGGTCCATGCTCCAATACAGTAACCAATGGTTGCTTCAAGGCTTTTCTTTTCTTTATGGCAGCAGTGCAAATAGGAAAAGTATAGTTTTTAAAATACTCGAAGACAAGCTATCTTTCGGCAACTAATCTTAATATTCATTTACCAATGAGAAATTATTAATGTCTGTCTGACGACATCAACTGGTTCGTTCCAAATTAATTCGTTGTGCTCAATTTTATGTAGGCCCCGCATACACTTCCCTATTATAATAACAAAGTTACAAGATTTCCATCTATACTAGCATTACCAGCTGTAAATCTATTAAATTCGCAATACTAAAACTATGAGGATTTTGCTTCTAGTATCAATTACGTACATTTATTAATATTTTAGAAGATAATAATAGTAATAAGAAACAAAAATTAAAACGATTAAGTACCAACAACTTTTTAAAAATATACAATTAAAAAGTTAAATTTTAAAAGGATGAAGATTACGACATAGTACAAATTGAATCAAAGCAAATTTCTGTACACAATATACATAAAGGCAGGGGTCGGAAAAACTACATTTTTAAAGTGGCGAACTACAACTACAACTACAACTACTTGTTTTGAAAAGTAGCGGTACAAACTACTTTTCAAATGTAGTCATTACTTCGCTACTTTCAGATTTTGTCAAAGAATTCAGTTTACACTCAAAATTGAAGACACGGATTAAATAATAAAGCTACCCCTCGTTATATCACGTGTGCCGGGATAGAATTAAGTAAATGCGTCATAACCGAGGACATTAAAAAAATTAAGAAAGATAACACACAAAAAAGAAAATTATTTGTGTGTTTCTCCAAAGGTCCAAAGTGTCAGTTTATACACACATTACGAATTGCGTAGCAAAATTTAGAAAGAAATGATAATCTAGAAAATTACAGAAAAACAACTGTAAATAAAGCAATTCCGAATATTTAGAAACATCGGCATTAAAACATGAAGCATCTAGTAACGAATAAATAGACAAGTATTGATATACTGCAACTGAGATTTACCGCTGAGATTCACAAATTGTTATGCAGGAGAAATTTTGCACAAAATAAGTAAGTTTCGGCCACGTGTTTTGCAGAATGGAACATTCCCACCACGCCCTGAAGTAGCGTTAAAAGTAGCGTGGTTCTCGCTACAAACTACTGATCATTTGTATGGCGCTACTCTCTACACTACATTGTTCAAAATGCAACGCGCTATACTACAAACTACAGTAAAATGTAGCGACAGCAGTAGTTTCGCTATTTGTAGCGCGCTACTTCCGACCCCTGAATAAAGGTAATTAAGGCGGTATTAAAAAATATATATTTTTCCACGCTCAACAACTCAAAATTTTCAGACACATTCTCAGACTCATTTTTAAAAGTAACAACATGAAACTTGGCGGCGTGATTTATAAAGACATTTATAAGGGCCCTATGTTTTTATTTTTCGTTCAATTAATTAGAAATTGATTTACAGACAATTATTTTCACAGTGCGATCATTTTTTTTTCGTTTCTAGTGCTATCGCTTTGGGAAATTCGGTTCAAAATGTCCACTTTGACAGCATTTTTTGAAATATATTCTGCTTTTATCAAAAAATCGAGACAATACGGACATTATAAAGTTTCTGAATAAAAGAACCTGCCAATTGGATGCATTTTAGAGCAAAAATGAATTTACAAATGTGTCTCAAAATAAGCTGTTTGGATTTGAATACACCCTTAATTGAAAATGTGGCATAGCTACTGTGAGTGATCTCTAGGAACACTTGATCGAAAGATGAATAAAAGGCTCGATTAATTCATACACTGTTAAAACTTTGCAGCAAACTGTCCAGTCATATGACCGTTTTTCTATAAAACAGTTACATAACCGTAATTTAACTCCATTCTGGCCACATTATAGCCCATATTATGGTCAGAATAGAGTTAAATTAACGTTACATAGCCATTTTCTATAAAAACGGTCAAATAACTGGACAGTTTGCTGCCAAATTTTAACAGTGTAGGATAATATGTTTCTGTACGAAACTTTATATACATGGCTATTATGATTAGAAATTACCGATTCAGAAGTATCTAGGATAGTACTAGGGCTCCAAACGAAACAAAATTTCACTAGTATTTATAGTTGAACTCAAAATTACAGGTTAACTGTGATAATTGAAAAATGCAGCGGTCTGTAATGCCGCGAATAGCAGTTAAGGGTTAATACACACATATACAATATACATGAATTAGACTTTCTGCCTCGGGCATCGATAAAGTATTTTGTTTAATATTTTTGAAGTTAATAATATTAAATGTAAGAAATGTAATTTAAAGCGATTAAATATTTATCTCTGTTACAAAAAAAAATACAATTTATAAATTAAATTTTGAAAATAATAAAAAATATAAAGAAGTTTAAACAAGATCGCGGCAAAATGCTTTACATAAAATAACAATAATTTCAAATTGAGCTGTCTGTAATCCTTAAATCTTTTCTCATCACTTGACACACCTAATTATGCATTTATAGAAAAAAAATACTACAAAATCGCAACTGAAAGCATATTTCCATAGGTAATTTTTCCTTTTATAAACACAATAATTAAAATGTAAAATTTCAGACTAAAGTCATGTTTCTCAATTTTTCAGGCTTATATAGCCTGTACTTTAGGTATGGAGAATATTGGATTGGGCTTTGTATGCTTTGGTATCACAAACGCAATTACAGCTTTTACAGCCGGAAGACTTCTCAAATATATTCCAAGGATGGCTATGATGTTGGCTGCAGCTGCGAGCAATATCGGAGTTTGTGTAACTCTTTTCTGTTGGAAGCCCAATGTAGAGCAAATTTCAGTTTTTTACATCCTCATCAGCTTTTGGGGCTTCAGTGATGCTATTTGGCAAACACAATTGTCGGGTAAGATAACAAATTTTAATATTTTTCTTGTTTGGGATAACTTATTAGTATATATATACACTATATTGCCAAAGGTGATTGGTCACTTGCGATTTTAGACGTTTTGTTAACTATCTAGAAAAATACATGAGGAATTAACCTGAAACTGCAGGTGTGTAAACAGTATAGTATAGCTTATATATTTCCGTGAATATTTTTTTCCGAAACCCCATAGGGGACTGTCAACAAATTGAAAAAGAACGAATATCTTTTGGATTACCCTGTAAAACCTAATGTAGCAAAAGTGTTCAAACTCGATATTATTAATAAGTGGTTTATTGTAATATACTGTGTTCATTTTTATGAAGATAGCATGTATACTCGAAGAGCAATTAAGGTTTTTATAAAAATTGACCCAAATTTCACCAAGTTTTTTGCTTATAATTTGCAGAGTTCTTAATATAAAAAAAAAGTTATTTAGAGAAAATATGTCAAACAACATTGTACATAATACTCTGCAATCGGAATTAAAAAATGATAAAAATTGGATGAAAAATGAGCAGGTTTACTAAAAAATGTTTCATTGCGCATGCGTGAATGCAATCAAAATATAATATACATAATGTATTAGCTAAGTATGTAGAGCAACTTTTGTGAAAGTCTCAAAATCATAGCTAGAAAATTCTGAAAATTATCGTCGTTAGAATAAGCTCGAAATCCGTTGTTCCCAAAAAGAAGCAAAACTATGAGGGGTTGTATCAAATATATGTTGATTAGTGCCAAGAAAGCATACACAATATTGCACGTACTACTATATTTGGATACAACCCCTCATCTTTTTGCTTCCTTTTGGGAACAACGGATTTCGAGCTTCTTCTATCGACGATAATTTTCAGAATTTTCAAGCTATGATTTTGAGACTTTCACAAAAGTTGCTCTATATACTTAGCTAATACATTATGCATATTATATTTTGATTGCATTCGCGCATGCGCAGTGAAACATTTTTTAGTAAACCTGCTCATTTTTCATCCAATTTTTATTATTTTTTAATTCCGATTGCAGAGTATTATGTACAATGTTGTTTGACATATTCTCTCAAAATAACTTTATTTTATATTAAGAACTCTGCAAATTATATGCAAAAAACTTGGCGAAATTTGAGTAGGTTTTTATAAAAACCTTAATTTCTCTTCGAATATTCATACTATCCTCATAAAAATTAACACAGTATATTCCAATAAACCACTTATTAATAATCTCGAGTTTGAACAATTTTGCTACATTAGTTTTTACAGGGTAATCCAAAAGATATTCGTTCTTTGTCAATTTGTTGACAGTCCTCTATGGGGTTTCGGGAAAAAATATTGACGGAAATATATAAGCTATACTGTTTACACAACTGCAGTTTCAGGTTAATTCCTCTGTATTTTTCTAGATAGTTAACAAAACGTCAGAAATCGCAAGTGGCCAATCACCTTTGGCAATATAGTATATATATATATAAACTTATTGCAAAAATTAACCATTGAAACAGAAGCAACTGACCATATGCAATGAAATTATTACACCATATAGCACTGTCAAATTAAAAATTATAAAACATAGTCCTAAAAAATGAAGTATTACTTATTCAAAAAGTGAAACAAAAATAAAAACACAAATGGAGGCTTATAATGTAATTTACTTTATCAAGGGCTGGGAAACCACATTATAAGCAAAGAATGATTGTTTTCTGTAATTGACACCAACTTAAGGCTGCTCGTCAGTAAACTTCCCGATTCCCCTCGCTAATGTTAATCAAATGGGTGTAGAATGCATTCGTATTTTTAAAATAGCTCCTCGGGAAATTAATATTTTTAACTTCTGTTTCCTGTGTTCTGTTCTTAAAGAATGTATCTTTATTTCTTAGTTATCAAAGTATTTCTAAACTATGTGCTTAATTTATATTTTTATGTGTTAAAATTATAGCGAAACTGAATACTATTTTAATATTTCATATAAATTTAAGTATATATTTTAGAAAAAAATTGGCAACTAAGAAAAAAAGAGACATTCTTCAAGAATAATACAAAGAAAACATAAGTTAAAAATATTAATTTTCCGAGGAGATATTTTAAAAATACGAATGCATCGTACGGCCATAGGAATAATATTAGCGAGGGGAATCGGGAAGTTTACTGACGAGCAGCCTTAATACCAAAAATTGTGTCAACTCCGAGCCCAAACAATCATTGGAACAAAATTGAAAAACAAGGATACATACATATATACATATTTACATCTTCCAACATAGTTGAAACGTGCTTATGATTTCGGTTCTTCTGTCTGTCTGTCCACATTCCAACTATCTTAAATATACTTGGATTTTTTCGAAAATCAAATATGATACTAAAGCTACATTCAAAATGATGTACGCACATTGAAAATGATCTACGTAACAATTATGGAAATCCAAAAGAATTAAGTACGCAGTTTATTTTCTTTAAATTGGACAAGAAAAATTCCTAAGATATTTTATTTTCAACCAGCTTAATAATAAAACATTCCACATTAAAATATTAAACAAAAAACATTTATTAAAATTAATAAAAGAAAACCAATATTACTTAATGTGCTTACCTAATGTATTTTCTTTGTTTGTGAGTTTTTGTACAAGTTTTCTATTTAATAAAACAATTTTTTTTCATTAAATAATTTCTATTATTTGGCCAATAAAATCAGGGTCAACAGTTATTACTTAAATAATGTTTGTGGATATGTATGATTCATTATATCCATTTGAGTTATGTCGATATTATTTAGATCCAAAATTTTCTGGCCTTGCATCGTCTAGAAATAAATTCCTCTTGAAGCATACAGTGACAGTATTAAGATAATAACTTTGAATATTCCGTTAATACGATTAAATAATATTTTTTTCTTGTTTGTGAGATTTTGTGAAAGCTTTTTAATTAATAATACAATTATTTTTCATTAAATATTATGTGGCAAATAAAATGACAATCAATAAAATCTTGGTCAATGGTTATTACTTAAATAATATTTGTGGATATGTATATGATTCATTATATTCTTTTGAGTTTTGTGGATATACATACAGTCGAACCCGGTTAAGACGCGTTTCAATGGACTGCACAAAAGTCGCGTATTAAGCGGGATCGCGTATTAAACGTGATTTACATAATGTTGAAGGAAATAAGCTTATTTAAACATGTAATCCACCCCAATGAACTTTGTAACTTTCGTTTATATGTTTACTATTGAAAGTTGTGTCTTTTATCCTTATTTAGATTAAAATTTAACTGTATTCACACCTAACTCATTGTCTGTTTTTATAGGACTGACTGAAATAACAACTGAAAAAATACATAGATTCAAATATGACTTTATTGTCAATTAATACGTTACACTAAAAATAAACAACAAAAGTAATTTTACTGCTAGCCTTTTTATTTAACATGTACCAAAAATATGAAATATTTGCAGAACAACCCAGATATTAAAACTGCATGTAGTACTTGTGATAATGAGTAATGTATTAAAATATCTACCGCTGTTTCCGATTAATAACGTTTGATTTAATTAATCTGTCATTACATAATACGAAAATTACTATTCCGAAATAGTGGTAAATATCTGAATAAAAAATCCCACTAAATTTGCAAAGAGAGAAAAAATTCTCATCTTGGTCTATGAACTCGCATTTTTTGGTCTCAAAAGGTGCCGAAATTTTATGGCGTATTAAGCGAGATCGCGTAATAACTGTTCGCATATTAAACGTGATATTTTTACATTAGTCTTATGGGCACTATTCGAGTGACCGGGAAAAATCCGCGTATTAAGCGGGATCGCGTATTAACCGCGAACATCTTAACCGAGTCCGACTGTAATTAGATCCAACATTTTCTGGCCTTGCATAATCTAGAAATAAATTTCCCTTTCAGACATGCAGTAACAACATTAAGATAATAACCGACCATCCACAGCATGATCGAGGTTAAGTCAACGACAGAATATAAATATTGATTTTGAAAATGCAAAAAATTATAGTACCTGTAAAGAACGATTTTACTGCTTAAATCAGAGAAACATTGGGAATTTTGCGTTAAGGAAATACAGTTTGTAATGATAGTTTATCTTATAACGTGCCTAGGATATGGTTTAATATTTTGAAATTATCAAAGACTCCAGCGCCTGAACTCACGGATTTTTCATACACCCCTACAGATTAATAGACTAGCCCTTGTTCGAAATCCGTTACGTACCAGCACAGTGGAAGCGACAATTTTACTGTCAGTCAACATTTCCCCTTGAAAATGAACGCATTTTTGTTCGAAATATCTCGGGATTAAGTATGTTTTAATATCTTTTACATGTGTCTGTCTCATTTTCAGCACCTTTTAAGCACGTTTTTAATGAGTATTTTGTCAACTTTAAGATAATAACTTTGAATGCTTCGTTAATGCGTTTAACTAATGAATTTTTCTTGTTTGTGAGTTTTTGCACCAGCTTTTTATTTAATAAAACAATTATTTGTTCATTAACATTCATTTATAAAATTTTATAGAATTTATAGAATTTCGTTCATTATTCATTCATTTATATCATTAACTTTTATGTTAGCCGGGCGCCAGTGAAACATATATATGTATGTATATATGTATAACCATTAATGAAACATTATCGAAACACCAACAAAAACTATGAAATTATGAATTAGAATGTCATAATTAATTGACAACAATAGTGTTCCCCAACACTCTGAATATAGATGATTAACAATTAAACAAATACAACGTGATTAGTGAAAATCATATATTGAATCTTTGTGATGATAATAATGCAACAATTATTGGAAATTACTATAACGGGATATCAGATATCTACATAGTAAAGAAATATATATATCATCATCATCATCATCATCAACCGTTTTCAATCCACTGCTGGATGTAGGTCTCCCCCAGATTTTTCCATTGTTGCCTGTCTTGTGCTTTAGTCATCCAATTAACACCTGCCACTTTTCTGATTTCGTCACTCCATCTTACTTGAGGTCGTCTTCTTGGTCGTTTTACATCTCTGGGATACCACTGTAGGGTGTTTGTGCTCCATCTATTGTCTTTTCTTCTTGCAATGTGCCCAGCCCATTTCCATTTTAGCCGTTTAATTCTCTCGATGATGTCAAAAACTTTCGTCTGACTTCTTATCCACGTTATTCTCTTTCTGTCTCTTCTGGTTATGCCTAGCATACATCTTTCCATACTTCGCTGTGCTGTTTGTAATCTTTGTACCATACGTTTTGTTAGTGTCCAAGTTTCTGCTCCATAAGTTAGTGCAGGCAAAACACATTGGTTAAACACCTTTCTTTTCAAGCAAAGAGGCATGTTACTCTTCAGAATAATATTGTTCTTCCCAAAAGCACTCCATCCGTTTCTTATTCTTCTATTGATTTCATTCATGATACTGTTGTCTGATGATATTTCTTGTCCAAGGTACACATAACTTTGCACATCTTTAATCTCAGTGTTGTTGTAGACGATTTTCTTTTTTGATGCAAATGAATTGAACATCACCTTAGTCTTTTCCAAATTTATTTTTAATCCCACATTAATGCTAGCTTCTGCCAAATCTTTTAGCATATTTTGCAATTCTTCAGGGTTATTAGTGAAAATTAAAATGTCATCAGCAAACCGTATATATATATATATACAGTATGCCCACTAAAGTCCCTTGCCACCCCTTAACTTCGGAACGGCTGCTGCTATATTCATAAAAGTGGTGTCTAAGAAAAATAGCCATGCGCTACTGAATGAAACCGCACTGCGGAGTCAGCATTCCTATCTCAAAAACGGTAAGAGATAGGTAAAAAAAGTGATTTACAAAGTTTTAGAACATAATCGATTTAGTACAAAAAGACACTTTGGAGGCATTAATGCAAAGAATAGAACGGTTAAAACGCGCATTTGTGTTTTCGTGATTTCCTACATTGTGACGTGACAAAACGATCTTAGAAAGAAAGAAACAACCAGTTATTAAACAGCAGGTTTATGCGACCTCTCCTCAAACATTGCAGGACCTTAAACGACGCATGACGGATGCTTGTGACAACTTGTCACCATCTATGTCACCATCTTGCTCCAATGTGTGCAACGTAAAATTCAAACAAGGATCCAAATATGCATTGCAGCTGACGGTGAGAAGTTTGAACATCTAAATTAAAGGTACATTATTATAACTAGTTTTTTTTTTTTTTTTCTAAGATCGTTTTGTCACGTCACAGAGTAGGAAATCACGAAAAAACAAATACGCGTTTTAACCGTTCTACTCTTCGCATTAATGTCCACAAGGTGTCTTTTCGTACTAAATCGATGATGCTCTAGAACTTTGTAAATCACTTTTTTATCTACCTGTTTCCGTTTTCGAGATAGAAATGCTAACTCCGCAGTTTTCCACCAGGTGGCGCCGTAGGCGGTTACATTGAGTAGCGCAGGACTACTTTACTATACCTAGACACCACTTTTATGAATACAGCAGCAGCCGTTCCGAAGTTAAGAGGGTTGGCAAGGGACTTTAGTGGGCATACTGTATATACATGTATAGACACATATATATGCATATATATATATATATATATATATATATATGTGTGTGTGTGTGTGTGTATAGTATATGTATGTATATTTAACTCTGGCGCCCGGCCATAAAAGAACCGCTTTTTCATTAAATTATTGCTATTATTTGGCAAATAAAATCACGGTCAATAAAGTCTGGGTCAGCAGTTATTACTTAAATAATGTTTGTGGATATGTATGATTCATTATAGCCATTTGAGTTCTGTGGATAAACGTAATTAGATCCAAAATTTTCTGGCCTTGCATCGACTAGAAATAAATTCCTCTTGCAAACATGCAGTAACAACAGTAAAATAATAAATTTGAATATTCCGTTAATGAGTCCTCTTTTTTGGACATTCTATTGAATGAATTGACGTGTTAGTTTTCTCTAGATTAAAATTGAATATCGTTTTGTGATTAAAATATTGACTAAAGAAGATCTTGGTCCCAATGAAACTGAACAACGCTTGGATTGTGTTTATGTCATCCTAAAATTTGAATCTGCGTATTAAAGAATGATATTTCATGATGAAGAAATGAATATAACAGCTATGGAACTTTTTTTTTTACAGCAGATCTTTAGATTACTATATAAGTGTTGTAAGTTGTAAATAAAAAAATTAAAAGGCGTTTCAAAAACCAAAAACAATATATATATATATATTGAAAGCAGGGGTCGAAGTAGCGGCCTACAGGTAGCGAAACTACAGTAGTCTCTACCTTTTATAGTAATTTGTAGTATAGCGCGCTACATTTTGAACAATGTAGTGTAGCAAGTAACGCGATGCAAAACATCAGTAGTTTGCAGGAAGAACCTTCGCTACTTTTAAGGTTACTTCAGGCGAGAAAAATGTGTCATTCTGCAAATCACGTGGCCAAACTTGCTTTTTTGTGCAAAATTTTATCTGCTCAGCAATTTGTGAATCTGAGCGGCAATTCTTAGCTGCACTGTATAGCACTGCATCGCATGAAGTCATAAATTTTCCCTAGCTTCTAAAATCCAGTATTAATCCTTCAAAGAAATTAATATTCTTGGTGGCAACACTTGCCTATTTACTCGTTATTAGGTCTTCATGGTTTAATGGTTTTCTTATTATTCGGAATTGCTTTATTTGGAGATTTATTTATTGTTTGCATTTATAATTGTATTTCTGTAATTTTCTAGATTATAACATCTGTTTTAATTTTGCTGCGAAATTTGTAATGTGTGTAATAAGCTAACATTTTGGAGACAACCACAAAACATTTTCTCATATGTTATCTTTCGTAATTTTTCATTCCCTCCGTTATGTCGGATTTCTTTAATTGTATCCCGGTAGACGCGATATAATGAGGGATCGCTTTAACGTTTAACCCGTATCTTCGATTTCTAGTCTAAATTGAATCTTATTTGTCAAATCTGAAAGTAGCGAACGAGTGACTACTTTTGAAAAATAGTTTGTAGTCGCTACTTTTTAAACAAGTGGTTGTAGTTGTAATTCTATTTCGCTACAATAAAAAAGTAGATTTTCCGACCCCTCATTGAAAGATATTCAATTTCTTTCTCTTTCAGAAATATTCTAGCCCGGAAATTTTTGTATCTACTTACGTAGGGGAAGGCCGGACAAAGTGGCTAGGGTGGGCAAAGTGGTTACCCAATATAATGACGTCACCAGAACGCTGGCATTGCGTGGTTTGTGGTCATCTATTTCACTTGATGGCAGTGAGTAACCAGAAAATCGTTGAACAAGGTGGTTCCATGTTTTATAATTTTAGAGCGGGTTTTCCAGTTTTTGAAGTTTGTGATCTAAGATAAGTGACTTATATTACATACAATTAACAATAACCTGTTACACTTGCATTTATTTATTGAATGTGTAAGGAAAGAGCATGTTTTCAGCTTCACATTGGTGGGTGAGTGGTCGCTGACTGTTCATTAGTTTCCACTGTAGAACGTATTTTCTGTCATGGCTTCCAAACAGGCAAAGTGGTCAGGCACGGTTGCCCGGTTGGCCTTTTTTTAAATTCAAAATTTTCGAATTCTTACCGGAAATTCTGAAAGAAAAATTTTACTTTAAGTATTCAGGAAATGTCTGTCATTGAATAAAGAAAATAATATTGTAGAGAATTTCTGGTATGAATGCGAAATTTTGAAATTAAAAAAAGGTCAAACTGGCAACCCTGTGGTCAGAGTAGTGCCCGTTTGATTGGGTCAAGTGATGAACGTTGTATCAGGTGCAATGTTTGTCACCTCTGGGCTCATGAGGCCTGTTCACTTCGCAAAGAAGATGACGTGGAGTTCATTTGCGAAAAATGCAGTGATTGTTTCTGATTTATAATTTTTTATTTGGTTTTGTCAAACGCTTAATGGATTTTCATACCATTTTCAATCTTTCATTATGTTTCATACGACTTGTTATGACAATAAAAATGTTCTAATCATTTAAATAGTGATTTAAATCTTTTTACACCTGTAGGTGCAAAGTAGCCATGGAGTGATCACTTTGCCCGACCTAGTCAGGCAAAGTGGTTATTTTTACCTTTTTTGGGGAAAAAACAAATTCTCACTTCCACTTTATAATTTCGTAAAAATTATAAATACCCTTACACTTCTAAGTAGTCACTCTAGTTCTATGCAAATTGTCAGTTATGTATATGTGCTTTAAGGGGTAACAAGAAATAACAAAACCTTAGGATGACCACTTTGCCTGGCCTTCCCATATGTAGAATATTTGTTTAAATTAAAACTTCCTTTTATTTCTTTCTCTGTAGCTCTTTACGGTGTGCTGTTCCGGAAAGACGAAGAAGCAGCCTTCGCCAACTACAGGATTTGGGAAGCCGTTGGTTTTTTCATTGTTTACAACTGCAGTAGCCATCTCTGCACCTCTTCGAAAATATATATGCAGATTGGATTCCTAATTGTTGGAATGGCAGGGTACATTGTGCTAGACACAAGAACTTTCAGTAAGAATAACAGGTGTTAGTTTCTGTTTCACGTTCTAATAAGGTACGATTATATATACTGTTTTAAAATTATTTACTCGTACAATCGACTTTTGTAATGTCACTGAGAATAAAAATAATATAATTTTAAAAACGTAGCAGCAACTTTTAAAGTGAAATTACACTGTTAAAAATTGGCAGCAAACTGCCCAGTCATTTGACCGCTTTTATAGAAAATGGGTACATAACCATAATTTAACTGTATTATGACCATAATATGGGCAATAACATGGTCAGAAAAAAAGTTAAATTACGGGTATGTTTTCTATAAAAGCGGTCAAATGACTGGACAGTTTGATGCCAATTTTTAACAGTATACTCTAGCAAGAAGGTGAAAACGTCAACAAACGAAATATAAGTAGACATAATAGACATGAGACAAGCTCAGGCCAACCCCGACATGGGATCGGGCGAACTCGGGCACAAAATTAAAGTTTTATTTATTCACAAATTAAAAAAGAAAAAATATATATATTGTTATTTGAGAAACAAGAATGCAGTCTTACAAGGAGAGGACCAAGCTTGGTAATCACAAATTTTGATTATTGTTATATATGTTGTAGGGTAGAAGCCCTTTAGTCTCATGTTCAACGGTTGGTTAGTTGATTTTATGACGGCCGATTATCTACACGAAGGATATAGACCCTGGGGGGAGTGCCATCCGTGGGGTTCTTTCTAAGGGATCCTAACCCGTATTTACGGCAAGGTTCGAAGAACACCACGGAAAAATCCGAACAGTTAGGTCGACGAGCGCAATAGCAGTTTGAACCCAGCACCTCCCGTCTACCAGCTGCAGAGCAGAACCTCTCAGCCACTGGTGGGACCTCATGTTCAACGCAAACTTGGTAATCACAGATTTTTATTATTTTTATATATGTTGTAGGGTAGAAGCTCCTTAGTTCTCGAGAAATAGGGGGTCTAACATTTTAACACAACTTAAATACTTACTTTGTAACGACGTTACTGCGTTGGTCGTAGCTCTGTTGTTATGGAGTCTGCTCGTTGATCCGCGGGCCGGGGTTTGAGACCGGGGCGAGCTACGTTAGTTTTTCTCATTTTTTATTTTATAATTATACTTGTAATTATAATTTAACAGTCTCAATTAAAAATTTTAATATCGTACATTAATTGTAAAGTTAACATATTTAAATTTAAATTAAATTTATTTGATTTTTAAGCCATTATTAAACATTTCTCATCATTTAAAGAGATTTCTTTTTAAAATGGATCCATTATTGACTGGTAAAAATTCCAAAATCGTTACAAAATTCATACTTTATTTTATTAATTATAAATTAATTCAAAGCGCAAGCATACGTATTACAAATTTAAAAAATCTTTAATATGCAAAAAAAAATATGTTGTAATTTAATTCTTATACTAAATTTTAATATAATTATGCTTCTTGAGCTGCTACGACCAACGCAGTAATTCCGTTACAAAGTAAGTATTTAAGTTGTGTTAAAATATTAAACCCCCCTATTTCTCGAGAACTAAGGAACGTTGTATAAAATCCGTTGAATCTGAGACTAAGGAGCTTCTACCCTACAACATATATAAAAATAATCAAAATCTGTGATTACCAAGTTTTGTGCTCAACTTTTAAGTTTATTATATCATTTTGCAAACCTTTAAAAATCAGTTTGAAAGGGAATTAAACTGTTATTGATGGGTTAGAAGAAGAAATATTCTATTTGATTCTTAAGCTCTTACACGGTCAGTTCTAGTAACATTAAGAAATCTCGGGCTATCCCTTGTCTGTCCTCGTTTTCTGCTTCAAGTCCTTTTCCAGAATTACTTGCAAACATAACCCATGTCTTTCTGCCATAATTATGCAATGATATTTTAAAGGAATAAGAATTATAACTTTTGGCAGATCTCTTTTAGTTGCTTGGTATAAGTAAAAAAAATTCTATTTTAAACAGATTTTCAGGGACATGAAAATCATGAAACGTTGTCATGAGGGAGAATTTAGGATTAATATTTTTTTTTCCATGTAAGAAGAGATTTTTAAATGAGAAAATTCGTCCTGAAACAATTTAAAAATATTATTAACAATTTTCTGCAGCCTGCATTCGGTATCACTAATGAGCGGGATTAAAATCGGATGACAGAAATTTTTTCGGGTTCAGGCGGGTTTGAGCTCCTAAAAAAGAGTCCTAATTCATCTCTATTCCATAGTGCATGAAAAAAAGAAAAAAAGAAAAGTAGAGAAATTGATTGAACACTGGGGGCTCCCTCCAAATATCTTTAGATAATTTGATGAAGATTATTATTTACAAAATTTCAAATTAATCTATTCAAAGTTGCAAAAGTAATAACACACCGATTGAAAAAAAAAATTAAAAGAGCATTTTGAAAATTATATGTAATGAAATTTAGCGTTCTAAAAATAAATTATTAATAAATAATTACTACAAGTATCATAAATACGTTTTTTATTCAACTATAACTCTTTATATGGTAAAGAGTTGCAAAATCACTTTAGGGGAATAAAAACCTCAATTTCGAAAAAAAATTAAATTGTATTAACCCCTAAGTCAAAATATTTCTTAAAGTAAATATTACAGACCATTTAAAGATTTACAGGTGAATTGCTTGCACCTGATATCACATTGCTTTAGCCCCACTTTAATCTCATTATCCATTCCCGTGTCCTTTTTTTAGCCTCGCAACAAGTGTTCGAAAAGTGAACATCGTCTGCTTTATAGTGAAATAAAATTCAAAAGAAGATAAAAATTTCAACTAACCCAACCGTAAGTATATTCTGTCTTCTTCCAGAGTACACATATAATGAAGAAGGAAAGAAGGAAGAAAAAAAAACGAAAAGAATAAAAACAGTACAGAGATTAATTGACCACTGGAGGTTTCCTGCATATTTCTTTAGATAATTTGATGAAGATTTTTATAATATTTCAAATTAATCGGATGAAAGTTGTAAAAGTGCATCACACCGATTAAAAAAAAAAAGTTTTCAGAACGGCATTTTTTAAATGATATGTAATGGAATTTAGCTTGTTAAAAACAAATTAATAATAAATAATTATAATAGAAAAACGAGTGCAAGTATAATAAATACTTTCAGTTACTTTTTCACCAACTGTACCTTCTTTTAAGAGTTAAAAAAGGCATTTTAATGGACACAACAGTCCCTGCTTTGGCAAAATTTTAAAATTGTATTAACCCTTAAGTAAAGATCCTTTTAAAAGTAAATATTACAGATCATTTAAAGAATCACAAGTGAATTGATTGCACATGATAGCAAATTACTTCAGTCCCACTTTAATCCCATTCTCCATTCTCGTGCCCTATTTTTACCCTCGCAACAAGTGTTCGAAAAGTGAAGATCGTCTGCTTTAAAGTGAAATGACTTTTGGACGAAAATGAAAATTTGGACTAACCAAAGCATGTCTCTTCCTTCTTTCATAGTACATGAATAATGAAGGAAGGAAGATTGAAAAGAAGAAGAAAAACATTATTTACAAAATTAATTAAAGGGATTAATTAAAGAGCATTTTAAAAATTATATGTAAGGATACTTAGCGCACTAAAAGTTTATTATTAATAAATAATTTTAACAAAACGGGTGCAAGTATCATACAAACTTTCAGGTTCTTTTTTCACTAATATACCTTGTTTTAAAAGTTTAAAAAGTCATTTTAGGGGATGAAACAGCCCCTGTTTTGATAAAATTTTATAAGAGTATTAACCCCTAAGTAAGGATACTTCTTAAAGTAAATATTACTGATCATCTAAATATTTACAAGTGAATTGTGTGCACCTGATGGCACATTACTTCAGTCCAAATTTAATCCCAATTTCTATTCCCTTGCCTTTTTTTTAGTCTCGCAACAAGTGTTCGAAAAGGGAAAAAAGTATGCTTTAAAGTGAAAGTAAATTTGGAAGTAGACAAACACTTGAACTAACTCAAGAATAAGTATCTTCTCTCTTCTTCCATACACTGTAAAAAAATACAAACGTTTCTTAATCTACGAAAATATAATATAATAATCACGAATAAATTTATAATATAAGCTCATCCTTGTTAACCATGATTCTGAAAAGTGTTTCTTTATCTTCAGAAACCTCAGACATCAATGACATTTCGAGATTTAACAAATCATTTATAAAAACAAAATTTCTCTGGCTGCCAGTCATTTTTAAAACGTTTACGAGTAGATTTTAAAGTGTATTAATCGGTTTTCGAAGCACAGAATATAGTTTTATCCGATGCTATCCATTCTCAAGTAAACATTTTCATGTTCAACAAATATGTTTAACAGACAAACATGCATTTTTAACAGCGTTAACAATAACATTAAAATTAAAATTATTTCTTTACTATTTCATGTATAAATTAACTTATGCAGCTGAAAACGTTTACTTGAGAATGGATGACATGCGAAAAACAGGTATTCCAGGCTGAGGAAACTGATTAATACACTATAAAAACTATTCGGAAACGTTTCGGAAAAACAGGAGCAGCAAAACATACTTTGATTTTACAAATAATTCTTTACATTTTGGAAATGTATTGGTTTCTGGGGATTCAAAAGACAACGGAACAAGCTTTTCGGAATTTCGGATAACTCAGAAGATTATATTATATTTCCGTTCGTGGTTACAGTATATTTTCATAAAATAAGAAACATTGGTCATTTTTTACAGTGTAGTACATGAATAATGAAGGAAAGGAGGTGAAAAAAGAACAATATAAGGATTAATTGAACGCTGGAGGTTTCTTCCATATTTTTTTAGATAATTTGATGAAGATTTTTATAATATTTTAAATTAATTGGTTCAAAACTGTAAAAATGCATCACACCGATTAAAAAAAAAGAAATAAAAAACAGTTTGAAGAACAGCATTTAAAATGTTATATGCAATGAAATTTAGCATGTTAAAAACAAATTAATAATAAATAATAATTATTATAACAAAACTAGCACAAGCATCATAAATTACTTTCAGTTTCTTTTTTCATCAACTACACCTTCTTTTAATAGTTAAAAAAATCCCTTTAGGGGAAGAAACAGTCCATATTTTAACAAAATTTTAAAATCGTTCTAACCCCTATGTCAAGGTACTTCTTAAAGTAAATATTACAGATTATTTAAAGATTTACAGGTGAATTGCTTGCACCTGATGGCACGTTTCTTCAGCCCCACTTTAATCCTATTCTCCACACCCGTGTCCCCTTTTTTAGCCTCGCAACAAGTATTCGAAAAGTGAAAATCGTCTGCTTTTAAAGTGAAATGACTTTCGGAAGAAAATGAAATTTTCAACTAACCCAAACATATATTCTCGCTTTTCATACAATGAATAATGCATAAAGATTGTAAGAAAAAAAGAAAGAAAGGAAAAAAGAAAAAAAGGAAAGGTAGAAAAGTAGCAGTGGGGATTGATTGAATGCTTACAGGTTCGCCTAGGGGGTGCAGCTGAGCGTGTCGCATATTGCTGAAGGGCGATGGAGAATCTGTTTATGAAAAAAATGGAATAAAATAAAAATAAGGAAAAGGGAATCGAATACCATATTTTTTGTGCAGGAAATTATCGACACCGGTGTTTAACATTGGAGGTGAAAAAAATAAAAAATAAAAACTTTATTTATTATATGAAGGAGTAATTTAAATAACATGTTTTGCATTAAACGTATCAAGCGTGTATTTCGTGAATTGCATGTAACCAGTAATACTTGGTTGCGTATACTATGTCAATAACATGTCTTCTTCGTATATATAGACAGCCAATAATATTGCTGCAGTTTTATTTATTTATTTATTTATTTTGATGTTCTACATGAATGACTGATCTTCATCAATATCAAGTTGAAAATAAGAAAAGTTTGAGCATTTTTAAAACTCAAACAAAAATCTAACTAAATGGCGGATTTTTATCAAAATGTGAATTTGATAATAAGGAGAAGGAACATTTTTTTTAACGAGAGAGGAGGTGGATTGCTAAGCATCGATATTTTTTCCGTCGATAGGGTAAAAAAATGTCTTCTTTTTTACTTTCTGCTCTTTCTGCAGTCGGAGGCGATTACTTTGAAGGAGATGCAATAAATTTTGACCAATAAATTTATACCTTTTGTCTTATGCCACCATTCTGGGTACTTTTTGATAAAAATAGTATGTTTAGTTACGCCTTCTTATGCATTTTTTTTCACGTAAAATCAACTAGTACTATTGAAAATACACGAAAAATAAAAAAAATCTAACTATAATGCTGTTTTCAAGTTTTATACAAACATTAAAAGGCTTTTTCCTAATGAGGTTGATGCAGAAGTGTTTTTTACGTGAACTTTCATCCAATCAAACACCGCTAACTGCCAAAGTCGAATCTGCGGTCGCAGGTAATCCCAACATTTCTCACTTCTCAAATAAATGCCAACAGCAGAGGAATGTATCAACAAATCTGAAGGATAGAGCGGGATCTTGACTTTACAAAACTCAATTAATTAAAAAAAGAAACAAAATAGGCTCAGAAGACGAAAAAAGTAATTTGCAATAATATAAAAAATTTGGAGTTACACAACAATTTTTTCGTCATCAGTTACTCGCTTTTGGTTTTCCCCTGTTTATTCTACTCTTCCAATATATTTCTTTCTAAAAACGATACTCGACGGTATGTAAGGGAAATAACCTCTCATGCTGTGGCACCAGGGCTTAATTTGCGCCGGAGCCTACCGGAGTCCAGCTCCGGTACTTCTCTGTTTTTAGTAAATATTTAAATACTGGTCAGAATTCACCGGAGCTCAGTGCAAAAACACTTCCGAAAATCGAATCCTAAAATTACCCTTTCCTTTCCCTCCTATTTCCAATCTTTTGCCTTTTCTTTTGTATCAAAATACTTATAGGTGACGTAATGTGTCGCTCACGTAAGAGATAGAGATGAAACAGGCTCGATTTTTATATCAGTCTTCGGGTTTGGGAAGGCTCGAGGCTCAATCTGTCTTAAATTCAAAATTTGATTTATTTCCATTTCAAATCATTTTAATGCTATTTTGATCAGAATAAAGAATAAACAGAAATAGTCTTTTTCTATTCTGCATATGCTGCGAACCATTCCTTTTTTTTGTGTTAACACTATTTCCGAATCATAATCCGGAGCTTATTTCTGCGATTCATTAACATTAAGATTAGCAAAGGTTTCTATTTGGAAGTAGTAATAGCTAAAAAGTGAAATAGTTGATGCTAAGTATACGCAGATAGATGTATTTAAAATTTTTATTTTGCTACAAAAAAAAAAAAAAAAAAAAAAAAAAAAAAAAAAAAAAAAACGCTTTAAATTTTGAAAATAATGTATGAAATATAAATATGCAGATTGGAGTGACGGCGGAGGGGGGTAAGCTGCGGGTGTTAGTACTTAAGAATATTAGGGCTCCGATACTTTTTTTTTTCTTAGAAATTAAGTCCTGTGTGGCACTTACAGAACAATTTTACATAGTTGACACTCCTTGGGAAAACAAATCCAATTTTCACATACGTCGTGGAAATTCGTCGTGTCGGCACACAGTATATGTGAGGGGGGGAGGTGGGTAGGAAGGCAAAAGTTACTGCTTATCTATCCACTTCCTTTTTAATATGAATTAAGAAATTTCATCAACATCTGACTTTTTATAGAATGCTTCAGAATTTTCGAAATACAAAATTCTAATATGAATGGCAAATCTTCATAAATATCTAATTTTTTGTTAATTAAGAATAAGGAATGTTTTGTCAGACTTGAAACTGAAATTTCTATATAAATGACGACCTTCATTATTAATATCTGGGTTATCGCTAACTAAAAATAAGGAATATTACAGTATTTAAATATAATAAGTAAATAATAGTAAAAATGAAATATATCCTGAATGATTGATGGATTTTCATCAATATCAAAATTGTCGCTAATTAATATTTTGGCAATATTATCTCGAGCAGTATTAAACAATTTAATTTGATACATGCAAAACGCAGCGTGTTAATTATCAATCTCCAACATGAAGACATTTACTACAAAGTTTCCTTTGAATAAATTTATAGTGCGTGTAATTTTAATTACTAAAGTAGATTTTTAATTGATAGGATACATGCAGAATAAAAACGCATTAATTATAGTTCTCCAACATGAAGGCATTGACCACAAAACTTGTTTTACATAAATCAAGAGATAACCACGGGTACTCGGATAACAGAACATTCTGTGCGGCGAACAGAACGTAGATGAATATCGTTTTTAATAGAAAACTCTAATGCATTTTTTTACATATAATATATATTTTTGACTATCCAATAACTTACGTCAAGAACCACACACACACACACACACACACATATATATATATATATATAAAAAATATCAATTATATACTCGAATAAAAATGTTTGCAAATGTAGTATTGAAAGACTGCATATTTAAACGAAATAAGCAGATTTTATACTAATATTATTTATAATATTTCAAAATACATAGTTTCTAAGGAATTAGTTCAGCCATTTTTTCATTTTTTTACGATCCCCACCAGTGGCTGAGAAGTTCTGCTCTCAAAGCTGGTAGACGGGAGGTGCTGGGTTCAAACCCCTGTCGCGCTCGTTGACCTAACCGTTCGGAGTTTTCCGTGGTTTTCTTCGAACCTTGCCGTAAATACGGGTTAGGATCCCTTAGGAAGACCCCCACGGAGGGCACTCCCCCCCTACGGCCTATATCCCATGTGTAGATAATCGGTCGTCATAAAATCAACCAACCAACCAAACTTTTTTTTACGGAAGGAAATAGTTTTTTTTTTTCCTTGTGTTAAGAAGATAGAGAAGATTTCGCCAACTCTTGGGTCAACCATTTTCAATTGTAATAACACTGCCACCTTCTTTAGTTTTGCACATTTTTATTTATACCAGTGGACCCTTGCGAGGATTACGCACTGCAATCTAATATTTTTTTAGTAATATCTAATATTTCTAAGATGAAGGTTTAAACTTTTAAAGAAAATTTAAGGATAAAAATATCTGCAAACAACATTAGTGAAGCCAGGATATCATCACATTTATTCCATCAAAGTTACAATAAAAACTAATCAAAGTCAGCAAAAGGTACGCGCCAGAAATAAAATTAACAATCGTATTTTAACGGCATTAGAGGATGACGTCACTCGCTTGGGAAAAACTGAGAAAAACCTTTCATTTATTTTATGAAAACAATGCTAATTTAAATTTTAATTAACTGCAATTTCACTTCGATTAATCGAGGGTGTTTGTTTCCTTCTAAAAATATTTCAATTTTCTTTTTTAATCAAAAATATAAAATAAACCCATGCGCTGGCATCACACTTTATACTTGTTGTATATATTACGTATTCTATGCATTATTATGTATTACATAAATAATGTACTTTTATTACGTATGCCAACAGTTACACTATTTATTTTTTTATAATCACTGTTGAGCATCACATAATATGATATTTCAGTTTTGTGGCAATACCGATTTGAGGAAAACTTTTCATTTCATATTTAGGAAAACAATGGCGCTTTAATTTTTAATGAACAGTAATTTTTAATCAAAATACATGTTTTAATAAAACGTGAGTGTACTAAGTCCGCTTCAAAATCCTTTCATATGGTATCTCATTCATCATTCTGCGTTTTTTATTTGTTTAGAAAAAGATATGTTGACCACATGAAATAATATATAAGATTATTGCAAATGCTACCTTAGATAATTGTGGCAAACAAATGTTGAGATATATTTACAGAAATTCATGCGTGAAAATTATTTAAAAAAATCATAAAGTATCAATAAATTGAATTACAGTCTTTACACACATTTTATTTGAAAGTGTATTTTATTCTATTCGTTGATGTAAAAATTGAAAGTGTTGCTTGGAAGCGATTTTTAGAAATTGATGTGCGTGCGATAAATGCGAAAGCAATCGTGCTGGTCGTTGCCCCTACCGTTATGACGTTAGTGTTAGTGACGAACTTGTTGTTGCTTTATAGTATGAAAAATTTTAACAACTAAATCAATTTTTTACACTTTTCACCATAGTTATGAAGTGTTTATGAATTCGGTTTGTCTGTCTATCTGTCTGACGGCTTGTCCGTAATCTAACTCTCGTAAATATACTCGGACCGGCATGAAAATTTTAAACATTATTGAATTTTTCTATAGAATGTTCCAGATTGAAAATGAAGTGTGTAGCTTTAACAGTTCATTCACATAGGGACACACAAAAGAATTCCATTCCATTATGGTCTATCGGGAAATCGTTTGCGGCGCATTTTATGGATGTTACGATATTTCAAACTTAATCAAATTAATATGCATTATTGAGGTAGACTACAGCATCCTTTAACCGGAGTATACAATTAGTAACATTTATAGTTCAATTACAGGGGCGTACAAAATAATCCCTTTGCATTGTGATATATGGGGAAAAATCGTTTGCGGTTCATTTTGAACATGTAATGATAATCAAAACATAATGAAATTTAAAAGGAACACTAAGGTTCAATACAACTTATTTGTTATAGATTATGGAGTGCGTAGGATTTATCGTTCAGATACAGAGACGCACAAGATAATTCTGTTAAAGAACTGAATATGACCGGTCATTGCTAGAAGTGATCTTTCCACTGTAATATGTAATTTTACGTAATTTTTATCATATTATGTATTGTTTACAAATTCTGTAGATCCTATACAGGGCTGCACGAAAGATTTCGAATAGGGTCAGCAATTGCAGAAAATGGATTATTACTGAGTTATGTGTTTTTTTAATTTCTTATTTAGATATATCATTTCATCATATGAAAAAATTACATTTCTTAACAATATTCCGTTAGGGTTGGAAAGTGTTTCATAATCTATGCTGGATGCATGATTTTTCGTTCTTGTCACTTTCTTCTATCTTTACAAGAAGAAAGTATTGGATTCATGGAAATTTTCGACGCATTTATACGTTTTAGAAGGTCCTGAACACGATTTGACTGTTTTTAGAAAATATCTGCATGTCTGTCTGTATGTGACAAAAATTTTGTGGGCGCTCTATCTCAAGAACTAATGCACGAAATTTAATAAAACTTTATGTTCAGTTAGCCCCTGATATAAATTGGTGCTGATTCGTTTTTGATGAAAATCGCCCGGCAGGTAGTACTGCTATGCTGCATTTTCTGCGCTTTCTGCAATAGCTCTATCTCAAGAACTAATGCACTTATTTTCATCAACTTCAGATTCAGTTGAACCTTGACATAAATAGACGCTGATTACGTTTTGGTGCAGATATCCCAACAGGTGGCGCTGCTATACCACTTTTTTCATTATTTTTACGATAGCTATATCTCAAGAACTAATGCACGGATTTTAATCAAACTTCAGATTCAGTTAGACGTTGACATAAGTTGTTGTTGATTAGGTTTTGGTCTAAATATCCCAACAAGTTGCGCTGCTATGCTGCATTTTTCAGGATTTACAAGATTTTAGCAATAGTCATATCTCAAGAATTAATGCAGGGAATTTAATAAAATTTTAGATTCAGTTAGACTAAATATAAATTGGTTGCTGATTCTTTTTAATGTATGTAAAATCTGTGCGAGATAGAAGAAAGTTTTGGGATTGGCACATCCAACTAGTTTATATTGCTATTCATTCATTTATGTTTTATTTTTCAAAGAAGACAGCTAGTACAATAGTTGCAACAAAATCTTGACTTAAAATCACATGCTATATTAAACAATGATATCTCATTGAATCCATTCATATCCTCGCCCACTTTATCGTGACTATATTCTTGAGAAATTTAGTTGCGTGTGGTGCAGCATTTAAAAACTTCATATAAAACCGCTTCTTTCATCCTAAGTCATAATGAGTCGCTCTGATAGAGTTTGTACACGAAATCTTTGAATTAAATTTGAATTTTTTTTCATGCCTTGATACATTTAAATGTAATTTAAGAAAAATAAAAAGTTTATTGATCTTTTACTCGTAATTTTAATTGGAGAAACCGTGTGGAAAAGAATTTTAAACGTTACTTTACACAAGTAAGATTACATGGAATGTGCAATTTGTTTACTTCGAGCTTAATAGCATGAAACGAATCGAGTAAAAGAATGAGTGAATGAAGAAAACTGTATTTTGCATCTTTTATTTATAAGACTAATTTTCCAAAAGCAATTTTGATTCGCTTTGGTTTAGGCGGATGTGTATAAGACTTCTATTTTACTTCTAAGAGTAGGTTGAGTAATTCCAAGGTGTAGTAGGTTCCAAGACTAGGTACTTCAAGCGGCTTTCTTCTACTTATCCTCTTTAATAAAAAGCTATGCGTTGCTGATGACTGGGATTTTCGATAATCGTTGCCACAGATTAATCTCGGAAAATGAAACATTTGAAGTTGCTGAAAAAATTAATAGCTCGAAAAGTATTTGTCAGAAAATTGTTAGACAAACTTCGTTAGAAAGGTAAAAAATTGTATTTTTCTTGATATAAATTTCAAATCTAATGATTATGCCATTTTTCAAATATTGAATTTCAAAAATTACCAAATTTCACAATGGAGTACCATAGCGAAATCTTCACGCGTAAAAAGATAATGATAACGACCATGTGTCCTGACGTATACTGGCTATAGCACGAGTCACAAATTATAGTAGCCTTACTATTCTGTTAAAATATAAAAGTGAATTATGATGCCACGAGTGCAGGATTTTTATTTAATTTTAATATAATCATCTTATAAACAAGGTTTTTGAATTTTTTTTTTCGAATGGGACTAATAAATTGGCCAATACTGTATATTGTTTTGAGTTTAAAAGAGGAAAGGTGGGGAGGGGGGGGGGCGCTTTATATTATTTAGGTTTCCTCAGGAACTTTTGGTTAGAATTGAAAGTTTAGTATATCAAAACGTCAGAAATTAAATCGGCAATAACTATAACGACTGTCCTACAGTTCGTTTGGATAGATTTTCATTTAAAAATATAAAATTATTGAACATTGATTTTAGGTATTTTTATTAAGGTTATTATCACGGGCCCGGGCAATGCCGGGCATGTCAGCTAGTCTATCATACGTAGTATAGGGTAAATCTTGTAATCGTTTTAAAAGTCGAAAATTTTTTTTTGGCGGATTTGACATGTTTTAGACACTAGAGACTCCGAAAAAACATATTTTTAGAAACAAAAAAATTGCCGCCCGTCTGTCTATGTGTTTGTGTGTTTGTAAATGCTCTATCTCCCGAACAAATAGAGATAGATACTTAAAATTTGCTATCTACTTAATATGTAATAATAGGAAGAAGCTTATTCAATTTCAGTAACCTCGATTATCCAGAACTATTTTTTTCGGACTCTCGAAGTATTCGTTCCGGTAAAAGGTATATATAATTTTTTGTAATTGTTTATTTTAAGGAGTGAATATAAAAGACAAAAAAAAAAAAAAAAAAAAAAAAAAAACATGAATTTTGCATAAAGAATGAAATCGATCGGATAATGAGTTGCCGAGATATTTGTAATCACATTTACCACACTCTTCGATTTTTCATGACCCTGTATTTCAATCAGATTTCAATTCAAAGATATATTTATTGGAAATGAGGCGCTTCATCCGTTAGTTACACTGCAAAAAATAATTGTTGATTTTACAGTATAAAACTGGCATCCCAGCTGCCAGTATTATACCGTAAAATTAACAGTATTAAACAGTAAAAAAAGCAGTAATACGCTCTTAACAGTAAAAAAAGCAGTAAAAGCAGTAATACGCTACCGCGCATGCGCGGTAGCGTATTACTGCTTGCACGGCAGCGTATTACAGCTTTTTTTACTGTTTAATACTGTTAATTTTACGGTATAATACTGGCAGCTGGGATGCCAGTTTTATACTGTAAAATCAACAATTATTTTTTGCAGTGTAAAATGATTATCATTTTTGGAGTTATGAGAATGTTTCTTTTACGCAATTCAGTAATAGAGCATTTAAAGTTTAGGACGTCATGAAGCCACGATTTTATTCGAATTGCAATGCATTTTATAAATAGTTTACACATGTTTTATTTTCATATTTTATATTATGCATATCCATGATAAGTATTACGATGGCCCCCAAAGACTAGGTTTACTTCTAAGAGTAGGTTGAGTAGTTCGAAAGTATAGTAGGTTCCAAGAGTAGGTACTTCAGAGAGGCTTCCTTTTTAAGGAAAGTATTGTAGCATGATGTGTGTGAGTGAGTGAACACGATAACACCCAAACAGTACTCCTGACTGAGCTCCCATTTGGCGAGTATGTTATAAGCCCACTAAAATGGTATGAACTGTATAGATTTTCGTAAAAATCCGCCGTCGGATTAGATAATTATCGTATACATTAAAACGGAAAGCAAAAATCTTAATTTTTCATTGCAAATTCGAGCTTACTGCGCATATATCAACATTTTTTGAACGGTGAATAAAGAAGGAAATAGAATTCAGAAGAATCAAGAACGGTGGGGGAAGAATAGCTCACCTATTGGCGTGCGTTGCTCGAAACCCTACCGGTAGGAAATACTCCTTCTAAATTTTATGCTCATTTCCCCTTCCCAGAGCGAGCATTCATTCTTCAACCTGCTTTTCTAAATGTTGACTTAAATTAGTTTTCAAATTTTTCGGAAAAATCGAAAGATCTCACCCAATTCAAATGCAACAGCTTGGGTTGCTACGCAAGTTAGTACATTTTAATTTTTGTTTGACGCAGTATGGATCTATAATGACCTTGCACCATAAATTTATATTAAACCAACAAACCAACGAACCTTGAATAAATACTACCGATAACATTATGCAAATGAGAATATTAATGGAGATCACGTTAAGCGACGACCATGATAATCAGCATATTATTTGAAAAAAATAATAATAAATGTTTTTTTTTTTCTCCTTATAAAAACCTTTTCCGTGTAATATCAGAAGAAAAAAAGAAATCCCAACAAAAACTTTTCAGTAAAAAAAAAAAAAAAGCGCCAAGTTCTTAAGGTTTCGGCCAGAAAAAGCAGTGATATCTGAAGCTCGCCCAATTTAAAAGTCAAACATCCCAAATCTTTCATTGAAAATGGCTTCCTGCGACTTGGCCGTTAATGCATTCAAGAGGGTTTTTCAAATACTAAAAATTGTATAATGATGTACATGTCTACTACATATTTTTCAGCATTTTACGCTTTTTGTAGCACAAAGTACAGAAGTATAATACACATTTCAATAAAGCATATAAAACCACTTCAGAGTCTATTTAAATGCTTAGTAAATGAAAAATAACAAAATACTTGTATTCAGAAGATAATGACTTTATGATATTCAAAAGATTAAATTGCTCAAACATAATTATCCGTTTTTCGACTGTTAAAAACGAATAAGTGCATTCTAATATCATTGAAATAACTCTTAATACATCCAAACAAACTATAATAAATGTTCATATGGAATGAATTCCTTTCGTCAATGAACAAGATTTCAATATTATACAATATACAGCATAACGTAACACATTGGGAGATTTGATTAAAGTAGATTTAGTTTATTTCATCGGTTTCGATATAATGACTTTGGACCATACAAAATGACAATTAAACCATAAGTGGACTGAATGATTCTTAATCAAAACTAATGTTTGTTGAAATTGAATGGTAGTATTTATCACAAAGATTTTGCTTTCAATATATTCATGGGGATTTGTCTGTTTGCATTTCTAATATTATTTTTAATATTCAAACAATTTATAAATGTATAATTTCCAATCATAAATTTGGAAATGTCCTAGAATGCATTAACGGCCAAGTCGCAGGAAGCCATTTTCAATGAAAGATTTGGGATGTTTGACTTTTAAATTGGGCGAGCTTCAGATATCACTGCTTTTTCTGGCCGAAACCTTAAGAACTTGGCGCTTTTTTTTTTTTTTTACTGAAAAGTTTTTGTTGGGATATCACTACTTTTTTTATGTTTTTTTAATGTGTTTACTAAAATATATTAATATGAAAACAATTTTATTGATTTTATTGGACTTTACAAATTTATATTTCACTTCAAGTTTATATTAAAATATAGAGTGAAAAATGAACATTTTACGTAAGATTTTTAAGTGTTTTCTGTAACCTAAAATACATTTTTCTCAATGGAATTCAATATTCAATTGGAACTTTAAAGATGCTGTATTTTTTTCTGTACGATAATTTTTATATTAAATTTTATAGGATAATTTAATCTTATTTCTTTATTGTATATTTAAATTGACCAGTGTTTATCAATCTGATGTAATCAATACAACATTTATTCAAATTGATTTATTTTATTAGACAGTACGAGGAAAGATATTAAATACAGTCTTCTAAAATATTATATCCTTTTGAAACACCGTTTTTATCTACCCTACATTTATTTCTGATTAAATAATGATATACATCTAAATAATATTTTTTCTATATACTTTTTTTGCATTTCGAATTTCCTCTTGTAGAACACCGCTTCCTTTTTCCTCTTTTCTTTTGAGAATCTGGATCTTGAACAACTGATACAATTTTCGGCATAGCCCACTTTCTATCTCTAATTTTCTTTCTCCACGGCTTTGTATATTCAATCATTTTCATATCTGATTGGTAAATAGATCTGAGCCTGTTGTATTCCCTAATTGCCGATTTCTGAGCTATAATGTTGTTAACATCGAGATTAATTAGATGAACCCCATTTAGAGTTTTCACTCTCGATAGAGCTACGTACGCTTGCCCACATGAAAAGACGAAAGATCCTATGTCAATAAGTGCGCTTTGTAAACTTAAACCTCGACTCTTATGAATTGTTACAGCGTATGCTACACATATTGGAAATTGCTCTCTGTGAACATATGCTTTTTTAATCACCTCAAATTTGGATTTTACGGGAGCCAACTCATATAGTTGAGAGTTGCAAAACTCTATCAACACCCTTCTGACTTTGTTGTGGTTCTCTGGATGCCATTTAACATCTATGACTGTGCCTATAGAGCCATTTACCAAACCCAAATTTATATCAATATTTCTTTTTAACATCACTCGAACTCCTTTTTTAATTATTATCGTTTCTTGTAATCCTGCTGTCATTGAATCATCTTCTTCATAATTTAAAAGGACTTTACGAGCTCTTTTTGTTAAGAACTTTGGACATTCAAGATTATCTGTTGCAATAAGGCGTATTTCAGGACCATCGAGTCCTTTAAGCATGGCGTCGTTCAATTGGTGACACATATTTCTTGTGGGCAACAAACATATTGTATCATTTGAACATTTTAAAGATAATCTGCAATATCTCGCAGTCTGCCCTCGTTAGTATCCGATTGAAATGGAATGAGTCTTTTTGATAAGACATCATAATCTGCTTCTGTAATTATTCCTATTCTTATTTTTTTTAGTATTTCACCATAAACAGAATCATTATGTTGTCTAATGTTTTCTGTGAGTTCGTCATACATGAATAATTCTTTCCATAAATTATGAACACTAAGTGATCCGAATAACTTGGTCCCTTCAGAAGGTGAAAAAAATTCGAAAGGAGATTTCTCTCTAACAGGCGGTAATTGCAAAAGATCTCCTAAGACCAGGATGTGTTTTTTACCAAACCATCCATTATTGTCATCACTTGTATCAAATATTTCTGAAAGACGGAAATGTATAAATGCTAAGGTGACGTTTGAAACCATTGAAATTTCATCTATGATGAATAAAACAACGTCTTTTAAATCTGATCTTAATATTTTAAGTACTTCATCGGATAGTGGTTTATATCTTGGTGTCTTTTTATGTTCAACTGGCAGCTGAAGAAGCCTATGTATCGTTAGTCCATTTACGTTGAATGCTGCGATTCCTGTTGGTGCTCTCACTGCTACTTTTTTTTTTAAATAATGGTGGACCCAGAGTTTGATAGCTTTTATTAAGTAACTTTTTCCTGTTCCTCCGGTACCACTGACAAAACATCGAAAAATTTCATCGTTATGATCCGTGTTTTTCAATTTCATGGTAATGCTATCAAATATTCTCTTTTGATCATTATTAAGACTTTTAAATATTTCTTCAAAATCGTCAATATTTAGATTTTCCTCAATGTTAATGCGACAGAAATCTTCCATAGCATTTGTAACCTCTAAAGCATTGAATTCTAATGGATTATCAGGACCTCCGTCAACTTCAATATTTTCTTTCTCTTCAATTAATTCTGATATTTTAGATTCTACTTTTGTGATAGCTTTTTCTATTTTTTTTCGTTGTTCTATGCATGAGTTCCCGAAATTAAATGCTTCTCTAAACGCATCTTTTTCCGAGTGAAAAGCTTCAGTGTAAGTCTCAAAGCCCATTTTCAACTCTTCTAATTTACGCCAAGGTTTGAACATCAAAAGTAGAGCGAAGAAATATTTTTCTGGCACTTGTTCGGCATCATAATGATAATGATTTAAAATGTACGGTCTGTCTCTTTCTTTTAAGTATTTACTTCCCTCTTTTAAAACATAAAATTTTGCTCTCCCTGAAACCGGCTTTTTATTCACGATGTCAAATTTCTTCATAAAATCAAATAAATGCATTCTTTCTAATTCTTGTGGCCTTTCTGGATAGAAATTATCAACCCAAGATTCGTAGAATATGTCCGTGGATTTTGGATCGAGCATATTCATCTCCGATTTGGACTTAACCCTTCTGTTACGATGAATATTTACATCTAGCCACCTAATTGTAGTTTGTGGATCGGTACCATATAGTTGTATGCCAAGCAGAGTATCACTAGCTTCTAAAGCTCCGCATTCTCTGTGTCCTAATAATCTTAGACCTATGTTGAATAACTTGCTTCTCAAACTTTTCGTTGAATATATATCATTAAATGCATCCATAAGGTGTGTCTTTTCACTTTTCGTAGTATACTTTGTGATATAATAATTTAGAATGGATGTTTTTTCACCAATGTATTGTATATCCATATTCCCATTCCATGCTAGCAACATTGTAGGATTGTAATCGTTAATCATTTTCCACTCTTCCTTGCGTACAAGATCGTACAGACGATTGTTTTTCGATAGTGTTTTTCTTGCGGCTATGGATTCTATTGTATCCCTGATCACAAGTTTTTCAGTAACTAATCTAGGAAACCCAAACCTACATACAGAACGAAAACCACTTTTTGTTTTCTTTTTTCTCATACAGTAATCATTGTGTTTGTGTTTTTGGAATGATGTGACCCGTTTATGGAGAGTTGGAGAAATATTTCTTTTAGGAATAGCACATGTTATATATCTATTTATAAAAGATGCTACGTCATCTATAGAGGACTCATTGATTACAGGAGCATCTTTAATCCACAGTAACATATGAAAATGCTGAGCTCCTCTAGTTTGATATTCCCGTCTCCAAAAGTAATGTTCCACCTTACCCAACGGTTCATCTGAGGAAGTAAGGAAATCTAGAATGGCACGAAACTTATTCTCTATAAAGCGAGAAGTAGACACGGGATCAACTGCTACTAATTCACTTATACTTTTATTTGCCATTTCAGGACCGTTTATATCCTTGATATATTCACCTAAGTCATTCCACATCCATTCCGAAGGGCTTAAAGTAAGGAACCAAGTTGCCGGTCCATAGTGTTGTATCATGCAGTTAATGTCGTTTCTGGGTTTCTTCCAGTATTGCTCCGTGTTTCTTAGTTTACTGAATATAGCTGTAAGATCACTTTCCAACTCATCCTTTTTAAGCATTTTCAAATATTGTTCGGCTGTTAGTTTTTGACTTTGATTTACCAAATTCATTTTATAAAATATTCCAGAACCTAACTGGCGGATATTAGCATCATTTAATAAATAAAATAAATATTGTTGATCTAGCCGAAATTGGGGATGTTTGGACATTAATTTGGCTTTTATAAATTCACTGGATATTAATTTCTGAGCACGATCGTGAAACTGGCCATATTTTCCTTCTGGATACAGACAGGGAAAGCATTTAACATCGATATATTTATCTCTAGAATCTATTGGTGCTTCATTTACCTTAAGCATCTGATAGAGGGCTGAAACAGGAGCATTTATTCTTCTCTCATGCAAAGGATATATGGTAAATTGTTCATAATCCGTTGCTTTTTCTCTTGAAATTTCTTGTAATAGTGTAATAATTCGATAAAAGCGGTGTAAATTGCAATATTTCCATTTTTCAAGAGAAAAATAACTGTGGCGTTGATGGGTTAAAATTCAACACCGTGCAATAAAAACAAGCTGGAAATTGTACGTCAAACGTGACAAATGAGGTGCGTTCGTACTGTAGCTAGATATATAAATATTTAGATCTTGATGATTTTTAATTTTGTGAAATGAATGATATCGTCTGCAGATTAATTTCTGTAATAGAATAAGTATCTTTGTCGCTTGACGATGAAACTTTGGAAGCTCCTATAACAAGAAAGCACCGATTTAAAAAAAAATCAAATTTTTTAATAAATATTTTTATTAATATCTCCTAAAGTTTGGATTCGATTTTAATAAAATTTGAAATGTCTCGACAAAATTCTGCAAAGATAATATATTTTAAATTGCAAACCATTCGGTTGGGTAAATTTTGCGTTGTTATATGCGGACGGACGGACAGACAGACAGACGGACGGACCAAGCGACGACTATAGGTGCTACGTATTTATATAATTACGAACGCACCTAATGAAAAACAAGTTACGTATGTTAATACTTACACAATTTGTGGCAACAATTTAAAATTAACATATAAGTTATTTATCTGTATATCATAAATTTAATTTTACCTGATCTAGAATCCACCAATCAGAAGCATGCTTTCACAATAATAATAATGTAATATGTAAATGAAAATTTAGTCATTATACATGTTACGCATTTATATAAAATACATGGTTGCAACAGTTTAATAATTTTTATGCCAAACCACCATCGCAAAATTTCGCCAATTGTTTGTACACTCGATTACTTAAATCGAAATAGTACGGTTTATAGCTCAGTTTCATTCCCCAGCTTGAAATTTTGTGCTTTCGTATGTTATACCATTTAATTAACCAGATGATATGCTGAAAAATAATTGCCGAAACGTCAGTTGAGGCTCACTGTGGAGACCCGAAAAGTTTTTGGTTTCTGTCTGTCCGTCTGTCTGTCTGTCTGTCTGTTTGTCTGTTCTGCGATAACTGCCGTAAAAATGATCCGATTAGTTTGATTTTTGGTAGTTATGTTGGTGAGATACCCGGAATTAGCTGTATAGCTTTTAGTTACATTTGGTTCATTCGTACGGAAAACATAGAACATTTCTTTTTTTATCATAATGTTTTCCTATGGGAATTCAGACGATTTTGAAATTTTTCAGTCGTTGAAAATAAAATGTCGCATTTGATTAATGTATTTAAACGGTAAGTTATGAAGGCTAAAATTTATCAAGTCAGGTGTTAAATTATTCAAATTAATTTGAAATTTTGTTTATACATTCGTCAGATTTTTTAAATTAGGTGTATAATTTTTGGTGCAATTTTATACATCTGTTCTAATAATATAATACTTTTATTCTATCATCTTTTGCAAATATTAAAGTGCATTCATTTTTATTTTCCTTTTCAATTTAACTGTAACCTAGCAACCATATTTCAAAAAATATAAAAATGATAAAATTCAAGTAACTCAGACGATTTTGCTACGATATTTTATTCGCAAAATAAAATATTATTGGGTGATTTTAATATTTTATTGAAATAAATGAGAATTTATTTTGGTACAAGTTACCTTTTAACTACTATAAAATGATAGCCGAAATATTTTTATATGAGATATTATTAATTTTCTGGAAGAGATGTGGATTTTTCGTGGTTGAAAATTAGTATTATTTTAAAAACAAAATGTAATATCTCGTACAACGATATAGTTAATCTAAAGAAATTAGCGTAGTAAAACGCATCCATACAGCCTGAAATAGCACAACTACTGGAAACTGAGATCATAAAAAGTTATCACAAAAAATACTTTATAGCGCCAAATCAAGGTTGCTATTTAGTGAATTGGCAGTAGGCACGATTATGAATGATTACACAATAGGTTTAAAAGTTTCCAAATAAGCCTATTTTGGGGAAATTTTAGTATGCTATTGCCATCGAATTAGATCACGATGTACTTAGGTCAAATAAATATTGTACAATGACCATCAAAACTGTTTTTCTGAAACAAAAATTGTAATAATACTAGATTTCTGAAATAGATAAGTGAAATATATAGTAGATTGTGTTCACATTTCCATAAGTTACTTTTGTACACGGGATATTATTCAACTTATCAATCAGATACGAGTGTTTCGTGATTGGCAGGTAAGTAAATATTGCTATTTAGGTATTAGGATAACATGAAATTATTTTTAAAATTTTTGTTTATCGTAATGAAACCACTGTGCAGAACGAAATGGAAGATATACTAGAATCATTCACACAAATAATAGGAAATCATGAGTATAAATTTAATAAGATTACGGAGGGTTCAGCGGGGCAGAGCCCCCATCCCCTGAAGAAATGTATTTTTTTAATCTAAAAAATAGAATAAGAAATTCATAAGAATGTCAGAATATTATTGCATAAACCGTGTTTAATTTAACGTTTCTAAGTTCTGAAACCTTCGAATTATTTTATATGCATATAAATATATATGCAGTAATTTAAATAATTTAATTTGCGGATTGTAAGATATTAAATATTATGAAAAGTGAGTGTAAAAAACTTTGACTTTCAGAGCTGACGTTGAGGCTCCTGATCTGTAGATTTACTAGTAATAGATGTCTACTCGCAGTAAAAATTAACTCAATAAAAATAGCCGCTAGCGTCTAATTATTTCCAAACTTGGCGACACTAAGAAAAATATCTCCAAATTTGGTAAAAAATTAATATTGCTAAATCTCGGTTCTTGTCGACGTTTGGTGAAATATCGCCAAATTTGGAGATAAAAATATCATGTTTGTGTTGAAGTCATAACATCATTAAAACGCACCTAAAGGATAAGTAGTTGCGTATTTTTGTCAGATTCAATTGAGTGCTATTGAGATTAAAATCCCGACATTTATACTAAAATTTACTTTAAGGCAGTAAAAGATCCAAAGATGGACAGATAAACTGAACGATTTCCTTTATCAACATTTTTGGAAAAGCATATAAAAATTTTCATTCAACTTGAAATCAAGTAACACTTTCAAACTCAGTTTTTTGGCATATATGTCATATACGTACCACATTGGCGCAATTGCAACAAAATGGCAATTTTATGCCTCACATGGTAACCCGGTTATTTCGTTTATATTGCTGTTTATTTACTTTTATTTTTTATTTTAATTATATAAATTGTTTTTATTATGTATATCAATATTTATTTATATCAAACTATCATTTATTTATTTTTTTTACCTTTTTAAAAATAATAGAAGCTATTTCATTTATTGCGTTACTTTATTTTTATATTGAAATAAAAAATTACGTGCTATTATTATGCATGCTATTTGTAACTAATATTCAAAAACAAAGTTTTCGCCAAATTGGCGGGGTAAAAATCGCTCCAATGTGGTGCGTATATGACATCTGTATCAATTTTTTCTGTAATCGGATTTTGGCAGCCAACGTTGGCTTTAAATATGAGCGAGTAAATGGTTGTTCTAGGAAACATTTATTATTTAAATGTTTATCAAACAACAAAAACATACATCGCTGCAACAATGTAATTATTTTAATTTGCATATTGAATGTATTACGAACTGTATATAGCCAAATAAGCACCCCCTGTTTGAAGCGTTTAAAGGCGGAAATTCTATGTTTTCAGACTTTTCTGGTTATTTGTGCTATAAAACCTACTTACTTGTCAAATTTCATGATTCTACGACTGTTAGAAGTACCTTAGGTATTTGATGATCCCCTGTGAGTCAGTTATAAAAATGCCCTTTTTCGGAATCTCATATTTCGAAAAATATTAAATACGGAAATAAGAAATCTTGGAACCTAGTTCAGTTTGATTATATTAATGTGTGTTAAAAAGGAAAACTCTCTAGCGCTCCCCAAAACGCAGTTATGAGGGGGTGAAAAGTATGCCGAAATGGTTCAAGAAAAGGTAGCTTACGGCTTGTGCGAACTTGGCGGACGCACTGACGTGCTCCCAGATATATATATATATATATAAAGTTTATTAACATCATTAAAATGCACTTAAAGAACTAACAACCCACTGGAATTTTGCCAGATTGACTGAGTGCTATTGCGATTAGAATACCGACATTTATAATAAAATTTATTTTAAGGAAGTAAAAAATAGAAAAACGGACAGATAAACTAAAAGATTTGCCTTCCCAACATTTTCGGAAAAGAATATAAAAAATTCATTCTGCTTGAAACCATGTAACACCTTCAAACTCAGGCTAATTTTCTGTAATCAGGCTTTGGCGACCAGCTCTGGCTTCAAAACATGAGCGAGGAAATGATTGTCTAGGCAACTCTTAGTACTTAAATGTTTATCGTACAACAAAAAACACAAATGGTTGCAACAATGCAATTAATTTAATTTGCCAATTGAATGTGCTACGAACTGTATATAGCCAAATCAGCACCCCCTATTTGAAGGGTTTAAAGGCAGAAATTCTATGTTTTTAGACTTTTCTGGTTAATTGTGTGACAAAACCTACTTACTTGTCAAATTTTATGATTCTACGACTGTTAGAAGTACCTTAGTTATTTGATGATCACCAACTTTTTAGTTGATGATCCCCTGTGAGTCAGTTACAAAAAAGCCCTTTTTCGGAATCTCATATTTCGAAAAATATTAAATATAGAAATAAGAAATCTTGGAACCTATTTCAGTTTGATTATATTAATGTGTGTTAAAAAGGAAAACTCTCTAGCTCTCACCAAAACGCAGTTATGAGGGGGTGAAAAGTAGGCCGAAATGGTCAGGGAAAAGGTAGCTTACGGCCTGTGCGAACTTGGCGGACGCACTGCCGTGCTCCCAGATAAAAGACAATTATTTTATCCGAATCATCTTCGAGTGCTTTTTTTTTTCCTTTTAAAACCTGTTTACCCTCCTCTTCTTGTACTTCGAATGCTGTTTTGTGACAATCATCGTATGAAACCAAATCTGGTTTTAATTGTTTTCAGAAAAAAAAAATCCGAACATTTTTGTCCTTGATCTATTTTTTTCTAAATTTTGCATTGATATACTTTAGAACGTAGGAATTCAAAGCTCAACTTTTCAAAGTTTTTTCCTGCTGAAGCTTTACTAATTTCCTGAAGCGTTTAATTCTTTTTTTTTTTTTTTTTTTTTAACTATACCAACATTACAAATGATATATAATAATCTGTGATTGCTACTTTTTTTTTAAATGTTTATTGGAAAACTCGTAATGGATCGACTTTTGTGTACTATCAGAGTTCAGTAAAAACTGCAATAAAAAGTTTTTTTTTTTTTTTTTAAATTTTGAAAGTTGTTTTTAAAAATACCAGGAGATCCTTCCCGGGTTACAAAATACAGAGGAAAACCATTCTTTCTATTGAAAACTCTAACAGATTTTTTACATTTAATATATTTTTTCTTAGATTGCCCAATAACAATACGTAAAATCATTTTTATATGAAATTATGTATTCAAATAAAGTTTTGAAATGTATTAAAAGCGATATTGCCTTCGTGCCAGGAGTTAATAGCCTGTTAATTCATGCTTGAAAATTACTTTAAAAAGCCATAATAAATCAGTCAATTAAGATATAGTTTTCAAATAAATTGCATTCGAAAGTAGATTTCTTTCCCTACCTATCGGTGCAAAAATTGAAAATGCGCGATGTTTAGAAATGAAAACAATTGCAGAAGCAAAAGTCGCAGAACCGAAATTTCATCATCAAGTGTTGCCATTCGCAAAATGACGTCAGCGTTACGCACGGACACGTTTGTCCTTTATAATATAGATATCGGACAACAGTTTTTTTTTTCCCCTTGTGTAAAATATTTATCAATCAATTTTCAGATTCCAGTTTCAACTAGTCGGATATGCCAATCCAAAAACTTTCTTCTACCTCATATATGTTAAGGTGGTTCTGAAATGATCTGATGAACAACGCGAAACTTTCTGACACAATTTTTGAGTCATTTTTAAACGCAAAAGCATAAAATTGGAAGGCCTGATTAAGGAAGCGATTTGAAATCAAAATGAGTTTTTCATTTTTTGATAAATATAATACTTATCGAGTTATAAGCGAATCGTGTCACGTGACAACATATTTTTCTCCATTCTGTCGCTGAAGCATCGGGAATTCGTTTCAAAACTTCGATTTTGGCAGTGTTTCCTAGAAAATCTTCTGCCTTTACCAAAAAATGGAAAACGTCTTTCGATTACAAAGTTTCTCAATAACCAACACCTGCTCATTTCATGCCTTTCCGAACAAAAGTTAATTAAAAAATGTGTCTGAAAGTAGCCCCTTTGGATTTGAGAACAGTCTTAATACGTCAAAATTCGCTATTACAGAAATCTATATGCGTAACGAGAACATATGCAATGAATCAGCCTCTTTTGAATTACCTAAAATTTGGCACAGGATGTTTTTCAATTTAAAAAAACAATAAAGGAACGTTTGATTCACGTTTTCAGCTGACTATTTTTAAGTTCCTACACATATGATCTAGTGGTTTATGTTTTTCAAGTTTATTTTCAAAAAATTTGCGAGAATAGTTTGTTTTTATAGATTCGGATAATGGCGCCGTTTGTGCGTTCGAATCATGTCAATCATCATATTAAAAGGGGCTTTTTTAACACTTTTGTGTTCTGTTTTTATTGCTTTAAGTATTTATATCTGTATTTTAAAAGTCTTGTTTTAATTAAATAGTTATTCAGGAGCTTTCACGAGTGTAGAAATGTCTATCTGTCTTTTTTTTTTTTTTTTTTTTTTTTCTGATGTTAAGAAATGTTTTGATACAGAACTTGAATTGCAAAAACTGACTTTGTACTAATTTTACTTTAATCTCTTATGTAATATTACACTTCTGTAATCTTAAATACAAATTTTCGTTAAAAAATTACAGAAAAATTCCTATTCTTCACATTTATAGCTCTCCACTAGTATAGGTGAATTCATTTCAATTTCATTTCATGTCTGAAATTAATTCATACCATATATATATAATCCCTATATGAAATTGAATTCATACAATAATGCCATCTCAATTATTTATATCAATTTATTCTAATGTCCCTTTACAATTGTGTAAGTCAGAGGTCATTGTACCTTTTTTACAAAACTTCGTAATTATGTGTTTAATCGTTGAACGAATATATAAATTATATTTATTAGAAAAATGATGCGAAACAGCTTTAAAAGTTTATATGTTTTTATTACCAAAAATATCAATATAAAAGTATTTTTCTTTACATACAAACTATTGATTTTTTTTTTCTATAGTTTTAGCACGCACGTCTCATCTCGTATTTGTAAATATTTAAGACCATCCTAACTGGGTAACCATAGATATTTTTACTACCCAAAATTTCAATATAAATAACGTATTTTTCCTTATATACAAATTGTAAGGGTTTTTTCCCATAATTTTAACATGCAGGTCTCATCTTGTATTTGTAAATATTTATGATCATTCCAATTGGATAACCTTAGCCATTTTTATTACCCAAAATTTCAATATAAACGTATTTCTCCTTATATACAAATTGTAGGGTTTTTCCCCCTATATTTTTAACATGCACATCTCATCTCGTATTTGTAAATATCTAAGATCATCCCAAGTGGATAATCATAAATATTTTTATTACCCAAAATTTCAATATAAACGTATTTTTCCTTATATACAAATTGTAGATTATTTTTGTATATTTTTAACATGCACGTCTTATCTAGTATTTGTAAATATTTAAGATAATTCCAATTAGATGACTATAGATATTTTTACTACCCAAAATTTCAATATTAATGTATTTTTCCTTAAATACAAATTGTTGATTATTTTTGTATATTTTTCACTTGCACGTCTCGTATGTCTCATCTCGTATTTGTAAATATTTAAGATCATCCCAATTGGATAACCATAGATATTTTTTTTTTACCCAAAATTTCAATATAAACGTATTTTTCCTAATATGCAAATTGTAGGTTTTTTTCATATATTTTTAATATGCACGTCTCATCTCGTACTTGTAAATATCTAAGATCATCCCAATTGGATAACCATAAATATTTTTACTACCCAAATTTTCAATATAAACGTATTTTTCCTTACATACAAATTGTAGATTCTTTTTGTATATTTTTAACATGCACGTCTCATCTAGTATTTGTAAATATTTAAGATAATTCCAATTGGATGACTATAGATATTTTTACTACCCAAAATTTCAATATAAACGTATTTTTCCTTATATACAAATTGGCTAATTCTTTTTGTATATTTTTAACTTGCACGTCTCATATGTCTCATCTCGTATTTGTAGTAAATATTTAAGATCATCCCAATTGGATAACCATAAATATTTCTATTACCCAGAATTTAATATAAACGTATTTTTCCTTATCTACAAATTGTAGATTCTTTTTTTTTTTTTTTTTTTTTTTTTTTTTTTTTTAATGCACGTCTCATTTCGTATTTGTAAATATTTAAAATCATCCCAATTAGATAACCATAGATATTTTTTCGACCCAAAATTTCAATATGAGCGTATTTTTCCTAATATACAAATTGTAGATTTTTTAAAATATATTTTTAACATGCACGTCTCATCTGGTATTTGTAAATATTTATGATCATCTCAATTGGATAACCACAGATATTTTTACTACCCAAAATTTCAATATAAACGTATTTTTCCTCATATGCAAATTGTAGATTTTCTTCTATATTTTTAACATGCACGTCTCATCTAGTATTTGTAAATATTTAAGATCGTTCCAACTGGATAACCATAGATATTTTTACTACCCAAAATTTCAATATAAACGTATTTTTTCCTTAAATACAAATTGTCGATTATTTTTGTATATTTTTAACATGCACGACTCATACGTCCCATCTCGTATTTGTAAATATTTGAGATCATCCCAATTGGACAACCATAGATATTTTTATTACCCAAAATTTCAATATTAACGTATTTTTCCTAATATGCAAATTGTAGGTTTTTTTTTTATATTTTTAACATGCATGTCTCATATCGTATTTGTAGATATTTAAGATCATCCCAAATGGATAACCATAAGTATTTTTATTACCAAAAATTTCAATATAAACGTGTTTTTCCTAATATGCAAATTATAAGTTTTTTCCCCTATATTTTTAACATGCACGTCTTATCTCGTATTTGTAAATATTTAAGATCATCCCAATTGGATAACCATACGTATTTTTATTACCAAAAATTTCAATATTAACGTGTTTTTCCTAATATGCAAATTATAGGTTTTTTCCCCTATATTTTTAACATACACGTCTCATCTCATATTTGTAAATATTTAAGATCATCCGAATTGGATAACCATAGATATTTTTATTACCCAAAATTTCAATATAAACGTACGTATTTTTCCTACTATACAACTTGTAGGTTTTCCCCCCTATATTTTTAACATGCACGTCTCATCTCGTATTTGTAAATATTTAAGATCATCCCAAATTGGATAACCATAGATAGTTATAAGGGACGTTCGAAGAATTAGTGAGCCATCTAGCCTTGGAACTATATTTGTTTTCGGCAAACAATAAGCAGGAAACCAAAATAGGATTTTACTAAAAAGAACAATGGTCCTTTCTCATCTCCAAGAAAGGCAGGAATTATGCACATAGTTAAACAAGGTTATCATTGCAGAAAGCAATGTAGATAAACTTATCCTTTAAATGATTTCTTTTTTATCCACTAATTTAACCGAGACGTGGTAATGAAATTGGTGATTAGTGGAATTTTATGGCAGGCGGCAGTGAAAAAAAACGGAAAATCCTTTCTTTTTTATACTAGTGATCAAAAGAATCATGCGGGAAAAAACAGTAGTAAAAAGTTGTTGTTAAAATGAATGCCGAGGTCAGATCGGTATTTATTTTAATTGTTCCTGGAACTCTAGTTCATCATGGGAATCTTAGTTAATTAACTATATTTCAAAGGATTGTGGAACAACATTTACATTTCAAAGTCGAGATGAAAAAAAAAGCAACATTAATTGTAAGAGTTTAAGAGTATTAAAATGTAATAAATCTTATTTATGGAGGAATGTCTATAAAATTTGTTGACCCAAGTGCTATTAAGTATAAGTATGACATCAATGTAAAACACCTATAAACAATACAATGCTCTTTTACAGTTTTTGAAGTCAGGAGGATTACAAGAAAAGCATTAAAACTCAATATTTCTCTAGTTTAGGAAGAAATTTCAATAAATTTGACCACAGTACTTAAAAAAATAACTTTTTCTAGCTTAGTAAAACAATTACGGTAAAAGCAGATGCCAATAGCTAATGGATCCAAAAAGACGTAAAATGTCAGTAGTTTGTCAGAGATCAAATGTCAGAGAAGCTTGTCAGTAATTCAAGTCTTATAGGTCATAAAAATGTGATTACTCGAATTTTACAGATACGTGATTCAAATGATAAATCTGGTTAAATCTAGTCTGGATAAATTTGGTTAAAACAGCCGCCATAATAACTGTTTAAAATGAAAAAAAAGAATAATAATAAAAGTTTCGTTAAAACGCTGCCAGCTTAGTAAAACAGCTACGGTAAAAGCAGGTGCTAATAAATAGCTAATGGATCTAAAGAGACGTAAAATTGAAAGTCTGTTAATAATTTGACTCTTATGCGCCATAGCGCCATAGGAATTTGATTACTTGAATTTTCCAGATAAATATTTAAATGATAAAACACGAAATTTGGTTTAAAACGACGCCAAAATAAATGTTTAAAATGATAAAACACCAAATTTGGTTTAAAACGCCGCCAAAATATATGTTTAAAAAGAAAAATAAAACATCAAATTTGGTTAAAAATGCGCCAAGGTTTGATACAAAACGCCACCAGCTGAGCAAAACAGCTACGGTAAAAGCAAATGTTAATTGATAATGAATCCAAAGAGACGTAAAATTAAAAGCAAATCATTAATTTGATTCTTAAGGGCCATAAAAATTTGATTACTGGAATTGTCCAGATAAATGTTTCATATAGCAAAATACTAAATTTGGCTTAAAATACCGCCAAGATAAATATTTAAAATGATAAAACACCAAATCTGGTTAAAAACGTGCCAAGGTTTGATTCAAAACGCCACCAGATTATCAAAACAACTACAGTAAAAGAAGATGCTAATTGATAAGGGATTCAAAGAGATGTAAAATTAAAAGCCAATCAATAATTTTATTCTTATGCGGCATAGAAATTTGATTACTTGAATTTTCCAGATAAATGCTTAATATGGCAAAACACTAAATTTGGTTTAAAATGCCGCCAAGATAAATATTTAAAATGATAAAATACCAAATTTGGTTAAAAATGCCGACAAGATTTGATTCGAAACGCCACCAGCTTAGTAAAACAACTATAATAAAAGCAGATGCTAATTGATAATGGATTTGAAGAGGCGAAAAATGAAAAGCCTGTCAGTAATTTGACTCTTAATGTCTCCCAACAATTCGGTTACTCGAATTTTCCAGATACATTTTTAAAATGATAAAAAACCAAATTTGGTTGAAAATGCCCCCCGTTTCGTAGAAAAAGATAAATATTTAAAATGATAAAATACCAGATTTGGTTAAAAATTCCAACAAGATTTGGTCGAAAACGCCACCAGCGTAGTAAAGCGACTACGTTAAAAGCAGATACAAATAGCTAATGGATACAAACAGACTTAAATTGAAAAGGCTGTCCATAATTTGACTCTTATGGGTCATAAAAATTTGATTACTCGAATGTTTTTCAGATAAATGTACAAGCTGATTAGAAAAAAAAAATAATGATTAAAAACGCTGCCAAGACAGATGTTTAAAATGACAAAATATTAAATTTCGTTAAAAACGTCGTCAGCTTAGTACAACAACTACGGTTAATATAACTAATGGATCCAAAGAGAAGTAAACTGAAAAATCTATAAGTAATTTGATTCTTATGTACAGGGCTTAATTTGCGCCGGAACTCACCGGAGCCCAGCTCCGGTACTTCTTTGAAATTAATGAATATTTAAATATTTGTTGGAATTCACCGGAGCTCGTAAATACTGCGCTCCGGAGCCCATCGGAACAGCTCTGTGTGTTGTTTTTTGCTAGTTGAAACAAAGGAGTCCTTGGCGAGTAGGATTTTCTTAAAATTGTCCACTCCTGATTTTAATATTTTTGCCCTACTCTATACATAAATCCAAATAGATAAAAATATATGTGAAAGTTTTCTTTTGCTGAATTCGAAATTGCCTTAATTTTTTCAAATAATCTATGAAATATAAATATGCATAGGTGGAGGGGACGGGGGAGATTACTGTTGTTATTACTGAAGAATATTAGAACTTTGGTACCTTTTTTGTTAGAAATTAAGACCTGCTTATGCGTCATAACAATTTGATTACTCACATTTTCCAGATATATGTTTAAAATGATAAAACACCAAATTTGGTTAAAAATGCTACAAGATTTGAATGAAAGTGCCACCAGCTCAGTAAAACAACTACAGTAAAAGGAGATGCTAATAACTAGTGGATCCAAACAGACATAAAATGAAAAGCACGATAATAATTTGACTCTTATATGCGTCATAACAATACAATTAAATTGCTCGAATTCTCAAGATAAATGTTTAAAATGATAAAACACCAAATTTGGTTAAAATCGTCTCCATGATTTGGTTAAAAATGTCTCCAAGATTTGGTTGAAAACCACTAGCTTTATAATACAACTACGGTAAAAACAGATGCTAATTAAAATGATAAAACACCAAATTTGGTTATAAACGCTCCAACATTTGAATAAAAATGCCGCCAGTTTAGTAAAACAACTACAGCAAAAGGAGATGCTAATAGCTAGGATCCAAACAGAGATAAAATGAAAAGCATGACAATAATTTGACTCTTATGCGTCATAACAATACAATTTAATTGCTCGAATTTTCAAGATAAATATTTAAAACGATAAAACACCAAATTTGGTTAAAACGTCTCCAAAATTCGGTTAAAAGCGCTGCCAAGATTCGGTGAAAAAGTCTCCAATATTTGGTTAAAAATGCCTTCAAGAGTTGGTAAAAAACTCCACCAGGTTTTTCAAACAACTACCTAAAAACAGATGCTAATAGTTCATTGATCCAAAGAGAAGTAAAATGAAAACCCTGTCAATAATTTGACTCTTATGTGTCACAACAAGTTGATTACTCGAATTTTCCAGATAACGTTTAAAATGATAAAAAGCCAAATTTGTTTTAAAAGGTCATCAACTTACATACCAGCTAGTACACTATACTACATAAGCAATGAAAAAAAATCAGTTTAGTAGAAAATAATGTATTTTTTTGCTTCTGATACTTTTCTAAATAATTATAAAGTTTCTGATTTAACAATTTATAAAGCCACAGTTGTTCTAGAGCGAAATACGTTACCATCTTGAAATTTTTAAATTAACTTTTACATTGTTAATCATTTTTATTTTTCAAAAGGCAATATGATAGTACAATGCCCTTGAAGGATGTAAAATATCCCATCTTATTTTGTTAGAAACGTGATATAATCTATATGACTTTGAAAGATAATTAAAAGATGCTTTTCATAAAAATGGCTTTAATTTTTTATAGAATGCAAATAAAATATCATCTGATCTTTTGTTACAGAAGATTAAAAGTCAGAAGTATTTATTGAGTATTGTATTTGTTTAACCTATTTCACTTTATTATGTCGATAAATTAAACTGGCAGAATTTTCCATTTGTGCAGCTAACAGAGGTTTTAAAAACGTTCTTGAATTTAATTTATCGACGGATTAAAATTACAGTTTTCCTTTCTTGTATCTAAATATAATAAATGATATAAGTTAATTTACAATTTACGATTAACTTGTTTAAACAACAAAATATTTTCTTCACTTTAAATAAATATGATGATTATGAATATTTTACTTAGTCAAACCGCTACGAACATATGCAATTATTTATTAAAATATTACAGTTGATATGAGAACACCAATTTATTACGATAAAATAAATATATTAGATTACCCCCCCCCCCCACACTCAACCCAAAAAGAAAAAAATTGGTAAATAATGTCGAAATCAATATTTTGTGAAGAAAATTAATTAAACAATAAATTAACTAAACAATAAACGGTAAATTTCAGTATCAATATAATAATTAAATCATATGTCGTACAGTTATTATCAAAACACCAAGTTATTACGACCGAATATATCGATTAGATTTTTTCGTCCTCATTATGCAGAAAATTGTAAAAAAATGTTGAAATAAATATTTTGTAACAATAAGAATTATATCGTGGGAAATTACCGTATGAATATAAGAAATAAGTAATAAACCTTGTAATCGTAATCAGAACATCAAAGTTTATAAATTATTAAGATCAAATAAATCAATTAGTTTCCTGCCTATTTTTAAATAAATAATAGATAATTTAGATAAGTATAAATGTATGCGAATTGTCGCATATTGAACTCACAGCATTTTAAAGTTGGTTAAAGGTGAGTTCCTTTCTTCTTCTTCTTCTTTTTATTTATTTATTTTTTTAATAAATTGAACAAAAGTAAATTCTATCGTGGTAAATTTAGTATCATACAATAATTAAATCACAAGCCTTACAGTCTATATCCGAACACCACTTTATTACGATTGAATAAATCAATTAGATATTCCCTCCCCTCCTTCAAAATGAAACGAATTTGTAAATATTGTCGAAATCTATATTTTGCGAAGAAATGAATTAAACAATAATAAATTATATAATGGTAAATTTTGAGTATCAATATAACTAATAAGTCATAAGTCTTACAGTCAATATCAGAACAATAATTTATTACGATCGAATACATGAATAAAATATTTTCCTCCAAAGAAAATTGGTAAATATTGTGGAAATCAATATTTTGTGAAGAAATGATTTAATCAATAATAAATTACATCGTGGTAAATTTTGGCATCAATACGATAATTAAGTCATAAGTCTTACAATCAATATTAAAACATCAATTAATTATGACCGAATAAATTGATTCAATCTTTTCATCTTCAAAATGAAGCAAGTTGAAAAATATTGTCGAAACCAATATTTTGTGAAGAAATGAATTAAACCAGTAATAGATTATATCGTGGTAAATTGCAGTACTATCAATATAAGAAATAAGTAATAAACCTTATAATCGTAATAAAAATACCTAATTCTATAAATTATTGCGACCAAATAAATCAATTAGATTTCTCCCTTCCTCTCGAAATGGAGTAAATTGGAAAATAATCTAAAAATATCAATATCTTTCGAAAAAATAAATTAAACAAAATGAATTATGTCGAAGGAAGATCTAATATCAATTACAATAATTAAGTCATAAACATTATAATCATTATCAGAACACCAAAATCTACCAGATTCGGTCTATAAAATCAATTAGATTTTTTCCAATCTCTCAATAAAGAAGCAAAGTGGAAAATATTGTCTGATTCAATAACTTGTGACGATGAATTGTGATGTATTAATGAATTAAACAAAGATAAATTTTACCTAGCAATATTTCAGTATCAATATAATAATTAAGTCATAATATTTGTAGTCGATATCATGTAGTCCATCAGCATGAATTTATCATGACCGAATAAATCAATCAGCATCCCTTACCCTTAAAATAAAGCACAAAAAAAATGTTGCGTAAATATTTTGCGCAGAAATGAATTAAATTAAAATAAATTATACTGTGGGAAATTTCCGTATAATATAAGAAATAAGTAATAAATCATTTAATAATCAAAACGGCAAAATCTATAAATTTTTGCTCCCAAATAAGTAAATTAGATTTATTCTCCTCAAAATAAAGTAAAATGGAAAATATTGTCAACTTTAATATCACGTGATGAAATAAATCAAACAAACACAATGACTTAAATTAAATCGAGGGAAGATTCAGTATCAAAGCAAAAATCAAGTTAAATGCTACAATCATTATCAGAACACCAAAATCTATAAATTATCATGATCAAATATATCAATTAGATATTTTTTTCGTCACATAATGAAGCGAATTTGAAAACATTGTCAAATTCAATACCTTGTGATGAAATGAATGAATCAAAATATATTAATGCAAAATCTTAGTATCAATATAATAGTTAAGTCATAATATTTACAGTCAATATCACAACATGAATTTATTGATTGAATAAATCAATTAGATTTCTTTTCTCCAAGAAAATGAGGCAAATTGGAAAATATTGTCGAAATCAAAATCGTGCGAAAAAATGGATTATATCGAAGAAAGCTTCAGTATCAATACAAGAATTAAGTTATAAACTTTATAATCGTTATAAGAACACCAAAGTCTATAAATTATTGTGACCAAATAAATCAATTAGGTTTTTGTACCTCTCAAAATGAAACAAATTGGAAAAATATTATCTAATTCAATATCTTGCGAAGAAATGAATTAAAGAAAAAAAAAAGTTATACCATGCAAAATTTCAGTATCAATATAATAATTAAGTCATAATCTTTACAGTTCAAATCAAAATTTATTACGACCAAATAAATCAATTAGATTTTTTTTCACAAAAGAAAATGAGGCAAATTGAAAAATATTGTCGAAATCAATATCCTGCGAAGAAATTGAACGTGAAACTAATAATATGGTTCCCAGGTTTGACTTCACCTCCCATCGCGAACCTATTCCAAGAAAAGCATCCATCAAAGTCATCTGGGGCGTGAAAAGTGAAAAATAAAATAATTACAGAATGCACTCTGCCGGATCTTTTTTTTCGAAACTCAATAAACAGGTCAAGAAAGTGGAAGGCCGATGAAGGACCTCTACGAAACCCTCTCAAAGGAATGATGAATGATGTATCAATACAAGAAATAAGAAATATTGGGTATGTAACGATAGTATTGGATTCTGTGAGGGAGAATGAAGATAAGATGTGATGTCGACATATATATATATATATATATATGTGTGTGTGTGTGTGTGTGTGTGTGTGTGTGTGTGTGTGTATAATGAAATCAACGGAAGAATAAGAAATGAATGGAATGCTTTTGGGAAGAAAAGTATTATTCTGTAGAGTAACATATGCCTCTCTGCTTGAAAAGAAGTGTTAAACCTGTGTGATTTGCCTACACAAATTTATGAAGTGGAAACATGGACGCTAACAAAACAGATGGTACAAGATTACATACAACACAGCGAAGTATGAAAAGATACATGTTAGCCATAACTGGAAAAGACAGAAAAATAAATAAGATGGATAAGTCAGAGGGTTAAAATAGAACTGGCTAGGTACATTGCAAGAAGACAAAAGCACAATCAACCTAATATTGGTATCTTAGAGATTTAAGGTGACCTCAGGTAAGATGGAGCGACGAAATCAGAAAAGTGACTGGAGTTAATTCGATGACCAAAACACTGGACAGGAAACAGTTGGGAAAATCTGGGAGAGACCTACATCCAGCAGTGGATTGAAAACTGATGATGATAATATATATCTATGTGTGTGTACTGTACATTTAGCAGAAGTAGTTTTGTAACTTTCTAATTTGTTTTTATTGTAGGGTTACCAGGTGCGGTTTTACAATTAGAGGACACCAGGAAATTGCCAAGATGCGCCAGAGTATTGGGCGGTTACAATCAGCCGAAACTGTCATTCTTTCATCACCGATGTTTAAAATAAGTGTTAATAAAAGAATTTAGTTTTTTTTTTTTTTGTCCAATTTAAATGATATTTTATTACAAAAAAAAAAAAAAAAAAAAAGGATATATCTTTTTAATTTCGGTATGCTATGCTTGGCAATGAATGGGAATGAAAATACATATTCACAAGGGGAGCATATATTTTTCTTTTCCCAGAGGTGCTAGATACTCCTGTACCGACACTAAGCGTTATCCTAGTAAAAAATACTACATAGGGACAATATTGTTTATGTTGGCAATATGTTAGTTATATCTTTAACAATATTTGTAATATTGGTGTGAAATATTGCTTTTTTAACTCATTTAATTCGCTTAGTAGAAATTCCTATCAACATATATCTTTAGTGTTTATACCAGTATTTTTGAAAAATAAATTACAGAAATTTGCAATTAAATAACGCGCTTTTTCAAATTACGTACTCAAAAGTTAAAAACATGCATGTCTTGATTGTTTTTTTTGTACCTATACTAGAAACATACAATGTAAAAGCAATATAAATTAATTTTTCCGCTTATTTGGGTGTATCTACTATTATACTTAGTTTTCTGCATAAAGTCTAATTACTGTATTTTTGTTTTGTCCACTAACCATCACTTCATTTGACTGTGCTGTTTTCCAATGACAAGTTTTCTTGCCAGGCATAAAACAACTAATAATTCAACAGTAAACGTCATATTTGGCCTGAGATATTAGTAATAGATGGCAAAGGAAAGAGTTATATAATTAAAGTGCAAATAAAGTCAAAAAATAATTCTCGTAACAAATAGGTTGAGATGTTCACAAATTGCCAATATTTTCACTAATAATGACAAAAAATATTTTCCCACTTCATTGCATTTCCAATGAAGTGGCAAAATATTTCCACTTCTTTAAATATTACACCAGTTTAAATTTTCACTTTCAAATATTACACTAATAAAGTAGTGTTTTCCTGCAAGGCACAATACAACGAATAATGCAATTGTAAATGCCAAATATGTCTTCAGATATTAGTAATAGACTAGATGGAACCTGTCAAAATTTGACGGCAAACAACTTCATAGTACCATAAAATTACATTTTATAGTTGCTTTAACTTGATAAATTTCATAGTGGGGAGCATAATATGATTAAGCGATCACAGACCTTTCCATCGATATATCACATGAGGTTGTGTGCAAAATTTAGAAAGTACCTCTTGGGGGGAAGGGCAAAGTGGGGAGATGGGCATTGGAGATGCATAATATGATTAAGTGGTCACAGATCATTCCATCGATATATCACATGAGGGTTGTGTCCAAAATTTAGAAAAGGGGGGGGGAGTGGCGGGATGGACCCCGAAGATGCATATGATTAAGCAGTCACAGACCTTTCCAACAATATGACATGAGGGGTGTCAACAAAATTTAGAAAAGTACGCCTTGTGGGGGGGGGCAAAGTGGGGAGATGGACATCGGAGATGCATAATATGATTAAGCAGTAACAGACCTTTCCAACAATACGTGACATGAGGGGTGTCAACAAAATTTAGAAAGTATCCCTTGTGGGGGGGGGGGCAAAGTGGGCAGATTGACATTGGAGATGCATAATATGATTAAGTGGTCACAGACCTTTCCAATGATATATAACATGAGGGTTGTGCGTAAAATTTAGAAAGTACGTTGGGGGGGGGGGCAAAGTGGGGAGATGAACATCGGAGATGCATAATATGATTAAGCAGTCACGGACCTTTCCAACAATATACGACATGAGGGGTGTCAACAAAATTCAGAAAGTATCCCTTGGGGGGGGGGGCAAAGTGGGGAGATGGACATCGGAGATGCATAATATGATTAAGTGGTCACAGACCTTTCCAATGATATATAACATGAGGGTTGTGAGCAAAATTTAGAAAGTACCACTTAGGGGGAGGGGGGGGGGGCAAGTGGGAAGATGGACATCGAAGATGTATAATATGATTAAGTGGTCACAGACCTTTCCAATGATATATAACATGAGGGTTGTGTGCAAAATTTAGAAAGTACGTTGGGGGGGGGGGGCAAAGTGGGGAGATGAACATCGGAGATGCATAATATGATTAAGCAGTCACGGACCTTTCCAACAATATACGAAATGAGGGGTGTCAACAAAATTCAGAAAGTATCCCTTGGGAGGGGGGGGCAAAGTGGGGAGATGGACATCGGAGATGCATAATATGATTAAGTGGGCACAGACCTTTCCAATGATATATAACATGAGGGTTGTGAGCAAAATTTAGAAAGTACCACTTAGGGGGGGGGGGGGGCAAGTGGGAAGATGGACATCGAAGATGTATAATATGATTAAGTGGTCACAGACCTTTCCAATGATATATAAAATGAGGGTTGTGTGCAAAATTTAGAAAGTACGTTGGGGGGGGGGGGCAAAGTGGGGAGATAAACATCGGAGATGCATAATATGATTAAGCAGTCACGGACCTTTCCAACAATATACGACATGAGGAGTGTCAACAAAATTCAGAAAGTATCCCTTGGGGGGGGGCAAAGTGGGGAGATGGACATCGGAGATGCATAATATGATTAAGTGGTCACAGACCTTTCCAATGATATATAACATGAGGGTTGTGAGCAAAATTTAGAAAGTACCACTTAGGGGGAGGGGGGGGGGGCAAGTGGGAAGATGGACATCGAAGATGTATAATATGATTAAGTGGTCACAGACCTTTCCAATGATATATAACATGAGGGTTGTGTGCAAAATTTAGAAAGTACGTTGGGGGGGGGGTAAAGTAGGGAGATGAACATCGGAGATGCATAATATGATTAAGCAGTCACGGACCTTTCCAACAATATACGACATGAGGGGTGTCAACAAAATTCAGATAGTATCCCTTGGGGGGGGGCAAAGTGGGGTGATGGACATCGGAGATGCATAATATGATTAAGTGGGCACAGACCTTTCCAATGATATATAACATGAGGGTTGTGAGCAAAATTTAGAAAGTACCACTTAGGGGGGGGGGGGGCAAGTGGGAAGATGGACATCGAAGATGTATAATATGATTAAGTGGTCACAGACCTTTCCAATGATATATAACATGAGGGTTGTGTGCAAAATTTAGAAAGTACGTTGGGGGGGGGGTGCAAAGTGGGGAGATGAACATCGGATATGCATAATATGATTAAGCAGTCACGGACCTTTCCAACAATATACGACATGAGGGGTGTCAACAAAATTTAGAAAAGTGCCCCCCTTAGGGGGGGGGAGTGGCGGGATGGACCCCGGAGATGCATAACATGAATAAGCGGTCAAATACTTTTCCAGCGATGTATCACATGAGGGGTGTGTGCAAAATTTAGAAAAGTGTCCCACTTGGGGGGGGGTGGGAGGATGGACTCCCAGAAATGCATAACATGAAAAAGAGGTCACAGGCGTTTCAACTTGCAACTTTTTTCTCGAAGGCATTTGACAATAGTAAATTTTTTTTACCCAAGACAATTTAACGATATTCTTAATTTTTTTGCATAATTCGTCAAACGTTCATGGAAAAAATAATGAAATTCGCTAATCAATAGTTGATAAATTATAAAATTCAACAATCAATAGCAGCAAAATTGGTCAATTGATAACGGAAAAATCACGAAATTCATCAAATGGTCTACCTAAAAAAACTGTCCTGCACACTGATGTGATGATCAAAAGGGTTTTGAAGTATAGGACAAAATTAGCACTTGCCAAACAGCGAGTAATACTGAAAATTTTGCAATGGACTTTATTGCCACCACTGGTCAAACATAATAGTCACACTCACCAATTGCAATGACTGAATGGAAAAAGATTTTTTTCTCTGCTGTCGCTCGACAAATTTCAAAACAGTTGATGAATTTTCCGTTGATTAATGAATTTTGTGATTTTTCCTCTATCGATTGACAAATTTCGCAATTTATCGATTAACGAATTTCACAATTTTTTCCATAAACGAACAAATTTCGCACTTTAATTCCGCTAATGTCTGACACCATTTCGCCCTTTACAATTCAGCCAATAAATTGAACGTTGTTTCTTTCTAGAAATGTCAGGAATGAAACAATGATTCTTTAGGATGAATTTCCTTCGTTCGATGCCCCATGGAAGAATGTGTGCGATGCAGCAACGGGCGTCAGACTTTTTAGGGCACCTGCAGACTAAAAACATCTAACCAATCTTCGCGTTTTGAAAAAATCACAGATTTCGTCAAATGATTGAGAAAAAAACACTAATTTCATCAAAGGATCATGGAAAAACATGACTTTCATTAAAAGACCACAGAAAAAAACGTGAATTATGCAAAAGGATCGTGAAAGATAAGCAAATTTTGTCAAAGAATCGCAAAAAAGGAAATTTTACCAAAAGATCACGCTTTTTTACTAAATTTCGTCTAAAAATTGCGGAATAAAATGTATTTTATCAAAGAATTGCTGGAAAATGCGAATTTCGTTAAGGATCGCGAGAAAAATGCGAAATTCTTCAAAGGATCGCTGAAAAAACACGAATTTCGTCAAAGAATTGCTGAAAAAACATGAATCTCGCCCAATAACAGAAAAATCATGGTTCATAATCATTATATCTAGTAGTATCCAGTACTGGCTAAACTTAATAGTCACACTCGCCAATTGCGATGATTGAATGTAAAATGAAATTTTTTTTCCCGCTGTCACTCAAAGAATTTTGAAACCATTTGGTGAAGTTTTTCCCGAAACCATTTTGTGAATTTACCGATTTTTTCTTCAAAATCATTTTTCAACAATATTCGACCCAATACGCATGCGTAAAAAAAAAAAAACACCGGCCATTAAAATGAGGGTCTATTACTGTCTCTAGAAACGTGTTTGGGATCATCTCCTGTTTTTTTTTTCTTGCACGTTGCATTAAACCTAGGAAGATATTTATATAGAACTCACTGTGGAGTGTTCAGAAGGTATTTATTTTATTTATTATAATTTGTATGAATACTTAGGTGTACATTTCGGATTTACTGTTTAAAAATGAATTTAGGCTCATTTAACATTCGCGAAATCAATCCCGATGGAAATTGTGGTTTTAGATCTCTATCATTTTGTTTATATAGTACAGAAAATAATTCTTCAAATGTACGTAAAAATATCGTAGAACACGTAATACAAAATTGGACCACTTATAGTCCGTTTTTTATCGGGGATGAATCTTATGGTGTTCCGATTGCTAATGAAAACGATTATGTAAATATATGGTTCTTCATAGAAGTATGTGCTTCTTCACACTTCAATAGAAGCATTGTTTAAATTAATATAATTCTACAAATATGATGCAGTTTTAAAATATTGAGTAATGATTAATACTGTCAAGGAATCTACTCATATACGTAATTAAGTTTTGGTACTTCTCTATTATCTCATCGACCACTTTTCATCACAAAAAACTATCGCCAAACTGTAACGCCAAATAAACGGGAGAACGTTGTCATTAATATGCGCAAATGTTGAATTAAAAACCACTTGATGACATAACAAACACGTATAATGCTTCCGACATCAAGTAAATGGGACTGCATTTTTGGCATTTAATCATACAGTTTGGCGATAGTATTTTGTTATGAAAAGTGGACGATGGGATAATAGAGAAGTACCTAAGTTTTTTATACCAAGTTTGAAAATTTATCTTTTTTTGACATTTAAAAAAAATAACAGAAAAAACATTACAAATTTGCCCATTTGCTCAGCGGTCAATGGATTAAGTAAATAAGTAAATATTAATGATTAGCGGAACTGGTTCTAGCTATGAAGTAATATTATTTTGCTCAAAAACCCCCAACAAAAAAAATAATTACAAAGAATAAGTAATCGTCTTTAAATATACAAAAAACAATGTGATTAATGGCCAGGATTGTTTTACATATAACATTTTTTATATACAAAAGAAAAACCGAAATAACCTCATTCATTTCACCCGATGTCAAAAAGTTTTTTTTTTCCACATTCTTGGGCAAAGCACTAAATCAATAAAATCACCAATTTGTGACAAATTATGAGTTTCATATGAATCGCCCATGAACGGACATGCAAACTGGTAAAAAATGAATGTAATAAATTAAAACATTCAAGATTTGTATACAAACAATACAATGTAAATATTAATATTGTTACATGATATATTGTTTGTATACATACTTCTTTGTATACATATATTGTTTGTATACATACAAACAAATATAATGTAAACATTATTCAAATATTAAGAGATTCTAAAGATTTGTATACATACAAACAATATAATGCATACATACTCTTTACAAATAAAATAGCACACTTATATAATGACAAAACTTTTAAATCGAATAGAGATAGTATATTTCTGTTAAAAAATAATGCTAAAGTTCAGACTTATATATATTATACATTCACATAAAGCTAGTCACATTCCTGCATATTTATTAAATATTTAGTTGCTAAATACAGAAATAATATTTTATAATTCATATTCAGACGTTCAGATTCGCTTTTTTCGAACAAATAATAATAAAAATATTACTGCCGTGCGTACTGTCTTTTGACATTATATTTACATAATCGTTTTCATTAGCAATCGGAACACCATAAGATTCATATCCGATCATAAACGGAATATAAGTGGTCCAATTTTGTATTACATGTTCTACTATATTTCTATTTACGATTGAAGAATTATTTTCTGTACTATATAAACAAAATGATTTGATTTCGCGAACGTTAAATGAACCTAAATTCATGTTACACAGTAAATCCGAAATGGATACCTAAGTATTCATTCAAATTACAATAAATACAACAATAAATAAAATAAATACCTTCAAAACACTCCACAGTTTTTTATATAAATATCTTCCTAGGTTTAACGCAACGCAGAAAAAGCCATCAAAACAACAGGAGTTGATCTTGATCCCAAATACGTTTGGAGACAGGAATGGACCCTCGGCCTCATTGGCCGGTCCTTTTTTGACGCATGCGTATACGGTCGAAATTCGATGGAATTATTTGACATTTTTAGCAAACAGCTTTAAATATATGGATAATTTATATTCAGACGTTCAGATTCGCTTTTTTCGAACAAATAATAATAAAAATATTACTGCCGTGCGTACTGTCTTTTGACATTATATTTACATAATCGTTTTCATTAGCAATCGGAACACCATAAGATTCATATCCGATCATAAACGGAATATAAGTGGTCCAATTTTGTATTACATGTTCTACTATATTTTTATTTACGATTGAAGAATTATTTTCTGTACTATATAAACAAAATGATTTGATTTCGCGAACGTTAAATGAACCTAAATCCATGTTACACAGTAAATCCGAAATGGATACCTAAGTATTCATTCAAATTACAATAAATACAACAATAAATAAAATAAATACCTTCAAAACACTCCACAGTTTTTTATATAAATATCTTCCTAGGTTTAACGCAACGCAGAAAAAGTCATCAAAACAACAGGAGTTGATCTTGATCCCAAATACGTTTGGAGACAGGAATGGACCCTCGGCCTCATTGGCCGGTCCTTTTTTGACGCATGCGTATACGGTCGAAATTCGATGGAATTATTTGACATTTTTAGCAAACAGCTTTAAATATATGGATGGCAAAGGAAAGAGTTGTATAATTAAAGTGCAAAGAATCTCAAAAAAGACTTCCCGGAACAAATGGGTTAAGATGTTTACAATTTGCCAGCATTCCACTAATATTGACAAGAAATATTACACCACTTTAAATTTCCGCTTTAAATATTACAGCAATTTAAATTTCCTCTTTAAATATTACACGAATGAAGTGGTGCTATCCTGCTAGAGAATCCTGACAACGAATAATTTAGCAATAAATCCCAAATACGCCTTCAGATATTAGTAATGTATGCCAAAGGAAGGAGTTGCATGATTAAGTTCAAAGAATCTGAAGAAATAATTCTTAGATGTTAAGATGTTTACAATTTGTCACTATTCCACGAACATTGTCAAGAAATATTTTGCCACCTCATTACATTTCTAATGAAGTGACAAAATATTGCAACTTTTTTTTTTTAATACCACACCAGTTTTAATTTTTTCGTTAAATATTACAACAATGAAGTGGTGCTTTCATGCTAGACAAAGACAACGAATAACTCAAACAAATCATTTAATTCACAATAAACGCCAAATATGTCTTCAGATATTAGTAACAGATGGCGAAGTATTGAGTTGGATAATTGCATAAATAAGTTATGATTGATTAAGTTTATGATGATAAGTTTATGATAATAAAATTGAGTTGGATAATTGCTCGAAACATAATTCTTGGAGATATGGGTTAAGATGTTTAAAATATGCAAATAGTCCACTAACATTGACAAGCAATAATTTGCAACTTCATTGGATTTCTAATAAATTGGAAATATAATTCCACTTCTTTAAATATTATACCAATTTATATTTTCACATTAACTATTGCACCCATGAAGTGGTATTTTCTTGCTTTCAGAGACAACGAATAACAATAAATGCCAAATACGTCTTTATGTATTATAGTAATAGATGGTAAAAGAAAATTTTGCATGATTAAATGCAAAGAATCTCAAGAAATAATTCTCGGAACAAATAGGTTAAGATGTTTGCAATTTGCAATAGTCCACTAACATTGACAAGCAATATTTTGCCACTTCATTGCATTTCTAATACAGTGGAAATATAGTTCCACTTCTTTAAATATTTTATATTTTCACATTAAATATTGCACCAATGCAGTGGTATTTTCTTGCTTTCAAAGATAACGAATAACAACAAATGCCAAATACGTCTTTATATATTTAGTAATAGATGGCACAGGAAAAATTTGCATGATTAATTGCAACGAATCTGAAGAAAAATATTTCCACTTCTTTTAAATATTACACCAGTTTAAATTTTTACTTTAAATATCAGAACATTCCTGTGAGGCAAAAAGAACGAATAATTCAAATAAATCACATAATCCACAGTAAAAATCAAATACTTTCTCAGATATTACTAACAGATGACACAGTATTGAGTTGCATGATTAAAGTGCTAATAATATCAAGAAATAAATCACGGTACAAATTGGTTAAGTTGTTTACAATTTGCCAATTAATATTTGGCCATCTTATTTAACCAATCTTAGGATTTCCATGGAATTTTTCCCGATGAATGCAATATTGGACTCCAATATATCCAATATATATTTATTACTGGAATAAATTTTATATCGGGTATGAAAGGGATCGACATGACACTAACCATGTCTTGAACATTTTGTTACATACATAATAACAACATATTGAAAAACAGCGGCATAAAGTTATTGATAATAAATTGTTTTTATCTAGAACCGAATGCAATACTACTAACCGAATGCAACCGAATTCCATATTCTATGCTGTATTTTTCAAAACTAAATAAAAAAAGAATTTGTAGTCAGACGAAAGAGTCGATGAAAACCTCTCAATAACAAGATGAATGATGTATCTGAACAACAAAAAAAGAAATATTGAAAATGTATTCTTCTTTATAAAAAAAAAAAAGTGTAATTATGTTTTTTTTTTTTTTTTTTTTTTTTTTTTTTTGATAGGATTGGATTTATTTACTCTCAGTCGTTTTCATAAATTTAAGAAGAAATATTCATTCTGAGAAAAAATACGTATAAAAGTAAAAATAGTTTAAAAAAAAAAAACACTTTTACAAGCATTTAATGTCTATTTCTAAAATCACGCCTAATTTCTTGACTGCAATTCATGATTTTTCTCAAAAAATTTCCTTTGTAATGCATGGCCTGGACAGGAAACTCGATTACAGAAAATTCACTGTTTTTTTACGCTTGGTAAAACGCGCAAACTAGTGAATTTTTTTTTTTTTTTTTTTTTGCTCTGTTTATTTTTAAGATACGGCAATCAAGCAACGAAGAATTATTTAAACTATATTTTGGCGATTTCTAAATTGATTTATCAGCTCATAATTATAATTTAATTAATATGAAACTATTAATTGATTAAAGCGTTATTTTTAAATATATATTATACTCTTTATTTTTTATTTATATTTCTACTTTTAACTGTTTAAAATGTTTCGTTGTTGCAGTTTCACAGCAAGTTGGCTTTTCTTTTTTGGGGGGGAAGGGGGGGGCGAACGTCATTTTGTGTTGTATTAATCAGTTTTCTCAACCCAAACTCTAGGTTTTCCAAATGCTATGAATTTTCAAGTAAACATAGCACGTTTTACATACATGATAATTTAACAGCATTAACACTAACATTAAAATTAATATTAGTTTATTACTCTCGCATGTATAAATTCAATTGCGCAGCTAAAAATGTTTAATTGAGAATCGATAGCAACCTGAAAACCGGTATTTCAGTTTTAGAAAACCGATTAATACGCTATAAAACTACTCGGAAACGTTTTCGAAAATTAGTGACAGCAAAATAAATTTTGTTTTTAAAAATGCTTTCTTAAATCTAGAAAATATATTGGTTTCTGAGATGTACGTTTTTTGTAATCATGATTAACTCGAAAAGGTTATTTTATATTTTCGTCCGTGGTTATATTATGTTTTCGCAGATTAAGAAACATTTGTATTTTTTATATATACAGCAATCCCTCAACATTCGCGAGTTTTGATTATCGGAAAAACTTAACATTCGCGAGAATCTGACTTAATTATTCGTGATTTTTGTTAGCTCACAGGCTATCAAAGCCTGAGAGCTTATGTGCCCGCCCGTTCTGTATGTATGTACGTATGTACGTATGTACGTAACGCGATAACTCTTGATAGAAATAACCGTTTTGCTTCAAACTTTGTTTATAGGCGCATTGTGATAAGGCGCTTCCCTGATTAGTTTTGGGGGTTCATTGGTTAAGTATAAAAGGGGGAACGGGGGGGTAACCCCCCCCCCTTAATTTAGATAGATGGGTTTTTCATGCAGAATTATCCAATTTTCTTCAAATTTTGTTTATAGGTTCATTGTGATAATGCGCTTCCCTGATTAGTTTGGGGGGTTCAATGGTTAAGTATAAAAGGGGGGAACGGGGGCTAACCCCCCCCCCCTTAATTTAGATAAATGGGTTTTTCATGCAGAATTATCCCATTTTTTTCAAATTTTGTATACAGGTTCATTGTGATAATGCGTTTCTCTGAATAGTTTTGGGGGTTTATTGGTTAAGTATAAAGGGGGAAAGGGGGGGCTAATCCCCCCTTAATTTAGGTAAATGCGTTTTTCATGCAGAATTATCCCATTTTCTTTCAAATTTGTATATAGGTTCATTTTGATAATGCACTTCTGTGAATAGTTTTGGGGGTTCATTGGTTAAGTATAAAGGGGGAAAGGGGAGATATCCCCCTTAATTTAGATAAATGAGTTTTTCATGCAGAATTATCCGATTTTCTTCAAATTTTGTATGTAGGTTCATTGTGATAATGCGCTTCTCTGAATAGTTTTGAGGGTTCATTGGTTAAGTATAAAGGGGAAAAGGGGGAGGGCTGATCCCCCCTTAATTTAGATAAATGTGTTTTTTATGCAGAATTATTAGATTTTCTTCAAATTTTGTATATATATATTCATTGTAATTACAGGATTCTCTGATTAGTTTAAGGGGCTCATTAGTTAACTATGAGGGAGGTAAAGTGGGGATGACCCCTCCCCTCTTAATATATTGTCAATTTCTTTATTTTTCGAGGGGCTTATTTCAAATTCTTTGAAATAAGAGTATAATATATATTTAGTGTGAATAGTCTGTGAGCTCAATGCCCTCAGTTTAACTGGGCAGTTTTCTTTTTATTTATTATCTGTTACTTTTTTAGAATTTATATTGATTAAAGATTATTTCCCCTATGTTTTTTTAGTATCTATTTACAAATCAGTTTTCAGCTGTCAACTGAAAAAGGGGTGAATGTTGTAGGAAAGCAAAATAATAACAACAGCAGAATACTCATTGCAACGGGGATAATAGAAATGGAAAGGTAACGGCATTTTCAATCTATTAATTAAAAATGTGCAGGTTCTCCTAGAGGAAGAACTGAAGCTGCACTTAGATGGAAAATAAACGTATTTTTCGAAGCATTTAGCTATATTTAAATATCGTATTTTAATATTGTATCGCATACTGACCCAATAATTACACTATTATCTCTTTGCGAATGGAGAGAGTCGAAAATACTTTGTACAAAAACATATGCGTTTTTAGCGGTACATTTCCAGTTAATAAATTATCACATTAACCGGTTAAAATGAACTATCACCAATAAATAAATTTCATATTTATGATTATGTATGTGTAGATTCAGCTTCTACGTATAGTATGTTATGCATAGCGTATTGTTAAAACATATTATCCTTTAGTTCTTTGAAATTCTGCGCCCCTCTAATTAAAATTTCATAGAATGTAACTCCTATTTTAGTGCAGAGAGATAGACTCAACATTCGCAGATTTGACATTCGCGAGGTTTTCCTCGAACGTAACCCTCGCGAATGTTAAGGGATTACTGTATTTCATGTTAAAGCTCTAATTTTTGGGAAGAGGCAAAACTAAATGAAACCGTCTTTTTTCTAAATAAATCTTTTTTCAAAACGCCTACAAAAAAAACCCCATAAATGTTAACTTTACATCATACCTTCACTCTTCCACAAACAATCAAATACTTTCGCAAAATTCGATTTTTTGTTTGTTTAAAATATTGATCTATACATAATTCATCTTTTCTTTGTGTTTCGTTAGAGGCCATTCTTCGACCTTCCATTTTGTCGGCTTTTATTTTTATTATTATTGAGTTTTGAAGACACAGAATATAGTATTACGGAAACAAAGAATATAGAACTCTTGATTTTAGTTCTGTATGAAATAAATTCATTTTTGAAAATATAAAGGGTCATAGGACATTTAAACCTTCAAAACATCCAATCTTTAAGAAAATATATACCGGGTGTTCTAAAATGAACTAACTGATTTTAAAATTCAGTAATTTCCAAAAGGTGATAGATATTAAAAAAAAGTTCTTAATTTTCTAAAGTTCTTAAGTTCTTCTCTTTTTCCTGAAACATACAGTTTTTACCACCTTCTTTTGAATTGCGGCAGACTACACTTTCCTATTCTTTAAAGTTTTTAGAATAATTTTCACATTTTCATTATTATTTACATCCGATTGTAATGATTGTCATTTACAAATTTGATAAAATCTGGTAACAAGCAAAAAATTCATGTCGACAGTGAAAAATATTTATCCCCCCACCATAACTGATTTTTAAAAGCGCAAAAAGGTTTTTATGAAATAATTGAGAAAAAAATAATAACAAACATAGTTTAGAATCATTAGTTACATAGTTTAGAATAGTACATAATTTAGAAAGATAATAGAAACTAAGTTTTCTAATGAAACTTATTATTCTAATGAAACTTTTCTAATGAAATTATGTATCTGAAAAAAAATAAAAGAAAAAAAAAATAAAAGAAAGAAAGAAATACTGTAAAGGCTGTATTAACCGGCATGTTCGGAAAATGCTAATTGCCGATTGCTTCAGATATGCCTTATAGTAGAATGCTGCAAAATCTATTAGCCTTGAGAAAGGAATCGATGAAATAGTGAAACAGGAAAACACGTTTTTGCCTATTTTTCTGTCGAAGTCTCAAATAATTCTGATTTTATTATTTAAAAATTTACATTTGATAATTTTTATTTTATTTTTTTTTTTTTTGCCGCAAATTAAAAATAAAAGTAAAAAATAATTTTATTTGAATGTAGTTTCTAAGTTTATTTTTTAATATTGGGTGATGGTGGTGGTGCGTGTGTGTGTGTGGGGGGGTATCGTTTGGGCTCATATCTGAAGTCAATTTTCGTAAAGATGAAAAAAAAACTGACGACTTAGTGACCGTATTTGTCGTGACAATTCGATAATCCTGCCAATCTCATGTCATGTCCATTTGTCTCTTTTTTGAAGGGATCATAATTATAAATTTTTGTTCGTTAGGATTTTTACACCTGTCATAAAACGTTCATGATGCATTTTTTTTTTCTGAATGGCAAGTGAATAAATATTGATCAAATGTGCATCATAAGAGATTCTGTGAACAGCGTTTGTCATTTCCTCGTATCTGTAGTCCTTAAGTGTAAGAAGCAGTAAAAATAATTGATCATTAAAATTTTTGCATCTGTCGTAAAACATACAGTTTTTTCCACCTTCTTTTGAATTGGAAAAGACAAAACTTTCCGATTCATTAAAGATTTAAGAATAATTTTCACATTTTCATCATCATTCCCATCCTGTTGTCACGACAGTTCGATAATTCTGCCATTTTCATATACCTCCCTTTTCTTTCTTTTTTGGAGCGGATATAGTTATGATTTTTTTTGTAGTTAAGATTTTTACATCTATCATAAAACGTTCATGAGGCATTTTTTTCTGAATGACAATTGAAAAAATATTGATCAAACAAGCATAGAGGCACAGGAGCAACGTTAGTCGTTTGTTAGTCATTTGCAGCTTTTATTATACCTTAAGTGCAGCATCAGTAAAAAAAAAATATCGTTAAAATTTATCTTATATGAATCACGCAGTTTTTGTTAGGTTTTGAATTATAACAGACTAAATTCCCCGCGCTTTTTTAGATTTTAAAGATTTAAGAACAATATACTCATTTTCATCATTACTCACGTCCAGTTGTCATGGCAATTTGACAATTTCATGTCATTTCCTTTTCTCTCATTTTTGAATTAGATAAAAATCGTTTTGATCGTAGTTCATTGGACCTTAAATGCCGACATCAAGAAAAACATTTTATGCTTAAAACGGTTTCATCTGTCATGAAACATTGTTTTGATTTTGAATGATACCAAATTTCCCAAATCTGTCGAATTTACAGATTTCTAAAAATTTTTCATATTTTCATCATTATTCACATCCATTTGGCATGACAACCTGGTAGTTCAGCCATTTTCATATCAGTTGAATTTTTCTCTTTTTAACACTTTCCAACCTAGTTAAAAAGTGTTTATGACTTCGGTTTGTCTGGCCGTATGGCCGTCTGCCGTCTGCCGTCTGGCCGTGCTCTAACTCCCGTAAATATGCTCGGATTGCTCTGCAATTTTTATATGTTATTGTCGTTATCTATAGCATGTTCCCTATTTCAACGGAAGTGTGTAGCACTTATAGTTTTTTTACAGGGACACTCAAAAGAATTCCGTTACATTACGTCTATGGAGAAAAATCGTCTGCGGTTTATTTAAATAATGTTTCACTATTTTAAACGCATTGAAATTTATATATATCACTGAGGTGCATTACAAGAGGCTTACTACAGAATACTGTGTGTATAGCAGTCATCGTTCATTTACAGGGACACACAAAAGAATTATCTACTGTATGTTAACAATAATTCCTGGAAGTGCGTTTTAAGTTACTGAACTCGATTTTAATTTTAACTCGCTTTTTGTCTATTACGTGGTGTGTATAAATTCAGTAGATCCTATACAGGGAAGGAAAAAAGTTCACGAACATATTTCCGTTTATTGACAGAAACACCAGACGGAGAATTTTGAACTGTGCTACGCGTTTCCTAACTGAACTAAAATTTAGCATCCTATGTAGTATATATACAAATCTATATAGATCCTATACGGGGCTGAATAAAGTATTCGAATATTTTTCCAAATATTGTATATGTTGGAAATTCCTGAAATTATGTTTTTAAATATGTTATGCGTTTTCCAAATTGTTTACTTAGATGTTATATTTTAGCTTATTAAACGGTATGATTTGTAAAATTATTTTGGAAGCGTTGGAAAGTGTTACATAATCTATGCTTGACGCATGATTTTTCGTTCTTGTTTAAAATTGGACAAAAAGCCTTTTGCTGATAATATCCGTAGCTTTTTAACACCGTCAAGTGTCAGCATCTGTAAAAAATTTTGACCGCTAAAATATTTTGCATCTGTCATGAAACATACAGTTTTTGTCAGCTTGTTTTGAATAGTACCAATCTTCCTTATTCTTTAGATTTTAAAGATTTAAGAACAAATTTGCATATTTTCATCATTATTCACGTCTAGTTGTTACGGAAACCTGACAATTTTGCCATATTCATGTAATTTCTTTTTCTCTATTTTTGAAATAGATAAAAACCTATTTGGTCATTATATCCGTAGCTTTTATTTGACCTTAAATGCCGACATCAGCAAAAAAAGTTTATCCTTAAAATTTCTCATCTGTCGTGAAACATAAAATTTTTATCCCTTATTTTGAATCGTACCATACTTCCCGGTTCATTAGATTTTACAGATTTAAGAACGATTTTCGCATTTTCATCATTATTCACATCCAGTTGTCATGACAACCTGGTATTTTCTGTCATTTTCATATCATCTCCATTTTTCTCTCTTTTTTTTTTTAAATTGGACAAAAATCCTTTTACTCATAATATCCGTAGCTTTTATTAGACCTTAAGTGCCGGCATTTGCAAAAATTTTGAGCATTAAAATCTTTTGCATCTGTCATGAAATATGTAGTTTTTGTCACCTTGTTTTGAATGATACTAAGCTTCCCGATTCCACAGATTTTAAAGATTTAAGAACAATTTTCACATTTTCATCATTATTCACATCCAGTTGTCATGACAACCTGATAATTCTGCCATTTTCGTATCATCTCCATTTCGCTCCTTTTTTCGAACATACAAAGAGTCTTTTGACAGCTGACAAAAGTGTCGGAGAAGACATACGGAAAATTCGTCTGCTCATTGATCATGCCGTTTTTGGTTGACTCTTGGAATATCTTGCAAGAAAAATGAAAAAAAAATCATCCTCGGTTTATTATTTATTATTATAAGAGGTGACTAATGTCCGCAGATTTTCCATGCTTTTATCTATTCGGCTTAGTTGACTGGCCAAGTGTATCGTCAAGGGTTTCAATGTCTCGGGCGTCAAAATTGGCTAGTTTCTATGACAGTGAGCAATTCGAAGGAATTTTTCCGGGAGATCTTCTCGCGTGATGTCCATAGATGAACACGGATATGGAATGTTTTCGAGTTATTTTCGCTTATTTATTTCAGCTTTTGATGCATATTTTAAAAAGGAAACTTGATAGCTGAGTCATTATGTCCGGGTATTGTAAATGAGCGAAGAATTTTTTAAGTAGTGAATTACTTCAGAATTGAAAAAAAAATAAGTAGACAGATATTTATTATAATGTATGAAAAATTGGTATTAGGGCATAATCAAAACGTATACATGTTAAGCGTTCCAACTTAATACTAGGACAGAGCCTCAAAATTGAAACAACTTCGCCACCTAGTGGACGGAGGGCATAATGCCACGTTTTATGCGCGCATTTAAGATGACCTCATTAGATATGACACAAAATCTACCATCTGCGCATCTCCTGAGCATATTTTGCGAATCTGTACTCAGTCAGGGAAGATGCGTATCTTGTTTAGTAGATTTATTTCCAAATATTTTTGATACAGTTTGTTTTGATAGAGATATGTATATTTAAAAAAAGAAAACATTCTAAATACAACATTAGTTTCGGAAAAAATGAATTAATGCTTTGTAGCACTAATTCCTTTTCACCCGAAGTTAATATGATATTGTGAATGTTTTTTTAAATATACATAACTCTATCAAAACAAATTGTATCAAAAATATTTGGAAATAAATCTAGTAAACAAGATACACATCTTCCCTGACTGAGTATAGATTCGCAACATATGTTATGTTCACAAAATGTAATTATACTTTCCAGCAATAAAAATTACCAGCGGAACCGTGCGAGGATTTCGCACTACAATCTAATATTTTTGGCAATATCTAATACTTTTAGATGCAGGTTTAAAATTCAAAAGAAAAATCAAGGATAAAAATATCTGCAAAAAGCATTAGTCAATTTAGAGTATCGTCTCATTTATTCCATCAAAGTTACAGTAAAAACTGATCGATGATAGCAAAAGGCACGCGTTCACAACAACAGTTTCGATCTGTTTAAAATAATAAAATAATATGAAACGCATTTTGGTGTTTACGGACTATTTCATGTTTCCTGTTAAAAAAGAAAATAATAATAATAATAATAAAATTATTATTATTATAAAAGAATTATTTTTGGATGCATTTGAAAAATGTCGTATTATGACAAGATTAAATAGGCATAAGAACTTTTCAGTGTTTTTTATTCTTTCCTTATAAAATATTGGTTCGCTGAAGTACTCCTATTTTTAAATTTAAGGAATAAAACACATGTTTGAAAGAAAAGTCGCAAACAGGTATAAAGCTTTTTGCATTTTTTTTTTTAATTTGTTACTAAATATTGAAACGTAGATGAAATAATGGTGTCATCGAGCACAATTCATCGTGGAACAATTCATCGCAGCGTCAATTAGTCGCGGCAACAACTCGTCGCTGAGTCAATTCGTCCGCAACGAAAAGGTTTTTGAAGGCTATGATGATAAAATTAAAGATAATTTAGTAAAATTATTTAATGATAATTTGTTTTTAAGATATAGAGAATTATATCTAACAATTTACATCATTAAATAATTTTACTAAATTATCTTTACTTTTATCATCATAGCCTTCAAATAGATTTTTGTAACGACGAATTAACGTTGCGACGAATTGACACCACGACGAATTGACGCCGCGGCAAATTGAAGCCGCGACGAATTGACTCTGCGACGAATTGACGCTGCGATGAATTGTTCACGATGAATTGTTTCGCGATGAATTGTGCGCGATGAATTGTGCGCGATGAATTGTGCGCGAAGAATTGACGCAGAACCTGAAATAATAATAATAATAAATGTAAACATATATTATCATAATTACATGCAAATAATAACAACAGCAATTTAAAAACAAAATAATAATAAATGTAAAGACATGTCTATTGTTAGGTCATACACACACATAAAGATTTAAAATAAGAAAAAACGTTTAGTATATGTATAATAGAGGAGTCCTGCATCGAATTAGATAACCCGATTTTACTCGAACTCGGTTCGGGTTACCAGAGTTATTTTTTCGTTGCGAGTAAGTTTGACTCTACTGGGTCTCCAGTTGGGATTCTGGTTGAGTTTTGTTTAGCTGCGGTCGAGGTCGGATTAATTCAATTTTTCAAAAGAAAGTACAGAATATTTTTTCAGATGAAAAAACTATATATCTGAACATGAATAAGTCTTAACATGTATATTTTTCTTCTTAAAAGGTAAAACTGATATTAGAGATATGATTGTTGGCTAGTTTTACATAATCACATTAAATTGTGAGTCTTCTTTGATTTCAAGTTTCTGTCGTGTTCGGATTTAAGTGTTTCGGGTTTTGGGTCCAGGAAATTTGTTTGGCAGGCTTAGATCGGGTTTCGTGTTCACATTAAATAGAATATGTTCGGGTTCAGATCGGGTCCGATACAACAAGATTCTAATGTATTCTAATAAGGTTCAAAACAATAAATATGAAATTCAAAATATTTACAACTAACATTTCATGCAAAACAGTACGTTATTTAGCGAAAGTAATTTGTTTTTTAACTCATTCATATTTTTAAAGAAGCTCTACTCGTTTTTCCATGTATTTTTTTTTTCTAAAATCCTTCAGATTTTTCACTTTAATAACAATACGAACAACAAGCGACGTTTATTTTGAAAATCACAATAAAAAGTTTTTATCCTTGAAGAGTACACGTTATTCTAAACAAGTTAAATCATCCTATTATAAAAGAAGTCTTAATGTATCATGTCAAAGTACTTATCGTTATTCAACCGACGGATAAAGATTAAAAGTATAAACTTTTTCCCCTATTTCAAGAGACAATAGGAAAAGTTAAGAAGAAAAAACATTAGACTATCCTGTTGTTAACGCTGTATTTTTTATATTTAAATTGATGATGAGTAGTTATGTGAAACTCGTTTTTCTTTTATAATAAGTATTATTTCCATTCAATGGTGAAATCAATTTTACATGAGCTATTCATGTCCAAAACTATTTTTTTTTTTTTTTTTTTTTTGCATATATCTAAGAAGCAATAACTTTTTTATTACTATCATTTCTTAGCAAAAAATAATGATTTAGTTTAAACCGATTTCCTCTCAAATTTCATTTTACTTTCTCAATTAGTCGAATCCCTCGCTTTTATAGCTATCAAATTAAGCTTATATTATAATTAAGCTTGTATTATTATTTATCATTTAAGCCCAAATGACGATGGAATTTACCTTAAGTAGAATGTATTTCTAAATATCATATGTAATCTTTATCTGTTTTAATCTAATTACCAGTTTTAATACATAAACTAAAACCTTTAATAACGCTTTAAAGCACAAATACGTACAAACATGGCACAAAAAATCACATACGGTCGTTAAGAGAATTCTTGGATCCCCTTCCTCAGGGCGGAAAAAAAATGAAATATTAAAATGCGTTCAAAAAAAACCCTCGGTTATAGACCCGAGTACTGACTTGATTGAAAGTTTTAATTGATCAGTTTTAATAGTTTAATAAATGTCTTCTAAATTAATTAAAATATTTATTTTTCAACTCCATGCAATTTAATTTTACAAGTGTTCTAAAAAAATAAATGTAACTTTTGTTATTGCATTTCCATTTAGTAGAATGAATAATAAGAACCGCCAAAAGCACTGCCAATCTATATTGCATGAAACACTTCCAAGGTTATGTAAAATCTAGTGCCACTTTGATTTTGTTCATTGCAAATTTAGCATTTGAAGCAATATCTCAAGTTCTTGAGGTAAATGAGTTTTTTACTTTCTTGCTCCTCTTATTCCAATTTTAGTTTTAAATATGATTTTAAAGATAATTTTCATTACCATTTTCAAAAAATAAGTATAAAAATTTTATATGAACAGCCAAAAAATTTATTAAATGTAACCTATGTTACAATATTTTTCATTTTTTTTTTTACTCCAAAAAAATTTAAAAATATAATATTTTAATTTTAAAATTGAATTTTTTCATGATCAGCTTATAGATATTACATATTATACAAAATTACATTATACACATATATGTAATAATAAAAAAATTTCGCCATTTTTCCTTAGTTAATTTGTTCAAAATTCTTACAATTCTAATTTTTCCCCTCTCTTTTTAATATATCTCTTAAATCTATTTTATATTTTATTCCATAACTTAATCAAAATATTCTTTTAATTATCATTCTAAAAATCTTAATCTGTTAAAAGCTACACGTATTTATTAAAACCTTATTCTATTAAATTGCAACACTGCCTCTAAAACGCACCTGCTTAATTTCTTCTTATTTTGAGACATTGAATTTTTATTCGTTGGAACATTTTGCAATACATTTTTATTTATATTTAATTATCCTTCGGCATCCCAGGATTCCTCGCGTCTTTCCCGCTCAAAGCTTTTTTACCTTTTTAAAATGCCGCTTCTGATAAAGAGTTTTGGCAATACGTCAGGTACACACCCTCTTGGCCTCATTTTTTCAACCATTAACGAGCAGACCTCGCCTTTTCTATCCCCCTGGCTCCCTCCGAACATTGCTGTGAGTGGGCCAGCTTTTTCGCACTTCTGTAGCTTTGGGCAAAATTTTGGAGTATTTATACAGTTGCACTGGCTTCGGAGAGAGATTTTACACGAATTAATTGTTGTCAACTAGAAGCCGTCACTGGGATAGTCTACATTGTTTCGTCGGTAGTTTGTTCTTCAAGTTCTTCAATTTCTTCAATAGTTTTAATGTGTTCAAGTTTTTAATGAAGCGAAAGTCGGTGGAGTTGCTCTCATATCTGTTATCAAAATAAAAGTCATTGCTCGCCTTTTACTTCTCCTTAATGATTTAGAGAAATTCTACTGGAGTTCATTGCCTCTACTCAGACATATCGCGATTGTACTTATTCTACGTTTTTCAGATGTGACTTGTACTCCGAGATTTGTCTTCATAGTTTGAGTAAATCGGAATAATACCCTCTCCAAATGTCATGACTGGATTTCAGTGACCTCGACTGCGACTACATCGATCTGATTATCAGGTAATTTTCGTGGGGTTCGGGGACTGAGATGTCGTCCCGGGTGTATGATAGAACGAACGTTGCATATATATATAAAGAATATTACTGTTATTCAGTAAAATCGGAATCTTAAAAGTAGACAAAAAATCTTATTCAAAAGCTTATTTAAAATTGATTTCGTCCGCAGAGGTTTCGTTTTCTTTTTGACAAATCGAGATATAGGTACCATGCTACTAATTTATAAGAACGGTTAGTTGGGTACCATGCTACTAATTTATAAGACGATTAGTTTAATTCATGATTAATTCAAGCAATAGCCTCATTGTTAAATATAACACGGAATGCATCAATGATAAAATGCATTACGGTTGTAAGCCAGGTCTAGAAATTATTTAAGTATTTAATAAAATTTTGGTTGACAAATTAAAAATATACCTACCGATTGTCTTGTATTATTATTTATTATTTAGACATCAACGCCAAACATGAGAACAATATCATGTGTAAAATGTAATACGGCAAAATCTCTGAATGACGGACATCTCGGGACCACAAAAATAGTCCACTATTCAGAGGTTTACATATACAAACAATATATATGTTGGAGAATGAAAAAGTGTCCGCTAAATAGACGTGCCGCTATACGAGAGTGTCCGTTATGGAGGTTTTACTGTACTTTTGAATTGATTCCTTGGTTTCATAATGCCCATTTTTTAACCCAATAGTCGTGGGACTATTACCGAAAAAGCATACACGGAACTTGCTCAAGACCACATATTTGAAGGTCCCAAAAATTACCTGCTGCCAAGCAGCAATGTTATTGTATCGAAAATGTACATGTTTTGAAATTAATTTTCGAAAAAAAAATTATGAATTCTAATCTACAAATTTAAAAAAAAAAGAAATCGAATTTTAACAGCTTCAAATCGATTTACAAAAATGATACCTAAAAATTATTTTTAAAGTCATAAAAAACCTAAAAAAATTGAGGTTTAGTTTTTAAAGAAGTTGTATTTAAAAGAACATTTTTTTCCCTTTTCGATGGGGTGAAAATTTAATTTGTGAAACGTTTAGATGTTAAAAAAAAATTGCAGTAAATGCAGAAATGCCTGCTCAGGTCGTTGTCGCCGTCAATATGACGTGAGCTTTACTTACGGACATGTTTTTGTTTTTATACAGCTCCATTTAAAAGAAATTCTACATCTTTATAACCTATACTTCATTTTCATAAATAGTGCAATTGGAAGTATGTTTATGTCATCTGTGATTTAAGAGATTATCGCCAAAGCCTCTATTTTGAATCGCACGGTACATTAAATTTAAACACCCGTTGTTGTGAATGTTCAATTTCTAGCGAAAATAGCTGGATTGATTAGACAGCTACTGCACACACGCGAAAAAAAAAAATGTAGATATTGAAAAATATATATATATCTATGCTACCAAATACATGTCGGGGAATGAAAGCTATGTAACATGTAAACGACTCGAATTCAAGCTCATTTTTTTTTTCTTAATGTTTGTGATAATTTTTCATTTTCCCTCATAGAGTCGGCAAGATAAAAGCCCTCCTCTTCCATTCAGGGGGAGGAAAATGAACACCCTTCTGAGGCGTGTTCCTTCTTTTTTCTGAATAGCTCCCAAAATTGCCGATTTACCTCTACACTATACTTACGATTAGTTCCCCGGAATTTTAACACTTATTTTTACCGCCTCTTCTGACCGAAATCATTTTAAAACGATTTATCAATTTTGGTGTGAAAACTATCGCCTCCTTTCCTATGGACCCTTCTGAGCTAGAGAATAAGAATAATAATAAAAAAAGGTAGTGTATAGCTACCAAAGGACATCTACTACTTTTATAACTTCTTTGTATAGTTATTTTTATTTTCGCTGGATAGAAACATCACATTAAGTGTAGATTCCTGTGTATGGGCGGGTAACCTGATTTTACCCGGATCCGATCGAGCTGACGCAAATTATTTCTGCGGCGGGTCGGGATGACTTTAACCCCTTAACTGTGTAGCCCGAACTCAGTTCGGGCAAGAACAGTTTGCTTGTTTTGTTACTAAAAGCTTTTGCACACCAGTAATTTTTAAACGCAACCTTCGCTTTATTAATCGGCAGACCATTTTCGATTACACAAAGAAAATATCTTAGCACGGGAAAAGCGGTGTATTGTGCCTATTTTTAGTTTATGGTGTCAAAAAACCTCCAACAGTTAAGGGGTTAAATGTTTCAAGTTTGGATTGGGTTTCGACACTTCCGGATTGGGTTCGGATTGACCTGATTTTTCAAAAGAAAATCCTAAATATTTTTCAAATGCAAAACACTTTATATTTGAATATTACTGAGTGTATGCATGTTCATTTGTATAAAAAAAAGGGGAAAATTTATATTAAAGATATTAAAGATGTAATTTCCATACTTGTATTAAAATATGGATTAATTTTCTTTCGTTTGATATCCGGTCGGGCTCGGGTGTGAATATTTCGGGTTCGCGTCGATTTCCAGTTGAAATGTGTCAATTATGAGTTGGGTTTCGGATTAACGAAATAATTTTTGTCGTGTTTGGGTCGGGATGACTTTAAATGTTTCAGGTTTGGATTGACCAGATTTTTCGAAAAAATTCTAAATATTTTTCAAATGCTAAAAACTTTATATTTGAATACTAATGGGTGTATGCTTGTTCATTTGTATACAAAAAAGATAAAATTGATATTAAAGATGTAATTGAATGCTACTTTTCCATAATTGTATTAAAATATGGATTATTTTTCTTTTGTTTTGGTATCAGGTCGGGCTCGGGTTTGAATACTTCGGGTTCGTGCCGATTTCCCGTTGAAATGTGTCAGTTATGAGTCGGGTTTCGGATTATCAAAATTATTTTTGTCGCGTTCGGGTCGGGTTTTGGGATGTCTTTGAGCAAAATTTTCGGATTCGGGTTGATTTCGGATTGAAGTGTGTCGGGTTTGGGTCGGATTTCAGATTGACGAAATTTTTTTGTTGACTTCGAGTCTGGTTTCGAGCGGACTTAAAGCAGAAATTTTGAGTTCGAACTGGGTACAACCCAACCAGTGTAAAAGTCTAATTCAGTGTTTGCGTAAAGAAAGAGAGAAATTTCACAAGAAATCATATTTACTAAAGTTTAACAAGAATTGTTTGAAAAAAAAAAGACTTATGTATATATAATACTGGGAAAAAAAGTAATTACTCCTTACTAACTCTGCTGAAAATCATCATGCAAAATGTTTTTGGTACAAATGAACTATTATTAACGTCTACCATTTGATGTTATAGTTAAATTTTCCTTAAGGAATCGTCTACATATGGAAATTGTAGCAAATTTTAAAACTTTCAACAGAAACATCCAATTATGACATCAGATTTAATGTCTTCGGTAAATTTTACCTTCAGGTACCAATGAGAAGTCATTCGGTCAAAGAGTTCAACAATTATGCGAGTTTACAGTTTCAAACGCTTAACATTAAAGTAATTAATAATTGTTACAAAACAGATAGCAATGCGAAAAAAATCTTTTTTTTTAATCATAATTCAGAAACTACTTGAAAAAATAGATTCCTCATAGCTAAATACTAAAGAAATTTTTAATATTTTATAGCTAACTCTAATTTCATTATCTAAAAACGTTTCAATGTATTTCTACAGTAAGAGAGAAAAATTTAATAAGAAAAGTATTTTTACTAACTTATAACAGAATTCTTTGAAGAAATATAAGGTCAACGTGCCGAAATGTGATTCTAAGGTGTAGATTCTAAGAATCTAGTTTTCAACCATTAAACACGCGTTTTCCCGTTTTTCGAGCCATAAAACGCCAAAAATTTGTTTAATTATCATATCTCGGCAAGTTTCGATAGTAGGCGAATCGATTTTTTTACTGTTTTCATTGTTAGAGCCTGATGAAAGTTTTTCTAAATATATATAAGACCCAAAAACCGTATAAAATTTTAATTTCGTAATTAAAATATAATAATAACAATTTTGCCATTTATGGATTTTTATATGATGAACATCTTTATTTGAAGCACTTTTGAAATTGAAACTATACCTTGAAAACTAATGATTCAGGAATTTGCCATTTCTCAACGATAACCTGCATATTCTCTATATGAGTTTATACAAACCGCTGGAAATATAAATGACTTTAAAAAAGAAACAAAAGTACAGTAACCCCTCGATATATCGTGCTACTTGGGAGATAAGAAAAAAGCGCGATATACCGAGAGGAGCGATATAACGAGGGGCGAGAAGAGGGTTTATAAATTAAAACTAAAGAGCCCTAAACCCTAAAGCCTAACGAAGTTTCGATTCATTAATACTTGTTCAAAAAAAGCTACAAATTCAACACAAAAGGGATGGTAAAACGTTAAAAAAATATACATAACCGTACATATACAGTATGCACTTTTACTTACATTTTACAGTGTTTTCTGAAAATAAGAATTCAGAGTTGTTTATTTATTTTCTTGGATTATCTGCTTGCCACTGAAAATTAAAGAAGGAAAATGAACCAATTGCATTTCATTTATATGCTTAGATTTCGACGTTTCAAGACGTTTCATATGCATTTTTGAGAAATTGAACAGCTTCGGTCATCGGAGCTACTAAATCCTCCTCATATACGTCGTTCTCTTACGTCCTTCGTCGTTCTCTTATTGGGCATTAAAACTATTATCTCCTTAAACTAGCAGAAATAATTTCTGTGTGCATAGAAATGCCGCTGACCAATATTCCGTATATTCTTTTATCAACAAACTGGAAATTTATCGGGAGACAACTAAAAAAGAGCGAAATAGACGAATGCGTGATATACCGAGGGGCGATATAACGAGGGGTTACTGGAATTTTATGTCTTTATCATTTTAAAAGATATATAAACCGAAAATCGGAAAAATTGTATTTAATTTATCATTCTTATACTTTTGTTACGAATGAAAAACTCCAGACGAGAGACAAAATGAGATTTTGTATATGTATTATGGGGTGTTTCATGGAACTTTTAGACCAGAAGAACAAACTATTCGTTGTGTAATTGATGTTTGTTGCGACTGCTGCGAGCTCTTTTTATTATTATTATTCATTTTAATGAAATTTTGTCAAAAATAAGCTGTCTTGGATTGATTACAACCAATTTTTTCAATGATACGGGCTTCGAAAACCTTTCAGTGTTCGATTTTAGTACAACGCTTTTCTGCTCCAGTGAAGCCATGGAATTATCGCTTAACACCATCACTAAAAAATGGTGATGCTATTCGCGAAGCAAAGATGATGCAATCACAGATAATGTTGCTGGCCATACATAATATGGTGACAGCTGCGATAACTTTCGCCACATGCACCACAACTTAATGTGCGCGTTGTGTTAAACGTGGCAAAATGCTAGGATTACGTAGATTTATTTTTTCGATACCGGCTGTCAAATTCGATAGATTGTCTATAAAAAAAATACTAAACTGTCTTACGAATCTGCTTCTCCAGTAGTAAAAGTTGGTAGACCAAGGAAAATCCTTACATCGGCAATCAATGAAGCATCAATGGCCAATGATCGTAAACTCACCTCATAAGACGTATTTGCAATGAAAATTTATTGGAAATGTCGCATCGAGATGTCCCCAATCGATGATCGACAGGATGAAATTTGTATAAAAGCGCCGTATGTCATTGATGATACTTTTGCATAGTGATAAGTATCCTCAAATTTTATTGGGAAATGTAATAGTTTCGATCTGATTTAATGGTGAAATTTTCTTCATCGGACAGTGCAGTTCAGAAACTATAGTGTAAAGAATATCATTATGTAGACACTTGATAAGTTTTAGATGATATCGATGATTGGCCAATTAAATAGGGATGGTTTGATATTGCTAATGACAAAAGCACAATTCCATTAACTGCTATTAAAGTAAATCAAGTTTAGTTCGCCATACTTCACTCAATTTCAAAAATCTTCAGGTCTGGTTTCGTTTCATTTGAAAGAGTCTAAGTGATTTTAAAAGAATATCCTGAAAATATGAGCTAGATTTCATTTTTAAAACAATGATAAGTCTTTTTTTCCCGCCAATCATATACAGGGTGATCCCGAATTCATGGTACAAACTTTAAGCGTTGGTACAGGACATTGTAACTATCATTTATTGTACAGGAAACCAGGGTCAGAAAACCATTTATTTAGTCAAAATTACAGGGCGTCTCACTCCAATCTGAAGTCGAAGGTATTGTAACAAAATGCGCAACAATCTCATCTTTATATGAATTGTAAGGATATTGTAAGGATTTCATTAAAGAATTTTCACTGCTATTAAAGTTATGAACGAAAACGTGGCTTCGGATTGGAGTGAGACGCCCTGTAATTTTGAGTAAATAAGTGAATTTCTGACCCTGGTTTTTTATACAATAAATGATTATTAGTGTCCTGTACCAACCCTTAAAGTTTGTACGATGAATTCTGGATCACTCAGATCTGGATTATTTAGAAAAAAAGTTTAGAGATCCTCGGCCATTGTGAAATCCCATGTGCTATTCAGAAATTTTAAAATCAAGTTTTGCAATTGGACATTAACTTGAAAATCATGATTAATGAAAATGGACATAAAACTTGATGGACATGAAAATAAATTTTTTTATAAATGATTTGGATAATATGCAATAATATTTGAAATTAATATGTAATTTTACATTTCATAGTACTAGTGTACAAAATACATTCCATGTATGAATGCATTCCATATATTTAATTATAAATGCGATGTCCTAGTGCAGAGCTGAAAGTTTTTTTTTTCTTAATAACAAGAACTATTGTTTTTAACAATCGCTTTCAGAATTTTACAAATTTTGTCAACAATGATTACTAGCTTCGTCAAATGAAAACCTTCTAATTTTCAGAGAAAAAAGACCCGAACAATTACGAAAAGTCGTAATTGTCAATCGACCGTTTTTATAGAAAACGGTTACATAACCGTAATCTAACTCTATTCTGACCATATTATTGGCCATATTATGATGAGAATAGAGTTAAATTACTGTTTTGTAACCGTTTTCTATACAAACTGTCGAATGACTGGACAGTTTGCTGCAAAATTTTAACAATGTAAATTTATTTATTAAAAAAAAAACATATGCATCTACACTCCTTTTCCGAACATTAACTATTAACATATATATCTTTAAATGTGTAATTAAATGTTCATAACCAAAAGTTAATCAGATGTGGAGTTATTGTAATCTATATTTGGCCCACTCTTACGTGTGCCAATCTATATCCAATTTACAATATGCCAACTTCAAAGGTGCATGACCCTTTAAGAATAATGGGAGTTGTCTGGAATTTGCTTTATTTAACTAATTAGACTCTTTTCCAACAGCTAAAATTGAACTTTTAACCGACTTCGTACAGGTTAATAAGACTCTAAGAAATATTTTGGAAAATTAATATACCACAAACAATCTGTCAAAGAATCTTATCAAACATTTTATCCGGAAATGAAAGAAAAAAAAAACATTAGGTAACGCATTTATTCCTCAGAATTTTTTAAAAACACTTTATAAAAGTTCTTAGGCACGTGAAGTATTTCAAGCAAACGTAAATGAACTTTCCAACAGCTCTTTTTATACTACAAATATGCAGCAGTATATCCCAAAAGCAATATCAATACAAGTGTTCCGTAAACATTTCGATTTTAAACAAGGAAGGGAAATAGTTATCATCAAGTAACTCACCTGATAACATAATGGCAATATTAGACCTCACCTTACCCCGTTTTTTTTAATCTCTAATTCTTCTTTGTTCTTAAACGTTTTTGACGTTATTTACACCTTATTCTACTTCTAACTAATCTTGCTGACATCTGAAATAGCTTTGACCTTTCTTCCTAACCCGCTCTGTTATTTGAAATATTTCATAAACACTTAATTATTTTTCATTCTTTCGCTTATTTAAAAATTAGTTGAATTTCATTGCAAAAGAGCTACATATTTATTGGGTATATTATTTTTTATTTTAACAGGTTACGAATGCATGATATGTGTTTGTTTCTTTTTTCATTTCGAATTCCTTTGCGAAATTTAATTGGCTGTAGTTTCTTGCAAAGCTATTTTTGTATCTTGAGAGATTTACCTTTCAAGATATTTGACATAAATCAAACCTTACTTTTTAAAAAGTATTCACGTAAATGTATATTTAAATTTAATTGGAACATTTTTTCATTACAAATAGCTGATATCACAAAATAATGTGTGACCGGTGGACCCGTGCGAAATTTTCGCCCTGCAGTCTAATATTTTTGCGATGCTGGTTTTTAGATGCTGGTTTTGTATTAAACTTCTAAAGATAAATTTGAGAATAAAAATATCTGCAAACAACAATAAAAAAAAGCAGAACATCATCTCATTTATTCCACCAAAGTTACAGTAAAAACTGATCGAAGATAGCAAAAGGCACACGCGAGGGAAAAAAATTTAACAGTGGTACTTTAACTGCATTAGAGGGTGACGTCATTCGATTCGGTAAAAACTTAGGACAAAGAAAAAAAATTGAATCCATATATAATACAATTTAATCTAATATAACAATTTAATCTTAAATGCATCTTACGCTACACGTGAAGTCCCATTGCTTCGATCGATCAATCGATGGAGTATTTTTCGTCTAAATATTTCAATTTTCAATTTTGCTGTTTAATCATAAATGTAAAATAAACATGTGCGGAGACGACCCACTTTAACCGTTTTGTACTATTTAATTTTTTTATATATATTATAAACATTGTTACGCACGATATAATGCGATATTTTATTTTTGTGGCAGTACTGATTTGCGAAAAAGCTTTCATTTCAGTTATGAAAACAGTGCTGATTTAATTTTAATTTAACGGAATTTTTTTTAATAAAAAACCATGTATTTGTTTTAATTGCTAAAAGGTGTAAATTAACAACATAATACAAATTAAAATAACTTTTATTAGGTTGTTTTACATGTTTCGACTCATTCCGAGTCATTTTCAAAAACAAATCAGAATATTCCATAATTGCATGGACTTTGAAGTTATTATTTTCATGTACTTTTTTAGAAATTACGCACGTTATCTTTTATTTTTACTTGGTTGTTCATTTTCATTTCTGTTACCATGGAGTAACTCGAGCCACAGTTTCGGTAAATTAAAAGATGCCGCATCGTGACATATTGTATTTTAGCGTATTAGTATTTCTTACTTGACGAGTTACTCCATGGTCACATAAATGAAAATAAACAACCAAATAAAAATAAAAGATAACGTGCGTAATTTCTAAAAAAGTACATGAAAATAATAACTTCAAAGCCCGTGCAATTATGGAATATTCTCATTTATTTTTGAAAATGACTCGGTGTGAGTCGAAATATGCAAAACAACCTAATAAAAGTTATTTTAATTTGTATTATGTTTTTAATTTACACCTTTTAGCATTTAAAACAAATATATTATTACAAGGTGTTATAATTTATTATATTGTTAAAAAAACATGTTTTAACGAAATGTGAGTGTACTATGTCAGAAGCTGGTTCAAAAACCAACCGAATGACACCCCATTCATTGTTGTGCGTTATGTAAATGCACAGAAAAGGGGTGTTGACAACATAAATAATATATATGATTTCAGCTATTTACAATGACATTTACTAATTCTTTTAGACGAAAATGAAATGCAAATTTCTTTCCAAATAACATATGAATACCGAGTCTTAAATAAAGACAGTATGTATCTGTCAGGTTTTGGGTTGACAGCTGCTGTTTACAACTATTGTTATGTGATACTATCCTTGTGTGTGCTTATCTACTGTGTACTGTAAGCTTTAAACTAACGTTCCTTTCCTACCTGGAATCTTAATCCGAGTAGGAGAGTGACCTGAGATGAGTGAAAAGAATGTTTAGTATAGTGGAGGGAGTTTTTAAGTGTAAATATTGTCTTGTTATTTGTAAAGATTGTGCAAATAAATTATTCGTTTAAGTTTAATTGAAAGAGTTCGTCTTTTTCTCAATATACCTCTAATAACGTGACCGATATCACGTAGTCATATCGGTGGTGGCAGCATACTAAAAGTACAGGATTATTCTTCAAAGTTGGGTGGACTTAGGGGGAATCCGACAGTATCTAAATAAACACCCATGTCATTGTTGAATAAATTTTACAAAGCGATGGTACTAGGGGTCCTAAAAAGGATGGACCTTTTTCAATTCCTACTATTAGCTCACACTCTCTATATATTTATATATCCTGTTCAAATTTTCAACCGTTAATAAAATATTTTCTATTCATCCACTCAAGTTCAAATACATTGTTTTAAACTTGTAGTAGATGACACTGGATGTTAATACAGTTTTTTGAAATATTAATTCATTAATTAAATTTAATTAATTTTAGTTTTATATGGGAGAAAAAAATTATCCCATTGTTTTCATAAATGAAATGAAAGATTTTCCTCAAATGAGTGATGCCACAAAAATAAAATACCGCAACGATGATTATAAAAAAAAAATGATCAATAAAGATAACGTGGGACATTAATGCTGTACGGGTTTATTTTATTTATTTATGATTAAAAAGCAAAATTCAAATTTAAATGCTCAAAAGAAAATTCGCTTTCTATTTTGCCACTTAATATTGTGATTCTGTTATATGTATATACATGTATATATTAATTGTAATTATTTAATAAAAAGTAACTAAAATAAAAATTTTCTTTGCTGACGTAAGTAGGAATTGACTTTAAAAAAATTATTTTTATATTACTTGTTTTTAGTTAGATTTCATAAGAGATATTACATATTACATTCTCCTCAATGTTACAATTTCGGACAGATTTGTGTAGATCTACGCCGATCATGACTCCTACAACCCAAAACCGCCCCCAAACCAAAACTTTATCTTTCTATCTGGTCTATATAACTTTTTTATGGACACGATAACTTCCATAATTCTGCACAAATCGCTTCCAAACTGATACATAAAATCAAGGGGCATAAAATCTCGGTCAAGTTCATTAATGGGCAAAATCGGACCAAGGAGAGGGGGGGTGAAATGGGGGGTCTTTTTGTGAAAACAGAAAAAAACAATAACTTCTTAATTATGATACATATAGAATCCGTTTATAAGTTATTATTACTTCTAGGAAAAGGGCCAAATATTTATTTATGTATGACAGATTTTTTATATCATTAAAAATGGCCTCAATAGCGGGAAAAATAGGGGTTTAAGAAGAAAAAAAATTCATAACTTCGTCCATTCACAAGATATCAAATCCGCTTAAATTTATTATAAATCTTCTTAATATTATCTACATCTTTTATATTGGCAAATTTTTGATAGGACCAACTCTTACAGCAAAAAATAAATAAATAAATAAATAAAAAATAAGCATGTTTTAGAAGTGAAAAAAAAATCACATCTCCGTCAATCCGCCACTAAGGCGATAAAAATGAATCATTGTCGTGATGAAAAGTTTGGACATCTCACAGCGATGCTGTATATAGGATTATATAATTAAACGCACGCAAATTGGAGCATAATGGGGGAGAAAAAATCTTGTCAAAAGCGGCCAGATAAAATTGTTAACCCGTCAGCACACGCGCTGGGATAAAATCTACCCCAGCTCACAACTATTACTTAAAAATGTGCGAAAATCGTTCGTGATCATTTTGAGCTTTATAGTACCTTTTAAGCTGAAATATATCAAGATGTGACCAAAAAGAATTTACCTCCGGTTGTGAGATTTTCCATTCTTTTGTTATAAATATGTCACGTGGGAGGAAACTTACCCCACGCGTGTTATAACGTAACTCATATAATGATCGGAAAATGTTAATGCAAATAATAATATAATTGTTCTTTTAAACGTTAACAACTCTTGAACATACAGTTTCTATATATCAGCTTTATATATTTTTGTATTTTCATGGCTGAATTTGGATTATAAAAGCTTTGTATGTAATGATATGCAGAAAAAAATCTTAATGCTAGATTTTATGTTTCTTTTTCTTTTCTTTCTTTTTTTTTTTTTTTTTTGCTTTAAATATAAAAGAAATTCTTATTTTAAGTTAAATAATGTTCTTTATTGATTTACAGTTTATTTCAAAATATAAATTTTTGTTTATAATCAAACCGGGTGGAAATTGACACAAGAAAACCCATTGGGGTAAAATTTATCCGTGCCTGTATAGTAACGTAATTGAAAGGGGCGCGTGTGCTGACGGGTTAAATTGGGTTTATCTCTAATTTTGTTTTAGTTTCTGTTGGTGAAATTAGTACTTAACTTCGAAATCTAACTGTGCTTGGTAGGCCGAGCCAGTAGGGATTTTTGTAAATTAACCCCTTGTATCACCACGTTATCTGCAACATACCCGAAAGTCATTGTTATGTGGGTTTTAAAATACGATTTTATTGATTGCTGCTATCTTCCAGCACAACAGTTAATATAAATTGTTCATATAATTCGCAACAGACGGCGATACGGAGTTAATTTTTCATGACAAAGTTTTATATTTATTTTAAATGCTAAAAGATGTAAATTAACAACATAATATAAATTAAAATAACTTTTATTAGGTTGTTTTACATGCTTCAACTCACCCCGAGTCATTTTCAAAAACAAATGAGAATATTCTTGAATTGCACGGGCTGTGAAGTTATTAGTTTCATGTACTTTTCTAAAAATTCCGCACGTTATTTTCTATTTTTACTTGGTTGTTTATTTTCATATCTGTGACCATGGAGTAACTCGAGCCACAGTTTCGGTAAATTACAAGATGCCGCATCGTGACATATTGTATTTTTGCGTGTTAGTTTCTCTATGGTTTGTCGTATTATAGATGGATAGTATAGACTGGAGGGACATATTATTTTACTTTCATTGAAATTTATTTGGATGTTTTCTTCTTGATAGAATCTTGCCAGGGCTGTAGTTTTCGTATTATACTTAATATCAGCTATATGCTCTTTTTTTCTGCAATTAAATTTCCTGCTGGTCCAGCAGAAAATTTAATTAAATTTTTGAAAATGTCTCGGGATGAGTTGAAACATGTAAAACAACCTAATAAAAGTTATTTTAATTTATATTATGTTGTTAATTTACACCTTTTAGCATTTAAAATAAATATAGTATTACAAGGTGTTATAATTTATTATATTGTTAGACAAAGTTTTATTTATCGTTCGAACAGTTTCACATCGTGATTGCTGAAATAAACTTCGTAAATTTTTGTCAAATTTAAAAGGCTGGAGACGTCCAAATATAGATTTTTTACAAAGGTAATTTCGTATACTTTACAATTTTGTATTAGAAAATTGACACTATTTATGAGAATTGTGTAATTCTCTGTTTATTTCCTATGTGAAAAAATACCCTTCGTCAAATATATATTTTTTTCATTTTTATGCTCTAATTTTTTAAAATTATTTTTTGTATGCTTAAAATGGTGTATTCTAACATCTGAGTAAATATTTTTCAAATTGGAGTTTTAGAGTCTCAAAGGGTTAAATAATTTGAAAATGATTAACTATCGGAAATGCCCCATTTATTGCCTCTTCATAAGAAAAGCAATACCGGGTGCGTCATAAATTCGTGCAAACTTTAAAAATTCATAATAAAAGAAGTACTGCTCGGAAAATTTTTCGGTTTACGCGAGTATGATCAGAAGGATTTTGGATTTTTTTTTCCATGTATAATAAAAAATTATTCTAAAAGTAACCTATAGAGGGCGCTCACACGTCATACTGAGGCGTTTTATGCAAATCAGGTTCGCAATAAAACACCTCTCTGGAAATGGTTTCGTAATTCGATCTCAGCAGCATGCTATCGTTACCAGATCGAGCGCTGGTGGTTAAACTTTTCTACAAGAATGGTGAATCCACAACTATTGCATTGCGAAAGTTTCGCACGGAGAAATAACTTAACGCGCATAAATGCCCTATTTCATTGAATGGGATACCCATTTTAGTACGACTGTTTGTGTTTGCCTGATTTGCATAAAACGCCTCAGTAGGACGTGTGAGCGCCCTCTATCGGTTACTTTTGGAATCATTTTTTATTATACATGAAAAAAAAATCCAAAATCCTTCTGATCATACTCACGCAAACCGAAATTTTTTCCGAACATTACTTCTTTTATTATGAATTTTTAAAGTTTGCACGAATTTCTGACGCACCCGCTACATTTTTAACCCTGTGATTTTTAAATTAGTTTAAAATTTCGTCAATAGGTGGCCGTAAACTGAAAAAAACTAAATAACAATATTCCCCGGATTTTATTTCTGGCGATTTCTTTCTGTAGAGAGGTTTAGTTACAAAATGTAGCGGAAGTAGAACATTATACCTGTAAGGTATGTGAGGACATTCCTGATCAGACATAACCACGAGTATTGGCTAGTTTTGCTATGAGACTACATCATGTTATTGTTGCGCAATGTGCCGGATATTTCGCAAATAGTGTCATTCAGTTTTTTTTTGTTTACAGCGCCACCTATTGACGAAATTTGAAACTAAATTTGAAATCAAATGATTAAAAAACTGTTGCTTTTCTAATAAAGATGCAACAAACGAGACATCTCTATCAGTAACAGTTTTCAAATAATTTAATTTTTAAAAGGGTCCCTCCTTTATGGTACACTTGGTACTAACGCTGTATTGTTTTTAAATTGATATTTAAAACAAAAAAAAACATTGTATTCATTGCTTCATTTATGAAACATAGCAGCTAATCCAAATTATTAAAATAGTACTTACACAAAGTAAAAAGCGGTATTTGTCCTTTTGTATTTGATATTTGAGATGACCTACTGTCGATTTTAAAATCGATTGGTATATCTGTATGAAATGCTTAACATCATTGAGTAGAATTGCGTAGAAACCATAAAAAAAATTAAATTCTCTCTTATAGACGATGTGTCACCGCGACCTCGAGTGAGGCTATCAATTTCACCCTCAAAGTGATGAAAAACTGCAAACAAGTTCAGTTATAAAATTATTCGTTTTATAAAATTATTAAAAATATTGCATTTACCTATTTAAAGTTTAGACATCTATGCATAGATTTGAATGCTGAATACAAATATTTAATTTTTATGAAAATAGGACGCTAATTAGCAATGATTTTAATTAAAAATTATTACCTTTTCTAGTGAAAAATGATTTCTTTTTATACACGTGTGCAAGTTTCTTCTTTTATCTTTCGGATGAGAAAGATAAAAAAAATTAAATAAACAATGTTTAGAAAAAATTCCACACTCATAAATTTTAACACATTTTAAAATTTTAAAAACTGTATGAGATAGGGATTTGAAAATTGGTACGCAAAATCATATACTATTAAAGAAATCCGAAAAATAAAAAAAAATCGACCGGTAATTTTTTTATTTTATAAAAAAATCTGATTTTTTTTTATGGCATATGAAATTTATTTGGATTTATTAAATAAAGGATAAAGTGTTTTGAAAGGAATATTAAACGAGACCCTTTGTGCTATCTTCGATCACACTTACCCACTTGTTTAACCTCTCAATGCATGGTATAACTTAAAAACGAATTCGCAAACAAAATTCTTCGCTTGTGATGCGCATCCAAACTACTGTTATTTTATAAATCAGTTTTATCACGCCTTATTTTTATTTAAACACATTGAATTTCGTCAGTTACTATTATTATTTTTAATTTATCATTTTGCTTGCCGCAAAACAATTTTTCAATTACGAAAGCTTTAACTTCCCTTTTTTGTGTATTTTTCTAAGTACTAAAAAAAAGAAGAAATTATTCTACTTTTTTTTCCATTTTAAATTACGAGTGTACCACTTATAGACATTTCATTTACACAAAAAAATCGTAACATAGTTATATAAGTGTAAAAAAAAATTGCATTGGTGTGAATATCATCAATAATCGTGCAAAATTATTACCCACGGATGAAAGGTTGATATATCCCTTGAGGTAACATTTAATTGCACCGCAGAATGGCAACACCAGACGAGTGGAAGGCGGGGCCATTCGAGTATTTGTTGAATCAGTCTGCAGTATGTGTTAATTTTGCGCGCGGAAGTAAATTTGCAAGGTCGCGTTCAAATGGTGGGCGAAAAAAGTTGTCCTGCCTTCGCAAAATATTCAAAACAAATCAAGTCAAACATGGCTCTACCTCCACTGTGCCCCTGTACAAACACCTTTCTTTTGTTTCGAAAATTCCGTTAGAGGTTACCAATCGGTTTTTTAGGCAGCCCAGACAGTGAAAACTAGTAAAAATATACAGAAGGGTTGGGTTAGTTGTTATGTAATCATCATATGTGGGAGAATTTGGGATTTTCCCAGCTGAGAATTAAATTAAAAAATAATTAAACGACGCTTAATTTTAAAGTATCTGTAATTAAGGTTAATCGAATTATAATGACTACGAAAAAGTCTTTATATCAGTGGGATAATATATGTAGATTATTGGTGAACTTCTTTTTAAAACAGCATGAGTTACAGATAAGTACTATAGCAGTAAATATTTCCTTAACATTTAATATTGTTTAATATGTTTTCCAATATCCAATTTAAACGGTACAGCTTCTAGATGTTAGAACAATATAGATTCCTCCTCAACTACCAAAAATGTCTTTATATCAGTGGTATAATATCTGTAAATTATTAGTAAACTTCTTTTTAGAACAGCATGAGCTATAGATAAGTACAATTGCAGTAAATATTTCCTTAACATTTAATCTTGTTTATTATGTTTTCGAATATAAATGCCCAAAGCTTCTAGATGTTACAACAATATAGATTCCTCCGCAACTACCAAAAATGTCTTTATATCAGTGGGATAATATCTGTAGATTATTAATGAACTTTTTTTTTTTATAACAGCATGACCTACAGATAAGCACCATCGTAATAAATACTTCCTTAACATTTAATCTTGTTTAATTTGTTTTCCGATATAAATTTTACAGCTGGTAGATGCTAGAACAATATAGATTCCTACACATTTTCTCACGGCTTTGATGATCATACAGCCTTTACCGAGGGAGTTTTCAGAATAATTCCTCCCTGTCAATTATTGTTTCTAAAAAATATTTACTTAATAACTGTAAAAAGCTTACTACTAAAATTTTGAATAGAAAACCTTAAAAACGTATTTAGTGCCTGATATCTTAACATAGTATAAAACAAGGTCGCTTTTTCTGTCCCTATATCCCTATGTACGCTTAAATCTTTAAAACTACGCAACGGATTTTGATGCGGTTTTTTTTAGTAGATAGAGTGATTCAAGAGGAAGGTTTATATGTATAATAACATCCATTAAATAGTGGAGAAATACTGTTATTTTTGAGGTTTAAGTCGCTTTTTCTGTCCCTATATCCCTATGTACGCTTAAATCTTTAAAACTACGCAACGGATTTTGATGCGGTTTTTTTTAATAGATAGAGTGATTCAAGAGGAAGGTTTATATGTATAATAACATCCATTAAATAGTGGAGAAATACTGTTATTTTTGAGGTTTTTAATGTGATGTCGTAAATAATTTCATTTTTTCTTAACATAGTATAAAACAAAGTCGCTTTTTCTGTCCCTATATCCCTATGTACGCTTAAATCTTTAAAACTACGCAACGGATTTTGATGCGGTTTTTTTAATAGAGTGATTCAAGAGGAAGGTTTATATGTATAATAACATCCATTAAATAGTGGAGAAATACTGTTATTTTTGAGGTTTAAGTCGCTTTTTCTGTCCCTATATCCCTATGTACGCTTAAATCTTTAAAACTACGCAACGGATGTTGATGCGGTTTTTTTTAATAGATAGAGTGATTCAAGAGGAAGGTTTATATGTATAATAACATCCATTAAATAGTGGAGAAATACTGTTATTTTTGAGGTTTTTAATGTGATGTCGTAAATAATTTCATTTTTTCCGCTTATACATTGCAAACGCAGGCTGAACCCTACAAGATTTATCAAAATAATGTACTAATTATTGTACACATTAAAAAGGTCTACAGAAAACACAAAGAGATGAAGGTTTTCAAGCTTAACCCGAAGCAAAGCGAGGGAGGGCCGCTAGTACTTAATAATATTAACGCATAAAATTGCTTTTTACTTTATTTAATTCCACAAAAGAAAGTTTCGTGTTATGCTAGGTTTTAATAAATGGATATTGATCGAAACTTTAATTAAATAGAAATAATTTAAATTTCATCCGGTCATAGGCGCGCCGACTTAGCAGCAGCGATGGGAGCGAGCAAGCAGGCAAACTTCCGCCACTAATTTTAAAATGTTATTTTTGTCCCAATAAATCCGAGTGATTAATTACGACATTTTTTTTTTCAAAATTAGTGGTTTAAGTATGCTTGTTTGTCTCTTTCGCTCGCGTGAAGTCGACGCCTATGTAGCATCTGATCTTAAATATAACTGTTTTAGTTTTTAATTCCAGTAATTCGTGAAATAATTCTGATTGTCAGTTTTTCTTCTATGCTTTAAAGATATATAAGTAATTTTTTTTAATGTCTCAACAAGAGCTTTAATTTACTAACATTTCAGCGGGATATAAGCTACCTTTTCTTTATATTTCACGTCATATCATTGTTCTGTATCGAAATAAGACGCAAATTAGATATATCTATCTTATATACGTCAATATTTTGACGTCTATTGTGCGGCACGTTTGTCCTACTGTAGCGTTTTATACTCTGTAATACCCAGAAAATTCAAAAAATTATAAGGACAACCCATTCACACAGTTCATACGTAACCTTTTACCATTTGGAAATAAAAATGAACCAGCAATATGGATGTCTACATTTTTAAAACAACATTTACAAGCACAGAATGTTTAGATAAAACTATATTATTTGTTAAAGTCAACTTTCGAAGTATGACTATGGTTAAAACATAGATTTCTCATAAAAATATTGGAGGACCCTAAAAGCCAAGAGATACAAGTGACAAAATTTCGATTTGGAGTAAATCGAGTTCAAAGTTTTGAGTCAATAGTAACTGACTGAAATAATTATGAAACTGTTCCTTATTTCGTAGTGGCTTTTGAACTCTTATTTCAATAACTATGTAAAGAAGGTGAAGTGTAATTTTTTTAATTTATAGTTAATCAATATTGATAACAAGGAGTACAAGTTTCGAATGCTTAAATAGTTGACCTCCCAAACGCAGCAAATAATTAAAAAATCACTTATATTTTTTTTGCGTACGAACAAATAGCCTTATTTCCAGATCACCTGTGCACTTAGCTCAGATTTTTCAATTTTGTCACTTATACCCCTTGGCTTCTGGGGTCCTCATTTACAATGCAGTTTCCAAATCATAAAGACACATTTACGCTCCGAACGCTCAATCATTTTTCCATGAGGGACATATGTTATTACTCTGTCAGTTTCACCAGTTAAAGACTCATTTAAATAATTCCCATGTCACCTTTGTCTTTGTTAAAGAATCGAAACACACTTTTCATCCGGAGGATTGCTTAGAAACAAGCATCCGATAATGAACTACACTGCTCAAAACAATTAAAGGATATTTGAAGTTTTATATAAAATAAAGATATAAACGAAATTTTTTTTGCCGAAAATAGAAGAAGAGAATCACAAATGCAAATTTTTCTGTTTTTCAAACTGTGGAGTATGCAAATTTTGAGTTAGACGTCAAAAACGTCGCTTCAGCGGCAGCGAATGAAATTTGACTTTCAACTGCATAAAAGAGAATGAAGACAAGGATGATCGGCATTCAGTGATTGCTTTGTTTCGATGAGTACGATGTCTCAGCGAAGTCATTTGACAGATTCAGAAGCTTGGAGAATTGTTGGTAGGTTAGAAGGGTGCCAAACTCAAGCCGAAGTAGCGCAAGCCATTGGAGTGTCACAAAGTGTCATTTCCAGGATCTGGAACCGTTTTTTGGAGAGTGGATGTGCAGGCCGAAGACCAGGGCAAGGTCGTAGACGGGCAACAACGCCCAATGAAGATCGGTATTTAGCGTTAACAGCTCGGAGACACCGAAACATGAACGCTACTCTTCTCCAACAACACCTTCGCTCGGCTACAGGCACCATGATTTCAACTCAGACTGTCCGAAACCGGCTCCATGCTGTAGGTCTGTATGCTCGCCGACCGATGGTATGTGTTAGATTAACATCAAGGCATCGTCGCGACCGCAGGGAGTGGGCAACCGAGCATGTCAACTGGAGGAGAAATGAATGGAGCAATATTCTGTTTTCTGACGAGTCCCGTTTTTCTGTGCATCCGGATGATAGGCGTATTTTCATCTGGAGGGACCGTGGCAGTAGGAATAATCCTACGTTCGTGCACGAAAGTGTCAGATTTGGCGGTGGAGGAGAGTTGGTGTATGGTGGCATCTCCATTGACGGGCGCACTGACCTCTACATCATTCGAGATGGAGCTCTGACTGGTCGCCGATATAGGGATGAGATCCTCAGACCTATTGTAGTCCCTTACGCTGCAGCAATCGGAGATAACTTGATTTTAATGGACGAAAACTGCAGGCCACATCGTGCAAACCTGGTGGAGGATTTCCTTTTCGAGGAAGGAATCGTTCGAATGGAATGGCCAGCGTGTTCTCCAGACATGAATCCAATCGAGCACGTTTGGGACGCTCTAGGAAGACGAGTTTCTGGCCGCCAACAACCCCCACAAACTCTCCAAGAACTGGAAAGAGCTCTTCTGGAATAGTGGGGCAGAATACCCCAACTCGTCATTAATAGCCTCATTGAGTCCATGCCTCAAAGGTGTTCAACGTTGCTGGCCGCCCGTGGAAACCATACCCCCTACTGAAAATGATTTTCTTTGAAGAAAACACCTTTTCTTATTCTTTTTTTCTCATATGCACAAATTGTGTTTTTTTCCTTTTGTACACAAATGCGCAATAAAATGCATTTTTTTCTGCCAAACATGTGTAATTTATTCTCATATAACCTACTATGTCTGTCGACCATGTATCAATCAGCTAAAAAGTTTCCCAGATACAAAATCCACCTAAAACTGCAATATCCTTTAATTGTTTTGAGCAGTGTATTAAGAGATTAGAGTGAACATTGTTCACACTTCTTTAATTCCCGTAGTCACAAAAATTATTCATGTTCCAACAATGTAAATTAGAGGAACACTTTAAGATAACAACGATACCATACCAATTCGTTTTCATTGCTCTAAGTATGATCATCATTGTAAGCAAGTTAGTGCATAAATCTTCGTCAAATGACAAAAGCACTTAAAAAGAAGTTTATAATTTTGGATGGCTACATTTTATGTGAACGATTACAAATACAAAACTCATGAGAACCTTTAGGTAAATATGTCTTTGCAAAAATCCTAACATTTAAAGAATGACTATGAAAAGAAAATTTCTTTCGCTGTAGAGAGCAAAAAAATTGGCAAAAATTGTTTTCATACAGAAATCAAAACTTTTAATTAAATATTGCAGTTATAATTTTTCTTTTATTATTCAGACACACTGCATAAGCAAACTTAGTGATAGCGTTCAATAATTTTGTTTTCGTGCAGATAGGACTTTTGTGTGTTATCGTGTTGTTACCATGTTGTTACCCTGTCAACTTCACGAATTACAGACTTATTTAAATAATTCCCACGCACCCTTGTCTTTGTTATAGAATCGAAACATACTTTTAATCCGAAGGATTGCTTACAAACAAGCATCCGATAATGGACTATTAAGAGATTAGAGGGAAAATTATTCACACTTCTTTAATTCCCGTAGTCTCAAAAATTATTCATGTTCCAACAATGTAAATTAGAGAAACACTTTAAAATAACAACGATGTCATACCAATTCGTTTTCATTATTCTAACAAGGAGACCGCCAAACATAATGCGCACAGATTTTGATGATTTTAAAGTATGTTGTAGGGGTCATACCCCTAACTATTCAGGTCAAATGTTCTTTTTAAATGGGCTTTAGTTTTCGAGAAATTTCGGGTTAAAGTTCAGCATGTATTTCAAATACCCATTAGTTCCCGATCTTGAACAAGGTCTCCGTGGTGCAGGGCTAGTGCTCTGGATTTGTAAGCTGGAGCTGAGGGTTCTGTCCTCGCCTGTGACTTTTACCTTGTTTTAATAAATTTTATATATTTGTCGCGTTGTAAGTTTTATGCAGAATAATGAATTCTGTATCTTTGAACTTTTTGATATTTTCATAATAAATTCTATTTACATTTTCGAATTTTTCGTGAAAATTTATAGTTTTTGCGCAATTTTTATTCTAATATTTCGGTTGACGAAAATCCAAACTAATTTATGTCTTGATATCTCGTCTTTTTAAAATGATTATTGTTTACATTTATGTATATTTACTTATTTATTTACCGTATTTATGAAATAATGCATTTTTTCATTTGCATTTTCTATTTAAAAATAATTTAATGATTAAGAAAAAATTAACAAAATAATATATCCTTTTAATATTTGATTTGTTCTAAATATATTGAAATATATTAACTACTGAAATACAAAAATATTTATCATCACCGACATCGACATTTTTAGTTTATTAAACATGGAATTAATTGTGTGATACATATCGCAAAAATATTCTAAACAAATTCCGCAATAAAAGTCGCCTTTAAATATATTCTTTACGTAAATTGTTTTAACAATATTGGAAGAATGTATAAATTAGCATATTATATATTCTTTAAATACTTATATGTGATAAATATACTAACAAATGCATTAAATTTGAAAAATAAATTATTTCAAACTTGGTAAATGTCAGCAAAGGAAGCTAAACGAAATTGATAAAAATAAAATTTTATTTAATCTGATATTACCGTAAAAGTCATTGCAGACGATTTTTTTTTCGGATATTTTTTATATGTATTGAAATTAACAAACGATTTTTCTTTTCTAGTTGAATTTTTCTGTATGGCATCGATTTGTTAGAATGAAAAAAAATTAATTGTAATATATTATTTTTTATTTGTGCAAATCAAAAATGATGTTGAGTTCGAACTTTACAGTTAAATGTATTTAAATGACATAAAAAATATATATATAACTGGCTAAATCTTGGATATAAGAGTTATTGCTTTAATATTTTATTACTCCTTTCAAAATATGTTGTTGGAAGTACCTAATCATACATACCTTTAAAAGATTTGAAATAAAAATATTTTGTATAAATTATAAAAATATATATATATAAAATTCATTTAAAATTTCATAAAGTTAAAAAAAGTATTATTTTAGAACGGTTATTAAAATATAAAGAGTGAATAATAATAATAATAATAATAATAAAATCTAGACATAAATTAGTTTGGAATTTCGTCAATAGAAATATTAATTTCAAAACTGAAAAGAAAAGAAAAGAAAAAAAATATATAAATTTTCACGGAAAATTCGAAAATGTAAATAGAATTTATTAGGAAAATATCAAAAAGTTCAAAGATGCAGATTTCATAATTCTGCATAAAACTTACAACGCGACAAATATATAAAATTTATTAAAAAAGGTAAAAGTCACAGGCGAGGACAGAACCTTCATCTCCGGCTTACAAATTCAGAGCGCTAGCCCTGCACCACGGAGACCTTGTTCAAGTTCGCGAACTAATGGGTATTTGAAAAGCATGCTGAACTTTAACCCGAAATTTCTCGAAAACTAAAGCCCATTTGAAGGAAACCTTTGACCTGGATAGTTAGGGGTATGATCCCTACAACATACTTTAAAATCATCAAAATCTGTGCGCATCATGTTTGGCGGTCTCCTTGTAAGTACGATCATCATTATAAGCAAGTTAGTACATAAATCTTTGTCAATTGACAAAAACACTTAAAAAGAAGTTTATAATTTTGAATGGTTACATTTTATGTGATTGATTACGAATACAAAACTCCTGAGAACCTTTAGGCAAATATTTCTTTGTAAAAATCCTAACATTTAAAGTATGACTATAAAAATAAAATTTATTTCACAGTAGAGAGCAAAAAAATTGGTAAAAATTGTTTTTATTACAGAAATCAAAACTTTTAATTAAATATTGCAGTTATCATTTTTATTTTATTATTCAGATACACTGCATAAGCAAACTTAGTGATAGAGTACAGTAATTTTGTTTTCGTGTACATAGGACTTTTGTATGTTACTCTATTGTTACCTTGTTGTTAACCTGTCAACTTCACGAGTTACAGACTTTTTTAAATAATTCCCATGCCACCTTTGTCTTTGTTAAAGAATCGAAACACATTTTTAATCTTGGTGGATTGATTAGAAACAAGCATCCGTTAATGGATTCTTAAGAGATTAAACTAAACATTGTTCTCACCTCTTTAATTCCCCGCAGTCTCAAAAGCTATACATGTTTCAACAATGTAAATTAAAGAAACACTTTAAGATAACAACGATGCCATACCAATTCGTTTTCATTTCTCTAAGTACGATCCTTATAAGCAATGTTAGTGCATAAATCTTTGTCAATTGACAAAAACACTTAAAGAAGAAGTTTATAATTTTGGATGATTACATTTCATGTAAACGATTACAAATACAAAACTCGTGAGAACCTTTAGGCAAATATTTCTTTGTAAAAATCCTAAAATTTAAGGTATTACTATGAAAATAAAATATCTTTCACAGTAGAGAGCAAACAAATCGACAAAAATTGTTTTCCTACAGAAATCAAAACTTTTAATTAAATATTGCAGTTATAATTTTACTTTTAATATTCAGACACATTGCAAAAGCAAGCTTAGTGATAGCGTACAGTAATTTTGTTTTCGTAGGACATTTGATTATAAAGATATATAATTACACTCAAAATATTGTGAAAAGGGGAAAGTAGAAACAGATTCTTATTTCTAAGCAAACCCGGTATCAAGCTAATCTGAAAACAGAAAAAAGGGACTATTTTGTGAACAGAGATCTGAAAAAATGATGAAGGTATTTATTTAAAGACTAGATCACGATGGAAAATCACTTTTTACGTTAATGATCGACGTCATCTGGTGCAATTAGCTGCATTTTTTTTCCAAAATACAGCCTGAAAATTAGTGCAAAAGTTTACAAATGCAAACTTAATACTTTAGTCTTTCGATGGAAATTTGGCAGCATTAAGATGCTGATTATTTTTAAAAAGATTTAAGTATCTTTAAACGTTGAAACATGAAAAAAAAATTGACCATTGTTATCATTTTATATCTTAAAACGTATAAATTACAGAAACACAATTTTAAAGGCAGTAATAGATGCATGTTTCTTCTTTCCACATTCTTTTCAGATCATAATGGGGAAAAGTTACTTGGGGTTTCTAAAACTTGCCGAGCAGAAAAGTGGAATCACAGGTTGTGCACATGATTGCAAAAAAATTTCTGCATGTAAAACAAATTTTTTTATATCTATTTATACTTGAGAGACCTGTACTTACATTGAATATTTTTTTTTATTTATAGAATTTTTATGTTTTGAAAACAAAACTGTATCTTGATTATAAAAAATTTTAAAGTTTTAGCAGTATGACATCAAGAAACAAATACTTTTTCAACGAATAAGTGTGACAGTTTAGGTTCGCTTTCTAAAGCCTAACATACCTTCCAGAAAATTTAAAGAAAAAAACCTGAACAGTGTTTTAACTACCTTGCTCGCAATGACCGAAATTCACTGTTTGAGAAAAATGACTTTAAATTTCTCTCTTTGAAATTATTCCATATTTATCAACTATTAACAGAGTCAATCATTTTGTTTTAAAGTGTTCAGAAATGATTACCCTTTAATATATATACCTATATATGTATCAAAAATTCAACTTTTAGACGGTTTAAGAGTCTCAAGTCCCCTAAAATGGGTCCTTTTAAAAGTAGCAAAAATAAAATAAAATTTCTTAGGAATCACGTAATTCGATAATTTAATGTCCTTTAAATTTTCCTAACTACAGTTTCATCAAAATTTAACGAGTTATCACTAAATGCAACTCTTTATAAAAAGGATTCAACTACCATGCAATGAAAACTCATTGCTGTGGATTTATGAGACAATATGTATTCATTACCTTTAGAGTCTTTTATTTTATTTTTTTATGTCGACTTGAAGAGAATATTACAAGAGTGTATTTCCCGAAATTGTAAAAATATTAAAAAATAAACGATTAAGCATTTTGTAACTAAGAAATTCTTGAACAAAATATTATGATCTATGCAGGGTTCTCGCTGCCGATCGCCTTTGCGCCAAACCGCGACAAAATGTTTAATTTGGTGAGAAAACGAATTGTTGGAATCGTCAAATTGCGAGACTTTTTTTTCTTTCTGCAATACTCTCATATCTCCCAATGGTGTTATTATACGATTAAACGTTTTCTTTGTAACTTATTATTTGTGTTTTAATATTTTTCCGTTCTCATTCAGATTTTTAAAAAATATATTTAAAGCATTATTTTGATATAATCCACAAACATGCTATCTCGAATCTACAGTTAACTCGGGTTTTCATAAAACTGTATATAAAAAAATCGTGATAGAATATTTTTTCCTGACATTGCAAAGCTCTATACAGTACACTTGTTTTATTAGTTTTTATAACCGATAGTTGAATTTAGATCAATAACTATTTTAAAAACTATTACAAAACGCATATATTGAAAAGGAAAAAGAGGATTCGTTGGGAGAGTTTAAACAACGAATTAAGAATTGATGTTTCATAACGAATCTAATACAGTAATCCCTCAACATTCGCAAGTTTGGAGATTCGCATGACAATGCGGAAAAACGTAACGTTCGCAAAAATCTAACTTCATTGTTCGCAATTTTTTTTTATCTTTTTCTTTTTCATAATTTATAATGGTAAAAGATTACTTCACCCGTGTTTTCTCTGTATCTATTTACAAATCAATTTCCAGTTGTCAACCGAAAAAGGAGCGAGTGTTGTAGGAAAGCAAAATAATTACAACAGCAGAATACTCATTGCAGTGGGAATATTAGAAGTAAGGTAACGGCATCTTCAATCTATTAATTTAAAATGTACAAGTTCTTGTAGAGATGGACCTGAAGCTGCCCTTAGATAGAAAACAAAAGCATTTCTGAAGCATTTAGCTGTATTTAAATATCGTAATTTTATATTGAATCGCATACTGATCCACTAATACATTATCATCTCTTTGCGAATAGAGAGAGTCATGCTTTGTTTAGCTGTAATTATTTCTTCAGTCAGAATTATCTTCAATAAATAAATTCCATATTTATGAATATGTGTGTCCTTTCACCTTCTGCATCGTAATGTATTGTTAATACATATATCCTTTTATACTTTGAAATGCTGTACCACTCTAATTAAAATTTTATAGAATCTAACTCCTTTTTTAGTGCAGAGAGATAGACTCAACATTCGCGAGGTTTTCCTCGAACGTAACCCACACGAATGTTAAGGGATTACTGTACTAACATATTATTTGAATTTAGCTACAGTTTCTCTTTGACCATTAGCCAAATTACTAGGTCTAATCAAAAGCCAGTTAGAACCATGGATTTATGTTATGATAAATGTGTTTCTACGTATATTGCTGTGGTTGCCAAATTTTCTACTCCCTGCAATAAGAGTAATTGTAATGGAATTTCCAAATCATTAAGAAACATTTACGCTCCGAAACGCCAATCGTATTTTCCATGAGAGCCAAATGTTAGCGTTCCGCCAACTTCATCAGTTACAGACGCATTTCACTTAAATCTTGTGCCTTCTTTGTTTTTGTTAAAGAATCGAAACACGCATTTAATCCGGAACATTGCCTAGAAAGAAACATCCAATAATAGACTATTAAGAGATTACAATAAACATTGTTCACTTTTCCTTCACTCCCGAATAGAGTCCTATACGAATCCGAATATTCTGCTTAAAGTAAACCCGAAACCAGATCCGAACGCTGCGATAAAAACATCGTCAACCCAAAACCTGATACACTTCAACTCGAAATAATCAAACCCAAACCTGAAGTGGAAGAAAATTAATACAATTTAATACAATTATGGAAAAATAGTTTACAATTATGTCTCTAATATCAATTTTATCTGTTTTTTGCATAAAAAAGAAAATATATACACTCATTAATATTCAAACATATAGTTTTTCTTTAAATTAAAAAATATTCAGGACATTCTTCAAGAAAGTGGTTAAATCCAAACCCAACCTGAGAGAATCAAAGCTCAACTCGAAACCAACCGGAAACATTTAAAGTCAACCAGACCCAAATCCGATTCACAACGAAAAAAATTAGCATTAACCTGATCCGACGAGAACTACAGATCGGATCGGGTTCTGGTAATATTCGGTTACCCGACCCGATGCAGAACTCTACTTCCGAAATCTGAAAATTAAGAAATCATTAATCTATTTTCTATAACTCAAAATAAGGCTTCCATGAGACTTTATATGTAATTGTTGACTCTGCGCTAAAGTTATTGACTGAGTGGACTGTATTGAGAAATTATTAATGCGTTGATGATGCGAAGAGTCTCTAAATTACTAAAATGTTTATACACACATATATATATATGTGTGTGTGTGTATATAAACAGTACATTAGGTTTAAATCCAAAGTGCTGGCAGTATAGTCAGTTTCGAACAATAGCAGAATGAATGAGTGGACAGTAGCACTTGAAGAACATAATAACTACATTATTCTTACTATGATATTAAGATATGACATAACTATATTATTCTTACTATGATTAAGATATGATATAACTATATTATTCTTAATATTATTAAGAAATGATTTCTTATTACTATACTTAATGACCCCACGGTCATTTTAGCTAATAAAATAGCTCCATTATGCGGTTTATTCCATGCTGAATTTTTCGTGCTAACATCACAACAATGCGGGAGAGACTAACTGTTGCCATGCGGCAGAAACAAAATTATGATAGAATGCGCTGAAGTCGTCTGCAAGGCCAAGGGAAGCCGTAACAGTAATCTTTCCTCGTTTGAAAAATATATTTTAGGAAACATAAGGAATTTTGCATTTTATGTAAATGCTTAGGTAGGGGTGCACAACCTTTTTAAGCGAAGGGCCACTTACAAAAATGACTGGGTTGTCGAGGGCCACCATCAGAAAATTTTTGTTTAGAGGAGGTGTGACCGGGGGGGGGGGGATCAGATTAAAAAAAACAAATTTCGGAAGGGTAGATTTAGCCCTCTAGGTTCCTTCCTTCCAGTCAACGTATTCAGTTCTGTTGGCAATGATATATCAACAGTTTACGTTTGTATTTATACAAGAGATATATCTAAGATTATTTTCAAAGAGTGAAAATAGTTCTTGACTTTATTTGAAGGAATAAATTTAGCTTTAATGATTGCCAGTGCCGAAAAAAAATTCTGCTTTCATGAATGAAGGTGGAGAGGAGGAGAAACATACATTATTCTAAATTGTACTTCTTAACATATTCAGTCATAAAATGTGGATATCAAAGGGGTGCACAACCTTTATAAGAGGAGGGGCAGTCACAAAAATGACTGGATTGTCAAGAGCCAACATATCCATAGGGTGGACAAAATTTTGTTTCGGGCAAGGAGGGGGGGGGGCAAATTTTAAAAGGAGGATTAGCTCCCTATACTCAACCACCTCCTTAGTCAGCATAACCCAATTCAGTTGGAAAGGATGGAAAAAACTTGCAATTTTTTTTCCATGCTCGATTGACAATATTCATAGATTTTCCTAGTGATTGACGAAATTCATGATTATTACGCACACGTTCGGCGAAATTTGAGATTTATACGCACCCGATCGGCAAAATTTGCGATATTTACGCGCCCAATCCGCAAAATTTGCAATTTTTTTCGCATCCGATCGGCGAAATTTACAATTTTTTGCACCCGATTGGCGAAATTTGTGATTTTTACGCGCCAGATTGGCAAAATTCGCGATTTTTACGCGCCCGATCGGCGGAATTCGCAATTTTTACGCGCCTGATTGGCAAAATTTGCGATTTTTACGCATCCGATCGGCAAAATTTGCGATTTTTACGCATCCGATCGGCAAAATTTGCGATTTTTACACAGACGATCGGCGAAATGTACAATTTACACGCACTTGATCGGCAAAACTTGCGATTTTTACACAGACGATCGGCGAAATGTACAATTTACACGCACTTGATCGGCAAAATTCGCGATTTATATGCACCCTATCGGCAAAATTCGCGATTTTTACGCATACGATCGACGAAATTTATTATTTATACGCACCTGATCGGCAAAATTTGCGATTTATACGCACCTTATCGGCGAAATTCATGATTTTTATGCACCCGATCGGCAGAATTCGCGATTTTTACGCGCCTAATCGGCAAAATTTGCGATTTTTAAGCGTCCGATCGGCAAAATTCGTGATTTTTACGCATACGATCGACGAAATTTACGATTTATACGCACATGATCGGCAAAATTCGCGATTTTTACGGGCAAGATCGGCAAAATTCGCGATTTTTACGCATACAATCGACGACATTTACGATTTATACGCACCTGATCGGCAAAATTCGCGATTTATATGCACCCTATCGGCAGAATTCGCGATTTTTACGGGCCCGATCGGAAGAATTCACGATTTCTACGCGTCTAATCGGCAAAATTTGCGATTTTTACGTGTCCGATCGGCAAAATTCACGATTTTTACGCATACGATCGACGAAATTTACGATTTATACGCACCTGATCGGCAAAATTCACGATTTTTACGCATACGGTCGACGAAATTTACGATTTATACGCACCTGATCGGCAAAATTCGCGATTTATATGCACCCTATCGGCAAAATTCGCGATTTTTACGGTCCCGATCGGCAAAATTTACGATTTTTACGCAGGCGAACGGCAAAATTCGCGATTTATATGCACTCGATCGGCAAAATTTGTGATTCTTACGCAACCGATGGGCGAAATTTGGCAAAATTCGCGATTTCTACGCACCTGATCGGCGAAATTCGTGATTTTTTCGCGTCCGATCGACGAAATTGATCCGCGGGCCACCAGTAATCCGATCGCGGGCCATTTTTGGACCGCGGGCCACAGGTTGTGCACCCCTAGCTTAGGGGAAAAATATAAATATATGCAAATCTTTTGAAGCATAACTAGGATCGAAACATAAATGTGTTCTACAATTATTTATATTAGATTTCCAAATCATAAAGAAACATTTGCGCTCTTTAACCTTCATAAGCCAGTAAATGCATACGTTTTCGTCAATTGCAAAAAGTCAAATCTGAACAAGAAATTTACATTTTTTGGATGGTTAAATTGGTTGCAAATGACTACAAATATAAAACTCCTAAAATGTTTTAGGCATATTTTACTTTGAAAAAAAAAAAAAAAAAAACGAATATTTGAAGCATGACTGTGGCTGAAACATCAATTCCTCCGAAAAACACATTTAATGGAATTTCCAAATCATAAAGAAAACATTTAGCGCTCCAAAACGTCAATTGTTTTTTTTACACAAGGGACAAATGTTAGCGTTCCGTCAACTTCATGAGTTACAGACGCATTTAACTAAAATTCTCGTGTCATCATTGTCTTTGTTAAAAAATCGAAACACACATTTAATCCGGAACATTGGACAGAAAGAAGCATTCGATAATGGACTATTAAGAGATTAGGATGAACATTGTTCACTTTCTTTTAACTCCCGTGGTCTCAAAAATCATTCATCCCAGGAGAAAGTTGTCAAATCATTGGATTTAATGGTCCAAGAAGAAACTGTCGTACGTCAAAGAAGATTTATTCGTGTTGCCATTCTAAATGAGAAAATATAAATATTTTTGCCATGGCAAATTTCAACAATCACGAGTATAAAAAAACAAACAGAACAAAATTTGCAAAAAGGATTGGAAGTAAATCCTTAAAAATAGGTTACATGAAAGAAAAGGACTAGATAAGTGACAGTAAAGTGAACACCAAAAAAAGTTAAAAAGATATTCCACAAAATATTCCACTACAATAAAAAAAAAAAATGAATATTAGAATAAAGTTAGGGCAGTGGACGATTTTCTAGTGCAAAGGTGGCGAACCTTTTTGAATCCGCGTGCCATTTTTTTTATTTATTTTAATATTTTATGTGACCATCACGTTCCAACACGCAAAACATTTAGTGGATCAAATAAATAATCAAAATTGCTTGAAATTGCGTTTTAAGAACTAAAAAAAAATCAGGGTAACATACAGTGTTATATTTTAGATAGTAATTTTGAAAAAAAAAAGTGAATTAAAAGAAAAAAATATGATTTTTTTGGTACTTCTCTATTATGCCGTCGACCACTTTCCATACAAAAGACTATCTCCAAATAAACGGGAGAACGTTGCCATTGGAATATCAAAATAAATAAATAAAATATAAGAATTTAAGGACACAATTGTTATTTTAATTAATGAAATAACTAATAAATCAGTAAAACATAATGAAAAATACATGCAAATGTCGAGTTAAAAACCACTTGATGACATAACAAACACGTATAATGCTTCGAACATCAAGTAAATGGGACTGCATTTTTGGCGTTTAATCTTTCAGTTTGGCGATAGTTTTTTGTTATGAAAAGTGTCCGACGGGATAATAGAGAAGTACCATTTTTTTTTTATTCATCTTAAATTCCAAATAATTGATATCAGGTTCATGTTTACAACAAGACTCTTAAATGGTCCGCCAGCTGAATACCAATAATTTTTCCAGAAAACTTCATATAAATATTTTTACAGTATCTCAGCTAAAGTTTACCTTCGATGGTTGGTTTCTGCAAAATTTGCAAGAAATTCTAAAAAATAAAATTTTCTAAGAAAATACCGGTATTTAAAAAGCGGACCACTTGGGAACCTTGTTAAAAGGAAACTACTTTTACTAAAGCTCGCACCTGGCATTGAGATCTGGTACCTTTTATAGTAAAAATTAGAGAACCCATAACATTTGTCTGCAAAAATCTTATATATTTTTTGAATGCATTTAATTTTGAAGTAAAGAATTTTTAATTGTTGATCTCACAACAAAAGTGAAGTAAGTCGTCAAATAGGGTACTACGAATCCATACTACTACTTATACACAGCAAACGACTATGACATTTGCTCAGAGTTGCCGGAAAAATTCTACGGTAACGAATAAAGCCAATTTCGCGCCACCAAAACTTCAATTAAATTGTTTTATTTTTTCGAAATGAAATTCGTAGGTTCTTGAAGGAATTTTAAAACTTTTTTCAATATTTTAATTTTTTTTATTATTAAGTAATTTGTACTATAAAGTATTTCTTTAAAAAATAACTTCTATGTTAATAGTCTGCCTCAAACATTGCCTTTTCAGAAAGTTACGCTGCTGTAAAATCAATAAATACGATTTTTACAGACAAATTTTATCGGTTCTCAAACGTTGACCTGTAGGGTTATAAAATGCACTAGGTATCAATACTAGGTGCGAGTTTCACCGAAAGTGGTTCCCTTGTTATTTATTTTTAAGAGAATACCAGCTGAACTGGAATAATCTGAAAAAAGGTTTCTATTTTAGAGTTTTTGATGTTATCCATTTCCAAAAATACTGACTTGAAAGTACAATATTTAAAGTAGCAAACATCAGCTACTTTTAACAGCTTTTCGTATCTGGAATTGAAATCCAAGTTGACATAATTTTGCTATCGGGACTTTTGCTTAAAACGTTTAATGGCCTTCCTTTATTCATGGATGAGATTTCTCCGACTGTTTGCATACCAGTATAATCTTAGAGAAAATATGTTCTGTTAAACCGCAGAATGTTTCGATTAAATAAATAAATAAATAAATAAATTTTCTCTAAGATTATACTGGTACGCAAAAGTCGGAGAAAACTCATCCCTGTTTATTGCTGGTCAAAAATCCCCTCTTAATTTGAAAAAAAATATCTGGATTGGTATTTATTAAGTTGTATTTCAGATTCTTTAATCTCTCAACAAATTGAATTTATACAAATTCAACTAGTCTAAATTCATGCAATTGGTGTAGTTTCATTGTAGTTTGATTCAGAACCTCATTCAATGATGTGCCGAAAATATTCTGCCGTGACACCATTGGCACGCGTGCCATTGTTTCGCTGTCTCTGATCTGAAGGTCTTAAATTAACCCGGAAATTGAAATATTTTCTGTAAATCTTGTAATTTAAAAAGAGAAAAATTAGTTTTATATTGACATAAACTTTTTTTCTCTAGCGGATGTAAGGTAACTTGATACGTTCATTATTTGTTGCTTTAAAGCATAAAATTAATATAAATCTTTTTAATTTGTAATAAAAAAAAAATAAAAAAATCATTAGAACTTTTTTTTTAAAACTTTATTGTGCGTGAAAGAAGATTTATTCGTGTAGGCATTTTTAATGAGAAAATAGAAATATTATTGTCATGGAAATTTTTATGAACAAACACAGAAATCGAAAAAAAAAAAAAAAAAGGAAAAGGATTGGAAGTAAACCCTGGTCCCTCCTAGTCCCTCTTAATTTTATATTGACATGAATGGTTTTTTTTCTTGCGGATATAATGTAACTTGATACATTCATTATTTGTTGCTTGAAAGCATACAATTAATATAATTCTATTCATTTCTAATAAAAAAGAAAAATAAATCATAAGAATATTTAAAAAAAGTTTTATCGTACCTCAAAGAAGATTTATTCGTATAGACATTCTAAATAAGAAAATAAAATATTGTTGCGATTGAAATTTTTAACAATAACGAACATACATACACACACAAATATGAAAAGAGGATTGTAAGTAAATCCTTAAAAATAGGTTAAATGGAAGTAAAGCATTAGGTAAGTGGAAACTTAGAAGACACAAAAGAAAGAAGAAAGTAGAAAGTTACTTTTAAAGTATACAAAGTAGTTCTTTGTATTTTTCACACATCTAAAAATAAATTGAAAATTAGAATAAATCTAGGGCCGTGGACTATTATCTAGTATGTTTATATAAATCCATATCTAATGAAAAATATTCTTGTAAATTATGTACTTTAAACAGAGAAAAATATCTTGGTACTTTATTTTAAAGTATTACAAGTTATACTTTAAACACATGAGGATTTCCCCAAAATAATTTTATACACCTATTTAAATTCAGATTTAGCATATTTTTTTATTATAGATTTTCACCATTTATCTTTTAGTAGAAGAAAAATCATTTTTTTTTTTAAATGCAAACGGTTTAATAGCTGGTTATTGGGGTATGATGTCAGGAGTATGAGTATGTTCATTTCACGAAACCCTATTCGCCACGCTTCTCTGTCGGTCGGTCACAGAGCCTGTTCTCAGAAACTGTATAACTTACAGACTTGAAATTTTGTGTACTTACAGCTGAATACCTACTGTCACGCTGAAAATCATAAAATTTTAAAGCAGTGGTATTATTTTAATATAGAGGGATAAAATAACAAATACCTAACAGCCTTTTTTTATTAAATTTAAACATTTTTCGTTATACCAATTGCCAACAATTAAAAACCCAAAATAAAATTCTTTCTACAATAATTAATTTTCTATTGAAAGATTTCCATGTGGAAAATGAAAATCAAATAAAAAGTTTCATCAATTAAAAAAAAAGATTAATATGACGTCATATTGGTAATATAACGGAAATTTTCAAACATTTCTCAATAATACAAGGAGTATGAGTATGTGTAAATAGAAAGCAGTTTAATATGACGTCATTAGAGAATTAAAAAAAAATTAATCTGACGTCATATTGGCAGTTTAACAAAGAGAGTATCAATATGAGTAATAGAGAAAGCAAGTAGATATGACGTCAGCAAGAGATTATAACGTCATATTGGTGTGAGGAACGTATTGAATCATGATAAAAAACGATTATGGAAATATTGGCATATTTTAACATTTTGAAGTTCTCTATACAGCATGTTTAGTTTCTAAATTGATTTTTTTTTAAATATCGCATTTAGTCCACATGACAGAAATTATTATGACAGAGTCTTCGTCCGGAATCGGGCGGTTCAGACATATTCGAAAAAACGAAAAAATAGACCAGTAAAGTTTTACTTTATAAAAAACAAGACTTTTTTCTTTTTCTTTTTTTTTTTTTTTTTTTTTTTTTTAATTATATTTATTTGGATTTATTAAAGAAAGGATAAAATGTTTTGAAAAGAATATTAAACGAAACCCTTTGTACGATCTTCGATTACTCTTACCCACTTTGTTTTTCGTTAAGGCTGCTCATCAGTAAACTTCCCGATTCCCATCGCTAATGTTAAACCAATGGACGTAGGATGCATTCGTATATTTAAACTATCTCTTCAGGAAATTAATATTTTTAACATTTGTTTTCTTTGTACTGTTTTTAAAGGATGTCTCTTATTTTCTTAGTAATCAAAATATTTCTAAAATATGTGCTTAATTTATAATTTTATGTGTTAAATCATAGCGAAACTGAATAAGATTTTAGCACTTCACATATAATTAAGTAAATATTTTAGAAAATTTTTGACAACGAAGGAAAAAAGAGACATCCTTTAAGAACAGTACAAAGAAAACAGAAGTTAAAAATATTAATTTTCTGAGAAGATATTTTAAAAATACGAATGCATCCTACAGTACACCCATAGGATTAACATTAGCGAGGGGAATCGGAGAGTTTACTGATGAGCAGCCTTTACTTTCTGAACACATACTGTTAAGAAAGTATTGTAGTCATGATTATTAAGTGCGTGTGTGAGTGAATTCAATAACTCCCAAACGGTACTTTCGATTGAGCTGTCATTTGGCGAATACATTATAGAGCACTGTCTCAAGAACTCTATAGATTATCGTAAAAAACGGATTACGTATTTATTCTTTTTTTTTTTTTTCAAAATAAAAATATTTTGCGTTGATTTTATAGGAAAAATCAGCAAAGAAATGTGAAAGATTATCAAATTTTTCTGACAGTATCATATCTTCAATTTAAGCGTTTAGCATTACTTACAAGGGAACCACTTTTGGTGTAACTCGCACCTAGCATCGAGGCCGGGTGTATTTTGTAGCATACATAAAAGTTAGAGAACCGATAAAAATTTCTCAGTTTAAATCATATATATATATATATAGAAACTAATCAAAGTGATTTACGAGCCAAATAGGCTAAATTATGGTATCATATCAAAATCAATAATTTCAACTAGATAATTATTGAAAAGAATATGTAAAAACCATTCCATACCAATTTGCGCAATGCAGCAGAATTTTATAGAATGTTAAATAATTATAATATCTTTGAATTTCAAATAACATATCAAGTTCTCGTAACAATAACATTTTATGGTTTATTATATATATATATATATATATATATATATATATATAATTTTTTTTTATATAATTTTCTCTCTCTCTCCCTTTAAATATTCTTTATATTTTCAGTATTTTTGGCCAATTACCATTGAAGCACAAGCTATGGTAAAATTATGATTACACTTGTTAATTTATTAACTATGTGGTATTCTGTCTACACATTATTATTAATTATCTCTTTGGAGATTTAATTAGATTGTTACAAGAACTTGATATGTTATTTGAAATTCAAAGATATTATAATTATATATATATATATATATATATATATATATATATATATATATATATATATATATATATATATATATATATATATATATATATATATATATATGTATATATATATATATATATATATGTATATATATATATATAAAACTTTAAGTAAAATTTAACCATTGAAACATAAGAAACTGACCACATACACTGAAATCCCGATACCAAAGAGCCCTGTCAATTTACAAATTAAAATTGTAGTCCTAATAAATGTAACATTATTAATTCAAATTAAGAAGAAGAAGAAAAAAAAATTAAATAAATAGAAAATAAGGAATGAAATATAAACCACACGAGTATATACACAAATAAAAGCTTATAAAGTAATTTACTTTTTCAAGGGCAAGAAAATCACATTTATAAGCAAAGAACGATTGTTTTCTGTATATGACACCAGCTTTTGCTAAATATAGTGCCATATCTCGCCCGAACAATCGCTGAAACAATATTGAATAACAAGACCTTTACAATGGAATATTATAAATTATACATACAATTTGTAAAGGAGTGTGAAAAAGAATAAAAAATAAATAAAAAATATATATATTACTTATATTAATAATATCCCAAGCTATTTAGTATGTTGTGAGCACATGTACAAAGTTGTATCCAAAAGAAGAGGTTAAATTCACAGTTAAATAGAGAATCCTTCAGATCATAAATTGTGTCCTACAGTTACAGTTATTTTTATTTAACTAAATAGATTACAACATTTTAAAAAATGTAGAAAAAAAATTACGATATACATATAAATAAAAACCATTAATTATTTTATTTTAATTTTAATTTAATAAATTAAAATATATAATATTACTTGATAATTTGAAAGTATTTCATAGATATTATTACCTCCATACTAAATTTCCAAGTTTTAATATTTTAAATAAGCTATACTACTGCCATCTATTGTAAAAATATTAGACTATTTTAGCATACTATCAAATACATTATATAATTTACTTTTGCTGCTGACATCTGGTGTACAGATATTCTACTAAAACTTTAATATTGTATGTATAATTACTTATTTGCAGCTGTAATGTAGTGTAAATATATTAATTTTACTAGTTAATATTAATGATATATATAGAGAATAAGAGTTACTAGTATAATATAATTTCTATTTTAACTAACCCATTTAAAATATATCTTAATTTAACCCAAACATTAATGTAGAATCCATATGATGCTTTCATTTTATAAATTAGTATTATACTTAGAAATAACATAGATTATTCAATATGGCAATGCACTTATTATAATTTAAATCCAGCTATTTAAATAATATCTACCCTGAAAAAAAAAATATAAAAAACATAAATATTAATTAAATTAAATGATCTAATATTAAAATAAAATAAATAATATAAAACTAAGAGATATGTTTATTAGTGTACTATATTTAATAAATATTTAATATTTACTAAAATTAAATATGTTTAACATATTAATATTATATTGTATTGATTAACCCATTGTAACATCCTTGATAATTTTAACTTTTGTTACAACCCCAATAATATTAACTCCATATAATCATAACAACAATTATAGAATTCGCCCACATGTAAATTTTAATTTATGAATGACTTTTAACTAAGATGATCCTATGCAGCACATGCTCTTAATATGAGTTATAATTTAGCTAAATATATCAACAGTCAAAAGTTGAAAATTATCGTTAATATTTTTTAAAATATGAATGACATTAAACTAGGATAATCCTATGCAGCAACGCACACAATAGGATTCATAGTTTAGCCAAATATATCAACAATCAAAAGTTGATTATCATTTTTATCAAGGAGATTTTAACAAAAAAAAAAAAAAAAAAAAAAAATACAGACATTTAACCCAAATTAAATTTATATTTATATGTGTAAAATTGATTTAACTAAATAGTAAGGATATCCATAAACTTGTGCAATTTGAAGGATATGTTTTAAATTTTGATTTTTAAAGTTATTTGAACAAAGATTATTAATTCTATGTGCGAAATTTAGTAAAATATTTACAAATACTGATTTATGTATACATGACAAATAGTTAGTAAATAAGTTAACCTTAAAAGTAAAATCATTTCGCTTGTCATAAATGTCAAACAAAAGTTTATTATCTTTAAGAATTATCTTAAGATCAAGAAAATTAATTTCATTATTTGCCATAACATTGAAACTATAAGTTAAATTTTTATGATATTTTATAGGTAATAAATAATTTGAATTACTATTAAAATAGAAGACAATAATGTCATCTATATAACGGTATATTTTACAATTAGCAATATTAGAGTTACGTTCATAATAATATAAATACAATTCTGCAAGAATTGAAGAAACAATGCCACCTTGAGGGAGTCCACAGCTTTGTATATATATAGTATCATTAAAAACAATATAATTATAATGGAGAATAAATTTAGTTAATGTTTTAAAGTAATTTAACGAAATTTTATTTTTTAATTTAATAGAATCCTTGTATTCCTTATATAATAAATTTACTATCTTGAACATATCGTTAATATCAATGTTATTAAATAAGTCATTAAAATCAAACGTCTTCATGTATTTTATGTTATTTAAATTTTTAATATTATTGACAAGTTGAAAACTATTTTTTATGCTATACAAATTATCTTTTTGTTTTGTAAGTTCAAACAATTTAGTGAGAATAGTTAATAAAAATTTGCTTGCATTATTGTTATAAGTATTACAACCGATTGTTACAGTTCTAAATTTTAAAGGAGTTTTGTGGAATTTAGGTATAACAACAATGTATGGATAATTAAAGTTATAGTTTTTAATTTTTAGTAATTTATAAAATTGAAATATATGTCGATTATTAATGATTTTATCTAGATTAGTTATTTTAAAATTTAAATTTGTATTTATAGCTTTAGTTATTAACTGCGAATAATAATATTTGCAGATGAAAGCATAATTGTTTGGTGATTTATCAACATATGTAATAATAAATTTGTTTTGTAAATTCGTTATTTCACTATTTAGTTGTTTAAAATTAAAATTATATATGTCCAAATTCCTATGAAGTTCAGCATTTAAATTACTTAAAACATTTAATTTCCATTCATTAAAAAATTCAAGAGGTTTATTATAATCTATTGATATTTTATATATAAAAAGGTCAAGATCCAGATTAAATTGTTTTAAAATAGAAAAAATTGTATAACATGAAGGTAATCGAAATTTAGTCCCATTAGTCATAAGATTACGCAAGTAATCATTCTCTACAATATTAATATCCCCTGTAATAATGTGACCATGTACCTTATCTACATAATTGCTATAATTAGGATTATTACATAAGCAAGGAGGTTTATCATTTGATGTTAGAAATTTTGCAAATTTATTGTAATTGAAAATCCTACGTCCTAATGTAACATTGTATTTGTATGATTTATGTATTGTAAAATTTTTTATGGGGAATTTGTTCTCAATGTTATTAATTACATTGTGTATATTTATTTTATTAAGTACAATATTGGAAAAAGTAATTATAAGTAGAGTGTTGTTAGTTTTTTTGTAAGTGTTTTTTGAAATTTTTACATTAAGTTGATTAATTCTAAATAATAAAAGATCAAAATAAACATCACTAAAATGTGGCGATAGATTTAATGATAAAAAAACTTTATAATACTTGTTAAGATTTTTCTTTTTGATCGAAAAAATATTTTTCCTAATATCAAGCCATTTGTAAGAATTATTGAATATATATATATACTTTTATTTTTATTATTGGATTTTTAATTGCAAATTTTATGCTAAAAGCAAGTTCAGTAGCCAAATTGGGTCCTATGAAACCAAACTACTACTCACACGCAGCAAACGATTATGACATTTGTCCAGGGTTTGCGAGAAAAATTCTACAGTAACAAATAAAGACAATTTTGCACCGCCAAAAACGCAATTAAAATGTTGTATTTTTCAAAATCACATTCGTAGGTTCTTGAAAGAATTTTTAAACTTTTTTCAATATTTTGTACTTATTAATAAATAATTTGTTTTTTAAACTGATTTTTTTAAAATCTTCTATGTTAAAAGTTTGATAAGTGGTCTCGAAAATTACATTTTCAGAACATTATGCTGATGTAAAATAAAAAAAATATGATTTTAACAGAAAAGTTTTATCGATTTTCAAACTTCGTTATATAGGGTTTTAAAATGCACCAGGTGTCAATGCTAGGTGCGAACTGCACCAAAATTGGTTCTCTTGTTAGTCATCACCTTCATTTTTTTTTATCAAACTAATTATGTGCATTACAAAGTGCCTGTTGATGCTTCTCTCCAAAAATACAACAGTAAACAATCAAATGTTACAACACAGGATACTGTTTATATTACTTTATTTACATAAGGAGAATAGTTTGCTGTTCAAGAACGCTTTAAAATTATGACAAGGTCCATTCATTGTTAAATGTTTCAGATTAATCCTTATTTATTGGAATTAATAGCGAAATATTGTGCAGGAAAGAAGTATTTTATTTTTCATTAAAGAAATAATATGTTTCATTTTACTATTCCAGCATTTTTTCAATAAAAAAAATAATAAATAAAGTATTGTTTTAGACGCAATTGCAGTTAAGCTTAATTTAAAAAGGAACTGTAAAATTTATGGGGTAGCAGAAACAATTAGCTAACTTTAATCTGATGACGAATCTATAGCGTTAATTTATTGTTTGACACAAAAAACTCATGACGAGCTGGACTCGTCATTTTTCTTCAAGGGTTAAACAATGCTTCAAACACTTGTAACATTTCCAAAATATTTGAATTTCATCCACGCTTTTTAATTCTAGATTGAGCATAAATTTTATTAAAAAATTTCGCCTTTTTTCTTCTAATTAGAACAAAATATTTTTCCAAAAATATAAACAGTTTTTAAGGACTCATTTTCAAAGATAAACAATGCTTAGCGAGCTTTTCCGAGAATATCATATCATATCTACAATCTACGTGTTTATCAATCTCTCATCTCCTTCAAAATGTGACTGCTTATCAAGCTAATTATATGAATTACAAGTGCCTGCTGTTATTTCTCTCCTTAAAACACAACAGTAAACAATCAAATGTTACAACACTGGACACTGTTTATATCACTTTCTTCGTATAAAATAAAAGCTTTGCTGCCGGGTGTCTTCAAGAACACTTCAAAATTATGACAGGGCCATTCATTGTTAATTTGCGGACCAACCCATTGTCTTACCTCCTTGGGCCAAAATGGTGTCTTGCTTTAGTAGAAGGGATTAAGGACGTAATAATTTGCGGCAGTTGATGACGGCGCAACTGATTTATCTTCCAATTGTATGCATGATGCGAAAATTAGGCAACCAAAGAAATTACCTCAGAAAATACCCTCAGTTTTTTATTTAGCGTATTAGCCTTGATTTGTGATGGAAAAAATGCGGCAGGTGAAAGGATCTAAGTTGAGAAACGATGGCGAAAGGTAGATGCAGATTATCTATCAAATTGAGATTTAATCAGTTTCAGATTTAATCAAGTAAGGGTCAGAAATTCTTCGTTGAAAATATTACCTTTTATGTGGTGTGTTTGATTTGTTTGTAAGGTATTGAGATGGGATTCGTTGATAGGATAAAATATACAGATGATGCATGTCATAAATTTATTGAAATGACAAAAAGTTTTTAAGTTTTCTGATATTTTTTACTGTTATTTGACTATAATCAAACACGTCCCTTTTCCATGATTGGAGTTCTTTTCTGTCATCATCAGTCGTATGTAAAATATATTTTTGAAATTAAAATTTTAAACAATATGACTCAATTACAAGAAAAATGTGATGCATCTTTAAAAAAAAATAATCAACATTGTAATTCATTATTCGTGTCGTGGGTTATTTTGCATTTATAAAAATCCCTATTCAACTAGAATTTAATAATACATTTAAATAAAGATTTATTTAAATTAAGCATTCTTCTAATCATATGCATGACGCAAAAAGTAGACAATAAACAAATTACCTCAGAAAATAGCCTCATTTTTAACTTTGCACTTTAGGCTTTGTTTAATGATGGAAAAAATATGACGGGAAAAAGCTCAAAGTTGATAAACGACGGCGGAAAATAGTTGTAGATTACCTATCAGATTGATTATGTTTGAGATAGTATCAAATAAGAGTAAAAAATTATTTCTTAAAAATATTACCCTTTTGTGAACTCCACTTAGTTTGTTGATAGAGTGAATAATTTTCATTTTAAAAAAATGCATACGCTATGAAAGCGCATATTTTAAAATAATCAATATTTCATGGACGGAATTAAATCCATGTGGTATTTTAAACTAATTGCAATTAACATATTTCGCCTTCTAAAGCTGTACATAGTACTTTCTGTACATAGTAAAAACTGTGTCACAGTTTAATCATTTATTTATGGTTTTTAAAATAATTTTCAAAAAGGATTTCTCTTAATCTATCTCTATCGCATTCATACACTGTAAAAAATGACCAATGTTTCTTATTTTATGAAAATATACTATAACCCTGAACGAAAATATAATAAAATCCCCTGAGTTTTTCGAAATTCTAAATAGCGTGTTCCATTGTCTTTTGAATCCGCAGAAACCAATACATTTCCAAAATTTAAAGAAATATTTATAAAAACAATATTTTTAGCTGCCCGTATTTTTCAGAAACATTTCCGAAAGGTTTTTATAGTGTATTAATTCGTATCTTCAGCCTGGAATACCTGTTTTTCAAATGTTATCCATTCTCAAGTAAAAGTTTTCAGCCGCATAAGTTAATTTATACATGAAAGAGTAAAGAAATAATCTTAATTTGAATGTTATTGTTAACGCTGTTAATTTTGCATGTTTGTCTGTTAAACATATTTTTTGAGCATGAAAATGTTTACTTGAGAATTGATAGCATTCGAAAAACAGGTATTGCAGGCTGAGGACACCTATTAATACAATATAAAAACCCTTCGGTAACGTTTCTGAAAAATACGGGCAGCGAAAAATACTTTGTTTTTATAAATAATTCTTTAAATTTTGGAAATGTATTGGTTTCTGGGGATTCAAAGTCAATGGAACACGCTATTCGGAATTTCGGATAACTCAGAAGATTATATTTTATTTTCGTTCGTGGTTATAGTATATTTTCATAAAATAAGAAACACTGGTCATTTTTTACAGTGTATGACTACGAAAGATTAATCCTGCGTTGTTAGTGAGAATTCTAAATAAATATATTAAATGTATCTATTAGAGTTTTCAATTTAAAAAAAAAAAAAGGGGGGGGGTTCACCTGTATTCTGTAACTTAGGAACCAAAGGTTGGATCCCCTAATATGTTTTCAAGCTATAAAAATTCGTTTTAAGAAATTTTTAATATAACGAGCTTCTTTCTTAAAATCTTACTTATAACTCTATATTGAAGTATAGTATAGTTGTAGATTTTATTATGGTGCTAAGAATTTTTAAGTTTTAGCGTTCTGATCGAAACATAATTTGTCTCTTTAAAACAGCAACCCATTCCTGAAAATAGTTTTCTAAAACAACTATATTATCTCATGTATCGAAAGCAAAATAAAATCGATCGAACAGTGATTGTATTTTTCTTTTGTAAATTTGGTAAAACTTTAAATGTAATAATATTTCTTATAAAAAACTTACATATAATTCTATATTAAAAAGTAGTATAGTTGTAGATTTTATTATCGTGCTAAGAATTTTTAAGTTTTAGCACTGTTATCGGAAATTTAGTGTGTCCCTTTAAAATAATAGCACATTCCTGAAAATGCTTTTCTAAAACCCCTGTCGACCTAACCTTTCGGGTTGAGTTGGGTTGGGTTGATTATTGCCGGCCAATTATCTACATTAGGGATATAGGCCCGGGGGGAGTGCCCTTCGTGGGGGTCTTTCTAAGGGAACCTAATCCGTATTTACACATGGATAAATCCACGGCTCGAAGAAAACCACGAAAACTCCGAACGATTAGGCAGACGGGCGCGATTGGGATCGAACCCAGCAACTCCCGTCTACCAGCTTCGAGAGCACAACCTCTCAGCCACTGGTGGGGCTCCTAACCGTTCGGAGTTTTCCTTAGTTTTCTTCGAACCTTGCCGTAAATATGGGTTAGGACAGGGGTGCAAAAATCTAGGTGCCAATGGGCCGATTCCCACCACTAAATTTTTAGCATTCTTCGCCTAATAAAAATACTGATAAAATTTAGGCGAAGTATACTAATAAAATTTGACGAAGAATACTAATAAAATTTAGTGGTAGGAATCAGCCCATTGGCAGCTAGATTTTTGCACCCCTGGGTTAGGTAGGATCCTTTAGAAAGACCGCCACGGAGGGCACTTCCCCCCCCCCCCCTAGGGCCTATATCCCTCGTGTAGATAATAGGCCGTCATAAAATCAACCAACCAACCTTTTCTAAAACAGCTATACTATCTCATGTATCGAAAGCACAGCAGAATCGATCGAACATTGCATTCTTCTTCTGTAGATATTCTGATACGAAGTTTCTCCTACGATTATCCCCCAAATATTTTGGTGTTAGCATTATTCGTAGAACACGTTTTCTAAAAGATTTGGTCTGATAATCTGGGCGTGAATTTCGTAAAACACAGCACCATTCCAGTAAAATTAAAGTTGTAATTCTGGGAAGTTCAATACAAAGAAGAAAAAAAAGGGAAGAACAGAGAGCTCCGACAAATGACTTTCATATCCGATTATGTTTTACATGCAAAGACATTAGGAGAAATAAATGACGCATCAAAAAGTCATGACGATAAGTAATATGTGCGATATATATAATGACCACCTCATACTTCCCGTATCAAAGCTCAGCCAGACCAGATGTGGCACTAGATTATGTTCTGAAGAATATCTGAAGCCAAGCGTGTATTTTTTTTTTAAATAAAAACACTGTAGTCGGAAATATTTTGGAGACCGAGCCACCATAAAAAAATAAATAAAAATGAAGTTATACATTCAATTACCGTTAAGAAAATCTCCAGCGGAAGAAAATATATGTTTAGGAATAAGCAGAAAAAGGTTAGAAAAAATCACTTCTGTTTTATTCTTCTTTTTTACAAGTTCAATGTCATTTTCAGAAGCAGGGAGCCATTTGTATGTGCTTAGTCAAGGAATATACTTCAAAACATCTGATTGTTACTCAGACGGTCTTTTAGCTTAAAAGGATTCCGATTTATATTTCATTTATTTCCCATACTCGTTCAATGTTTTCAATAGGGCGATTTTATTACTCGGAAATGTACTAATATTTCTGAAAAGTAATATTTACTTTATTTAATGACAGGCTAAAAACGCCTAATTGTTCAAAATTCAGAGATTCATTTATATGTGTTTAATCAAGGACCATGTTTCAAAAATTGTGATAGTTATCTGAATAAATAAAAACACCTAATTGGTAACACATACTCGTTCAAAATTCAGGGAGCCATTTATATGTGTTTAGTTAAGGAAAATATTTCAAAAATTGTGATAATTTTCTGAATAAATAAAAACACCTAATTGGTAACACTTACTCGTTCAAAATTCAGGGAGCCATTTATATGTGTTTAGTCAAGGAACATATTTCAAAAATTGTGATAATTATCTGAATAAATAAAAACACCTAATTGGTAACACTTACTCGTTCAAAATTCAGGGAGCCATTTATATGTCTTTAGTCAAGGAACATATTTCAAAAATTGTGATAATTATCTGAATAAATAAAAACACCTAATTGGTAACACTTACTTGTTCAAAATTCAGAGAGCCATTTATATGTGTTTAATCAAGGAACATATTTCAAAAATTGTGGTAATTATCTGAATAAAAAAAATGCCTAATTGGTAACACTGACTCGTTCAAAATTCAGGGAGCCATTTATATGTGTTTAGTCAAGGAAAATATTTCAAAAATTGTGATAATAATCTGAATAAATAAAAACACCTAATTGGTAACACTTACTCGTTCAAAATTCAGGGAGCCATTTATATGTGTTTAGTCAAGGAACATATTTCAAAAATTGTGATAATTATCTAAATAAATAAAAACACCTAATTGGTAACACTTTCTCGTTCAAAATTCAGGGAGCCATTTATATGTCTTTAGTCAAGGAACATATTTCAAAAATTGTGATAATTATCAGAATAAATAAAAACACCTAATTGGTAACACTTACTCGTTCAAAATTCAGGGAGCCATTTATATGTGTTTAGTCAAGGAACATATTTCAAAAATTGTGATAATTATCTGAATAAATAAAAACACCTAATTGGTAACACTTTCTCGTTCAAAATTCAGGGAGCCATTTATATGTCTTTAGTCAAGGAACATATTTCAAAAATTGTGATAATTATCTGAATAAATAAAAACACCTAATTGGTAACACTTACTCGTTCAAAATTCAGGCAGCCATTTATATGTGTTTAGTCAAGGAACATATTTCAAAAATTGTGATAATTATCTGAATAAATAAAAACACCTAATTGGTAACACTTACTCGTTCAAAATTCAGGGAGCCATTTATATGTGTTTAGTCAAAGAACATATTTCAAAAATTGTGATAATTATCTGAATAAATAAAAACATCTAATTGATAACACTGACTCGTTCAAAATTCAGGGTGCAATTTATATGTGTTTAGTCAAGGAACATATTTCAAAACGTCTTAAATAAGATACTTGTTACTCGGATGGACTTTTAGCTTAAAAGGATTCCGATTAATATTTCATTTAACTCCCAAACTGCTTTGCTAATAGGGCGTTTTTTTAAAAATGAGAAATGTACTAAAATTTCTGAAAAGTAATATTTTCTTTATTTAATGACAGGTTAAAAGCGCATAATTGGTAACACTGACTCGTTCAAAATTCAGAGAGCCATTTATATGTGTTTAGTCAAGGAACATATTTCAAAAATTGTGGTAATTATCTGAATAAAGAAAAACGCCTAATTAGTAACACTTACTAGTTCAAAATGCAGGAAGCCATTTATATGTGTTTAGTCAAGGAACATATTTCAAAAATTGTGATAATTATCTGAATAAAAAAAACGCCTAATTGGTAACACTGACTCGTTCAATATTCATAGAGCCATTTATATGTGTTTAGTCAAGGAACACATTTCAAAAATTGTGGTAATTATCTGAATAAAAAAACGCCTAATTGGTAACACGGACTCGTTCAATATTCATAGAGCCATTTATATGTGTTTAGTCAAGGAACACATTTCAAAAATTGTGGTAATTATCTGAATAAAAAAAAACGCGTAATTTGTAACACTTACTCGTTCAAAATTCATGGAGCCATTTATATGTGTTTAGTCAAGGAAAATATTTCAAAAATTGTGATAATTATCTGAATAAATAAAAACACCTAATTGGTAACACTTACTCGTTCAAAATTCAGGGAGCCATTTATATGTGTTTAGTCAAAGAACATATTTCAAAAATTGTGATAATTATCTGAATAAATAAAAACACCTAATTGGTAACACTTACTCTTTCAAAATTGAGGGATTTATATGTGTTTAGTCAAGGAACATATTTCAAAAATTGGGATAATTATCTGAATAAATAAAAACACCTAATTGGTAACACTTTCTCGTTCAAAATTCAGGGAGCCAATTATATATCTTTAGTCAAGGAACATATTTCAAAAATTGTGATAATTATCTGAATAAATAAAAACACCTAATTGGTAACACTTACTCGTTCAAAATTCAGGGAGCCATTTATATGTGTTTAGTCAAAGAACATATTTCAAAAATTGTGATAATTATCAGAATAAATAAAAACATCTAATTGGTAACACTGACTCGTTCAAAATTCAGGGTGCCATTTATATGTGTTTAGTCAAGGAACATATTTCAAAACGTCTTAAATAAGATACTTGTTACTCGGATGGACTTTTAGCTTAAAAGGATTCCGATTAATATTTCATTTAACTCCGAAACTGTTTTGCCAATAGGGCGTTTTTTAAAAAATCAGAAATGTACTAAAATTTCTGAAAAGTAATATTTTCTTTATTTAATGACAGGTTAAAAACGCATAATTGGTAACACTGACTCGTTCAAAATTCAGGAAGCCATTTATATCTGTTTAGTCAAGGAACATATTTCAAAAATTGTGGTAATTATCTGAATAAAGAAAAACGCCTAATTGGTAACACTTACTAGTTCAAAATTCAGGAAGCCATTTATATGTGTTTAGTCAAGGAACATATTTCAAAAATTGTGATAATTATCTGAATAAAAAAAACGCCTAATTGGTAACACTGACTCGTTCAATATTCATAGAGCCATTTATATGTGTTTAGTCAAGGAACACATTTCAAAAATTGTGGTAATTATCTGAATAAAAAAAACGCCTAATTGGTAACACGGACTCGTTCAAAATTCAGGGAGCCATTTATATGTGTTTAGTCAAAGAACATATTTCAAATATTGTGATAATTATCTGAATAAATAAAAACACCTAATTGGTAACACTTACTCTTTCAAAATTCAGGGAGCCATTTATATGTGTTTAGTCAAGGAACATATTTCAAAAATTGTGATAATTATCTGAATAAATAAAAACACCTAACTGGTAACACTTTCTCGTTCAAAATTCAGGGTGCCATTTATATGTCTTTAGTCAAGGAACATATTTCAAAAATTGTGATAATTATCTGAATAAATAAAAACACCTAATTGGTAACACTTACTCGTTCAAAATTCAGGGAGCCATTTATATGTGTTTAGTCAAAGAACATATTTCAAAAATTGTGATAATTATCTGAATAAATAAAAACATCTAATTGGTAACACTGACTCGTTCAAAATTCAGGGTGCCATTTATATGTGTTTAGTCAAGGAACATATTTCAAAACGTCTTAAATAAGATACTTGTTACTCGGATGGACTTTTAGCTTAAAAGGATTCCGATTAATATTTCATTTAACTCCCAAACTGTTTTGCCAATAGGGCGTTTTTTTAAAAATCAGAAATGTACTAAAATTTCTGAAAAGTAATATTTTCTTTATTTAATGACAGGTTAAAAACGCATAATTGGTAAAACTGACTCGTTCAAAATTCAGAGAGCAATTTATATGTGTTTAGTCAAGGAACATATTTCAAAAATTGTGGTAATTATCTGAATAAAGAAAAACGCCTAATTGGTAACACTTACTAGTTAAAAATTCAGGAAGCCATTTATATGTGTTTAGTCAAGGAACATATTTCAAAAATTAGGTAATTATCTCAATAAAAAAAACGCCTAATTGGTAACACTGACTCGTTCAGAATTCAGAGAGCCATTTATATGTGTTTAGTCAAGGAACACATTTCAAAATTTGTGGTAATTATCTCAATAAAAAAAACGCCTAATTGGTAACACTGACTCGTTCAAAATTCAGAGAGCCATTTATATGTGTTTAGTCAAGGAACATATTTCAAAAATTGTGGTAATTATCTGAATAACGAAAAACGCCTAATTGGTAACACTTACTAGTTCAAAATTCAGGAAGCCATTTATATGTGTTTAGTCAAGGAACATATTTCAAAAATTGTGATAATTATCTGAATAAATAAAAACACCTAATTGGTAACACTGACTCGTTCAGAATTCAGAGAGCCATTTATATGTGTTTAGTCAAGGAACACATTTCAAAATTTGTGGTAATTATCTGAATAAAGAAAAACGCCTAATTGGTAACACTTACTAGTTAAAAATTCAGGAAGCCATTTATATGTGTTTAGTCAAGGAACATATTTCAAAAATTAGGTAATTATCTCAATAAAAAAAACGCCTAATTGGTAACACTGACTCGTTCAGAATTCAGAGAGCCATTTATATGTGTTTAGTCAAGGAACATATTTCAAAAATTAGGTAATTATCTCAATAAAAAAAACGCCTAATTGGTAACACTGACTCGTTCAGAATTCAGAGAGCCATTTATATGTGTTTAGTCAAGGAACACATTTCAAAATTTGTGGTAATTATCTGAATAAAGAAAAACGCCTAATTGGTAACACTTACTAGTTAAAAATTCAGGAAGCCATTTATATGTGTTTAGTCAAGGAACATATTTCAAAAATTGTGGTAATTATCTGAATAACGAAAAACGCCTAATTGGTAACACTTACTAGTTCAAAATTCAGGGAGCCATTTATATGTCTTTAGTCAAGGAACATATTTCAAAAATTGTGATAATTATCTGAATAAATAAAAACACCTAATTGGTAACACTTACTCGTTCAAAATTCAGGGAGCCATTTATATGTGTTTAGTCAAAGAACATATTTCAAAAATTGTGATAATTATCTGAATAAATAAAAACATCTAATTGGTAACACTGACTCGTTCAAAATTCAGGGTGCCATTTATATGTGTTTAGTCAAGGAACATATTTCAAAACGTCTTAAATAAGATACTTGTTACTCGGATGGACTTTTAGCTTAAAAGGATTCCGATTAATATTTCATTTAACTCCCAAACTGTTTTGCCAATAGGGCGTTTTTTTAAAAATCAGAAATGTACTAAAATTTCTGAAAAGTAATATTTTCTTTATTTAATGACAGGTTAAAAACGCATAATTGGTAAAACTGACTCGTTCAAAATTCAGAGAGCAATTTATATGTGTTTAGTCAAGGAACATATTTCAAAAATTGTGGTAATTATCTGAATAAAGAAAAACGCCTAATTGGTAACACTTACTAGTTAAAAATTCAGGAAGCCATTTATATGTGTTTAGTCAAGGAACATATTTCAAAAATTAGGTAATTATCTCAATAAAAAAAACGCCTAATTGGTAACACTGACTCGTTCAGAATTCAGAGAGCCATTTATATGTGTTTAGTCAAGGAACACATTTCAAAATTTGTGGTAATTATCTGAATAAAAAAAACGCCTAATTGGTAACACGGACTCGTTCAAAATTCAGGGAGCCATTTATATGTGTTTAGTCAAAGAACATATTTCAAAAATTGTGATAATTATCTGAATAAATAAAAACATCTAATTGGTAACACTGACTCGTTCAAAATTCAGGGTGCCATTTATATGTGTTTAGTCAAGGAACATATTTCAAAACGTCTTAAATAAGATACTTGTAACTCGGATGGACTTTTAGCTTAAAAGGATTCCGATTAATATTTCATTTAACTCCCAAACTGTTTTGCCAATAGGGCGTTTTTTTAAAAATCAGAAATGTACTAAAATTTCTGAAAAGTAATATTTTCTTTATTTAATGACAGGTTAAAAACGCATAATTGGTAACACTGACTCGTTCAAAATTCAGAGAGCAATTTATATGTGTTTAGTCAAGGAACATATTTCAAAAATTGTGGTAATTATCTGAATAAAGAAAAACGCCTAATTGGTAACACTTACTAGTTAAAAATTCAGGAAGCCATTTATATGTGTTTAGTCAAGGAACATATTTCAAAAATTAGGTAATTATCTCAATAAAAAAAACGCCTAATTGGTAACACTGACTCGTTCAGAATTCAGAGAGCCATTTATATGTGTTTAGTCAAGGAACACATTTCAAAATTTGTGGTAATTATCTCAATAAAAAAAACGCCTAATTGGTAACACTGACTCGTTCAAAATTCAGAGAGCCATTTATATGTGTTTAGTCAAGGAACATATTTCAAAAATTGTGGTAATTATCTGAATAACGAAAAACGCCTAATTGGTAACACTTACTAGTTCAAAATTCAGGAAGCCATTTATATGTGTTTAGTCAAGGAACATATTTCAAAAATTGTGATAATTATCTGAATAAATAAAAACACCTAATTGGTAACACTGACTCGTTCAGAATTCAGAGAGCCATTTATATGTGTTTAGTCAAGGAACACATTTCAAAATTTGTGGTAATTATCTGAATAAAGAAAAACGCCTAATTGGTAACACTTACTAGTTAAAAATTCAGGAAGCCATTTATATGTGTTTAGTCAAGGAACATATTTCAAAAATTAGGTAATTATCTCAATAAAAAAAACGCCTAATTGGTAACACTGACTCGTTCAGAATTCAGAGAGCCATTTATATGTGTTTAGTCAAGGAACATATTTCAAAAATTAGGTAATTATCTCAATAAAAAAAACGCCTAATTGGTAACACTGACTCGTTCAGAATTCAGAGAGCCATTTATATGTGTTTAGTCAAGGAACACATTTCAAAATTTGTGGTAATTATCTGAATAAAGAAAAACGCCTAATTGGTAACACTTACTAGTTAAAAATTCAGGAAGCCATTTATATGTGTTTAGTCAAGGAACATATTTCAAAAATTGTGGTAATTATCTGAATAACGAAAAACGCCTAATTGGTAACACTTACTAGTTCAAAATTCAGGGAGCCATTTATATGTCTTTAGTCAAGGAACATATTTAAAAAATTGTGATAATTATCTGAATAAATAAAAACACCTAATTGGTAACACTTACTTGTTCAAAATTCAGAGAGCCATTTATATGTGTTTAATCAAGGAACATATTTCAAAAATTGTGGTAATTATCTGAATAAAAAAAATGCCTAATTGGTAACACTGACTCGTTCAAAATTCAGGGAGCCATTTATATGTGTTTAGTCAAGGAAAATATTTCAAAAATTGTGATAATAATCTGAATAAATAAAAACACCTAATTGGTAACACTTACTCGTTCAAAATTCAGGGAGCCATTTATATGTGTTTAGTCAAGGAACATATTTCAAAAATTGTGATAATTATCTAAATAAATAAAAAAACCTAATTGGTAACACTTTCTCGTTCAAAATTCAGGGAGCCATTTATATGTCTTTAGTCAAGGAACATATTTCAAAAATTGTGATAATTATCTGAATAAATAAAAACACCTAATTGGTAACACTTACTCGTTCAAAATTCAGGGAGCCATTTATATGTGTTTAGTCAAGGAACATATTTCAAAAATTGTGATAATTATCTGAATAAATAAAAACACCTAATTGGTAACACTTTCTCGTTCAAAATTCAGGGAGCCATTTATATGTCTTTAGTCAAGGAACATATTTCAAAAATTGTGATAATTATCTGAATAAATAAAAACACATAATTGGTAACACTTACTCGTTCAAAATTCAGAGAGCCATTTATATGTGTTTAGTCAAGGAACATATTTTAAAAATTGTGGTAATTATCTGAATATAAAAAATGCCTAATTTGTAACACTGACATGTTCAAAATTCAGGCAGCCATTTATATGTGTTTAGTCAAGGAACATATTTCAAAAATTGTGATAATTATCTGAATAAATAAAAACACCTAATTGGTAACACTTACTCGTTCAAAATTCAGGGAGCCATTTATATGTGTTTAGTCAAAGAACATATTTCAAAAATTGTGATAATTATCTGAATAAATAAAAACATCTAATTGATAACACTGACTCGTTCAAAATTCAAGGTGCAATTTATATCTGTTTAGACAAGGAACATATTTCAAAACGTCTTAAATAAGATACTTGTTACTCGGATGGACTTTTAGCTTAAAAGGATTCCGATTAATATTTCATTTAACTCCCAAACTGCTTTGCTAATAGGGCGTTTTTTTAAAAATGAGAAATGTACTAAAATTTCTGAAAAGTAATATTTTCTTTATTTAATGACAGGTTAAAAACGCATAATTGGTAACACTGACTCGTTCAAAATTCAGAGAGCCATTTATATGTGTTTAGTCAAGGAACATATTTCAAAAATTGTGGTAATTATCTGAATAAAGAAAAACGCCTAATTAGTAACACTTACTAGTTCAAAATGCAGGAAGCCATTTATATGTGTTTAGTCAAGGAACATATTTCAAAAATTGTGATAATTATCTGAATAGAAAAAACGCCTAATTGGTAACACTGACTCGTTCAATATTCATAGAGCCATTTATATGTGTTTAGTCAAGGAACACATTTCAAAAATTGTGGTAATTATCTGAATAAAAAAAGCCTAATTGGTAACACGGACTCGTTCAATATTCATAGAGCCATTTATATGTGTTTAGTCAAGGAACACATTTCAAAAATTGTGGTAATTATCTGAATAAAAAAAACGCGTAATTGGTAACACTTACTCGTTCAAAATTCAGGGAGCCATTTATATGTGTTTAGTCAAGGAAAATATTTCAAAAATTGTGATAATTATCTGAATAAATAAAAACACCTAATTGGTAACACTTACTCTTTCAAAATTCAAGGATTTATATGTGTTTAGTCAAGGAACATATTTCAAAAATTGTGATAATTATCTGAATAAATAAAAACACCTAATTGGTAACACTTTCTCGTTCAAAATTCAGGGAGCCAATTATATATCTTTAGTCAAGGAACATATTTCAAAAATTGTGATAATTATCTGAATAAATAAAAACACCTAATTGGTAACACTTACTCGTTCAAAATTCAGGGAGCCATTTATATGTGTTTAGTCAAAGAACATATTTCAAAAATTGTGATAATTATCTGAATAAATAAAAACATCTAATTGGTAACACTGACTCGTTCAAAATTCAGGGTGCCATTTATATGTGTTTAGTCAAGGAACATATTTCAAAACATCTTAAATAAGATACTTGTTACTCGGATGGACTTTTAGCTTAAAAGGATTCCGATTAATATTTCATTTAACTCCGAAACTGTTTTGCCAATAGGGCGTTTTTTTAAAAATCAGAAATGTACTAAAATTTCTAAAAAGTAATATTTTCTTTATTTAATGACAGGTTAAAAACGCATAATTGGTAACACTGACTCGTTCAAAATTCAGGAAGCCATTTATATGTGTTTAGTCAAGGAACATATTTCAAAAATTGTGGTAATTATCTGAATAAAGAAAAACGCCTAATTGGTAACACTTACTAGTTCAAAATTCAGGAAGCCATTTATATGTGTTTAGTCAAGGAACATATTTCAAAAATTGTGATAATTATCTGAATAAAAAAAACGCCTAATTGGTAACACTGACTCGTTCAATATTCATAGAGCCATTTATATGTGTTTAGTCAAGGAACACATTTCAAAAATTGTGGTAATTATCTGAATAAAAAAACGCCTAATTGGTAACACGGACTCGTTCAATATTCATAGAGCCATTTATATGTGTTTAGTCAAGGAACACATTTCAAAAATTGTGGTAATTATCTGAATAAAAAAAAACGCGTAATTTGTAACACTTACTCGTTCAAAATTCATGGAGCCATTTATATGTGTTTAGTCAAGGAAAATATTTCAAAAATTGTGATAATTATCTGAATAAATAAAAACACCTAATTGGTAACACTTACTCGTTCAAAATTCAGGGAGCCATTTATATGTGTTTAGTCAAAGAACATATTTCAAAAATTGTGATAATTATCTGAATAAATAAAAACACCTAATTGGTAACACTTACTCTTTCAAAATTGAGGGATTTATATGTGTTTAGTCAAGGAACATATTTCAAAAATTGGGATAATTATCTGAATAAATAAAAACACCTAATTGGTAACACTTTCTCGTTCAAAATTCAGGGAGCCAATTATATATCTTTAGTCAAGGAACATATTTCAAAAATTGTGATAATTATCTGAATAAATAAAAACACCTAATTGGTAACACTTACTCGTTCAAAATTCAGGGAGCCATTTATATGTGTTTAGTCAAAGAACATATTTCAAAAATTGTGATAATTATCAGAATAAATAAAAACATCTAATTGGTAACACTGACTCGTTCAAAATTCAGGGTGCCATTTATATGTGTTTAGTCAAGGAACATATTTCAAAACGTCTTAAATAAGATACTTGTTACTCGGATGGACTTTTAGCTTAAAAGGATTCCGATTAATATTTCATTTAACTCCGAAACTGTTTTGCCAATAGGGCGTTTTTTAAAAAATCAGAAATGTACTAAAATTTCTGAAAAGTAATATTTTCTTTATTTAATGACAGGTTAAAAACGCATAATTGGTAACACTGACTCGTTCAAAATTCAGGAAGCCATTTATATCTGTTTAGTCAAGGAACATATTTCAAAAATTGTGGTAATTATCTGAATAAAGAAAAACGCCTAATTGGTAACACTTACTAGTTCAAAATTCAGGAAGCCATTTATATGTGTTTAGTCAAGGAACATATTTCAAAAATTGTGATAATTATCTGAATAAAAAAAACGCCTAATTGGTAACACTGACTCGTTCAATATTCATAGAGCCATTTATATGTGTTTAGTCAAGGAACACATTTCAAAAATTGTGGTAATTATCTGAATAAAAAAAACGCCTAATTGGTAACACGGACTCGTTCAAAATTCAGGGAGCCATTTATATGTGTTTAGTCAAAGAACATATTTCAAATATTGTGATAATTATCTGAATAAATAAAAACACCTAATTGGTAACACTTACTCTTTCAAAATTCAGGGAGCCATTTATATGTGTTTAGTCAAGGAACATATTTCAAAAATTGTGATAATTATCTGAATAAATAAAAACACCTAACTGGTAACACTTTCTCGTTCAAAATTCAGGGTGCCATTTATATGTCTTTAGTCAAGGAACATATTTCAAAAATTGTGATAATTATCTGAATAAATAAAAACACCTAATTGGTAACACTTACTCGTTCAAAATTCAGGGAGCCATTTATATGTGTTTAGTCAAAGAACATATTTCAAAAATTGTGATAATTATCTGAATAAATAAAAACATCTAATTGGTAACACTGACTCGTTCAAAATTCAGGGTGCCATTTATATGTGTTTAGTCAAGGAACATATTTCAAAACGTCTTAAATAAGATACTTGTTACTCGGATGGACTTTTAGCTTAAAAGGATTCCGATTAATATTTCATTTAACTCCCAAACTGTTTTGCCAATAGGGCGTTTTTTTAAAAATCAGAAATGTACTAAAATTTCTGAAAAGTAATATTTTCTTTATTTAATGACAGGTTAAAAACGCATAATTGGTAAAACTGACTCGTTCAAAATTCAGAGAGCAATTTATATGTGTTTAGTAAAGGAACATATTTCAAAAATTGTGGTAATTATCTGAATAAAGAAAAACGCCTAATTGGTAACACTTACTAGTTAAAAATTCAGGAAGCCATTTATATGTGTTTAGTCAAGGAACATATTTCAAAAATTAGGTAATTATCTCAATAAAAAAAACGCCTAATTGGTAACACTGACTCGTTCAGAATTCAGAGAGCCATTTATATGTGTTTAGTCAAGGAACACATTTCAAAATTTGTGGTAATTATCTGAATAAAAAAAACGCCTAATTGGTAACACGGACTCGTTCAAAATTCAGGGAGCCATTTATATGTGTTTAGTCAAAGAACATATTTCAAAAATTGTGATAATTATCTGAATAAATAAAAACATCTAATTGGTAACACTGACTCGTTCAAAATTCAGGGTGCCATTTATATGTGTTTAGTCAAGGAACATATTTCAAAACGTCTTAAATAAGATACTTGTTACTCGGATGGACTTTTAGCTTAAAAGGATTCCGATTAATATTTCATTTAACTCCCAAACTGTTTTGCCAATAGGGCGTTTTTTTAAAAATCAGAAATGTACTAAAATTTCTGAAAAGTAATATTTTCTTTATTTAATGACAGGTTAAAAACGCATAATTGGTAACACTGACTCGTTCAAAATTCAGAGAGCAATTTATATGTGTTTAGTCAAGGAACATATTTCAAAAATTGTGGTAATTATCTGAATAAAGAAAAACGCCTAATTGGTAACACTTACTAGTTAAAAATTCAGGAAGCCATTTATATGTGTTTAGTCAAGGAACATATTTCAAAAATTAGGTAATTATCTCAATAAAAAAAACGCCTAATTGGTAACACTGACTCGTTCAGAATTCAGAGAGCCATTTATATGTGTTTAGTCAAGGAACACATTTCAAAATTTGTGGTAATTATCTCAATAAAAAAAACGCCTAATTGGTAACACTGACTCGTTCAAAATTCAGAGAGCCATTTATATGTGTTTAGTCAAGGAACATATTTCAAAAATTGTGGTAATTATCTGAATAACGAAAAACGCCTAATTGGTAACACTTACTAGTTCAAAATTCAGGAAGCCATTTATATGTGTTTAGTCAAGGAACATATTTCAAAAATTGTGATAATTATCTGAATAAATAAAAACACCTAATTGGTAACACTGACTCGTTCAGAATTCAGAGAGCCATTTATATGTGTTTAGTCAAGGAACACATTTCAAAATTTGTGGTAATTATCTGAATAAAGAAAAACGCCTAATTGGTAACACTTACTAGTTAAAAATTCAGGAAGCCATTTATATGTGTTTAGTCAAGGAACATATTTCAAAAATTAGGTAATTATCTCAATAAAAAAAACGCCTAATTGGTAACACTGACTCGTTCAGAATTCAGAGAGCCATTTATATGTGTTTAGTCAAGGAACATATTTCAAAAATTAGGTAATTATCTCAATAAAAAAACGCCTAATTGGTAACACTGACTCGTTCAGAATTCAGAGAGCCATTTATATGTGTTTAGTCAAGGAACACATTTCAAAATTTGTGGTAATTATCTGAATAAAGAAAAACGCCTAATTGGTAACACTTACTAGTTAAAAATTCAGGAAGCCATTTATATGTGTTTAGTCAAGGAACATATTTCAAAAATTAGGTAATTATCTCAATAAAAAAAACGCCTAATTGGTAACACTGACTCGTTCAGAATTCAGAGAGCCATTTATATGTGTTTAGTCAAGGAACACATTTCAAAATTTGTGGTAATTATCTCAATAAAAAAAACGCCTAATTGGTAACACTGACTCGTTCAAAATTCAGAGAGCCATTTATATGTGTTTAGTCAAGGAACATATTTCAAAAATTGTGGTAATTATCTGAATAACGAAAAACGCCTAATTGGTAACACTTACTAGTTCAAAATTCAGGAAGCCATTTATATGTGTTTAGTCAAGGAACATATTTCAAAAATTGTGATAATTATCTGAATAAATAAAAACACCTAATTGGTAACACTTACTCGTTCAAAATTCAGGGAGCCATTTATATGTCTTTAGTCAAGGAACATATTTAAAAAATTGTGATAATTATCTGAATAAATAAAAACACCTAATTGGTAACACTTACTTGTTCAAAATTCAGAGAGCCATTTATATGTGTTTAATCAAGGAACATATTTCAAAAATTGTGGTAATTATCTGAATAAAAAAAATGCCTAATTGGTAACACTGACTCGTTCAAAATTCAGGGAGCCATTTATATGTGTTTAGTCAAGGAAAATATTTCAAAAATTGTGATAATAATCTGAATAAATAAAAACACCTAATTGGTAACACTTACTCGTTCAAAATTCAGGGAGCCATTTATATGTGTTTAGTCAAGGAACATATTTCAAAAATTGTGATAATTATCTAAATAAATAAAAACACCTAATTGGTAACACTTTCTCGTTCAAAATTCAGGGAGCCATTTATATGTCTTTAGTCAAGGAACATATTTCAAAAATTGTGATAATTATCTGAATAAATAAAAACACCTAATTGGTAACACTTACTCGTTCAAAATTCAGGGAGCCATTTATATGTGTTTAGTCAAGGAACATATTTCAAAAATTGTGATAATTATCTGAATAAATAAAAACACCTAATTGGTAACACTTTCTCGTTCAAAATTCAGGGAGCCATTTATATGTCTTTAGTCAAGGAACATATTTCAAAAATTGTGATAATTATCTGAATAAATAAAAACACATAATTGGTAACACTTACTCGTTCAAAATTCAGAGAGCCATTTATATGTGTTTAGTCAAGGAACATATTTTAAAAATTGTGGTAATTATCTGAATATAAAAAATGCCTAATTTGTAACACTGACATGTTCAAAATTCAGGCAGCCATTTATATGTGTTTAGTCAAGGAACATATTTCAAAAATTGTGATAATTATCTGAATAAATAAAAACACCTAATTGGTAACACTTACTCGTTCAAAATTCAGGGAGCCATTTATATGTGTTTAGTCAAAGAACATATTTCAAAAATTGTGATAATTATCTGAATAAATAAAAACATCTAATTGATAACACTGACTCGTTCAAAATTCAAGGTGCAATTTATATCTGTTTAGACAAGGAACATATTTCAAAACGTCTTAAATAAGATACTTGTTACTCGGATGGACTTTTAGCTTAAAAGGATTCCGATTAATATTTCATTTAACTCCCAAACTGCTTTGCTAATAGGGCGTTTTTTTAAAAATGAGAAATGTACTAAAATTTCTGAAAAGTAATATTTTCTTTATTTAATGACAGGTTAAAAACGCATAATTGGTAACACTGACTCGTTCAAAATTCAGAGAGCCATTTATATGTGTTTAGTCAAGGAACATATTTCAAAAATTGTGGTAATTATCTGAATAAAGAAAAACGCCTAATTAGTAACACTTACTAGTTCAAAATGCAGGAAGCCATTTATATGTGTTTAGTCAAGGAACATATTTCAAAAATTGTGATAATTATCTGAATAGAAAAAACGCCTAATTGGTAACACTGACTCGTTCAATATTCATAGAGCCATTTATATGTGTTTAGTCAAGGAACACATTTCAAAAATTGTGGTAATTATCTGAATAAAAAAAGCCTAATTGGTAACACGGACTCGTTCAATATTCATAGAGCCATTTATATGTGTTTAGTCAAGGAACACATTTCAAAAATTGTGGTAATTATCTGAATAAAAAAAACGCGTAATTGGTAACACTTACTCGTTCAAAATTCAGGGAGCCATTTATATGTGTTTAGTCAAGGAAAATATTTCAAAAATTGTGATAATTATCTGAATAAATAAAAACACCTAATTGGTAACACTTACTCTTTCAAAATTCAAGGATTTATATGTGTTTAGTCAAGGAACATATTTCAAAAATTGTGATAATTATCTGAATAAATAAAAACACCTAATTGGTAACACTTTCTCGTTCAAAATTCAGGGAGCCAATTATATATCTTTAGTCAAGGAACATATTTCAAAAATTGTGATAATTATCTGAATAAATAAAAACACCTAATTGGTAACACTTACTCGTTCAAAATTCAGGGAGCCATTTATATGTGTTTAGTCAAAGAACATATTTCAAAAATTGTGATAATTATCTGAATAAATAAAAACATCTAATTGGTAACACTGACTCGTTCAAAATTCAGGGTGCCATTTATATGTGTTTAGTCAAGGAACATATTTCAAAACATCTTAAATAAGATACTTGTTACTCGGATGGACTTTTAGCTTAAAAGGATTCCGATTAATATTTCATTTAACTCCGAAACTGTTTTGCCAATAGGGCGTTTTTTTAAAAATCAGAAATGTACTAAAATTTCTAAAAAGTAATATTTTCTTTATTTAATGACAGGTTAAAAACGCATAATTGGTAACACTGACTCGTTCAAAATTCAGGAAGCCATTTATATGTGTTTAGTCAAGGAACATATTTCAAAAATTGTGGTAATTATCTGAATAAAGAAAAACGCCTAATTGGTAACACTTACTAGTTCAAAATTCAGGAAGCCATTTATATGTGTTTAGTCAAGGAACATATTTCAAAAATTGTGATAATTATCTGAATAAAAAAAACGCCTAATTGGTAACACTGACTCGTTCAAAATTCAGAGAGCCATTTATATGTGTTTAGTCAAGGAAAATATTTCAAAAATTGTGGTATTTATCTGAAAATAAAAAATGCCTAATTGGTAACACTGACTTGTTCAAAATTCAGGCAGCCATTTATATGTGTTTAGTCAAGGAACATATTTCAAAAATTGTGATAATTATCTGAATAAATAATAACACCTAATTGGTAACACTTACTCGTTCAAAATTCAGGGAGCCATTTATATGTGTTTAGTCAAAGAACATATTTCAAAAATTGTGATAATTATCTGAATAAATAAAAACACCTAATTGGTAACACTTACTCTTTCAAAATTCAGGGAGCCATTTATATGTATTTAGTCAAGGAACATATTTCAAAAATTGTGATAATTATCTGAATAAATAATAACACCTAATTGGTAACACTTACTCGTTCAAAATTCAGGGAGCCATTTATATGTGTTTAGTCAAGGAAAATATTTCAAAAATTGTGATAATTATCTGAATAAATAAAAACACCTAATTGGTAACACTTACTCGTTCAAAATTCAGGGAGCCATTTATATGTGTTTAGTCAAAGAACATATTTCAAAAATTGTGATAATTATCTGAATAAATAAAAACACCTAATTGGTAACATTTACTCTTTCAAAATTCAGGGAGCCATTTATATGTCTTTAGTCAAGGAACATTTTTCAAAAATTGTGGTAATTATCTGAATAAATAAAAACACCTAATTGGTAACACTTACTCGTTCAAAATTCAGGGAGCCATTTATATGTGTTTAGTCAAGGAAAATATTTCAAAAATTGTGATAATTATCTGAATAAATAAAAACACCTAATTGGTAAAACTTACTCGTTCAAAATTCAGGGAGCCATTTATATGTGTTTAGTCAAAGAACATATTTCAAAAATTGTGATAATTATCTGAATAAATAAAAACACCTAATTGGTAACACTTACTCTTTCAAAATTCAGGGAGCCATTTATATGTATTTAGTCAAGGAACATATTTCAAAAATTGTGATAATTATCTGAATAAATAAAAACACCTAATTGGTAACACTTACTCGTTCAAAATTCAGAGAGCCATTTATATGTGTTTAGTCAAGGAACATATTTCAAAAATTAGGTAATTATCTCAATAAAAAAAACGCCTAATTGGTAACACTGACTCGTTCAGAATTCAGAGAGCCATTTATATGTGTTTAGTCAAGGAACACATTTCAAAATTTGTGGTAATTATCTCAATAAAAAAAACGCCTAATTGGTAACACTGACTCGTTCAAAATTCAGAGAGCCATTTATATGTGTTTAGTCAAGGAACATATTTCAAAAATTGTGGTAATTATCTGAATAACGAAAAACGCCTAATTGGTAACACTTACTAGTTCAAAATTCAGGAAGCCATTTATATGTGTTTAGTCAAGGAACATATTTCAAAAATTGTGATAATTATCTGAATAAATAAAAACACCTAATTGGTAACACTTACTCGTTCAAAATTCAGGGAGCCATTTATATGTCTTTAGTCAAGGAACATATTTAAAAAATTGTGATAATTATCTGAATAAATAAAAACACCTAATTGGTAACACTTACTTGTTCAAAATTCAGAGAGCCATTTATATGTGTTTAATCAAGGAACATATTTCAAAAATTGTGGTAATTATCTGAATAAAAAAAATGCCTAATTGGTAACACTGACTCGTTCAAAATTCAGGGAGCCATTTATATGTGTTTAGTCAAGGAAAATATTTCAAAAATTGTGATAATAATCTGAATAAATAAAAACACCTAATTGGTAACACTTACTCGTTCAAAATTCAGGGAGCCATTTATATGTGTTTAGTCAAGGAACATATTTCAAAAATTGTGATAATTATCTAAATAAATAAAAACACCTAATTGGTAACACTTTCTCGTTCAAAATTCAGGGAGCCATTTATATGTCTTTAGTCAAGGAACATATTTCAAAAATTGTGATAATTATCTGAATAAATAAAAACACCTAATTGGTAACACTTACTCGTTCAAAATTCAGGGAGCCATTTATATGTGTTTAGTCAAGGAACATATTTCAAAAATTGTGATAATTATCTGAATAAATAAAAACACCTAATTGGTAACACTTTCTCGTTCAAAATTCAGGGAGCCATTTATATGTCTTTAGTCAAGGAACATATTTCAAAAATTGTGATAATTATCTGAATAAATAAAAACACATAATTGGTAACACTTACTCGTTCAAAATTCAGAGAGCCATTTATATGTGTTTAGTCAAGGAACATATTTTAAAAATTGTGGTAATTATCTGAATATAAAAAATGCCTAATTTGTAACACTGACATGTTCAAAATTCAGGCAGCCATTTATATGTGTTTAGTCAAGGAACATATTTCAAAAATTGTGATAATTATCTGAATAAATAAAAACACCTAATTGGTAACACTTACTCGTTCAAAATTCAGGGAGCCATTTATATGTGTTTAGTCAAAGAACATATTTCAAAAATTGTGATAATTATCTGAATAAATAAAAACATCTAATTGATAACACTGACTCGTTCAAAATTCAAGGTGCAATTTATATCTGTTTAGACAAGGAACATATTTCAAAACGTCTTAAATAAGATACTTGTTACTCGGATGGACTTTTAGCTTAAAAGGATTCCGATTAATATTTCATTTAACTCCCAAACTGCTTTGCTAATAGGGCGTTTTTTTAAAAATGAGAAATGTACTAAAATTTCTGAAAAGTAATATTTTCTTTATTTAATGACAGGTTAAAAACGCATAATTGGTAACACTGACTCGTTCAAAATTCAGAGAGCCATTTATATGTGTTTAGTCAAGGAACATATTTCAAAAATTGTGGTAATTATCTGAATAAAGAAAAACGCCTAATTAGTAACACTTACTAGTTCAAAATGCAGGAAGCCATTTATATGTGTTTAGTCAAGGAACATATTTCAAAAATTGTGATAATTATCTGAATAGAAAAAACGCCTAATTGGTAACACTGACTCGTTCAATATTCATAGAGCCATTTATATGTGTTTAGTCAAGGAACACATTTCAAAAATTGTGGTAATTATCTGAATAAAAAAAGCCTAATTGGTAACACGGACTCGTTCAATATTCATAGAGCCATTTATATGTGTTTAGTCAAGGAACACATTTCAAAAATTGTGGTAATTATCTGAATAAAAAAAACGCGTAATTGGTAACACTTACTCGTTCAAAATTCAGGGAGCCATTTATATGTGTTTAGTCAAGGAAAATATTTCAAAAATTGTGATAATTATCTGAATAAATAAAAACACCTAATTGGTAACACTTACTCTTTCAAAATTCAAGGATTTATATGTGTTTAGTCAAGGAACATATTTCAAAAATTGTGATAATTATCTGAATAAATAAAAACACCTAATTGGTAACACTTTCTCGTTCAAAATTCAGGGAGCCAATTATATATCTTTAGTCAAGGAACATATTTCAAAAATTGTGATAATTATCTGAATAAATAAAAACACCTAATTGGTAACACTTACTCGTTCAAAATTCAGGGAGCCATTTATATGTGTTTAGTCAAAGAACATATTTCAAAAATTGTGATAATTATCTGAATAAATAAAAACATCTAATTGGTAACACTGACTCGTTCAAAATTCAGGGTGCCATTTATATGTGTTTAGTCAAGGAACATATTTCAAAACATCTTAAATAAGATACTTGTTACTCGGATGGACTTTTAGCTTAAAAGGATTCCGATTAATATTTCATTTAACTCCGAAACTGTTTTGCCAATAGGGCGTTTTTTTAAAAATCAGAAATGTACTAAAATTTCTAAAAAGTAATATTTTCTTTATTTAATGACAGGTTAAAAACGCATAATTGGTAACACTGACTCGTTCAAAATTCAGGAAGCCATTTATATGTGTTTAGTCAAGGAACATATTTCAAAAATTGTGGTAATTATCTGAATAAAGAAAAACGCCTAATTGGTAACACTTACTAGTTCAAAATTCAGGAAGCCATTTATATGTGTTTAGTCAAGGAACATATTTCAAAAATTGTGATAATTATCTGAATAAAAAAAACGCCTAATTGGTAACACTGACTCGTTCAAAATTCAGAGAGCCATTTATATGTGTTTAGTCAAGGAAAATATTTCAAAAATTGTGGTATTTATCTGAAAATAAAAAATGCCTAATTGGTAACACTGACTTGTTCAAAATTCAGGCAGCCATTTATATGTGTTTAGTCAAGGAACATATTTCAAAAATTGTGATAATTATCTGAATAAATAATAACACCTAATTGGTAACACTTACTCGTTCAAAATTCAGGGAGCCATTTATATGTGTTTAGTCAAAGAACATATTTCAAAAATTGTGATAATTATCTGAATAAATAAAAACACCTAATTGGTAACACTTACTCTTTCAAAATTCAGGGAGCCATTTATATGTATTTAGTCAAGGAACATATTTCAAAAATTGTGATAATTATCTGAATAAATAATAACACCTAATTGGTAACACTTACTCGTTCAAAATTCAGGGAGCCATTTATATGTGTTTAGTCAAGGAAAATATTTCAAAAATTGTGATAATTATCTGAATAAATAAAAACACCTAATTGGTAACACTTACTCGTTCAAAATTCAGGGAGCCATTTATATGTGTTTAGTCAAAGAACATATTTCAAAAATTGTGATAATTATCTGAATAAATAAAAACACCTAATTGGTAACATTTACTTTTTCAAAATTCAGGGAGCCATTTATATGTCTTTAGTCAAGGAACATTTTTCAAAAATTGTGGTAATTATCTGAATAAATAAAAACACCTAATTGGTAACACTTACTCGTTCAAAATTCAGGGAGCCATTTATATGTGTTTAGTCAAGGAAAATATTTCAAAAATTGTGATAATTATCTGAATAAATAAAAACACCTAATTGGTAAAACTTACTCGTTCAAAATTCAGGGAGCCATTTATATGTGTTTAGTCAAAGAACATATTTCAAAAATTGTGATAATTATCTGAATAAATAAAAACACCTAATTGGTAACACTTACTCTTTCAAAATTCAGGGAGCCATTTATATGTATTTAGTCAAGGAACATATTTCAAAAATTGTGATAATTATCTGAATAAATAAAAACACCTAATTGGTAACACTTACTCGTTCAAAATTCAGAGAGCCATTTATATGTGTTTAGTCAAGGAACATATTTCAAAAATTAGGTAATTATCTCAATAAAAAAAACGCCTAATTGGTAACACTGACTCGTTCAGAATTCAGAGAGCCATTTATATGTGTTTAGTCAAGGAACACATTTCAAAATTTGTGGTAATTATCTCAATAAAAAAAACGCCTAATTGGTAACACTGACTCGTTCAAAATTCAGAGAGCCATTTATATGTGTTTAGTCAAGGAACATATTTCAAAAATTGTGGTAATTATCTGAATAACGAAAAACGCCTAATTGGTAACACTTACTAGTTCAAAATTCAGGAAGCCATTTATATGTGTTTAGTCAAGGAACATATTTCAAAAATTGTGATAATTATCTGAATAAATAAAAACACCTAATTGGTAACACTTACTCGTTCAAAATTCAGGGAGCCATTTATATGTGTTTAGTCAAGGAAAATATTTCAAAAATTGTGATAATAATCTGAATAAATAAAAACACCTAATTGGTAACACTTACTCGTTCAAAATTCAGGGAGCCATTTATATGTGTTTAGTCAAGGAACATATTTCAAAAATTGTGATAATTATCTAAATAAATAAAAACACCTAATTGGTAACACTTTCTCGTTCAAAATTCAGGGAGCCATTTATATGTCTTTAGTCAAGGAACATATTTCAAAAATTGTGATAATTATCTGAATAAATAAAAACACCTAATTGGTAACACTTACTCGTTCAAAATTCAGGGAGCCATTTATATGTGTTTAGTCAAGGAACATATTTCAAAAATTGTGATAATTATCTGAATAAATAAAAACACCTAATTGGTAACACTTTCTCGTTCAAAATTCAGGGAGCCATTTATATGTCTTTAGTCAAGGAACATATTTCAAAAATTGTGATAATTATCTGAATAAATAAAAACACATAATTGGTAACACTTACTCGTTCAAAATTCAGAGAGCCATTTATATGTGTTTAGTCAAGGAACATATTTTAAAAATTGTGGTAATTATCTGAATATAAAAAATGCCTAATTTGTAACACTGACATGTTCAAAATTCAGGCAGCCATTTATATGTGTTTAGTCAAGGAACATATTTCAAAAATTGTGATAATTATCTGAATAAATAAAAACACCTAATTGGTAACACTTACTCGTTCAAAATTCAGGGAGCCATTTATATGTGTTTAGTCAAAGAACATATTTCAAAAATTGTGATAATTATCTGAATAAATAAAAACATCTAATTGATAACACTGACTCGTTCAAAATTCAAGGTGCAATTTATATCTGTTTAGACAAGGAACATATTTCAAAACGTCTTAAATAAGATACTTGTTACTCGGATGGACTTTTAGCTTAAAAGGATTCCGATTAATATTTCATTTAACTCCCAAACTGCTTTGCTAATAGGGCGTTTTTTTAAAAATGAGAAATGTACTAAAATTTCTGAAAAGTAATATTTTCTTTATTTAATGACAGGTTAAAAACGCATAATTGGTAACACTGACTCGTTCAAAATTCAGAGAGCCATTTATATGTGTTTAGTCAAGGAACATATTTCAAAAATTGTGGTAATTATCTGAATAAAGAAAAACGCCTAATTAGTAACACTTACTAGTTCAAAATGCAGGAAGCCATTTATATGTGTTTAGTCAAGGAACATATTTCAAAAATTGTGATAATTATCTGAATAGAAAAAACGCCTAATTGGTAACACTGACTCGTTCAATATTCATAGAGCCATTTATATGTGTTTAGTCAAGGAACACATTTCAAAAATTGTGGTAATTATCTGAATAAAAAAAGCCTAATTGGTAACACGGACTCGTTCAATATTCATAGAGCCATTTATATGTGTTTAGTCAAGGAACACATTTCAAAAATTGTGGTAATTATCTGAATAAAAAAAACGCGTAATTGGTAACACTTACTCGTTCAAAATTCAGGGAGCCATTTATATGTGTTTAGTCAAGGAAAATATTTCAAAAATTGTGATAATTATCTGAATAAATAAAAACACCTAATTGGTAACACTTACTCTTTCAAAATTCAAGGATTTATATGTGTTTAGTCAAGGAACATATTTCAAAAATTGTGATAATTATCTGAATAAATAAAAACACCTAATTGGTAACACTTTCTCGTTCAAAATTCAGGGAGCCAATTATATATCTTTAGTCAAGGAACATATTTCAAAAATTGTGATAATTATCTGAATAAATAAAAACACCTAATTGGTAACACTTACTCGTTCAAAATTCAGGGAGCCATTTATATGTGTTTAGTCAAAGAACATATTTCAAAAATTGTGATAATTATCTGAATAAATAAAAACATCTAATTGGTAACACTGACTCGTTCAAAATTCAGGGTGCCATTTATATGTGTTTAGTCAAGGAACATATTTCAAAACATCTTAAATAAGATACTTGTTACTCGGATGGACTTTTAGCTTAAAAGGATTCCGATTAATATTTCATTTAACTCCGAAACTGTTTTGCCAATAGGGCGTTTTTTTAAAAATCAGAAATGTACTAAAATTTCTAAAAAGTAATATTTTCTTTATTTAATGACAGGTTAAAAACGCATAATTGGTAACACTGACTCGTTCAAAATTCAGGAAGCCATTTATATGTGTTTAGTCAAGGAACATATTTCAAAAATTGTGGTAATTATCTGAATAAAGAAAAACGCCTAATTGGTAACACTTACTAGTTCAAAATTCAGGAAGCCATTTATATGTGTTTAGTCAAGGAACATATTTCAAAAATTGTGATAATTATCTGAATAAAAAAAACGCCTAATTGGTAACACTGACTCGTTCAAAATTCAGAGAGCCATTTATATGTGTTTAGTCAAGGAAAATATTTCAAAAATTGTGGTATTTATCTGAAAATAAAAAATGCCTAATTGGTAACACTGACTTGTTCAAAATTCAGGCAGCCATTTATATGTGTTTAGTCAAGGAACATATTTCAAAAATTGTGATAATTATCTGAATAAATAATAACACCTAATTGGTAACACTTACTCGTTCAAAATTCAGGGAGCCATTTATATGTGTTTAGTCAAAGAACATATTTCAAAAATTGTGATAATTATCTGAATAAATAAAAACACCTAATTGGTAACACTTACTCTTTCAAAATTCAGGGAGCCATTTATATGTATTTAGTCAAGGAACATATTTCAAAAATTGTGATAATTATCTGAATAAATAATAACACCTAATTGGTAACACTTACTCGTTCAAAATTCAGGGAGCCATTTATATGTGTTTAGTCAAGGAAAATATTTCAAAAATTGTGATAATTATCTGAATAAATAAAAACACCTAATTGGTAACACTTACTCGTTCAAAATTCAGGGAGCCATTTATATGTGTTTAGTCAAAGAACATATTTCAAAAATTGTGATAATTATCTGAATAAATAAAAACACCTAATTGGTAACATTTACTCTTTCAAAATTCAGGGAGCCATTTATATGTCTTTAGTCAAGGAACATTTTTCAAAAATTGTGGTAATTATCTGAATAAATAAAAACACCTAATTGGTAACACTTACTCGTTCAAAATTCAGGGAGCCATTTATATGTGTTTAGTCAAGGAAAATATTTCAAAAATTGTGATAATTATCTGAATAAATAAAAACACCTAATTGGTAAAACTTACTCGTTCAAAATTCAGGGAGCCATTTATATGTGTTTAGTCAAAGAACATATTTCAAAAATTGTGATAATTATCTGAATAAATAAAAACACCTAATTGGTAACACTTACTCTTTCAAAATTCAGGGAGCCATTTATATGTATTTAGTCAAGGAACATATTTCAAAAATTGTGATAATTATCTGAATAAATAAAAACACCTAATTGGTAACACTTACTCGTTCAAAATTCAGGGAGCCATTTATATGTGTTTAGTCAAAGAACATATTTCAAAAATTGTGATAATTATCTGAATAAATAAAAACATCTAATTGGTAACACTGACTCGTTCAAAATTCAGGGTGCCATTTATATGTGTTTAGACAAGGAACATATTTCAAAACGTCTTAAATAAGATACTTGTTACTCGGACTTTTAGCTTAAAAGGATTCCGATTAATATTTCATTTAACTCCCAAACTGCTTTGCTAATAGGGCGTTTTTTTAAAAATGAGAAATGTACTAAAATTTCTGAAAAGTAATATTTTCTTTATTTAATGACAGGTTAAAAACGCATAATTGGTAACACTGACTCGTTCAAAATTCAGAGAGCCATTTATATGTGTTTAGTCAAGGAACATATTTCAAAAATTGTGGTAATTATCTGAATAAAGAAAAACGCCTAATTAGTAACACTTACTAGTTCAAAATGCAGGAAGCCATTTATATGTGTTTAGTCAAGGAACACATTTCAAAAATTGTGGTAATTATCTGAATAAAAAAAACGCGTAATTGGTAACACTTACTCGTTCAAAATTCAGGGAGCCATTTATATGTGTTTAGTCAAGGAAAATATTTCAAAAATTGTGATAATTATCTGAATAAATAAAAACACCTAATTGGTAACACTTACTCGTTCAAAATTCAGGGAGCCATTTATATGTGTTTAGTCAAAGAACATATTTCAAAAATTGTGATAATTATCTGAATAAATAAAAACACCTATTTGGTAACACTTACTCTTTCAAAATTCAGGGATTTGTATGTGTTTAGTCAAGGAACATATTTCAAAAATTGTGATAATTATCTGAATAAATAAAAACACCTAATTGGTAACACTTTCTCGTTCAAAATTCAGGGAGCCAATTATATATCTTTAGTCAAGGAACATATTTCAAAAATTGTGATAATTATCTGAATAAATAAAAACACCTAATTGGTAACACTTACTCGTTCAAAATTCAGGGAGCCATTTATATGTGTTTAGTCAAAGAACATATTTCAAAAATTGTGATAATTATCTGAATAAATAAAAACATCTAATTGGTAACACTGATTCGTTCAAAATTCAGGGTGCCATTTATATGTGTTTAGTCAAGGAACATATTTCAAAACGTCTTAAATAAGATACTTGTTACTCGGATGGACTTTTAGCTTAAAAGGATTCCGATTAATATTTCATTTAACTCCGAAACTGTTTTGCCAATAGGGCGTTTTTTTAAAAATCAGAAATGTACTAAAATTTCTAAAAAGTAATATTTTCTTTATTTAATGACAGGTTAAAAACGCATAATTGGTAACACTGACTCGTTCAAAATTCAGGAAGCCATTTATATGTGTTCAGTCAAGGAACATATTTCAAAAATTGTGGTAATTATCTGAATAAAGAAAAACGCCTAATTGGTAACACTTACTAGTTCAAAATTCAGGAAGCCATTTATATGTGTTTAGTCAAGGAACATATTTCAAAAATTGTGATAATTATCTGAATAAAAAAAACGCCTAATTGGTAACACTGACTCGTTCAATATTCATAGAGCCATTTATATGTGTTTAGTCAAGGAACACATTTCAAAAATTGTGGTAATTATCTGAATAAAAAAAACGTCTAATTGGTAACACGGACTCGTTCAAAATTCAGGGAGCCATTTATATGTGTTTAGTCAAAGAACATATTTCAAAAATTGTGATAATTATCTGAATAAATAAAAACACCTAATTGGTAACACTTTCTCGTTCAAAATTCAGGGTGCCATTTATATGTCTTTAGTCAAGGAACATATTTCAAAAATTGTGATAATTATCTGAATAAATAAAAACACCTAATTGGTAACACTTACTCGTTCAAAATTCAGGGAGCCATTTATATGTGTTTAGTCAAAGAACATATTTCAAAAATTGTGATAATTATCTGAATAAATAAAAACATCTAATTGGTAACACTGACTCGTTCAAAATTCAGGGTGCCATTTATATGTGTTTAGTCAAGGAACATATTTCAAAACGTCTTAAATAAGATACTTGTTACTCGGATGGACTTTTAGCTTAAAAGGATTCCGATTAATATTTCATTTAACTCCCAAACTGTTTTGCCAATAGGGCGTTTTTTTAAAAATCAGAAATGTACTAAAATTTCTGAAAAGTAATATTTTCTTTATTTAATGACAGGTTAAAAACGCATAATTGGTAACACTGACTCGTTCAAAATTCAGAGAGCAATTTATATGTGTTTAGTCAAGGAACATATTTCAAAAATTGTGGTAATTATCTGAATAAAGAAAAACGCCTAATTGGTAACACTTACTAGTTCAAAATTCAGGAAGCCATTTATATGTGTTTAGTCAAGGAACATATTTCAAAAATTAGGTAATTATCTCAATAAAAAAACGCCTAATTGGTAACACTGACTCGTTCAAAATTCAGAGAGCCATTTATATGTGTTTAGTCAAGGAACACATTTCAAAAATTGTGGTAATTATCTGAATAAAAAAAACGCCTAATTGGTAACACGGACTCGTTCAAAATTCAGGGAGCCATTTATATGTGATTAGTCAAAGAACATATTTCAAAAATTGTGATAATTATCTGAATAAATAAAAACACCTAATTGGTAACACTGACTCGTTCAAAATTCAGGGTGCCATTTATATGTGTTCAGTCAAGGAACATATTTCAAAACTTCTTAAATAAGATACTTGTTACTCGGATGGACTTTTAGCTTAAAAGGATTCCGATTAATATTTCACTTAACTCCCAAACTGTTTTGCCAATAGGGCGTTTTTTTAAAAATAAGAAATGTACTAAAATTTGTAAAAAGTAATATTTTTTTTATTTAATGACCGGTTAAAAACGCATAATTGGTAACACTGACTCGTTCAAAATTCAGAGAACCATTTATATGTGTTTAGTCAAGGAACATATTTCAAAAATTGTGGTAATTATCTGAATAACGAAAAACGCCTAATTGGTAACACTTACTAGTTCAAAACTCATCAAGCCATTTATATGTGTTTAGTCAAGGAACATATTTCAAAAATTGTGATAATTATATGAATAAAAAAAACGCCTAATTGGTAACACTGACTCGTTCAAAATTCAGAGAGCCATTTATATGTGTTTAGTCAAGGAAAATATTTCAAAAATTGTGGTATTTATCTGAATAAATAATAACACCTAATTGGTAACACTTACTCGTTCAAAATTCAGGGAGCCATTTATATGTGTTTAGTCAAAGAACATATTTCAAAAATTGTGATAATTATCTGAATAAATAAAAACATCTAATTGGTAACACTGACTCGTTCAAAATTCAGGGAGCCATTTATATGTGTTTAGTCAAGGAACATATTTCAAAAATTGTGATAGTTATCTGAATAAATAATAACACCTAATTGGTAACACTTACTCGTTCAAAATTCAGGGAGCCATTTATATGTGTTTAGTCAAGGAAAATATTTCAAAAATTGTGATAATTATCTGAATAAATAAAAACATCTAATTGGTAACACTGACTCGTTCAAAATTCAGGGAGCCATTTATATGTGTTTAGTCAAGGAACATATTTCAAAAATTGTGATAATTATCTGAATAAATAATAACACCTAATTGGTAACACTTACTCGTTCAAAATTCAGGGAGCCATTTATATGTGTTTAGTCAAGGAAAATATTTCAAAAATTGTGATAATTATCTGAATAAATAAAAACACCTAATTGGTAACACTTACTCGTTCAAAATTCAGGGAGCCATTTATATGTGTTTAGTCAAAGAACATATTTCAAAAATTGTGATAATTATCTGAATAAATAAAAACACCTAATTGGTAACACTTACTCTTTCAAAATTCAGGGAGCCATTTATATGTATTTAGTCAAGGAACATATTTCAAAAATTGTGATAATTATCTGAATAAATAAAAACACCTAATTGGTAACACTTTCTCGTTCAAAATTCAGAGAGCCATTTATATGTGTTTAGTCAAGGAACATATTTTAAAAATTGTGGTAATTATCTGAATATAAAAAATGCCTAATTGGTAACACTGACTTGTTCAAAATTCAGGCGACCATTTATATGTGTTTAGTCAAGGAACATATTTCAAAAATTGTGATAATTATCTGAATAAATAAAAACACCTATTTGGTAACACTTACTCTTTCAAAATTCAGGGATTTGTATGTGTTTAGTCAAGGAACATATTTCAAAAATTGTGATAATTATCTGAATAAATAAAAACACCTAATTGGTAACACTTTCTCGTTCAAAATTCAGGGAGCCAATTATATATCTTTAGTCAAGGAACATATTTCAAAAATTGTGATAATTATCTGAATAAATAAAAACACCTAATTGGTAACACTTACTCGTTCAAAATTCAGGGAGCCATTTATATGTGTTTAGTCAAAGAACATATTTCAAAAATTGTGATAATTATCTGAATAAATAAAAACATCTAATTGGTAACACTGATTCGTTCAAAATTCAGGGTGCCATTTATATGTGTTTAGTCAAGGAACATATTTCAAAACGTCTTAAATAAGATACTTGTTACTCGGATGGACTTTTAGCTTAAAAGGATTCCGATTAATATTTCATTTAACTCCGAAACTGTTTTGCCAATAGGGCGTTTTTTTAAAAATCAGAAATGTACTAAAATTTCTAAAAAGTAATATTTTCTTTATTTAATGACAGGTTAAAAACGCATAATTGGTAACACTGACTCGTTCAAAATTCAGGAAGCCATTTATATGTGTTCAGTCAAGGAACATATTTCAAAAATTGTGGTAATTATCTGAATAAAGAAAAACGCCTAATTGGTAACACTTACTAGTTCAAAATTCAGGAAGCCATTTATATGTGTTTAGTCAAGGAACATATTTCAAAAATTGTGATAATTATCTGAATAAAAAAAACGCCTAATTGGTAACACTGACTCGTTCAATATTCATAGAGCCATTTATATGTGTTTAGTCAAGGAACACATTTCAAAAATTGTGGTAATTATCTGAATAAAAAAAACGTCTAATTGGTAACACGGACTCGTTCAAAATTCAGGGAGCCATTTATATGTGTTTAGTCAAAGAACATATTTCAAAAATTGTGATAATTATCTGAATAAATAAAAACACCTAATTGGTAACACTTTCTCGTTCAAAATTCAGGGTGCCATTTATATGTCTTTAGTCAAGGAACATATTTCAAAAATTGTGATAATTATCTGAATAAATAAAAACACCTAATTGGTAACACTTACTCGTTCAAAATTCAGGGAGCCATTTATATGTGTTTAGTCAAAGAACATATTTCAAAAATTGTGATAATTATCTGAATAAATAAAAACATCTAATTGGTAACACTGACTCGTTCAAAATTCAGGGTGCCATTTATATGTGTTTATTCAAGGAACATATTTCAAAACGTCTTAAATAAGATACTTGTTACTCGGATGGACTTTTAGCTTAAAAGGATTCCGATTAATATTTCATTTAACTCCCAAACTGTTTTGCCAATAGGGCGTTTTTTTAAAAATCAGAAATGTACTAAAATTTCTGAAAAGTAATATTTTCTTTATTTAATGACAGGTTAAAAACGCATAATTGGTAACACTGACTCGTTCAAAATTCAGAGAGCAATTTATATGTGTTTAGTCAAGGAACATATTTCAAAAATTGTGGTAATTATCTGAATAAAGAAAAACGCCTAATTGGTAACACTTACTAGTTCAAAATTCAGGAAGCCATTTATATGTGTTTAGTCAAGGAACATATTTCAAAAATTAGGTAATTATCTCAATAAAAAAACGCCTAATTGGTAACACTGACTCGTTCAAAATTCAGAGAGCCATTTATATGTGTTTAGTCAAGGAACACATTTCAAAAATTGTGGTAATTATCTGAATAAAAAAAACGCCTAATTGGTAACACGGACTCGTTCAAAATTCAGGGAGCCATTTATATGTGATTAGTCAAAGAACATATTTCAAAAATTGTGATAATTATCTGAATAAATAAAAACACCTAATTGGTAACACTGACTCGTTCAAAATTCAGGGTGCCATTTATATGTGTTCAGTCAAGGAACATATTTCAAAACTTCTTAAATAAGATACTTGTTACTCGGATGGACTTTTAGCTTAAAAGGATTCCGATTAATATTTCACTTAACTCCCAAACTGTTTTGCCAATAGGGCGTTTTTTTAAAAATAAGAAATGTACTAAAATTTGTAAAAAGTAATATTTTCTTTATTTAATGACAGGTTAAAAACGCATAATTGGTAACACTGACTCGTTCAAAATTCAGAGAACCATTTATATGTGTTTAGTCAAGGAACATATTTCAAAAATTGTGGTAATTATCTGAATAACGAAAAACGCCTAATTGGTAACACTTACTAGTTCAAAACTCATCAAGCCATTTATATGTGTTTAGTCAAGGAAAATATTTCAAAAATTGTGATAATTATATGAATAAAAAAAACGCCTAATTGGTAACACTGACTCGTTCAAAATTCAGAGAGCCATTTATATGTGTTTAGTCAAGGAAAATATTTCAAAAATTGTGGTATTTATCTGAATAAATAATAACACCTAATTGGTAACACTTACTCGTTCAAAATTCAGGGAGCCATTTATATGTGTTTAGTCAAAGAACATATTTCAAAAATTGTGATAATTATCTGAATAAATAAAAACATCTAATTGGTAACACTGACTCGTTCAAAATTCAGGGAGCCATTTATATGTGTTTAGTCAAGGAACATATTTCAAAAATTGTGATAATTATCTGAATAAATAATAACACCTAATTGGTAACACTTACTCGTTCAAAATTCAGGGAGCCATTTATATGTGTTTAGTCAAGGAAAATATTTCAAAAATTGTGATAATTATCTGAATAAATAAAAACATCTAATTGGTAACACTGACTCGTTCAAAATTCAGGGAGCCATTTATATGTGTTTAGTCAAGGAACATATTTCAAAAATTGTGATAATTATCTGAATAAATAATAACACCTAATTGGTAACACTTACTCGTTCAAAATTCAGGGAGCCATTTATATGTGTTTAGTCAAGGAAAATATTTCAAAAATTGTGATAATTATCTGAATAAATAAAAACACCTAATTGGTAACACTTACTCGTTCAAAATTCAGGGAGCCATTTATATGTGTTTAGTCAAAGAACATATTTCAAAAATTGTGATAATTATCTGAATAAATAAAAACACCTAATTGGTAACACTTACTCTTTCAAAATTCAGGGAGCCATTTATATGTATTTAGTCAAGGAACATATTTCAAAAATTGTGATAATTATCTGAATAAATAAAAACACCTAATTGGTAACACTTTCTCGTTCAAAATTCAGAGAGCCATTTATATGTGTTTAGTCAAGGAACATATTTTAAAAATTGTGGTAATTATCTGAATATAAAAAATGCCTAATTGGTAACACTGACTTGTTCAAAATTCAGGCGACCATTTATATGTGTTTAGTCAAGGAACATATTTCAAAAATTGTGATAATTATCTGAATAAATAAAAACACCTAATTGGTAACACTTACTCGTTCAAAATTCAGGGAGCCATTTATATGTGTTTAGTCAAAGAACATATTTCAAAAATTGTGATAATTATCTGAATAAATAAAAACATCTAATTGGTAACACTGACTCGTTCAAAATTCAGGGTGCCATTTATATGTGTTTAGTCAAGGAACATATTTCAAAAATTGTGGTAATTATCTGAATAAAGAAAAACGCCTAATTGGTAACACTTACTAGTTCAAAATTCAGGAAGCCATTTATATGTGTTTAGTCAAGGAACATATTTCAAAAATTAGGTAATTATCTCTATAAAAAAACGCCTAATTGGTAACACTGACTCGTTCAAAATTCAGAGAGCCATTTATATGTGTTTAGTCAAGGAACACATTTCAAAAATTGTGGTAATTATCTGAATAAAAAAAACGCCTAATTGGTAACACGGACTCGTTCAAAATTCAGGGAGCCATTTATATGTGATTAGTCAAAGAACATATTTCAAAAATTGTGATAATTATCTGAATAAATAAAAACACCTAATTGGTAACACTGACTCGTTCAAAATTCAGGGTGCCATTTATATGTGTTCAGTCAAGGAACATATTTCAAAACTTCTTAAATAAGATACTTGTTACTCGGATGGACTTTTAGCTTAAAAGGATTCCGATTAATATTTCACTTAACTCCCAAACTGTTTTGCCAATAGGGCGTTTTTTTAAAAATAAGAAATGTACTAAAATTTGTAAAAAGTAATATTTTCTTTATTTAATGACAGGTTAAAAACGCATAATTGGTAACACTGACTCGTTCAAAATTCAGAGAACCATTTATATGTGTTTAGTCAAGGAACATATTTCAAAAATTGTGGTAATTATCTGAATAACGAAAAACGCCTAATTGGTAACACTTACTAGTTCAAAACTCATCAAGCCATTTATATGTGTTTAGTCAAGGAACATATTTCAAAAATTGTGATAATTATATGAATAAAAAAAACGCCTAATTGGTAACACTGACTCGTTCAAAATTCAGAGAGCCATTTATATGTGTTTAGTCAAGGAAAATATTTCAAAAATTGTGGTATTTATCTGAATAAATAATAACACCTAATTGGTAACACTTACTCGTTCAAAATTCAGGGAGCCATTTATATGTGTTTAGTCAAAGAACATATTTCAAAAATTGTGATAATTATCTGAATAAATAAAAACATCTAATTGGTAACACTGACTCGTTCAAAATTCAGGGAGCCATTTATATGTGTTTAGTCAAGGAACATATTTCAAAAATTGTGATAATTATCTGAATAAATAATAACACCTAATTGGTAACACTTACTCGTTCAAAATTCAGGGAGCCATTTATATGTGTTTAGTCAAGGAAAATATTTCAAAAATTGTGATAATTATCTGAATAAATAAAAACATCTAATTGGTAACACTGACTCGTTCAAAATTCAGGGAGCCATTTATATGTGTTTAGTCAAGGAACATATTTCAAAAATTGTGATAATTATCTGAATAAATAATAACACCTAATTGGTAACACTTACTCGTTCAAAATTCAGGGAGCCATTTATATGTGTTTAGTCAAGGAAAATATTTCAAAAATTGTGATAATTATCTGAATAAATAAAAACACCTAATTGGTAGCACTTACTCGTTCAAAATTCAGGGAGCCATTTATATGTGTTTAGTCAAAGAACATATTTCAAAAATTGTGATAATTATCTGAATAAATAAAAACACCTAATTGGTAACACTTACTCTTTCAAAATTCAGGGAGCCATTTATATGTATTTAGTCAAGGAACATATTTCAAAAATTGTGATAATTATCTGAATAAATAAAAACACCTAATTGGTAACACTTTCTCGTTCAAAATTCAGAGAGCCATTTATATGTGTTTAGTCAAGGAACATATTTTAAAAATTGTGGTAATTATCTGAATATAAAAAATGCCTAATTGGTAACACTGACTTGTTCAAAATTCAGGCGACCATTTATATGTGTTTAGTCAAGGAACATATTTCAAAAATTGTGATAATTATCTGAATAAATAAAAACACCTAATTGGTAACACTTACTCGTTCAAAATTCAGGGAGCCATTTATATGTGTTTAGTCAAAGAACATATTTCAAAAATTGTGATAATTATCTGAATAAATAAAAACATCTAATTGGTAACACTGACTCGTTCAAAATTCAGGGTGCCATTTATATGTGTTTAGTCAAGGAACATATTTCAAAAATTGTGGTAATTATCTGAATAAAGAAAAACGCCTAATTGGCAACACTTACTAGTTCAAAATTCAGGAAGCCATTTATATGTGTTTAGTCAAGGAACATATTTCAAAAATTAGGTAATTATCTCTATAAAAAAACGCCTAATTGGTAACACTGACTCGTTCAAAATTCAGAGAGCCATTTATATGTGTTTAGTCAAGGAACACATTTCAAAAATTGTGGTAATTATCTGAATAAAAAAAACGCCTAATTGGTAACACGGACTCGTTCAAAATTCAGGGAGCCATTTATATGTGATTAGTCAAAGAACATATTTCAAAAATTGTGATAATTATCTGAATAAATAAAAACACCTAATTGGTAACACTGACTCGTTCAAAATTCAGGGTGCCATTTATATGTGTTCAGTCAAGGAACATATTTCAAAACTTCTTAAATAAGATACTTGTTACTCGGATGGACTTTTAGCTTAAAAGGATTCCGATTAATATTTCACTTAACTCCCAAACTGTTTTGCCAATAGGGCGTTTTTTTAAAAATAAGAAATGTACTAAAATTTGTAAAAAGTAATATTTTCTTTATTTAATGACAGGTTAAAAACGCATAATTGGTAACACTGACTCGTTCAAAATTCAGAGAACCATTTATATGTGTTTAGTCAAGGAACATATTTCAAAAATTGTGGTAATTATCTGAATAACGAAAAACGCCTAATTGGTAACACTTACTAGTTCAAAACTCATCAAGCCATTTATATGTGTTTAGTCAAGGAACATATTTCAAAAATTGTGATAATTATATGAATAAAAAAAACGCCTAATTGGTAACACTGACTCGTTCAAAATTCAGAGAGCCATTTATATGTGTTTAGTCAAGGAAAATATTTCAAAAATTGTGGTATTTATCTGAATAAATAATAACACCTAATTGGTAACACTTACTCGTTCAAAATTCAGGGAGCCATTTATATGTGTTTAGTCAAAGAACATATTTCAAAAATTGTGATAATTATCTGAATAAATAAAAACATCTAATTGGTAACACTGACTCGTTCAAAATTCAGGGAGCCATTTATATGTGTTTAGTCAAGGAACATATTTCAAAAATTGTGATAATTATCTGAATAAATAATAACACCTAATTGGTAACACTTACTCGTTCAAAATTCAGGGAGCCATTTATATGTGTTTAGTCAAAGAACATATTTCAAAAATTGTGATAATTATCTGAATAAATAAAAACATCTAATTGGTAACACTGATTCGTTCAAAATTCAGGGTGCCATTTATATGTGTTTAGTCAAGGAACATATTTCAAAACGTCTTAAATAAGATACTTGTTACTCGGATGGACTTTTAGCTTAAAAGGATTCCGATTAATATTTCATTTAACTCCGAAACTGTTTTGCCAATAGGGCGTTTTTTTAAAAATCAGAAATGTACTAAAATTTCTAAAAAGTAATATTTTCTTTATTTAATGACAGGTTAAAAACGCATAATTGGTAACACTGACTCGTTCAAAATTCAGAGAACCATTTATATGTGTTTAGTCAAGGAACATATTTCAAAAATTGTGGTAATTATCTGAATAACGAAAAACGCCTAATTGGTAACACTTACTAGTTCAAAACTCATCAAGCCATTTATATGTGTTTAGTCAAGGAACATATTTCAAAAATTGTGATAATTATATGAATAAAAAAAACGCCTAATTGGTAACACTGACTCGTTCAAAATTCAGAGAGCCATTTATATGTGTTTAGTCAAGGAAAATATTTCAAAAATTGTGGTATTTATCTGAATAAATAATAACACCTAATTGGTAACACTTACTCGTTCAAAATTCAGGGAGTCATTTATATGTGTTTAGTCAAAGAACATATTTCAAAAATTGTGATAATTATCTGAATAAATAAAAACATCTAATTGGTAACACTGACTCGTTCAAAATTCAGGGAGCCATTTATATGTGTTTAGTCAAGGAACATATTTCAAAAATTGTGATAATTATCTGAATAAATAATAACACCTAATTGGTAACACTTACTCGTTCAAAATTCAGGGAGCCATTTATATGTGTTTAGTCAAAGAACATATTTCAAAAATTGTGATAATTATCTGAATAAATAAAAACATCTAATTGGTAACACTGATTCGTTCAAAATTCAGGGTGCCATTTATATGTGTTTAGTCAAGGAACATATTTCAAAACGTCTTAAATAAGATACTTGTTACTCGGATGGACTTTTACCTTAAAAGGATTCCGATTAATATTTCATTTAACTCCGAAACTGTTTTGCCAATAGGGCGTTTTTTTAAAAATCAGAAATGTGCTAAAATTTCTAAAAAGTAATATTTTCTTTATTTAATGACAGGTTAAAAACGCATAATTGGTAACACTGACTCGTTCAAAATTCAGGAAGCCATTTATATGTGTTCAGTCAAGGAACATATTTCAAAAATTGTGGTAATTATCTGAATAAAGAAAAACGCCTAATTGGTAACACTTACTAGTTCAAAATTCAGGAAGCCATTTATATGTGTTTAGTCAAGGAACATATTTCAAAAATTGTGATAATTATCTGAATAAAAAAAACGCCTAATTGGTAACACTGACTCGTTCAATATTCATAGAGCCATTTATATGTGTTTAGTCAAGGAACACATTTCAAAAATTGTGGTAATTATCTGAATAAAAAAAACGTCTAATTGGTAACACGGACTCGTTCAAAATTCAGGGAGCCATTTATATGTGTTTAGTCAAAGAACATATTTCAAAAATTGTGATAATTATCTGAATAAATAAAAACACCTAATTGGTAACACTTTCTCGTTCAAAATTCAGGGTGCCATTTATATGTCTTTAGTCAAGGAACATATTTCAAAAATTGTGATAATTATCTGAATAAATAAAAACACCTAATTGGTAACACTTACTCGTTCAAAATTCAGGGAGCCATTTATATGTGTTTAGTCAAAGAACATATTTCAAAAATTGTGATAATTATCTGAATAAATAAAAACATCTAATTGGTAACACTGACTCGTTCAAAATTCAGGGTGCCATTTATATGTGTTTAGTCAAGGAACATATTTCAAAACGTCTTAAATAAGATACTTGTTACTCGGATGGACTTTTAGCTTAAAAGGATTCCGATTAATATTTCATTTAACTCCCAAACTGTTTTGCCAATAGGGCGTTTTTTTAAAAATCAGAAATGTACTAAAATTTCTGAAAAGTAATATTTTCTTTATTTAATGACAGGTTAAAAACGCATAATTGGTAACACTGACTCGTTCAAAATTCAGAGAGCAATTTATATGTGTTTAGTCAAGGAACATATTTCAAAAATTGTGGTAATTATCTGAATAAAGAAAAACGCCTAATTGGTAACACTTACTAGTTCAAAATTCAGGAAGCCATTTATATGTGTTTAGTCAAGGAACATATTTCAAAAATTAGGTAATTATCTCAATAAAAAAACGCCTAATTGGTAACACTGACTCGTTCAAAATTCAGAGAGCCATTTATATGTGTTTAGTCAAGGAACACATTTCAAAAATTGTGGTAATTATCTGAATAAAAAAAACGCCTAATTGGTAACACGGACTCGTTCAAAATTCAGGGAGCCATTTATATGTGATTAGTCAAAGAACATATTTCAAAAATTGTGATAATTATCTGAATAAATAAAAACACCTAATTGGTAACACTGACTCGTTCAAAATTCAGGGTGCCATTTATATGTGTTCAGTCAAGGAACATATTTCAAAACTTCTTAAATAAGATACTTGTTACTCGGATGGACTTTTAGCTTAAAAGGATTCCGATTAATATTTCACTTAACTCCCAAACTGTTTTGCCAATAGGGCGTTTTTTTAAAAATAAGAAATGTACTAAAATTTGTAAAAAGTAATATTTTCTTTATTTAATGACAGGTTAAAAACGCATAATTGGTAACACTGACTCGTTCAAAATTCAGAGAACCATTTATATGTGTTTAGTCAAGGAACATATTTCAAAAATTGTGGTAATTATCTGAATAACGAAAAACGCCTAATTGGTAACACTTACTAGTTCAAAACTCATCAAGCCATTTATATGTGTTTAGTCAAGGAACATATTTCAAAAATTGTGATAATTATATGAATAAAAAAAACGCCTAATTGGTAACACTTACTCGTTCAAAATTCAGGGAGCCATTTATATGTGTTTAGTCAAGGAAAATATTTCAAAAATTGTGATAATTATCTGAATAAATAAAAACACCTAATTGGTAACACTTACTCGTTCAAAATTCAGGGAGCCATTTATATGTGTTTAGTCAAAGAACATATTTCAAAAATTGTGATAATTATCTGAATAAATAAAAACACCTAATTGGTAACACTTACTCTTTCAAAATTCAGGGAGCCATTTATATGTATTTAGTCAAGGAACATATTTCAAAAATTGTGATAATTATCTGAATAAATAAAAACACCTAATTGGTAACACTTTCTCGTTCAAAATTCAGAGAGCCATTTATATGTGTTTAGTCAAGGAACATATTTTAAAAATTGTGGTAATTATCTGAATATAAAAAATGCCTAATTGGTAACACTGACTTGTTCAAAATTCAGGCGACCATTTATATGTGTTTAGTCAAGGAACATATTTCAAAAATTGTGATAATTATCTGAATAAATAAAAACACCTAATTGGTAACACTTACTCGTTCAAAATTCAGGGAGCCATTTATATGTGTTTAGTCAAAGAACATATTTCAAAAATTGTGATAATTATCTGAATAAATAAAAACACCTATTTGGTAACACTTACTCTTTCAAAATTCAGGGATTTGTATGTGTTTAGTCAAGGAACATATTTCAAAAATTGTGATAATTATCTGAATAAATAAAAACACCTAATTGGTAACACTTTCTCGTTCAAAATTCAGGGAGCCAATTATATATCTTTAGTCAAGGAACATATTTCAAAAATTGTGATAATTATCTGAATAAATAAAAACACCTAATTGGTAACACTTACTCGTTCAAAATTCAGGGAGCCATTTATATGTGTTTAGTCAAAGAACATATTTCAAAAATTGTGATAATTATCTGAATAAATAAAAACATCTAATTGGTAACACTGATTCGTTCAAAATTCAGGGTGCCATTTATATGTGTTTAGTCAAGGAACATATTTCAAAACGTCTTAAATAAGATACTTGTTACTCGGATGGACTTTTAGCTTAAAAGGATTCCGATTAATATTTCATTTAACTCCGAAACTGTTTTGCCAATAGGGCGTTTTTTTAAAAATCAGAAATGTACTAAAATTTCTAAAAAGTAATATTTTCTTTATTTAATGACAGGTTAAAAACGCATAATTGGTAACACTGACTCGTTCAAAATTCAGGAAGCCATTTATATGTGTTCAGTCAAGGAACATATTTCAAAAATTGTGGTAATTATCTGAATAAAGAAAAACGCCTAATTGGTAACACTTACTAGTTCAAAATTCAGGAAGCCATTTATATGTGTTTAGTCAAGGAACATATTTCAAAAATTGTGATAATTATCTGAATAAAAAAAACGCCTAATTGGTAACACTGACTCGTTCAATATTCATAGAGCCATTTATATGTGTTTAGTCAAGGAACACATTTCAAAAATTGTGGTAATTATCTGAATAAAAAAAACGTCTAATTGGTAACACGGACTCGTTCAAAATTCAGGGAGCCATTTATATGTGTTTAGTCAAAGAACATATTTCAAAAATTGTGATAATTATCTGAATAAATAAAAACACCTAATTGGTAACACTTTCTCGTTCAAAATTCAGGGTGCCATTTATATGTCTTTAGTCAAGGAACATATTTCAAAAATTGTGATAATTATCTGAATAAATAAAAACACCTAATTGGTAACACTTACTCGTTCAAAATTCAGGGAGCCATTTATATGTGTTTAGTCAAAGAACATATTTCAAAAATTGTGATAATTATCTGAATAAATAAAAACATCTAATTGGTAACACTGACTCGTTCAAAATTCAGGGTGCCATTTATATGTGTTTATTCAAGGAACATATTTCAAAACGTCTTAAATAAGATACTTGTTACTCGGATGGACTTTTAGCTTAAAAGGATTCCGATTAATATTTCATTTAACTCCCAAACTGTTTTGCCAATAGGGCGTTTTTTTAAAAATCAGAAATGTACTAAAATTTCTGAAAAGTAATATTTTCTTTATTTAATGACAGGTTAAAAACGCATAATTGGTAACACTGACTCGTTCAAAATTCAGAGAGCAATTTATATGTGTTTAGTCAAGGAACATATTTCAAAAATTGTGGTAATTATCTGAATAAAGAAAAACGCCTAATTGGTAACACTTACTAGTTCAAAATTCAGGAAGCCATTTATATGTGTTTAGTCAAGGAACATATTTCAAAAATTAGGTAATTATCTCAATAAAAAAACGCCTAATTGGTAACACTGACTCGTTCAAAATTCAGAGAGCCATTTATATGTGTTTAGTCAAGGAACACATTTCAAAAATTGTGGTAATTATCTGAATAAAAAAAACGCCTAATTGGTAACACGGACTCGTTCAAAATTCAGGGAGCCATTTATATGTGATTAGTCAAAGAACATATTTCAAAAATTGTGATAATTATCTGAATAAATAAAAACACCTAATTGGTAACACTGACTCGTTCAAAATTCAGGGTGCCATTTATATGTGTTCAGTCAAGGAACATATTTCAAAACTTCTTAAATAAGATACTTGTTACTCGGATGGACTTTTAGCTTAAAAGGATTCCGATTAATATTTCACTTAACTCCCAAACTGTTTTGCCAATAGGGCGTTTTTTTAAAAATAAGAAATGTACTAAAATTTGTAAAAAGTAATATTTTCTTTATTTAATGACAGGTTAAAAACGCATAATTGGTAACACTGACTCGTTCAAAATTCAGAGAACCATTTATATGTGTTTAGTCAAGGAACATATTTCAAAAATTGTGGTAATTATCTGAATAACGAAAAACGCCTAATTGGTAACACTTACTAGTTCAAAACTCATCAAGCCATTTATATGTGTTTAGTCAAGGAACATATTTCAAAAATTGTGATAATTATATGAATAAAAAAAACGCCTAATTGGTAACACTGACTCGTTCAAAATTCAGAGAGCCATTTATATGTGTTTAGTCAAGGAAAATATTTCAAAAATTGTGGTATTTATCTGAATAAATAATAACACCTAATTGGTAACACTTACTCGTTCAAAATTCAGGGAGCCATTTATATGTGTTTAGTCAAAGAACATATTTCAAAAATTGTGATAATTATCTGAATAAATAAAAACATCTAATTGGTAACACTGACTCGTTCAAAATTCAGGGAGCCATTTATATGTGTTTAGTCAAGGAACATATTTCAAAAATTGTGATAATTATCTGAATAAATAATAACACCTAATTGGTAACACTTACTCGTTCAAAATTCAGGGAGCCATTTATATGTGTTTAGTCAAGGAAAATATTTCAAAAATTGTGATAATTATCTGAATAAATAAAAACATCTAATTGGTAACACTGACTCGTTCAAAATTCAGGGAGCCATTTATATGTGTTTAGTCAAGGAACATATTTCAAAAATTGTGATAATTATCTGAATAAATAATAACACCTAATTGGTAACACTTACTCGTTCAAAATTCAGGGAGCCATTTATATGTGTTTAGTCAAGGAAAATATTTCAAAAATTGTGATAATTATCTGAATAAATAAAAACACCTAATTGGTAACACTTACTCGTTCAAAATTCAGGGAGCCATTTATATGTGTTTAGTCAAAGAACATATTTCAAAAATTGTGATAATTATCTGAATAAATAAAAACACCTAATTGGTAACACTTACTCTTTCAAAATTCAGGGAGCCATTTATATGTATTTAGTCAAGGAACATATTTCAAAAATTGTGATAATTATCTGAATAAATAAAAACACCTAATTGGTAACACTTTCTCGTTCAAAATTCAGAGAGCCATTTATATGTGTTTAGTCAAGGAACATATTTTAAAAATTGTGGTAATTATCTGAATATAAAAAATGCCTAATTGGTAACACTGACTTGTTCAAAATTCAGGCGACCATTTATATGTGTTTAGTCAAGGAACATATTTCAAAAATTGTGATAATTATCTGAATAAATAAAAACACCTAATTGGTAACACTTACTCGTTCAAAATTCAGGGAGCCATTTATATGTGTTTAGTCAAAGAACATATTTCAAAAATTGTGATAATTATCTGAATAAATAAAAACATCTAATTGGTAACACTGACTCGTTCAAAATTCAGGGTGCCATTTATATGTGTTTAGTCAAGGAACATATTTCAAAAATTGTGGTAATTATCTGAATAAAGAAAAACGCCTAATTGGTAACACTTACTAGTTCAAAATTCAGGAAGCCATTTATATGTGTTTAGTCAAGGAACATATTTCAAAAATTAGGTAATTATCTCTATAAAAAAACGCCTAATTGGTAACACTGACTCGTTCAAAATTCAGAGAGCCATTTATATGTGTTTAGTCAAGGAACACATTTCAAAAATTGTGGTAATTATCTGAATAAAAAAAACGCCTAATTGGTAACACGGACTCGTTCAAAATTCAGGGAGCCATTTATATGTGATTAGTCAAAGAACATATTTCAAAAATTGTGATAATTATCTGAATAAATAAAAACACCTAATTGGTAACACTGACTCGTTCAAAATTCAGGGTGCCATTTATATGTGTTCAGTCAAGGAACATATTTCAAAACTTCTTAAATAAGATACTTGTTACTCGGATGGACTTTTAGCTTAAAAGGATTCCGATTAATATTTCACTTAACTCCCAAACTGTTTTGCCAATAGGGCGTTTTTTTAAAAATAAGAAATGTACTAAAATTTGTAAAAAGTAATATTTTCTTTATTTAATGACAGGTTAAAAACGCATAATTGGTAACACTGACTCGTTCAAAATTCAGAGAACCATTTATATGTGTTTAGTCAAGGAACATATTTCAAAAATTGTGGTAATTATCTGAATAACGAAAAACGCCTAATTGGTAACACTTACTAGTTCAAAACTCATCAAGCCATTTATATGTGTTTAGTCAAGGAACATATTTCAAAAATTGTGATAATTATATGAATAAAAAAAACGCCTAATTGGTAACACTGACTCGTTCAAAATTCAGAGAGCCATTTATATGTGTTTAGTCAAGGAAAATATTTCAAAAATTGTGGTATTTATCTGAATAAATAATAACACCTAATTGGTAACACTTACTCGTTCAAAATTCAGGGAGCCATTTATATGTGTTTAGTCAAAGAACATATTTCAAAAATTGTGATAATTATCTGAATAAATAAAAACATCTAATTGGTAACACTGACTCGTTCAAAATTCAGGGAGCCATTTATATGTGTTTAGTCAAGGAACATATTTCAAAAATTGTGATAATTATCTGAATAAATAATAACACCTAATTGGTAACACTTACTCGTTCAAAATTCAGGGAGCCATTTATATGTGTTTAGTCAAGGAAAATATTTCAAAAATTGTGATAATTATCTGAATAAATAAAAACATCTAATTGGTAACACTGACTCGTTCAAAATTCAGGGAGCCATTTATATGTGTTTAGTCAAGGAACATATTTCAAAAATTGTGATAATTATCTGAATAAATAATAACACCTAATTGGTAACACTTACTCGTTCAAAATTCAGGGAGCCATTTATATGTGTTTAGTCAAGGAAAATATTTCAAAAATTGTGATAATTATCTGAATAAATAAAAACACCTAATTGGTAACACTTACTCGTTCAAAATTCAGGGAGCCATTTATATGTGTTTAGTCAAAGAACATATTTCAAAAATTGTGATAATTATCTGAATAAATAAAAACACCTAATTGGTAACACTTACTCTTTCAAAATTCAGGGAGCCATTTATATGTATTTAGTCAAGGAACATATTTCAAAAATTGTGATAATTATCTGAATAAATAAAAACACCTAATTGGTAACACTTTCTCGTTCAAAATTCAGAGAGCCATTTATATGTGTTTAGTCAAGGAACATATTTTAAAAATTGTGGTAATTATCTGAATATAAAAAATGCCTAATTGGTAACACTGACTTGTTCAAAATTCAGGCGACCATTTATATGTGTTTAGTCAAGGAACATATTTCAAAAATTGTGATAATTATCTGAATAAATAAAAACACCTAATTGGTAACACTTACTCGTTCAAAATTCAGGGAGCCATTTATATGTGTTTAGTCAAAGAACATATTTCAAAAATTGTGATAATTATCTGAATAAATAAAAACATCTAATTGGTAACACTGACTCGTTCAAAATTCAGGGTGCCATTTATATGTGTTTAGTCAAGGAACATATTTCAAAAATTGTGGTAATTATCTGAATAAAGAAAAACGCCTAATTGGCAACACTTACTAGTTCAAAATTCAGGAAGCCATTTATATGTGTTTAGTCAAGGAACATATTTCAAAAATTAGGTAATTATCTCTATAAAAAAACGCCTAATTGGTAACACTGACTCGTTCAAAATTCAGAGAGCCATTTATATGTGTTTAGTCAAGGAACACATTTCAAAAATTGTGGTAATTATCTGAATAAAAAAAACGCCTAATTGGTAACACGGACTCGTTCAAAATTCAGGGAGCCATTTATATGTGATTAGTCAAAGAACATATTTCAAAAATTGTGATAATTATCTGAATAAATAAAAACACCTAATTGGTAACACTGACTCGTTCAAAATTCAGGGTGCCATTTATATGTGTTCAGTCAAGGAACATATTTCAAAACTTCTTAAATAAGATACTTGTTACTCGGATGGACTTTTAGCTTAAAAGGATTCCGATTAATATTTCACTTAACTCCCAAACTGTTTTGCCAATAGGGCGTTTTTTTAAAAATAAGAAATGTACTAAAATTTGTAAAAAGTAATATTTTCTTTATTTAATGACAGGTTAAAAACGCATAATTGGTAACACTGACTCGTTCAAAATTCAGAGAACCATTTATATGTGTTTAGTCAAGGAACATATTTCAAAAATTGTGGTAATTATCTGAATAACGAAAAACGCCTAATTGGTAACACTTACTAGTTCAAAACTCATCAAGCCATTTATATGTGTTTAGTCAAGGAACATATTTCAAAAATTGTGATAATTATATGAATAAAAAAAACGCCTAATTGGTAACACTGACTCGTTCAAAATTCAGAGAGCCATTTATATGTGTTTAGTCAAGGAAAATATTTCAAAAATTGTGGTATTTATCTGAATAAATAATAACACCTAATTGGTAACACTTACTCGTTCAAAATTCAGGGAGCCATTTATATGTGTTTAGTCAAAGAACATATTTCAAAAATTGTGATAATTATCTGAATAAATAAAAACATCTAATTGGTAACACTGACTCGTTCAAAATTCAGGGAGCCATTTATATGGGTTTAGTCAAGGAACATATTTCAAAAATTGTGATAATTATCTGAATAAATAATAACACCTAATTGGTAACACTTACTCGTTCAAAATTCAGGGAGCCATTTATATGTGTTTAGTCAAAGAACATATTTCAAAAATTGTGATAATTATCTGAATAAATAAAAACATCTAATTGGTAACACTGATTCGTTCAAAATTCAGGGTGCCATTTATATGTGTTTAGTCAAGGAACATATTTCAAAACGTCTTAAATAAGATACTTGTTACTCGGATGGACTTTTAGCTTAAAAGGATTCCGATTAATATTTCATTTAACTCCGAAACTGTTTTGCCAATAGGGCGTTTTTTTAAAAATCAGAAATGTACTAAAATTTCTAAAAAGTAATATTTTCTTTATTTAATGACAGGTTAAAAACGCATAATTGGTAACACTGACTCGTTCAAAATTCAGAGAACCATTTATATGTGTTTAGTCAAGGAACATATTTCAAAAATTGTGGTAATTATCTGAATAACGAAAAACGCCTAATTGGTAACACTTACTAGTTCAAAACTCATCAAGCCATTTATATGTGTTTAGTCAAGGAACATATTTCAAAAATTGTGATAATTATATGAATAAAAAAAACGCCTAATTGGTAACACTGACTCGTTCAAAATTCAGAGAGCCATTTATATGTGTTTAGTCAAGGAAAATATTTCAAAAATTGTGGTATTTATCTGAATAAATAATAACACCTAATTGGTAACACTTACTCGTTCAAAATTCAGGGAGTCATTTATATGTGTTTAGTCAAAGAACATATTTCAAAAATTGTGATAATTATCTGAATAAATAAAAACATCTAATTGGTAACACTGACTCGTTCAAAATTCAGGGAGCCATTTATATGTGTTTAGTCAAGGAACATATTTCAAAAATTGTGATAATTATCTGAATAAATAATAACACCTAATTGGTAACACTTACTCGTTCAAAATTCAGGGAGCCATTTATATGTGTTTAGTCAAAGAACATATTTCAAAAATTGTGATAATTATCTGAATAAATAAAAACATCTAATTGGTAACACTGATTCGTTCAAAATTCAGGGTGCCATTTATATGTGTTTAGTCAAGGAACATATTTCAAAACGTCTTAAATAAGATACTTGTTACTCGGATGGACTTTTACCTTAAAAGGATTCCGATTAATATTTCATTTAACTCCGAAACTGTTTTGCCAATAGGGCGTTTTTTTAAAAATCAGAAATGTACTAAAATTTCTAAAAAGTAATATTTTCTTTATTTAATGACAGGTTAAAAACGCATAATTGGTAACACTGACTCGTTCAAAATTCAGGAAGCCATTTATATGTGTTTAGTCAAGGAACATATTTCAAAAATTGTGGTAATTATCTGAATAAAGAAAAACGCCTAATTGGTAACACTTACTAGTTCAAAATTCAGGAAGCCATTTATATGTGTTTAGTCAAAGAACATATTTCAAAAATTGTGATAATTATCTGAATAAATAAAAACATCTAATTGGTAACACTGATTCGTTCAAAATTCAGGGTGCCATTTATATGTGTTTAGTCAAGGAACATATTTCAAAACGTCTTAAATAAGATACTTGTTACTCGGATGGACTTTTACCTTAAAAGGATTCCGATTAATATTTCATTTAACTCCGAAACAGTTTTGCCAATAGGGCGTTTTTTTAAAAATCAGAAATGTACTAAAATTTCTAAAAAGTAATATTTTCTTTATTTAATGACAGGTTAAAAACGCATAATTGGTAACACTGACTCGTTCAAAATTCAGGAAGCCATTTATATGTGTTCAGTCAAGGAACATATTTCAAAAATTGTGGTAATTATCTGAATAAAGAAAAACGCCTAATTGGTAACACTTACTAGTTCAAAATTCAGGAAGCCATTTATATGTGTTTAGTCAAGGAACATATTTCAAAAATTGTGATAATTATCTGAATAAAAAAAACCCCTAATTGGTAACACTGACTCGTTCAATATTCATAGAGCCATTTATATGTGTTTAGTCAAGGAACACATTTCAAAAATTGTGGTAATTATCTGAATAAAAAAAACGTCTAATTGGTAACACGGACTCGTTCAAAATTCAGGGAGCCATTTATATGTGTTTAGTCAAAGAACATATTTCAAAAATTGTGATAATTATCTGAATAAATAAAAACACCTAATTGGTAACACTTTCTCGTTCAAAATTCAGGGTGCCATTTATATGTCTTTAGTCAAGGAACATATTTCAAAAATTGTGATAATTATCTGAATAAATAAAAACACCTAATTGGTAACACTTACTCGTTCAAAATTCAGGGAGCCATTTATATGTGTTTAGTCAAAGAACATATTTCAAAAATTGTGATAATTATCTGAATAAATAAAAACATCTAATTGGTAACACTGACTCGTTCAAAATTCAGGGTGCCATTTATATGTGTTTAGTCAAGGAACATATTTCAAAACGTCTTAAATAAGATACTTGTTACTCGGATGGACTTTTAGCTTAAAAGGATTCCGATTAATATTTCATTTAACTCCCAAACTGTTTTGCCAATAGGGCGTTTTTTTAAAAATCAGAAATGTACTAAAATTTCTGAAAAGTAATATTTTCTTTATTTAATGACAGGTTAAAAACGCATAATTGGTAACACTGACTCGTTCAAAATTCAGAGAGCAATTTATATGTGTTTAGTCAAGGAACATATTTCAAAAATTGTGGTAATTATCTGAATAAAGAAAAACGCCTAATTGGTAACACTTACTAGTTCAAAATTCAGGAAGCCATTTATATGTGTTTAGTCAAGGAACATATTTCAAAAATTAGGTAATTATCTCAATAAAAAAACGCCTAATTGGTAACACTGACTCGTTCAAAATTCAGAGAGCCATTTATATGTGTTTAGTCAAGGAACACATTTCAAAAATTGTGGTAATTATCTGAATAAAAAAACGCCTAATTGGTAACACGGACTCGTTCAAAATTCAGGGAGCCATTTATATGTGATTAGTCAAAGAACATATTTCAAAAATTGTGATAATTATCTGAATAAATAAAAACACCTAATTGGTAACACTGACTCGTTCAAAATTCAGGGTGCCATTTATATGTGTTCAGTCAAGGAACATATTTCAAAACTTCTTAAATAAGATACTTGTTACTCGGATGGACTTTTAGCTTAAAAGGATTCCGATTAATATTTCACTTAACTCCCAAACTGTTTTGCCAATAGGGCGTTTTTTTAAAAATAAGAAATGTACTAAAATTTGTAAAAAGTAATATTTTCTTTATTTAATGACAGGTTAAAAACGCATAATTGGTAACACTGACTCGTTCAAAATTCAGAGAACCATTTATATGTGTTTAGTCAAGGAACATATTTCAAAAATTGTGGTAATTATCTGAATAACGAAAAACGCCTAATTGGTAACACTTACTAGTTCAAAACTCATCAAGCCATTTATATGTGTTTAGTCAAGGAACATATTTCAAAAATTGTGATAATTATATGAATAAAAAAAACGCCTAATTGGTAACACTGACTCGTTCAAAATTCAGAGAGCCATTTATATGTGTTTAGTCAAGGAAAATATTTCAAAAATTGTGGTATTTATCTGAATAAATAATAACACCTAATTGGTAACACTTACTCGTTCAAAATTCAGGGAGCCATTTATATGTGTTTAGTCAAAGAACATATTTCAAAAATTGTGATAATTATCTGAATAAATAAAAACATCTAATTGGTAACACTGACTCGTTCAAAATTCAGGGAGCCATTTATATGTGTTTAGTCAAGGAACATATTTCAAAAATTGTGATAATTATCTGAATAAATAATAACACCTAATTGGTAACACTTACTCGTTCAAAATTCAGGGAGCCATTTATATGTGTTTAGTCAAGGAAAATATTTCAAAAATTGTGATAATTATCTGAATAAATAAAAACATCTAATTGGTAACACTGACTCGTTCAAAATTCAGGGAGCCATTTATATGTGTTTAGTCAAGGAACATATTTCAAAAATTGTGATAATTATCTGAATAAATAATAACACCTAATTGGTAACACTTACTCGTTCAAAATTCAGGGAGCCATTTATATGTGTTTAGTCAAGGAAAATATTTCAAAAATTGTGATAATTATCTGAATAAATAAAAACACCTAATTGGTAACACTTACTCGTTCAAAATTCAGGGAGCCATTTATATGTGTTTAGTCAAAGAACATATTTCAAAAATTGTGATAATTATCTGAATAAATAAAAACACCTAATTGGTAACACTTACTCTTTCAAAATTCAGGGAGCCATTTATATGTATTTAGTCAAGGAACATATTTCAAAAATTGTGATAATTATCTGAATAAATAAAAACACCTAATTGGTAACACTTTCTCGTTCAAAATTCAGAGAGCCATTTATATGTGTTTAGTCAAGGAACATATTTTAAAAATTGTGGTAATTATCTGAATATAAAAAATGCCTAATTGGTAACACTGACTTGTTCAAAATTCAGGCGACCATTTATATGTGTTTAGTCAAGGAACATATTTCAAAAATTGTGATAATTATCTGAATAAATAAAAACACCTAATTGGTAACACTGACTCGTTCAAAATTCAGGGTGCCATTTATATGTGTTTAGTCAAGGAACATATTTCAAAAATTGTGGTAATTATCTGAATAAAGAAAAACGCCTAATTGGTAACACTTACTAGTTCAAAATTCAGGAAGCCATTTATATGTGTTTAGTCAAGGAACATATTTCAAAAATTAGGTAATTATCTCAATAAAAAAACGCCTAATTGGTAACACTGACTCGTTCAAAATTCAGAGAGCCATTTATATGTGTTTAGTCAAGGAACACATTTCAAAAATTGTGGTAATTATCTGAATAAAAAAAACGCCTAATTGGTAACACGGACTCGTTCAAAATTCAGGGAGCCATTTATATGTGATTAGTCAAAGAACATATTTCAAAAATTGTGATAATTATCTGAATAAATAAAAACACCTAATTGGTAACACTGACTCGTTCAAAATTCAGGGTGCCATTTATATGTGTTCAGTCAAGGAACATATTTCAAAATTTCTTAAATAAGATACTTGTTACTCGGATGGACTTTTAGCTTAAAAGGATTCCGATTAATATTTCACTTAACTCCCAAACTGTTTTGCCAATAGGGCGTTTTTTTAAAAATAAGAAATGTACTAAAATTTGTAAAAAGTAATATTTTCTTTATTTAATGACAGGTTAAAAACGCATAATTGGTAACACTGACTCGTTCAAAATTCAGAGAACCATTTATATGTGTTTAGTCAAGGAACATATTTCAAAAATTGTGGTAATTATCTGAATAACGAAAAACGCCTAATTGGTAACACTTACTAGTTCAAAACTCATCAAGCCATTTATATGTGTTTAGTCAAGGAACATATTTCAAAAATTGTGATAATTATATGAATAAAAAAAACGCCTAATTGGTAACACTGACTCGTTCAAAATTCAGAGAGCCATTTATATGTGTTTAGTCAAGGAAAATATTTCAAAAATTGTGGTATTTATCTGAATAAATAATAACACCTAATTGGTAACACTTACTCGTTCAAAATTCAGGGAGCCATTTATATGTGTTTAGTCAAAGAACATATTTCAAAAATTGTGATAATTATCTGAATAAATAAAAACATCTAATTGGTAACACTGACTCGTTCAAAATTCAGGGAGCCATTTATATGTGTTTAGTCAAGGAACATATTTCAAAAATTGTGATAATTATCTGAATAAATAAAAACACCTAATTGGTAACACTTACTCGTTCAAAATTCAGGGAGCCATTTATATGTATTTAGTCAAGGAACATATTTCAAAAATTGTGATAATTATCTGAATAAATAAAAACACCTAATTGGTAACACTTTCTCGTTCAAAATTCAGAGAGCCATTTATATGTGTTTAGTCAAGGAACATATTTTAAAAATTGTGGTAATTATCTGAATATAAAAAATGCCTAATTGGTAACACTGACTTGTTCAAAATTCAGGCGACCATTTATATGTGTTTAGTCAAGGAACATATTTCAAAAATTGTGATAATTATCTGAATAAATAAAAACACCTAATTGGTAACACTGACTCGTTCAAAATTCAGGGTGCCATTTATATGTGTTTAGTCAAGGAACATATTTCAAAAATTGTGGTAATTATCTGAATAAAGAAAAACGCCTAATTGGTAACACTTACTAGTTCAAAATTCAGGAAGCCATTTATATGTGTTTAGTCAAGGAACATATTTCAAAAATTAGGTAATTATCTCAATAAAAAAACGCCTAATTGGTAACACTGACTCGTTCAAAATTCAGAGAGCCATTTATATGTGTTTAGTCAAGGAACACATTTCAAAAATTGTGGTAATTATCTGAATAAAAAAAACGCCTAATTGGTAACACGGACTCGTTCAAAATTCAGGGAGCCATTTATATGTGATTAGTCAAAGAACATATTTCAAAAATTGTGATAATTATCTGAATAAATAAAAACACCTAATTGGTAACACTGACTCGTTCAAAATTCAGGGTGCCATTTATATGTGTTCAGTCAAGGAACATATTTCAAAACTTCTTAAATAAGATACTTGTTACTCGGATGGACTTTTAGCTTAAAAGGATTCCGATTAATATTTCACTTAACTCCCAAACTGTTTTGCCAATAGGGCGTTTTTTTAAAAATAAGAAATGTACTAAAATTTGTAAAAAGTAATATTTTCTTTATTTAATGACAGGTTAAAAACGCATAATTGGTAACACTGACTCGTTCAAAATTCAGAGAACCATTTATATGTGTTTAGTCAAGGAACATATTTCAAAAATTGTGGTAATTATCTGAATAACGAAAAACGCCTAATTGGTAACACTTACTAGTTCAAAACTCATCAAGCCATTTATATGTGTTTAGTCAAGGAACATATTTCAAAAATTGTGATAATTATATGAATAAAAAAAACGCCTAATTGGTAACACTGACTCGTTCAAAATTCAGAGAGCCATTTATATGTGTTTAGTCAAGGAAAATATTTCAAAAATTGTGGTATTTATCTGAATAAATAATAACACCTAATTGGTAACACTTACTCGTTCAAAATTCAGGGAGCCATTTATATGTGTTTAGTCAAAGAACATATTTCAAAAATTGTGATAATTATCTGAATAAATAAAAACATCTAATTGGTAACACTGACTCGTTCAAAATTCAGGGAGCCATTTATATGTGTTTAGTCAAGGACCATATTTCAAAAATTGTGATAATTATCTGAATAAATAATAACACCTAATTGGTAACACTTACTCGTTCAAAATTCAGGGAGCCATTTATATGTGTTTAGTCAAGGAAAATATTTCAAAAATTGTGATAATTATCTGAATAAATAAAAACATCTAATTGGTAACACTGACTCGTTCAAAATTCAGGGAGCCATTTATATGTGTTTAGTCAAGGAACATATTTCAAAAATTGTGATAATTATCTGAATAAATAATAACACCTAATTGGTAACACTTACTTGTTCAAAATTCAGGGAGCCATTTATATGTGTTTAGTCAAGGAAAATATTTCAAAAATTGTGATAATTATCTGAATAAATAAAAACACCTAATTGGTAACACTTACTCGTTCAAAATTCAGGGAGCCATTTATATGTGTTTAGTCAAAGAACATATTTCAAAAATTGTGATAATTATCTGAATAAATAAAAACACCTAATTGGTAACACTTACTCTTTCAAAATTCAGGGAGCCATTTATATGTATTTAGTCAAGGAACATATTTCAAAAATTGTGATAATTATCTGAATAAATAAAAACACCTAATTGGTAACACTTTCTCGTTCAAAATTCAGAGAGCCATTTATATGTGTTTAGTCAAGGAACATATTTTAAAAATTGTGGTAATTATCTGAATATAAAAAATGCCTAATTGGTAACACTGACTTGTTCAAAATTCAGGCGACCATTTATATGTGTTTAGTCAAGGAACATATTTCAAAAATTGTGATAATTATCTGAATAAATAAAAACATCTAATTGGTAACACTGACTCGTTCAAAATTCAGGGAGCCATTTATATGTGTTTAGTCAAGGACCATATTTCAAAAATTGTGATAATTATCTGAATAAATAATAACACCTAATTGGTAACACTTACTCGTTCAAAATTCAGGGAGCCATTTATATGTGTTTAGTCAAGGAAAATATTTCAAAAATTGTGATAATTATCTGAATAAATAAAAACATCTAATTGGTAACACTGACTCGTTCAAAATTCAGGGAGCCATTTATATGTGTTTAGTCAAGGAACATATTTCAAAAATTGTGATAATTATCTGAATAAATAATAACACCTAATTGGTAACACTTACTCGTTCAAAATTCAGGGAGCCATTTATATGTGTTTAGTCAAGGAAAATATTTCAAAAATTGTGATAATTATCTGAATAAATAAAAACACCTAATTGGTAACACTTACTCGTTCAAAATTCAGGGAGCCATTTATATGTGTTTAGTCAAAGAACATATTTCAAAAATTGTGATAATTATCTGAATAAATAAAAACACCTAATTGGTAACACTTACTCTTTCAAAATTCAGGGAGCCATTTATATGTATTTAGTCAAGGAACATATTTCAAAAATTGTGATAATTATCTGAATAAATAAAAACACCTAATTGGTAACACTTTCTCGTTCAAAATTCAGAGAGCCATTTATATGTGTTTAGTCAAGGAACATATTTTAAAAATTGTGGTAATTATCTGAATATAAAAAATGCCTAATTGGTAACACTGACTTGTTCAAAATTCAGGCGACCATTTATATGTGTTTAGTCAAGGAACATATTTCAAAAATTGTGATAATTATCTGAATAAATAAAAACACCTAATTGGTAACACTGACTCGTTCAAAATTCAGGGTGCCATTTATATGTGTTTAGTCAAGGAACATATTTCAAAAATTGTGGTAATTATCTGAATAAAGAAAAACGCCTAATTGGTAACACTTACTAGTTCAAAATTCAGGAAGCCATTTATATGTGTTTAGTCAAGGAACATATTTCAAAAATTAGGTAATTATCTCAATAAAAAAACGCCTAATTGGTAACACTGACTCGTTCAAAATTCAGAGAGCCATTTATATGTGTTTAGTCAAGGAACACATTTCAAAAATTGTGGTAATTATCTGAATAAAAAAAACGCCTAATTGGTAACACGGACTCGTTCAAAATTCAGGGAGCCATTTATATGTGATTAGTCAAAGAACATATTTCAAAAATTGTGATAATTATCTGAATAAATAAAAACACCTAATTGGTAACACTGACTCGTTCAAAATTCAGGGTGCCATTTATATGTGTTCAGTCAAGGAACATATTTCAAAATTTCTTAAATAAGATACTTGTTACTCGGATGGACTTTTAGCTTAAAAGGATTCCGATTAATATTTCACTTAACTCCCAAACTGTTTTGCCAATAGGGCGTTTTTTTAAAAATAAGAAATGTACTAAAATTTGTAAAAAGTAATATTTTCTTTATTTAATGACAGGTTAAAAACGCATAATTGGTAACACTGACTCGTTCAAAATTCAGAGAACCATTTATATGTGTTTAGTCAAGGAACATATTTCAAAAATTGTGGTAATTATCTGAATAACGAAAAACGCCTAATTGGTAACACTTACTAGTTCAAAACTCATCAAGCCATTTATATGTGTTTAGTCAAGGAACATATTTCAAAAATTGTGATAATTATATGAATAAAAAAAACGCCTAATTGGTAACACTGACTCGTTCAAAATTCAGAGAGCCATTTATATGTGTTTAGTCAAGGAAAATATTTCAAAAATTGTGGTATTTATCTGAATAAATAATAACACCTAATTGGTAACACTTACTCGTTCAAAATTCAGGGAGCCATTTATATGTGTTTAGTCAAAGAACATATTTCAAAAATTGTGATAATTATCTGAATAAATAAAAACATCTAATTGGTAACACTGACTCGTTCAAAATTCAGGGAGCCATTTATATGTGTTTAGTCAAGGAACATATTTCAAAAATTGTGATAATTATCTGAATAAATAAAAACACCTAATTGGTAACACTTACTCGTTCAAAATTCAGGGAGCCATTTATATGTATTTAGTCAAGGAACATATTTCAAAAATTGTGATAATTATCTGAATAAATAAAAACACCTAATTGGTAACACTTTCTCGTTCAAAATTCAGAGAGCCATTTATATGTGTTTAGTCAAGGAACATATTTTAAAAATTGTGGTAATTATCTGAATATAAAAAATGCCTAATTGGTAACACTGACTTGTTCAAAATTCAGGCGACCATTTATATGTGTTTAGTCAAGGAACATATTTCAAAAATTGTGATAATTATCTGAATAAATAAAAACACCTAATTGGTAACACTGACTCGTTCAAAATTCAGGGTGCCATTTATATGTGTTTAGTCAAGGAACATATTTCAAAAATTGTGGTAATTATCTGAATAAAGAAAAACGCCTAATTGGTAACACTTACTAGTTCAAAATTCAGGAAGCCATTTATATGTGTTTAGTCAAGGAACATATTTCAAAAATTAGGTAATTATCTCAATAAAAAAACGCCTAATTGGTAACACTGACTCGTTCAAAATTCAGAGAGCCATTTATATGTGTTTAGTCAAGGAACACATTTCAAAAATTGTGGTAATTATCTGAATAAAAAAAACGCCTAATTGGTAACACGGACTCGTTCAAAATTCAGGGAGCCATTTATATGTGATTAGTCAAAGAACATATTTCAAAAATTGTGATAATTATCTGAATAAATAAAAACACCTAATTGGTAACACTGACTCGTTCAAAATTCAGGGTGCCATTTATATGTGTTCAGTCAAGGAACATATTTCAAAACTTCTTAAATAAGATACTTGTTACTCGGATGGACTTTTAGCTTAAAAGGATTCCGATTAATATTTCACTTAACTCCCAAACTGTTTTGCCAATAGGGCGTTTTTTTAAAAATAAGAAATGTACTAAAATTTGTAAAAAGTAATATTTTCTTTATTTAATGACAGGTTAAAAACGCATAATTGGTAACACTGACTCGTTCAAAATTCAGAGAACCATTTATATGTGTTTAGTCAAGGAACATATTTCAAAAATTGTGGTAATTATCTGAATAACGAAAAACGCCTAATTGGTAACACTTACTAGTTCAAAACTCATCAAGCCATTTATATGTGTTTAGTCAAGGAACATATTTCAAAAATTGTGATAATTATATGAATAAAAAAAACGCCTAATTGGTAACACTGACTCGTTCAAAATTCAGAGAGCCATTTATATGTGTTTAGTCAAGGAAAATATTTCAAAAATTGTGGTATTTATCTGAATAAATAATAACACCTAATTGGTAACACTTACTCGTTCAAAATTCAGGGAGCCATTTATATGTGTTTAGTCAAAGAACATATTTCAAAAATTGTGATAATTATCTGAATAAATAAAAACATCTAATTGGTAACACTGACTCGTTCAAAATTCAGGGAGCCATTTATATGTGTTTAGTCAAGGACCATATTTCAAAAATTGTGATAATTATCTGAATAAATAATAACACCTAATTGGTAACACTTACTCGTTCAAAATTCAGGGAGCCATTTATATGTGTTTAGTCAAGGAAAATATTTCAAAAATTGTGATAATTATCTGAATAAATAAAAACATCTAATTGGTAACACTGACTCGTTCAAAATTCAGGGAGCCATTTATATGTGTTTAGTCAAGGAACATATTTCAAAAATTGTGATAATTATCTGAATAAATAATAACACCTAATTGGTAACACTTACTTGTTCAAAATTCAGGGAGCCATTTATATGTGTTTAGTCAAGGAAAATATTTCAAAAATTGTGATAATTATCTGAATAAATAAAAACACCTAATTGGTAACACTTACTCGTTCAAAATTCAGGGAGCCATTTATATGTGTTTAGTCAAAGAACATATTTCAAAAATTGTGATAATTATCTGAATAAATAAAAACACCTAATTGGTAACACTTACTCTTTCAAAATTCAGGGAGCCATTTATATGTATTTAGTCAAGGAACATATTTCAAAAATTGTGATAATTATCTGAATAAATAAAAACACCTAATTGGTAACACTTTCTCGTTCAAAATTCAGAGAGCCATTTATATGTGTTTAGTCAAGGAACATATTTTAAAAATTGTGGTAATTATCTGAATATAAAAAATGCCTAATTGGTAACACTGACTTGTTCAAAATTCAGGCGGCCATTTATATGTGTTTAGTCAAGGAACATATTTCAAAAATTGTGATAATTATCTGAATAAATAAAAACATCTAATTGGTAACACTGACTCGTTCAAAATTCAGGGTGCCATTTATATGTGTTTAGTCAAGGAACATATTTCAAAAATTGTGGTAATTATCTGAATAAAGAAAAACGCCTAATTGGTAACACTTACTAGTTCAAAATTCAGGAAGCCATTTATATGTGTTTAGTCAAGGAACATATTTCAAAAATTAGGTAATTATCTCTATAAAAAAACGCCTAATTGGTAACACTGACTCGTTCAAAATTCAGAGAGCCATTTATATGTGTTTAGTCAAGGAACACATTTCAAAAATTGTGGTAATTATCTGAATAAAAAAAACGCCTAATTGGTAACACGGACTCGTTCAAAATTCAGGGAGCCATTTATATGTGATTAGTCAAAGAACATATTTCAAAAATATTGATAATTATCTGAATAAATAAAAACACCTAATTAGTAACACTGACTCGTTCAAAATTCAGGGTGCCATTTATATGTGTTCAGTCAAGGAACATATTTCAAAACTTCTTAAATAAGATACTTGTTACTCGGATGGACTTTTAGCTTAAAAGGATTCCGATTAATATTTCACTTAACTCCCAAACTGTTTTGCCAATAGGGCGTTTTTTTAAAAATAAGAAATGTACTAAAATTTGTAAAAAGTAATATTTTCTTTATTTAATGACAGGTTAAAAACGCATAATTGGTAACACTGACTCGTTCAAAATTCAGAGAACCATTTATATGTGTTTAGTCAAGGAACATATTTCAAAAATTGTGGTAATTATCTGAATAACGAAAAACGCCTAATTGGTAACACTTACTAGTTCAAAACTCATCAAGCCATTTATATGTGTTTAGTCAAGGAACATATTTCAAAAATTGTGATAATTATATGAATAAAAAAAACGCCTAATTGGTAACACTGACTCGTTCAAAATTCAGAGAGCCATTTATATGTGTTTAGTCAAGGAAAATATTTCAAAAATTGTGGTATTTATCTGAATAAATAATAACACCTAATTGGTAACACTTACTCGTTCAAAATTCAGGGAGCCATTTATATGTGTTTAGTCAAAGAACATATTTCAAAAATTGTGATAATTATCTGAATAAATAAAAACATCTAATTGGTAACACTGACTCGTTCAAAATTCAGGGAGCCATTTATATGTGTTTAGTCAAGGAACATATTTCAAAAATTGTGATAATTATCTGAATAAATAATAACACCTAATTGGTAACACTTACTCGTTCAAAATTCAGGGAGCCATTTATATGTGTTTAGTCAAAGAACATATTTCAAAAATTGTGATAATTATCTGAATAAATAAAAACATCTAATTGGTAACACTGATTCGTTCAAAATTCAGGGTGCCATTTATATGTGTTTAGTCAAGGAACATATTTCAAAACGTCTTAAATAAGATACTTGTTACTCGGATGGACTTTTAGCTTAAAAGGATTCCGATTAATATTTCATTTAACTCCGAAACTGTTTTGCCAATAGGGCGTTTTTTTAAAAATCAGAAATGTACTAAAATTTCTAAAAAGTAATATTTTCTTTATTTAATGACAGGTTAAAAACGCATAATTGGTAACACTGACTCGTTCAAAATTCAGAGAACCATTTATATGTGTTTAGTCAAGGAACATATTTCAAAAATTGTGGTAATTATCTGAATAACGAAAAACGCCTAATTGGTAACACTTACTAGTTCAAAACTCATCAAGCCATTTATATGTGTTTAGTCAAGGAACATATTTCAAAAATTGTGATAATTATATGAATAAAAAAAACGCCTAATTGGTAACACTGTCTCGTTCAAAATTCAGAGAGCCATTTATATGTGTTTAGTCAAGGAAAATATTTCAAAAATTGTGGTATTTATCTGAATAAATAATAACACCTAATTGGTAACACTTACTCGTTCAAAATTCAGGGAGTCATTTATATGTGTTTAGTCAAAGAACATATTTCAAAAATTGTGATAATTATCTGAATAAATAAAAACATCTAATTGGTAACACTGACTCGTTCAAAATTCAGGGAGCCATTTATATGTGTTTAGTCAAGGAACATATTTCAAAAATTGTGATAATTATCTGAATAAATAATAACACCTAATTGGTAACACTTACTCGTTCAAAATTCAGGGAGCCATTTATATGTGTTTAGTCAAGGAACATATTTCAAAACGTCTTAAATAAGATACTTGTTACTCGGATGGACTTTTAGCTTAAAAGGATTCCGATTAATATTTCATTTAACTCCGAAACTGTTTTGCCAATAGGGCGTTTTTTTAAAAATCAGAAATGTACTAAAATTTCTAAAAAGTAATATTTTCTTTATTTAATGACAGGTTAAAAACGCATAATTGGTAACACTGACTCGTTCAAAATTCAGGAAGCCATTTATATGTGTTCAGTCAAGGAACATATTTCAAAAATTGTGGTAATTATCTGAATAAAGAAAAACGCCTAATTGGTAACACTTACTAGTTCAAAATTCAGGAAGCCATTTATATGTGTTTAGTCAAGGAACATATTTCAAAAATTGTGATAATTATCTGAATAAAAAAAATTTCTAATTGGTAACACTGACTCGTTCAATATTCATAGAGCCATTTATATGTGTTTAGTCAAGGAACACATTTCAAAAATTGTGGTAATTATCTGAATAAAAAAAACGTCTAATTGGTAACACGGACTCGTTCAAAATTCAGGGAGCCATTTATATGTGTTTAGTCAAAGAACATATTTCAAAAATTGTGATAATTATCTGAATAAATAAAAACACCTAATTGGTAACACTTTCTCGTTCAAAATTCAGGGTGCCATTTATATGTCTTTAGTCAAGGAACATATTTCAAAAATTGTGATAATTATCTGAATAAATAAAAACACCTAATTGGTAACACTTACTCGTTCAAAATTCAGGGAGCCATTTATATGTGTTTAGTCAAAGAACATATTTCAAAAATTGTGATAATTATCTGAATAAATAAAAACATCTAATTGGTAACACTGACTCGTTCAAAATTCAGGGTGCCATTTATATGTGTTTAGTCAAGGAACATATTTCAAAACGTCTTAAATAAGATACTTGTTACTCGGATGGACTTTTAGCTTAAAAGGATTCCGATTAATATTTCATTTAACTCCCAAACTGTTTTGCCAATAGGGCGTTTTTTTAAAAATCAGAAATGTACTAAAATTTCTGAAAAGTAATATTTTCTTTATTTAATGACAGGTTAAAAACGCATAATTGGTAACACTGACTCGTTCAAAATTCAGAGAGCAATTTATATGTGTTTAGTCAAGGAACATATTTCAAAAATTGTGGTAATTATCTGAATAAAGAAAAACGCCTAATTGGTAACACTTACTAGTTCAAAATTCAGGAAGCCATTTATATGTGTTTAGTCAAGGAACATATTTCAAAAATTAGGTAATTATCTCAATAAAAAAACGCCTAATTGGTAACACTGACTCGTTCAAAATTCAGAGAGCCATTTATATGTGTTTAGTCAAGGAACACATTTCAAAAATTGTGGTAATTATCTGAATAAAAAAAACGCCTAATTGGTAACACGGACTCGTTCAAAATTCAGGGAGCCATTTATATGTGATTAGTCAAAGAACATATTTCAAAAATTGTGATAATTATCTGAATAAATAAAAACACCTAATTGGTAACACTGACTCGTTCAAAATTCAGGGTGCCATTTATATGTGTTCAGTCAAGGAACATATTTCAAAACTTCTTAAATAAGATACTTGTTACTCGGATGGACTTTTAGCTTAAAAGGATTCCGATTAATATTTCACTTAACTCCCAAACTGTTTTGCCAATAGGGCGTTTTTTTAAAAATAAGAAATGTACTAAAATTTGTAAAAAGTAATATTTTCTTTATTTAATGACAGGTTAAAAACGCATAATTGGTAACACTGACTCGTTCAAAATTCAGAGAACCATTTATATGTGTTTAGTCAAGGAACATATTTCAAAAATTGTGGTAATTATCTGAATAACGAAAAACGCCTAATTGGTAACACTTACTAGTTCAAAACTCATCAAGCCATTTATATGTGTTTAGTCAAGGAACATATTTCAAAAATTGTGATAATTATATGAATAAAAAAAACGCCTAATTGGTAACACTGACTCGTTCAAAATTCAGAGAGCCATTTATATGTGTTTAGTCAAGGAAAATATTTCAAAAATTGTGGTATTTATCTGAATAAATAATAACACCTAATTGGTAACACTTACTCGTTCAAAATTCAGGGAGCCATTTATATGTGTTTAGTCAAAGAACATATTTCAAAAATTGTGATAATTATCTGAATAAATAAAAACATCTAATTGGTAACACTGACTCGTTCAAAATTCAGGGAGCCATTTATATGTGTTTAGTCAAGGAACATATTTCAAAAATTGTGATAATTATCTGAATAAATAATAACACCTAATTGGTAACACTTACTCGTTCAAAATTCAGGGAGCCATTTATATGTGTTTAGTCAAGGAAAATATTTCAAAAATTGTGATAATTATCTGAATAAATAAAAACATCTAATTGGTAACACTGACTCGTTCAAAATTCAGGGAGCCATTTATATGTGTTTAGTCAAGGAACATATTTCAAAAATTGTGATAATTATCTGAATAAATAATAACACCTAATTGGTAACACTTACTCGTTCAAAATTCAGGGAGCCATTTATATGTGTTTAGTCAAGGAAAATATTTCAAAAATTGTGATAATTATCTGAATAAATAAAAACACCTAATTGGTAACACTTACTCGTTCAAAATTCAGGGAGCCTTTTATATGTGTTTAGTCAAAGAACATATTTCAAAAATTGTGATAATTATCTGAATAAATAAAAACACCTAATTGGTAACACTTACTCTTTCAAAATTCAGGGAGCCATTTATATGTATTTAGTCAAGGAACATATTTCAAAAATTGTGATAATTATCTGAATAAATAAAAACACCTAATTGGTAACACTTTCTCGTTCAAAATTCAGAGAGCCATTTATATGTGTTTAGTCAAGGAACATATTTTAAAAATTGTGGTAATTATCTGAATATAAAAAATGCCTAATTGGTAACACTGACTTGTTCAAAATTCAGGCGACCATTTATATGTGTTTAGTCAAGGAACATATTTCAAAAATTGTGATAATTATCTGAATAAATAAAAACACCTAATTGGTAACACTTACTCGTTCAAAATTCAGGGAGCCATTTATATGTATTTAGTCAAGGAACATATTTCAAAAATTGTGATAATTATCTGAATAAATAAAAACACCTAATTGGTAACACTTTCTCGTTCAAAATTCAGAGAGCCATTTATATGTGTTTAGTCAAGGAACATATTTTAAAAATTGTGGTAATTATCTGAATATAAAAAATGCCTAATTGGTAACACTGACTTGTTCAAAATTCAGGCGACCATTTATATGTGTTTAGTCAAGGAACATATTTCAAAAATTGTGATAATTATCTGAATAAATAAAAACACCTAATTGGTAACACTGACTCGTTCAAAATTCAGGGTGCCATTTATATGTGTTTAGTCAAGGAACATATTTCAAAAATTGTGGTAATTATCTGAATAAAGAAAAACGCCTAATTGGTAACACTTACTAGTTCAAAATTCAGGAAGCCATTTATATGTGTTTAGTCAAGGAACATATTTCAAAAATTAGGTAATTATCTCAATAAAAAAACGCCTAATTGGTAACACTGACTCGTTCAAAATTCAGAGAGCCATTTATATGTGTTTAGTCAAGGAACACATTTCAAAAATTGTGGTAATTATCTGAATAAAAAAAACGCCTAATTGGTAACACGGACTCGTTCAAAATTCAGGGAGCCATTTATATGTGATTAGTCAAAGAACATATTTCAAAAATTGTGATAATTATCTGAATAAATAAAAACACCTAATTGGTAACACTGACTCGTTCAAAATTCAGGGTGCCATTTATATGTGTTCAGTCAAGGAACATATTTCAAAACTTCTTAAATAAGATACTTGTTACTCGGATGGACTTTTAGCTTAAAAGGATTCCGATTAATATTTCACTTAACTCCCAAACTGTTTTGCCAATAGGGCGTTTTTTTAAAAATAAGAAATGTACTAAAATTTGTAAAAAGTAATATTTTCTTTATTTAATGACAGGTTAAAAACGCATAATTGGTAACACTGACTCGTTCAAAATTCAGAGAACCATTTATATGTGTTTAGTCAAGGAACATATTTCAAAAATTGTGGTAATTATCTGAATAACGAAAAACGCCTAATTGGTAACACTTACTAGTTCAAAACTCATCAAGCCATTTATATGTGTTTAGTCAAGGAACATATTTAAAAAATTGTGATAATTATATGAATAAAAAAAACGCCTAATTGGTAACACTGACTCGTTCAAAATTCAGAGAGCCATTTATATGTGTTTAGTCAAGGAAAATATTTCAAAAATTGTGGTATTTATCTGAATAAATAATAACACCTAATTGGTAACACTTACTCGTTCAAAATTCAGGGAGCCATTTATATGTGTTTAGTCAAAGAACATATTTCAAAAATTGTGATAATTATCTGAATAAATAAAAACATCTAATTGGTAACACTGACTCGTTCAAAATTCAGGGAGCCATTTATATGTGTTTAGTCAAGGACCATATTTCAAAAATTGTGATAATTATCTGAATAAATAATAACACCTAATTGGTAACACTTACTCGTTCAAAATTCAGGGAGCCATTTATATGTGTTTAGTCAAGGAAAATATTTCAAAAATTGTGATAATTATCTGAATAAATAAAAACATCTAATTGGTAACACTGACTCGTTCAAAATTCAGGGAGCCATTTATATGTGTTTAGTCAAGGAACATATTTCAAAAATTGTGATAATTATCTGAATAAATAATAACACCTAATTGGTAACACTTACTCGTTCAAAATTCAGGGAGCCATTTATATGTGTTTAGTCAAGGAAAATATTTCAAAAATTGTGATAATTATCTGAATAAATAAAAACACCTAATTGGTAACACTTACTCGTTCAAAATTCAGGGAGCCATTTATATGTGTTTAGTCAAAGAACATATTTCAAAAATTGTGATAATTATCTGAATAAATAAAAACACCTAATTGGTAACACTTACTCTTTCAAAATTCAGGGAGCCATTTATATGTATTTAGTCAAGGAACATATTTCAAAAATTGTGATAATTATCTGAATAAATAAAAACACCTAATTGGTAACACTTTCTCGTTCAAAATTCAGAGAGCCATTTATATGTGTTTAGTCAAGGAACATATTTTAAAAATTGTGGTAATTATCTGAATATAAAAAATGCCTAATTGGTAACACTGACTTGTTCAAAATTCAGGCGGCCATTTATATGTGTTTAGTCAAGGAACATATTTCAAAAATTGTGGTAATTATCTGAATAAAGAAAAACGCCTAATTGGTAACACTTACTAGTTCAAAATTCAGGAAGCCATTTATATGTGTTTAGTCAAGGAACATATTTCAAAAATTAGGTAATTATCTCTATAAAAAAACGCCTAATTGGTAACACTGACTCGTTCAAAATTCAGAGAGCCATTTATATGTGTTTAGTCAAGGAACACATTTCAAAAATTGTGGTAATTATCTGAATAAAAAAAACGCCTAATTGGTAACACGGACTCGTTCAAAATTCAGGGAGCCATTTATATGTGATTAGTCAAAGAACATATTTCAAAAATATTGATAATTATCTGAATAAATAAAAACACCTAATTGGTAACACTGACTCGTTCAAAATTCAGGGTGCCATTTATATGTGTTCAGTCAAGGAACATATTTCAAAACTTCTTAAATAAGATACTTGTTACTCGGATGGACTTTTAGCTTAAAAGGATTCCGATTAATATTTCACTTAACTCCCAAACTGTTTTGCCAATAGGGCGTTTTTTTAAAAATAAGAAATGTACTAAAATTTGTAAAAAGTAATATTTTCTTTATTTAATGACAGGTTAAAAACGCATAATTGGTAACACTGACTCGTTCAAAATTCAGAGAACCATTTATATGTGTTTAGTCAAGGAACATATTTCAAAAATTGTGGTAATTATCTGAATAACGAAAAACGCCTAATTGGTAACACTTACTAGTTCAAAACTCATCAAGCCATTTATATGTGTTTAGTCAAGGAACATATTTCAAAAATTGTGATAATTATATGAATAAAAAAAACGCCTAATTGGTAACACTGACTCGTTCAAAATTCAGAGAGCCATTTATATGTGTTTAGTCAAGGAAAATATTTCAAAAATTGTGGTATTTATCTGAATAAATAATAACACCTAATTGGTAACACTTACTCGTTCAAAATTCAGGGAGCCATTTATATGTGTTTAGTCAAAGAACATATTTCAAAAATTGTGATAATTATCTGAATAAATAAAAACATCTAATTGGTAACACTGACTCGTTCAAAATTCAGGGAGCCATTTATATGTGTTTAGTCAAGGAACATATTTCAAAAATTGTGATAATTATCTGAATAAATAATAACACCTAATTGGTAACACTTACTCGTTCAAAATTCAGGGAGCCATTTATATGTGTTTAGTCAAAGAACATATTTCAAAAATTGTGATAATTATCTGAATAAATAAAAACATCTAATTGGTAACACTGATTCGTTCAAAATTCAGGGTGCCATTTATATGTGTTTAGTCAAGGAACATATTTCAAAACGTCTTAAATAAGATACTTGTTACTCGGATGGACTTTTAGCTTAAAAGGATTCCGATTAATATTTCATTTAACTCCGAAACTGTTTTGCCAATAGGGCGTTTTTTTAAAAATCAGAAATGTACTAAAATTTCTAAAAAGTAATATTTTCTTTATTTAATGACAGGTTAAAAACGCATAATTGGTAACACTGACTCGTTCAAAATTCAGAGAACCATTTATATGTGTTTAGTCAAGGAACATATTTCAAAAATTGTGGTAATTATCTGAATAACGAAAAACGCCTAATTGGTAACACTTACTAGTTCAAAACTCATCAAGCCATTTATATGTGTTTAGTCAAGGAACATATTTCAAAAATTGTGATAATTATATGAATAAAAAAAACGCCTAATTGGTAACACTGACTCGTTCAAAATTCAGAGAGCCATTTATATGTGTTTAGTCAAGGAAAATATTTCAAAAATTGTGGTATTTATCTGAATAAATAATAACACCTAATTGGTAACACTTACTCGTTCAAAATTCAGGGAGTCATTTATATGTGTTTAGTCAAAGAACATATTTCAAAAATTGTGATAATTATCTGAATAAATAAAAACATCTAATTGGTAACACTGACTCGTTCAAAATTCAGGGAGCCATTTATATGTGTTTAGTCAAGGAACATATTTCAAAAATTGTGATAATTATCTGAATAAATAATAACACCTAATTGGTAACACTTACTCGTTCAAAATTCAGGGAGCCATTTATATGTGTTTAGTCAAAGAACATATTTCAAAAATTGTGATAATTATCTGAATAAATAAAAACATCTAATTGGTAACACTGATTCGTTCAAAATTCAGGGTGCCATTTATATGTGTTTAGTCAAGGAACATATTTCAAAACGTCTTAAATAAGATACTTGTTACTCGGATGGACTTTTAGCTTAAAAGGATTCCGATTAATATTTCATTTAACTCCGAAACTGTTTTGCCAATAGGGCGTTTTTTTAAAAATCAGAAATGTACTAAAATTTCTAAAAAGTAATATTTTCTTTATTTAATGACAGGTTAAAAACGCATAATTGGTAACACTGACTCGTTCAAAATTCAGGAAGCCATTTATATGTGTTCAGTCAAGGAACATATTTCAAAAATTGTGGTAATTATCTGAATAAAGAAAAACGCCTAATTGGTAACACTTACTAGTTCAAAATTCAGGAAGCCATTTATATGTGTTTAGTCAAGGAACATATTTCAAAAATTGTGATAATTATCTGAATAAAAAAACGCCTAATTGGTAACACTGACTCGTTCAATATTCATAGAGCCATTTATATGTGTTTAGTCAAGGAACACATTTCAAAAATTGTGGTAATTATCTGAATAAAAAAAACGTCTAATTGGTAACACGGACTCGTTCAAAATTCAGGGAGCCATTTATATGTGTTTAGTCAAAGAACATATTTCAAAAATTGTGATAATTATCTGAATAAATAAAAACACCTAATTGGTAACACTTTCTCGTTCAAAATTCAGGGTGCCATTTATATGTCTTTAGTCAAGGAACATATTTCAAAAATTGTGATAATTATCTGAATAAATAAAAACACCTAATTGGTAACACTTACTCGTTCAAAATTCAGGGAGCCATTTATATGTGTTTAGTCAAAGAACATATTTCAAAAATTGTGATAATTATCTGAATAAATAAAAACATCTAATTGGTAACACTGACTCGTTCAAAATTCAGGGTGCCATTTATATGTGTTTAGTCAAGGAACATATTTCAAAACGTCTTAAATAAGATACTTGTTACTCGGATGGACTTTTAGCTTAAAAGGATTCCGATTAATATTTCATTTAACTCCCAAACTGTTTTGCCAATAGGGCGTTTTTTTAAAAATCAGAAATGTACTAAAATTTCTGAAAAGTAATATTTTCTTTATTTAATGACAGGTTAAAAACGCATAATTGGTAACACTGACTCGTTCAAAATTCAGAGAGCAATTTATATGTGTTTAGTCAAGGAACATATTTCAAAAATTGTGGTAATTATCTGAATAAAGAAAAACGCCTAATTGGTAACACTTACTAGTTCAAAATTCAGGAAGCCATTTATATGTGTTTAGTCAAGGAACATATTTCAAAAATTAGGTAATTATCTCAATAAAAAAACGCCTAATTGGTAACACTGACTCGTTCAAAATTCAGAGAGCCATTTATATGTGTTTAGTCAAGGAACACATTTCAAAAATTGTGGTAATTATCTGAATAAAAAAAACGCCTAATTGGTAACACGGACTCGTTCAAAATTCAGGGAGCCATTTATATGTGATTAGTCAAAGAACATATTTCAAAAATTGTGATAATTATCTGAATAAATAAAAACACCTAATTGGTAACACTGACTCGTTCAAAATTCAGGGTGCCATTTATATGTGTTCAGTCAAGGAACATATTTCAAAACTTCTTAAATAAGATACTTGTTACTCGGATGGACTTTTAGCTTAAAAGGATTCCGATTAATATTTCACTTAACTCCCAAACTGTTTTGCCAATAGGGCGTTTTTTTAAAAATAAGAAATGTACTAAAATTTGTAAAAAGTAATATTTTCTTTATTTAATGACAGGTTAAAAACGCATAATTGGTAACACTGACTCGTTCAAAATTCAGAGAACCATTTATATGTGTTTAGTCAAGGAACATATTTCAAAAATTGTGGTAATTATCTGAATAACGAAAAACGCCTAATTGGTAACACTTACTAGTTCAAAACTCATCAAGCCATTTATATGTGTTTAGTCAAGGAACATATTTCAAAAATTGTGATAATTATATGAATAAAAAAAACGCCTAATTGGTAACACTGACTCGTTCAAAATTCAGAGAGCCATTTATATGTGTTTAGTCAAGGAAAATATTTCAAAAATTGTGGTATTTATCTGAATAAATAATAACACCTAATTGGTAACACTTACTCGTTCAAAATTCAGGGAGCCATTTATATGTGTTTAGTCAAAGAACATATTTCAAAAATTGTGATAATTATCTGAATAAATAAAAACATCTAATTGGTAACACTGACTCGTTCAAAATTCAGGGAGCCATTTATATGTGTTTAGTCAAGGAACATATTTCAAAAATTGTGATAATTATCTGAATAAATAATAACACCTAATTGGTAACACTTACTCGTTCAAAATTCAGGGAGCCATTTATATGTGTTTAGTCAAGGAAAATATTTCAAAAATTGTGATAATTATCTGAATAAATAAAAACATCTAATTGGTAACACTGACTCGTTCAAAATTCAGGGAGCCATTTATATGTGTTTAGTCAAGGAACATATTTCAAAAATTGTGATAATTATCTGAATAAATAATAACACCTAATTGGTAACACTTACTCGTTCAAAATTCAGGGAGCCATTTATATGTGTTTAGTCAAAGAACATATTTCAAAAATTGTGATAATTATCTGAATAAATAAAAACACCTAATTGGTAACACTTACTCTTTCAAAATTCAGGGAGCCATTTATATGTATTTAGTCAAGGAACATATTTCAAAAATTGTGATAATTATCTGAATAAATAAAAACACCTAATTGGTAACACTTTCTCGTTCAAAATTCAGAGAGCCATTTATATGTGTTTAGTCAAGGAACATATTTTAAAAATTGTGGTAATTATCTGAATATAAAAAATGCCTAATTGGTAACACTGACTTGTTCAAAATTCAGGCGACCATTTATATGTGTTTAGTCAAGGAACATATTTCAAAAATTGTGATAATTATCTGAATAAATAAAAACACCTAATTGGTAACACTTACTCGTTCAAAATTCAGGGAGCCATTTATATGTATTTAGTCAAGGAACATATTTCAAAAATTGTGATAATTATCTGAATAAATAAAAACACCTAATTGGTAACACTTTCTCGTTCAAAATTCAGAGAGCCATTTATATGTGTTTAGTCAAGGAACATATTTTAAAAATTGTGGTAATTATCTGAATATAAAAAATGCCTAATTGGTAACACTGACTTGTTCAAAATTCAGGCGACCATTTATATGTGTTTAGTCAAGGAACATATTTCAAAAATTGTGATAATTATCTGAATAAATAAAAACACCTAATTGGTAACACTGACTCGTTCAAAATTCAGGGTGCCATTTATATGTGTTTAGTCAAGGAACATATTTCAAAAATTGTGGTAATTATCTGAATAAAGAAAAACGCCTAATTGGTAACACTTACTAGTTCAAAATTCAGGAAGCCATTTATATGTGTTTAGTCAAGGAACATATTTCAAAAATTAGGTAATTATCTCAATAAAAAAACGCCTAATTGGTAACACTGACTCGTTCAAAATTCAGAGAGCCATTTATATGTGTTTAGTCAAGGAACACATTTCAAAAATTGTGGTAATTATCTGAATAAAAAAAACGCCTAATTGGTAACACGGACTCGTTCAAAATTCAGGGAGCCATTTATATGTGATTAGTCAAAGAACATATTTCAAAAATTGTGATAATTATCTGAATAAATAAAAACACCTAATTGGTAACACTGACTCGTTCAAAATTCAGGGTGCCATTTATATGTGTTCAGTCAAGGAACATATTTCAAAACTTCTTAAATAAGATACTTGTTACTCGGATGGACTTTTAGCTTAAAAGGATTCCGATTAATATTTCACTTAACTCCCAAACTGTTTTGCCAATAGGGCGTTTTTTTAAAAATAAGAAATGTACTAAAATTTGTAAAAAGTAATATTTTCTTTATTTAATGACAGGTTAAAAACGCATAATTGGTAACACTGACTCGTTCAAAATTCAGAGAACCATTTATATGTGTTTAGTCAAGGAACATATTTCAAAAATTGTGGTAATTATCTGAATAACGAAAAACGCCTAATTGGTAACACTTACTAGTTCAAAACTCATCAAGCCATTTATATGTGTTTAGTCAAGGAACATATTTCAAAAATTGTGATAATTATATGAATAAAAAAAACGCCTAATTGGTAACACTGACTCGTTCAAAATTCAGAGAGCCATTTATATGTGTTTAGTCAAGGAAAATATTTCAAAAATTGTGGTATTTATCTGAATAAATAATAACACCTAATTGGTAACACTTACTCGTTCAAAATTCAGGGAGCCATTTATATGTGTTTAGTCAAAGAACATATTTCAAAAATTGTGATAATTATCTGAATAAATAAAAACATCTAATTGGTAACACTGACTCGTTCAAAATTCAGGGAGCCATTTATATGTGTTTAGTCAAGGACCATATTTCAAAAATTGTGATAATTATCTGAATAAATAATAACACCTAATTGGTAACACTTACTCGTTCAAAATTCAGGGAGCCATTTATATGTGTTTAGTCAAGGAAAATATTTCAAAAATTGTGATAATTATCTGAATAAATAAAAACATCTAATTGGTAACACTGACTCGTTCAAAATTCAGGGAGCCATTTATATGTGTTTAGTCAAGGAACATATTTCAAAAATTGTGATAATTATCTGAATAAATAATAACACCTAATTGGTAACACTTACTCGTTCAAAATTCAGGGAGCCATTTATATGTGTTTAGTCAAGGAAAATATTTCAAAAATTGTGATAATTATCTGAATAAATAAAAACACCTAATTGGTAACACTTACTCGTTCAAAATTCAGGGAGCCATTTATATGTGTTTAGTCAAAGAACATATTTCAAAAATTGTGATAATTATCTGAATAAATAAAAACACCTAATTGGTAACACTTACTCTTTCAAAATTCAGGGAGCCATTTATATGTATTTAGTCAAGGAACATATTTCAAAAATTGTGATAATTATCTGAATAAATAAAAACACCTAATTGGTAACACTTTCTCGTTCAAAATTCAGAGAGCCATTTATATGTGTTTAGTCAAGGAACATATTTTAAAAATTGTGGTAATTATCTGAATATAAAAAATGCCTAATTGGTAACACTGACTTGTTCAAAATTCAGGCGGCCATTTATATGTGTTTAGTCAAGGAACATATTTCAAAAATTGTGATAATTATCTGAATAAATAAAAACATCTAATTGGTAACACTGACTCGTTCAAAATTCAGGGTGCCATTTATATGTGTTTAGTCAAGGAACATATTTCAAAAATTGTGGTAATTATCTGAATAAAGAAAAACGCCTAATTGGTAACACTTACTAGTTCAAAATTCAGGAAGCCATTTATATGTGTTTAGTCAAGGAACATATTTCAAAAATTAGGTAATTATCTCTATAAAAAAACGCCTAATTGGTAACACTGACTCGTTCAAAATTCAGAGAGCCATTTATATGTGTTTAGTCAAGGAACACATTTCAAAAATTGTGGTAATTATCTGAATAAAAAAAACGCCTAATTGGTAACACGGACTCGTTCAAAATTCAGGGAGCCATTTATATGTGATTAGTCAAAGAACATATTTCAAAAATTGTGATAATTATCTGAATAAATAAAAACACCTAATTGGTAACACTGACTCGTTCAAAATTCAGGGTGCCATTTATATGTGTTCAGTCAAGGAACATATTTCAAAACTTCTTAAATAAGATACTTGTTACTCGGATGGACTTTTAGCTTAAAAGGATTCCGATTAATATTTCACTTAACTCCCAAACTGTTTTGCCAATAGGGCGTTTTTTTAAAAATAAGAAATGTACTAAAATTTGTAAAAAGTAATATTTTCTTTATTTAATGACAGGTTAAAAACGCATAATTGGTAACACTGACTCGTTCAAAATTCAGAGAACCATTTATATGTGTTTAGTCAAGGAACATATTTCAAAAATTGTGGTAATTATCTGAATAACGAAAAACGCCTAATTGGTAACACTTACTAGTTCAAAACTCATCAAGCCATTTATATGTGTTTAGTCAAGGAACATATTTCAAAAATTGTGATAATTATATGAATAAATAATAACACCTAATTGGTAACACTTACTCGTTCAAAATTCAGGGAGCCATTTATATGTGTTTAGTCAAAGAACATATTTCAAAAATTGTGATAATTATCTGAATAAATAAAAACATCTAATTGGTAACACTGACTCGTTCAAAATTCAGGGAGCCATTTATATGTGTTTAGTCAAGGAACATATTTCAAAAATTGTGATAATTATCTGAATAAATAATAACACCTAATTGGTAACACTTACTCGTTCAAAATTCAGGGAGCCATTTATATGTGTTTAGTCAAAGAACATATTTCAAAAATTGTGATAATTATCTGAATAAATAAAAACATCTAATTGGTAACACTGATTCGTTCAAAATTCAGGGTGCCATTTATATGTGTTTAGTCAAGGAACATATTTCAAAACGTCTTAAATAAGATACTTGTTACTCGGATGGACTTTTAGCTTAAAAGGATTCCGATTAATATTTCATTTAACTCCGAAACTGTTTTGCCAATAGGGCGTTTTTTTAAAAATCAGAAATGTACTAAAATTTCTAAAAAGTAATATTTTCTTTATTTAATGACAGGTTAAAAACGCATAATTGGTAACACTGACTCGTTCAAAATTCAGAGAACCATTTATATGTGTTTAGTCAAGGAACATATTTCAAAAATTGTGGTAATTATCTGAATAACGAAAAACGCCTAATTGGTAACACTTACTAGTTCAAAACTCATCAAGCCATTTATATGTGTTTAGTCAAGGAACATATTTCAAAAATTGTGATAATTATATGAATAAAAAAAACGCCTAATTGGTAACACTGACTCGTTCAAAATTCAGAGAGCCATTTATATGTGTTTAGTCAAGGAAAATATTTCAAAAATTGTGGTATTTATCTGAATAAATAATAACACCTAATTGGTAACACTTACTCGTTCAAAATTCAGGGAGTCATTTATATGTGTTTAGTCAAAGAACATATTTCAAAAATTGTGATAATTATCTGAATAAATAAAAACATCTAATTGGTAACACTGACTCGTTCAAAATTCAGGGAGCCATTTATATGTGTTTAGTAAAGGAACATATTTCAAAAATTGTGATAATTATCTGAATAAATAATAACACCTAATTGGTAACACTTACTCGTTCAAAATTCAGGGAGCCATTTATATGTGTTTAGTCAAAGAACATATTTCAAAAATTGTGATAATTATCTGAATAAATAAAAACATCTAATTGGTAACACTGATTCGTTCAAAATTCAGGGTGCCATTTATATGTGTTTAGTCAAGGAACATATTTCAAAACGTCTTAAATAAGATACTTGTTACTCGGATGGACTTTTAGCTTAAAAGGATTCCGATTAATATTTCATTTAACTCCGAAACTGTTTTGCCAATAGGGCGTTTTTTTAAAAATCAGAAATGTACTAAAATTTCTAAAAAGTAATATTTTCTTTATTTAATGACAGGTTAAAAACGCATAATTGGTAACACTGACTCGTTCAAAATTCAGGAAGCCATTTATATGTGTTCAGTCAAGGAACATATTTCAAAAATTGTGGTAATTATCTGAATAAAGAAAAACGCCTAATTGGTAACACTTACTAGTTCAAAATTCAGGAAGCCATTTATATGTGTTTAGTCAAGGAACATATTTCAAAAATTGTGATAATTATCTGAATAAAAAAAACGCCTAATTGGTAACACTGACTCGTTCAATATTCATAGAGCCATTTATATGTGTTTAGTCAAGGAACACATTTCAAAAATTGTGGTAATTATCTGAATAAAAAAAACGTCTAATTGGTAACACGGACTCGTTCAAAATTCAGGGAGCCATTTATATGTGTTTAGTCAAAGAACATATTTCAAAAATTGTGATAATTATCTGAATAAATAAAAACACCTAATTGGTAACACTTTCTCGTTCAAAATTCAGGGTGCCATTTATATGTCTTTAGTCAAGGAACATATTTCAAAAATTGTGATAATTATCTGAATAAATAAAAACACCTAATTGGTAACACTTACTCGTTCAAAATTCAGGGAGCCATTTATATGTGTTTAGTCAAAGAACATATTTCAAAAATTGTGATAATTATCTGAATAAATAAAAACATCTAATTGGTAACACTGACTCGTTCAAAATTCAGGGTGCCATTTATATGTGTTTAGTCAAGGAACATATTTCAAAACGTCTTAAATAAGATACTTGTTACTCGGATGGACTTTTAGCTTAAAAGGATTCCGATTAATATTTCATTTAACTCCCAAACTGTTTTGCCAATAGGGCGTTTTTTTAAAAATCAGAAATGTACTAAAATTTCTGAAAAGTAATATTTTCTTTATTTAATGACAGGTTAAAAACGCATAATTGGTAACACTGACTCGTTCAAAATTCAGAGAGCAATTTATATGTGTTTAGTCAAGGAACATATTTCAAAAATTGTGGTAATTATCTGAATAAAGAAAAACGCCTAATTGGTAACACTTACTAGTTCAAAATTCAGGAAGCCATTTATATGTGTTTAGTCAAGGAACATATTTCAAAAATTAGGTAATTATCTCAATAAAAAAACGCCTAATTGGTAACACTGACTCGTTCAAAATTCAGAGAGCCATTTATATGTGTTTAGTCAAGGAACACATTTCAAAAATTGTGGTAATTATCTGAATAAAAAAAACGCCTAATTGGTAACACGGACTCGTTCAAAATTCAGGGAGCCATTTATATGTGATTAGTCAAAGAACATATTTCAAAAATTGTGATAATTATCTGAATAAATAAAAACACCTAATTGGTAACACTGACTCGTTCAAAATTCAGGGTGCCATTTATATGTGTTCAGTCAAGGAACATATTTCAAAACTTCTTAAATAAGATACTTGTTACTCGGATGGACTTTTAGCTTAAAAGGATTCCGATTAATATTTCACTTAACTCCCAAACTGTTTTGCCAATAGGGCGTTTTTTTAAAAATAAGAAATGTACTAAAATTTGTAAAAAGTAATATTTTCTTTATTTAATGACAGGTTAAAAACGCATAATTGGTAACACTGACTCGTTCAAAATTCAGAGAACCATTTATATGTGTTTAGTCAAGGAACATATTTCAAAAATTGTGGTAATTATCTGAATAACGAAAAACGCCTAATTGGTAACACTTACTAGTTCAAAACTCATCAAGCCATTTATATGTGTTTAGTCAAGGAACATATTTCAAAAATTGTGATAATTATATGAATAAAAAAAACGCCTAATTGGTAACACTGACTCGTTCAAAATTCAGAGAGCCATTTATATGTGTTTAGTCAAGGAAAATATTTCAAAAATTGTGGTATTTATCTGAATAAATAATAACACCTAATTGGTAACACTTACTCGTTCAAAATTCAGGGAGCCATTTATATGTGTTTAGTCAAAGAACATATTTCAAAAATTGTGATAATTATCTGAATAAATAAAAACATCTAATTGGTAACACTGACTCGTTCAAAATTCAGGGAGCCATTTATATGTGTTTAGTCAAGGAACATATTTCAAAAATTGTGATAATTATCTGAATAAATAATAACACCTAATTGGTAACACTTACTCGTTCAAAATTCAGGGAGCCATTTATATGTGTTTAGTCAAGGAAAATATTTCAAAAATTGTGATAATTATCTGAATAAATAAAAACATCTAATTGGTAACACTGACTCGTTCAAAATTCAGGGAGCCATTTATATGTGTTTAGTCAAGGAACATATTTCAAAAATTGTGATAATTATCTGAATAAATAATAACACCTAATTGGTAACACTTACTCGTTCAAAATTCAGGGAGCCATTTATATGTGTTTAGTCAAGGAAAATATTTCAAAAATTGTGATAATTATCTGAATAAATAAAAACACCTAATTGGTAACACTTACTCGTTCAAAATTCAGGGAGCCATTTATATGTGTTTAGTCAAAGAACATATTTCAAAAATTGTGATAATTATCTGAATAAATAAAAACACCTAATTGGTAACACTTACTCTTTCAAAATTCAGGGAGCCATTTATATGTATTTAGTCAAGGAACATATTTCAAAAATTGTGATAATTATCTGAATAAATAAAAACACCTAATTGGTAACACTTTCTCGTTCAAAATTCAGAGAGCCATTTATATGTGTTTAGTCAAGGAACATATTTTAAAAATTGTGGTAATTATCTGAATATAAAAAATGCCTAATTGGTAACACTGACTTGTTCAAAATTCAGGCGACCATTTATATGTGTTTAGTCAAGGAACATATTTCAAAAATTGTGATAATTATCTGAATAAATAAAAACACCTAATTGGTAACACTGACTCGTTCAAAATTCAGGGTGCCATTTATATGTGTTTAGTCAAGGAACATATTTCAAAAATTGTGGTAATTATCTGAATAAAGAAAAACGCTTAATTGGTAACACTTACTAGTTCAAAATTCAGGAAGCCATTTATATGTGTTTAGTCAAGGAACATATTTCAAAAATTAGGTAATTATCTCAATAAAAAAACGCCTAATTGGTAACACTGACTCGTTCAAAATTCAGAGAGCCATTTATATGTGTTTAGTCAAGGAACACATTTCAAAAATTGTGGTAATTATCTGAATAAAAAAAACGCCTAATTGGTAACACGGACTCGTTCAAAATTCAGGGAGCCATTTATATGTGATTAGTCAAAGAACATATTTCAAAAATTGTGATAATTATCTGAATAAATAAAAACACCTAATTGGTAACACTGACTCGTTCAAAATTCAGGGTGCCATTTATATGTGTTCAGTCAAGGAACATATTTCAAAACTTCTTAAATAAGATACTTGTTACTCGGATGGACTTTTAGCTTAAAAGGATTCCGATTAATATTTCACTTAACTCCCAAACTGTTTTGCCAATAGGGCGTTTTTTTAAAAATAAGAAATGTACTAAAATTTGTAAAAAGTAATATTTTCTTTATTTAATGACAGGTTAAAAACGCATAATTGGTAACACTGACTCGTTCAAAATTCAGGAAGCCATTTATATGTGTTTAGTCAAGGAACATATTTCAAAAATTAGGTAATTATCTCAATAAAAAAACGCCTAATTGGTAACACTGACTCGTTCAAAATTCAGAGAGCCATTTATATGTGTTTAGTCAAGGAACACATTTCAAAAATTGTGGTAATTATCTGAATAAAAAAAACGCCTAATTGGTAACACGGACTCGTTCAAAATTCAGGGAGCCATTTATATGTATTTAGTCAAGGAACATATTTCAAAAATTGTGATAATTATCTGAATAAATAAAAACACCTAATTGGTAACACTTTCTCGTTCAAAATTCAGAGAGCCATTTATATGTGTTTAGTCAAGGAACATATTTTAAAAATTGTGGTAATTATCTGAATATAAAAAATGCCTAATTGGTAACACTGACTTGTTCAAAATTCAGGCGACCATTTATATGTGTTTAGTCAAGGAACATATTTCAAAAATTGTGATAATTATCTGAATAAATAAAAACACCTAATTGGTAACACTTACTCGTTCAAAATTCAGGGAGCCATTTATATGTGTTTAGTCAAAGAACATATTTCAAAAATTGTGATAATTATCTGAATAAATAAAAACATCTAATTGGTAACACTGACTCGTTCAAAATTCAGGGTGCCATTTATATGTGTTTAGTCAAGGAACATATTTCAAAAATTGTGGTAATTATCTGAATAAAGAAAAACGCCTAATTGGTAACACTTACTAGTTCAAAATTCAGGAAGCCATTTATATGTGTTTAGTCAAGGAACATATTTCAAAAATTAGGTAATTATCTCTATAAAAAAACGCCTAATTGGTAACACTGACTCGTTCAAAATTCAGAGAGCCATTTATATGTGTTTAGTCAAGGAACACATTTCAAAAATTGTGGTAATTATCTGAATAAAAAAAACGCCTAATTGGTAACACGGACTCGTTCAAAATTCAGGGAGCCATTTATATGTGATTAGTCAAAGAACATATTTCAAAAATTGTGATAATTATCTGAATAAATAAAAACACCTAATTGGTAACACTGACTCGTTCAAAATTCAGGGTGCCATTTATATGTGTTCAGTCAAGGAACATATTTCAAAACTTCTTAAATAAGATACTTGTTACTCGGATGGACTTTTAGCTTAAAAGGATTCCGATTAATATTTCACTTAACTCCCAAACTGTTTTGCCAATAGGGCGTTTTTTTAAAAATAAGAAATGTACTAAAATTTGTAAAAAGTAATATTTTCTTTATTTAATGACAGGTTAAAAACGCATAATTGGTAACACTGACTCGTTCAAAATTCAGAGAACCATTTATATGTGTTTAGTCAAGGAACATATTTCAAAAATTGTGGTAATTATCTGAATAACGAAAAACGCCTAATTGGTAACACTTACTAGTTCAAAACTCATCAAGCCATTTATATGTGTTTAGTCAAGGAACATATTTCAAAAATTGTGATAATTATATGAATAAAAAAAACGCCTAATTGGTAACACTGACTCGTTCAAAATTCAGAGAGCCATTTATATGTGTTTAGTCAAGGAAAATATTTCAAAAATTGTGGTATTTATCTGAATAAATAATAACACCTAATTGGTAACACTTACTCGTTCAAAATTCAGGGAGCCATTTATATGTGTTTAGTCAAAGAACATATTTCAAAAATTGTGATAATTATCTGAATAAATAAAAACATCTAATTGGTAACACTGACTCGTTCAAAATTCAGGGAGCCATTTATATGTGTTTAGTCAAGGAACATATTTCAAAAATTGTGATAATTATCTGAATAAATAATAACACCTAATTGGTAACACTTACTCGTTCAAAATTCAGGGAGCCATTTATATGTGTTTAGTCAAAGAACATATTTCAAAAATTGTGATAATTATCTGAATAAATAAAAACATCTAATTGGTAACACTGATTCGTTCAAAATTCAGGGTGCCATTTATATGTGTTTAGTCAAGGAACATATTTCAAAACGTCTTAAATAAGATACTTGTTACTCGGATGGACTTTTAGCTTAAAAGGATTCCGATTAATATTTCATTTAACTCCGAAACTGTTTTGCCAATAGGGCGTTTTTTTAAAAATCAGAAATGTACTAAAATTTCTAAAAAGTAATATTTTCTTTATTTAATGACAGGTTAAAAACGCATAATTGGTAACACTGACTCGTTCAAAATTCAGAGAACCATTTATATGTGTTTAGTCAAGGAACATATTTCAAAAATTGTGGTAATTATCTGAATAACGAAAAACGCCTAATTGGTAACACTTACTAGTTCAAAACTCATCAAGCCATTTATATGTGTTTAGTCAAGGAACATATTTCAAAAATTGTGATAATTATATGAATAAAAAAAACGCCTAATTGGTAACACTGACTCGTTCAAAATTCAGAGAGCCATTTATATGTGTTTAGTCAAGGAAAATATTTCAAAAATTGTGGTATTTATCTGAATAAATAATAACACCTAATTGGTAACACTTACTCGTTCAAAATTCAGGGAGTCATTTATATGTGTTTAGTCAAAGAACATATTTCAAAAATTGTGATAATTATCTGAATAAATAAAAACATCTAATTGGTAACACTGACTCGTTCAAAATTCAGGGAGCCATTTATATGTGTTTAGTCAAGGAACATATTTCAAAAATTGTGATAATTATCTGAATAAATAATAACACCTAATTGGTAACACTTACTCGTTCAAAATTCAGGGAGCCATTTATATGTGTTTAGTCAAAGAACATATTTCAAAAATTGTGATAATTATCTGAATAAATAAAAACATCTAATTGGTAACACTGATTCGTTCAAAATTCAGGGTGCCATTTATATGTGTTTAGTCAAGGAACATATTTCAAAACGTCTTAAATAAGATACTTGTTACTCGGATGGACTTTTAGCTTAAAAGGATTCCGATTAATATTTCATTTAACTCCGAAACTGTTTTGCCAATAGGGCGTTTTTTTAAAAATCAGAAATGTACTAAAATTTCTAAAAAGTAATATTTTCTTTATTTAATGACAGGTTAAAAACGCATAATTGGTAACACTGACTCGTTCAAAATTCAGGAAGCCATTTATATGTGTTCAGTCAAGGAACATATTTCAAAAATTGTGGTAATTATCTGAATAAAGAAAAACGCCTAATTGGTAACACTTACTAGTTCAAAATTCAGGAAGCCATTTATATGTGTTTAGTCAAGGAACATATTTCAAAAATTGTGATAATTATCTGAATAAAAAAAACGCCTAATTGGTAACACTGACTCGTTCAATATTCATAGAGCCATTTATATGTGTTTAGTCAAGGAACACATTTCAAAAATTGTGGTAATTATCTGAATAAAAAAAACGTCTAATTGGTAACACGGACTCGTTCAAAATTCAGGGAGGCATTTATATGTGTTTAGTCAAAGAACATATTTCAAAAATTGTGGTAATTATCTGAATAAAGAAAAACGCCTAATTGGTAACACTTACTAGTTCAAAATTCAGGAAGCCATTTATATGTGTTTAGTCAAGGAACATATTTCAAAAATTAGGTAATTATCTCAATAAAAAAACGCCTAATTGGTAACACTGACTCGTTCAAAATTCAGAGAGCCATTTATATGTGTTTAGTCAAGGAACACATTTCAAAAATTGTGGTAATTATCTGAATAAAAAAAACGCCTAATTGGTAACACGGACTCGTTCAAAATTCAGGGAGCCATTTATATGTGATTAGTCAAAGAACATATTTCAAAAATTGTGATAATTATCTGAATAAATAAAAACACCTAATTGGTAACACTGACTCGTTCAAAATTCAGGGTGCCATTTATATGTGTTCAGTCAAGGAACATATTTCAAAACTTCTTAAATAAGATACTTGTTACTCGGATGGACTTTTAGCTTAAAAGGATTCCGATTAATATTTCACTTAACTCCCAAACTGTTTTGCCAATAGGGCGTTTTTTTAAAAATAAGAAATGTACTAAAATTTGTAAAAAGTAATATTTTCTTTATTTAATGACAGGTTAAAAACGCATAATTGGTAACACTGACTCGTTCAAAATTCAGAGAACCATTTATATGTGTTTAGTCAAGGAACATATTTCAAAAATTGTGGTAATTATCTGAATAACGAAAAACGCCTAATTGGTAACACTTACTAGTTCAAAACTCATCAAGCCATTTATATGTGTTTAGTCAAGGAACATATTTCAAAAATTGTGATAATTATATGAATAAAAAAAACGCCTAATTGGTAACACTGACTCGTTCAAAATTCAGAGAGCCATTTATATGTGTTTAGTCAAGGAAAATATTTCAAAAATTGTGGTATTTATCTGAATAAATAATAACACCTAATTGGTAACACTTACTCGTTCAAAATTCAGGGAGCCATTTATATGTGTTTAGTCAAAGAACATATTTCAAAAATTGTGATAATTATCTGAATAAATAAAAACATCTAATTGGTAACACTGACTCGTTCAAAATTCAGGGAGCCATTTATATGTGTTTAGTCAAGGAACATATTTCAAAAATTGTGATAATTATCTGAATAAATAATAACACCTAATTGGTAACACTTACTCGTTCAAAATTCAGGGAGCCATTTATATGTGTTTAGTCAAGGAAAATATTTCAAAAATTGTGATAATTATCTGAATAAATAAAAACATCTAATTGGTAACACTGACTCGTTCAAAATTCAGGGAGCCATTTATATGTGTTTAGTCAAGGAACATATTTCAAAAATTGTGATAATTATCTGAATAAATAATAACACCTAATTGGTAACACTTACTCGTTCAAAATTCAGGGAGCCATTTATATGTGTTTAGTCAAGGAAAATATTTCAAAAATTGTGATAATTATCTGAATAAATAAAAACACCTAATTGGTAACACTTACTCGTTCAAAATTCAGGGAGCCATTTATATGTGTTTAGTCAAAGAACATATTTCAAAAATTGTGATAATTATCTGAATAAATAAAAACACCTAATTGGTAACACTTACTCTTTCAAAATTCAGGGAGCCATTTATATGTATTTAGTCAAGGAACATATTTCAAAAATTGTGATAATTATCTGAATAAATAAAAACACCTAATTGGTAACACTTTCTCGTTCAAAATTCAGAGAGCCATTTATATGTGTTTAGTCAAGGAACATATTTTAAAAATTGTGGTAATTATCTGAATATAAAAAATGCCTAATTGGTAACACTGACTTGTTCAAAATTCAGGCGACCATTTATATGTGTTTAGTCAAGGAACATATTTCAAAAATTGTGATAATTATCTGAATAAATAAAAACACCTAATTGGTAACACTGACTCGTTCAAAATTCAGGGTGCCATTTATATGTGTTTAGTCAAGGAACATATTTCAAAAATTGTGGTAATTATCTGAATAAAGAAAAACGCTTAATTGGTAACACTTACTAGTTCAAAATTCAGGAAGCCATTTATATGTGTTTAGTCAAGGAACATATTTCAAAAATTAGGTAATTATCTCAATAAAAAAACGCCTAATTGGTAACACTGACTCGTTCAAAATTCAGAGAGCCATTTATATGTGTTTAGTCAAGGAACACATTTCAAAAATTGTGGTAATTATCTGAATAAAAAAAACGCCTAATTGGTAACACGGACTCGTTCAAAATTCAGGGAGCCATTTATATGTGATTAGTCAAAGAACATATTTCAAAAATTGTGATAATTATCTGAATAAATAAAAACACCTAATTGGTAACACTGACTCGTTCAAAATTCAGGGTGCCATTTATATGTGTTCAGTCAAGGAACATATTTCAAAACTTCTTAAATAAGATACTTGTTACTCGGATGGACTTTTAGCTTAAAAGGATTCCGATTAATATTTCACTTAACTCCCAAACTGTTTTGCCAATAGGGCGTTTTTTTAAAAATAAGAAATGTACTAAAATTTGTAAAAAGTAATATTTTCTTTATTTAATGACAGGTTAAAAACGCATAATTGGTAACACTGACTCGTTCAAAATTCAGGAAGCCATTTATATGTGTTTAGTCAAGGAACATATTTCAAAAATTAGGTAATTATCTCAATAAAAAAACGCCTAATTGGTAACACTGACTCGTTCAAAATTCAGAGAGCCATTTATATGTGTTTAGTCAAGGAACACATTTCAAAAATTGTGGTAATTATCTGAATAAAAAAAACGCCTAATTGGTAACACGGACTCGTTCAAAATTCAGGGAGCCATTTATATGTATTTAGTCAAGGAACATATTTCAAAAATTGTGATAATTATCTGAATAAATAAAAACACCTAATTGGTAACACTTTCTCGTTCAAAATTCAGAGAGCCATTTATATGTGTTTAGTCAAGGAACATATTTTAAAAATTGTGGTAATTATCTGAATATAAAAAATGCCTAATTGGTAACACTGACTTGTTCAAAATTCAGGCGACCATTTATATGTGTTTAGTCAAGGAACATATTTCAAAAATTGTGATAATTATCTGAATAAATAAAAACACCTAATTGGTAACACTTACTCGTTCAAAATTCAGGGAGCCATTTATATGTGTTTAGTCAAAGAACATATTTCAAAAATTGTGATAATTATCTGAATAAATAAAAACATCTAATTGGTAACACTGACTCGTTCAAAATTCAGGGTGCCATTTATATGTGTTTAGTCAAGGAACATATTTCAAAAATTGTGGTAATTATCTGAATAAAGAAAAACGCCTAATTGGTAACACTTACTAGTTCAAAATTCAGGAAGCCATTTATATGTGTTTAGTCAAGGAACATATTTCAAAAATTAGGTAATTATCTCTATAAAAAAACGCCTAATTGGTAACACTGACTCGTTCAAAATTCAGAGAGCCATTTATATGTGTTTAGTCAAGGAACACATTTCAAAAATTGTGGTAATTATCTGAATAAAAAAAACGCCTAATTGGTAACACGGACTCGTTCAAAATTCAGGGAGCCATTTATATGTGATTAGTCAAAGAACATATTTCAAAAATTGTGATAATTATCTGAATAAATAAAAACACCTAATTGGTAACACTGACTCGTTCAAAATTCAGGGTGCCATTTATATGTGTTCAGTCAAGGAACATATTTCAAAACTTCTTAAATAAGATACTTGTTACTCGGATGGACTTTTAGCTTAAAAGGATTCCGATTAATATTTCACTTAACTCCCAAACTGTTTTGCCAATAGGGCGTTTTTTTAAAAATAAGAAATGTACTAAAATTTGTAAAAAGTAATATTTTCTTTATTTAATGACAGGTTAAAAACGCATAATTGGTAACACTGACTCGTTCAAAATTCAGAGAACCATTTATATGTGTTTAGTCAAGGAACATATTTCAAAAATTGTGGTAATTATCTGAATAACGAAAAACGCCTAATTGGTAACACTTACTAGTTCAAAACTCATCAAGCCATTTATATGTGTTTAGTCAAGGAACATATTTCAAAAATTGTGATAATTATATGAATAAAAAAAACGCCTAATTGGTAACACTGACTCGTTCAAAATTCAGAGAGCCATTTATATGTGTTTAGTCAAGGAAAATATTTCAAAAATTGTGGTATTTATCTGAATAAATAATAACACCTAATTGGTAACACTTACTCGTTCAAAATTCAGGGAGCCATTTATATGTGTTTAGTCAAAGAACATATTTCAAAAATTGTGATAATTATCTGAATAAATAAAAACATCTAATTGGTAACACTGACTCGTTCAAAATTCAGGGAGCCATTTATATGTGTTTAGTCAAGGAACATATTTCAAAAATTGTGATAATTATCTGAATAAATAATAACACCTAATTGGTAACACTTACTCGTTCAAAATTCAGGGAGCCATTTATATGTGTTTAGTCAAAGAACATATTTCAAAAATTGTGATAATTATCTGAATAAATAAAAACATCTAATTGGTAACACTGATTCGTTCAAAATTCAGGGTGCCATTTATATGTGTTTAGTCAAGGAACATATTTCAAAACGTCTTAAATAAGATACTTGTTACTCGGATGGACTTTTAGCTTAAAAGGATTCCGATTAATATTTCATTTAACTCCGAAACTGTTTTGCCAATAGGGCGTTTTTTTAAAAATCAGAAATGTACTAAAATTTCTAAAAAGTAATATTTTCTTTATTTAATGACAGGTTAAAAACGCATAATTGGTAACACTGACTCGTTCAAAATTCAGAGAACCATTTATATGTGTTTAGTCAAGGAACATATTTCAAAAATTGTGGTAATTATCTGAATAACGAAAAACGCCTAATTGGTAACACTTACTAGTTCAAAACTCATCAAGCCATTTATATGTGTTTAGTCAAGGAACATATTTCAAAAATTGTGATAATTATATGAATAAAAAAAACGCCTAATTGGTAACACTGACTCGTTCAAAATTCAGAGAGCCATTTATATGTGTTTAGTCAAGGAAAATATTTCAAAAATTGTGGTATTTATCTGAATAAATAATAACACCTAATTGGTAACACTTACTCGTTCAAAATTCAGGGAGTCATTTATATGTGTTTAGTCAAAGAACATATTTCAAAAATTGTGATAATTATCTGAATAAATAAAAACATCTAATTGGTAACACTGACTCGTTCAAAATTCAGGGAGCCATTTATATGTGTTTAGTCAAGGAACATATTTCAAAAATTGTGATAATTATCTGAATAAATAATAACACCTAATTGGTAACACTTACTCGTTCAAAATTCAGGGAGCCATTTATATGTGTTTAGTCAAAGAACATATTTCAAAAATTGTGATAATTATCTGAATAAATAAAAACATCTAATTGGTAACACTGATTCGTTCAAAATTCAGGGTGCCATTTATATGTGTTTAGTCAAGGAACATATTTCAAAACGTCTTAAATAAGATACTTGTTACTCGGATGGACTTTTAGCTTAAAAGGATTCCGATTAATATTTCATTTAACTCCGAAACTGTTTTGCCAATAGGGCGTTTTTTTAAAAATCAGAAATGTACTAAAATTTCTAAAAAGTAATATTTTCTTTATTTAATGACAGGTTAAAAACGCATAATTGGTAACACTGACTCGTTCAAAATTCAGGAAGCCATTTATATGTGTTCAGTCAAGGAACATATTTCAAAAATTGTGGTAATTATCTGAATAAAGAAAAACGCCTAATTGGTAACACTTACTAGTTCAAAATTCAGGAAGCCATTTATATGTGTTTAGTCAAGGAACATATTTCAAAAATTGTGATAATTATCTGAATAAAAAAAACGCCTAATTGGTAACACTGACTCGTTCAATATTCATAGAGCCATTTATATGTGTTTAGTCAAGGAACACATTTCAAAAATTGTGGTAATTATCTGAATAAAAAAAACGTCTAATTGGTAACACGGACTCGTTCAAAATTCAGGGAGCCATTTATATGTGTTTAGTCAAAGAACATATTTCAAAAATTGTGGTAATTATCTGAATAAAGAAAAACGCCTAATTGGTAACACTTACTAGTTCAAAATTCAGGAAGCCATTTATATGTGTTTAGTCAAGGAACATATTTCAAAAATTAGGTAATTATCTCAATAAAAAAACGCCTAATTGGTAACACTGACTCGTTCAAAATTCAGAGAGCCATTTATATGTGTTTAGTCAAGGAACACATTTCAAAAATTGTGGTAATTATCTGAATAAAAAAAACGCCTAATTGGTAACACGGACTCGTTCAAAATTCAGGGAGCCATTTATATGTGATTAGTCAAAGAACATATTTCAAAAATTGTGATAATTATCTGAATAAATAAAAACACCTAATTGGTAACACTGACTCGTTCAAAATTCAGGGTGCCATTTATATGTGTTCAGTCAAGGAACATATTTCAAAACTTCTTAAATAAGATACTTGTTACTCGGATGGACTTTTAGCTTAAAAGGATTCCGATTAATATTTCACTTAACTCCCAAACTGTTTTGCCAATAGGGCGTTTTTTTAAAAATAAGAAATGTACTAAAATTTGTAAAAAGTAATATTTTCTTTATTTAATGACAGGTTAAAAACGCATAATTGGTAACACTGACTCGTTCAAAATTCAGAGAACCATTTATATGTGTTTAGTCAAGGAACATATTTCAAAAATTGTGGTAATTATCTGAATAACGAAAAACGCCTAATTGGTAACACTTACTAGTTCAAAACTCATCAAGCCATTTATATGTGTTTAGTCAAGGAACATATTTCAAAAATTGTGATAATTATATGAATAAAAAAAACGCCTAATTGGTAACACTGACTCGTTCAAAATTCAGAGAGCCATTTATATGTGTTTAGTCAAGGAAAATATTTCAAAAATTGTGGTATTTATCTGAATAAATAATAACACCTAATTGGTAACACTTACTCGTTCAAAATTCAGGGAGCCATTTATATGTGTTTAGTCAAAGAACATATTTCAAAAATTGTGATAATTATCTGAATAAATAAAAACATCTAATTGGTAACACTGACTCGTTCAAAATTCAGGGAGCCATTTATATGTGTTTAGTCAAGGAACATATTTCAAAAATTGTGATAATTATCTGAATAAATAATAACACCTAATTGGTAACACTTACTCGTTCAAAATTCAGGGAGCCATTTATATGTGTTTAGTCAAGGAAAATATTTCAAAAATTGTGATAATTATCTGAATAAATAAAAACATCTAATTGGTAACACTGACTCGTTCAAAATTCAGGGAGCCATTTATATGTGTTTAGTCAAGGAACATATTTCAAAAATTGTGATAATTATCTGAATAAATAATAACACCTAATTGGTAACACTTACTCGTTCAAAATTCAGGGAGCCATTTATATGTGTTTAGTCAAGGAAAATATTTCAAAAATTGTGATAATTATCTGAATAAATAAAAACACCTAATTGGTAACACTTACTCGTTCAAAATTCAGGGAGCCATTTATATGTGTTTAGTCAAAGAACATATTTCAAAAATTGTGATAATTATCTGAATAAATAAAAACACCTAATTGGTAACACTTACTCTTTCAAAATTCAGGGAGCCATTTATATGTATTTAGTCAAGGAACATATTTCAAAAATTGTGATAATTATCTGAATAAATAAAAACACCTAATTGGTAACACTTTCTCGTTCAAAATTCAGGGAGTCATTTATATGTGTTTAGTCAAAGAACATATTTCAAAAATTGTGATAATTATCTGAATAAATAAAAACATCTAATTGGTAACACTGACTCGTTCAAAATTCAGGGAGCCATTTATATGTGTTTAGTCAAGGAACATATTTCAAAAATTGTGATAATTATCTGAATAAATAATAACACCTAATTGGTAACACTTACTCGTTCAAAATTCAGGGAGCCATTTATATGTGTTTAGTCAAAGAACATATTTCAAAAATTGTGATAATTATCTGAATAAATAAAAACATCTAATTGGTAACACTGATTCGTTCAAAATTCAGGGTGCCATTTATATGTGTTTAGTCAAGGAACATATTTCAAAACGTCTTAAATAAGATACTTGTTACTCGGATGGACTTTTAGCTTAAAAGGATTCCGATTAATATTTCATTTAACTCCGAAACTGTTTTGCCAATAGGGCGTTTTTTTAAAAATCAGAAATGTACTAAAATTTCTAAAAAGTAATATTTTCTTTATTTAATGACAGGTTAAAAACGCATAATTGGTAACACTGACTCGTTCAAAATTCAGGAAGCCATTTATATGTGTTCAGTCAAGGAACATATTTCAAAAATTGTGGTAATTATCTGAATAAAGAAAAACGCCTAATTGGTAACACTTACTAGTTCAAAATTCAGGAAGCCATTTATATGTGTTTAGTCAAGGAACATATTTCAAAAATTGTGATAATTATCTGAATAAAAAAAACGCCTAATTGGTAACACTGACTCGTTCAATATTCATAGAGCCATTTATATGTGTTTAGTCAAGGAACACATTTCAAAAATTGTGGTAATTATCTGAATAAAAAAAACGTCTAATTGGTAACACGGACTCGTTCAAAATTCAGGGAGCCATTTATATGTGTTTAGTCAAAGAACATATTTCAAAAATTGTGATAATTATCTGAATAAATAAAAACACCTAATTGGTAACACTTTCTCGTTCAAAATTCAGGGTGCCATTTATATGTCTTTAGTCAAGGAACATATTTCAAAAATTGTGATAATTATCTGAATAAATAAAAACACCTAATTGGTAACACTTACTCGTTCAAAATTCAGGGAGCCATTTATATGTGTTTAGTCAAAGAACATATTTCAAAAATTGTGATAATTATCTGAATAAATAAAAACATCTAATTGGTAACACTGACTCGTTCAAAATTCAGGGTGCCATTTATATGTGTTTAGTCAAGGAACATATTTCAAAACGTCTTAAATAAGATACTTGTTACTCGGATGGACTTTTAGCTTAAAAGGATTCCGATTAATATTTCATTTAACTCCCAAACTGTTTTGCCAATAGGGCGTTTTTTTAAAAATCAGAAATGTACTAAAATTTCTGAAAAGTAATATTTTCTTTATTTAATGACAGGTTAAAAACGCATAATTGGTAACATTGACTCGTTCAAAATTCAGAGAGCAATTTATATGTGTTTAGTCAAGGAACATATTTCAAAAATTGTGGTAATTATCTGAATAAAGAAAAACGCCTAATTGGTAACACTTACTAGTTCAAAATTCAGGAAGCCATTTATATGTGTTTAGTCAAGGAACATATTTCAAAAATTAGGTAATTATCTCAATAAAAAAACGCCTAATTGGTAACACTGACTCGTTCAAAATTCAGAGAGCCATTTATATGTGTTTAGTCAAGGAACACATTTCAAAAATTGTGGTAATTATCTGAATAAAAAAAACGCCTAATTGGTAACACGGACTCGTTCAAAATTCAGGGAGCCATTTATATGTGATTAGTCAAAGAACATATTTCAAAAATTGTGATAATTATCTGAATAAATAAAAACACCTAATTGGTAACACTGACTCGTTCAAAATTCAGGGTGCCATTTATATGTGTTCAGTCAAGGAACATATTTCAAAACTTCTTAAATAAGATACTTGTTACTCGGATGGACTTTTAGCTTAAAAGGATTCCGATTAATATTTCACTTAACTCCCAAACTGTTTTGCCAATAGGGCGTTTTTTTAAAAATAAGAAATGTACTAAAATTTGTAAAAAGTAATATTTTCTTTATTTAATGACAGGTTAAAAACGCATAATTGGTAACACTGACTCGTTCAAAATTCAGAGAACCATTTATATGTGTTTAGTCAAGGAACATATTTCAAAAATTGTGGTAATTATCTGAATAACGAAAAACGCCTAATTGGTAACACTTACTAGTTCAAAACTCATCAAGCCATTTATATGTGTTTAGTCAAGGAACATATTTCAAAAATTGTGATAATTATATGAATAAAAAAAACGCCTAATTGGTAACACTGACTCGTTCAAAATTCAGAGAGCCATTTATATGTGTTTAGTCAAGGAAAATATTTCAAAAATTGTGGTATTTATCTGAATAAATAATAACACCTAATTGGTAACACTTACTCGTTCAAAATTCAGGGAGCCATTTATATGTGTTTAGTCAAAGAACATATTTCAAAAATTGTGATAATTATCTGAATAAATAAAAACATCTAATTGGTAACACTGACTCGTTCAAAATTCAGGGAGCCATTTATATGTGTTTAGTCAAGGAACATATTTCAAAAATTGTGATAATTATCTGAATAAATAATAACACCTAATTGGTAACACTTACTCGTTCAAAATTCAGGGAGCCATTTATATGTGTTTAGTCAAGGAAAATATTTCAAAAATTGTGATAATTATCTGAATAAATAAAAACATCTAATTGGTAACACTGACTCGTTCAAAATTCAGGGAGCCATTTATATGTGTTTAGTCAAGGAACATATTTCAAAAATTGTGATAATTATCTGAATAAATAATAACACCTAATTGGTAACACTTACTCGTTCAAAATTCAGGGAGCCATTTATATGTGTTTAGTCAAGGAAAATATTTCAAAAATTGTGATAATTATCTGAATAAATAAAAACACCTAATTGGTAACACTTACTCGTTCAAAATTCAGGGAGCCATTTATATGTGTTTAGTCAAAGAACATATTTCAAAAATTGTGATAATTATCTGAATAAATAAAAACACCTAATTGGTAACACTTACTCTTTCAAAATTCAGGGAGCCATTTATATGTATTTAGTCAAGGAACATATTTCAAAAATTGTGATAATTATCTGAATAAATAAAAACACCTAATTGGTAACACTTTCTCGTTCAAAATTCAGAGAGCCATTTATATGTGTTTAGTCAAGGAACATATTTTAAAAATTGTGGTAATTATCTGAATATAAAAAATGCCTAATTGGTAACACTGACTTGTTCAAAATTCAGGCGACCATTTATATGTGTTTAGTCAAGGAACATATTTCAAAAATTGTGATAATTATCTGAATAAATAAAAACACCTAATTGGTAACACTGACTCGTTCAAAATTCAGGGTGCCATTTATATGTGTTTAGTCAAGGAACATATTTCAAAAATTGTGGTAATTATCTGAATAAAGAAAAACGCCTAATTGGTAACACTTACTAGTTCAAAATTCAGGAAGCCATTTATATGTGTTTAGTCAAGGAACATATTTCAAAAATTAGGTAATTATCTCAATAAAAAAACGCCTAATTGGTAACACTGACTCGTTCAAAATTCAGAGAGCCATTTATATGTGTTTAGTCAAGGAACACATTTCAAAAATTGTGGTAATTATCTGAATAAAAAAAACGCCTAATTGGTAACACGGACTCGTTCAAAATTCAGGGAGCCATTTATATGTGATTAGTCAAAGAACATATTTCAAAAATTGTGATAATTATCTGAATAAATAAAAACACCTAATTGGTAACACTGACTCGTTCAAAATTCAGGGTGCCATTTATATGTGTTCAGTCAAGGAACATATTTCAAAACTTCTTAAATAAGATACTTGTTACTCGGATGGACTTTTAGCTTAAAAGGATTCCGATTAATATTTCACTTAACTCCCAAACTGTTTTGCCAATAGGGCGTTTTTTTAAAAATAAGAAATGTACTAAAATTTGTAAAAAGTAATATTTTCTTTATTTAATGACAGGTTAAAAACGCATAATTGGTAACACTGACTCGTTCAAAATTCAGGAAGCCATTTATATGTGTTTAGTCAAGGAACATATTTCAAAAATTAGGTAATTATCTCAATAAAAAAACGCCTAATTGGTAACACTGACTCGTTCAAAATTCAGAGAGCCATTTATATGTGTTTAGTCAAGGAACACATTTCAAAAATTGTGGTAATTATCTGAATAAAAAAAACGCCTAATTGGTAACACGGACTCGTTCAAAATTCAGGGAGCCATTTATATGTATTTAGTCAAGGAACATATTTCAAAAATTGTGATAATTATCTGAATAAATAAAAACACCTAATTGGTAACACTTTCTCGTTCAAAATTCAGAGAGCCATTTATATGTGTTTAGTCAAGGAACATATTTTAAAAATTGTGGTAATTATCTGAATATAAAAAATGCCTAATTGGTAACACTGACTTGTTCAAAATTCAGGCGACCATTTATATGTGTTTAGTCAAGGAACATATTTCAAAAATTGTGATAATTATCTGAATAAATAAAAACACCTAATTGGTAACACTTACTCGTTCAAAATTCAGGGAGCCATTTATATGTGTTTAGTCAAAGAACATATTTCAAAAATTGTGATAATTATCTGAATAAATAAAAACATCTAATTGGTAACACTGACTCGTTCAAAATTCAGGGTGCCATTTATATGTGTTTAGTCAAGGAACATATTTCAAAAATTGTGGTAATTATCTGAATAAAGAAAAACGCCTAATTGGTAACACTTACTAGTTCAAAATTCAGGAAGCCATTTATATGTGTTTAGTCAAGGAACATATTTCAAAAATTAGGTAATTATCTCAATAAAAAAACGCCTAATTGGTAACACTGACTCGTTCAAAATTCAGAGAGCCATTTATATGTGTTTAGTCAAGGAACACATTTCAAAAATTGTGGTAATTATCTGAATAAAAAAAACGCCTAATTGGTAACACGGACTCGTTCAAAATTCAGGGAGCCATTTATATGTGATTAGTCAAAGAACATATTTCAAAAATTGTGATAATTATCTGAATAAATAAAAACACCTAATTGGTAACACTGACTCGTTCAAAATTCAGGGTGCCATTTATATGTGTTCAGTCAAGGAACATATTTCAAAACTTCTTAAATAAGATACTTGTTACTCGGATGGACTTTTAGCTTAAAAGGATTCCGATTAATATTTCACTTAACTCCCAAACTGTTTTGCCAATAGGGCGTTTTTTTAAAAATAAGAAATGTACTAAAATTTGTAAAAAGTAATATTTTCTTTATTTAATGACAGGTTAAAAACGCATAATTGGTAACACTGACTCGTTCAAAATTCAGAGAACCATTTATATGTGTTTAGTCAAGGAACATATTTCAAAAATTGTGGTAATTATCTGAATAACGAAAAACGCCTAATTGGTAACACTTACTAGTTCAAAACTCATCAAGCCATTTATATGTGTTTAGTCAAGGAACATATTTCAAAAATTGTGATAATTATATGAATAAAAAAAACGCCTAATTGGTAACACTGACTCGTTCAAAATTCAGAGAGCCATTTATATGTGTTTAGTCAAGGAAAATATTTCAAAAATTGTGGTATTTATCTGAATAAATAATAACACCTAATTGGTAACACTTACTCGTTCAAAATTCAGGGAGCCATTTATATGTGTTTAGTCAAAGAACATATTTCAAAAATTGTGATAATTATCTGAATAAATAAAAACATCTAATTGGTAACACTGACTCGTTCAAAATTCAGGGAGCCATTTATATGTGTTTAGTCAAGGACCATATTTCAAAAATTGTGATAATTATCTGAATAAATAATAACACCTAATTGGTAACACTTACTCGTTCAAAATTCAGGGAGCCATTTATATGTGTTTAGTCAAGGAAAATATTTCAAAAATTGTGATAATTATCTGAATAAATAAAAACATCTAATTGGTAACACTGACTCGTTCAAAATTCAGGGAGCCATTTATATGTGTTTAGTCAAGGAACATATTTCAAAAATTGTGATAATTATCTGAATAAATAATAACACCTAATTGGTAACACTTACTCGTTCAAAATTCAGGGAGCCATTTATATGTGTTTAGTCAAGGAAAATATTTCAAAAATTGTGATAATTATCTGAATAAATAAAAACACCTAATTGGTAACACTTACTCGTTCAAAATTCAGGGAGCCATTTATATGTGTTTAGTCAAAGAACATATTTCAAAAATTGTGATAATTATCTGAATAAATAAAAACACCTAATTGGTAACACTTACTCTTTCAAAATTCAGGGAGCCATTTATATGTATTTAGTCAAGGAACATATTTCAAAAATTGTGATAATTATCTGAATAAATAAAAACACCTAATTGGTAACACTTTCTCGTTCAAAATTCAGAGAGCCATTTATATGTGTTTAGTCAAGGAACATATTTTAAAAATTGTGGTAATTATCTGAATATAAAAAATGCCTAATTGGTAACACTGACTTGTTCAAAATTCAGGCGGCCATTTATATGTGTTTAGTCAAGGAACATATTTCAAAAATTGTGATAATTATCTGAATAAATAAAAACACCTAATTGGTAACACTTACTCGTTCAAAATTCAGGGAGCCATTTATATGTGTTTAGTCAAAGAACATATTTCAAAAATTGTGATAATTATCTGAATAAATAAAAACATCTAATTGGTAACACTGACTCGTTCAAAATTCAGGGTGCCATTTATATGTGTTTAGTCAAGGAACATATTTCAAAACGTCTTAAATAAGATACTTGTTACTCGGATGGACTTTTAGCTTAAAAGGATTCCGATTAATATTTCATTTAACTCCCAAACTGTTTTGCCAATATGGCGTTTTTTTAAAAATCAGAAATGTACTAAAATATCTGAAAAGTAATATTTTCTTTATTTAATGACAGGTTAAAAACGCATAATTGGTAACACTGACTCGTTCAAAATTCAGAGAGCAATTTATATGTGTTTAGTCAAGGAACATATTTCAAAAACTGTGGTAATTATCTGAATAAAGAAAAACGCCTAATTGGTAACACTTACTAGTTCAAAATTCAGGAAGCCATTTATATGTGTTTAGTCAAGGAACATATTTCAAAAATTAGGTAATTATCTCAATAAAAAAAAACGCCTAATTGGTAACACTGACTCGTTCAAAATTCAGAGAGCCATTTATATGTGTTTAGTCAAGGAACACATTTGAAAAATTGTGGTAATTATCTGAATAAAAAAAACGCCTAATTGGTAACACGGACTCGTTCAAAATTCAGGGAGCCATTTATATGTGTTTAGTCAAAGAACATATTTCAAAAATTGTGGTAATTATCTGAATAAATAAAAACACCTAATTGGTAACACTGACTCGTTCAAAATTCAGGGAGCCATTTATATGTGTTTAGTCAAGGAAAATATTTCAAAAATTGTGATAATTATCTGAATAAATAAAAACATCTAATTGGTAACACTGACTCGTTCAAAATTCAGGGAGCCATTTATATGTGTTTAGTCAAGGAACATATTTCAACAATTGTGATAATTATCTGAATAAATAATAACACCTAATTGGTAACACTTACTCGTTCAAAATTCAGGGAGCCATTTATATGTGTTTAGTCAAGGAAAATATTTCAAAAATTGTGATAATTATCTGAATAAATAAAAACACCTAATTGGTAACACTTACTCGTTCAAAATTCAGGGAGCCATTTATATGTGTTTAGTCAAAGAACATATTTCAAAAATTGTGATAATTATCTGAATAAATAAAAACACCTAATTGGTAACACTTACTCTTTCAAAATTCAGGGAGCCATTTATATGTATTTAGTCAAGGAACATATTTCAAAAATTGTGATAATTATCTGAATAAAGAAAAACACCTAATTGGTAACACTTTCTCGTTCAAAATTCAGAGAGCCATTTATATGTGTTTAGTCAAGGAACATATTTTAAAAATTGTGGTAATTATCTGAATATAAAAAATGCCTAATTGGTAACACTGACTTGTTCAAAATTCAGGCAGCCATTTATATGTGTTTAGTCAAGGAACATATTTCAAAAATTGTGATAATTATCTGAATAAATAAAAACACCTAATTGGTAACACTTACTCGTTCAAAATTCAGGGAGCCATTTATATGTGTTTAGTCAAAGAACATATTTCAAAAATTGTGATAATTATCTGAATAAATAAAAACATCTAATTGGTAACACTGACTCGTTCAAAATTCAGGGTGCCATTTATATGTGTTTAGTCAAGGAACATATTTCAAAAAATCTTAAATAAGATACTTGTTACTCGGATGGACTTTTAGCTTAAAAGGATTCCGATTAATATTTCATTTAACTCCCAAACTGTTTTGCCAATATGGCGTTTTTTTTAAAATCAGAAATGTACTAAAATATCTGAAAAGTAATATTTTCTTTATTTAATGACAGGTTAAAAACGCATAATTGGTAACACTAACTCGTTCAAAATTCAGAGAGCAATTTATATGTGTTTAGTCAAGGAACATATTTCAAAAATTGTGGTAATTATCTGAATAAAGAAAAACGCCTAATTGGTAACACTTACTAGTTCAAAATTTAGGAAGCCATTTATATGTGTTTAGTCAAGGAACATATTTCAAAAATTAGGTAATTATCTCAATAAAAAAAAACGCCTAATTGGTAACACTGACTCGTTCAAAATTCAGAGAGCCATTTATATGTGTTTAGTCAAGGAACACATTTGAAAAATTGTGGTAATTATCTGAATAAAAAAAACGCCTAATTGGTAACACGGACTCGTTCAAAATTCAGGGAGCCATTTATATGTGTTTAGTCAAAGAACATATTTCAAAAATTGTGGTAATTATCTGAATAAATAAAAACACCTAATTGGTAACACTGACTCGTTCAAAATTCAGGGTGCCATTTATATGTTTTTAGTCAAGGAACATATTTCAAAACGTCTTAAATAAGATACTTGTTACTCGGATGGACTTTTAGCTTAAAAGGTTTCCGATTAATATTTCACTTAACTCCCAAACTGTTTTGCCAATAGGGCGTTTTTTTAAAAATAAGAAATGTACTAAAATTTCTGAAAAGTAATATTTTCTTTATTTAATGACAGGTTAAAAACGCATAATTGGTAACACTGACTCGTTCAAAATTCAGAGAGCCATTTATATGTGTTTAGTCAAGGAACATATTTCAAAAATTGTGGTAATTATCTGAATAACGAAAAACGCCTAATTGGTAACACTTACTAGTTCAAAACTCAGGAAGCCATTTATATGTGTTTAGTCAAGGAACATATTTCAAAAATTGTGATAATTATATGAATAAAAAAAACGCCTAATTGGTAACACTGACTCGTTCAAAATTCAGAGAGCCATTTATATGTGTTTAGTCAAGGAAAATATTTCAAAAATTGTGGTATTTATCTGAAAATAAAAAATGCCTAATTGGTAACACTGACTTGTTCAAAATTCAGGCAGCCATTTATATGTGTTTAGTCAAGGAACATATTTCAAAAATTGTGATAATTATCTGAATAAATAATAACACCTAATTGGTAACACTTACTCGTTCAAAATTCAGGGAGCCATTTATATGTGTTTAGTCAAAGAACATATTTCAAAAATTGTGATAATTATCTGAATAAATAAAAACATCTAATTGGTAACACTGACTCGTTCAAAATTCAGGGAGCCATTTATATGTGTTTAGTCAAAGAACATATTTCAAAAATTGTGATAATTATCTGAATAAATAAAAACATCTAATTGGTAACACTGACTCGTTCAAAATTCAGGGTGCCATTTATATGTGTTTAGTCAAAGAACATATTTCAAAAATTGTGATAATTATCTGAATAAATAGAAACATCTAATTGGTAACACTGACTCGTTCAAAATTCAGAGAGCCATTTATATGTGTTTAGTCAAGGAACATATTTCAAAAATTGTGGTAATTATCTGAATAAAGAAAAACGCCTAATTGGTAACACTTACTAGTTCAAAATTCAGGAAGCCAATTATATGTGTTTAGTCAAGGAACATATTTCAAAAATTGTGATAATTATCTCAATAAAAAAACGCCTAATTGGTAACACTGATTCGTTCAAAATTCAGAGAGCCATTTATATGTGTTTAGTCAAGGAACACATTTCAAAAATTGTGGTAATTATCTGAATAAAAAAAAACGCCTAATTGGTAACACGGACTCGTTCAAAATTCAGGGAGCCATTTATATGTGTTTAGTCAAGGAACATATTTCAAAAATTGTGGTAATTATCTGAATAGAAATAACGCCTAATTGGTTACACTGACTCGTTCAAAATTCAGGGAGCCATTTATATGCGTATTGTCAAAGGACATATTCAAAAATTGTGATAATTATCTGAATAAAGAAAAACCGCCTAATTGGTAATACTGACTCGCTCAAAATTCAGGGAGCCATTTATATGTGTTTAGTGAAGGAACATATTTCAAAACGTCTTAAATAAGTTGTTACTCGGATGGACTTTTAACTTAAAAGGATTCCGATTAATATTTTATTTAATTCCCAAACTGTTTTGTCAATTGAACGTTTTTTTTTTAAATTCAGAAATGTACTAATATTTCTGAAAAGTAATATTTACCTTATTTAACGACAGGTTAAATAAGGCGATTATCACTATTCGGAAATTGAGGTAAACATCTGAATAAAGAAACACGTTTAATTGGCAACACTGACTAGTTCAAATTTAGGCAGCATTTTATCATAAGTCGAGCATGAAGTTTTCATTTTTTATTTTACAGATTTGTAAATCATATGAAGACAGGCAATTTATAGCAACATGGAATTCAATGGCACTAAAACATAAAAAAAAATTGTGATAAAGATATAGAAAAAAAAATCATGCTTTAAAATGCCTCATGTGAATTCGCAGTTAATAACACGCATTGATTATACAAATTAACCTTTATAATTTTAACACAATCATAGTGAAGATAAAGAAATCATACATATGATCTTTCCAACTGAGTTAAAAAGTGTTCAAGCTGGGATTTGTAGCGCGTTTGGATCCTGTAGAGCGTTTTGAAACTCGGTGAGAGTGGCTGGTGGTGGAAAACACGTACACAGAGCACGGCCAAGGGCATCCCAAAGATTTTCAATGGGAGTGACGTCGGACGAGTACGCCGGACCCTCTATACGCGCAATCCCTTCACTCTGGAGGTACTCTTCGTCGAGATCAGCTTTACAGGGACTCGCATTATTATCCATTAAAACGGAAACAGGATTAACTGCTGCAATCTCACAGTGGGGTGTAGGACTTCATCGCGATACCGAACAGTCGTCATAGAACCCCGTGTAAAAATGTACAGGTTTCGGTGCGATATTCCAACGAAATTACTGCCCACACCATGATGGTTCTTCCTCTAAACGCGCCATGTTCGGTAATATTCTGGGGCCGATTACGTGTGCCTACTTCTTCCCAGACCCTTACACACTTGTCATATGTTTACAGGGCAAATCTCGACTCATCCGTGAACATAACGTTAGCACAATCAGACACAGTCCAATTGATATGTTGCCGACACCACTTTAATAGTACCCCTCTGGATTGGACGGATAGAGGAACACAAACTCGGGGTACCCCGGTATACAGTTCATTCATGTGTAGCATTCAGTGCAGAGTAGTGGTAGATATCGTCTTACCAATGTTGCAACCATAGATGTCACAGCAACCGTAGATGTCACAGCAACCATAGATGTCTCACGCGTGGAGGTTGCTCTTCGATTCCACTTGGCTACAACAGCAATATATCGTCATCCGCGGGGGTCATAAAATTAGACGACCGGCCACAGGTCTTCGGACAACTGTTTGGCTCGTTACGAATTATGTCCATAATCTTGAAATTACGGAATGATGAACGCCGAAGAAAAGAGCAACATCTGTGATTGATTTTCCTGCTTCAATGCTTTCGAAGGCACGCCATAGCTCAGAATCTTCCATTCGTTTTCTGGAAGCAATAGAAAGACATCCGTCTTGAAAACAAAACGTACGAAAGTTCTAAACACTTTTTATCAGCACTTACATGCAACTCCTGCAACCCTTCACAATGCTGGCTTCTTATACGACTGCCTGTTTTGCTTATATCTCAACACAAAATCGCGATTGGCTGTTACATAATATATTTGCATACTTCCATCTAACTTCGCAGCGAATTGCAGAGTCTCCATTCAGATTGGCTTCCAGAAATTAACATTTTCCTAACCGTACTTAACTTTTGACAGTGAATGTATTAAAATGTTATACAATTGTCATTGTCTCATATAATGTACATTACTGTAATGTGTTTTTATATTTTACTCTTTTGTATTATGCAGTGTATTGATTGAAACAGGTAAACACAGGAAGTAATTTTAAGGGTGGGAACTAATTAACCGTTGAGGCAAAAGTTGTCGCACAGACATAGTGAAACCACTTGATTATAAGATGCATAAATGGCTCGATTAACATTTAACTGCTGTTAGCGGTCTCACAGACCTCTGCCTTTTTCAATTTTCATAGTTTAACTTATAATTTTCAGTTTAAATATAGATACTAGTAAAATTTTGTTTCGTTCGGAGCCTTAGTACTATCGCTATAGACTTCTCAGTTGTAGCATTTTAATTATAACAGCCCTGTACATACAGTTCAGTACAGAAACAGTATCTTATGAGTTAATCGAGATTTTTATTCGTCTGTCGATCAAGCGGTCTCAGAGACCGCTTACAGTATCTATGCGACAAGTTTTGTCGCAGAAATTAAGGGTTAACTCATAGGATACTGCTTCTGTAATAAACTTTATGTGTAGCACTAATTGTCTATTCAGAATATTAACCTATTCAGAATTTTCAAGCGATAGTACTAGAGCTAAAAACGAAACAAAATCTCACTAGTATATAACAGTTAAACTGAAAATTACAAGTCAATCCTTAACTTCTGTGACAAAAATTGTCGAATAGTTACTGAGATCTGTCTCTGAGACGAAAAATAAAAATAGGCTAGATAAAATCCTAGGATATTGTTTTTTATTAGATTTTGTGTTCAGTTCTATTATAATTAAAATCCACCAATTCAGGAGACTCTAGCGATAGTAGTAAGGCTTCAAACGAAACAAAATTTCACTAGAACCTGTAGTTAAACTGAGAATTAAAGTTAAACTGTAAAAATAAATAAATAAATAAATAAATAATAAAATAAATCAGCGGTATGTGAGACCTTTAACAGCAATTAAAAGTTAAATTGTGAAATTTTGAAAAAGCAACGCGCTTTAAGACCAGTGTTGCCAGTAGGCTGCTTTAAAAAAAATTCAGATTGTTTGATTACCACCAACTTTTTAAAGTAGTGTAATTGACCTTATTCTTGCATTATTTAATCTGACATTACATAAGGCAATTTTTTCTGCTTCGAAAGAGGGTGGCTATCAAGCAATCTGATTTTTTAAAAAGTAGCCTACTGGTAACACCGTTTAAGACCACTTACAACAGTCAAACATTACTCCTATTACGGTAAAATTTTATTCAATTCATTAAAATGCATTGATTCAATTCAAATAATATAATATAAAATTCCTTGTTAACGCTAAACTAAAAATGTTGTCGAGACGCTTTATACCAGTCTTAGCATCCTAACATTGTTTACTCATCTAACGCGATTCAGCGTAAACACCCCAGTCCCTGCGCACATATTTAATTATTTTAAATCAACCATGCACTCTAAGAAAAAGGTGAAAAGACCCATGCATTCATTAAGAACACTATTTCTATGGGGATTAATCAATAACTGATAAACATTGATTATCCAAATATAGTCCAATTAACAGATATTAGTGACTTATGAACATTTTATGCAGAAGCCGGCTATAGCAATGGAGGATTTATTGCAACCAGACTTTGGGTCGCCAATTTTCATGTTTTCCCCCAATGGTGTAACAGATAAATTTATGGCTTAATTTACAACCATCACCCCGCGTGACCCTGAGGACTACCGACGTAACAGTCCCACGACCAAACAGCCAGAAGGAGGTGCATTTTATGCAAATTGGACATGTCTGGTGATCTCTGTATTACCATTGGACGAGTTTCTGATTGGTCAAAAAAGAGACCAATAATTTTGTACATGTAAATTTTTATTGTATTGTTTGTATCATGTATGTAAATATATATAGTAAGTTTAGAATAATAGTAGAAGAATGTTCTAAGTAGCATCATAGAATGTTTTAAGAAACAGTTGAAGTAAGTAGAATTTCAAAGTTGCTCCCGAGTGGATAATAGGAAATTTCTCTAAGATGAGAAGACAGTTGCTATTCCGCGATTTTTGCGGATGCTTCTCATTGCCTCAAAGTGGTAGGCACTTAATTTATGGAAGACGATTTTTGAATAGATCGATATATCTCTTCCGAGGCATACCCTAGAATCGATTTATAAAATGTAAAATGAAATTAAAGTTTTGATATCTTAAAAGATCTTACATATATTTTTTTATGGAGTGTGCAAGGATGAAGTTTTTCAAGGCAGTGACAACTAGCTTTTCTCCAGGTCCTGAAAGCCAGATAGCACCAGGTATGATTTTATCATACTCAAAAAATATTTGTGTTCAGTATTGAATATATGTTAAAAATAAATAGAGCATGTACATCATAGTCCTCAATACAATTAATTTAATTAATATAAGTGTTAGATGCTTGTCACAGGCAAACTCAAAAATAATATAACTAAAATCCACAGGATTTTTAATAAATTAATTATTTGTTCTTAAGCATATACAGCAACATGCTGATTTTTAGAATTTTTGTGACAAAAAGGGCAGTTTCTTTTTCTAGGTTAAATTAATTTTCTTTTATAAACTTTTGTAAATATACTTTAATATTTTGTGTTGTAAATAAATTAGTAATTTAAACCAATTTTAAATATCTTTATTTACCACAATAATATTTATCATTTATTTCTTACCATTAATCAATTATTATCTTTCAGGTATAATATTTTAGGGTAGTTATTTAGATACTTTTCCCGACATTTCTTATTGTATTTTAAAAGGGTTTTACTTCGTATTTAATTTAATATTAATCGTAAGACGGATGATTCATAAATAACAGGAGGTCTAAAAATCACAACAATTAATTTATTAACTTTTATTTAAGTTTTAATTGATAATTTTAACGTGAACGTTGTTTTGGTTTATCCGTTTTGGTCCACGTTACCTGTTATTAGAATTAATTTACGATCACTTTAAATTTTATTAATTATAAGTATTCTAAATGCTCCCACATACTTTTTGGTGTCGGTTAATTAATATATGCTGGAACAGTCTTAAGTGTAATACCAGCAATTAATATAAGAGTCAATATTCTGCCCAGCAAATGTGATTAATGCTTTAAGTGATGAAAACATTACACAAGAAAGCTTAAAATAACTTTTAATATAAAGATGATATATTTCGCACAGAAGTCACTGTTTGAGTGTATGAAACATGCCATTTTTATATTAAAAGGTATTTTAAGCATTAATTACATCTTTAATCCAATTCATTCGGTTTTAACCCCTTCAGGGGCAAAGCACTCTTGTAGCTAAAATATTGAAATGATTGATTGACACCAGGATTCACGAACGAATTTATTTTAAAATAAGTAAAAGCTTTTCCTCATGTACCTTATAAATTCAAAATTTGATTATAAAATTCTGGTATCATTGTGGCATTTTGGGATTAAAATTAAGTGGTATATATAATATACCGGTGGCCTTCAAGGGGTTAACCCTTAATTGCATAGTGATGTAAATTTCCATCACTTTTTATTTAACTTTTAATAAATAAATCAACTTCTTCGCCACCACTATATTTATATAGAAATATTAATCGAGTAAATTTCCCGTGAACTATGTTGCTGAACAAAGTTAAAAATCTATCTTAAAATTTCTGGAGTCTAATATTTAATATATGTATAAAAAAAACACAATTGTAAAAGAAAAACTCATGCAATTAACCCGAGAGAAGTCGCGCATACGCAGATAATGAATGTTTTTTTACATTGTCACCAATAAATACAATTAATAATCGTCACCTTATTCAGTCTAGGACAATTGTTACAAATTCTATGATAATGTAAATTGTAGACTACTTTTCGAAAATTAGTGGTGACAATTGTAAAAACCGTACGCACCCTGGGGTATGTCATACCCCACGCGACTGCTCCCGGGTTAAGGGTTAAAAGAAATCGTTAGAAAGAATTGTGTCCGAGATCAGAGTTACCAAATGTATTTTAAAAAAATCTGGAAAACTTATCACCGAAAATAATTCTTCAAGCAGTCATTTCTGGGGCTGAAGTTTTACTTTTATTTTTTTTCACAAATGACGATTTTCCTTAGTTTGAACGCCCACTGTTCCAATGATTTGCTTTTGCTTTTAGGAGTTTCCTTTTATGTATAAAAGCACAAAAAATAGTTCTATTTAACGGTTCCTCATATTCTTTTTTATATTTTTCTGTCTGACGTATGTTTCCTGGCCTTTTATAGATATTAAAAGCAATAGTGAATATTTAGCAGGAAGTGCTTGACAAATACCATTATGTTACGCTTCGTAGAAAAGGAAGAATTTAAGCACATAAATCTCAAAGAAATATTTTTAAAGGTTTGTGGGATGTTCTTTTTTTCTTTTTATTTTTGCCAAAAATATGGGACTTAGTTGAGGTCGGATATAGCTTTATATTCTTACAAACCTTCATTTGTTTTGTTTTTGTTCAAATCTAATTTGTTTGTTTGAAAAGGGTTTTGTGTTTAAAGATTACTTTTGAGTAGCTTAGCCTGATTTCACGATATCTAGGTAAAAACATTCAGATAGTGAAAAGACAAGAGGATGTGGACTTAAAAAGAAATACAGACATAGAAAATAAAATGTTAAAAAAGAAGCTCTGGATTATCTTGGAAATTTTAGTTCTTCCGCAAATGAAATTCTTTCAGATATGCGTGACGTTAAAAATTTGCATATAAATATTTTTATAAAATCATATTATTGTCTTTCTAAGTTACACAGAACCCAGTAATTAATATAGAGTCTGTGATCTTATTTGTTGTCCAGATAATTCTTATGTGGATATTTTATGTTAAGATAATGTTCTTCACAATCAATCTTCTATCAGTCTTAATTTTTCTTTTCTTTTCGTGATTATATCAAATCGGGATAATTACAGAATCGCAAATGTTATTATTATTATTATTATTATTATTATTATTATTATTTGTATTTTCACTTTATTTGTATTTTTAATTTACCAGTTTATCACAAATAAATTTGTCATTGTAAAGTTTTGAATTTGCATTCAAGGTTGGGCATGCTTTAAAAACAAGTGATTACGTTGATTAAATCTGCTTTTTAAACTCAATTTTATTATCAAATTAATTTATAAATGAAGTTATTTTTAACTTTACTTTCTTTAGCATTGAGCCATATTTAAAGTTTTCACGTTAAAATAAAAAAAATTTAAAGAAAAACGAAACATAGTTTTAAGCGTCACAGTAAAAATTTATTCAATTTTCAAGTTTCACATAATTTATTCAACCGAGTTTATAAATCTCTTGGTGGAAAAGTATGTTCATGATGAAATGCCTAAGCATATAATTTAAAGTAATAATTGAAATACGTTCCATAAGACGAATTTATATTACGTGTATTATCAATATAATATCAGAATAAAGTGAAAGTTCAGGAAGTTAATAAAGTTTTATTGTTTCTCTTTAAATATATATGCAGTCAAGCTCGGTTAATACGAAAAACAAGAGAATTATAAAAGTCTTCGTATTAACGTTACTCGTTATAGCCGTCGTTAATAAAAATCTTAAAAACACACGCATAGTAATTAATCTAATTATTACTATTAATTGCTCTAATTATCTCAATGCTAAAATTCACTTAATATCATAAAGTTGACATAAAATATTCAATATTATCTTGGAGAATGTCATTTTCTTCAGACGGATCTCTTCTTTACACAAAATCACAGTAACGAAGTCAAAAACTTTAAAGAACTAGTAATTCCTTTGTGACGTTACAGTAATCCAACTGATTATTTCCCTTTTTCCCAACACTGCTTTAGTCACTGGAATATTCGAGCTGTCGATTTCTCATATATTTTAATTTTATCAGTTAAGGCTGCTCGTCAGTAAACTCCCCGATTCCCCTCGCTAATGTTAATCCTATGGGCGTAGGATGCATTCGTATTTTCAAAATATCTCCTCAGGAAAATAACATTAACTTCTGAATGTTAACTGTTACTATCTGAATGTTAACTTCTGTTTTCCGTGTGCTATTCTTAAAGAATGTCTCTTTTTTTCTTAATTGACAATTTTTTTCTAAAATATGTACTTAATTTTATGTGAAGTGTTAAAATCTTTTTCAATTTCGCTAAGATTTTAACACATAAAATTATAAATTAAGTACATATTTTAGAAAATATTTGACAACTAAGAAAAAAAGAGACATTCTTTAAGAACAGTACAAATAAAACAGAAGTTAAAAATATTAATTTACTGAGGAGACATTTTAAAAATACGAATGCATCCTACGCCCATAGGATTAACATTAGCGAGGGGAATCGGGAAGTTTACTGACGAGCCGCCTTAAATAAGAGAAATGAAAAGACTGGTTAATGTAGTCCAGAGTCCGAATTTAAAGAAAAAAAGAAATATAGGTTTTGTTCTATTTCCCGTTCATCCCATGGCTCAGTTGTAAATCTTACAAAGGGGTGGTATTTGAAACCCCCTTATCTTTCACTTTTTTCTTTTCTTTTTTTTTTTTTTTTTTTTTTTTTTTTTTTTTTGTACGTGGGGGTCTCCTTGTAGGTTGAAATTCTGTCTGGTAAAACTGGTAAATTACTACATTTTGACAGACAGTTCTAATGTACACTGTATGTATGTCTGTCACTGAAAAGGATGTATTTCCTAATTCTACTCTACTTTTCACCGCAAACACATTGAAATGAACAGATGTTTATCTCATAGTTGCCGTGATCATACTTTTGTAGATGCTTTGTAGAAAAAGCGTGAAAGCCTTAATATAGTTTAAATGATGAACCATTCTTAAAATGCAACTCGCTCGTTTTAACCATTCCCTCGTTTTAGCCGTGCTCGCATTAGGTGAATTCGACCGTACATACATACATGAAATGTAATTTTCACCATCATGTACAGATTTATTTAATTGTTAAATTTCTCTAAATTTCCTAATTTCTTGAATGATTTTGAACTACTTGATGAACATTATAAATTTGCGATGAAAAAAAAAAAATCTATTCTGAAAAGAACACAAAAGTTCAAGAAATGACTTAATCATGTTTCTTACAGAAAGATAAAAATGCATATTATGAGCATGAATAACAAACAATTATATTAATCAGTGTCTATTTATAATGCGTTAGACTGAATATAGATCTCGAACTAATGAAATGTATAAGCATATAAGTTCAAGATATAACTAAAGCATGTTAAAGGGATATGTATAGATTATATGAGTTTCGAATAAGATTTTTCATCAGTGAGATTTTAAATTCCACTCGCTAATTGTAAACATACGGCCGTCTGATGTATTCGTATTTTTAAAATATCTCCTCAGTAAGTTAATATTTTTAACTTCTATTTTCTCCTTTTTTAGTTGTCAAAAAATTTCTAAAATATATGTTTAATTTTATGTAAGTTATCTTACTCAGTTTCACTAATATTTTAACACTTAAAATTATAAATTTAGTACATATTTTAAACTTATTTTGACAACTAAGAAAGAAAGAAACACCCTTCAAGAAGATAACACAGAAAGAAGAAGTTAAAAATATTAATTTCCTGAGGAGATATTTTAAAAATACGAATACATCACACGCCCATAGATTTAACAATAGTGAGGGGAATGTGAAATCGCACTAATGAACAGCCTTAAGCAAAAACTTTCTGTCACTGATCAATTTAATATGTTATAGAGATTTCAACTAGCAAAGGGTCACAAAGCCATTTTACTAGTGCAAGTATAACCTCAAAAAGAATGCTTTCTCCTCCCATTGCCTTATATTAAATGAGCGTCACCAAATCAATTTTTATAAATCTCGGAGGAAAAAAACCTTCCACCATAAAATCTATAATCATATAAGCTCATGAAACATCTCGTCAACAACATAAAATCAGATTAAGCCGAAAGTTTTCATTCGCTGATCTGCTTAATACGTTAGACAGAATACAGATCATATCTACAAAGGCCACAAAACCGTTTTATTAGTGCAAGTGGTAATAGGGATAATAATGCATGTTATAAACCTATTTTCTATACTCTTTTCTCCCATCATTTATATTAAACAAATGTCACCAATTTCGTCCTGACCTATAACGAAATGTCAAGTTCATGAATTTCTCGTTATTTTTCTCTGGAGAAATCCACGTTCCAGTTGTTTTATTCCCGAAATCAGAAAACAGAATCACTTGACATCGTTCCACTGCGTACTTTTAAAAAATACGCAAATAAACTCGACCTTAAGATAAGTTTTTTTTTTATTATTCACAAGTGATTCTGACCAACAGTCATATAATCCGGAAAGCAGTGTTGCATTTTACCGGTTTAGAAGGTCTTTAACACGATTCGACTGTTTTTTAAAAATATCTGTCAGTGAGTCTGTTTCTATGTGACACAAATTTTGTGGGCGCTCAAATTCACGAACATCTGCGTAGAAAGGATGCAATTTCATATAAAGTTTTATCCTTATGTGCATTGGGGCTGATTAGTTTTGGGACAAAATCGATGATTTGTTCGTTTTATGCGATGCTTATATCTAAAGTTTATATGCGCAGAATTCAACGAAACGTTAAATTTAGAATCCTCATGAGAGTAATAGATTGTCATTCAATTTTGGTTGCGGTCATCTAAGAGTGGTATTGAAATTCAATTATTTGTCCGCAAAATGCGATGCTGATACCTTCAGTTTACATACACACATTTCGATGAATCTTTACCTTCAGAATCTTCATCATGGGTATATTCAACAGATATAACTTATATAGGAGAAAGTTTTGTGATGACCTCAACATACTAGTTTTTGAGTAGTAATTTTTCCAAATGGGCAAAGATGTCTAGGCCAGGGTTCGAACCAGGGAGCTCTTGTCTGAAGATGCCTATAGTCTGCCAACTGAGCTATCTTGGACGAATCTGGAGGACCTAATTCACACAGCTTTATTGATCATAGCATCTGCTCGGATATCTGAATCAGCTCAATAGAATGAATCGCAGGTAATGGAACCTCCAGTAAATGCTGGATTCCTAATTACACTAGATTAATTTTAACACAATTATTCTAATTGGTAAATAAATCCTATTAGATGTAACTTTTACAACTAGGCGATAAATGCCCAGGCCAGGATTCGAACCAGACTAGCTCAGTTGACAGACCATTGACAGCTTCAGCCAAGAGGTCCCTGGTTCAAATCCTAGCCTAGACATTTTTTGCCCAGTTGGAAAAGTTACATGTTATAGAATTTATTTTAAAATTAGAATAATTCTGTTAAAATTAATCTAGTACATTAGTTTTTGTTTGAAAAATAATCCAGAGACAACATAATACGCAGTATAACGCAGAAATGACGACTCAAAAGTTTAGAATATGCATTTCAAAATCGTAGCAAAACTAGTGTTACAAGATTAGTTTTGTCGTTCAGTATTCAAACTTTTATAATTATTTTTTTACAATTTCACTAATATATATTTTAAATTCCAAAACAAAAATAAATAATGCGAAAAAGAAGTAATATTCTAAACAAGTTTCCTAATCCATGATCAAACTTCAGTCAATTTTCGCCATTTCAAACCTTTCTGGCGCCATTAATATAACGTAAAAAAAGTGTAGATTGGGTTCCTTAAAAAGGATACTTTTTTCTACGGAATTGTATTAGAATTATAACCGATTTCAAGAATGGGCGAAGCTGTATGTGCTACCCCCTGGGACGGTGAAAGCAGGCGCGGCCAATCGCATAAAACACTTGAAACGTAAAAATGTCTCCAGGAGCATTCATTCGTAGGGGTGCTTAAAAAATTCGCTCCCACGACTTCTGGCTAATGTAGTTGTCTACGAATAGAAAATGGTTGTGTTAGACAAATTAAAAAAATTTAAAGAAACTTAAAATAAAATCAATAATAGTTTGTTGAAGCATGTTAGGATATGACTAGATGAAGTTAGACGACTGGAGAAAATATTTAAGAGTAAGTTTTCTTTTGGATCTTCCGTAAACTGGAATCAATGGGTTATCTCCATAATGTTTGTATTTTTCACTTTTGAATGTAAACTGTTATTAAATGATTCTTGAATATAAATATAAATATATATATATATATATATATATATATATATATATATATATATATATAGTGCCTTGCATTTGAATGTATTTTTGTACGTTTCTCATTTTTGGTGAGTGGTCTAAGTTATTTTTCAATTTTTTTGTCTGCTTATGTTGGATATCGTTAATCTTTTGGTTATCTAATTATATTTCATTCATTTCTGGGATTTTTCCGATGTGTTATAAGGAGCTTAATATTAGCGTTTTTAGGCTTTATGCCGTCGATATTTGATAAAATAAGGTATCTTAACTATGAATTGGGGATACGAGGTTCCTCTGACGATTCCCTGTCACATTCATAGTTTCTTGTTTAGTATTTATCATTATTTTATTTATCATATGTGATGTCTCAATTGGATGCTTATTGAAATTTTCAGCGTTTGGTACAGTTTTAGTATGAAGGCAATCCATAAGCTGAATTTTATGCCATAAATTGAAAGAATACATATTGTTTAGTCGAATAGCTATTTTCGTTTTATCTGTTACAGTTTGGAAAATGAAATGTATGATGTGTCCTCTTTTTCCGATTGCACAAAATATGTTTAATTTCTTTTTTTTTTTTCTTTTTTTTTTTTTTTTTTTTTACTTTACTTTTTTTTAACTGTGCCTTATAATAATATATTATTACGACAGTTGCGTGCGTAATAAATTGGGGAATTAAATATAAAAAGTCCTAATTTTAGAAGTGCGAAACATTCTTGCCCATTAAAATGACACGGTTTTCTTTTCCTTTTTTTTAACAACCATTTTCCGTCATAAAACTGAAACAACGAATACCTAAAAATTCCATAAAAATTACTTTCCTTTTTTGCTTACTTTTCATAACTGTCAGTCAGCCTGTTCTGAAATTATTGTACTCTGCACAAGATGCTGAACAAGAAAATTAGTTTTTATTCAAAGCGATCAGTATAACAAAACAAATGTAGTTTTAAAAACTGTACTGTATACTATAAAGAGTTGTGTCCTTATCCCTGTGTACAAGAATATTCAGTTATTTCTTCTTTATTTTCTTTCCAGATGTCTTAGGTTTCACGTAGGTCCATCGATAACCCCTGTCTCTCAAGAAATCTGCAGCATTATGACACATGTTATATCCAGCCAGCATGCAGCCGGCTGCTAACAAGTCCACCACAACACTTGGAGAAAGTTGCTTCTTTTTCTTCTTTTTTTCCTGTTCGGCCATGCAAGAACCTTGTCACGAAAGTAAATATTTCTGGATGAGGCGTAAAAAAATTCCCACTGGAATCTGAAACACAAAGAAAATTTTATAATTAACATGTCAACCACTCTAAACTTGTAAAAATTTGAAATATAATTTTTTACATATAAATCTTTCCAGCAACTGTTTTGTACATATAGACATTTTAAGGTACTTCTCTATTATCCCGTCGAAGTTTTCCTTTAAAAAATCTATCGCCAAACTGTAATGCCAATGCCAATGCCAATGCCATTAAACAAATGGGAGAATGTTGCCATTGGAATCTCAAAAAGAAATTCGGAAAAGCCCTATCACTAAAGTGTCAACTATCTGTAACTTTAAAGAATAAAATTCACAATATATTAATGAAAATAAGATTGGATATTTAATTATTTACATTATTTTTCTTAATTATCCGATTCAGCTGGTGAATAAATATTAGTAAAGTTAGTTGAAACCGATCTATTTATTGTACGTAACTATGCATTGCAAAATTTTTTTCAGTGCTTTTTAGGTGTGTTCGTAAATTATATAAATACGTAGCACCTATTGTCGTCATCTGGTCCGTCCGTCCGCATATAACAACGCAAAAACTACCCAACCGAATGGTTTGCAATTTAATATATATTATCTTTGCAGAAATTTGTCGAGTCATTTAAAATTTTATGAAAATCGAATCAAAACTTTAGGAGATATTAATAAAAATATTTATTAAGAAATTTGAATTTTTTTAAAAGAAATCGGTGTTTTCTTGTTATAGGAGCTTCCGAGGTATAATCGTCAAGCGATCGATATACTTATTTTATGACAGAAATGAATCTACAGACGATATAATTCATTTCACAGAATTAAAAATCATCAAGATCTGAATATTTATAGAACTAGCTATAGTACGAACGCACCTCATTTGTCACGTTTGACGTACAATTTCAAACGTACAATTTGTGTTTCTTTTGATATCATGACGTCGCTGTTTAATTACGTAACTTTTATTTTAATTAACGAAATACTTAATCAATTAAAACATTATTAAAAAAATACTCATAAACGACAAAATAAAAATCACTGGATGACATCCCAAACATGTCTGACGTCACGACCATGTATTTTGGGCGTTTAATCCTATAGTTATTTATTTGTGTAACATACAGATTCTAAAACAGACATTTTCCAAAAATAGTCGAATCGTATTGAAGACATCCCAAGACATGTAAATCCGTCCAAAAACAGAAGTCGGAAATATTTACATATGCAATATTTTCTTATGTATATATAGAAGGGAGTAATTAATAAGTATAAAGGTAAAGCGTTTAATGTTTATTTTAAAAAATCACGACTAATTTCATGACTTTTTAAACTATTTTTTTGGACTTCTAAATGGATTTCTCAACGTATAATCATAATTAAATTAATATGAAACTATTAATTGATTAAAGCGCTTTAAAAAAATATTACACTCTTTATTTATTTTCATTTATATTTTTTACTTTAAAATATCAATATGTGTTTAAAATATTTCGATAGTTGTGTTGCAGATTCACAGCCAGTTAGTCTTTTTTGGCGAGCGTTGATTTGGCGCATCATTAATTCCATTGCTGTTGTAACTCGTACACAATTGTAATCTTAAAGAATATTTCGCGATTTATCACCTTAAATTAATTTATTAATTTATGATTAAGTTCCAAAAATATTAAAATTCTGTATTACCATCCGAAACACCTGTGTACATATATATATATATATATATTTTTTTTTTTTTTTTTTTTTTAGCCTATCAGGAAGTGAGTCAAAAATCGATTACAAAATTTTATTTTATAAACAAAACCCAAGTTAAGTCTAATACAAGAGTGTAAAAACAGAATAAAAATGTTTCCTCACATTTAAATCTCTAACAATAAAACCCCATAGTTATGCATTTTGCACATGCATAATCTTTCATATGTCATTTTTTTTTAAAAGTCTTTCCGTCTTTACATTTTATAACTTAATTTAAAGAGAACCTTTCAACTGCAAATCAAGTTATCGAAATGTCTTCTGATTGTATAGTTTTTTCTATACTTTACAATTTTCGAAGCATAACAGTTGCGTTTAAGGTTATGTTTTGAAATATTTTTCTACAGCACTTTTTCTAAATCTAAAATGTTATATTGCATCGGAAACACACCTGTGTACTTATTTTTTATAATTCTAGTCTATCAGGAAGTGAGTCAAAAATCGATTAATTTTTTTTATTTTATATACAAAACCCAAGTTGAGTCATATAAAATAGAGTATAAAAATAAAATAAAATTGCTTCGTGATATCTAAAACAATGATAATAAAACCGCATAAACATTAATTTTGCACATACCCACCCTTTAAAATGTCAATCTTTTTTTTTTCTTTTTCTTTTACAGTGTTTCGTCTTCACATTTTATAACTTAATTTAAACAGAACCTTTGTACTACAAATCAAGTTATCGAAATGCCTTCTGATAGTATCTTTTTTTTTTCTTCATGCATTACAATTTTTGAAGCATAACAGTTATGTTTAAGGTTATGTTTTGAAACATTTTTCTACAGCACTTTTTTTAAATCTTAAAATGTTGTATTGCATCGGAAACACACCTGCGTCCATATTTTTTATAATTCAGCCTATCAGGAAGTGAGTCAAAAATCGATTAAAAAATTCTATTTTTATTTACAAAACCCAAGTTGAGTTTTAAACAAAATAGAGTGTAACAATAAAATAAAATTGCTTCGTGATATCTAAAAAAATGACAATAAAATCGCATAAACATTCATTTTGCACATATCCTTTAAAATTTCAATCTTTTTTTTTTTTCATTTTTTTTTTTAACTCTAACAATTTTTTTTACAGTATTTCGTTTCACATGTTATAACTTAATTTAAAGAGAACCATTCAACTACAAATCAAGTTATCGAAATACCTTCTGATTGTATCTTGTTTTTTCCATGCTTTACAATTTCCAAAGCATAACAGTTATGTTTCAGGCTATGTTTTGAAACATTTTTTCCACACCACTTTTTCTAAATGGAGAAAAAAAAATGAGTTCTTGTTTGCGAGCTATTTGATAAAGAATGCACTTACTTCCTACTACTCCAAATTACAGAGCAAATATTCCAAATCTGAAGGTGGCATCTCAGGTCACGTTGAAAACAAATATGACCGGTAATATTTCTTTTGTATAACACCAACTAATAATCTTTTTGAAAGGCAGGTTGAAATTTAGAGCTACAATAAACACCATGACCATGTTAGAAAAGCACAAATGATAAGCTTGAATTATGTCTTCATGCGTTTAAATAGATGTGCTTTGTTTAAAAAATTATTCAAAGATTTAAAGCTGCACATATTACGGTAATATTACGTTATAAACAACAATTTTACTATTTAAGTATCATTACCTTACGAAATGGCTTAAAGCATATAATTTTTCTTTTCTTTTCTTTTTTCTTTCACTCTTTTTTTTTCGATTTTCTTCTTCAATTTAATTTTTCATGTGTATTTGCGTAACACTTAAAATAGTGAAAATTAAATATAAAATATTAAAAATTAGATTAAAAGAAATATATAACTGCTACATAGGCCTGCGATAATTATTTTTCAAACTAAAAAAAATTTTCTGTGTATTTTTTCCATTCTAAATATCGGAGAAAATACTTAATAAATACTATCCTGTACAGTTTCAAAGAAATTTCTATCTAATTACTAAATTATAAATTTAGCCATAAAACATAATAATTTCTAATTGGGAAATTGCAAATTTAGTTATAAAAATATCAGAATTTCTAATTGCTAACTTATAAATTTAGTCATAAAAACATCAAAATTTCTAATTGGCAAATTATAAATTTAGTTATAAAAACATCAGAATTTCTAATTGCTAAATTATAAATTTAGCCATAAAAACATCAGAATTTCTCATTGGTAAATTAAAAATTTAGACATAAAGACACCAGGAACCAATAAACATACAACAAATTACTACCTATTGTTGTTTTAAAAGAAAAAGCAAAAATTACGCAAGACAAAGTTTTCTATAAAATTTTTATTGCAGAATTTTCCTTCGGACATTTGCACCTTTGCATCTTAGCTACAATGTCGTTTTATACATTAAAATTTTACCTTTTTTTCTGATCTAGATCAGAGATGCCCGAACGATAGTTTTTGGAGAAATAAATTCTTCCATGGAACAAAAGGCATCACAGTGATGTCTGACTTTGTGGCAGCAATAAATTAATGAAATGTAAGCGACAGTTTCTTTGTAAGAAAAGTTTTTCAGTTCTGCAAGAATTTTAGAGTGATCTTCCTCTATACTGTGAAGACAGTGTTTCTAGATGGGCTCCTCTTTTTTATTCCGATTTCTTAATAGCTATCTTTTTTTTTTTTTTTTTTGAAATTGTAATATTCGCTTTATTTAAAGGAACCGTGGACCTTTATTTGAGAAACATTCGACCCAGAAATCGAAATTTATATTTAAATGTATTTTATTCTGTAGTTTGTATTGAACCATTAGCAAAAACTGCATGCAGTTACAATGATTTTTTATAAAGTTAAAAGCGTTTGAATTTTGTACACAAACAAATTATCACACTAGTAATAAACTTTAAATCTGTTTTTCTCAAAAGAGGTTTTTCAAGGTTTATAGATTTTTGAAATGCTCTATGCGTCTTAAATTTTGTTCGAATTTCATTAAGTTGATAAGGAAGAATCCTGATACTGTTTACAAAGAAAACGTGTATGCATTTTACAATTTAAATTAATTAAGGTAATTTGATGCATAACTCATTAAAAGATATTTTTTTATGAAAATCGGTTCGGAATTCAGTAAAATATCTCTCAAAAATTGAATATTCATGGGATTAAATAATTGATACACAGATTTGTTTGTAATACAATTTTAAATGTTTAAAATGCAAAATCGAGGAAATATCTCAAAAATTAAGACGCAGGGAGCATTTAATTTTTTTTATAAATTTCAAAAAAATTTCAAAATCTTAAAATTATAATAAGATTGGATTTTTTTATTCAAGTATTGTATAAACTTATGGTGAAATGTATATAGACACAAAATTTCACATCTCTATGATAAAAAGTAAAAATAAATAAATTTGAACATCCACTGTCCCCTTAATCTCTCATTAAATACAAGGCGGCGAATATTTTGATTTCATAAAAGCGAGCAACCAAGAAATCTGAATAATAATAATAATAAAAAGTACTCAACTGGCAACACTACTTGAGATAATTCTTTACGTTCTAGAAAGAAAAGTTAGTCATTTTTTTAACGTTCTGTATATGAAAAACTTTAGAAACATCTAAACCCAGCTGAAAAAAATATTATTTTGCAGACTTGTGTAATTTTTGTTTTTGTCGGTGGAAGAATATGAAAAAATTTAAATTAAAACCCGTATGTGATTCTGAACGAGTTTTAATAAATTTGAACATGAAACTTTTGACTATGAAGTCCCTTTGCGCATTACAAAAAATGTTTTATTTTTATAAATTTATAATAAATATAAGAAAAATTCAACCTGAAACATATTACTAACACAATAAAAATTCGCTTTCACATGAAGTATTGAAACAATTAATTCACAAGTAAAAATAAAACGCTTCTTACAGAATTTGCTTTTAAACCTTTTGCATCTCTGCTATAAAGTCATTTTTTGCATTAAAATTTAGTCCTTTTTTTCCTTATCTAGATCAGAGGTGTCCATATGAGACTTTTTCGGCCACATTTGCATGAAAAAAAATCTCTGTTTCTTGACAATCAAATTTCGCTGTCACACAACGTAATGAGACAATTCACAGGTAAAAATAAAACCCTTATTTTATAATTTTACTTTGGAGCTTTACATCTCTGCTAAAAAGCCGTTTAGTGCATTAATTTTTTTTTTCTCGTCTAGATAAGAGTTGTCTAAACGTTTAACTTTTTCGGCCACATTTACTGGGCAAAAATTGCCTATTTCTAGGCAGTCAAATTTCACATTCACACAAAATTTTGAAACAATTAATTCGCAAGTAATAATAAAATACTTATTGCAGAATTTTTTTTTTGCATCCCTGCTACAAAACCGCTTTTGCTCTAAAATGTAATCTTTTTTTTTTTTTTTAGTCTAGATTAGAGTTGCCCAAATTTTTTATATTTGTGGGCCACACATCCATGGAAAAAATTGTCTTAGGCAGCACTTATACGGTACAAAGGTACATTGTACAAAATACTCAATTTGTGTTTTCCAAATGTTTTTGTACGATTACCCCTCCCCCCCCCCCAAATTACTTCCCCATAGGTGATAGTTTTTTCTGCAACAGTGGTGTACCAAATTTTTCGCATATGGTTTTTTATACCCAAAGGCTTTAGTGATTAATTTTCTTGAATTATGATAAACTTTTATCAGTTAAGTTAATTAACAGAGAACCAGTTCCAATGTTGATCTATCGTTAAGCCTGGAATTTTAAGGTTTAGAACATGATGGACACTAGTGCCATTAATTTTGATGGTGTGTTTTCTTTTTAGTTTATGCGGCTTTGCAAAAGTAAGGGCTTGGGATTTATTAGTTGAAAGTTGGACATGCAATGATTCCAAAATCTGATAGAAAATGGGAAGAGCCGAAGTAGCCTCCAACTCTAAATCCAAATGCCGAAAACCAGAGAAAATAAAGCTCAAGTCATCCGCAAATGCAAAAAGCAAGTTTCCAAGTTTTTCAAATTCTGAAAGTATGACATTAGCGATGAGGAGCCAAGAAGTTTCCGTTAGTCGATATTAAAAATTGAGAGGTTGTTGATGACGAGAAATTCAATGAGACACTCTCCCTGATGTCCTCCCTGGGACTTCCCCAGAGTGGAGAGTTTTCATTCCAAGTCCCACCAAATGAAAAAGGTCTCCTTTGAGTAATTAAGTGCTGCCACTCTTGTAATGAGTTATCGAAGTCGACTGAAAGTGGAATGTTGTTTGAGCCGATAATGAATTCACCTTCTGCCGAAAGAAAAATGCAGTGGTCACTCGTGAAAAGATGATTTACGATCAGATTAGTATTCCGAACAACCAAATGTGCCGCTCGCTGTTTGGAGGCAAATATCTTCCAGGTGGAAATCCAAACATAATATGTCCCCCACCGCAGATGCGTCTTGTAGCAGCGCGATATCTATGCCGTTGTCCTCCATATGCCGTCTCCCTACAGGTTTAGTAGTCCTGCAGTGATCGAAGTTGATTTGGAAGAATTTAACTTAATTTAATGGCGGATAGGTTACCCAATTTAAGTACGCAACAATACTACAAACATCACTACTTTGCCGGTGGTAAGTTTGTGAGTTCGCAACTCCACAGCTCCATAACTCCACAGACATGTTGAATTATATTTCAGGCAACTACATTTATCTGGATACGCGAGTTGTCATACTACTTTGTGTAATTTGTTTAATGCAGGAAATACATTGAATGTATTGCATGTATTCTTTCAACAATAAATTATACTCGCATCATCTTGTAACAAGATTTTCAAAATTCTCAAAACGGAGTAGAAGTCGGAAATGTACTCATTTATTTGCTTACAGGAGCTTAAAATCCTTTAAAAGCTTTAAAACCACTTGGTTTTAAAGTTTTTAACATCTGGACAGCTTTTAAAAGATTTTAAGCACCTGCAATCTAATGAGTACATTTCTGACTTGTACTTCTTTTTGAAAATTTTTAATTATTTATTCAAGGTGAATTTCGTACTAAAAATTTAAAAATATTTTCAATAAACCAACAAATAAAGAAGTTAAATTAAAATCTTAATATTTTACAGAATTTTTCATTCTCTGTAGGGCCGAATTCATCACAGCATAGAGCCATGACTTGGACAGCCTGGATCTATATCATAATGGGGAATTCTTAGAGTTTATTTAACATTTCATCAAATAAGCGTACTGAGTGGCATAATTTCTACAAATGACGAATTAAAATAAACAATGTTTGACATTCTATCTGAGTGTGATGTGAAATCACATATATTTTTAATTATCCTCCTTTCCCTTTATTAAAATATCTCGATGAGTATACAACGTAAAGTCCTTACTTATTATTATTAAAAGATCTCCATTTTTAATCAAGGATTAACTTATTTAAAATATTAATTAAACACTGTGTTTTCCCATTCTAAATAAATAAAAGAAATAATTAAGCTATTTCTATCGTTAAACACTCAGACGAAAATCCTAATATTCAATCATAACGCGAGATCAACCACATCTAAAAATTATAAAAGAAGTATCTTGGCTACAGATATACATCTGCTCCTCTTTTAGAGATCGTTATTTTTTTTCGCTATAATCGTTGTAACGATGTTATCGTTATAATTTTTCATTTATACATTTGTTCCTTTCTAAATTATATAATGACTACACTGTACAAAATGATTGTCAAATTCACTGCATTTATTGCAGTAGATCGCAACGTAATATTTCCGAATGTTAAAATACCACAAATAACAGTAGATTTAACCAGTGTTTCCGATTTCAATATCCTTTCATGCGAACAACCAATCAGATCACATCGTTCGTTTTATTGACCGGCGTCTGCACGCGCAAAGACATTTTACTAGCATGATCTGCGCAAATAACTTCTACTTTTGAGTACGAGCTTTTTCCCGCCCGACTGCGAAAGCGAGCAAAATGGTGTGTTAACTTACGCTTACGAGCCTGCATTGTTTATATATCAGTGTTTAATTACAAATAGTTTTTTATTATTTGTATAAGAAAAACGTAAGTTTGTAATTCTAGTTCAATTATCTAATATATATATATATATATATATTATCTAAATTCTTCTCGCCCTTCAGAATTGAAGTGTTTCTATTTTTAGTACTACAAATATATTCTCTCTCTATATATGTACTTACACATAGTATTATAATGAATATTTGATGTCTCAGTTTTGACACAATAAAAAAAATTCTATTAATAAATTCTGAATTCTTATATATATCATATACAAAAAAGTAAAGAAATGTTTTAATGTTGGATTGAATTTCTATACACAAAATAATGAATTCCAATGTTTTTCAAACAAACGATGAACTTTATGATTATTCTAATAATCATCTAAAAATGAAAGCTGATTAAAATCAATGATTTTAAAAAATATATAGCTTTTAAAATTACAGCAGCTATTGTGATAATTTGTACGGAAATATGACTGTTAAAATTACAGAACTTTTTGTGGTAATTTGTACGGAAAAATGTTTGCAAAATTTTCTACAATTACAACAGTTGAAATGACGGAAAACCTGTGATAAAATTTACATCGAATTTTACTGCGATTTTTACGTAAAAACTGCTGGCAACATTGCTGCCAGCAGTTTTTGCTGTAAATTTGACGGATTCTTTTTACAGTGTAAAAGGCAGCCTCTCCTAATTATTTTGTCTATCTAATGCGCCTCTCACCGGGTTAGCAAAATTTTTGTGTAACATACTGTTGGCATGATTTTAGTCTTGTTAAATTAGCAAGTTTATACTTAAATTCAAAAGTATCCATATATTATTATCTAACGGATATTTAATTATACCTGAACTCCTGCCAAATTTAATATGCCAATAAGTCACAGGAACAATTTTTGGCGTATGGTTTTAAGAACTCCTTTTCTGACCTGCATCCTGTAAACATGTAGTCATTGACTTTTTAGCACGATCAGTAGGGCACTGTCCACCTTTTAATTTAATCCTGGATATCTAGATATTTTTAATTAAAGTTTGTAAAAGGATCATACTGACTCTTTTTATCTTCAAGAAAGGGTATTTTCAGGACTTTTTCAAAGAACTTGGAACAATGCATTACTGCCACTGTTTTAGAATTATTTACCACATCTAAAGACCTCATGATAAATCGGATTCTGTTACGGCTATGCAAATTTTTCGCTATAGCAAGTTAAGAGTTTCAGACCAAAATAAAATAAACTATGGAGTCTAAATTTATTGCTTAAATTGCTATACCATTATTTTTCATCAGCTGCATCTCTACAGAAGTGAAAACTATAAAATTGGTTTAATGACCCAAACAATAAAAGCTACTGAATACTGCTATCGTGACTCACTATCATCCATTCTCCATGTTCTTTATTAAGTATCTAAGTATATGAAATGAAATATATCATCATTGAGATAAGACCACTTAACACTTACAAAGTTCGAAATTTCATCCGAGACGCGAAAAATCTGCACTGTTGTTAATGAGTTAAAGAAAAGGCTTTTTATAATTACTTTTTTCGCTTTACAGAAGTAAATTACGTTCTGTCTCATGAATACCTAATCAGTTAATTTTCAATCGCAGACTGGTCGTTACTAAATGATTAACTGCATAACTAATGAAATATGATTGGTACACAATTAAACACTTGTCACAGTAATTACTTAATCAAATCTTTTTTAAGCGACTTAAAAAAAAAAACTAAGTTTTAGTTTTTGGCCGTTATCTATGCATGTATATATATTTGCAATTATCTAAACAAACACTGAACGTAACTTTTTATATTACAACTCTGCTACACCAAGGAAGGCTTTAAGCTAATATTCATTGTATGGTGTAGAGTTTTTTTACAGGCGCACATCAAGACATTTAATTTATCATTATCTACTTTTTTTCGAATGTGGGCAATACAAACAACTAGTGCATCTTCATAAAAAAGAGAGTGGTGGCATATTGTGGCGGAACCTTCTGGCCTGTCTGCTGAGAAAGTAGTCATAACACATAAATTAACACAAGCAATGATTTATTTGAAGCAGAAACGAGGATGGATGGCAGTGGAACAGGCACTTTTAAAATAACGATGACTGAAATTAAGTTTAAACACTAAAACTTGAGTGTGGAATGCTATTTCCTAGAAATTGATTAAATTCCAACACTAACTTACAGAAAAATGGCTACTCTGATCATTCATTGGAGCTTATGTAAAGATCCCTAGGAATACTGTAGATAACACAAGCAGTTAATGAAAACACTAAAAATGTCACTTTAGAATATTGCAATGGCACTAACAAGGTAAACTCATACATTCCAACTTTCTTTATTTGAAATACCAAGTTTTAACATCATACCACGCTGTCAAATATTCAACTCCAAATCAGCAAGTAGAAGGAACCAACTTCAAATTTCGGAAACAACGGAACGCCAGTCTGACATTCCACAGATTCGACTAAATCCACTGGATCTAAATTCTACCACCGTATTTATACCAGCTAGACGACCATAGAAACATAATCATCATATTAGTGTTCGAAGTAACCGTGAAAAAGAGATTCCCGAAATTCAGGCGCAATTTGCGAAAATTAAAGGGTTCACAGAATTTTACGGCTTGTTCACGCACAAATGTTAGAATCAGGACACCACCGTTTACATACAAAACTCAAAAATTCTTTTAACAAGAGAGTAGCTGGGTTCTTATGCTACAATACGAGCAATAACACTGGATTGATCGAGTGAACTTTTGACAAAAATTTGGCAAGCCTGCAATTATTGCCAGGTAAATATGTGTTGACGCGTCCCACTCGTCTAATCGAACTTGTCTAGGCGTGTATTTCCAAGTTCTGGAATGTGGTTGTTTTAATTTGGACAAAAACTTCGAATCTGAGCGTATCACCCGATGCGTATCTTGCCACTCTCTTCTTTTGGCTGTTATGGCAACAAGGTCGATTAAATTAAATGTGGATAACAATAACAAAATACAGTCTGCGTGCCAAACAACCCTCGCTATAACATGGAAACTGGTGTGCAATAAATAAATATAAAACAGGCAATGTTAATAACATGACTGTTTTTGCACAATTGTAATGAAGTTACTTTCACTAGCTGCATTTTTCACTTCAAAATTACTTGGCTCATTTTTGTCTCCTTAAGAGAAGTTATTATACATTTCAAACAAGAGCAGTTTGTTTTATCGGCTTCTTCTGTGATGATATGACTCAGCGAGTTATGTAGGGTAGTGGGTCCCAGTAGGACTATTACCCCGGACTCCAAAGTTTCAGGGGCGTAAAAAACATGTTGCATACGAAACTATCGCGCAAGAAACTTAGTAACCACAAGGTGGCACAATATTCTAAATTGTCCACTGGCTCTCAAAACTGACCTATGATACTAAAATGACTTTTAGACGAGGCCCCTGACCAAAACCAAACCGAAAACCAGAATAACCTAAACAGTCAGAGAATAGATTGCTTTCTTATATCTTTTATTTTAAGATACATGCATAAGATTTAATAGAAATTAAACAAACTGGTCTTACTGCTTCTAAGTTCGCTATTTTGGCAAGAAAAGTAATTTGAAGGGCTATTTCAAATTTGGCTTACTAAATGTAATTGAATGGATGCATGAAGTAATTATATATAAATATTTAACAATTTGTTGAAATTATAGTTTAAAAATTGCCCATAGGCTGTAGTTTTCTGACGTTCAAACGAGGTTCCAAAACAAGCCATTTAATGAATGCCATCGTAAAACGTTCATACATATCAACTAACAAAGTAAAACAGCGTATAAAATTTTTATTGAAATAGAAGAACTTTAACATAATAATGAACTGAAAATACAGCCATTCTTGCCGTATTTTTATCGGATTTTCATAGGGCCGAACGAATTACAGAATCTTTTTGATTAACAAACTCATTTAAAATATTTTACTTTAAAAAAAAGGGGGAAGAAAGTAATCTAATCGGGAAGTTCTTGATAATATTACATCATTAAACTGCACCGCAAACGACTTTTCTCCATATAGACCATAATGTAACGGAATCCTTTTGTGTGTTCTTGTAGAGGAACTATAAGCGCTACATATTCCATTATCGAACTTAACCAAAGTACTTGCAAGTTCAATACACTGTCCCAATTAGGTTCAAATTGGTTCAGTATTTCAGATGCGTTATCGTGATGACAAACTTTGAATTATACAGGATGTCCAAATAGTCTTTCTTTCCCCGATTACAAAATTTATTCATATCTGCTAAGCATAAGACAGACATGTGAAACTGATGCCAAAATGTTGGAAAACTAACCAAATTTTTTTTTGTTACAAGTTTCCGTAAGGTGGCTGTAGTATAGCAGTGTCAGTGTCCATGAATCCGGACCACGTACGAACAACCACCAATCTCAACTAAAAGGGTATTAGAAGAAGTGAGATAGTCTTTTGTGCGAAGTCCCAAGAAACCTGTACATACGGCGTCACGCGAATTACAAATGCCAAAAGGGTCTCGTGATAACAGAGGACACACTGAGTTTATTCCTGATTTGTGAACGTTTCCTGGACACTAAAATTGACTGCTACAAGTTAGGAAAACCTACAACATCAAAAGTTAGTTAGTTTACCAACATTTTGGCACCAGTTTCAGATGTCTGTCTTATACATAACGAATATGAATAAACCAGTGGATCCGTGCGATGATTTCGCACTGCAATATAATATTTTTTTAGCAATATCTAATAAATTTTAGATACCGGTTTAAACTTAAAAAAAATTAAGGATAAAAATGTCTGCAAACAACATCAGTCAAGCCAGAATGTCGTTTCATTGATTCCATCAAAGTAACAGTTGAAACTGACAAAAGGCACGCGCAAGAAAAAAAATCAACAATCGTATTTTAACTGCATTAGAAGATGACATCTTAAAAAACATGAAAAAAATAAAAATAAATTGAATGCATTTAAAATACAATTTAAGCTAATATAACAAAACATACCTTTTATTCTACACGTGAAATACCGCTGCTTCGATCGATCGATGGTGTCTTTTTCTTTTAAACATTTCAATTTCAATTTTGCTTTTTAATCATAAATATAAAATAAACCCGTATGGAGAAATCATGCTTTATCTTTTTTGTACTGTTTATTTTTTTTACAATTATTGTTGACAACATATAATGCGGTATATTTTATTTTTGTAGCAACACTGGTTGGAGAGAAATCTTTCATTTCATTCTGGAAAACAATGCTGATTTAATTTTTAATCAAAAAACATGTTTTAACGAAATCTGTGTGTACTATGTCAGAAGCCTGTTTAAAATCCTTTTATATGGTATCTCATTTATCGTTCTGCGTTTGCATTTGCTTAGAAAAAGGAATGTTGACAGCAGAAATAATATATATGATTTTGTAATCAAGGAAAGACTTTTCGGACAACCTGTATATAGAGACATAAATATCTAATATATAAAAATAAAAATTTGTCTGTCTGTCTGTCTGTCTAAACGAAGACAGAATTGCGAAACGTTATGTATAGGTGTATTAAAACACGTCCGTGGCAACTAAAGTATTTCGGAATCGAAATAATGTATAGTTAGTTTTTAATTAAACCAAAAATCTAACAGCTTTTTCCTATCAAATTTAAACATTTTTCGTTATAGCAGTTGTCAACAATTAAAAATCGAGAGTAAAATTCTTTCTACAATAATTAATTTTCTATTCAAAGATTTCCACGTGAAAAATGAAAATGAAATAAAAAGTTTCAACAATTGGAAAAATGATTAATATGACATAATATTGGTAATATAACGGACATTTTCAAACATTTCTTAATAATACAAGGCGTATGAGTATGTGTAAGTACAGAAAGCAGGTCACGTCATTAGAGAATTAAAAAGAAAATTAATATGACGTCATATTGAAAGAATAACGGACTCTTTCAAGTGTTGGAAAATCACACAAAGAGAGTATCAATATGAGTAATAGCGAAAGCAAGAAGATATATCGCCAGCATTTGAATATAACGTCAAACAAATGGGTTTGAGGAACGTATTGAATCATCATAAAAACCCGAGTATGGAAATATTGGCATATTTTAACATTTTGAAGTTCTCTATACAACATAGAAGAAATACAACATAAGAAAAAACTGCAATAGGTCGATTTCTAAAGAAATCCACCGAATATTAAGAAACATTAAGTTTATTAAAATTTGACAAACCTGTTATGGACTTTATATTTCTAAACTTTCTGATATCTGTGAAGACGGATAAGCAAAACCTATTTATTCTTTTTCTTCCTATCCGGTTTAGCGAGGGGCCATGGAAGAGCTCTGTGCTTGAGGAATATAGCGGCATTGTAGGATATGTAATACGCATTTATCATCGCAGAAGGTCCCAAAATATCTGGCTTTGGACGAAGATCTACAGCAGCTTTTCGGACTTTCTTCTTGGCCATCTCCCTGAAAGAATAAAAGTAAAAATACAGTCGAATTTGTTGAACACGACCACCGCTAAAACGAAGACACCTTTAAAACGAGCAATTTGCATTTTAAAAATACTTCATCATTTAAACCAGCCATACTCAACCTGCGGTACGCGGCCACATGTGGCCCGGCGACCTTTTATGTGCGGCCCGAGACACATAATCATTAATCCATATTTATGAAATGAATTTAACTGTGAAAAAAAGTATTTAAGATCTTCACTGTTGTTTCATATATTTTCATGGGAAGGCAAAATCTGTCCTGTTATTTATAATTAATTTAAAATTATGTTCAAATATGTCAAATATCATTTTCATAGCTAAAAGTTATTTTTACATGTAGTCCTATTTATGCTACAGTGTTGTATACATTTCTTAAACTACATTTCTAAATAAAAGATTATTCCAAGTTAATTAAATTTGCACTATATATATTTCTACAATTAAAGAAAAATAAAGTATCTGCATTGAGCAAAATACTGATTTACTAGAGAAAATCTCCTGATTTTTTTTTTCTTTAGAACTTCGAAATTCTGCATTGTTATATTATAACGTTTTATTACTTATACCGTGTTATTTATAATATATCAAATACTGCTTTTTAAGAGCTTGTCACGGAAAAAAATTGGCACCAAAAAATTTGTACATCTACTATTTCTAAACAACATATATTGCGGCTTCTTTCTACAACATTTGCAATTGCTACCACAAAGTTTATTGTTTGGAAATAGCAGTGTTAAAATTTTTGGTAATATTTCTTCTGCGACAAACCTTCAACTCAACTGATAATATTGATTTGTTGTACTACTTTTGTTATCTTACAATTGCGAGCCTAACGTTGCAAACACATGTTTGCGGCCCGCGAGAAGAAAAAAAAAGGTTGAGTATGGCTGATTTAAACTATATTAATATTTTACGCTTTTTACGAGCTACAAAGACAGGATCACGGCTAATACGAGCAAAACATCTGTTTATTTTAATATGATTTTTCTGTGAAAAGTAGAGTAGAATTGTGAAAGAAATACCTTTCTTATCGACCACTGTTCTCTCTCACGATAATATTCCTACATTACAAGTGTCTGTCAAAAATTAAAAATTTATTAGTTTTAACATGCATAATTTCAACCTTCAGTGACCCCTACCCAAGAAAATGCAGAAGAATGTCCTGAAGTCTTGAAAAAATGAAAGAAATAAGGAAGAAATAAGGAGATAAGGATGTTTAAAATATCACCCCCGTGTAAGATTTACAACTGAGCAATGGAAAAGAAAGAACATAGAAAAAAAAACCTCAATTTTTTTTCTTTAAAACCGGATTCTGGGCCATATTAACCAGCCGTTTAATGTCTCGTCTCGTAATGCACTGTTAAAATGAAAAAGGATTTGTGAAATCCATAGCGCGAGTATTTAAATGCTACAAATAAATGCTATTCACATCATATTATACAGTAAACATCTGGTAGTGCATCTAAGCAATGCACATCGATGTCATTATTTTGAAAATTGTGTAACATCTTTAAAATAAACGAAAAATGATTTGTCTCCATAGGTCATAATGTAATATAATTCTTTTGTGTGTCCCTGTAAATGGATGTTGTATTGGACATCGACAATGCATATCAATTCCATTATGTTTGAAGTCGTGTAATTTCATTAAGATATACAGCAAATGCCCCCCCTCCCCCATAGACCATAATGTAACGGAATTGGGTACTTTTCTGTTAGACGAACATCACTTTGCGCCAAGATCAAATGCTGGCAACAAAAATAAGTAAGACGCCGGGCGTAGAGCAATAGGAAAAGGGCACTCGCAAGCAAATTAAAGATGGGAATGGTAAGCCAATGATATTATGTATAGATTAATGAAAATAACAACTATTTTATTAAATACAAAATACATTCGAAAATTTCTAAACAATAAAGATAATAATTCACTGCACAAGCGGCATAAAGTTGAGTGTTTTATTTGGTACTTATGAAGATATCTGCCTTTTTTCATGCAATTGATGCCAGACAATTTCAGTTAAGCACTTTACACAGATTTGTCGCAGAACTCTGCAGTAGTAAGCTGTAAATAAATCAAAGAGTATTTAGTAACGGAATGCAGAAATTTCGAAATCTACGTTTCTGGACTTTTCCGTTATACCAACACCATGCCAAAATTCATACTAATACACCATTCATTTTAACCCTGACCATTCAAAAAATTTTATTGCAAATCGTGCATTGTATTGCAAACCAGAATCTGCAATAAAATTATTTCAGGGTAGTTCTACTGGATTTTGCTGCCTTCGTGTTATAGCGACCTCCATAGTTACGATTATACCAAGGTTGCAGCTCTGATTTCACCAAGGTTACCGCAAAGCTTATAGACGCATCATATATGTGCATGTATATACTCGAAACAGTCATATATTTGCCATATACGTCATTACATACATATTATTTACTTCTTATATGTCACAGATACATCATATACGGCTTATACGCGTGCCATATATATGCATCATATGAGCGTCATATATGACTATAAAATAGCCATATGCGCCACGAAATGTTATATACATCGTATATTACTATAATGTCATATATGCTGTATAATTTGGCGATAAATCTTGGTCGCTGGGCGATTCATCCTTGTGGCGGCTATAAAAAGCAAGTACCGGATTTATACATAGAGAAGGTTTTTGTGCAAGATGCCAGCTAGTAACATTTTACAGTAAATCACAAACAAAATTTTGTTGGCATTAACACTGAATGTCATATACCCAATCTGTTGAGAAATTATGGGACTTCGTAAAGTGGCATAATAAAAGATAGCGCGTATCGTTATCATTTATAATTCTACCTAATGGAGTTCGTGTGGCGTCGTCTTTATTCTAAAAATGAAAAATTTACTCCAATGCTAAGAGACACTTACAATTTCATGCATGCAGTTCGTCAATATCAAAAATACATTGTTTTATCGTATGTTTTTATGAAAAAATATCACAATAATAATAATGCCTTTGTCATGGAAAAATTTAATCACTGAGTACATTCATCATTTGGCGATTGCCGAATTGAGCAAGCCGTATTAAATCTTCACGAATTATAATAAATTGATAGAAAAAACCCATCTTAGTATTTACATGACGTTACATCTACAGAAAAACATCGTTTAAAAAAATAAGGGTAAATTATAAATTTTCCTGAAAAAACGTATGTGGGCAACTACATTGAAACATTTATCAATAAAAAAAACTGCCAATGAACGCGCCAAATTTTCCGGCACAAGTAATGACACTTTTTACCGATATTGGCACTAATGTAGTTTAAGGCGAATGTAGGGCCAATGTAGGGCTAAATCAGAACCGCTAAATGCGCCCCTCTAAACTAAGTAGTGAACAGTCTGATTACCAAAGCTAAACCTTATTTGCACTCTCAAATCGCTATTACGCGCTGTTATACGCAATCACATTTACTTTAAACTACAGTGCAAGAGACCCTTTATCATACTATGGTAATATGATAACTGAGTCTTGCTACAGTGATGTAGTCGTCACTTCCATTTGTCGCCAACTCTCCGTGAATCCGGATTATGGATTATTAATCAACATTTGAAATCAATTGAAAAGTATTTTCGGTACTTACGTATTAACACCACCGCAGCTACAGATTTGGCGGTTTTTAAGTTCCACCAATCTTTCGTAGCACTAAAAAATGGCGCCAAAAATCAGCAAACAAAGGCAACAAGGAATATAAAAGATAACTGTGTGCGCGTGCGAACAACAAGATTGCTCTTTATTGGCGCATTAACGCAACTTCTGCTGCGGTGGCGTTAATACGTGAGTACCGAATTTTCAGTCTGTAGGAAAATTTAACTTCTCTTTATACCGGTCTTGGCGAAATAGAGAATTTGGCAAGCGAAAGAAACAAGCACTGTTTTGGCATTTTATTCACTGCTTCATATTTCATACACACAATTAACGTATTTAGTATTGCATTATTTAATATATATGTAAAGTCATTTATCTAAGATATACATACAAGAAGCCGTGTATTTTATATATACAGGAACAGGTAACAATACCGAAATAGAAAAACATGTCTTGGCAAGAGAATGAAATTTTTCGCTAATAGTACTTTCTGGTACTCTACTGACTCTTAGGTAAATGCATCAATATCTATACAGTTTATTTCGGCTCAGATGTCATATACGCACCAAGTTGGAGCGATTTTTTTTAATTCTATAAATTATTTTTATTATATGTATATCAATATTTATTTACATCAAACTATCATTTATTTATTTTTATTTCCTTTTTCAAAATAATAGAAGCTATTTAATCTATTACGTTATTTTATTTTTATATTGAAATGAAAAATCATGTGATATTAGTTCAAATAATATCCAAAACCAAAGTTTTCGCCAAATTCGCGGGGAAAAAAATCGCGCCAACGTGGTGCGCGTATGACATCTGTGACTTTTTTTCACATATGCGCAGCTAAACAACTTTTCTTACATAAACACAAATGCAGCAACATAACACATCGTAAGAACAATAAATTTCAGAAAATAAAAGAAAATAAACAATAAATATATATAAATAAACATATTTTCTAAACTGTGGGAAATAATTAGGTTAAATTTTAAGTAGTACCTGTTAAGAAAACATTTTTCATATCAGAGAAGAAGCTTACATCTGAGGCAGAGAAACTGTATTCTTTTTTGAGATGAATGAAGCTTTTTAATGATATATGTACAGCAAATGAATAGATACAATAAAACTTTGTGAACGTGTCCATAGACGTGTACAGACATTTGCGGTAAACATGGAGGTAATGAATAAAAGATACATGATGAAACTAATTTCGCTTTAAAAAATTGTATTGGATTTGCTAAAAAGAATTTTGAATGGAAAGAAGTGGTAAAGAACAATCTATACTTATGAAAATCTTTGTTTTTTGTACAAATTGTTTTACAAACATTGTTTATACAAATCTACAATTTTGACCAATTTTTACGAAACTTGATATACATACGTAGACAACGTACAACATACGTACAGCGTACATACGTACAACAAGAGTAAAATTTCTGAATGCTTTAAAAATTTCTCAGACAACTCTTTATGCTTTTTTTTCAATCAGCTGCCATAGTTTATAACAATCTATTTTTGAGGTTTCGTTCATCTCAAGAAATCTAGTCCCGCTACGTTGTCTATCCGTCACAGAGCCGGTTCTCGGAAACTAATATAACTTACGGACATGAAATTTCGTGTACTTATAGCTGAATACCTACTATGAAGCTCAAAATCATAAAATTTGAAAAAATCGTATTATTTTAATATAGAGAGATAAAAAAACAAAAAATCTAACAGCCTTTTCCTATTCAATTTAAACATTTTTCGTTATAGCAGTTGCCAACAATTAAAAATCCACAATAAAATTCTTTTTGCAATAATTAATTTTCTATTGAAAGGTTTTCCCGTGAAAAATGAAAATGTATTAAAAAGTTTCAACAGTTGGAAAAAAAGATTAGTATGACGTCACATTGGTAATATAACGGGAATTTTCAAACATTTATCAATAATACAAGGAGTATGAGTATGTGTAAATACAGAAATTAGCTTCATATGACGTTATTAGAGAATTAAAAGGAAAATTAATCTGACGTCATATTGAAAGTTTAATGAACTTTTGCAAATGTTCTAGAATATTACAAAGAAAATATCAATATAATAGAGAAAGCAAGTAGATATGATGTCAGGAAGTGACTATAACGTCATATGAGTTTGAGGAACATATTGAATCATGATAAAAAGCCGATTATGGAAATATTGGCATATTTTAACATTTTGAAGGTCTCTATACAACATGTTTCATTTTGAAGTTGACTTTTCTTAATATCGCATTTAGTCCACATGACAGATATTATTATGACAGAGTAGAATAGCGGGTTTCGCCCGCTATCGGGCCGGTTCAGATATAATAGACCGGTAAATGTTTACTTTATAAAAAATCATGATTTTTTTTTTTTTTTTTTTTTTTTTTTTTTTTTTTTTTAATGAAATTTATTTGAATTTATTAAAGAAAGGATAAAGTGTTTTGAAAGGAATATTAAACGAAACGAAACCCTTTCTGCGATCTTTAATCACACTTACATACTTGTTTTATTTCCTGTTACCACGCCCTGAAAAACGGTGTAAAAAGTAAAAAAAAAAGAAAAAAAAACAAGTAGGTAACTGTGATCGAAGATCGCACAAAGGGTTTCATTTAATATTCCTTTCAAAACATTTTATCCTTTCTTTAATAAATCCAAATAAATTTCATTTAGCAACAAAAAAAAGTCATATTTTTTATAAAATAAAAATTTACCGGTCTATTTTTTTTGTTTTTTCGAATATCTAAACCCGCCCGATAGCGGGCGAAGCCCGCTATTATACTCTGTCATAATAATATCTGTCATGCGGACTAAATGCGATATTTAAAAAAAATAATTTCAAAATTAAACATGTTGTACACCTTCAAAATGTTAAAATATGCGAATATTTCCATAATCGGATTTTTATCACGATTCAATATGTTTCTCAAACTCATATATTTACTATTTTCTATTACTCATATTGATACTCACTTTGTATTATTCTCAAATATCTGAAAAATTCGTTAAACTTCCAATAGGACGTCAGATTTTCTTTTTAATTCTCTAATGACGTGATATTAACTTCTTTGTGTACATACACATACTCATAATACTCCTTGTATTATTGAGAAATCTTTGAAAATTACGTTTTATTGCCACTATGACGTCAATCAATTTTATTTCATATTAATCTTTTTATTCAATTGGTGAAACTTTTTATTTCATTTTCATTTTTCACGTGGAAATCGTCTGATAGAAAATTAATTATTGTAGAAAGAATTTCATCGTGGATTTTAAATCTTTGGCATCTGCTATAACGAAAAATGTTTAAATTTAATAGAAAAAGTCTGTTAGAATTTTGGTTTTTTATCTCTATTTATTAAAATAATACGAATTTTTCAAATTTTAATGTTTTGAGCTCTTCACAGCTGGTATTCATCTATATACACAAAGTTTCAACTCTGTAAGTTACATAGTTTTTGAGAATGGCTCTGTGACGGACAGACAACGTAGCGGGAGTAATAGGGTTTCGTGAGATGAACGAAACCGTAAAAAAAGAAAGGATAACACTTGTACTTCGTTTTATAGACCAATACAAATCCAGACCCATTCACTATATTTTCGTACCGGAAATAGGCGTCATTCTGAGCATATAATCTAAAAATTTTATGTATAAAATTTAAATATTTTACTATCAGTGCGTTAAAATGACATAGTACCTTTATTTCAATGCTCCTAGGGTTAAAATGTCTGCTATAAAACTGACATTTCAATTTCAAGGGACAAATTCAGAAAAAAAAATAATTTAAAGGATAATTTTCTAAATATGCCATCACTTTGTATATGATATTCTTTCAGTGTGATGTCAAACGGACTTTAAACAAACGTTACAATAAAAATACACATGCTAAAAGTGATTACAGGAAACATAAAGTCTCAAAAAACCTTTAATAAACAGATCTACTAGTTTCGTGCACACAAATGGTGACATTTTACAAGATCAGTAATGCTAAATAAACTATTTTCGCAAAGCAAATTTGGAATACGTATTTGATAAACAAACATCACGAGACTGTAGGTATCACGAAAAAAAGGTGCTTTTAATAAAAATGATCATCTGTAAATGTGATTTATTTGATCTAATTTATAAATTTATAAAGCATCTTGCACCAAATTGTAGGTAAATCAAACCTAGTTACCTAGATTTTTCCTGAATTACCTAGAATTTGGTGCGAAATTATAAGTCCCAGATTTCTGTTGCAGATGTTCTAGAAATATACTAAAAATATTTTATTCTAAAATTCTGATAACAAAGCTTAATTCTGAAACATTGTTAGCGGTAGCTTTGCCGGATATAATCTGACAAATGAGTATAGGGTTAAATAGCAATAAAAGACCGAAACAATTGCACTGTAAAAAATGCATTGTTTTACAGTAAACAGCTATTAGCCCAGACGCCAGTAAACAACTGTTTATTTTACATATGTATATATATGAATATATATGTATGTAAACCGCTTATTTTACTGAAAAATCTGCTAAAATAACAAAAAGTTCGTAATAAATGGATATTTTATTTCGAAAAAAATGAGTAAACTGTTTATTTTTAGGGCAAAATCTGTTAAAGTAACACAAAGTTCGTAATAAAAGCAGATTTTTGTCGGAGAAAATGTGTAAACTTTTTATTTTTAGGGCAAAATCTGTTAAAGTAACATAAAGTTCGTAACAAAAGCAGATTTTATCTTTCGGAGAAAATGTAAACTTTTCATTTTCAGGGCAAAATCTGTTAAAGTAACATAAAGTTCGTAATAAAAGCAGATTTTTTTTTCGTAAAATAAACAGTTTTCTACTGCCGTCTTAGCTGAGTCCATTTCTGTAAATTCAAAACATTTTTGTATTGTGTACCGAAAACAAGACCCTTTATTTACTTTTTGTTTGTCGTGTGTGCAGAAAATTGGTAGATAATACTTTACAAAACAAATATAGTATTCGGAAAATTATAAAAGATTCCACCTAATTATTTTTCAAAACGTTTAAGATTCAGTTATACTAAGGGATATCCCCTGATACAGAATATGTGTGAAAAGAATTGTTTTATTGAAAATTCCAATAGATGTTTTACATTTAATATATTTTTAGATTGCATACTAGCAACACCAAAAAACATTTTTATATGAAAAATATTAATAATATATATTCAAACCAGTCGACCCGTGCGAAGATTTCGCCCTGTAGTCTAATATTTAATAGCTATATCTAATATTTTTTAGATTCAGGTTTAAACTTCTAAAAAAATAAAGATATATATATATATATCAATCGTATTTTAACTGCATGAAAGGGTGACATCATCTGTTCCGGAAAAAGTATATGGGATAAAGAAAAGTAAATTGAGCATTTGAATTTCATTTTTGCTTTTTAATCATAAATCTAAAATAAACCCGTGCAGCAACTATGCCCCACTTTATCTTTACTGAACAGTTTATTTATTTATTGATGAGGTTTTAATTTCGTTCTGGGAATTATCCGGAAATAAATCCTGAACTATTTATATCGATTTAAGTGCAAACGGATTAATCTTTCGTAAGCGGGCTGCGCACGATAGAGAAAAGATTTTAAAAGTAAATTGTCCTCGAATTCTTGTTTTTTAAACCATAAACAATCAGTAAACTAAGATACAGTTTTCAATGAATTATATTTGAAAGTACATTTTTAGGGTTTCGTTCATCTCACGAAACCCTATTACTCCCGCTTCGTTGTCTATCCGTCACAGAGCTGGTTCTCAGAAACTATGTAACTTACAGTCATGAAATTTTGTGTACTTAGAGCTAAATACCTATTATGTAGCTCAAAATTATAAAATTTGAAAAAATCATATTACTTTAATATATAGAGATAAAAAACCAAAAATCTAACAGCCTTTTCCTATTAAATTTAAACATTTTTCGTTAGAGCAGTTGCCAACCATTAAAAATCCACAACAAAATTCTTCCTACAATAATTAATTTTCTATTTTTAAGATTTCTACGTGAAAAATGAAAATGAAATAAAAAGTTTCACCAATAATTAAAAAATAATAATATGACGTCATACTGATAATAAAACGGAAATTTTCAAACATTTCTCAATAATACAAGCAGTATGAGTATGTGTAAATACAGAAAGCCAGCTTAATATGACGTCATTAGAGAATTAAAAAGAAAATTTATCTGACGTCTAACATTTTGAAGGTCTCTATACAACATGTTTAATTTTGAAATTGTTTTTTTTTTTAATATCGTATTTAGTTCACATGACAGATATTATTATGACAGAGTATAATAGTGGGTTTCGCCCGCTATCGGACCGGTTTCGAAAAAACGAAAAAAATAGAACGGAAAATTTTTACTTTACAAAAAACACGACTTTTTTTTTAAATGAAATTTATTTGGATTTATTAAAGGAAAGATAAAGTGTTTTGAAAGGAATATTAAACGAAACCCTTCGTGCGATTTTCGATTACACTTACCCGCTTGTTTCCCTATTCGGCGGTGTAAAAATTGAAATTTATTTTTAGAGTGTATTTTTGAACGCTGGAATGTTTTTACTTATGAGCCACCCACTACTCACAATTTAGAACAAGGTTTTTACGTTCATAATACGGAATTAGAAGAAAAAATACCTATATTTCTTCTTTCATATTACGTAAGTACCCAGTATAAAGGCTAACTTCTTTTATTATGACCCAAATGAGAACGAAACAAGGAGTGGGTGCTAGTGGCAGGCAATATAGCTAAGCTGTACATGTTGCAGATCGTGTAGGATTAACCAGTTTAACCTTTTTCGGGTTTTGCAAGTTTTTATTATTCCTTTTATCTTTTACAGAATCAAAAAAAATGGTCGCACTTTTACGAGATTTTTGCGATAGTGTTGAGAAATTTCTTTTCAGAAAGATTATTAATCACTAAAGAAGAGATATCAGCTTTGTAAAAAAAATATTTCGACTTAATAAATAAAACAAGTAGTTTTTAATGGCAACAGTTGTCGTTTTTGAAAAGGAAAAAAAAGTTTCCAAGACGACAGCGGGATAAACTGAAAGTGTTTTATGGTTTTAATGGAATTGATAAGGAAAGTTTTTTTTTTTTATATATAAAGCCCTACATATGATGGTTTATCTTTGATTATTTCTGTAAAAGAAAAGCAAAAAGTGAATTAAAAAGTGAAACATAATTTGTTACCGACATAATAAAAGATTTTTACTTAAAACATTCTAGAAAATTTCATGAAATAATTTATCGATATCGTCCTATTTAGTTGCATAACATCATCAAAAACCAGTGCTTAGAATGGTTTCCTTTTGATAGTTAATATCACTTCAGAACAATGAAGTTAATATATATTATAAAGCAAAACATGTCCGTGTGTAACGCTGATGTCATATCAGTTTCATAACCAGTTTCGCTTTTATAGCAAATTTATTAACTTGTAAACACCGCTCAATTTAAATATTTACACCGTCCAACAGAAAAATAAATTACTTTCAAATACAAATTATTTGAAAACTGTATCTTAATTTACTAATATTTTCGGGTTTTTTAAATAATTTTCAACATGAATTGTTTTCTAAAAATTCTGTCTGGTAATAAGTCAATTACGGAAGACTAATCCGTTGCACTTAAAACAATATAAATAAATCAGCAGGTGTTTGTTTCCTTGTATTATTCCATAACTAAGTTAACAAATCAAATTTTTAAAGTTTGTGACATACCCTTCCGGGTATACAAGAGACCATGCCATAGATTTAGCTAAACACAGTAGTTTATTTATAACGATTAATAGGGAAATTGAGAATGGCGCGGGTAGAATTTAATGCAGATGATAAGCAATAAGGTCAATTTAAGGGGGAATTCCTTTCCCAAAATTTAGTAAAAAAATAAATTAGATTACTTCGGACCTAAATGACCCCAACTTTCATTCTGCAGAAACCCAAGAAAGCCTCTTTAAAAAGAAATTTCATTAAAAAAATAGAACCCCGTGGTTTCCAATAACTCTTTATTCGTAGTAGCAGGGTCAACTTCATACTAAATAGGCGACCACTCAAAGCCGTACACACTATCCAAACTGCTAGTCGGAAACTTTGCTTGAAGTCGATACTTGGCTATAAATAACTCAAAGATACGGGAGAAAATGCGTTAAAATTCCATCAATCCCATAACCTACTGCACTATATATAGCTACTACACAACCATAGTTACCTAATTAACGTATCATTGAAGAAATATCCGTGACAACGTGATTACATGAATTACATACGTACTTTAGGAAACTTAAAGAAATGACAGAATAAGTCAAAAAAAGTTACAAACGTTACATATGACGCAAATTTTAGGATTCAGGACACCACGAACACATGCAATATCCCAAAACTAACTTGACGACTAGAGTACCCTTACAAAAGAGTAGCTAGGCACTCTGCTACTCCTTCACAAATAAATAAACAAATAATACACAATTTTAAGAGAAATGTAAATGAAATATGCACTTAAACACTGAAATAATCAGAATCCAAAAAGTTGCTATAAATAGCTTAATATTTAGTGATTAACCACTGATATGCGGCTAATACCAGAGTACCAAAATTACTTTTCGTGTCGTTGGCGGGCAATCCAAAAAAATATACAGAATGTAAAAAGAAAAATCTATTTGGAGTTTCCAATTAAAATATATTTTCAACTAAGTTCTATACTCCGGTAGTATATTCATTACATTCAACGTGGGTAGCCCGGATTGGATAATCTGGTATTAATAAAAAGAAAATTTCATTATGTAGATTGAATGACTTATGACATATTTTTACTTGAAAATAATGACTTTATTCCTTTCGATTAAAACGAGTAAACTTAAAATATAGAATGTAATAAATTGGACTGAACGTTTTAAAAAACCAATAACATGTAAATGGTGTCAGCTAATAATTATTTCAAGGGAGTAATATGTGATGTTAGAATTTTTTTTAATATCCTTCTTTGTTTTAGTTTCTAACATCAACGTTAGATGGCACTGCACTGTCTCAAACTGTAATACTACCTCAAAATAATCTTACAATTCTAAAACGCAAACAATGATTAAGGCTTTTAACATCTAAACAGAATGACGGCTGAAAGCTGTGTGAACTTTGATCCATTTTCATACATTAGTTTGAGCGTTCTAACAGTTTGAGATAGTACAGTGCCATCTATTGGTGATATTTAAAACTAAAGCAAAGAAAGCGTACTATTAAAATTCCTGTGGCTGTCATCGTTTCTGTGTTATTTAATTTAAAAAAAAATACTCAGTCCATTTTAAAAAACTCTATATGCTGTATGATGTGTTAAGATGCATGTATGTAAGTATGCAGATAAAAAGTATTAAAGTATGTAAATGATTTGAAATTTAAATTTATAAATGTTAGCCAATCTGGCGCGTAAATAAATCTGCCAAAAAAGATTGCTTTTCGATTATTATAAATGTTATTATTTGATATATTAATTATCTTACAATATTACTGATATTAATACATTTATATGAGGAAAATTAAATATAAAATAATATAGCTCGAAAGAGGTTATTGCATATTTTTGTTTATAGTTATATTATACTTTCCTAGATTTAAGAAGCATTAGTCATTTTTACTTTCTTCTATCTTTACAAGAAGAAAGTATTGGATTCATGAAAGTTTTCGACTTACGGTTTTCGACGGATTTATACGTTTTAGAAGGTCCTGAACATGATTTGACCATTTTTAGAAAATATCTGTCTGTGACTCTGTCTGTCTGTCTGTATATGTATGTGACAAAAATTTTGTGGGCTCTCTCAAGAACTAATGCACGAAATTTAACAAAACTTTATATTCAGTTAGTACCTAATATAAATTGGTGCTGATTAGTTTTTGGTGAAAATCGTCCGACAGGTGGCGCTGCTGTACTGCATTTTTTGCGATTTCCGCAATAGCTCTATCTCAAGAACTAATGCACTTATTTTCATCAAACATCAGGTTCAGTTAGACCTTGACATAAATAGATGCTGATTATGTTTTGGTGTAGATATCCCAACAGGTGGCGCTGCTATACCACTTTTTTTCGATTTGTACGATAGCTATATCTCAAGAACTATTGCACGGAATTTCATCAAACTTCAGATTCCGTTAGACCGTGACATAAATAAATGTTGCTTACGTTTTGGCGTAAATAGCCCAACAGGTGGCTATGCTACTTTTTTTCATTATTATCACGATAACTATATCGCAAGAACTAATGCACGGATTTTCATAAAACTTCAGATTCAGTTAGACCATGACATAAATAGATGCTGCTTCCGTTTTGGTGTAAATAGACATAAGTTGTTGACATAAGTTGTTGTTGATTAGGTTTTGGTCTAAATCTCCCAACAGATGGCGCTGCAAGCTGCATTTTGCAGGATTTACATGATTTTAGCAATAGTCATATCTCAAGAACTAATGCACGGAATTTAATAAAACTTTAGATTCAGTTAGACCTTGATATAATTGGGTGCTGATTCTTTTTAATGTATGCGAAACCTGTGTGAGATAGAAGAAAGTTTTGGGATTGGCATCTCCGACTAGTTTGTACTGTTAAAGCATCGAATTTGTATGTCATTTCTATTTAAATTCAAGAAACAGGTTAACAATTTCATTCACCTCAATCTTATACGATGCTCCTAACTAAAAGCAGCGTTTTAATTCATTAACGCCGTTTGCCACTTAAGGCGCACGAAACATTTAAATTTGGAAACCAGTATTTTAGCACGGAAATTTTCCCCTTATCAAATCTGAAATTTTGACGGATTAAAAAAGTCAAAATTACATCATAGAAAAACTGGTGTCAATTGGTGTTGAAGAATTAAAAAAGCGTGAGAGATTATCGTCGTGAATGTGTTAAAATCAGTTTTCGCCTAAATTTTATTTCGAGTAATGTCTATTTAACATATATATTACACGTATGTCATAAATCATCCTTTTTCTATTCAATGTTGAATAGTGTTTTAATTATAAAAATTTAAAGACAGATTCTTTAAAAAATATATAGAGGTAAAATAGTTTTTTAAACACTCTGTTAATTTTATGTTTATCTTAAAAATCATCCCTAATGTCATGACTGCAATGCACGTTGCTCCAAAAAAATTCCGCTGCTAGTGCGTGTTCTCCGATTATAGAAAATTCAGCGTCTGATTTATTCTTTGTAGAAAGCGTAACATACTGAATTTATTCAAAAACTATAAAATTTTTCTTCTGTTTATTTATTTATTTATTTATTTATTATTATTTTTTTTTAAGGTGAAGCAACAGGAAAGATAAAAAAAAAAAAAAAAAAAAAAAAAAAAAAGAAATTAAAAAAAGGAAAGAAAAGAAAAGAAAAGAAAAACGGAAAAAATAAAAATAAATAAAATTAAATAAAAATATAAATGTATTCTAACTATCTATCCCGGATTTCTAAATTGTTTTCTCAATGTACAATCATAATTTAATTAATGAACTATTTATTTAACTTTTAATTAATTTCACTATTAATTGATAAAAGCGTATTTCAAAGAATATACATATTACACACTTTATATTTTATATGTATTTTATTTTCTACTCTTTAATATTTCAATGCTGCTGCTCCACAGTAACACGATCCGAACACAATAACTCGATTATACCCGAACGCGACCAGACCTACGATTCGAATCGTGTTGACACTATTTTTTTTTTTTTTTTTTTTTTTTTTGTGGGTTGATTTTGGGTCGAATTAATAAGACATGTTTGCTTTGGGTGCAGGCGGACCCGATTTTTTTGTATTTTTCAAATGAAAAAAAAAAGCTAAATATTTGAATATTAATGAGTGTATATGTGTTCATTTTCATACAAAAAAGATATACTTGATATTAAAGCTATAATTGAAGGCTTCTTTTCTATAATTGTATTAAAATATAGACTAATTTTTTTGCACTTCGGGTTCGGTTCGGGTTTCGGGTTGACAAAATTTTTTTGGTCGGGTTTGGGTCGGGTTTTGGTTTATCATTAACCTATGACTCCCGAGCAAAAGAGCAAAATTGTAATGTTGTTTTCTCTGTAATTTTTTTAAAATGCTATAAAAACATATTTCAAACATGATCTAAAAATCTTAATTGCGTTTATGAATATAATCCTTGGGACTATTAATCATGACTTAATGTTTTAAAAATACATTATGTTTGTAGAATTATATTAAATTAAATAATGCTGATATTGCAGTGAAACCTATACAGCAATGCCGGATATATCTTTTCACGGCAGTGAGAAGGTTAAGCAGGAATTTCAGGTTCGGATCGCGTACAATCCGAACAAGAACACAATAAAAGAGTGTAAAAAATTAACATGGCTTTCGGAAATATTTAAAAATCATTTTTTTATTTTTTATTTAACTTTATAGATTATAACAAGCTTGATGAAACACGGAAGTAACGACTCTCATTATACGAGAAATCATTCTTGCAATTTTTTTATTAGAACTGAATAAAATATAACATTCGAAAAGAATGTTCCCAGGTCAATCCAATTTAACTCTTTATAATACAAGAAGAAGAAGTAAACCTCTTCCGTATACTACGCAACAATTTAACGTTTTATTGTCTTCCAATTTGAAATGTGTTATTAAGTCAAGTACTCGTTTGTTAAGATACAATTTATAAGGGTTAACATCACGGGAGCTATTTGCAGGCGTAATTACTGTAAATAATACATTTGTTTTCAATGTAATCTAAACCATTAAATCAAGTCAATGGAGAAATGTGAATCACTAAAAAATAAGAATTTACATCTTTACATTGAACGGAAAAGAGAAAATGTCCATTTTTCATGTTTTATATAAATATAAAAATAGGATTTAGTATGGTTTATATTATTTTTTTAATATAATTGATTTATGAATCACTCATAGATTGTTCTCGTTTGCGTAAGATACAATTTAAAAGAGAGCTTTTTACAAAAGGATTTATTGTAAAAAATATATTCATTGTCAAAGCATCTAAAGGCATTAAATCACGTAAGTGGGAAATCTGAATCACTGATAAATAATAGTAATACTATATATGTATTTATATTCTGTTAAAAAAAAGAAAAATGTACATTTTTGATATTTAGAAAAAAAACTGATTTACTGTATTATTTTTTTAAAAATTCTTTGAATCATTACTAAAAAAATAATTTCCTTCGGAATAAATTAAAGTGATGGAGATTGGTATTTGAGTGAAATCAATTTTACTTCAGCGCTTTACAAAATACTTTTTAAATTTTCTCTTTTTACTTTACTTTCTCATTACATAGTGTAAGAGAAGTATTGTAATCATATTTTTACTTTCCCAACACAAAGTGTAAGAAAAGTTTTGTAATGATATTTTTACTTTCCGAACGCATAGTGTTAGAAAAGTATTGTAATCAGATTTTTAATTTTCGAACAGATAGTGTAAGGAAAGTATTGTAATGATATTTTTACTTTCCCAACACAAAGTGTATCAAAAGTACTGTAATTACATTTTTACTTTCTAAACACATAGTGTAAGAAAAGTATTCCAATAATAGTTTTATTTTTTCGAAAAGATAGTGTAAGGAAGATGTTTTAATGATATTTTTACTTTCCGAACACAAAGTGTACGGTGTTGTAATCATATTTTTATTTTCCGAATACAAAGTGTGAGAAAAGTGTCGTAATCATCTTTTTATTTTCCGAATATATAGTGTAAGAAAAGTATTGTAATCATATTTTTACTTTCCGAACACAAAATGTAAGAAAAGTATTGTAATGATATTTTTACTTTTCCAACACAAAGTGTAAAAAAAGTACTGTAATTATATTTTTATTTTCCGAAAACATAGTATCAGAAAAGTATTGTAATCATATTTTAACTTTTCGAACAGATAGTGTATGGAAAGTATTGTAATGATATTTTTACTTTCCGAGCACAAAGTGTAAGAAAAATATTGTAATCATATTTTTATTTTCTGGATACATAGTGTAAGGAAAGTAGTGTAATCATATTTTTACTTTCTGAACACATAGTGTAAGGAAAGTATTGTAACCATAGTTTTACTTTCTGAGCACCTGGTGTAAAAATGTATTAAAATAATATTTTTACTTTCCGAACACATAGAGTAAGAAAAGTGTTGTAATCATCATCTATATGCGTGTGTATGAGTGAACACGGTAACTGCCAAACGATACTTCCTATTGAGATCCTATTTGCGGAATATAGACCACTATCCCAATAACTGTATAGAATTTTCTGTGAAAATCACCAAGGAAACGTGGTAGAATATAAATGATAAATATTGCGGTTATGCAATCTAGAATTAGTGATGCAGAGAAAATGTCTCCAGTTTCAAAAAAGGAGGTTCAGCGTTCGAATTTAGCGTCAGAAATTTATAAAAATTCATTTTTTATGTTTTCTCCTTTTCTTTCTTTCTTTCTGTTTTTTTTTTTGGACACAAACACCAATATTCAGAAAATAGAATGGAGTCACTCCAATTTATTTAAGATACAGATTTTACATAATAAAACCACGTCGTTTAAATATTTGTGAAGTCTCTATAAAATTTACATCACCATGATAAACGTAAATTTTAAAATTAATATACACCCCTTTTTAATTTTCATTCTGAATGAAAAGTACATAAATATTGTACCGTGGATTGTATCTAATAACTTGCTAAATCTAATAACGAAGGTTACATCTAATATATTAATCTATCTTTAATCTTTCCATTTTCAATAGTTTTATGTAAATAAATGAAAATAGACAAACAAAAAAACTTTCTATACATATTGTTATTAAACCTTGAAAGAAATGGGAATCATCATAAATACAATACTATTTATATATGTATAATCTTGATAGAAAAACGGCCGATGTCCATTTTTGACGTTTTGAGAAAAAGCTGATTTAATGTTTTTCGTTTATTACTTTTAAATCTTTTTAAATTATTATTACTTATAATAATTTCCTTGCTGAATAAATTAAAAAGAGGACATTGGCATTTGGGTGAAAGCAATTTCCTTTGACCTTTTCAAGATATATTTTTATATACAGATTTTAGTGAATATAAATATTGATTAAATATGTGTATTTATAAAGTTATTATAAAGGGTTAAATATGTGTATTTATAAATTTATTATAAAGGGTTCAATATGTGTATTTATAAAAAGTCATCAACATGAAAACATTTATTTTTAACGTTTTCTGCCGTAATTGGAAAATGTTTATGCATTCGGTTTGTCTGTTTGCTGCCATAATTGGAAAGTGTTTATGCATTCGGTTTGTCTGTTTGCCATCTGCCATCTGTGCGGCAGACGGCAGATTATTTCTTACATGACAACAGTCTTCCAGACTCTGCATATTTTTTTTTTTGCTGTAGAGTATGGCATGTAAAGAATTTATCATTCATTTACAGGGTTACACAAAAGAATTCGGTTATATAATAGTCTATGGGAAAAATTGTTTGCAGCATATTTTAATGATGTTGCACTATTTCAAACATAATGAAATTTATACACATTATTGAGGTGCACTACAAGATCCTTAGCGTAAAATATGATGTGCCTAACAGTTTTTTTTTTCATTTACAAGGACGTACAAAATATTTCGGCTACATAACTATGGGTCCTGACCTGACTTTGCTTACTAAACGGCGCGGCTCAGACGACCCAGCCTGTGATATTCATGATATTTTAATGTCATCTATGCTTTTAATTTGGCGATAAACCTTGATCGCTTGACGACTCATCCTCGGGGGCCGCTATAACACGAAAGTACCCTTTTTTGTATGTAAAGATGAGATTTTGTAATCGTTTTTGTAACTCCCTTCCTGATTGGCTATAATTATAAAAATTATGTACAGGCTGTGTTTCCGATGACAATACAACATTTTAATGCTTTTAGAACTTAATTACAGAACAATAACTTCATTTTAAAGCATTTTTATGTTATCCGGCCGCAGGTGATAAATCGCCAAGTGTTTGTTATGGTTACGACTGTATACAAGTTATAACAAAAATGGCGTTAATTACGCACCAAACCGCGGTTGCTAAAATAGGCCACCTGGCTGTAAAGTTGCAACAATGAAATATTTTAAACACAGTGGCGACTAGTCAGGGGTTCACAATAACTTTACTATCAGTAATTTCATATAAAAAAGTTCTCCTTGTTTAATCGTAGAACATCCACGATTAAATAAGGTCAAATTTTATATACTAAAATTCTATGGTAGTAAAGTGATTATGAATTTCTTGAAAAGCCGTAACTGTTTAAACACTAAAAAGGTAGAAAATATAAATAAAAAAATAAAGTGTGTAATATTTTTTGTAAAAAATACAATATTATTTTAAGAAGTATGTTGTTCAAAAAATGAGTAAAAAAAAAAAAAATTAATAGAAAATGTTGATTTACATAATAGCCACTTAAAATAAATAAAAATCATGCCTTTTTTCAAAACCCATAATATATTCTTCCATCGATTAAGAACATTCGATTTTACTGCCTAACGAAAATCGCGGGTAACGCGGTTTGCCGAATATAGACAAGGCAATGAATTACAACAAGTACCATTATGCTAAAGAAATGACATCCTTGATGCTGACTAAATTACGGTCCAAACGCTGTGGGTTCCTGGGAAAATAACATTTCCGCGGGCAAGCGTTTGTCTTATCACAGACAAGCACTTCAGTTAATTGTTTCACTTTATGCAAAGTTGTTATTGGAGCACTTAAATCGAAATATAGGTACTCGTTTGTACCCAGTGATCGACTTTGAAATGGAATGGTATCTTCGATTGTGCGCAAGTTAAAAAAAAAATCAAAAATAAATTTTCTGCATTGTTCTATGATAGAAGTTAATCATGTCCGGTTCTTCATTATAGATCATTTCACTTTTAGAGTAAGTTCTTAGGTTACGAGTTGACGTGAAGTAACCGGAACGAAATAGAGATTGCTAATGTATGTAAAAGGCTTTAATGTATGTAATTTGTCGGTTTTCTTCCATAGCATCGACAATTTGTTCGTACCTACATTAAAGTTTAATTGATTTCCCTTTATTTCTTTATTAGGTTTTGTTGTCTGCATCATTTGAATTCTGAGAACATCAGTAAATTATATGTTCGACATGTAAATTGTCTGCTTCAAAAATAGAACATTACAATGACATACTTAAAGGAAATGCCTATTTTTGTAGACACACACTCAAGTTAATGATATATTTTAAATTTATCATAATTCCAATAATTGGTATCTTCTGAAAGTATTAGGAAGTCTACCTCACCTATGAATTAATTTACCACAGAATTTCAGATCATTTTAAAATAAAAATCACATGTACTATGGTCACGGTTCCTGGTTGAAACTACGCAGTTTTTGTGCGATCTTTTAATTTTATATCACTATTTCTATATTATAGTATAATATTATATTTGTTTAATGGCAGAAATTCTGCTAATAAATAACATGAAACATTACTATACGGAAATATATTAGTATTCTAACGCAAAACTGGATGATTATGTGAAAAGTGTACGTTTATTATTTCATAAGGTTCTATATAAGAAAGCCAGTTTATTAAAGTTATATCCGTTAGAATTGATCAAGTTAATGAAACTATCAAATCAACTACAACTAATTGCAACATTTTTAAAAATGAAATTAACTTCTGGAAGTTGCGGACATTGCTTCGTAAATAGTTGTAATTTTTTTAAGACGAAATTTAATTAAAATTCAATGATTCCATACTTTTTGATGGTCAGGATACAAACAGCTATTTTTCTTTTATGTGATAACGTGAAACCATGATGGTTACCCGTTGTCTGGGAGATAGGGTGGTTGAAAGTGGTCGACGTAGGACATTTTCATATTTCGACCAAAGTGTTCTAAAAATGTTTGCAATAATTTTCAGCGGAAATTGGTTCATTCAACTTAACATGAACAAATTAAGATATAGATAACTAAGTAAGATGATTTCGCGCCCCCCCCCCCACCGGTGGAAATTGAAACTAAACTGCACTGCAGCGCTTGCGTAGCAGCCTGCTATACAATGCCGTAGGCAGCGGGGACGAGTGACGCAGTTTCGTTCGAAAAGAGGTTTGTTTAGAACAGAATGCGCGCCAAAAATGACTATTTTTATCGAAACTGCAAAAGAAATTTACTGATTTCCTGGCAAAGCCTGACGGATAAGCTAGTTTAGATATAAATCAGAGAGGGGGGCTACTTCATTTGCATGAATATTGAGTTAATATTTACAAACAAAACATATAAATACAACTTCTCGATAAATAGCAAGTTAGTGAAGTGTAAAACCGTTGCCGTTGATATTATAAATTACATTATATACACACATGTTTGTGAAAATTGCAACACCATGAAGAAATTATCAGAAATTAATGAAATTTATTTCACATATTACTGATAGTGGTACATATAAACAATTAAATTTACAAGACAAAAAACAAAAAGAACGTCGGAAATTAGTACTTTGCGTGTCCGCCACGCTCAGCAATGAGAGCTTGTACACGTAGTGGCATTTAATCATACAGATTCTGAATGTAATCCTGTGGAATGGCATTCCATATGGCTTCGACTTGAAGCCAAAGTTCAGAGTCCTACTTTGTGCCCCACCAGCTGTACGAGCGAGTCATCGACCAATAAAATCCCAGACATGCTCGATGGGAGACATATCCGGGGAATAAGCAGGCCATGGAAGAAGCGGAACCTGTTGTGCACTGAAGAAGGCTTGTGCAGTCTGAAGAACATGTGCGCGGGCATTATTCTTCTGAAATACAGCACCCGGAATGCGTCAAAGAAGAGGGGGACCTCTGGCTCCACAATTCCCCTTATGTAGCGATCATTGTTGAAGTTGCCCGCAATGTGCACTAGACAATTATACCCAATAGCTCCCCCCACCATGATGCCAGGCGTTTGTGCGGTATGACGCTGGATAACACACTGTGAGAGTAGACGTTCCCCTCTGTAACGTCAAACGCGTACTCGTCCATCATTGTACTCCAGATTGTATCGAGATTAATTGGAAAAAGCAACTTGTTGCCACTGGACACGCCACGCGCTGTTTTGCTGAGCCCATTGAAATCGGAAGCGTCTGTGATTCAGCGAGAGGGAAATCCTGCGTAGAGGAACCCTTGCACGTAGTTCATGCTGCAACAGACGGCGACGAACTGTAGAACTAGAAAACAAAACACATGTAGCTGTTCTCCAACGTTGTGCTAACACACGAGAGGGCGCTGTATGGTCTGCCAGAGCCATGCGGATGAGGTGTCTGTCGTTCGTGCCGTTGTACTATTGTATGCCCAACTGCCAGGTTATCGCCTTGTTTGATACTCCTCTGTCCATTTCTTCCAAAAACGCGTCACTGTTGTGACATTACACTGCGTGCGGGCTGCGATTTCTCCATACGAAAATCCACCTTTTCGCATACCGACGATGCGGCCTCTTTCGAACTCCGTTAGTTGTAGGTATGGATTCCTCCTCTTTTGACGAGGCATATTGACCCCCAATGAAACGTTTACCACAGACAGAGGAAGATAGACGGATTTCAACGCATCTTTACAGTCATTTATATACCTGAAACAAGCGACTGATAAGGGGCCGGTTCTCGTTCCACGCATGCGCAATTGAGAGTTATGCTACAACAATAACTACAAGTTTAAAGACTGATATTTAAGTATCAGCAATTTTTCTTGTGCTTTACTTGCTGTAGTACACTATACTTCCTTGCATATTGTGATTCGAATTATGATCGGAACGAAGCGACGCGATGTTCCGATGATCATGTCGTTTCGTGTCATGATTTTCGAATTTTCTCCAAATACGCATTCTTTGAACAATTTTTTTTTTATTTCAAAATGTGCTTTCACCAAAGATGAAGATTACTTAACATTATTCTTGTAATGTTAGAAAGTGTTTCATTATCAATGTATGATAAATGTTTTTGTCTCTCTTAAAAAGATTTTGCGAGATACAAATAGAACATAAGACAGACGAGAGAATTTGTTATTAGAACTAAAAGTGAGCCGCTGGTTTTGAAAGTTAGTTAAAGCTAAATCTCATTACAAATTAACATAAAATTTATCTATTTTATCAATTCACAATAAATATCTTTTAATATCAGTATAAATCTGTTAACTAGTCATTTATTGGGTCAGCGATTTTTCAAATGCGTTGATTTTGAAAGTGACACAAGTCCACTTTGAATAGAATTATTTTGTATGTTGCACAATATTAACAAGCACAATCAGTATTTAGCAGTTCTACTACACAGTGGCCAAGATAAAAGAGGCCCGGTAGATAAAACAGGTCCTAGAAGTACAAATACTTACTAATTTTTCTTTAAAAGTAGTAAATAGAGAATATTCTGAATAACAACATACTGAACATTCAATAGTTCACAGGAGGTGTTCTTATTCATAATATTCTCTATTTACTACTTTTAAATAAAAATTAGTAAGTATTTGTACTTCTGTACAAATACTTACTATTGCATTGGTGATTCCTGGTATTGAAAATTTTTAGAATTTGTACACTTGTATACTTGTTGATTTTAGCTTTTTGATTACGGGGTTGGGACATACGTCGCCCATAGACTATTTTTTTATTCTATTTTCACCACTTTTCAAATTCTAATACTGCCATACACTTATACCAAGATAATTTCAAAATAAATCTATCACAAAGAAATTCTTTTGTGAATTGCGGTACGAGTGAATATAAAAATATTCGGCAGTCCAAGACCGTAATCAAAATGTTAATAAGTATGCAGCACGAATAAGACAATCTCGTGCTTCTTCGCATCTTTCATATAAATATTTTAATAAATTGCTCGGAAGAAACAAAAATGAATATGTTTTGAAACAGAAGAAGACGAATTACTGGTACTGCTATAGAATAGAACATAGAATCTATAATTAATTTAATTCTATAATTAGTTCTATGTATTGATGATTCCTGGCATTGAAAATTTTTAGAATTTGTATACTAATAAAACTTGTATACTTGTTAATTTTAACCTTTAGATTACAGGGTTGGGACATATGTCGTCCCATAAACTGTTTCTTTTATCTATTCTCATCACTTTTCAATACACTTATACCAAGGTAATTTCAAGAGAAATCTATCACAAAGAAATTCTTTTGAGAATTGTGGTACAAGTGAATATAAAAATATTCGCCAGTCCAAGCCCGTAATCAAAATGTTAATAAGTATGCAGCAGGAATAAGACAATCTCGTGCTTCTTCGCATCTTTCATATTAACATTTTTATAAATTACTCGGAAGAAACAAAAATAAATGTGTTTTGCAACAGAAGAAGATGATTTCTCTGAAAAAGCACGAAGCAGAAATAAAAGTATTCACTCAATATTTCTTACAAAAGTTAAAGTAGAATTTTTTTTCTGGCAATTATGTGATGGTGTTTAAGTACTTCCCGACCTTGACGTTGAAAATGCCCAGTGTTCAGTGAATCGAATGGCTGACCACAGAGATGTTAAAAATAGGAGACGGGGAAAATATAATCACTAATAAAAACCCACAACGGTAGAAAGAAAGTGATTTAACCTTAAAGGAAAATGATAACAATAATTCTACAAGCGTGGACAATGTAACAAATCCTCTGGAGTGACCGATGCTACCGATAAAAACCTCTGTTTTTCAAGGTCTTCTTTCTCACTGCCTTTTGTCCAGAAGGTTACTTGCGGAAGCGCATTCCAGTTAATATAGGAAACGGATTGCAAAAAATCTTGTGGGCCATCTGATATATAGAATATAGACTTATGGTTCATTGAGACTTAGAGGGGAATATGGTAGTCTTTATAGAAGAAATTATTTTATCTGTTATTGTTGTACAGAAGGTGAGGAGTTTTAGTTCTATTGTTGGAAATAAAGAAAAGTTAGAATCGCGTGTTGAAACGTTTCCGTTATGTAAGAAAAAAGAAGCAGGACTTATCTTTATCCTTCTGTGTGGTCAGGAAAAAACTTTCTGTTACGTTGATTATTTGGCCAGATAATATTATTTTTGTCCATTCAAGAAAAAATAATTAAAATATGTTCTTTAGAAAGCTTGCTTATATTCGTGTTCATAGTCAAATAGCTTCGGGTAGAATAATATTCCTTTGACATGTAAAAAAAAAATATATATATATATACATGATGTCCATACAGTTTTTATTATTTTTTTCGAAACATGAAGAAAAATTGAGTATTAGCCATTCTCAATCCTAAAGAAAAAAATCCGTACTGAACATTAAGAATGTGATTGATTTTTGACTTGATACAAATTTTGTCAAACTATGTTTTTAATTTGTTTAGTTTCATCGTCTTAAATTTTCCAAATAGTTGCCTTCTAAATAGAACTGATATCCCTAGATCTTAAATGGGTCAATCAATTATTTTTTCCACCAAAGAGAAGTAATATTTTTAATGTACAGGGTGTTTCCTCAATTTCGTTCCACTTCAAATGACTGTTAAACGGAATTAGCTAAAGCCATAAATGTAGTATCTAGGTAAAGTAAAACGAGTATGCGTTACATGATAAGCTAACCTGGCACCGCCAGCTATGAGCAAGCTGCATATATTAGATAGTATTCCTATCTCAAATACGGTATGACATTGATACGGGAAAACTATCAGTTACAAAGTTGTAGAACGATTTGTAAAAATAATGCTTACATGTAAAAATAACTTTATTAGAAGCCTTGACATGTAATTTTTACTTCCTTCTGTCTATACAAGAAGAAAGTATTGGATTCGTGAAAATTTTCCACTTTCTGTTTTCGAAGGTCCTAAACACGACTGTTTTTAGAAAATGTCTGTCCCTAAGTCTGTATGTCTATCTCTCTGTCTCTGACACAAATTTTGTGGGTGCTCTAACTCACGGACAGCGCTAAATAGGGTGAAATTTCATATGAAATTCTATTCTTATGTAAAATGGTGCTGATTATTTTTGGGGGAAATTCCCCCTTAAAAGGGGATGCCGCCAATCGATGATTTGTTCGATTTATGGGATACTTATATATCCAGTTTATGTACGCAGAATTCAACGAACATCAAATTAAGAATCCTCATGATAGAAATAGATTGGCATTCAATTTTGGTTGCGGCCATCTAAGTGGGCAATTTGATAAGTTCTCGGCCTAAAACAGAAATGGAACAAGTATGACCAAATGACAATTTTGTCTGTAAAGTATGATCTTTTAGATGACATTCAGCCAAGTTTCAGACGCGCGAGTTTATTGGTTATTGCTGGGCGATAAAGTAAAGTAAACAAATTTTGAGATTTTCTAAAAATTGAAAAAAATTGAAGTTTGAGCTGTCATAAAATACTTTGTTAAAAAATATTTAACCCCCCCCCCCACGAACATACAAAAAGAGTTACAGTCTATCTTAAAGGATTCTTGTCCTTCATATTCGACGATAAAAAAGTAGGCTGCTGAATTTAAACATGGTAGCAAATCAATTCACGATGATGAACGCTCAGGACGCCCAAAAACCGCTACGAAATCGTCTTAAAAATTCACAATGCCGTATTGAATGATCGCCGATTGAAGATACGCGAACTTGCTGACATTGCAAACATCTCGATAGATCGTGTCCACCATATTTTACACGATGTTTTGGGTATGAAAAAGCTTTCCGCTCGATGCGTGCCGTGCTTGTTGAACGTCGACCAAAAATACCAAAGAATGAACATTTCTCAAGAGTCTTTTGAAATGTATTGTGTTGCAAGTTGAAAAATAAAATGAAATTTTGTAAAAAATCTTGTATTTTCTTTTTCAGGCCGGGAACTGTTCGAACCACCCTCGTACAAGGCTATACTAAAGAATTCGCACACAAGAATGTATCTGAAATGTATTCAGTTTCAAGGGGACTACATTGAAAAATAATATGAAATTATGTGAAAAATCTTGTGTTTTCACTGTCAGGCGGAGAATTTATCAAACCACCCTCGTAAGGGGGGGTACAAATTCGATGATTTGATCAAAATATGCGATGCTTATGTCACCAGTTTAAATTTACAAAATGCAACGAAACTTCACGCTTTTTATCCTGAATGTGGGGAATACATTGTCAATCAATTTTTGTTGCGTACATCTAAAAGGTCGTACCGATATTCAAGGATTTGTTTGAAAAAGGCGATGCTCATATCTCAAGTTTAAATGCTCAAAATTCAATTTTAGAATCATCTTCACGGGAATAGATTGTCGTTTAATATTGATTGCAGACTTCTAAGATGAGGTACTGAAGTTCAATGATTTGTTCAAAATATGCGATGTTTAAATCTCCAGCTTTAATGCACGCAAACTAAAGAAAGTATTTACATAGAAAAGAACGCAATAAAAAAAACTAGTTGCTAAATCGATGTAATTTCTTGTGCTCTTTAAATCAGTTAATTAATATTTTTTTATATAGAAGATAGCTTCGTGATGACTACAACATACTAGCTTTACATTCAATCACCAATTTAAAAACGCCTATAATTGCATAAAAAAAAGAGTATCACTATAAGACAGATGCTCAGTTTACTTAACACTGAGTTACAACTTGTTTAATTTAGAAAATTTATTTAAGTATGATGAATGGTCCACCATCGAGACACATGCAGCATTGGATTCCTGCCAATGGTAGACACATTGAGCATATTTAATTTGATTTTCTTGTTAAAATAACTTTGCTTATATGTTTTAGTGTTATTAGTAAATATGCATCTGACTTATAATGAGACATTTTGTATGCAAATGGTAGCGTTTAAGCTGGTGATTGAATACGAAAATTACATTTCAGGACATCTAATAAAGTTATTTTCACATGTAAGCTGTCATTTCATATTAAATCGAGGACGATGTATAACTTTGCAGTTGATCTGGTTCTTGTGTCGCGTACCGTTTTGGAAATAGTAATGCTAACTCCGCAGTTTGATAGCTAAGGGGAGCTACTAGGTATATTACTATGCAGCGAATGCACGCTTTACTATACCTAGACACCATGTTCACGCCCTAGACACCCACATTTACAGTCACTAATTTTGAAAAACAGTAAAAATCGGAAGATGATATCAGTTTAGCCAATTTTGACATTTTGAACGCCAACAAACATTGCATTTGACGACAATGACATGTAGTTATACTTAAAAATTCTTAAATGTTAAAATAGAGTTTTACATCTTTTTTTACTGCCTTTCGGAAGACACAAAAAGGGCGATATAATCCAATGTGTGATACAAGGAGGCGCGATATAACGGAAGATAACATTATTTGAAATATCTAGTCATACATCCATTTGACTTGAAATTTCCCCAGTCAAATGGATAGGGAAATTTCCATTTCTTCATCCATTGAGTTAAGGAATAGGACACATACCACAGACACCAGGTCCAGTCCCAAAACAAAATACAAACATCAAATGAAAGAGTTTGAAATGCATCTTCATACTATAAAAAAAGTAACTGCACTCTTTTAAGCAATTTCCCTTTTCTTTTTAACATTTCCTGACCGAACACAGAAAAAAAAGAAGTTTCGGAACAAGCAATAACAGATCAAGCGAAAAAGAAAACACGAAAATACTGATAACAGCTCATATCAAGTGAAATGACTGCATTTTTCTTTCGAAATCTACAGGTTGACATAAAGGGTGAACTTCCCAATGTTCATTGTCTTCTAAATCGAGGCTTAACGTTCTTTCGATGATCGTGTACCCGTTAAGTCCAAAAGGAATCAGGCGACGGAAGTTAAGGCGATTAGACCACCCTGAAATCACAGTAATCACATTCTTTCATCCACGGGATATAGTTGAGGATAAAATGTGACACTAGATTTGATTTGACCGCTCCGGCACCAGAAATAGGGAAAGGACACGGTCGCACATCTCTCGACATCAAGTTTGGATCGTAACCTTGATCGGCTATGTCGTTTTCATTTATTATAGCTTTTTTTTTTTCAAGTTTATTTTAAAGTATACTTTTGCTGGTATGTTGAATTTTAAAAATTTAATTTTCTTAATTTGAAAATTGTTTTTTATTCCTTAAAAGCAAGAATTCCAAAATACGAAAATTTAAGATTTTTATATACAAAACTGTTAAAGATATTTAAAACCTGATACAAGCTTATTTTTTATATGATGTTTAAAGAAAGAAACCAGTGTCACACATAGATAAAAACTTTTTAACATTATGCGAATATAAATTATGTCTTCTATTAAAAATTGGATGATAAAGGAAGTTGAATTATTTCACATCTTCGTGCCAAAAAATCGTGAATATGTTCATTTGTTCACATTCTTTCGATAATTTCGTAACCGTTACGTCTAAAAAGAAGCAAGCGAAACACCCTGAAAACACAGTAATCAAATTCTTTTCATCCATGGAGTATAGTTGAGGATAAAATGTGACACTAGATTTGATTTGACCGCTCCAGCACCAGAAACAGGAAAAGGACATGGTCGCACATCTCTCGACATCAAGTCTGGATCATATACCTTGATCGTCTGTATCGTGTATTAAAGCTTTTTCAATGACATTTTTAGATAATATTGCTGATATATTGAAAGTTAAAAATTTAATTTTTTTAATCGAAGGATTGTTTTTTTTTATTCTTTAAGGCTGTTCTCAAATCTAAAATTCTTTTTTTCTGATAAAAGTTTTAACTCATTTTTGTTAGAAAACATACAAAAGGTGTTCTTATTTAGAAACTATGTAATCGAACTGTTTTTCAGATTTTCGGCAGAATATTTGTCACAAAATGCTTTCAATGTTGGCGTTTTGAACGGAATTTCTGGTTGAGACAACACAGGAGAGAAAAAAAATGCCCCCCTGAGGCAACAATCGCTTATAATTCAAGATATGCGTAACTCATTTATTTGAAAATGAAAAAAAAAAAACTGTCCTAATACAAATTACTTAAATAATGATGCCTCGAAGTATCATGCTTTTAATGTTTAAACTGAGTCAGAAAGTTTCGCGTTGTTGAACGAGAACAATATTTTCTTGAAATCAGGAATTCCAAAATACGAATATTTAAGATTTTTGTATAGAAAACTGTCAAAGAAATTCTAAATTTGGTACGAGCTTTATATTTTATATGATATTTAAAGAAAAAAAAAATCAGTGTCACAAATTAAAAAGAAATTTTTTTTTAACATTGTTAGAAAGTAAATTATGTTTATATATTTTTATCAATTGCACTTTAATATTTTTAACTTAGTTTCCCACGTATTAGTAAAGATATCATGAGATTTTACAGTTTTCCAACTGCTTGAAAAAGTGTAGTGAACTTTTCACTCACTTAGAAAAATATCAAATACTGTGATACCTTTACCAATCCGTATAATTGAGTTAAAAATAATAAACTGTGTATATGTATCCATAGTTTAATGGAGTTCGAGTTCCATTAACTATGGTATATTCTGTAGAGATGTCTACATGACAGATCAGATGCTACTGCCAAAAATGGCTGTCTGAGTTAACTGTGTCGCCCCGTTGTCAGTCCAGGTAATTCAATATGCAGAGCGTTGACAATTTAACCAAAGGTCTTGGGTTCGACTTCCGGTCTGTACACTTTTTCATTCAGTTAGAGAAATGTCAAATTACCGATTATAAATTATACAATTAATTAATTATACAATTCGTTAAGAAAGAAATGAAACGAACAATGGTAAACTACATTTTTGCCACACATATTGCAACACAATTGCAACACATATTGTAAAACAATTGCAACACATATTGTAACACAATTGCAACACATACATAAAATATTATAGATTGTCTTAAAATTTTCATAAAATAGATATTACTGAACTGAGTCACGCTTTCGAGCACATGTTACATAAAAACGATACATATGATAAAAATAAAAAATAAAAAAATAAACTCATCTACATAGGAAAAGAAAATATTTAAATTGACATTTACAGCAAACAGAATCAAAACGGAATCTAACAAACATACGAAACCATTCATGCATAACTTGTAAAATTTCGTAGAATAAAAACCATACTGTTATTTCGATCGATAAATAATGGAAATTAGAAAAAAAAATCATTAGCCCGAAGCTCTCTGTACAAAACCCGATAGAAACAGGAGTGGAAAAACTCATTTTTCATCTAAATCATTTGACATAGGAAAACTGACGACACGGATGAAATCATCTGCAGCAACTACATTTTAAAAACTATGTAGCTGATGAAGAATATGAGAAAAAATGGAATATATTTTTACGGGATGAACGAATTGTGATTGCCTTTTGATTTTGATTTTATATGTTTTGGGAGTTTGTTTTGTGGTCATGGAATAACTAATTCCTATTTGGAGGTATGTACAGAGTGCATCATAAATTCGTGAAAAATTAAAAAATACATAATAAAAGAAGTAATGCTCGGAAAATTTTCGCTTTGTGCGAATATCATCACAGGAACAATGGATTTTTTCTCCTTGTATAAAAAAAAATGATTCCAAAAGTACCGACAGAGGGCGCTCACACGTCATACTGAGACATTTTATGCAATTCAAGCTAGCAATAAAACACCTGGCTGGAAATGGATTCGTCATTCGATCTCGGCAGCTCGGCGATCTCGGCGATCTCGGCAGCCTTACGCGATCAAGCGTTGGTGGTTAAACTTTTCTACAAGAATGGTGAATCCTCAACTACTGTATTGCGAAAGTTTCGCACGGAGAAAAGACTGAAGCCTGAAAAAATCCATATTTCATTGAATGGGATACTGAATTTAGTACGACGTTTTTTCAGGAAACGGGGAGTTTGGAGGATTGTCCATGAAGTGTTTGCCTGATTTGCATAAAATGTTTTAGTATGACGCGTGAGCGCCCTCTGTCGGTTATATTTGGAATCCCTTCTTTTATACATTGAGAAAAAAATCCAATGTCCCTCTGATCACATTCACGCAAACCGAATTTTTTTCCGAGCATTAATTCTTTTATTATCATTTTTGTTAAGATTGCAAGAATTTACGACGCACCCGAGTTACTAACGATTTCGAAAAGCATTCTTTAAGTTTTGAAACCTCAGAAACTAACGTATTTTCGGGAATTAAAGAAAAATTTATAAAAACAAACTTTCTTTTGCTCCCACTGATTTTTAGAATTGTTTCCGAGTAGTTTTTAGACTATTAATTAATTTTCTCAAACCTGGAATATAAGGTTTTTCGGATGCTATCTATTCTCAAGTAAACATTTTCATGTTCAACAAACATGATAAATTAACAGCATTTACATTAACATTAAAATTAATATTATGTTGTTACTCGTGCATGTACAAATTTAGTTATGCAACAGAAAATGTTTAATTGAGAACTGTTACATCGAAAAAAAAAAAAAAATATTCTGGTTTGAGAAATTTGACTATTGTACTATAAAATAGCTACTCGGAAACGTTTCCGAAAATCAGTAACAGAAAAAGAAACTTTGTTTTTATAAATGTTTCTTTAAATCTCAAAAATATATTGGTTTCTGAGGTTTGTAACTTCTTTTGCAATCGTGGGTGACTTGGAAGATGTTATTGTATATTTTCCAAGATTCAGAAAAAAAAATCCCTTTTTAGTATACACAAAAAAAATAATAATAACCCTTTTTTTATTTTATTTTTTTTTTATTTATGTATTTTATTATTATTATTATTATTATTATTATTATTATTATTATTTGAGAATCTTTGCAGTTTAAAAATACGCTTCTTTTAACATATTTTCTTTCTCATCTATTTTTATTGCATGGGGACATATTTAGAATTTATTGTTCAATTATTGGTTGTTATTTGCCTGCCAGGAAAACTTCCCAGTGGGGAAAAGTACAGTCAAATTACCTGAAATTCAATGGGATAACACCAAATCTAGTAATTAGATTTTATACAGAAAAGAAGAATTTAATGTAATAATAGAGAGTTATACATAAGTGGCAAACTGAATTGCTATATACATAAGTGGCAAATCTATGTGCCTGACATACGTACAAAAACAGCATTCGTACCTTTAAACTTTTTGAATTCCACAATTTTAAAGTAGCATTCGTCTTATTATTTAAACAGAAATTACTGTGTTTAACGAAGACAAGTATTAATTTTCGATATTGGTGGTAAAAATGTTGGCAGGAAATTCTGCTAAGAACTGTTACTGAACAATAACATATTATACATTATCAATTGCTAACAAACACCTGTTCTGTAATTTCAATATTTTTTTTCGTCTTTTAATAAGATGGACCTCGATAGCGATACCTATCGATGAAATTTTGAACTATTTTTTTTTGTTTAATTAGCCACAAAAACGCCGACTCTTTGACAAGTCACATGGAGCAAACCGCAGTCCGTCCGATATGACAATTTGTTTATTTTTGATGATTTTTTAAAAATGTTAACGAATATGCAGGACACCCGGTATATTTAGACTTTTGGAGTCATGGAGAAACGAAGTCTGCTGAAAAATGGTAGCCAAAATCAAATACTAAGGTGTTTCATTATTTTAGTACAGCAAGGCTCAATTGCATAATGAGCACAATCACAATTCCTCAGTCATTTCAATAAAAAAAAATTCTGAATGTTTCCAACAAATTTTCAAGAGAAATTATTGGCTCTGCTGTCACGTACGCACACAGCAATTTCCATAATCCACTTTCATGAACACGATAATAATGCAAATATCTGACATCTGCTACTCCGTCAGTGACAAATATTTATATATATATATATATATATATAATTATAATATCTATGAATTTCAAAAAACATACCAAGTTCTTGTATCATTCTACTTAAATCTCCAAAGAGATAATTAATGATAATGTGTAGACAGAATACCACATAGCTAATAGATTAACACGTGCAATCATAATATTACCATAGCTTGTGCTTCAATGGTAATTGGCCAAAAATACTGAAAACATGAAAAAAATTTAAAAAGAGAGAGAGAAAAAAATAATAATAATAATTTGGAGTTGCTATCAAGTGAATACAAATGGATTAAGAAATTAAATATGAACCATATACAATGGAAAATTGGACAACAAGAGAATTAAATCAGAATTGGATATGAAAAAACACATGTAGATATAATCATCAGCCTGGATGTACCCACATGTGTTTTAAAAAATAATTCAGTATTTCGTAATTCTACTGGCATATATGCTAAGATCAGTAGAATCACCCAGGTATACTGAATTATTACCAGAAAACAATTGGAAATATTAAAATTGGAAATAATAAAATTGGAAATAAAAAACCCGTAAAGAATAGATAAAATATTTTACTCTCAATAATTATCCAGAATCCTTAAACATCACAAGTTCTCCATGATACCACACGTCCATATGGCACACATCATGAAATATCTCATGCTTGTTGACATAGTCGAGTTGAGAGAAATTATTTGAAAGACAAGTTGAGAGCACATCTTTTGAAATATTACCCTAACTATGACACCCCAACACAAATTGATTCAAAAACACACAAATTTATTCTTGTGATAATACACTAATAACAAAATTATATCCGTGAATATACAAATACTCCATTCAATTTTAATCCCTAAAAGTAAAATAAATATACAAGCGATAGCGCCCTCTATAGGTAAATTAAATATAATATTAACAATATTATCAACATCTACCTGACAAGTAAGGTGCCTCCAACTATTGGTATGATAATTATTCAAAATTAAGATTGAGTTACATATCCACTATATTAGATTTAATTATATATGTAAACATTAAAAACAATACTCCTTGTAGTTTTACATTAAAATCGTACAAAATCCCACTATATGAATAAATTTACCCAGAATTAAATCCATCCTACACAGCATTTCAAAAATTGTATGTATTATGTAAAAGAGATATTTTTAATACAAAGTGCTGGTGCTTCCATCTGTGTTAATCCACTTATATATATATATTATAGAATTTATATAAAATAATTAATGTTTTATTTTACTTCTACTTAAATATATTATAGAATTTAGAGATTGATTTAAATATCAAATTAAATATATCATAAACAATTTAAAATATCTTAAAATTTATTTAAAAAAAAATTAAATTAATAGTATTACTACTGTGTTTCAATTTTTATAATGCAATGCAGTATTTAAAAGACTTATTAAAATTAAACTTTAAAAAAAAAACAAAAAAAAACACTATATATATATATATATATATATATATATATTGCATATATATATGTTTGTGATTTATAATCATCAATGTTATCCATGTATAATTTTATGTGTTTTTTTGTATAAGTTAATTTATATATGTTTTAAAACTGAACATCAGTAACACTTAAAACAGAGGTGATCGGCTAAACGCACTATCACAGACTATATAAAGTGTATATAATGTTCAATCAATTAATAAATGTCCTTATATGTTTTAATTGTATTTATGTATGTTATAATTGTAATTTGCTATATCTTTTGGTATATGTTATCGCACACTAAAACAATAATTTTTTGTTATATGTTATCGCACACTAAAACAATAAATGTTATTTAAAAGAGTTAATGATTGAATTTATCATAAAAATTGGATAACCATATATTTTTGCTTGATCTCGAATAAATCTAATATTTTTGTTTTTATTTATATCTGAGCATAGGTATTTTATACGATGAAGATAATTGATAATTATATTTTTATAAACTGATTTATGTAAACATGAAGCAAAATTGGTAAAAATATTTACTTTAAAGGGAAAATCAAATCTCTTATCATAAATATCAAAAATTAATTTATAATTATCATTATTATTAATTTTTAAGTCAAGAAAATTTATATTATTATTAATTAAATCATTTTCGCTTAATTTAAGCTGATAAGGATAAAAATTGAATGGTGATGTGCAATTTTTATCATTGAAATAAAATATGATAATGTCATCAATATAGCGATAAAATACATAATCATTGTTCGGACTAATATTTCTTTCATAATAATATAAGTAAAGGTCAGAGAGAATACTAGAAGCGGTCCCGCCCTGCGGAATTCCCTGGCATTGTTTATAAATAATATTGTCATATATGATGTAATTATTATGCAATGTAAAATTTAGTAAAGTTTTAAAAAAATTTACGGAAATATGTTCTTTTATATTTAATTGAGATTTAAATTCTTTAAATAATATACACATTGTTTTATGTAAGTCTTTTATATCAATGTTATTAAATAAATCATTAAAATCCAATGTTTTTATGAATTTTACCGGATTGATATTATGTATTTTATTAATAAGTTGAAAACTGTTTTTTAGGCAATGTTGGTTATTATGTTTTAACGTTATATCATATATCTGCTTTAAAATATTAAGTAGTAAATTGCTTGCATTATTATTATATGTGTTACACCCGATTGTAACTGTGCGAAATTTAATTGGATTTTTATGAAATTTTGGAATTATAACAAGATAAGGATAATTTAAATTATTACATTTGATTTTTAGTAATTTGTGATAATTTAATAATTTTCTATTATTAATTTCAATATTTAATTTAGTTTTATTAAAAATATTACTTGTGTTAATTGCATTGTGAATTAACACTTTATAGTACTCTTTACAAATGATAGCATAATTATTTGGAGATTTATCTACATAAGTAATTGTAAATTTGTTTTGTAATTCTGATATATGTTTATTTATGTTTTTAAAAGCTGCATGTGTAATATGTTGATAATTTTTTATAATTTCATTTTTTAATTTATCTATTATAGAAAATCTCCATTCACTAAAATACTCGATTGGTTATTGTAATCAATAGCAATTTTATATATAAATAAATCAATATCTTGAATAAACTGCAATATTATGGATTTGATATTACACCTATATGGAAGGCGAAATTTTGTTCCATTATGCATTAAGTTTTGTAAAATAGGTTGTTCTACAATATTAAGATCACCAGTAATGATATGACCATGTGTTGTATTTATGTACTTTTGAAATTTTGGGTCATTACAATAACAAGGGTAATTATTTGAAGAGACCAATTGTTTTGCAAAAGAACTGTAATTAAAAATTTTACGTCCAAGTGTGCGATTATATTTATATGTCTTGTGAATGGTAAAATTTTTTATTGGAAAATTATTAGTAGTGTTGTTTATGATATTGTGTAAATTGATATTATTAAATACATGATTGGAAAAATTTATAATTAGTTGTGTATTATTAGTTTTATATTTAGGTTTATTAGAAAGACTAGTATTTAATATATTTGCTCTATAATGAAGAATATCATAAAAGATATCACAAAAATGTGGAGAATATTGATTCTTTTTAAATACCTTGAAATATTGGTTTAAATATTTCTTTTTAATACTAAAAACATGTTTTCTGATAGCAAGCCAACAATAATAATTACAAAATTGTGCCTCAAGATCATCAAGCTCCTGTTGTATCACAATATCATCAGTGTATTTTTTGTTATTATGTTTACCTCTAACAGATCTTGAAGTTTTTTTTATGTTTGAAAAATTTAATCCTGAATAAAGATTTTTATAATTTTCATATTTAGTTAAATCTGAAAATACAGGATGTGATTTTTTGTATACTAATTGATTTAATCCATAAGGATAGGTAGTATTAAAATGTCTTATATATTTAGATTCTAGAAAAAGTCGTTCAGTAAAATTTTTTTTGTATTTTAAGTATTTTAATAGTAATATTTTTAAAATCATGATTTTTGAAATGAATATATTCAATATTATGAGTAGTTTGAAATTTAGATTTTTTAAATTTGTCAATATGAGAACGATGTAAATTTAGCCGCTTATGTAATTTTTGACAAGACTGTCCAATATATTCCATATTACACGAATTGCATTTCAATGAATAGATTACATTGTATGCTTTGCAAAATTTTACCAAATTAAGATTGTGATTATTTGAAATCTGGGACTTATCAGCTAAAGGACATGTAAGGCAACGCTTAGATTCACACTCTCGAAAACATAGTACAGCCTTGGGACAATAGAATAGGTTATCTGATAACGATCCAGGAAGATCCCTAATAATCTTCCTGTACCGAGCATTAGTCCTGGATCCACTAAGGCCTAAATTGCCAGTATCTAACATTTTACTTATAACTGCCATATTGTTTGAAAGCAATAAAAATTGCAAGAGATACATATAAAAAATATAATTATAACATATATTAATAATTTTTGTTTGAAACAACCTTATTTTTATAAAGTACTTGAATAACCATAAAAGAAAAAATAATAATAAGATTAATGATTGTTTAATACTTGATTAAATATAATAAAACTATATACATATATACATAAAGTCCCATTAAGCAAACTAACATCAAAAGACAACAATATAAAATCCCCTAGCAGTCATAAGTCAATACAAAATTAATGTTGGCAAAAAAAAAAAAAAAAAAAAAACCAAAAGAACCTGAATAAGATGTTATAAAGATGCATTTGAAAATTCAATAGATGAACAAATGATACCAAGAAATAATAGTAATATTATATAATTATTATTATTAAATTATTATTAAATACACCATTAAAAGCGCAATGCAGCTATAAAACTATGTATTCCAAACAGAAGTTAATCAAAGTGATTTATGAGCCAAATAGGCTAAATTATGGTATCATATGAAAATCAATAATTTCATCTAGACAATTATTGAAAATAATATGTAAAAACCATTCCATACCAATTTGCGCAGTGCAGCATAATTTTATAGAATGTTAAATAATTATAATATCTATGAATTTCAAAAAACATATCAAGTTCTTGTATCATTCCACTTAAATCTCCAAAGAGATAATTAATGATAATGTGTAGACAGAATACCACATAGCTAATAGATTAACACGTGAAATCATAATATTACCATAGCTTGTGCTTCAATGGTAATTGGCCAAAAATACTGAAAACATGAAGAAAATTTAAAAAGAGAGAGAGAGAGAAAAAAAAATAATAATTTGGAGTTGCTATCAAGTGAATACAAATGGATTAAGAAATGAAATATGAACCATATACAATGGAAAATTGGACGACAAGAGAATTAAATCAGAATTGGATATGAAAAAACACATGTAGATATAATCATCAGCCTGGATGTACCCACATGTGTTTTAAAAAATAATTCAGTATTTCATAATTCTACTGGCATATATGCTAAGATCAGTAGAATCACCCAGGTATACTGAATTATTACCAGAAAACAATTGGAAATATTAAAATTTGAAATAATAAAATTGGAAATAAAAAACCCGTAAAGAATAGATAAAATATTTTACTCTCAATAATTATCCAGAATCCTTAAACATCACAAGTTCTCCATGATACCACACGTCCATATGGCACACATCATGAAATATCTCATACTTGTTGACATAGTCGAGTTGAGATAAATTATTTGAAAGACAAGTTGAGAGCACATCTTTTGAAATATTACCCTAACTATGACACCCCAACACAAATTGATTCAAAAACACACAAATTTATTCTTGTGATAATACACTAACAACAAAATTATATCCGTGAATATACAAATACTCCATTCAATTTTAATCCCTAAAAGTAAAATAAATATACAAGCGATAGCGCCCTCTATAGGTAAATTAAATATAATATTAACAATATTATCAACATCTACCTGACAAGTAAGGTGCCTCCAACTATTGGTATGATAATTATTCAAAATTAAGATTGAGTTACATATCCACTATATTAGATTTAATTATATATATAAACATTAAAAAACAATACTCCTTGTAGTTTTACATTAAAATCGTACAAAATCCCACTATATGAATAAATTTACCCAGAATTAAATCCATCCTACACAGCATTTCAAAAATTCTTAACAAGAGTATGTATTATGTAAAAGAGATATTTTTAATACAAAGTGCTGGTGCTTCCATCTGTGTTAATCCACTTATATATATATATTATAGAATTTATATAAAATAATTAATGTTTTATTTTACTTCTACTTAAATATATTATAGAATTTAGAGATTGATTTAAATATCAAATTAAATATATCATAAACAATTTAAAATATCTTAAAATTTATTTAAAAAAATTAAATTAATAGTATTACTACTGTGTTTCAATCTTTATAATGCAATGCAGTATTTAAAAGGTGGTTTATACATATTCTTTTCAATAATTATCTAGTAGAAATTATTGATTTTCATATGATACCATAATTAAGCCTAATTGGCTCATAAATCACTTTGATTAGCTTCTATATATATATATATATATATCGGCAATTTTTGTATCAAATGGTATTATTATTATTATTATTATTATTATTATTATTATTATCATCATCATCATTACTATTATTATTATTATTATTTACTGAATTAATTTCCTCCTGTTGTCAAAGTTTAAATATAAATTTTGGTCTGATTCCATTCATTAGTTTTAGCTACTAGAGTTTTACATAGGATTGGATAACCCGAAATAACCGATTCCATTCATTAGTTTTAGCTACTAGAGTTTTACATAGGATTGGATAACCCGAAATAACCGATTCCATTCATTAGTTTTAGCTACTAGAGTTTTACATAGGATTGGATAACCCGAAATAACCGATTCCATTCATTAGTTTTAGCTACTAGAGTTTTACATAGGATTGGATAACCCGAAATAACCGATTCCATTCATTAGTTTTAGCTACTAGAGTTTTACATAGGATTGGATAACCCGAAATAACCGATTCCATTCATTAGTTTTAGCTACTAGAGTTTTACATAGGATTGGATAACCCGAAATAACCGATTCCATTCATTAGTTTTAGCTACTAGAGTTTTACATAGGATTGGATAACCCGAAATAACCGATTCCATTCATTAGTTTTAGCTACTAGAGTTTTACATAGGATTGGATAACCCGAAATAACCGATTCCATTCATTAGTTTTAGCTACTAGAGTTTTACATAGGATTGGATAACCCGAAATAACCGATTCCATTCATTAGTTTTAGCTACTAGAGTTTTACATAGGATTGGATAACCCGAAATAACCGATTCCATTCATTAGTTTTAGCTACTAGAGTTTTACATAGGATTGGATAACCCGAAATAACCGGAAACCGACCCGAGCGTGTCTTGGATTGAAGATTATTTCTATTCGTTGCGGGTTGGATTCTGTTGACCCAACTTTTCAAAAAACCTAGTATATTTTTTTAGATTAAAAAACTATATATTTCAACGTTAATGAGTATATCCATTTTTAAAATTAAATGATAAAATTGATGTTAGAGATGTAATTGTAGACTAAATTTCCGTAATTGTTTTAAAATATGGATTAATTTTCTTCATATTCGGTTTCGATTTAATATCAGGTTCGGATTTAAGTGTTTCGAGTTCGGATGTCGCGTTTCGGTTTTCGGGTTAACGAAACTTTTTCTGTCTGTTTCGGGTTGATTTTATAGAATTTTCGAGTTCGGGTCGAATATAACCAGATCCGCAAATGATTCTACAGAGGATTTTACACATTTTTGTAACAATTTTGAAAAATAAATTTATAAACATAGATAAGAATTTTATTTTCTAATATGCTCTGTCTGATAGTTCTTTTAGTGAACTATCACATTACAGCTTGATTTGCAAGGTTAAACAGCTTTTCTTAAAATATATAGGTTAGTTTTGTTCCACTTCCCGATCACAATTTTCCAGAGTCTATCCAATGCTTTACGATGAAGCTTATATAGAGCTTATTTTAAATCATACAAGTTGTAAATTTCCAACTGGACGAAAAGTGTCCAGACCAGGATTCGAACCTGGGATCGCCTGGCTGAAGCCGCCACGCTCTACCACTGAGCTATCCCGGTCGAATCTGGAGGGCATAATTCATCCAGTTAACCTTATTGATCAAAGCATCTGGTCTGATATTTTAATCAGCTCAACAGAAAAGATCGCAGGTAATGGAACTCCAGTAAACGCTGGATACGTGAATACACTGGATTATTTTGATAATTAAAACTAATATTAATAATAATCAATTTGCAGTATCATGTATGCATACAGCGGAACTAGTTCATATGTGTACGTGCATTAGTGATTCAAAAATTACTTTAAATAATTTTTTTTTTCCTAATTAGTAATAGGCTAAAGCTGTCCTGATTTTCATTTTCACATTTTTGCAAAAACAAATCCTTTTTTTTTCGGTTTTATTACTGAAGCGATTTAGCAATGGTGATATATAGTTATCCTCTTAAAAGATATTATGCAACTTATTTTATGTCAATATTTGATTATTAACATATAACTGCTATCAAAATAAATGATATTTACTAAATTTTTGCAATACAATGTTTATGTTGAAAAGAGCTAGCAGATGTCGCTGCGATCGCCCTATTATCGTATGTCCATGTTTTAAAAATGAGTATAAGCTGACCTCTATGTGCTCAGTTTTGAGTATGCTCATGTTTCAATATTCTGAATATTTCTGGTATTTCAGAATTGAAAGAATTGGGTCGTCCTACTTGAAACAAAAAGTTTCATAACAAAATGAAAACATCGATTTACTCAGATTTGAAAGTGTCATTTTTTTCAGTGCAGGACGCCAGCAAAAAACTGTTTATTTTACGGAAGTAATCTCTTGCAACATCATCTTGCAACCTCTTGTAACATCATCTTGCAACTTCTTCAACATCCACCATACAGCTTCGACTTAGCCCCAAGCGATTTTCATCTGTTTAGTCCACTAAAAAACCATCTTGGAAACAAGATGATGTTCGCAGATGATGAAAAGGTCCAACTTGAAGTCCTAATGTGGCTGCGACAGCAACCCAAAGAATGTTATGCAGCTGGTGTTGGGGGTACTTATAAAATGGTGATATAGGTGCATAAATATTGGTGGAGAATATGTTGAGAAATAAAAATAGTTTTGAAGTGAATATCATTGTAAGTTATTATTTAATTATCATTTGTGACTTACTTAATGACTTTCCCTCGTACAAACAGCCATTAGAACATACCAGTTTTAGAAAATAAATACTTAACTAGTTAGTGCATTATCAACGCTATAACACAAACCGTCACTAAGGTATAAACATACAGTATACATACGAAAACACATTACTATTTCAATTGTACTACTGATAAGTTCCGGCTGATTAAAACTAAAAAAAAAACGTAGAAGAAGTAAATTACAATAACTGTGATTAAATAAATCTGAACTTTTGTCCATGAAAATACATGATTAAATGTAGATTCTTTCATTTCAATGTATGAATAAATGTGCATTGTTTTAAATGAATGAACATTGTAAAAAAATACAAATGTTTCTTAATCTACGAAAATCTAATATAATCACCAACGAAAATATGCAATAACCTCTTTCGAGTTATCCCTCATTTCGAAAAGTATTTTTCATCTTTGGAAACTTCAAAAATAAAAAATTATTTTCGGTATTTGAAGAGGCATTTATAAAAGCAATGTTTCTTTTGATTTTCGGAAACGTTTCCGAGTAGTTTTATAGTGTATTAATAAGTTTTATCAAACGCAGAATTTTGGTCTTTAGAATGCTATTAATTCTCAATTAAACATTTTCAGCTGCGTAATTGAAATTATACATGTAAGTGTAACAAAATAATATTAATTTTAATGTTAATGTTAATTTATCATGTTTGTCTGTAAAATATGTTTGTTGAACATGAAAATGTTTACTCGAGAATAGATTTCTTATCTCCTCTTCCTCGCTTTGAATATTCTAGCGAAAATACGTGTTACGTTTCCGAGCTAACCAGAATCGTATTCATAGTTTACGCTAAATTTTCGGAAACATTTCTGCTATGGAATGAAATGTATCAGATTTTTTTTTTTTTTTTATCGTGCACTTCCACATTCCGGAGGACCTCCACTTTACGAAAATGAATATGATTCGGTATTATTTTCGGAAATTAATAAAGTTTAATATTTTATCTAAATAGTTAAATATCGACGTTACACTGGAAATGCCTGTTCGGAACCACATTGTATTATCGGCTTCTTTACAGAAAAATTTACAATTGCAGTGCTGTGGAACCTATCTGCAATTTATTGAAAATAATCCCATTTTACTAAAATAGTTGCAGAGTAACGTCTTTAAATGTGTCAATGTCGGATTTATCTTAGAACTATATCCAATTCAAACTAAATATTTCTCAAATATTTGCATTTCATAGCGTATATTTCCAATGTTAACCAAACATTTACCAATATTAGGCAAATATTCGAAGTCGATGTACGCTCCGTCTAGTTTTTAATTAAAACATATTAATGTTTAGGAAATGTGGTGAAAAAAAAATCTAATAGTGTGCCGATAATGATGATTTATATCCTATTCTTGTTAAATATATGTATATATATATATATTCATTTATTTATTTTTGGTGAATTTGACTTCAGATTCTTATTGAGAGTTCATCGCGTGACAGATGTTTGAAACTCCTCGCGTGTCCGAAAGTCTAGTCACTGCTAAGAAAATTAAAAGTAATTTCCTCCCAACATCTTCAACATATTGTGTACTGTCAGAGGAAAATACCTGTTCATTTCTCACTGACGAAAGCGATATTTCGTGCATCTCCATCCCAGTTAAGAGTCCAGCATCTGGTCGGGTAATTCGATAGTCCGGGTCGGGTCGGGTAATTCGATAGTCCGGGTCGGGTCGGGTTAGCTTTTAAATGTTTCGATTTCGGGTTAGTAAGTTTTGATCCTTTCGGGTCGGGTTTGGATTTACCAGATTTTTCAAAGAAAATCCTAAATATTTTTCATTTGAAAATAAAACACATATATTTGAATATTATTGAGTGTATATGTGTTCATTTTTATGCATAAAAGATAGAATTGATATTCAGTGATTATAGACATAATTGAACGCTTCTTTTCCATAATTGTACTAAAACAGGAATTAATTTTCTCCCACTCCGGGTTCGGGGCGGATTTCAGGTTGATGAATTTTTTTTTGTTTTGTTTTGGGTCGAGTTTCGGGATGACTTTAAACAGAATTTTGGGATTCGGGTTGGATTACAAACCGACCCGTGCAATATTCTTATCCCGGCTAACGCCCACCCGCTCCTTCACCCAGAAACCAGATCGATCATCCCCCTGTTCTGACTTTGTGAAATATTCCTATTTCACTAAAAATATTTAATGTATAACGCCTATACTTCATAAATATTTCCATGACATAGCAAGTATTTACCAATATTATGGAAATATTGGCAGAGAATGTGCATCACATAATTTTTAAACAAAATAAATTAATATTTATGCAATATTATATAAAAACAACAAATTAGTTAATACTTCTCCAGTATTGATGACTTTCTATTCCTTTACTTTACTGCCTAAGAAGGATTGCTCAGACTAGGAAACGAAGTCTGTATAACACAGATGTCCCTTCCTGTCCTCTTTATTGCGGTATTAAAAAAATACATAATTTAGTCGAAGCTGAGCCCGCCGATAAGCGGGATAGAGAGCGGGGTGGTAACGTATATAATGAAACAATATTTGTAAAATATATATATATACAAATAAACATAAATATATACAAAGAAATATATATATATATTACAAAGAAATGTTACTACCGGAGAAGACAAAGCTCCGAGTGGACAATGGACAGTGAAAACAGGGAAACCCAAGTCCTTGACTCAGTGATGACTTGAGATAGGAAAGTCAAAATGAAAGTTAAAGATGTTTTTAAGCTTTCCAAAGCCGGGCGCGATTAAAGTTATTCATTTACAGTAAAACCTCTGAAAACGGAACCTGTCTATAATGGAATTATGTCTTAAAAGAAAAATTTTTCATGGGCCCGATGGAAAGGAAAATTAAATATATATATGCCTGCTAAGACGGAAAATTCTAAAATGTTTTCTCGGTAGTTAGCGATTCCGTTTTCTTAAATTTTACTACATTCATTTTCAGAGAACTTGGATTGAGACCCTTGTTTTGACTACATCAACCATCACTAGAGATTACGGAAATTCCTTGCGTTATCAAAAACGTGGTCAAATCTAGTAATTTTCTCCCTATGCCCTTGTGTATTGTGTATTTATTGCCAGAGGAAAATACCTGTTCATTTCTCACATGAAAAGGATATTCCGTGCGTCTCGTCCTGGCTAACATTGCTCCACGAGACCAGCTCTATCATCAGTTATCGGGTTCCAAAGTCACCGAGTGACCACTGGAATTTTTGACCGTTTCTCAACTCCTTCTTTCCAATATAAATTGACATTTTAAGAAAAAGGAAGAAAAAGACAGGAAAAATAAAGAAGAAATGAAGTTCTTTAGCTATCTTTATTTTTCAAGAATATTTAAAAGAAGTATATTTTTATGAGCTGTATACAATTATTTACTTTTGTCCATGACAATAAATATGTCTAATTATAATAACAATTAAACGTTTATATATGAGATACACGGATGAAAACTATTTCATCTTACTGTGTAGTATAAAAGGCATGGCCGCGTCGTATAAGTATGTGGCCCTGTGCACGCTTAAGACATTGAAGTAAGGTAAGCCGACGTTACTCAGGGGCCTCCTATTACTCTACCAATTGCTTTGCTATTTACTAAATCCATTTTTTGTATGCTACAACAATTTTAAATGTTACTATCAAAATTTCGAGTAAGCAGCACTTTAGAATGAGCGAGCTTTATAATTTAGATAAAAGTTTCGTAAGGGGAAAAATGCATTTTTTGCCACGATTGAATTTTTTTTTTTTTGTAAAAATTTATTTTGAAAAGTAAATTTGGGGGCCCTTTGTGTTAATTTGCGTAAGCATAGGCTTCCCGGGCCTATTCAGTAAACAGGCCCTGCATAAGCCTAGCTCTAACTTGGATTCAGGGCCGTAACCAGATCAGATCAAGAGAGGGGCTTACACCCCTCCCCCTAGAATTTTCTTGAGCACCTGAAAGACTTCATAATATGTTAATAATACATAACATCCCTATTACATTTTAAATCGTTTAAACTTTGTAATCAAACGTTTTATGACAGATGCACTTGCCCTCTACTTCCGTTCGTATCTATTTATCATCATTTCTCTTATTTTTCTTTATCAATAATGTGGGAAAGAAAAGATCAGACGTGAATTAGCCCCATCAGAAAATTTTCAAAGTCCTTTCTGACTTTGCCGGCTTGCTTCACTGTAGATTTTGGAAATTCCTTGCGTGACGAAAAACCCTGTTCACTGCTAGAAAAATTGAAAGTAATCTCCTCCCAGCATCTTGTACTTATTGTGTACTGCCATAGGAAAATACCTGTTCATTTCTTACTCACGAAAGGGGTATTTCGTGCATCTCCATCCGGGCTAACGTTGCCCCCACGAGACCAGCCCGATCATCAGCTGTCGGGGTCCAAGGTCACCGAGTGACCACAGGAGTCTTTGACCGTCCCTCAACTCCTCCTTTCTGAAGAGCGAAATGTCATCGGCCCTCTTTCTCACTCCGAGCCCCGCTTGTGGACGCTTGACCAACCGACCGCAACCGGCGCTCACCCTCGGGCTCACACCAAATTACTTTTTCTTTTTTTTTTCTCTCTCTCTTTTTTTTTTCTCCGGCTTTCTTCACGATAGCTGTTAAGTTTCTTAAAACGCAAGCGTACTTTCGATCGTTAAAAGCAAAAAGTCGGAAATAAAGCGTAATACGACGTGATTCGAATGATGATTTATTTTTTATTTATTGATTGATTCACATTCCCGAGTTTTAGTGGAATTTTCATGAAATAAAAAGTGGTATATGCAATAGCCTATTTACTTGCATACTTTAACTTTACTCACGTGTTAAATATATTTTCATTAAACTTAAGGAGATTATAGAAGTTGAAACAAAGTAAAATAAAGTGTATAAAACATCGTATATGGGAAAAAATAATATTATTCATTCAAATTGCTGATTTTATAAAATTTCTAGAAAACAAAATCATATATATAAAACTACATTTACATCTGTTCATACAAAACAGTTACTTCTGTTCTGTTGGCTTTTGCAATTTCTCCCTTTTATTTATTTATTTTATTATTTTTTATTTATTTATTTATTTATTTTTAAAACTATTTCTGTTCTTTTCTTCGTTTTACTTCTCGTTAACTGTTAAGTTTATAAAAAATAAAGCAAACTTAAAATCGTTAAACTGGAAAGTTGGAATTATTATTAATTTACATTCCCGAGTTTTAGGGGTTTTTTTTAAATAAAAAATAAAATATCCTATTTATTCACATACTTAAACTTTACTCACATCTTAAAATAAATTTCATTAATGAAATTATACAAGTTGACACTAGATTAATTTTAACACAATTATTTCAAATTGGTAAAGAAATCATACAAGTTGTAATTTTTCCAACTGGACGCTAAATATCCGGGCCAGGATTCGAACCTGTGATCTCTTAGCCGAAGCCGCCACTCTCTACCTACTGAGCTATCCCGGTCGAATCTGGAGGGCATACTTCAAGGTTCACAGGATGAATTATGCCCTCCTGATACGACCAGGATAGCTCAGTTGATAGAGCGTGGCGGCTTCAGCCAAGAGATCCCAGGTTCGAATCCTGGCCCAGACAATTTTTCGTCCAGTTGGAAAAATTACAACTTGTATACAAGTTGAGTTAAAAATAAAGTGTATAAAACATCATGTATGAGAAGAAAAAAAAAGATTATTATTTATTCAAGCCGATTTTTACAAAATTTCTAAAAAATAAAATCATGTACAGGGTGCATCATAAATTCGTGCAAACTTAAAATATTCATAATAAAAGAAGTAATGCTCGGGAAAAAATTCGGTTTGCGCAAATATGATCAGAGGGATATTGGAATTTTTCCATGTGTAAAATAAATTATTACAAAAACATCCAAAAGAGGGAGATAATACGTTATACTGAGACGTTTTATGCAAATCAGGCTCGCAATAAAACACCTGGCTGAAAATGGATTCGTCATCCGATCTCGCCAGTATGTCGATATATTACATTATTTATTTTTACATTACATTTTTAAATAGAAAATAAATTGTCCTTTTAATTACCTACTTTTAAATCTAAAACTTAAAATATTTTCATGCAGTAAAATATGAAATCGTTCGGAGAATCAGAAATGAAGTGTACAGTATACTGTGGTATTAAGAAAAAGGAGGCGGGTTAATTAATTATTTTCATTTTCGATTATTAGTTCATTCTAAATATGTAATATTTTTTATTAATAAAATATGAAAAATCTCATTTACACAAGTTAAAAATCGGAAATAAAGCACACCATAGTATAAAAATTATTATTTTTATTTATTTAGATTCCAGATTTTCAGATTACATTTTTAAACAGAAGAAAAAAAGTGTCCTTTTTAATTACATACTTTGAAATCTTTTAAGTTTAAAAGTTAAAATATCCCCGTGCAGTAAAAAGTAATATCATTAAAGTATATAGTTTTTTTTTAAATTAATTATTTTCATTTTCGATTATCAGTTCCTTCTAAAATTATATTAATAAATTAATTATATTATTATAATTATAAATTAAATTAAATATTAATTAAATTATTACTTAAATTATTAATTATATTATTAATTAAAATATATGAACATCTTATTTACTCCCATTACTTTAAAAAACTTTAACCTTTCAACTAAAGACATTTACATCCATTCTAAATAAGATCGTAAAGGAAGAATAGGAAGTGAAGTGCATAGGTAACCATGCTACAAAATAAATAAATAGTATTCTAATTAGGTTGAATTCCCAACGTTTAGATTATGTTTTGCTAAATACCAAAACTTTAAATTAATAAATATACATTTACATCCTTTGTTAGTCAAAAATTAAGAATTTTTATATTTAAATGAGATCATTAAAAATAGCGTTAAGCTGTTTTCGAATCCAAACAGGCTACTTTCTGACACATTTTACAATTCACTTTTGTTCGAAAATGTATTAAATGGGCAGATAATTGTTATTAAGAAACTATGTAATCGATCTGTTTTTCCGTTTTTCGGTGAAGAAAGAAGATCTTTCAGAAAATTCTGCCAAACTTGACGTTTTGAACCGAGTTTCCGAACGCAATAGTGCAAGACAGAAAAAAAACTGCCTTCCTGAGACAAAATTTGCTTATAATTGAAGTTGTGATTAATTTATCGGAAAATGAAAGAGAAAAAAAAAAGAAAAGAAAAGAAAACAGTTTAATTACAAATTACTTCAAATATCGTATCTGCGAGTATCATGTTTTTTTATTTGTTTGTTTGTTTGTTTGTTGAAAAATGAGTCAGGAAAAGTTGCGCGTTGTTCATCGGGGTAAAACATGTATATATATATATGTTTTATATATATATATATATATATATATATATATAATTTTTTTTTAATTATTATTATTTAAGAACCGCATTAAACATCATGATGGAAAATATTTACTTTTATAAATTTATATTTCCGATTTTTAATTCATACTTTTGAAAATAAAATTGCATTTAATCATACTTTTTGAACGCATTTACAATTTTATTATGTTATTATTACTATTTTTTTAATTTTATTATGTCATTAACTTTAAGACAGCGAGTACTTGCATTCTTATTTGATTGTGATTTTGATTATATTCAGATGCTAACAGAAGAGACAAGAGCAAAAGAGAGAGAACATTTTTTCTTCTCTTTCCCCATTTCCTAAGATCAGGTCTACGATTTGCATGCAGAGCCATCTATTGGATATAATCTGGGTTATTCACAGAGATGACAGTAATAAACATATCTTCAAAATGAGAATTTTTACCTCTGTGAGAAAAGAGTTGATAATAGCAAATTCAGAAGCCATCAATTTTTGAGGTTTGATTATTTTACAATAGTCTGGGAAATAATCCATGGAACATAGATATTATTAATTCGTAGTTTATATAGGCTAGAAGATAATTTCCATTTTTAAAATGAGAGAACTTTTACTTCTGTTTTTAAGTTATTATTTTTTTTAAATGTTTAATAACCCCCCTTTCTTTTTTTTTCATTTCTCATTTGAAATTCCAACTACCTTAAACCTATCATTTGAACCATACCCGTTGAACTTTACGTGATCGTGAATATTTAAAACTAAATATGTTTAGCAATATTTATGAAATAAATTTTGGTTCAGGTCTCCTAACCGTAAACTGATTAAAAAAAATAATAAAAGTTATTTTTAATGGAACAAAATCGAATCTGAAACTAATTTCTTTTCTTTCTTTTTTTCAATTGCGGAACTGAAATGATGTTATTTTCGGGCTTGTAAACTATAGACTGTAAAAACATTTTTAATTTTAAGAATTCGTAAAATTCTAATTATTTATAAAATAAACTAAAATATTAAATATAAGTATAAAGTATAAGTATAAGGTATAAGTATATTAATTATAAATGTTAGGTATAAGTACATATATAAGAATAAATATTAAATAGATTAAAATGTTAAAATATTAATTATAAGTATATAAAAATATAAATATATTAAGTATAAGTTTGTTAAAATATTAAGTATAAGTATATTAAACATTAAAATACTAAATATAAGTATATTGAAATATTAAGTATAAGTATATTAAAATAATAAAATATTAACTATAAATATGTTAAAATATGAAGTATAAGTATATTAAAATATGAAGTATAAGTATATTAAAATGATAAGTATAAGTATATTAAAATATTAAGTATAAGTATATTAAAATATTAAAATATTACGTATAAGTAAACAAGTAGAAGGTAAATTAAAATCTCATCAAAAAGTCACCTGTAAAAAATGCAGCCAAGTCTCGTAACTCATTTACCGTAAAAAGTACTGAGATCGTATAAAGCCAAGTTTAACTATCTTATTAACTCTGAAATTTTCATTCACAAATCACTCCTAGTCTCTACATCTTTAGTTAATTATTATTTTGTGACTTGGCAATTACGCAGCACAGGGAAGTTATTACACTTTAATATGTTATAGAATTATTTGATTAAGACTAACTATATACATCACATTCTCGTGCTATGTAATTGCCAAGTCACAAAATAATAATTAACTAAAGATGTAGAGACTAGGAGTGATTTGTGAATGAAAATTTCAGAGTTAATAAGATAGTTAAACTTGGCTTTATACGATCTCAGTACTTTTTACGGTAAATGAGTTACGAGACTTGGCTGCATTTTTTACAGGTGACTTTTTGATGAGATTTCACTTCTTTTTGTAAGTAATCCTCCTTTTCTTGATTTTGGGTTTTTTTTTGGAGATCATCCACTGATTTTTGCTAAGCCCACACTCTGTCCCTATTATTTACAGGTATAAAAAATTTGAAGCTTTAGTTTCGTTTGCAAAGTCCTTTATTCCAAATTTCAAGTTTCTAGCGCTATGAAATCGAATTATTTTTAAAATTTCCTTATTTTTCGATTTCTTTCGATTTTTTTTTTTTTTCGAATTTTATTGCGTTTTTAACACTATGTTTACCGTGAATTTTAAGTTTCTAAGGCCAAAAGTTCAAATTATTTAATTTTTTTCAATTTGTTTCGAATTTTTGATTTTTTTTCGAATTTTCAGGATTTTTTTAATTTTTCCTAATTTTGCATCCTAAATACTACCTTTATTCCGAATTCCAAGTTTCTAGCGCAACAAAATTGAATTATTTGAAATTTTTCGATTTTTTTATTTTATTTTCAATTTTTTTTTTTGTGTTTTTGATGCTTTCTTTTTCTGAATTCTAAACACTATACCTTCACACCAAATTTTAAGTTTTTAAGACTACAAGATCGTGTTATTTTCAATTTTCAATTTTGTTCGATTTTTTTAAATTTTCGAATGTTTTTTTTTTTTTAAACTATCCGGATTTTATAATTTTTCCTTTCTTTGTATCCGAAACACTAGCTTTATTCCAAATTTTAAGTTTCTGTGGCTGCGGGATCTACCCAATCTTTTTGATGACGCGAGAGTGAGTGAGTGAGTGTGGTGAGTGACAAAAAATCGAAACTTTGAGTTCATATATCGTCTGCACTAATTTATGGGTATTTTTTGAATTATCCATATTTTTGAATTTTTCCTTATATTACCTTTATTTCAAATTTCAAGTTTCTAGCGCTATGAAATCGAATTATTTTCAAATTTTCCTTATTTTTCGATTTTTCCGATTTTTTTTATTTTATTTTCGAATTTAACGAATATTTTAATTGTTCCTTTTATTGAACAGTAAATACTACCTTTACACCAAGTTTTAAGTTTCTAAGACTACAAGATAAAATTATTTTCAATTTTTGATTTTTTCGAATTTTTTTTTATAATTGTTTTTTATTCTATTTTCGAATTTATTGTATTAATTTTTCCTTTTTCTGTATCCTAAACAATAAGTTTACGCCGAATTTTAAGTTCTAAAGCTACAAAATCAAATTTTTTTCAATTTTTCGAATTTTCGATTTTTTTTTCGAATTTTACAGATTTTTTATTTATTTCTTTTTTTGTATCATAAATACTACCTATATTCCAAATTTTAAGTTTGTAGCTTTACAAAATCGAATTATTTTCAAATTTTCGTCTTTTTTTTTCGATTTTTTGATTTGATTTTCAATTTTTGTTGTGATTTTAATTTTTTCTTTTTCTGAATCCTAAACACTACCTTTACATCAAATTTTCACTTTCTAAGACTACGAGATCATATTATTTTCAATTTCTCTCTTTTTCTTTCTTTCATTCTGCTTTTTTTTTTTTTTTTTTTTTTTTTTTTTTTATTCATATTTTTTAATGTTTCCTTATTTTGTATCTTAAATATTACCTTTATTCCAAATTTCAAGTTTCTAGCGCTATGAAATCGAATTATTTTTAAAATTTCCTTATTTTTCGATTTCTTCCGATTTTTTTTTTCGAATTTTATTGCGTTTTTAACACTATGTTTACCGTGAATTTTAAGTTTCTAAGGCCAAAAGTTCAAATTATTTAATTGTTTTCAATTTGTTTCGAATTTTTCGAATTTTTGATTTTTTTTTCGAATTTTCAGGATTTTTTTAATTTTTCCTAATTTTGCATCCTAAATACTACCTTTATTCCGAATTCCAAGTTTCTAGCGCAACAAAATTGAATTATTTGAAATTTTTCGATTTTTTTCGATTTTTTGATTTTATTTTCAATTTTTTTTGTGTTTTTGATGCTTTCTTTTTCTGAATTCTAAACACTATACCTTCACACCAAATTTTAAGTTTTTAAGACTACAAGATCGTGTTATTTTCAATTTTCAATTTTGTTCGATTTTTTTAAATTTTCGAATGTTTTTTTTTTTTTTAAACTATCCGGATTTTATAATTTTTCCTTTCTTTGTATCCGAAACACTAGCTTTATTCCAAATTTTAAGTTTCTGTGGCTGCGGGATCTACCCAATCTTTTTGATGACGCGAGAGTGAGTGAGTGTGGTGAGTGACAAAAAATCGAAACTTTGAGTTCATATATCGTCTGCACTAATTTATGGGTATTTTTTGAATTATCCATATTTTTGAATTTTTCCTAATTTAGTATCTTAAATATTACCTTTATTCCAAATTTCAAGTTTCTAGCGCTATGAAATCGAATTATTTTCAAATTTTCCTTATTTTTCGATTTTTCCGATTTTTTTGATTTTTTGATTTTATTTTCGAATTTTATTGCGTTTTTAATTTTAACTTATTCTGAATCCTAAACACTATCTTTACTGCGAATTTTAAGTTTCTAAGGCTAAAAAATCAAATTATTTTAATTTTTTCAATTTTTTTCGAATTTTTCGAATTTTTGAATTTTTTTTTTTTTCGAATTTTCCGGAATTTTAAATTTTTCCTTATTTTGCATCCTAAATACTACCTTTATTCTGAATTCCAAGTTTCTAGCGCAACAAAATCGGATTATTTGAAATTTTTCGACTTTTTTCGATTTTTCGATTTTTTCAATTTTGCTTTCGATTTTTTTGGTGTTTTTGATGTTTTCTTTTTCTGGATACTAAACACTACCTTCACACCGAATCTTAAGTTTCTAAGACTACAAGATTGTATTATTTTCAATTTTCAATTTTGATGGAATTTGTTGAATTTTCGAATGTTTTTTTTTTTTCGAATTTTCCGAATTTTATAATTTTTCCTTTCTTTGTATCCTAAACACTACCTTTTTTCCAAATGTCAAGTTTCTAGGGCTACGGAATCTACCTAATCTTTTTGATGACGCGTGAAGGAGTGAGCGAGTGAGTGACAAAAAATCGAATGTTTGAGTTCATATATCGTCTGAACTAGAAAAGACAGAGAGTTGTAATTTTAAATTTTGGTCGTGTGTGCCAAATACTCTAGAAAAACGAAGTTTCAAATTTTTGGGATACTCCAGCGGGGAGATATGGGGGGGGGGTGAAAAGTGCCCTGAGTTGCTTCCAGAAAAGTATGCTTACGGCTGTCCTCTCTCGACTTGGCGGAGGCACTGCTGTGCCTCCAGATATAACATTTAATGGTTAGAAGGAATTTTCACATATACCAGAAATGGTTTTCCTATTTCATTTTTTCTAATTCTGGTACAAAATTCACAACACATTGCCATTTAATTTATTTTCACATATTCTAGAATTTATAATGCAATCATGAAATTGCAGAATAAGGAATTGGATTGAAGTCGATGCGATCCGACGGAACTCCTTAGACGCAGCCATGCTCCAACTTTTTCTCGTAGGCCGCAAACACACATTTAGGTGAACGGCAACACATTACTTATGTAATAATGCGAAAAATAAATACAATAGTAAGATAAAAAAGTAGTATAACACAGTTGTATAACAAAGTTAATATAATCAGTATTAGCTTATATAATAATTATAAAACTTAATGGTATAATTCCCATGCTCTAAAAATAATAAAAATAATAATCAAGAGATTTTCATTTGGTAAATCAAACTTTTGCTCAATGCAAAAACGTTTTATGTTTTTATTATTATTATTATTATTATTTATTTAAAAGCTCATAGCGAAATTTTCATTAATTTTAAATATTATTTGATTAGTGTTGAAGATTTAAAATGTATATACACCACTCTAACGCGTACATGTAAGAATTACTTTTGACAAAGCAAATGACATGCAGGATATTATACCTTATCATGAAATTAATTTTAAATAGCAGGAAAAATTTTGTCTGCCATATTTTCTTAATATTTCTTAATATTTTTCATAAAATTATACAAAACTATAGTGAAAGTCTCAAATACCTTTTACGCATCCGCGGGCCGCAAGTTCAGTATGGCTTCCTTAGAGCGTTTACATAGCGAAATTATATATCTTTAATGATTAAAAAAATAAAATTTCTTAATTGTAGCATAATTATTGACCGACTCTAAACAAAGGATTTTATGCAATAAGTTGGTATATTTTGTTGTTGTTGTTGCTGTTTTGTTGTTCTTACTGCTGATTTGTTGTTGTTGATGATGATGATATCGTTTTAAAGTATGTTCCTAACTTTTAAACAGATGCTCCAATTTTGATAACCCTGATAGAGTTGATTTTGATAATTTTCTTTTCGACTGTCTAAGCTCTGTCTAACCTTCGTAAAAAGAGGCCAATCGCCATGAAATTTGAATATATTGTTGAGTACACAGCACTACTTTACATTTTAAAATGATTTATAAATAGTCATCGCATCGTGTATAGTTTTCTAGTAAAAATTTTTGTGTAGAACCGTCTATTGCACCTCAAACATGAGCAATACGGGAAACAGTTTGGTTTAAAATATAAGTTTATGACAAAAAGTGGTTTTCTGTCTAATATATATATATATATATATATATATATATATATATATATATAGGATTTCAGTTGAAACACTTCACGTAAATGATCATCCAATGAACTGACACTGAACTGACACTCTATTATTATCCATGACTTTGATGCGCGAGTTGTAAATAGTGGGAATCGCGAGATTTGGCTACGAGCCAGTGTTCTAATTTTTATTATGAAGCAAGATATGTAAAATGGATATAGCCGTTAGGCCTGGTTGGATTATCGTAATGTAAATTTGTTGTATAGTTTCGACTAAAAGTGTTATTAGTTGAAATTAAAGTGCATATTTTGTTGTTCATCGATTATTTGTCATATTGGTTCTGTAAAGTGACTATTTATATATCATTTACTTACATTTTTGGGGGCTCGGATGCCAAGATTATTAAAAGTAAGAGCCACTAGTAGTGAAATGGAAACCAAACGTAAAGTATTGTAAAACGCCAGTATCAAAAGTTGGGTTACGAATTAGCAAGGTGAAACCGTAATCGTATCACTTCAAGTACAATTTTTGAAAGATGGAAACTCTAAATAAAGCCAAGAGAATTGATCTAATAAACCTCTACGAGGAATGCGGAATTGAAGCACCAGAAAAACCGACGATACCTGTCCTAATAAAGCTGATCAAGAGTTGGGAGAGTTACGAAGAAGATTTTATAAGAGATCGATTGGAAGTAACAATCTCATAAAATAAAATTTTTTATCTTTTCCCTTTTTTTTTTTTTTTTTTAATTACTTGTTTTTATAAAATTTCAAAATCAGTCATTTCAATACTGACAGTAGGTTCATGACAGTTCATGACAGTTCATGACTGACGTACTTATTGCCTTGTCAACTTCAGATAAAAATATATATTTTAAAAGATGAAGCTGTAATAAACAAAAATAATACACACTTCTTTTTATCTTTCATATGTATTTTCCGGAGGTTTATTTGTTTTCTCTTCAACGAGTTCTCGTTCATATTCATTAATTATAAAATTAAAATATCTTCAAAACGTAAATTCACAATCTGCATTACTTGCATGATTGCTTATCCATGGTGTAACTTCTACTTTATAGATGCTTTCAAACACAAATATTTTTTATGTAATACCTATAGATTGGAAATACCTCTGAAATTTCACAAAAGGTGCTTTCAAACATCTTCAACATTTAACATTTCAACAAATTTTTAACTTGTTCTTTTTCTTTCTTTCTTTCTCTTTCCTTTCTTTTCTTTTGTTTTCTTTTTTTTCTGGTCTTAATAGAAGGAATTAATCGAACAAAGTATGTTTTGTATTTTTCGACTTATTATGATAAAAAAAAAAAATCCTTAAAATTAATCGTTAAAATTGACTGCTACATTAAGGTGCCATAATATTTATAAAACGTTTCAAATGGAAGATAAAAATAATTTTAAAAATATAGCTTAATCAATTAGCTTTGCCTAATTGCCAAGCTTAGCTTAGCTAATTGAGAAAGCTTATTAATTAGCTTTATAAATTTAATCAACTAATACTTACATTTATAACTTACATTTTTCTTTGACACTACTTCAAGAGCTTCGGGACGGGGGTTTTCTGGAACTACTTTTCTATAAGACAATTCTCGCATTTCCAGTAATTCTTGCTGGATGCCTTTAATAATATAAATTCACAATGGTCTTTCTCATCATTATTTTGCATTACGCAAAAAAAAAAAAAATAATTTTAAACCTTTTTGTTTTTGTTACTTGAAGTGTTGTGCCAAAAGCGGGGTTACCAAATGGTGATCATCGATGTGATATTTATAGTGCAACCTAGAAGAAAAGTTTGAAACTCTCTTGTGATTTTTTTTTACACCTAAACAAAATTATTACAATTTATTTAAAATGAATTTTATTTTTATTTTTTTGTACTAAATCTAGTCTAGATTATATAAAAGAGAATTTCTAAAATAAATAGTAATATCACTAATTTTAAATCGCGGTTTAGACATTCATTATTTTTTAAATATTACCTTCAGTTCGATGTAGTATCATTTACTTTTGCTTAACCAATAACTATTATTAGATTTAATCAACTCTACTTCAAGAGCTGGGACCGTTTTCTGGAAGTACTTTTCTAAAAAGACAATTGTCGTATTTCATGTAATTCTTATTAGATGTCTTTGATAATATAAATTAGTACCTATTTAGACTTGACAATTCCTAACATAGTAATAGATATAGTTTTCTAATTGAAAATATTTAAAATGAGGAAAGGAAGTTTAATGAACATTTATATCAAGATATATATGCCTGATAAAATTACAAAATTTTAAATTTAATCATTTCACCGAGTTTGTATTTAACTTTAAGAAAAGTTATATATTTATGTGTGTTAACTCTGCCTGGGTAAATAACATTTAAATTAAAAAAAATAATAATACATCCTTTCGATAAGGACTGAAGTTCATCCGAAAATATTTTCTACTTTTCTAAGCAAAGTCCACTGAGAAAAATGACACCTTAAAATATGAGTAAATCGACGTTTTCATTTTGTTATGAAACTTTTTCTTTCAAATAGGACGACCCAATGCTATCAATTCTGACATACCAGAAATACTCAGAATATTGAAACATGGATATACTCTAAACGGAGCACATAGAGATAAGTTCATACTCATTTTTGAAACATGATGGAGATACTCAAAAATGATTAGGATCAGTTCAAACTCATTTTTGAAACATGGACATGCTCAAAGCTGAGCACCTAGAAGTCAGTTCATACTCAATTTTGAAACATGGACATGGGCATACTCCAATATGAGCACATGCTGTTTTATTCTTGAGTGTGTGCATGTTTTCAGAAATAAATATACATGTTTCAAACTTGAGTAATTTTGATTCGGAGCCATTTTGACTATGCGACATACTCAGATTTGAGTATTTTTTGCTCAGTTTTTAAAATGTCGTTTTTAGAGTATCTGTACGCCAAAAGACAGATATAGATAAGCACACTGACCTTATATTATGAAAGACTATTTGTATACATAAAGACACTGTTAATATGAATTCACGTTGGAAATTTTTAAAGAAAAATAACATAATTAAATTACAAATATTTCATTATGTAGTATTAGACATTCTCACATCATTATTGTTCGCTGAATTCGTATCCTGCCAATAATCATAAGCGCCTGTCAACTAAAGAAAGAACTAGAAGATTAATTCTCTATGAAGATGATACAAATCTCAGGAACATCTAATTCTCTCTTATCCCATCTCATAGATACTGCTTCTATAAATCAGAAAAATTAATCAGCAATAGAAGGCCTTTGTTTTAAGAAAATCCTATGGAAGCCCGATATTGGAAAAACCGATAAACATCTAAGGGTCAAACCCATGATTGTCTTCTCTCTGATGTGTGCGTGTGTGTTTCAGACTTTCTCCCGGAGTAAATATGATAAATAGGACGATTATGTAGTCTTCACAAAGACTCATTTTATGTAGAAATATTACATTTATGCGTGAGACAGGTTAAAACGACATTTGAGCCTTTAAGAGTCAATTGACAGCTCTGAATATATTTGATAACAATCGATACAATTGATATGGTCGATATAATCGAGGAGGAGCTGACAAAGATTTACAGAAATAGATAATGCTGTTACAACGATTCCAGACGAGCTTCTACTATATATGATAAAATCAAGGTGGATATTGGAAGATTATTATCATATGAAAAATAGCTTATTGTTTATTTTATGGAACATGGCTATTATACATTTCAAAGAAAATTATTGTTTAACAGACTTTAAAGTAAATAATTATTAATATATATATGTTACATTATTAAATCTTCTTTCGCGATGTTTCTCTGTTTTATAATAAATTATCACCACACACACACACACACACACACAGTTTCACTATTTCCTTATTCCTTAATAATATCTATCATTAATTCTATTTAATTCTATTAAATTCCCCTTAAATTCATTATTATTTTTCCCAATATACTTAAATATAAAGCTCTCAGTTACTCTTAAATTATATCATAAATTCTGATCATTTCTGTGAATTCGAATGTTTTTTCGAAAGCCATTTTATTTTATTTTTCCTTTTTCCTCTTTCCGAGTTTTCCCGCGCTCGTTTCTTTTCACTGTAAAATGCGTCCGTTTAGAATATGTTAGAACTATTTACTTTATCATCCTCATTAGTCATGACGTAGATTGTACACGTATTCCTTATTCTCTCATTGGTTAGAACACGCGCTACGTCATTATCTGGTACCTTTCCGCTTATTTTTCCTTTTTCCTCTTTCCGAGTTTTCCCGCGCTCGTTTCTTTTCACTATAAAATGCGTCCGCTTAGAATATGTTAGAACTATTTACTTTATCATCCTCATTAGTCATGACGTAGATTGTACACGTATTCCTTATTCTCTCATTGGTTAGAACACGCGCTACGTCATTATCTGGTACCTTTCCGCATATTCACAAAAAGCGAGTGTAACCGTGCTTCCCTCAGAGTTTTTTGGCCGTTTTGCAAATGTTAACAGTCCCCTGGCTGCTTCTTTTACTCATCCTGTATTCTAAATAATTAAACCTAATAGTTGTCGAGAAGTATGATCATATTCGATATATTTTAATAACAGCCTGTCACAACTATTTCAGTGAGAGACGGCACTGCACATTTGAATCATGTCAGAACTGCTTCCATGTCGATTTTTAAAATAAAACATGGAACTCTGAATAAGTTGTTTTTTCTTCATACTGGAGAAACACCCACGATGTCAATTCATTGCCTGGATCCGCTGCGACGACTGCCACTATATTTATTCTTCGGATAATCGACGACTGCGTCCAGCTTTATTCATCGAAAGAACAACTCACTTCACTTATATAATTCAACTGCAATTCCGTACAGCTTATCGTCAATCTTCTTCAACGATTTCATCGAATTATAACATATATATGTATATATATAACCGATAAGTGGTTTTTTAGGCATGCCTTATTGCTTATAGTTGTACAAAAATATTCATTTAAAATTTCCCATTTTCATTTTACTCTGTTAAAAAAAAAAAAAAAAAAAAAAAAAAGAGAGAGAGAGAAATGTTTTTTAATTGATGAAAATATAATATAACCAAAAACAAAAATATACAATAACCTGCTCCGAGTTACCCAGAATTCCAAAAAGCGTTCTTTTATAGATTTTGTTGCACTCAACTATCGGGACTTTTGAAGCATTTAGCAATCAGCATTTTCCGAACATGCCGGTTAATTCAGCTTTTATACAGTATTTCTTTTTCTTTTTTTTCTTTCTTTCTTTCTTTTTCTTTTTCTTTTTTTTTTTTTTTTTGAGATATATAATTTTGATAAGTTTCTTCAGAAAACTGAAAGATTATCTTTCTAAATTATGTACAATTTTAAATTATGTACTATTCTAAAATATGTAATGAATAATTCTAAAATATGCTTGTTATTATTTTTTTTTCTAAAATAATTCATAAAAAACCTTTTGTTTTTTGAAAATCAATGACCTGAGTAGGGGGAATTTTTTTACTGGCGACTAAAGTTTTTTTATGGTAGATAAAAAATTATTAGTTAAAACTGAATACAGAAAATAAAACAATAGAATGTATACTAAGAATTGTAATGGAAATGTAAAACAATAACAAAAAGGATTTAAAATGATTGTGAAATAAAAAGTGTATACCAATTAAATTCAATATGTAAAATAAATTATTAGAGTTAAAATACAAACATGGCGTAGAATCTCGAATATAAATTTTAATAAGATATGAATAAAAAGCGTAAAATATTATAAAATATTGAGTATAGAATACAAATGAGAATAATAAAAATGCAGAAATATCATGGAGGCATGAGGCAACAGCATTGAAGTTTTAATGGGCAATTTATGACACAGTAAAACAACAAATAGAAAATCCTTAAAACAGGGCATTACATAACATAAAAAACACAGAGGTTAAAATAAATAGTCATAAATAAAACATTTATTTTTGAAATCGAACATAATCACATGACTGTTCTACTGTCATTAAAATAGTTAAATATATAATTTACCATAAGAGATATTCTTTTAAGATTTTTTTTTTTTTTCAGGAAGATTAAGGTTGGTTGATTTTACGACGGCCGATTATCTACACGAGGGATATAGGTTTTAGGAGGGGGGGGGGGAGTGCCCTCCGTGGGGGGTTTTCTAGGGGATCTTAACCCGTATTTACGGCAAGTTCAGGAAGATTAAAAAAAGGTTATTAATAAACAAACAAACAAATATCTTATAACAACATCGTTACTATGCTAAAAGCAAGTATAGCCTCTCACGCTAAAGGGTTAAATATACCCCATGGGTATTTACATATCCTTTTATACCAAAGCGTGCTGAATTAACCTCGTGGTCAATGATCAATTTATATCCACGAATGGAACGAGCGCGAATCTGATGAAAATTTATAACACTAAGTCACTGGTTTCTCCGTTTAATTTACTTTTAAATGAGACGCTTTGTCTGATTCTCTTAAATAAAAATGGGAATTAGTGTCTGTGACTATCCTTTTAACATTCTTGACCATGAACATCATACGAGAGTATTCGCGTATTTTAGTGTCTCATTAAAATACTTGAGGAATGTGAATGTTTTGGCCAAGTGATTTGCTGATTTAATTTGTAAGGTCCAAGCTACGATTTTTTTTCTTTTTTCAATAACTACAAGGTTTGTAACGTCCAAGGGTCGGAAAAAAACTACTTTTTTATTGTAGCGAACTACAACTACAACTACTTTATCGAAAATGTAGTTAACTACAGCTACAACTACTTGTTTTAAAAAGTAGCGACTACAAACTACTTTTCAAAAGTAGTCACTACTTCGCTACTTTCAGATTTTGTCAAAGGATTCTATTTGCACTAGAAATTGAAGACACGAATTAAATAATAAAGTGACCCCTCGTTATATCTCGTCTACCGGGATATAATTAAATGAATGCAACATAATCGAGGGCATTAAAAAAGATAATATACAAGAAAATGTTTTGTGTCTGTCTCCAAAATGTTAATTTATACACACATTAAATTTCGTAGCAAAATTAAAAAATAGATTATAATCTAGAAAATTATAGAAAAACAACTCTAGATGCAAATAATAAATAAATCTGTAAATCAAGAAATTCCGAATAATAAGAAACCGGTGTTAAAACATGAAGACTTAATAATGAGTAAAAAGACAAGAGTTGCCAGAAAAGAAAATTAATTCATTTGGTGGATTATTACTGGATTTTAGAAGCGAGTGTCAATGGGGAAAGTCTATCACTTGATGCGATATGTTGTTATACGCTGCAGCTGAGATTCGCAAATTGTTGAGCAGAACAAATTTTGCACAAAAGAAGGCAAATTTCGGCAAGGTTAATTGCAGAAAATGGTACATTTCCTACCCCTGAAGTAGCGTTAAAAGTAGCCACGGTTCTCGCTACAAACCACGGATTTTTTGTATCGCGCTACTCGCTACACTACATTATTGAAAATGTAGCGCGCTACACTACAAACTACTGTAAAAAGTAGCAGCCGCAGTAGTTTCGCTACTTGTAACGCGCTATTTCCGACCCCTGGTAACATTCCATATTTTTACATATTTGTTACTACAATTTTGAATCTATAACACTGAGAAAGACCTCCTTCAACTAGGCCTTTTCTAAATCCCCAAACCAGAAATATAGAAGTCCGAGCTATGCGAATAGGGTAAGCAACTAAACTGAATAGACGAAATAATCGAGAATTTCTAGTCTCTTATTTTCTAGGTGACGAAACGATAATGAATCATGTAAATTGCGAGAAGTTATCACTTTATTTCTGGAATGGATTTATAAACTATCATTATAGTTACTAAAACTAGCGTCTTGTGTTCGCATCTATTTGCAGACATTTTTAAATAAGTTTGACCACGAGAATATGGGAAAACACTCTTGAATTCTAAATAGGAGACTCTAGAGCTCTCTCGCAAAGGGAACTAGAATTTATAGGGATATGGAACTATTTTTTCTAGAGCCGCAATTTAGATTCCAGTTGAGAAGGTCAGAATTTTTTTTTTCAGTGAATTTTCGAGATAAATTTCTTTAACATGTGCATTAAGAATCTTTCAGGAAGATTATTGTACAGGGTGATTTTTTTTTAAGTTGTGAAAGTAAAACCCTATAACGAAAGAACCACTGATCCAAATGACCGGAAATTTCACCAGTATGCTCCCAAAGCAATGGGTTTTTTTAGGCATGGTTAAAAAAAACTTAAAATCTCACCGACAGATGGCGCTGTATATGCAGTAAAGTCGGGAGAGGAGCTTGTGCAAGACACACGCACAGTGGATACTCTTCACTCTGTTGTGGAATATGCGATTTCACGTTTCCAACTCGTAGCTGAAAACATTGGACAGCACACTGAAAATCGTATGCGCAGTTCTGTACGAATGTTTTACTCCATATTTTTATTTCGTTCTGTTTATGCAGGCGTTTGCAGTTCCTTTTCGCAATTACTGCATTCTGTATATCAAAAACATACAGAATGCAGTAATTGGGAAAAGGAACTGCAAACACCTGTAGAAACAGAACGAAATAAAAATATGGAGTAAAACATTCGTACAGAACTAACGCATACGATTTTCAGTGTGCTGTCCAATGTTTTCAGCTACGAGTTGGAAACGTGAAACCGCATAGTTACTCTTTAATATTTAGTAATGTTTATTTATTTTGTAACATATTTTAAATTGTCAGAGTTCAATTGTTGTGTATGCGGTCAACTTTAAACAGTTTCATTAAATAATAACTGTCGAAATGAGTAACACAAACAAAGCAATTTCGTTTCTGCGTCTCTTGTTTTACATTTTAAAACTGATTTTGATTTAAATCTTTTCGTAGTGAGTGAGCAAAACGTGTAAATAATTTGGAGTTTTGAAGTTTGACACATTTGGCGGTAATTGGCGATGAATTTCTGTTTACATTTTGAAACATTTATTTTAAGAAAATACAGAATAAAATTGTATATAGTGCACTCTTTTTAAAATATGAAATTGTTTATAAATTATAAGGAATAATTGAATAAATTGTTAAACTGTTCATTTTTTAATAATTTCCTTTTTAAATATCCGCGGAATTTGAGAGCACAAGACATAGGCATTTAAATTTTCCGCATAAAAAAAAAAAATCTACATATAAAAGCGCTGACTCTGACAATTGCAAAAATATATAAATTCACAATATTTAAACCTCTATATAAATAAACATTACTAAGCATATGTGTGTAAATTTTTTTATTCAGTTTCTCGGAATGTATATATATATATATATATATATATTGCATATTTAGATATACTTAGTATTATAAAGTGTATTATTCTAGAGAATTGAAGCTTTTTAATTTCATACAACCAATTAGTTTCTTTAAAACTATCTAAATTTATTAATGTAAATACATTAATAAAGAAGGTATATTAGGAATAAGTTTCAAAAATTTATACTTTTCTGAATATTTCCGTATTTTTTTTTTCTTATTGCTGTTAAATGATATATTTTTAACCTTATCAAATTAAAAGAGTTCCCTCTAAGAAATTTTATTTATTTACTTAAAAAAGTAACCTAACTAATCTATGTCATGAGTCATGACCATTTAAACAGAGGAAAGTAAAAAATAAATACCCACACTGCAAAAAATTACATTATGTAGCATTTCTTGTGTTATGCATAAATTAAAATGTTTATTTTAAGTGAAAAAACCCCCAAAAACTTGAATACTTGTTTATAATCAAATTCGATTATTTTAAGCATAATGTAAAGTCCCGAAATGTTAACCCTGCAATTCAGCCGAATAAAAGAAAAAGCATTTTCTGAGAATTCTTATTCATTAAAACGGAATTGGGCTTATGTTTATGTTCTGAATGACTCTGTGAAAGCATATGAAATGAATTTCTGGTGATTTTAATAGAATAAAAAGTGTTGGACGCGGATGAAAATGCATTGTGTTCAACGGCGTTCCATCTGCTTTGTAACTAATATGGCGGACTTTTCGTCAATGTCCAATCTCTCTCTAATGTAGGATCCCTAACTTTACTGCATATACAGTGCCATCTGTCGGTGAGATTTTAAGTTTTTTAAGTATGAAAATAGTGATAGCAAAAATATATACAAACTTTAGGGCGCTGCGTTCCCTGACATTTATCAACTATATTTGTGTTGCTTGAAAGGTTAAAATTAAAATATTTAGGTATGTAAAGAATAAAGAATGACTGATTTCTTAATAAGTAATGGAAATTTAATCAAAGGTCCGTAAATATACATGGAGCAAGTAACTATTTTAGTGAACACATATTTATCAAAATGCATAAAAATATCGGCATATGCACCCAGAAAAGAGTTTTGTTGAATCAACAAAAATTTGGTTGACCCAACAAAACTTTTTTGTTTAAATATAGGTCAATAGAAATTTTGTTTGAATCAATTTTTTTTTTTTTTTTTTTTTTTTTTTCCCTCTTTTCAATTCCAAAAAAAATTTTTGTATCGTCAGCAAAAAATGTTTTGTTAATTCAATTAAAATGGTTCAATTTTACTTGAATTTTGCTAAAACAACCAAAATGTACTCAACAAAACATGTTTTGTAGTTTTAATCAATTCCTTTTTCTGGGTGTGACATTCGTACTTTTATACACTGTGAATTAGTTAACAACAATGTGAAATAGTACACGCTCACATATATATGTATATATTGTATATATATACACATTGGGAAAGCTGAAAATACGCAGATTCAGAAATTTAAAACGGATATTTGTAATTTGTAATTTGAGGAAATGTTTTCCTTTATAATTATGTTACGATGCACATCATAAGAAAATTCATGGAACATAATGAAAATTCACGATTTTTTTAATTCTCTAACTAAATTAAGAGAACTGCTTTAGAAGTTTGAATACTTGTCAAACATGTATTTTCCGATCGTTTCTGTTAAACTTACACAGGTGAATTTTCAAAACTAATCGGTATAACATAATATTTTTTTTTATTAAATTTGTAAAATGTTTATTAAATTTGTAAAACGAAAGTTAAGTAATATTACTTTTAAGAATATCTTCTGGGAGTTGCAATACAGAAAATATAATATGCTTTATTTAAATATTGGAAAGAATTCAATTATTATAAACAATGTTAAATGGAGCTCAACAGTTTTGCCTGGATTTTAACCAAAAAAATGTTGTAATACTGGTTGTTCCGGTTTAATAAAATAATACACATGTCTCCTTAGAAAATATAATCTTAATCTTAATCAAAAATTTGGCACAGAATTTCCACTCTAAATCCTACGGTTGAATCTTTAAAAATTAGATTTTTACTTCCTATTTGTTGGAATTTACATACTTTTAGGAATTTAGCGAAAAACAATAAATAGCAATCAATGTGTGAAATTTAAAAGTAATTTGTGCCTTACGAAAATTAAGGATTGTCGAATTCCCGCGAAGTAGTTCCGGAGAACGAATCTTCGATCTCTTAAAAATTGGAATGCCTCGTGCCAGACAAGTCACTGACATCCTAAAAACTGCCAGATGATATTATATTCAGGATAATCGATATCCTCTGAATAATTAAAACTGCCCTGTGGACAGTCACAGGTTTTCTTCTGATTTTCACAATGTCACACATATAGAGGCCCAACGGACGACTCTTAATGACATCATTTGTACAATTATAGGATGAAGAAAGACAGGGAGAAACCAAAGGAAAAGTAAAATACCTATGTGCATCTTATAAGAGAATCCACAGACTTTTCTAAGGAGAATGTAATTGGATAATTACACCCAGAAAAAGGAATTGATTAAAACTACAAAACATGTTTTGTAGTGTACATTTTGGTTGTTTTAGCAAATTCAAGTAAAATGGAACCATTTTACTTGAATTAACAAAACATTTTTTGCTGACGATACAAAAATATTTTTTTGGAATTGCAAAAAAAAAAAAAAAAAAAAAAAAAAAAAAAAAAAAAAAAAAATTTGTTGATTCAAACAAAATTTCAATTGACCTATATTTAAACAAAAAGTTTTGTTGGGTCAACCAAATTTTTGTTGATTCAACAAAACTTTTTTCTGGGTGTAGATCTGCATATCTTATGTATTGGTAACATAGAATATTGTAACTATGGCATATATATAAGAGCGATTCAAGACGTACGGAGGACGATTGTTGTTGTCTGTTGTGTAAATTGCTACATCTTTCAACTTCATTCACAGCTGACGAAACAAGGCGAAATGCTTAAACCTGTTTATCTAAATATTGATTTTCAAGGTTAGGTATTTTTTTAATTATAATGACTTATTAAACTTGACATTTTAAAATTTATTTTAAGCTTTTCCGTATTTTGATACAAGATTTCGCGACTTGCTGCAAGAAGGAATTTTTAGAAGTGTAAATGTATTGAAAAAAAAAAATGGATTGACTCTACTCGATTTTCTGAACATGGTTTATGTATTCAGAAAGTTATAAAGGGTTTTATACATTTGTGACGCGTTCAACCAAACAGGGCGATCTACCAAAAATGTTTTAGCTTAAATCCCTGTCGGTAGGAAAACTTAACTGCGAGCCACAAACAAATGGAAAAAAACCCTCTGAAAAAGAAGAGTCCCCGACTAAAAATTTGTCTGGCTCTACCAAGGACAAAAACAGTGGGAGATCCTCTAACCCTGGATGAAATTAATTTTGACACATTAACATTACACTGACGTTATTTTACAGAGACAATACCTAAATAGAGTACAAAACAGAATAATATACAGTAATAACATATTCCATATCATAGATGTACTGAATATCAACATAGTTTGCTTAAAGTTAGTAACACTAATAAAATTTAAAATGCTGTATCACAATTAAACCAATATGTACAAAACTTTTACCAATTGTTAATTTTTTTTTTAATCAAAGATTATTCAATTTATCATACTGTGCATACACTTTTCTAATTTAAATATGACCATTGTTTCCTCTTTCCTCTGCTTACATACTCTTTGACGGATTTGTTAACCTAAATTTCTAATACTTTCCCATCTTTTCCCCTTCTCCTTCACTTTTTTTTCTTTTTTTTTATAGTGTGTTTACACTTACCAGTTTCATTTATTATCAAATTCTTTAACCACATTCTTATATTGTGCTTAATTGAAAATTTTAATTTTGTGCTAATACTTAACAAACATTTTAAACATGAGACAGAATAATTAACAAGAACGAAAAATCATGCGTCAAGTATAGATTATGTAACACTTTCCAACGCTTCCAAAATAATTTTACAAATCATTACCGTTTAATAAGCTGAAAGATAACATCTAAGTAAACAATTTGGAAAACGCATAACATATTTAAAAACGTAAGTTCAGGAATTTTCAACATATACAATATTCGGAAAAATATCCGAATACTTTTATTCAGCCCTGTATATGATCTATAGATTTCTATACATACTACATAGGATGCTAAATTTCAGTTTAGTTAGGAAACGCGTAGCGCAGTTTAAAAGTCTCCTTCTGGAGTTTCTGTCAATAAACGGAAATGTGTTCGCGAACTTTTATGCTGCCCTGTATAGGATCTACAGAATCTATACACACCAAGTAATAGACAAAAAGTGAGTTAAATTTAAAATCGCGTTCAGCAACTTAAAACGCACTTCCAGGAATTATTGTTAACAGACAGTAGATAATTCATTTGAGTGTCCCTGTAAATGAACGATGACTGCTATACACACACTATTCTGTAGTAAGCCTCTTGTAATGCACCTTAGTGATATATATAAATTTCAATGCGTTGAAAAAAGGGAAACATTATTTAATTAAACCGCAAACGATTTTTCTCCATAGACGAAATGTAACGGAGTTCTTTTGACTGTCCGTGTAAAGTAACTATAAGTGCTATGCACATCATATTCCATATTAAGCTTCTTGTAATGCACCTTAGTGATATACACTGCTCAAAACAATTAAAGCATATTTGAAGTTTTATATAAAATAAAGATATAAACGAAATTTTTTTTGCCGAAAATAGAAGAAGAGAATCATAAATGCAAATTTTTCTGGTTTTCAAACTGTGGAGTATGCAAATTTTGAGTTCGACGTCAAAAACGTCACTTCAGCGGCAGCGAATGAAATTTGACTTTCAACTGGATAAAAGAGAATGAAGACAAGGATGATCGGCATTCAGTGATTGCTTTGTTTCGATGAGTACGATGTCTCAGCGAAGTCATTTGACAGATTCAGAAGCTTGGAGAATTGTTGGTAGGTTAGAAGGCGGCCAAACTCAAGCCGAAGTGTCACAAAGTGTCATTTTCAGGATCTGGAACCGTTTTTTGGAGAGTGGATGTGCAGGCCGAAGACCAGGGCAAGGTCGTAGATGGGCAACAACGCCCAATGAAGATCGGTATTTAGCGTTAACAGCTCGGAGACACCGAAACATGAACGCTACTCTTCTCCAACAACACCTTCGCTCGGCTACAGGCACCACGATTTCAACTCAGACTGTCCGAAACCGGCTCCATGCTGTAGGTCTGTATGCTCGCCGACCGATGGTATGTGTTAGTTTAACATCAAGGCATCGTCGCGACCGCAGGGAGTGGGCAACCGAGCATGTCAACTGGAGGAGAAATGAATGGAGCAATATTCTGTTTTCTGACGAGTCCCGTTTTTCTGTGCATCCGGATAATAGGCGTATTTTCATCTGGAGGGACCGTGGCAGTAGGAATAATCCTGCGTTCGTGCACGAAAGTGTCAGATTTGGCGGTGGAGGATTGTTGGTGTATGGTGGCATCTCCATTGACGGGCGCACTGACCTCTACATCATTCGAGATGGAGCTCTGACTGGTCGCCGATATAGGGATGAGATCCTCAGACCTATTGTAGTCCTTTACGCTGCAGCAATCGGAGATAACTTCATTTTAATGGACGATAACTGCAGGCCACATCGTGCAAACCTGGTGGAGGATTTCCTTTTCGAGGAAGGAATCGTTCGAATGGAATGGCCAGCGTGTTCTCCAGACATGAATCCAATCGAGCACGTTTGGGACGCTCTAGGAAGACGAGTTTCTGGCCGCCAACAACCCCCACAAACTCTCCAAGAACTGGAAAGAGCTCTTCTGGAAGAGTAAGGCAGAATACCCCAACTCGTCATTAATAGCCTCATTGAGTCCATGCCTCAAAGGTGTTCAACGTTGCTGGCCGCCCGTGGAAACCATACCCCCAACTGAAAATGATTTTCTTTGAAGAAAACACCTTTTCTTATTCTTTTTTTCTCATATGCACAAATTGTGTTTTTTTCCTTTTGTACACAAATGCGCAATAAAATGCATTTTTTTCTGCCAAACATGTGTAATTTATTCTCATATAACCTACTATGTCTGTCGACCATGTATCAATCAGCTAAAAAGTTTCCCAGATACAAAATCCACCTAAAACTGCAATATCCTTTAATTGTTTTGAGCAGTGTATATCAATTACAATGTGTTTGAAATTGTGTAACACCATTAAAAGAAACCGCAAATGATTTTTCCTCATAGACCGTAATGTAACGGAATTCTTTTGAGTGTCCCTGTAAAAAAACTAAAGTGCTACACACTTCAGTTGAAATAGGGAACATGCTACAGATAACGACAATAACATATAAAAATTGCAGGATAATCCGAGCATATTTACGGGAGTTAGAGCACGGACAGACGGCCATACGGCCAGACAAACCGAAGTCATAAATACTTTTCAGCTTGGTAGGAAAGTGTTAAAAATGGTTGTTACATATATTCTCTATCCCGGGAATTGGATGCCCTAGTTATTATAAATGTTATTATTTGATATATTAACTAGAATCCGAATTATTGAAAATTCAAAGTTAGTTTAATTTTAACATATAGACGACTCCTATTTCAAAAACTGTATTAATATTCGGAAAATATAGATACAGTTCTTAGCCGAACGACACGTGTCGCGTCTCTCTATAATAACTTGACGATTAAAATGGAAAGGGTTTTTCTCTTGTTTTTTTTTAACTGCCCATAATTGGTATAATTTTAATTTTATTTTGGTATAAAATTTGTAAATATAACGATGGATGTTGAAATTCTTTTAAAGAAAACACCTTGCTGAGTTAATTACGGACCACCCTGTAAAACTTCAATAAAATCAATTAACCGGAATATAAAGAGCTACACATTCCAAACAACAATCATCACAATATTAAATAAGAATAGAATAGAATAATAAGAACAAAAAATATCTGCCATTTTTCAAGCAATAATTTCATAAATATAACCTTTGATTGTAATCACAACACGCATAGAACCATACAATATTCATGAAAGAAACCACAGCTATTATTAAGCCTGAATTCATAAATGACAATTTTAATCTATCACTGTCTTTTACATTCGAGTTCCCTGAAATTGCATTTTTTACTTTTATTTTTTAAGGTTAACACATGAAATAAAATTCAGCGTTTATTGTACTTATTTGAGAATATACAACAGGCTTGTTTATTTGTTAACTATGTCCGCTTATAAGACTTCGTCGAGAAAGGAGTGATAACAGCCATTAGGATTCAATGAACTGATCGAATTAAGCGTATTCACGAAGGAAAAAAGAAATCAAATCAAAACCCCCCAGCTATAATGCATGGGTGAGTTAAAGTGGCAAAACCAACAAAAATGAATGTGCAACATCCAGAAATGTGACAACAAAATAAATGTGACATGTGAATTGTAACAAAAGTTACAATGTGACAACCATCAGTAACAAAAGTTACAATGTGACAAAATCCACGATAGTGACATAATAACCAGTGAAACTCTCGAAAGAAGACCAAGTTTCAAAATGTGACAACCAGCTCTAGGACAAGCTAGAGATATCAATTTATCAAGAAAGAGACAAAATTAAAGAATGCTAATAGACAGAAACAACCCACAACAGGGGTGAGCCCATAAAAACGGCAAAAAAACCCTGACAGAGACAAATAAAAACGAAAAGTGAAATCAGCCCCCAAAAAAGGCGATGAACACTACAGTGGCAATCCACCATGAGCGTGACAAGCCAATAGAGATGGCAATTATGTAAATCTATGTACGCTAAAGGCGCCTGGTGCATGTAAAATCTATTGTGGGTGCTAAGTCCTCCATGTTCCCTGTGAATTATACATCTGGGGGTGCCTAGTCAGGTGAAGGTCTCGTCACCTGATTAGTGTTCTAAATTACGAGACCAATTACTTTCTCTGTCTTAATTTTTACTTTTTTTGAATCTGCCAATTCAACAAAGTTAAATAGAAACCTTGAACAGGCAAACAAAAAGAACTGTAGCAAACCACTAGAGACACTGCAGCGATGCCAACAAAAATATAGTCTGGTAGATCACAGCCATGCTGTGTTCAGGCAATTTCCGCCCTGCTCCCAGGTACTAACTCATCAAGCTAGGCACTCATGCCGGGCATGTAGGGGCCTGGTTAGCGGTATATATATATAAAAAAGCCTTCGTCAAGATTAGTACAAGATAGACGTAAATGAAGATTAAAGTCAAGAACTCCCTAAATGTATGGAATGAAGCCATCGGGAATCGAACCCGGCACAACAACTTTGGCAGATGAGTGCCTTTATGCTGATGACATGGATGGCACGTTCAAAAGTAACTTAAAACAATGGGAATTCCGATTTATCAGTTCCGTCTATCCCACATTTTCTCTACGCTCAATAAAAACCCATTATTAAATAAGAATCATGTACTGATGATAAGGGTATACGACTGTCTGAGCCTCTTGTTTTCGATATAAGTGGATGATTTAATATTTTCAATTTGAGATGATGGATAAGTGGACATTTTAATGAAATTGAACTATGAAAAAATTCAAAGAAGAAATTATAATAAAATCAGACATGTAATTCATAAGCTATTAAAATAAAATATTCTGAAACAGAATTCCAGGGTACGGGTCTGCATGGTTCGGAATTTAAGGCCCAGGTCAGGGCTCGGCCTGTTAATATTTTCGCAGTTCACGGTCAACCCCACAGTGGGACGAAATGGCCAAAATTTAAAAAATCTATATATGTGATTCAAAAAACTAGGTGAACGTGTTCTGTAGATTCTAGAGCTTATGAGAAATTACTGAACGGTACACAAATGCAACATTTACCTTCAATAAACATGTCCACTGCATGGAATTTTGCATAATTTGAGGTTTTTCCAAATTGTTTAGTTAGAGCTGGCAGTTGATATTTCCCTTTCAAAAATTATATCAAGGTATTTTTTATTTTTTTTCTGTCGTTTTACTCATTTAATCAAATACAATTTAAGCTCTAAAAAGTGTTTTCTGTTTTGTAGCGATTTTATCTTTAGTTCATAAAAATACGTGTTTTTAAATGTAATTTTACAGACAGCTAGCTATTCAAATGAAGTTCCGAACGGTTGCGGAAAATGGGTGTTGTTCGCTTTTTCCTTTTAGGTAAGTGAGATGAATTCAAAATAATCACATCCACTGCGATCCTCACGGGTTCGGTAGTCCCACAAAACTAATTAAAACTCCTTAACACAAAGTTGATTTTGTAGTCAAATTTTAATAAATAACAGGTTTACTTGAACCTGGTATTTAGATTATTGATTTCTCCATTTGTCCTAGTAACATCCCAAATATGACTTCAGATTTGTATTCCCTACCATTTACAACAGTAAGTTACCAAATATCATTTCTATACTTTTGCGAGCTCTACATCCGTTTCCCCGAAAACACGCCTTTCGTCACACTGTGCTCCCGGGCAAAAATCAATGAAATGTGGCCCGCTCCGGTCCGATTCAAATTTTAGAAAAATTCCGACTTTTTTTTATATGCAATTAAGTTTATTTTTAAAAATATACTGCATACATATTTATGTGTAAATTTTACAATATATTTCAGACTATATGTTTACAAGCCATAGTACAAAATAGCAACATTAATGATCACTTAGACTGTTAGACTATTACATTCAAATAAAGACACATTTAAAAATTTCTCCAGTTTAGAATAAAAGAAAAAAGATGGGTAAAAACATCCTAAATTTTAAAACTGGATTAAAAAAAAAAAAATGTAGATTTATGAAAATATTTCTCTATAATTTTTAAAGTATACGTTCAAAAATTCGGCTTACAAAAGTTCATTTTTTGTATTATTAATAAACAAATTGCCGGCCCGACACGTCCTGGGAACAATTAAGTCCAAGTCCGTCTAGACACGATTATGTAGAATAAAAAAGCAGTAAACCTGAGCCCGACTCGAATCTACTCATAAGATTAAGCTCAAGCTCAGTAATTCTCTGGTGTAGAACTCTGCGCTGAAGACGTTAAAATTTTCTATTGACGTTTTTTTATTGATGCTGTTTAACTTGTTTATTGGCCTAGTTCGACACGTTTACTTTCTTTTCTTTTTTTTTTTTTTTTTTTTTTTTTTTTTATCGGCCCACGGCCAGTTAAAAAATTTGTTTCGGCCCGTTTGAAAAATTGTCCTCATTTTTCCATCCCAACCCGGGCTCATGCAGATCTCAATTCCACGGCACATTAAAGTCTAAAGTGCTTTAAAAATTAAACAAAGGAAGAGATTATGTATCTCGCATTGATTACTTAAACACTTTCCAATACGACCAGAATATTGCTAAGAAACTTTTTTTTTATAAACAATGAAGAGAAATGTCTAAATAAAAACAATGCAAAACACATAACAAAGTTGAAGACCCATTTTCAACAAGTACCGATTTTAAACGGTAATGTATTCGGACTCTTTATTGCAGGCCTGTATATTATCTATAGTCTTTTTTAAGCTTAGTAACATACTGATACAGATGAAATGGCACCGAAAAAAACTGACGATAAGTCACAATTAAATAACACAACCTTTTAAGAATCACCGTAAAAACAAAAGAACACATAAGATGCTTTTCGAGCTGGACATTTTAACAGCCCGTCATCAGCCAATGTAAACACGTGTCCGTAAGGGTCAAAATTCAGGTCAGAAAATGTGACCTGAATTTTGTGTGAAATTGAATTAAGTTGAATTGAATTTTGTGACCTTGTTCCCTTACGGACACGTGTTTACATTGGCTGATGACGGGTTGTTAAAATTTTCAGCCCGAAACGCATCTTGTTTGTTCTTTTGTTTTTATGGTGATTTTTACAAAGTTTTATTATTTAACTGATAGTTGGGATCATCAAATATTTATAAAAGCTAATTTTGCATTCGACAGAAGTAAGGATTTAGATGTCAGAGATTAAATGTTTTAAATTTAAAATAGATATTGAGTGAACTTTTAATTTATGGAAAATGAACTCCAAAAACTTTCATTTTAAATATCATATAAATTCATATTGAAATTATAATTAAATAAAAGAATAGATTCACAGATAAGAAAATTATATAATCATATCTGACTTTCTCGGTGTGTTGTAATTCTTCAAACAAAATTAAATATTAAAAAGGTGAGTAAGCCTCGCACGGTCCAAATGCACATATCAAAAACAACTTTCTTCAAAATAGTTTTCTTTTTTTTTTTTAATTGCGAAATTTTATAGTTTATACGATCCCTGGTAAATTATATTTAGATATAGTTTCTCCATGGTCTAAATAAGTAAAACTGTAAAAATTTCATTATTCTACGACCCAAACTTATCAAGTTATGAAACTTTCAATTGTATGAATTATCAGTGTTTTCTGGCACTAAAAAAACTTTAAAAGTATTTTTTAATGTCAGCCGTGTTAGAGAAAAAAGACCCAAGTTTGCAGTAATAAATGAATTTAACTACTACATGCCACCAGGGTTAAATCTTAGAATCACCTGCTGGTGTTAAAGTGTGTTAACTATCACGTAATGCATTGTAATTGGGGGAATGGAAATATTTTCGCTAAATTTTAACTGGTACGTGTCAGAAATAATGTTTTTTGACTACGGTAGGGCTATAACATAAAATATTTATGTCTGAAACCGCAAGTAAGAGCCAGGAATTCGTAAATGACACACAATTGTAAATTCGTGCAAGATTATGTTCATCACGAATTTCATAATTGCTGGTTTGAGTTCCATTTTTCCAATTGCATTACAGCTGTAAGTCTTCTAAAATACCGCTAGATTCTGAGTGTGGTAACACAGTTTCCCGTTGCCTTAATAGTGAAGAATAACAAAAAAGAAGAAAAGAAAAATCGGAATTTAAATAGGCCAAATGTTAAAAATCAAATCCTGATCAAATTTCTGGAGAGTAAATTTATATGTATCTTATTGTAAAGAGTGCTGTCAAACACGTGCAGCAACAAAAAAGAAGAAAAGAAAAATCATAAAGTAAATAAGCCAAACGTTAAAAATCAAATTCTGATCCATTTCCTGGAGAATAAATTCATATGTATCTTATTGTAAAGAGTGCTGTCAAACACGTGCAGCAAGGAAAAAGAAGAAATGAAAAATCATAAAGTAAATAAGCCAAACGTTAAAAATCAAATTCTGATCCATTTCCTGGAGAATAAATTCATATGTATCTTATTGTAAAGAGTGCTGTCAAACACGTGCAGCAAGAAAAAAGAAGAAATGAAAAATCGTAATTTAAAAAAGCCAAATGTTAGAAATCAAATCCTGATAATTAAAAAAAGTGTTCTAAAATAGTGTACTAAAAAAGGTGACAAAATAAGTGTTCTAAAAAGTGTATAAAGATTTGGCGTGTATATTTACGCAATTTAGAGCACGGACAGACTACAGACAGACAGAAAAACCGGATTCCTATACACTTTTCAACTATGCTGAAAAGTGTTAAGAAGAGTATTAATGGGAAAATAAAAATCACCATGATAGCGATTAAGTTTCGCCATCTTACAGTTCATTTTCAAATAATAGAGGGGGGGGGGGGATACATTTCCACACTAAGCAAACATTGGCGGATGTTGTACATCAAAAAGCATTTATTAAAGATACAATCTGCGAATTAAAGTATAGTGTATTAGTTGGTGTTGGTGGAGGCGTTTTCCAACGTGACAAGGTATGTTCTGCCGCACAAGTTACTCCATCAATAAAAAAAAAACACACATACACAGAAAAGTGGAAGAAATTTCAAATCTCAGGCCAATAGTTCGTTGACTGGCATTGTTGTAAATAATAGGGTAAGATGTAATCATAGCTCGAGAATTAGTCGTTCGTCATATTACAATGATTTTTCAGATCATAATATAGATGAAAATAAAGTTTATTTAACTGAAGTTCATGTTTATGATTTTTTTTCCCTCTATAGTGTTTGTAAATTACGATAAGAGTTTATTTTAATTATAAGAAGAAGCGGTTTGTATGTTGTGAATATACTTAAATTTATAGTAAAAAAAGCAGATTCGACCAAAGGTAATCCATTGTATTTTATAATTTCTTTCCATGTGATTATGATCATATTCAAATAAAATACTCAAAAAAGTTCAAGCCTTCTCTCTGAGAATATTGAGCTAAAAATAGCAGTAATTTATCAACTTATAGAAACTTAAAATTTAAAAAAAAAGTTTATATTTATTTTATGAATATTAAACTGCTAATATCCAATAATATTTTTATTGTGTGTGTTTAATCGTGCTTCGGTTAGAAATCTGCAGGGGCCCGTACCTGTGCCGGACTGGCAGAATAAAGACAATATTTTAAAGGGTCGGGCCGATGAAAAAAATAAACAATCTGATAAAAAAATTGAACGGGCACCGGCCTGATAAAAAAAATAATAAACCTGGCGAACCGACCCGATATAAGAAAATTAAAAGAATCAGACTAAGCCGTCAAAATATGATTTTTTTTATGGATATGGTTGGGCTGAGAATAAGTTATCAATTTACCGCACAAGCCGATGCATATTGCAAAACATGAATACAGAAATTTAACCTGTCCAGCGTAGAGATATGCATCCGTCAATTACATCGTGTTTGATCCCGTGTTTAACTTTTTCAGCACAATTGGCACAGGCACCGCCACCGAGAAACACTCAAGGCCGACGGACAAGAAATATAACGTCATCGCTAATGGACCGACTTCTCACATGTCAGTTATCAAAATCAATTTGAATTTTTCTATAAGAATATACTGGTAATTATCATTTTTTTTTTGGTCAAGGGAAAATACAGTAAAAAAATGATTATTACCAGTATATTCTTATAGAAAAATTCAAATTGATTTTGATAACTGACATGTGAGAAGTCGGTCCATTAGCGATGACGTCACATTTCTTGTCCGTCGGCCTTGAGTGTTTCTCGGTGGCAGTGGCACAGGTCGGAATCAGCATACATTTCTTTTCTACATACTGGAGCTGGGCCGGACCTGAATTTAATTGTTCCCAGGAAGTGCATGCCAGGCAATTATTTTGTAAAAATATGTGTTGATACTGAACTAATAGTGATACTGAACTTTTGTTAACGGAATTTTTGGAAATATACTTTAATAAATTACAGAGTAATATTTTCAAAAATCTACTTCTTGTTTTTATTATACAACTTCAAAAGTTGTAATAGGTTTTGTTTTATTTTAAACTATATTAATTTTTGTAAACAATCTTTATATGAACGTATATAGTTTAAGTGATCATTAATATTGCTATTCTGTATTGTATGGCTTGCAGACATATAGTCTAAAATATGCTGTACAATTTTCTATAGGAACTCACACAGACATAGAAATTTAAACACTTTTCAAACATGTAGAAAAATGTTATGAGTAGTGTTGTGAAACACCCAGTTTTACGCGGGAAGTTCCGATTTTTAGAGGCTAGAAGACTCGTCCCGCGGAACCATTGCGGCTGACGTCAAATGTCCAAATTTTTTAGAGTGCAAAACTATTTTTAAAAAATTTCTTACATATGCCATTCTTTACCTTCAGTCGAATACTGAAATTGTTTTAGAAAAATAAGCAAGAGCCATTAAGCATTTTCCAGAACTTGACCTCCATAGATATTAGTGTAGATTTTTTAAGATAGATTGTATCACATTATACTGTTGATAAAGACTATACATTCTAAAGAAAAATAAATATAAATTTCATAAATAAAAATTTGCATCATCACAGTTTTTAATACTTTCGAGCATAGTTGAAAAGTGTTTATGAATTCGGTTTGTCTGTCCATCTGTCCGTGCTCTAACTATCGTAAATATACTTGGATTTCCTAAAATTTGTTATAGATCACGTAGTTTGAAAAAAAAAAAAAAAAAAAAAAAAAAAAAAAAAAAAAAAAAACCTAACAAGGAAGATAATTCAAAATTAACAAAGCATATTTGCATTAGAAAAATGCTTTTATTTAGCAATAATTAGTGAAATGCTGTTAATTAGTAAAAGACTGGGCAATGATTTTGTTCACAATATTGTTATATTGCAGCTACCAGAGTTGTCTCCAGTTACAATAAATATACTAGTTTGTTAAAAGTTTGATTAATAAATATCATTTGTGAAAGCAAATTGACACCAAAATATTTGTTAATTAATCCAAAGAATATCTATGTTTAACTAACTTTCTATTGTATCCTTTGGTTATATTTTAATTGACATAAATGTATATATTATGAAAGAAAACTTAATTATATTCGTATTAGAGACCAGCATAGGATGAGGTAACCCGAACCCTACCCGACCAATGTGTGGGCTAGATCAGGTTAACGCTAAATTCTTTCGTTGTGGGTCGGGTCGATTTTAATTGTTTCCAGTTCGGGTCGGTTTACGATTGCAATTTGACACTTGCGTGCTGAATTTTAACATGATTTTTTTTTAAAGTTTAGAATATATATTTTTCTTCAGATGAAAAAAAAACTATATATATATATATATATATATATATATATATATATATATGAACATTAATGAGTATATATAAGTTCCTTTTTCAACATAAAAGATAAAATTGATACAGAATGATTGTGGACTATTATTACACAATTGTATAAAAATATAGTTTAATTTTCTTCCATTTCGAGTACGTTTCGGGCTTGAGTTTAAGTATTTTTAAATCAGGTTTGAAGCCATAGTTTTAAACCAGGTAGAAGTATTTCGGATTCAGTTCGGATTTCGAATTGACAAGTTCCTTTTTTCGTGTTCGGGTAGTGTCTAACCCGACCCGCGCAAGAAAGTAAAGTGCACATTCATATATGTCTCCTTTGAGAAGCTCTTGTCTTGATTTTTTCGTCCTGCTTTTTGACAACTTTAGCCCTGGTGACACTTGGTTATGAATCATTTAGAAGGTTTAATAATTGAAGAATCATAGCAGGAAGAATATGAATTCGTATCAAAGTTTGAGATTTAGAGGTAATGTGTGTAAAATGTATTCCCGCCATCAAATGATTTGATGGATCATATATCACAGTGAGCGGTTCCTCTATTTTATGAGCCGAGGAGTGGAGATAGTGGCAGAACATAAAAATACATGTTAACCGCTAACAAAGTGATATACCTTCTGACCCGGCAACGATGATGTAATGTTGACTTAGTATTATGTCAGATTTTTGTACCGCAGAATTAATACTACAGCACTAACTTGGATCATAAATTTTTTAAGCATCCTTGGCTGCCGAGCCAACCAAAAAAGGTGAAGAAACTGATTAAGATGTTTCCGCCTTATCGCTATGTTATGAAGTTTTAGACACAACAGTATTTTATATGTAATATATTCGGGACATAGTAGATAAATTTAAAATTATAATTTACTTGAATAAGTCATAAACGTGACGCTGTTTATAAAGAAAAAATATTTTTTATCTTCTAAATGAGTTGGATGTAAAAAGCATTATACGCACTATCAAAAATAGTAGATTGTGATAAAAAATAGTAGATTGTGATCAGGATGTGGGAAGTTTCATCTGATTATGAAAATAAACAGAACATCTACTCTTGTTCTCGAGTATACTCGAGAACAAGAGTAGATGCTTTAAACTCTCTATTGTTTAGAATCAGGATGAGAATTGTGCAACGACTCGATAAACACCGAATACCGCTCTATCAAAATCTGAAAAAAAAAAAAACTTCGTCACACTGTGCAGCAGAGAAAATCTGTGGGTCCCAGTAGTGATTTGAATTCAATCCGTTAAATGTAGTATTAGAAAATAAAATTTTTAAGTAATTTGTTTTAAGATCCAAAACATATTTGCTTAAAATTTGTGTGAAATAAGGTTTAGTATAAGACTCCATAAATTTAGGTGCTCTGAAACTTAGAAAAAAACTCTTATACTACTATATATAGACTACTAAATATAAAATAAACAAATTTTAAACGAAAAATAAAACCGACCAATAGGTTGTCCCTTATCTTCGTTTTTTTTTTTTTTTTGGTCCAATCTCTATTGTTATTCAGTTTAGAGCGACTGCACGGGACGGGTTATACCAACCCTAACCCAAAAATTCCATTTGAAGTAAGACATTGGGGAAATGGTTGTCGTCTGGGTGGCTTTTTTTTCCTAAATCAGCAAGAAGTATCTAATTTTAAAAAAAGAAAAAGAAAAAAAACACTGTTCGATTCTTAGGTACGCAAGTGTGAATTGTATACCGAATTTATAGTTTCCGAATACCGAATATTGTAGATATACTAGTCCGCATAATGTAGGATAATAAGATTCCGAATACCAAATATTGTAGATATACTAGTTCGCACAATGTAGGATAATAAGTTTCCGAATATCGAATATTGTAGTTTCCGAAATTTACTAATCCAGCATTGCGATTTTGTCCACAATGTCGGAGATTCGTGGAACTATGCCTGAATTTAACTGTTAAATCATGGGAAACAATTTTTAAAATGTCAAGCATCCATTCTTTATAAAATATAGAGAATAAATTGTAAATATTTCTCAAGATTAAGGTATTCATCAGTTAGACTCTTATAAAGGTTATGCATTGCACAACCTTTATAAGAGAAAGGCCACTCAAATAAATGACAGCATGGCGAGGGCCACCATCCAACCCGTTTGATGAAATTTACAATTTTTATGTTCGCGATCGGCGAAATTCGCAATTTTTACGGTCCTGATCGCCCAAATTCACGATTTTCACGCGCGGGATCGGCGAAATTCACGATTTTTGCGCACCCTATCGGCGAAATTCGCGATTTATATGCTCTTGATAGGCGAAATTCACGATTTTTAGGCTCTCGATCGGCGAAATTCGCGATTTTTGCGCGCCCGATCGGCAAAATTCACGATTTTTGGTTGCCCGATCGGCGAAATTCACGATTTTTACGCGACCAATCGTTGAGATTCGTGATTTTTTTCCTGCGGCCTATGGGTAAAATTTGCAATTTTTTTCGCGACTATTTGGCGAAATTTGCAATTTCTGGAGATGTTGGGATTTAATGTCTCCGCAAACCACTTTTGGCCCACGGACCACAGATTGTGCATCCCTAATTTACACCACAAATTCCCCTCTCTAGTGTTAAAACTATGAGCTTGAAATCCTTCTGTATTTTTCAAATTTCTACACCAAAATTTAAAAATGTTTACCTTCTTTCTTCTGTATGCTCTTCTTGAAGGATGTTTCTTTCTTTTTTAACTGACAAAATGTTTCTAAAACATATACTTAATTTTATACTTTAAGTATTAAAATCTAAGTGAAGCAGACGAGTTGTAAATAAGATTTTAACACTTGAAAGGAAACTAACTATTTATTTTAGAAATAGGTTGTCAAACATTAATAAACAAGAATGAAAAATCATGCATTAGCATAGATAATGAAACAATTTCCAACACATTCAGAATATTGTAACAAAATTTCATACATTAATAGGGTGAAAGATAATATTTAAGTAAACATGTTGGAAAACGCTTAACATATTTGAAAACCCAGAGTCACTAATAATTGGAAAAAAAACGTTTGAATTTTTGTATGCAGCCCTGTATATGATTAATAGATTTATATAATACTACATAGTATGTTAAAATTTAGTTCAGTTAGGAAACGCATAACACAGTTGAAAATTATCATTCGTCAATTTTCATCAATAATCGCCAATGTAATCGAGATTTTTTGTGCACCCCTGTATATGATCTACAGAATTTATACACACCAAACAATATACAAAAAATTAGTTAAATTAAAAAACCTTGTGCAACAACGGAAAACACACTTTCAGCAATTATTGTTCATACTGAGTACGATAACCGAATTTTTTTGTATTTCCCTGTATATGACCAATGAATGCTATGCACTCCATAATCTAGAATAAGCATCTTGTAATGCACTTCAGGGATATATATGAAATCCAATATGTTTGAAATACAGTAAAATCATTAAAATACATTGCAAACGATTTTCCCCCATAGGCCGTAATGTAAAAAAATTCTTTTGAATGGCGGCCCTGTAATGAACTATAAATGCTACACACTTTATTTTTAATACCGATCATGCATAGTAAACCTCAATAACATATATCAATTGCATGACAATACGAGTATATTTACGCGAGTTAGAGCACAGACAGATAGACAAACAGAATTCACTTTTCAACTTTGTTGGAAAGTGTTGAAAAAGGAACATCCTTCAAGAAGAGCATAAAGAAAAAAGTTAAGTAAAAATTTTAATTTTCGGAGGAGAAATTTCAAAAATACGGATGCTTTCCAAGCCCATAAGTTAAAAAAAATTCCCGACGGCTCTTCCTACAGGCAAAGGTAGATTTCGAAGACGCAGACCGTGGTACGCTTGTTTGTTGGGAATTGCAGAAGAAATGACCTTTTTGCCCTGATGCGGCAGTTGGGACCGCCCACTTCGAAATCTACTTGTGTCTGTAGGCACAGCCGGCAGGGATTTTTTTGTAATTTTTTTTTTCTTTTTCTTTTTGGTATAAGGGTTGGTTCTATAAAAAACTTGTTAATATAAAAATTGTAAATTATATTAAGAGGATTTATAATAAATTTAGGCGGATTTGATATCTTGTGAATTGACGAAGTTCTACATTTTTTTCTTCTTAAACTTCTCTTCCCCCTCCCCCCTTGAGGCCATTTTTAAAGATATAAAAAATCTGTCCTACATAAATTTCCGGCCCTTTTCCTAGAAGTAATAATAACTTTAAACGGATTCGATACGTATCATAATTAAGAAGTTATGGGTTTTTTTCTGTTTTCACAAAAAGCCCCCCATCCCCCCCCCCCACACTTGGTTCGATTTTGCCCAATAACGAATTTGAGCGAGATTTTATGGACCTTGATTTAATGTATCAGTTTGGAAGATATTTGTGCAGAATTATGGAAGTTATCGTTTCCATAAAAAAAGTGATATAGATAGATAGATAGATAAAATTTTGAACTAGGGTTGGTTTTGTGTTCTATGAGTCATTGTGTTCTAGGAGCGTAGATCTGCAATAGTTTTTCAGAAATTCCAACTTAGGGGAGCATGTAATAGGTAGTATTTCTTTCGAAATCTACCTAATTAGAGATTGGAATTGGTGGTCTGACTGATAACAAGCATAAGATTTTTAGCTACATATTTCTACCAAGAAGAAGAAAAGAAAAAATAAACGCAATATGTTGTTGCAAGAGTAACAAACTCGAATCAGTTTCGCACTAAAGACATTGTTAATATACCCATCCATCTTTGTTCTGCGACTCAAAGAGTGTAATTATGTTGCGCAAGTAATTCACCGAGTTATTTGGTGCAGACACTAAGTTGCTGAAACCATGCTATCAACAGGATGTCTTTTTTTCTTTTTTGCCCAGGGTGCATTATTTTTCATCGCTTGAATTCCCTCCTCCTTTCAGGGATCCAACCACGGACGACTCCGGTAGTTGATCAAACCAGGGCTTCCCGGATTACAAAACATAAGTAAAACTAGTCTTTGGGGGCTACCGTAATACTTACCCATCATTTATATCCATAATATAAAATATAAAAATAAAACATGTGTAAACTACTTATAAAATGCATTGCAGCAATTCAAATAAAATCGTGGCTTGATGAGGTCATAAACTTTAAATACGCTATTACTGAATAGCGTAAAAAAACATATTTATAACACGTATTGATAATCATATTAACTATTGGTTTACTGAGTCGGATTGAGCGTCTCATTTCTAATTAAAATATACCTTTGAATTGCAATTTGAATGAAATACAGTGTCATGAAAAATCGAAGAGTGTCGAAAATAGGATTACAAATATCTCGGCAACTCATTGTCCGATAGACTTCATTCTTTATGCAAAATTTATGTTTTTTTTATTATCTTTTATATTCACTCCTTAAAATAAACAATTTCGAAAAATTTTATATACCTTTTATCAGAACGAATATTTTGAGAGTCCAACAAGTAATTCCGGATAATCGAGGTTACTGAAATTCAATAGACTTCTTCTCATTATTACATAATAAGTACATACCGAATTTCAAGTCTCTGTCTCAATTTGTTCGGGAGATAGAGGGGTTTACAGACACACACTCACACAGACGGACGGCAATTTTTTTTTCTAAAAATATGTTTTTCGGAATCTCCAGTGTCTGAAACTTGTAAATCCGTCAATTTTTTTTTTTTCGATTTTTAAAACGATTGCAAGACTTACCCTATACTACGTATGATGGGTAAGTAAAATAATAATAATAATTAAACTAGTCGTTGGGGGCCACCGTAATACTTACCCATCATGGATATGCATAATGTAAAATATTAAAATAAAAATGTGTAAACTACTTATAAAATGCATTGCAATTCAAATAAAATCGTGGCTTGATGACGTCATAAACTTTAAAGGCTCGATTACTGAATTGCTTGAAAGAGGTTTTTCCTTATAACTCCAAAAATAATAATCCTATTAACTAGCGGTTTATTGCATCTGATTAAGCGTCAAATTTCCAATTAAAAGATATCTTTAAAGTGAAATTTGGATGAAATACAGGGTCATGAAAAATCGAAGAGTGTGGAAAATAGGATTGCAAATATCTCGGCAACTCATTATCCGATCGACTTCATGCTTTATGCAAAATTTATGTTTTTTTTATTGTCTTTTATATTCATTTCTTAAAATAAACAATTTCGAAAATTTTTATATACCTTTTATCAGAACGAATATTTCGAGAGTCCGAAAAAAATAGTTCCGGTTAATCGAGGTTATTGAAATGAAATAGGCTTCTTCCCATTATTACATACTAAGTACATACAAAATTGCAAGTCTCTATCTCATTTTTTTCGGGAGATAGAGCGTTTACAGACACACAGACACACACACAGACACACAGACGGACGGCAATTTTTTTTTTCTAAAAATATGTTTTTCGGAATCTCCAGTGTCTGAAACGTGTAAATCCGTCAAAAAAAATTTTTCGATTTTCAAAACGATTACAAGACTTACCCTATACTACGTATGATGGGTAAGTAAAAACTTTAATAGATTTTTTTTTTACATTTAATAAATTGTTTCATTTAATAGATTGCTCGTTAACAACACCACAACGCATTTTCATACGCAAAAATATCAGACATGTATTCACATGAGGTTTTGAAATTTATTTAAAATATGACACTTTCATATCAGCCGCATGCCAGGGGTAAATAACCAAAGAAATCGCCACAAAGGTTTCGTTGGTTAGCATTCATTTTGATTCTGATAATTTCAATTTAAGGCGTATAGTTCGATTCCATGTAGGTTAATTTTGAGAATGTTTTTTTCTTTGTGGTGAAGTTTTAATTTTGTAACTTAATATTAGATGGAAACAAATACTGAACTGTTTCTGTTGTTTTAAGTGCAGATGTGTGAAATATTCCGTAATCGGCCTACATGGGATAACGATAGATATAAAAAAAAAATCATTCTTGAAAATTATTGTAAAAATCATAAAAAAATCAGTAAATTCAGTTGTAGTTTTCAAACAAACTGCATTTGGAAGCACATTTTTCTTCTATTTGATGGCATAAAAATTGTAATTTTACAAAGTGTAGAATGGAAGAGACTGTTCCTGAAGAGACCGCTGCGCGGTCTCTTCAGAAAACAGAACATAGACAAATAGACAAAGAAACATATATCTTTATTATTGCAGATTATGGACCTTTGCCTTCCAAAAGGCCTATAAAATAAAATATGTCCTCGTACTTTCTTCTGCATAATATATAATGATCATCTAAAACTATTTATTTCATAATTATTTTCAATGCTGTTCATATCATCGTTTCCTAATTAAAATGATTACTAAATTAACCACAGCTAAAAATTTCATTACTATCAGCTAATTTTTATGATAGGTGGAATGATCACGAATATCGAGGTAAACCAGGGTCAAACACTTTTCCGTTATGCTAGAAAATGTTAAAAAATACATCTTATTTCCGCATTATGGACTGCTTCAACGGCCTATTCAACAAATATCTAACCGACCATGACATTTCATATATAATTTCTCATATTTCCTCCTACATCAACTCCAGAAGTACCTTCTCCAACTTCTTTCGCTATTTTGATTCATTATATATCCACTCCTTTTGGAGCGTCAAGACAATATCTCTGCCTGTTTCGGAACAAATTATAATTCTCATTGATGAGAAAGGAAAAAATGCTATCATACATAAAAAGGACAAGGTTCCTCGAAAGAAAAAAAAAAGAAATCGGTGAAAATGAAAAAATAATTGAAACTGGATTTCTTTTACTAATGCGGAAAAAAAGACGCAAAAAGCGAAAAACGTTAAAAATCTTATAAAAAATGAAATAAAAAAAATTCCTCAAAACTACTTTCGGGATGCATAACGTCAGACTTACAAGTTATTACTTACAGAAAAGGTTTTTACTTACTTGACTTACCGATATTTCGTAGCTCTAAGCGCAGGAACCTCTTCAGAAAACAGCACCACAGACATACATACAGACAGACAAACATCTATGTTTATTATTATGGATTATGGACCCTTTCATTCGGCCTACAAAATTCATATGTTTGATATTAGTATTGTTGATACATTGTATTGTTTAATATTTGTATTTGTTTGATATATGTATTGATGATTTGCACTTCCTTCTGCATAATATCAAATAACTATATAAAACTATTGACTAAATAATTATTCTCAATACCGTTCATATCATCATTCCCTAATTGAAACGGTCACTAAATGAGCCACATACAATAATTTCATTACTATCAGATAATTTTTATGAAAGATGGAATGACAACGAATATACAGACAAACCGGGGTCAAACACTTTTCTGCTATGCAAGAAAGTGTTAAAAAATTCATCTTATTTCCGTATTATGGACCCCTTCAACAGGCACATAAATATCTAACCGGCCATGATATTTCATATATAATTTCTCACACTTCCTCCTACATCAACTCCAGAGGTACCTTTCCCCAACTTCTTTCGCTTTTTTGATTCATCAAATATCCACCCCTTTCCGAGCCTCAAGACAAATATATCTGTCTGTTTCGGAACAAATTATAATTCTCATTGATGAGAAAGGAAAAAATGCCATCATAACCATAAAAAGGACAAGGTTGCGTGAAAGAAAATAAAGAAAACGGTGGAAATGAAAAATTATTGAAACTGAATTTCTTTTACTAATGTGGAAAAATCGACGCAAAATGCAAAGAACGCTAAAAATCGCATCAAAAATTAAATAAAAAAAACTCCCAAAACTGCCGTCAGGTTGCATAACGTCAAACATACAGATTATTACTTACCGAAAAGGTTTTTACCTACTGGACTTAGCTAAATTTCGTAGCTCTAAGCGCAGGAAACTCTTCAGAAAACAACACACTGATACAGACAGACAGACAAACATCTATGTTTATTATTATGGATTATGGACTTTTCCATTCGGCCTACAAAATTCATATGTTTGATATTAGTATTGTTGATACATTGTATTGTTTGATATTTGTATTTGTTTGATATTAGTATTGTTGATACATTGTATTGTTTGATATTTGTATTTGTTTGATATATGTATTGATGATTTGCACTTCCTTCTGCATAATATCAAATAACTATATAAAACTATTTACTAAATAATTATTCTCAATACCATTCATATCATCATTCCCTAATTGAAACGGTCACTAAATCAGACTCATACAATAATTTCATTACTATCAGATAATTTTTATGAAAGATGGAATGACAACGAATATACAGACAAACCGGGGTCAAACACTTTTCCGCTATGCAAGAAAGTGTTAAAAAATTCATCTTATTTCCGCATTATGGACCCCTTCAACGGGCCCATAAATATCTAACCGGCCATGACATTTGATATATAATTTCTCACACTTCCTCCTACATCAACTCCAGAGGTACCTTTCCCCAACTTCTTTCGCTTTTTTGATTCATCAAATATCCACCCCTTTCCGAGCCTCAAGACAATATCTCTGCCTGTTTCGGAACAAATTATAATTCTCATTGATGAGAAAGGAAAAAATGCCATCATAACCATAAAAAGGACAAGGTTGTGTGAAAGAGAAAAAAAGAAATCGATGAAAAAGAAAGAAACATTGTTTACCCGCCAGAAAATTGTGGACATAACTTTTCTTTTTCGAGGTCCGTGACCTCTACCGATACGAGAAAATTGTTCTGTTTTCGTTTTTTTTTTCGCTCACCTGATTTATTTGGTGTGTTTTAGATGTCGGGGCAGTTTAGCTTTCAATAGAGGTATTTACAGTTCTACAATGCAACATGACACGCACATCTTGAGGTTGATTCAAGAACGACAAAGGAGTGAAATATATCTGTCTTGACCAATGGCTCAACGGAAGTTATTTTATCTGTCATACTTTAATAGAGATTAGTCTGGGATTATGTTTTCTGTTTGGTTTATCTGAATTTCAGGCGTTTTCCGTGGATTTTTTTTTTTTCACTTTTTGTTTTGTGTGTGTGCATGGAGGTGTCTTTGTAATATAATTGCGTTGTAATATAATTTGATATGCACAAATATATGGGATATTGGTATTCATCATAAAAATGAACATTATGAATTTTTTTACATTAATTCGCCATTTCTAACCAATTAAAAGTGTCATATGAATAAGATATAAATACTTATTTGAACTTTTTCTGGTGAAAATAGTCGTAGTAACATAGTATGGATAATATTTAATAAAGAAAATTACGTAATTATTAGAGTTCTGTTGCCAGCTTCATACAAAGTAATATAATTATACATTAGCAGATACGCATTTTAAAATTTAAAATCAAAATTTAGATGAGGATCAACTGGCGATGATGGAGAAAGAAATACCTGCTAACAGAGAAAAATATTATGGTAGATTAAAAAAATAAATAAAAACTAAGGCTACATTGTGTTTATAGAGTTGTATATATATTCAGGAAAAAATCTTCGCCCAAGGGACTGATACTGTTGTACTTGACATTGTTAATGCTCTTTAACACTCGATTACTTGTATATGTAAGATACACGGTGACTATTTAAAACTATCCAACGAAGTTGAAATTTTTTTATGAATTCAGTTTGTCTGTCTGTCTGTCTGTCCGTTCTCTATCTTGAGTAAATACACACTGAAAGCCTTGCAATTCATATATGTTATTCAGGTTTAATATGGCATTTTCGGTATTGAAAATGAAGTGTGTAACATTTATAGTTTATTTACAGGGACACTCGAAAGAATTCCCTTACATTACGGCCCATGGGGACAAACCGTTTGCGGTTTATTTTAATGATGTTAATGTATTTTAAACATGTTGAAACTGGTATATATCACTGAAGTGCATTGCAAGATGCTTAGTATAGATTATGGAGTGCGTAGCGTTCATCTTTCATTTACAGGGACACACAAAAGAATTCGTACAGTACTGTCTATGAACAATAATTGCTGAAAGCGCGTTTTCACGCGCGTCGCACGCATTTTTAAATTTAACTAATCATTTGCATATTTCTTTTTTGTGTATAAATTCTGTAGATCTTATGCAGGGCTGCGCTAAAGATGTTGAGTATATTATCGTTCTCTGCAATGTTGAATTCAGGAGCTGGTCCGGGGGGGACATCCCCCTGATCATTGAAATGTCCCCCTCCCGGAAGATTTGAGATTTTATGCTTTTAATGGTTAAAAAGTGCAATCCCCCCTCCGGAACTCTATACTGCCCCCCCCCCCTCCGGAGTCACAAAAATCCCTCCCGGAGAAAAGTGTCTGAATTCAACACTGGTTCACTGACCGAAATTGCCGAATGGAAATGTAAAACTGTGCTGTGTGCTTCTTCAGACACTGGAGATTCCGAAAAACATATTTTTAGAAAAAAAATTTACCGCTCGTCTGTCTGTGTGTGTGTCTCTGTGTCTGTAAACGCTCTACCTCCCGAACAAATTGAGATAAAGACTTGAAATTTGGTATGCAATTAGTATGTAATAATGGGAAGAAGCTTATTGAATTTCAGTAACCTCGATTATCCGGAACTATTTTTTTCGGACTCTCAAAATATTAGTTCTGATAAAAGGTATATAAAAATTTTGGAAATTGTTTATTATAAAGCGAATATAAACGACAGTAAAAAAACATAAATTTTGCATAAAGAATGAAGTCGATCGAATAATGAGTTGCCGAGATATTTGGAATCCTATTTCCCACACTCTTCGATTCTTCGTGACCCTGTATTTCATTCAAATTGCAATTCAAAGATATCTTTTAAATGGAAATGAGACGCTTAATGCGACGCAGTAAACTGTTAGTTAATAGGGTTATCAATTTTGGAGTTATAAGGAACTTTCTCTTACGCAATTCAGTAATGGAGCATTTAAAGTTTAGGACGTCATCAAGCCAAGGATTTTATTCGAATTGCAATGCATTTTATAAATAGTTTACACATGTTTTATTTATTTTTTTTATATTATGCATATCCATGATGGGTAAGAATTACGGTGGCTCCCAACGACTAGTTTAGGTTACATTATGGATGATACGATTATTGAGATTTTATACATCTTAAGGCCTTTTTACAAAGTAGACCTTAAAACCAATAATTTTGTAAAACTATGACTTCTTTCTATGGGGACACTTGAAAGACCAGGTGTACCGCCACAATCCAGAAACAATTGAACAACTGAAGCAGTACATCTCTTCTGTATGTGAAGCCATCCCGCCTGACACGTTTACAAAGGTTTCTGGTAATTTCGTTCAGAGACTACGCCATATTATTGCTGCGCATGGTGGATATGTGGAAAATATCGTGGTTTAGACTTTTCCAGACTGCTGCGCCATCTGTTGTTGACAATTGTAACTAATTTCGAAAGATTGTCTGCCTGAAAATTTACTGTTGTCCCAAGCATATTGCAACAAACGGTGTATTTCTATCGCTGTCCGTTTAGTTTTTATTAATTTTTCAAATATACCGGTCATTTTTGAAACACTCTATAGTTTCACAATGTAAAAAAAATCATCCTTATTATTTCAGTGAAATGAATTATACTGTCTGCTATGAGAGAAATGAGCATGCCTTTTTTTTTCTTATTACGTATGCCACGTTTACAAATGCGAGTTTTTTTTTCTACACCAGACAGCGTTGCAACATTCACGATGGAGATCTTTCTTTGCGAATGATTACCTCCATGGTTTAGTATTTTTATGACTCATAATGAACGAATCTCTTGCATTTATTTACTTTAATGGGTTGAGATATTCGGCTGCTAACCTAATTTTCTCTAAAGTTATCTCAAAATCTATACATTTTTTAATGTAACTCGTCTCTCAAGCAAACATTTTTTTTTTAATGACGTTTCTAAAAATGTAACTTTTAATGCAATTTTATTCGAAAAAATAATTTTGAGTAAAATTGGCCGCTTGGCATATGAAAAAAAAGTGGTTTGTCCCGTATTTTTTTTCCTCAGTCACATGACTTGTGCTTTTATTATATAGATTACCTACGATAGGATTTAATAGAATGAAGAAAACTTTTATTAATATCTTTTTAAGTTTTGATTTGATTTTCATAAAATTTGAAATGACTCCACAAAATTCTGCAACGATAATATATATTACATTTCAAGCCATTACGGTTGGGTATTTTTTGCGTTGTTATATGCGGACGGACGGACCAGACGACGACTATGGGCGTTACATATTTATATAATTACGAACGCAATTAAAAAACGAAAATTCTTTTAATACACCCTAATAATTCATCATAAATAAGTTGATTAATGTTATGTAATGCATATGTGTTACTTTGTAAATTATTAGTAATCTTTTAAAGATGTTACGACTAATTCTTACACTATAAAAATAGCTGTTGATTTTACTGAAAACAAAACTGTTAATCAAACGTCAATGTTTAAAATATAATTGATTTTTAAACATTTTGAAAAATATGTAGGTGGAACTTTTCAGGATTTTCGGATTGCCAGATTTATTTTGTAAAGCATCACCTACAAATTTCCTACACAGGACCAAATAAAATAAATAAATGGTTTATTACCCAGTACACAATATATATATTTTTTATTTTACAAAATAAATAAATAAATAAATAAAATTGTCAACTAGGACGCCAGTAAATAAATGTTTTTTTTTTTCGAAAAAAATGTCTTTATTACGAATTTATTACGAACATTTTGTAGCTTTAACAAATTTTGTCCGTAAAATAAACATTTTACAGATTTCATAAGAAATAAAGTCTGTGTTTATTACAAAATTTCTGTTATTTTAACAGATTTTGCATTAAAATTTATGGTTTGCAGATTTTTTTTTTTTTTTTTTTTTTTTTTGTAAAATTAACATTTTTTTTTACTGACGGTCTGGCTAACAGCATTTTACTATAAAATCAACTTTTTTTTCAGTGTAACATTTAACTTACAAATGAAAAAAAAAAAAAAAAAAAAAAAAAAAAACCTAAACATTGTTTTAGCATTTTGCTAAATTTTGAACTCAACTTAAAACCTGCATATGACCCACTAATAAAAGAATCCATATATTATTCATTGCATGATTTAACCCATACCAACAAAAAATGAGACAATAACTAATAACAAATCATACATTATCGTAATTCGACTGGACTGCCAATGGCATTTCGGAGTTTTATTTAAGTACGTGACTTGCGCCCAGACAAAATTGCTGGAAAATGTCACGTTTGATTGGTGGGTCTCTAGAAATTTGGCGGCAATTTAGATCAGCGATCAAATTTATATAAGCGGCAACTTCAAAGCAAAGGCAATATAATGTGACACAAAAAACAGTTAAAAGTATTCCGGTAATGAACAACCTTTGATATTACATTCGTCGAAATATAGCGCTAAGCAAAAAGTAAATCATTATGTCGTCATTACAAATTATTACCGCAGTATTTTGCGTAATAACATGCCGTTATTAATCGCTTATGTCGTTCAATAAATATTGTAGATTTAACACGCCAAGATTATATTCTGGAATCAAATAAATTATTCTAAATGTAATTGATTTTAAAATTGTACTTCAAAAGTCATTAACATAATTTTCAAATGGTCAATTGAACAAACTCATAAATTAAGAAAGTCACACGTTAATAAATGTCGTTCAATAAATATTGTAGATTTAACACCCAAGATTATAATCAGGAATCCAATGAATTATTCAAAACTTAATTCATTTTAAAATTGCACTTGAAAAGTCAGTAACATAAAATTTAAATGATTGGTTGAACAAACTCATAAACTAAGAAATCACACGTTAATAAATTAGTCATAAGTTTAGAATTCCCGAGACACATAATCATTAATCTCTAATTATAAAATTAAATAAGATGCTCTTTAAAAGTTTTTTAACACCTTCGCAGTTCTTTTATATACTTTCATGGGAAGATAAAAATCCGCCAATTATTTGTAATTACTAATTTAAGATCATATTAAAACATCTTAAATGTCGTTTCCTTAGTCAAAAATTCTCTTTTTTTATGTAGTTCTATTCGTGCTATAGTGGTGTATACTAATGAAACATTATTCCAAATTAATTAAATTTGCACTATATATTTCTACATTACAAAATAAACAAAAAGTTTTTGCATTGAAAAATGAATGATTTATTAAAGAAAATCTCTTTTTTTCTTTCTTTAGAATTTGGTAATGCTGCATTGTTATATTATTATGTTTTATACTTATCATATCTCTAATAATGCTTATTCGTGTTGTCGTGGAAAAAATGGCAGAAAAAAGTTTTACAACAACAATCTTCGCGGCACATTTCTACATCATTTCAACAGAAATCTACCATGAAGTAATTTTTTTGGAAATAGAGGTGTTAAAAGTTTCTGGTAAGATTCCTTCAAACGACAAACGTTTAATACTACTAATTATATTAACTCTTTATTTTGCTTTGTTATTTCACTGCTTTTGTTATCTTATTATTATCTTATTACCCCTTTTTTTACATTATTATACAAAGTGTGTTGCGGTCCGTCTAACGTCGCAAACACATGATTGCAGCCCGCGAGAAAGAAAGGTTGAGTATGGCTGGATTAGAGGGAGATCGGATTCTTTTTTAATAAAAAAAAAAGTTGTGGTTAAAAAAATAATGATAGATGGCGCTGGCATGCATAATACCGAACAGATGTATGCAAATTAGTCTTATAGTAAAACACCCATTTCCGCGAAGCGTGTGACAACCTTCAGTATCCCAGCACAAGAAACAGGCTCTTTTTTCGTCTTCAGTCATTTTGCCGTGCGGAATTTTCGCAATGCGCCAATTGCTGATTCCCTGTTCTTGTAAAAGAGTTTAACCAACAGCGCTTGACCTGGTAACGATAGCATACAGCTGGCTTCCACAGAGTAAGGAGATCTAACAGAGAATCATCTTTCATACATTGCAATGGCAACTTCTTTATAATGGGATTACGCATAGATAGTAGCTATTGCTGCGGATGACGCAGAAACTAATGCCATAACAGAAGCGAAGTTGCTAATACGGCGATATATCGCTTTCTTGGCGACAAATAAGGGAAGAAGGAAAAGAAACGGCGACTGCTTGTTGCTTCTTGTTTTGAAATTTATGAAAACATATTTATTTTTAACGTGTTCTGAAACAATCGGAATTCAACTTTATTTTAAAATAAGTGTTGTGGTAAAATAAAGTTTTTTTTCCAAGTTTGAAAGGATAAATTGATTTTTTTAAACAAATTAATTTTTTTAATATATTTTATATTGTTTGCTTTAACCCATTAAAGCCTAGCTTGGCATTAATGCAACATCATAGCTAATAATACTTTTGTTGTTTGCACACCAGCAATTCTGAAAACAAACTTTCGCTTTCTTTAATAACCAAAAACTTCTTGTTAAATAAGTTAAAAATTCTATTCTAAAAAAGCGATATGAATGAATATTTTCAATTTTTGTTCCATTTGACGTCTTGCTCTTGCAAACAACACAAGTATCTCATCGTAACATTTTGAAGAATTCCAATGATCTATTTGATCTTCAATGAATAATTTTAATAATAAGTATCCTCAAGATTCAAAATTCAAATAACGAACGCCGAAAATTTGCAGTCAGTACATGCAGTACATGCATACTTGCAGTCATGACAACAGTAAAATGCGTCAAGCAGAATAGGGTTACAGTTAAATGGAAATCACGAAGATAAAAATCGCCAACGCGATGATTTAGTTTTTAAGTCATCCACTGCAGACGCTCTTTTCAGGCGAAGTTCGGGCTCTGTTTAAATATCTTTACTCTGTGGCTGGCATCGAATGAAGAATCTCTGTGCATTGAGAGAGCTTACTGACAACCTGATTTGCATAAATCTGCTTCAAAATATGTGTGCAACGTCATCTATCGGTAGTTATTGAAGCATTTTATTATTATTATTATTAAAAATATCCGATCTCCCTCTAATCCCATTCCTGTAAGCCACAATTTTTCAGCCTCGTTTGTTTCTTTTTAATGAATTTTGAAAGTTTTAATGAAATTATAGCGCATCCGGTATGTTTTTTTACTATTCGATGGTGCAAAATTTAAAACTAGAAATGTAGAAGTAACTATAGTTAAACCTTATATGACATTCGTCATTGCTTGTGAAATGCAGCATTTGATGTGTTTCACATTCTTTGACAAATCTGTTTCTGTTCCGCATGAGAGAAGTTTTTTTTTTCTTTTTCCACCAAAGAATTTTTAATCTTTTATCATAACAAGCACGTGAGCATTTTTTTTTTATTTTTTTTTTTTCTATTTTGTGTTGATCTGTCCAAAGTTTAAATTATCACACACTTACACACACACACACAAAACAAGTTGGAAATTGTACGTCAAACGTGACAAACGTGGTGCGTTCGTACTATAACTAGTTATATAAATATTCAGATCTTGATGATTTTTAATTCCGTGAAATGAATTATATCGTCTGCAGATTAATTTCTGTCATAAAATAAGTATCTCGGTCGCTTGACGATTACACCTCGGAAGCTCCTATAAGAAGAAAGCACCGATTTAAAAAAAAAAAAAAATCAAATTTCTTAATAAATGTTTTTATTAATATTTTTTAAAGTTTTGATTCGATTTTCATAAAATTTGAAATGTCTCGACAAAATTTTCCAAATATAATATGTCTTAAATTTCAAACCATTCGGTTGGGTAGTTTTTTCGTTGTTATAAGCGGTCGGACGGACAGACAGATGGACGGACGGACCAGAAGACGACAATAGGTGCTACGTATTTATATAATTACGAACGCACCTAAAAAAAAACCTACGTAATAATTCTTAATAATAATTTTTTAGTGCTTGTAAACGTTATATCAGATTCGTTTTAAAATTTTGCAATAAACTCAATACTTGTAAATAAATGTAACATGATTTGATTCCATTTGATTTCATTTTAAATCTATTTTAAGTGAAAATTATTTTTTCCCACCCGATTAAAAAATAGCTCATGCATGAGAGAGTTAATAAAATATCACAAATCAAGAAAATATCGATATGCAAAAAAGCTGAATTTCGGGAATGAATATGCACTGTAAAAAAAAAGAGATCTCAGAAACCAATATATTTTTGAGATTTAAAGAAGTTTCCTTTGTTGACACCGATTTTCGGAAACGTTTCCGAGTAGTTTTTATATTGTATTGTATTAATCAGCATTCTTAAATAGGACTATCGGTTTATAGGACGCTATCAGTTTTAAAGTAAACATTTTCATTTGTGCAATTTAATTTATACATGCACGAATAACAAAATAATACTAATTTTAATAATAATACTGTTAATTTATCATGTTTGTCTGTAAAACACGCTTTTTGAACATGAAAATGTTTGCTTGAGAACGGTTAACGAAATCCGAGAAACCGTTATTCCACGTTGAGAAAACTAATTAATACACCTTAATAACTACAGGGAAACGTTTCCGTAAATCAGTATCAGTAAACGAAAATCTGTTTTTGCAACTGCTTCTTTAAATCTCGAAAATGCATTGGTTTCTGAGGTTTCTAACGATAAAGAACGCATATCGGAATCGGGGATAATGTGAAAGAGGTTATTGCATATATTTGTACGCGGTTATATTATATTTTCCGAGATTAACCCTCTAAGCGTGTGGAATGTAATATTCCGTTCACTAAGCTCCAGGTTTCACTGCAATATATGCAATGTTTAAGATAATATAATTCTACAGATTTAATGAATTTTCAAAATATTGAAGAATGATTAATACTCTCAAGGGTTACATTCGTATTTGTAATTAAGTTTTATTTATAATACTGAAAGAATCATATTTTTTTAGCATTTAAAACAAAATGCAGAGAAAACAACATTACAATTTTACCCTTTTTCAAAACGCTCAGAGGGTTAAGAAACATTTGTCTTCTTTTTACAGTGTGCATGAATGTGTGAGGAAGTTTAAATTTTAGAACAGCCTTAAGAGCCTGGTGATACATTGGAAATTGGAAGCTATATAGTTACACCTTATATTCCCCACCCTTGAAGTCAAATGGTTTGTTCTGGGCAAGCTAGAAGACGCGAAGAGACAACAACTCAACTTAACTATTAGTTTTTCACTGATGATGACCGAGTAAGTTCGGTTGAAAACGTTTTGATTTTAAAAGGACTTTAATATGCTTTTAAATGTTTTTATGTATGTTTTTATGCACCTTCAAGCAATATATTTACATTTATTTGTATATTTATGAATTTTAATTATTAAACTGAATTAAGGTGAAGTTGCACTGAAATTTTAACTTTTTATGGAAGATCACAGTAGAGGGATTCTTCTTCTTTCTTTCTTATAGCTGGTGCGATGAACTCAAATAGCCGCAATCAGCGAATTGTTATGTCTTTTTTGGACATTTCCAATTATAACAGCCAGACGCTTTCATAAACATTCAATTATCTATAAAGAAAAGCATGGCAATCTTTATTTTTATACGTGCAAAGTCTTAATAAAACATTTTTTAAAAATTAAAATAACCAGGAAACCAATATCATAAATTCTTATAAAAATAATCTCGTTAAACAATTAAGTTTTTAGAATAAAAAGCCTGAGTGTGACCAGAAACTGCTAAGTTTAGGCTTTAGAACAGACTTAAAAGCCTGGTAGTAACATACCCCATGTTTAAACAGACTATATTATCTCTTTTTTTTTTTTTTACGCTTGTGGGGGTCAACGAACAGTCGCAACCAGCAAGCAGATTGTTACGTTTATTCAGACATTTCCAAACATCAAACCAATAAGTTTGTAAATTTTTAAAAAGCCAAACTTGGCATATACCATTATATTGATTTTTATTCGCGTAAAGTCTTAATTCTGCAATATTTTTATTAAAGTAAACAGGAAAGAAACATTGTAAATTTTTAAAAAGAAAAACTGGACATATACCATTATGTTGATTTTTATTCGCGTAAAGTTTTAATAAAGCAATTTTATTTTGTTAAAATAAACAGGTAAAAAACATCGCAAATTTTTATTTAAAAAAATATCGATATACAACAACTAAGCTGAATTTGGATGTGTAAAAACATGAATATGTGAGAAAGCATAGCTAGTTTAAATTTTAAACTACTAGTTTACAAAGCATGGTGATGTACTCGAAGTCCAAAATAGATTTTTTTTTCTGTTAGCTGCAAGCGGGCCCTCGAATGGTTGCTCTCTGGATGCTTCTTTTTCGCGATTTACAAACATCACATCAACAAGCTTTAAAAAAACATTGCAAATTTTTAAAAAGAAAATTTTGACGCGTATCATTACATTTACTTTTTATTCGCGCCATATCTTATTATAGCAATTTTTTCTTAAAATATCCAGGAAACAAACATCTTAAACTTTTATAAAGACTCTCGACACATAATTAAGCTGAATTTCAAGATTAATAGTCGTGACTATGTCAGAAAGCAGATTGTTTAGATTTTAGAAAAGCATTAATCATTTGGTGATGTACTCGAACTTCAGAGTAGACGGGTTTATTTCCTTTCTTTTTTTTTCTTTCTTCCTTTCTTTCAAGCGGGCGGTGTGAACTCGAATGGCAGCAAGCAATGGCTTGATATGCCCATTCGGATATTTCCAAACATTACAGCAAGAAGTTCTCAGAAATATTGCAAATTTTTTAAAAAGAAAATCTTGACATATATCATTACATTGCTTTTTATTCGCATAAAGTCTTAATAAAGTAATATTTTTATTAAAATAAACAGGAAACCAACTTCATAAATGCCATGAAATAAAACTTTGACTTACGATTGACAATTGAATTTCGGACTTTCAAAAGTCCTAACTGGGTGTATCGGAAATGATGGCTAGAACTGTAATAGGTGATAATACGTGACAAGATAGACAATTTTTGCATACGAAAACAAGGTTGTAATCCACTTATTTAATTAAAAAAAAAAGGTTTTCTCAAACCAAGGGGAATCCGGATTTTCGTTTGTAAATGTAAGCATTATGAAGATATTTTAGTGAAGTCTTCAAAATAATGATTTTGCTTTCTGTACAGAAAGGAAATTGAAAGGAAATTGAAAAGAAATTTAAATGAAATCAAGTACCGGAATTGAACTGTATTTCGATCACTGCATTGTGTGCAACATGGTACTTAGAGTATCCTAAATACCGTAATATGTTCTGCCTACCTTCGGATTCTACCTTCTGAATTTTAGAAGGTAAATAACAATGAGCTTGTTGTTTGGAGGCAATGGTCGTAAAAACTATTTTAATTTTGTAACGAACTACAACTACAACTGCTTTATCGAAAATGTGGTTAACTACAGCTACAATTACTTTATCTAAAATGCAGTTAACTACAACTAAAACTACTTTATCGAAAATGTAGTTATCTACAACTACAACTACTTTATCGAAAATGTAGTTAACTACAACTACAACGGTTCATCGAAAATGTAGTTAACTAGAACTATAACTACTTTATCGAAAATGCAGTTAACTACAACTGTACAACTCAAAAGTTTTCGAAAATTGTCGCTAATTCACTATTTCCAGGTTTTGTAAAAAAATTCAATCTACACTTGCAGATACTGATAAGTAATGCAATGTCCCCGTGTTTATATCGCATTTTCGAGGATACAATCAAATAAATACGATAAAACTGAGGACATTAAAAAATTAACAAATATAACATACAAATTAAGAATGTGCTTTGTGTTATTTCTCTATTCTCAAATTCTATTCCGACCAGAGCAATTCAATATCAATTTTCTCTGTAATAATATAAAAAAAATAATAAATCTGTAAATAATTCAGTTCCAAAAAAAGAAAGAATTAAAACATGAATTAAAACATGAAGACCTGACGATGAGAAAGTAGACAAGTTTTCCTGCAAGAAAATAAATTTCTTGCAGGAATTGGAATTGCCACTTGGGTTTATCAACGGTTCTATACGAGTTATAGTTACGCTTGCAAAAAAAGCCAACTGACTGTAAAGTTGCAACAATACAATATTTTAACCTCTAAATGCAGAAAATATAAATAAAAAATAAAAAGTGAAACATATTTTTCAAAAAATATGTTTTAATCAATTTATGATTCATGTTAATTAAATTATGATTTTACGTTGAAAAATCAATTTAGAAATCTTAAAAAATAATGTAAATAATGTTTTTTTTCTTTCCTGTTGCCATACCTTAAAAAAGAAACAGAGCAAAAATTATAATTTTTAAAATAAATTCACTAGCTCGAGCTTTCTACCAAACATTAAAAAAACAGTGAATTTTCCATAGTTAAGTGCACAAGCCAAATTTATTGTAACGAAAATCATGAATTGCAGCAATGAAATTGGGTGTGATTCTCAAGATAAATGTGGAATACTTATAAAAGAATGTATTTAAAAAAAATATTTTTACTTTTATACCTATTTTTACTTGTTTACCCGGTTTTTGTTACTCTGTTGTTGCTTGCTCTTGAAATCATAAAAATGTTTCCACTCGCATTGACAGCCATAGTTTGTGCTTTTTGTCTTTAAATATTTCTAGCAGGTTACTTTTGAATAAAACTATTCCATGTAGTTTCTAAGTATTTTCAAAATGTGTTTGGAAATTATTATGACAGAATTGTTTAAAGTTACAAAAAAAAAAAAAAAAAAAGACCCTTGGGTAATCGTGTAATTGTCAACATAGCTATATCGTACTCAATTTCTAAATATTTTCAAAATGTGTTTTAAAATCAATATGATAGAATTGTTTAAAATTACAATAAAGGCTTTGGGTAATCGTATAATTTTCAACATAGCCGTATAGTACGCAATTTCTAAATATTTTCAAAGTAATCAACTAAAGATAATACATCATCCGACAAAACAATGTTTAGATTGTTATAAGAAATCTTTAAAAAGTGACAAGTAAATGATCGCCAAAGATTTACGGTCTTTTTTTTACTTCTAGAAAAATAGAAATTTGTAGGCACTGTTGCGATACTATCAAAACACACCAATCTACAGTAAATTCTACAGAAGGACCATTCTGTCAGATTTAAAATTCCTCTCTCGTTTGACATAACTCTCTCTGTACCACCGCAAGAGCAACCTGTTTATCACACACCACCATTTGTCAAAGGATTCAGGGTGAATAACAATCCCTTGAAGCAAGTCTTCCATTTGGCGTGACACTTAACTGAAAACGAATCGCGAAAAATCACCACCAAAAACACCAATTGTCGAAGTAAAAATGTTCCTGTCATAAAAATCAGGAAGTGTTTTAGGACCTTTTGATTAAACTGCAAGAATAGAACGGTTGTATTCAAATATTTTTTTTAAACACCCTGAAAGAAAACGACAAACCTTTAATGCTGTCATTGAAGAGGAGCTAAGAATAGTTGGTTGGTCTTTAAAGCTGTCTAGAGGTCATTGCCGTAGAAAACAGAATGAGTGATAGATATTTTTCTATTATTATCGTTTTGTGTTAGATAACGGATTAAAATAAAATTGCAAATTGATGAGTGACATCGGATGAATTTAAATTGTTAGATTTTCTTTAGTGATAATAACTCGCATAGACAAATTGCCGTCTATCTGCAAGAAATCTTTGATTGATCTCCCCTTTAATATCTCACGAATGGGGAAATAGAAAAAAAAAGGAAGTGTATACAGAATATTTTGGACTTTAATAGGAATGCTGAATAATTTTAATTTCTGAAAGAATGCGAACAGCTATACTATACTTCCTAACCTTGAACGGAAAGAAATAAACTGCTCCTTATCCTTCAACGCAAGAACTATAGTCACAAATACTATACTCACACAGTTCAGTCTTTGTGCATGGTGAATATATACAGATGACAGTATAGTTATATAATGTCTTAGAGGTAGTTAACTTTGGTTAGTAAATATCTTATTAAATATCTTATTAATCCGAAAATTCTCTAAATATTAAAAAAAAAAAAAAAAAACATTTGCTGTAATACTCACAGAGAGCTCTCTCAGCTATTGAGTATTGCAGATTTCAAAATTTAATGAGAAATCAAATGAAGTTGAAATATTATATATTCTGCATAGTGCTGTCATTGAAAAGCAGCTAAAAATAGTTTGGTCTTTAAAGCTGTCTACAGGTCGTTGCCATAGAAAACAAAACGAGTGATTGATATTTTTCTACTGTTATCGTTTTGTGTTAGATAACGGATTAAAACAAATTGCAAATTGATGAGCGACATCGGATGAATTTAAATTGTTAGATTTCCTGTAGTGATAATAACTCGCATAGACAAATCGGTGTCTATCTGCAAGAAATCTTTAATTGATCGCCCCTTTAATATCTCACGAATAGGGAAATGGAAAAAAAGAAGTGTATACAGAATATTTAGGACTTTAAAGGAATGCTGAATGATTTTTATTTTATGTAATTTCTAAAGGAATGCAAAGAGCTATACTGTAATTCCTAATCTAGAACGGAAAGCAATATACTCCCAAGCTTTCAACGCAAAAACCATACTCACAAATAATATACTAAAAGTCCAGTCTTTCTGCATGAGAAATATCTATAGATGACAGTATAGTTATGTAACGTCTTAGGTAGTTAACTGTGGTTAGTAAGTATCTAATTTATCTTATTAATCTAAAAATTCTCAAAATATAAGAAAAAAAATAAATCTTTGCTGTAACACTTGCAGATCTCTCTCAGCTTTTGAGTATCGCAAATTTCAAAATTTAATGAGAAATGAAATGATTTGTGAAATGTTATATAATCTGTATTTTTTACATACCAAATGTCAGTTGTCTTGGCTGTGATTCAAATTCATACTTGTGCTTGAATATATATTTTTATTCAAAATTTTATAGATAATATACGAATCAGTACTATAAGACAAAATATGTTTTCTTTTCTTTTTGTAACTGTATATTTAAAATTTAATTTATAAAACTCCTATATATTTTATTTTTGTACTCTAAAAAAAAAAATAAAACAAGCTTTGAAGAGGAGCTAAGAATAGTTTGGTCTTTAAAGCTGTCTAGAGGTCATTGCCGTAGAAAACAGAATGAGTGATAGATATTTTCCTATTATTATCGTTTTGTGTTAGATAACGGATTAAAATAAAATAGCAAATTGATGAGTAACATCGGATGAATTTAAATTGTTTGATTTTCTGTAGTGATAATCACTCGTATAGACAAATTGCCGTCTATCTTCAAGAAATATTTGATTCATCGCCGCTTTAATAGCCCACGAATGGGGAAATGGAAAAGAAGGAAGTGTATCCAGAAAATTTTGGACTTTAAAGGAATGCTGAATATTTTTTCTTTTGTTTAATATCTAAAAAACGCAAAGAGCTATACTATAATTCCTAACCTTGAACAGAAAGAAATATACTCCCTAGCCTTCAAAGCAAGAAATCTACTCACAAATAAATATGCTAAGAGATCAGTCTTTCTGCATGCGAAATATATATGGTAGGCGGAAAAAAGCATACCGATAAAACGTCCACCTAAAATTTCAAAGTTATTATACTATATATATATATATATATAATATCTAGAGGTTGCACAGCGAGTTTCATGCATCCAGGGGTTTTTTTTTCGGTTAATGTACGCGAAGCGTACATATATGACACTAAAGCTGCTTGAATAACTTTCATGCATTCTAAAGATTGCTGCACAGTGTGTTTCATGCATCCAGGGTCTTTTTTTTGGTTAATGTACGCGAAGCTTACATATATAAGTTACTAACCGCTGCTTGAATGACTTTCATGCATTCTAGAGATTATTGCATAGCGTTTAGTTTAGTTTAGTTTAGTTTAGTATAGTTTAATTTTCTTTTGTTTAGTTTAGTTTTCTTTAGTTTAGTTTAGTTTAGTTTAGTTTAGTTTTGTTTCTTTTTGTTTAGTTTTTTTTTTGTTGTTGTTGTTGTTTAGTTTGTTTGTAGGGAAACTTTTCTCTGATATAGGTGCAGTTCTGATATAGTACGCAATCTCTAAATATTTTTAAAGTAATCAAATAAAGATAATACATCTTTCGACAAAACAATGTTTAGATTGTTTTAAAGAATCTTTAAACAGTGACAAGAAAATGATTCTCGAGTTTAATGATCCTCGATGATCCTATAATGATCCCCGATTTAGTTTAGATGTCTTTAGTTTAGTTTAGTTCAGTTTAGTTTTCTTTTGTTTTGTTTCTTTGTTTTCTTTAGTTTAGTTTAGTTTTTTTTCTTTTTGTTCTTTTAGTTTGTTTGTAGTGAAACTTTTTTCTGATATAGGTGCAGTTCTGATATAGTACGCAATTTCTAAATATTTTCAATGTAATCAAATAAAGATAATACATCTTTCGACAAAAAAATTTTTAGATTGTTTTAAAGAATCTTTAAACAGTGACAAGAAAATGATCCTCGAGTTTAATGATCCTCGATGATCCTGTAATGATCCCAGAATAAGTTTAGATTTCTTTAGTTTAGTTTAGTTTAGTTTAGTTTTATTTTGTTTCTTTGTTTTCTTTAGTTTAGTTTAGTTTTTTTTTAGTTTTTTTTGTTTAGTTTGTTTGTAGTGAAACTTTTTTCTGATATAGATGCAGTTCTGATATAGTACGAAATTTCTAAATATTTTCAAATTAATCAAATAAAGATAATACATCTTTCGACAAAACAATGTTTAGATTGTTTTAAAGAATCTTTAAACAGTGACAAGAAATCCTCGAGTTTAATGATCCTCGATGATCCTGTAATGATCCCCGAATAAGTTTAGATTTCTTTAGTTTAGTTTAGTTTAGTTCAGTTTAGTTTAGTTTAGTTTAGTTTCTTTTTTTTCTTTAGTTTAGTTTAGTTTCTTTGTTTTCTTTAGTTTAGTTTAGTTTCTTTGTTTTCTTTAGTTTAGTTTAGTTTCTTTGTTTTCTTTAGTTTAGTTTAGTTTTTTTTTCTGTTTCGTTTGTTTGTAGTGAAACTTTTTTCTGATATAGGTGCAATTCTGATATAGTACGCAATTTCTAAATATTTTCAAAGTAATTAAGTAAAGATAATACATCTTTCGACAAAACAATGTTTAGATTGTTTTAAAGAATCTTTAAACAGTGACATGAAAATGATACTCGAGTTTAATGATCCTCGATTATCCTGTACTGATCCCCGATTTAGTTTAGATTTCTTTAGTTTAGTTTAGTTTAGTTTAGTTTAGTTTAGTTTTGTTTCTTTAGTTTAGTTTAGTTTAGTTTAGTTTAGTTTTGTTTTGTTTCTTTGTTTTCTTTAGTTTCGTTTCGTTTCGTTTTTTTTTTTTTTTAGTTTGTTTGTAGTGAAACTTTTTTCTGATATAGGTGCAGTTCTGATATAGTACGCAATTTCTAAATATTTTCAAAGTAATCAAATAAAGATAATACATCTTCCGACAAATCAATGTTTAGATTGTTTTAAAGAATCTTTAAACAGTGACAAGAAAATGATCCTCGATTATCCCCCGATTTAGTTTAGATTTCTTTAGTTTAGTTTAGTTTAGTTTAGTTTCTTTAGTTTAGTTTAGTTTCTTTAGTTTAGTTTAGTTTAGTTTAGTTTTGTTTCTTTGTTTTCTTTAGTTTCGTTTCGTTTCGTTTTTTTTTTTTTTTTTTTTTTTTTTTTTTTTTTTTTTAGTTTGTTTGTAGTGAAACTTTTTTCTGATATAGGTGCAGTTCTGATATAGTACGCAATTTCTAAATATTTTCAAAGTAATCAAATAAAGATAATACATCTTCCGACAAATCAATGTTTAGATTGTTTTAAAGAATCTTTAAACAGTGACAAGAAAATGATCCTCGATTATCCTGTACTGATCCCCGATTTAGTTTAGATTTCTTTAGTTTAGTTTAGTTTAGTTTAGTTTCTTTAGTTTAGTTTAGTTTCTTTAGTTTAGTTTAGTTTAGTTTTGTTTCTTTGTTTTCTTTAGTTTCGTTTCGTTTCGTTTTTTTTTTTTTTTTTTTTTTTTTTTTTTTTTTTTTTTTTTTTAGTTTGTTTGTAGTGAAACTTTTTTCTGATATAGGTGCAGTTCTGATATAGTACGCAATTTCTAAATATTTTCAAAGTAATCAAATAAAGATAATACATCTTCCGACAAATCAATGTTTAGATTGTTTTAAAGAATCTTTAAACAGTGACAAGACAATGATCCTCGAGTTTAATGATCCTCGATGATCCTGTACTGATCCCCGATTTAGTTTAGATTTCTTTAGTTTAGTTTAGTTTAGTTTAGTTTAGTTTAGTTTAGTTTCTTTAGTTTAGTTTAGTTTAGTTTAGTTTTTTTTTTCTGATATAAGTGCGCTTTTTTCCTTGATTTTATATACATATAGACCAGTGGACCCGTGCGAAGATTTCACACTGCTGTCAAGAATATCATCTCATTTATTCCATGAAAGTGACAGTAAAAACTGACAAAAGATAGCAAACGCAATATGTAAATTAATCGTATTTTAAATGCATTAGAGGGTGACATCATCTGTTTCGGAAAGAAACATGGGATAAAGAAAACAAAATTGTGCATTTGAATTTAAATTTTGCTTTTTAGTCATAAATATTAAAAAAACCCGTGCAGCAGCTATATCCCACTTTATCTTTATTGAACATTTTTTATAATCATTGTTGCGGCATTTTATTTTTGTGGCAACACTAATTTGAGGATAACCTTTCTTTTCATTTATGAAAACAATGCCGATATAATTCTTAATTAATTGTAATGTTTAATCCATATACATGTTTTAACGAAATGTAAGTGTACTATGTCCGCTTCAAAATCCTTTCATATGGTATCTCATTTATCGTTCTGCGTTTTCTATTTGCTTAAAAAAAGATCTTGACAACAAAAATAATATATAGGATGACAGTATAGTTATGTAATGTATTAGGTAGTTAACTTAGGTTAGTAAATATCTTATTAATCCAAAAATTCTCTTAAATATGAAAAAAAAACGTTTCTGTAATACTCACACAGTGATTACAATGTTTAATGAGAAATGGTATGTGAAGTATTATATATTCTGCATATTTTATGTACTGAATGTCAATTGTTGTGTCTGTAATTCAAATTCATACTTGTGTTTGAATATGAATATATCTTTTTATGCCAAATTTTGAAAATACGAGGGTAAGTCTTTAAGTAAGTCACAAAAGATAATTAAATAATAAATTACAATGATATTCACTTCAAAACTATTTTTATTTCTCAACCTATTCTACACCAATATTTATGCACTTATATCACCGTTTTATCAGTGCCTCAACACCAGCTGCTTAACATTCTTTGGGTTGCTGTCTCAGCCACATTAAGAGTTCAAGTTAAACACAGGAGACAATTCAAAAGTTTGGTTGGCAACTTCTTCAACATCCACCATACAGCTTCGACTTAGCCCCAAGCGATTTTCATCTGTTTAGTCCACTAAAAAACCATCTTGGAAGCAAGATGATGTTCACAGATGATGAAAAGGTTCAACTTGAAGTCCTAATATGACTGAGACAGCAACCCAAAGAATGTTATGCAGCTGGTGTTGGGGCACTGATAAAATGGTGATATAAGTGCATAAATATTGGTGAAGAATATGTTGATAAATAAAGTTTTGAAGTGAATATCATTGTAAGTTATTAATTAATTGTCTTTTGTGACTTACTTAAGGACTTCCCCTCGTAATAAACAAATCAGTAGTACAGATTAGTAGTATAGAAAGACAAAAGGTGTTTTTCCCCTTTTTACTAACTATATATTTAAAACGTAGTTTGCAAAACCCCTATATATTTTAGTTTTTACACGCTGAAAGATAAAATTAAGAAGAGCTTTAATGCTATTATCGAAACGGAGCCAAGAATAGTTGCTCTTTAAATCTGTTTTAGAGGTCATTGCCGCACAAAAAGAATGGATGATAGATTTATTTTTATTATCTTTTTGTGTTAGATCGATTAAAATAAATTTTCAAATAAATGAATGACTTCGGGCGCCTGTCACGAATTTAAATTGATAAATTTCTTTAGCGGTAATTGACCTTGTAAACAAATTGGCGTCTATCTCGAAAGGATCTTTTATTTATCTTCCATTTAATAACTCGTGAAAGGGTTGTATACACAGAAAATTTTTTATTTAAAAGCAATACTCAATAGTATTTTTGTAAATTAAATTTTTAACACTTTCGGGTCTGGCGTCTTAATAAAATGACACGTATTTTCATGTACTATTATATTATATTTTAATTACGTTTGTTATTTTCTGCATGTAGGACTGATAGTACATGTCTTTGCGTTTACTATTAATACTACATTTATGGTTCAGTGTTTATTAATAAAACAATAAATGGTTCGTTTAAAACTGTATACACAGTTGCTGAGACTTTAATTTGAAGCATGTGCAGAACTGCACTGTGGTAGTGCCCGTGGACGCCACGACGTTCAGTACCCGTGCATTCCACACCAGAGTCTTGCACAGGTCGGGTTGCACCCGACCCAAATCCGAAAATCTCAATTGAAGTCAACCTGCAATCGGACTTGCACCCGATAATAAAAATTTCATCTTCGTGGACGCCACGACATTCAGTACCTGTGCATTCTACCTTAGTGTCCTGTACAGGTCAGTTTGTACCCGACCAAAATCCGAAAATCCCATTTGAAGTTAACCTGCAATCCGGCTTCAACCCGACAACAAAGATTTCATCAACCAGAACCCAACAAACTAATTTTCTTTGACCCGCAACCCGACCGGAACTCAACATATTTCAACCCGAAACCAAAATGGTTCAACTCGAACCCGAAATAAAAAGTAATTAATTGATGTCTTGATGCAATTATGAAAAGTAATTTACATTTTTACCTCTAATACCAATTTTATCTTTTATATAGAAGCATGGACATTATACAACTGTATTTATTAGATTAGGATATGGTCCTTGTATCTGAGAAATATTAATCTATGAAACTATCAATGATTTAATAATATTAAAAAAATTCGCTTTTTCGGAAAAAAAAGAACTATGCACAAAAGAACAGCATTGTTTGAGCATTTTAAGATAGTCTGCATAAAAAAGAAAAAAAAAAGTTGGAAATTGTACGTTAAACGTGACACAGGACATTTTCGTTTTATAACTAGTTTTACAACGTAAAAAAACCATCCTTATTATTTCAGTGAAATGAATTATATCGTCTGCTATGAGCAAAATGAGCATGCCTTTCTTTTTCTTATTACATATGCAACGTTTGCAAATGCGAATTTTTTTTTCTACACCAGGCAGCACTGTAAAATTCACCATGGAGATCTTGCTTTGCGAATGATTATGTCGATGGTTTTAATATTTTTATGACTCATAATGAACGAATCTCCTGTGTTTATTTACTTTAATGGATTGAGATATTCGGCTGTTAACGTAATTTCCACTGAAGTTATCTCAGAATCTCTACATTTTTTAATGTAATTCATCTCTCAAACAAACAATTTTTTTCAACGATCTTTCTAAAAATGTAACTTTTATGCAATTTTATTCGAAAAAATTATTTTGAATGAAAATGGCCGCCTGGTATATGAAAAAAGAAGTGGTTTGCCCGTATTCATTTTCCTCAGTCACATGACTTGCGCTTTTATATTATATAGATTACGTACGATAAGATTTAATAGAATAAAGAAAACTTTTATTAATATCTTTTTAAGTTATATGATTATATTATAATCTTTTTAAGTTTTGATTCGATTCGATTGTCATAAAATTTGAAATGACTCGACAAAATTCTACAACGATAGTATATATTAAGTTTCAAACGATTCGTTTGGGTAGTTTTTGCGCTGTTATACGCGGACTGACGGACGTACCAGACGATGACTATAGGTGCTACATATTTATATAATTACGAACGCACCTAAAAAATCTATAATTACACAAGTTATGGCTAAAAAATATATCTGTTGTTCTCACTGTAAGCAGTGATTCAAAATATACTTTAAAGGGTAAAAACGTACTTTGTTTAAATTGCGCACAATAATGTTATTAAATTAGTTAATGTTTTTGACCTGCAATTTCTGTGAATTTCTTTTCTTAAGACTGAACCTAAATTTGTGTATAGTTTAGCAAAATTTCTATTAAAAAATAAAGTTAAACAGGTTACATGTTTTTTTCGGAGTTTATCTATTGCTTTTTTTCTGTGTTTGGAATTATAAACAAATTTTGGCCCAATCTTAAAACATAGATATAATCTCTGAACCAGTAAATTTTATCTGTAAAAAGTATAAAATAGTATAATAGAAATCTGCACGCAATTTCTTTTAAAAGACATTTTTGAGATAAACTATTTTAACTTTGTATGATTTTTAACAATTTTATAATAAGATAACTGACACAATTTTAATCAAAATTAATAAAATTATGGCAATTTTTTGTGCAGTTTGTTTTAAAATGTTTAGAATATATTGCTCTTTAATACATACGTTTTGCAAAAATTTGAATTTGTTGAAGAAAAAATCAGTTTATATTTAAAAGTCATATGCCCTTAATAATGCGAAAGCACTCCCCAGCTAATGATAAATCAATGACAACGTTTCTTTCACATTTCTCATTTCCATTTCAATATTTAAAGTGTTTTTTATTTCCATAGTACATCTTAGGTGTTACAGTGTATCTTTACGTATTTTCGACATTAGATGAAATTATTATTATTTTATTTATTTATTTATTTATTTATTTATTTTTTTTTTGTGACACTTTTAGTTTCGGAACCGATTCCAAAATTGAAAGTACACCCAGAAAAAAAAAATATATTGAAATGCAAACATGAAATAAAGAACGCTGCTATTGGTTTAACATTAGCTCGCAAGTTCCTCCGCGTTACTAGGTTAGGTTCTTAATATCTTGAAATATAGTAAACAAGTTGGAAATTGTACGTTAAACGTGACAAATGAGGTGCGTTCGTTTCGTGCTATAATTAGTTTTACAATGTAAAAAAATCAACGTATCGTTATTATTTCAGTGAAATAAATTATACCGTCTGTTATTGAAAAATAATCATAATCAGCAGCAGATACAGTCAGAAAGAACGTAATTTCGAAAGAAGAAACACAATAAATAATTCTGGTGAAGTGTGTCGATCATGATTTCACATTAAAAAGTCTTGTAGTCTTTTCTTATTTTATTTGACAACACAGTAAACACAAAAGTAAATTAATAAAAATTATTAGACTGAAAAAATATTAAATTTCAGGAGAGCCGCCAAGAAGCTCCATTTTTCACGATACAAATTATTCCAACTGAAAATACAAAACTGTTTTCTAATCGGTTCGAGGTTACGTCACATTACGTAACGCGCGCCGTGAGCATAACCCCGCCCACAGAACATGTGATCAAGGATTTCGTAAAATCCTGCCCCACCATGAACACATGGGGGTTGATCAAAAATTTTCAAAAGTATTACATCATACATATATAACATCATATATATATATAACATCAATACAAGTAACCTAGTTTTCAATTAACAAATAATACCTCAATTATCTAAATTGTATACAATTTTCAAATAAAAAATAATATTAAGGTATTCAAGTAAAAAATTTAACATAATATTATTCAAGATCAATATCTATTCCAAGTACAAGATTTAAATTAAATTATAAAAGTAAAATAATAATAATATATCCAAGATAAGATTCAAGAATGAAACCAAGTAAGTAAAACAAAACATTTTTAAAGTTTTGCCCAAGAGTTTCAAGAAGACAGTCAAATATAAAATAAATTATTTAAATTTAAAATAATTCAAGTCAAGATACAACTGTCCCAGATACAACTATAGTCCTGGAAATCAAAGTTTGATATACTATCTAGATTAAATCAGGATGATATAATATCTAGATTAAATCAAAAACACAAGAAAATTTCAAATATTAAATTCAAGAAACAATGCAAATATATATTCCATTGATACTTACATACCTTCTTCAATAAGGAATAAAACAAGTTATAATTGTATCTTCTACTAAAAAAAATAAAAAGAAACAATTAAAAATATTATTCTAGAAAAATTCAAAAAAGGATAAGTAAGAGAAGTTACATATCATCAAGAAAAATTTTAGAGTCTTTTGAAAATAAAAAAAGTTTTTCAGTTTTTCAAGTTTCTGATTTCAAGATTATACAAGAGATTTATTGGTCTTTTAATAATGGAATTGTTTGTTTTCACTTCACAAGACATTATTTTTCCATCTCTTCCAACAAATGTTTTTGTAATTCTTCCCAACTTCCAGAAAGCTCTAGGTAAATGTTCATTATGCACAAGCACAACATCATCTATCTTGAAATCAGAAGTTTTATTTTGATCCGTGCAATGAGCAGATTTTAAGTTGAGGAGATAATCATTCTTCCAGCGTTTCCAAAAATGGTTTAAAATTGTCTCACGTAAACGAAAACGTTTCACTAAAGTTTCTTTGGTTGCTGGTAAGGTTAAATCGTTTACTTTTATAGTTGGTAAGCACAAAACTCTTTTTCCTATAATAAAATGAGCAGGTGTTAGAGAAATGGTTCATCTAGTTCTGAATAAATGTAAGTCAATGGACGAGAGTTTATGATAGCTTCTACTTCAACTAGAAGAGTTTCCAGTTCACTTAGAGTCAACGACGATTTGCCGATGACTTTACGTAAAGTACACTTCACTGAGCGCACCATTCACTCATAAAAGTCACCCCACCAGGCAGCACGTTCGACAATGAATTTCCAAGAAATTCCCCGATCGGCGTAAAACTTTTTTACGTCCGGATGGCGGATAGCTTTCCACATTTCTTTTAATTCAAGTTCAGCTCTTTTGAAAGTCTTAGCATTGTCCGAGTAGATTATAGCACACAGCCCTCTTCTTGAAATAAATCTGCGAAATCCTAATAAAAATTCTGCAGTTGACATGTCTTTCACAAGCTCCAAATGAATTGCTCTTGTGATAGCGCAAGTAAACAATAAGATGTAATTTTTATTCTCACTCCCCTTCACATATAGGGGCCCCGCAAAATCTAGGCCTGTAACGGAAAATGGGGGTGCTTCGTTAATGCGGTCACCTGGAAGAGGTGCTATTACTTGTTGACCAGGACGTATGTTAAATTTCTTGCAGATTGTGCATTTGTTGAGGACTGATTTTATGCACTGTCTACCTCTCAAAATCCAAAACTTTTCACCAGTTTGTACCAGTGTGTCTGATACTCCTGCATGCAAAACCCTTTCATGGGAATCTTTAATAATCAATTCAGTAAATTTATGTTTGGGAGGAAGCACGATAGGATGTTTATCATAAAATGGCAAGTTAGCCTTTTGTAACCGCCCTCGTACCAAGAGTAATCCTTCTTCTGACAACACAGGATTTAGTTGCAAAAGGTTGGATTCTTTAGGGATATTTTTGTTAAGCTTCAAGCATTTTATAACCTCAGGAAAACTTTCTTCTTGAACAAGTTTTACCCAAAAATTTTCGGCATTTTTTATTTCATCAGCTGATAATTCCGCAAGATTTCGTTTTTCGGCTTTTAGTTTTATATTGAAAATAAATCTAAATACCCATGCAGTTACTCGATACAACTTCTTTAGTGAACTATACCTTGACAAATTTAAAACTTGAATTTTATCAGCATTATTTGTATTAACTACACAACAAATAATTTCTGCTTTTCGAGACCGCTCTTCAGAAACATTAGACACTTGAGCTGCGGATATTTTAACTCTGGGCCACTGATCTTCAGGCAAGGAAAGAAATTCGGGACTGTACCACCATTTTTGAGAGTTGACCAATTGTTTTCCTGAACAACCTCTAGTGATTAGGTCGGCAGGATTAAGTTTGCCTTCGCAATGTCTCCATAAACTAGGATCAGACAAGTCATGAATTTCTGAAATTCTATTCGCGACAAATGGTTTCCATTTTTCTTTTGATCCTTTTATCCAATAAAGGACAATTTCATAATCTGTCCAGAAAACAAACTGGAATACCTGGAGAATATTTTTAAGATAATTTGCAAGTCTTGCACCAATAACTGCTCCCATCAATTCAAGACGTGGGAGAGTTAATTTCTTCAAGGGGGCAACTCTAGATTTAGACATGACAAAACTAGTTTTAAATTTTTCTTTAGATGTTTGATATCGTAAGTATACTACTGCGCCATAGGCTTTAGGATTAGCATCTGTAAAAATATGTAACTGGAGACCCTCATTTTCCATGATCAGGGTGCTAAAATAATACCTGGGAATTTTCAGTTGTGAGAGATACTGTATTTCTGAAATCCAAGTTTTCCAATCATTTTCTAACACACCAGAAAATTTTTCATCCCATGATATGCCCATTACCCATAATTGTTGCAATAAATATTTAATTCGAATAATAAAAGGAGTGATTAACCCAGCCGGGTCAAACAACATAGCTGCAATTTTCAAGACATTCCGTTTTGTACAAGAATCATTATTTAATTTTGATAACAATGGACGTAATTCTAGTCCCAAATTATCTTCATTATTGTTCCAAGTTAAGCCTAATACTTTTAGAGAGTTATTTGGTGGATCGGAATTAGAAATAGGTATGCTCTTATCAATCCATCTTTTTCTAAGCTCCTCGGAATTAGTTTCAAATTTTCTTAAATTCATTCCCCCTTCTTTCAAAATATTAACAGCTTCATTAGATAAATTAAAAACATCATTTTCTCCGGTAAACAAGTCATCTACGTAATGGGACGAATTAAGGATTTCAAATGTTTTCTTGTGAGAGTCTTTATATTTTTTATATGTTTTTTGATAGTACAGGCAAGGATAAACGGACTGCAGGTGACACCAAAAGTAGCCCTAGTCATTCTATAGGGGACAATTTCTTTATTTTTGTCAAAATCTTCATAGTATAAAAAACCTTAAATAATCGCGATCTTCTTCCGCTATAGATATCTGGAGAAAGGCTTTTTCAATGTCAGCTGAAAGGGCAATTTTGTGTAATCGGAATTTTAAAATAATATCCAGAACATTTGGGTTCAAGTTAGGACCCGGATTCAGGCATTCGTTTAAAGATAAGGAATCCGCTTGTTTAGAGGAAGCATCGAAAACAATCCGAGTTTTTGTTGTAATTTTATCCTCTCGGATGACAGGTCTATGGGGCATGTAGTAACAGTTATTCTCGGAAATCTTTTTAGGGCACAGTTCTACTATACCTTCATTAACTTGGTCAAGCAAAATAGAATTGTATTCTTTGAATAAAGACTCATCTTTCAGGAATTTATTTTCCAAACTAGAAAACCGCTTTTTTGCTACTTCAAGATTATTTTTAAGCAAATCACGAGAATTTTTCCATAAAAGACGTGTTTCATAGTGACCATTCACGAATTTTAAGTTTTCTTGAAACCCATTTATTACTTCATAATTAGAAATTTTCTTTTCATTACTTTCAATAATACCAATTGCTTCAAGTTCCCAAAATGCTTTTAATTGTGTATTTAAATTTTCACCCGAAACATTTAAACATGTTAAATCTCTTTCTTTCGAATAACAAATTACATTTAAACAAGAAATAGAATTCATCGAATAATTATCTGGCATTTGTCCAACTAATGTTGTTCCGAAAATAGACGTTTGAAAGTATAATTGCTTGTTTATTTTGGTAAGCGATCCACATAATGTTTCATAAATATAATTAGCTCCTAACAAAATTTGAACTGGTAAATTTACCTCGAATAAATCAGCTAATTGATATTCCTTTGAAATAAGGTTTTGAACCTGAGGATTAATATTTTGACATAATTGGGTACCACAGATTTCATCCGTAATTAATGCCTCAACATTAACCGAATTATACGGATGATATCTGCTTCTCAAGGTTATTAATACACATTCAAATTCTTTTTCTGTAGGATTTCTGTTAGAAAATGTGTAAATGAAAAGTTTTTCTTTTCTTAAGATTTTGGCATTTAATGCCTTTGCCAAATCACTCCGAATGAAGGTTTTTGTGGAAGCAGAATCATATAGTATTCTGGCAAATAATTTTTTAGATCCACTTTCCACCTGAACACAAGCTGTTTGCAGTAGAGTGATATAATTATAACTCAAATTTTTTGACTTATGAATAGATTGCATTACTGTTTCATTTTCAGGATTTTGGCTAACTTGTTTTAATTTTGAATCTTGATTTTCAACTAATTTTTTACATTTTGTTTGTGGGCAAAATAAGTGATTATGTTGTGTGCTTTGACATGTTTGACATGGCTGAATTTTTACTTTACAAGCTGACTGTAAGTGTTTAAAAAAGCATTTATAACAACGTCCGTCTTTCTTTAACTTAAATCTTTTTTGTTCATTGGATAAGATTTTGCATCCTAATCCAGTATGTGTATTAGAATTGCAAAAAATGCAAACACTTTTAGTAACAGTATTTAATGCAACTGATGTCGGGAAATTATTTTTTACTTTAAATTTCTCTTTAGAATATTCAGCTTCCGAACGAAACGTTTCCTGACCTTTCAACGAAATTCCTGACACTAGATCTGCAGCCTCCCTAGATTCGATTTCAAACTTGATGAATTTCATTAATTCCCATACATCACCCATTTTCTTAGGATCCCTTTTTCTGTGAAATTCTACCACTAAATTATGTGGCAATGGTTTTAACAAAATAGGGATTAATATGTATCCAAATTTATCTGAAGCAATACCCATAGATTGCAAATTAATAATACTGACTTCACTTTCATCATAAATATGTCTGAGACCCTTAATATTTGATGAAGATTTAACAGGTTCGATTTCTAATAATTTATTAACAAAACAACTAATGAACTGGTCTTGTTTTCCGTATCTTTCTTTTAATAAGGTTAAACAAGACTTATAATTCTCTTCTTTTAAGGCAAAACCAGCTACTGATTTGTAAGCTTCACCGGTTAAGAAAGATTTCAAATATAAAAAATCCCTGACGGCTCGGCCTACAGGCACAGGTAGATTTCGAAGACGCAGAACGTGGGGTGCCTGTTTGTCGGGAATTGCGGAAGAAATGACCTTTTTGCGATCATGCTGCAGTTGGAACCGCCTACTTCGAAACAAAACTTGTTTGCAGGCGGAGCCAGCAAAGATTTTTTTTTTTTTTTTTTTTTTTTTTTTTTTTTTTTTTTTTTTTGCTATAAGAGTTGGTCCTATAAAAAACATGTCAATATAAAAGTTTTAGATAATATTAAGAGGATTTATAATATATTTAAGCGGATTTGAAATATTGGGAATTGACGAAGTTATGAATTTTTTTCTTCTAAAACCCCCCTTCCCTCCTCCCTTAAGGCAATTTTTAATTATATCAAAAATCTGTCATACATAAGTTTTTGGCCCTGTTCCTAGAAGTAATAATAACTTCAAACGGATTCGATACGTATCATAATTAAGAAATTATGGTTTTTTTTTCTGTTTTTACAAAAAGCCCCCCCCCCCTTGGTTTGATTTTGCCCATTAACGAACTTGACCGAGATTTTATGACCCTTGATTTTATGTATCAGTTTCGAAAAGATGCGGGAGTTGGAACCGCCTACTTCGAAAAATAACTTGTTTGCAGGCGGAGCCGGCAGGGATTTTTTTTGTTTTTAACATTTTTTTGCTATAATGGTTAGTCCTATAAAAAACTTGTCAATATAAAAGTTTTAGATAATACTAAGATGATTAATAATAAATTTACGCGGATTTGATATCTTGTGAATTGACGAAGCTATGATTTTGTTTCTCCTAAAACCCCCCTTCCCCCCCCTTGGAGCCATTTTTAATTATATCAAAAATCTGTCATACATACATTTTCGGCCCTTTTCCTAGAAGTAATAATAACTTTAAACGGATTCGATACGTATCATAATAAAGAAATTATGAGGATTTTTCTGTTTTCACAAAAAGCCCCCCCCCCCCATTTCCCCCCCCTTGGTTCGATTTTGCCCATTAACGAACTTGACCGAGATTTTATGACCCTTGATTTTATGTATCAGTTTCGAAAAGATGCGGGAGTTGGAACCGCCAACTTCGAAAAATAACTTGTTTGCAGGCGGAGCCGGCAGGGATTTGTTTTGTTTTTAATTTTTTTTTTTTGCTATAACGGTTGGTCCTATAAAAACTTGTCAATATAAAAGTTTTAGATAATACTAAGAGGATTAATAATAAATTTACGCGGATTTGATATTTTGCGAATTGACGAAGCTATGATTTTTTTCTCCTAAAACCCCCCTTTCCCCCCCCCTTGGGGCCATTTTTAATTATATCAAAAATCTGTCATACATACATTTTCGGCCCTTTTCCTAGAAGTAATAATAACTTTAAACGGATTCGATACGTATAATAATAAAGAAATTATGAGGATTTTTCTGTTTTCACAAAAAGCCCCCCCATTTCCCCCCCCCCTTGGTTCGATTTTGCCCATTAACGAACTTGACCGAGATTTTATGTATCAGTTTCGAAAAGATGCGGGAGTTGGAACCGCCTACTTCGAAAAAGAACTTGTTTGCAGGCGGAGCCGGCAGGGATTTGTTTTGTTTTTATTTTTTTTTCGCTATAACGGTTGGTCCTATAAAAAACTTGTCAATATAAAAGTTTTAGATAATACTAAGAGGATTAATAATAAATTTACGCGGATTTGATATCTTCTGAATTGACGAAGCTATGATTTTTTTTCTTCTAAACCCCCCTTTTTTCCCCCCCCTTGGGGCCATTTTTAATTATATCAAAAATCTGTCATACATACATTTTCGGCCTTTTTCCTAGAAGTAATAATAACTTTAAACGGATTCGATACGTATAATAATAAAGAAATTATGAGGATTTTTCTGTTTTCACAAAAAGCCCCCCCATTTTCCCCCCCTTGGTTCGATTTTGCCCATTAACGAACTTGACCGAGATTTTATGACCCTTGATTTTATGTATCAGTTTGGAAGAGATTTATGCAGAATTTTTCCAGTTATCGTGGTCAGAAAAAAGTGACATAGATAGATAGATAGATAGATAGATAGGTAGATAGATAGATAGATAAACTTTTGAACTGGGGGTGGTTTTGGGTTCTGGGAGTCATGATCGGCGTAGATCTGCAAAAATTTTTCAAAATTTCCATCTTAGGTGAGAATGTAATAGGTAGTATTTCTTACGAAATCTACCTAAAAATTTATCAACTGTAGTTAATGATTCATTTGAATCTATGGCGCTTTCAAAGCTATTATAAAATTCCAAGAATTTACTTGAATCACCACTAAAGGTGGTTATGTTTAGTTTTGGCAAATTGACAGGATTCTGTGATGCATTATTTAAATTAGAAGTACTATTATTACTTTTCACGGATTCAGCTTGCTCGACCTTGAATTGCTTTAATTTACTTCTTATATTGGTTTTCGAATCAGATATAGCTTCCTCATACTCAAGTGACTTTTGAATTTCGTTTTCAAATCCCGTTGCATCATCTATTAATTCTTCAATTTTTTCATTTAAATTTTTAAGCTCATCTTGTTTTTCTTGCAAATTTATTAAATATTCAGACAGTTTAAATTTATCATTGTCACTTTGAGTATCAATACTTTCCATAAATCTATCGATAGAAGTAATTAATTTAGTGCATGAAGTTCGAGCAAGCTTACGTTTTGATTTTAACTTATCGACTTTTTCCATTTTAGAATAACAATAATAATAATAAAAAAGTTTTTACAGTACCTTTTATCCGAGCATAGTCCACGAGAAGAGAAAAAAGAAACTTCCAATTAATATTTTTTCCTATATATTCACATTGATGAACCATTCAGAACAATTTCTAAAGCGTATAAACATATTCTTGTATTCGCGGGTATTCGGCTCCATGAAAAATAATCATAATCAGCAGCAGATACAGTCAGAAAGAACGTAATTTCGAAAGAAGAAACACAATAAATAATTCTGGTGAAGTGTGTCGATCATGATTTCACATTAAAAAGTCTTGTAGTCTTTTCTTATTTTATTTGACAACACAGTAAACACAAAAGTAAATTAATAAAAATTATTAGACTGAAAAAATATTAAATTTCAGGAGAGCCGCCAAGAAGCTCCATTTTTCACGATACAAATTATTCCAACTGAAAATACAAAACTGTTTTCTAATCGGTTCGAGGTTACGTCACATTACGTAACGCGCGCCGTGAGCATAACCCCGCCCACAGAACATGTGATCAAGGATTTCGTAACAGTTATGAGCGAAATGAGCATGCCTTTTTTCCCCCTATTACGTATGCCATGTTAACAGATGTGAATTTTGTTTCGACACCAGACAGCGCTGTAAAATTCACCACGGAGATCTTGCTTTGCGAATGATTACCTCCATTGTTTAGTATTTCTATGACTCACGATGAATGAATCTTTTGTTTATTTACTTTAATGGATTGAGATATTCGGCTGTTAACCTAATTTTCACTGAAGTTATCTCAGAATCTATACATTTTTTAATGTAACTCATCTCTCAAGCAAACCCTTGTTTTGAACGATCTTTCTAAAAATGTAACTTTTATGCAATTTTATTCGAAAAAGTAATTTTTAGTAAAAATGGCCGCTTAGCATATGGAAAAAGATGTGGTTAGAAAGTATTTGTTTTCCTCAGTCACATGACTTGCGCTTTTATTATATAGATTACGTATGATAGGCTTTAATAGAATGAAGAAAACTTTTATTAATATATTTTCAAGTTTTGATTCGATTTTCATAAAATTTGAAATGACGGAACAAAATTCTGCAACGATTATATATATTAAATTTCAAACCATTCGGTTGGGTAGTTTTTGCGCTGTTATATGCAGACGGACTAGACGACGACTATAGGTGCTACGTATTTATATAATTATGAGCGCACCTAAAAATGGGTAATGTATAGTAATAAATACGTTTTCGAAATATGTTGGAATAAAAAAAGAAAAATCTGAAATTTTCTTTTTCCAACTGAGTGGAAAGGTGTTCAGGCCAGAACTCGAACCCAGAACATTTGGATTTAAATGTTAATATTCGTTCAAATGAGCTACATTTCACTCAGACAACCAATTGGTAACGACCGACATCTGGTCTGTTATTCGAAACAGCTCGACAAAATAAACCGTGGATAAACTAACTCCAGTAAACTATGGATACGTAATTACATATTAATTATTTTAACACAATCAAAGTGATTGGTAAATAAATCATACAAGTTTTAAATCAAGTTTTAAATCAATCATACAAGTACCTATAAGCTGTGTGAAAATCGGTCCCGGCCTTCACACATTTTCCTCGTGTAATTACATTTACATAGTTTATTGCAGTTTCTTTACACGCATTTTATTCTGTCAAGTTGTTTCAAATTTAGACACAAGATGTCATGATGGAATTGTGTTGGCTGAGATGTCGTTCAGATAGCTCAATTGGAAAAGCACTGGTAACTAAAGCCAAGGGTTCCGGGTTCCAGTCCCCGACTGAACACATTTTTATTTGGTTGGAAAACAACTTGTACTTGTTCTACAATTCTGCATTTATTCGTTTAAGAGTTATTTCAGCATAAAGGCACTTTCCTATGCACCCTGTATAAATAAAATGAAATTTTGATGAAAACGACCTATTTTCTACTTTTCCTTGTCGTACAAAAAATTAAGAGGTAATGAATGCATTTTACATTTTTCAAAAGAAAAATTACGTTAGTTAGTTTAGTGTTTATAGTTAAATCATGAATTCAATGAACTTATGACATTTATGGCCTGGCCTTTACATAATTTGATTTTCATATTATACTAAACATCATATGTAAAACTTTAAACTTGCATTTCTGATTTTCCCTTTTTTTTAAATAAACTAAATATCAATGACGAGGATGTATTTTCTATTTTTCCGTGTCATTACAATTGGGTCATTTTTAAGGGTTACCGCATTTTGAAAAAAAATTTTTTTTTCTTTACCGTTATAGCAATTGTTAAAACTTAAGAATAAAGTGATGCAGTCGTAACATCAATTCAATGTATGTATGATATTTATGGCCTGACCTTAATTTATTTTTCTTTTTAAATAAACTAAACATCATAATGAAAAACTTTAAACATGCATTTCCGAAATATCTTCTCTTTATTTTAAATAAACTAAATTTTGACGATAAGGATGCATTTTCTATTTTTCGATGTCACAAATGGTTAAGGGCATTTAAGTTTTTGGCATTTTAAGTTTTTGGCATTTTAAGTTTTTGGCATTTTAAGTTTTTGGCATTTTAAGTTTTTGGAAAAAACTTTTTTTTAAATTGCCTTTATAGCAATTGTTAAAATGTAAGAATAAAGCGACATAGTCAAATCATATAAATTCAATGTATTTATGACAATATGGCTTGAGCTTTATTATTATTTTAAATAAAATAAACAACTAAACAACATATGTAAAACTTTAAAAGCGCTTTTCAAAACTTTTTTTAAAAATAAACTAAATTTCTATTATAAAGATGTATATATATATATATATATATATATATATATATATATATATATATATATATATATATATATATATATTCGTGTTATACATTTGATTCACTTATAATTGTATTCATTTGTTATAAAAATGTTAGGCATTTTAATTTTTTTTTTTTTTTTTTTTTTTTTTACGAATAAAGTGCACTTGGTCAAATGACAAATTCAACTTATTTATGGATTTTGACCTGAATTTTACATCATTTGTTTTTATAATAAAGTAAACATCATTGTGCAAAACTTTAAATGAGCTTTTCTGTAAACTGTTTTTTTTTTCTGTTTTAACAAACGAAATATCATTATCTAAAACTTTAAACGAGATTTTCTGTAAATAGAGTTGGTATTGAATGGAATATTTTGTTATTTCTTTTTATCCAGTTACCTATAGAAATATGTAGATTTTTGATAGAAGAAGTAGGCTGATACGAGTTTTATATGAGCTTTTCAAGATATTTTTGTCCTTTTTGCAAGATACATATTTTGCTGCATAACAGAAGCATTGTTTAAATATATGTGCATTGTCTATAAAATTTGCACCAGCATGAAGCAATTCAGTTTAAAAATTAAAAATCATCCATCTATAGTTTTGTTTCGTGTAAAAAATGTAAAAATATTGTAGCAGAAATTATACACAAGTTAAACTTCATAAATTATTTATTTTTATGATTGCATAAATATTCACTATAAAAAAAGACATATATTTCTTGTAATATAATATAATCTATAGTTAATATAATGTACGAAAATATAATATAACCACATACGAAAATACATTATACCTCTTCCGAGTTACTTCTGAAGTACATTTCTTTATATTTAGAAACCACAGAAACTAATATATTTTCTAGATTTAAAGAAGAACTTATCAAAACACAGTTTCGTTTGCTGCGACGGATTTTCGGAAACGTTTCCGAGTAGTTTTTATAGTATCTTATTCAGTTTACACAAGCTGCGATATCGGTTTTTAGGATGTAACCAATTCCCAATTAAACCTTTTTAACTACATAATTTAATTTATACGTGCAAGAGTAACAAAATATTACTAATTTTAATACTAATGCTAATGTCAATTTATTACTAATGTTAATTTAATACTAATGTTAATTTATTACTAATGTTAATTTAATACTAATGTTAATTTATTTTTTGTTTTTCTATAAAACATGCTTGTTGAACTTGAAAATATTTACTTGAGAATTAATAGCATCCGAATAACCTATATTTCAGATTGAGGAAACTGATTAATAGACTAAAGAAACTTCTCAGTAACGTTTCTGATAGGCAGTGGTAGCTAAAGCAATTTTCTTTGAAAAATGCTTCTTTAAATCTCGAAAATACATTAGTTTTTGTGGTTCTGAAATATAAAGAAACGCTTTTCAGAATCGTCGATAACTCGGAAGGGGTTATTGTGTTGTTTTTATTATTTATTTATTAATTATTTTATTTTATTTTATTTTATTTTTTTATTTTATTTTATTATTATTATTTTTTTTGGTGGTTATTTTATATTTTTCTAGATTAAGAAATATTTGTCTTTTTTTTGCAAAGTAGGTAGATGTATATAATGTATGTAGTTTGAAATGTATGTAATTTGGTAACTGTACAATATATACAATTTTGAAGTTTTGGGTAACGCTGGGCGGATCAGCTAGTACAAAAGATATTCTAAAGTTGGGAACACGAAAAGCTCAAGTAAAGTTGGTTTCGCACAGAATAACTCATTAGCTCTGATTATTTACATTTCAATTTATCTAAAATGAGCTCTATCACTTTCATAAATGATTTGAAAATTTGATTTTTTCTTAATATTCTGTCTTTAGCCATTTAATTACAGTGCGTTAAGAAATTATAAGACCACTAACGAATTGGTCCACTTCTGAAGAAGAAGACACAATATGCAAATTTTTAGCGTGTGTATTTCAAATTGATCGTAGAACGTTTTATGTTATAATTGCTACATTAAAATTTAAGTTACATTTTATTAAAATCTTCTAATTTTTTTAAAACGTAAATAAGGTGATTGTTAAAAAAATTATAAGACCACCTGAGGAAATTAGCATATAATACGTCACATCAGAATCATTATAAAACGTACGCGTTTGTATATCTTGAAAGTATTCCCGGGAAGCAAAGGTGCAGGTTTAGATAGTGTTATTTACGATTTATTTGAAGATGCCGCGAGGTAAAGAGTTGTCTGCGACCGAAGTAAGAAAAATTTGGTTGTATAAGGGTGCTGTTAAATCTGAACGAGAAATAGCTCGGTTAATGAAGCGTTCTAAAACTGCCATTCACAATGAAATAATTAGAAAAAAGTATTGATAAAATTAAACGATCTGGAAGAAAAAAGATTTTGACAGCACGGGATGATCGACAAATATTTCGAGCATCATCTTCGCTTGCCACTAAAAGTCTATTTTGCACACTTGGCACACCGTCGCACACTTGACAGGTTTCTTTAAGTAGCGGTTTAAAATTCAGATTAAAATTTGTTGAAAATACATGGTGGTATATTTTTTCTTTAACCGGAGTTTTTTGGTTTTCATCACACCACAAGACATATAAATCGTACAATTTTTTATTGTAAGGTCAGGGTTCAAATATTTTCTGTGACGGTTGTGTGATCTCGCGTAGTAACTGAAGTAAAGAGGAATTGATTTTATGTGATTCAGAACATCTGATGTCAACTTTATTTCCTGGGGTTGACTTTCCCCTTCTATCTACAATACAGATTACCTCATTCTTAATGCTGCAACTATGAATTCGACCATCAGACACTTGAAAGGTTTGCTTAAAGTATGTTTTACAAACCTGAGCACATTGACTAGAAATATAAATAGACAGCGGACCAGCAACCCTTTCTTGAAGAAAATATGTCCTTCCCCGCCAGCAGGTGTGGTGGGGGAATATTATGCCAAACAGGTTTCTTTTATTACGACCTGTTTCTTTTATTACGAGAACGGAAACAGAAAGTTGCCAAGAAAGGGATTACCGCCAGAAAGCTGCACCCTTTCGCCTTTTTTTGGCGATGAAAGGTGAAAGATATTTTCTTCAAGTCTGTCGGAAGAAAAGATAGGAGTCCGCTGTCCATTTATATTACTAGTCAATGCCTGAACATCATTGTTCTTGATTCTGAGAAAAAACGAAAAACAGTGAATTCTTGGAGTTTTGACTGATTAGTAGGTCGATGTCTCTTAATACTTCTTGATTTGATACAACCATTGAGAAATATGTTTTGCTCCCTCTGAACAGTTATGCTATAAAATGATTTAAAAAGAGTTTCTCTTTCATCTGTTGGAATTTTTTCATTGCATTTTCTTGCACACTTACACTCTTTAATGCTAAAGATTTTTGCAGCGACTGTAAGGCCTGATCTAGTTGTACACTCTTTACCAGAAAGTCTCTTTTTAAATTCCTACTACTAGCTCACACTCTCTCTATATATATCTTGTTCAAATTTTCAATCGTTAATAAAATATTTTCTATTCATCCACTCAAGTTCAAACAAAATTTTTTTAACTTGTAGTGGATGACACTTTATGTTAATACAGTTTTTTCAAATATTAATTCATTAATTAAATTTAATTAATTAATTTTAGTTTTAAATGGGAGAAAAAAATTCCTCCCATTGTTTTCATAAATGAAATGAAAGATTTATCTCAAATGAGTGATGCCAACAAAAAATAAAATACCGCAACGATGATTATAAAATAAGGTTCAATAAAGATAACGCGGGACATGAATGCTGCACGGGTTTATTTTATATATTTATGATTAAAAAGTAGGAATTGACTTTTAAATTTTTTTGGACTATTGATCGTACTATTGATCGTATTGGTAAATGGACTATTGATCGTACACACTTCATTTTCAATAATGTATAAAATTCAAAATTCAATAATATATAAAAATTTCATGACAAACCGAGTATATTTACGAGAGTTAGAGCACGGACAATTTTTCTTTCTTCTTCTATTTTCTTCCTGGCTTCCGCTAATGTCTCGGCATAAGAGACGTACGTAAGGACGTCGGACGGATACGTGGAATGCCGCGCTCCGCGAATTCTGTGGTTCACTCAATTCATTTCAACTATGTTAGAAAGTGTTAAAAAATGAGTAATTAATAGAACTTTTATTTATTTTTTACTGCACTTCAAGTTTTTGTCAATTGGGGGAGGAAAAAATAGTAATGAAGTCTATTAAACGGTTGAATTATCAAAAAACGTGAAAATTTTTGCTTATTTCAAGTTTGGAAATTAAACCTAGATTCGCCAATTGGGTTATTTAGTATGCTTTTTTTTCAACAGCTACCGCACCCGTCCTGAAAATCGAATAACATTCGCTATCACAGCGCATCCTTCAGGCCGATTTTCTCCAAAAAGTTATACAAACCTCGGTCTATTTCATTACTTTTAAATATACAATTTCGTCGAAAAATACTGATAAATTATTCCCTTAAACTGCAAAAGTTAAAAAAAAAATCACACAAAAATCTCTTTCACAGCGCTTACTTCTGGGGGAATATCTCCATTTTTGACTGCGACCTGACGTCTTCAGTCAAAAACGTATATATAAAGTTTGGTTCAATCCTATCCATAGCTTCATGCACTTTCCGATGATGTATACAAAACCACACAAAAATATCTATCACAGCGCCCCCCCCCTTCCTGCGGGGAATATCCACAATTTCAACTGGGATCTGACAGTCATAGTCAAAAACATATATATGACATTTGGTTCAATTCTATGCCTAACTTCGTGCACTTTCAGATGATAGAATAAGGAAATTGATACAAAAATCGCTATCACAGTGGTCACGTAACTTGCGAACATAAAAAGCTCACGTAAAGTTAGTTTCGCCCAAAATAAATCGTCAGTTCTGATAATTTGCATTTTTATTTATCGAAAACGAATTCTATCATCTCATAACATCACAGGTTCTGGCGGAATACTCCCAATTTCAACTGGAACTTGCTGGCCATAGCCAAAAACATTTATATGAAGTTTGGTTCAATTCTAAGCATAACTTTATACACTTTTCGATGAAACAAAGACGGCACACAGACACAAGGAAAGATAGACATTTTATAAAAACGTGTTTTCTGGGATCTCTGACCCTTAAAACATGTAAATCCTCCAAAAACCTGAAGTCGAAATTTTTTTAATTACAATACTTTCTTCTGTTATAGATAGAAGAAAGTAAAAAAATTAGAGACAATTAAACTTAAGAGCTATTATTTTTTTTAAGAAATAACCGAAAAGATTAAGCAAAGTTGGTTTTAGCCAAGGGGGAACTTATTAGTTTAACTCCTTAGTTCTGACAATCTACATTTCAATTTATCTAAATTGAGATCTTTTCTCATAATTATTTGAAAATTAGATTTATTTTCAAGGTCCTGTCTTTAGTCATTTGAACATCTTAATTTGATAGCTAAAAAAGATCTAATTGTGGTAACTGTGAAAAAAAAATGGAGACAAAATTAAACGAAAAAATTATTATTTCTTCTGAGAGATGACTGAACTTTCTTTTTTATTTTTACTACCACGTATACGTAAATGCAAATTAAATTTTTTAACTTGCGAACACGAAAACCTGACATAAAGTTTATTTCACCCAGAATAACTCATTATGTTAGTTCCAACAATTTGCATTTTTATTTATCTAAAATGTGTTCTACCATACTCATAATCTTTTGAAAATTTGATTTTTTTTTTTCAAAATTTATTATATAGTCATTTGGACTGCTTAATTTAATAGCTAAAAAAAAAAATGAAGTGGATCTAATTGAAAAACAAAATTGTTAAATGTTATTGCCGTATACATATAATACAAAAAAAAAAAAAAAGAAAAAAAGGGTTAATTTAGGAAAATGAAAAGCTTGAGTAAAGTTGGTTGCACCCAGAATAACTCGTTAGTTCCGACAATTTGCATTTTAATTTATATAAAATGAGATCTGTCATTCTCATAACCTTATGAAAATGTCATTTTTTTTTTCAGATTTATTTTAATAATTTTCTTTTTTCTTAAAAATACAACAGTTTTCCAGAATTTTTTTACAATCATTTCATCTCTAAAATACACATTTATTTAAAAATTTTTCATTATCATTTTTATACATATGTATAATATGTATAAGAATTATATGTATATATGTAATTATATGTATAAGAATTATATGTATTATATGTAATTATATGTATATATGTAATTATATGTATAAGAATTATATGTATTATATGTAATTATATGTATATATGTAATTATATGTATAAGAATTATATGTATATATGTAATTATATGTATATATGTAATTATATGTATAATATTTATATGTAATAAACTATATGTATAATAATTCTCTCTCAATTGAATTACATCAGTATTTTGCCACTACTACTACTACTGCTACTACTACTACTACTACTAATAATAATAATAAGAATCTTAAGATCACATATTTTTGTAACAATCAAATTTGCATTGTAATTTAAAAAGGACATAATACTTCATTAAAAAAAAAACTTCTAAAGTAACTTTAAAATAAGAACGAAAAATCATGCGACAAGCATAAATTATGAAACACTTTCCAACACAGCCAGAAAACGGTAACGAAACTCCACCGTTAAATAAGGTGAAAGAAGATATGAAAGTAAACAGTTTACAAAACATATAACACATTGGAAAATACAGTTTTTGAAATTACGTTCCAGTGTCAAAAAAGTAGTCGAAATATATTGTGCAGCCCTGTATATGATCAATAGAGGTGGACATATAGTATGATAAAATTTTGTTCAGTTAGAATATTAACATTTAGCAATTTTCTCCAATCGATTGAAATGCACTCGAAATCTTTTGTACAGCCCTGTTTATTATCTGAAGACTTTCGTACACACCACCTATTAAACTAAAAGGCAACTTAAAACTCACTCGCAGCAATTACCAAACGTAAACGACAATGTATATTTTTTGTGTAGCCCTGTATATGAATTTATTTATATTTCACAAACTTCTATTAGTCTACTAAATATAGTTCAGCACGAAAATGCGTAAACACAATTAAAAACTACCCTTAAACAATTTACTTCATAGTCTGTAATACTTTCGAGTTCCCTTGTGTAGCCCTGTATATGATCAACCGAGTTCATAAACATACATGAACTATGAAAAAATATAGTTAAACTTAAAAACGCAAACCAAAGTTAGAAACGCACTTATCACACATAGACTGTAAATATCGCACATGTACTGTAACCAATAGCTTTTGTGTGCCCCTGTAAATAAACGCAATGCACACAAGAGAGCAATTTATAGTGCACGTCAGTATTGCATATAATTTTCAATATGTTTGAAATAGTGAAATATTACTAAATTACACTGCAAACGATTTTTCCCCACAGAACGATGTGTAACAGAATTCTTTTGTTTGACCCTGTAAATGAATAATAAATGCTTTGCCTCCATATACTACAAAAAGCATGTTTTAACGCGCTTCATAATTATATATAAATTTCCTTATGTTTTAAATGACGTTGCGTCATTAAAATGCACTTGAAACGATTATTCCCATTGACTGTAATGTAACGGAATACTTTTGATTGTCCCTGTAAAAACTACAAGTACTATACACTTCAGTGGAAATAGAGAACATGCTATAGATAACGACAATAACATGCAAAAATTTTAGGGCAATCCGAGCTTATTTACGGGAGTTAGAGCACGGACAGACGGCAGACAACCCGAAGTCATAAACACTTTTCAACTAGGTTGGAAAGTGTTTAAAAGACACAATCATTCTAAAAAAATTTCAAAATAGATTACTCTTTTGATTTCAATTAGCATTCCTAAAATTATTAACATTTGATAATGAATAACATTTATGAATAATAAATGAACAAATGAACATAATTATGGACATAAATGAATAACATTTTCCAGTGGTTTTTTAATTCGATTTATGTGATTCACATGTATGTCCCAAGGAAATTACATTAATTTCTTGATTTGAATTGACATTACTGATACTATATTTTTAAGACAAAACTATTACTCACATAAATATCCTACTTCTGTAAAGTACCCAAAGATTAATAATATAAAAACACCAACTAGTGGGAAGAGTTTGATATCCTGTGCCGGTAGATTTGGCGAGATTTTTTTTTTCCTGCCGATAAATGTTTTGATGTGGTTGTTGTAATTTAACGGGCCTTTAGAGTTGCTTTTTTTAAAACGATAATTTTCTGTAAATGTGATATTTTGTAACCATATTTCTTGTGCATATTTTATAGATATCTTTCTATTTTGTATCTATATTTATTTAAACTGCAATGGCAATTGTGAACGAGATTTTTATCTTTTTATCTGTGCCTTTGAAAATATTAAAAAGAAGTTTTATACAAAATGAATAACTTTTGCATTTTTATACGGGCAACTTCCCCATTTCATGATTTTAAGTGCTATTTATATGAGATATATATCTTTTCTAAGATTCCCACAAGTTATTTTCGGTAAATTTTTTCGTTTGTTTATTAATTGTTTACAATTTTCCTCCTAACCATAACAATTATTATTTGTCACAAAAAGTCCTCTTAGGTTTGTTAAATATGATTGTTTTATATTTTTATAACTTATTAAAATATCGAAAATGGCGATAAATTTTTGTTTTAGCATTGTACTTATTTTTTTAAGATGGCTCTAAAACACGGTTTAATAAACGTATGTTTATAATATAAATATTTAAAAAAACATGTTTTTTCGACATCTTGAAAAATTTGATAAGATGCTAAAACTGCAATTTGGTATCGTTTTGGATTTTTTAGCCAATCGCGCCAACCGGCACAGAATATGAAACTCTTTCCCAACTAATCACAAAAAACAAAACTTCCCTGGTCGACAAAGACAGCTTCTCAGTTTCTGACAAAACGTTTAAAAAATGCATATCGTCTGCTCACCTTGTGTGCGTCCAGAACAGTATAGTTTGTTCAGTACCTGTGAATAGACCAGAATGAAGAAGTCATAAAATTTCAAGGGAATCACCTGACCGTTAATTCTCGGAATCAAGGAGGGGGGAAATTATGAGTGAACCAATGAAGGGGGGGAGACCAGATAGCTCAAATCATGAACGTTGCAGAAATTTGATATACATAACGACGAATACAGATACTCCAAAAAGCGTGGACATTAACCACAAGGGCATCATTGGATACAGGATGACAAAGAAGGGTGCAGACAATTGTATCCTTCTGGTGAAAAAAAAATCTTAGAACTGAATCTCTTGAACTTGAGAAAAACACTTCTATCTAAAATTTAAAAGGAGAAACATCCTTTCTTTTATGTTGCTGATGCAACGCTTTCTGCAAGTTAACTTTTTTAGGCTCCAGAATGTAAATAGCCTAATTTGCAATATTTAACTTAATTTTAGTTTACCTAAAATATGTGTGATATGTATCAAATGAATGTGTTCTAGATCCAAGGATACACTGGTTATGTGGACTCTGCAGACAACCAACAGATTCGGCGATCTTAGAACATATCCAGGTATATTTCAATGTTTACCCAAATACAATTAAATTGATTTAATGTTAAATGTTTAAATTTGAAAAGATAAACATTTCTCTTACCATCCCGGGATCAGGGACACTTATGGTTTTAAAATTAATCATAAAGCTATTAAATTCCAAAGCTAATAAATGCGGTATAGAAATGTTATCTTAAATATGTAATGGTAATGCTGAATATACCGCACTTAAATCTTAACTACTTAACTAATGACTTGCTAAAACAAGTCGTAAATTAATTTCATTATCATGTATAAATTTTGTACATATAATTAATATTTTCTTTTTTCAATTATTTTACTCTATGTCTTTTGTAAATAAAATCTGTTTATTTTAATCTTAATTTAGACTCTTTATTTATTATTAATTAGTGTGTGACGTTTATTCAAATTACTATTATGTTTATTTAAAATTACTACTACAAGCAGAAATTTACAGCGGGCTTGATGGTCAACCATAAGGATGAGATATGCTTCAAAACCACACAACGCTGTACACAACTTTTAATTTTAATACCAAAAAATCTATCCCAGGTTGTACAATCACTCATACCATCAAATTGCCACTAGTATAATTGGTGTGTTTTTGTCTGGAGGAGGTAATAATTATAGGTTCCAGTAACGCCCTATAATTTTTATAAGTTAAATTTTAAATCTCTCCAACACCTATGAATATACCCGAATGAAGAAATCGTGACTAGAAGCCTTAGTAACATCAGTGCATTTAATAACAGGTGACCACGAAATTTACCCCCCTGTGAAGAAACATTTTTAATGTAATTTAATGTTGTAATTTAATTTGTTTTAATGAAGACATTTAAGAATTTACGTTGATCATAAGTTATGACACTTTGTCATGAAACATAGTGACACTATGCCTTTCATTCTATCTTTTAAAAGATTGAAATAATGCAAAATATATTTAAATCCTGAAAATGTTGTAAAATAAAGCGGTCAGAAGCACATAAATCATATTTCTGTAAAGTACCTAAAGATAAATAATATAAACAATTTCATCTAATCACAGAAAACAGAGTCTCCTCAGTCGACAAATACAGCTGCTCAGTTTGTGACAGAATGTTTCAAAAATGCAAATCGTCTGCCCACCTTGTGTGCGTCCAGAACAGTATAGTTAGTTCAATATCTATGAATACATCCGAATGAAGAAATCGTGACTCGAAGCCTTTGTAACATAAGTGCATTTAATAACGAGTGAACTTACGCTTGTGAAGCAACATTTTTAATGCAAATACATTTATGTACAGGGTGACAAGAAATAACTTGGACGAAGTTTCAAACCAAAATTCTGTAACTAACACTAAAGTTATAAAGTTATTGTCATAGGGAATTGATTCTAGAAAGCTACTAAACAGGTGTAAGTAAGTTAGTTGTGATTAACCATTATGGTTAACAAACGATCTGCCATACTTGAATTACATAAGCGAGGAATGAAACAATGTGAAATTGTTCAACGATTGAAAGTGCCTAAGCAGACGGTTTCATACACAATCAAAGAGTTTAAAGAACTCGGACATGATGGTGACAGGCCAGGAAGAGAAAGAAAGCGCACAATTAACACATCAAGAAACCGGGTAGTTATCAAAAAGCGAGTTCAACGAAATCCTAGGATTTCAATGAGAAAGGTTGCTAGAGAGATGAAGATCAACAGAGAAACCGCACGTTTGATGGCAAGAGTAGAGCTTGGTATTCACCCTTACAAAATGAACGAGGCTCAAAAGCTAACAGCAGAGAACAAACGCACAAGACTTCAAAGGTGTAAAGAACTGTTAAAGTGGGCTGCAGGTGATCTATGACAAACATTTATCTTCACAGATGAGAAACTGTTTTCGATTGAACAAGCTCACAATAGCCATAATGATAGAGTTTGGTCAGCAGAAGCACCTGGACCTTCTTGCATTGTTGAACGGCGTCAACGACTCCAATCTGTAATGTTTTGGTGTGGGATATGTGCTAGTGAGAAAACACCACTTGTTTTTGTTGATCAAGGGATAAAAATTAATCAACAAACATATCGCAAACTCATTTTGGAAGATGTTGTCTTACCTTGGTCACAAAAGCTCTTTGGAAACAAAAGATGGACCTTCCAACAGGATTCCGCGCCTGCACACAGAGCTAAAGGCACTCAAGATTGGTGCAAGACACATTTTCCTGATTTCATTGGAGCTCAAGAATGGCCACCGTATTACCCAGATATGAACCCAATGGATTATTCTGTTTGGTCCATCTTGGAGAGAAGGGTGTGTGCTAAACCTCATAAAACTTTGGCATCCCTAAATAAATTCTTATGCAAGGAATGGGATAAAATATCAGTAAGTGAGTTGCGGCCCATAGCCGAAAATTTTGTGACGCGTTTAAAGCTCTGTATTAAGGCTAAAGGTAGCCACTTTGAAAATTTGTAAATATATTAGACAAAATAATGATATCATATTTATTTTGAAGTTTGGTCGCAATATTTTCATTAGCATTACAGTTATAATGTATCATGTGTGTCCAAGTTATTTCTTGTCACCCTGTATTTACGTTATAAGAATTTATGACATTTTGTCATGAAACATAGTGACATAATGCCTTTCATTCTATCTTTTAAAAGGATGAAATAATACAAAAAATATTTAAATTCGGAAAATGTTGTAAAATAAAGCGGTTAGACACACATAAATTATATTCCTGTAAAGTACCTAAAGATAAACAATATAAACAATTCCATCTAATCACAGAAAACAGAGTTTCCTCAGTCGACAAACACAGCTGCTTACTTTGTGACAGAATGTTTCAAAAATGCAAATCGTCTGCCCACCTTGTGTGCGTCCAGAACAGTTGTTCAGTACCTATGAATAGACCCGAATGAAGAAATCGTGACTCGAAGCCTCTATAACATCAGTGCATTTAATAACGAGTGACCGCATAATTTACGCTTGTGAAGCAACATTTTTAATGCAAATACATTTATGAATATCCTTTAATAAGAATTTACGAAACTTTGTCATGAAACATAGTGACACTATGTCTTTCATCCCATCTTTTAAAAAGATGAAATAGCACAAAAATAATTAAATTCTGAAAATGTTGCAAAATAAAGCAGTTACACACACGTAAATCATATTCTGAAAAGTACCCAAAGATAAACAATATAAACAATTATATCTAATCACAGAAAACAGAGCTTCCTTAGTCGACAAAGACAGCTGCTCAGTTTGTGACAGAATGTTTCAAAAATGCAAATCGTCTGCCCACCTTGTGTGCGTTCAAAACAGTATACTTAGTTCAGTATCTATGAATAAACTCGAATGAAGAAATCGTGACTCTAAGCCTTTGCAACATCAGTGCATTTAATAACGAGTGGCCACGATAACCTCTAAAAGTCTGCATCGTTAACTTCTATAGTGAAAAGAAGCGATTTAGCTGGTGAAAATGAACATGTCTTACAGATGAAAATCAGATGAAAATGTCAGATTAGATTCGGAAAAAAAGAGGCAAAAAATCATTATTTTTCGCAAAATACACAATTTGTTATTTTCTCAGACATAAAGTAAACATTTTCATACAAATGCAGTTTTATGAAATTTTCTTAAATCACATTGCATCGCTGGACTGCTAAAATTATTGTCTTCTAATTGGTCTTTTTAAACAGATGTCAATTTGTATACCATTGTCTATCAATCTTGCCATTCATAAGCGTGCCACAAGATGTCACGGGTTGCCACTCAAAGAAATTACATTTCTTTCACGTTTTATATTTATTTTGAAAAAAAATATATAAATAAATAAAAGTTTAAACTAAAGAAGTCTACCAAATGCAAATCAGATAAATTTGTCGGAAAAGCGTTCAAAAACGCCCCAAAAAAATATTTAAAATACATTATTGTGTATTTTCGTTTGTGATTATATTACATTTTCCTACATTAAGAAACATTTGTTTTTTAAGTAGATTTCGTAAGAAATACTACACCTATGACATTCTCCCCCATATTGGAATTTCTAAAAATTTTTTGCAGATCTACGCCGATCATTAGTATCCCTAGAAACCAAAACCAGCTGCCTTTTTGAATTTATACACTGCAAATCTTTATACACTTTTCAGAACACTTTTCAGAACACTTATTTTGTCACCTTTTTTAGTACACTTTGAAGCGCACTTTATAGAACAGTTTTTAAAATAATTCTTAGAACACTTCTTTTGTTCAAGCACACGAAAGCGATGATTTCACAAGTGTGCCCAAATGTGCTCCCAATCTGTTCTCAAATGTGTTCCCAAGTTTAGATTTAACAAATATCCTGATCAGAACACTTCCGGTACACTTTCGGAACACTTTATTTATAGCGGAGCATATTTGGAACACATTTCAGCACACATTAAGGTAAATGAAACACTTTTTTGGAATCAAAGTGTTCCATATGTGTTCCCAGTGTGTGCTGGAAATTTGAAGTGTACATCCAAGATAAAATGTCGAAAATATATTTGTTTCTGAGATTTCAAAAGATAAAAAACGCTTTTCAAAATTGTTGGTAATTCGGAAGAGGTTATTATATTTTTTCGTTTGTAGTTATATAATATTTTCCTAGATATAAAAAAAAAGTCTCTTTTTATAGTGCAGATTAAGAATTTTTTATTTTTATTTTTCAGTTTAAGGTCATAGAAACTACGTTACCAATTGATCGAAAATAGTGGAAAAACTAATTTTTAAACAAGATGTCTAAACCTTTAACACTGATCAAACATCCTGCAACATTTTAAGAAGTTTAATTGAGATGTTTTTTTGAATTGATGTTTTAATGATTTGAAAAGCGGAAACATTTTCAAAAACAACCATGGGATAAAATCAAAAGCGTGAAAAACTTCATCATCAAGGTATTTATCCGTATTACTTCTAAACCACAGGTCCTATCCGGAAGTAACGCATAGTGAAAACGATTTTCATCAACATTTTAAAAACATATTTTAGTTTTTTTTTAGCACATTTCCCATTGAAAGTTTCAATTGTTAACTAAATCTTTAAATCAATTCCTTTGAATATTTTTCACGCCTTTTTTTCAAATTTCCTAAAGATTAACAATACTATTCACAAATCGTTGATTGTTTGAAATGATACTTGTCAGAATCTGATAGCAGCAGCTGAAAAAAAAAATATAAGCTCCAGAAAGGACAATTAGGAAAAGTGTTTTTATAGTCTAACAAATTAGCAGTTTGCGTGGCTTGAAGTCGGCTCGACAAAGCGAAGAATGTGTGAACGCGTGTTTAAAAGACAACAAGCGAACAATGAAGCTGTTAATAAAATTTTACAAGTATCGAATGACTGTTTTTGTAGGGAGAGGAATATTACTATTCTATTGTCTGCTTGCGTTATTATTGACACTTTGTTGTTGTAGCAGAAGAATGAATAGAGTACCGTGGTAAATTAACGTGGTAAAAGTAACGCGAGTAAATTAACTCAGTAAGATTTTTCTCAAGTATACAGTAGTACCCTGATAATAGAACTCCGGTTTACAGACTTCCATCGGGTCGGGTCATCCGCTTTTAATTGAACTCAACCTGAACTGGGGTTTGGGTCGGGTCGGGTTTCAAGTTTTTTTCATTGCGCATCGGGTAGGGTTAATACTAAGATTTGTCATTACGGGTCGTGTAGGTGTGACACTAAATATTTTCATTACGAGTCGGGTTGGGGTTGGGTTGACTTTAAATATTTCGGCGGATTCGGGTTGGTATCGGATTGAATTTTGATACTTTCGGTTCGAGTTAACCTGATTTGTTAAAAGTCCCGAAGTCCTTCAACTCTTGAATATTTTTCAGTTGAAAAAAAAACAAAAACAAAAAAAAACTACATATTTGAATTTTAATCAGTGTACATATGTTCATTTATATACAAAAATGATAAAAATTGATATTAGAGATATAATTATAGACTATTTTTCCATATTTGTATTAAAATATGAATTAGTTTTCTTTCATTTCGGGTTTGAATATTTCAGGTTCGTGTCGGGTATCGGGTTAACTAAATTTTTTTTTGACAGGTTCTGGTTGACTTTAACCCTTAATTGCATAGTGATGTAAATTTCCATCACTGTTTGTTTAACTTTTAATAAATAAATCAACTTCTTCGCCACCACTATATTTATATAGAAATATTAATCCAGTAAATTTCCCGTGAACTATGTTGCTGAACAAAGTTAAAAATCTATCTTAAAATTTCTGGTGTCTAATATTTAATATATGTATAAAAAAACACAATTGTAATAGAAAAACTCATGCAAAGAAGGGTTAAGCAGACTTTAAGAGTTCGGGTTGTACTCGACCCGTTCAGGACTGTAGTCGTCCGGTTATATCGAAGTATCGAATAAATGAAACTTTTTCCTTTTAAATAATCACATCTTATAAAGAATCTGGTTACAACAAAGTTTGCAAATAGCGAATAATTTGCACGTTCCTTCAGCTTTGTTATAAACAATTTCCTCTATAATTTAAAAATTTACTTTAAAAATTTTCTGTGACTTTAATTTAAGTATATATATTTAGACTGTTTATTATAAAAAAACGTTGGTTTACATTGAAATATATAATTTAGCCGAACAACAATGTCATAAACGAAAAAGAAAAATCTATTGGATCTGATGATGATCGACCAAACTCTTCAGAAGCGAAAAGAATGGAGTAAAATTTATCAATATTACTGCGACAGGAAATATGTTTCTATAGTAAATAAGTTTTAACTACATACATACAGTAACTATGTAATTATAAATATTAAAAATGTAATATTTTGCTTGAACCCATTATTTTTCCATTTATTTCTTCGTTTTAAATTTGTTTCGGTTTTTGTAAACCGAAATAAAAACAGCCTTTTTTGTTTTTCAATTTTTCATAGGTAAAAAAGAAATATTTTTTCTTAGAAAATTTTTCATACAAATTATGTTAACAATTGCATATACAATCTGATAATCTTCGATCACAAAATAACCTTAAATAACACAGATGCTATATATTCACCATAAAAAACCTTTAAAGTATTTTTTTATGTTCCGTAGAGGTAAAAAGGAAATAATTCTTTTTTAAAAAAATATTCCCTAGGTTATGATAACTGTTCTACTAAAAAAAAAAAAAAAAAAAATGTAACTACTGGTGTTACTAAAATTTAACAAATTACAACAAATTACAAATAAATCACGAAGACATTTTCAAATCTCTAGTTTTTTTTTTTTTTTTTTTGGTGATGAAATATTTTAAATTATTCACTGACAAAATCTTAAAATAATAATATTTTTTTAAAACCCCAATCCTTCCAATTTCTTTTTAGTACCATCATTTATGAATTGTAATCTTGATCTTATTTAATCATAGAATTTCTGTCATTAAATAAACAGAAAATTTCTATTCTGAAATAGTGGTACTCAAAAAACGTGGGGATTGGTACATATGCATTTTATGGTTGTTGGTAAGTGAGAACATACATTCACCTCGCTAAGTTAAACCTATGGGTGTAAAATGCATTCGTATTTTTAAAATACGTCTTCATGAAATTGATATTTTTTACTTCTGCGCGCTGCTCTTGGATGTCTCTGTATTTTTTAATTGTCAAAATATTTATAAAACTTGTACTTAATTTATAATTTTATGTTTTAAAATCGTGACGAATTGTGAGTAAGATTTTAACAGTCAATAAAATTAAATATATATTTTAGAAATATTTTGACAGGTAAAAAAAAAGACAATCTTTAAGAACAGTATACTGAAAAAACTAGTCGTTGTCACTGTAATACTTTACCCATCATGGATATGCATAATATAAAATATGAAAATAAAACATGTGTCAACTATTTATAAAATGTATTGTAATTCGAATAAAATCGTGGCTTGATGACGTCATAAACTTTAAATGCTCTATTACTGAATTGCGTAAAAGAAACCTTATAACTCCAAAAATGAAAATCTATTAACTAACAGTTTACTGCGTCGGATTAAGCGTCTCATTATCAATTAAAATATATCTTTGAATTGAAATTTGACTGAAATACAGTGTTATGAAAAATCGAACAGTGTGGAAAATAGGATTACAAATATATCGGCAAATCAATGTCTGATCAACTTCATTCTTTATGTAAAATTTATGTTTTTTTATTATCTTTTATATTCACTCCTTAAAATAAACAATTTCGAAATTTTTATATACCTTTTATAAGAACGAATATTTCGAGAGTCCGAAAAAAAATAGTTCCGGATGATCGATGTTACTGAAATTCAGTAGGCTTCTTCTCATTATTTCATACTAAGTACATACCAAATTTCAGGTCTCTATCTTATTTTGTTAGGGAGATAGAGCGTTTGCAGACACACACACACACACGCAGACGGACGGCATTTATTTTTAAATATGTTTTTCGGAATATTCGGTGTCTGAAACGTGTAAATCCGTCATTTTTCTTTCGATTTTTAAAACGATTACAAGACTTACCCTATACTACGCATGATGGGTAAGTAATAATAATTTCCAGAGAAGATATTAAAATAACGAATGCAATCTACGATTATAGGTTTAAAATTAACGAACGGAATTTGAGATTTCACTGACCAGTACCTTTAACATTTATCATACCAGACAGAACGCAATTTAATTCCAATTTGATCCCATTTATTGAAGCAAAACACAAACTACAAGTTATCAGATCCTAAGAACATGCCTTTACCGATTTTGTGTATCTATATTTCAGTGATATATGGCTATTAGCGATCAAGACAATAAAGCAAAAACAGTTAACTATTGCCATCTTGTCATCAGAAAAACTAGAGAACATATTTCACCATCCTAGAACAATCGCCTGCGAAAACAATCTGTTGTCCCTCACGCACACCATTTTTTTTTTCTAGATTACACTCGCTATGAGAAGGGATGAATCTGGCTTCTTAATTAAGCTGGTTCTCTTTTATCACATCCCGGAAGAAAAGATTTTGGATTTCGCTTGCATGGACTTCCCTTAATGGACTTGGACTATCTCCGACAGCCATCTCCAGGGGCGATTATCATGCCATGACTTTCGCTTTCGATCCTGCATAGAGATTAAACGAAAGTCTCCAAAGAAAGAGACAAGGTTAAGGCTGCGTTCAGTGCCTTCTTGACGAAGTCGTCCTGAGATAGTCATAAATCAGATCTCTTTCCATTCTTCTTGAACCATTTTGTGATCATCGGCAAAAGAAAGGAGAGTTTCAAGAAAATAAAAGGGTGTTTTTCCTCCTGTCAACGGCTCCCGCTCTTGACATCTGACATTTAGACATGCTAAGAAAGTCATAAAATATCAAAGAGTCCGACATACCACATCATAGATAGCGACACATAAGAACGGTGTGTGTTTGGTCCTTTAGGCTGCGTTCAGATAACACTTGCTGAAAAAAATCATAAATGATTTCCTTGGGATGTCTTTTCCATTCCAAAGGCTGTTTAGTCATCAAAAAAGGAAAGGGGAGTCTCAACAAAAGAAAGAGGCGGAGATAAAAATGTCAATGATGTCCTTCGCTGACCTCTGACCTCTAGCAAAGCTGGTAAAGCTGAAAACATAAAAGAGATCGAATGACCACATAAGTCGTTCGACGATCGAAAACGCTGTCTGTTCCATCCTTAAGGCTACGTTCAGATAACACTTGTTAAAAAAGTCATAAATTATTTCTCTGGGCTCTGTGATCATCAACAGAATGGGGAGTCTCAGCAAAAGAAATAGGCAGTAACAGACATGTCAACGATGTCTTCCGCTGACCTCTGACCTCTAGAGAAGCTAGGAAGGCTGAAAACATCAAACAGAGCGAATGACCGCACATGAGACGTTCTGACGAGCAAAAACGTAGTCTGTTCTATTCTTAAGGCTATGTTCAGATAACACTTGATAAAAAAGTCATAAATTATTACCCTGGGCTATCTTTTCCAAAGGGTCTGTGGTCATCAACAAAAGAAAGGGGAGTCTCAACAGAAGAAAGGAGAGTCTCAACAAAATAAATGGGCGATAATAAACATGTCAACGATGTCCTCCGATGACCTCTGACCTCTAGACAAGATAGGAAGGTTGAAAACAGCAAATAGAACAATTGACCACATGAGATGTTTCGACGAGCAAAAACATTGTATGTTCCATCCTTAAGGGTACATTCAAAAGACACTTGCTAAAAAAGTCAAAAATTATTTCCATGGATTCTATTTTCCAAAGGCTCCGTGGTCATCAATAAAAGAAAGAGGCGGAGATAAACATGCCAACGATGTCCTCCGTTGACCTCTGACCTATAGGCAGCTAAGAAGGCTGAAAACATCAAAGAGAGCGAATGACCACATGAGATGTTCCGACAAGCAAAAACGTAGTCTGTTCATCTGTAGATGTTAAAACATACTATGTTTTACTAAGCGGTCCCTTTCTTGCGGTAAAGCGCTCTCTTTCAAGTGGTAAGGCGGTATTTTTCATGTGCTCAGCCTTCCCAGCGAGTCTAAAGGTCAGAGGTCACCACGGGACATCTCTGACAGGTTTATTCCCGCCTCTTTCTTTTGTTGAGACTCCCCTTTCTTTTGTTGCCTTTGGAAAAGAAAGGCCAGTCGAATGATTTACAGCTTTCTTAGCAAAAGGCATATAAATGATCTTAAGAGAATGGCTATTTGTCATTTACGTTCTAAAGGTACAAAAAAAACCAGCAAGATGAATAAAGTAAAGAATGTTTTACAACTTGGGAAAACGTTGTAGCCGATACAAACAAAGATAAACGTGCATACGGAAGCGATGCAAGAATTTTCAAGAAGTTTAACATCTGAATCTCGATGATGAATGCGCTGGACTCGCAAACATACAAAGTCGTGTTGCATGCGGAGAATTCTAATAGTTTTAACTGCGAAATTAACTGTAAGTAGGAGTATATATTTTTTGCTCGATGTGGCAGCGAAAGGGAAATGGTAATTGTGAAAGATGACCATCTTTCTTCCAAGAAATAATATCTTGGTTTACACTGTGTGCGAGGAAAGCAGTAGATAAAGCTGAATTGAAAATTGTTTTCAGAATATGCTTAAATGGACTTCTGTCGTGTATACAATTTTTTTTAACGGTGTTATTTCTTATTTTTCTTCATTAAGGGGGGAAAAGGTAAATAATTTACATAGTTTTAAATTGTTTTCAAAATAAATTTATATAAAGTCGAAACAATTTTTTTTTTATATTTTTTATAATATTTATTTTATACGGTTATATAATGTATTTATTTTTATTTTTTTCAGTTTCCTGCAAGAGTGTTTAAATACTTCTTCAGTGATGAGTGTATATGTTATGGTCAATGCGATTAATCCGGACGGTTATTCTTAAAAATAACCGGCCTTAATGTCCGATCATTATTAATAATAACCGGTTATTATTAATAATGATCGGATTAATCATATTGACCGTAACATATATATTTTATAGATTACAAATTAGAATAGATGGAGCATATGTAATGCAAAATTTGGTACTTTTATGTTAGCTGGGCGCCAGTGATAACTCGCCAAATCTTGTTTCAATTGACATCATTTGAATTGCAACCTTTCACGTGAGATTTTGTTATTTGTATTGATCTGTTTGCGTTTAAGTATTTTAACATGATTATATTTTAGCTATTTTTAAATATTTTTTTAAATATATTATATTGCAATGTTAAAATATTGTCTATTTATTATTGGCTAATGTTAAAAGACTGGAAAGAAAAAAAGGGTTGGTGCGTTAAAAAAAAATTGGCGACCTGTGGCGTCCAGCTAACATAAAAGTACCCAAAATTTAAATAGATACTTTAAATTTTAAAATTAAAATCTATTTCATTTCGGTAATTATTTATATAAAATATCCCGCAAATAAAAAATATATATATATATTATATTAATATTTTTAAAATGTAAATTTCCATACGTTGTCTAGTTTCCGTTTGATTCTTCTTCAAACATTGAACCATACTTGGTACAAACATGTAATTTTTCATAGGCTGTCTAGTTTTGCTTTGATTTTTATTCAAATATTGAACCATATTTGGTACACACTTGTAATTGTTCATGGGCTGTCTAGTTTTCCTTTGATTTTTCTTCAAATATTAAACCATATTTGGTACAAACTTGTAATTGTTCATACGCTGTCTAGTTTTCCTTTGATTTTTCTTCAAACATTGAACCATACTTGGTACAAACATGTAATTTTTCATAGGCTGTCTAGTTTTGCTTTGGTTTTTATTCAAATATTGAACCACATTTGGTACAATAATAATTTTAGTGTAAATAATGTTTTTTAGGAATGTATATCTATTTAATACTCTATGTAGATTTTGGAAATTTAATTCAGCCTAATAACAATATTGACACACAATAATGGTAGAATACCGGGTGCGTCATAAGTTTGTTAAAACTTTAAAAATTCATTATAAAGAAACAAATGATGCTAAAAAATTGTGGTTTGCTGGAATGGTATTAGAGGGAGATCGGTTTTTTTTATAACAAAAAAATTTGTGGTTAAAAAAATTACCGATAGATGGCGCTGGCATGCATAATATGAAGCAGATGTATGCAAATTACGCTTTCAGTAAAAGACCCATTTCAGCAAAACGTCTGGCAAGCTTCAGTATCCCAGCACATGAAACAGGCCCTTTTCACCTCTTCAGTCATTTTGCCATGCAGGATTTCCGTAATGCGTCAGTTGCTAATTTCCCTTTCTTGTAAAAGAGTGTAACCAGCAGAGCATGATCTGATAACAATAGTATACTGCTGGCATCGAATGGCGAATACGTGTGCATTGAGAGGTTTTATTGACAGCCTGATTTGCATATTTCTGCTTCATATTATGCATGCAGCGCCATCTGTCGGTAATTTTTTAACCTTTTTTTCATTATTAAAAAAAATCCGATATTCCTCTAATCCTATTCCTGCAAACCGCAATTTTTTAGCGTAATTTGTTTCTTCTCAATGAATATTTTTAACGAACTTATGACGCACCCCGTATATCCTGATATATATCACTACACCCAATTTTTTTACATAACTTCCATTACAAAAAGTAAAAAGCTACCTATTAAGTAATTGAATTATGTTTCATTCAGTTATTATGGTTCATTTCCAGAGCAAAATCATAATTTTGGTTCCATACCAGAAATCATATTAGGCATGCAGCGACATCTATCGGTAATTTTTAAACCAAAAATTTTTTTGTTATTAAAAAAAAAATCCGATCTTCCTGCAAAACCGCATTTTTTTAGCATCATTTGTTTCTTCTCAATGAATTTTTAAAGTTTTAACGAACTTATGACGCACCCGGTACTATGGAGTACAGTGAACAAACACATAGTGATGATAGAACACTATTGGGTAAGTTCAGTAAAAAGGAGTTTTGCAAAGATAAACAACATCGGATATCGCAATTATATTCTGAAAGAAAATATTTAAATGTATTGGAAGCAAGTTCAGCTGGGGATTCAGATAGTATAAGGAATTATAATATAATAAGTTATAGGTCATGATCAGGGCCGTACAAATTTGGTAAAACGTGGTAGCCAGCAAAAAAATCTAGTCGCCAGTAAGAAATATGTACAACCCTCCCGTCGTTGATTTTGAAAAAACACTAAAGTTTTTTTAGGAATTGATTAAGAAAAAATAATAACAAGCATAATTTAGAATTATTAGTTACATGGTTTAGAATAGTACCGGATGTTTTTAATTAGATTTTTTTAAATTAATGTTTTATGCGATTTTTAGCGTTGTATCATGTTCCGCGGCAATCTTTTGACATTGAAGGAATAATGTTTCAATCTTTTTAGTCTAATATAGTAAATTTTGTCCTATTGTTTGACAATTTGTAACGTTTTTTTTTTCTTTAAGTTTCACAGCGATTTTTTAACAGTGGTAAAAATAATACCGTATCAGCCTTTTAGTCTTTTAGTTATCTTATACATTAAATTTTGTCCTATGCTATTTTTGAATTTTTACGATTTTTTATAATATTTATAGCTTTTTTTTTCGCGTTTCACAGAAATTTTTTAACTTTCTTAAAATGAATCAGACTTCAATTTTTATCCCAGTAAGTAAATTTTGTCTTCTGAGATTTTTTTTTTAGTTTTTAGTGATTTTTGGGGGGGGTTTCGTGTTTTGCGGCGATCTTTTGACATTCGTAAAAGGGATCAGATGTCTATCTTTTAGCCCAATAAAGTAAATTTTGTTCTCTGTGATTTAAAAATTTTTCCAGAATTTTGTATGGGGTTTTTAATGTTTTTCGCATTTTGCGGCGATTTTTGAACAATTTATTTCTGAAACGAACAAACCTCCGCTAACTAGTATAAATGATGTTTGTGTTCATTTCTTTAGTCAATTTTGAACGAAAAAAAGAGAAAAGAAAGAAACCGCCAGATTAAATAACTTAATCGTCAAATAAAAAAAACTTGGTCGCCAGTGGCGACCTGATGACCGCATTTTTCAAGCCTTGATCATGATAAATACGATATAATTTTCTTTGTACTATCATTGGAAGTGCAGTTACATTCAGTTGTTTTCGTTTCAGCTCTCAAATCGGAAGTGTATATTTAGGTAATCAGAAGTTGTTATTTAAAAGACCTCAAGAAAGAAAAAAAATGTAATACTGAGATTAAGGAAGGTACAGTATATAAATCTGGAGAGTTTTGAAAACTTGAGGTGAATAATTCCAATAGCTTTTCCGAAAAAGACACTTTAACTGCGTTTTTAGAAAGACACGATTTTTGTAAATCATCAGTCACGAAAAACGTTCTATCTAAAAAATATGATTACACATATAAGAAACTGATCGCCTATGAAACAGTGTAACATCGTTAAAATACACCTTTTTTTCCCCCATAGACCATAATGTAACGGAATTCTTTTGGATGTCTCTATAAACAAACTATAAATGCAACACACTTCATTTTCAATAACGAACGTGCCTTAGCAAACACTAATAACATATATCAATTGCATGGCAATCCGAGTATATTTACGCGAGTTAGAGCCAGGGACCGATTTACAAATTTGGGGGCCCAGGGCACATAGGCTTATGGGAGCCCCCTTGCACCTTTGTTTATAGCGGCTTTAAGTTAAAAAATATATTATTGAAAGCAGTACTTATTAAGATAACCACTACTGACTTTAATAATTTTGTGATATTTAATGATGATTTTATTAATTTTCTTCCCGATTTTTTAGCAGTAAAAGTTTTTATAACATCTCCATAATCTTAAGCATTCTACCTCGCTGACGATTTTTCGATCTTTCGAAATCGGTTCTGAAAGTGTTAATAAAGTTTAATATATTAATTCAAATAAAAAATTAAGTCAAAAAAATAAAATAAAAAATTAAGTATGTCAATAAAAAAAAAACTTGTAAACAAAATCGAAAAAGTAAAAAAAACGGACTTTGTGGAGATTGACCTCAATTATCTAATGGAAACAAAATATTTTAAAAATATTGAAATGCAAACGAGAAAAAAAAGTTCTCTTAGGATTAACATTAGAGAGCAGGTGTTTTCGCGTGAGTAATGTAGCCCTTAAAAAAGCTATTTTTTAAAGGAAAAAAAATAATAAATAGATCTTTCTATGTTAATTTTGTTTTTTAATAGTTAAAACTCCATCAGATTTCGGCCAGTAATTGAAAAACCTTCAGTAGCATTTGGGGGCCTCGGAAAATCGGGGCCCCTGAGCCCGTGCCCGAATGCCCTGCCGTTAATCAGCCCATAAATCAGACACTGGTTTGAGCACGGGCAGATTGGAAGTTAGAGAGACAGACGGCCAGATAAACCGAGCCATAAACACTTTTCAACTATGCTGGAAAGTGTTATCTAAAGAATAAAATACATATATAAAAAATATATCTAAAGAATAAAAAAAAAAAAAAAAAAAAACAGTAACAGCTAGTCCTTTTTAGGAAACTCAATCTCAGAATACATATTAAGTTAGACCAATCTGCACGGAACTTGTTAAGGGCATTGTCAGATAAACATCACACAATTGCATATGCGGTCCCGCTTCGTTATAGCGGGTATTTTGACAGTTATTTTTATTGTAAAGCGACTAATAGTCGAAATCGATTACGTGACAGATCTCGATTCTTGATAAATTCGATGCATCTTGAATAACGGAGAAAGTTGTCGAGAAGTATGCAAAACACGTGAGCATCATCAAATTGCTTCCTTCGATCATAACTATTGCCCATCACTTCTGACTGTCGTCTGACGACAATGCTGTATTAGAATAGTTGCAATGAAACGTTTTAACAATTTTTATCTGCAAGACTTGTCTGGGTGTTTCGAATTTGAATAATACTGTCTTTTGTTGTCGCCGTCTGCGAGCATTGTCACACATAGTTTGATAACAACACCCTTAGAGAAGTTTTATTTTATTAATGCGCACAAGACGTAACTATAGAACTGGATTGAGACATTGAGTTCGATCACCTCGATTTGCGCAGCGATATTTCGATATACCGGAAAAGTTTTCCTGAAAACTTATTGATAGTTTGTTTATCGGTACACCTCTTATCATCATCACTACATAGTATAAAACAAAGTCGCTTTTTCTGTCCCTATATCCCTATGTACGCTTAAATCTTTAAAACTACGCAACGGATTTTGATGCGGTTTTTTTTTTAATAGATAGAGTGATTCAAGAGGAAGGTTTATATGTATAATAACATCCATTAAATAGTGGAGAAATACTGTTTTTTTTTAGGTTTAAGTCGCTTTTTCTGTCCCTATATCCTTATGTACGCTTAAATCTTTAAAACTACGCAACGGATTTTGATGCGGTTTTTTTAATAGATAGAGTGATTCAAGAGGAAGGTTTATATGTATAATAACATCCATTAAATAGTGGAGAAATACTGTTATTTTTGAGGTTTTTAATGTGATGTCGTAAATAATTTCATTTTTTCCGCTTATACATTGCAAACGCAGGCTGAACCCTACAAGATTTATCAAAATAATGTACTAATTATTGTACACATTAAAAAGGTCTACAGAAAACACAAAGAGATGAAGGTTTTCAAGGTTAACCCGAAGCAAAGCGAGGGAGGGCCGCTAGTTGAAAATAAAGCTAAAAAATTCGGATTTAAAAAAGAAACATTTTGATAAATAATGCATCTATAGAGAATTAATCATTTAAAATGTCAAATGAACCAAAATAATTTCGCATTAAATATAGATTACAATCGGCCTTAAACTTTAATGTGTAATCCTGGATCGAAAATAAAGATCAATTAAACAAGTAATATAAAAAAAAAATTTAAAGTCAATTCCTACTTTTTAATCATAAATATATAAAATAAACCCGTGCAGCATTCATGTCCCACGTTATCTTTATTGAACCTTATTTTATAATCATCGTTGCGGTATTTTATTTTTTGTTGGCATCCCTCATTTGAGATAAATCTTTCATTTCATTTATGAAAACAATGAGAGAAATTTTTTTCTCCTATATAAAAATTAAAATTAATTAATGAATTAATCTTTGAAAAAACTGTATTAACATCAATTGTCATCCAGTATAAGTTTAAAAAAATTTATTTGAACTTGAATGGATGAATAGAAAATATTTTATTAACGATTGAAAAGTCCAACAAGATATATATAGAGAGAGTGTGAGCTAATAGTAGGAATTTAATAAAAAATAAAACAAAATGAGCACTGTTAAAAATTTGCAGCAAACTGTCCAGTCATTCGACCGTTTTTTTAAAAAAAACGTTCTCTATTCTGACCATATTATTGCCCATATTATGGTCATAATACAGTTAAATTACGGTTATGTAACCGTTTTCTATAAAAACGGTCGAATGACTGGACAGTTTGTTGCATTTTTTTAACTGTGTAGAGGATGATTTTTGATTAATTATTGTATGTCATAAGACGACGATGTTCATATAACAATCACTTACTATATCCACATTAAAAAAGTCCTTCCGTCCTGTACCGGGAGGAAAAGGTAGCTTTCTTATCTTCGTTTTAAAATTTTAGCTAATGTTACACGAAAACAGCCAGTTAAAATGCAAAGAAAACGTTTACAAAAGATTCGTTAATACTGAATTTGAATAAGAAATTCGCCAAATTATTGAGCAATAGCCAAATTGGCTTCATTTATCAAGACTTATTTTGGTAAAGTGGCCGCCATCTTGAAACAAAATGGCGGACCAAGCTGGCCAACGAACTCGGTCGAAAAATAGGTGAGCTTAATACACACAGTTAGTTTCATCAAAATTGATTTATAAATACGAGTGTTATCGTATGACATAGGTCAGATATATGGATATATCTATATATATAAATCAACATTTGAACGGAGGGTGGTTTTGGGGTCTGGGGGTCATGATCGGTGAAAATACATCGACATTTTCCGGAACTGCTTTCCTCCCAACGGCTGCAATAGTTAGCTTTATACTTTTTTGTATTGAAAGCTACCTAAAAATAACATAAAAAAAATCAACACGCAATTTTTTTAGAACTAATACTAAATATATAATATAAATAAGTTACATATCATTACAAAACAGTAATAATTTCCAAACTAATGCTCTTCTTTATAAAAAAGGTTTATTTTTTCTATTGCTTAAAAATTCGTAATCTATTTGAAGGTTAGTGACTTGCAAGAGTTAGCGTTGATTAGCAATCAAAAAGTTAGCGTAGGTAATCGTACTGTTTATACACTGACTCATTGATGTTTTCAATATTTATGTTCAATGAATCGTATGACTAGGTTTTAATAATATTAATTAGTGTGGAAAAAAAAAATCTTACCTTAAAATCATGGGAAGTAAACCATTGGAATGCGGCTGTTTATTTTTTATTATGGCAGCAATTTCAACTACGTTAACAGTATAAACATTTTATTAAAACTTCTGGTTCAAGCTACGGTAATGGAATAAAATAATATCCGTTAAAAGTCAACATACTAACTAATGAAATGAAAAATTTCAAGTTTAATTTGAATTTTTTGTAATTACTCATACGAACTTTGATTCAAAATAAACAAATTTTGTAGATAATTAGCGGAAATCGGAAGGTTTTAATTTTTCAATGTAAAGTCTGTGGGAAAGACCAGCCTATACAAGGTCAATCGGTTTTTGAAAATTACCTCTGGTCCAATGACTCTCTGAGAAGTTGACATATTATTAAGTTTTAGTTCAATGTATTTACAAAAACAGCAAACATATCATTAAGTTATCCGTGGAAATGTTTTCTTTTAAAGCAAGCCTCTAATTAGATTTTATTTATTTTCAGAGATTTAAACTTTGGTTGATTATTTCAGTAACCACTAATCAATATCCTGTTTTAAACAATAGTTTGGTAGCAATTATCTTGATAGTCAAAACACCGATGTTCGATTTCGATGGTTCAAACAAGAATTGTAGGTACCGACACGAACCCAAAATTTCTGCATAAAGTTAACACGAAACTCGATCCGAACCCGACAAAAAAATTACGTCAGCTCGAAACCCGACCAGAACCCGATACATTATAACGCGAACCCGAAATATTCAAAACCGAACTCAAATTGAAAGAAAATTAAATCTTTATATTAATACAATTACTAGCTGACCGCCGCCCGGCGTTGGCCGGCCCGTGATAATAAATAAATAAAAAAAATCAAGTTTTTGTTAATTTATATCTTTAACTCGATTTTGTATGAAATTATATTTTTAAATGAAAAATTCGCGAAAAAATATTGATATTTAATGATAAAAACGATCATTTTCTTGGTTTTTTACCCAGGGTCATTTCATAGTTTTAAAATTAAAAGTTCTTTTTGTCCAAACTTTTAAAAATCTTTATTGGTAATAAATAAAACGCTTTTAAAGTCCGTGTAAAAATTTCGTGAAAAAATATTGCTATCTAGTTGTAAAGAAAATGTTTTCTTTTCGCTTTTTTGTTTGTTTGTTTTTCACGTCTGCTCCTTTAACATAGCAATAAAAAAAAATTGTTCTTATCTTTCGAACTCTCTGACATTTCAATCGGTTATAAATATAAGTGTATCCGAACTTCTTTTAAAATTTTGCGAAAAAATATGCATATTTAGTAGTGAAAACATGAGACCTTGAAAAAAAGCATTAGCTTTCAACCTCAGAGCAAAAATAAATTAGAAGGTCTATGCTTTCAATGTAATGGGCTTCATACGTTTTCAATCAACCCGTTTCAATACCCCTAGGCTAAACAGGTGAGGGTTGGGTTAATCAATCAGATTTCCTATTTTTGAGGGTAGAAACCTTTAAAAAAAAAAAAAAAAAAAAAAAAAAAGTTTACGCATGCGCAAAGAGACGATTTTCATGTGGATTTGACAGATGTGCTTTTCGTTTTAAATATATAAATGGACAAACCAGTGAACCCGTGCGAGGATTTCGCATTGCAGTCTAATATTTTGTAGCAATATGTAATATTTCTGAGATGCAAGTTTAAACTTATAAAGAAAAATTTAGGATAAAAATATCTGCAATCAACATTAGCGAAGCCAGAATATCCATCAAAGTTATAATAAAAACTAATCAAAGTTAGAAAAAAGCACGTGCGAGAAAAAAATTAACAATCATATTTTAATTGCATTAGAGTATGACGTCACTCGTTCTGAAAAACTGAGAAAAACCTTTCATTTCTTTTATGAAAACAATGCTGATTTAAATTTTAATTAACTGCAATTTTACTTCGATCAATCGATGGTGTTTTTTTTTTTCTTCTAAACATATCAATTTTCTTTTTTAATCATAAATATGAAATAAATCCGTGCTCTGGCATCACACTTTATACTTATTACGTATTCTGCGCAATACGTACTGCATAAATAACCGGCCTGGTCCGTTTATATTTTCGCAGTTCACGACTGGCCCCACTAGTGCAAAAATCAGTGAAATCCGGCTTGAATGGTGTAAGGCATATGAACTTTTGTCTTTGCGAGGATAAATCATTCAAAGTAAGCTATAGCTCTTAAGAGCCTACGCTAGTCACGCGAAGAAACGCTCAAGCTAATGTTAAGTCTATGGGAAGGTTCTTGCGCAATTTCTCGCTCGCATTTTAATATTTTTAGATGATTTTTTTGCCTAGGATAATTGATGTCGATGTCAGTTTTTACTTTTTTGATTTTGGTTCCAGTTTTTTTTTATAAAAGAGTACTTTCAGTTTCAGAACCGGTTCAAACCGGTTCCAAAATTGAAAATGTCTGCTTATAAAAGAACTGCAACCAAGAATCTGCAACGTTAGAGATCGACATCAGCTATCCTAATGCAAAAAAAAAAAATCATTTAAAAATATTAAAATGCGAGCGAGAAATTGCGCAAGAACCTTCCCATAGACTTAACATTAGCTTCAGCAGTTCGCGTGACTAGCGTAGGCTCTTAAGAACGAAATTCATGATACAAACAACGTGATCCACCGAGGTACTAATGCTCCATTGCTGTTGTTGGCGTGTCAGAGAAAGTGCCACTCTGGCACTTCTCTGAAAGAAGGAGTGCCAGAGCCTCAAGTGAGGTTGAACTTCTAAAGCTGGTCTCCAAATTTTGAACCAATTCCAGATAAGAGAATTAATTATATATAATTATATAATTATTAGCTCTATTAATTATATAGAACAATTTTAGACTTTTCGGTAATATCGGGTATCACCAATGGTCACTTTTTAGGTGCGTTCATAATTATATAAATACGCACACCAGTCGTCGTCTGGTCCGTCTGTCTGTCTGCTTATAACAGCGCAAAAACTACCCAATCGAATGGTTTGATATTTAATATATATATAATCATTGCCGAATTTTCTCATTTCAAATTTTATGAAAATCGAATCAAAACTTAAAAAGATATTATTAAAAGTTTTCTTCGTTCTATTAAATCATATCGTACATAATTAATTCAATGATATTCCATGATAAGTAATGATTCTAGGTTGCCACAGTGATTACGTCCTATTTAACATGGAGACCTATTATTTTCGTATTACTGAATTTAAAAACCGAATTTGTATACTAATATTGTTTAATTATAGCTATTATATAATCTACCGACTGTTTTTTGGATAGATTTTTCCAGAGAAATAGATATTAAATGAAAAAAGAGTCTAAATATGGATTTCAAGTTCGGAAATTTTCAAAGCTAGGGTTAATTTTCACTTTTTAGTAAATGTCAACAAAAGATAAAATGTTGACAACTTAAAATGTACTTATTTTATTACGGAAATGAATCGTATCATAATAACACGATATAATTCATTTTTTCCGCGAAATAAGAACGATGATTTTTTTTTACATTGTCTTGTATTGGATATTTGCGCATACTATAATTTTAATGTAACAGAATTGTAATTATTTTTTTGTAAAAGTGTATTGAAACTTAATTTCATAAAATAAAATTAATATCTATAATAAGAAAATCTGCACCTAAAATAAATTTTGTATTCATACCTTTTTTTGCAAAGAAGTGCAACAGCTATTGCACCAAGATATATTTATAAAACTAGTTATAGTACGAACACATATCATTTGTCACGTTTGACATATAATTTCCAACTTTTTCGGCTAATGTTTAAAATCAATAATCTTCGAGTTACATTTCTCTTCCAACAAAATCTACCACGGTTATTTTGTGAAAATAGTTGTAGCCAGAAAAGTGACCAAACCGACATTTGTAATAATAGAAAAAAAATAGATGCCAGTGTTATTTTTAATAACTTCTCTTTTTCGTCATCTAGTTTATGCATATTCAAATAGCGGAAGTCAAAAAACAATGCTGGGTATTATATATAATCCGCCATAAATAAAATACTGGATAAAATAACGGTGGGAAAAATGTTATAAAAAAAACTCCAAGTGAAACTGTTTTAACTGATTCATTTATCATGATCTGACCATGGGATAATTCGTCAAGGAATTTAAAATGTTACAATCCTTCTCTCTTGTAACAAAAGACAGTTACGTTTTACACGACCATTTATTTGGTAACACAATAGCTGTGTTTTCCTACCTTTCACCCAAAGCTATAAAAATAATCACTAATAATATTTCAAGTATTTTTATGATTTTATTCAAAGGCCTGGAGTACTTGTGAGAACGTTGCGAACACGTAAATCAAACATTTCACGGGTCGTCGACCCCAGAATTTAAATCATAATAAATTCGTGAATGAAAGGAAAAAAATCCGGCGATGAAAAAAAAAAACCACCAATCAAACCGATATAAAAATATAACGATCTCATAAAAATCAACGTCTTCGGTAACAATTAACAACGCCTCTAATAAAAAATGCCTCTTTTTCACACTACCTGCCAAACTAAACAAAGGCCTCCACCGTGATTGCTTGACGTCGTACAAGAAGTTCACGGTGGATTATTAAGAGGTCTTTCAGAAGCTATCGAATGGATGAAGCTGTTAAATTGCAGTGATAGAAAATATTGTTAAGTGCGTCGATAATAGGATTGTAGATTTAATCGACATTTTTGATCGGCGGTGTTCAAATAGGAAGTAAGTAGTAGAAACCAAATTGTTTATAAATAAACACATGCAGCTGGTCGTATAAAAATAATACATTTTACTTACCCATCAAACGTAGTATACGATAAGTGTTGTAATCGTTTTAAAACTCAGAAAAAAAATGACAGATTTACCCGTTTCAGACACTGGAGATTCCGAAAAACATATTTTTAGAAAAAAAAATTTGCCGTCCGTCTGTCTGTCTGTCTGTGTGTCTGTAAACGCTCTATCTCCCGAACAAATTGAGATAGAGACTTGGAATTTGGTATGTTCTTAGTATGTAATAATGAGAAGAAGCCTATTGAATTTCAGTAACCTCGATTATCTGGGACTATTTTTTTTTCGGAATCTCGAAATATTCGTTCTGATAAAAGGTATATAAAATTTTTCGAAATTGTTTATTTTAATGAAAGAATGTAAAAGACAATAAAAAACATAAATTTTGCATAAAGAATAAAGTCGATTGGATAATTAGTTGCTGAGATATTTGTAATACTATTTGCCACACTCTTCGATTTTTCATGACCCTGTTTTTCACGACCACTAAAATTTCAATTCAAAGATATATTTTAACTGGAAATGAGACGCTTAATCCAACGCAGTAAACTGTTAGTTAATAGGATTATAATTTTTGGAGTTAGAAGGATGTTTCTTTTACGCAATTCAGTAATAGAACATTTAAAGTTTATGACGTCATCAAGCCCCGATTTTATTCGAATCATTTATATATACTATATATAAACTAGGGGGATCTATTTCATTAAGTATCTCAAATATTTGTACTATCAGTAACTTGTAAATCACCAAATTTTAGCTCACATTACATTATGATAAAATCGCACCCAAACTAGCATTAAAATAACTATTTAATCATATTTATCCAACTGTTAAATTATCAAGAACTAATTACATAAATTTCACATAAAACAGTGGCAAAGTTTGATAGGTATACATTTATACACTGTATTTACATTTAAAAATGGTACGTTTATACAATTATATAATATATATATATATATATATATACCCTAAAATCTATAACTTTGTTTCCTCCACACGAAGGAAAAAACAAGAATGAAAAATCATGCGTCAAGCATATATTATGTAACACTTTTCAACACTTCCAAAATAATTTTGAAAATCTTTACCGTAAGGTGTAAGATGATATCTAACTAAACAATTTTGAAAAACGCATAACATATTTAAAAATCCAATTTCAGGAATTATCAACAATATTCGGAAAAATATCCGAATACTTTTATTCAGCCCTGTATATGATCTATAGATTTGTATATGTACTACATAGGATGCTAAATTTCAGTTTAGTTAGGAAACGCGTAGTACAATTTAAAATTCTCCTTCTGGAGTTTCTGTCAATAAACTGAAATGTGTTCGCGAACTTTTGTGCTGCCCTGTATATGATCTACAGAATTTATACACACCAAGTAATAGACAAAAAGTGAGTTAAATTTAAAATCAAGTTCAGCAACTTAAAACGCACTTCCAGGAATTATTGTTAACAGACAGTAGAGAATTCTTTTGTGTGTCCCTGTAAAAGAACGATGACTGCTATACACACAATATTCTGTAGTAAGCCTCTTGTAATGCACCTTAGTGATATATATAAATTCCAATGCGTTTAAAATAGTGAAACATCATTTAATTAAACCGCAAACGATTTTTCTCCATAGACGTAATGTAACGGAATTCTTTTGACTGTCCCTGTAAAGTAACTATAAGTGCTATGCACACCCTATTCCATATTTAACTTTTTGAAATGCACCTTAGCGATATATATCAATTGCAATGTATTTGAAATTATGTAACATCATTAAAATAAACCGCAAATGATTTTTCCCCGTAGACCGTAATGTAACGGAATTCTTTTGAGTGTCCCTGTAAAAAAAAACTATAAGTGCTACACACTTCAGTTGAAATAGGGAACATGCTATAGATAACGACAATAACATATAAAAATTGCTGGGCAATCCGAGCATATTTACGGCTGCCAGACGGCCAGACGGCAGACGGCCAGACGGCCAGACGGCAGACAAACCGAAGTCATAAACACTTTTCAACTAGGTTGGAAAGTGTTAAAAAAGCCAAACAAGCTAAGATGGCCAAACTGTGTCCAGATACCGCAAGCTGTAAAAACACACTAATTTTCTCTATTTTAAAAAGATTACAGGATTACAGAAGAGAAAATGTATTTATCACAACATGTGGCAATCTTGTGTAATCTGTTTGTTATTCATTCCCCTTTGACTGGGGGATTTTCCGGTACCCAAGGCCACAACTGCCGCTGTCGCTAGATCTGACGGTTGTTTTTGTAACTCATTAAGTAAAATCAACTACACATATTGAAAATCAGCGAGTATAAAATGGTTAAGTAAAAAATGTCACTGCCTCCTGGACTTTTATAACGTCGAGAAAAAATGTTGTCTTTTAGGCACTGTAAGAAAATCGTCTTAAATATGACGACACTGATACAGTCACTTCCGTTTCGAATCCTATACAGTCAAACCTCGTTAATACGTCACTCTCGGTTCCACTTAAAAATGACTTACTAAGAGGAGTGACCTTTTTAAGCAGAGTTTATATTAAATGTAAAATGAAATTCCAAATGTTTATATATTAAGTATACCTATAACTAAATTACGTTATAAATTATATAAATTAGTAGAATAAGAATTAGAATACGTAAAATGGATGACAAATTTAGGAAAGTATACACTGTTAAAAATAATCTGAAATTCACGGATATTTTTTCCTGAATTTCACAGAAAAGGTCCCTTTTCACGACAAAAGGGAATTTTCAGTGTAAAAATAGAAATTTTCATGATATTTCCTGAAAACAACGAAACGGACGGAGACGGAAGGGGGCAACGGAGATATTCTGATATCTGCTGCATAATTATTTTCAATGTTTAAAAAGCTGACATGTTGATGCACAGAAATGAAAAAACTCAACGAAAGAATCCTCGCTCTTTTGTGAGATTTGTATCGTGCTGCTGCATTGCAACTGTATTGCTCTTTGTCATCAGGATCATAGACTGTATACTTTGACAATTACCCGCACGATCTCGTAAAGACAGAGTTTGTTATTTGTTCCCTGTTCACCGCATGGATTCCCTTATCGCCTCTGAAATAACCTAATTTATTCAAACATTTTTTTAATTTCAGAACTTATTATTTTTCAAAATCTTGAGATCTAAGCATTTATTCGTTATATGTGGAAATCTTATAGAAATCTGCCCCTGATAAAACCTAATTTATTATTATTTTTTTCTTTTCTTTAATTGAGAACTTATTCTATTATATTTCAAAATCTTGAATTCTAAAGATTTATTCGCCATAGTTGGAAATCTTATTGAAATCCTCTCCTGATACCACATAATTTATTTTATTATTTACATTTTTTAATTGAGAAATTATTCTAATTATTTTCAAAATCTTGAGATCTAAAGATTTATTCCCGATAGTAAGAAATCTTATAGAAATTCACCTTTGATACCACCTAATTTATTCAAATATTTTTTTGAGAATTTATTATTTTTTAAAATCATGAGATCTAAAGATTTGTTTGTCATAGATGGGAATATTATAGAAATCCACGTCTAATAAATCAATTTTATTTATTTATTTATTTATTTATTTATATTTATTTATTTATTTTGAGAAATTATTCTATTACTTTTCAAAATCATGATATCTAAAGATTTATTCGCCATAGTTTGAAATCTTATTGAAATCCTCATAATTTATTCAAATACTCTTTTTAATTGAGAACTTATTTTATAATTCTTACAAAATCTTGAGATCTCGAAATTTGTTCACAATATATGGAAATCTTATATTTCAAATAACATAATTAGACAAGTTAAAAATCACTTGATGGATGCCTATTTTGAAAAAAAAAAGAAAAAAAAAGAAAAAAAAAACAATCTTCCAAGACAAATGAATGAAAAGCCATTTTCATAATTTTTTCTTTCTCATTGTTGTTGCCACTTTTCTAATGACATATTTTGCGTCGATACACTTTCCGGCTACAGGCACATCCGCAACCGCAGAGATCGGGTTATTTACCGATAAATGACCAAGCACCCCTTCAGGCATGGCGACTACTCTGGTCAACCATACCGATTATTCCTTTTCTCCGGCAGATACCAAGTAGCTTAAATTGACGTGCGCTCTTAGAAACCATGACTAAAAATCTATTAAAAGAAAAGCTAGAGGAGCAGAACAATTGACGCATATTCCATGGCTGCTGTAACCGTGACTATGAAAGAACTGCGCGATCTCGCAGACGATCGGTTCGCACGAGGGTTTTTCTCTTTCCCCATTAAAAAAAAAAAAAAAGATTTGCATAACAACGTGCCGTTTCGGACTATCATTGCTTGCTGAAGATGATTTTATTTGATTATAAATAGTCTATTATGATGAAATGTTACATTTTCCATTACTTTATTTCAAATTTTATACATATTGTGTATTAAAAGCCGGATATCCATTCTCGTTAAGTGTTTTCAAAAAGGATTGCATTTTTTTTAAATGTCACACTAATGAAATATCTGCTGCAGATGCATTACTATTACTAAGTCTAAATAAATTACCTTTAGAATTTTTTTTCCGGGCTTTTTTTATCTTTTGCATTTTAAGTACTTTTCTCAAACTTAGGCAATATAAGATGGTAGGATAAATTGCTAGCTACCAATAAGAAATTTAATTATCTCGGAAAACAATAAATAATCAAATTTTATAACCGACAGACAGACATAATATTACTAGAGTACGTGTGCTTTTGATTTCTAAGTAAAGTAATTTTGTAGTGCATGGAACATGCGTTCACATGAAAGGTACGCAGGTGCGATAACCTTTTTGGGATCCGAATGTAAAACCAGTACGTTGTGGCTGTTATAAAATTTTCTTCTTTATAAATCAAATAAATTAAAAAATTTAAATAGTACAAGGACTTACATCAATTTCGAATCACATTGTTGAATTGTGTGCATTTAAACTGGAGATATAAGCATCGCATTTTTAGAACATATCATTAAATTTCGGCATCCTCTCTAACAAGTAGAAGTACTATAGTCTGAGACGGCGAATTTCAATTTTTGTAGCTACAGTAGAGTCCCGCTATTCTTAACTAATTGGGACCGATCACTGTTTGGTTTAGCGGGAATTCGGAATTGGCGGATTTCATTAATAATAATCAATGTATTGACTTGTTAAGGCGTAAATTAATTGTGGTGACATCGGCGAGTGCCACCTCCATGCAGCGTTGATCGGCTCGTAGTGAACAGGTTCAGTGAAAGTGGGAACGGAAGGGCAGTGACCTTCGACCACTCATCACCCCACCCACCCTACCTATCACTCTGGCTTACATTGGAATTTTTTTAAACAACTTTTACACCAGTGAAATACTTCTTCCACTAGTCAAGAAAATTCCTGGCTGTGAAGACACAGAAGAAAGCTGTGTTGAGGAGTGTACTGCTATTGACGGGAATGGCCACAGCAGTACGAAAACGAAGACATCGTAGCAATGGTCCAGGGCTCATCAGCTAAGATCGACTCGGAGGAAAACGAGGAGGATGTGAACGCTCAAACTGAACTCATACCACACACAAACGCGGCAAATGCTCTTGACCTCGCCTTACGCTACGTAGAACAAAACGCTTAATCAACACCAAATGATGTTATGTTCATGCGGCGATGGCGGAACATTGCATTCTCAAGTCGATTCAGTGCTCTTCATTAGAAAAAAACCACTGACTTTACTTCTTAAGTGTGTGTAAATTAGTTATTTTTTGTGTTTAGCAGTGATTAAAAACTATTCTACAGAATTGTATAAATGGGGCCGACATGTACTGTAAGTAACCAGCTTTCATTTCAATTTGGTTTCAGGCGTTTTCTTCAAGCTTAAGCTCAATATATGTCTCTAATTAAATTCTTTGTATAACAATAAATGTACGTTTTTTCACGAACGTCTTTTTAATTTTTCCTGTTTTTAAGATTTAAAAAAAAATCGGTAATTTTCTGATCTCTGTTCGGAATAGGCGGATTCTTGGAATAGCGGGGTTCAAAATAGTGGGACTCTACTGTAGTTCCATTCGTCTCATCGGGCTTAGCCATTTTATACCTCGCATATCAGCTATTGAGTTTTTATAATGACAGGGATCGAGTCAAAGTTCAAAAGTATTCGTATGCTACTTGAGAGGCAGGTTTTTGCAAGTTATGATGTCCTCGTCTAGTTTTGTTTATCCTGCCAATACTTTTTCCCGAATTACGAGCTATATTTTCTTCGGAATGAACAGTGTGTCAAAAATTGACTATCATCAATGAATATCATTGTAAGAACCTTAACCTTCCTACCCTGTTGACATTTTACACAACCTTGATATAAACATTTCACACCAGAATTCTTATTTAAAACTATTTGAGATATTTATTTTACTTAGTTATGTTGATCTTTTATTTAATTTACTTTATGAAAAATTTTCTGGTTCGAATAGAATGAAATCAAATATTCAAACGGGTCGATTAGACCCATTCAGGGTAGGAAGGTTAAATAAGTTTAAATCTTACTTATTTATTTGATGGCAACTGTTTTTCAATGAACGAAATTTTAAAGATTGATCCGGCCTCCTGTCATAATAAAAACTCAATAGCCGATATGTGAGGTAGCAGATTACTGAACTCGATGAGACGAATCGAATGAACTATACAAATTGAAATTCGCCGCCACAGACTATAGTACCTTTACTTGTAAGATGTCTGCAATCAAAATTGAATGACGATCTGTTCCTAAGGTTTCTAATTTTAGCGTTTCGATGAATTCTGCGCACATAAACCTGAGATATAAGCATTACATAAATCGAACAAATCATCGATTTGCGGCACTCTCTTTTGAGGGATTTTGCCCCAAAACTTGTCAACACCAGTTCACATAAGTATACAACTTCATATGAAACCTCAACGTATTCTACGCGTAGAATTAGAGTGCCCACAAATTTTATGTCACATACATACAGGCAGACAGACATACCGATTCACGGACTGACATTTTCTATAAACAAGTCCATTCAGGAACTACTAAAACGTATAAATTCTTCGTAAACCGGAAGTCGACATTTTTTGCAAATCCAATATTATCCTTGTATACAGGGAAGAAAGAAAAGAAAAAAAATTCTAAATTAATGAAAAAAGTTTATAGTCTTGTTGGAAAGGAAGGGACGGGGGGAGGTATTATAGGGAACACACAGCGTGTAGTTCCATACCACTTATAAATTAAGGGGTGAACTGGAAGGAACATCTCAAACCGGACCATCAAATTGTACCCCCCCCCCTCTCCTCCCAGAAATTTTCAGATTTCTCCAATTATTAATGATCTGAAAGGGGCAATGTTTCTCCCGAAACTTCATAATGTCCTACTTGGAGCTGCAGAAGTCTCTCCCGGAGAAAATATCCGGATTTAATACCGTCCCTGCATTGTTATAGTTGCAAAACAGATTGCAATGTAGGTAGTCGTTTTTAAGCAAAAGTAAAAAACGACTTGGCGGAATAATATGTAACTTTGGTTTCGCATATTTGAAGTTACTAAAAATAGATTTCTGTTTCAAAAAATATACCGGTTACAATTCAGTTTTTTAAAATTAAATTAAAATATATATTTTAAAAATATATATATGAATGAACTTCTTAACAGAAATCGATTTCTACACTGCTTGACAATTGCTAAGGAAGTATGCTTCGTCATAACTAATGATAGACATCGTTTAAAGAAATAAAGCTTAGTGCATATTTAGGAGTTCCTTATGTACTTTTGTTATGCAAAATGATTCAAATATTATCTCGTGGAAAAGCAAGATGCGCAAAGGAACAAAATATACTTCTTACAGTTACTTCTTACAGAACTTTTCAGATCAGAACAGAAATATACTTGCATTTTTAACAGTTAATAAAATGGCTTGTTACCCCCCAAAAAATGAACACATATGAGTGAGCATGAGGATATGACCTCCTCCGACACTGATGCACATTTTGCATCGTCTGTACTTTCTGTTCACTAAATTGTTGAGGAAAGCTTAAAGAATTCTGTCGCATTCGTATAACAGAGTGATTTGCAGCATCTGCACGGTTAGATGAGAGTTCTGTCTTTGAGCAATACGTCTACCAAGTGCATCCCAAGCGCGCTCTATAAGAATTATGTTCGTTGAATAACCAAAGCATGATATACGCTCAATATTGCTCCTGCTAGTGTGAGGGACACCTCAGCTGTCTTATGTGGATGGACATTGTCATCCATGAGCAGAAATTCTGGACTAACTTCACCGCGGGAAAAATGGTTATAATCCCGGAGAACCCCTGTGCAATACTAAATGTGTGAAGCAGAAATCTTCCATTATGCCTGATACCCGCTCACACAATCACTCTTTGGCCATAGTAATCAGTTTTCTGGACATTCCTGTGATGGGAATGGATTCCTCTCTTTTTCTAGAGTAGCTGGTACCCAGAATCACTGTTTATAACGTAGCGGACTTCATTAGAGAACACGATTCTGGACCACTATTTCTGACCCCAACGGATATGTTCCTTACACCGAAGTAAAATTTCCCTATGATGATGTTTTCATAGTGGAATGCATGTAACAAGCTTCTGTGCATCTGAACCAACATTATTTAATCACCGAGAAAAGGTTTTTGCAGATAACCAAGTACCAGTAGCGTTAGCATCATCTGAGGTTATCTGACCTGGAATACCATTTGTGAACCTCTTGTTCACTAGGCTTACATATCGATGCTTTTGAGGTGTGATGTTCCTACCACGGCCTCAAGAATGCTTTCTCGTAACACTTCCATATCCAGAGGTCTTATTAAACCACAAGATTACATTACGCACGTCTCTTGCTTTGCTGCCTTGAATAACACTTTGCCCTACCTTGAGATATCTAACTGTCCATCCATGATCACACGCAATCAAATGATGTCTTTCAGGCATTTAACAGTCAATACCTGTCGTCCAAACAAGACGACAGGCTCGTTTATAGACGAATTTACAGCTCTACCATCAGAAACCGATAGTGCGACTTCCATATCAAATGTTACTACTTGTAATTTCAAAGAAGGAAAGCACGTGGATGCACTGCCTTTAATACAGACAAATAACCTTGTCTTGCAACGTCTTGTACCGTGTTTTTTTTCTGTGATTACATGGCTTAATGAAACGCAATTTTGCACAAATTCGTTTTTCCTTAGTATATGTCAAGCAGTGTAGAGGTATTAAATTAGAGAATATAAAATAACACTTATTCCGTCAAGTAGTTATTGAGTTATATTTAAAAATCTACCTGCATTGGAATCTCTTTTACGACTATTAAAAATGAATTTAGCGTTAGAAGTTCCAAACTTTAAATCTGCATAATTCCTAAACTACTTGATCGAAAGACTTCCCGTCTGCTTTTAGAGTGTAAAATGTACCGACGAATCCAAATATAATGTCTAAATAATATGCGTGTCTAAATGAAGTGTTATCATTGGAAATTTTAAAGTGCGTTCCAGTTTTTACACGTCGACGACAACTTGAACGAAAATTTAAAGTATGAATATTAATTATCGACCATTATATACTATACGATTAGTACCAGTTATATTTTTATAACGAAAATATGCGGTAGAGTTATTAGAGGGTGAGATTATTTTCCCGAGTCTGTACATCTGTGTCAGATATTCCACATGTGATTTTGTTTCGCTTATATAACCACGTTATATGTCTTATTGAAAGATTATTCAATCCTTATGCACACAAAACTGCTAAGGGTTAAAATCAAAGGCAGTAGTATTTAAATGTTATGACAGCGCAAAGATTTTTCTATTCATAGATAAGTCTATATTATAAAAGAAAAACCTATCTGCGTCATATTGATAGTGGCAACACCTGAGCAATAAATTTCGCTTATACTATAAATTTTAGGTGCGTCCGTATTATGTAAATATGTCGCACATATAGTCCTCATCTGATCCGTCTGTTTGTCCGCATATAACAGCGCAAAAACTACCCAACCGAGTGGTTTGAAATTTAATATATATAATCGTCGCCGAATTTACTCGAGTCATTTCAAACTTTATGAAAATCGAATCAAAACTTAAAAAGATATTAATAAAAGTTTTCTTTATTCTATAAAATCCTATTATACGTAATTAAATCAATGATATCCCATGATAGGTAATGATTATAGGTTGCCATGATAATTGCATCGTATTTAAGATGGAGTCATATTATTTCTTTAATACTGAATTTAAAACCGAATTTGTATACTAAAATTGTTTAATTATAGCAATCCTATAATCTACCGACAGGTTTTTGGATAGATGTTACCGGTGAAATAGATACTAAATGGAAAAAGAGTCTAAATATGGATTTAAAGTTCTGAAATTTTCAAAACTGGAATTTTCAGAAGCTGAAAGAAAAAAAAACCTCAGGTGCTTTCCATTTATTGACGGAAATTGTTGAAGGGGAATTTTCAATTGTGTTATACATTTCGTAACTAAACTAAATTTTTACATACTATGTAGTATATATATATATATATATATATATATATATATATATATATATATATATATATATTATCTATATGTAGTATATATATATATACTACATATAGATACTACACACATATATATATATATATATATATATATATTATCTATACGTAGTATATATATATATACTACATATAGATACTATATATATATATATATATATATATATATAGCTCATTTGTAGGTCCGCAAATAAAAATTTAGATATTTGTCCGCTTATAGATGATAATTGTTGAAATTGGGTTTTCAAATAGTTTACATCTTTTCAAAATTCGACATTAATTTTCACCTTATTAAACGATGAAGTTTTGTTACAGCAATCTAAATGTATTGGAAAGTGTAATTCATAATCTATGATTGACACAGGATTTCTCTTTGTTGCTTAGTAAGCTAAGGGATCAAGAAATATGTGGCATTCATTGTGTAAAAATTGAAAAATAAAACAGCATCTACAATAGTTATTAATTAAAAAAAGTACCAGTATATTCCCACCCTCCCCTATTTTTTTATTATTTTCTTTTAACTTTTCATTTAAAAGTATAGTACATTTTTTAGCACAAATTTTTATTACTTAACAACGCTTATAATTGGGCCTTTGACCATAACAAATGATTAAAAAGTAGACAATAAGCGGTAGTATCTAAAATTCCTCTCATCTTTTTTCTTTCTTTTAGGTGAAACAAAAATTTCTAAGAATCCCTGGCACCTCACAATTTTTTACGGATGTCTCACTTAACAGCGCTAATTATGACGGAAGAGGTAATCTGTCAAAGAAGAAAGAAAATGAAAAGTATAAATTAACCTCCTTAAACTCTATAATTTCCCTTGATTTATCTCGCTATAACATTTCACTAGAGATCAAACCTTAACCTGTCAGAACTATCTCCTTTCTGATTATAAACCGACACGCAAAGAATTGCTGTAATTTTAAACTTTGAGCTGATATAGATTGGTTATTACAGAAAGTTTTGTTTGGGGCAAAAAGAAGAATTTCAAGTAATTTTAGATCCTATGACAATTTACTTCTCAATATACGCGCCCGTGGTTACAAAAATTGAGCCGGTTTATAGTGACAGGTAGCGTAAGACGGTTTTCAAAAGAAATATTTTTTCCACGCTTAACAACGCGAAATTTTCTGACACATTGGTGAACTCCTTTTTAAATGTAAAAGCATGACACTTGATGATGTTATAGGATTAGAAGTGATTTCTAATCAAACAATTTTTTTCATTTTCGATGAATGAATTTTCAGTTATAAGCGATTATTGTTTCACGAAAATAATTTTATTTCCATCGAAAACGATTAAAAAGAAGATAATAAAAGTGGCATCTAAAATTCATCTCATTTTTTAGATGAACTAAAACTTTCTAAGAATCTCTGGCACCGCTTAATTTTGCACGGGTGTCCCATTTAACAGCTCTAATTAAGACGGAAGAGGTAATTTGTCAAAGAAGAAAGAAAAATAAAAGTATGAATTAAGCTCGTTTAAATTCTATAATTTCCCTTGATTTATCTCGCTCAATCGAGATCAAACTTTAACACTACAGAACTATCTCCTTTCTCATTATAAAACGAAACGCAAAGAATAGCTGTAATTTTACATTTTGAACGGATATAGATTGATTATTACATAAAGTTTTGGTTTGGGACAACAAGAAGTATTTCCAGTAATTGTAGCCTATGACAAATTACTTCTCGATATACGCGCCCGTGGTTACTAAAATTGAGCCTGTTTACAGTGATAGGTAGTGTAATACGGCTCTAAAAAAAAAAAAAAAAAAAAAAAAAAAACATTTTTCCACGCTTAACAACGCGAAACTTTCTAGCAAATTTACGAATTTATTTTTCAGTTCCTACTATTAGTTCACACTCTCCCTTTATATATATTTATATATCTTGTTCAAATTTCCAATCGTTAATAAAATACTTTGTATTCATCCGCTCAAGTTCAAATACATTTTTTTTAACTTGTAGTGGATGACACTTGATGTTAATACAGTTTTTTCAAATATTAATTCATTAATTAAATTAAATTTTAGTTTTATATGCGAGAAAAAATATCAACCCACTCCATTTAAATCACTCACTCACAAGGCTTGATAGCGCAGTCGGTTAAGTTCTGAGCTCGTAACCACAAGTTCCCAGGATCGAGCCTCGCCTGGGACGGAAGGAAATTCTCCCGTACTCGAAAATGAATTTTTCTTATATAAGATATTTAACAGGACATAAATTTAGGAGTAAATACCGTCAGTGGCGAAGCATGTAGATCGCTGGAAAAAAAAAACTTCTTTTTGACCTAAGTAGGAATTGACTTATTTTTTTATATTACTTGTTAAGTGTAAAAGCATGACACTTGATGATGTTACATGACTGAAAAAGTGATTTGTAATCAAACAGTTTTTTACTTTTTCGATGAATGAATTACATTTTCAGTTATACGCGATTGTTCACATGGACAGGTTTTTTTTTTTTTTTTTTTTTTTTTTTTTTTTACTATCACAAAAGACTAAAAAGTAGACAATAAAAGTGCCATCTAAAATTCCTTTCATCTTTTTTTAGGCGAATCAGAACTTTCTAAGAATCTCTGGAACTGCCCAATTTTTCACGGATGTTTCACTTAACAGCTCTAATTAAGACGTAATACATAATCTGTCAAAGAAGAAAGAAAATGAAAAGTATAAATTAACCTAATTTAAACTCTATAATTTCCCTTGATCCATGTCGCTATACGTTTCAATCGAGATCAAACCTTAACCCGTCAGAACTATCTCATTTCTGATTATAAACCAACACGCTAAGAATTTCTGTAATTTTAAACTTTGTGCGGATATAGACTGGTTATTACATTAAGTTTTGTTTTGAGGCAAAAAGAAGAATTTCAAGTAATTTTAGAGCCTATGAAAATTTACTTCTCAATATACGCGCATTTGGTTACTAAAATTGAGCCGGTTTATAGTGACAGGTTGCGTAAGACGGTTCTCAAAAAAATATTTTTCCACGCTTAACAACGCGAAACTTTCTAGCATATTTTTGGACTTATTTTTAAATGTATTGTAAAATCATACACTTGATGATGTTACATGATTGTAGACGTTATTTGTAATCAAACTTTTTTTACTTTATCGATGAATGAATTACATATTCAGTTATACGCGATTGTTCACGAGGGTAGGGTTTTTTTTCTTACAGTCGCAAACGATTAAAAATTAGACAATAAAGTGGCATCTAAAATCCCTCTCATCTTTTTTAGGCAAATCAAAAACTTTCTAAGAATCCCTGGCACCGCTCAATTTTTCACGGATATTTCACTTAACAGCTGTAATTACGACGGAGGAGGTAATCTGTCAAAGAAGAAAGAAAAATAAAAGTATTTAATTAAGCTCCTTTAAATTCTACAATTTCCCTTGATTTATCTCGCTTAATCGAGATCAAACTTATCACGTCAGAACTAACACCTTTACTGATTATAAACCGACACGCTAAGAATCGCTATAATTTTAAACATTGAACAGGTATGGAATGGCTATTATACATAAAGTTTGGATTTCGGGCAAAAAGAAGAACTTCAAGTAATTTTAGAGCCTCTGACAATTTACTTGTCAATATATGCGTCCGTGATTACTAAAATTGAGCCGGTTTATAGTGACAGGTGGCGTAAACCGGTTCTCAAAAAAAAAATATATATATATATATTTTCCACGCTTAACAACACGAAACTTTCTAGCACATTTACGGATTCATTTTTAAGTGTAAAAGCATGACACTTGATGATGTTATATGATTAAAAGTGATTTGTAATCAAATTTTTTGTTTCATTTTCGATGAATGAAATACATTTTTAGTTACAAGCGATTATTGTTGCACGAAGGTAGTTATTTTACAATCACAAACGATTAAAATGTAGACAATAGAAGTGGCACCTAAAATTCCTCTCATTTTTTAGATGAATCAAAAATTTATAAGAATTTCTGGCATTGCTCAATATTTCACTTAACAGCTCTAATTAAGACGGAAGAGGTAATCTGTCAAAGAAGAAAGAAAAATAAAAGTATGAATTAAGATCGTTTAAATTCTACAATTTCCCTTGATTCATCTCGCTCAATCGAGATCAAACTTTAACCCGTCAAAATTATCTACTTTCTGAATATAAACCGACAAGCTAAGAATTGCTGTAATTTTAAACTTTGAGCAGATATAGATAGGTTATTACAGAAAGTTTTGGTTTGGGGCAAAAAGAAGAATTTCAAGTAATTTTAGCCTATGACAATTTACTTCTCGATATATAGCGCCCGTGGTTACTAAAATTGAGCCGGTTCATAGTGATAAAAAAATATTTTTCGGTTCTAAAAAAAAATAACTTTCCACGCTTAAAAAAGGAAACTTTCTAGCACATTTGCGAACTCATTTTTATATGTAAAAGAATGACACTTGATGATGCTATATGATTAGAAGTGATTTGTAATCAAACATTTTTTCCATTTACGATGAATGAACTACATTTTTAGTTACAAGCGATTGTTGTTCCACGAAAGTAATTTTTTTACCACATCACAAACGATTGAAAATTAGACATTAAAAGGAGTCCTCAAAATTCGTTCCTCTCATCTTTTTTAGGTGAATCAAAACTTTCTAAGAATCTCTGGAACTGTTCAATATTTCACGGATGTCTCACTTAACATCTCTAATTAAGACAAAAGAGATAATCTGTCAAAGAAGAAAGAAAATTAAAAATATAAATTAACATCGTTTAAACTCTATAATTTCCCTTTATTCATCTCGCTATACGTTTCAGTCGAGGTCAAACCTTAACCTGTCAGAACTAACTTCTTACTGATTATAAACCAACACGCAAGGAATTGCTGTAATTTTAAACTTTGAACGGATATAGATTGGTTATTACCTAAAGTTTTGGTTTGGGCCCACAAGGAGAATTTCAAGTAATTTTAGAGCCTATGACAATTTACTTTTCAATATACGCACCCGTGGTTACTAAAATTGAGCCGGTTTATAGTGACAGGTGGCGTAAGACGGTTCTCTGAAAAAATACTTTTACACGCTAAACAAAGCGAAACTTTCTAGCACATTTGCGAACTCATTTTTATATGTAAAAGCATGACACTTGATGATGCTATATGATTAGAAGTGATTTGTAATCAAACATTTTTTTCATTTTTGATGAATGAATTACATTTTTAGTTACAGCGACTGTTGTTCCACGAAGGTAGTTTTTTTACCACATCACAAACGATTGAAAAGTAGACATTAAAAAAGGCACCTAAAATTGATTCTTTCATCTTTTTAGGTGAATCAAAACTTTCTAAGAATCTCTGAAACTGCTCAATTTTTCATGGATGTCTCACTTAACAGCTCTAATTAAGACGTAAAAGATAATCTGTCAAAGAAGAAAGAAAATGAAAAGTATAAATTAACCTCGTTTGTAAACTCTATAATTTTCCTTTATTCATCTCGCTATACGTTTCAATCGAGATCAAACCTTAACCTGTCAGAACTAACTCCTTACTGATTATAAACCGACACGTAAAGAATTGCTGTAATTTTAAACTTTGAACGGATATAGATTGGTTATTACAGAGAGTTTTGGTTTGGGGCCACAAGGAGAATTTCACGTAATTTTCGCCTATGACAGTTTACTTTTCAATTTACGTGCTCGTGGTTACTAAAATTGAGACGATTTATACTGACAAGTGGCTCAAGAAAATATTTTTCCACGCTCAACAACGTGAAATTGTTTGACATATTTACAGTAAATATTTTAGATGTAAAAGCATGACACTTTCGGGTTTGATTACAGATGGGATTTGTAATTAGTATCTTTTCATTTTTTGATAAATGAATTACATTTTCAGTTATAAGGGATTGTTGCATAGCGGTAGTTTTATTTCTTTCCAGCACTGTCACGTCTGGAAAGGAGGTTCAAAATGCCAACTTTGACAAACTTTTTTGAAAAATCTTCTATTTTTACCAAAAAATAAAAAAAACTGTTCGAGTACATAGTTTTTTAATACGAGCAAAATGCGTTTACGAACAAAAATGAAATCAGCAATGTGTCAGAAATTAGCAAGTTTGGATTTGAGAACAGCCTTAAGACTTCCTGGTCCTATATTAACAATTAATTACTATTGGTGGTCTTACTGACCGCTGCATTTTTCAATTTCCACAGCTTAACCTACGGTAAACCATGGTTTAACCTGTAACTTTCAGTTTAACTGCAGATGCTACTGAAATTTTGTTTCATTTGGATCCTTAGTACTATCGTTAGAGAATTTCGCATAAGTGATCTTTCGATCAAGTAGTCTGAGAGACCGCTCACAGTACTCATGCAACAATTTTTGTCTAGGGTTAAAAAAAACAAAACAAGCAATCTAGATAGTATTTCGTTATTTTTTATATATATACCGTTAAACAGGCCCCTACCTACCCGGCATGAGTGCCTAGCTTGACAAGTTAGTACCTGGGCACGTGGCGATACTCGCCTGATCACAGCATGGCTGTGATCCACCTGACAATAGCCTTGTTGGTATCGCTGCAATGCTCTCTAGTGGTTTGCTATAGTTCTCTTTGTTTGCCGGTTCAAGGTTTCTATTTAACTTTGTTGAATCGGCAGGTTTAAAAAAAGCAAAAATTATGGAATAGAAAGGAATTGGTCTCGTAATTTAGAGCCTTGATCAGGTGACGAGACTTTCATCTGACTTGGCACCCCCAGAAGGATAATTAATAGAGAACTTGGAAGATTTTGCACCCACGACGGATTTTACATGCACCATCCACCACTTGCGTACATAGATTTATATATTTACCATGTCTGTTGGCTTGTCACGTTCATGGTGGGTTGTCGCTGTAGTGTTTAACGCCTGTGATAGCATTTCGTTATTGTACTACTTGTGAAATACGAATCATAGAATACATCGGAATGCAGCAGATGGCTCTATAATCGATGGAGTTTATTTTGGATTTTCGAAATTTGGAGGAAAATTTTCAAGTCGGAATTTATTTTTTTCAGTCACATAACAACTACAGTCATTTTTATACTTTCTTAACTAAAAAAATGATTTGGCTATTAATCTCTGGCATGCTTTATTTGAATTCATAATAGATATTTTTCATTTAAAATTGCTCTTTAGTGTTCTTAGGGGAAAATCTAAAAAAAAAATAAATATGTTAAACGTAAAAAATATATTAGAGTTTTCAATTAAAAATGGTCTTCACCTATGTTCTGTTCACCGGCAAGTGTTTTCTTTAACTCGGGAATACCAGGTTGAATCTCCTGATAATAATAATAATTAAATCAGAGAAATACCTTACAAGGCTAAAATATACACAAAAAGTATACGAAAGAAGTCGCTAAGAAAATGCAAACCTCAATGTCTCATCAAAACTGACAGCTGGAACGAAACAACCATTGAAAGATAATCTCTCCAAATCCGGAGACAGCCTGAAGACAAAGTTTTCTTTACAAAACCCAAACAATACAAACTTTCTTTTTAAACACAAACATAAATCTCGAATTTTACCCACATATAACAAACGAATAGGAGGGACCGCTCTTGTTTTTCTTTTGCATCTCGGCAATTATTTTACTCCCGATGGAAAGTGAAAAACGACCAACAAAAAAGAAAAACCTAAAATCTGAGGTCACATTCTGTCAAAAAATAGTTCTTCTTCCTGCTTTAAAAACGAACAGACTAAATTTGCGAGGACAAAACAAAACACCGGTTCCCTTTTTAGGCTTTTTCTTTGTCATCAGGCTGTTTTACTGCAGTCACGGTGTCACACAAATATAACTGTCCCCGTGAAATTACGGTTATTTCAGTTGTACGGGTCGATAGTTCAGTGTGAAACCGCATTAAGATCATAATAATGTAGACGACCCATTATGTTATGCACGAGAAAAAGTCGAGGTTTCCAAAACTTATGTTTAAGAACTTCGCATAAAATTAAGTCAACCGAACAAGTTTTTCCGAAAACTTACATCTGTTCTATTCAAAATCAGACCAATTAACTGAGTCGTAATTCAATCAATTCAGTAATTGACTTTGTAAAACACAACAGTTTTTTTTTCTTTTTTTTTAGCTTAAAAACAAAATTTTGCTATATTAAGAAAAATACAACGATTAAATTGAAGGTTTTTGGTTTTTTATTGTAAAATTCCGTAAGCTGTCTGGGGTTAAATAGTCAAACTGAAATCAAATGTATTTCAATTGAGGGGGTCGAGGCAAGGAGAGTGCCAAGCCACATTTTTGAACTTCTGTGATATTTCAATTTGAAAATTTGAATCAAATACTCAAATCAAGATATATAACATAAAGTTTTTCCAAAGCCAATGTCTTAGTAACATTTGAGATATTCTGAGTAGCAATATGGCATTACTTTAATGATATTACTATTACGTTTTTTCAGCTATCGTCATTGAGGGCAAAAACATCTGGGGCAAAAACGAAACCCGTCACATAGGCTGCCACCAAGTGACATTAGAAACAAATTATATGTTGGATATTATAATTTACAATATTAAGCAATAGATTACAGTATTAGATTTATTTCACCAAAAATGTGGCTTGGCACTTTCTTGGCCCGACCCCTTCAATTATGGGGGAATATGTTGACAAAATAGTTTCCTTTAAAAATATAACTTAACCCTTTGTAACACCGTATTGCATATCTGCAACTTACCCAAAAGTCAAAGTTACTTATATACGGTAGGCTTAAAAAGACGATTTTATTTATTGCTCTATCTTCCAATGCAGCAGTTAATCTAAATTGTTCATAGAATTCTCAAGATACGGCGATACTGAGTTAATTTTCCATACCAAAATTTTATTCATCGTTTGAGTAGTTTCACATCGTTATTGCTAAAATGAACTTCGTAAATTTTGTAAAATTAAAAAGGCTGGAGATGTCAAAAAATATTTTTTTTCAAACGTAAGTTCGTATAATTTACAATTTTGTATTAGAAAATTGTCAATTTTTATGAGAAATGTGTAATTTTCTGTTTATTGCAAATATGAAAAACGTACCTTTAAGTCAAAACTTTTTTATTGCTATTGTTTAATTTTTTTAAATAATTTTTTACCTGCTTAAAATGATGTATTTTAACATCTGAGTAAATTTTTTTCAAATCGGACTGTTTGAGTCACAAAAGGTTAAGCAAAATTTTCGGTTTTGTATGGCTTGTTGACATATACCTGAAAGTGGATTCAAAACTACTACGAGTAACCCCAAGATGCCTCACAAATATAACTATGTCCATGAAATTACAGTTATTATAATTGTACGGATCGATAGTTAAGTGTGAAGCCGCATCGATATCAGAAACTTGTAGACGACCCATTATGTTATGCACGAGAAAAAGTGGGGGTTTCCCAAACTTATGTTTAAGAACTTTGCGTAAAAAAAATTAAATCAACCGAACAAGTTTTTTCGAAAACTACATCAGTACTAGTCAAAGTCAAGACAATTAACTTACTCTTAATTCAATCAATTCAGTAATTGCCTTTATAAAATTGAATTATAAAATAATACTTTACAGAGCCAAATGAATCACCGGCTATTCACAAAAATTGTATTTTCTACAGTGGATCAGTATTGAAGTCACATCATCTGAAGCCGGGGTCATCGAGATCACAAACTTGCACACGACCCAATGTTATGTACAAGAAAAAGTGTGTGTGCGTGGGGGGAGGGGGGGGGGGCGGTATTCCAAAAATTTATGTTTGAGAACTTTGTATAAAATTTACTGAACATTGTTTCCCGAAAACTACATTTTTTTCTGTTCAAAATCAGACCAATAAACTTACTCGTAATTAAATCAACTCAATCAAGTACTTTGTAAAGTACAACATTATATATTTTATTTACCGTATATACTCGCGTATAAGCCGAGAAATTTTGACCTAAAATTGCCTCATGAAGAAGGGGGAGGTAGGCTTATACGCGGGTCACATTTGAGGAGACAAGTTGTAAGCCATACAGCTTTCTGACTGGCATAGCAGCGCATGGGGAAAAAAGGGGGAAAGTCGAAACACGTGATTTAGAGCGCTTGCGTGAGAGAGACAGGCGAAGGAAAATTGACCTTGACTCCGTTCATTTATTCACGCGTTTGTCTCTGACTAGGTAATTCTAATTTTCTCTGCTCTAGTAAGTAATCGTTTGGTTATGTAAGAGATTTTTTTCTTTCTTGCATTCTTGCTTTTAGCAAAATGGAAACTTTAAAAACCAAACGGGCTGCATATGGCGCTTCTTTCAATCTAAAAGTCGTGAAGTATGCTGAAGAGTATAACAACTGTGCCACAGCTAGACAGTTTGGAATACATGAAAAACAAGTGAGAGAATGGCGTAAAATAAACTGACTTTAAATGCTATGCCAAAAACCAAAAAAGCGTTGAGAACGGGAATAGCTGCATTTCCTGAAATGGAGAAAGAATTAAATCAATGGATTATGTAATGTCGCGAAAGTGGCTGTGTAATCACGTGAACTGGAATACGATTACAAGCATTAAACATGTCTAAGGATTCAAGGATAAGAAACCAGAAACATTTTTTGCATCAGCTGGATGGTGTTCACGATTTATGAATCGTTATGGACCTTGATTTCGCCAAAGAACTAAAATAGCCGAAAAGCTACCAAAACAGCTCGAAGAAAAAGTTGAATATTTTCAAAGGTTTGTCATTGGTCTCCGAAAAAAGAAAAATTTTGATTTATCGCAAATAGGAAGCATGGACGAAACACCTGTTACTTTTGATTTACCCAGCAATAAAACTTTAGACTCAATTGGCAAAAATTCTGTGTTGATCAAAACTACAGGTCACGAGAAAACTCGTTTCACCGTTGTTTTATCTTGCTTAGCAGATGACTCCAAATTGGCGCCAGTAATTATATTTAAGAGAAAGAACATTCCATCTAACGTAAAATTTCTGACTGGAGTAATTATCAGGGCACAAAAAAATGAATGGATGGATGAAATAGGAACCATTGATTGACTTGAAAATGTGTGGAGCAAAAGACGCGGAACAGTATTTAAGAAACCATTGATGCTTGTATGGGATACATTTAGCGTTCATACGACCGACGAAGTGAAAGAAAACGTTAAAAAACAAAATTTGTCAATGGTTGTTATACCAGGTGGACTCACATCACTGTTGCAACCACTTGATGTTTGCATCAACAAACCATTTAAAGATAGATTACGAAAATTTTGGATTGAGTGGATGTGTTCGCCAGATGTGCAGAGAACAAAGGGTGGCAATTTAAAAAAAGCGGGAATCGATGTTATTGCCTCTTGGGTCAAAGAGGCGTGGATGTCAATTCCAAGTGATATGATTGTTAAATCATGTAAAAAGTGCTGTATTAGCAATGCGATGGATGGCACTGAGGACGATTTCATCTACGAATATGATGATGAAAATTCATCAGATCCTGAGTCAGATTTTTATGACGAAGAAGCAACAGAACGAGACTTCATCGAACTTTTTGGTAATTCAAGTATTCATTCCGAATCTGAGTGAATCATTTGATGCTTCTTAATTTTTTAGGTAATTAATTTTGCTTGTTTAGTATTTTAATAAAAATGTAATTTTTGACCGAAAACATTTGGGATTTTTTTTGTCTTTGGAATTTTTTAGAGTCGGCTTATACGCGGGTCAAGAATTTTACCAATATTTTGTCCTTTAAAATAGGGGGGTCGGCTTATACGCGAACGGGCTTATACGCGAGTATATACGGTACTTAAAATAAATTTCAGCTAATTTAAAATAAAAAGGTATTTTAAAAAATATATATATTACACTCTTTATTTTTATTAGATTTTAATTTTGTACAAAATTACCTTAGTGTTTTAAATATTTCATTGCTAAAGTTTCACGGCTAGTTGGTATGTTTTAAAGAGCTCGGTTTGACGCATAATTAACTCCATTGTTGTATAACTTGTATAAAGTTGTAAAATAAAGTGGTGATTTATCACCTGTGCCCGGCTAGCGCGAAAGTCATTTAACCCTTAACTGGTTTTATTCTTCACATTACCAACGTTACACACAGACATTACTCAAAACATGGTAAAAGTTCTGTAAAAAACAGCCCATCATCATTAAAAATATTAAAATTTGCTAAAAAACTGTCACCATTACAAAAACGTTTTCGCCCCAACCGAAGCATCATCAGTTGTAATTTCAGGCATCATTCCCTTCGCTATTTATTCGACTGGGGATTGACGAATTTCATCGAATCTCATTCCTTTCCCTTTTTTTACCCTTCTTTCTCTAACATCTTTTTCTATTATTGCAGCTTTTTAAATTGTCTGGTATTGCATGTACCATATCATTACAAACTGATTGAAAACCAATTGACTGGTGTCATGAATTTGTGTGCGCAACTGCCGTCATGTGCCATCTCGTCCCCGGCTCGTATAATAACTTATTTACAGAAGTAAATAAATAAACAAAACGAATTTTTATAAAAACAGCAATATTTTACACGAATATACTTTTCAGTTGAATAAATCAGTAAGTGTATCATCCACATGCTTTATTATTTTTATCTCAATCTTATTTGATTGTTGAATAAATTACACGTGTAGAAACATACGTGGGAACTAAAGGGCACAACAACACCAGTTAATGGTTAAAATTGATTAAAAAATTATAATTATGTTCTAAAAATATTAAAATGTTGTATTGTCATCGGGGACACATATCTTATCATAATTTTATAATTGAATGCGGAAGAAGGGGCTATATGTTACAAATTTCGGAATGTTTGGGTTTTTTTTTTTTTTGTTTGAATATTGCCTATGAGGAATGATTGATGATTACCCTGTTAAAAATTTCAATTTTATAATATACAAACTTGTTTACTTTAAATAAAAAAATTTAAACACTGAACTTAAATAATATTATTACTTTCCTTACCCACCTTTTTAATACTTTCAACATAGATGAAAAGTGTTTATGAATTCGGTTTGTCTGTCTGTCTGCCTGTCTATTCGAGCTCTAACTCGCGTAAATATACTCGGATTGTCATCCGATTGATATATGTTATTGAACTTTACTATGGCATGTTCGGTATCGAAGATGAAGTGTGTAGCTCTGATAGTTACTTTACAGGGACCCTCAAAAGAATTCCGTTACATTACGGTCCATGGGGGAAATTATTTGAGGTTTATTTTAATGATGTTACACTACTTCAGACATATTGAAATCGATATATATAACTGAGGTGCGCTACAAGAGGCTTACTTGCAATTGGGATGTGCATAGCTCTTATAGTTCCTTTACAGGGATACTCAAAAGAATTCCGTTACATTGCGGTATATGTGGAAAAATCGTTTGCGGTTTCCATTTTAATAATGTTTCACTATTTCTAACGTATCAAGATTAATATATATCACTTAGGTGCATTACAAGAGGCTGTGCATAGCATTCATCAGGGGGATTAATTTACAGGGATACACAAAATATTTCGACTAAAGTACAGTCAACAATCATTGCTAGAAGTGCGTATTCAGTTAAGCAAAGCATTTCTAATCTTACTAATTTTTTGACTATTACTTGGTGTGTATAAATTCTATAGATCATATTCAGTGCAGCACAAAATATCTCTAGTACATTTCTGTTTATTTTCTGAAAATCCAGAAGGGGAGTTTCAAACTGTGCTATGCGTTTCCTAACTATAGTAAAATTTAGAATTATACGCGGTGTATATATATAAAATTAGATCATATACAGGGCTGCACAAAATAATTCGATATTTTTTCCGAATATTGTTGGTTCCGAAATTGGGTTTTGAAATGTGTTATGCAATTTCCTAACCGAACACAAGCCCTTTTAACTGTTTCAATTTCTATTGTTTTATCAGAGCAGGAAATTCTGGCGTTTTCCCATTGTAAATTTTGTACATATTAATCAGTAAATATTATTAGTTTGTTTCATTTTCATTAATCTCTGTAAAGTAATAATTGTCAACTTGTTTAGTCTTACTATAGCACTATACTTCTTTACAAACACTGTAACATTCTTTCCCAATAATTTTTACCTTTGCCAAATCTGTTAAGTTAAACTAATGTGCACCCTTAATACATTTAAGTATGTAAAGCTACACTTGGTTAGACAAGCTTAGTTAAATAATTGTGCACTTTAAACATCGTAAAAACTGTCTAACCTTCAACACACTGTATGCATGTTAAAGTGAACCGTGGGTTTGTGTCTTCGCTCCGGGATTGCACTTTTACTATAAAGTGAAATCTGGGTTCCCAGGGCGGTCTACCCTCTAGAGCTCCTATAACCTTATCCCCAGGGTTCTCACTAACTTTTGGCCAACGTTAGCAATTTGGCTAATCAAAAATGAAAAACGTTAGCCAAATGAAAAAAAAAAAAAAAAACAGCAAAATAGATTCGTCATGTAACATTGAAAAATCGATCTTTAACCCCTTAATGTATCATTCTTTTTTTTAGGTAGATTTCGTAAGAAATACTACCTATTACATTCTCACCTAAGTTGGAAATTTTGAAAGATTTTTGCAGATCTACGCCGATTATGACTCCCAGAACCCAAAACCACCCCCAGTTCAAAACTTTATCTATCTATCTATCTATCTATCTATCTATCTATGTCACTTTTTTATGGACACGATAACTGGAAAAATTCTGCATAAATCTCTTCCAAACTAATACATAAAATCAAGGGCCATAAAATCTCGGTCAAGTTCGTTAATGGGCAAAATCGAACCAAGGGGGGGGGGAAATGGGGGGGCTTTTTGTGAAAACAGAAAAAAACCCATAATTTCTTAATAATTATACATATCGAATCCGTTTAAAGATATTATTACTTCTAGGAAAAGGGCCGAAAATTTATGTATGACAGATTTTTGATATAATTAAAAATGGCCCCAAGGGGGGGGGGAAAGGGGTTTTTTAGAAGAAATAAAAATCATAGCTTCGTCAATTCCCAAGATTTGAAATCCACTTAAATTTATTATAAATCCTCTTAATGTTATCTAAAACTTTTATATTGACAAGTTTTTTATTGACAAGTTTTTTATAGGACCAACTCTTATAGCAAAAAAAAAAAAAAAAAAAAAAAAAAAAAAAAAAGAAAAAGAAAATCCTTGCTGGCTTCGCCTGCAAACAAGTTAGGTTTCGAAGTAGGCGTTTCCAACTCCCGCATCATCGCAAAAAGGTCATTTCTTCCACAATTCCCGACAAACACGGTCTGCGTCTTCGAAATCTACCTTTGCCTGTAGGCCGAGCCGTCAGGGATTTTTATTTTCAATATGTTCTAAAATAACTCCAGTTTTTGTAACTACTTATAGATCAGTTGTCCATCTAAATTCAACTATCTGCTACAAAAACTATTAAACATATGGTCATTTAAAATGCCTTGAGCAATCCAGAAAAAATTCCAAACCCAATTTAATTCATTAAAATGTTATGAAATAAAACTTACAACCCATGATGACTAAGGATTTTAAGATATATTTACTGAATTCTGAAAATTGAAAATACATAAACAACAAAATATATGTTACATTAAAAACAAACTTTATTTTTCTAGAATTCTTCGGCTTTACATTGAAGTCCATACTTCAAAGGCAGTTTCAAAATACAGTGGATCTTCCCTTTAACGAAGTCCCTATTTAACGAAGTTTTCTACTTAACGAATTTTTCTGCAGAACTTTGACTTTGAACACCAGTAGCATGCAAATTAATCTCCATATTACGAAAAATATATTCTATATAACGAAGTTTTTCCACTTTTGTACGTGTACAGAATTCAAACTAAGAGGTTGATGTTGCGATGGATATGCGAATTTATTTCCAATGCAACTTTTAAACTTCAGCCATTAGTCTAAAAGGAATAGTTACAAATCTTGAAGTACATTATCAAAAAAGACAATGTAATGAAAACATTAGTTTGAGAACCTGTGTATCAGAGCTGATGAAAGCTTGAGGCAAAGTTTGGAAATCTGACGTCATCTCATCGACCTTACACAACTGTTTTGTAAAAGACGGCTTCATAATTAAAACTGAATCAAATGCTTCAGAATCCAATACTAGTTTGTGATATCTGAAGAAAAAATTTCACGAATTTAAGTTGATTTCTATTTAACGAATTTTCTTCATAACGAAGTTTTTAAGTGTAACGATGAGACTTCGTTAAATGGAAGTTCTACTGTAGTACTGTTGCCTATTAGGCCTGTTAACGCATACTGAAATGACATTATTCACATTTTTTTATATTCATCCGACTTCTCAATTTAGTTTTTGTTGCGTTCATCACACTGAACACTCTATCACAGTCCACTGAATGTAGTGGCAAGATTGCAAATAAATACAGCATATTACCTGTTATGGGATAAAGCTGCTGCAGATCGTTTTTTCGAATGAAATCTATGAAATCTTTCATGGTTCTGCAACGAGAACTCAAGAAAAATTTTAAATAATTTCCATTCCGACAATAACTCAGATAAAGAACTGCGTGTATCATTCACATGCATAAGGTTAAAAATTGATTCAATTTCTTTTATACATATTTCTTTTATACATGATTCTTGTTTTGAAAAGTGTCCTTTAGCAACGCGAAAAAGAGTATCACCTGTACTGACACACACACACACACCAAAAAAAAAAAAAAGAAAAGAACACTTGCAATTTAGCGAGTTTAATCGTTCGTTTACTCGCCAAATGAAACATTTTGTTGCGATTTGGCGCAATAGCGATCGGCAGCGAGAACCCTGCTCCCTTATATCCCCTTATAGGAGTCTTAGTCTACCCTTGTTACCCCTTGTTTGTTTCACTTTATTAAACGGTAAAAGTGTTTTTAAAATTATTTTAGAAGTGTTGAAAAGTGTTACATAACCTACGCTTGACGCATGATTCTTGTTATTACTCGTCAATGCTTAACATGAAGGCAAAAGTGGAGGGTAATTAAGATCGGAAGAAGGACCTATGTTGCAATAGATGCTCAGGACAATACCCAATGACATTAATAGGTTTTCATTTCTTAAAATTTTAAATTTGTAACGTAGGCTTTTCCCGACACCCATTCAATTATAGCCCACGAGGAAGTGTGTAAAAAATTCATTACAAAATTCCATCTTTATTTACAAAAAAAAGTTAAGTTAAATAAAAATGTAAAAAAAAAAAAAAAAAAAAGGAACGATAAAATTGATTGTTTTGTTTTTCATTGTAAAATACTACAGACACATATGGGACAAAATCTCATAAGTCTCATTTTTCAGTCCTCGTTATATCTCTCGCCATTTCTTTGCAATATAAATTGTCATTTTATGTTAAAATGTTTATATGTGATTGTTCTACAATACTATGCAATTCTACTGCGAAACTCTGATTTTTCTTTTTTAAATCTTTAAAATGGAATTTAAATATCTCAAAAGTCACTATTGCCCCCTGTCATCAACTCATAATTTAGTCATTAAAGCAATCAACAAACCCGAAACCCACCCGAAAGAGTCGAAACCTAACCCAAAGCACATTCAAACCCGAACCGCAAGGAAAAAAAATTGCTTCAACCCGACCCGTCCCTAACCATGAGTCCGATCGGGTTCGGGTAAAATCGGGTTGCTCGACACGATGCAGGACTCTAATCTGAATCCACGTTACCTTATAAAATGCTTACAATGTCAAGCGGAATCGCTTCAGGTTTTCTTTTCTTTTTTTCTTTTTTTTTTCTGCTAATTTAGAATAAGTGTATGATTTGTAAACACAGTTTCCATCTGTTAATTTTAAGCTGATCGGACAGCATGGAAAATCAAAGGCATATAAAATTGAATTTAGACTAGTGTTTCATTGTGCAATAAATGTATTCTCCATAATAATTTAGAGGCTCTTTTTTTTTTCTTTCGGTAATGTGGTTTTTAATAAAAGACGATAAACATATTTTTAGAACATTTCTAAATATGAACGAGAAAAAGTAATTTTAAATCTTATATATCAGAAATGGAATAATAGAATCCCACAGGTTACAGGTTATAATACCTTAAAGTAATTTCCCCATTAATCTTTATAAGTTTATTGATATCTTTTTAAGAAAAAGATGGTTAACTTGTAATTCGTTTTTTCGGCGTCTAGTATAATGTTAGCAAAAAAAAAAAAAATTCAAGATGTTCCAGAAAATACAAGAACTACCATTAGCGACTTTTTTTTTTTTTTTTTTTTTCTCAAGCAGCATTTCCAAACAAAAATAATCTCTCTCAAATAATAGCAAATATCTATGGCAGCTTTGAGATAGCAATATTAAAAAAAATTAAAAAAATGCATGCTTGTAGGAAAATTATTTAGTGATTATGCTTGAACATTTTTCACAAAGATCTTTTTTAATCACAGACGATAAAAACATTTTTAAAACAGTACTAAATATGAATCGGGGGTTTAAATCTAATTTCAAAAATGGAATATTGGGATCAGAGAGTTCATAATACATAAAAATAATATTCCTCATTAATCTTTACACTTTATCACTTTGTAGAAAAACAGAAAGACTGACAACTGATGTTCATTATTATTGGTTTTCTTATCTCCCTTATTAGGCCAGCAAACGACAAATTCCAGTTGAAACTCGCCAAAGGATCACTTTAGAATTCGTAAAATGAATTAATTATTTAGAGTAAACCGACCAGTAATGTACTGACCACAATACGTGGGCAGTAACTATTTCATTCTCGAACATTTTCCTCATGATAATGAATTCAAACTGCCTGTTTGAACGATTTAATATCAAGTGGGCAGCTCTCTTCTTTTTCTTTGACAGATCATTCGACTTCCCACATCGTCCATGTAATGGAAAAGTGCTCTCCAGCTTCCAGTAGCACCTGTAGCGCCATCTAGTCGACGATCTTTCAAACGTGCATCTTGTCGCTCTCCAAAAAGATTAATTATGTTGATGTAGTTTCATAGCTGCAACTGTAACTCTTTTTAAATCACATAAATATGTTTTGAACCAAAAAAAATTATTAAATAAAATTAGTACTGCGTTTATTAAAAAGGGTCAACTACCTTTGAAAATGTCAAAAAATCAATTTTCTGTTTAATTACTTATATTAAAATTTGATTCGTTAAGAACATTTTAAAAGAAACTCCACGCGAAAATTCGCTTTAGCAGGAAAGTTATGTCCAAAAGTTTCAGCTTTTTTTGTATGATCAAGGAATAATTTGATCTTTAAAGTCAATTTTTTCAAAACGGTGATTTTGGTCATTGCGCGCATGATTTTAAAAAATGGCTGAACTGGATAGAATTTGATGAAATATTGACTGAAGATATAAGCCTTATAGACACACAAAATGACCTAGTATTATGCACATAAAGTAAGAAATTTTGATGTAACCATTTTTTTAATTAAAAAAAAATATATATTTTTTTTAATTTAATCATTAACCAAGAATTAATCATTAGCCAAGATAGATTTAACCAAGATTTAGAAATATAGATTTAACCAATAAATAGATTAACAAGAAATAGATTTAACCAAGAATTAATCATTATATTGGGTTTTTCGGAAAATTCTGATTGGGAAAACCAATTTGCACCAGAAAATTCTGCCCGTCAATTATTAGACTTTAGCAATCGGAATTAATGTCTAATAATTAATTGTTAGAATTTTCCGGTTCAAATTAACTTTTCCAAACGGAAAGAAATTTCATAACAACCCAATATGTTTTTACTTTCTTCTCTCTCTAGAAGAAGAAGGTATTGATTCATGAAAAATTTCGACTTCCGGTTTTCGACGGATTTATACGTTTTAGAAGGTCCTGAACACGATTTGACGGTTTTTAGAAAGTGTTTGTCTGTCTGTGTCTGTGTGTCTGTATGTGACAAAAATTTTGTTGTTGCTCTATCTCAAGAACTAATGTACGGAATTTAATAAAATTTTATCTTGTGTTAGATGTTGATATAAAATGTTGCACAATATTATTATAAATATTTTGCATGAAAAGAAAATAGTTTGAAAGCTTGTTATATATTTCATATATAATTCTCGTAAACTACAAAAATAAATAAATTCACAATAAACTGGTACAGAAAATTACTAAATATCAACCAGTTGTAATGATTTTTAGTTAATTGTGTTTTTTGTGTATTATTCGTTCTTTTATAATTTTTATTTTCTTTTATCTATACAAGAAGAAAGTATTGGGTTCGTAAAAAATTTCAACTTCCGGTTTTTGACGGATTTATACGTTTTAGAAGGTTCTAAACACAATTTTACTGTTTTTAAAACAGTCTGTAAGGGAGTCTGTGTGTATATCTGTCTCTCTGTCTGTCTGTATGTGTTATAAATTTTGTGGGTGCTCTAACTGAGGAACTACTACGTAGAATAGAATGAAATTTCATATGAAGTTCTATTATTGTGTGAATTAATGCTGATTAGTTTTTGAGCAAAATCAACCAAGAGCTGCTAATTGATGATTTTTTTTCTCACATTTATATACACAGAATTCAACAAAACATCTAATTTCGAATTCTCACTGCAGGAATAGATTGTCATTCAATTTTGGTTGCGGTCATCTAAGCGAGGGTGCAAAAATTCAATGATTTGTTTGAAATATGCGATGCTTATATCACCAGTTTAAATGCGTCAAATTCAACGAAACTTCACGTTTAGCATTTTAAGTATGGGAAATCAATGTCATTCAATTTTGGTTGCAGACATCTAAGAGAGGTTGTCGAAATTGAATGACTTGTTCGATTTACATCGAAGAAAAATGCTAGTTTTTAAATGTTGCTGTAATTAAAGAATGAGAAAAAGCCTGTTAAATAATATTTTCTTTGATATCTATATAATAAAGTAAAAACATCTCCGTGAGTAAAGCTGACGTCATTTTGAAGGTGGCAAAGATGTAAAAGATCAAATCCATCTCATCGCAATTTTTGAAACTTCTAAAAAACGTAGAATTTTAATTTTTACACTGTCAAATAGAAAAAATAAAATGCTTTCAAATGCAATTTTTTTTAAAACTCTAATTCAATTTACTGTTAGTTTATGGTTTTAAAAATATTTTTCACGCATGTATTTGTGTATGTTTGTGTGTGGTTCATGTATGTTTTCATATCGATCTCAAGAATGAACTTACAACTCGATTACGGAAGATTAACCCGTTTGCGTTTAAAACAATGTAAATAATTCAGAATTTCTTTGTTTTCGAGTAATATTCTGTAACTAAATTACGAAACAAAATTAAAACTTCCCAAATTAATGAATAAATGAATAAAACACGATTTTAAAAGACATGTACGAAATCAAAAAGGTTGTATCAAAAGGTGTGTAAAGTACAGTAGAGAAATTATTCCCAATTAATCGCTGACATGCGGCTAATGCGAAAGTACCAAAAATGCTTTTGGTGTAGTTGGCGGCCAATGTAAGGAAATATACTAAACTTACTTTAAGGATACTGTAAGAAATATACTTTGCGATTGGCGTCTTTGTTTGCTTTTGCGCCAATATTTGCAGTTGGTGCGAAGTGGGTTCGTCTAAATGAAAAATACCCATGTTTTAACAAAATTGATAAAAAATGTTTTTTGAAAGTTCTAAATATGTATTTTTTAAAGCAGACACTTACATATTTCTATCGCCTTCCTAGACGTAAAAAAAAACTTCATAAAATATACTTATTTTCCATGCCTCATTATCCACAGAGTAGTCGATATTAATTTCATTTCTTGAAAAAATTTGCATAATTTATTTTGGGGAATGTAGATATTGTAAATTGCAAAGGACATACTATATACCTACTTTATACCCGATCCGAACGCGAAAATTCTATTTCAAGTAAACCCGAAAACTGACCCAAAACCGATAAAAAAAAATTCGGCAACCCGAGCACGACACACTTCATGCAAATTCCACCCAAACTTGAAGTAGTTAAACCCGAATCCTAACTGGAAAAAAATTAATCTATATTTTAATACAGTTATTGAAAAATAGACTACAATTTTATCTTTTATGTTGAAAAATGAAAATAATATCCTCATTAATGTTCAAATATATAGATATTTTTCATCTGCAAAAATATTACTAACTTTAAAAAAAATCAAATAACCCGAACCCGACCCACAAGTTTCAAATCCCAACCCGAAACAATTAAAGTAAATTCAACCCGAATCGGACAACCCCCCCACCCCCCCAAAAAAAAAAAATAGCATTAACCCGATCCGATGCAAGAATCTAATACGCACCTAGTGATTTTTTGCATTAAAAAACTAGAGATAAAAAGGTAAAGCCTTGAAAACTTCATTAACTTCATTAACTTCATTTGAACTTCATTAAAGAATGTATTACAAAATGTAAGAAAAAAATGCCAAATGCATATACTCTTACCCGACGTGGCGTTGTTATTTATAGTAAAATTATAACACTATGGCTATTAAAAAGACCGATATGCCACATTATTGGCATATTTTACTTTGTTCTTTAAATTTCAATAGCTTTAAATGATCACTTTTTCATTTCAAATATTAACAAATGCGCATTAGATATCTTCAGATGTTAGGCAACACTACAATGGGAAGAATAAACCATAAATAGAATTTTTTCTTATTACATTACAATTAAACAATTAATAACAATAGCAAAACAAACATAAGTTCTTGAGAAATTATAACAGTACATTTTACTTCTGAAAAAGAAAGCTCACCCTTTACTATACATTACAAAACACGCGCTGCACTGAACCGTAGTCATATAATAAAATGAGCCATTAAGCACGGAAGTGCACATAAGAGTCGCAACGGGATATAAAAAATTAACCTCACATAGAACTAACTTTCAGCTATGTTGTGACCTCTAGAATGTTGCCACAGACTGTAAATTGCGGAAAAAGTCGCGCATTCAGACCCATGCTGAGATCTGCTCCTTGAATACATTGAAAATATATTAAATGGCATTTTATTATTCAAAATTGGAGCGTTTTGGGGTTGAAAAGGTAAGCAAGTTTGCTGCAGGGTAGAACTTTCAACAACTTTTACAGCTGTTTTGCTGAAGAAGTAGTACGTTGCTGTCGGAGAAATGGATGAATCTGTTTTTTGCGAACCGCAACCTTTTGAAAGTGCTCGAAGATTTTTCAATAACAAGAGAATTTTAAACAGTAAACAGAAAGTATACGACCTAGAATGAAGAGAAATATTTTCAAGTGCAATTTATCTTGAAAAATTTGTGAGAAAACATCGAATAACCGATTTCATAGAATTTCTCAGGGTATTTGCAATCATTTTGGAACTTATCAATTTATTTCGTACAGTAGAGATCAATTTTGCATCAATCAATTTTAAATTGTTTACTGATTTTACGATTTTTTCTTATTTTCAGAGTAAAAAATAAGTTTATTGAAAAAAATTCTAAAATTATTCATATAAAATTGGCCATAAAACACCTTAAATATCTATTGGTCATAAATCATGTAATTTTGAAAAAAAAATGGAGGATTTAAACCCGCGTAAATTATTTTAATCAACAGCGGTGAATTTTACATAAAAAATGTGGCGATATTTAAATTTTTATGATGTCTTCTTTCCAAAAACAAATAAGTTTCTAAGAAAAAAAAATGCTAAAGTTTGTCATATAAATTTCCTGTAAGACATTAAAATTCGGTTAACCACGAAATATGGTGTCAATTGCGAAAATGTTTATTATTTTTGAAAATTTTCCTTATTTTCAGAGAATAAATAAGTTTATTAAAAAATAATTTTTAAATTATTTAGATAAAATTGGCCATAAAAGATGTTAAAGATTGATTGGGCTTAAATCGTGCAATTCGCAGAAAAAAATGTTGAGGAATTAAACACGTGTTCATTAATTTAATCAACAGAAGTCAGTTTTACATCAAATTGGTTATGATATTTAAATTTTTCGCGATTTCTCTTTTTAAGAAATAAATAAGTTTTTAAGAAAATAATCGTAAAGTGCGTGATATAAATGACCTATAAGACATGTTAAAGTTTGGTTGACCATAAAAGATATAAATTGAGAATCAATCACACATTTAGACCCATACTGAGATCTTCTCCTTAAACACATTGAAAATACTGGTATATTAAATGACATTTTATTATTCAAATTATGAGGTTTTTTTTTTTTTTGTTTGTTTGTTCGAAAAGGTAAGCATGTAGCTGAAGGGTAGAACATTCAATTTTTTTACAGCTGTTTTGATGAAAAAAGTAGGTGCATTGCTGTAAAAAAATGGATGAATCTGTTTCTGCGAGCCGCATAACTTGAAAATTTCTCGAAGATTTTTCAATAAGAGAATTTTAAATTGTAAACAGAAAGTATACGACCTAGAATGATGAGAAATGTTTTTAAGTGCTGTTTAACTTTGAAAAATTATTACAAAAAGATCGAATGACCAATTTCATTGAATTTCTTAAGGTATTTGGAATTATTTTAGATCTTATTAATTTATTTCGCACAATAGCGATCAATTTTGCATCAATAACAGTGAAAATGTTTATTTTTTTGCGATTTTTCCTTATTTTCAAAGAATAAATAGGTTAATTAAAAAAGAAGTCTAAAATTATTCAGATAAAATTGGTTATAAAACATGTTAAAGATCGGTTGGTTATAAATCGTGTAATTTGCGTTAAAAAAAAGTTGAGGATTTAAACCCATATGTTCCATCAATTTACTCAACAGCGGGGAATTTTACTTAAAAAAAGGTTACGATATTTAATTTTTTTCTGATTTCTCTTTTTAAGAAATAAATAAGTTTTAAGGGAAAAATGCTAAAGTTTCTCATATAAATTACTTATAAGACATGTTAAAGTGCGGTTGACCTTAAAACGTCTAAATTGGGAAGATATCGCACGTTTAAACCTATGCTGATATCTACTCCTTGAATGCATTGAAAATATATTAAATATAATTTTATTATTAAAAATTGTGGCTTTTTTTTTTAATTGAAAAGGTAAGGAAGTAGCTGTAAGGTAGATTTTTCAATTTTACAGCTATTTTACCGAAGATAGTAATGGATTGCTGTCGAAGAAATGGATGAATTTGTTTTTGCGAACCGCAACCTTTTAAAAGCACTCAAAGATTTTTAAATGACAAGTGAATTTTAAACTGTAAACAGAAAGTACACGACCTAGAATGATGAGAAATATTTTCAAACGCAATTTAGCTTGGAAAAATTGTTAGGAAAGATCGAATGACCAATTTCATTGAATAATTTCTTAGCGTAATTCCAATCGTTTTAAAACTTATTAATTTATTTCGTACAAAAGCGATCCATTTTGCATCAATAAAAGTAAGCATTTTTTTTCTTACGCTTTTACTTATTTTCAGAGAATAAATAAAACCTAATTCTAAAATTATTCATGTAAAATCGACATAAAATTGGTGATAAATCGTGTGATTAGCAGAAAAAAAAGTGGAGGATTTAAACCCGTGTTAATTAATTTACTAAACAGCGGTCACTTTCAAATGTTATTATATTTCAAATAAAGTGGAGAGTCAAAATACGTCCATTAGAATTAACTTTTAAATATACACTTAAAACACTTTTTATTTTGCTTAAAAGACGTCAACATAAACCTTAAAAATGTTAAAATTTAAAATTTACATGTTTCGATTTGTTCATCAAATCGTCATCAGAATATATACAAACCACAAATACAATGTACATAAAAAACGAGAGATTAAATTAATTAAAAATTAAAAACCAGAGAGTCTGAACAGTCACTATGTGAAAGAAGGTACAAGTAGTGGTTTGTATATATTCTGATGACGATTTGATGAACAAATCGAAACATGTAAATTTTAAATTTTAACATCTTTAAGGTTTATGTCGACGTCTTTTCAGCAAAATAAAAAGTGTTTTTAGTGTACATTTAAAAACGGTCACTTTTACATAAAAATGCAAAATTAAGATTTTTCAGGATTTCTCCTTTCAAGAAATAAATACATTTTTAATAAAAGGATGCTAAAGTTTGTCATATTAATTGCCTTTAGACTTGTTAAAGTTGGGTTATCATAGAAGGTGTAAATTGCAAACAAATTGAGCATTTAGACCACATGCTGAAATCGGTTCATTAAATACAGGGTGATTTTTTTTAAGTTGTGAAAGTAAAACACTATAACAAAAGAACCACTGATCCAAATGACCTAAAATTTCACCAGTGTGTTCCCAAAGCAATGGGTATTTTTTAGGCATGGTTAAAAAAGCTTAAAATCGCACCGACAGATGGCGCTGTAAGGTAGCAGATACAAAGAATATCGTCTGTGGGAGGAAAACAATGGACGGTACTTTGAGAAACCATCTTCCGTAGACCCTCTGTCGTCATTGGACCTTTTCTTAAATTCCTAAGTGTCCTAAATCTCCTAAGAGCAGTTGCTGCGCTGTCATTATTCTGATAATACAGTTTCACTAACAACGCACGGTCCGTCAATGGCGCAGTCATTGCGAGGATTTCTGTAGAATAATGAACACGAGATGTGCGTACTTCACGCTTTTATCACCAATGTGCGTGTGCCGGATTCAAGTTCGTCTCCCGACTTTACTGCATGTACAGCGCCATCTGTCGGCACGATTTTAAGTTTTTTTCAACCACGCCTAAAAAATGCCCATTGCTTTGGAAGCATACTGGTGAAATTTTAGGTCGTTTGGATCAGTGGTTCTTTCGTTATAGGGTTTTACTTTCACAACTTAAAAAAAAATCACCTTGTACATTGAAAATAAGCTCGCTAATAAATGGCATTTTACTATTCAAAATTGGAGCTTTTTTGGATTGAAAAGTTAAGGAAGTATCTGCAGGGTAGACTTTTTAATTTTTACTGCTATATTTTCGAAGACAGTAGTAGATTGCTGTTGAAGAAATGGATGAATCCATTTTTTGCGAACCGCAATCTTTTAAAAGCACTCGAAGATTTTTCAATGACAAGTGAATTTTAAACTGTAAACAGAAAGTACACGACATAGAATGATCATAAATGTTTTCAAGTGCAATTTTGCTAGGTTACAACCAAATCGACTGAATTTAAGTACAGATATTTAAAAATTTACATTTATTTTGAAATTTCCTGATATAGTGTTTCGGTAAAATTTATGTTAAAATATTTCTTTTTATTATGTTCTTAATTATGAAACTTGTAAAAGATGCATCTGAAAATATTTCAAACTCCCCTACTTACAGCACAATCTTTATAGGAAAACGGAGTTTTAAAAATTGCTATAATTTCATCATTAAATAAAATTTTCTAAAACATTGTTTTTTTCTTGTTATATTTTTTCTTTTTATATATCCATAAAAGAGTTCAGAATCATTCACTGGCGTTACTAATCGATTCTTTTAGTATCGATAGTAATAATAATAATAATAATTATTATAAAATCATTATTTTAAAATACTAAAAGTATGTAACATATTAATGAAATATAACTTAAAATATTGTTTTATTTCATGAAAACATTTGAATGTAATTATTTATACAATAAACTGCAAGATAGGCGTTTTTTTTCCTTTTACGCTCTGAAGCCTTTTGAATTATTTCAAGTTTTCTAATTTGATACAAGGTATCATCCTTATATTTATTTGACTTTCCACTATTTCAAAATGACAATGTGGATATAATTTCATAATTAAATAGAATTTTCTAAGACTTTGCTGTTTCCTCTTTATATATCCGTAAAAGTATTCAGAATCACTCACTGGTGTTACTGATAGATACTTTTAGTATTGATAGTAATAATAATTATTATTATAATAAATCGTTATTTTAAAATACTAAAAATATGTACCATATTAATGAAATATAAGTAAAAATATTATTATATTTTATTTCATGAAAACTGTTGATTGCAATTATTTATACAATAAACTACAAGATAGGCATTTTTTTTTCACATTGTATCGCACCGAAGCCTTTTGACTTTCCACTATTTCAAAATGACAGAATGAATATTATTTCATCATTAAACAGAATTTTTTAAACTTAGCTTTTTTCTTATATAATCCATAAAAGTTTTCAGAATCACTCACTGGTATTTCTAATCGATACTTTTAGTATCGATAATAATGATAATTATAATTATTATAATAAATCGTTATTTTAAAATACTTAAAATATGTAACATATTAATGAAATATAAGTTAAAATATTATTATGTTTTAATTCATGAAAACAGTTGAATGTAATTATTTATACAATAAACTACAATATAGGCTTTTTTTTTTCTTTTTGTATCGCACGGAAGCCTTTTGAATTACTCCAAGATTTCTAATTTGATACAAGATATCATCTTTACATTTATTTCAGCTTCAACTATGTCAAAATGACAGAGTGGATATAAGTTCATCATTAAACAGAATTTTCTAAGAGTTTGCTGTATTCTTTTTATATTATCATAAAAGTATTCTGAATCATTCACTGGTATTTCTGATAGATACTTTTAGTATCGATAGTAATAATAGTAATTATTATTATAATAAAGCGTTATTTTAAAATACTAAAAATATGTACCATATTAATGAAATATAATATGAAATATTATTATGTTTTAATTCATGAAAACAGTTGAATGTAATTATTTATACAATAAACTACAAGATAGGCATTTTTTTTTCTTTTACGCACTGAAGCCTTTTTGAATTATTTCAAGATTTCTAATTTGATACAAGTTATCATCCTTACAATTATTTGACTTTCCACTATTTCAAAATGACAGGATGAATATGATTTCATCATTAAGGAGAATTTTCTAAGACTTCACTGTTTTCTTTATATATATATATATATATATATATATATATATATATATATATATATATCCATAAAAGTATTCAGAATCACTCACTGGTATTTCTGATCGATACTTTTAGTGTCTATAGTAATAATAATTATTATTATCATAATAAATCGTTATTTTAAAATACTAAAAATATGTAGCAAATTAATGAAATATAATTAAAAATATTATTATGTTTTAATTCATGAAAACAGTTGAATGTAATTATTTATACAATAAACTACAAGATAAACATTTTTTACGCACTGGAGCATTTTGAAATATTTCAAGATTTCTAAATTGATACAAGATATCATCTTTACATTTATTTGACTTTCCACTATTTCAAAATGACGGGGTGGATATAATTTCATCATTAAATAGAATTTTCTAACACTTCACTGTTTTCTTTATATATATATCCATAAAAGTATTCAGAATCACTCACTGGTATTTTTGATCGATACTTTTAGTATCGATAGTAATAATAATAATTATTATTATTATAATAAATCTTTTTTCTTTAAATGCTAAAAGTCTGTAACATATTAATGAAATATAGTAATTTAAAATATTATTATATTTTATTTTATGAAAACAGTTGATAAATAAACTACAATAAACTACAACAAACAATAAACTACAATATATTCATTTTTTTTCTTTTACGCAATGAAACCTTTTTGAATTATTTCAAGATTTCTAATTTGATACAAGTTATCATCTTTAAATTTATTTGATCTTCCGCTATTTCCAAATGACAGTGTGAATAGGAAGTTCTTTATATACTAAAATGAAAACGAAATTAGAAATCCTGAAATTTTAAAAGAAAGTTATTTCCTAGTTGACGAAATAATTTCTTTTACTTCTCAAAGATATAACAACTGGTGTATCAAGATAAGATATACTTTTATTTATGATATAAAAATATATAATTACTTGAAAACGCGTAAAATCTTATTCAAAAGGTTTTGAGACACTAAATGTTACAGCATCGAGATATAAGATAAAATACGATACGCCCTCCTGTTTTTCAGTCGGCTTTAATCAAAGGTTTGTACAGTGATCTGCAGGTCACAGTCATAATATTTTAAGTCCTTTTCATTACAATGAATAGTTGTAGACCTAATAACTGGGGAGTCATATTTCTTAGATAAAATAGCCTATTATCAGCTTCTATAGCATCTTAAAAGAAATGTTAAGATGAAAAATAGATGAAAAGTCAGGGTGAAATCCAATTTAGTTTTTTTGTAATATGATGAAAGATTATATTTGTTGTGACAAAATCAATGTTTTGGAAGCCATTAAAATAAGTTAAAGATCCTGTAAACCTCACGCGAGCTCGCAAATATTAATCCTATGGGACAGTTATTTTACAATATCTCGTTTGCATTTCAATATTTTTAAACGATTTTTTTTTCATTAGATAGATGAGATAGATCTCTACAGCGCGCTTTCTTTTTACTTTTCGATTTTCTGTGCGAATTTGTTTTAGGAAGATATTTTTATTTTCCGAACCGGTTTTGAAAGTGAAAGTATCCTCATAAAAAATCCACAAACAAAAACGAAAGAGTAAAAAAAGAGCTCTGATACAGATCGACCACAACTATTCAATACAAAAAAAATCGTTTAAAAATACTGAAATGTAAATGAGATATTTTTCGCGTGAGGGGACCGGACCCTCAATAGCCTGCACTAGTCACGCGAAGACACGCTGAAGCTAAGTTAAACCAGTGGCAGAATTCTTTTAAAATTTCTCGTATGCGTTTCAATATTTTTAAAACATATTTTTTGCGTAGGATAGCTGGGGTCAATATCTAAAAGGGTAATTTTTTACTTTTTCAATTTTGAGGTGGGTTTTTAGATGAGTTCGCAATTATATAAATGCTTAGCACCTATAATCGTCGTCTGGTCCGTCCGTCCGTCTGTCCGCATATAACAGCGCAAAAACTACCAAACCGAATGGTTTGAAATTTAATGTATATAATCGTTGCAAAATTTTGTCGAGTCATTTAAAATTTTATGAAAATCGAATCAAAACTTAAAAAGATATTAATAAAAGTTTTCTTCATTCTATTAATTCCCATCATACATAATCTAAATAAAAAAAAGCACCAGTCATGTGACTGAGGAAAACAAATACGGGCTGACCATTTCTTTCTTCATATGCCAGGCGGCCATTTTTATTCAAAATTATTATTTCGAATAAAATTGCATAAAAGTTACATTTTTAGAAAGATTGTTCAAAAAAGTTGTTTGCTTGAGAGATGAGTTACATTAAAAAATGTATAGATTCTGAGAAAACTTCAGTTAAAATTAGGTTAACAGCCCAATATTTATCCCAATATCCATTAAAGTAAATAAATACAAGAGATTCATTCATCGTGAATCATTGAAATATTAAATCATGGAGGTAATCATTCACAAAGGAGATCTCCCAGATGAATTTTTGCATTGCTATGTGGTGTTGAAAAAAAAATTCGCATCTGTAAACGTGGCATACGTAATAAGAGAAAAGAAAGGCATGCTCATTTCGCGCACTTCATTTGTGACGTTTAACGTACATTTTCCAGTTTGTATTTTAATGAGAATACTTTACATTTCGAACCGGTTCCGAAACAGAAAGTGACCTCATAAAACCCTGTCTTATCGCTAGGAGGGGAGGGGGGAATCTAAATTTGCAATTTGAGGATTCACAATAATATATCTTCATTTTGTTTAAGAAAGTTTATTAGTTCTGTTTTTTTCTATACCACGTACAGCGTCGTTATCAGAAATGTGCAGACCACTTAATATTAGAAATGTACCTTGAAATGTACTATACTACACTGTAAAAAAAATATATATAAATAAAAATAAAAATATTTTCTAACTTAAAATTAAATATAACCACGATAGAAAATATAAAATAATCTCTTGCTAGTTGCTGACGATTCCGAAAAGCGTTATTTATCATTAGAAACCTCTGAAACCAATATATTATCGAGATTTAAAGACGTATTCAAAGTTTTTTTTTTACTACCACAGATTTTCGGAGACGTTTCCGAATAGTTTTTATAGTGTATTAATCATAGTTTTCTCAACCCGGAATATAAATTTTTCGGGTGCTATCTTTTCTCAGTTAAAAATTTTCAGCTGCGTAATTGAATTTATACATGTAAGAGTAACAAAATTATATTTTAATGTTAATGTTAATGCTGTTAATTTATCATGTTTGTCTGTAAAACATGTTTGTTGAACTTGAAAATGTTTAATTGAGAATGGAGAATATCCAAGAAACCTATATTCTAGGTTGAGAAAACTGGTTAATACAATTAAAAAAAAAAAAAAAATTAACCGAAATCAGTGGGAGCAAAGGAAACTTTCTTTTTACAAATGCGTCTTTAAATCTCAAAAATATATTGGTTAATGAAATTGTTTAAAGATAATGAACGCTTTTTGGAATCATTAGTAACTCGGAAGAGGTTATTGTATAACTTCGTTCGTGGTTATATTATATTTCCTTAGATAAAGAAATATATCAAAGCTAAATAAGAATGTGACACGTTCATAAACATCATGCTGGTACTCTCCACAAACCTATCAACGTTAAAAGTTAAGAATTCAAAATAAAATAATATTTTTTTCTAAACTTGATACATTATTGAGATTCTCGAAGTCCGAATTATAAAATCTTTTCCAGAGCGATAAGACACACTGCCATTTATTCCGTTTAACTATTTTACACATACTCAATAATTCTGTTTTCTATATCAAAATGTATGTTCTACATAATAAAATGTTTTTCTATTCACAAAAATATATGAATAAATAAATAAAAATAAAATTTTCCCAAGCTGCAAAACTATAAAAGAATACGACTCTTCATAAACATCATGTTGCTACTTTTCACAAACCTACCAACGTTAAAAGTTAAGAATTTAAAAGAAAATATTTTTTGGGGGATGTTTCACAGTTTATTGAAAATAAAATTTATTAAACAAAACCCTGATACAATATTGAGGACCCTTAAAGTCCGAATTCAAAAATATTTTTCAGAGCGATAAGACATATTGTCATTTGTTCCATTTAACTATTTTACACATACCCAGTAATTTCTTTTTCCGTTTCACTGAAATTCCCCGATCATGAAATCCCATGTTAACTTATGGGAAAACTTAGAAGCGCGATGACTCATTACCTAATATAATTATTAAAATACGGTTTTTACCTTCAGAAAGCAGACATCAGATGCCAAAGTTGGGTGATTTTAAAAATCGTCTACTTAAATTTTAAGTATTTCTAAGAAGATGGTAAAATTTCCTAAAGTGAAAATTTTCAAAATTTATAGGAAATTTTTAAATAGTTAAAATTTTAGGAGGCAAATTTTAAAAACGCCCAACTTTGGCATGTGATGTCTAATTTCTTATGGTAAAAACAGTGTTTTAATAATTATATTAGGTAATGAGTCATCGCGCTTCTAAGTTTTTCCATAGGTTAAAATGGGATTTCGCGAACGGAGATTTTCAGTAAAGCGGCTGCTTACATAATAAAATGTTTTTGTATTTAAAAATAAAATAAAATAAAATAAAATAAATAAATAAAAACATTCATACACATCAGGATGGAGCTCTTCACAAATCTATGAACGTTAAAAGTTGAGAATTCAAAAGAAAATAATATTTTTTTGAGATGTTTCACAGTTCATTGAAAATTAAATTTTAAACACTGATACATTATTGAAGACCTTTGAACTCCGAATTCAAAAATATTTTCAGAGAAATAAGACATACTGTCATTTACCCCATTTAACTATTTTATACATACCCAGTAATTCTATTGCCATATTAAAAACTATGTTCTAAATAATAAAATATTTTCTATATAAAAACAAAACAAGAATCTTTGCCCAAGCTATGCAAAGCTAAAAAAGAATGTGACTGTTCATAAACATCATGCTGGTGCTTTTCACAAACTTATCAACGTTAAAAGTTAAGAATTTAAAATAAAATACTATTTTTTCTGGGATATTTCACAGTTCATTGAAAATAAAATTTATTAAACAAAACCCTGATACAATATTGAGGACCCTTGAACTCCGAATTAAAAAATATTTTCAGAGAGATAAGACATACTGTCATTTGCTCAATTTAATTTTTTTACACATTCCAAAGATATTTTTGCCATATTAAAAGACATGTTCTACATAATAAAATGTTTTTCTTTTAAAAACAAAAAACAAAAGAAGAAACTTTCATCGAGCTACAAAGTTAAATAGGAATGCGACTATTAATAAGCATCATGCTGGTACTCTTCAGAAACCTCTTTCAACGTTAAAAGTTAAGAATTTAAAAGAAAAAAAAATCTGAATTGTTTAACAGTTCATTGAAAATAAAATTTATTAAACAAACACTTATACATTAGTGAGGACCATTGAAGTCCAAATTCAAAAACATTTTTCAGAGCAATAAGAGATACTGTCGTTTGCTCAATTTAACTTTTTTACACATTCCAACAATACTTTTGCAATATTAAACGATATGTTCTACAGAATAAAATGTTTTTTTATTAAAAAAAAGAAAAAAAAACTTTGCCCAAGCTACAAAGCTAAATAACAATGTAACTCTTCATAAACGTCATGCTGGTACTTTTCACAAACCTATCAACATTAAAAGTTAAGAAATCAAAAGAAAATATTACTTTTTCTAGAATGCTTCACATTTCAATTAAAATAAAGTTAATTAAATAAAATTCTGATACATTATGAGAATCCTCGAAGTCCGAATTCAAAAATGTTTTCCAGGGCGATAAGACACACTGTCATTTACTCCTTTTAATTACTTTACACATACCTAGTAATTCCTTTTCCATATTAAAATATATGTTCTACATAATAAAGTGTTTTTTTATTAAAAAAAAGAAAAAAAAACTTTGCCCAAGCGACAAAGCTAAATAACAATGTAACTCTTCATAAACGTCATGCTGGTACTTTTCACAAACCTATCAACATTAAAAGTTAAGAATTCAAAAGAAAATATTACTTTTTCTAGAATGCTTCACATTTCAATTAAAATAAAGTTAATTAAATAAAATTCTGATACATTATGAGAATCCTCGAAGTCCGAATTCAAAAATGTTTTCCAGGGCGATAAGACACACTGTCATTTACTCCTTTTAATTACTTTACACATACCTAGTAATTCCTTTTCCATATTAAAATATATGTTCTACATAATAAAGTGTTTTTCTATTTTAAAAAAAATGCCCAAGCTGCAAAATTAAAAAAGAATGTGACACTCATACACATCAGGCTGGTGCTTTTCACAAATCTATCAACGTTGAAAATTGATAATTCAAAAGAAAATATTATTTATTTTAAGATGCTTCACATTTCAATTAAAATAAAGTTTATTAAACAAAATTCTGATGCATTATGGAAGATTCAGATATATTTTCCAGTGCGATAAAACACACTGTCATTTACTCTATTTAACTACTTTCTATATACCCAGTAATTTTCTTTTCCATATTAAAATACATGCTCTATATAATAAAATATTTTTCAAGAAAAATATTTTATTATTCTATTGGTATTTTCTTGGTATTCCAAGAAAATACCAATAAAGTTTCCCGAAGCATCAACTAAAAAAGAAATAAAGACTAAAAAAAAAAAAGAAAATGATTCTTCATAAACATCAAGCTGGTACTCTTCATAACCCATCTTCAACTTATCAACGGTTGAAGTTAAGAAAATATTATTTCTTCTAGGATGCTTCACATTTCAATTAACATAAAGTTTATTAAACAAAATTCTGATGTATTATTGAAGCCCGAATTCAGATATATTTTCCAGAGCGATAAAACACACTGTCATTTACTCTATTTAACTACTTTCCATATACCCAGTAATTCTCTTTTCCATATTAAAATACATGCTCTATATAATAAAATATTTTTCTTTTCCAAGAAAATACCAAGAAACTTTGCTCAAGCATCAACTAAAAAAGAAATAAGGACTAAAAAAAAAAAGAAAATGATTCTTCATAAACATCATGCTGGTACTCTTCATAACCCATCTTCAACTTATCAACGGTTGAAGTTAAGAATTCAAAAGAAAATAATTTTTCTGGGATGTTTCATATCTCACCAAAAGCCCGAAGGTTATTTTTATTACATACTTTATTATCATTGCGTCGTACGATATTATTATTATTATTAGAACTTTTAGAAAAAGAAATCCGGACTTCTTCAGCCGCTTCATTCACGATCTGACTTCTCCCGCAGCTCCTCCTACCGGTGAACATTGTAATTTCTTATGACAGTTCTCAGCAGGGAATAGAAAAGATTATAGTCTCATAGAATGATCTTAAATTGATATCAGAAAGAAGGAAGCCTTGACCTTTTAAATGAAAATGTGGAGGTTATAAGGGATTTTTGTTTGGCGTGACCTATAAGTTAGATTCAAACTCACGCGCAGATAGTGTTCTATTCATATTCCGATTCATTCACCTTTTCGTTTATTAATGCTTAAATATAAGATCTTTTATCCGTTTATGATAAGTTATTAACTGTAGTCAAAACTTTTGATACATCAAGTCGTTTAGGGTTACATAATCGTTAAATATAAAAGGAATATTAACAAGATTTCCATGTATTATTACTTTTATTTAAAATGAACCATTACATAAACACATGATAATATAAGACGTTCAGAACCAAAAGCGATCAAGTCCACTTTTACTTACCCATCATACGTAGTATAGGGTAAGTCCTGTAATCGTTTTGAAAATCGAAAAAAAAAATTGACTGATTTACACGTTTCAGACACTGGAGATTCCGAAAAACATATTTTTGTAAAAAAAAATTGCCGTCCGTCTGTCTGTCTGTGTGTCTGTAAACGCTCTATCTCCTGAACAAATCGAGATAGAGACTTGAAATTTGGGGTGTACTTAGTATGTAATAATGGGAAGAAGCTTGAACCTCGATTATCCGGAACTATTTTTTTCGGACTCTCGAAATACTCGTTCTGATAAAAGGTATATAAAAGTCTTCAAAATTGTTTATTTTAAGGAGGGAATATAAAAGACAATAAAAAAACAAATTTTGCATAAAGAATGAAGTTGATCGGATAATGAGTTACCGAGATATTTGTAATCTTATTTGCCACACTCTTCGATTTTTCCTGACCCTGTATTTCATTCAAATTTCAATTCAAAGATGCATTTTAATTGGAAATGAGACGCTTAATCCGACGTAGTAAACCGTTAGTTAATATGATTATCAATTTTGGAATAATAGAGCATTTAAAGTTTATGACGTCATCTAGCCATGATTTTATTCGAATTGCAATGCATTTTATAAATAGTTTACACATGTTTTATTTTATATTATGCATATCCATGATGGGTGAGTATTACGGTGGCCCCCAACGACTAGTTTCGTTTGACTGAATTCGAGATGAATTCTTACTATGTAGACAACAATTTGTTTGGTGCGATATTAAACCAAGTTCTAGGTTAAAAATATTTAACTAGTGCTAGTCATCTATGATTAAAAGCATTATGTTTATGAATAATCACATTCTTTTTTAGCTTTGCAGCTTGGGCAAAGTTTGTTGTTTTTTTTCTTTCTAAATTAAGCATTAATAAACATAAGATATTTAAATATTAGATATTTTATCAGTTTATGATAAGTTATTAACTGCAGTCAAAACTTATACATGAAGTCTTTTAGGGTTAAATAATCGTTAAATATAAAAGGAATATTAACAAGATTTCCATGTATTATTACTTTTATTTAAAATACACCTTTATAAAACATACAAGACGTTAAGAACCAAAGGCGATCAAAACTATTTTTTCGTTCGACCGAATTTGAGATGAATTCTTACTCTATAGACAACAAATTGTTTGGTGTGATATTAAGCCAAGTCCTAGGTTAAAAAGAATGAAAAATCATGCATCAAGCATAGATTATGTAACACTTTTCAACACTTCTAAAATAATTTTACAAATCTTTGCAGTTTAATAAGGTGAAAGATGATATCTAAGTTCTAAGTACACAATTTGGAAATAAAATTACATATTTAAAAAGCCAACTTCTGGAATTACTAACAATATTTAGAAAAATATCCGAACTCTTTTTCGCAGTCTATATTATCTATAGATTTGCATATAATACCAATTTTTTTCCGTTAGAAAACGCTTAGCAAAGTTTAAAATTTCCCTTCTGTAATTTCCGTCAATAAACGGAAAGGTACTCGAGAACTTTTGAACTGCCCTGTATATGATCTATATAATTTATACACACCAAGTAATAGACGAAAAATGAGTTAAATTTAAATACGCGTTCAGCAACTGAAACAGCACTTCCAGCAATTATTGTTAACAGACAGTACCGAATTCTTTTGTGTGTCCCTGTAAATGAACGATGAATGCTATACACACAGTATTCTTTAGTAAGCCCCATGCAATGCAACTCAGTAATATATATCAATTTCAATATGTTTGAAATAGTGAAACGTTCGTAAAATAAACCACAAACGACTTTTCGAGATAGACCGTAATGTAACGCAATTCTTTTGAGTGCCTCTGTGAAGGAACAATAAGTGCTATGCACACCATATTCTGTAGTAAGCCTCTTAATGTGCACGTCAGTGGTATATATCAATTTCAATATGTTTGAAATTGTGTAACGTCATTAAAATAAACCGCAAATGATTTTCCCCATGTACTGTAATGTAACAGATTTAATTTGAGAGTCCCCATAAAAAAACTATAAGTGATACACTTCATTTTAAATACCAAACATGTCATAGTAAACCTCAATAACATATATATCAATTGCATGAGAATCCGAATATATTTACGCAAGTTAGAGCGCAGACTGACAGACGGCAGACAGACACCCAGACAAACCGAACTCATAAATACTTTTCAATTAGGTTGGAAAGTGTTAAAAATTTCACAGCTACCGCTAGTCTTCTATGATCGGGACATGTACGTCCCATGAGTCGGGACATATACGTCCCATTGGACTATTTTTTTAAAGTGAAATTTAAATATAAATGATAAATTAAAATGACATAATAACTAAATTATAAATAAATGATAAATAATAATTTGAATTTTTTTTAAACGAAGTTTTATTCTATTCGTATCACTTTTCGAAAAATAATCGTTATCATACATATGATACAAATCATAAATATTTCTAATTTAATGTAATCTCAAATTATATAGCCCTCCTTATTAAATATAAATTTTAAAAAATCACCTTTCTAATTTAACGTACAAAGCGAAATCATTTTTCCCTTTATTATAAATAAATCGTTTTCCTATTTATTAGTTTTTTTCGCCATCACTGCGTGATATAATCAAAGTACAGAAAAGTAAAATAAAACTAATCTATTCACTTTTCTTGTTTAAAAGAAGTATTGCATATCGCTGTAATTATCATAAAAATGACCGCATCGTAACGTCTACAGTTAATTACTTAAATATAACGTTCAAATGCCACTATAAATACCTAATGGCCTTTGTAAATGGGCCACTTTGATTCTCGTCATGGTTTATTCCAAGAAAATGTTGGCGTAAAATGAAATGTTTGTAATCATTTGGATTGCAACACTCTACACTGTAAAAAAACTTAGAAATAAAACAAAAAATATTTCAGTAGATGTATCGTAAATTAACGGTACTTGTACGGTTTTCACTCTTTACGGTATGAGTACCGTACTTCTAAGGTATATTAACCGTAAAAAAACCGTATATGTGCCATTTCGATTATAAACGGTATTCATACCCTAAAATGATTGTTTTTCTGTAAACAACCGCTATTTATACTGTAAAATAATTATTTTTCAGTAAGGAAAAAGCTGGTAGCCCCGCCTCGGTGTACGGCAACACCGCTGAAGTGATGCTCTTTCTCTTGTTACGTAATGCGTGCAGGCCTGAGGAGAGGGAGAGTGCCGCCGGTACTAATACTTTAAGTATTTTACGGTACATATACCGTTCAGTTAAATTACGGTATAATATACTGGTCACAAAGTTGCCAGTACATGTACCGTAATTTGTGACCAAAATTTTTTACAGTGTACCAGTGAAGATATATCTTTGGAGCCATCCCATCTCAATAATTAACAAGAACGAAAAATCATGCATTTAGCATAGATTATGAAACACTTACATCAGAATATTATTAAGAAATTTAATTTTTTCATACGATGAAATGAGATATCTAAATAAGCAATTAAAAAAATACATAACTCAGTAAAAATCCATTCTCATCAATTGCTGCCCATATTCGAAGTCTTCCGTGCAACCCTATATATAATCTACAGAATTTGTAGACAACACTTAATACACTAAAAATTACATGAAATCGGATATCACAGCGGAAATAGCACTTCTAGCAATGACCGATCATAGTCATTTTAACCGAATTTTCTTGTGCTTCCCTGTACATGAACGATAAATCCTAACGCAATCCATAAACTATAGAAAATAGGTTGTAGTGAACCTTAGTGATCCTTTTAAATTGCATTATGTTTCAAGCACCATAGCATGTTCAAAATGCACCACAAACAATTTTCCACATAGATCATAATGTCAAGGAATAATTTTGTACGTCCCTGTAATTGAACTGTAAATGTTACTAATTGTATATTCCGGTAAAAGCATACTGTATTCCACCTCAGTAATGCCTATTAATTTCATTATGTTTGAAATATCGTAACATCCAAAAAATGTGACGTAAACGATTTTTCCTCATATACCATAATATAATGCAATACTTTTTGTGTGTCCCTGTAAATGAACTATTAACGCTACACACTTCATTTTCAATACCGAACATTCTATGATAAATTCAATAATGTGTAAAAATTCCATGACAATCCGAGTATATTTACGAAAGTTAGAGCACGGACAGACAGACAAACCGAATTCATAAACACTTACCAACTATGTTGTAAAGTGTTAAAAATCTGTACTATTTAAGTGATTAATGTTCCCATTTCCAATAAAGAAGTATAATGACAATTGCCACTGTTGGAATTACTTTAGGTTAGCTTTTTTCCGGAACTCGGATCGAAGTTATTGAAATATAAACTATTAAGCAATGCACTTTTCTAAAAATAAGTATTTTTTAAGTTCATCGGGCCTCCGACAAAAAAATCACCGTTATATAGTAGATATTTTCAAAAAAATTAGCGTAATTTTTTTTCATTTTTGTAAATTGTTGTAATTCGATTGAATTAAAAATAGTTACCAGTTCTGGCCGTAATCAACGGGTTACCTTCACCTGGATACTGTTAAGAAATAAATAACTTGTACAACGTGGTAAGAGCACAAATGAAAACTAGTCGTTGGGGGCCACCGTAATACTTACCCATCATGGATATGCATAAAGTAAAATATTAAAATAAAAATGTGTAAACTATTTATAAAATACATTGCAGTTTGTTTGGCTTGATGATGTCATGAACTTTAAATGCTCTATTACTGAATTGCGTAAAAGAAACATTCTTAAAACTCCAAAAATGACAATTATATTAACTAACAGCTTACTGCGTCGGATTAATCGTCTCATGTCCAATTAAAATATATCTTTCAATTGCAATAAGAATGAAATACCGGGTCACGAAAAATCGAAGAGTGTCGAAAATAGGATTCCAAATACCTCGGCAACTAATTATTTGATCGACTGCATTCTTTGTGCAAAATTTGTGTATTTTATTGTCTTTTATATTCAATCCTTAAAATAAACAATTTCGAAAATTTTTATGTACTTTTTATCAGAATGAATAAAAAAAAAATAGTTCCGGATAATAGAGGTTACTGAAATTCAATAAGCTTCTTCCCATTATTACATATTAGGTACATACCAAATTTCAAGTCTCTATCTGAATTGGTTCGGGAGATAGAGCGTTTACAGACACATACACAGACAGACGGACGGCAAAAATTTTTCCTAAAAATATGTTTTTCGGAATCTCCAATGTCTGAAACGTGTAAATCCGTCAAAATTTTTGTTTCGAATTTTAAAACGATTGCAAGATTTACCCTATACTACGTATGATGGGTAAGTAATACGAATGTTAACCCTTTCAGGGGCAAGCAATTGTGTTCTTGTAACGGTGAATTCTCACCGGAATTTACTAAAGAATTTAGTTCAAAATATGAAAAAGCAATTTTTCAACTTTTTTCCCATCAAAGCTAAAAAAATAAAATTTAATTAAAAGTTTCTGATTTGAATCGGATTAAAATAAGGTGGTATATAATATATACCACCGCCCCTCAAGGGGTTAAAAAGGTGACAGACAGCCGTTTTAGATGTTCTTCAAGTACAAAAGTGCTTCCGATGTATACAAATTACCTTGTGTAATGCCATGCAATGTAATTGGTGGTAGTTTTTATTCGCTGATGCTTCTTAAAAACATCTCTCGCAGCAGCACAGGAAACAAATCGTTTCAACATAAAAATAATGTAACATAATTAACATTTAATTGTTGAAAACATGGATAATCAGCCTTTACGAAAAAAGATTTCATCGATAACATTAGAATACAACCGGATTTCTCATGTTTACATATAACTCTTCTAAAGAATTCCGCACCTTTCCATACTGAACATTGATTTTAATCTCTTATTCGCCCAAACAACGGCATGTTTATTCACTATGTAAAGCGTTAAGAGCCAAAGTGGATCAAGTTTATTTTGTTTTCGTTCAATCGATTTTAAGATGAATTTTTGCACTATCGATATTAATTATTTCATTGGAATAAAAAAAAAACACCTAGGTGGAAAATGTGAACAACAAATGACACTACACTAAGAAAAATGACACTTTCAAATCTGAGTAAATCGATGTTTTCATTTTGTTATGAAACTTTTTGTTTCAAATAGGACGACCCAATCCTTTCAATTCTGAAATACCAGAAATACTCAGAATATTGAAACATAGACATACTCAAAACTGAGCACACAGAGGTCAATTCATACTCCTTTTTGAAACATGGACATACTCAAAAAGGATTAGAATCAGTTCAAACTCATTTTTGTAACATGGAAATACTCAAAAATGAGCACATAGAGGTCCGTTCATACTCATTTTTGAAACATGGACATACTCAAATAGGAGCACATAATGTTTCATTTTTGAGTGTGTGCATGTTTTGAGAAATGAGTATTTAAATGTTTCAAACTTGAGTCATTTTGATTCAGAGCCATTTTGACTATGCGACATATTCAGATTTGAGTATTTTTTGCTCAGTTTTGAAAATGTCGTTTTCAGAGTGTAGTCTCCATCGATTATCAGAGAAATGCACGAGAGCCCATTATTTCCAAATATCTCTGAATGATGTTTATTGGATTTGATTCACTTTGGTTCTGAATGCCTTGTGTAATAGGAACAAGGAAAAGATAATTTTCACCGATAACAACAATTTATTACAATCTCCGAAGTTGGCAGATTGCCTGTGATTTTAAATACGGCAAGGTAAATATTAGCCAAACCTTCCCAACCTTTACCCCAGGCCACAATTTCTTTTTTTCGAAGTATCATCATTCCGTTCACGATAAGTAAAATACAATAAATCAAAGACGATAAAAGACGCCTACTATTTACTCTGATTTTTTTTTTATTAATTTTTGTATATAAAAATATTTTTTTTCGTTGACTACAGAATCGCGTAGAAATTTCTGGTTTATTGATATCTCGTCCAGCCATCGGTTTACACCTACAAGTAAATTCGTTTCTTTTCCTGAAAATGAGTTATTTTAGAAGACTAGCGGATCCAGCCGGCGTTGCCCGAATCCGTCAAAATATCGTACAGAACGCGAAAAAAAAAACACTAAAAAATTGCTATAAAAGATTGTAAAAAAATTAAAAACCGCTGCACGAATTCCAAATAAACTCTATTGGAAATAGAACAAAATTTGCTTTGTTCGGTTAGAAGATGTAAACCAGATGCCTTTTAACTAATGTGGGAAACTAAGAGCGAATCGTAAAAAAAAAAAAAAAAAAACACTAAACAACTACAAAAAAAAAAAAAAAAAAAAAAAAGAGAGACTAAAATTGCAAAAATTACAAAAGACAAAATTTACTGTGTTCGGCTAAAAAATTAAAATTGGATTATTTTTACTATTGTCGAAAAATCGCTAAAAATAGCATATAAAAATTCGCGAAAAATTCACAAACAGCTTTACGAATTCCGAATAAACTTTAATGGAAAAAGGACAAAAATTACTATATTGCGCTAAAATATTAAAACATGATTTTTTTTTTTACTAATGTGGAAAAAGCGTCGAAAGGATAACATTTATACAAATAATGTATTAAATTCCTGAAAATTTTCGACTTCCGGTTTTCGAGGGATTTATACAGTTTAGAAGGTCTTGAACACGATTTGATTGTCTTTAGAAAATGTCTGTCGTCTGTATGTATGTCTGTCTATATGTGACACAAATTTTGTGGATGGGCTAAAACTCACGAATTACTGCGTAGAATAGGATAAAATTTCATACGATGTTCTACCCTTGTGTGAATTGGTGCTGATTAGTTTTTGGGCGAAATCCCCTGAGACGGGATGCCACAAATCCATGATTTGTCTGATTTAGGTGATACTTATATCTCCAGTTTATGCATAGTATTTATAATTCAACGAAACACCATATTTAGAATCGTCATGGTAGCAATAGTTTGACATTCAATCTTAGTTGCGGTCATCTAAGGGAGTGTGCCGAAATTCGATGATTTGTTTTAAATATGCAATGTTTATTATATCAGCAGTTTAAATGCACAGAATTAAATGAAACTTCGTGCTTAGTATCTTGAATATGGTAATACATTGTGTAGAAAACCTATTTCCTAAATCATTGCAATTTCTTGTACTACTATTTAAATCGTTTAATTGATTTGATTTATATAAAAGAAAGTTTTATGATGTACACAGCATATTAGTCTTTTTTTAACACATTCCAACATAGTTGAAAAGTGTTTCTGAATTCGGTTTGTCTGTCTGTCTGTCTGTCCGTGCAGTAATTCACGTAAATATATTCGGATTGTCATGCAATTGATATATGTTATTGAGGATTACTATGGCAAGTTTGGTGTTGAAAATGAAGTGTGTAGAACTTATGGTTATTTTACAGGGACACTCAAAAGAATTCCATTACATTACGGTCTATGAGAAAAAATCCTTTGCCGTTTATTTGAATGCCTTTACACAAATTCAAACATATTTAAATTTACATAGTATATCGCTAAGGTTCATTACAAGATGCTTATTATAGAATATTTTGTGTATAGCATTCATCGTTCATTTACAGGGATACACAAAAGTATTCGGTACTGTATGTTAACAATAATTGCTGGAAGTGCGTTTTCAGTTGCTGAACGCATTTTTAAATTTAACTCAGTTTTTGTCTATTACTTGGTGTGTATAAATGCTATACGTTCTATATAGGGCAGCTATATAGAATCTTCCGTTTATTGACGGAAATTCCATAAGTGAAGTTTTAAACTGTGCTACGTTTTTTCTAAATGAACTAAAATTTAGCATTCTATGTAGAGTATATACAAATCTATAGATTATATGCAGGACTGCACAAAATAATTCGGATTCTTTTCGAATATTGTTGATAATTCCTGAAATTGGGTTTCTAAATATCTTATGCGTTATTATTTACTTCAGTATCTTACAGTATTATTACATGGTAGTATTATTGCTGAGTACCATATAGCAGAATTTAGTACTGCTAAGTACGATTAATAAATTGTATTTTCAAAATTTGTATTTTTAAAATCTTGTATTTTCAGAACTTGTATTTCAGAATTACATAGTAAAATTATTGCTCAATACCACAAAGTATAATTTACTAATGCTCGCTATAATTAGGTAAACAAACCTGCTGGGCGGGGCTAGTTGAGCTTAAGCCGAAAGGTAGGCCTCCCCACCCGGTTTGATTTTGATTTTGTTTACTTAGATATCATCTTTCACTTTATTAAACGGTTAAGATTTTTTAACAAAAAATATTTTGGAAGTGTTGGAAAGTGTTACATAATCTATGCTCGATGCATGATCTTTCGTTCTTGTTTAGATTTCGATTTTGTGAAGAGCCACGTCTCTCTCCGGTACGCCCCCTCCTTCACCCCTTGCTTTCGCCCATGGCCGAAACAAAAATCCACTACGTAAGGTATTCGGTGTCACAGTGGGTATTCTGTTAAAATTCCGCCTTAAAATAAATGAATTCCTCCTGTCAACTGTCATGTAAAAGTTGAGTAGTGGAAATTAGCATCAAAATAAACTGCTGAAATCTAAATGACAACCATAGAAATCTGTCAAAAAAGGAAACGGAAATTATGTTATTCGAATTTTCAGAAAGTATTTCAATTAACAAGACGCTATTGTTAAAGTTTTTTTTCTTAGTGCACAAAGGGCAACATTCTAAACAAAAGCCATGGGTGGTTTCTACGAAGAAGTCAAGCTTGGTGTTAAACATGCTGAAGGGAGAGACAAAAAAAAACAGATTAAAAGGTTGGAAAAGGCCAGCTTTAGGTTTATTTCTATATTATTTTTTACCCTTCTGGTCAGAAATACAGAAGTCTGATTAAAATGTTCCAAACCTCAAGAGATGTCATGTTTATTACCTATTTACATTGATAGCGAGATACCTAAAAACTTACTTTACGAATGAACTATGATCGTAAATGAGTTATAAATTACTGGAGAGAAAACTCAATTAAAATTGGCTGATACAAAACAAGTAATCAATCATCTTATCCTGAGTTTTTCAGGTATATTTTACCCTTTCGAATCTCGCATCCTAATAATAGAACTTGTGAGTATATTTCTTTACACTTAGAGGAACTTCGGGTATTATTAAATAGTCGGGTTACATGGAATACCAAGGTTTCTGTTTGGTAAAGTGCTGCCATCAAGCGGCAATATCATAAACAACTTAAGAACGTTTCCAGAATGCCCCCAGAACGCGCAGTTCGTCGGTCGGGATCAGGCCACGTTGTGTGAATAAATATTTCTTTTTCGTCTTTGGAAAGTTTCAGGAGATAATTTTTCAATATTTTTTGTTCATTATTAGAAGTAATATTTTTACATCGAAATTAAGCATAATGTATACCGAAATACTAACAGCACGCCGAAATACTAACAGCACACCGAAATAGTAACAGTATACCGATATACTAACAGCACACCGAAATACTTGATTATAAAGTAATACTCGTTTTTTTAGCTCGCCATTCACACCAATAAACTTAGAGCAATTTTTTTCCAATCCGGCAGCATCGAGTTATATGGAATACCAATATCTCATAATACTCCATGATTATGGTGCAGCAAAGGCAGATCCTTATATTTGTGATTTGTACAAATCTGAAATATGAACTGGAGTATTATTGGATAACTGCCTAGCCCTCTGAGCGTCTGAAGGATTTCCTGCATTTTCACAAAAATATTTGTAAATCTTAAAATAATTTAAATTTTCTTTCTCCGTTTGTTTCTAAAATACACTTCATATCTTTTTATTTTACATATATCTTAAAATACAATTTTGTTTAAAAAAATTTGTCTAGAGCCGATTTAAGTTATTTTTGGGAAACGGAAAAATACGGGCAAAACGCCTCGAGAGCTAGACGCTATATTTTGATCATGCTATCTCGATACCGTTACATCTGATTTTTGCCAAATTTTGTTAGTTTTCTTCATTTTTAACCTCCTATTCCATATTTCCCGACCGTCCGTCTCACAATATCCTCAAAATACGTTTATTATGATGCAAATGAGGAAATTTCGTAAAATAATTTTTGTTGACAAACTCCTAATCACAGACATTTGAAGTTTGTAATTGTATTCGGTTTTCGGGTTTTCAACAATATCGAGATTTTCTATTGCCCCAAATGTAAATAGTATTCCATAGTAACAGAAATTCCTCTATTATTAGAACTTCATTTACATTTCAGAATTTAGTAATAAAACAACAAAAAAAGCTCGCTTAAAGATCTTTACATCGTTGCTGAGACTTTTATTTCACATGCACGCTTCATTCTTTAAATTTTAAAATAGGAAGCTACCTGTCCCAACAAGAGTTCTGTATGGTTTGGAATGTGGCCAACCCGAACTCGGAAATTCTGCTTTAACCCCTTGAAGGGCACCGGTATATTATATATACCACTTAATTTTAATCCCAAAATGCCACAATGATACCAGAATGTTATAATCAAATTTTGAATTTATAAGGTGCATGAGGAAAAGCTTTTACTTATTTTAAAATAAATTCGCTCGTGAATCTTTTTGTCAATCAATCATTTCAATATTTTAGCTATGTGATGTGGTATCACATATATTTTTCTTAAATTAATCCTTTTCTTTAATTTTCAGTTTAAACTAACTTTTAAATACTTAGTCATTTTATCCTAACTTTTATTTCAGCTCCCGCCGTAATTTTCCTCCATTAAAAGAAAATATATTTAACACATGCCCTTAATCAATAAAACTTTCTCACATAGATAGAATTCATTTAAACGATTAATCACCCTCACTAGATATCCAAAAAAAAAAAAAAAAAAAAGAGATAAAGATTGTCTTTGTATTCGGTCTGCATTTTATTTCTCATTCTGTCCAACGTTCGTCAGAAATGTCTGTGTCTGCTTAATTTTTGAGTTTAGCCTTTTCGGTAAAATCCTAAACATTTTCCATTACATGAGAATTGTTTTGTCTACTTCAGCTAGATTCCCAAAACTTTACTCTCAACGTACATTTGGCATTCACATTCTTGTTGGCTCACTTTATAGGACTGCTATTCTGGTAGCCCTGCCCTGTAATTCAAAAATTCTCCTAATTGCCTAATGCGTAACTGATAATTTTTAGCTTATATGACATCATTCATTTTCATATGCTCTTTCGCCAATTTCATGTTGCCAATATGTGTATGGCATGAAAATCGACATGTGTCGGAGGGGACATTCTCTCTCTCGCACGCTCTTCAGATAAGAAGTTAATAATGTAAGAACACGTTGCTAGAAAATGCTCTCGGGCACCATCCCATCCCTTCATGTACGTACTTTGTAATCGTACGCTTATAACTCGAAGTTTAATAAACAAATATCGTAAAGAATCCTTTCAGAGCATTTAATTCTACAACCTACTGCCTTTTATCCTACTTTCAGTGAATGCATAGCGGACCTGGATTATTTTTCACGCAATGTACTTTTAAACACGTAGATTCCGTTACTATAAGCTACAAGAGTACTTTGCCCCTGAAGAGGTTAAGTCAACCCGGAACATGGCCCGAACCCGAAAATAAGAAATTCGTCACCCCAAACATGACACATTTCAACCCAAAATATCAAACCCAAACCCGAATCGAAATAAAAGTTAATACAATTATAAAAAAGTAGTCTATAATTATCATTTTTGTACAAAAATAAACCTATAACATACACTCATTAATATTCAAATATATAGCTCTTTTCAATTGAAAAAGTCCTCGTCTTTCTTTTGAAAACATTGAATTAACCCGAACGTGACCCGAAAGAATCAAAACTCAACCCGAAATATTTAAAATCAACCCAAACCGAAACGATACGCAACGAAAAAAATTAGTTTCAACCCGAACCGATCCGAACCGTAGGTCGTATCGGGCAAAATAGCGTTACCCGACCCGATTTTCAATTCTAGTCAGAACCAATAACACATGATAAAATTTTAAAAATACTGGAGTGGTGTCACGTCTATTTAATTCTCTTGTAACACAATATTTTCGAAACGTCTTCATATTCTTCTATATCCTGTTGTCATTTCATCAAACTACTTCACCGTAAAATGTTTCTTCAGTGCTTCAAGCTTCAATTTCGACAAATATTTCTTCATCTAAACCACGAGCGAAAATATACAATAACCACTTCCGAGTTATCCCGTTTTCTTTACTTTTAGAAGCCTCAGAAACAAATATATTTTGAGATTTAAAAAAAAACATTTATAAAAACAAAGTTTCTTTTGCTACCACCGATTTTCGGAAACGTTTACGAGTAATTTTTATAGTGTATTAATCAATTCACTCAAACCGGAATATCGATTTTTCGGATGTTATCCATTCTGAAGTAAACATTCTCATGCTCAACAAATATACATTAATAAGACAGCATCAACGTTAACAATAAAATAATAATTATTTTTTACTCTTGCATATATAAATTCAATTATGCAGCTGAAAATGTCTACTTGAGAATGAATAACATCCTACAAACCAATATTCCCGTTTGAGCTATAAAAGCAACTCGGAAGCGTTTTCGAAAATCAGTGACAGCAAAAGAAACTTTGTTTTTTTAATGCTACTTTAAATCTCGAAAATATAATTTCTGATATTCCTAAAGATAAAGAACACTTTTCGAAATTATGGGTTTCTTATAAGAGGGTATTGCATATTTTCGTTCGTGGTTATATTATGACTTCATAGATTAAGAGCCTAGACTACTTACGGGAAGAAACGTTCAAGCTAATGTTAAGTCTATGGGAAGGTTATTTGAAAATTTATCGCTTGCATAAGATAGCTGAGGTCGATCTCTAACGTTGATAGTTTTTACTTTTTCGATTTTTGTTACTGTTTTTTTATAAGTGGACATTTTAAATTTTGGAACAGGTTGGAACCAGTTCTGAAAGTAAAAGTACCCGCATATAAAAGAATTGTGACCAAAATCGAAAAAGTACAAACTAACAACGTTAGAGGTCGACCTCAACTATCCTATGCAAGAAAAATCATCTAAAAATATTAAAATTCGAGCGAGAAATCTGCAAAGAACCTTCCCATAGACGTAACATTAGCTTGAGCGTTTCTTTGCGTGACAATTGAAGGTTCCTAAGAAGTATTTGTCTTTTTTCACAGTGTGGGACCATTGTACAGGGTGATTACAAATGAATATCCCAACTTTGAAGGGCTATATATTCTGAACAATAAAAAGTAATGTTCCATTTCGCCCATCGAAGTGAGTGAGAAGTTATGAAATTTCATAAATGTAAAGATTCGTTTTTTTTTTGTCGAGAGATGGCGCAACGAGTGGCAGGTTGAAAGTGAACCGACATGTTCCGTTGCGAGTTCATTCAGTCAGTTGCCGCCGAGATACATAAAAGATAAAGTGTTTATTCCGCCTCTACCAGCTGACACTGCTGAACTGAAAACGAGAATAACTGCAGCTATTTCAACTGTAACACCCGGCATGCTGAAAACCGTGTGGGACGAATTCTCTTACAGAACGGATGTCGTTTGTGTTTCGGCTGGTGGCGCAAATTGGCTTGGGTTTTTTCTTCTTTCTACATTTATGAAACTTCATAACTTCTCACTCACTTCGAGGTGTGAGATGGAACACTGCTTTTTATTGTTCAGAAGGTAGAGAAGATCCCCTTCAAATTTGGGATATTACATTTGTAATCATCCTGTATAAAATCTAGTTTTTAAAGTCATCTAACCAAAATATCATGGATACTAACCAAAGTCATAGTCTTCTAACCAAAATATCGTTGATAAAAAACCTGAATCATTGTTCAACATTTTTCCGTAAAATTGGTTGAAAGAAAAACTTGAATTATAGTTTAACCTTTCACCAGAAAATTGGTTCAAATTTTCACTAATATAATGGTATTTGTGAAATCATCACTGAACTGGTGAAACTTAGCACCAATATCATGGTTGCAGCTAAATTTTAGATAGTTTTCACCAGTTTCTTGGTGAAACAACAAATTTTATTTTTAACAGTCCAAGTGAGCATTTTTGAATAAAGGACTTGATTTACATGAATCATTACGCTTATGTAATATGTTCAATTTTTAAAAAGTTTATGGAATGATATCATCATTTACATTCATATCGAATCATAACTTACAATGTGCCTTTTTTTATGTATTTGAATATTTTAACGTTGTTCTATGTTTAAAAAACAGACTAATTTATATAGAATGGCTGAAGAAGTAATAAAAGAACATTTTTCGACTTGTTTTGCAGTGAATTTTCAGTTAATGCATTGAAAGTCAGAGTAAAAAATACAATTAATCGTCTTGGTCCTGAAATAAGTTGTGACAAAAATTAAATAGAAAGCAATATTTTTAAATAGCAAAAAATAGCAGTAATTATATTAAACAGCTATACCATTTCACTTTCTTCTCAATATTTAGACTCTATCCTTAATTGCTTTCGCTTTGCTTTATTATTCCAAATTTACTAACATCTCATTTCTTAATTTTACATATATCCTCTATATTGTAATTGATCCTGTATGATGTAGTTAATACTACATCTTAACTTTTCCCAACACCTCAATTTAATACAAGGCACTCTACTTTTGCAATAGACTGGGAGTTAAGTTCACTGTTAAAAATTTGCAGCAAACTATCCAGTCATTTGACCATTTTTATAGAAAATGGTTACATAACCGTAATTTAACTCTATTCTGACCGTAATAATGACAATAATATGGTCAGAATAGAGTTAAATTACGGTCGTGTAACCATTTTCTATAAAAACAGTCAAATGACTGGACAGTTTGCTGCAAATTTTTAACAGTGTTGATTGCAACTCGGAAGCCTCTTGACCGACATCAACTGTTCGGCAATGGTTCGTCTTCATCAGTTGTGTTGCATTTACATTGTTCTTGATACCTTTTGATTTTTTTTTTCAGGAAAAAATAAATTTCACCTTCTTTTACATTTAAAAAATCTTTTTAGGTGCGTTCATAATTATATAAATACGTAGCACGTATATAGACGTCGTCTGGTCCGTCTGTCCACATATAACAATGCAAAAACTACCCAACTGAATGGTTTGAAATTTAATATATATTTAATCGTTGCAAAATGTTGTCGAGTCATTTCAAATTTTATGAAAATCGACTCAAAACTTAAAAAGATATTAATAAAAGTTTTCTTCATTCTATTAAATCCTATCATACGTAATCTATATAGTAATAGCGCAAGTCATGTGACTGAGGAAAACAAATACGGGCTAACCACATCTTTTTCCATATGCCAAGCGGCCATTTTTATTCAAAATTATTTTTTCGAATAAAATTGCATAAAAGTTGCATTTTTAGGAAGATCGTTAAAAAAAATTATTTGCCTGAGAGATGAGTTACATTAAAAAATGTATAGATTCTGAGATAAATTCAGTGGAAATTAGGTTAACAGCCGAATATCTCAATCTATTAAAGTAAATGAAAAAAAATATTCATTCATCGTGAGTCATAGAAATATTAACCATGGAGGTAATCATCCGCAAAGCAAGATCTCCATGATAAATTTACAGCGCTGTCTGGTGTCGAAAAAAAAAATCGTATCTATAAACATGACATACGTAATAAGAAAAAAAAAGGCATCCTCATTTCGTTCATAGCAGACGATGTAATTTATTTCACTGAAATAATAACGATGATTTTTTACATTGTAAAACTAGTTATAGCACGAAACGAACACACCTCATTTGTTACGTTTAACGTACAATTTCCAACTTGTTAATATTAATAGTCTACATTAGAAAATATTTTTAATGTTAATATTCCACATTTAATTTTTAATGTTAATATTATACATTTAAAAAATCTTTTTAAGGTTAATATTCTACATTTAAAAAATCTTTTTAAGGTTAATATTCTACATTAAAAAATCTTTTAAATGTTAATATTCTATATTTAAAAAATATTTTAAATGTTAATATTCTACATTTAAAAAATAATTTTAATGTTAATATTCTCCAATTTAAAAAAATCTTTTTAATGTTAATATTCTACATTTAAAAAATATTTTTAATAATTTTAAATAGATTAAATTCTAATAATTTTAATAGATCAAATTCTTTTAAATACACTGCTCAAAACAATTAAAGGATATTGCAGTTTTAGGTGGATTTTGTATCTGGGAAACTTTTTAGCTGATTGATACATGGTCGACAGACATAGTAGGTTATATGAGAATAAATTACACATGTTTGGCAGAAAAAAATGCATTTTATTGCGCATTTGTGTACAAAAAAAAAAAAAAAACAATTTGTGCATATGAGAAAAAAAGAATAAGAAAAGGTGTTTTCTTCAAAGAAAATCATTTTCAGTAGGGGGTATGGTTTCCACGGGCGGCCAGCAACGTTGAACACCTTTGAGGCATGGACTCAATGAGGCTATTAATGACGAGTTGGGGTATTCTGCCCCACTCTTCCAGAAGAGCTCTTTCCAGTTCTTGGAGAGTTTGTGGGGGTTGTTGGCGGCCAGAAACTCGTCTTCCTAGAGCGTCCCAAACGTGCTCGATTGGATTCATGTCTGGAGAACACGCTGGCCATTCCATTCGAACGATTCCTTCCTCGAAAAGGAAATCCTCCACCAGGTTTGCACGATGTGGCCTGCAGTTATCGTCCATTAAAATGAAGTTATCTCTGATTGCTGCAGCGTAAGGGACTACAATAGGTCTGAGGATCTCATCCCTATATCGGCGACCAGTCAGAGCTCCATCTCGAATGATGTAGAGGTCAGTGCGCCCGTCAATGGAGATGCCACCATACACCAACACTCCTCCACCGCCAAATCTGACACTTTCGTGCACAAACGCAGGATTATTCCTACTGCCACGGTCCCTCCAGATGAAAATACGCCTATTATCCGGATGCACAGAAAAACGGGACTCGTCAGAAAACAGAATATTGCTCCATTCATTTCTCCTCCAGTTGACATGCTCGGTTGCCCACTCCCTGCGGTCGCGACGATGCCTTGATGTTAATCTAACACATACCATTGGTCGGCGAGCATACAGACCTACAGCATGGAGCCGGTTTCGGACAGTCTGAGTTGAAATCGTGGTGCCTGTAGCCGAGCGAAGGTGTTGTTGGAGAAGAGTAGCGTTCATGTTTCGGTGTCTCCGAGCTGTTAACGCTAAATACTGATCTTCATTGGGCGTTGTTGCCCGTCTACGACCTTGCCCTGGTCTTCGGCCTGCACATCCACTCTCCAAAAAACGGTTCCAGATCCTGGAAATAACACTTTGTGACACTCCAATGGCTTGCGCTACTTCGGCTTGAGTTTGGCCCCCTTGTAACCTACCAACAATTCTCCAAGCTTCTGAATCTGTCAAATGACTCCGCTGAGACATCGTACTCATCGAAACAAAGCAATCACTGAGTGCCGATCATCCTTGTCTTCATTCTCTTTTATCCAGTTGAAAGTCAAATTTCATTCGCTGCCGCTGAAGCGACGTTTTTGACGTCGAACTCAAAATTTGCATACTCCACAGTTTGAAAACCAGAAAAATTTGCATTTGTGATTCTCGTCTTCTATTTTCGGCAAAAAGAACTTCGTTTATATCTTTATTTTATATAAAACTTCAAATATCCTTTAATTGTTTTGAGCAGTGTAGATTCTGAACGGCACAATTGATTTTCATTTATTAAAGGTATCCTATGTGATCATTTATATTATGCTTATCATTGACACTAACCTTGGCTGTGAACAAGATTACGGGATATTAGCTCATCACATTTATCAATTCATTTTTTTAATTAAAATGAATAAGTTGTAAGTTAAAAATCAGATTTATACAAAATTATTATCATTTATAGGTCTTCCGATATCGTGTCCACTACCAATTAGCATGTTTTAGAGTGAATGGTATGTTGCAAAATTAACTATGTTGCTGAAACCAGCTTTATTTATTATTATTATTATTATTATTTTATGTGGCAAATATTTTTAATGGCATCCTAGAGGATGATTTCCTCCAATACCAACCTGAGCTGTGGACACGACAGTTAAATATTAAATATTTAGGCTTAGTAATCCAGTTTTAAAATTTAAATAAATAGGTTTTAAGTCAAAAATTGGATCGACACAAAATTATTATCATGTATTATGAACATGTATTTTACGATTTATCAATCCCATGTATATTTATCGAGTTATTCGACCATTTACTCGATTGCAGCGCCATCTACAATTTTCCGAAGACAATATTAAATACAAAAGTTAGATATTTTTTCTCGTAGAATCCAAATCTGCAATAAAAAAAGGGGGATTATCATTAAAGATTTCAAAGTTGCTCCCTTTCCCCGCAGGGGAAACAGTTGGGGGCAACTTTAACACTCTTAAATAGCCTTTTTTTTTTTTTAAATGTACATGCATTTTTCCATTTTTCAATCCGATGTATATATCTCGAGTTATTCGACCGTTTTCAGACTTTTCAATGGAAACGATTCTGACTGCATTTTACTCGATTACAGAGCCATCTACGATTTTCCGAAAAAAATGTCAAATACTAAATTTAAGTATTTTTTCCCGTAGAATCCGAATCTGCAATAGAAAAGGGGGTTATCATTTAAGATTTCAAAGTAAAACCCCCTTTCCCTCCATGAAGCAGAGTTTTGGGAGGGGGGGGGGGTGGAGACTTTGATATCCCTGAATCATTTTTTTTAAAATATTGAACAGATATTTTCCGTTTTTCAATCCGATGTATGTTTCTCGAGTTATTCGACCGTTTCCAGAATTTTCGAACACCCTGTATAAATCGAAATGTTTTTTCACATAAAATTGAACTAATTAGGAATTATACTCTTGAACTATCATTTCGCATTCAGCATATTAAGATAAATCAATTGTTTTGATTACTATTACACTGTTGTTAGTGTAATTCGTATCTTATATTCCTATTGCCAAACATTCCCATTACTAAAGAGTGCAAGAACGAATGTATGTCTATATTATAAAGGGAAAACTTATCCGTGAGTAACACTGACGTCATATTGACGGTGGTAATACCTGATCAATATATACCACTTTTAGTATAGATTTTTTAACTTCTAAACATTGCACAATTTCAATTTTTACACCGTCGACTATGAACAAAAATGTTCTTTCAAATACAATTTGTTTTAAAACTGTATATCTATTTACTATTTCCTTCATGGTTTTTAAAATCATTTTCAAGCATGATTATTTAAAAAATCTATCTCCATCGCGTGCAGCCCAATTACAAAAGATTAACCCGTTTGCACTTAAAAGAATATAAATAGTTCAGCATTTGATTTCCGGTTAATATTCCAGGAAAAAAATAAAACTTCATCAAAAAAATAAATAAAATTATAATATAATTTAAATAAAGCACAAATTTATAACAGACATGTAATCGAACTACGTGCTTAAACCTCAGAAATTATCAGAATAAAAAAGGCTGCTGTAAGTAGCGAAATCTTTGGCAATGTCTTCGGTTTTTAAAACCTGTCGTGCGGCCAATACGAAAGTACCGCTTTTAATAAATTTTATAAGTTCAATTAAATACATAATTGATATTTTTCACATAAAAAGGCATTTTGATGTTAGTAGATAATCTGAAAAAATACATAATTAATCTAAAAAATCTATTAGAAGATAAATGGTTTTATATTCTGTAACCCAGGAAGCACAGGTTGGATCCCCTATTTAAGATAAATTAGTCGTTTTGATTACTATTTCTCTGTTCAGTGTCATTAGTATTTTATGTCCCTATTCCAGAAGAAGGAACGCATGTATTGCAAGAACGAATGTATATAACCAGGAATTGACAAATGAGGTCGTCAGGTCGCCACTGGCGACTAAGTTATTTTTATCTGCCGACCAAATTATTTAATCTAGCTTTTTGTTTGTTTGTTTGTTTGAGAATAACTATTGTTTTTTTTTGTACAAAACTTTAACTAAGAAATGAGCACAAACGACATTTTGCCACTCTTTCACCCCTGACAGCAGTGCATCGCAAGCAGTGATATTCTCGTACTTTTTATGGAAGAACCAAGTTTAAAAGGCATTTTCCATCTCATGCACAGACATGTACGGGGATTGTATCAGGGACTGACAAATGCGGTCTTCAGGTCGCTACTTGCGACTAAGTTATTTTTATCTGCCAACCAAATTATTTAATCTGGCTTTATTTATATTTGTTTGTTTGAGAATAACTATTGGGTTTTTATACAAAAAATTAACTAAGAAATGAGCACAAACGGCATTTTTCCACCCCTAATAGTGCACGACAAGCAGTGATATTCTTCTTTTCTCATACTTTTAATGGAAGAACAAAGTTTAAAAGGTATTTTCCATTTTATGCACAGACATGTACGGGGATTGTACCAGGGACTGACAAATGTGGTCGTCAGATAGCCACTGGCGACTAAGTTATTTTTATCTGCCGACCAAATTATTTAATCTGGCTTTTTTTTATATTTGTTTGTTTGAGAATAACTATTGGTTTTTTGTACAAAAAATTAACTAAGAAATGAGCACAAACGGCATTTTCCCACCCCTAATTGTGCACGGCAAGCAGTGATATTCTTCTTTTCTCGCATTTTTTATGGAAGAACCAAGTTTAAAAGGCATTTTCCATATCATGCACAGAAAACTGGGACTGGGAGGGATACTATGCTCTACAGTCTTGGTTTCCTTGTCTGAGCAGTTCCTCTTAGGCAATCAAATCAAATCAAATCAAATCCTTTTCCGCTTTAGCCAGCTGGTAAGACATGTAATTAGAATGTGTGTGGGGGGGATTTAAATAAAACAGTAATAAGTAGTGTTAATTCAGCCTTTGTGGTATCAAAAATTTGGATACAATGCCAAAAAATGTGCTCATCAGATATAGATTTTTTTTTAGCACTCGGACATTTGAAGCATTCGGCAATAAGCATTTCACGAACATGCCATTAATTCAGCCTGTGCAGTGTTTATTTTTTCTTCCAGAACGAATCTTGGTTTATACAAACGTTGAGTAATATTATAATGATATACTATGGAAAGAATAATTCTAAACTATGCTTGTTATTATTTTTTTCTCAATTAATTAATAATTTGGAAACCAATGACGGCGAGGGGAAGAGGGTGGGGGGGTGGGGGGGTTAAGTATTACTTACCCATAATACGTAGTATAGGGTAAATCTTGCGATCGTTTAAAAAATCGAAAAAAAGACGGATTTACACGTTTCAGACACTGGAGATTCCCAAAAACATATTTTAAAAAATGCCTTCCATCTGTCTGTGTGTCTGTGTGTCTGCAAACGCTCTATCTCCCGAACAAATTGAGATAGAAACTTGAATCTTGGTATGTAATAATGAGAAGGAACCTATTGAATTTCAGTAACCTCGATTATCCGGAACTACTTATTTCAAACTCTTGAAATATTCGTTCTGATAAAAGGTATATAAAAATTTTCGAAATTATTCATTTTAAGGAGTGAATATAAAAAACAATAAAAAAACATAAATTTTGCCTAAAGTCGATCGGGTAATGAGCTGCCGAAATATTTGTAATCCTATTTTCCACACTCTTCGATTTTTCATGACCCTCTATTTCATTCAAATTTCAATTCAAAGATATATTTTAATTGGAAATGAGACGCTCAATCTCACGCAGTAAACTCTTAGTTAATATATGATTATCATTTTTTGAGCTATAAGGATGATTCTTTTACGCAATTCAGTAATAGAGCATTTAAAGTTTACGACATCATCAAGCCACGATTTTATTCGAATTACAATGCAGTTTATAAATAGTTTACACATGTTTTATTTTCATAATTTATATTATGCATATCCATGATGGGTAAGTATCACGGTGGCCCACAACGACTAGTTTTTACTTGCGACTAGAATTTTTTGCTCGCTACCAGATTTTAACAAATTTGTAAAGCCCTATTTTTTACCATTAAAGTTGTAAAAGAAAAGTGTCCCCATCATTTTTGGTTCTAGTTGAAAAATCGGCATTGCAGAATACTGGAAGCTATTTTTCACTGAACATTAAGATTCCGCATGTATAGCTTCGTTTGTCTTGTTTGCTAATCAAGATATATGTCGTTAAATCGTGAAGTTTCATTGATCATTGGTTACATCCTGCTATGCTGTCACGGCCGTAATTGAACGGGTAAGGAATAAAGAAAAAACATCCTAGCAATAAAGAGGTTAAATCTCTCCGAGTTTTTAAAAAAAAAGTGGTTAGGTATTAACATATTGCGAATCACTAGCACGGGGTAAAAAACATTGCATAACTAATCAGATGTCTGAACCAAGTCTGGAAAATTTCACTGGTAGACAATACTTTAATTTAATCTTCTTTTATAATGAATAAATCCTAGATTCGGTTGAATGTGTGACATAAAAAAACTCTTTTGGTAATACTAGATGAGGTGTTAAATATGTACCAGTTCCGGACGACACAATTACAGTTATAATTTCATCAACTTGAAATAAAATCAATATATTAGTAATGAATCATAGTTGCACAATATAAAATTTCAGTAAAATACAAATTTGAAATATAGTGAAACAAGCAATATGTTTTAAAGGAATGTATCATTCTTCTTCAGACAACAATAATGAAAATTAAGTGAGAGTTTGGAGCATAGGAACGTTCTATTGTTCTTGTAATTGTAACACTCCTTATATGTTTACTAGAAGTTAACTAGAAGTTTACTTTATATTACTAAGTAATACTAAAGTAATAATTTACTTTAAGTTTAAAAAAAGTTCTAAACATGATTAAAATGTCAGAAATTTTTAGAGAATATTTGTTAGCAATACTTAAAAGAAATAATAACTGCATATTAATTTTCTGTACACGGATACAGACGACAGAACATTTCCTAGTGAATTCCGTTTTCAATTCCAAAACAGAGCCACTACAAGTTTTTTTCTTAAAAATTTTAGAAGTAAACAAATTTTAGAGGTTAATGTTTTTTTTTTTAGTTTTTTTAAACATTAACATTTAACTGTAATACAATACTAGTAGATGGTATCACAGTTTTTTATAAGCTTTTAACTTAAAATCTGAAACAAAAAAATCATTAAATAAAAATATATGGATGGTAAATTTTCCTTAATAATAAGGAATAAGAAAAAAAAAATTCTACAGCTTTTCCTCCTGAAATAAAATATGATTTACATTATTGAATTGAATTATCAGAACACTAACAACATCTGAGAAACATCTTATGCCAGAAGTGGGATTCAAACACACGCTTCCTTCAGAGAACTAGAATTCTTCTTTTTGGCGCTTTAGGCCATTCGTCCATCTGGACTTCGCTCAATGTCCTTCTGAAATGAAATCACTTCAAAACTGGTTTCCCACTTCGGGTAGTGACAGAAAAACACCCTAAAGTGCTCGTTGCGCATGTTCATATCAGCCAAAATCGGTCTTGTCAGATCCGCTTTGCGTTTTAATCATATAGATTCTATATTTTATGGTGTATTTAAGATTTTTGCATTTTATTGTTTTGTTTTGGAAAAATATTTTCACCATTTATTTGCCGTCAATTTTGTACGCTTACATTTTTTATCACCTCTGAAATATTTAATTGTTTTTCTAATTTGCTGCACTGTTATTTTCAAATTGAGAACGATTTCATGTATTTAATGTATTTATGGTGTATTTAAGACTTTTGCATTTTACTATTTTGTTTTGGAAAAGTGTTTTTACCATTTATTTGCCGTCAATTTTATACTCTTACATTTTTTATCACCTCTGAAATATTTAATTGTGTTTCTAATTTGATGCATTGTTATTTTCAAATTGAGAACGATTTCATGTATTTAATGTATTATATATTATTAACCTATTTACAGGACGTGAAAGTAAATTTTTATGAAAGTTTAAAAACCTTTAAACCTTTAAAATTGTTCATAAAGTTGTCAAGAATCCTCCCCTTTTTCGCGCTTTCAACGTACACACAGATTATAATAAAAGATTTAATAAAAAGAAAAAACGTTCTTCAACAGCTCATGCAAAGCGAGAGTACAGTCTTGTTTTTTAAAATACTCTCTGACATGTTTGTTAAATTTATTTTTTGTAGGGGTTGCTCACCCACAGTTATTGAAAATTATTTGAACAGCAATCAGTTTTTTGTTACATCACATCATTAGTAAAATCATGAAAACTGAAAAATATATTTTCCATCGTACTTAAGTTAAGTATAAAAATGTGTATAGCACTTCACTTTTAGTACCACTCTTTCATACTTTCAACTTGAATATTTTTCGGTTTTAACTTTTCTCATGGGAAAAGATTCACCAACAGTCCATGCAAAATCAGTCGTCTAATTTTTTCACAGTCACTCAAACATAATTTTTAAAACATCCCTTAAGATTTTTATTATCGCTCTTATTGTGATCGTTTCTCATTCATAATTGTTAAAAATTATTTGAACAGCAGCCAAATTTCAATCACGCACATCATTAACAAATTCATGGAAATTTGAAAAAATCTTTCTCATTGATTACACTTAAATTAAAGGTAAAAATGAGTATAGCACTTCACTTTTAGTACCACTCTTTCATACTTTCAACTTGAATATTTCTGGGTTGCAACTTTTCTGATAGGAAAAGATTCACCAACAGTCCATGCAAAATCAGTCGTCTAATTTTTTTCACAGTCACTCAAACATAATTTTTAAAACACCCCTTAAGATTTTTGTTATCGCTCTTATTGTGATCGTTTCTCATCCATAATTGTTAAAAATTATTTGAACAACAGCCAAATTTCAATTACAGCACAGCATTAACAAATTCATGGAAATTGGAAAATACCTTTTTCCTCGATCATACATAAGTTAAAGGTACAAATATGTAGAATCCTTGACTTTTAGTTCCACTCTTTTGTACTTTCAGCTTGAATATTTTAGGGTCGTAAATTTCTAATGGGAAAATATTCAACAAATGTCCATGCATAATCATTCGTCAAATTCCGTCAAGAGCACTGAAACATAATTTTTAAAACATCCCTTAAAATGTTCGTTAAAGGTACTTTTTCTGATAGTTACTCATACATAATTGTTGAAAATTATTTGAACAGCAGCCAATTTTTGGTTACAATATATCATTAAAAAAAACAATGGAAATTAAAACGTACATTTTTACCTATCATACTTAAGGTTAAGGTCTATCCTTATCGCCTATCGATTCATCAAAATGATTGCTTCGCTATTAAAATGCAACAAATGACCTTACAATAAAAGACGTAGGCTTCTTTAATGGCTGCATACGTACAATACAACAGGATGCTTAATTTTAATACATTTTTGATACACCAGGTTACAAATATTTTCATACCATAATTTGTACCATATAATTGCATAAGTTAATTAAAATGAATTCAAATGTACCAGAACATGAAAATTTACATAAGGGAGTCTAAAATCGTTCACATGCTTCTAATGAGCATACCTGAGGATCTAAATTTTAATGTTGAAGATAAAATTCAACAACAGTCCATGTACAATCAATCTTCAAATTACTATGTAAATCATACAGTCTTATTTTTCATAACACACCACGTATTTTTCGTAGTGGTTACTCATTCGAAGTTGTTGAAAATTATTTCAACAGCGGCCTATTTTCTGTTACAAGACATCATTAAAAAACCCATGAAAATTGAAAGTTACCTTTTCACCAATTATACATAAGGTTAAGGTTAAGGTCTATGTTCATCCTCTATCGATTTATCAAAATGATTGCTGCGCTATTAGGATTCAATAAGTGACCTTACAGTAAATGACGTAGGCTTACTTAATGGCTTTATACATACTACATTACACCAGGATGCTTAATTTCAATACATTTTGATACACCATGTTTCAAATGTTTACTTCACATAATTGCATAAGCTAATTAAAATTGATTTAAATGAACCAGGCCGGTAAATATAGACCAGACCTGTCACACAGAAAGAAGTCTAAAACTTTTCATTTTAGTACAATTACTCTATGCTTTTAGTGTGATCGTCTTCTAATGTGCTGAGGATCGAAGCGTAAAATCAATCTTAAAATTGCTATTGAAGTCACATTATCTTATTCTTTAAAACACTCAAGGTAATTTTGTAGTGATTGCTCATCCGGAGTTGTTAAAAATTGCTGAACAGCGGCCAATTTTCTGTTACTAGACATGATTATAAAAAAACATGAAAATTGAAAGTTACCTTTTCACCCTATACTTCAGGTTAAGGTCTATGCTCATCTTCTATCGATTTATGAAAAGGATTTGTTTGCTATTAGAATGCAATAAAAAATCGTTTAGTAAGCGACACAGACTTTTTTAACGATTATATACAAACCATAAAACAAGGTACTAAATTTAAATAAATTTTCCATAAATCATGTTACATAATGATTTTTCTTCTTCATGAGATGTCATGAAAAAGCCTTGAATTATTTTTAATTAAGTACAATTTTTTATTTATATTTTTCATGTTTATCTTATAGCTTTAATTCTTATAAGCTATCATGAATCAAATTAATTATCATCAATTGATAATTTATTTATAGCATTCACCGACGATTCATTTTGCTATACTAGATTTGAAATATGCTGTTTGCTTTGCAGTAAACACATATACCTTGTTAGTACGAACAGGTTCAAAATTAATGAGTAAGTTAAAACTCGTCGTTTTTTATAAGCAATTTTTACATTTTGAGGAGCGTATTTTTACAAAATGAATATTATTCTGACTTTAAATTTATACAATATTAATTAAGATTTAAACGTACATTCATAACACATATGTCATCAATCCTCTTCTTTTAATTGTTTTATTCAGGGAATTCAAAATTTATTTTGAAATGAACAATATCACAAAGATAGAAATGTATGAGTAGTAAGGAGAAATAAACTTAATGTAATTTATTGTAACATGTTCATGTAACATGTAATTCATATCACAAATATAAGCATACAAACAGAAATAAGGAAGTAAAAATTGATAATGTTTACAAGTTTAGTTTCAAAAATTTGTAATTTACATGATAGCCATTGTCTTTTAATTTTAATAACATTTGTATTATGAAATTTTTAAAGACAGACTACAGCACTCTGAATACAAGACCTAAGAGCCGACACAAAAATGGCGGCTGCCGTACGATGATTTTTTTTAGCGTTTGTACGGTCCCTTGAATTTTAATATCAGTATTTTCTAAAAGTATTATTCCCTTAATTAATCTAAAAAAAAGAAAGCGAAAAATACTCTTAGAAAATACTAGTATTAAAATTCAGGGGACCATACAAACGCTGAAAAAAATGCGCCTACGATAGCCGCCATTTTTATGTCAGCGCTAAGGTCTAGTATTCAGGGAATTGTGGACAGACGATGGTATCTTCTGCAATTCTTCCGAAAGGACTCCAGTAAAATCGTTTTTATTCTTATCAGTTACCTTCTAATTTGTCGACCAAGTCAGTTTCATAATTACTCAAAGGAATTATTATCAAACAACTAAGGAAGGGCTTTACGCTATTTTCGCACATGGTAGGGAATTCAAACACTGTAGGGGCCACATTCCTCTGTAATTTGAGCAATATGTTTTAGAACATTATCTTGTTGAAAAATGTAAGATCTCTGAAATACCATTATAGATGTATTTTCACCTAGATTACTTTTAAAATATTCAGAAATACGTACTGATTTATTATTCCGTCGATCATTAATTTATTGAATAGCCCAGATGCCGTATAAAATCCTAAACTGAAACTAAACCACAGTCATGTTTTACATTTTTTCTCATATTCTTTGGTTTGAATACTTCATTTGATTTTTACCAAACCTTTTATTGTCAGTTTGCTCTGTGGATGGGAAATTTCCTACATCCAGAAACATCACAGTATTCTTGAAAATTTAGTAACGAATGTCATAGTCTTTTACAAAATCAAATTTCTTCTTGTGATTACCTTTACTTATTTTCATCGCATATTCCGACTGTCATAATTTTTTGAAAAATCAAGTCTCTTATTGTAATTTTCTTTTCTTATGAACAATTTTCTTCGCATATTCAGATTGTCATAGTTTTTTGAAAAATCAAGTCTCTTATTGTAATTACCTTTACTTATGAACAATTTTCTTCGTATATTCCGATTGTCATGATCTTGTACAAAATCAAGTCTCTTCTTGTGATTACCATTACTTATGAACTATTTTCACCCCATATTCCGATTGTCATAATATTTTGTAAAATCAAGTCTCTTCTTGTCCATTACCATTACTTATAATCAATTTTCATCGCATATTCCGATTGTGATGCCTTGATTTTCGTAAAAGGAGGAGAGTTATTTTAGGATTTCACGATTTTCCAAAACTATTTTCTAAATTAATTTTCAATATTCTTTAATATACCTCACAATAATCCATGTCTGATTCTTGTCATGTGTTTACTAGTGCATTTTTGTAGGAGCTTTTTCGAGGATCTTTTTGCATTCTTACAAAACTTTTGTTCAAGAATTTAGCGATTTGCCGTTAAGATTTCCTTTCTCTGTTAAAGATTTCTTATAAAATCCACTAGGTTCTGTAACAGCACTTTTCCTTGTACAGCCAAATTAATAAATCGTTGAACTTTCCAATACCCAGTTTTGTGAAAACTACGGCACAACTTTAAAAATAGTCGTAAAATACAAAATAATGCACAAAGAACGGGTTATAAGCTTTTTGTAATCTAGTTGTAATCTGTTCCTCTTTACGTTTTAAAGTGCATACATACTTTTGTGATGCTTTTCACTGTTAGATAAGAAGATGAGCTTGAAAGCTTAAAGAGAAAATAATATTTCATTAATTTGTTTGTTCTTCTTAAATCTTAACTTAAAAGCAATAAGTTACATCATTCAATGTCTCTCATTTATTTAAAACATTCGGAACACCTAATGAATTGAGACATGAAGTGCATACTTACTTTTGTGACTAAGTGTATAATATACACTCTGAAAACATTTTCAAAACAGAGCAAAAAATACTCAAATCTGAGTTTGTCGCATAGTCAAAATGGCTCCGAATCAAAATTACTCAAGTTTGAAACATGTATATACTCATTTCTAAAAACAGGCACACACTCAAGAATAAAACAACATGTGCTCATATTTGAGTATGTCAATGTTTCAAAAATGAGTTTGAACTGACCCTAATCATTTTTAAGTTTGTCCATGTTTCAAAAATGAGTTTGAACTAACCCTAATCATGTTTGAGTATGTCCATGTTTCAAAAATGAGTACGAACTGACCTCTATGTGCTCAGTTTTGAGTATGTACATGCTTCAATATTGTGAGTATTTCTGGTATTTCAGAATTGAAAGCATTGTGGTGTTATATTTGAAGCAAACAGTTTCATAACAAAATGAAAATATATATTTACTCAGATTTGAAAGCGTCATTTTTCTCAGTGTACTATCTCTCTGTTATGCATACATATTGCAGTATAGTATACTCTTATTTTGCAGTATAATTGCGAATTAAAATGTGAATCTTAAAATTCACCTACAATAACAGCTCCATAATCAATAAACTTACAACCGTAAGAACTTGCCGTATTCAGCTAAGTAGCACAAATGTTTCATTTGCAGCAATATGCAACAAATTTATTTCCAACATTCTTACTGAAAATAACACTATTAATCTAATTTTCTCTGAAAAAAAATTATACGTTCAAATCTAATCTTTATAATAGGCCTTTTTCCTCCCATTAAGTATGCAAATATGCAAAATGCAAACATGGAGTGCTGGCCCCTATCACCTTTTGCATTTCAAATTTCCAATTACGACGTCTCATTGTCTCGAAGTAACCGTCTCTACTTAATAGGAAAACATCAATGCTATTTCTAGAATTTTTTTTCCTGTAAAGCACTGTGCGAAAGAACGATGGAAATCGAAAGCTACATGATCGAAAGGTCAAGGTCCGCAACCTCCACCAAGAAAAGAAAATATTGCATTGACCTTACCATGAAGTCACGAACAGCAAACGAAGCTCAATTAATCAATTATCTGAACACCCGAGCACTATTGTTTTTCACTTTTTTCAAATTCAGAAGAAAGCTATGACCAACATGAACAAAAATGAATTCAGTATGACTGATAATTAAAAAGGCAAAAGTGAAAAAAAATCAATATTTTTTTTTCTCTTTTTTTTCTTTTACCTATTTTAAAGTGTTTCAGTTTTGCTCTGTTAAATATTTTGTGAAGTGGCATCGAAGACTATCTCGCATATATCGTATGGATTCTTTACACAGAATGTGCGAAGGCTGAAATATTTCCCAAATCAAACAAACAGATAACGAGTGATATTAAATGATACTCAAAATAATTCAATCAATCTTTACTTTTTTTCTGAATAAATTATTCTGTCCTCTACGAACTGCACTCGCACACGCTCTTCAAGACCCCACAGTCTCTAAAAACAGGAAAATTTGGAAAAATTAACCTAAAAATTCCGTTTTTAAAAGATTACTTGTTTACGGAAGCTTAAAAGATAGTACCAAGACTAGTGAAGACCTTCCTTTGTCGGGTTACCATTAATTTCCCTTTGACTGCAGATTTTTTCGATCCACAGGGCAGCATCCACCGCTGTCGCGACAGCTTACGGCTGTTTTCATGATTAATCAAGTCAGATCAATTACATTTTTGAAAATCAGCTTGTATAAAATGGTTAAGTAAAAAAGTCTCAGCTTTTCAGACTATTATAACGTCTAAAATATTTTTTTCTTTTAGACGCCATAAGAAATTTCTAGAAAAAAAAATTAAATGTCCAAACATAATATTTTTAATAAACCTTTTCTCTTCATTTAATATGGAAATATGCAAAATAATACAAGCAAGGAATGGTAACCCCTATCACCTTTGTATTTCACATTGCCAATTACGACGTCTGATTGTCTCTAAGTAACTGCCTTTTCTTAATAGGATAACATGTATGCTATTTCCCAATTTTTTCCCTATAAAGCACACAGAGAGAACGATAGAAATCGAAAGCTACATGATCGAAAGGTCAAGGTCCAAAACCTCCATCAAGAAAACAAAATACTACTCTGACCTTTCCCTGAAGTCACGAACAGCAAGCGAAGCTCACTTAATCAATTATCTGAACACCCGAGCACTATTGTTTTTCACTTTTTTCAAATTCAAGAGAAAGTTACGATAGACAGGTACGAAAATGAATTCAAGTTTTGACTGATGCAATGTAATTAAAATGACAGAGAAAGAATCAATATATTTTAAAAAGTATTTCCAAGTGTTTATGGTTTTGGCGTATTAAAGTGTTAAATAAAAATATATTTTGTAAAATGTTTTTGAAGACCACCTCGCCTATCATATGAATGTATTCTTTACAGAAAGGTACGAAGGCTTTATTATTTTGCAAAACAAACAAATAAATTTGGCATGATAACTTAAGTTTTCACATAGTAATAGAAGTTTACATCAGTCCTATATTTTTAACACTATATCCAAAATGATTAAGTAAAAATCAATATACAGTGACTCACAATTGTTTTTGAATACTTGTGTTTTTGAAACTTACTTATAAAAATTATCATCTAAATATTAAAGGATCTACTTAAAAAATTTTCATATAAACTTTCTTTTCTCTATAAGAAAACCTACATATTGTAATAAAAATAAATTCATACCCTTTTTTTGAAAAAATTAACTTACCGAAAAAGTGTTAAAAACAATCCCACATAAGTAATTGGACACTTGAAATCTTTAATAATTTTTTTGACAGACGATATATTTTGTTATTTATTTTTATTATAAATGGAAATAGATGTGAAATATTGTCGTCTATACTTAGAAATTACTATTACTTCAAATAAATTTGTTTACATTTCTATATTTGAAGTGAACATTTGTATGTTCACTTCAAATATAGAAATGTAAACAACAAATTTACAACAAATTCTATTAGTAATTTAATCATAAGACATTTTAAAAGTGGTAAAATCATCAGAACTATCACTAAACTTGTTAAAATAAGTCATTCAACTGTTTTTGCTATCAGAAAATGATGGAAACTACATGAAACTGATGAAAAAGCATTAAAATCAGGTGCTCCTCACAAGCTAACTCCAAGGAATCGAAGGTTTATTGTGCATAAAATCAAGAAAAAATTCAAGAATTAGTGCAGTGAAACTTACAAAAGAATTAGAAAACAGAATTGCAATAATTGTAAACCCTGAAACTGTTAGACGAGTTATCAGATAATATGGACGCAACATTAGAGTTTCCAGAAGAAAATTTTTCGTTAATAAAAGATCAAGAAAGTTACATCTGTATTTTTCAAAACCCATAGTAGACAAAGATGTATCGTTTTGGGAAAACGTCATATTTGTGGATGAATCAAAATTTAACATATTTAGTTCTGATGGGTGAATAACTGTGTGTAGAAATTCCAACGAAGAGCTCAATCCGAAAAATCTATCGCCAATTGTCAAACATGGAGGTTGGATTCATAATGGTTTGGAGATGTTTTGCTGCTTCTGGTATGAGGAATTTAGTTTTCATTGAAAATAATATGGACCAATATAAGTATATAAATATCGTGAAAGAAAACATGAAAATACCTGCACAAAAACTTGGAATTCAAAACGCAATCAAGTTGTATCAAGACAATGATTCAAAACACACAGCCCTAAATGTTCGCTTATGGCTGCTGTACAACTGTCCCAAACTTATCAAGACCACACCATATCCTCCATATTTAAACCCAATTGAAAATGTTTGGCATGAACTGGAGAAAAGAACATGAAAATATGATATTTCTTCGAAGTAACAACTTAAAGCAGTATTAACAGAGAAATGGAACAAAGTTAAACATTCTTACATAAATAAAACTAGTTGCATCCATGCAAAAATGCATTTAAGGTAATTTCAGCTAAAGAATACCCAACAAAGTATTACAATGTTTGATTATTTGCATTTTTTTGCTTATATTTGTTGAATGTTCAAAGAGTCCAATAACTTATGTGAGATTGTCTTTAGCACTTTCTCGGTAAATGAATTTTTTTTTTAAGTTTTGAATTTATTTTTATTTCATTATGTAGGTTTTATTATAGATAAAATAAAGTTTATGTGAAAATTTTTTTGAGTCGATCCTTTAATATTTAGATGATGTTTTTTATAAATAAGTTTCAAAAACACAAGTGTCCCAAAACAAATGTGAGCCACTGTATTTTTAAAAGTATTTTCAAGTGCTTTATGATTTTGTCCTATTAAAGTGTTTAATAAAAAATATTTTGCAAAATGGCGTTGAAGAGTATCTCGCCTATCATATGAATGCATTCTTAACATAAAGTTGCGAAGGCTTTATTATTTTCTAAAACAAACAAATAAAGTCTGTATGACATCTTAAGTTTTCCCATCAAAGAGAGGTTTGTATCAGTCCTATATTTTTCAACAATGTAACCAAAAAGAATAAGGAAAAATCAATATATTTTTAAACGTATTTTCAAGTGCTTTATGGTTTTGCTCTGTTAAAGTGTTTAATAAAAAAAAATATTTTGTAAAATGGCGTTGAAGAGTATCTCGCCTATCATATGAATGCATTCTTAACATAAAGTTGTGAAGGCTTTATTATTTTCTAAAACAAACAAATAAAGTTTGTATAACATCTTAAGTTTTCCCATCAAAGAGAGGTTTGTATCAGTCCTATATTTTTCAACAATGTAATCAAAAAGAATAAGGAAAAATCAATATATTTTTAAACGTATTTTTAAGTGCTGTATGGTTTTGCTCTGTTAAAGTGTTTAATAAAAAAATATTTTGTAAAATGGCGTTCTAGCATATCATATGAATGCATTCTTTACACAAAAAAAACCGCGGAAGTTTTATTATTTTCCAAAACAAGCAAATAAAGTTTGTATAATATCTTAGGCTTTCCCATTAACCCTTTATATCCTGAATTAATTTTCCAGCTACTTTTTAAGATGCTCAGAATTCTCGATTGTTCCCACCAGTTATTTTTTTTTGTAAAGTTTTCCTTATCTAATCATAGCATTTTTTGAATTCAATTAGTTGAAAATTTCTCTTTGAAAAACCGGTGGTAACAGATTAAAAATTCTGTAAAAGACGCTCGTCACGAAGGGGTTAAAGTGGTACTTATAAGTGCCGTCAGGATAAAAAGGTGTTAAAGATAAGTTTGTATCAGTCCTGTATTTTTCAACACTGTAACCAAAATGATTAAGGAAAAATCAATATATTTTTAAACGTATTTTCAAGTGCTTTATGGTTTTGCCCTTTTAAAGTGTTTAATAAAAAATGTTTTGTAAAATGGCGTTTTCGCCTGTAATATAAATGCATTATTTACACAAAGGTGCGGAGGCTTTATTATTTTCCAAAACAAACAAATAAAGTTTGTATGACATCTTAAGTTTTCCCATTTAAGAGAAATTTGTAGCAGCCCTATATTTTTCAACACTGTAACCAAGATGATTAAGGAAAAATCAATATATTTTTAAACGCATTTTCAAGTGCTTTATGGTTTTAATCTTTTAAAGTGTTTAATAAAAAAAATGTTTAATAAGTAAAATGGCGTTTTCGCCTATCATATGAACGCATTCTTTACACACAGGTGCGCAGGCTTTATTATTTTTCAAAACAATCAAATAAAGTTGGTGATGTCTAAAGATATGATATCTAAAGTTTTCCAATTAATGAAAGAAGTTTGCATCAGTCCAGTATTTTTCAACACTGTAACCAAAATGATTAAGGAAATAAAGAAAATTACTAGTAAACATTATTTTAAGGGAGTTCTAAAATAAATATTCACACGGAATCAAATTATAAAAAATTGCAATAATGGTTCGCTGAAGTTAAAGGTTTCATAATTCAAACACAATAAAAATTATCAAACGTTACTTAAGAAAAAGTTATAAACTAATACTGGTGTTATAGGAGTTATTAAGAAAAGCAATTATCAACTAAAAAATAAAACTTCATGCACTGTATGCGCATAAATTGCAACGCCCCAGTTGAATGAACAGTCTTCCGTAGAATGTGGGTTGGTTAATTTGACTTAGGTTAAATACGTTCCGAACCAGAATTTTTCCTCAGTAATAAGTAAGTTCCACGAACAGAAACAATAACATACTGCGTAAAAAATACATTTTTTTAATCTAAAAAAATAGTATAATATAACCACAAGACTAAAAATCGTGGTACAATGTAAAAAAATAAAAAAATAAAATACTAATAAAATAAAATAATAATAATAATTGTCTGAGTGCAACGAAGACTCATACACAGCGCAGTATTACTTTGCCCCATATATAGCTACGATGGATATTAAAACCTTTCGTCAAGCATAACTCAAAAAATATTTAACGGATTTCGTTCAAATTTTTACAGCAGGTACCTATAAAGGTGACAACGACGTCTATTTATTACGAAGAATAAATGTCAAACCGTTTGGAAATTATATTAAAAAAAATAGATAAAAAAGCACAATTAAAGTACATACGTCACGAAAATTTTGTGCGTACGTCATTTTCACCGGCGGGAGATTTTCGTAGACAATCGGAATTGAAAAGTTCATGGAGTACATGGAGCAAAAAAATATGCACGCACTAATATTCAGCACAATAAAATATATTTCAATTTAGTAGAAATCGAAAATTAATTTGGATTTTTTTCTGTTTGAAAGAAAAAGCCCGCAATAACTTGGTAGACTTGGTATTAGAGATTTCGCGCAAATCTCAGCAACAGCAGCTTTTTTTATTTCGCGTGTGTAAATTAAAAAAAAAATTCTTTGGTGTTTAAATAAAAGGTTTCGATTTATGGCATTATTTCTTTTTTTTTCTTTTTTTTTTCTCTTTTTAGCATTTTAAATGGGATTAATGAAAAGCATGTATTTTAAATTAAATGAGTGAAAGGTTTATATTTAAATGAAATGAATTCAATATGAAAATGTTATAGGAACAATATTTGGCGATTTATCAACTGCGCCAGGATAACATAAAAGTACCAATATATCAAACGGTATGTAGTATGTGAAATGAAACAATTATATTATAATCACCCATCGTACAAGAAAAAAAAGTAATATTTCATTCAGAGGGAAAAACCATCTCCTGTGCCGTAAGATTTGGCGAGTACTTTTTTGGTGATAAGTTTTTCGATGTCATTGTTGGGATCTGCAGGATTTGTCTTACTTTTTCTAAATCTTATTTTTTTGCAGATGTAGTACTATGTAAATATATTTTTTTGCAGATATTTTTCTATTTTGTATATATATATATTATATATTAAATTGTAATGTCATTTGGAAAAGAGATTTTTACCTTTTTGTCTGTGCCTTCGGAAATATTAAAAAATAAAAAAAGATTTACATATATCAAGCGTATAAAGTTATGTTTCGCATTGTTATACGGACCACTTCTCCATTTTTAGATTTTAAATGCTATTTATTATTTACTAGCCGTTTATTAATTGTTTACAATTTACCCCCTGACAGTAACAATTATTTATCACAAAAATGCCTCTTAGGTTTGTTAAATAAGTTTGTTTGTGTATTTTCATACTTATTAAAATATCGAATTTGGCGATAAAATTTTATTTTAGCATTGTGCTTAAATTTTTAAGATGGTGCAAAAACATGCTTTAATAAACGTATGTATGTAAATATTTGAAAAACATGTTTTACCGCTCTCTTGAAAAATTTTGTAAGATGCTAAAACTACCGTTTGGCACCAGTTTTCGCCAACCGACATTGGATACGAAACTTTTCCCCATTCAGATACACAGGCCAGGATGGTCTCAAACAAGAGTAAAGCTAGCAACAATATTGTTTTTACTCTATAAGAGTTACAATAATGATATTAAATGTTCGGATTAGCTTTGGGCCCAATTACGAAAGTTTCTCCTAAAAAAACTGTAGAAGAAGTCTTTTACATTTGTTTCAAATGAATATCGGTCTACAAGTATTAGTTAATAATACAAACAAAACTAATGGCATGGAGGCAAAAGTTTTAATTTAAATGTATATATTTGAAACCCTCCCCCCCCCCCAAAAAAAAAAGTTACAGTAATGAATTTAAAATGGCGTTAAGCCACGCTTTCTGACATAAGCAATTGGTTGCAAACGCGATAACGAAACTTTCACTTAACTTAATAACATGTAGCTAATATAGCCCTCAGGGTACTTTGCAGTTATACAGACCTTTGTGGGTTTTTTTAAAAGCTTGAGACAATTCAGGTTTATGAAGTTGAGATTTACTGTCAAATGATATAAACAACTATGAACACAAAACTGATGAATTATTATTCAGGTTTATGTATGTATTTTAAAAAAAATTGCATCTGATTACACTTATTAGATAAATTACTTCTGTTTGCATTTAATAACTGATAAACGGCTTCTGTATATTAAATGAATTGTTTAAATATTGGGAAGAGGTGGCGAGAGGTAGAAAGACGAGTAAACAAACGGGTAGACAGACGGGTAGTGAGATGAGTAGAGAGAAGAGTAGCGACATAGGTAGGCTGACGGGTAGCGAAACGAATAGACAGACGGCTAGAGAGAAAGTTAAAAAGAGGGTTGACAGAGGGGTAGCGAGATGGGTCACGAGACGGGTAGCGACACCGGTAGACAGGAATGTAGCCAGAAAGGTTGCGAGACGCGTAGCGTGGTAGATAAAGAGACGAGCAGAGAGATGAGTACAGAGACGAGTTGACTGACAGTTAATGAGATTGGTAGCGAGACGGGTAAAAAGTCGGGTACAAAAACAGACGGATAGTGAGACGGGTATACAGACGAGTAGAGAGACAGTAGATGGGTACGGAGATGGGTAGAGAGGCGTATAGCCAGACGGGTAGAGAGACAGATAGACAAGTTGTGAGACAGATAGACAAATGGGTAGCGAAGTGGATAGAGACACGGCTAGACTTACAAGTAGCTAGACGGATAGACAGATGGTTAGAGAAATAGATTGGCGGGTAGCGAGACCGGTAGAGAAATATAGAGACAGGTAGCGAGATGTGTAGCGAAATTGACAATCGGTTAGAGAGATGGACAGAAGAACGGATAGGGAAACAGACAGATTGTGGAGAGACAGACAGACAGGCAAAAGAAAAGTCTGCGGATTGGCGCAATAAAGGCGCTGGGGGCAGAGCCTCCTAGAGAATAATCAAGAAGTATCTGTTAAGCTTAACTTTGAAATATATATAATTTTTCAGTTTTGCCGATATGAAGATTTAATGTAAAAGTTATTTTACAGAAGTCATCGAAAGATTTTTTGTATACTTTAATAGTAATTTAGACTATAGTTTTGCAATCTGGTTTGTAGCAAAACATGCTATCAATGTGGTTTGAAGTGTAAGAGTTTCTATAAACAGTTATACAAATAATATATATATATAATCAAGGAAGAAAAATTTTAAATTCACACACAAAAAAAGGTGCAACAATGAAATTAAATTTGCGTTAAGCCACGCTTGATAGAATAATCTATTGGCTGCAAATCCAATTACGTAACTTTAAAAAGCTTGGCGTTTTAAAAGATCCGGCGTTTTTTTTTTTTTTTTTTTTTCAAGTTTTGCTCAATACGCGCTTAAGAAAATGAGATTCTTTGCCACATGTTAAAAAAAAATATGACAATACATCTGATGAACGATACTTCTTTTCTATTTTTTTAACAGTGTATATGAATTTATATATGATATTTTGTAATTCTATCATTTAATTTGCTCTTTTTCTTTATATTGTAATTGTTAACCCTATGTTCTCAGCAATATCACTCAGACTAATCCCTTTGAGGGAAGTCCTAGTAATAATATCTATATGGGAGAGATTTTTATGGAATTATCTTTTAAGGGAAACTTTCTATTTTGAGTGGAAATCGTAATAAACCGGAATAAACGGAAAATTTTGCCGGAATAAACGGAAAATTTCTTTTTCATTCTTACTCAATGAATATTAAAAACAGAAACGTCAAATTCTCGCCAAGATACTTAGCGAAATATCGTCAAATTAGCGACAAATATAGTTCGTCATAAATCAAGTAAACTTAGTGATAGCAAACTAATTTAGTTAAATTCACATTCAAATTCAGTATTGACGAAAACTAAGAATATTCTACGAGGGTAAGTCATTAAGTACGTCACAAAAGATAATTAAATAATAACTTATAATGATATTCACTTCAAAATTATTTTTATTTCTCAACATATTCTCCACCCATATTTATGCACTTATATCACCGTTTTATCAGTGCCCCAACACCAGCTGCACACAATTCTTTGGGTTGCTGTGTCCACATTAGGACTTCAAGTTGAACCTTTTCATCCTCCTTGAACATCATCTTGCTTCCAAGATGGTTTTTTAGTGGAGTAAACAGATGAAAATTCCTTGGGGCTAAGTCGAAGCTGTATGGTGGATGATGAAGAAGTTGCAAGATGATGTTCACAGATTATGAAAATGTTCAACTTGAAGTCCTAATGTGGCTGAGACAGCAACCCAAAGAATGTTATGCAGCTGGTGTTGGGGCACTGATAAAATGGTGATATAAGTGCATAAATATGGGTGGAGAATATGTTGAGAAATAAAAATAGTTTTGAAGTGAATATCACTGTAAGTTATTAATTAATTATCTTTTGTGACTTACTTAATGACTTTCCCTCGTATAAATAACCTCGTATATCACGTATAATCTTACCTCGTACTGAAGTATTTTATAGCTTCAAGTTCTTGAATAAAGTTAAAAGAATCTTAAGAATCTTAAAATATAGGAATAGGGACACAAAATTCAAATACCAAATGCAAATACTAAATGCAAATTCCACAAGTGCGGCATGATTTACAGAGTCTTAATTTAAGTAAGTCAAAATACCAACTCTTTTCACTTTTACCACGAAGAGATAGATATATTGGTACAAAAGCATTTTAAATTTCCCTATACTGATTATTCAGAATTGAGTACTAAATAACACTGTGATATCAGTCACAAATTTATAGGTGTAACCGTAAAACTAACCAATCTTTCATTCGAAATACTGCTTTTCAATGTCTCAATCACGGAATATTTCCCGACGTCGCGACCTCATGCCCGTAACTTGACCTAACATATGTTTTTATTCATACGCTTATTAAATCAAGGTAATCTGAATAAATTATTGAATCATGATTTCTTAATAATGTTTTCTTATATATAATAGTAAAGTTAAAGTTTATAATAACATAATACAAACTCATTAACATATCAAATGGGAATAATGTTCAATTATCCACGCAGCAGTTGTGAGTCCAAGCAAAATGTTGCATTTCCTCAATAATTTTTGCATGCTCTGTAGTAAAAATGATGCAATGACAACAAACAATCTCAAACAACAGTATTAAAATAATAATCTTTATCATAAGTTTCTCCATTAAAACTTTAGCTATGGAAAATTAAATGCTCTTAAAGAAAAAAATGATGTTTTTCATCGTGCGGACGTATTTTTGCATTTAAATTACCGAAAAAAGTTCTTTTCAAAAGAGTAGAAATATCTCTGCAGAAATTTTCCCTCTGTGAACCAATCTTTGGTTTAGCAATGAATGTCACCAAATAAAAAAAAACAGTTTTTTCTAAACTTGTTTGATTCAATGAGAATATTGAAACATTTTAAACTTTTGTGAAACCACTTTTGAAAATTGTTGGAAATTGTACGTCAAACGTAACAAATAATGTGCGTTCGCATTATAACTAGTTTTATAAATATTCATCTTTTTGTGCAATAGCTGTTGCATTTTTAGGAAAAAATGCATAAATACAAAATTTATTATGTGCAGATTTTCATATTATAGATATTAATTTTATTTTATAAAATTAAGTTTCAATCCACTTTTACAAAGAATTAATTACAATTTTGTAACATAAAATTGTACTATGCGCAAATATCCAATACAAGACAATGTAAAAAAAAAAATCAACGTTATTATTTCACTGAAAAAGAGAATTATCGTCTATTATTATGATATGATTTATTTTCCATAGTAAAATAAATACATTTTAAACTGGCAATATTTTATCTTTTGTTGACATTTAGAGAAAATTCCAATGGGAAGCTTAAGCCTAATTTTGAAAATTTCAGAGCTTGAAATCCGTATTTAGACTATTTCCCCATTTAATATCTATTTCTCCGGAAACATCTATCCAAAACACTGTCGGTAGAATTATAGCATTGTTATAATTAAACAATTTTAGTATACAAATTCAGTTTTACAGTAATACGGAAGTAATAGGACTCCATCGTAAATAGGACGTAATTACCATGCATACCTCGAATCATTACCTATCAGGGGATATCATTCAATTAAGGACATAAGATAGGGTTTAATAGAATGAAGAAAACATTTATTAATATCTTTTTAAGTTTTGATTCGATTTTCATAAAATCTGAAATGATTCGACAAAATTCTGCAACGAGTATATATATATTAATTTTCAAAACATTCGGTTGGGTAGTTTTTGCGCTGTTATATTTGGACTGATGAACAGACGGACGGACCAGACGACAACTGTAGGTGCTACGTATATGTATATAATTAATACCGCACCTAAAAATGCGTTCAATTGCGTTAATTTAAATTTTCAAAATCGTGGTGAACCACTGAAGTTTTTTATTAAATTCAAAGTGGGACACTCATTTAAAAATATCGAGAAACACTAACCTTGATCAAGCAAATACATAGCTGCCAACCATTTTTTCTTTTCTTTTTATTAATCAAAACCAGAAATTTTATTAAAAATAAATAAATTGTTTAATAACCACATTGAAGAAAGAAACCTTACATAAAATAAGTTATAATAATTTATAGTCTAATTATTTGCGAATGGCGTCTTTGTTAGTTTTTGCGCCAACATTTTTACATCGCGCAAAGTGGTGGCAGCAAAGTACCAAAAAAAAATCATCTATGGTTTTTAATCTCAGAGCACGTAGGATTAAAAATAAATTAATAATACATCGCTTTGACGCAATTACTACAAAATGTTTTCCTTTTAAGATTCGAAATGCAAGTTTCGTTTAACTGGGATACCATTTACGCTGATACAGAAACTTTTTTAAGAAAAACCTGCTAAATTGCGCCATTTTGATTTAAACACGGCATTTATTTATTTATTTATTTATTTATTTATTTATTACGATGCCTTAATCTCAATATCAGAGGAATGAAATATCGGTGAAAGTGACATCATTTTACCGATTTTATAGTAAATCGCTTTAAATCCATAAATGCTCTTCATAGACGACTTTTAAAAACTTTTAAAAACCTACTTTTTCCATTAATAAGACGATTACAATAATTTGAAATAAGTTATTTCAGTGAATGACTTCAAGTTACAGTTAGTCTTTTCTCAAGTAAATTGTAATTTTAAGTATTTTTTATTTAAACAGTCCCAAACAATAAAGTACGATTTATTTAGAAATTACATAAAAAGTTTAGTTTTACAACAAAGTGGGTCTCCTAGTAAATGCCAGAGATAGAATTTCCAGCAACGAAGCGCGGTATACGCACCGGGATCTTAACGGTGCAATAAAAGGGCGGGATCACGTGGGATTGCAGGATTCCAAGTTGCGGGTTGATTATCCATAATTCAAATATACAGACAATATAACTGAATTTTGAATTTCTTTTACATTTTCTTGAGTTAGGCACAGTGTACGGAAGTAGAGCACTACAAATAGCAAAACTACAGTAGCCACAGCTTCTTCTAATACTAGTTTGTAGTGTAACGCGCTACATTTTGAAAAAATGTGATTAACAGATAGAACGATTCAAAAAATCAGTTAAATTTTAGCGAGTAAGGATGCTACTTTAGAAGGAAAAATGTGTCATTGTTCATATCATATAATCATAGCTTCATTATTTTTTGAAACTCGGTTACATAGCAGTTGTATATGCCATTTATGGCTTCAGTTGTGTGGCATTTATTGGATTGTATTCCATCAGACGCAATATAACGAGAGGTCACAGTATTAATTAATCCATGTGCTCCATTCGAAGTGTAGACTAAATCATTTGACAAAATCTAAAAGTAGCGAACTAGTGACTACTTTTAAAAAGTAGTTTATAGTCGCTACTTTAAACAAAAAGAGCAGATGTAGTTGTACCTAACTACATTTTCGATAAAGTAGTTTTGGTCGTAATTCGCTCAAAGAATTCGCCCAAAGAACTCCGACAACTGGTTACGTATTTTTTGCGGTAAAAGTAAACACAATAATCAGAAATTCATATTTCCTTCGAAATTAGAATTTTAAATTAATGATAAGAAGCCCGTATGTAAGCATTAGACCTAATGCAGTCATAATGTAACTTCGAGTCACATGAAACATCCCGCACACAGATATGTAAACAATAGTTTCATTTTCAATTCTTTTAAGATAAAACAAATTTTCTTTAGAAAGAAAAGGGCTATAACGATAAATATTTAAAAACTTTTTAACGATCATTTTAATTTCCAATAATCTTTCTGGAATCATTGAACTACAAATCGTAAAATACACAAACAAAACAATATTGCAGATGTTAATGTATGCGTATTCAATAATTCGAAAACTGTCCATTTCCGAAAATCCATCTCGGGATATTTTTATAAATTTAATCATAATGGCTTGCAAAGTGTACAGTATAATAAAAAATGACAGGAGTGCAAATACCTTGCTCAGTCTACCCAAAAGATTTACGATTTGAAAGAACTCGATGAAATTACCGACAGTTCCTTTCGATAAACTATGCAATTGAATTCGAAGAAATGTTTTATATCCAGACAACACTTCAGAACATCTATAAAACAGTACACCTATACAAATTATTAAATAAAATGGGAAACCACTATATAATACAAAATATGCAAATTTAATAGTACTTAGGAAAACGCTTTTCCAAATTTGGTTTTGTATTTCAACTCCAAATGTGAAACATGTCATATCATATTTTTTGAAATTCCTTGCAAAATTAAGAAAGCATGATACACAAGGTATCACCAATGTGGTAAAAATTAGGGATATTACGGTGAGGTTTATTGTTTTCTTTGAAGTATTGTAACATTTTCGAAAACGGTACACTTGTAATATCACATGTGATATAACTTTCCTTTTAAAATAGGCAATGCACCACATTAGCCCGGAGCAGATACACACCAAATAACTTATTAATGGTTCCTTAAAGTTCCTTGTTTCAATAAAACACAAGTTACTTATTAAAATATATATCAATGAAATTGAAAAGCTAACCATGAAAAGTATTCTGAAAACCTTTGCAGTTGGGCCTAATCTATAATTTACAAAATTTAGTCCAGCTACAGCTAAAATATGCCACAAAGAATTATCCATTTTTCACACGTTGTATTGTAATAAATTTTAAAATTATTACGATAAGTATTACTATTATTTAGTTTTCAATAGATTAATATGAAATAGAGATTACATACATTGAACGACCGTCTTGTTGAAAATAGATGAAGAGCAATTATATCCGAAATATGATTGTTAACTGCGAGTATAGATATATACCAAGAGAAGATCGATGATTGATTATTTGACTCTAACGTTATTAAAAATAGATAAACGATTCCACATTTATTTAATAACTTAATGGATCTTCTTACATTTTCAAAAGCAATATATGTATAATTCGGAATTCCATACTCTACACTGTCGAATAATACAAAAATTAATACATTATGTTGATTACGTTGTCATTTATAAAATTTTGATATAAATATATCGATTTAAACAGCATATATTGCTCTTTTTCAGACGTTACAGTATGAAAGACTGCAAATGAAAGTTTATCAAAGAGAAACATAAAACAAAATTACAAATACTTTCATGACAGATCAGAGATGACAGGGATATATAATCGGAAGAAAAAAGAAATTAGAATACCCCATATATTTTAATCACCAAATTGTCCCAGAAATAAAATAGAAATAGCCATTTGACTGGAAATTATGTCTTTTTTCAATTTGTGTTTAAAAAAAAAATATTATGTGTCGTTTTTATGCTGAAATCGTATCAAACTCTGAAATTTTCAATACAAACACAGAATTTTGACATCATATGTGCCTTTTTTTTGGCAAATTCTACCTTAGGATACCAAACGGGAAGTCATTTCGTGAAGTAGTTTATGAATTATCAAGGTTTTAAGTTTTGAATTGATAATGTTAAATTAAATTTTAATAGTTACATAACAAACTGTATAGCCTGAAGTTTTTTAAGTATGACACAAAAGTGACTTGACATAATGAAATGACAATTGAATCAGTCATCCTGGAAAGGACACTAGTCCAAAATTGTCAAAAATTTTTTATTGCAGAATATGATACTTTTCTTCGGATTCTATCACTTCTCAAACGAAAGGAACACTAATCTGGTCTGTAGATATTATTTCTCTATCTTTAAAGGAAGAGAAAAGCAATTTTCAGCACTGAAAAGTCAATTGTCAGTGGACATGTGTCCTTTCAGAAATTACTTCTTCGTCAAATTGTATATTTCTCTATTATAAAAATGGCGGTTAAAAATGTTGATCAAATCTATGATGTAAAAAGAATATTGTTCCTTAATATTAAATGCACCAAAAAAAGTTTTTAAAAATGTACTATGACTTTTGTTCAGACGAACCATATGTTAAATTTTGTTAATAGGTGGCCGTCCCTGTACAAAATAGGAGACATTTCAGAAGAATCAAGAGGGAGAAATGTCTCAAAAAATGTTAAAGTACTTTTTCAGCCAGCGTCCTTTAAGCATTTTGAATATACATCTGACAGTTCGGGCATTACCACTAAAAGAGAATACATTGGTCAGTTAAACAGGCACTTCCTCTCCCTTAAACTTAAGGTTAAAGTTGAGCTGCCAACGGAAAAAGCCTATGAAGGACCAATCCCCATTAAAATAAAAAATATTGGGGACATAAATCGCCTCAGGGCCTACATTCCTTTCGAATTAAAAAGATTTTATGAGGAAATTTCATTATGGTCACACAATGAAGGACCAATACCCATTAAAATAAAGAAGATTGGGTACATAAATCGCCTCAGGGACTACATTCCTTTCGAATTAAAAGATTTTATGACGAAATTTCATTATGTCCACAAAATGAAGAACCAATCCCAATTAAAATCAAAGAGATTGGGGACATAAATCGCCTTAGGACCTACATTCCTTTTGAATTAAAAAGATTTTATGAAGAAATTTCATTATGGCCACACAATGAAGGACCAATACCCATTAAAATACAAAAGATTGGGGACATAAATCGCCTTAGGACCTACATTCCTTTTGAATTAAAAAGATTTTATGAAGAAATTTCATTATGGCCACACAATGAAGGACCAACACCCATTAAAATAAAGAAGATTGGGGACATAAATCGCCTCAGGGCTTACATTCCTTTCGAATTAAAAAGATTTTATGAGGAAATGTCATTATGTCCACAAAATGAAGGACCAATCCCAATTAAAATAAAAGAGATTGGGGACATAAATCGACTTAGGACCTACATTCCTTTTGAATTAAAAAGATTTTATGAAGAAATTTCATTATGGCCACACAATGAAGGACCAATACCCATTAAAATAAAAAAGATTGGGGACAAAAATCGCCTCAGGGCCTACATTCCTTTCGAATTAAAAAGATTTTATGAGGAAATTTCATTATGTCCACAAAATGAAGGACCAATCCCAATTAAAATCAAAGAGATTGGCGACATAAATCGCCTTAGGACCTACATTCCTTTCGAATTAAAAAGATTTTATGAAGAAATTTCATTATGGCCACACAATGAAGGACCAATCCCCATTAAAATACAAAAGATTGGGGACATAAATCGCCTTAGGGCCTACATTCCTTTCGAATTAAAAAGATTTTATGAGGAAATTTCATTATGGCCACACAATGAAGTTGAACAACCTGCTGATGAATACAAAAGTATTTACAGTATAGTTTTCCAATGTCTCACATTATGTATCAATCAATGTATCTTAACAGTTGTTCAATATATCTTTTTTGTAAGTTTTGTAATACATATTCTATCTATTTTAAGCCACGTTATCCCCTTTTATATAATTTTTCTTCATTTCATTATAGGAAGGGCATTTGTCCCAAATTTTATTTCATTTTTATAATCTCATTTATCAGAGATCTGTTTAGGAATAAATTGGGTCCTTTAAGGGAACTTTCACAATTTTTTTGTTTCAAAACAGGACCCGTCACAAAATTTTTCCTCTCAAAACTGGAACCTTCACAAAACTTTTAACCTCAAAACAGTATCCTTCACAAAAATCTCTGTCGTAAAAATAGATCTTTCACAAAACTTTTCCCTTTCCAAACTGAAACTTTCACAAATTTAATTATTTAAAAGTAAAATCTAACTCTCACGTTTACGTATATAAAGAAAATACACTATGTATTTAATATACTGTGTATTTATGTATAAATCTTCATAAAAATGTAAAAACAAGAAGCTGAATATAACAATATTTTCAAATTCACAAAATTAAGACTAGATATTTCACAAATGCAAACAGCTGTTCACAATTTCACAATAACAGAACCCTGGAAGAAAAGTCTGGACAGACACATGTCTGTAGATCATGAAGACGTTGCAACATTTTTAACTAATATTAACTCATATTTATGTATAACTTAAGATAGACTTTTCAAAAACAGCGCCTTTATATTTTTTAGAAAAGCCTTTTTTGTGTTTCCTGAAAAGTTCGTTTTTAGAACAAGTGCTGTTTCTAGATTGACTGATTCAGTTCAGATTCTCATATTTAAAGCTTCCGGAAACCGATTACTTTCTACACAAATTCATAGTTTTTTCGTACTAATTTTTCTCAAATTTATTCTAATTTACGCTTCACAGCTCAGGAACTATCCACAGACTAAATATTCCAAAATGTACAGTGTAGGGATATTTGATAGCTTCTTTTAACCCTTTCCGGCACAGACAAAGTCTGTTCGTAAAATGAGAAATTTCTGACTGACACCGGGATTTACAAACGACTTTTTAGAAATTACGAACTCCTTATTTGAAGCTTTCATTATAGAAACAAAATTTTATTAAAATATTCTTGGTGCCGTATACAAGTTTGGAATTAAAATTAAGTGTGCCCGGAGTGGGAACACTGTGTCGGAAAGTGTTAAGAGGTCTTCCTTTACAGATGATGATGGTTGTCCAGAGAGGACATCATCTCAGGTGCTGAAATTTCCATGCTTAAACTTCTCAAACCACCTTTGAACTGTGTCATTTAAAACAGCACTTTGTCCATATACAACACATATTTTACGATCAGTCTGACTAGCATTTTTACCATTTTCTCAATAAAAGAGCATAAAAGAACGAAAGTGAACGTTTTTGTTCACCATTCTTAGCACTGCATTGAAACAAAAATTATGCCACAACACAAGCGAGAATTATTCTCCGTAAGCAGAAAAAAGTGAATTTACATTTCTGGGTAGCTCAACAAAATAAATATGAAAAATTTGTAATTATTACTCATAAAATATGAAAAGGTATAGAAATAAGTAAAAGTGATAAACCGTATGCGGAAAAAATTTGTAAAGATGCCCTTAAAAAAAAAAAAAAATGCAGGATTCATTGCTTGCGCTGATTGAAAATGTGATGTGGTTGCAGTAGAAATTCGACTGGTGAATTAGCCCTCCTTTCTGTTATGCAGCTGAGTGGTATCCACGCGTTTGTGTTAACGGGTTGAACCAAGAAAACTATTTTTCAAATAGTTATACAGAAGAATAATCAAAATGCAAATGAACTGAAAATGAAAATTTTCGCAGACCGCCGTTTAATCTGCCGAGCTCAATTAGCAAATAACGCCAAAGAAAGTGCGTTATGCAGAAAATCAGTTAGGCATTTTTACATATACAGACGTTCAAACTTCAAACAGGCTGTAAGACAGTATCATGCTAGCCAAGAGGCCAAGCAGTACGTTAATAACAAGTATTACGAGAACACGTAAAATAAATTAAATATTACGCAATTATATAAGAAAATCACTTATTATAATTAAACCAAAGATATATATGTATAAAGCGATCACAGAGAATACAAAAAAGCTTATACAAACCGGGTAATATAAAGATCGTCCTGTTTCGCACGCAAAAACGGCGACATTTTCAAGATCAAAATGATAAATAAACCTGCTTTTATTATAGATTTGATCTCGTGGTTTATGTTTATCATGCTTATTTTGAAAACTATTCTCGTAAATATTTTTCAAAAATCAATTTTTATGTCGATCTTTATATTAAAAGTTTCTTTAAAGCCTTTTTGTATTTTCTCTGTTTTATTCATTTAAACATATATAGTTTTAGTTTAAACTAAATATGTTCAATACCATGTGAATATATCCAAAAGGGCCTAGTGTTTATCAAATAGAAAATATCTGGCAATGAACATAATAAATCCTATAGCGCTTGTGAAAGTTAATTACAGATAAAACACAGAGTTAGAACTGTTTTCATTTACTTTATGAATTAAGGTAAAAGAGATTAAAAACCGTATTGCAGGTGATAAAAGAAGGAATAAAATTCATATTTATTTTTAATTTTGAATTAAATACATGATAATTAAAAGTTAAACATAGCAAAACTTTATAAATTGATATTTAGTAAACAAAAATTAGAAAATATATGCATTTATGATTCAATATCATAATTTTTTATATAAAGATATGAATACTGTAGTCTTAAAATTAGAATTCTAAATTAAAGATAAGTAAGCCGTAGGTAAGCATTAAACCTACAGCAGATAATAGGAAACTTCGATTGACGTTCAGCAATCCGCAAGCAGATATGTGAACAATATCTTGATTTTTAATGCTCTTCAGATGAAATAAGTTTCGTTTCGAAATAAAATCCTTAGAACGGCAGTAGCTTAACACATCTTTGACAAGAGTTCTGATTTCTATTAAGTGTTCTGGAATCATAGAACTGCAAACCGTGAAAGACACAATCGCAACAATACTGCGAATACTATAATACAGAAAATAAACAAAATAAAGAATATTTTCATAGGACATGACCTCTGACACTGCCAGAATATTGTTAAAAAGGTCCGTCAGATTATAAGCAATAATTAAAAAAGAGATATGTGAAAACGTCTTACTTAATTTGCGCAATACTTTCACAACATAGATAAACTCGACTAAATAATCGTTATCCGTTTTTCCTCTCTCTTTTTGTAAGTGAAATCGAAAAAGTTTCTTATATTCGGATAATATGTCAGAACATCTGTGAAACAAAACACACATACAAAACGTTAAATAGATTATGAAACCAGAACAGAAGACAAAATCTGCAAACTTTACATAAAGTTCCAAAAGTCTGTTAAAAATTTTGTTATGTATTCTGTACCCAAATGCCCAAATTTCCAAATCAACTGTTTCAAAATCTATCATAATTTGATCGACAATGCACAAGAAAATATCTATGACAAATTGTATAATTGTGAGAGTAATAATTGCACAACGATTTGACTTCCTTAAAGAAATACAATATTTGCGACAACGATATACTTCCATAACTACATTCGAAATAGCTCTCTTTCTTGCATAGGCTAAATACCACAATACTCCAGAAGAAAGAGGTAATAGAACAAATGATACTGATAGTTTGAATCTCTGTTTCCGTAGAGAAGACCCAGCACTTGCGACAAGATATGTCAATGAAAGCCAAAATCCGCTAATGAAAAGTATTTGAATGTATTTTCCTACGGGGCGAAGTCTATAATTAATAAAATTAAGTCCTGTTATGGCTAAAATACGCCACAAGATAATATCAGATTTTATAATTTTCACCATAATTTTATCAAGATTTCAATTGCAAAGAATACGTTAGTAATGAGTGATTTTGGATGTTTTGCACTGTTGTTATTTAATGTCATATTAAGACGAAATCGGAAAAGCATAAAGATTTTCTTAGTAACCAACTATAACAAACTCTGTGATCGTTTTAAGTTTGATCCACAAGTATCCATCGCACTGGTATGCCATTTAGATAATATAATGATAATTGATAAAAAAAATGTCACAAGGTCAATAATGTCTAGATATAAATATCTCATGATTTATAATTTTATTTGAATGACATTATTGATTTATTTAGACAACGTAAATATTAATAGCTTAATGGATTTTTTCCTTTCGAAAATATTTATTTTCAAAATTGTAAAGCGTTTTCAATATAATATTTTTTCTTTCTAAATCTCGCGATTTTAGATATCTTTAAAATTATAAAACAACAATCGCTAATGGCAACATTGACTTGTTTTCAAAACCTTGTAGTGTAAGTTTTTGTATATGTTATTGAGTATATTATTGATTTTCCATGTAATTGATATATATTACTGAGGTATGCTATGACATGTTCGCTATTGAAAATGAAGTGTGTAGAATTTATAGTTCTTTTACAGGGACAGTCAAAAGTATTCTGTTACATTACGGTCATTGAGTAACCATCATTTCAAGTGTATTTTAATGTTGTTAATTTACATTTTAATGTTGTTACTTTTCAAGCACAATGAAATTGACATACAGGAATAAGCGGACTAAAACATGCATTCTGCAGAATATGCGTTTCAAAGCATTTATTGTTCATTTACAGGGTCACACAAAATAATTCCATTACATAATATTATACGGAGAAAAACAGTGTGCAGAGTATTATGTAACACTATTTCAAATATACTAAAATTGATATACATTACTGAGGTTTACTACAATATACGTGCTGTAGAATTTGATGTGCATAGCATTTATCGTTCATTTATAGGGAGGACACACAAAAGATTTTCGGGTACAATACTGAATCCGAAGTACTGTCTAATAGTGATAATTGATGGAAATGCGTTTTCAGTTATGATATGCGTATTTTTAAGTTTAACTAAATTTTTGCTTACTACGTGGTGTGCACCTATAAGTTTCTATAGATCATATACAGGACTATACAAAAGTATTTATAAGTTTTACGGAGTCTCAACGTGAATTGTTTAAGAGGGTTCTTAATTGAGTTATGCATTTTGAAGCTGAACTATTCTAAGAGATGTTTGTAGAATATAAATAAATTCATATACAGGACCACCCAAAGAACTGGATACATGGCCGCCTATGAACGATAATTATTTTAAGCGTGATTTTAGTTGTTTTAAGCGTGTTTTAACTTGAAATAAGTATTAGCTTAATATGTAGCGTGTATAAATATCTCTATAAAAACAGCTGTACGAGAGAATTCAAGTATGTTTCTGTCTATTCGTAGAAATTACTGAAGGCAAATTTTTAACTTATTAAGTGTTTTCTTAATAAATTAAATTTTAGCATACTATGTAATATATATGCAAACCTATTGATTAAATACAGGAATGCACAAAAAAATGTGCATATTTTTCCGTCTACTGACGGGAATTGCTGAAATCTGATTTTCAAATGTGTTATAAGCTTTCTAAAATGTTTACTTGGGTATTTTATTTACCTTATTAAACAGCGAAATTTTGCTAAACTATTCTAGAAGTGTTGGAATGTGTTTAATAAAATATGCTTGATGCACGATTTTTCTTTCTTTTTTTATCATAAAATGCATATATACAAATTTAAAATTTCAGACCTTAGAAGTTTTATTTTTAATTAGTATTTTATTGACATTTTTTGTTGAAAAAACAGAAAAAATCAGTCCGTAATGACAACATTTATTACTCTTTTAATTGTAAAAAGAACTCTCAAACAAAAAATACCATAATCCAGATTTGTATACTTTGAGTTTATAATTTTGTCCAGCTTTCATCTAATGTTACATTTTAAGGTCGGGGAAGTATTTTCATTACCATTAATTTCTTTTTATATATAAAATTAGAGATTAGAAAAAAAATCAAAATCTTTATGAGTCAATTTTTTATAAAACATACTAAACTTAAAAGTATTTTCTAATTACTAATTTTTAATTTATTAAAGAAAATAAATCTGAATGAAATTATGATTAAAACAAATTAAAATTTCTTCAGTTCATAATTTTGCACAACAGTGTATGATTTAACAATCGCATTTCTTTATTTACAGAAAGTTTATTTTTTTTAACCAAACGTCTATTTTTTCTAAAGAGCTTGCCTTATGCTGTCATTTGTATTACTATACGTGCTTTTATCATTTGTAAATACCTTTTTGTATCAACCCTTTAAGAATGCATTCACATTTTATAAACATCTTACGCATTCGACACGATTAAATAATATTTTTTGTAAAAAAAGATTTAATTTTCAGTTCCATTATCACTTGGTATAAATTAATAACTCTCCAGTTACAAGGATTTAATTAACTCTTCCTTTGTCTACATGAAATTCATTACATATTTCACAGGGTTTATCAGGGTCGAGGCTTCACCTCTTAATTGTTCATCTCCATTTTAATCCCATTATATACTATACGAAATACTCCTCTTATCGTGACAAATTAAATATACCGTGTATCCGAGCCGAAACACCTTAATTTGAACAGTCTGTAATACAACATGTAATCGTTGCATTAAGTCTGTAATCGTGCTCAATTCAAAGTGTAGACTAAATACTTTGAAAAAATCTTAAAATAGAGAAGTGACTACTTTTGAAAAGTAGCTTATAGTCGCTACTTTAAAAGAAAGAAAAATAGGAGTAGTTGCAGTTAACTACATTTTCGAAAAAGTAGTTGTAGATCTCTCCAAAAAAAAAAGTTTTTCCGACACCTGAAAACATATTGTTTGCGATGCAAGTAAACACTGTAATCAGAAGTTCATTTTACCTTCAAAATTAGAATTTTAAATTAATAATAAGAATCCCATATGTCAGCATTAAACCTAAAGCAGACATAATATAACTTCGAGTCACATGAAACATCCCGCACACGGATATATAAACAATATCTTCATTCTCAATTCTCTTAAGATAATATAAATCTTCTTTTGAAAGGAAAGGGTTATAACGATACATATTTAAAAGCTTTTTAACGATCCTTTTTATTTCCAATAACCTATCTGGAATCATTGAACTACAAATCGTAAAATACACAAACAAAACAATATTGCAGATGGTAATGTATGCGTATTCAATAATTCGAAAACTGTCGATTTCCAAAAATCCTTCTCGGGATATTTTTATAATTAGAATCATAATAGCTTGTAAAGTGTACAGTATAACAAAAAAATGACAGGAGTGCAAATACCTTGCTCAATCTACCCAAAACATTTACGATTTGAAAGAACTCGCTGAAATTACCAACAGTTCCTTTCGATAAACTATGCAATTGAATTCGAAGAAATGTTTTATACCCAGACAAAACTTCAGAACATCTATAAAACAATACACCTATACAAATTATTAAAGAAAATCTGAAACCAGTGTATAATCCAAAATATGCAAATTTAATAGTAGTTATCAAAGCGCTTTTGCAAATTTGGTTTTGTATTTCAACTCCAAATGTGAAACATGTCATATCAAATTTTTCGAAATTTCTTGCAAAAATAAGAAAGCATGATACACAAGGTATCATCAATGTGATAATAATGAGGGATATTACGGTGAGGTCTGATGTTTTCTTTGAAGTATTGTAACATTTTCGTAAATGGTACACTTTTAATACCACGTGGGATATAGCTTTCCTTTTAAAATAAGCAATGGACCACATTATCGCGGAGTAGATACACATCAAAGAAATTATTATTGGTTCCTTATAGCTCCTTGTTCTAATAAAACACACATTAGTTATTAAAATAAATATCAATGAAATTGTAAAGCTAACCATGAAAATCACTCTGAAAATCTTTGCTGCTGGGCCTAATCTATAATTTACAAAATTAAGTCCAGCTACTGCTAAAATATGCCACAAAAAGGTAACCATTTTCCACACGTTGTGTTGTAATAAATTTTAAAATTATTACGAGGAGTATTACATAGTAATATTTCTATTTAAGTATTACTATTATTTATTTTTTCATAGATTAATATGAAACTGAGATTACAATCATTGAACAACTACTGAGATGCAATTAGTTGAAATGAATTGATACCCGGAATATGAATATCAAATGTTAAACATATGTATCCCAAGAAAAGATCGATGATTGTTTATTTGACTCTAATGTTATTAAAATGAATGAACGATTCCCAATTTTTTTAATAACTTAATGGATCTTGTTACATTTTCAAAAGTAAGATAAATATAATTCGTATTTTTATACTCTCCACTGTCTAATAATAATAAAAAAATGAGTACATTATGTTGATTACGCTGCAATTTATTAAATTCTGCTATAAATATATTGATTTAAACAGCATATGCTGCACTCTAACGCCACAATCTAAAAGAGTGCAAATGGAAATTTACCAAAATAATAAAACAATATTCCAAATATTTTTGTAACATATAATTGATACGAGACAGTGATATTGTTGTACAATAAGAAACAAAGAATACATACAATCTATTTTAATCACCAAGAAAATAGCCATTTCCCTGGAAATCATGTCCTTTTGCATTTTATGTTTAAAAAAAATAAATTTAGCATAGATTACTTATGGTTTTCATACTGAAATAACTACGTTTAAAACGAACGCGTAATTTTGACATCATATTTGGCTTTGTTTGGGAAATTATACCTTAGAATACCAAACGGGAAGTCATTTGGTCAAGTTGTTTACGAATTATGAAGGTTTAATATTTTGAATTCCTAATATTAATTTCCTTATTAATAGTTGCAAAACGAACTGTAACGCCTGTAGTTTTTCTAGAAGCTACCCGCAGTGCAATCTGTTTTGCAAGAAATACAAATGAATTTAACATTAGAAGTTCCTAATGTTAAATTTCTTATTAATAGTAGCAAAACGCATGTATTTTTTCTAGAAGCTTCAAATATGCGAATCCGAAATTACAGCTTACTATGTAGTTCTTGAATTATGCTTAAAAAACAACCTGCATAGTAATCTGTTTTGCAACAAATACAAATGAATTTAACATTAGAAGTTCCTAATGTCAAATTCCTTATTAATAGTTGCAAAACGAACTGTAATGCCTGTAGTTTTTCTAAAAGCTTCAAATATGGGAATCCAAAATTACAGCTTATTAAGTAGTTATTGAATTATGCTTAAAAAGCTACCCGTATTGCACTCTGTTTTGCAAGAAATACAAATGAATTTAACATTAGAAGCTCCAAATTTTAAACCCTCGTAATTCCTAAACTACTTATCCGAATGTCTTCCTGTTTCGAACCCTAAAGAAAAATTTATTTAAAACGCCAAATATGATGTCAAAGTTAGATGTTTCTAAAATGTCTGTGTTCGGTATAATTTCAGACTTGTAAGCTCATATTTGTAAGCTTATGTACCCTAAGTTTTTTTTAACATAAATTGAAAGAAGACATAATTTCCAGTCAAATGTCTATTTTCATTTTTTTTCTATGGCACTCTGATGATAAACTGTATGAGATATTCTTGGTATTTTTTCTCTTGCCGACTGAACATTTTTTGGAACAATGAATAATTTGTATTAGGTGTTGTAGTATCATATTCTAAGAATGAAGTGAATTCAGATTCATCTTAATTTATTTGTCGGGGGTAGATATAATGTGCAACTATGCGTGGAACTGAATATTTTGATTGAGAAAATTGACGGTAAAAGTTAAACTTTTAAAATAACGTAATTTTTGAATGAATGTTAAATCAGACGTAGACGTATAAATGTTAAGTCGGACGTAGACGTATGAGTGTTAATTTAGACGTAGACGTATGAGAGTTAAATCAGACGTAGACGTATGAGTGTTAAATCGGACGTAGACTTATGAGTGTTAAATCGGTCGTAGACGTATGAGTGTTAAATCGGACGTAGACGTCTAAGTGTTATATCTAACGTAGACGTATGAGTGTTAAGTCGGACGTAGACGTATGAGTGTTAAGTTGGACGTAGACGTATGAGTGTTCCATCGGACGTAGATGTATGAGTGTTAAATCGGACGTAGACGTATGAGTGTTAAATCGGCGTAGACGTATGAGTGTTAAATCGGACGTAGTCGTATGAGTGTTAAATAGAACGCAGACGTATGAGTGTTAAGTCGGACGCAGGCTTTCTGCATTAATGTATGCCACTCTTGATTGCTATAAAAGTTTTATTTGAATGTCGCAATTTTATGATCTTGAAAAAAAAATAAGATAAAAAAAAAATAAGATCTATTTTTGTATATAAACAATATTTGTGGTCTTTTCTTGTGAACAATTTTTCTGTGACATATTTATTAAATTTCATAAAGTTAAATATAGCAGTTACTTATGATGATGGTAGTTACTTCTAACATCGTATATAAGCAGATATTGTAAAAAAGTTTTTTCTTCATATGTGTAATTGCATACATTTTCAGCTTTTTGTAAATTAATGTATATGATTTTATGAGAGTCATCCAATTAATTATATAAATACACTTTATGTCCTGAAAAACTGTGACACATGTTTTATGTATATATATTTTTACTATGTAATTTCCATTGCGTGTGAATTAACCACATACAGTGTGAATATTTTAAAATTATTATTTCTCAAATTAATTTGATAAAGAAATTAAAGTCAAATGGCTATTATAGGAAAAGAACAAACCTTAAAATCTTTGCTTATATCTACTAATTCAGACGCAGTTTCCGGAAAGATGTTAAATAAAAAGCTGTTAAATAATTAAAAAAAATGTTTCTTGTAATTCACGCATTCGTTATTATAGAGAAGGTTTATTAAATTGCAGCACATGAAGGTCAATTCTTCTTGCGTTTAAGTAAAAATAATCCAAACTCTAATATTCAAACAGCGAGGTGTCAGGGTTTTCCTTATTACAAGTTAATTAATCATTCTTGAGCATACAGTTCACGACCAGCAAAGTATGCAGGCGTAGATGTTAACAAGTTGGTCCCGAGAATGCTATTTTTAACATTATGTTGATTACAAAAATTACATATTTGGTTATAAGAAAAAAAAAGTTCTGTAAATAAAGAAATTCGATTTTTGATTTATACACTGTCAAAAAAATTAATATACGCAGGGAAAATTTTATTTAATTTAATAAAATAAAAATAAGTCATTTGAAAATGCTTCTAATTTTAGAAAGACTCCTAAATTTTTTTATTATACGTATAAGGATGTTATACGTATAGAATAAGGATATACGTATGCACATGCTTTCCAAACGAATACGTATGGCTATCATCATGACTTTCATTACAAAAAAGCATAAAGCTACCTATTGCAGCCGTTCGGAGGAAAGCAATTCCGGAAGATTTCGGTATATTTTCACCGATCATGACCCCCTGACCCCAAAACCACCCTCCGTTCAAATGTTGATTTATACATATATGAAACAAATTAAAAAATTTTCGCCGTTGGCCTCATCAAAACTATAATTCTGTGTAAATCCCATTATTCTAAATTATTTTCTCGTTCTAGTATTTCGACTGTCAAAATTCCTCCGTGCTAAAATACAGGGTGTTTATAAAGTCCCGGACCCATTTTGATGTTTAATAACTCATAAAATAATAAAGATAGATTAAAATTAATAACATAAATGGTTAGATAGACTCAAAAAGTTTCATGACCCTTGTCAATGAACTTCCACGTGTGCCCCCTTCGTCGCACGGAGAATATTAAGTCGATAGTCAATTTCACGCCAGGTAGCGGCAAGCATGTCGGCATCCACAGAGACTATTGCGGTTGTAATTCTGGCTTTTAAGTCATCAATGTTCGACACTCTCCTCCTGTAAACATTGTCCTTTACAAATCATCCTTTACAAATTATATATATATATACTAGTATATAACTCCGTCAAAAATGACGGATGTTGATCTGAGTATCATTTTCATAAGACTTCATACGAACAAACAGCATGAAGATTTTATTATTGAACTAGCAAGCTATGCCCGCTGCGCTGGTCGGTTTCTACAAATGAACCTTGAATCAAACGGAATATCGTTTTATTTGACCTTGTATTTGAAAGCAATCTGTATATTTACCTGGAATATCCTTCCACATTACTGAAAAATGACGTCATCGCGCTAATATATTTTCTAATGTGCAGTAAAAATTTTAGCTGTTAAGCACCAACTCTTTTATTTGGTCATTTACAGTTACGTTTGCTAAAGAATGATAAACTATATGCAATATACTAAAACTATCACTAAAAATTATCCAACTAACAATGCAAATGAATTTACTAACAAAACCCATTCAGTAGAAGTTTTTATAAAGACTAATCTTTGATAATCGGGTTCATCTGATTATATAGAACTTTTCCACATAATTATAAAACTAACAGAAAGATATGAAATATACTAAAACTATCCTTACAAATTATCTACTTAACAATGCAAGTCGCAAAAAATATGCAGAGTAAAAACTTTCAAAAAGGCTGATCTTTCGTAATCGGGTTCACCTGACTATATAACCTTCACACATAACTGTTTGACTAAGCAACGTAGAACAATATGTAGTACACTCCATTCTTAAAATAGCATCTAACTAACTAACAATACAATTCTCATCAAAATCGTCCAGTAGAACATTTTCAGAAGGCTAATCTTTCATAATCGGAATCAAATATTGAAAAGGCTAATATTTGTTTAAGAAATGGTCACCCAATTTTCGAATTTCCCCCTATAATTCTAGAACTATTCAACGTAGAATGATATGTTATATAATAAAACTTTCCCTAGAAAATTATCTAACAGTATAGGTTCCATCGAAATCCATTCGGCAAAATCTTTTAAAAAGGCTAATATTTCATAATCGGATTGATCTGATTATAGAACTTCCCAGAATAATTCTATAACTAAGCTACGTAGAACGATATGTTATAGAATAAAACCTTCCCTGAAAAAATATCTTACAGTTTAAGTTCTACGAAAATCCATTCAGCAGAACTCGAGTTATAAGCAGCCCGAACGAAATTTCATATATGTAGAAGTAAATAGAAGTATATTGCATTAATATAGTTTGCATTTGAATAAAAAAAGGTACTTTTCGGTTTGCCGGGCGCCAGTGATATATATATATATATATATATATATACAAATAAGTGTATAGATATGTATTTGTGTAGATATATGTGTATATATATGTGTGTATATATACATGTATATATCTATCACTGGCGCCCGGCTAACCGAAAAGTACCAAAAAAAAATACTGCAAAAATGCTGTCGTACACTTGAAAAAACACCTTTTGGCTTAAAATCTCTCATTAAAACTGATTTTCTTTTTTTCTTTTCCTTCTTTTTTTAAAAATAAAATTAGTAACAGTTTTTTCTTTTATTTTTCCAGTTGTATAGCCATTTCAATTCTTTCTGCAACAACAACAACAAAAAAAAAAAACCTTTTGGCTTAAAATCAAACTGTTTGGGGTCAAAAGTAAAATCAAAATCGCCAAAGTCAAAAGATATATCGCCAAATATTGTTTCAATAGCAATCTTGCCCCTTAAATAATTTTTTAAGCATTACGAATAATCCCAATCATGATTAAATTAAATATTTTCGTTTTATAATATTATCTCTCATCAAAACTGTTTTTCCTTTTTTTTCTTTTCTTTCTCTTTCTATTTTCTTTCTTTTTTTAAAATAAAATTAGCAACAGTTTTTCTTTTATTTTTCGAGATGTATATCCTTTTCATTTCTTTCTGCAACAATAATGGTCGCCAAAAAATTAGCAATGGTAACCTTTTCGGCCAAAATAACAGAACTTTCTATCATAACTCTGTAACTAATGTACGTAGAACAATATGTTATATACTAAAACCTTCCCTGAAAAATTATCCAACGAACAGGGCAAATTTCATCAAAATCCATTCAGTGGAACTCGAGTTATAAAGGAACGGAACGAAATTTCCGTTTGTGTTTTATATATATAGTAGAAGATTTGTATTGTAGAAAAATACATTTTAAATATGACAAATGATTTCTACAAATAAAAATAATGAGGATATATATGTGTATTTTTTTTTCTTTACTCAGTATTAAATTTCTGAAATAGTCCAATGATTGGACAAAACATTCAAATTAAATATTAACAAATAATCCATGTGCGAAAGTTTATGTAAAAAAGTATTATCAATGAGTTTCTAAACAGCTTGACTCACCACATAACTCATTGTTTGATTACATAAGCAAAATTAAATGCAAATTACGCTGTACTATGTATTCCTTATATTTTAATTACGTTTGATAAGAAAGAATCATTTTACAGTATATGACCCATTATCCGGACAAAATTTTAAAAAAAAATCATTTTTCTCTCAAATTTTATATTAAAATTAATTTATATTACGATTCGTTAGAAACAAAAAATAGTTATATATTTATTTCATCAAGGGCGATTCTGTTCAAGTTTTCCTAAAAACTTAAGGCATTCGGTTGCGAAAATTTTAGTCTTCAGTCCAAAATTCGAACATAAAAAACATCTCGAATTTTGAACGATCGTCGCCGAAAAAAATCAATTATGTCTATCGTTCGCAGAAAAATTAGACAATTTCTTCAAAAGATTGCGGAAAGAACGTGAATTTTGTCAAAGGATCGAAAAAAAACCTCTCAAATTTCGTCGCAGGATTGAAAAAAAAAAAACTCTAATTTTGTTAACAAATCGCAGAAAAAACGCGATTTCCGTCCAAGGCTTACTAAGAAAACGCAAATTTCTTCCAAGAACTTCGAAAAAGTGTAAAATTTCATCAAGGGATCACAAAAAAAACACAAATTTGGCTAAAGGATCGCAAAAAAACCGTGAAATTTGTCAAATAATCGCGGAAAAACATGAATTTCTGTAAAGGATCGCTAAAAAAACACAAATTTCTTCAAAGCACTGCGAAAAAATTTCTAATTTCGTTAAGGGATCGCGAAAAATGTGAAATTTCGTCAAAGAATCTCAGAAAAAACTCAAATTTTGTCAATGGATCGTGAATAAAAGGCAAAATGCGTCAAAGAATAGCAAAAAACGCAAATTTCCTCAAAGAATCGCAGAAAAATGCAAATTTCTTCAAAAGATCGCAAAAAGAAAACGCAAATTTCTTCAAAAGACTACGAAAAAATTAAATTTCGTAATAAGATCGTAGAAGAAAAACGCAAATGTTGTCAAAGAATCGCAGAAAAAAATGCAAATTTTGTCAAAGAATCACGAAAAAAAAACATGAATTTTGTCAGATAATCGTGAACTTCGGGAGGACCCGAAATCCGGAAAATTTCAAAACTCGTAAAACCTTTGGTCCCGAGCATACCGGATAATGGGTCCTGTACACTGTATTTACGATGGAAGGAAATTTCAAAATCCGCCGGTAGATGGCACAGTATACTGGATCGGTCACCTCAAATCTTCCCTACGAAAGAAATCACGGCTATTTCTGAAAAAAAAAGTGCGTACAGAAAAAAATGATTACAGAAATGTTTATATAAATGTTTTATATGAAATAGTTTTTGAAGGTTTTAAACAAAACTTAAATATTTAAACGCTTTAATGTGCTTTTACAAATATTTTAACAGAAGAATCTGATGTAACATAGGTTTTTCATTAAGCCTAACATGGCGTTTAACTGTGGTCAATTCGCAGACCAGAGTGGTCGCGCCCGGAAGCGTTACAGACACTTTCTTGCCTTCAGATTTTATTATAAGTAGATATATATCCATATATATATATATATATATATATGATCAATGTCATACGATACCACTCATATTTATAAATCAATTTGAATGAAACTAATTGTGTGTATTAAGCTCACCAATGGCTCGACCGAGTTCGTTGGCCAGCTTGGCCCCCCACCTTGTTTCAACATGGCTGCCACTGAAAGATTTAAAACTAAAATAAATATACAAAAAGTTAAAAATTCTAATTTATTTTTTGCTTAAGTGTTAGGCCTTGCTCAAAGGATTCCAGTGCATTTTTTGTTTTACCTCTATCTTAAAAAATGGCTGAGATAGAGCAGTTTGGAATTCTATGGTGGCTGACATTTTGAAAGAAGACAGCACATTATTAAAAACCAAAGATTAATTTATGAGTTTTAGTGAACGCGATTTCTCGCAAATTGTTTTCCCAATCATACGCATGAAACTATATATTCATATACGTTAGCGACAAATTCTCGCCAAACTTGGCGACACTTGGCAAAATATCGCGAAATTTGGCGACCAAAAATATGTCTTCATAAATGAAGCCAACTTGGCTATAGTTGACTAATATGGCAAATTTCTTATTCAGATTCAGTATTGACGGATCTTTTTTATCGGGTTCTTTGCATTTTAGCTTGCAGTTTCGAGTAAAATTAGCTAAAATTTTAAAACGAAGATATAGGAAAGCTACCTTTTCCTCCCAGTACAGGCCGGAAGGACTTTTTATCAGTTACTTTATGAATTAAGGCAAAAGAGATGAGAAACCGCATTACATGTGATAAAAGAAGGAATAAAATTCATACTTATTTTCATTTTTGAATTAAATACATGATAATTAAAAGTTAAATTTAGCTGACAATTTATAAGTAGATAATTAGTAAACAAAAATTAAAAAAATATATGCATTTAATATAATCAACATCGCAGTTTTTATATAAAGAAAAGACCTTCTCTTTATTCATAACATTAAAATTCTAAATTAAAGATAATTAAGCCGTAAGTAAGCATTAAATCTACAGCAGATAAAAGGAAACTTCGATTGACGTGCAGCAACCCGCAAGCAGATAGGTGAACAATATCTTGATTTTTAATGCTTTTCAGATAAAATAAATTTTGTTTTGAAATAAAATCATTAGAAGGGTAACAATTTAATAAATCCTTGACAAGAGTTCTGATTTCAATTAAGTGTTCCGGAATCATGGAACTGCAAACCGTAAGAAACACAATCGCAACAATACTGCGAGTACTACAGGGTGTTTCTAAATGAATATCGGGGTTTCAAAGCTTAGTAGTATTTATTACATAAAACTTAAAATTATAATTAATACATAAAATGAAAGAGCAACTCAATCAGTTTTACCTACAAGCTTACAAGTGTTCAATGTGAACACCTTTCGTTACACGGCACACATCAAGTTCATAGCTCAGTTCTTCCCAAACGTTAATTAGTGTTTGTGGGTAATTGTTGCAACAGCTGCCTCAATTTGGGGATCACATCTGAACTTTTCACATCCAGAACGCACGTTGCACAGTAACTACAGATTCTCTCTTTGTAAACTGCAGAACACAAAATGCTTTCTGTTCAATAGTTGCCATTTTTACTACTAGCGCTTTCTAACAGATGACAGAAGAAACATTGTGTGCGCATGCGCACGCACAGGTACCAACAAACTGTTATAGTTGCTCTTTAATTTTATGTATTAAGTATAATTTTAATTTTTATATAACAGATACGACAAAGCGTTAAAACCCCGAAATTCATTTAGAAACACCCTGTATAATACAGAAAATAAACAAAATAAAGAATATTATCGTAGGACATGATCTCTGATACTGACAGAATATTGGTAAATAGATCCTTTAGATTGTAAGCAATAATTAAAAAAGAGATATGTGAAAATGTCTTACTTAATTTACGCAACAATTTCACAACATAGATAAACTCGATTAAATAATTTTGATAATAAACTAAATAATCGTTATCCGTTTTTGCTCTCTCTTTTTGTATGTGAATTCGAAAGAACTTCTTATATTCGGATAATATCTCAGTACATCTGTAAAACAAAACACACATACAAAACGTCAAATAAAATATAAAACCAGAACAGAAGACAAAATCTGCTAACTTTACATAAAGTTCCAAAACTCTGTTAAACAGTTTGTTATGTATTCTATACCCAAATGCCCAAATTTCCAAATCAACTGTTTCAAAATCTATCATAATTTGATCGAGAATGCCCAAGAAAATATCTATGACAAATTGGATAATTGTGAGAATAATAATTGTACAACGATTTGACTTCCTTGAAGAAAAGCAATATTTGCGACAATGATATACTTCCATAACTACATTCGAAATAGCACTCTTTCTTGAATAGGCTAAATACCAAATACACCAGAACAAAGAGGTAATAGAACATGCGATATCGATAGTTTGAATCTCTGTTTCCGCATAGCAGACATAGCGCTGGCAACAATATATGTCACTGAAACCGAAATTCCGCTAATAAAAAGTATTTGGACGCATTTTCCTATCGTACCAAGTCAATAATTGATAAAATTGAGTCCTGTTATAGCTAAAGTACGCCATAAAATAATATCAGATTTTGCAACTTCCACCATAATTTTATCAATATTTCAGTTTCAAAGAATTAAGTGAGTAATCAATGATTTTGATTTCTTTTACTGTCGTTATTTTATGTAATATTAACATTAAATCGGAAAAGTATAAAGACTTTCTTAATAACCAACTGTAACAAACTGTGTTCCCGTATTAAGTACGAAACACAAGTATCCATCTCACTGATATCCTGTGCCATTTCGATATAATGAAAAATTGATAAAAAAATGTCATAAAGACAATAATGTGTAAATAAAAATATTTCATGATTTATAATATTATAGACATTATTGATTTATTTAGCCGAACAACATATCAATGCCTTAATGGATTTTATCCTTTCAAAAACACTTATTTTCAAAATTGTATACATTTTCATTATAATAAATATTATTTTCTAAATCTCTAGCTTTTAGATATCTTAAAGCTGTTATCACACGGACTACCATACGATATGAAGTATATGCTGTTGCCTCTCACTTGCTTGAAGCTGCACTTTCACGCTGCAACCAGGGTTATTTTCCATACTGAAAGTTATTTGCTAATGTAAGGAGAGGGCGTAACATTTGGTGAGTAATTGCAGCAGGTGTTTTAATATTTAGTGTAGAGTTTGATTGATAAACAGGAAGCATTATCGCGTACTAACATTTTATATATTGCAGTTTCTTTTCGTGTCTGTTCTATATATATATAATATTGTGATCATTTTACTTAAAATTCCAAGATTATAAAAACAATACTCTCGCTAAAATAACATTAAAATTCTAAATTATAGAGTCCATATCTTCACTTTACGTCTTTCATTACCTGTAAATATTAAGAATTCTCAACTATTTGTATTAAGTGATTTAGAAAAAAATACTATATTAAAACTATTTTTTTGTCACATGTATTGGAACCGCACTTTATCGCTAAGCCGAAATCTGTAACGCAAAGAAAGATTTTAAATTAAGTTTTAGTTATTTTGCCAAAATCACTATTATGACATTTTTAGTTAATATATTTTACATATTTTAAATGTAATTCATGTTACATATTGAATGTAATGCAAAATTGAAATACGTAATAGAATTTAGATATAGTTCCCACTTTTTTGTAGATTTTTCTTCCTTGGCTTTGATGATTTTAATCATTTTTCGAAAGTTTAAATAAGTTTTTGATATTTTTCGTTTCTTATTTATATAAATATTGTGTACAGTCCTGGGGGGGGGGGAGTTATACCCTCTACTGACTCTGCCGCAAATCACTGTATAAAAATGTCACAAGTAACAATAGATTAGTAATAACATCTAATAATAATGCTGTACATAAATTTTGCTGGGGGGGGGGGGAGAGGAAGTTACATATAGCAATTGTAATATGTTCTAAAACTATTAGTACTAAATCCTAATTTCGACATCATATTTTTCGGCAAATTTTACCTTCATGTATCAAACTGAAAGTCACTCGTTAAAGTAGTTTAGAAATTACGCAGGTTTTATGTTTGTACCTCCTAATGTTAAAGAAATGTTCGATCGTCACAAAACAGATTACAAAACAAGTGCTTTTTTAAGCATAACTTAAAAACTATTTGGCGGAATGAGCTTTGATTTTGGGTTTGCATATTTGAAAAGTCTAGAAATCTATTTCTGTTAGGAAAGTTTTACGTTACAATTCATTTTTGTTTTCGAAAATATATATACAGTGATCTCTCACTTATACGACTCTCAGTTATACGACTCTCTTGGTTATACGCCGAATTCTCTTGGTCCCGTCCACGCTTTATGGGAAATAATGCTAAACTTCTCTCAGTTATACGTCTGCTTCTCTCACTTATACGACGCTTTAAACGGTTCAGGCGATTTTACATTTCTCACTCAATAGTTCATTTTTATAATCATTAAAGTACAAATCATTAACGTTTCTTACCTTTATCATTTTGACTATTGTTAAAGTGTTTATCAATAATGAATAACATTTCTTATCTACCTTGGTGTGTTATTAACGATGAAATCTATGGCGGGAAAGTAGTTGTATGGAATTTAATTGTGCCTGCCATTTAACAAATCTGATTAAAAAAAGCCAAATGACCGCCTGCAGATCACGTCTCTGTATAGTACTGAGTGAGAAATCAGGGTTATTGCAAAATGCACTTTCCTGGACCAATCTCCATCACATCCAGATATAAAAGGTTTACCATTTCTGCAACAAATTAAACAATTTTTGCCTCAAATTCTACAAACAGATTAAATCTATTACATTTAGGGATTATAAAGAATTTGAAGTAAGCTGCAGAAGTAATTTGATTTGTTGTTTTATTTTTGATCGGGAAAACAAAAAGGAAGCTAAAGCAATTTCCATTTGCATGGAAAAATGTGACATCGCAGACAGTTAAGAATTGTTTTAGGAAATGTGGTTTTTCACAAGATCGAACTGCTAGGTCAACAAATGAACCCGATTTTGAGAGCATATTGGAATCCTTTAATGAGAAATCTTTGAGGATATCAATAATGAAGACGAGAGCGAGGAGGATGACGAAGATGAGAACAATATTCCTGCTGTTGTAAATTTTTCAGAAGCAAGTGCAGCTTTAAATACATTACATAATTATGTCCATCAAAATGATTATTCCCAAAATAGCTTAAAAGCTTTATTAGACTTGCAAAAAGACATTTCCTCTTTATGTCGACGACGGAGACAAACTAATATCACTTATTTTTTTGAGAAAATCTGATCTGTTAATCTTCAAAATAAACATAGTGGTGAGTGAACTATTTTGTGAACTTTTAAAAATATATTTGTTTTATTTTTTTATATTTTATAAATTTTGTTAAAATATGTTCTTAGTACTCAAAACTTATAGTTTTTAATATAGGTTAAAATAATTAATGCATATAAAGTTTGAAACTTGTATAATAAGATGGTCTCTCACTTATACGACTCTCTCAGTTATACGACTTTTTTCTACGGTCCCCTGAAAGTCGTATAAGTGAGAGGTCACTGTATTTTAATTTTTTTTTTAAGGGAAGCAAAATATTTTAACTGGAGGGGGGGGGTTATATGCGTTATTTATTATTAATACAAAGTAAAAAAAGGGCACAATTTGCTTGACAAATTGAAAAACATATAAAGTTTTAAAATTTATACACCGCTAGGACTGCGGAGACAAAATTTTAGGGTGGTTGAAATTCAAAAATTAAAAAGGAAAAATAGACTGAAAAGGACATTCTCACCCACATATATTAAATACAATAATCCAAGATGAAGAGAAAAATTAGCCAGAGCCAGGAATCGAACCTGGGTCCACAGTGTTCCGGGTTATCGCTCTAACCACTGAGCCACTCCGGCCGATTCTGAATCTGCAATTTCTCACTAATAAACCACGTTGGAGAGAAAGTCACCAACCATCTAACAGACAGCCTTGGATGACCGGACAACGGTGAATAGATTTTTACCATTCCACCAATCTACGAATAAATATGTATATCTGTATAATATTTGTATATCTTTAAAAAAATATTACCAAGATTGTTTTAAAAGAAAATTATTAAAAGGTAAAATGTAATTAAATATAAAAAGCTGTTAGATTAAATTTTCATTTATTAAATTTTATTTTTCGAAAAGTATAAGAAAATTTTCTGTCCCCCCTCCCCTCCACTACAAAATTTAGATTCTGAGCGCTGCATGCTAAAAGGAGGCTAGAGTAATTTGTATTGTAATAAAATACCTTGATGCGTGTTTGCTTGCATTTTTATTTTTGGCGACATAATTTGACAACAGGTATGAAATAACGCCAAATACAGCTGCAGAAAATAGTTAAACGAGTACAGTTTGAGAAGTAAATAACTGACTACGACAGTACAATTATAACATATGGCAAATAATATAAGGAATTGAAATAAAATAATCGCAATAAATAACTTTAAATTAGTAAATAAAGTTCTTATCGGGAGTGGCAAATCAAAAACTCCGAAGGGACAATCGACGCATATGTAATTCATTAATTTCAAAGTACCTGCACATTTTTAAAGTTCTTTTCGTGTATAATTGGTCCCTGTGTTACTAGAGATATTGCGTTTTTCTTAATTCTTCTGTATTTTTGGTTTCAATATTTGCGACCACGCTAAACATAACATGTTGACTTACTAACGGTAGTCATCTTGGAATTTTTAGAGAGCTCTGATTGGTGGCTTTCGAGCTGATATCTATCGTAGAGGATACAAACAACTATAAGTTAGATCTTGAAGAAATTACGAGAGGATTTCTATCAAACGGGACGATTTCAAGAGTTTTCCTCTTGAAAAACGTGTTTCGTAAGAAATATCTGATATTGACTATGATATGAGAGTACGTGTGATAGCAACATTAGAATACTAACAATAGCCGCTAATGGCAACATTGATTCGTTTATAACATTTCCCTGTATGTTTTGTATGTTATTATGTTATTGATTTGCCTTTTTATTCATATATGTTATTGAGGTTTGCTATGACATGTTCGCTATTCAAAATGAAATGTGTGGCATTTATAGTTCTTTTACAGGGACAGTCAAAAGTATTCCGTGACATTACGGTCAATGGGAAGAACGTTTTAAGTGCATTTTAATGTTGTTAATTTTCAAGCACAATGAAATTGAAATAATGAAATAAACGCATTAAAACATGCATTCTGTAGAATATGTGGTGCAAAGTATTTATTTTTCCTTTACAGGGCCACATAAAATAATTCCATTACATAATGTTATACGGAGAAAAACATTTTGCAAATTATTATGTAACACTATTTCAAATATACTGAAATTGATATACATTACTGACGTTTACTACAATATACGTGCTGTAGAATATGATGTGCATAGTATTTATCATTCTTTTACAGGGAGGACACACAAAATATTTCGGGTACAATACTGTATGCGAAGTTTTGTCTAATAGCGATAATTGTTTGAAATGCGTTTTCAGTTATGATATGCGTGTTTTTAAGTTTAAATATATTTTTGCATACGACGTGGTGTGTATAATTACTTAGAAATCCAAAAATTGTTTTCCGCTTAAGTACTAGACCTTGATAAAAGAATTTCCGAAGTATTTTTTGTTATACCTTATAAAATGGCTGAGATACAGCAGTTTAGGGTGCCTGATATTAAGAAATAAGAGAGCAGATTAAAAAAGAATGGATTCTTTCATAATCAGAAACGATTAACGTTTAATTTATGAGTGTTTGCAAACGTGATTTCTCGTAAAATTTCTTTCACTGTTGTAACAATTGTTAAAATTCTCATATGCTTAAAACTACACATGCACATTATAAAAGAACTCATTATTGAAAAGAAAAAAATATATTGATATTCTTTAAATATTCGTGCGCGCACACGTGCGTATGTAAAAATGTACGCACTAAACTTTAGTAGGAAAAATGTGCCATTGTTCAAATCATATTATCATAACTTCCCTCCTTTGTGACACTCAGTTATATAACAATTGTATTTGCCTTTTACACTTTGAGTTATATAGCACATATTGCATTATGCTTCGTCAGACACGATATAACTAGAGGTCACTGTATTAAATAATCCATTTGCTCAATTTGAAATGGAACTAAACCCTTTGATAAAATCTGAAAGTATAGAGAAGCAGTGACTATTTTTGAAAATTAGTTTATAGTCGCTACCTATTTCTAAGTAGGTATAGTTGTACTTAACTACATTTTTGATAAAGTAGTTGTAGTCATAATTCTCAAAAAACAGTTTTTCAGACAAGTGGATACATAGTTTTTGCGATGCAAATAAACACTATAATCAGAAATTCAGTTTTCTTCGAAATTAGAATTTTAAATTAATGATAAGAAGCCCGTATGTAAGCATTAGACCTAATGCAGTCATAATGTAACTTCGAGTCACATGAAACATCCCGCACACAGATATGTAAACAATATCTTCATTTTCAATTCTCTTAAGATAAAACAAATTTTCTTTAGAAAGAAAAGGGCTATAACGATAAATATTTAAAAACTTTTTAACGATCTTTTTTATTTCCACTAAACTTTCTGGAATCATTGAACTGCAAATCGTAAAATACACAAACAAAACAATATTGCTGATGCTATTCCATGCGTATTCAATAATTCGAAAACTGTCGATTTCCGAAAATCCTTCTCGGGATATTTTTATAAATAGAATCATAATAGCTTGTAAAGTGTACAGTATAATAAAAAATGAGAGGTGTGCAAATACCTTAATCAATCTACTCAAAAGATTTACAATATGAAAGAACTCGATGAAATTACCAATAGTTCCTTTGGATAAAGTATGCAACTGAATTCGAAGAAATGTTTTATAGCCAGACAATACTTCAGAACATCTATAAAACAATACACCTATACAAATTATTAAATAAAATGGGAAACCGGTATATAATCCAAAAAATGCAAATTTAGTAGTAGTTATGAAAACGCTTTTCCAAATTTGGTTTTGTATTTCAACTCCAAATGTGAAACAAGTCATATCATATTTTTCGAAATTCCTTGTAAAATTAAGAAAGCATGATACAGAAGGTATCACCAATGTGATAATAATGAGAGAGATTACGGTGAGGTTTGTTGTTTTCTTTGATTTATTGTAACTGTTTCGTAAATGGTACACTTGTAATACCACATGTGATATAACTTTCCTTTTAAAATAGGCAATGCACCACATTATCCCGGAGTATATACACATCAAATAACTTATTAATGGTTCCTTAAAGTTCCTTGTTCCAATAAAACACAAATTACTTATTAAAATATATATAAATGAAATTGTAAAGCTAACCATGAAAAGCATTCTGAAAATCTTTGCTGTTGGGCCTAATCTATAATTTGCAAAATTTAGTCCAACTACAGCTAAAATATGCCACAAAGAATTATCCATTTTTCACACGGTGTAATGTAAAAAATTTTTTAATTATTACGAGGAGAAAATATAGTAATATTTCTATTTAAGTGTTAAAGTTATTTAGTTTTTAATAGATTAATATGAAATAGAGATAACATACATTGAACGACCATCTTCTTGAAATTACATGAATTGAAGTGATATCCAAAATATGATTATTAAATTCGAGTATATATATATATATATATATATATATATACCAAGAAAAGATCGATGATTAATTATTTGACTCTAGTGTTATTAAAAATCAATAAACGATTCCACATTTTTTTTAATAACTTAATGGATCTTCATACATTTTCAAAAGAAAGATAAATATAATTCTGAATTCCACACTCTGCACTGTCTAACAATAAAAACATTAATACATTATGTTGATTACTTTGTCATTTATAAAATTCTGCTATAAATATATTGATTTAAACAGCATATATTGCTCTTTTTTAGTTGTTACAATATGAAAAACAGCAAATGAAAAATTTTCAAAGAGAAACACAAAACAAAATTACAAATAGTTTTATGACAAATGAGAGATGACAGGTAGCGATGTTGAAATACTAGTAAGACTGCAGATCAGGAGCCTCAACGTCAGCTCTAAAAGTCATTGTTTTTTAATATTACTTTTGATGCTATTTAGCATCTAGTAATCCGCAATTTAATGTTTTTATATTACATACATGTATATAGGCATATAAAATACTTCGGAGGTTTCAGAAATGAGAAGCATTAAATTAAACACGGTTTATGCGATGATATTCTGAAATTCGTATAAATTTCTTATTTTTGTGACTTTTTAGAAAAAAAAAATTACATGAAAATTAATTCTTCATTTATGTCAATAGAATACAAAAATAATTTATTTTGATAATAAAATATAGCAGCAAAATAGTGTGAGTCACTTGAATTTTATTATTTTGATATTATTTGAAATAGGGTTTCTAAGCGACTAATAAATTAAAGAGAAAAGTAAAAAGAAATGTATTTTAAAATTTGTAAAAAATAGGAAAATAAAATGCTTTATATTTCCCGAACAGATGCAAAAAAATTTCCAATAATTTAAACAATTAATTTCTAAATTCTAATGAATGTATCAGCAAATATTCAAAGCTGTTGGATATATTTAAAACCTCCAAATGGAAAATTTAGTATTAATAATTTTACATTTAAATTCATTATTCAAGAATGCAATTTTCATTTCAGTTAAAAATTGAATTTGAAAATCGTCTACATTCCCATAGGAAAGCATTATGACCTAAAAAGAATTGTTCTATATATTTCGAACGAATGAACCAAATTTAACCAAAAAATTATACAGCTAATTCCAGGTATCTTGCCAACATACCTACCAAAAATCAACCTATTCGGATCATTTTTGCGGCAGTTATCGCAAAACAGACAGACAGACAAACAAACAAACAGAAACCAAAAACTTTTCGCGTCTTTACAGTGAGCCTCAACTGACGTTTCGGCAATAATCTGAAGAAAGAAAAATGAGAACACCCCGTATATTTTAATCACCAAATTGTCCAAGAAAAAAAATAGAAATTGCCATTTGACTAAAACTTATGTATTCTTTTAATTTGTGTTTAAAGAAAAATAAATTTAGGGGTCGTCTTTATGCTGAAATCGTACCAAACTCTGAAATTTTCAATAGCAACACATAATTGTGACATCATATTTGGTTTTTTTGGCACATTCTACCTTAGGATACCAAAGGGGATGTCATTTCGTGAAATAGTTTATGAATTACGAAGGTTTTAAATTTTGAACTGATAACGTTAAATTAAACTTTAATAGTTGCAAAACGAACTGTAATGCCTGTAGTTTTTTTAAGTATAACACAAAAATGACTCTACGGAATGAAATGACAAAATTGAATCAGACATTCTAGAAATGGCACTAGTCCAAAATTGTCAAAAATGATTTTATTGCAGAATATGATAATATTCTTTGGATTCTATCACTTCTCAAACGAAAGGGCACTAATCTGGTCTGAAGATATTATTTCTCTATCTTTAAAGGAAGAGAAAAACAATTTTCAGCACTAAAAAGTCACTTGTAAATGGACATGTGTCCTTTCAGAAATTACTTCTTCACCTAATTGTATATTTCTCTATTATAAAAAGGGTGATTAAAAATGTTGATCAAATCTATGATATAAAATGATATTGTTCCTTAATATTAAATACAGAAAAAAAGTTTTAAAAAATGTACTATGACTTATGTTCAGACGAATCATATATTAAATTTTGTTAATAGGTGGCCGTCCCTGTGCAAAATAGGAGACATTTCAAAAGAATCAAGAGGGAGAAATGTTTCAAAAAATGCAGCCAAAATATTTCAGCCAGCATCCTTTAAACATTTTGAATATACATCTGACAGTTCGGGCATTACCACTAACAGAGAACACATTGATGAGTTAAACAGGAACTTCTCCTCGCTTAAACTTAAAGATAAAGTTGAGCTGAAAAAGCATAAAAAAACTGAAAAAGCATATGAAGTACCAATCCCCATTAAAATAAAATTCCTATCGAATTAAAAATATTTTATGAAGAAATTTCAGTATGGTCACACAATGAAGTTGAACAACCTGCCGATGAATACAAAAGTACATACAGTATAGTTTTCCCATGTCTCACATCATTTGTCAATCAATGTATCTTGATATTTGTTCAATGTATCTTTTTGTAAGTTTTGTAAAAGTTATTCTATCTGTTTTAAGCCCCGTTATCCCCTTTTATATAATTTTTCTTCATTTCATTATAGAAAGGGCATTTGTCCCAAATTTCATTTAATTTTTATAACATCATTTATCAGGGATCTTTTTAGGAAATAAATGGGTCCTTTAAAGGAACCTTCACAGTTTTTTTGTTTCAAATAGGACCCGTCACAAACTTTTTCCTCTCAAAACAGGCTTCTTCACAAAACTTTTCACCCCAAAACAGGATCCTTCACAAAAATCTTTGCCTTAAAAATAGAGCTTTCAGAAAACTTTTCCCTTTCCAAACTGAACCTTTCACAAATTTAATCATTTCAAAGAAAAATCTTACTTTCGCGTTTACATAAATAAACAAAATACAGTCCCTGGCCAAATTATTAGACGCAGTTGTTTTTATTATAATTTATTAAATATCTGGAAAGATACATGGGGAATTATCCTGAAACTTCAGGAGTGTAAACAACATAATAAACGTCATATATTTCCGCGAAGATGTTTTACCGAAACGCCATAAGGGGCCGTCAACAAATTGAAGAACAACGAATATCTTTTGGATAACCCTGTAAAAACTAATGTTGCAAAAAGCATTCAAACTGTAGATTATGATTAAGTGGCTTATTGTAATAATTTGGGTTCATTTTTATGAAGATAGCATGTATAATCAAAGAGAAATTCACGTTTTTATAAAAACAGTCCCAAATTTTACCAAGTTTTTTGCTTATAATATGCAGAGTTTTTAATATAAAAACAAGTTATTTTCAGAAAATATGACAAACAAAATTATACACAATGTCCTGCAATCACAATTAAAAAATAATAAAAATTTTATGAAAAATGAGCAGATTTACTAAATATTGTTTCACTGCGCATGCGCGAATTCAATCAAAATATACTGTGCATAATATATTAGCTTAATGTATAGACCAACTGTTATGAAAGTCTCAAAAACATAGCTTGAAAATTCTGATAGTAGTCGTCGATAGAATAAGCTCGAAATTCGCTGTTCCCAAAAGGAAGCAAAAAGATAAGGGGCTGTATCCAAATATACTAGCTTATGAAAGTTGACATAATAAGAATGAATTGTCTGTCATTGTATATTTGGATACAACACCTTATCTTTTTGCTTCCTTTTGGGAACAGTGAATTTCGAGCTTATTGTATCGACGACTACTATCAGAATTTTCAAGCTATGTTTTTGAGACTTTCATAAAAGTTGGTCTATACATTAAGCTAATATATTATGCACAGTATATTTTGATTGAATTCGCGCATGCGCAGTGAAACAATATTTAGTAAATCTGCTCATTTTTCATACAATTTTTATTATTTTTTAATTCTGATTGCAAGGTATTGTGTATAATTTGGTTTGTCATATTTTCTGAAAATAACTTGTTTTTATATTAAAAACTCTGCAAATTATAAGCAAAAAACTTGGTAAAATTTGGGACTGTTTTTATAAAAACGTGAATTTCTCTTCGATTATACATGCTATCTTCATAAAAATGAACCCAAATTATTACAATAAGCCACTTAATCATAATCTACAGTTTGAATGCTTTTTGCAACATTAGTTTTTACAGGGTTATCCAAAAGCAATTCGTTTTTCTTCAATTTGTTGACGGCCCCTTATGAGGTTTCGGGACAAAATCTTCGCTGAAATATATGACGTTTATTATGTTGTTTACACTCCTGAAGTTTCAGGATAATTTCTCATGTATCTTTCCAGATATTTAATAAATTATAATAAAAACAATTGCGCCTAATAATTTGGCCAGGGACTGTATACTATATATTTTACATACATATATCTTCATTAAAATGTAAACACAAGAACCTGAATAATAACGACTATTTCAAATTCACAAAATTATGACTACATATTTCATAAATGTAAAAAGCTGTTCACAATTTCCCAAAACAGGACCCTGGAAGAAAGGTCTGGACAGACCCATGTTTATAGATCATGAAGAAAGTTCCACATTGTTAAAAAATATTAATTCATATTTATGTATAACTTAAGATAGACGCTTCAAAAGCAGTACCTTTATATTTCTTAGAAAAGTTTCTTTTGTGTGTCTCCTGCAAAGTTCGTATTTAGGAGATGTGCTGTGTCTAGAATGACTGATTCAGTTTAGATTCGCATATTTAAAGCTTCCGGAAACTGATTTCTGGTTGAAAAAATCCATAGGTTATTCTTACTTATTTTTCTCAAATTTATTCTAATTTACGTTGCACAGCTCAGGAACTATCACACAGACTAAATATCACAAAACTTACAGTGTAGGGTTATTTGATAGCTGCATTTAAGACGTCCTCTATTGCAGATGATGACGGTTGTCCAGAGAGTGCATCATCTTCGATGCTGAAATTTCCGCGCTTAAACTTCTCAAACCACCTTCAAACTGTGTCATTTGAAACAGCATTTTGTCCATATACAGCAGAAATTTTACGAGCAGTCTGACTAGCATTTTTACCTTTCTTGAAATAAAAGAGAGTAATTAACGAAAATGAACGTTTTTGCTCAACATTCTTAGCACTACAAGGACACAAGCATGCCACAACACAAGGGATAATTATGCAGCGTAAGCAGAAAAAACTGAATTTACATTTCTGCGTCAGTCAAGGCCACTCCTTAACAGCAGAAGCAAAATATAAGTAGACGAAACCGAGCATCGCTTTCAAAAACCGCAGAACTTTCCGTTAGATCCATTATAGGTGATAAAAGAAGCAATAGAATTCATATTTATTTTCAATTTTGAATTAAATACATCATAATTAAATGTTAAACTTAGCAAACAATTTATAAGTAGATATTTAGTATACAAAAATTAAAAATTATATGCATTTAATATATTCAACATCGCAGTTTTTATATAAAGAAATGATCTTCGCTTAGTTCTTAAAATTAGAATTCTAAATTAAAGATAAGTAATCCGTAAGTTAGCATTAAACTTACAGCGGATAAAAGGAAACTTCGACTGACGTTCAGCAAGCCGCAAGCAGATATGTGAACAATATCTTGATTTTTAATGCTCTTCAGATAAAATAAATTTTGTTTTGAAATAAAATCATTAGAAGGGTAACAATTTAATAAATCCTTGACAAGAGTTCTGATTTCGATTAAATGCTCCGGAATCATGGAACTGCAAACCGTGAAAGACACAATCGCAACGACATTGCGAATACTATAATACAGAAAATAAACAAAATAAAGAATATTATCGTAGGCCATGATCTCTGAAACTGCCAAAATATTGGTAAATAGGTCCGTTAGATTGTAAGCGATAATTAAAAAAGAGATATGTGAAAATGTCTTACTTAATTTACGCAACAATATCACAACATAGATAAACTCGACTAAATAATCGTTATCCTTTTTTGCTTTCTCTTTTTGCAGGTGAAATCGAAAAAGTTTCTTATATTCGGATAATATGTCAGAACATCTGTGAAACAAAACACACATACAAAACGTTAAATAGATTATGAAACCAGAACAGAAGACAAAATCTGCAAACTTTACATATAGTTCCAAAATTCTGTTAAACATTTTGTTATGTATTCTGTACCCAAATGCCCAAATTTCCAAATCAACTGTTTCAAAATCTATCATAATTTGATCGAGAATGCACAAGAAAAAATCTATGACAAATGGGATAACTGTGAGAGTATTAATTGCGCAACGGGTTGACTTCCTTGATGAAATGTAATATTTCCGGCAACGATATACTTCCATAACTACATTCGAAATAGCTCTCTTTCTTGAGTAGGCTAAATACCACAATACTCCAGAAAAAAGAGGTAATAGAACAAGTGATATTGAAAGTTTGAATCTCTGTTTCCGTAGGGAAGACACAGCACTTGCGAGAAGATATGTCAATGAAAGCCAAAATCCGCTAATGAAAAGTATTTGAACGTATTTTCCTACGGGGCGAAGTCTATAATTAATAAAATTAAGTCCTGTTATGGCTAAAATACGCCACAAGATAATATCAGATTTTATAACTTTCACCATAATTTTATCAAGATTTCAATTGCAATGAATACGTTAGTAATGAGTAATTTTGTATCTTTTGCACTGTTGTTATTTTATGTCATATTAAGACGAAATCGGAAAAGCATAAAGATTTTCTTAGTAACCAACTATAACAAACTCTCTGATCGTTTTAAGTTTGACCCACAAGTATCCATCGCACTGGTATGCCATTTAGATAATATAATGATAAATGATAAAAAAATGTCACAAGGTCAATAATGTCTAGATATAAATATCTCATGATTTGTAATTTTATTTGAATGACATTATTGATTTATTTAGACAAACGAAATATTAATCCCTTAATGGATTTTATCCTATCAAACATATTTATTTTCAAAATTGGAAAACGTTTTCAATATAATATATTTGTTTCTAAATCTCGCGATTTTAGATACCTTTAAAATTATAAAACAACAATCGCTAATGGCAACATTGACTTATTTTAACACCTTGTCCTGTAAGTTTTTGTGTATGTTATTAAGTATATTATTGATTTTTCCATGTATTTGATATATATTACTGTGGTATGCTATGGCATGTTCGCTATTGAAAATGAAGTGTGTAGCATTTATAGTTCTTTTACAGGGACAGTCAAAAATATTCTGTTACATTACGGTCAATGACTAAGAATAATTTCAAGTGCATTTTAATGTTGTTAATTTGCATTTTAATGTTGTTACTAGCCACTAAAACATGCATTCTGTAGTATATGCGTTGCAAAGCATTTATTTTTCATTTACAGGAACACACGAAATAATTCCATTACATAATGTTATACGGAGAAAAACAGTTTGCAGAGTATTATGTAACACTATTTCAAATATACTGAAATTGATATACATTACTGAGGTTTACTAAAATATACAATCTGTAGAATTTGATGTGCATAGCATTTATCGTTCATTTATAGGAAAGACACACAAAAGATTTTCGGGTACAATGCTGAATCCGAAGTACTGTCTGAGAGTGATAATAGATGGAAATGCATTTTCAGTTATGATATGCGTATTTTTAAGTTTAACTACATTTTTGCTTACTACGTAGTGTGCATACTTTCTATAGATCATATACAGTACTATACAAAAGTATTCATAAGAATTACGGAGTCTGAACGTGAATTGTTTAAGGGGGTTCTTAATTGAGTTATGCATTTTGAAGCTGAACTATTTTAAGAGATGTTTGTAGAATATAAATAAATTCATATACAGGACCACGCAAAGAACTGGATACATGGCCGCCTCTGGACGATAATTTTTAGAAGCGAGATTTCAGTTGTTTTCATCGTGTGTTGGACTGAATTAAATGTTAGCTTAATATGTAGCGCATATAAATATCTGTAGGAAAAAAAAAACTGTACAAGAGAATTCAAGAATGTTTCTGTCTATTCGTAGAAATTACTGAAGGTTAATTTTTAACTTATTCTGTGTTTTCTTAATAAATTAAATTTCAGCTTACTATGTAAGATATGTGTAAACCTATTGATTAAATACAGGACTGCACAAAAATATTTGCATATTTTTCCGCCTATGGACGAGAATTGCTGAAATCTGGTTTTCAAATGTGTTTTAAGCTTTCTAAAATGTTTACTTGGGTATTTTATTTACCTTATTAAACAGCGAAATTTTGCTAAACTATTCTAGAAGTGTTGGAATGTGTTTAATAAAATATGCTTGATGCACGATTTTTCTTTCTTTTTTTATCATAAAATGCATATATACACGTTTAGAATTTCAGACCTTAGAAGTTTTATTTTTAATTAGTATTTTATTGACATTTTTCATTGAAATAAGAGAAAAAATCAGTCCCTAATGACAACATTTATTACTCTTTTTTAATTGTAAAAAGAACTTACTCAAACAAAAAAATACCATAATGCAGATTTGTACTTTGAGTTTATAATTTTGTCCAGCTTTCAAGTAATGTTATATTATAAGTTTTTTCATTAACATTAATTTATTTTTATATATAAAATTAGTGTTTAGAAAAAAAACCAAAATTTTTATGAGTCATTTTTTATGAGACATACTAAAATTAAAAGTATTTTCTAATTACTAATTTTTCATTTATTAAAGAAAATTAATCTGAATGAAATTATGATTAAAACAAATTAAAATTTCTTCAGTTCATAATTTTGCACAACAGTGTATGATTTAACAATCGCATTTCTTTATTTACAGAAAGTTTTTCTTTTTAACCAAACGTCTATTTTTTCTAAAGAGCTTGCCTTATGTTGTCATTTGTATTACTATACGTGTTTTTATCATTTGTAAATGCTTTTTTATATCAAACCATTAAGAATGAATTCACATTTTATATACATCTTACGCATTCGACACGATTAAATAATATTTTTTGTACAAAAAATGAGTTAATTTTGAGTTCCAGTATCACTTGGTATAAATTAATAACTCTCGAGTTACAGGGATTTAATTAACTCTTCCTTTGTCTACAAAATTTTTTTTTACATATTTCACAGGGTTATCAGGGGCCAGGCTTCACCTCTTAATTGTTCATCTCCATTTTAATCCCATTATATACTATACGAGTTAGGAAATATTCCTCTTATCGTGACAAATTAAATATACAGTGTATCCGAGATGAAACGCCCTAATTTGAACAGTCTGTAATGCAACATGTAATCGTTGCATTAAGTCTGTAATCGTGTTCAATTCGAAGTGTAGACTAAATACTTTGGAAAAATCTGAAAGTAGAGAAGTGACTACTTTTGAAAAGCAGCTTATAGTCGCTACCTTAAAAAAAAAAAGAAAAATAGGAGTAGTTGCAGTTAACTACATTTTCGAAAAAGTAGTTGTATTCGTAGATCTCTCCAAAAAAAATAGTTTTTCCGAGACCTGGAAACATATTTTTTGCGATGCAGGTAAACACTGTAATCAGAAGCTCATTTTACCTTCAAAATTAGAATTTTAAATTAATAATAAGAATCCCATATGTCAGCATTAAACCTAAAGCAGACATAATGTAACTTCGAGTCACATGAAACATCCCGCACACGGATATATAAACAATATCTTCATTCTCAATTCTCTTAAGATAATAGAAATCTTCTTTTGAAAGGAAAGGGTTATAACGATACATATTTAAAAACTTTTTAACGATCCTTTTTATTTCCAATATCCTCTCTGGAATCATTGAACTACAAATCGGAAAATACACAAACAAAACAATATTGCAGATGTTAATGTATGCGTATTCAATAATTCGAAAACTGTCGATTTCCGAAAATCCTTCTCGGGATATTTTTATAATTAGAATCATAATAGCTTGTAAAGTGTACAGTATAACAAAAAATGACAGGAGTTCAAATACGTTGCTCAATCTACCCACAAGATTTACGATTTGAAAGAACTCGGTGAAATTACCAACAGTTCCTTTCGATAAACTATGCAATTGAATTCGAAGAAATGTTTTATACACAGACAAAACTTCAGAACATCTATAAAACAATACACCTATACAAATTATTAAATAAAATGGGAAACCAGTGTATTATCCAAAATATGCTAATTTAATAGTAGTTATGAAATCGCTTTTCCAAACTTGGTTTTGTACTTCAACTCCAAATGTGAAACATGTCATATCAAATTTTTCGAAATTCGTTGCAAAAATAAGAAAGCACGTTACACAAGGTATCACTAATGTGATTATAATGAGGGAGATTACGGGGAGGTTTGCTGTTTTCTTAGAAGTATTGTAACGTTTTCGTAAATGGTACACTTTTAATACCACGTGGGATATAGCTTTCCTTTTAAAATAAGCAGTGGACCACATTATCGCGGAGTAGATACACAGCTACAGCTAATATATGCCACAAAAAGTTATCCATTTTTCAAACGTTGTATTGTAAAAATTTTAAAATTATTACGAGGAATAAATATAGTAATATTTCTATTTAAGTATTACTAATATTTATTTTTTCATAGATTAATATGAAATAGAGATTACAATCATTGAACGACTACCTAGATGCAATTAGTTGAAATGCATTGATACCCGGATTATAAATATCAAATGTTATACATATGTATCCCGAAAAGATCGATGATTGTTTATTTGACTCTAATGTTATTAAAAATGAATCAATGATTCCTCATTTTTTTAATAACTTAATTGATCTTGTTACATTTTCAAAACTAAGATAAATATATTTCGTAATTCCATACTCTGCACTGTCTAATAATAATAATAAAAAAAATGAATACATTATGTTGATTACCCTGCAATGTATTAAATTCTGCTATAAATATATTGATTTAAACAGCACATACCGCACTCTTTTAGACGCCACAATTCAAATGAGTGCAAATGGAAATTTAGCAAAATAATAAAACAAAATTCCAAATATTTTTGTAACTTATTAATGATACGAGACAGTGATATTGTTGTACACTAAGAAACAAAGAATACATACGATCTACTTTAATCACCAGAAAAATAGCCATTTCACTGAAATTCATGTCCCTTTGTATTTTATGTTAAAAAAAAAATAAATTTAGCATAGACTACTTATAGTTTTCAAACTGAAATAACTATGTTTAAAACGAACACGTAATTTTGACATCATATTTGGCTTTGTTTGGGAAATTATACCTTAGAATACCAAACGGGAATTCATTTGGTCAAGTAGTTTACGAATTATGAAGGTTTAATATTTTGAATTCCTAATGTTAATTTCCTTATTAATAGTTGCAAAACCAACTGTAATGCCTGTAGTTTTTCTAGAAGCTTTAAATATTCGAATCCAAAATTACAGCTTATTAAGTAGTTATTGAATTATGCTTAAAAAACTACTCGCATTGCAATATATTTTGAAACAAATACAAATGAATTTAACATTAGAAGTTCCGAATGTTACATTCCTTATTAATACTAGTAAAACGCATGTAGTTTTTCTAGAATCTTCAAATATGCGAATCCAAAATTACAGTTTATTATGCTTAAAAAATTACCCGCATTGTAATATGCTTTGCAACAAATACGAATGAATTTAAAATTAGAAGTTTCGAATTTTAAACCCTCGTAATTCCTAAACTACTTAACCGAATGTCTTCCCGTTTCGTACCCTAAGGTAAAATTTATCGAAAGCGCCAAATATGGTATCAAAGTTAGATGTTTCTAAAATCTCAGTGTTCGGAATCATTTAAAACTTGTAAGTTCATATTTGTATGCTTATGTACTCTAAGTTTTTTTTAAACATAAATTGCAAGAAGACATAAGTTCCAGTCAAATGTCTATTTTCGTTTTTTTCTATGGAATTTTTATGATTAAAATGTATGAGATGTTTTTTTTTTTTTTTTTCTCTTGCCGACTGAACATTTTTTGGAACAATGAATAATTTGTATTAGGTGTTGTAGTATCAAATTATAAGAAGGAAGTGAATTCAGGTTCATCTTAATTACTGTGTCGGAGTGAGATATAATGTACAACTATACGTGGAACTGAAGATTTTGATTGAGAATAGTGACGATAAAATCTAAACTTTTAAAATAATGTATATTTTGAAAACATATTGATGTTTTACTAGTTTTAGACTATTGGTTTTGTGCATGTCTGCGTGTTAGTTTTATAACCCTGAAGATGAGGATGTTTTACTAGTTTTAGACTATTTGTTTTGTGTATGTCTGCGTGTCAGTTTTATAACCCTGATGATGAACTAAGGTTGCTCGAAAGCGCTAGGTTTTTATCATTGTGAAATACAGTTATGTATGTTTGAAAAACACCTTAAGTAAAGTTTTATTAAATGATTCATATGTGTTTATGACATTTGTGTTGTTTTAAATATTAATTATAGTACAAAGGTGAATATAGATTCAAATGAGTGTTGTTTTTTCATAGCTTAAGTTTATTTTAATAAATCCCTTTTCGTGCTGTATCACTGGATGATATATATATATATATATATATATATATATATATATATACTGTAATCACATTTCCTTTTTTTCTTCTTCCAAGTGCACGACTATTTTACAATTCACTATACATTATTAAAATAAATAAATTTTTGTGCTGCAATCGCTGTATCCATAATATGGTGAAATCTCGTTCCAGCATTTGGAACTCCGGTTGAACCATATAGCTCCAAATGTTGGAACGCGATTTCACCCTCCTATGGTTGCAGATGCCGCAGTTCCAAAAGTTGGTTACACCACGCACAAAATTTTTAGCAGCTTAAATACGACAGCCACTCATAAATACAGGATATCAATCATTATTAAATACAGTTCTTGCGTATAATTTTCTTGAAACAAAAACCGATCTGCATTGAATCGGGATGTTACAAAAAATCTGTTAAAATCACTTCGGATTGACCTAGGTTTGAAGCAGACACATACAGAAGGTTTACTACGTTGCAGCTCATGAAGTTCCAATCCTTATTGCATTGAAATAAAAATAACCCGGTCTGTATTACTCACTTAACATCTTAGATTTTTCATTAATGTAATTTAATTAAGCATTTTTGTATACAAAGTTCACAACTAGTGAAGTATCGACACACGAGTGTTTACGAGTGACACCCAAGGAGGCTATTATTTGCAACAGCAGAACAGTCAAAATGCAAATAAACTAGAAATGAAAATTTTCGCAGAGCGCCTTTTAATCTGGCGGGAGCAATTAGCAAATCACACTAAACCATTTGAGTTACGCGGAAACTCAGTTAGTCTTTTTGATATCTAACGATGTTCAAAGTTCAAATTCAAAGAGGCTGCCAGACAGTAACATGTTAGCCAAGAAGTCAAGCGGTACGTTAATAACGAACATTACTGGAATGCGTAAATTAAACTAAACATGTTGAATAGCTACAGTTGCAAAGGCTAGAAAAGATCCGGTTTAAAACTGGGAATAAACCGGGTTTTTTGGGAATAAACTTGTTTTTTTTTTTGGGAATAAACCAGGTTTTTTAGCAATAAAACTGGGAATAAACCAGGTTTTTTAGCAATAAAACTGGGAATAAACCTGGGAATAAACCGATTTTTTGCAACTCTATGAATAGCATGTAAATGTATCTTGAAGAGTCGAGCGGTTTTCATCAAAAGGAAAATATTTGACAATGAACATAACGAAACTTATAACGACTGTGAAAGTTAATTGCTGACAAAACACAGAGTTAGCCTTTTTTCCTTTACTTTTTGAATTAAGGCAAAAGAGAGGAAAAACCGCATTACAGGTGATAAAAGAAGGAATAAAAATTCATATTTATTTTCGATTTTGAAATAAATACATGATAATTAAATTTAAACTTAACAGAAAAATTATAATTAGCTAATTAGTAAGGAATGTTAAAAAAAATGTTTTCAACATGCCAGTGATTCTATAACAATCTACGCTTATTCTTGAAATTAGAATTCTAAATTAAAGATAAGTAATCCATAAGTTAGCATCAGGCCTACAGCAGATAAAAGGAAACTTCGATTGACGTTCAGCAACCCGCAAGCAGATACGTGAATAATATCTTGATTCTGAATGCTTTTCAGATAAAATAAATTTTGTTTTGAAATAAAATCGTTATGTCGAAAATGTCTTACTCAATTTGCGCAACAATTTCACAACACAGAAAAACTCGGCTAAATAATCGCTATCTTTTCCGGCTCTTTCTTTTTGTAAGAAATTTCGGAGGAATTTCTTGTATCCGGATAAAATCTCAGAACATATGTGAAACTAGTCGTTGGGGGCCACCGTAATACTTACCCATCATTGATATGCATAATGTAAAATATTAAAATAAAAATGTGTAAACTACTTATAAAATGCATTGCAATTCAAATAAAATCGTGGCTTGATGACGTCATAAATTTTAAAGGCTCGATTACTGAATTGCTTGAAAGAAACCTCCTTATAAATCCAAATATAATACTTCTATTAACTAGCAGTTTATTGCGTCTGATTAAGCGTCAAATTTCCAATTAAAATATATCTTTGAAGTGAAATTTGGATGAAATACAGGGTCAGGAAAAATCGAAGAGTGTGGAAAATAGGATTCCAAATATATCGGCAACTCATTCTCCGATCGACTTCATGTTTTATGCAAAATTTGTTTTTTTATTGTCTTTTATATTCATTTCTTAAAATAAACAATTTCGAAAATTTTTATATACCTTTTATCAGAACGAATGTTTCGAGAGTTCGAAAAAATTAGTTCCGGTTAATCGAGGTTATTGAAATGAAATAGGCTTCTTCCCATTATTACATACTAAGTACATACCAAATTGCAAGTCTCTATCTCAATTTTTTCGGGAGATAGAGCGTTTACAGACACACAGACACACAGACGGACGGCAAAATTTTTTTTTCTAAGAATATGTTTTTCGGAATCTCCAGTGTCTGAAACGTGTAAATCCGTCAAAATTTTTTTTTCGATTTTCAAAACGATTACAAGACTTACCCTATACTACGTATGATGGGTAAGTAATAAAAGACTTATACAAAGCGTGAAATAGAATATAAAACCAGAAACGAAGACAAAATCTGCAAATTTTGTATAAGCTAACAAAAGTTTCAGAAATGGTTTGTTATGCATTTTATACCCAAATGACCAAAAGTCCATATCTGTTTCAAAATCCATTATAATGTGATCCAGAATGTTCAAGAAAAAATTTAAGACAGGTGTGATAATTGTCAGAGTAATAATTGCACAGTGAATTGTCTTCTTTGAAGATGTGTAATATTTCCGACAACGATAAAAAAAATTAGGAAGAAAACAACAATCGCTAATTGTAACATTGGTTCGTTTTTATCATAAAACGCATTTGTGTACACAAAAAATAACGCAGTGTGTAATTTCATACATTAGATTTTTTTTAAAGTAATATTATATCGTTTGACATTTATTTGGGAAAAATAAAGAAAACATCAATCACTAATGGCAACATCTTTACTCGCAAAACGAACTTATTCAAACAAAAAATATCTCAATTCCAATTTTTATACCTTTGAGTAGAAAATTTTGTCCAGATTCTACGTTATGTTAAATTTTTATGTCGCTCATTTTTTTTTCTTATTAACATTAATTTTTTTTTACGACATACTAAGTTTAAGAGTATTTTCTAATTAATTATTTTCATTTTATAAAAGCAAAATTAAGCTGAGTTAAATACAATCAAACCTCAATATTACGTCACTCTCGGGTCCACATAAAAATGACTTACTAAGTGGAGTGCCTTCTTAAGCGGAGTTTAATATTAATTGTAAAATAAAATTCCAATTGTTTTTATAATAGGTATACCTATAACTAAATTACCTTATAAATTATATAAAGTAGTAGGATAAGAATTAGAATTCATAAATTGGATGACAAATTAAGGAACGTTTACTTATGTAAACGTAAGTACGTAAGTACAATTACCTAGTACGTAATTGTACAATTCAATACATACTGATTCGTTACTGGTTTACAAGGAAAACCAAACATCCATTTTTGATTGTTGGCAGTTTTCTGAAATCAAAACTTTTGTTTCTTTAAGGAATATAGCATATTTTATTCGCTATCTGTAGTGTCATTCAAACACAAAATATAGTTGATTAGTTCTTCAATGTATTCTAAAGATTTTTTTATTTGCAACAATCGGTTCGGGAGGTTCTTCTTCTTCAGGAACGCTGTCGGATTTAACTGCTGGCCCGTTCTTCACTTCCGAAACATCAACTCTAATTTCAGTTATCGTTTCTTTGGGGGAAGTTTGTAAATTGTTGACTATTTTCGTATAGTCATCTTCCTCAACCTGCTGCTCCTGTCTGCGGAATTTTTGAAATTGTGAAGCTAATGGAATATCCTCATCTTCCGTATCCTCGGTCAATTAAGAGCCTGAGATGAAATTCAGAGAATTTGTTGATATGGAAGATAATCTTTGTAAGAAAAAATACTGTCATCGGAAATATTGTTAAACTTAAACTTACAGTCATGCACAACAAAAAAAAATGTTTTTTTAGATAACCTTGACAAATATATACGACAGAGTTTGCCTATTATGGCTTTTAATATTGGCGTTTTAGCGGAGTAGTTGAAAAAATAGCGATGCAATAAGCGGAGTACCATATGTGAAAAATGTATGCGAATGGTCGGGACTTCTAAAACAAGGTGTAATATGCCGAGTGACGCTTTATCCAGGTAACTTAATAACGAGCTTTGACTGTATATGATTAAAACAAATTAAACAATTTTTAATGTTTATAAATTTGTGAAACAGTGTATATTTTAACAATAGTATTTGTTTATTTAGAGAAAGGTTTTTTTTCTTCCCTTATAACCAAATCTGTAATTTTTAAAACCAACCTGCGTCATTAGTAATATATGGGTTTTTACCAATTCTTCTATCAAACCCTGAAGAAACAATTTACTTTTTACAAACATCTTACTCATTCGACACGAGTAAATAATATATATATATGCACCAAAGGCTTACTTTCGAGTTCCGTTATGTCATTGGTTACACTGTAAAAAAAAATTCCTGAAAAAAACGGAAATTGTACTGTCCATCGAGACGCCAGTACTCTTTCCGTATTTTAACGGAAAAAAATTCCGTAAATTCCAGGAAATTTTTCGTGAATTCTGAAATATCCGTTTTTAAATTTCCGTTTTATAACAGATACCTTCCGTATTTTTTAGAAATTTTATGTCGTCAAAGTAAAATTTATAGGAACAAAAAAGAAAAAAAAGTTACTCGCGAGGACAACATTATACGGGACAGATACATTTCTGCTTCTTATTTTCATTCCTGAGTGAGTTTATAGAAATTAACCAACCCTAGCCGGAAGCGGAATCGAACCCGTAATCTTCCGTGTACTAACTTGATGATTTAGACCAGCGGTTCTTAAACTGTGGTCCGCGAACCCCTGGGGGTCCGCGAGCTTACGGCAAGGGGTCCTCAAGCTCAGTGCTAAATTCAGACTTTTTTTTTCTCCTGAAATAATTTCTGTAGTTCTTTTAGGGGGAGTTTTGCAGGACAAGACCTTCTAGTATAGACCATTAATAAGCATAAAACACCAAATCTTCTTTGGGAGACATGTCAGTGCTCCAGAGATGGAATGCCCCCCCCCCTTTCCTGGACAACACTTTGAATTTATCACTACGCAAGCCAAAATTTTCACTGAATATTTTTCACCTTTCCCCAGTGCGTTTTAAAATGCATAATGTTTCGAGCTGTCATATTAGCAATCACAAGACCATATGGTCTGTTTATCACTGCAAGAAAACGAAAGCAATGTTTGTTTTTAACCCTTCGACCCCTTATCTTGCGATTTCCATGGGCAAGAGTTTTGTAGAAAAATTTATATAATACACAATCTTCCGAGCAATTTTGTTTTTAAAATTCCGCAGTCAAAGGGTAAAAATGCCAATGATAAATATCCTACATATTTCAAATACATGTTGATTTGGAATATGTAATAAGATACATATTGATCGAAAGGATTTTGAAAAAAAAATTAAGCAGTCAGATGATTAATAATGATTCACCATTAAAAAGAGAGTCTAAAAATTCACCTAAGCAATATTTTACAATTATTTGAGATTTCAACAAAAGAGAAACCTTTATTTTTAAATTGCTAAACAAAAAAAAACAGATGCCATAAACTTGTGAATTTTATTAAGTATTTAAAAAATAAAGTTTTAAAATCTACAAATAGTGCAGTTTCTCCCAAATTTAGGAAATAATTTTAGACTTAAAACAAGCTTTACAAAAATCATAAGCCTTTTTCACTTTCTAAATGTTCTAGAATTTTTATATATATAAAAAAAATAATAATAGGATACACGACTGAGAAATTTGTTTTTAAGAGGTAATAGAAACCGTGGCATTTTTTCAAAATTATTTGAAAAATGCGATATTGTTATTACAGTCATTGTCATTTTTATATGCACTACTCTTATTTTAGTCTCACTTGTTACATATTTACATAGTTCGCCAATATGTTTTATTTAAGATATGGATGAGTGATTAAAAAGGCTGGTACATTAAAATCTAAAGATGAGAAAGGAGTGGAGTTAGATTTAGACGATGATGATTCAACACCTCAGATTTCAACAGAGAAGAAAATATCGCCAAGGAAAAAGCGTTAGTCCTCTGAATAATATTTAACATTGGATTTACGAGTAGCTATATTAATAACGAGAAACAGTCAATCTATTATTTGTAACGATATACTGTCAAATCAGTGTATGAGACCAGAAAAACTACGAAGACAAACTATACACGAAGAATATACAAACAAACCAAATGACTTTTTTTAAAGCAAGTTAAAAGAACTGAAAGCAAGTCAGAAAGGAAATGAAAAGACCAATTGGTTCCAAAAATGTAAAGGCTGTTTTTATCTCATATCAGGTATATATGGTGGTACAGGGTGTTTCACAAAGGACCCCTAACTTTAAAAATCAATAACCCGGAAGCGGTGATAGACAGAAACATGAAACCAGTGGTATGTTTTTTAAAAAAAATCGTAAGAATCTTATACGTAAATCTCAAAATTTAGTTAAAAATAGCACCGATAGATGGCGCTGAGAGCGTTAAGATTCCTTCTAAAGAGAGTTCAGAAGCATAGAAAGACTAGCCGTCGAAGTTTTCGCCATTGAAATCTGACTGCTATTTTCGTATAGTGAAAATAATTCGCATCGGCCACGTTGCCTGTCTGTTAATTTTTTTGGAAAAGCTCACGAATTGTTTTCCCATCTGGGCATTTTGCGACTTGAAATCGCTTTTGAAAACTTCTCCTTGTGACAGTAGGACTCTGATTTAATCGGTGGTACTCCAACACAATAAACACACGTTCATCCACGGTATACACCACTTTCGGAATTATTTTCACTATACGCTAATAGCGGCCAGATTTCAATGACGAAATCTTCGTCGACTAGTCTTTCTATGCTTTTGAACTCTATTTAGAAGGATTCTTAACGCTCTCAGCACCCTCTATCGGTGCTATTTTTAACTAAATTTTGAGATTTACGTATAAGATTCCTACGATTTTTTTAATAAACATACCACTGGTTTCATGCTTCTATCTATCACCGTTTCCGGGATATTGATTTTTAAAGTTAGGGGTCCTTTGTGAAACACCCTGTAGCAAAGTCTACAAAACTTCACACGATTTCAGCGAAATGAATTCTACCTGCTGCTAAAGCAATGATCACAACAAAGATAGAATTAAAAACAGCAAAGAATTTAAATTTCATTTCATTATCTAATGATACTGTTAAGACCAGAATCACAGATTTGAGTGACAATTTTGAGAACTAGTAGAATGAACGTGTAAAAATTAGTCCTTTTCTCACAATGCAACTAGATGAGAGTTTAGATATTTCCAATAATGTCAATTTGATAGTTTTAGCTTGTTATGAATTTGGTACTAAGATATGTGAAGATTTTTGCAAAGGTCTTCCAACTCGCACAACAAGTGCTATTTACATGTTTAGACGGTTTCCTAGAAAAAAAAGAAATAAACCAGTCAAGATGTATTGCAATAAGTGCAGATGGGGCTTTAGCTATGAGTGGAACTGTTAATGATTTGATGTTTGATCAGCTTCGTTGAAGCTATAACACCGCATGTAATTTGAACACACTGTTGTATTAACCATGAGCCGCTGTTTGCCTAAAAATTATTGAAGATTACATTCAACGAAGTTGTTTCAGTAGTAAATTATATCTAATTATATTCAGTAATACTACTGAAACAACTAAATTAACTTTAATCACTATACATCAAAATTTTGTGATAAGAAATTGGGAGTAAATACAGGCAGCTATTTATGCATGCATTAAGTGGCTGTCACGGGTAAAAATGCGATTTAAAAATGTATATTTTGCACTGCGGGATGAAGTAAGTCTGTTTTTCATGGACTCTAAATTCCATTTGAAAGATCGTTTTAACTATTTCTCCTGGCTTATCAAGATGGCATATTTGACAGTTATTTTAAATTTCCTGAATAATCCCATTCTAAATAAGAGTTATGATATACTTCTCTAGCCAAGACAAATTAAATATATTTCATATCCTCAAAGAATTGAAAACGAATTCTAGATCAGTTTGATCCGCCGAAAGCTGAATTAAACTTGGAAAATGATAAAATATAGTTTTTAATGCATCCTTTTCAGAAAGTAGATGTTTAAGTGAAGGTAAACACAAATTCTCTTTTCGTTGTAAAGACCAATTAAGTAGTTCAGCAAAACAAATATAAAACCTGCGGATTTAAACTCAAACACTTTAGGTTCCTTAATTTCGAGTTACAAAAATTTTTAGTTAGCTGCCAAACTGAAAATAAAAAATCCCTGTTAGCTCGGCCTACAGGCACAGGTAGATTTCGAAGACGCAGACCGTGGGTTGCCTGTTTGTTGGGAATTGCAGAAGAAATGATCTTTTGGCCATGATGCGGCAGTTGGGACCGCCCACTTCGAAATCTAAATGTATCTGCAGGCGGAGCCGGCAGGGATTTTTTTGTTTTTATTTTATTTTATTTTATTTTATTCCATGTTGCTCTAAGGGTTGGTCCTATAAAAAACTTGTCAATATAAAAGTTGTAGATAAAATTAAGAGGATTTATAACAAATTTAAGTGGATTTGATATCTTGTGAATGGACGAAGTTGTGAATTTCTTTCTTCTTAAACCACCCTTACCCCCCCTCCTTTGGGGCCATTTTTAATGACATCAAAAATCTATCATACATAAATTTTCGGCCCTTTTCATAGAAGTAATAATAACTTTAAACGGATTCGATATGTATCATAATTAAGAAGTAATGGGTTTTATTCTGTTTTCACAAAAAGCCCCCCTATCCCCCCCTTGATTCAATTTTGCCCATAACTTAACTTGACTGAGATTTTATGCCCCTTGATTTTATGTATCAGTTTGGAAGAGGTTTATTCAGAAGTATTGAAGTTACGTGTCCATAAAAAAGTGATATATATATATATATAGATAGATAGATAGATAGATAAAGTTTTGAACATGGGGTGGTTTTGGGTTCTGGGAGTCAGTCATGATCGGCGTAGATCTGCAAAAAATTTTCAGAAATTCCAACTTATTAGAGAATGTAATAGGTACTATTTTTTACTAGATATTTCACAAATGTAATAAGCTTTTTGCAATTTCACAAAAACAGGACTCTGGAGATACAGACCCATGTTTATAAATCATGAAGAAATTTCAACATTGTTAACTAATATTAACACATATTTGTGTATAACTTAAGATAGACTCTTAAAAAAAACAGTACCTTTATATTTCTTAGAAAAGCTTATTTTGTGTCTCCTGAAAAGTTCATTTTTAGGACAAGTGCGTTTCTAGAATTACTGATTCAGTTTAGATTGGTATATTTAAAGTTTCCGGAACCCGATTTCTGTCTAAAACAATTCTGAGGTTATTAGTACTTAATTTTCTAAACTATATTCTAAATTACGTTACACAGTTCAGGATCTATCACACGGACTAAATATTTCAAAAAGTACAGTGTAGGGTTATTTGATAGCTTCTTTTAAGAGGTCCTCCTTTACAAATGATGAAGGTTGTCCAGAGAGGACATCATCTTCAATGCTGAAATTTCCGCGCTTAAACATCTCAAACCACCTTCGAACTGTGTCATATGAAACAGCACTTTGTCCATATACAACATAAATTTTACGAGCAGTCTGACTTGAATTTTTACCTTTCTTAAAATAAAAGAGCGTAATTCACGAATATGAACGTTTTTGCTCACCATTCTTAGCACTGCACTGAAACAAAAATTATGCCGCAACATAAGCGAGAATTATGTAGCGTAAGCTGAAAAAAACGAATTTACATATCTGGGTTATGCAAGGTCACTCCTAAAACCCTCAAAACTTTCCAGATGACCCATTATATAGTTGCATCACCCTCTGTTGCCGAAGAGATTCAGAATTTATAATTAAAAGTAAGCGTAAATCACATTAAATTGTTTAGAGGTTCAAAATCATAATAAGCCGTCCATCTCCTAGATGTTCTATATTTAATATCAACTATTTTGATCGATCTTGTAATTGAAAAAAAAAAATCACTTAAACGCTTAGGTCTTGAAAATTTCAAACTGGCCATAAGTGTCAAATATTCGATATCTATCAACACTGAAAATACTTTGACCACTTTTCTTAATCTTTCAATGGATTCAACGAAGCACTGGAAATCAACACCAAACAATGCATTATCCATCTACATCTGATGGTCATTCACGGATGGGGAAGGAGCGTCGGGGTATTTGCGGGACAGCTGCTTTCACAGTATTCATCTAATTTAACTGCACAAGCCATGGCAAAGAGCTTCGAAGACGGTAAGTGCCCGATTAACAATGTCAGTCTTTAGATTTCTCCACGTAAAATGTCGATTGCAGCCTATCAGCAGAGGAACCAACGATGGTGAGATCTCGTCTGTTCGTAATGACGACGAGATATTCTTTTCAAGGTATCGAATTAGTTATTTGAATATATCATTGGAAAAAGTACCGATGAATCAAACAGTCGTAGGAAGAACGCTTATTAATCACTTAAAATACAAAGACACGTTCCAAAAACTGTATATGCAAATTTGTAAATAAATTATTCTGTACATATTTATATCGATAATAAAATAATTTTTTGTAAAATTAGTAATAATCTTTTTGAACTGCTTTCCAGTATTCATCTAATTTAACTGCACAAGCCATGGTAAAAGGCAAAAATTAGTAATAATCTTTTTGAAAGTGTCTCCGGTTTTAAATATTCTTTTATATTCAAAGTTATTTTTCCTCTCCAAGTGCACGACTATTTTACATGTCAAAATAGACTGCAAAAAATGTAGTGCTGGGTTTTAACCAACTTTAGTTACTGCTTTAGCTGCAACCATAAGATGGTGAAATCTTGTTCCAACATATGGAGCTTCTGTTTCTTACCTTTAAATATTGGAACGAGATTAGATTTCACCATCTTATGGTTGCAGTTATTGCAACACTAAAAGATGATTTCACACCGCACAAAATTTTTAACAGTGAAAATACGATAGCCATGCATAAATACAGAATATCCCGTCAATACTAAATACAGTTATTGCATAGGACTTTCTTTGTACAAAAATGAATCGACATTATTTTGGGATGCCACCATAGTCTAGAAAACTCACTTCGAATCCACCGGGTTTGCAGCAAATTACATATAACATATTAGATTTATTACCTTGTAGCTCATAAATTTCCAATCCTTGTTGCATTGAAATGAAAATAACCCAGTCTCGAATAATCAAAAAAAGAGATCTTAGACGTTTCATTAATGCAATTTAATTAAGCATTCTTGAGCACACAGTTCACAACCAGCGAAGTATCCACGCATGCGTGTTTACGAGTGGTACCCGAGAAAGCTATTTTCCAAATAGTGTACAGAAGAACAATCAAAATGAAAATGAATTGAAAATGAAAATTTTCGCAGACCGCCGTTTAATCTTGCAGCAGTAGCATATTAGCCAAGAGTCCAAGAAGTACATTAATAACAAATATTTTTCGAACAGGTAAATTAAACTAAATATTACCAAATTATATAAGGAAATTGCAAGAATAGTTTATCATTTTGATCTTGAAAATGTCGCCGTTAGTGCGTACGAAGCATATCGAACTTTATATTAAAAGGTTTTTATAAGCCTTTTTGTATTCTGTTTTATTATTTTAAGCATATATGTTTATCTTTAGTTTAAACTAAATGTGTTCAATAACATGTAAATGTATCCTAAAGGGCCTAGAGGTTTTTATCAAATAGAAAATATCTGGCAATGAAAATAACAAATCCTATAGCGCGTGTGAAATTTAATTACAGATAAAACACAGAGTCAAGCCTTTTTTCATTTACTTTATGAATTAAGGCAAAAGAGATGAGAAAGCGCATTGCAGGTGCTAAAAGAAAGAATATAATTCATATTTAGTTTCAATTTTGAATTAAATACATGATAATTAAAAGTTAAACTTTGCAGAAAATTTATAAGTCGATATTTAGTAAAAAAAAATAATTGAAAATATATGCATTTAATATATGATTTAACATCACAAATTTTATATAAAGAAAATATCTTCGCATTACTCTTAAAATTAGAATTCTAAATTAAAGATGAGTAAGCCGTAGGTAAGCATTAAACCTACAGCAGATAAAAGGAAACTTCGACTGATGTTTAGCAACCCGCAAGCAGATATGTGAACAATATCTTGATTTTTAATGCTCTTGATAAAATGAATTTTCTTTTGAAATAAAATCATTAGAAGGGTAACAATTTCATAAATCTTTGACGAGAGTTCTAATTTCGTTTAAGTGTTCCGGAATCATGGAACTGCAAACCGTGAAAGATATAATCGCAACGATATTGCGAATACTGTAATACAGAAAATAAACAAAATAAAGAATATTATCGAAGGCCATGATCTCTGAAATTGCCAGAATGTTGGTAAATAGGTCCATTAAATTGTAAGCGATAATGAAAAAAGAGATATGTGAAAATGTCTTACTTAATTTACGAACACACGAATTTCACAACATAGATAAACTCGACTAAATAATCGTTATCCTTTTTTGCTTTCTCTTTTTGTAGGTGAAATCGAAAAAGTTTCTTATATTCGGATAATACGTCAGAACATCTGTGAAACAAAACACACATACAAAACGTCAAATAGATTATAAAACCAGAACAGAAGACAAAATCTGCAAACTTTACATATAGTTCCAAAAGTCTGTTAAACATTTTGTTATGTATTCTGTACCCAAATGCCCAAATTTCCAAATCAACTGTTTCAAAATCTGTCATAATTTGATCGAGAATGCACAAGAAAACATCCATGACAAATTGGATAATTGTGAGAGTAATAATTGCACAACGATTTGACTTCCTTAAAGAAATACAATATTTGCGGCTACGATATACTTCCATAACTACATTCGAAATAGCTCTCTTTCTTGAATAGGCTAAATACCACAATACTCCAGAAGAAAGAGGTAATAGAACAAGTGATATTGATAGTTTGAATCTCGGTTTCCGAAGAGAAGACAGAGCGCTTGCGACAAGATATGTCAATGAAAGCAAAAATCCGCAAATGAAAAGTATTTGAACGTATTTTCCTACGGGGCGAAGTCTATAATTAATAAAATTAAGTCCTGTTATGGATAAAATACGCCACAAGATAATATCAGATTTTATAACTTTCACCATAATTTTATCAAGATTTCAATTGTAAAGAATACGTTAGTAATGAGTGATTTTGGATCTTTTGCACTGTTGTTACACTGTTGTAGTGCACTGCTGTAGTTGTTGTAGTGCTCTGTTTGCACTGTTGCACTGTTTATGTCATATTAACACGAAATCGGAAAAGCATAAAGATTTTCTTAGTAACCAACTACTGCATATTTACCTGTCTTGAAATAAAAGAGCATAATTGACGAAAGTGAACGTTTTTGTTCACCATTCTTAGCACTGCACCCAAACAAAAATTATGCACAACACAAGCGAGAATTATGCATTGTAAGCGGAAAAAACTGAACTTACGTTTCTTGGTCAGTCAAGGCCACTCCTTATCAGCAGAAGCAAAATATAAGCAGACGAAAGTAATCACCGCTTTCAAAAACCCGCAGAACTTTCCGGTTGATCCATTATAGGTGATAAAAGTAGCAATAGAATTCATATTTATTTTCAATTTTGAATTAAATACATGATAATTAAAAGTTAAACTTAGCAAACAATTTATAAGTAGATATTTAGAAAACAAAAATTTAAAAATGTATTTAATATAATCAAGATCGCAGAAATGATCTTCGCTTAATTTTTAAAATTAGAATTCTAAATTAAAGATAAGTAATCCGTAAGATAGCATTAAACTTACAGCGGATAAAAGGAAACTTCGATTGACGTTCAGCAACCCACAAGCAGATATGTGAACAATATCTTGATTTTTAATGCTCTTCAGATAAAATAAATTTCGTTTTGAAATAAAATCATTAGAAGGGTAACAATTTAATAAATCCTTGACAAGAGTTCTGATTTCGATTAAGTGTTCCGGAATCATGGAACTGAAAACTGTGAAAGATACAATCGCAACGATATTGCGAATAATATAATACAGAAAATAAACAAAATAAAGAATATTATCGTAGGACATGATCTCTGAAACGGACAGAATATTGGTAAATAGGTCTGTTAGATTATAAGCAATAATTAAAAAAGAGATATGTGAAAATGTCTTACTTAATTTTCGCAACAATTTCACAACATAGATAAACTCGACTAAATAATCGTTATCCTTTTTTGCTTTCTCTTTTTGTAGGTGAAATCGAAAAAGTTTCTTATATTCGGATAATATGTCAGAACATCTGTGAAACAAAACACACATACAAAACGTGAAATAGATCATAAAACCAGAACAGAAGACAAAATCTGCAAACTTTACATATAGTTCCAAAAGTTTGTTAAGTATTTTGTTATGCATTCTGTACCCAAATGCCCAAATTTCCAAATCAACTGTATCAAAATCTGTCATAATTTGATCGAGAATGCACCAGAAAAAATCTATGACAAATGGGATAATTGTGAGAGTATTAATTGTCCAGGGGGATGACTTCCTTGAAGAAATGTAATACTTGTGGCAACGATATACTTCCATAACTACATTCGAAATATCTCTCTTTCTTGAATAGGCTAAATACCACAATACTCCAGAAGAAAGAGGTAATAGAACAAGTGATATTGATAGTTTGAATCTCTGTTTCCGTAGAGAAGACACAGCGCTTGCGACAAGATATGTGAATGAAAGCCAAAATCCGCTAATGAAAAGTATTTGAACGTATTTTCCTACAGGGCGAAGTCTATAATTAATAAAATTAAGTCCTGTTATGGCTAAAATACGCCACAAGATAATATCAGATTTTATAACTTGCACCATAATTTTATCAAGATTTCAATTGTAATGAATACGTTAGTAATGAGTGATTTTGGATATTTTGCACTGTTGTTATTTTATGTCATATTAACACGAAATCGGAAAAGCATAAAGATTTTCTTAGTAACCAACTGTAACAAACTCTCTTATCGTATTAAATTTGACCCACAAGTATCCATCGCACTGCTATGCCATTTAGATAATATAATGATAATTGATAAAAAAATGTCGTAAGGACAATAATGTCTAGGTATAAATATCTCATGATTTATAATTTCATTTGAATGTCATTATTGATTTATTTAGACAAACGAAATATTAATACCTTAAAAGAAAATTTCACGCCTTGCATTCATAATATTCAAATTTTTTAATTGCTTAATAGGCGTATTGCCAACATAGTGAAAAAGTCCCGGCTTGGGTACTTTTTCACTATGTTGGCTATACGCCTATTAAGCAATTAAAAAATTTGAATATTACCTTAATGGATTTTATCCTTTCAAAAATATTTATTTTCAAAATGAGAAAACGTTTTTAATATAATATATTTTTTTCTAAATCTCGCGATTTTAGATATCTTGAAAATTATAAAACAACAATCGCTAATGGCAACATTGACTCGTTTTCAAAACCTTGTCCTGTAAGTTTTTGTGTATGTTATTGAGTATATTATTGATTTTTTCATGTAATTGATATATATTACTGAGGTATGCTATGGCATGTTCGCTATTGAAAATGATGTGTGTAGTTATTAGAGTCTTTTACAGGGACAGTTAAAAGTCATTACGGTCAATGACTAAGAATCATTTCAAGTGCATTTTAATGTTGTTAATTTGCAATTTAATGTTGTTACTTTTCAAGTACAATGAAATTGACATAATGGAATACGCGCACTAAAAGATTCATTCTGCAGAATATGCGTTGCAAAGCATTTATTTTTCATTTACAGGGTCACACAAAATAATTCCATTACATAATGTTATACGGAGAAAAACAGTTTGTAGAGTATTATGTAACACTATTTCAAATATACTGAAATTGATATACATTACTGAGGTTTACTACAATAGACTTGCTGTACAATTTGATGTGCATAGCATTTATCGTTCATTTATAGGGAGGACACACAAAAGATTTTCGGGTACAGTACTGAATCCGAAGTACTATCTAATAGTGATAATTGATGGAAATGCGTTTTCAGGTATGATATGCGTATTTTTAAGTTTAACTAAATTTTTGCTTACTACGTGGTGTGTATACTTTCTATAGATCATATACAGGACTATACAAAAGTATTCATAAGCATTACGGAGTCTGAACGTGAATTGTTTAAGGGGGTTCTTAATTGAGTTATGCATTTTGCAGCTGAACTATTTTAAGAAATGTTTGTAGAATATAAATAAATTCATATACAGGACCACGCAAAGAACTGGATATATGGCCGCCTATGAACCATAGTTTTTGGAAGCGTGATTTCCGTTGTTTTAAGTGTGTTTTAGCCTGAATTAAATGTTAGCTTAATATGTAGCGTATATAAATATCTGTAGGAAAAAAAGAACTGTACAAGAGAATTCAAGTATGTTTCTGTCTATTCGTAGAAATTACTGAAGGTAAATTTTTAACTTATTATGTGTTTTCTTGTGCCCTAGAAGTGTCACGGATGATGTCTAAGGAGGATGGCCAGATATTGGACCACCTCCCACAATCCATATTTATGGGAATTCGGCAGTCATTGTGTTCCGGATTTTCAAATGATACTCTGGAGGTTCTCCATCCTTCCAATGGACCCCAATTCTACGTACCACCACACGGGTTGTGCTTCTTCCGAATTCGTTGTCATTTTTCAATTTTTCCGATTTTTACACCTCTAACAAAAATCATCGCTATTACAAAATGCACATTTCCACATCTAATCTACCATGTACCACCAAAAAAAATTGTCTTCTTTTTTCATTATCTTCAGTATAAGTGTTTAAAATTAGGGCATTTCGTCTCGGACATCCTGTATATCAGGTCCTCAGTGACTTAAAAACAAATTCTAATTCAGTATGTTCGGGCCTAGAGGTAAAATAAACGTGCGAAGTGATAAAATATAGTTTCTAATTTATCACTTATTGTATCAAATTGATATGTTTAAGTGCAGATAACACAAATTCTTTGTTCCTTATAAAGGGCATCTAAGTTGCTCTCAGCAAGAACAAATATCAAGCCTGCTGATTTAAGCTTAAACTCTTAATGTTCATACATATAAAACATGTTAACAAAAACGTTTATTCAGCTGATAAATTAGGAATACAAAAATCTGTTTTGAATAACTCATTTATACCAAATGATAATGGAACTCAAAACTCTTTGGTGTACAAAAAATGCTATTTAGTTTTGATGAATGAGTAAGCTGTTTATAAAAAGTAAATTCCTTCTTAATGATTTGATAAAGGGGATATTTACAAATGATAAAACCCCATATATTACTAATTACGAAAGTTGGTTACAAAAATTACATATTTTGTTAAAAGAAGAGAAAAAAAACTTTCTGTAAATAAACAAATGTGATTTTTAAATTTTACACTGTTGAACAAATTTATAAACTCAAAGAAATTTTAATTTTGTTTTAATAATAATTTAACTCAGCTTAATTTTGCTTGAATAAAATAAAAATAAGTCATTACAAAACACTTCTAAATTTAGAAGGTCTGTTGTTGCTGTTGTAACTTTCTGTTTCAATAAGTTTATTTTACTATTAAAAAGGTAATCAATGTTGCCATTAGTGACTGCAGGTTTCTATATTACACATACACTTTAACATACTATGTCCATAAATAATTTATGTGATTTAAGTAATTCGTTTGTTTACTACTATTTCTTATATAAAGAAATTGTGATTTTATAATTTCTCTGGCCAACTAACCGTTGAGTCGTCATTAGTATTACGATCAAACCAGTGAAAGCAGAACCTATCTACAAAAACAATTATGATTAAAGAAAAACTTTCATGTTCCAGAAGAAAAAAACACAATACAATTATATATTTATTATAAAAAAGTTCTTATTTTTTACCAAGATCTTATACATCGGCACAACTAAATAACATTTTTTTTGCACGTGAAATACATAGTTTTCAGTTATATTATTATTTCATATAAATGAACAACCCTCGATTTTCAGAGACTTAATTAACTTTTCCTCTCTCTACTTGAAATTCATCACACTGTTTATAGTGTTCCATCAGGTTCGAGGCTTCATCCCTTCATAGCTCATCTCTATTAAAGTCACATAATACAGAAGACTTACGACGTACTTTTATCATGTTCATAGAAACCAAACATTTTAACCAATACCAGATTAATTTTAACACAATTATTCTAATTGGTAAGTAAATTATTTACCAATTAGAATAATTGTGTTAAAATTAATCTAGTGTAATTAGGCATCCAGCGTTTACTGGAGTTCCATTACCTGTGATTTATTTTGTTGAACTGATTCAGATATCAGACCATATGCTACGATCAATAAGGTCAGCTGGGTGTATTAGGTTATTCAGATTTGTTCAGATAGCTTAGATTACAGAGCATTGGCAGCTTCAGCCAAGAGATCACTGATTCGAATCCTGACCCTGACATTTTTCACTCAATTGAAAAATTACAGCTCACATTGAGAAAATAACACTTTCAAATCTGAGTAAATAGATGTTTTTATTTTGTTATGAAACTTTTGTTTCAAATATGACGATCTAATGCTTTCAATTCTGAAATACTCAGAATATTGAAACATGGACATACTCAAAACTGAGCACATGGAGATCAGTTCATACTCATTTTTGAAATATGGACCAACTCAAAAATGATTAGAATCAGTTCTAACTCATTTTTGAAACATTGAAATACTCAAAAATGAGCACATAGAAGTAAAAGAAGTCCTACTCATTGTTTAAACATGGACATACTCAAATAGGAGCCCATGATGTTTTATTCTTGAGTGTGTGCATGTTTTCAGAAATGAGTATATACATGTTTCAAACTTGAGCCATTTTGATTCGGAGCCATTTTGACTATGCGACATACTCAGATTGAAGTATTTTTTGCTCAGGTGTGAAAATACCGTTTTTAGAGTGCATATATTAACCAATAGTGTGAATGGCTTCTCAATTTGGAACGGAAATCCACGCTAAAGCACTTGTATTTACGAACCAATTTGGATGAGACTCCGCATGTCTACAGGACTTATCAGGATCTCAACCTAGTTCGTTGACCTGCTTCATCCGCGATGTTGATTCAAAATGGTGGCCTATTAAAGATTTAAAACTAAAAAAAAAAAAAAAAAAAAAAAAAAAACCCTTAAAAAGCCAAATATATTTTCTGCTTAAATAAGTGTTAGGCCTTGATAAAAGGATACCTTATAAAATGGCTGAGATTTTATAGCAGTTTGAAATTCTTGGGTTCCTTATATCATGGAAAAGACAGCGTTATAAAAATGAAGGATTCTTTCATAATCGGAAGCGATTATCGTTTACTTTATGAATTCTAGCAAACGTGGTTTCTCGCAAAATTTCTCTCACTGTTGTAAGAATTGTTAAAATTCTCATATGCTTAAAACTACATAGACATATTAAAATATTACTCCATATTGAAAAGAAAAAATATATTGGTATTCTTAAAGTACTCGTGCAAGCACACGTGCGTACGTCACGATGTATGCACTGACGCTACATTAGTAGGAAAAGAGTTTTTAGTGAGGACTGACGTTAATATAAGAGGGAAAATGTGTCATTGGTCATATCATGTGATCATAACTTGTTTAGGTACAGTCTTGAGTTGGGCACAGTGGTCGGAAGCAGCGCACTACATAAAACGAAACTATAGTAGCCAAAAGTTATTGTAATAGTTTCTGGTGAAACGTGCTACATTTCGAAAAATTTAATTAGGAAATAGAAAGATAAAAAAAAAGTAGCTTTTAGCAAGCACGGACGCTATTTTAGTACTAAAAAATGCGTCATTCTTCAAATCATATGATCATAACTTGCTAACTTTGAAAAACTCAGTTATATAGCAATTGTTTATGCCATTTGTGCCTTCAACTATGTAGCATTTATTGGATTGCACTCTGTCAGACGCGATATAACGAGAGGTCACTGTATTAATTAAGCCATTAGCTCAATTCGAAGTGTAGACTAAATCCTTCGACAAAATCTGAAAGTAGAGAGATAGTGACTACTTTTGAAATGTAGCATACACTCGCTACTTTTTTTTAAAAGTAGGTGTAGTTGTAGCTAACTTCATTTTCGAAAATGTAGCTGTATTAGTAATTCGCTCCACACAAATTACTTTTTCCGACAAATAGATACATATTTATTTTTTTTTTTTTGCGTTCTGGTATACACAATTTATCAGAAGTTCATTTTACCTTCAAAATTAGAATTTTAAATTAATAATAAGAAGCCCGTATGTAAGCATCAAGCCTAATGCAGTCATAATGTAACTTCGAGTCATATAAAACATCCCGCACACAGATATGTAAACAATATCTTCATTCTCAATTCTCTTAAGATAATACAAATTTTCTTTTGAAAGGAAAGGGTTATAACGATGCATATTTAAAAACTTTTAACGATCTTTTTTATTTCCAATAATCTTTCTGGAATCATTGAACTACAAATTGCAAAATACACAAACAAAACAATATTGCAGATGTTAATTAATGCGTATTCAATAATTCGAAAAATGTCGATTTCCGAAAATCCTTCTCGGGATATTTTTATAAATAGACTCAGAATAGCTTACATATTACATATTAGATTTATTACCTTGTAGCTCATAAATTTCCAATCGTTGTTGCATTGAAATGAAAATAACCCAGTCTCGAATAATCAAATAAAGAGATCTTAGACTTTTCATAAATGCAATTTAATTAAGCATTCTTGAGCACACAGTTCACAACCAGCGAAGTATCCACGCATGGGTAGTTACGAGTGGCACCCTAGAAAGCTATTTTCCACATAGTATACAGACAGAAGAACATTTTTTTTTATTGCAAGAATAGTTTATCATTTTGATCTTGAAAATGTCGCCGTTAGTGCATTCGAAGCATATCGAACTTTATATTAAAAGGTTTTTATAAGCCTTTTTCTATTCTGTTTTATTATTTTAAGCATATACATTGGAACTTCCTTTTAACGAAGTCCCTATTTAACGAAGTTTTCTACTTAACGAAATTTTTTGCAGAACTTTGACTTTTAAAACCATTAACATGTAAATTAATCTCCATATTACGAAACTGATATTCTACATAACGAAGGTTATTCCACCTTTGTACCTGCACAGAATTCAAACGAAGAGGTTGCTTTTGCGATGGATATGCGAATTTATTTCAGCGGATTGTATGAAAATGAACTAATTTAAATAATTTCCATTCTGCTTGGTGCTAAACAAAACGATTTCTTTTTCACACTAAGAAAAACACTTGCTATCACTACTTTCTAACACCGAGTCTCCAACGCTAAAAGTTGGGGGAAGTAAAAATCCTCTTTTTACATTCAATGATATAGAAGATACAGTGACGCAATGGCGGCAGATGCATTGGACCAAAAATTATCAATTTATCAAATATAGAGTCAGACATTTACCATTCTGACCTTCCATTGCTGATAGACAATTGCTTTGTACATCCACAAGAATGTTCTTCAAAATGCACATCGAAGAATATCAAAGTTATTTTTGTTCCTGTCAATACAACTTCTAAACTTCAGGCCTTAGTCTAAGGAATAATACAAAATCTTGAAGTACATTATCGAAAAAGACAGTGAAAACATTAGTTTGAGAATCTGTGTGTTAAAGCTGATGAAAGCTTGGGAGTATGACGTGATTTCATCGACCGTACACAACTAACTGTTTTGTAAAAGCCGGCTTCAAAATTGAAACTGAATCAAATGCTTCTGAATCTATTACCTGTTAGTCATATCTGAATTTACGTTCATTTCTATTTAACGAAGTATTTTAGTGTAACGATGAGACTTCGTTAAATGGAAGTTTCATTGTATATCTTTAGTTTAAACTAAATATGTTCAATAACATGTAAATGTATCCTAAAGGGCCTAGAGGTTTTTATCAAATAGAAAATATCTGGCAATGAACATAACAAATCCTATAGCGCGTGTGAAAGTTAATTACAGATAAAACACATAGTCAGACCTTTTTTCATTTACTTTATGAATTAAGGCAAAAGAGATGAGAAACCGCATTGAAAATGATAAAAGAAGGAATTGAATTCCTATTTAGATTAAATTTTGAATTAAATACATGATAATTAAAAGTTAAATTTAATGAAAAATTTATAAGTAGATATTTAGTAAAAAAAATTTGAAAACATATGCTTTTAATATATGATTCAACATCACAAATTTTATGTAAAGAAAATATCTTCGCTTTACTCTTAGAATTAGAATTCTAAAAATGCTATATATAAACTACATAAAAGAAATCCAGATTCTGTAGAACTCAAGATTAAATATAAAAAAGCCAAAGCAAAATACAAATTAGATATTAAAAAAGCTAAAATTGATTCTTGGATAACATTTTGTTCGGAAACAAACAGTAAGTATGGTACTGCTTTTAAAATTCTGAAGCAGAAATATTTAAAAAATACAGATCTCATCCACTCTGTCATGGAATCTTCAACTCAAAATGATACATACAAAGAGATTCAAGATACGTTACTTCATTACCATTACAATACAAGCCCAGAATTCGAATCATCATTTCAAAACACAAACACACTATCAATAAAAGAATATAACAATTTTAAATTTACCCATAGAGAAATTCAATATGCAATTAACCAACAAAATAAAAAGAAAGCCCCAGGATATGATCGGGTAGATGGCAGAATTTTAGAAAATTTGATAAAAAATAATATGAAGCTTATAAAGTTATTATATAACAAATGTCTCTACCTTGGACACTTTCCTGAAACGTGGAAGAAAGGAGTAGTCATCTATTTTAGAAAGAAAAACAAAGATCCATCAAAACCTGATTCATACCGTCCAATTACACTACTACCCATGATTGGTAAAATCCTAGAAAGATTAATAAAAAATAGAACTTTAACTTATCTTGAAGCAATAAACTATCTAAAAGATGAACAGTTCGGCTTCCGTGAAAACAGAAGCACTATATCAGCTCTGGAGAGACTTAAAGAGAAAATTGCACAATTATTACAAAAACATACTTATGCGGGCATCATATCATTTGATATTACAGGTGCTTTCGATTCAATAAACTGGCACCAATTATCAGAAATAATTGATGACTCACCGTTACCCAGATACCTCAAAACCTTACTAAAAAATTATATAAGCAAAAGAAGTATAGGCTTAAATCAATATGAATATATAGAGTGGTTCAGGGTATTTAAAGGATGCCCTCAGGGATCCTGTCTTGGACCACTCTTATGGCTTCTTATAGCTAACTACATAATAAAAAATTATAAAAATCTATATGAAGATATTATTGTTTACGCAGATGATTTTTTGATTCCAATAGAGGGAAATACCGTAATAGACCTGGAAGTTACAACCAACAACAAAATAGTGCATTTTAAGAATATCTGTGATGAACTCGGTTTAAAAATATCAACTCAGAAAACGCAATCAATGCTTTTCGGTAGCAATCTCCTCGAAAGAAGACTTCCGAGATTTAAATTAGAAAATATAAAAATAAAAGTAGTAAAAAATATTAAATATCTTGGCGTATTGTTAGATTCTAAATTCAATTTTACAGATCACATGAAAGACCTTCGAACAAAGATTGCAAACTTTGTAAACGGATTTAGAGGATTTCGATTCTTTAATAAAGGTATCAAACCAGACATCCTGAAAATATGGTATCAAACAGTCATAGAACGCCAAATACTGTATGCTTACGAAATTTGGTATCCAAACTTGAATACTGATGGCCGCAAATTACTACGTTCAACTCAGCGTTTGGCATTATTAAACTTAATACGGACCTATAGGACTATCTCTCACGAAGCTCTGTATCTTCTTACAGGAACTCCACCAATCCTAATAAAAATACAGAATGAATTTCAGTACTACCAACTGAAAATAGGAAATAGAAATTTGTTAATCAATAACACACAGCTAAACATTAACAGAATATAATGCAGAAAGAAAAATCGTATCGATAACAAAAACTTAAAATACTAAAACTTAAAATAATAATGCAGTTTTTAGACGCGGCCTACTTCTTAAAATCCTAATATCTAGCCGGCACTGTCATAAAAAGCGAGGGGAGGGGGGAGGTTGGCGATGACACTGCTTTTCCTCAAACAACTTATGTAGACTACCTGAGTTCTAGTTCAAAGACAGTGAGCTGTAGAAAAACTTAAAACTAAAAAAAAAAAAAAAAATCGATAACGGGCGAAGCCCGCTTTTTCCTATCATAATATCTGGTTGCCACTCTAAAACAAAAACTGAAAATACTCGTAATGCAGTTTTTAGACGCGGCCTACTTCTTAAAATCGTAATATCTAGCCGGCACTGTAATGGAAATCTTTCTTTTGCTTTAATTATACAAATAACGATGATTAATTATACAATAAAATAATATATCGGCTCGTAATGAAGATATGACAATAATTTTTAGATATTCTGAAAGCAGAATCCATTTAGCGTCGCCCTGTCTAAGTTTGGAATTTCTGCGCCTCTTAGAATCAGAGATGCCCCCCCTCTGTAAAACCCCAGTTGAACGTCATGTGACCTCACCTCCGTCAAAGAAAATGCCGATCCAGACAATCGTCTGGCCGTGCGTCTCCGATCTGGGAATCGCAGCTCGGAAAGCAAAGAAAAATAATTTTTTATCGATCGATTTTTAAAGGATTTTTACGGTTCTAATCGTCGCACGGAAACGATTTTTCGAATTTATGAGACCTGACGACGTCCCGGTTGCGTACGTGCGACTTACGAATTTCTGGCCCCCCGACTTCCGGAGATAGGGGTCGGACCTGCGCTGCGGTTTGGGGCTTAAATCGCTCCCTGGGAACCCCCTGCCTTTTCCTTCCCGGACCGGACGTGTACCGGCAACCCTCGGCGGAGGCAAACTTTTCGCTGTTTTGACTTCTCTTCCAACTTCGGTTTCGGTCGGTAATTAAAACACTTTCGCTCATTAATAACTCCCCGGGTCCGGGTCGGAATCTCGACCCGATCGAAACTTGAGCGTCGCGCCTTTTTTTGCCAATTTTTCGGTCCGCGTCCGCCGTCCGTGCGTCGCCTGGTCCCGGAGCCTTTGCGGGTACAAAGGTGGAGTGCACAGACAGAAACACACACACACAGACGTTCACGGACATTAATAATATACCCGATTGTGTACAGTCCTGGGGGGGGGGGATTATACCCTCTACTAACTCTGCCGCAAATCACTGTATAAAAATGTCACAAGTAACAATAGATTAGTAATAACATCCCTATTATTAAGCGCGGTAAACGTCTGTGTGTGTGTGTGTGTGTGTGTGTGTCTGTCTGTGCAGTCCACCTTTGTACCCGCAAAGGCTCCGGGACCAGGCGACGCACGGACGGCGGACGCGGACCGAAAAATTCGCAAAAAAGGCGCGACGCTCAAGTTTCGATCGGGTCGGGATTCCGACCCGGACCCGGGGAGTTATTAATGAGCGAAAGTGTTTTAATTACCGACCGAAACCGAAGTTGGAAGAGAAGTCAAAACAGCGAAAAGTTCGCCTCCGCCGAGGGTTGCCGGTACACGTCCGGTCCGGGAAGGAAAAGGCAGGGGGTTCCCAGGGAGCGATTTAAGCCCCAAACCGCAGCGCAGGTCCGACCCCTATCTCCGGAAGTCGGGGGACCAGAAATTCGTAAGTCGCACGTACGCAACCGGGACGTCGTCAGGTCTCATAAATTCGAAAAATCGTTTCCGTGCGACGATTAGAACCGTAAAAATCCTTTAAAAATCGATCGATAAAAAATTATTTTTCTTTTCTTTCCGAGCTGCGATTCCCAGATCGGAGACGCACGGCCAGACGATTGTCTGGATCGGCATTTTCTTTGACGGAGGTCAGGTCACATGACGTTCAATTGGGGTTTTACAGAGGGGGGGGGTCATCTCTGATTCTAAGAGGCGCAGAAATTCCAAACTTTGACAGGGCGACGCTAAATAGATTCTGCTTTCAGAATATCTAAAAATTATTGCCATATCTTCATTACGAGTCGATATATTATTTTATTGTATAATTAATCATCGTTATTTGTATAATTAAAGCAAAAGAAAGATTTCCATTAAACTGCCGGCTAGATATTACGATTTTAAGAAGTAGGCCGCGTCTAAAAACTGCATTACGAGTATTTTCAGTTTTTGTTTTAGAGTGGCAACCAGATATTATGATAGGAAAAAGCGGGCTTCGCCCGTTATCGATTTTTTTTTTTTTTTTTTTTTTTTAGTTTTAAGTTTTTCTACAGCTCACTGTCTTTGAACTAGAACTCAGGTAGTCTACATAAGTTGTTTGAGGAAAAGCAGTGTCATCGCCAACCCCCCCCCCCCCCACCCCTCCCCCCGTTCCCGTTTTTTATGACAGTGCCGGCTAGATATTAGGATTTTAAGAAGTAGGCCGCGTCTAAAAACTGCATTATTATTTTAAGTTTTAGTATTTTAAGTTTTTGTTTTAGAGTGGCAACCAGATATTACGATAGGGAAAAGCGGGCTTCGCCCGTTATCGAATTTTTTTTTTTTTTTTTTTTTTTTAGTTTTAAGCTTTTCTACAGCTCACTGTCTTTGAACTAGAATACAGGTAGTCTACATAAGTTGTTTGAGGAAAAGCAGTGTCATCGCCAACCCCCCCCCCCCCCCCGCTTTTTTATCTTTTAACTGTGGTCCGTTTCTATAACTAAGAAACTATGTTACGGATGTCCACCAAACTGATTCCAAACATCATAATTAAAGTAATAAGGACCCCCTATCCAGATATTATGATAGGGAAAAGCGGGCTTCGCCCGTTATCGATTTTTTTTTTTTTTTTAAGTTTTAAGTTTTTCTACAGGTCCCTGTCTTTGAACTAGAACTCAGGTAGTCTAAATCAATTCGACTCGACATCGATAGAGCTTACCGATTTTATTTCGTTTTTTCACCACTAGGGGGCGCTTTCCTATCTTCGGTTCTACGGGCATGAAAACGACGGGGTATGGCTCATTCGACTCGACATCGAAAGTCTTAACGATTTCAGTTATGATCATATAAACAGATTGCGCCACCTGGTGGCGGAAGGTGGAACTAACGTATACTGCAGCGCGTGCGCAGCACGACTGCTATACGGTGCCGCAGGCAGCGGGGACCCGAGCCGCAGGTTCGTTCAGTTAGAGGTTTATACTATTCCATGTGCAATTTAAGGGATTATCCGGTGCATGCGTAGCACGACCGTCATATGGTGCCGAAGGCAGCGGGGACCAGGGTCGGAACGACTGCTATACGGTGCCGCAGGCAGCGGGGACCCGAGCCGGAGGTTCGTTCAGATAGAGGTTTATACTATTCTATGTGCAATTTAAGGGATTATCCGGTGCGTGCGCAGCACGACCGGTATACGGTGCCGAAGGCAGCGGGCACCAGGGTCGGAACAACTGCTATACGGTGCCGCACGAGCCGGAGGTTCGTTCAGTGACAGGTTTATACTATTCTATGTGCAATTTAAGGGATTATCCGGTGCCGAAGGCAGCGGGGACCGAAATCACCCACTCGTGGACAGCCACCCGTGAGGTATAGGAACAATAAGTCCACGAGGGGAAAAATAAACGCTACCCGACACCGATAGCGCCCATCCGTTCCAACCCCCACCGCAGGAGGCGCCTGTTTATTAGATTTGAAACAATGAATATAATTACATAACAATAATAAAATATAAAAGGTAAAAAAATAACAATTTTTTGCAAATTGAAAGTTAAATATAAAATATTTTCGAAGTACTATAAGTTCATGATGTCCTAAATTTATGGTATTTTAGTTCAGAAAGTCAATGGTCAGTTCAGTCAATTTTTTTTAAAATTCTTTCGTAATGAAAGAGAAATTTTTATTGAGAATATTATAATTCTCTTTTAACTTTTGAGAGTTTGAAGGATTGAAAATGATATTACGAAGCTTAGGCAGCGGGGACCGAAATCACCCACTCGTGGACAGCCACCCGTGAGGTATAGGAACAATAAGTCCACGAGGGGAAAAATAAACGCTACCCGGCACCGATAGCACCCATCCGTTCCAACCCCCACCGCAGGAGGCGCCTGTTTATTAGATTTGAAACAATGAATATAATTACATAACAATAATAAAATATAAAAGGTAAAAAATAACAATTTTTTGCAAATTGAAAGTTAAATATAAAATATTTTCGAAGTACTATAAGTTCATAATGTCCTAAATTTATGGTATTTTAGTTCAGAAAGTCAATGGTCAGTTCAGTCAATTTTTTTTTTAAATTCTTTCGTAATGAAAGAGAAATTTTTATTGAGAATATTATAATTCTCTTTTAACTTTTGAGAGTTTGAAGGATTGAAAATGATATTACGAAGGTTATATCTGAGAGTTTCGTTCTTATCAAAAGGTAAGTGATGGATCATAAGAGGGCAGCATCCGAATATGTAGTGAACTGCATCTCCTTCTGCTTTATCGCATGGACATCTAGGTGAGGCTACAGTGCCTAGAAGTAAATAGTGTTGTTATCGGCGTCAAAATTATATCCCTGAAATAGAGGACGCAGATAGATGGCGCTAGTGTTCTCGCCGCGGCTATGGTAACTTTCGTTTGTACATAAACATCGTTTTAAATCTAATTTTTTCGGTAATAAATCAGTACTTAAAAATGCTCTAGATAAAAAATAAATAAGAAAAAAAATGTAATAATGAAAATGCAGTTGGGGAGAAATGTAACTGCTTTCATAACAATCTAATTCTAATCTAATTGTAAAGAAATCAAACAGTTACAAAATTTATCATAGGACGTTTTTCTTCCAACAATATTTAGTTATTTCTAAAACAATATATTGGATAAATACATCATACTACGATATATTGTTGTAAAAACATGTCCTTTTTTATACAGTTAAATTATTTTACCCCTATTTTGACAACTTTTCAATCGGTATTTATTATTACATAACTTGTTTACATCCACTTAACAAACTAAAGAGTAAATTGAGTTGTTAAAAATTTCTGTTGTTTCAGAGCTTAGTTTTGGGTAAAATAATTTAAGGTATACCAACAAAACATCAAATAACAAATCTATGATTCTTTCAAATCTAGAAGAAAAAACAATTATTCTCCTGAAAGTATTACAAAAATGCATTTTCTTTAAATTGGGGTAGATGTGCTAATCATCCTTTAAAAAAATTATTTTAATTAATAGTTTTTATTATATTTTAGTTTTTTTTTAAATATTATATTAATCTATCAACAATATTTAACCATTCTCATACTCTCATTTCCCAATGTGAATCAAAATTTTAATAAAAGAAATAAATCAAACAATTTTAATTCCAGTAATAGACACCTTACAAAAAGTAAGAAATTGATTTTGTGAATGTATTAAAACCATAATTCAATGAAAGCATATTAATGAAACAAAATAGTCATGTTAAAATAAATTTAAAAGTTAGGATATCAATAATTAATAAAATATTTATGATAATAATTCATTGTTTAAACTATTTATTGTCATTATCACAAAATCAATATTTTAATTAATTTAGATAAAAAAGTTAAAATACTAAATTTAAAATAATTGTATAACACAGCTATGTAAATTCAAGCTCAAAGCATTTCAAGCTATAATAAATTTAATTAATAATGATTAGTTGTTACACATTTTTGTTGTTTCAGAGCGTAGTTTTGGGTAAAATAATTTAAGGTATTCCAACAAAACATCAAATGAGAAATCTATGATTCTTTCAAATCTAGAAAAAAAAAATTATTCCCCTGAAAGTATTACAAGAATGCATTTTCTTTAAATTGGGGTTGATGTGCTAATCATCCTTTAAAAAAAATTCTTTTAATTTAATAGTTTTTATTATATTTTAGTTTTTTTTTTTTTTTTTTTTTTTTTTTTTTTTTAATATTATATTAATCTATCAACAATATTTAACCATTCTAATACTCACATTTCCCAATGTGAATCAAAATTTTAATAAAAGAAATAAATCAAACAATTTTAATTCCAGTAATAGACACCCTACCAAAAGTAATACATTGATTTTGTGAATGTATTAAAACCATAATTCAATGAAAGCATACTAATGAAGCAAAATAGTCATGTTAAAATAAATTTAAGAGTTAGGATATCAATAATTAATAAATCGTGTATTTGTAACTCCTCTCAATAAATCGCTCACCAAAATGCGATTCACACACAACTGAATATTGGTTCAAGTCTTTATCGGCTCGAGGAATGACTTTTAACCATTTTTCAAATTGGTTTTTGTCTTTAGGGGTGGAAAATAGAGTTATTTTTAGTTTTGTTACTTTTATATCCACTTGAACATCCAGAAACGAAGCATGTTCGATCAGCTTTTCTTTTCGTAGTATTTGCGGAATTATCCATATTAATTTATCATTAAAGAAGCATAGTATATGTTATAATATATGTTTACTTTAAAATATTAGAGAAATAGAAAAATTCGTATAGTTTGTTTGAAAATATAGCCGTAATTATATCGAAACTTACGTTAGGATCAAACCTTTTAAATGAAACTTCAAATGCAAATAACCACGGTGGGAACTCGACGCCCTCTGGCGGAGAATTTGGTTTTCCTCCTTCCTGACACATTTTTTTTCTTATGGTTGTATTGGCGATAAGCACACTAGTTATTTCTAGGCACTGTAGTGAGGCTCTTTTTCTTATTTTATGTAAGTATTGTGGGAAACTGCCATGGTTACTCAGATAATACGGCAGTGTTGGCTGTTTGCAGAGATAATTTGGATCGACTTTATTTATAATTGTATAGGTATCTCTGCCCTTATTACATGAGTCCCAAATGGCTTGCCAGTCAGAGATGGTTTTCTTTTTAAAATCAATTTTGCTATTGAAATGGGGAACAACAGATCTTTTCTTGATTGTTATTGGTCTTGTAAGATGGCTTGCTTTGCTAGGAGATCAGCTCTTTCGTTGCCAGTATCACCCACATGAGATTTAGTCCATGTTATTATATTGGATTTATCAGGAATTTGAAGTAATTGATTGTAAATGTTTTTGATAATGTAGTTTCTAGGAAAAGCAACTTTTAATACTTCCATAGAAGAGTAACTATCTGTAATAATTAGTAGTTTATTGTAGTCGGAGGTAGAGAACCATTTTATTGCTTTATAAATTGCCATTAATTCTGCTTGATATATGTTATTCAGTGGATGATGTCGTATTGCTTCAGGCAGCGGGGACCGAAATCACCCACTCGTGGACAGCCACCCGTGAGGTATAGGAACAATAAGTCCACGAGGGGAAAAATAAACGCTACCCGGCACCGATAGCACCCATCCGTTCCAACCCCCACCGCAGGAGGCGCCTGTTTATTAGATTTGAAACAATGAATATAATTACATAACAATAATAAAATATAAAAGGTAAAAAATAACAATTTTTTGCAAATTGAAAGTTAAATATAAAATATTTTCGAAGTACTATAAGTTCATAATGTCCTAAATTTATGGTATTTTAGTTCAGAAAGTCAATGGTCAGTTCAGTCAATTTTTTTTTTTTAAATTCTTTCGTAATGAAAGAGAAATTTTTATTGAGAATATTATAATTCTCTTTTAACTTTTGAGAGTTTGAAGGATTGAAAATGATATTACGAAGGTTATATCTGAGAGTTTCGTTCTTATCAAAAGGGAAGTGATGGATCATAAGAGGGCAGCATCCGAATATGTAGTGAACTGCATCTCCTTCTGCTTTATCGCATGGACATCTAGGTGAGGCTCTTTTTCTTATTTTATGTAAGTATTGTGGGAAACTGCCATGGTTACTCAGATAATACGGCAGTGTTGGCTGTTTGCAGAGATAATTTGGATCGACTTTATTTATAATTTTATAGGTATCTCTGCCCTTATTACATGAGTCCCCCCAGGGTCGGAGGTTCGTTCGGTTAGAGGTTTGTACAATTCAATGTGCTGATTAAGGGATTACCCGGTGCGTGCGTAGCACGACCGGTATACGGTGCCGAAGGCAGCGGGGACCCGGGTCGGCGGTTCGTCCGGTTTGAGGTTTTACAAGATTCGATATTTTCTACAATTCGAGGCACCGATGTAAATTAGGGGCCCGCTGGCGGGCGAAGCCAGCTAGTCACTAATATTAAGGACGGTAAACGTCTGTGTGTGTGTGTGTCTGTCTGTCTGTGCACTCCGTCTTTGTACCCGCAAAGGCTCCTGGACTAATCGACGCACCGACGGCGGACGCGTACCGAAAAATTCGCAAAAAAGGCGCGACGCTCAAGTTTCGATCGGTCGGGCCTCCGACCCGGACCCGGTGCGTTATTAATGAGCGAAAGTGTTTTAATTACCGACCGAAACCGAACTGGAAAAAGAATCGAAAAAAATTTCCGTTTTGATAATCGCAGACATCCAAATCGTCGCTTTTTAACGCATCATCGAATTAAAAAAAATGTACCGGAGGTATCGATCCGAAAATCGGGGTACGCACGCGGCCGATTTTTGTCGTTCCAAAACGTCAAATTTTTTTAAATTCGGACCGTAACTTTTCTTTATTTCGGCCAAAAACTGACCAGACATCCAACATCAACCACAGACGTGAAAAAAGGTTGCCGTAAAGAATGCAGTGTCGACAGATACGAGATCAAATCGCCCCACTCCTTTTTGAAACAAGTGGAAATAATGACTCTACATTCGCGAAAATTTGCTAACACGTGTATAAAAAAACCGCGAATTCAACAAAAAAAAATTCGTAAAAATCGACCAGTATTTTTTGAAGATATCAATTAAAACTCATTAATGACACGGCAAATGAATTTATTTCTATTCCGGAGAGACAGCTTCTTTTTTATTTCAACATTCAAGGCAGGCGAATCGTCTGTGGATAAGTCATTTCTGAAAGAGATAAAATAGTCACGTGACTTTCAACTGCGTTCTTTCAGAGGGGGGGGGGGGCATTTCCGAATCTAAGGGGCGCATTTAATTCGAAACTTTGACAGGGCGACTCAAAATGGATTCTGCTTTCAGAATATCTAAAAATTATTCTCATATCTTCATTAGGAGCCGATATATTATTTTATTGTGTAATTAATCATCGTTATTTGTATAATTAAAGCAAAAGAAAGATTTCTTTTACAGTGCCGGCTAGATATTACGATTTTAAGAAGTAGGCCGCGTCTAAAAACTGCCATAACGAGTATCTTAAGTTTTTGTTTTAGAGTGGCAACCAGATATTATGATAGGGAAAAGCGGGCTTCGCCCGTTATCGATTTTTTTTTTTTTTTTCAGTTTTAAGTTTTCCTACAGGTCCCTGTCTTTGAACAAGAAGTCCGGTAGTCTAAATAAGTTGTTTGACATCAGATTTTTTTTTCCGGCAGTCTAATTCTGTTGTTTAAGGAAAAGCAGTGTCCTCCCCCCCCCACCACTTCAAGTTTTTTTATCTTAACTGTGGGGTTCTAGAGGTTCGTTCAGTTCGAGGTTTATTTTTTCTATTTGCGCCACCTGGTGGCGGAAAGCGGAACTAACGTATACTGCAGCGCGTGCGCAGCACGGCTGCTATACGGTGCCGCAGGCAGCGGGGACCGAAATCACCCACTCGTGAGCAGCCACCCGTGAGGTATAGAAACAATAAGTCCACGAGGGGAAAAATAAACGCTACCCGGCACCGATAGCACCCATCCGTTCCAACCCCCACCGCAGGAGGCGCCTGTTTATTAGATTTGAAACAATGAATATAATTACATAACAATAATAAAATATAAAAGGTAAAAAATAACAATTTTTTTCAAATTGAAAGTTAAATATAAAATATTTTCGAAGTACTATAAGTTCATGATGTCCTCAATTTATGGTATTTTAGTTCAGAAAGTCAATGGTCAGTTCAGTCAATTTTTTTTTAAATTCTTTCGTAATGAAAGAGAAATTTTTATTGAGAATATTATAATTCTCTTTTAACTTTTGAGAGTTTGAAGGATTGAAAATGATATTACGAAGGTTATATCTGAGAGTTTCGTTCTTATCAAAAGGGAAGTGATGGATCATAAGAGGGCAGCATCCGAATATGTAGTGAACTGCATCTCCTTCTGCTTTATCGCATGGACATCTAGGTGAGGCTCTTTTTCTTATTTTATGTAAGTATTGTGGGAAACTGCCATGGTTACTCAGATAATACGGCAGTGTTGGCTGTTTGCAGAGATAATTTGGATCGACTTTATTTATAATTTTATAGATATCTCTGCCCTTATTACATGAGTCCCAAATGGCTTGCCATTCAGAGATGGTTTTCTTTTTAAAATACAATTTTGCTATTGAAATGTGGAAAAACAGATCTTTTCTTGATTGATATTGGTCTTGTAAGATGGCTTGCTTTGCTAGGAGATCATCTCTTTCGTTGCCAGTATCACCCACATGAGATTTAGTCCATGTTATTATAATGGATTTATCAGGAATTTGAAGTAATTGATTGTAAATGTTTTTGATAATGTAGTTTCTAGGAAAAGCAACTTTTAATACTTCCATAGAAGAGTAACTATCTGTAATAATTAGTAGTTTATTGTAGTCGGAGGTAGAGAACCATTTTATTGCTTTATAAATTGCCATTAATTCTGCTTGATATATGTTATTCAGTGGATGATGTCGTATTGCTTCATCATGTATATTATTTCCATCTTTATATATGGTGAAAGCACTGGCTCCCCCCCCTGGCATGACAGAACCATCTGTGTAGGCTTCCACATCGTATTCTTTTGGATGGATGGATTTTCTATCTTCTATAATTCTGATATTTTGGACTCTGTAGTAATTGAGGAATCGATACGATTTTTCTTTCTGCATTATATTGTTAATGTTTAGCTGTGTGTTATTGATTAACAAATTTCTATTTCCTATTTTCAGTTGGTAGTACTGAAATTCATTCTGTATTTTTATTAGGATTGGTGGAGTTCCTGTAAGAAGATGCAGAGCTTCGTGAGAGATAGTCCTATAGGTCCGTATTAAGTTTAATAATGCCAAACGCTGAGTTGAACGTAGTAATTTTCGGCCATCAGTATTCAAGTTTGGATACCAAATTTCGCAAGCATATAGTATTTGGCTTTCTATGACTGTTTGATACCATATTTTCAGGATGTCTGGTTTGATACCTTTATTAAAGAATCGAAATACTCTAAATCCGTTTACAAAGTTTGCAATCTTTGTTCGAAGGTCTTTCATGTGATCTGTAAAATTGAATTTAGAATCTAACAATACGCCAAGATATTTAATATTTTTTACTACTTTTATTTTTATATTTTCTAATTTAAATCTCGGAAGTCTTCTTTCGAGGAGATTGCTACCGAAAAGCATTGATTGCGTTTTATGAGTTGATATTTTTAAACCAAGTTCATCACAGATATTCTTAAAATGGACTATTTTGTTGTTGGTTGTAACTTCCAGGTCTATTACGGTATTTCCCTCTATTGGAATCAAAAAATCATCTGCGTAAACAATAATATCTTCATATAGATTTTTATAATTTTTTATTATATAGTTAGCTATAAGAAGCCATAAGAGTGGTCCAAGACAGGATCCCTGAGGGCATCCTTTAAATACCCTGAACCACTCTATATTTTCATATTGATTTAAGCCTATACTTCTTTTGCTTATATAATTTTTAGTAAGGTTTTGAGGTATCTGGGTAACGGTGAGTCATCAATTATTTCTGATAATTGGTGCCAGTTTATTGAATCGAAAGCACCTGTAATATCAAATGATATGATGCCCACATAAGTATGTTTTTGTAATAATTGTGCAATTTTCTCTTTAAGTCTCTCCAGAGCTGATATAGTGCTTCTGTTTTCACGGAAGCCGAACTGTTCATCTTTTAGATAGTTTATTGCTTCAAGATAAGTTAAAGTTCTATTTTTTATTAATCTTTCTAGGATTTTACCAATCATGGGTAGTAGTGTAATTGGACGGTATGAATCAGGTTTTGATGGATCTTTGTTTTTCTTTCTAAAATAGATGACTACTCCTTTCTTCCACGTTTCAGGAAAGTGTCCAAGGTAGAGACATTTGTTATATAATAACTTTATAAGCTTCATATTATTTTTTATCAAATTTTCTAAAATTCTGCCATCTACCCAATCATATCCTGGGGCTTTCTTTTTATTTTGTTGGTTAATTGCATATTGAATTTCTCTATGGGTAAATTTAAAATTGTTATATTCTTTTATTGATAGTGTGTTTGTGTTTTGAAATGATGATTCGAATTCTGGGCTTGTATTGTAATGGTAATGAAGTAACGTTTCTTGAATCTCTTTGTATGTATCATTTTGAGTTGAAGATTCCATGACAGAGTGGATGAGATCTGTATTTTTTAAATATTTCTGCTTCAGAATTTTAAAAGCAGTACCATACTTACTGTTTGTTTCCGAACAAAATGTTATCCAAGAATCAATTTTAGCTTTTTTAATATCTAATTTGTATTTTGCTTTGGCTTTTTTATATTTAATCTTGAGTTCTACAGAATCTGGATTTCTTTTATGTAGTTTATATATAGCATTTAGGTGGCTTCGCTGTACTTTAAGTTTGTCAGTATACCAGGATACATTAATTTCATGAGACAACTTTTTCTTTTTAAGTGATTTTTGCATGATGTTTAAAAGGATAACATTAAATTCCTCTGTCCACTTCTCTAATTCTGGAACAGAATTGACTGCTTTAAGTGTTGAAAGTAATGTTTCTTCATGTTTTTGAAACAGTTTATTGAATTTTTTAAACGTTTCATATTTGGTTTTGAAACGGTATAAATTTCTTATTGTGGGTGTGACATTCAGAGTAAAAGTAATATATCGATGGTCACTTAGTGATTTAAATGTCGAGTCTATTTTCCATGAATCTATAATATTTTTTGAATGTTCACCGCAGAGGGTCAAATCTGGTTTGCCTTTAAACTTGTCTCGCGCAAAAGAACATTCTGAATCAGGATCATTAATAATAGTTAATCTGCTCATTGCTAGATAGTCAAGTAGGATATATCCTCTAGCATTATTTCTTTTATTACCCCACGCCTGGAGGTGTGCATTGAAATCACCCCCAAGGATAAGGTGAGCCGGAGGTTCGTTCAGTTAGAGGTTTATACTATTCTATGTGCAATTTAAGGGATTATCCTGTGCGTGCGTAGCACGGCCAGTATACGGTGCCGAAGGCAGCGGGGACCAGGGTCGGAGATTAGTTCAGTTAGAGGTTTATACTATTCGATGTGCAAATTAAGGGATTATGCAAATTATGGGATTAACCGGTGCGTGCGTAGCACGATCGGTGTAAGGTGCCGAAGGCAGCGGGGACCCGGGTCGGAGGTTCGTTCGGTTCGAGGGGGATGCGAGCCGGAGAATACAAAAGTTTCGAGGCACCGATGTAAATTAGGGGCCCGCTGGCGGGCGAAGCCAGCTAGTCTAATAATAATGCTGTACATAAATTTTGCTGGGGGGGAGAGGAAGTTACATATAGCAATTGTAATATGTTCTAAAACTATTAGTACTAAATCCTAATTTCGACATCATATTTTTCGGCAAATTTTACCTTCATGTATCAAACTGAAAGTCACTCGTTAAAGTAGTTTAGAAATTACGCAGGTTTTATGTTTGTACCTCCTAATGTTAAATAAATGTTCGATCGTCACAAAACAGATTACAAAACAAGTGCTTTTTTAAGCATAACTTAAAAACTACTTGGCGGAATGAGCTTTGATTTTGGGTTTGCATATTTGAAAATTCTAGAAATCTATTTCTGTTAGGAAAGTTTTACGTTACAATTCATTTTTGTTTTCGAAAATATATATATTTTAATTTTTTTTTGAAGGGATGCAAAATATGTTAACTGGAGGGGGGGGGTTATATGCGTTATTTATTATTAATACAAAGTAAAAAAAGGGCACAATTTGCTTGACAAATTGAAAAACATATAAAGTTTTAAAATTTATACACCGCTAGGACTGTGAAGACAAAATTTTAGGGTGGTTGAAATTCAAAAATTAAAAAGGAAAAATAGACTGAAAAGGACATTCTCACCCACATATATTAAATACAATAATCCAAGATGAAGAGAAAAATTAGCCAGAGCCAGGAATGGAAGCTGGGTCCATAGTGTTCCGGGTTATCGCTCTAACTACTGAGCCACTCCGGCCGATTCTGAATCTGCAATTTCCCACTAATAAACCATATTGGAGAGAAAGTCACCAACCATCTAACAGACAGCCTTGGATGACCGGACAACGGTGAATAGATTTTTACCATTCCACCAATCTACGAATAAATATGTATATCTATATAATATTTGTATATCTTTAAAAAAATATTATCAAGATCGTTTTAAAAGAAAATTATTAAAAGGTAAAATGTAATTAACTATAAAAAGCTGTTAGATTAAATTTTCATTTATTAAATTTTATTTTTCGAAAAGTATAAGAAAATTTTCCGTCCCCCCCCGCCCCTCCACTACAAAATTTAGATTCTGAACGCTGCATGCTAAAAGGAGGCTAGAGTAATTTGTATTGTAATAAAATACCTTGATGCGTGTTTGCTTGCATTTTTATCTTTGGCGACATAATTTGGCAACAAGTACGAAATAACGCCAAATACAGCTACAGAAAGTAGTTAAACGAGTACAGTTTGAGAAGTAAATAAGTGACTACGACAGTACAATTATAACATATAGCAAATAACATAAGGAATTGAAATAAAATAATTGCAATAAATAACTTTAAATTAGTAAATAAAGTTCTTATCGGGAGTGGTAAATAACGAACTCCGAAGGGACAATCGACGCATATGCAAATCTTTAATTTCAAAATAACTGCACATTTTTAAAGTTCTTTTTGTGTATAATTGGTTGTTGAGTTACTAAAGATATTGCTTCTTTCTTAATTCTTCTGTATTTTTGGTTTCAATATTTGCGACCAGGCTAAACATAACATGTTGACTTACGGACGGTTGTCATCTTGGAATTTTTAGAGAGCTCTGATTGGTGGCTTTCGAGCTGATATCTATCGTAGAGGATACAAACAACTGTAAGTTAGATCTTGAAGAAATTACGAGAGGATTTCTATCAAACGGGACGATTTCGAGAGTTTTCCTCTTGAAGAACGTGTTTCGGATGAAATATCTGATATTGACTATGAATTGAGAGTACGTGTGATACCAACATTAGAATACTAACAATAGCCGCTAATGGCAACATTGATTCGTTTCTAACACTTTCCCTGTATGTTTTTTCGATCCCAATCGCGCCCGTCGGCCTAATCGTTCGGAGTTTTCGTGGTTTTCTTCGAGCCGTGGATTTATCCATGCGTAAATACGGGTTAGGTTCCCTTAGAAAGACCCCCACGAAGGGCACTCCCCCCGGGCCTTTATCCCAAGTGCAGATAATTGGCCGTCAATAATCAACCCAACCCATCCCTGTATGTTTTGTATGTTATTATGCTATTGATTTGCATTTTTATTGATATATGATTTTGAGGTTTGCTATGACATGCTCGCTATTCAAAATGAAATGTGTAGCATTTATTGTTCTTTTACAGGGACAGTCAAAAGTATTCCGTAACATTACGGTCAATGGGAAGAACGTTTTAAGTGCATTTTAATGTTGTTAATTTTCAAGCACAATGAAATTGAAATAATGAAATAAGCACATTAAAACATGCATTCCGTAGAATATGTGGTGCAAAGTATTTATTTTTCATTTACAGGGCCACATAAAATAATTCCATTACATAATGCTATACGGAGAAAAACATTTTACAGAGTATTATGTAACACTATTTCAAATATACTGAAATTGATATACATTACTGACGTTTACTACAATATACGTACTGTAGAATATGACATGCACAGCATTTATCGTTCATTTACAGGGAGGACACACAAAAGATCTCGGGTACAATGATGTATCCGAAGTTTTGTCTAATAGCGATAATTGATGAAAATGCGTTTTCAGTTATGATATGCGTGTTTTTAAGTTTAAATAAATTTTTGCATAATACGTGGTGTGTATAATTACTTAGAAATCCAAAAATTGTTTTCCGCTTAAGTATTAGGCCTTGATAAAAGGTTTCCGAAGCATTTTTTGTTATACCTTATAAAATGGCTGAGATACAGCAGTTTAGAGTGCCTGATATTAAGAAATAAGAGAACAGATTAAAAAAGAATGGATTGTTTTATAATCGGAAACGATTAACGTTTAATTTATGAGTGTTTGCAAACTTGATTTCTCGTAAAAATTCTTTCACTGTTGTAACAATTGTTAAAATTCTCATATACTTAAAACAATACAGGCACATTATAAAAGAACTCAATATTGAAAAGAAAAAAATATATTGATATTCATTAAATATTCGTGCGCGCACACGTGCGTATGTAAAAATGTACGCACTAAACTTTTGTAGGAAAAATGTGCCATTGTTCAAATCATATGATCATAACTTCCCTCCTTTGTGACACTCAGTTATATAACAATTGTATTTGCCTTTTACACTTTGAGTTATACAGCACATATTGCATTATGCTTCGTCAGACACGATATAACTAGAGGTCACTGTATTAAATAATCCATTTGCTCAATTTGAAATGGAACTAAATCCTTTGATAAAATCTGAAAGTATAGAGAAGCAGTGACTATTTTTGAAAATTAGTTTATAGTGTCGCTACCTATTTCTAAGTAGGTATAGTTGTACTTAACTACATTTTTGATAAAGTAGTTGTAGTCATAATTCTCAAAAAACAGTTTTTCAGACAAGTGGATACATAGTTTTTGCGATGCAAATAAACACTATAATCAGAAATTCAGTTTTCTTCGAAATTAGAATTTTAAATTAATGATAAGAAGCCCGTATGTAAGCATTAGACCTAATGCAGTCATAATGTAACTTCGAGTCACATGAAACATCCCGCACACAGATATGTAAACAATATCTTCATTTTCAATTCTCTTAAGATAAAACAAATTTTCTTTAGAAAGAAAAGGGCTATAACGATAAATATTTAAAAACTTTTTAACGATTTTTTTTATTTCCACTAAACTTTCTGGAATCATTGAACTGCAAATCGTAAAATACACAAACAAAACAATATTGCTGATGCTATTCCATGCGTATTCAATAATTCGAAAACTGCCGATTTCCGAAAATCCTTCTCGGGATATTTTTATAAATAGAATCATAATAGCTTGTAAAGTGTACAGTATAATAAAAAATGAGAGGTGTGCAAATACCTTAATCAATCTACTCAAAAGATTTACAATATGAAAGAACTCGATGAAATTACCAATAGTTCCTTTGGATAAAGTATGCAACTGAATTCGAAGAAATGTTTTATAGCCAGACAACACTTCAGAACATCTATAAAACAATACACCTATGCAAATTATTAAATAAAATGGGAAACCGGTATATAATCCAAAAAATGCAAATTTAATAGTAGTTATGAAAACGCTTTTCCGAATTTGGTTTTGTATTTCAACTCCAAATGTGAAACAAGTCATATCATATTTTTCTAAATTCCTCGCAAAATTAATAAAGCATGATACAGAAGGTATCACCAATGTGATAATAATGAGAGAGATTACGGTGAGGTTTGTTGTTTTCTTTGATTTATTGTAACTGTTTCGTAAATGATACACTTGTAATACCACATGTGATATAACTTTCCTTTTAAAATAGGCAATGCACCACATTATCCCGGAGTATATACACATCAAATAACTTATTAATGGTTCCTTAAAGTTCCTTGTTCCAATAAAACACAAATTACTTATTAAAATATATATAAATGAAATTGTAAAGCTAACCATGAAAAGCATTCTGAAAATCTTTGCTGTTGGGCCTAATCTATAATTTGCAAAATTTAGTCCAACTACAGCTAAAATATGCCACAAAGAATTATCCATTTTTCACACGGTGTAATGTAAAAAATTTTTTAATTATTACGAGGAGAAAATATAGTAATATTTCTATTTAAGTGTTAAAGTTATTTAGTTTTTAATAGATTAATATGAAATAGAGATTACATACATTGAACGACCATCTTCTTGAAATTACATGAATTGAAGTGATATCCAAAATATGATTATTAAATTCGAGTATATATATATATATATATATACCAAGAAAAGATCGATGATTAATTATTTGACTCTAGTGTTATTAAAAATCAATAAACGATTCCACATTTTTTTTAATAACTTAATGGATCTTCATACATTTTCAAAAGTAATATAAATATAATTCTGAATTACACACTCTGCACTGTCTAACAATAAAAACATTAATACATTATGTTGATTACTTTGTCATTTATAAAATTCTGCTATAAATATATTGATTTAAACAGCATATATTGCTCTTTTTTAGTTGTTACAATATGAAAGACAGCAAATGAAAATTTTTCAAAGAGAAACACAAAACAAAATTACAAATACTTTTATGACAAATGAGAGATGACAGGTAGCGATGTTGAAATACTAGTAAGACTGCAGATCAGGAGCCTCAACGTCAGCTCTAAAAGTCATTGTTTTTTAATATTACTTTTGATGCTATTTAGCATCTAGTAATCCGTAATTTAATGTTTTTATATTACATACATGTATATAGGCATATAAAATACTTCGTAGGTTTCAGAAATGAGAAGCATTAAATTAAACACGGTTTATGCGATGATATTCTGAAATTCGTATAAATTTCTTATTTTTGTGACTTTTTAGAAAAAAAAATTACATTAAAATTAATTCTTCATTTATGTCAATAGAATACAAAAATAATTTATTTTGATAATAAAATATAGCAGCAAAATAGTGTGAGTCACTTGAATTTTATTATTTTGATATTATTTGATATAGGGTTTCTAAGCGACTAATAAATTAAAGAGAAAAGTAAAAAGAAATGTATTTTAAAATTGTAAAAAATAGGAAAATAAAATGCTTTATATTTCCCGAACAGATTCAAAAAATTTTCCAATAATTTAAACAATTAATTTCTAAATTCTAATGAATGTATCAGCAAATATTCAAAGCTATTGGATATATTTAAAACCTCCAAATGGAAAATTTAGCATTAATAATTTTACATTTAAATTCATTATTCAAAAATGCAGTTTCCATTTCAGTTAAAAATGAAATTTGAAAATCGTCTACATTCCCATAGGAAAGCATTATGACCTATAAAGAATTGTTCTATATATTTCGAACGAATGAACCAAATTTAACCAAAAAATTATACAGCTAATTCTGGGTATCTTGCCAACATACCTACCAAAAATCAACCTATTCGGATAATTTTTGCGGCAGTTATCGCAAAACAGACAGACAGACAAACAAAAAACTAACAAACAAACAGAAACCAAAAACTTTTCGCGTCTTTACAGTGAGCCTCAACTGACGTTTCGGCAATAATCTGAAAAAAAAAAAAATGAGAACACCCCGTATATTTTAATCAACAAATTGTCCAAGAAAAAAAAATAGAAATAGCCATTTGACTAGATCTTATGTATTCTTTTAATTTGTGTTTAAAGAAAAATAAATTTAGGGGTCGTCTTTATACTGAAATCGTACCAAACTCTGAAATTTTCAGTAGCAACACATAATTGTGACATCATATTTGTTTTTTTTTGGCACTTTCTACCTTAGGATACCAAACGGGATGTCATTTCGTGAAATAGTTTATGAATTACGAAGGTTTTAAATTTTGAACTGATAATGTTAAATTAAACTTTAATAGTTGCAAAACGAACTGTAATGCCTGTAGTTTTTTTAAGTACAACACAAAAATGACTCTACGGAATGAAATGACAAAATTGAATCAGACATTCTAGAAATCGCACTAGTCCAAAATTGTCAAAAATGATTTTATTGCAGAATATGATAATATTCTTTGGATTCTATCACTTCTCAACAGAAAGGGCACTAATCTAGTCTGAAGATATTATTTCTCTATCTTTAAAGGAAGAGAAAAACAATTTTCAGCACTAAAAAGTCACTTGTAAATGGACATGTGTCCTTTCAGAAATTACTTCTTCATCAAATTGTATATTTCTCTATTATAAAAAGGGAGGTTAAAAATGTTGATCAAATCTATGATATAAAATGATATTGTTCTTTAATATTAAATACAGAAAAAAAGTTTTAAAAAATGTACTATGACTATTGTTCAGACGAATCATATATTAAATTTTGTTAATAGGTGGCCGTCCCTGTGCAAAATAGGAGACATTTCAAAAGAATCAAGAAAGAGAAATGTTTCAAAAAATGCTAAAGTACTATTTCAGCCAGCATCCATTAAGCATTTTGAATATACATCTGACAGTTCGGGCATTACCACTAACAGAGAACACATTGATGAATTAAACAGGAACTTCTTCTCCCTTAAACTTAAAGATAAAGTTGAGCTGCCAACTGAAAAAGCATATGAAGGACCAATCCCCATTAAAATAAAATTCCTATCGAATTAAAAAGATTTTATGAAGAAATTTCAGTATGGTCACACAATGAAGTTTAACAACCTGCCGATGAATACAAAAGTACATACAGTATAGTTTCCCATGTCTCACATCATTTGTCAATCAATGTATCTTGATATTTGTTCAATGTATCTTTTTGTAAGTTTTGTAAAACATATTCTATTTGTTTTAAGCCCCGTTATCCCCTTTTATATAATTTTTCTTCATTTCATTATAGAAAGGGCATTTGTCCTAAATTTCATTTAATTTTTATAACATCATTTATCAGGGATCTTTTTAGGAAAAAAATGGGTCCTTTAAAGGAACCTTCACAGTTTTTTTGTTTCAAATAGGACCCGTCACAAACTTTTTCCTCTCAAAACAGGCTTCTTCACAAAACTTTTCACCCCAAAACAGGATCCTTCACAAAAATCTTTGCCTTAAAAATAGAGCTTTCAGAAAACTTTTCCCTTTCCAAACTGAACCTTTCACAAATTTAATCATTTCAAAGAAAAATCTTACTTTCGCGTTTACATAAATAAAGAAAATATACTATATATTTTACATACATATATCTTCATAAAAATGTAAACACAAGAACCTGAATATAACGACTATTTCAAATTCACAAAATTATGACTACATATTTCATAAATGTAAAAAGCTGTTCACAATTTCCCGAAACAGGACCCTGGAAGAAAGGTCTGGACAGACCCATGTTTATAGATTATGAAGAAAGTTCAACATTGTTAAAAAATATTAATTCATATTTATGTATAATTTAAGATAGGCGCTTCAAAAGCAGTACCTTTATATTTCTTAGAAAAGTTTATTTTTTGTGTTTCCTGTTGTGTCTAGAAGTGCTGTGTCTAGAATGATTGATTCAGTTTAGATTCGCATATTTAAAGCTTCCGGAAACTGATTTCTGGTTGAAAAAATCCATAGGTTATTCATACTTATTTTTCTCAAATTTATTCTAATTTACGTTACACAGCTCAGTAACTATCACACAAACTAAATATCTCAAAAAGTACAGTGTAGGGTTATTTGATAGCTGCATTTAAGACGTCCTCTATTGCAGATGAGGATGGTTGTCCAGAGAGTGCATCATCTTCGATGCTGAAATTTTCGCGCTTAAACTTCTCAAACCGCCTTCGAACTGTGTCATTTGAAACAGCATTTTGCCCATATACAGCAGAAATTTTACGAGCAGTCTGACTAGCATTTTTACCTTTCTTGAAATAAAAGAGCGTAATTCACGAAATCACGAATTCATTTTTGTTCAAAATTCTTAGCACAATAAAAGTTGAAATTTCAGTGCAAATTCACCTTGTTTAATAACTAAAATAAATAAAATTATGTACATAGGTATGACACTGAGGAAATTTCGTGACAAAATAAAAGAACATGAAGCAGATCTGAGATTAAATAGACCCCACACTGCATTAGCAAGATTAGCTCAAACGGAACCTATAAAAGTTGATTTCAATAGATCCAAAATTATATTCCGCACAAATAATCACCTGGAAGCTATCATAAGGGAGTCTCTAGAAATGATGTCTAAAAAAGAAATAGTCTGTAACGACATATTATCATATGATATCCATGCAGTCTGGAATGATTTAAAGCATCATTGATTACCTTTAGCATCCCACCTTATATTCCAAACCCTTGAAGTAAAATAGTTTATCCCGAGCAAGCAAGAAAACGCAAAAAGATAACAACTCAACTCAACAATTTAGTTTTTCCACTGATGATGACTGAGTAACGGTTGAAAACGTTTTGGAATTTTTAAAAGAACTTTAATGTGCTTTTAAATGTTTTATGTATGTTTTTACGCGCCTTCAAGCAATATATTTACATTTAGTTGTATCTTAATGAATTTTAGTTATTCTTAGCACTGCAAGGAAACAAGCATGCCACAACACAAGCGAGAATTATGCAGCGTAAGCAGAAAAAACTGAATTTACATTTCTGGGTCAGTCAAGGCCACTCCTTAACAGCAGAAGCAAAATATATGTAGACGAAACCGAGCATCGCTTTCAAAAACCGCAGAACTTTCCGGTTGATCCATTATAGGTGATAAAAGAAGCAATAGAATTCATATTTATTTTCAATTTTGAATTAAATACATGATAATTAAAAATTAAACATGGTAGAAAATTTATAAGTAGATATTTAGTTAACAAAAATTAAAAAAATATATGCATTTAATATATTCAACATCGCAGTTTTTATATAAAGAAATTATCTTCGCTTAACTCTTGAAATTAGAATTCTAAATTAAAGATAAGTAATCCGTAAGTTAGCATTAGACCTACAACAGATAAAAGGAAACTTCGATTGACATTCAGCAACCCACAAGCAGATATGTGAACAATATCTTGATTTTTAATGCTCTTCAGATAAAATAAATTTTGTTTTGAAATAAATTCATTAGAAGGGTAACAATTTAATAAATCCTTGACAAGAGTTCTGATTTCGATTAAGTGTTCCGGAATCATGGAACTGCAAACCGTGAAAGATACAATCGCAACGATATTACGAATACTGTAATACAGAAAATAAACAAAATAAAGAATATTATCGTAGGCCATGATCTCTGAAACTGCCAGAATATTGGTAAATAGGTCCGTTAGATTGTAAGCAATAATTAAAAAAGAGATATGTGATAATGTCTTACTTAATTTACGCAACAATTTCACAACATAGATAAACTCTACTAAATAATCGTTATCCTTTTTTGCTTTCTCTTTTTGTAGGTGAAATCGAAAAAGTTTCTTATATTCGGATAATATGTCAGAACATCTGTGAAACAAAACACACATACAAAACGTCATATAGATTATAAAACCAGAACAGAAGACAAAATCTGCAAACTTTACATATAGTTCCAAAAGTCTGTTAAACATTTTGTTATGTGTTCTGTACCCAAATGCCCAAATTTCCAAATCAACTGTTTCAAAATCTGTCATAATTTGGTCGAGAATGCACAAGAAAAAATCTATGATAAATGGGATAACTATGAGAGTATTAATTGCGCAACGAATTGACTTCCTTGAAGAAATATAATATTTCCGGCAACGATATACTTCCATAACTACATCCGAAATAGCTTTTTTTCTTGAATAGGCTAAATACCACAATACTCCAGAAGAAAGAGGTAATAGAACAAGTGATATTGATAGTTTGAATCTCTGTTTCCGTAGAGAAGACACAGCGCTTGCGACAAGATATGTCAATGAAAGCCAAAATCCGCTAATGAAAAGTATTTGAACGTATTTTCCTACGGGGCGAAGTCTATAATTAATAAAATTAAGTCCTGTTATGGCTAAAATACGCCACAAGATAATATCAGATTTTATAACTTTCACCATAATTTTATCAAGATTTCAATTGCAAAGAATACGTTAGTAATGAGTGATTTTGGATCTTTTGCACTGCTGTTGTCATATTAAGACGAAATCGGAAAAGCATAAAGATTTTCTTAGTAACCAACTATAACAAACTCTCTTATCGTATTAAGTTTGACCCACAAGTTTCCATCGCACTGGTATGACATTTAGATAATATAATAATAATTGATAAAAAAATGTAGCAAAGTCAATAATGTCTAGATATAAATATCTCATGATTTAATATTTTATTTGAATGCCATTATTGATTTATTTAGACAACCTAAATATTAATAGCTTAATGGATTTTTCCTTTCAAAAATATTTATTTTCAAAATTGTAAAACGTTTTCAATATAATATATTTTTTTTCTAAATCTAGCGATTTTAGATATCTTTAAAATTATAAAACAACTATCGCTAATGGCAACATTGACTCGTTTTCAAAACCTCGTTCTGTAAGTTTTTGTGTATGTTATTGAGTATATTATTGATTTTTCCATGTAATTGATATACAGGGTGTTTCTAAATGAATATCGGAGTTTTAACACTTTGTAGTATCTATTGTAAAAAAAATATACTAAAATTACATTACAATTATACTTTATACATAAAATGGAGGAGCAACTCAAACAGTTTTACCTTCAAGCTTACAAGTGTTCAATGTGAACACCTTTCGTCACACGGCACACATCAAGTCGATAGCTCAGTTCTTCCCAAACGCCACTCTACGCTCACCCGATCTTGTGACGCCTTGTGATTTCTACTTGTTGGGGTTCATAAAGGATCGAGTGTATGTGCCTCCACTACCAGCTGAGCTACCCAACCTAAGAAAAGGGATTGAGGCAGCTGTTGCAACAATTACCCCACAAACACTAATTTACGTTTGGGAAGAACTGAGCTATCGACTTCATGTGTGCTGTGTGCTGTGTGACGGAAGGTGTTTCACAGAACATTTAAAAGCTTGTAGGTAAAACTGTTTCAGTTGCTCTTTCATTTTATGTATTAATTATAATTTTAAGTTGTATGTAATCAATACTACCAAGCATTAAAACCCCGATATTCATTTAGAAACACCCTGTATATCAATGAGGTACGCTATGGCATGTTCGCTGTTGAAAATGAAGTGTGTAGCATTCATAGCTCTTTTACAGGGACAGTCAAAAGTATTCTGTTACATTACGGTCATTGAGTAACAACCATTTCAAGTGCATTTTAATGTTGTTAATTTGCATTTTAATGTTGTTACTTTTCAAGCTCAATGAAATTGACATACAGGAATAAGCGCATTAAAACATGCATTCTATAGAATATACGTTGCAAAGCATTTATTTTTCGTTTATAGAGTCACACAAAATAATTCCATTACATAACGTTATACGAAGAAAAACAGTTTGCAGAGTATTATATAACACTATTTCAAATATACTGAAATTGATATACATTACTGAGGTTTACTACAATATACCGGCTGTACAATATACGTAGTACCACGTGTACTACGTGGTATGTATACTTTTATAGATTATATACAGGACTATACAAAATTATTCATAAGCATTACGGAGTCTCAACGTGAATTGTTTAAGGGGGTTCTTAATTGAGTTATGCATTTTGAAGCTGAACTATTTTAAGAGATATTTGTAGAATAGAACTAAATTCATTTACAGGACCACGCAAAGAACTGGATACGTGGCCGCCTATGAACGATCATTTTTGGAAGCGTGATTACTGTTATTTTAAGCGTGTTTTAGCCCGAATTAAATGTTAGCTTAATATGTAGCGTATATAAATAGCTGTAGGAAAAAAAGAACTGTACAAGAGAACTCAAGTACGTTTCTGTCTATTCGTAGAAATTACTGAAGGTAAATTTTTAACTTATTATGTGTTTTCTTAATAAATTAAATTTTAGCATACTATGTAAGATATATGCAAACCTATTGATTAAATACAGGACTGCACAAAAAAATGTGCATTATTTTCCATCTATGGACAATAATTGCTGAAATCTAGTTTTCAAATGTGTTGTAAGCTTTCTAAAATGTTTACTTGGGTATTTTATCTACGTTATTAAACAGCGAAATTTTGCTAAAGTATTCTGGAAGTGTTGTAATGTGTTTAATAAAATATGCTTGATGCACGATTTTTCTTTCTTTTTTTATCATAAAATGCATATATACACATTTAGAATTTCAGACCTTAGAAGTTTTATTTTTAATTAGTATTTTATTGACATTATTCGCTGAAAAAACAGAAAAAATCAGTCCCTAATGACAACATTTATTACTTAGTTAATTGTAAAAAGAACTTACTCAAACAAAAAATACCATAATCCAGATTTGTATAGTTTGAGTTTATAATTTTGTCCAGCTTTCATGTAATGTTACATTTTAATGTCGTGGAAGTTTTTTATTAACATTAATTTATTTTTATATATAAAATTAGAGATTAGAAAAAAAATCAAAATCTTTATGAGTCACTTTTTTATGAGACATACTAAAATTAAAAGTATTTTCTAATTACTAATTTTTAATTTATTAAAGAAAATTAATCTGAATGAAATTATGATTAAAACAAATTAAAATTTCTTCAGTTCATAATTTTGCACAACAGTGTATGATTTAACAATCGCATTTCTTTATTTACAGAAAGTTTTTTTTTTAACCAAACGTCTATTTTTTCTAAAGACCTTGCCTTATGCTGTCATTTGTATTACTATACGTGCTTTTATCATTTGTAAATACCTTTTTATATCAACCCATTAAGAATGAATTCACATTTTATAAACATCTTACGCATTCGACACGATTAAATAATATATTTTGTAAAAAAATGATTTAATTTTCAGTTCCATTATCATTTGGTATAAATTAATAAATCTCGAGTTACAGGGATTTAATTAACTCTTCCTTTGTCTACACGAAATTCATTACATATTTCACAGGTTTATCACGGTCGAGGATTCACCTCTTACTTGTTCATCTCCATTTTATTCCCATTATATACTATAAGAGTTAGGAAATACTCCTCTCACCGTGACAAATTAAATATACAGTGTATCCGAGCCGAAACACCTTAATTTGAACAGTCTGTAATACAACATGTAATCGTTGCATTAAGTCTGTAATCGTGCTAAATTCAAAGTGTAGACTAAAGACTTTGAAAAAATCTGAAAATAGAGAAGTGACTACTTTTGAAAAGTAGCTTATAGTCGCTACTTTAAAAAAAAGGAGTAGTTGTACTTAACTACATTTTTGAAAAAGTAGTTGTATTCGTAGATCTCTCCAAAAAAATAGTTTTTCCGACACCTGAAAACATATTGTTTGCGATGCAAGTAAACACTGTAATCAGAAGTTCATTTTACCTTCAAAATTAGAATTTTAAATTAATAATAAGAATCCCATATGTCAGCATTAAACCTAAAGCAGACATAATGTAACTTCGAGTCACATGAAACATCCCGCACACGGATATATAAACAATATCTTCATTCTCAATTCTCTTAAGATAATATAAATCTTCTTTTGAAAGGAAAGGGTTATAACGATACATATTTAAAAACTTTTTAACGATCCTTTTTATTTGTAATAACCACTCTGGAATCATTGGACTACAAATCGTAAAATACACAAACAAAACAATATTGCAGATGGTAATGTATGCGTATTCAGAAATTCGAAAACTGTCGATTTCCGAAAATCCTTCTCGGGATATTTTTATAATTAGAATCATAATAGCTTGTAAAGTGTACAAGACAACAAAAAATGACAGGAGTGCAAATACCTTGCTCAATCTACCCAAAACATTTACGATTTGAAAGAACTCGCTGAAATTACCAACAGTTCCTTTCGATAAACTATGCAATTGAATTCGAAGAAATGTTTTATACCCAGACAAAACTTCAGAGGTTCTATAAAACAATACACCTATACAAATTATTAAATAAAATGGGAAACCAGTGTATAATCCAAAATATGCAAATTTAATAGTAGTTATGAAAGCGCTTTTCCAAATTTGGTTTTGTATTTCAACTCCAAATGTGAAACATGTCATATCAAATTTTTCGAAATTTCTTGCAAAAATAAGAAAGCAAGATACACAAGGTATCACTAATGTGATGATAATGAGTGATATTACGGTGAGGTTTGCAGTTTTCTTTGAAGTATTGTAACATTTTCGTAAATGGTACACTTTTAATACCACGTGGGATATAGCTTTCCTTTTAATATAAGCAATGGACCACATTATCGCGGAGTAGATACACATCAAAGAACTTATTATTGGTTCCTTATAGCTCCTTGTTCTAATAAAACACACATTAGTTATTAAAATAAATATCAATGAAATTGTAAAGCCAACCATGAAAATTACTCTGAAAATCTTTGCTGCTGGGCCTAATCTATAATTTACAAAATTGAGTCCAGCTACAGCTAAAATACGCCATAAAAAATTATCCATTTTTCATACGTTGTGTTGTAATAAATTTTAAATTATTACAAGGAATAAATATAGTAATATTTCTATTTAAGTATTATTATTATTTATTTTTTCATAGATTAATATGAAATAGAGATTACAATCATTGAACGACTACCTAGATGCAATTAGTTGAAATGCTTTGATACCCGGAATATAAATATCAAATGTTATAGATATGTATCCCAAGAAAAGATCGATGGTTGTTTATTTGACTCTAATGTTATTAAAAATGAATAAACAATTTCACATTTTTTAATAACTTAATGGATCTACTTACATTTTCAAAAGTGAGATAAATATAATTCGTAATTCCATAACCTGCACTGTCTAATGTTAATAAAAAAATGAATACATTATGTTGATTACGCGGCCATTTATTAAATTCTGCCATAAATATATTGATTTAAACAGCGTATACTGCACTCTTTTAGACGCCACAATTTAAAAGAGTGCAAATGGAAATTTAGCAAAATAATAAAACAAAACACTAAATATTTTTCTAAGATATTAGTGATACGAAACAGTGATATTGTTGTACAATAAGAAACAAAGAATACATAACATCTATTTTAATCACCAAAAAAATAGCCATTTCACTGGAAATCATGTCCTCTTGTATTTTATGTTTTAAAGAAATAAATTAAGCATATACTACTTATGGTTTTCATACTGAAATAAATATGTTTAAAACGAACGCGTAATTTTGACATCATATTTGGCTTTGTTTGTTAAATTATACCTTAGAATATCAAACGTGAAATCATTTGGCGAAGTAGTTTACGAATTATGAAGGTTTAATATTTTGTTTTCCTAATGTTAAATTATTTATTAATAGTAACAAAACGAGCTGCAATGCCTGTAGTTTTTCTAGAAGCTTCAAAAATGCGAATCCAAAATTACAGCTTATTAAGTAGTTATTGAATTATGCTTAAAAAACTACCCGCATTGCAATCTGTTTTGCAAAAAATACAAATGAATTTCACATTAGAAGTTTCTACTGTTAAATTCCTTATTAATAGTAGCAAAACGCATGTAGTTTTTCTAGAAGCTTTAACTATGCCAATCTAAAATTACAGCTTATTATGTAGTTCTTGAATTATGCTTATAAAACTACTCGCATTGTAATCTGTTTTTCAACAAATACAAATAAATTCAACATTAGAAGTTTCTAATGTTAAATTCCTTATAAATAGTTGCAAAACGAACTGTAATGCCTGTACTTTTTGTAAAAGATTCAAATATGCGATTCCAAAATTACAGTTTATTATGTAGTTCTTGAATATGCTTAAAAAACTACCAGCATTGCAATCTGTTTTCAAGAAATACAAATGAATTTAACAATGGAAGTTCTTAAGTTTAAATTTCCTATTAATAGTAGCAAAACGCATGTAGTTTTTCTAGAAATTTCAAATATGCGCATACAGTATTACAGCTCATTATGTAGTTCTTGAATTATACTTAAAAAACTACTCGTATTGTAATCTGTTTTTCAACAAATAGGAATGAATTTAACATTAGAAGTTCCTAATGTTAAATTCCTTATTAATAGTTGCAAAACGAACTATAATGCCTGTAGTTTTTCTAGAAGCTTCAAATATACGAATCCAAATTTACAGCTTATTAAGTAGTTCTTGAATTATGCTTAAAAAACCACCCACATTGTAATCTTTTTGTGCAAGAAATAGAAATGAATTTAACATTAGAAGTCCCTAATGTTAAATTCCTTATTAACAGTAGCAAAACGCATGTAATTTTTCGAGAAGCTTCAAATATGCAAATCCAAAATTACATCTTATTATGTAGTTATTGAATTATGCTTAAAAAACTACCCGCATTGCAATCTGTTTTGCAAGAAATACAAATGAATTTAACATTAGAAGTCCCTAATGTTAAAGTCCTTATTAATAGTAGTCAAACGCGCGTAGTTTTACTAGAAGCTTCAAATATGCGAATCCAAAATTACAGCTTATTAAGTAGTTATTGAATTATGCTTAAAAGCTACCCGCATTGCAATCTGTTTTGCAAGAAATACAAATGAATGTCACATTAGAGGTCCCAATGTTGAATTTCTTATTAATATAGTAGTCAAACGCCTGTAGTTTTTCTAGAAGCTTCAAATATGCGAATCCAAAATTGCAGCTTACTATGTAGTTCTTGAATTCGGATTAAAAAACTACTCTTTTTGTAATATGTTTCTCAACAAATACAAATGAATTTAACATTAGAAGTTCCTAATGTCAAATTCCTTATTAATAGTTGCAAAACGAACTGTAATGCCTGTAGTTTTTACAGAAACTTCAAATATGCGAATCCAAAATTACACCTTATTATGTAGTTCTTGAATTATGCTTAAAAAGATACCCGCAATACAATCTGTTTTGCAACAAATACAAATGAATTTAACATTAGAAGTTCCAAATTTTAAACCCTCGTAATTCCTAAACTACTTAACTGAATGTCTTCCTGTTTCGTAACCTGAAGAAAAATTTATTGAAAACGCCAAATATGATGTCAAAGTTAGATGATTCTAAAATGTCTGTGTTCGGTATAATTTCAGACTTGTAACCTCATATCTGTAAGCTTATGTACCCTAAGTTTTTTTTTACATAAATTGAAATAAGACAATTTCCTGTCAAATGTCTATTTTCGTTTTTTTTTCTATGGCATTTTGATAATTAAAATGTATCAGATGTTTTTGTTTTTTTTCTCTTGCCGACTGAACAATTTTTGGAACAATGAATAATTTGTATTAGGTGTTGTAGTATCAAATTATAAGAAGGAAGGGAATTCAGGTTCAACTTTATTTCTGTGTCGGGAGTAGATATAATGTGCAACTATGTGTGGAACTGAAGATTTTAATTGAGAATAGTGACGAGAAAAGTGAAAATGTTTTAATAATGTATATTTTGAATGTGTGTTAAATCGCACGTAGACCTATGAGTGTTAAGACGTACGTAGACGTATGAGTGTTAAGTTGGACGTAGACGTATGAATGTTAAATCGGACGTAGTCGTATGAGTATTAAATCGACGTAGACGTATTGGTGTTAAATTGGACGTAGACGTATGAGTGTTAAATCGGACGTAGACGTATGAGTGTTAAATATAACGTAGACGTATGAGTGTTAAGTCGGACGTAGACGTAGGAGTGTTAAATCGGACGTAAACGTATTACTGTTCAATTGGGCGTAGACGTATGAGTGTTAATCGACGAAGACCTATGAGTGTTAAATCGTACGTAGACGTATGATTGTTATATCGGGCGCAGACGTATGAGTGTTAAATCGGACGTAGGTTTTCTGCATTAATGCATTCCACGCTTGATTGCTATAAAAATTTCATTTGAATGTCTCAATTTTAAGATCTTGAAAAAAAAGTAAGATTAAAAAATCTCTTTTGAATATTAGGAAGCCATTTCTTGGGAGAGATTGCAGGCTTCTTAATATAGCCACTTTGCTGTTAGCGGGCAGGTGAAATGGTAATGGGGAGCCATCTTCTCTTCGCCCACACTCGTAAAGGAATGTGTCTGCACATTTAAATTTGTTGAGGTATGTTCAAAAGGGACAGTGCCCCGTGAGAAATACTTTTGTGTGTGCGGAGAGGTTGTAGTGTGTTACTGAGACGTTCGATATTTGATTGTATGTGTGTCGGTTTTTGCTGCTGTTATCCCAGATTTATTGCCATTCCGTGAGTATTTTTGCTTTCATTTTATTTAAATGCACTTTAGGAAATCTCCTATTCATCTCCTATTTTCACAATAGAACTACAGAGGCTGGTCATCTATGACCCAAAACGTGATTTTTCACTCATGTTGCTGTTGTTCTTCACAATAAAAATTTGAAATTGCTTGAGTTTTTATAAGTATACAGTATAATGCCTTAACTCGAATTTAGTTAAAATCCAATGTATACTTTTTTATCTACAGGTCTGTATACCTAGAATTACCGTGCATAAAATGCAAGTAAAAAAATCATGGAGCTATATACATTTAATTGTTATTCAATTTTTAAGATCTTATTAATCTGTAGGAACATTAATACTAAATTCAAATTGATAATTAAATGTACGTATTATTTGAAAGATTTTCTTATTTTACATTTCATACGTGCTCTGGAAATATCAATGTATCTATTCTGGAATTAGAAATTTAAATTTTATTTGATAGTATCTGATTATTATATTTCATATTATGTAATATTCTGGAAGCTAAATTTTATTAATCATTAATTAAAAATAATTGTATTAAACATAAAACTTTATTGTGTGTCTGTATCTCCCTCACAAAATACGAATAACATCATTAAAGTCTATGGGACAGCTATGACCCATCCCGGTAGTTCTAGATATATAAGAAACGCGATAGTTCTAGTGTTAATCCCTGGAAATTACAGCAGAGAATATATTAGATGGGACATGGCAAAGGCGTTCGGAAACTGCAAGTGTACAATAAGCGAAGATAGTCTTGATATTTCCATTCGTGAAATGGCAACTGTAACCGATAAGGAATGTACCAACGGTTGTAAGATCTGGTCATAAAAGTAATGCCGGGCAGATATGTTTTTCAAGGTATCGAAATAGGTATATGAACATGTCCTCGTCAAAAGTACGGATGAATTAAATAGTCATAAGTAAGGTGGTTCTTAATCACTTAAAATATCTAGACACTTAGCAAGGTTTTAAAAAAAACGACACATATACATTTTAAAACAAATAATGCTACATATCTTTTTATCGATAGTAAAATAAGTTATTGTAAAAATAATAATTATTTAAATGTCGACTGTAACCGATAAGCAAGATAACCGACGGTGGAGAGATATGATCAATTCGTAATGGCGGGCAGGTATGTTTTTCAAGGTAACGAAATAGTTATTTGAGCATGTCCTCGTCAAAAGTACGGATGAATTAACCCTTCTTTGCATGAGTTTTTCTTTTACAATTGTGTTTTTTTATACATATATTAAATATTAGACACCAGAAATTTTAAGATAGATTTTTAACTTTGTTCAGCAACACAGTTCACGGAAATTTACTGGATTAATATTTCTATATAAATATAGTGGTGTCGAAGAAGCTGATTTACTTATTAAAAGTTAAATAAACAGTGATGGAAATTTACATCACTATGCAATTAAGGGTTAAATAGTCATAAGTAGTGTGCTTTATAAGCACTTAAAATATCTAGACACGAGCAACGTTTTAAAAAAAAACGGCACATCCAAATTTTAAAACAAATTATATTGCATATAATTTTATCTATAATAAAATAAGTTATTTTAAAAATAACAATTATCTTTTAGTGCAGCATCTCCGGATAGAAGTATTTATTACATTCACAGTTCTTTTTTCCTTTCAAGAGCACGACTATTTTCCAAGTCACTATATACAGTTTAAAATACAGCAGAAGACTTCGGAAACGGCAAAAAAAAGGAATGTGATCACAGAAAAAAATTTCCATCCAGAGATGCACTACGAAAAGATATTTATTATTTTTAATTTTAAAAAAAAGCACTATGTGCTTTCTTTCTGCTGACATTAACAAAGCGATTTTTAGTGTTTATGGAGTCTGTTCCCAATTCCCAATAATAGCAATATTTGTTAATTTTATATTTAATTATTTACGTGGGCTTTCATTCAATCAAACACTGCTAACTGCCAAAGTCGCATCTTGGTGCAAGTAATTCCAAAATTTCCCACTCCTCAAACGTCTACAGAAGAAAAAGGTACCAATGATTTTGCAGGATAGAACGGGATCGTGAATTTACAAAACGAAAATGTTGAAAATTAGAAAAAAATTAAAAATGCATACATAGGTATCGAAACCCAAATAATGAAAAACAAATTTTTTAGGCTCAAAATATTACTCACAAGGAGAAAAATAATAATTTACTACAATATAAAAAATTGGACCTACATAACAATTATTTTTATTCATCATTTACTCATTTTTGTTTTTCACCTGTTTTTCCTACTTTTCCGATATGTTTCCTTCTACAAAAGGGGTTAGACAGTATACTAGGTTAAAGATATTTATAGATATCTTATGCTGTGGGACTTGTAGAACAACTCTACATAGTTGATAAACCTTGGGAAAACGCATGCAATTTTCACTTATGTCGCGGAAATTCGTAATTGTGGAACAGTGTGTGGTGGGCGCAGGGCGCACGATTCGCGAAGGCTCTCTATAGCTCTCCTCGTGAAACGTCAACTGCAACCGGTAAGCAGGGGATGCAACTGTGGCGAGATCTCGTCCATGCGTAATGCCAGGGAGATAAGGTTTTCAAGGTATCGAAATAGGTATCTGAACATGCCCTCAGAAAAAGACTCGACGAATTAAATATAAAAAAGATGCGAGCTTTCTAATCATATAAAATATGTAGACACAGAGCGAAGTTTCAAAACATATGCATGCAAATTTGAAAAAAAAAATATATATATATATATATTTATATATGCTGCATATATTTTTATCAATAATGAAATAAGTTCTTACAAAAATAATAATTCCCTTTTGTACTGCGTCTCCGGATGGATTTTTTAATTTTTTTTCTCCTTCCAAGTACACGACTATTTTACAATTCACTATACACTGTTAAAAATTTTGTTCTAGGATTTAACCAAGTTTTCTTGCTGCAGTACCTGTAGCCATAAGATGGTCAAATCTCGTTTCAACATTTGGAGTTCCGATTGTACCATAGCTCCAATTGTTGGAACGAGATTCCACCATACTATGGTTGCAGATAAGGCAGTACCAAAAGTTGGCTACACCACGCACAAAATTTTTAGCAGCGTAAATGCGATAGCCACTCATAAATAAAGGGTATCGAATCATTATTAAATGCAGTTCTTGCGTAGAATTTTCTTTATACAAAAATCAAACTGCATTGCCTCGGGTTAAAAAAAAATCTGTAAAAATCAATTCGGATTGACCAAGGTTTGAAGCAGATGCATACAGAAGGTTTATTACGTTGCAGCTCATGAAGTTCCAATCCTTCTTTGGTTGAACCAATCCTCGATTGAACCATAGCTCCAAATTTTGGAACGAGATTTCACCCTTTTATGGTTGTAGATACTGCAGTACCAAAAGTTGGTTACGCCACGCACAAAATTTTTAGCAGCGTAAATACGACAGCCACTCATAAATTCAGGATATCGAATCATTCTTAAATACAGTTTTTGCGTATAATTTTATTTAAACAAAAACCGACCTGCATTGCCTAGGGATGTCACAAAAATTCTGTAAAAAACACTTCGGATTGACATAGGTTTGAAGCAGATACATACAGAAGGTTTACTACGTTGCAGCTCATGAAGTTCCAATAATTATTGCATTGAAATAAAACTAACCAGGTCTGTATTACTTAATTAACATCTTAGATTTTTCATTAATGTAATTTAATTAAGAATTTTTGTGTACACAGTTCACAACCAGTGAAGTATCGATACACGAGTGTTTACGGGTAACACCCAAGGAGGCTATTCTTTGCATGGTATACAGCAGAACAGTCAAAATGCAAATAAACTAGAAATGAAAAATTTCGCAGACCGTATTTTAATCTGGCAGGCACAAATAGCAAACAACCTCAAATCACGTGAATTACGCAGAAAATCAGGCATTTAGATATCTACATATTTTCAAAGTTTAAATTCAAAGAGGCTGTCAGACAGTAACATGTTAGCCAAGAAGACAAGCGGTACGTTAATAACGGACATTACTAGAACGGCGTAAATTAAACTAAACATGTTGAATAGCATGTAAATGTATCTTGAAGAGTCGAGTGGTTTTCATCAAAAGGAAAATATCTGACAATGAACATAACGAATCTTATAAGGACTGTGAAAGTTAATTGCACTAAACGCAGTGTAAGGCTTTTTTTCTCATTTATTTTTTCAATTTACGCAAAAGAGATAAAAATTCACATTACAGGTGATAAAAGAAGGAATAAAATTCATATTTATTTTCAATTTTGAATTAAATATATGATAATTAAAAGTTAAACATAGCAGAAAAATTCTAATTAGCTAATTAGTAAAGAATGTTAGAAACGTTTTTTCAATATGCCAGTGATTCTATAACAATCTAAGCTTATTCCTGAAGTTAGAGTTATAAATTAAAGATACGTAATCCATAAGTTACTATTAGTCCTACAGCAGATAAAAGGAAACTTCGATCGACGTTCAACAACCCGCAAGCAGATATGTGAAGAATATCTTGATTCTTAATGCTCTTCAGATAAAATAAATTTCGTTTTGAAATAAAATCATTAGAGCCGTAACAGGTTAAGAAATCTTTGACAAAAGTTCTGATTTCTATTAAGTGTTCCGGAATCATAGAGCTGCAAACCGTGAAAATCACAATCGCAACAATACTTCGAGTAGTATAGTACATATAAATGATAAAAGAAAAAGGATGTTTATAAAAAAACATGATGTCCTTTGACAATGTCAGAATATTGTTAAATATTGCTGTTAAATTGTAAGCAATAATAATAAAAGAGATATGTGAAAATGTCTTACTCAATTTGCGCAACAATTTTACAACACAGAAAAACTCAGCTAAATAATCGTTATCTTTTTCTTCTCCTTCTTTTTGTAAGAGAAATCGAAGGAATTTCTTATATCCGGATAATACGTTAGAACATATGTTAAATAAAAGACATATACAAAGCGTGAAATAGAATATAAAACCAGAAAGGATGACAAAATCTGCAAATTTTGTATAAACTAATAAAAGTCTGAAACAAAAATTGTTATGCATTTTATACCTAAATTCCCAAAAGTTCATATCCGTTTCAAAATCCATTATAATGTGATCGAGAATGTTCAAGAAAAAATCTTAGACAAGTGTGATAATTGTGAGAGTAATAATTACACAATGAATTGTCTTCTTTGAAGAAATGTAATATTTCCGAAAACGATATGCTTCCATTACCACGTTCGAAATAGCTCTTGTTCTTGAATAGGCTAAATACCACAACAGACCAGAAGAAAGAGGTAAAAGAAGATACGATATCGATAGTTTAAATCCCTGTTCGCATGCAAGTGTCACATCGATTGCAATAAAATATGTCAATGAAGCCACAAATCCTATTATGTAAAGTGTTTGAAAGCACTTTCTTATGGGACCAAGTCTGTAATTGATAAAATTAAGTCCAGTGACAGCTAAAATACGCCACAAGATAACATCAGTTTTCATAACTTTCATCATAATTTTCTCCAGATTTCTATTGCAAAGAATATGTTAGTAATGAATTGCTTTGATTTTTACCGCTGATGTTATTTTATGTAATATTAACACGAAATCGGAAAAGTATAAAGACTTTCTTATTAACCAACCGTAAACAAACTGTCTTACACGTATAATGTAAGACTCGTAACTAGTCGTCTCAGTGTTATGCCATTTAGATATCATGATAATTGATAACAAATTACACAAAAGCGCTAGATATAAATCTCCCGTGATTTATATTTTCAATTTAATGACATAATTGATTTATTCAGACAATCGAATATTTTAATAACCTGATGGGGCTTTATTTCCTTTTAAAAGACTTTTATACAAACAAATTTGAACAAATTTTCATTATAGTAATTTTTTTAAAAAATCTCGGGATTTTAGACATTTTGAAAATTATGCAGAAAACAACAATCGGTAATGGTAACATTGGTTCGTTTTTATCATAAAATGTATTTATGTACACAAAAAAATAACACAGTGTGTAATTTCATACGTTATATATTTTTTAAATTAGTATTATATCGTTTGACATTTATTTGTGAAAAATAAAGAAAACATCAATCACTAATGGCAACATCTTTACTCGCAAAACGAACTTATTAAAAAAACAATATCTCAGTTCCAATTTTTATGCCTTTGTGTAGAAAATTTTGTACTGATTCTAAGTAATGTTAAATTTTTAAGTTGGGCATTTTTTTCTTATTAACATTAATTTTTTTTTACGACATACTAAGTTTAAGAGTATTTTCGAATTAATTATTTTCATTTTATGAAAGTAAAGTTAAGCTGAGTTAGATTTTCTGTAATCAAAACTTTTGTTTCTATAAGGAATATAGCATATTTTATTCGCTATCTGTAGTTATGATATGAGAATCATATATTAATTTTAACCTCCCCTATCCTTCATTTAAATTATATTTTTCCCCTTCCTTTTTCCCTGCATAATTTTTCTCGCCTTGGTGGTTTACGAAGAAAAATAATAATTAGTTCCTGTTTTGATATGTCGAGTGACCTCAGTCTGTTTTACAGCTGATCAGTCTAAAGGAGTCCGAACTTTGATACGTTGTGCTGACATTCAATGTCAAAGATCATCATCGCAATACGCATAATTGTATCGCCACAACAAACTTAGTTATTATTCCTATGATTCAAAGTAAATAAGACTTGTCTTTTCTAAACTAAAAATAAACTTCGATGCTACAATATTACTTCATCATTTGTTTTTTTTTTAAAAAAGAGGACTTTTGCATAATACTTCTTCCATAGATAAAGTTGTCTTTTAAATGATATAATAACAATATAATGGATTATTTTTTTCTTATGCTACAGGTAAGAGTTTTATATTTTTAATGTGTTGATACATTGTTTAAAAAAAAAAAAAAAAAAAAAAAAAAAAAAAAAGTATAAATGTTTTTTTTTTTAATGGTCACTAAGATATGCTTTAATAATGATTTATATAGTAATCATTAAACAATTTAAATTTCTTTCTGTTTTCAATATCAATTTTCTTGCCAATTATAGGTAAGTTGGTAAATTATATTCTGTATGTAAAAAAAAAAAAAAAAAAATTCACAAGATAAATCCTAAATAAAGAAAATAAGTGAATAAGAGAATTTTTGCATATTGTTGGTTTTAATTCTAAAGAAAAATTGTTTTCCTATTATGCAATATCACTTTTTCATATATTGAAGGTATGATTATTATCATTTTGAACGAAATAAGAGTAAATTAGTAGTTGCATCTCTTTTTATAAAGGTTTGTTTCTTTAAAAATAAACAATACTTTGTGTGCAACATATGATATAATATTTATTTATCTGGTTTATTCATTTTTCTCTCAAAGGTATGTTTAGATATCACATTTTTTTTTTCATGACTGAAATTGCTTTAATAGATATTGCATAAATTTTTGTATTTATAATAAGGCAGACATACTTTTTCTATAAACAGTTCATGGTGTTCTTTTTATCTGCCACAAATAATATTGCAGTCTGCAGAATGAGCGATTAATTTATTTATGTATTTACAGATATTTTTTCCAAATTGTCCTTCTTTTGAAAATTAAGATATCTCTTGGTTATGAATTTAAAAAAAAATATATGGTTGGATAATAATAAAAGAAAGAAGATAATATATTTGTGGTTGTGAATAATTGTTCATTCTGGAGATATAGATATTTTGTTCTTGTGTTTTTTTTTCTTTTTCATAAAAAAAAGAGAGATTGCATTCATTTTATTTATTCATTTATTAGATATATTTTTGCAGTAAATATTTTCTGGAAAGTTACTGTGAATATTTCAGGTAAACAAAATTTTCCCCACCTGAATTTTTAATATTTTCGTACGGTAAAGATTTATTTATCTGATAAATTATTGCAAAAATTTATATTTGCTCACTCATTAGCCAAACATGGCCAGCAAACTAACTTTTAAAGTGACCAATTTTGATGGTGAACCCCCCTTGTTAGATTTTTTTTTCAATCAATTAAAAACATTGGCCCGTATACAAAAATGGAAACGAGAGGAAACAATTAAATTTCTGGGGGGGGGGGGAGAAACTCACAGGCCCAGCGTTAACCTTTTTCACGCAAAACCCTGAGATCTATAAATCTAACGATTTGGATTTTGTCGAAAAAGAATTCAGAGCGTTTTTCGCTCCCCCGAGTAAAACTGCTGCGTTGGTTGAATTTAATAATCTATTGTTATTACCAGAGGAATCAATTCGAAACTTAGCGCATCGTATAAACACACTCACTGCTCGTGTACATGACACTATAACAGATAGAACGGCCCTTGATAATATAAAATTTACTAAGTTTATTTCAGCAATTCCTTCAAATTTAAGGGTTAAAATACAAGAGGAGGGAATATCAAGTTATAAACAAGCGGTAGTTAGAGAACAAGCTCTCCAGGAAATCATGCAGAATGAGAAAATATTGCAGCCCTGCGCATCATCTAGCTCAGCAGACTCGATCGCTCTGCAGTTGAAATCACTAAATGAAAAAATTAACGCTTTGTCGTTAACAGGTAGCGAGGACAAAAATAACTCTCATAATCAACCCTCTCGCCCACAAAACTCGCATGATCAGTATAAAAAAGACTTCAAAAAAAGACACACTGGTCATAGCTATGTCCGCACAAATAAACATAACAAATCGAATTCTCCACCCACTTGTCAGTTGTGTTTAAAACGTGGCCACACTGCAAAATTTTGTTTTAAATGGAGAAGATCTAATGCAAATAAAGGTGGATACCAAAATTACAAATTCAATCCAAATTTTCGTAAAAAAAGTAATCAGAAAGGGGAATCTTTAAACTATTAAGGAGATGTAATTTAGCTGATGGCTTTGCATCTCAGGAAAACATTTTAACATCAGCAACTTGCCCTACATTCCCATGGTCGTTTGATGAAACTCTTCCAAAAATTTCTAAGGAAAGGTTAGTCAATTCGGTCGCTTCACAGACCACAACAAACATAAAAATGACCAGGAATTGGTCGTCACAAACAGTGCACAGATCAACTGAAAGTTCATCGCAAACTGTATCGCCAAGTGACGAAAAAAAAGTTGAGGTTATTTCAAATGTGATTAATAGTTCCCCAACACTCCCCCTTATAAAGGCCTCTATAGCAAGAACAGACACAATTTTACTTTTAGATACAGGGTCCACAATTTCCCTTTTATCGCAGTCCCTTTTCGATTCTATTAAGGACAATCTTAAATATAAAAGGTTAGGCACATCAGTTACGCTTAAAACAGTAAATTCCGATGTTGATTTCACCGCATGTATAAAAGCATCAATCAGAATTCACCACAAATCTTTTAGCCACAACTTTTATATTGTTGACATTCCCGATACGTCTAGTTTTCAAGGAATATTAGGAGTTGATTTTATTCATAAACACAGGATCATAATTGATGTTCACAAAAATAGAATGTCAACAAATGAATTTCATGTGCCATTACTTAGTGCTTCAGCTGATGGCAAAGACATAAATATTCTAAGTGAACATGTAAACTCTCCGTCAAATTCATTCAAAACGATTCGCCTTACACATAAATTAAAACTTGAACCACATGAGAAAACATGGATTTCCATCGACACTGATTCTTTAAACACTTCAATGCAGTATTGTTTTGAAAGTACTATTTCTAATAAACAAATTATTTGTTATGACAGTCTGCTAGGTAACAATAAAGATGTTGAATCGGTCGATCAGGAAAATCATAACAAACACCTACAAAAATCACATGTATACATATTCTTACAAAATTCTTCTAACAAACCTGTACACATAAACAAAAATGCACGAATAGGAATTTTATATGAGGTCTCGGAAGCCACCATTTAAAAGTGACAATTTTTCACAGACCATGAAGTCATGCGACAACATCAACAGCTTCAATATCCAACCTCATGATAATTTACAACAGTTTATTTGCAATTATATTCAAGCTTCAGATGAGGTTTTAAAAAAAAGAAAGGAAGATTTAACAATACAAGACTTCAAATTGGAACATCTAGACACTCAACAAGCAAAAACCTTAGGCTCGTTATTGCTAAAATACTACAGTTCTTTTTCTAAATCAATGAAAACATTAGGTCACACAGACAAGGTTGTTCCAAATCTCAAATTCATTAATGACTACCCAATCAAAACATTACCTTTTCCGGTACCACAATCATTACACCAAGAAATGAAAGAGCAAATAAATCAACTTCTTGAAGCAAATATTATTGAACGTAACTGTTCAGAATGGGCATGTCCTATTTTGCTGGTTAGAAAGAAGTCTGATGGGTCTGCAAAACAAAAATACAGACTAGCTCTTGATTTAAGAATGCTAAATTCCGTCTTACAAGGATCTTCATATCCACTTCCCAAAATACAGACCATTATTTCAAATTTATCTGCATATAAATATTTCACTTCGTTAGATTTTCAACAGGCCTATCATCAGATAAATTTACCTGAAAAATATCAAGATCCACTTGCATTCACATGCATTTATGGTACTTTTCGTTTCAAAAGATTGGTATTTGGATTAAAGAATAGTAGTAGTTTCTTTCAAAATTTAATGGACACTATTATTGATGAATTAGAAATAGAAGGTATTTTTGCATACCAAGACGATTTAATCTTTGGTTCAAATTCTTTTGAGGAAACATGTGCAAAATTACAGAAAGTACTTGAAATTTTATCGAAATATAATTTAACGCTCTCGCCCAATAAATTTTCATTTCACAAAACCGCTGTTGACAAAAATGAGGACTTAGGTTTTCACATTGAAAATCATTCCATTTCTCCCGTCCAATCAAATATTGTCAAAATAAATTCTTTTCCTACCCCGACAACAAAAAGACAATTAAAAAGGTTTATTGGTCTGGTCACATTTTACAAATCTCTAGTGCCTTCTTTTTCAAAAATTATCCAACCACTTATAGATCTCACAACACCAAAAACAACATTTAAATGGACTCAAAAACATCAAAAATTATTTGATCAAATGCAACAGGTGTTCTTTAATTCTCCCATGGTTCGTTTACCTGATTGGTCTAAAACTTTTTATGTAAACACAGATGCGTCAATTATAGCCATAGGAGGTGCTCTGTTACAGGAACATGAAGGACAATTACTTCCCATTGCATTTTTTTCTAAATCTCTTAAACAGTCTGAAAAACGTTATCCAGCACTAAAACTTGAATTAATGGCCATTTACAAATCAGTAATCGCTTTTAAATACTACCTATATAACCGAAAGTTTGTAATTTTATCCGATAGTGCTCCTTTAAAAAAATACAAGAAAACAACTAATCCCGCTGATATAACAACTAGATGGTTAACAGAATTATCAGAATATACATACACTTTTGATCACATTCCTGGTTCTTCAAATGTACTTGCAGATTATTTGTCCAGATGTTCTTTTGAGAAAAACACAATTGATCTAAACTCCAACCCAGAGCTTATCAATGAACCATATGCATTGCCAATTGTCGATAATGATCTACCAGACACTAATAATAATCATTTCTCACACAGTACACATTCTCTAAATTACTTGGTTATTGGTAACAAGGATCAAAAAGACCCTTTATTGGAAATTTCAAATGAAACATTTGTAAACGAACAAAAGAAAGATACAAAATTATCCGAAGTTTACAATGAAATTATGCAAAATGGTTCATCGAAGCAATTCCCTATGTACTTCATTCATCCCGATTCAAAGGTTTTAATGTTAAAAAAGAAAACATTTGTAATGACACCTTTTCTTACCACATTATTGTCCCAAATTCATTAAAAGCAAAAGTTCTAGCAATATGTCATTTTTCACATTTTGGATTAACAAAAACCTATGCATTTATCACAAAAAAATATTTTTGGAAAGGAATGTATGCTGACACTTTAAATTTTGTAGCGTCTTGCACAAAATGTTTACAGGCAAAACATCACAAAACTCCACTTGCTCCACTACAACCTACATACACACCTACGCATCCAGGAGACATAGTCAGTGTTGATTTGGTCGGTCCCTTTAGTAATGGACAGTCGGTATTGACAGTAATTGACCATTTTTCTCGACACCTAGAACTCTTCCCTTTGCGTACCATCACTTCTGAAAAGATAATAAAATGTTTATTCAGTTACATAACTATCTTTGGAAGACCTTCCGTAATATTGTCAGATTAGGGAAAACAATTCACTTCACACATATACGACAAATTTAACGACACATTAGGCATAAAGGTACGTCATTCCAGTGTAGCGAGGCCACAAAGCAATGCCGTGTCAGAGCGAGTTAGTAAATCAATTAAATACTCTGTTTCTACTTTACTTCAAGAAGGTCACACTTTTGAAAATGCTTTATCAATTCATAAATCTCTTTATAATGGATCCCTACATTCCTCCACAAAATATTCTCCCAACTTGCTTCACTTTGGAAGAGAACTATCCTTAATATTTGATACTTTTGACCATAATGTCAATCAGGTTCTAGACAAAGATTTTGAAGCTTACAAATTGTTACAAGATTTAAATTCTATTTACAGGAAAGCATACAATAACATCAAAGACTCTCAAAACAAAAGGAATGATCATTTTCAAAAACGTGCTAAACTAAGAAAAATTATGAATAAAGATATTGTGTATTTAAAATCAGTAGATAAGTTCAAACCAAAATATTCTGGACCTTACATTGTTATACACAAATATTCACCTGTCTCTGTTTCAATCAAACGCTTACATGCACCTGATGACTCTGCTTTTAGAGTACACATTGATAGGTTAATCATCGCTCCACCAAGAAGCGATCACTTACTTACAAGTCATGATGGTTACAATAATATTAACTCTCCAACTTATTCAACACGTTATAATTTAAGACCTAGAAAATAGCGTATAATTTTATAATTGTTGTATTTTGTGCGAATTTTTGGTTTTTTTCACACTTGTGTATATTGATGTACACAATATACTGATGTTATATTTGATGTTTCCTTGTGAAAGTTCTCGGCTGGTCCAAGTTTGTTTCATCAAGGGAATGGCAGATATGGCAATCTTGTTGTGAACATCATCTTTTATGTTTATGGGGTGTTTGCGCATATACACTTAAAAAAAAATCTTAACTTTTGTCGTCAGATTTTTTTTTTAATCTCATAAATAGTTATAAACATAATAGTAGTAACATTAATTGCACTAAAATTTTTTCTCTTAAGGTCAGTTTTTTTTTAATTTTAATAATGATAATTAAGTAAATATGTTACCTCATGACTTAACATTTTTACCGAACTTGACAAAACTCTCTCTCATTACTCTAGGATTGACTTTTATGCGACATACACTAGGTGCATATATATTTTCATTTTTCTAATTATTCCCTTTCGGAGTGGTGATCTGTTCAAAATTATTGCCCTTAGGATCTTCCACCCCATTGTAATGAGAGACACATTCGAATTGGCATTCCAATTCACCTTAAATCCCCTGTCTAAATGAGTATACGAGACTGCTCCTCAGTTTGTTGCATTACTGCTGCGGGAGCAACGGGGTCTATGTTGTGACAAAAATGTGGATCTCGCCCTAAATATTCCCTCCACAAATAGTCCTAAACTTGCGCCATTACACTTGTTCTTAGACAAGATTGAGGGCAGGTATTTTTTTTGGATCGTGCGTCACTTTCCCTATCCTGTCCTGTGCGAATGCACAAAATTTTACCATTTTTAAACATAAATTTCATCCATTTTTTTGTCATCACTTTTTCATATTTCATTTTTTTTTACACAACTGTAACTGTAACTGTATCTTAACTTATATATCCTGTATTTGCATTTATATATTTCATGTTTATTTTATGCAAGATTACATATATCATTATTTTGCATTATGTTCGAACAAAGAAAATTTTATTGTATTGTAGTTGCAACTTAACATAAGCTTATATGTTCAGAGTTATGAAATTTTTTTTAAATTCATTTTGCATGCTTATGACCAGCTGTCAGTAAAAGAAATATTAGTTGATGGTCATATTTTGGTCATCAATATATATGTAGAGTAATTAAACTGCTATATGTTCCGGAACAGCAAAAACAACAACAACATCTACATCTACAAAAAAAAAACTCAACAAACCATGGACTCAAGGAATAAACTAGTGTGCACACTATGATGACCAGTAGCAAAAATTTTGGTATACCATTTCCATTTTCATTTTCATTTTTGATATTTGTATGTGTTTATATATTTTTTCTTATATTGTGCATTGATTATATGTAAACTTTCAGACGGAGCATGCCTGCAATTTAAACCCTAACAAATTATTCTTTTATCTGAGCAAATGGGGGAAATATATGATATGAGAATCATATATTAATTTTAACCTCCCCTATCCTTCTTTTAAATTAAATTTTCCCCTTCCTTTTTCCAAATTTAATTTAGTTATCTACAACTTCAAACAATAATCCCGCTGTAATTTATACCCTTTCCCTTTTTCATTTTCACTTGTGCTCGATCACTAATATCTCACGGCTTTTCGATTAAAAATAGAAAAAGAAAAGAATTAAATCAGCACAGATGCCTTTTCGTAATTTCACTTTCCGAAACCAAGCTTATAACACAATATGTGCATAACGCATTTTTGTGGCCACAATATCAGTTAAAAGTTATGCGAATCTTTCATTTGGCCCAAATGCATGCCCTTATTTGGTAGTGGTAATAACTCAATCACTCACACCCATGTCTAAAAATATATTCTGATTGTTAAAAGCACATACTGTTTTGTCTGTCGAAATTATATTCACATGAGAAGATATTTGTCGATTATAATCGCCGTGGCGATGTTAATTTTTGAAACAAAATTCGTCCTTTTGAAAAAATCTAGCAACCCGGCTCGCTAAATACCATTAGTTATGCGGCAGCTTCATCTGAAAGTCCGCTCGCCTAGACAATTATTAGCAACCCTATTTGGCGAGATTCTTGTCAGTGCAATTTCAAGTTGTGTCGTGGAAACAACACTCATGCTCTGATCTGCTTGCTGTAAATGTGCTCATAATTGAGCTCCAGCTGTATCTTCCCCTCTTCTGCCGTGCGATCCTTCTTTTGACATGGTAATCTCCTAATAAACCATTTAACTACCATACTGGAGTTTTTTTTAATTTTTCATATAGAACCTGGTGACTTATGCGGATACTTCTTTCATCACGTAAAATAACAAAGAAGCTCGAACAATAACCATCGTTATAGTAGTGTCATTCAAACACAAAATATAGTTGATTAGTTCTTCAATGTATTCTAAAGATTTTGTTTCTTTGCAACAATCGGTTCGGGAGGTTCTTCTTCTTCAGTATCGCTGTCGGATTCAACTGCTGGCCCGTTCTTCACTTCCGAAACATCAACTCTAATTTCGGTTATCGTTTCTTTAGGTGAAGTTTGTAAATTGTTGTATATATTCGGTACCTGTTTGCGCAATTCCTGAAATTGTGAAGCTAATGGAATATCCTCATCTTCCGTATCCTCGGTCAATTCAGAGAATTTGTTGATATGGTAGGTAATCTTTGTAAGGATAAATACTGTCATCTGAAGTATTGTTAAACTTAAACTTACAGTCATGCACAACAAAAACAAAGTGTTTTTGGAAATAACCTTGACAAATAAATAGGACAGAGTTTGCCTATTACGGCTCTTAATATTGACGTTTTAAGCGGAGTAGTTGAAAATATAGCGTTGCAATAAGCGGAGTACCATATATGAAAGACGTATGCGAAATGTCGGGACTTCTAAAACACGGCGTAATATTCAGAGTGACGTTTTATTCAGGTAACTTAATAACGAGATTTGGCGGTAAATGATTAAAACAAATTAAACAATTTTTGGTGTTTATAAATTTGTCAAACAGTGTATAATTTAACAATAGTATTTGTTTATTTAGAGAAAGGTTTTTTTCCTTCCTTTACAACCAAAGCTGTAATTTTTAAAACCAACCTGTGTCATTAGTAATATATGGGGTTTTGCCATTTCTTTTATCAAACCATTAAGAAAGAATTTACTTTTTACAAACATCTGACTCATTCGACACGAGTAAATAATATATATATATATGTATGTATGTATGTATGCAGCAAGGACTTACTTTCGAGTTTTCGAGTTCCCTTATATCATTCGATATAAACGAATAACTTTCAATTTTCAAGTACATAACTAGCACGTCCTTTCTCACAGGGTCGCATCAGTCCCGAGGCTTCAGATCTTCATAGCTCATCTACATTAAAGTCCCATTCTAAATCAGAGTTATGATATACTTCTCTCACCATGACAAATTAAATATATTTCATAGCCTCAAAGACTTGGAAACGAATTCTAGTTCAGTATGTTCCGCCGAAGGCTGAAATAAACTTGGAAAGTGATAAAATATAGTTTTTAATGCATTCTTTGTAGAAAGTAGTATGTTTAAGTGAAGATAAACACAAATTCTCTTTTCGTTGTAAAGAACATCTAAGTAGCTCTCAGTAAAACAAATATCAAACCTGGGGATTTAATAATTTCGAGTATATTAACCAAAATGTTTATTTAGCTGCCAAATTGAAATTAAAAAATCCCTGACAGCTCGACCTACAGGCACAGGTAGATTTCGAAGACGCAGACCGCGGGGCGCCTGTTTAGTGGGAAATGCAGAAGAAATTACCTTTTTAACAAGATGCGGTAGTTGGGACCGCCCACTTCAAAATCTAAATTTGTCTGTAAACAGGATTTTTTTTTGATATACGGGTTTGTCCTATAAAAAACTTGTCGATATAAAAGTTATCAATAATATTTTAAAAAATTATAACAAATTTAAGTGGATTTGATATCTTGTGAATTGACGAAGTTATGAGTTTCTTTCTTCTTAAACAATTCTTTTATCCCCCTTGGGGCCATTTTTAATGATATAAAAAATCTGTCATACATAATTTTTTTCCTTTTTCCTAGAAGTAATAATAACTTTAAACAGATTCGATACGTATCATAATTAAGAAGTTATGGGACTTTTTCTGTTTTTAAAAAAAACCCATTTCCATGGTTAGATTTTGCCCGTTAACGAACTTGACCAAGATTTTATACCCCTTGATTTTATGTATCAGTTTGGAAGAGATTTATGCAGAATTATTGAAGTTATCGTGTCCATAAAAAAGTGATATAAACAGATAGATAGATAGATAAAAATATAAAGTTTTGAATTGGATGTGGTTTTGGGTTCTGGGAGACATGATCGGCGTAGATCTACATCAATTTTTCAGAAATTCCAACTTAGGGGAGAATGTAATAGGTAGTATTTTTTACTAGATATTTCACAAATGTAAAGAGCTGTTTGTAATTTCACAAAAACAGACCCTGAAAGAGACAGCCAGATGTTTATAAATCATGAAGAAATTTCAACATTGTTAACTAATATTAACTCATATTTATGTATAACTTAAGATAGACACTTCAGAAACAGTAGCTTTATATTTATTAGAAACTAGCGGCCCTCCCTCGCTTTGCTTCGGGTTAACCTTGAAAACCTTCATCTCTTTGTGTTTTCTGTAGACATTTTTAATGTGTACAATAATTAGTACATTATTTTGATAAATCTCGTAGGGTTCAGCCTGCGTTTGCAATGTATAAGCGGAAAAAATGAAATTATTTACGATATCACATTAAAAACCTCAAAAATAACAGTATTTCTCCACTATTTAATGGATATACATATAAACCTTCCTCTTGAATCACTCTATCTATTAAAAAAACCGCATCAAAATCCGTTGCGTAGTTTTAAAGATTTAAGCGTACATAGGGATATAGGGACAGAAAAAGCGACTTTGTTTTATACTATGTAGTGAAGCTTATTTTGTATCTCCTGAAAAGATCATTTTTAGGACAAGTGCGTTTCTAGAATGACTGATTCAGTTAGATTGGTATATTTAAAGCTTCCGGAATCCGATTTCTGTCTAAAACAATTCTTAGGTTATTCGTACTTAACTTTCTAAACTATATTCTAAATTACGTTACACAGTTCAGGAACTATCACACACACTAAATATTTCAAAAAGTACAGTGTAGCATTATTTTATAGCTTCTCTTAAGAGGTCCTCCTTTACAGATGATGAAAGTTGTCCAGAGAGGACATCATCTTCAATGCTGAAATTTACGTGCTTAAACATCTCAAACCACTTTCGAACTGTGTCATCTGAAACAACACATTGTCCGTATACAACATAAATTTTACGAGCAGTCTGACTTGAATTTTTACTTTTCTTAAAATAAAAGAGCGTAATTCACGAATATGAACGTTTATGCTCACCATTCTTAGCACTGCACTGAAAAAAAAAAAAAATTGCCGCAAAATATGCGAGAATTATGCAAACGAATTTACATATCTGGGTTATTCAAGGTCACTCCTTATCAGCAGTAGCAAAATGTAAGTAGACGAAACCGAGCATCGCTTTGAAAAAAACCGCAGAACTTTCCAGATGACCCATTATATATTTGCATCACACTCTGCTGCCAAAGAGATTCAGAACTTATAATTAAAAAGTAAGCGTTAATCACATTAAATTGTTCAGAGGTTCAAAATCATAATAAGCCGTCCATCTCCTAGATGTTCTATATTTAATATCAACTATTTTGATCGATCTTGTAATTAAAAAAAAAATCACTTAAACGCTTAGGTTTTGAAATTTTCAAACTGGCCATAAGTGTCAAATATTCGATATCTAACAACACTGAAAAAACTTTGACCACTTTTTTTAATCTTTCAGTGGATTCAACGAAGCACGGGAAATCAACACCAAACAATGCATTATCCGTCTATATCTGATTGTCATTCACGGATGGGGAAGAAGCTTCGGGGGTTTGCGGGACGGCTGCTTTCCAGTATCCATCTAATTTAACTGCACAAGCCATAGCAAAAGGCTTCGAAGACGGTAGGTGCCCAATTAACAATGGCAGTCTGTAGATTTCTCCACGTGAAATGTCGATTGCAACCTATCAGCAGAGGAACCAAAGATGATGAGATCTGGTCTGTTCGTAATGACGGCGAGGTATTCTTTTAAAGGTATCGAATTAGTTATCTGAATATATCATTGGAAAAAGTACCGATGAACCAAACAGTCGTAGGAAGAACGCTTCTTAATCACTTAAAATACAAAGACACGTTCCAAAAACTGTACATGAAAATTTGTAAATAAATTATTCTGTAAATATTTATATCAATAATAAAATAATTTTTGTAAAATTAGTAATAATCTTTTTGAACTGCTTTCCAGTATTCATCTAATTTAACTGCACAAGCCATGGCAAAAGGCTTCGAAGACGGTAGGTGCCCAATTAACAATGACAGTCTTTAGATTTCTCCACGTGAAATGTCGATTGCAACCTATCAGCAGAGGAACCAAAGATGATGAGATCTGGTCTGTTCGTAATGACGGCGAGATATTCTTTTCAAGGTATCGAATTAGTTATCTGAGTATATAATTGGAAAAAGTACCGATGAATCAAACAGTCGTAGGAAGAATGCTTCTTAATCACTTAAAATACAAAGACACTTTCCAAAAACTGTACATGCAAATTTGTAAATAAATTATTCTGTAAATAATTATATCGATAATAAAATAATTTTTTGTAAAATTAGTAAGAATCTTTTTGAAAGTGTCTCCGGTTTTAAATATTTTTTTATATTCAAAGTTATTTTTCCTCACCAAGTGCGCTGGGTTTTAACCTATTTTATTTACTGCTTTAGCTGCAACCATAAGATGGTGCAATCTTGTTCCAACATCTTGTTCCAACATTCTGTTCCATATCTCTAAATATTGGAACGGGATTAGATTTCACCATCTTATGGTTGCAGTTATTGCAACACTAAAAGATGATTTCACCCCACACAAAATTTTTAACAGTGAAAATACGATAGCCACTTATAAATACAGAATATCCCGTCATTATTAAATACAGTTATTGCATAGAATTTTCTTTGTGCAAAAATGAATTTACATTGTCTTGGGATGCCACCAAAGTCTAGAAAACTCACTTCGAATCGACCGGGTTTGCAGCAAATTACATATTACATATTAGGTTTATTACGTTGCAGCCAATCCTTCTTGCATTGAAATGAAAGTAACCCAGTCTCGAATAATCAAATAAAGAGATCTTAGATTTCTCATTAATGCAATTTAATCAAGCATTTTTGAGAACACAGTTCACAACCAGCGAAGTATCCACGCATGGGTGTTTACGATTGGCACCCGAGAAAGCTATTTTCCACATAGTGTACGGAATAACAATCCAAATGAAAATGAACTGAAAAAGAAAATTTTCGCCGACCGCCGTTTAATTTAGCGGGCTCAATTAGCAAATAACCCCAAAGCACGTGGGTTATGAGGAAGTCAGTTAGATTTGTCTATATATACAGATATCAAACACGCTATCAGACAGTAGAATATTAGCCAAGAGGCCAAGTAGTACGTTAATAACGAATATTTTTAGAACACGTAAACTAAACTAAATATTACCAAATTGTATAAGAAAATCACTCATTAACATTAAACTAAAGATATATATACTTAAAGTGGCAAAACAGAATACAAAAGGCTTATAAAAACATTTTAATATAAATTTCGACATGTTTCGAACGCACAAACGGTGCCATTTTCAAGATCAAAGTGATAAATAAATTGCACCTGCTTTTATTATACATATGATCTCATGGTTTATGTCTATCATGTTTCTTTTATTTAAAAAAATGCAATAATAGTTTAACATTTTAATCTTCAAAATGGCGCCGTTATTAGGTTCGAATCATATCGAAATTTATATTAAAAGGTTTATATAAGACATTTTGTATTGTGTTTTATTAATTTAAGCATATGTATATTTAGTTTAAACTAAATATGTTCAATACCATGTAAATGTATCCTAAAGGGCCTACAGGTTTTTATCAAATAGAAAATATCTGGCAATGAACATAATAAATCCTATACCGCTTGTGAAAGTTAATAACAGATAAAACACGGAGTTAGACCTTTTTTCATTTACTTTATGAATTAAGGGAAAAGAGATGAGAAACCGCATTGCAGGGAAGGAATATAATTCATATTTATTTTCAATTTTGAATTAAATACATGATAATTAAAAGTTAACCTTAGCAGAAAATTTATAAGTAGATATTTCGTAAACAAAAATTAAACAAAATATATGCATGTAATATATGATTCAACATCACAATTTTTATGTAAAGAAAAGATCTTCGCTTTAGTCCTAAAATTAGAATTCTAAATTAAAGATAAGTAAGCCGTATGTAAGCATTAAACCTACAGCAGATAAAAGGAAACTTCGATTGACGTTCAGCAAGCCGCAAGCAGATATGTGAACAATATCTTGATTCTCAATGCTCTTCAGATGAAATAAGTTTCGTTTCGAAATAAAATCATTAGAACGGTAGCAACTTAACACATCTTTGACAAGAGTTCTGATTTCTAGTAAGTGTTCTGGAATCATGGAACTGCAAACCGTGAACGACCCAATCGCAACAATACTGCGAGTACTATAATACAGAAAATAAACAAAATAAAGAATGTTTTCATAGGACATTATCTCTGACACTACCAGAATATTGGTAAAAAGGTCCGTTAGATTGTAAACAATAATTAAAAAACAAATATGTGAAAACGTTTTACTTAATTTACGCAACACTTTCACAACATAGATAAACTCGACTAAATAATCGTTATCCGTTTTTGCTTTCTCTTTTTGTATCTGAAATCGAAAGAATTTCTTATATTCGGATAATATCTCAGTACATCTGTAAAACAAAACACACATACAAAACGTCAAAAATAATATAAAACCAGAACAGAAGACAAAATCGGCAAACTTTACATAAAGTTCCAAAAGTCTGATAAAGAGCTTATTATGTATCCTATACCCAAATGCCCAAATTCCCAAATCAACTGTTTCAAAATCTATCATAATTTGATCGAGAATGCACAAGAAAATATCTATGACAAATTGGATAATTGTGAGAATAATAATTGCACAACGATTTGACTTCCTTGAAGAAATGTAATATTGCCGGCAACGATATACTTCCATAACTACATTCGAAATAGCACTCTTTCTTGAATAGGCTAAATACCACAATGCACTAGAACAAAGAGGTATTAGAACATACGATATCGATAGTTTGAATCTATGTTTCCGTATACCAGACACAGCACTGACAACAAGATATGTCACTGAAAACAAAAATCCGCTAATGAAAAGTATTTGAACGCATTTTCCTATGGTACCAAGTCTATAATTGATAAAATTGAGTCCTGTTATGGCTAAAGTACGCCATAAGATAATATCAGATTTTACAACTTTCACCATAATTTTATCAAAATTTCAATTTCAAATAATTGAGCGAGTAATCAATAATTTTGATTTCTTTTACTGTCGTTATTTTATATATTATTAACATGAAATCGGAAAAGTTAGCAGCTGCAACAAACTGTGTTACCCGTATTAAGTACGACCTACAAGTATCCGTCTCACTGATATGCCAAGCCATTTCGATGTAATGAAAAATTGATAAAAATGTCACAAGGACAATAATGTATAGATATAAATATTTCATGATTTATAATTTCATTTGAATGACATTATTGATTTATTTAGGCAAACGAAATATTAATACCTTAATGGATTTTATCCTTTCAAAAATACTTATTTTCAAAATTGGTATACATTTTCATTATAATATATATTTGTTTTCTAATTCTCGAGATTTTAGATATTATAACAATAGTAGCTAATGGCAACATTGATTCATTTTTAACCCTTTCCCTGTATATTTTGTATGTTATAATGCTATTGATTTGCCTTGTAATTTATATATGTTATTGAGGTTTTCTATGACATGTTCGCTATTGAAAATGAAATGTGTATCATTTTCAGTTCTTTTACAGGGACAGTTAAAAGTATTCCGTTACATTACGGTCAATGGGAAGAACGTTTTACTTTTCAAGCACAATAAAATTGACATAATGAAATAAGAGCAGTAAAACATGTATTCTGTAGAATATGCGATGAAAAGCAATTATTTTTCATTTACAGTGCCACACAAAATAATTCCATTACATAATGTAATACGGAAAAAACAGTTTACAGAGTATTATGAAACACTATTTCAAATATACTGAAATTTATATACATTACTGAGGTTTACTTCAATATACGTGCTGTAGAATATGATGTGCATATTTATCGCTCATTTACAGGGAGGACACACAAAAGATCTCGGGTACAGTACTGTATCCGAAATACTGTCTAATAGCGATAATTGATGGAAATGCGTTTTCAGTTATGATACGCGTATTTTTAAGTTTAACTAAATTTTTGCATTATACGTGGTGTGTATAATTTCTATAGATCGTATACAGGGCTGTACAAAAGTATTCATAAGCATTACGGAGTCTGAACGTGAATTGTTTAAGATGGTTCTTAATTGAGTTATGCATTTTGAAGCTGAACTAATCTATAAGATGTTTGTAGAATATAAATAAATTCATATACAGGGCTACGGAAAGAACTGGATACCCGCCGCCTATGACGTTATTTTTAAAAGTGTGATTTTAGTTGTTTTAAACGTGTTTTAGCCTGAAATAAATGTTAGTTTAATATGTAGCGTGTATAAGTATCGGTATAAAAAAGAGCTGTACAAGAGAATTCAAGTATGTTTCTGTCTATTCGTAGAAATTACTGAAATTTTTAACTTATTGTGTGTTTTCTTAATAAATTAAATTTTAGCATACTATGTAAGATATATGGAAACCTATTGATTAAATACAGGACTGCACAAAAAAATGTACATATTTTTCCGTCTATGGACGATAATTGCTGAAATCTGGTTTTCAAATGTGTTATAAGCTTTCTAAAATGTTTATTTGTGTATTTTGTCTACCTTATTAAGCAGCGAAATTTTGCTAAACTATTCTAGAAGTGTTGGAATGTGTTTAATAAAATATGCTTGATGCACGATTTTTCTTTCTTTTTTTATCATAAAATGCATATATGCACATTTAGAATTTCAGACCTTAGAAGTTTTATTTTTAATTAGTATTTTATTGATATTTTCCGTTGAAAAAACAGAAAAAATCAGTCCCTAATGACAACATTTATTACTCTTTTAATTGTAAAAAGAACTTATTCAAACAAAACATACCATAATCCAGATTTGTATACTTTGAGTTTATAATTTTGTCCAGCTTTCATGTAATGTTACATTTTAATATCGTGCAAGTTTTTTCATTAACATTAATTTATTTTTATATATTAAATTAGTGTTTAGAAAAAAAATATATTAGTCATTTCTTATGAGACTTTCTAAAATTAAAAGTATTTTCTAATTACTAATTTTTAATTTATTAAAGAAAATTGATCTGAATGAAATTATGATTAAAACAAATTAAAATTTCTTCAGTTCATAATTTTGCACAACAGTGTATGATTTAACAATCGCATTTCTTTATTTACAGAAAGGTTTTTTTTTTAACCAAACGTCTATTTTCTCTAACCAGCTTGCCTTATGTTGTCATTTGTATTACTATACGTGTTTTTATCATTTGTAAATACTTTTTTGTATCAACTCATTAAGAATGAATTTACATTTTATAAACATCTTACGCATTCAACACGACTAAATAATATTTTATGTACAAAAAAGGATTTAATTTTGAGTTCCGTTATCACTTGGTATAAATTAATAACTCTTGAGTTACAGGGATTTAATTAACTCTTCTTTTGTCTATATAAAATTCATTACATATTTCACAGGTTTATCAGGGTCGAGGCTTCACCTCTACATAGTTCATCTTCATTTAAGTCCCATTATATACTATAAGAGTTAGGAAAAACTCCTCTCACCGTGACAAATTAAATATACAGTGTATCCGAGCCGAAACACCTTAATTTGAACAGTCTGTAATACAACATGTAATCGTTGCATTAAGTCTGTAATCATGCTCAATTCGAAGAGTAGACTAAATACTTTGAAAAAATCGGAAAGTAGGATAGTGACTACTTTTGAAAAGTAGCTTATTGTCGCTACTTTAAAAAGAAATAGGGGTAATTGTAGTTAACTACATTTTCGAAAAAGTAGTTGCAGTCGTCGTTCTCTCCAAAAAAATAGTTTTTCCGACATCTGAAAACATATTGTTTGCGATGCAAGTAAACACTGTAATCGGAAGTTCATTTTATCTTCAAAATTAGAATTATAAATCAATTATAAGAAGCCTACATGTAAGCATTAAACCTAAAGCAGACATAATGTAACTTCGAGTCACATGAAACATCCCGCACACGGATATATAAACAATATCTTCATTCTCAATTCTCTTAAGATAATAGAAATCTTCCTTTGAAAGGAAAGGGTTATAACGATACATATTTAAAAACTTTTTAACGATCCTTTTTATTTCCAATAACCTCTCTGGAATCATTGAACTACAAATCGTAAAATACACAAACAAAACAATATTGCAGATGGTAATGTATGCGTATTCAATAATTCGAAAACTGTCGATTTCCGAAAATACTTCTCGGGATATTTTTATAATTAGAATCATAATAGCTCGTAAAGTGTACAGTATAACAAAAAATGACAGGAGTGCAAATACCTTGCTCAATCTACCCAAAAGATTTACGATTTGAAAGAACTCGATTAAATTACCAACAGTTCCTTTCGATAAACTATGCAATTGAATGCGAAGAAATGTTTTATATCCAGACAATACTTCAGAACATCTATAAAACAATACACCTATACAAATTAATAAATAATATGGGAAACCAGTATATAATTCAAAATATGCAAATTTAATAGTAGTTAGGAAAACGCTTTTCCAAATTTGGTTTTGTATTTCAACTCCAAATGTGAAACATGTCATATCAAATTTTTCGAAATTCCTTGCAAAAATAAGAAAGCAAGATACACAAGGTATCACCAATGTGATAATAATGAGGGATATTACGGTGAGGTTTGCTGTTTTCTTTGAAGTATTGTAACGTTTTCGTAAATGGTGTACTTTTAATACCACGTGGGATACAGCTTTCCTTTTAAAATAAGCAATGGACCACATTATCGCGGAGTAGATACACATCAAAGAACTTATTATTGGTTCCTTATAGCTCCTTGTTCTAATAAAACACACATTAGTTATTAAAATAAATATCAATGAAATTGTAAAGCTAACCATGAAAATCACTCTGAAAATCTTTGCTGCTGGGCCTAATCTATAATTTACAAAATGAAGTCCAGCTACAGCTAAAATATGCCACAAAAAATTATCCATTGTTCACGTTGTGTTGTAATAAATTTTAAAATTATTACGAGGAATAAATATAGTAATTTTTCTATTTAAGTACTACTATTATTTATTTTTTCATAGATTAATATGCAATAGAGATTACAATCATTGAACGACTACCGAGATGCAATTAGTTGAAATGCATTGATACTCGGAATATAAATATCAAATGTTATACATATGTATCCCAAGAAAAGATCAATGATTGTTTATTTGACTCTAATGTTATTAAAAATGAATAAACGATTCCCCATGTTTTTAATAACTTAATGGATCTTGTTACATTTTCAAAAGTAAGATAAATATAATTCGTATTTCCATACTCGGCACTGTCTAATAATAATAAAAAAAATGAATACATTATGTTGATTACGCTGCAATTTATTAAATTCTGCTATAAATATATTGATTTAAACAGCATATACTGCACTCTTTTAGACGCCACAATTTAAAAGAGTGCAAATGGAAATTTACCAAAATAATAAAACCAAATACCAAATATTTTTGTAACATATTTGTGATACGAGACGGTGATATTGTTGTACAATAAGAAACTATGAATACATACCACATATTTTAATCACCAACAAAATAGCCATTTCACTGGAAATCACGTTCTCTTTCATTTTATGTTTAAAAAAATTAATTTAGAATAAACTAGTTATGGTCTTCAGACTGAAATAACTATGAAATTTTTAAAATGAACGTGTAATTCTGACATCATATTTGGATTTGTTTTGGAAAATTATACCTTAGAATTCCAAACGGGAAGGAAGTAATTTGGTCAAGTAGTTTACGAATTATGTAGGTTTAATATCTTGAATTCCTAATGTTAATTTCCTTATTAAGGGGTCTCAAGTGTGGTATGATTTCACTGAAAGTGCAATTTAGCATCAAGTCACATTTAATTTTATTTCAGATTCCCTGTAAAACACAAAGGCATAAAACTTTTACCATTGATACCTTAATATCTGCTCTATTTATGTAGCATAATTATTTATACATACTATAACTGACATTTAAGTTTTTTAATGTTTAATTTTGATTAAAAAATTTAAAATTGTTTTTTAACTTGCATCCACTGCGCGCAAGAGTCTAGAAACTTTATTTGTTTTAGAGTCCCAAATGATATTGAAAATGATCTACATCAAATGTATCTTGAACATATACGTAATTTTTAACCACACAAAAATTTACTTTTTTTAAAATTTAAATTTAAGTTACAAAATTTTGAAAAAGATTCTTCTTTGGTTGAGAAAATGCTATTTTGAAATAACCAATGCAGTTATAATATTAAATTTGAAGTACATAAAGTAAATAAGTTATTACTCGCATCAAAATTAATGTATTTGCAAAGTTTCATACAAATTGCTTTATCAGTTATTTTTAAATGTTTCGCGCAATAGATGCAAGTCAAAATACATTTTAATTTTTTAAAATCAAAATTAAATATTAAGAAAATGTAAAAAAAAAACTGTTGTATAATATTGAAATAATTATGTTACATACAGCGAATAAAAAGCTTTCAGTGAAAAAAAATTCATGCATTTGTGTTTTATTGTGAATCCGAAATAAAAGTAAATGTGACATGATGCTAGATTGCACCTTCAATAAACAAGTAAGACTCCTGAGACCTCTTAATAGTTGCAAAATAAGCTGTAGTGCATGTAGTTTTACTAGAAGCTACAAATATGCGAATCCAAAATTACAGCTTATTCTGCTAAATAGTTCTTGAATTATGCTTAAAAAACTACCCACATTATAATCTGTTTTGTAACAAATACAAATGAATTTAACATTAGAAGTTCCAAATTTTAAACCCTCATAATTTCTAAACTACATAACCGAATGTCTTCCTGTTTCGTACCCTCAGATAAAATTTATTGAAAACGCTAAATATGATGTCAAAGTTAGATGTCAGTATTCGATATAATTTCAGACTTGTAAGTTCATATCTGTAAGCTTATGTACCCTAAGTTTTTTTTAAAATAAATTGAAAGAAGACATAATTTCCAATCAAATGCCTATTTCCGTTTTTTTCTATGACACTTTTATGATTAAAATGTATGAGTTGTTTTTGTTTTTTTCTATTGCCAGTCGGCAAGAGAAAAAAACAAACACAACTCATTTTGTGTTAGGTGTTGTAGTATCAAATTATAAGAAGGAAGTGAATTCGTGTTCATCTTCATTTCTGTGTCGGGAGAAGATATATTGTGCAACTATGTGTGGAACTGAAAATTTTGATTGAGAATAGTGACGAAAAAAGTGAAACTTTTTAAGGGTGTATTCAAATCCAAACTGCCTATATTGAGACACATTTGTAAATTCATTTTTGCTCTAAAATGTATCCAATTGGCAGGTTCTCTTATTCAGAAACTTTATAATGTCCGTATTGTCCCGATTTTTTGATAAAGGCAGAATATATTTTTTAAAAAGGCTGTCGAAGTGGACATTTTGAACCGAATTTCCCGAAGCGATAGCGAAGGAAACAAAAAAAAAATATCGTACTGTGAAAATAATTGTTTGTAAATCAATTTCTAATTAATTGAACGAAAAATAAAAACATGGGGCCCTTATAAATGTCATCATAAATCAAGCCGCCAAGTTTCATGTTTTTATTTTAAAAAATGAGTCTGAGAATATGTCTCAAAATTTTGAGTTGTTGAGAATGGAAAAAAATTCTTTTGAATACCGCCTTAAATAATGTATATTTTGAATGTGTGTTAAATCGAACATCAACATATGAGTGTTAAGTCGGACGTAGACGCATGAGTGTTAAATCGAACGTAGACGTATGATTTTTAAGTCGGACATAGACATATGAGTGTTAAATCGGACATAGACGTATGAGTGTTAAGTCGGACGTAGACGTATGAGTGTTAAGTCGGACTTAGACGTATGAGTGTTAAGACGGACGTAGACGTATGAGTGTTAAGTCGGGCGTAGACGTACTAGTGTTAAATCGAACGTAGACGTATGATTGTTAAGTCGGCCGTAGACGTATGAGTGTTAAATCGGACGTAAACGTAGTAGTATAAAATCAGACGTAGGATTTCTTCATTAATGTATGCCACGCTTGATTGCTATATAAGTTTCATTTGAAAGTCGCAATTTTATGATAAAAAAGATAAAAACAAATAAGATCTATTTTTGTATATAAACAATATTTGTGGTCTTTTCTTGTGCACAATTTTTCTGTGACATATTTATTAAATTTCATAAAGTTAAATATAGAAGTTACTTATGGTGTAGTTACTTCTAACATCGTATATAAACAGATTTTGTGAACAGTTTTTTTACTTCATATGTGTAATTGTATACATTTTCAGCTTTTTGTAAATTAATGCATATGATTTTATAAGGGTCATCTAATTAATTATATAAATACCCTTTCCGTCCTGAAAAACAGCGACACATATTTTTATGTATATATATTTTTTTACTATGTAATTCCCATTGCGTGTGAATTCACACATACGGTGTGAATATTTTAAAATAATTTTTTCTCAAATTAATGTAATAAAGAAATTAAAGTCAAACTTTAATTATAGGAAAAGAACGAACTTTAAAATCTTCGCATATATACTAATTCAGATGCGGTTTCCGGCGCGCATATAAAAATTTGTTAAATAATTAAAAAAAAGTTACTTGTAATTCACGCATACGTTATTAAAGAGAAGGTTTATCACATTGCAGCCAATGAAGTTCAATTCTTCTTGCGTTTAAGTAAAAATAATCCAAACTGTAATATTGAAACAGCGAGGTGTTAGATTTTTCCTTATTACAATTTAATTAATCATTCTTGAGCATACAGTTCACGACCAGCGAAGTATGCAGGCATAGATTAACAAGTGGCATCCTAAGAATGCTATTTTTAACATAGTATATATATCAGTATAATCAAAAAGCAACTGAACTAAAAGTGAAAATTTCGCGTACCTCCGCTGTTTCATCTGGCGTCTTAAATGCCCAAGGAAAAAAGCCAATATGTAGTTTTGTAATGAACAGAGTGTGTATATATATAGGTGACGAAATAAGTATGTCCCTATTTTGCAAGTTAACCAAAATGTTTCAATAACAATTCCCCATAATTTCTGGATAAAAAAAAAGCAACGTATGAATATAACGTTAGCACAATAAAAATTTAGGTATGGAACATAAAAAGAAAGTATATAACTGTTTATTATGATAAACATAACACTTTAATATAAATAAAAACTTGGCTACGATGTTCTATATGAAAGGGAAATATTTTATCACTTTTGTTTTTCGTTCAACTCCTTAATGTTATCAGCATTTGAGATGTAATTTTCCCAACTGAGCAAAAAAGTACTTGCCAGGATTCGAACCTGGGATCCCTTGGGTGAAGATTCTGCCAAGGAATCGCCGGTTCGAATCCTGGCCCGGACTTTTTCCCTCAGTTGGGAAGATTACATCTGAAATGCTGATAACATTAAGGATTTATTTAATATCAACTATTTTCATCGAATAAAGAATATCAAAAAAAAGTTTAACATGCCAGTATATATTCTATAACAATTCTATAACAATCTACGCTTATTCTTGAAATTAGAATTCTAAATTAAAGATAAGTAATCCATAAGTTAGCATTAGACCTACAGCAGATAAAAGGAAACTTCGATTGACGTTCAGCAACCCGCAAGCAGATATGTGAATAATATCTTGATTCTGACTGCTTTTCAGATAAAATAAATTTCGTTTTGAAATAAAATCTTTATAACTGCAGCTGTTTAAGAAATCTTTGACGAGAGTTCTGATTTCCATTAAGTGTTCCGGAATCATGGAGCTGCAGACCGTGAAAGTGACAATCGCAACAATTCTGAGAATACTATAATACAGAAAATAAACAAAATAAAGTATATTTTCATAGGACATTATCTCTGACACTGCCAGAATCTTGGTAAATAGGTCCGTTAGATTGTAAGCAATAATTAAAAAAGAGATATGTGAAAACATCTTACTTAATTTGCTCAACAGTTTCAAAACGTAGACAAACTTGTCTAAAAAATCGTTATCCTATATGCATTTAATATATTCAACATCTCAGTTTTTATATAAAGAAAATATTTTCGCTTTATTCTTGAAATTAGAATTCTAAATTAAAGATAAGTAATCCATAAGTTAGCATTAGACCTACAGCAGATAAAAGGAAACTTCGATTGACATTCAGCAATCCGCAAGCAGATATGTGAATAATATCTTGATTCTGAATGCTTTTCAGATAAAATAAATTTCGTTTTGAAATAAAATTGTTATGACTGTAACTGTTTAAGAAATCTTTGACAAGAGTTCTGATTTCCATTAAGTGTTCCGGAATCATGGAGCTGCAGACCGTGAAAGTGACAATCGCAACAATGCTGCGAGTAGTATCGCATAGAGAAATAACAAAAGTAAAAGGATGTTTATAAAAAGATATGATTTCCTTTGATAATGCTAGAATATTGCTAAATATTGCCGTTAGATTGTAAGCAATAATTATAAAAGAGATATGTGAAAATGTCTTACTCAATTTGCGCAACAATTTCACAACACAGAAAAACTCGGCTAAATAATCGCTATCTTTTTCGGCTCTTTCTTTTTGTAAGAAATTTCTAAGGAATTTCTTGTATCCGGATAAAATCTCAGAACATATGTTAAATAAAAGACTTATACAAAGCGTGAAATAGAATATAAAACCAGAAATGAAGACAAAATCTGCAAATTTTGTATAAGCTAACAAAAGTTTCAGAAATATTTTGTTATACATTTTATACCCAAATGACCAAAAGTCCATATCTGTTTCAAAATCCATTATAATGTGATCGAGAATGTTCAAGAGAAAATTTAAGGCAGGTGTGATAATTGTGAGAGTAATAATTGCACAGTGAATTGTCTTCTTTGAAGAAATGTAATATTTCCGACAACGATATGCTTCCATTACCACGTTCGAAATAGCTCGTTTTCTTGAATAGGCTAAATACCACAATAGACTAGAAGAAAGTGGTAATAGAACAAATGATATCGATAGTTTAAATCCCTGTTTCCATGCAAGAGACACATCCATTGCGACAAAAAATGTCACTGAAACCACAAATCCGATAATGAAAAGTATTTGAACGCATTTCCCTATGGGACCAAGTCTATAATTGATAAAATTAAGTCCAGTCATAGCTAAAATACGCCACAAGATAATATCAGTTTTTATTTCGTTCATCATAATTTTCTCAATATTTCAGTTGCAAATAATATGTTTTTCCACTGTTGTTATTATATGTAATATTAACATGAAATAGCAAAATTATAACGACTTTCTTAGTAAAAAAACTGTAACAAACTGTATTATTCGTATAATGTAAGACACGTAACTAGCCGTCTCACTCTTATGCCATTTTGAATACATTGATAATTGATAACAAGTGACACAAAGGCGCCAGAGACATTTTATTTTAAAGATATTGATTTATTTAGACAATCGAATATTTTAATAACTTAATGGGGGTTTATTTTTTTTTAAAGTACTTATTTACAAAACTAGAATACATTTTCATTATAGTAATTGTTTTTCAAAATCTCGAGATTTTAGGTACCTTTAAAATTATGTAAAAAACAAAAATCGCTAATGGTAACATTGATTCGTTTTTATTATAATACATTATTATAATGCATTTTTATTATAATGCATTTATGTACACAAAAATAACACAATGGATAATTTCATACCTTAGATTTTCTTTTTTTATTAGTATTTTATGTTTACTTATGAAAAATTAAGAAAAAATCAATCACAAATTGCAACATCTTTAATCAAAAAATGAACTTATTCAAACAAAAAATATTTTAATTACAAATACCTTCGAATTGAATTTTTTTGCCAAGGTTCCACGTAATGTTAAATTTTTAAATTGCGCATTCTTTTCTCATTAACATTTTTTACGTTATACTAAATTTAAAAGTATTTTATAATTATTTTTATTTTATTTTATTAAAGCAAAATTAAGCTGAGTTAAATATATGAATAAAACAAATTAATTTTTTTTAGTATTTAAAAAATTTGTCCTGCAGTGTATAATTTTACATTAGCATTTGTTTATTTATGGAAAGGTTTATCTTTTCCCTTATAAACTAAACTGATTTTTCTTTTTAAACCAACCTGTCTCATTAGTAATATAAGGGGTTTTGTCATTTTTTTTTTCATCGAACCATTGAAAAAGAATTAACTTTTTACAAACATTTTACTCATTTAATAAATAATACTTATTTTGAACAAATGAAGGCTTATTTTCGGGTTCAGTTAGCATTTGTATAAGCGAATAACATTCGGTTTTCAAGTATTTAATTAACTCTTCCTTTCTCTATGTGAAATTCATAACGCATTTCACAGGGTTACCATCACGCCCGAGGTTTCAGTTCTCCGTAGCTTATCTCCATTAAATTCCCATTCTAAATAAAAGTTATGATATACTTCTCTCACCATAATAAATTAAATCTATTTCATATCCTCAAAGACTTGGCAACGAAATCTAGTTCAGTATGTTCCGCCAAGGTGTGAAAGTGATAAAATATAGTTTTTAATGCATCCTTTTAACAAACTGATGTGTTTAAGTGGAGATAATTTCAATCTCTCTTTTCGTTGTAAAGGACATCTAAGTCACTCTCAGAAGAAAAACAAATTGGAAATTGTACGGCAAACGTAACAAATGAGGTGCGTTTGTACTATAACAAGTTTTATAAATATTCAGATCTTAGTACAATAGTTGTTGCCCCCTTATGCAAAAATGCATGAATACAAAATTTATTTTATGCACAGATTTTCATATTATAGATATTAATTTTATTTTATGAAATTAAGTTTCAATACACTTTTACAAACAATTAATTACAATTATACTATGCGTAAATATCCAATACAAGACAATGTAAAAAAATTCATCGATATTATTTCAGTGAAATAAATTATATGGTCTGTTATTATATGATTTATTTACATAATAAAATAAGTACATTTTAAGATGGCCACATTTTATCTTTTGTTGGCACATACTGAAAATTCCAAATGGAAAACTTAAGCCTAGCTTTGAAAATTTCAAAACTTGAAATGCATATTTAGACTCTTTTTCCATTTAATATCTATTTCTCCGGAAACATGTATCCAAAAAACTGTCGTTAGATTATAGGATTCCTATAATGAAATAATTTTAGTACATAAATTCGGTTTTAAGTTCAGTAATACGGATATAATAGGACTCCATCTTAAGTAGGACGTAATCACCATGGCAACCTAGAATCATTACCTATCATGGGATATCATTGAATTCATTACGTATGATAGGATTTAATAGAATGAAGAAAACTTTTATTAATATATTTTTAAGTTTTGATTTGATTGTTATAAAGTTTGAAATGCCTCGACGAAATTCTGCATCGATTATATATATTAAATTTCAAACCATTCGGTTGGATAGTTTTTGCGTTGTTATATGCGGACAGACGGACGGACCAGACAACGACTATAGGTGCTACGTATTTATATAATTACGAACGCACCTAAGAATGAAACCTGCGGATTTAACCTCAAACTCTTTATGTTCCTTAATATCGAGTACGTTAATATAAACGTTTATTGACCAGTCAATTTGAAATTAAAAATCTCTTTTAAATGCATACACTGTAAAAAATGACCAATGTTTCTTATTTTATGAAAATATTACTATAACCACGAACGAAAATGAAATATAATCTTCTGAGTTATCCAAAATTCCGAATAGCGGGTTCCATTGTCTTTTGAATCTCCAGAAACCAATACATTTCCAAAATTAAAAAAATTATTTATAAAAACGAAGTATTTTTCGCTGCCCGTATTTTTCAGAAACGTTTCCGAAGGGTTTTTATAGTGTAATAATTAGTGTCCTCAACTTGGAATACCTGTTTTTCGAATGCTATCCATTCTCAAGTACACATTTTCATGCTCAAAAAATATGTTTAACAGAAAAACATGCAAAATTAACAGCGTTAACAATAACATTAAAATTGAGATTATTTCTTTACTCTTTCATGTATAATTTAACTTATGCGGCTGAAAACGTTTACTTGAGAATGGATGACATTCGAAAAACATGTATTCCAGTCTGAGGACACTCATTAATACACTATTAAAACCCTTCGGAAACGTTTCTGTAAAATACGGGCAGCGAAAAATACTTTGTTTTTATAAATAATTCTTTAAATTTTGGAAATATATTGGTTTCTGGGGATTCAAAAGACAATGGAACAGGCTATTTGAAATTTCGGATAACTCAGAAGATTATATTATATTTTCGTTCGTGGTTAGAGTATATTTTCATAAAATAAGAAACATTGGTCATTTTTTACAGGGTAGGTATGCTGTAAAACTAGACAGATATTTCTCAATTTAGGAAAATAATAGCAAACCCACGGACGAAAATATATAATAACTGCTTCAGAGTTACCCAACGATTGCGAAAAGCGTCCTCCATCATTATTAAACCTGGGAAACCAATATATTTCTGATATATAAAGAAACGTTTAGAAAAACGAATTTTCTTTTGCTGTCTTTGATTTTCAGAAATGTTTCCGAGTAGGTTTTTATAGTGTATTAATCAGTTTTTTAACCGGAATAAAGTTTTATTGGATTCTATCCATTCTCAAGTTAATATTTTCATGTTTAAAAAACATGTTTTACAGACAACTGTGATCAATTAACAGCATTAACATTAACATTAAAATTAATAATAGTTTGTTACTCTTGGATGTATAATTTCAATTGCGCAGCTGAACATAATTAAGAATTCGTATACCGATATTCCAATTTCAGAAAACTGATTAGTGCAACATACGAATTACTCGGAAACGTTTGCGAAAACCAGTGGCAGCAAAATAAATTTTGATTTTATAAACTCTTCTTTAAATATTCGAAATAAATATGTTTCTGTGACTTCTATTGATAAAGAACGCTTTTCAGAATTTTGGGTAACTTGGAACAGGTTATTGTAATTTTTGTTATCATCTAATATTTCCGTATATTAAAAAAACCTTTTTCTTTTTTTTTACAATATATGCAATTTATTCATAACATCACTATGTCCAAACATAACTTTTATGTGATTTCAGTAATTCGTTTGTTTATTAAAGCATTTTTATTTATATATAACAAATTTGCGATTTTACAATTTTTCTGGCCAACTTACCGTTAATTCATAAAGTGTTTCGATTAAATCAGTGAAAGCAGAACTTGTCTACAATAAAACTACCCTTAAAGGAAACCTTGGATGTTCCCGGTGAAAAATAACACAGTATACTTTTATAATTATTATAAATACAATCGTTTTTTAAAAATATCTTACACATTGTTACAACTAAGTAACATTTTTTTTTTGTAAGAATAAAATTTATTTTTCAGTTCTGCTATCACTTCATATACAATTCCTGTCAAATGTCTGATCACATTCCTGAAAAGAAGATTGTTTATCATATGTTTTGCTACACTCTAAAAACGACATTTTCAAACCTGAGCAACAAATACTCAAATCTGAGTATGTCGCGTAGTCAAAATGTATCCGAATCAAAATGATTTAAGTTTGAAACATGTATGTACTCATTTCTTAAAAACATGCACACACTCAAGAATAAAAGATCATGTACTCATATTTGAGTATGTCCATGTTTCATAAATGAGTATGAACTGACTTCTACGCGCTCATTTTTTAGTATGCCCATGTTTCAAAAATGAGTTTGAACTGATCCTAATCATTTTTAGTATGTTTATGTTTCAAAAATGAGTATGAACTGACCTCGATATGCTCAATTTTGAGTATGTCATGTTTCAATATACTGAATATTATGATGGGAGACATAGTTTCAGCCTTATACTTCGCCCGCTTTCACTGGGTTTGCATCTCTACATTGTCATATAGCGGAAATTTCATCTAAAGATTTGTATTAGTTGTTTGTTTACTATCAAGAACAATCATTTAAGACTGTGGTAACGTGTCGAGTAGTAAAAGTTGCCAATTCGATTAAAGCAGACTACCTAAAATTACCTAAATAAATTGCCTAAAAATCAAAACAACTAGTTTTTTTGTTTGTTTATTGTGAAAACTGTTGTTTATATTGTAAATAAAGCCAATACACTGCAAATTCCCAGCCAAATTGGATACACATTTGGATTTGATGGAACACTTTGATTAAAAAAGAGTGTTCCAGTTACCTTAATATACACTGAATGTGTTCTTTTAATGTGTTCCGAATATGCTCCGCTATAAAGAATGTGTTCTGAAAGTGTACCGAAAGTGTTCTGCTCAGAATATCTGTTGAATCTAAATTTAGGAACACATTTGAGAACGGATGTGGAGAACATTTGGGAACACTTGTGAAATCAACGCTTTCAAAAAAGTGCGCTAGAAAGTGTGCTGAACAACAGACGTGTTCTCAGAAGTATTGTAAAAACTGATCCAAAAAGTGCGCTTCAAAGTGTTCTAAAAAAGGTGACAAAATAAGTGTTCTAAAAAGTGTATGAGGATTTGCAGTGTAAAACAGGTTTTATTTCTTTATTGTACAGTGCAATTGAATTTTTTTTTAATATACTGGTACGCTCAGATTTTTATGACAAGTACTTTAAAAGAACAACCCTCGATTATCAGAGGTTTAATTAACTTTTCATCTTTCTACTTGAAATTCATCACACTTTTTGCAGTGTTTCAAAAGGCTCGAGACTTTATCTCTCCACAACTCACCTCCACTAAAATCCCATAACACAGAAGAGTTACGATGCTCTCATGTTCATAGAAATCAAGCATGTTAACCAATAGTCTGAATATGTTCTCAAATTGAAATAAAAATTCGTACTCTGTGACTACATCTATATTACACAGCACAAACATGTCCATGAGTAACGCTGACGTCATATTGATGATGGTAACATCTGACCCATAAATTTCGCTTTTATTACAATTTTTTAAACTTCTAAGCATTGCACAATTTTAACTTTTACATCATAGAACAAGGCAAAAGTGTACTTTCAGTTGCAGTTTATTTGAAAACTGTTTCTCAATTGACTGGTATTTTATGTTTTTAAAAATAATTTCAAATAATTTCATGATTTAAAAAAATATATATTTCTATCGAGTGCAGCCTGATTACAAAAGATCAACCCATTTGCACTTAAAACAATATAAATAGTTCAGCATTTGTTTGCGGCTGATATTGCATAACGAAATTAATAATAGATACATAATAAAATAATAAAATGGTATAAATAAAACACAATTTTTACAGACACGTAATCGAACTAAACATTTAATCTTCGACGAGTTCTTCGGAATGGATTAACTCGTGGTTTGCGGATAATATGAAAGTATCGCTTTTAATGAATTTCAAAACTTTATTTGAATGCATTATCGATATTTTTCATATAAAAAATGCTTTTTGTTGTTGTTAGTGGGTTATCCAAAAAAATATTAAATGTAAAAAAAATATATTAAAGTTTTCAATTAATAAAAATGTTTTCACCAATATTCTGTAACTCAAAACAGCCCAAGTTGGATCCCCTAGTAGCATGTAAATGGGATAAAGCTATTATGTCCAAATATCATAAGTGATATTAATTAACTATGGCATTTGTTTATTTACAGAAATTTGTATTTTCCTTATAACAAAATCTGCAGTTTTTCTAACCAGATTGCCTTTATTCGCCATTTGTAATATTTAGGGATTTAGTAACATTTGTAAATATTTGTTCTATCAATCCATTAAAAAAGAATTCCTTGTTCTCTACAAATATCTTACTCATCGGATTGAACACAACTAAATTACTTTTGTTTTTTTGTGCAAGATTTATTTTCGAGTTGCTTTATTATTTGGTACAAATGAATAATACCCGAGTTTCAGCGTCTTAATTTACATTCTTTCTCAATTAACTTTCGATATCTACGTGAAATTCATTGCACCTTTCACAGCTTTCCTCCAGGCTCGAGATTTCATCTCTTCACAACTAATCTCCATTAAAGTCACATAATGCAGGAGAGTTACGACATACCCTTCTCATGTTTATATAGAAACCAAGCACATTAACCAATTAAAAAGTCTAATAATACGTAGGAGTTGTGTCACCTCCTTTCACCGTGAAAAATTAGATGTATTTCCGGAATTTCATAATTGAATTTTTCCATTTCCTCAATTGTTTGGCTACAAGTTCTAGTTTAGTATATTCGGACAAAAGGTAAAATCTCGTTAAAAGTTTTAAGAAAATCGATTTAAAAAAAAAGAAAAGAAAATATATATATCTATATATATAGCATGGATAGCTTAAAATATTACAAATCCACTGCAAAAAGAATTTTACAAAAATTACTAAGAACAGATGTTATAGCTAAACATATCTTGTAAAAAATAATTTTCTGTCATGCTATAAAGTTACCGTTGAAGCTCTTTTTCACAAAACTGTATTTTTAGTCATTGCGCGCACTCTCCTTTAAAAACTAATTATTATATAACCTTAAAATTTTGCGTATAATTAATTTTCATGTATACTTTTAAGCTGAAACCTAAATTTAGCCTAGAAATTTAGCATAGAAAATTTTGTATTGGGAAAAATTAAATCTAAATATTTTGCTAAATTTTGTGAATATCATTATAAAAACCATTAATTATGCGAATGAATTTGGATATACTTTTAAATTTAGGTTCAGTGTACAATATAGTAGTATAAGTAAAAATAATTGAAATATTAAGTATGTATCTGCAGTAGAATTTTTTTTACATCATGCGCGCAAAATGCCCGTTTTAGTATTTGTATTTTTAAAAAGCCATTTTTGTAGTTATCATGTAATTAATTAATATTGCTAAATATATATAATTTGAATGCTTTTTTTTTAACTACAGGAATGTGTGAAATTATAGAAAAAAAATCGCTGTATTTCATTCATTGCTTTTAAAACTACAATTTTTCGAGCTGGTTATTCCGTACTATTATCATTTTCAGTCTGCTCAACGTGATCTCCCGCCTAAAGTATGTTGTAACGCAAGATTTGTAGAATCCTTTAACTGATGACCCATCCGTCACGTGATATCATCAAGTCCATCAATACGGATATAAGATTTAAATTTGTTGTTTCTTATGCATTACAGAATGAGATATTACGAAAGTTTACTGTAAATAAGAAAAACCTTAGTTTAGCTATAGTTACGAAAACACTTCCGTTACCCCCATAAATTATAGTAGAAAACCAGTAAGAAAGCTCAAAAATAATTAAGCCTCCGAGATTAATATAAATGCTGTTAATGCATGATGTTTGTCTTTAAGACATGTTTGTTGAACATGTTGAACATGTTATTTGAGAGTTGGTAGCATCCGAAAAACCTCTTTTCGAGTTGAGAAGAGTGACTGATACTCTCTAAAATCTACTTGGAAATGTTTCCCAATATCACTGGCAGCAAAACTTTGTTTTTATAAATCTACCCTATTAAAATCCATGCGTGTATCTATCTATCTCAAAACCTCTGAAACCACAGGGCGCAGGGCTACGAAATTTGGCACACGGGTTGCTGGTAGGGGGCCCATGAAAGATTGAAGCAAAAAATTCGAAAAATTTAAATAGATTTTTTTTTTATTTTATGATTTTGACAAATTTTTGCCTTTTTTATGTTCAACCCGTAATCACGCGACTTTCAACAAGTTCTAAATGTTTACTGCAATGTGAGATATACATATTACGTACGCCACGCTGCAATACTAAGAAGCTGTAGTGGGTATTACGATAACTATTTTACCTCGCATGCAAATAATTAGAGATTATTTAAAATTGCACTTAATTATTACATTTCTTAAAAAATAAAGTAAACCATTTTATCACAAACATCAACAAAAGTTTTTATTCTATTTTTCCCCTTGTTCCAAAGATATCGTTTTACCGTCTGCTGCCATAGCAAAATGATAAATTAAATTTCATTTTAAAAAAATGCACAACAGTAGAAAAATATTTTTCTACATATTACATACATGCATTTGGTTGTACTGATTTTTATTTTTAATTTTGGTTTTAGAATTAAATTCATGAACTCCCGTGCGTAGAACGGTTTAAACAGCTAGTGCTTTTTTTTAAATCTCGAATATATATTGGTTTCTGAGATTTCTAAAAAATAAGAACGATTTCGAAATCATCGGTAACTTCGGAAAATGTTAATGTACCGGGTGTTTATAATATAAGTATCTCTATTTGGAGCTGTCTGTAGCTCGAAGGAATAACCCGAATGAAACCAAAATCGATACACTTTCTATTTGAGAAGGGGGAAGACGAATGGAACAATAAAAAAAATGCAATAATCGCCGAGAGATGGCGCTTTTGAGTGTGAAATGTAATGTATAATACAAAAACAAAGAATTAAGGCGTAAAATCGGATGCCATATCTAATTTATTGGAAAATGTCACAGTGAATGTAGTTACGCTTTCGAATGGCGGTGCCGACCAAGTTCAGGTTCCTCATGGCTATTGTGCTGAAGGACACAATCCAGGCGGTGCACGACGTGCTCAACTGCAGTGTGTAACGCATCACCTCCACGGTACACAATACATTAAAAGGCCGTGTAGCACCATCTTTTCGCGATTATTGCAACTATTTTTCTTTTGTTGTTGTTTAATTCTTCTTCCCCCTCCTCGAATAGTAAGCGTACCAATTTTGGTTTGATTCGTGTTATTTCTTCAAACTACAGACTGCTCCAAATAGAGATACTTATATTATAACCACCCGTTATATTTTCGTTCATGGTTATATCATATTTTCCTAAATTAAGGAACATTTTCTTATTTTTACAGTGTGTGCATAGATTGATATGTCTAGATGTCTCTCATACAATTAACTTATTTTTTCAAAATTAGTGACTTACATTACATCACTCTGTGTGTAACGCATCACCTCCACGGTACACAATACAATTTAAGACCCCGTAGCGCCATCTTTTGGCGATTATTGCAACTAGTTTGTATATTGTTATTTAATTCTTCTTCCCCCTTCTGGAATAGTAAGCGCACCGTTTTCTGTTTGATACGGATTATTTCTTCAAGCTACAGACAGCTCCAAATAGAAATACTTATAACCACCCGTTTTTTTGTTTGTTTTTTTCGTTCATGGTTATATTATAGTTTCCTAAATTAAGAAACATTTTCTTATTTTTACAGTGTGTGCATAGATTGATATGTCTAGATATCTCTCATACAATTAACTCAATTTTTCAAAACTAGTGACTTACATTACATCACTCTGCCTCGAATAATACTCGAGTTTCAGTGTCTTAATTAACTTTCAATCTCCACCTGAAATCCATCACACCTTTCACAGAGTTCCATCAGGCTCGAGGCTTCATCTCATCACAACTCATCTCCATTAAAGTCCCATAATACGTAAGAGTTATGATATACTTCTCTCACCGTGACAAATTAAACGTATTTCCGAACCATGTCCTCAAAGGCTTGGAAACGAGTTCTAGCTCAGTATGTTCGGCCGAGAGGTAAAATAACGATTAAGTATGTTGCAACGCAAGATTTGTTAGAATCCCTTAACTGATGGCCCATTCCGCACGTGAAGTCATCAAGTCCATAAATACGGATCTAAGATTTAAGTTTATTGTGCTTCTAAGAACTGATAATATAAGCTGGAGGTAAATAACTTTTATCAAAGGCTTTCTGGGAAAGATAATGGTATAATGTATCACGTGATGATTCCAAATCAAATATTTAAGCGTGATTGTTTATTGAACATTTTCTATTTCATTATGCTCCAAAGTATATTAAGGGCGGTGTTGGAATTCTATGTTTAAATTGACGACACTGGGTAGGATCCTAGGCAGAGATTTTACACTTTTAAGCACGCTTTTATTTACACATTTGTTTCATTTCATTTAAAATTTTTAAAAAATATATCAGTCTAAGTTTTTTGGAAATATAATCTGAATTCTTCAAGCTACAGTTCAGTTTCAGTTCAGTTCAGTTCAGTTCAACCAAGCAGGGTGGCCTACCATGCGGCTTAAGCTCTACAAGCCCTGCTTGGCAAGTTTATTAAAAAAAAAAAAAAAAAAAAAAAAAAAAATACAAATGAGGCCAATAGGCCATTAGGCTTTTACATAGTACTGAATTGAAAGTTTACAATGATATATATACAATTCAGATATGTTTTAAAAGTTTTTACAAATGATTTTAAGTCTTTGTATGATGCGGACATAGTCTATAAATATATTTTAAAAGTTTTTACAGATGATTTTAAGTCTTTTTATGGTGTAGGCATAGTCTATGTATTGAGATGTTCGGTGATTATTAGTCTACAACGTTTCTAGATTAATTGAAGTATTTTGAGCTTTGAGTTTATAGTTTTTCACTGATTTTTGTGAGCACTGTTATAATCATTTTTATTCTTCGTCATCTGAGGACTGGATGTTTCCTAATAAATGCGCTGGAGGCATCTGAAAAAGTTGTTGGTTTTTTTCCAATAGGTGTACACATTCTATGATTTTTTGTTATAAATAAATAAATAAAAGCTAACTTATGTTTTATAAAAACCTAAATCCAAATCTAAATATAATTTTATATTTCTTTCAAACAAACCCAATAAGAGAAAAATGATTCATATAGGTAAAAAAAAAACGCATGCGGGTGCTTTAAAAAAAGCGCGGCACCCATCCAAACATGGACATTGCCCCCTTTTGACTCTATGGAAGCTGGAATTTCATAATCGATTTTTCACTCACTTCCTGAGAGGCTAGAATTCTGAAAATTATGTATACAGGTGTGATTCCAATGTCAATACAACATTTTAATATTTTTAGAGCTTAATTATAAATTAATAAATTAGTTTTAATGCATTTTTCGGTAACCGGACGCAGATTATAAATAGCTAAATAATCTTTATGGTTACAACTGTTTACGAATTACAATAACAATGAAGTGAATGATTCGCAAACCACTCTCGCATAAATAAGCCAGCTGGCTGTGAAACTGTATCAACGAAACACTTTAAACACAAAAAATTATAGTATATAAATGAAAATTAAAGTGTCTAATATATATTCATTTACCTTTAATATTTTAATTTTAATAAAATTATAATTATATGTTGTGAAAACAATTTAGAAATCCTAAATAGATAGTTTAAATAATGATTTTTTTTTTTTTACTTTCCGGTTGTCATATCTTTATTTTTTTTTTTTAAAGAAAAAAAACTAAGCAAAATTATATATTTTTTAATAATTTCCCAGTTTTTACTTTCTATCAAATGCAAATCAAAGCGCTACAATTTCAATAATCGGGGACCGCGGTAAATTAACGCATTGTAACAGTTTTTTTTTAACTATACGAATTGCAGTCAAAAAAGTAGGATTGATTTTAAAAATAAACATTAAATGCTATTAAAAGAATTTTTTATTAACTTTATTTTTATTTTTATTTACTCTTTACAAATATTTTTTTTTTTCGATCGGTGCACCAAAAACGGAATGATAAATCCATACTATACAGAAAGTAATAATTAGCATAAAGTACTAATTTTCAGTTCCGTATTAATGCCGTCCTAAACACCTATGATCAGATTAATAAAACTATGTTTTGAAATACCAATTTTACATTCCAGTTGTTAATCAACAGCATACTAAATTTTATGTAAATAAAAAAAGCATAATTCATTACGTTTAGAAACACGAACGCCGTACTGATTGCAACACTCAGTAAAAAAACAGCTTCGAATTCCAAAATAATTGCATGATTAACATCTGCTCCTCATTTACTCATCTTCTCTTCATTTAACATTTGCTCCTCATTTACTCATCTTCTCTTCATTTAACATTTGCTCCTCATTTACTCATCTTCTCTTCATTTAACATTCGCTCCTCATTTAACATCTGCTCCTCATTTACTCATCTGCTCCCCATTTACTCATCTACTCCTCATTTAACATCTGCTCTTCATTTTTTTCCTTAGAAACTAATTATTATATTTTCTCAAGTGTAAGACATTTTAAACACATATTATATCTTTACTCGATAAAAAAAAAAAAAAAAAAAAAAAAAAAAAAAAAAAAAATTGTCTCACTGCGTTCATTCAATTATGAGGAAACCTTCGCACAAGGTATAATGCATATATTAAAAAAAGCGTTAAATTTCAAATTAAATTAAAAAACTTTATACGCATTTAGACTCTTTTTCAAAACATTAACTGTTAGAATCTATCTCTTTCAATGTGTGTTTAGATTTTCATTTCCAAAAGTTTATCAGATGTGGAATTATTGCAAGCCGTATAATATTATATTTTTTCCAGTGTAAGACATTTTAAACACATATTATATCTTTACTCGATAAAAAAAAAATGTCTTACTGCGTCAATTCAATTATGCGAAATCCTGCGCACAAAGTATAATGCATTTATTAAAAAAAGCGTTAAATTTCAATTAAATTAAATTCCTTATACGTATTTAGACTCTTTTTCAAAACATTAACTGTTAGAATCTATCTCTTTCAATGTGTGTTTAAATTTTTATATCCAAAAGTTTATCAGATGTGGAATTATTGCAAGCCGTATAATATTATATTTTTTCCAGTCTAAGACATTTTAAACACATATTATATCTTTACTCCATAAAAAAAAATTGTCTCACTACGTCAATTCAATTATGAGAAATCATACGCGCAATGTATAAAGCATTTTTTTTTTTTTTTAAAGCGTTAAATTTCAAATTAAATTAAAAAACTTTGTACGCATTTAGACTCTTTTTCAAAACATTAACTGTTATAATCAATCTCTTTCAATGTGTGTTTAAATTTTCATATCCAAAAGTTTATCAGATGTGGAATTATTGCAAGCCGTATAAAGTTATATTTTTTCAAGTGTAAGACATTTTAAACACATATTATATCTTTACTCGATAAAAAATAAATTGTCTCACTGCGTCAATTCAATTATGAGATATCCTGCGCGCAAGGTATAATGCATTTATTAAAAAAAAGCGTTAAATTTCAAATTAAATTAAAAACCGTTATACGCTTTTAGACGCTTTTTCAAAACATTAACTATTAGAATCTATATCTTTCGATGTGTGTTTAAATTTTTATATCCAAAAGTTTATCAGATGTGGAATTATTTCAATCCGTATAATATTATATTTTTCCCAGTGTAAGACATTTTAAACACATATTATATCTTTACTCGACAAAAAAAAAAAAAAAAAAAAAAAAAAAATGTCTCACTGCGTCAATTCAATTAGGAGAAATCCTGCGCGCAAGGTATAATACATTTATTAAAAAAGCGTTAAATTTCAAATTAAATGAAAAAACTTTATACGCATTTAGACTCTTTTTCAAAACACTAACTCTTAGAATCTATCTCTTTCAATGTGTTTTTAAATTTTCATATCCAAAAGTTTATCAGATTTGGAATTATTGAAATTCGTATAATTGTTATTTTTACATGTGATTTTTCAGTTTAAAAGGTACCTGACCCCTTAATTCCATCCTGATAATTTAAAATCTACTTAAAACATATTATTGGAATTATTGCAATCCGTATAAATGTTATTTTTACATGCAATTTTTCAGTTTAAAAGGTACCTGACCCCTTAATTGGATCCTGATAATTTAAAACCTACATAAAACATATTATTGCAGTTATTGTATCCTGTGTAATTGTTATTTTTATACGTGATTTTTTATTTTAAAAGGTACCTGACCCCTTAATTGGATCCTGATAATTAAAAACCTACTTAAAACATATGATAGCAATTATTGCAATCTGTATAATTGTTATTTTTAAATGTAATGTTTCAGTCTAAAATGTATATGACCCCTTAATTGGATCCTGATAATTTGAAACCTACTTACAAAATATTTTAATCTACCACGTTGTATTTTGTCACACTATTTTAAATAAATATTTTAAAGTTGGCAAAAGTTCTCCTTGAAGTTTTTTTTAGGTGCGTTCGTAATTATATAAATACGTAGCACCTATTGTCGTCGTCTGGTCCGTCCGTCTGTCTGTCCGTCTGTCTGTCCGCCTGTCTGTCCATCTGTATGTCCGTCCGTCCACATATAACAAAGCAAAACTACCCAACCGAATTGTTTGAAATTTAAGATATATTATCTTTGCAGAATTTTGTCGGGACATTTCAAATTTTATGAAAATCGAATCAAAACTTTAGAATATATTAATAAAAACATTTATTAAGAAATTTGAATTTAAAAAAAATCGGTGCTTTCTTGTTACAGGAGCTCCCGAGGTTTAACGTCAAGCGACCGAGATACTTATTTTATGACAGAAATTAATCTGCATACGATATAATTCATTTTACATAATTAAAAATCATAAAGATCTGAATATTTATATAACTAGCTATAGTACGAACGCACCTCGTTTGTCACGTTTGACGTACAATTTCCAACTTGTTTCTTATACAGTATGGTTAAAACTGGCGTAATACTAATAACATACAAACACAGACACATAATTTTCAGCTTGTCTGTACACTTGTTCTTCCCACTTCCGTAAACGCAGTTAAATAATTTGTTTGACATATTCAAACAAACAACTTGAGATCACATTCATTAAATGACTATACTTGGGTTTTGAAAGCAACTATTGTATTTAAGATAACTATTGGATCGCATGTAGTTAAGCCTTTTTCCATTGTTCACCAAACCCACGTACACCTTTCGACTGCATACGGAATTAATAATACTTAAATATAGGTTGACTCTGTGAACTTCACCTTGGCCTTCTTGTTAGTTAATCAATGTCCTTGACCATGTCTAAAAGAGAAATGTTATTAAAAAGTGAAATCACTTTTTATGATGTCACAAGGATGCATGAGACCATAAACATGATTAGGTACGTTGTGAAAAGGTATGTTGCCAAATAAAACTCTTTAAAAAAAACAGCACTTTTATATAGTTAGTTACCCAAAGGAATCGTTACCGCATTTGTATGTTGTAAAATAAGTCCATAAAAGGGAGCTAAAATTTGTAGGAAGATATTGCAAAGATATATAAGTCATAGAGTGTAAATAGCACGCGATAAACTTAAGAGTATTACTTACCCGTCATACGTAGTATAGGGTAAGTCTTGTAATCGTTTTGAAAATCGAAGAATTTTTTTGACGGATTTACACGTTTCAGACACTGGAGATTCCGAAAAACATATTTTTAGAAAAAAAAAATTGCCCTCCGTCTGTCTGTGTGTGTGTCTGTAAACGCTCTATCACCCGAACAAATTGAGATAGAGACTCGAAATTTGGTATGTACTAATGGGAAGAAGCCTATTGAATTTCAGTAACCTCGATTATCCGGAACTATTTTTTTCGGACTCTCGAAATATTCGTTCTGATAAAAGGTATATACAAATTTTCGAAATTGTTTAGTTTAAGAAATGAATGTAAAAGACAATAAAAAAACATAAATTTTACATAAAGCATGAAGTCGATCGGATAATCAGTTGCCGGGGTATTTGTAATCCTTTTTTCCACACTCTTCAATTTTTCATGACCCTGTATTTCATCCAAATTTCACTTTAAAGATATATTTTAATTGGAAATTTGACGCTTAATCAGATGCAATAAACCGCTAGTTAATAGGATTATTATTTTTGGAGTTATAAGGAAAAACCTCTTTCAAGCAATTCAGTAACCGAGCCTTTAAAGTTTAGGACGTCATCAAGCCACGATTTTATTTGAATTGCAATGCATTTTATAAGTAGTTTACACATTTTTATTTTAATATTTTACATTATGCATATCCATGATGGGTAAGTATTACGGTGGCCCCCAACGACTAGTTTTTATGTTGAAACGATTTGTTTCCTGTGCTGCTGCGAGAGATGTTTTTAAGAAGCATCAGCGAATAAAAACTACCACCAATTACATTGCATGGCATTACATAAGGTAATTTGTATACAACGGACGCACTTTTGCACTTGAAGAACATCTAAAACGGCTGTCTGTCAACTTTTTAACATTCGTATTACTCACCCATCATACGTAGTATAGGGTAAATACTACTAGGTTGGCCTTGCAATCGTTTCAAAAATCGGAAAAATTTTTTTTGACTGATTTACACGTTTCAGACATTAGAGATTCTGAAAAACATATTTTTATGGAAAAAAAATTTTGCCGTCCGTCTGTCTGTGTGTGTGTGTCTGTAAACGCTCTACCTCCCGAACAAATTGAGTTAGAGACTTGAAATTTGGTATGTACTTAGTATGTAATAATGGGAAGAAGTTTATTAAATTTCAATAACCTCGATTATCCGGAACTATTTTTTTTTAAATATTCGTTCTGATAAAAGGCATATAAAAATTTCCGAAATTGTTTATTTTAAGGAGTGAATAGAAATGACAATAAAAACATAAATCTTGCATAAAGAATACAGTCGATCGAATAATCAGTTGCCGGGGTATTTGTAATCCTTTTTTCCACACTCTTCGATTTTTCCTGACCCTGTATTTCATTCAAATTTCAATTCAAAGATATATTTTAATTGGAAATGAGACGCTTAATCAGATGCAATAAACCGCTAGTTAATAGGATTATTGTTTTTGGAGCTAGAAGGATGTTTCTTTTAAGCAATTCAGTAATCGAGCCTTCAAAGTTTAGGACGCCATCAAGCCACGATTTTATTCGAAGTGCAATGCATTTTATAAGTAGTTTATACATTTTTTATTTTAATATTTTACATTATGCATATCCATGGTGGGTAAGTATTACGGTGCCCCCCCCCCCCCAACGACTAGTTTTGAATTGCTTTAAAAGTTTATAACCACCAGATTTCTTATAGCTGCGATATTGAAAATATAAAAATAATTTAAATTATTGACAACATAATATACGCTATAATAATTATTTGTACTACTCATTTTTACAGACATTATTTTATTTACAAACACATAAACAAGCAGTGTACATGTCTAAAAGTCTTAAAAAATACATACATTGCTTATTTATGTGTTTGTAAATAAAATAATGTCTGTAAAAATGGGTAGCACAAAGAATTTTTATGTTAAAAATGATATTATGAACGATCATCGATAAAAAACTGTTTAAAATAATATACGCTGTTAGAGGTCAGCCATTTACCTCAAATTTCAAGTTTCTATCTAAAGAGCAATTCGAATTTCAATTGATTTGGTGCACGCATAAACTTCTATACATACATAGTGAAAATGTCCAATTTTTTAATTTCCTACATCAGTCCGGATAGTTTGGAAGTATTTCAAGTTTGATCTATAACACGTATATCTATTTAGCATTTGGCACTGATATAAAGGGTGTACCGAAAAGTTCGACCAAGGTCGACGTCCATACCATCTTTCATTATCTATCGCTGCTCGGAAATACACTTTTATTTCATTCTTGAAATTATGTGACCTCATAACATTTCATAATTACTATATCAATTTTCGTAATTTACAGGGAGACTCTTCATGCACACTTGCTGTGCGAATGTACTTTTGATGCTACACTAGTCACGCAAAAAAACTCGTAGACTAATATTAAACCTATGGGAGCGATTTTTTTCAAATTTTTCGCTTGCATTTTGATATTTTTATTTTTATTTTTTTATTTTTTTATTTTGTATAGGATAGCTGAGCTTGATCTCTAACCAGTAAGTTTGGGCTTTTCAGATTTTACTTTACTTTATTTTATTTTATTTTATTTTTCATGATAGCTGAGGTTCATCTCTAATCAGCTAGTTTGGGCTTTCCCGATTTCATTTGCAGTTTAAGTAATGAGGCCACTTTCACTTTCGGAAAAAATTAAAAGGCGAGCGAGAAATTTGAAAAGAAAGCTCCCATAGCTTTAACATTAGCTTGTAAGTTTCTTCGCGTGACTAGTGTAAGCTCTTAACCGGAATCTATATACAGGACCTTTGCATCAAGAAAAGGTTACCAATCTCTAGTCTAATATATACGATGTCTAGGTAATGAACATGTGAAAAAGATTCGAAACGATAGGCATGTGCAAACCGTACTTCATTTCGTATTCCATTCTCCGCTTTAAATACTTTAGACGAAAATGAGCGTTGCATTTCCGAATTAACCAGAAATTGTGAAAAACATAAAGCTTGCGCTAAATTTTCGGAAACCTTTCTGCTTTGGAATGAAACCTTCCTGATTTTTTTTTTTTTTTTTTTTGACGGTGTTCCCGTCAGAGACGGTGGTTTGGCTAGATTTAACGAAAATACGTGTTACGTTTCCGAATTAAAAGAAACTGAAGAGAACCTATAGTTCACGCTAAATTTTCAGAAACCTTTCTGATATGGAATGGAACATGTTTGATTTTTTTACAGTGAAGCAAACCATTTTATGGATCAAATAATAATTAATCAAAATCACTTACAATTTAGTTTGTAAGAGTAAAAAAACTATATAGGAAATAATTAGTGGTATAGTTTAAAAATTATCTTTTAAGCAATGCTTTTTCTGTTATTGCATTTCAGATAACAAATAATTGCTACCAGCTTCGTACTTAATTATTTATAAGAGACTGCAAGCTGACATGCTCTCATGTGACAATAGGTTTATTCTTGAATTTTTTATGTAATTTATTTCTGAAAATAATGACTTGCTGAATATATTGTCAAAATGACCAGCTTCAGCTTTTTTAAACAAATATTCGTGTCTGGAATTGAAATACAAGTTTTCATAATTTTACCATCGGCATTTTTGCTTATAATCCTTTATAATTTTTCTTTGCCGATAATCGCCTAAACCTCTCATAATCTTGGAAGTTTTTTGAGACAATATTTAGCTAGATTCGAATTCACTAACAAGGGAACCACTTTCGGTGTAGCTCGCACCTAGAATCAAGACCTGGTGTATTTTGTAGCCATATGCATAAAAGTTGTAGAACCGGTAAAATTTCTCTGTTAAAATCATATTTTATACAGTTTTTTATACAATTAAATTTTTGTTACTGGATTTTTAATTGTTAATTTCACGCCAAAAGCGAGTTAAGTCACCAAATAGGGTGCTAGGAAACGATACCACTTTTCACTCACACAGCAGAAGATTATGACATTCGGCCAGGATTGTCGGAAAATATTCTACAGCCAATGTCGCTCTGCCAAAATGCAATTATAATGTTGTATTTTTTTTCAAAATGAAATCCGTAGTTTTTTAAAGGAATTTTTAAACATTTTTCAAAATTTTATTCTTACTATTAACTAATTTGTATTTTTAAGTACTTTTTCAAAAAAAAAAAAAAAAAAAAAAAAAAAAAAAAAAACTTCTATGTTAATAGTCCGATAAGTGGTCTCGAAATTTGCACTTTCAGGAAGTTATGCTGTTATAAAATAAAATAAAAAAATATGGTTTTAACAGAAAAATTTTACCGATTCTCAAACTTCGTAATATAGGGCTTTAAACTGCACCAAGTCTCAATGCGAGCTGCACCAAAATTGGTTCCCTTGTAAGTTGGATTTCAGATTCTTCATTCTGGTATTGCAACGACAACCAATCGCACGAATCAAATTTAGTCAAACTCAGCTGGTCAAAATTCATGCATTTTGCGCAGTTTAGATTTAGAACGTGAATCTAAGCCGTGCATAAAATTATCTGCCGCGTGCCATAGGTTCACTGTCCCTGGATCCATGGAAATCTGCGCTTTCAGGAGAATGACCCTATTATATATTTATGAATTTAATCATAAGAAATATGAAAATACTAGCTTAATTTTCTAGCTTCTATGTGCATAGCAGTTAAATTTTTGTCTCTGTATTAATGAAAATAATGACATTCATTTTTAAATCTAATCAGAATATGTGCTTTAAATCATAATCTAAAATCGAAATAATAAGCTTTAAGAGAAAATTTCGAAATGTATTTGGATTCGTTCTATGTAAAATAAGATGCTGTTTTTTTTTTCTAAATTAAAAGTGGGTTCAAAAAAGCATGGCAATAATTTTTAAATTATTATAATAACTTTTTACTTCTGGTCATCTAGACTCAGTGATTTCGTAATACTTAAAACGCAACAAAATTATTATAATAGGAGAATTATTTAAATTAACCCTTTAAAGGGCAGTGGTGTATTATTTATATCACTTAATTTTAATTCGGAACTATCAAATAGCAGACAAAAAATTTTGAAGAAGGCTTTTGCTTTTATAATATACGTCTTATAAGACCATTTATTTTTTTTCCAATCAATTCGCTCGTAAATTCTAGTAACATGCATACATTCAATCAATTCAAAATTTTAGAAACATGATTACAACTCAGCAGCATGATTTCCATATAAGTGTTAGAAAGAAATAATGACATTCGTTTTGAAATGTAATCATAATATGAGTTTTAAACAACTATCTAAATTCGATACTGCATCCAAAAAAAAAAAAATCCATGAAAAAAAAAAAAAAAAAAAAAAAAAAAAAAAAGGAAAATGTACTAGCAGCAAACTTGCCGTCTATTCCCCGTTCCTTCAAAAAACTTCAGTTTTGGTGTTCCCCCGAGTTTTCAAGACGTTTGGTTGCTTGTATGAGGTTTTATGGCGCGAAATCCCTTAAGGGACATGCTGCGCCAAAAAAAGACTAAAAACACCAAAAAGTGGGACAGAAACAATGTAAGTAAAATGAAAAAGAGCAATGGGGAAAGCTATCTGGATGGGGTATCCCATCCAGATGTCGTCAGGGAAATGTAGTAGAAAGAAATTTAAATGCTAAAAACAATAGAGTAAAAGGTAAAAGTATTTCAAAAAAGTGCAGTCTGGATGGAACCCCATCCAGATGTCGCCAGAGAAATGTAGTAGAAAGAAATTTAAATGCTAAAAACAGTATAGTAAAAAGTAAAAGTATTTCAAAAAAGTGCATTCCCATCCAGATGTCACGAAAGTGTAAAACATAACTGGGTCATTAAACCACTGGAGGCAATAAAAACTATATTTCAAAATAAAATCCTACATGTTTTAAAAAAGAAATGAGTCCCCCATGAGGTGTTTCCCCAATGAGGTTTGTCAAGATTGGTGATGATGAATTAAAATATATTCTATACAAGTGCCGGAGGCCCGGACAGTCAGTTAAAACATGATAAATGGTCAGACAATCAAAATGACAATGTGGACACATGGGTGCATCCTCCCGAAGTAAGAGATGTATATGGGTTAACCTTTAATGTCCAATTCTCAGACGAGTCAGAAGAACATCTGTTTTCCTTGGATAACTAGGAGGCCAGGTCATGATTGTAGGTTTGATATGGTGCAGTTTATTTTTGTATTCTAAATCCCAAATTCCTTTCCATTTATTATGAATAAACTGTTTGATAAGTAGTTTACTGTCTGAGAATGGAATTTTATAGCATAATGTATTAAGAGTAAGTTTTGCCACCTCATCGGCTTTTTCATTTCCAGGAATACACATGTGTCTAGGTACCATGTGTCTAGTAATAAAATACTGTAACCGTGTCTAGTCATTTGATTATAAAAATCCAGAATGGCTGAGACATAAAGGATGCTTTTTTTTTTTTTTTTTTTTTTTTCAAGACGGAAATGTCTGTTTCTAGAAATAAATTTGAGCTATAACGCAATACTAAAAAATATTCTGTATAATAATTATATATAATTATGGACATTCATACGGAACAGGTATTTGTATTGCATATTATCACATGCATTTTTATCGCTTTGCTTTCCTCGGGATTCACACCAGGCTACCCGCCATTATAGGATAAATGCTCAGTACCCTACACCATCAGGCCATAACAAAGGACTTGGTTATCGACCAAAACAGTATTTAGGAATATTTAACTGGATATTTCTCAGCCCCCTACACCATCAGGCCATAACAAAGGACTTGGTTATCGACCAACACATTATTTAGGAATATTTAACTGGATATTGCTCAGTCCCCTACACCATCAGGCCATAATAAAAGACTTGGTTATAGACCAAAACATTATTTAGGAATATTTAACTGAATATTGCTCAGTCCCTTACACCATCAGGCCATAACAAAGGACTTGGTTATAGACCAAAACATTATTTAGGAATATTTAAATGGATATTTTTCGTTTTATCTCAATTAAAAAGGAAGATTTCCGTTTGTCTGTCTTGGAGGGAACATTTTTTAAAAAACATTTAAAGAATAAGAATAAAAAGAAAAATGTCTCCTTTTTTTCAGGAAAATGTACGATTATTACGTATGGAAATATTTTTAGAGGCTGAAACATCAATTACGAAAATTTAACTGGAAATTTTCCGTTTTCTCTCAATTAAAAAGGAACATTTCAATTTGTCTGTCTTGGACGGAACATTTTTGTTTTTAATATTCTTTTCCGGGAAATACAATTATTACGTACGGTAATATTGTTATAGTCCAAATCATCAACTATGAAAATTTAACAAGATATTTTCCATTTTCTTTGAATTTAAAAAGAACGATTCCGTTTGTCTGTCATGGAAGGAACATTTTTGATTTTAACATTCAACGAGTAAAAATAAAAAGAAAATTTCCTTTTTTTTTCTCGGGAAATACAATTATTACGTACGGCAATATTTTTATAGTCCAAAGCATCATTTACGAAAATTTAACTGGATATTTTCCGTTTTCTCTCAATTAAAATGGAACATTTCCGTTTCCCTGTCTTGGAAGGAGCATTTTTTTTTAATTCAACAAGTAAAGATAAAAATAAAAATTTCCCTTTTTTTTCAAGAAATACAATTATTACGTACAGTAATATTTTTATAGTCCAAATCATCAATTACGAAAATTTAACCATATACTTTCCATTTTCTTTCAGTTAAAAAGGAACATTTCCGTTTGCCTATCTTGAGAGGAACATTTTTGTTTTTAACATTCAACAAGTAAAAATAAAAAGAAAATTTCCTTTATTTTTTTTCGAGAAATACAATTATTACGTACGGTAATATTGTTATAGTCCAAAACATCATTTACGAAAATTTAACTGGATATTTTCCGTTTTCTCTCAATTAAAATGGAACATTTCCGTTTCCCTGTTTTGGAAGGAGCATTTTTGTTTTTAAAATTCAACAAGTAAAGATAAAAACAAAAATGTCCCTTTTTTCCGAGAGATACAATTATTACGTACAGCAATATTTTTACAGTCCAAATCATCAATTACGAAAATTTAACTGGATATTTTCCATTTTCTCTCAATTAAATTCCGTTTCCCTGTCTTGGAAGGATCATTTTTGTTTTTAACATTCAACGAGTAAAAATAAAAAGAAAATTTCTTTTTTTTTCTCTCGGGAAATACAATTATTACGTACGGCAATATTGTTATAGTCCAAAACATCATTTACGAAAATTTAACTGGATATTTTCCGTTTTCTCTCAATTAAAATGGAACATTTCCGTTTCCCTGTCTTGGAAGGAGCATTTTTGTTTTTAACATTCAACAAGTAAAGATAAAAACAAAATATTCCCTTTTTTTCCGAGAAATACAATTATTACGTACACCAATATTTTCATAGTCCAAATCATCAATTACGAAAATTTAACCAGATATTTTCCATTTTCTTTCAGTTAAAAACGTTACGTCCATTTCCGTTTGTCTATCTTGAGAGGAACATTTTTGTTTTTAACATTCAACAAGTAAAAATAAAAAGAAAATTTCCTTCATTTTTTTTCGAGAAATACAATTATTACGTACGGCAATATTGTTATAGTCCAAAACATCATTTACGAAAATTTAACTGGATATTTTCCGTTTTTTTTTCAATTAAAATGGAACATTTCCGTTTGCCTGTATTAGAAGGAGCAATTTTGTTTTTAAAATTCAACAAGTAAGGATAAAAAGAAAAGTTTCCCTTTTTTCCGGGAAATACAATTATTACGCACGGCAATATTTTTTAGTCCAAATCATCAATTATGAAAATTAAACTGGATATTTTCCGTTGTCTCTCAGCTAAGAAGGAACATTTCCGTCTGTCTATCTGTCTTGGAAGGAACATTTTTGTTTTTGACATTCAACGTGTAAGGATAAATAGAAAAAAAACTTCTCGGGAAATACAATTATTACTTATGGCAATATTGTTAAAGCCCAAAACATCAATTGCGAAAATTTAACTAGATAATTTGCGTTTTTTCTCAATTGAAAAGAAACATTTCCGTTTGTCTGTCTTGGAAGGAACATTTTTGTTTTTAATATTCAACAAGTAAGGATAAAAAGAAAAATAAATCTTTCTTTCCGGGAAATACAATTATTACGTACGGCAATATTGTTATAGTTCAAAACATCAATTACGAAAGTTTAACTTGTTATTTTCCTTATTCTCCCAATTTAAAAGGAAAATTTACGTTTTTCTATCTTGGTAAGAATATTTTTGCTTTTAACATTCAACGAGTAATAACAAAAAGAAAATTTTTATTTTTTCCCGAGAGATACAATTATTACGTACGGCAGTATAGTTATAGTCTAAAACATCAATTTCGAAAATTTAACTGGATAATTTCCTTTTTTCTCTCAATTGAAAACGAAAATTATCCAGTTAAATTTTCGTAAAGAAAATTTCCTTTTCTCTGGGAAAATGTGCGATTTCTACTCAATACAAAAATAATTTCCATTAACAGACAGAAATTTTACATAAAATCACCCGTATATATACGGAATTTGTTTTACAGTGAACAAAATTGCCAACTGCATTTGGAGAAATTTTATTGAAAAAAAGAGATAGTGACATTTTCTAAATAAACACACTCTAAAAACAACATTTTCAAAACTGAGAAAAAATACTCAAATATGAGTATGTCGCATAGTCAAAATGACTCCGAATCAAAATTACCCATGTTATATATATATCAAGTACACTCAAGCACATATATATACTCATTTCTGAAAACATGCACACACTCAAGAATAAAACATCATTTGCTCCTATTTGAGTATGTCCATGTTTCAAAAATTAGTATGAACTGTTTCTAATCATTTTTGAGTACGTCCATGTTTCAAAAATTAGTATGAACTGTTTCTAATCATTTTTGAGTATGTCCATGTTTCAAAAAGGAGTATAAACAGATCTGTATGTGCTTAGTTTTGAGTATGTCCATGTTTCAAAAATTAGTATGAACTGTTTCTAATCATTTTTGAGTACGTCCATGTTTCAAAAATTAGTATGAACTGTTTCTAATCATTTTTGAGTATGTCCATGTTTCAAAAATTAGTATGAACTGTTTCTAATCATTTTTGAGTACGTCCATGTTTCAAAAATTAGTATGAACTGTTTCTAATCATTTTTGAGTATGTCCATGTTTCAAAAAGGAGTATAAACAGATCTGTATGTGCTTAGTTTTGAGTATGTCCATGTTTCAAAAATTAGTATGAACTGTTTCTAATCATTTTTGAGTACGTCCATGTTTCAAAAATTAGTATGAACTGTTTCTAATCATTTTTGAGTATGTCCATGTTTCAAAAAGGAGTATAAACAGATCTGTATGTGCTTAGTTTTGAGTATGTCCATGTTTCAAAAATGAGTATGAATTGACCTCTATGTGATCAGTTTTGAGTGTGAACATGTTTCAATATTCTGAGTATTTCTGGTATTTCAGGATTGGAAGCATAGGGTCGTCCTATTTGAAACAAAAAGTTTCAAAACAAAATGAAAACATCGATTTACTCAGATTTGAAAGTGTCATTTTTCTCAGTGCATTTACTCCATAAAACAGACCAATAAAATTTAAAATTATTTTTTATACCCGCCATTTAAGTTCAGTCGTATTATAATACGTTAAAACACAGCAATACTACATCATGGAAGAATCATTAAACTCAGAAGCACGCGCGATATTTTTAATTTTTTTTTAAATGCTCAATACAATAGGCAAAAACTTAAAAATTATATTTTATATCCAGTCACATGGATTCACTCGTATCATAATAATACTTAAAACACAACAGATTTACATAATGGGAGAATCATTTGAGTTAAACACAGCAGCATGCCTTCCATATAAACGCTAGAAAAACAGAATTATCTCATTTGGAATGAAATAAAACTTGAATCTCCCATAATCAAAACTTTGGATGAACCGAATAGGGTCAGTCACCTGCTATGTGTGGGTGTGCCGACCATAAATGGGCCAAGATCAAGGGTTACAGGTCAATCACGTGATCAAAACATCGAAAGAAGATGCAGAGTTCACCACCTTTACATTCCACAAGTTTATGGCTTCGACATCCAATACCTATAAAAATCTTTATTTGTACATATTTATTCTTAGCCTTGGGTATTGTATCTTAGTAAACCGATTTAGTAGTTCAGACATTTTGGTATCTTTTAGAAAGTGATTGCATGAGATAAGCTTTCAAACGTTCAACTATCGTCATTTTTTTAAGGGTCAAGAATCTTAGTATTTTTAGTAAACAGAATACTTTATAAAATAGTATTAATTACCTTAGTAAACCGATTTAGTAGTTCAGACATTTTGATGTCTTTTAGAAAATGATAATATGACGGTACTTTCCATGCGTTTCAACTTTCGTCACTCTTTTTTTTAAGTGGTAAGGATCTTTCTATTGTCAGTAAATAAAATACTTTATAAAATAGCATTAATTATCTTAGTAAACCGATTTAGTAGTTCAGACATTTTGGTATCATTTACAAAATGATTATATGAGATACCTTTCCAAATGTTTCAACTTTCGCCACTCTTTCCAAAAAAGTATCAGGAGTTTCAGTATTTTAGTAAATAAAATATTTTATAAAATAGCATTAAATATCTTAGTAAACCGATTTAGTAGTTCAGGCATTTTGATGTCTTTTAGAAAATGATTATATGAGATCAGCTTTCATACGTTTCAACTATTGCCATTTTTTAAAGTGTCAAGAATCTTAGTATTTTTAGCAAATAAAATACTTTATAAAATAGTATTAATTATCTTAGTAAACCGATTTAGTAGTTCAGACATTTTGATGTCTTTTAGAAAATGATAATATGACGGTACTTTCCATGCGTTTCAACTTTCGCCACTCCTTTTTTTTAAGTGGTAAGGATCTTTCTATTGTCAGTAAATAAAATACTTTATAAAATAGCATTAATTATCTTAGTAAACCGATTTAGTAGTTCAGACATTTTGGTATCATTTACAAAATGATTATATGAGATACCTTTCCAAATGTTTCAACTTTCGCCACTCTTTCCAAAAAAGTGTCAGGAGTTTCAGTATTTTAGTAAATAAAATATTTTATAAAATAGCATTAAATATCTTAGTAAACCGATTTAGTAGTTCAGGCATTTTGATGTCTTTTAGAAAATGATTATATGAGATCAGCTTTCATACGTTTCAACTATTGCCATTTTTTAAAGTGTCAAGAATCTTAGTATTTTTAGCAAATAAAATACTTTATAAAATAGTATTAATTATCTTAGTAAACCGATTTAGTAGTTCAGACATTTTGATGTCTTTTAGAAAATGATAATATGACGGTACTTTCCATGCGTTTCAACTTTCGCCACTCCTTTTTTTTAAGTGGTAAGGATCTTTCTATTGTCAGTAAATAAAATACTTTATAAAATAGCATTAATTATCTTAGTAAACCGATTTAGTAGTTCAGACATTTTGGTATCATTTACAAAATGATTATATGAGATACCTTTCCAAATGTTTCAACTTTCGCCACTCTTTCCAAAAAAGTGTCAGGAGTTTCAGTATTTTAGTAAATAAAATATTTTATAAAATAGCATTAAATATCTTAGTAAACCGATTTAGTAGTTCAGGCATTTTGATGTCTTTTAGAAAATGATTATATGAGATCAGCTTTCATACGTTTCAACTATTGCCATTTTTTAAAGTGTCAAGAATCTTAGTATTTTTAGCAAATAAAATACTTTATAAAATAGTATTAATTATCTTAGTAAACCGATTTAGTAGTTCAGACATTTTGATGTCTTTTAGAAAATGATAATATGACGGTACTTTCCATGCGTTTCAACTTTCGCCACTCCTTTTTTTTAAGTGGTAAGGATCTTTCTATTGTCAGTAAATAAAATACTTTATAAAATAGCATTAATTATCTTAGTAAACCGATTTAGTAGTTCAGACATTTTGGTATCATTTACAAAATGATTATATGAGATACCTTTCCAAATGTTTCAACTTTCGCCACTCTTTCCAAAAAAGTGTCAGGAGTTTCAGTATTTTAGTAAATAAAATATTTTATAAAATAGCATTAAATATCTTAGTAAACCGATTTAGTAGTTCAGGCATTTTGATGTCTTTTAGAAAAGGGTTATATGAGATCAGCTTTCATACGTTTCAACTATTGCCATTTTTTTGACTGAAAATGATTATTTGAAGGTACTTTCCACGTGTTTAAACTTTCGCCATTCTTTTTTTTTCTTTTAAGTGGGAAGGATCTTAGTATTTTTAGTAAATAAAATACTTTATAAAATAGTATTTACTATCTTAGAAAACCGATTTAGTAGTTCAGGCATTTTGGTATCTTTTAGAAAATGATTATCTACCTTTCCATATGTTTCAACTTTCGCCACTCTTTTAAAAAAAATGTCAAGAATCTTAGTATGTTTAATAAATAGAATACATTATAAAATAGTATTAATCATTTAGTACTTTTACTAAAGTAAATACTTTATTAATTAATATTATTTAATACTCGTTCAGTATTTTTATTAAATTAAACAGTTTATTAATTAATATTAATAAAATACTTATTCAGCAGTTTGACTTAATTATTATAAAACAAACTAAAATTATTGACCAATATACAAATTTTACCTATAAATAAACCAATAGAAATTTCATTGATCAAATTTTTACTAACACATTCTTAACCTTTATGAATATATCATGTACTGCGAACTCTTTAATTCGAGTTCTAAAAAGACTAGTATAATATTAGAATTATTCGAAATTCGAAATAACCAAAACTTGCATATTACACAAAAGCAAAGAAATACAAAACTATGCACAATATCAAAGAACAAGAATAATAAATTTATCTTAAAGAATGTCACGTTCTACGTGTTCCAAAACCACTAACTAAAACACGCCAAGTCATACTAAGACACCAAAAGGCACAAAAAAACTAAGATTTTTGACATTTTTTTAAAGAGTGGCGATAGTTATGACTACATTATCTTCCATGTATAAATTTAAATACTTGCATTTATAAATTCAAATATTTGCATGTATGAATTTATACATGCAAGTGTAAAAAACTAATATCAATTTTAATGCTAATGTTACTGCTGTTAACTTATCATTTTGTCTGTAAAACATCTTTTTTGGAGATGAAAATATTTTCATTTTAATGAATAGCATTCGAAACACTTATATTCCTGGTTAACAAAACTGATTAATACGCTATAAAACTATTCGGAAACCTTTCCGAAAATCACTTGCGGCAAAAGGATCTTTGTTTTAATAAATGATACTTCGAATCTCAAAAATAGGTAGGTTTCGGAGGATTCTAATGATGAAGAATGCTTATCGGAATCGTGGGAAACTCGGAAGAGGTTATTGTATATTTTCGTTCATGCTTGCATTGTATTTTCGTAGATGAAGAAACGTTTGTCATTTTTCACAGTACAATGTTAATCCTGTCGGCTTGGAATGCATTCGTATTTTTATTAACACTTTCCAACATAGTTGAAAAGTGTCTATAAATTCAGTTTGTCTGTCTGTCCGTCTGTCCGTGCTAGAACCCATATCATATGTGAAATATTTTAATATCAAATTGGGTGAATTTCACTTTTAATTTTATAATATTTGCCAAATGATTCGCCAAATGAATGCCTCAATTATTTTTATTGAATTAATGAAGGGTCATGCTCAAGCGATCAAGGTAAAAAAATACAAGAGAAAATATGTACATAGGATCTGTCTGAAAAAAGATCATGGTCAAAGAATTCTGCTCTAAGGAAGGCTCGTTCTCAAAGAATGCCTGAAAAAAGTCATGCTCAAAAAATGTCCTCAAAAGGCATTTGTTAAAAACCATGCTCAAAAAATGCCTGAAAATAAAAGATGTTCTTCAGTTTATATGCTTGAAAATAAAAGATGTTCTTCAGTTGATATGCCTGAAAAAAAAGATCAAGCTCACAAAATCATGCTCAGTTATGGTAAGAATGCCTGAAAAAAAAATGCGTACATGTTTTACTCCAATTAAAAGAAAAGGGTGGATTTTCTTCCAGTTGCATTATTTAACAGAAGCCAGAAATGTGGTAATATGTAATTGAGAGGCAGAGATAAAGGCGATTTAGAAAAATGCTGAAGCGTGTAGATTATTTGACTGAGGTCTGGTTCGAAAACCCATTTATTGTTATAGGAAAAATGCTCTAACAGAAGGAAAACATAGCGTGCAAGTAGAAGGTACTATATCAGTCTCCTTTCGGCCTTTTTTGTTTTATCGAATCTTTTTATATCCGTTGAGTTAATTTCATTCTTACTTCGCCAAACCTTTATGTCTTAATTATTTTCTTGTGTTAATAAAGGGTCATGTCCAAGGGATCATGCTCAAACAATGCCTGAAAAATGATGTTGATAAAGGGTCTGCGAAAAAAAGATCATGCTCAAATGATCCTACTTAAACGAAGGGTCGTACTCAAAGAATGGCTGAAAAAATTATGCTAAAAAATCTCCATAAAGTGCAATCGATAAAAATCATGCTCAAAGAATGGCTGAAATAAAAGATGTTCCTCAAATAATCTGCCTGAGAAAATCATATTCAAACAATGCCTGAAAATGTAAAAATATCAAGCTCAAAAACTCATGCTCAGTTAAAGTATCATGCTCATGGAATGTCGTAAATAATAGACACATATTTTACAGCAATTTAAAAAAAATAGTATGATTTTTCTGCCAGTTTAAATATTTAACAGCAGCCAGAAACGTGGAAATACACAAATGAGAGTCAAGGATGAAAGCGATTTAGAAGGATGTTGAAACGCGTAGATTATTTGACCGAGGGGCTTGGCTCTGAAACTCATTTATTATTATAAGAAAAATGCTCTAACAGAAGTAAAACATAGCGTGCCGGTAAAAGGTATATCAATTTCCTTCCGGCCTTCTTCTTTCTATCATCTGTCAAATCCTTTAATATCCGCTGAGTGGATTTCAATCTTGCTTTATTAATAACCGCCAAACATTATGTCGTAATGCTTTTTCTCGTGTTAATCCGATTGAGAGAACTTCATTACTGGAACAAAAATGAACAAGTTCTAAGAATCTGCTGCAGCAAATTTATAATGGACATAATTATAATTAATGCAACTATATGAAATCTTTATGAGTAAAAAAATTATTCTTTAATCATTCTCATTAATCATTTTTAATATTCATCAACCGTAAGAAAGATAACTAAAATTGATCCGAAAACCAGTCAATGGTTGTAGATAAAATGTTACTCTATCATCAGATCCTGTTTATAAGGGGAATAAATGATGCATGCTGTATACGTAAATGATCAAAATTGACGAATTAAAAATATTGTTTTGTGAAAAATATGTGTATGTTTCGAATTTTACCTAATAAGTCATTAATAAATCATCCGGATTTTCTTAATTTAATTCATATACTTCCAATCACATTTTAAAATGTCGGTTTAATCTGAAATGCATGCGCTTATCTCCTTTTTCCGTTTTAATATAGGGTTCCCATTCTATTGATGTTCGCATAAATTTTATTAAGATCCAAAAATGAGATGTTTTCTCCATTTACTTGCCAGTATTTCATAAGAATGTTCTGAAAATTGGAATTTTAATATCTTGGTGAAACAGACAAAAGTGTTCTTAGATTGAAAAATAAGTCTGTAGTGTATATAGACTTTCTTAGGAACATACCATAAATATATTTTATTGTCATTTAGAATTTCCGCAAAATATTCAAATCCTATAAATAAGACAAAATAAGAAATCTTGCGGTAGACGTATACGTAGCCAATAACGCTGATTTTCTTCAATGATATCATTGATTTTACGACGAATGAAATCGAAATAAATTTCTGCATTAAATTACTACGATTAACATTTCCGCTATAAAAATACATTGTTTATTACAATATTGACACACTTTATACAAAAAGTTAATCTAATAAATAATATTTTGATAACAATCCACTGATTTTTAATTTTTATATACTGTGAGCTCTACCTGTTTGTATCCGAAATTGACGAAATGTTCTTCAGATAATATGACGTCATGTTTATAAACACGAATTTTGACAATAAAACTTAAAATTTTTGCCATGGTAGCACCAATACGGTGTATTATTTTAACTTAAGCACATTCAAAATTAGAATTCTTATGTATACAGATTATCCATAAATTATTTACTGAATAAAGAGTTTTAAAAAAAGTGGAAGTAAGTGATAAAAAAAATTATCATAGTGATTTTTACTAAGCAAATCAAATGTTGCTTATAGGAAGTAGTTTACATAATGAAAAGTGTTCGTTGAATTCTATCAGGACAAACGTTAGTTGTTCATGGAGTATCAAACCTATTTTCGTTTTCACTTCAAACGTTATCAAGCACTTGTTGAATCAAAGTATAAATTTCGCGTGGAGAATTTAAAATCTTTTCAACATAGTTTCTTCTTCTATAATGAAAAATGTCCACGACTTTTCATTATTTCTCTTATTTCCTAATTACTTTTTCATGATGTTGTTTCATGTATAAATTTCGGCTATCAGATGCAGAGTCCTGCGTCTTTTCGGGTAACCCGATTTTACCCGAACAAGACACAGCCCGAACAGTGAGTAGGGTCGGCTTGAGGCCATTGTGGGGCGGGTTGACTATAATTGTTTCGGGTTGGACTTAGTTTGTGGACGATTTTGAGTCATGCAGATTAACTCAATTTTTTGGTTTGGATTAACCCAATTTTATGAAAGAAAGTCCAGAATATTCTTTTACATCAAAAATGTGTATTTGAATATGAATGCGACCACGTGCATTTATTTTTCAACATAAAAATAAACTTGATATTAGAGGTATGATTGTCGACTATTTTCCCATAATTATTTTAAAATATGGATTATATTTTTAATTACCATTTCGGATTTTGGGTCGGTTTCAAGTTGAAGCGTTTTGGGTCAACGAAAACAATTTTATTAGGTTTGGGTCGGGTAAATAAATTGTTTTTTGGTTCAAATTTGGTTTCTGAGTGATTTCAGATACAATTTTAGCCTCGTGTCGGGTTATTCGGAAAACAGATCGGGTATAACCCGATCTGTGTTCCAAACCCTGATCTCATATTCTTTTATTATGCTGCTCTTGCAATTTCTAAAGGTGTTGTAGAAAGTAGAATTACAACTTGGTAACACAGAACGTTGCACCCTAAATCACTAGGAAAAAAATCTATGAAACTAAATTAAAAAACTAATTACTTCTAAAGTTCCACCCACGTGATAGGGATGCATCGTTTAGAGAACGCTAAGAGCTCTTAAGTAAAAATCGTTCTATAGATTCACCAGTCATAAAATAAATATTATTTTAAGGTGGATCACCACAGGAGAGGGATGAAAATTGAGGAGTGCCTCTTTTGTACTTGCAACATATTTGTTTTCTCCCAGCTAATTTCAGGTTAAATAGTAAGAGGGAGAAAAGAAATAGGGTGCCGGCGTTTAGGTATAGGCCCCGTTTTAAAGAAAGCAATAAAGTTACAAGTTTTCTCAAAATTAACACACAACATTTGAAATCTCTCTTAATATACTTCGGAACACAAAATCCTCTGAATATCCATTTTTGAGTTTTCGGGTTTAAGAAAAAAACAATTTTAAAAAAAAAGAAAAATTAGTTTTATAACGTACGCTAAGAAAATAATTTATTTATTGTTTAAAAACCTCTGAATAGGTTAAATTTTGTACTTATTTAAAATTTATATTTTTCTAAACTGTATTCCCGTATGATTATTTTTATTTTATAAAACTAGTATTATTATTATTATTTAGATTCTTTATATTTAAAACTGTGAGTTCTTCGAATCATTTGTTGTTTCTTATTCGTTATCTGAAAATAGTATAGATATTATTATTTTTATCCATCACACTCAACTCTATGATTTGTTTTATTTTCTAAATATGTAATACTAAAAAAATTAAACAATTATTAAGTACTACATTAAAGACGTGAGTATAAAACATCACAAATTTACTGAATGGTGTATACAAATGTCAAATTTAAAATTTATACATACATTAAAATAAAATTAAAAATATCGACGTTTCAACCAACTTCTATGGTCGGTCATCCTCAGGAAATATTTTTTACATTGCTTCTAAAGTTTCAAAGGCGAAAAACAATCGTTGCCACATTATTATTGCCGTCCACAAATTAAAAAAAATAACTAGGTTAACCATCAACCATCGTACCAACTAGTAAATGTATGTATAAATTTTAAATTTGACATTTGTATACACCTTTCAGTAAATTTGTGATGTTTTATACCCACGTCTTTAATGTATTAATGTTTCATGGTGTAATCGTCCAGCATTTACGTATATTAATTATTAAGTACTTAATAAATTGAATCAATTTAATTACGAAGGAGTTCAAAAAATTCTATGAAACAAATGTTTTCGCTCCTTCAATATCATTTTTCTACTGTTTTGCGTCAATTCGTCGCGCATAATTCATCGAAGCGTCATTTCACAGTGCGTCAATTCGTCGCAGGTCCAATTCATCGTGGCGTCAATTCATCGTGGCGACAATGTTTTTAAAGGTGATGATAAAAGTAATTTCTTTCCATTTTAAATATTTATGAATTTAGACTTAAACAGTAGAAAGCGAAGTAATATATGAAAATAATTTAATTATACCTGTATCTAAAAATCGGTCTGTAAACTGTTATTTATAATAATTCTCTATGCATGAAAAAAGTTTTAAAAAGTTTCATTAAATAAGTTTAGTAAACTATCTTTAATTTAATCATCATCGCCTGTAAAAGCATTTTCGCTATGAGGAATTGACGCTACGACAAATTAACGCTACGATGAATTGAGGTCGTGAAGAATTGACGCCACGTTGAATTGACGCCGCGACAAATTGACACAACAATACATTTTACACGATGAATTTTTACTCGATGAATTGTGCGAAGCAAATTGACGCGACACTTTTTCTACAGCAGTTGTTTGGTTTGCTGTCCAATTGTGGTTTATTTTATTCAATATAAATTTAGGATACACATGTTATAGCTGACACAAAATATATACAGGGTTGCTCAAAAGTCCTTGATACATTTTCAAATTCAATAAAAATTCAAGCATGGTAACCACCAGTAATGGCTCGGTTAAGACGTAGTTACGGTTTTTAGCATATAATTTCTACGGCGCGCAAGTTTTTGTCATGGCGATGATCAATATTTAACAAGGAAAATGAGATAATATGACCACCCCGGGAACCCAGCTTTCGCTTTAGAGTTGTGGCGCAATCGCGGGGAAAACAAGGAAGGATGGAAGAATATTTTAGATGCAAAAAAATAAAAAATGCACATGTATGATTATAGAATATGGAGCGACGTATATCCTCTTAAATAACATTTTATGTTCAACAATAGGGATGAGAAAGCTCCAGCTACATACTTTGGTATAAAAGCATTCAAAAAACGAAAATACTTTTGATGCAGCCTAATAAATTAAATGGCTATTCAAAAAACGGCGATTAATTGCCAATACAATTTTCGTATTTTTATAGAGTTTTTTTTTTCTCTGGTGTAATGATTTCAAGAATGTGTCAGAAAAAAGCGAGTATAGCTAAAAGAATATCCTTGACAAATTATAGTACTAAACGTCTAGTTAATTGGTCATTTTCGCTAAAGCTTCGGGATTTTTTACGTTTTGACATTCTAACAAGTAATATAAAAACTTTTTTTTTTAAGTCAATTCCTACTTAGGTCAAATAGAAATTATTTTCCAGCGATCTACATGCTTCGCCACTGACGGTATTTATTCCTAAATTTATATCCTGCTAAATATCTTACATAAGAGAAATTTTTGAAATGTATTAAAAATTAAATAAAAAATAAATAGCTAAAATACCAAAAATTAATAGCTCGAAAAGTATTTCTCACAAAATTGTTAGACAAACTGCGTTAGAAAGTTAAAAAAATTGTATTTTTCTTGATATAAATTTAAAATCTAATGCTTATGCCGTTTTTCAAATATTGAATTACAAAAATTACCAAACTTTACAATAAAGTGCCATAGCGATGTTACAATTAACGATAATACAGTTTTTTTTTTCAAATATTAATTAATTAATTAAATTTTATGATTAAATTTTAGTTTTATACTTCATTTCTGTTCAAAAGTATAGACTCCCTCCACATTTATAGTCTCCTTCGCCTGATCTTCGTCCGTGAACAGCCCCATTATCTTTTTACGTGTGAAGGTGAGACTATAAATATGGAGTGAGTCTATACTTTTGAACAGAAATGAAGTATAAAATTAAAATTAATTAATTAAATTTAATTAATGAATTAATATTTGAAAAAACTGTATTAACATCAATTGTCATCCAGTACAAGTTTTTAAAAAATTATTTGAACTTGATAGGATGAACAGAAAATATTTTATTAACGATTGAAAATTTGAACAAGGTATATAAATATATAGAGAGTGTGAGCTAATAGTAGGAATTGAAAAAGAGTTTCATTATTTGTCAGTACACTGTAAAAAACGACAAATGTTTCTTAATCTAGGAAAATGTAATATAAACACGAACGAAAATATACAATAGCCTTGTCCGAGCTATCTATGATTTCGAAAACCGTTCTTTATCTTTAGAATCCTCTGAAACCTATATATTTTCAAAATTTTAGGAAGTATTTTTAAAAACAAAGTTTCTTTTTCTGCCACTGCTTTTCCGAAACGTTTCCGAGTAGTTTTTATAGTGTATTAATCAGTTTTCTCAAACCGGAATATAGATTTTTCTGATGCTATCCATTCTCAAGTAAACATTTTCATGTTTAACAAACATATTTTCAGAAAAACATGATAAATTAACAGCATTAGCATTTACATTAAAATTAATAGTATATTTTGTTACTCTTTGCATTTGTACATTCAATTACGTAGCTGAAAACGTTTAATTGAGAATAAATATCATTCTAAAATCCAATATTCTGGTTAGAAAAAACGTGGAACTATTTGGAAAATATAAATTATACTAACTGTTCAGAGCGGAAACGTTTCCGAAAATCAGAGACAGCAAAGGAAACTTTGTTTTGAAGAATTATCATCTTTAAATCTCGAGAACATGTTTATTACTAAGGTTTCTAATGATAAAGAGTGTTTGTCGAATCATGGGTAAATCAGAAGGGGTTATTGTATATTTTCGTACGCGGTTACATGATATTTTCGTATATTAAAAAACATTTGTCTTTTTCGACTGCGTAGAATTCCCGGGTTTTTTCTTTTTCAGTGTACTAATAAAAATAAACCCTACAGCCTAAGAGAAATGAAAATGTAGCCTTATCTGTGAAGGATACTCTCAAATCGATGTTCGCAATGCTTTTTCACTAATTCACGAAATCACTGTCATCGAGGAAAAAAATTCCGTGAAAACACTGAAATTGTACTCGCAATCAACGGATTTTTATTTTTTATTTTATTTTATCTTATTTTATTTTATTTGCAATCTAAATGTCAATTTTTTCAAAGCTACTATTACAGTCTTATCACTAAAGTGATTTATTATGCATAATTTTATGTTTAAAAAAAAAAAAAAGATAATAAATAATATAAAAATTTCCAAATTTTATATGATTGTTTCATAAAATTAAAAGTTTTCTCATTTATGCATTAATTTCAGTTATGCTCTAATGCATCCCTTCAATCCCACATAAAAGAGTTGCAACTGCATTAAAATTAGTAGAAACATTGTTAACAAATATATCTTCAGCATATATAGTCTAAGTATTTGAAAATGTATCATACATTTTTTAATTTTTACTGAATTAACATAAAATTAAAAATGAAAATAGGGAGAGTTCCAATTTTTTTTCCTTTCCAACTCTTTAAATGTAGCACACTTAAATATATCTTTTCCAACATGTTAAAAGCCAGATGTTAAACATTTTGAACATCTTGGTGTAAACTTTTTGGTGTATGAATAACTATAAAGTTAATAATGAATGAATGCCTCAGATTTTTGGTTATAAAAAATAACTATTAAATAATATTTTTTTCTTGTAGGAAACAAACTTATCCACATGCCCGTAAAGCTTAAGTAAAAGTGCCTCTCTAAAGAAATGTATGTGTTAGTGAATAATTAGTTAATATTTTTGTATATATGTATGTAGTAATAGCTTAAAATTTCATTTGACATAGTTTCGTTTTCGTTTATTTATACGGCCGAAATTCAGTTTCGACGGGAAGAACTTGCTTCGGTCCGACACCGGTTTCAACCGGTAATTTGATGATTGGTGGAATGGTGTGTATTTGTCAGAATTTAAAACACGAGCTCAAGTCAGTGGACACAATTCAATAAGACATGAGTGGACTCATGTCCGGAGACCTGGACGTTTTTTAATCAGCTGGACTTATAATGAAATTTTCTCGTAAGATTGCATCAGTTTATGATAGGGAAAAAATTACTTTCGTAAATACATATCAATGGTTCATGGAGTTCCTGGTTTGCGGTTTCATCTGTTCAGCTTCCTAATGCTGCAGACTGAATTGTTATTGCCAACAGGTTTTTTGAGTGAATCATATTGGCCGGGGATGACTCAGTTGGTCGTTATGAGATCGTCGTTGGCGCGTGATGTCATGTTTCAGGTTCGACCGTTTACACTCAGTTGGAATTATAATGAAATTCTCTTGTAAGTTTTCATCAATTTATGATTGAGATAAATTTAATTTCCCAAATACATATCCATGGTTAGTAAAGTTCCTAGTTTAAGTTATTATCTGTTGAGCTGTGTGATATTGTAAAGACTTAAATTGTTAGTGCCAATATGTTTTTTGAATGAATCATATAGGCCATAAGTTGTCTGAGATGGCTCTGTTGGTCGTGATGCATTCGTCGTCGTTGTGTTATGCTAGGTCCGAGTTTTGACCATTTTTACTCAGATGGAATTATAATAAAATTATCTCGTAGGATTTCATCAATTTATTATTTAGATAAGATTAATTTCGTAAAAACATATCCATGGTTAATGGAGTTCCTAGTTTAAAGTTTTATCTGTTGAGCCGTCTGGTACTGTAGACTGGAATTGTCTACAGGTTTTTTGAGTGAATCATATCGGCCAGAAGCTGTCCAGGTTGGCTCAGTTAATCGTCATGCAATCCCGTTGGCCCGTAATGCCATGTCCCCGTTTTCACTCAGTTAGAATTATGAAATTCTCTTGCAAGGATTTTATCAATTTATGATTCGGATAAAATTAATTTCGTAAATACAATCAACGGTTAATGGAGTTCCTAGTTTGAGGTTTTATCTGTTGAGCTGTGTAATACTGTACACAGGAATTGTTATTGCCAACAGATTTTTTGAGTGAATCATATCGGCCAGAAGTTGTCCGGGATGTTTCGGATGGTCGCGATGCACTCGTCATCGGCTAGTAATGCCATGTCCCAGGTTGGACTGTTTGCATCCGGTTGGAATTATAAAGAAATTCTCTCCTAAGATTTCATCAATTTATGATTGGGATAGAATTAATTTCATTAATACAATCCCTGGTTAGTGGAACTCCTAATTTTAGGTTTTATCTGTTGAGCTGTGTGATATTGCAGAACTGGAATTGTTATTACCAACAGGATTTTAAGTGAATCATATCGGCCAGACGTTGACCAGGATAGCTCAGTTAATCGTGATCCGCTCGTTGTCGACGCTTGATACCATGTCTCAGATTTGGTCGTTTTCACTCCATTGGAGTTATAATGAAATTGTCAGGTAAAATTTCATCAATTTATCATTGAGATAAACTTAATTTCCTAAATACAATCCATTTATACCGGATTTCCTAAGTTGAGGTTTTATCTATTGAGCTGTATGATATTGTAGACTGGAATTGTTATTGCCGACAAGTAACTGAATGAGCCAGAAGTTGTCCGAGGTGGTTCAGTTGATCAAGATGCGCTTGTCGTCAGCCCGTAATACCATGTACCAGGTTCGACCGTTTCTACTCAGATGGGATTATAACAAAATTCTCTCGTAATATTTCATCAATTTATAATTGAGATAAAAATTAATTTAATTCTATAGTTTTACTTTTGACAAGTTTCCAAGTTTCTATTTTTAAAATATATAACCTATTGAAATACATGGAATGAATGTAACATTTTAAATCGCACATTTTAATTCATAATTTTAATTATAAAATTATGGAACGGACTAGAACAGCAACATTTTAGACACTAAGAGTCAGTGGCGTAGGTAAGGGGAGGCGAGGGGGCGGCCCGCCCCGGGTGTCACCCTCTAAGGGATGACACCCGATCTTTCTTTTCAAAAAATATATATACGTAATCTTATAAAATTTTGGAAAAGAATTCTGACATAAAATGAAATTTCTAGCGCACCGCGCAACACAGTTACTTTTCTTTTCTTGGGGAATCTGAAATTTCACTCAGAATGGGGTGTGTAAATTAGATGTACACCAGTGAGCAAAACCTTCATGCTCACAATCATTGTAATATTCAACCATCAGGAGAAGGCGGCTGTGACGTATGAGTCATGTGGTCAGAAAAGTTTATTTCAGCCATTTAGAAAACGAAAGAATGGGAAGAGAACTTTTCGACGAAGCGCTTTGATTTGGGATTATCTTATTTGGTTAGTCAGATTTCATTCAACAATAGATCATACAACCTTGCAACAAATGAATGCTTAAAGAAAGAAATGGAAGTATCTGTTGACTAGATTAATTAGATATCACACTATTTTTAGCTAAACAGAATCTGCCACTTCTTGGCCGCGATGAAAGCAATACCTAATACTTCCTCAAATACCGGTAATTTTCTTAAATTGGTACAGTTGCTGTCAAAGTATGATGTTGTATTGAAAGAACATCTATTGAATTTGGAACATTGTTCGTCTCAAAAAGTTTCTTATCTGTCGCCAGTTATATAAAATCAATTCATAAGTATTTTATCAATCTACATTAAAAGAAAACTTCTTGAAAAGATAAAATCTGCTGTATATTTTGGCATGATGCTTGACAGTACACCAGATATTGCTCATACTGATCAAATGTCTCAGATGATTCGTTATGCGAAAATTGATGACAGAAAAGTTGAAATAAAAGAAGCATTTTTAGGATTTTTCCTTTGAAAAGTAAAAAATCTGTTGATCTAAGTAAAGAAATTCGAAATATGTTTGATTATGATGGTTTATATATTGTGAAGTGCCGCTCTCAAGGTTATGACAATGCAGCTAACATGAGTGGAATATAACGTGGGGTACAAGCAAGGCAACACTAGATACCGGGCTTGCTCATTCATTCTCATGACGTCAAAAATAGTGGCTGATCGACACCAGCTATTGGTACAAAGCGACGCGCCCACCGTTTTATGTCAATCACTGTATGTCTTCCGTCGTGGCCAGCCACCATTTGTGACGTCATGATAATGAATGAGCAAGCCCGGTATCTAGTGTAGCCCTGGTACAAGCAAGGTAACACTAGATACCGGGCTTGCTCATTAATTGTCATGACGTCACAAATAGTGGCTGGACTAAGACTCCTATAATAGGAGCTGACGTATATCCATTTTGTTTCGGATTATTGGTACCCAGTTCAGCATCAATCTACCGCAGCCGGAGATGGGGTTGCCTAAGACTAGGTTCTGATTGGCTGAACCAGTTCTGATTAGCTTGGTCTTTCGACTGGGCTCCAATTTGGGTGCCAAATCTGCGAGGATGCGTCAGCCTCTATCATAGGAGTTCTAGGCTGGACGCGACCAGCGATTGGTACAAAGCGGCGCACCCATCGTTTTGTGCCAAAGGCTGTATGTCTTTGGTCACGGCCAGCCACCATTTGAGACGTCATGATGATGAATGAGCATGCCCGGTATCTAGTGTTGCCCTGGTACAAGCCATTATCAAGTCTAAAAAGAAAAAAAAGTTGTTTTCTACGGATTTATTAATCATTTCCTTAACTTCTGCGGCAAAAATGTCTCTTGTGTTCGAGTTTTTGGAACTTTGGAAGCAGTTTATTCATTTTCCTCTGTATCTACTAATCGGTGGGAAGTGTGGATTACACACAGTGGAATATCAGTTAAGAGAGTTTCAACAACACGATGGAATGCTCATTATGCTGCGGTTAAAGTAATGGCAGAAAATTTTGGTAAAGTTATAGCAAGCAATTAAAGAATTCCGTGATTCACGAGAAAATTTGGACATAAACAGGAGCTGCACAAAACGTTTTGTCTGCTCTCCTCAATTTCACGTTCCTAAGCTATCTGTTTTTCTGGAATGATGTATTAAAAGAAATGAATTGTACCCAGGTGTCATTGCAAGCCAAAGCCTTAGGTCTGGATGAATTAGTAATACAATTAGAAGCACTTCGTCTTTATATATACGGAAAGAGGACTGAAATTGTACCCAAGAATTGAAAATTCACCCAAGACATTTGAAGATAACGACATTTCTGTTGAGCGCAGAATTTGCCTCCAAAAGAAAATAGCTGGAGAGCAAATTACAGATGAAGGATTATCTCTGCAAGATGAAAACAGAGAAAGAAAATGTTGGTATGCCTCGATCGATTTCATTCTGAAATTTAGACTCGTTAAAATGGCATTCAAGATGTAGCTGGAAGATTTGAAGTGCTACTAACAATTTATTATTGACAAGTGAGGAACAGTTAAAAATCCTTGTAACAATACTAATTTTCTTCTATGACGAAGTGTCTGATAGAGGAATTTTCCTAAAAATACCAACGTTAAGAAGGCATTTGAAAGCTGACAATTTTGATGTTTCAAAAACCAAAGATTGGGTTGCCTTACATTTTTTTAATTTTTATTGTTGAATGGGCTTTTATAGAATCTCTTCCAAACTTAGTTTTATCGTTAAAGTTTCTTTTAACGGTTTACTTGTCACTCGCATTTTATGAGAAGAGTTTTAGTAAAATGAAGCTAATTAAAAACTATTTGAGGTCAACAATGACAGACAGCCGGTTGAGCATTGAGTGACCTTGCTACGTTGATCATAGAGCTCGAGGTCACACAAAATATAGACTTCGACGAAATAATTTCTGACTTTGATTCTATGAAAACGAGGAAAGGGAAATTTAAAAGTATGCTAAGTGGCGTATGGTTAATTAGTTTTAATTTAAGTTTAGTTAAACTGTGTTTACTGCTGTTTATTTGATTATTGTGTAAAGGAAAAGTAAACATAAATAAAAATTATTCAGGTTTAGGTTTTACTTTTATTTTTGCTATAAATATTTACCTTTAATACAACAAAAAGGTTTTCTTTTATTTTTGCTGTAAATAGTTACATTACTATGTAGTATTAATTATTGTAAGGCTAATGTATAACAGATGATTTTTTACTGTATTTCAAATTTAAAAAATAAAAAATTATTATTTTCTTTATACTCGTATTGATGGCGGCGGTGTGGGGGTGACACCATTTACTTCCGCCCCGGGTGTCACCCATTCTAGTTACGCCACTGCTAAGAGTTCTGTAGAAAAGGTTCTACGATGTCATCAATTATCTGTTGCACCATTTTTTATTTTTGATTACTTTTTCATGAAAATATTATATTCGCAACAAATAAAAGACAACAAATAATACGTCATATCACCAATAATCACCATGGTAACTTCATCTCACTCTCCGAGATTTTTTTTTCTTGTGGGAATTTTATAACGTTCACAGGAATGTTGCAATAATTGTAAGGAAAACATTATATTCAGTATTTATATTTTTCTATTTACTTTATAAATTTGCAAGTCTTATTTTACAAAATATATAGCCGTTTGAAATTAGATGAATTACACCTTGATATATTGACCGTAATCAGTAAAATGTCACTTAATGTTTTTACTAATATTAATTATTGTTTTATCCCTAAATACTTTCGGTTGCTTAAAGTTTAAGTCAGAGTAACTGCAGGTTGGTAAAAGGCTGAAAGTTAAGAGATATATCCTACATTAGCCCTGATCTTTGATGATGAAGATTTTGGAAATGAAAAATCCATGATCACGAGAGAAATTATTTCTAAAAATTTCATGTTCAAAAATTTATTCTCCAGACAGATTCAAACAGCATGTAGACATTCTGGAGATTTAAAATTCATATCATCTTAGGGAGATTTATTTAAATAAAAAAACATTTGTCTTATTTCGTTGTCTAAATATCGAAGTATACACATCTTAGACTATCTGAATACACATTTTAAATATATAATTATGTGTGTGAATCACCATCATCATATGACATTTGATGTACGCAGACACTCCGATAACCGAACAAATGTGTACTGGAGTAATCTGGATATGAGGAAAATCTGAATAAGAGAGAGGGATATATGTTTTATTAAAAAAGAGTCATAAATGTACCTATTCGACATATGAAAAAGTTTATTTTCATTTTCTATTATATTGACACATTATTTTTGCAATTACAATTTCAAGTACATAAATTTATTTATTTTTTAAAATTGCATTAAATTTATCTATTTAGTTCTTTGTTGAATTTGCTGACGAGCTGCTACCTCACGTTTACGTCAGAATAATTAATTACGTCTCATAATTACGTCAGAGAGAGTTGGTTCGTTGTGCTGGTCTACGAATCGTAAGGTAACCTTAATAAAAAAGAATTAAAAATGAATAAAATTCTGTCTCAACTGTTAAAAAAAAATTCAAAAAAAGGAAAAAATGCATAACTCTAATGCTTGAAATACTGCCTCTGAAGAAACGCGTTTCTCTTCATCAGGTACTTCATCATAGGTGTTTACATCTATTTCCTTATCATTTACAAAATTTAATTGCGCGAGGGCTGCAAAGATGCAAAACATTTGTCTGGACATCTTTCATAAACACGACAAACGAGTAGGCAGAATTCTAAAAACAATTTAAAAAATTGAATTTACAAGCGTGCAATAAATTTTGAGCTTTTATCAGTCCGGATATGAGAGAGTCCGCATATAAGAGGGCCGTATATGGGAAAGTCTAAATATTTATAAAACATCAAGTTTATATGAACATAATTCACATTCTTCCAAAGTTTATTTGGCAAAGTTTGCGTTACATTATCAACTTTTCGTGCCACTTCCATGTCCTCATTTCTATTTAAATCACTTATCTTTCATCTCTCATTATCTTCATTTCTTGTTCGCAAAGTGGGAACATAAAAGTGGCAGCTTTCGTTTTCTCGGACCTTGAACTTGGAAGGCTCACGTCTTCCTGTTTGTGTAGTCTTAAATAACTTTCGCCGTGTGTTCTTCCTTCGACTAAAATTAAGTTCGTGGAAAAGTCGTGAAGTTTGCACGCAGATTTCTCCAACCCTAAAGAAAAGAGAGGGGTTGGAAAACAATCAAACGTGATTAGTTCATTTTTGTCTCTTTTCTAAATGCATTCATATCTTAAGAATTCAGCCCCTCCCACGCATTTGTGCCCCAAAAATAAAGAATAATCTGCTCATATTTTCGGTTCTTAATGTCAGAGGGCAAATGTTTATTGTCCATCGGAAGCAAGGTTTTAACATATGAGATTTGAAGTTACGAAGATTACGTAGAGTTCATGCGAAGGTTCATATATTTTATACGAATAAAAGAGTGGTGAAACAATAAAGAAATCACACAAAGGAAGGAATTCTCTTAAACAAGAAATTGCTTTTGATGGAACGGGGGAACGCATATCACATAATAAGTATTTTATATCACTGTAACCTAGCATCAATTTGTTGTTGTTGTTTGTTTATTTATTTTATTTTTTGTTTGTTTATAGAAACAATCTTCATCGAAGCAACGTAACAAAAGACAGAAAATTAAAAAAATAATACGTAAAGACCAGTTTTGTTTCTAGAGTATGATCCTCAATGATTTTATTGCATTTTAATATTTTTTTAACATATCACATAAGACATTTATTTTCCCATGACAAAACTATTTTTGAAAAATTAGTTTTCAAAAATTAGTTACATTTCTAAATTCTTCTAAATCTAAATATTAGTGAAGTTCATTTCAAAGTCCCTCCTATGTATTTGTGCACCCAAATAAAAAATAATCTGCTCATAATTTTGGTTCTTTAAATCAGAAAACAAATGCTTTTTTATGTATGAAAAGCAAGGTTTTAAAATATGCGATTTCAACTAGAAAGATTGCGTAGAGTTCATAAAAGGTTCACAAGCTTTTCTACGAAGAAATGCGTGATGAAATAATAAAACATTGTATAAAGAAAGTTTTCTTAAATGAGAAACTGCTGTTGATGGAATGGACATTATATACTAATACGTATTATTATTATTGTAATGTAGCATCAGTGTTTTTTTTTAGAACCAATCTAAAAAATAATAATAATAATATGTAAAAAGTCCCCGGTTTTTATTTCTAGAGTTTGTTCCTGAACCATGTCGGTGCATTTTCATATCTAAAAAAAAAATCCATGACAGAAATATGATTTCAAAAATTAGTTTTAGTCCTTGTTACGTCAAAGAATAAAAATCCGTCAAGTCCATTTCAAAATCCTTCCTATACATTTGTGCCCCAAAATAAAGAATAATCAACTCATAATTTAGTTTCATTAGGCCACAGGACAAAGATTTTAAGTTACTAAGATTATGTAGAGTTCATACGAAGCTTCATATTTTACACTAATACAAGAATGGTGAAACAATAAAGAAATCACACAACGAAAGGAATTTCCTTAAACAAGAAATTGCTTTTGATGGAACGGACATCATATAATAAGTGTTTTATATCACTGTTACCTAGCATCATTTTTTTTTGTTATATGTTTGTTTATTTTTGTTTGTTTGTTTGTTTATGGAAACAATATTCATCCAAGCAACGTAGCAAAAGGCAGAAAATCAAAAAGTAATACTAAAAAGCATTACTCATCAGTTTTGTTTATAGAATATGATCTTGAACCTGTTTATGGCATTTTCATATCAAAGTAAGACTTTAAGACTATCGAAGTAAGTAATTTTTTCCATGACAAAAATATTTTTCAAAAATTAGTTAAAGTCCTAGTTAAGTCAAAGTCTAAAATAAAGAATAATATGTTCATATTTTCGGTTCCTAATGTCAGAGGGCAAATGTTTATTGTGCATCGGTAACAAGGTTTATAGAAACCTATGGGATTTCAAGTCACTAAAATTATGTAGAGTTCATACGATTGTTCATATTTTACACTAATACAAAAGTGGTGAAACAATAAAGAAATCATACAATGAAAGGAATTTTTTTAAACAATAAATTGCTTTTGATGGAATGGGCATCATATAATAAGTATTTTGTATGACTGTAACCTAAGCATATTTTTTTTTCTTTTTGTTATATGTTTTTTTTTTTTTTTTTTTTTTGTTGTTTGTTTATTTATAGAAATAATCTTCATCCAAGAAACGTAGCAAAAGACAGAAAATGAAAAAAGTAATACGAAAAAGCATTACTCATCAGTTTTGTTTTTAGAGTATGATCATGGACCTGTTTATGGCATTTTCATATCGAAGTAAGACATTTATTTTTTCCATGACAAAAATATTTTTCCAAAATACATTTTCAAAAATTAGTTAAACTCCTAGTTAAGTCAAAGTCTCAAAATTAGCCAAATTCATTTCAAAGTCTTTCCGACGCATTTGTGCTCCAAAATAAAGAATACTCTGCCCATATTTTCGGTTCTTGGTGTCATAGGGCAAATGTTTATTGTGCATCGGAAAAAATTTTTATAGAAACATGTGAGATTTCAAGTTACGAAGATTATGTTGAGTTCAAACGAAGGTTCTTATTTTACACTAATACAAGAGTGGTGAAACAATAAAGAAATCACACTATCAATGGAATTTTCTTTAACAAGAAATTACTTTTGATGGAACGGACATAATATAATAAGTATTTTGTATCACTGTTACCTAGAATCATTTTTTGTTGTTGTTGTTATTTGTTTGTTTATTTTTTTTGTTTGTTTGTTTATCGAAACAATCTTCATCCAAGCAACGTAGCAAAAGGCAGAAAATCAAAAAGTAATACTAAAAGGCATTATTCATCAGTTTTGTTTCTAGAGTATGATCTTGGACCTGTTTATTGCATTTTAATATCGAAGTAAGACATTTATTTTTCCATGACAAAAATATTTTTCAAAAATATATCTTCAAAAATTAGTGAAAGTGCTAGGCATGCCAAACTCTAAAAATTAACCAAGTCCATTTCAAAGTCTTTCCCACACATTAGTGCTCCAAAATAAAGTAAGTATGATCTCGTAAGGATGTTTCTCTGTTTTTAGAAACAATCATCATCCAAGCAACGTAGCAAAAGGCAAAAAATCAAAAATTAATACTAAAACGCATTACTCATCAGTTTTGTTTCTAGAGTGTGATCTCGAACCTGTTTAGTGCATTTTGATGTAAGACATTTATTTTTTCCGTGACAAAAATATTTTTCAAAATATATTTTAAAAAACTAGTTAAAGTCCTAGTTAAGTCAAAGTCTAAAAATTAGCCAAGTTCATTTCAAAGTCTTTCCCACACATTTGTTCCCCAAAATAAAGAAAAATGTGCTCATATTTTCGGTTCTTAATGTCATAGGGCAAATGGGAAACAAGGTTTATAGAAACATATGAGATTTCAAGTTACGAAGATTACGTAGAGTTCAAACGGAGGTTCTTATTTTACACTAATACAAGAGTGGTGAAACAATAATGAAACCACACAATGAAAGTAATTTTCCTAAACAAGAAATTGCTTTTGATGGAACGGACATCATAAAATAAGTATTTTGCATCTCTGTAACCCTAAGCATGATTTTTGTTGTTGTTGTTATATGTTTGTTTATTTTTGTTTGTTTGTTTATAGTAACAATCTTCATCCAAGCAACGTAGCAAAAGGAAGAAAATCAAAAAGTAATGCTAAAAAGCATTAGTCATCAGTTTTGTTTCTAGAGTGTGATCTTGCACCTTTTTATTGCATTTTGATATCGAAGTAAGACAGTTATTTTTCCATGACAAATTTTTTTTTTCAAAAATTAGTTAAAGTCCTAGTTAAGTCTAAAAATTAGCCAAGTCCATTTCAAAGTCTTTCCCACACATTTGTGCTCCAAAATAAAGAATAATCTGCTCATATTTTTTGTTCTTAATTCAGAGAGCAAATGTTTATTGTGCATCGGAAACAAAGTTTATAGAAACATGTGAGATTTCAAGTTACGAAGATTATGTTGAGTTCAAACGAAGGTTCTTATTTTACACTAATACAAGAGTGGTGAAACAATAAAGAAATCACACTATCAACAACTCAACACTAACAACAAGTTTTAACGCATGAGATTTCAATTTACGAAGATTATGTAGAATTCATACGAAAACTTCATATTTTATACGAATAAAACAGTGGTGAAACAATTAAGAAATCACACAAAGAAAAGAATTTTCTTAAATAAGAAATTGCTTTTGATGGAACGGATATCATATAATATGTATTTTAAATCTTTGTAACCTAGCAACAGTGTGTTTTTGTTGGTGTTGTTATTTGTTTGTTTGGATTATTTTTTGATTTGTTAACAGGAACAATCTTCATCCAAGCAACAACGTCGAAAAAAACATGGCAAAAAAAAAAAAATAAATAAGAATAATAATAAACCGTAAAAAAAAACATTATTTTACCGGTACATTAAAACTAGTTTGGTTTTAAAGAAAATTCAATAAGATCAAAATCAAAATATATTTAATTATATTTAATGTTTTTGATTGCAGTTGAGCAAGTTTTAAACTTCATGTTGGAGATAAGTCCTTCTGTCAATCTACTCCTAACATTCAGCCTGAGTTTTAACTTTTTTAAATGTATTCAATTTCCAGAAAAACTAAATGTGCTATTCACATAGCTTTCAGATTTTTACTTTCTTCTATCTATACAAGAAAGTATTCGATTCGTGAAAAATGTCCACTTCCGGTTTTATACGTTTCAGAAGGTCCTGAACACGATTTGACTGTTTTTAGAAAATGTCTGTCGGTGAGTCTTTTTGTATGTGACACAAATTTTGTGGCCGCTATAACTCACAAACTAATGCGTAGAATAGGATGAAATTTCATATGAAGTTTTATCGTTATTAGTTTTGAGTCAAAATCCCCAATGAGGGGTGCCCCAAATCTATGATTTCTTCGATGTATGTGATGCTTATATCTCCAATTTATGGGCGCAGAATTCAACGAAGAATCAAATTTAGAATCCTCATGATATGAATAGATTGACATTTAATTTTAGTTGCATCCATCTAAGAGAGGGAAGAGGAAATTTGATGATTTTTTTTTTAATCATGCGGTGCTTATATCATCAGTTTAAACGCACAGAATTCAACAAAATTTCATGCTTTGCGTGTCTTCAATGTGGACGATTCCGTAATAATATTATGCAATTATATACATAAAAACCTATTTGCTCAATCGATGTAATTTCTTGTACTATTTAAATCATTTAACTGATTTTATTTATAGAGAAGAAAGTTTTGTTGATGGCCACAATATGCAGTTTCGCCTGATTTAAATCTATTTTAGTCGTAGAGCTATTAATCATTTAGCATTTAGTTATAGAATTCAATGTAGTTGTGAACTCAATGTAGCATATATTGTTTTATTTTGAAATAAATTGTAGAATTTAGTATTTCTTCTATGAATAACATTGCACTGTATAAAACAAAATTCAAGTACTTGAGAACAGAATATTAGACGAAAAGCTTTTAAAAAAATACTCGTACTTTTGTTTTTCAATGAATAAAACGTTCACTTGATAACTTTGTGTGGGTTTCTTGTAAAATATTTATTACCCGTCCTAAATTAAAATACGACTTTTCTCTTAAATTTCAATATGCTGTGCAACAAGCCTGTTTTATAAGTGTTTTATTTTACAAAGTATGAATAAATCTTTAAAATTACTAACATTTCACTTAATCTATTTAAAATCTATTTTAGTTCTAAAACAGTAGCAGACATATTCTTTTATTTTGAAATAAATCCTAAAATCAAATCATTAGTCTATGAAAAACGTACTGAATAAAAAAAAGTTTTTATTCAGTAATTTAGATTGGCATGTCAAATGACAAACTTTTTATTTTTAATCAAGAATACTCGTATTCTTGTGTTTTGTCATGAATAAAACATTCACTGAATGACTTGAAACCCTTTTCCTGTGACATATTTACCACCTATCCTAAATCAGGATACGACTCTTCACTTAAAATTCGATACCTACTCTCCGACAAGCTTTTTTATTAGTGCCTTACTTTACAAAATACAAAGGAATTCATAGAATTCCAATTATCATAATTACTACCATTTCACTTTCTTTATACAAGTGAGAAATTACCATGTCACTTCTATGCCAAAAAAATGGCAAACAAAGCAGACATCTGACATCATAATGCCAGACTGGATGAAAATATTCAGCAACTGGTGACCAATTAAAACCTCAAAGAAAGAAAGAAAATGCTTCTATTCTTGCAATTACCATCATTTCGTGAACGTCCACACTGATCAAATACTTTGAATTAATTCTCATATCACGTCAATCCCCTACGGCTTAAAGGCAGGATGAAATGACGACGTCGTCAAAGGGTCTCTTTGTTTTTTACCCACAGGAGGTCTTAAATAATAATAATTTCGCGTTCTTTGAACTCTACAACAAAGTGTTTCGTAATGAAAGAGTTTCTATAAAATAAGCCTATTTACTTCTACGTTTAAGCTACTGGTGAAATAATTCACTGAAAATAGAATGTACTTGTAAAAGATACATACTCGTTTCACTTTTATAAATTGAAAAACTGCCAATTAAAAATGTTTTATAAAGAACTAAATAAAAACTTCCTACTTTTATTAATTATATCATCAGTTGTATTCGTTTAGAATCTTTCAAAACAAATACTTATTCCTTGAAGATAAAATATACTTGCAAAAAATACATACCCGCTTGACATTTACAAATTGAAAAACTGCAGTTTAAAAATGTTTTATAAAGAACTAATAAAAAACTTCCTACTTTTATTTCTTTCCTCATCAATTGCATTTATTTAGAATCTTTCAAAACAAATACTTATTCCATGAAAATAAAATATACTTGTAAAAGATACATATTCATTTCACTTTTACAAATTGAAAAACTGCCAATAAAAATGTTTTATAAAGAACTAAATAAAAACTTCCTAATTTTATTAATTACATCATCAGTTGTATTTATTTAGAGTCTTTCAAAACAAATGCTTATTCCTTGAAAATAGAATATACTTGTATGAAATACATACTCGTTTGACATTTACAAATTGAAAAACTGTAGTTTAAAAATGTTTTATAAGGAACTAATAAAAAACTTCCTACTTTTATTAATTTCATCATCAGTTGCATTTATTTAGAATCTTTCAAAACAAATACTTATTCCATGAAAATAAAACATGCTTGCGAAAGATACATACTCGTTTGGCTTTTACAAATTGAAAAACTGCAGTTTAAAAATGTTTTATAAAGTACTAATAAAAAACTTCCTACTTTTATTAATTTCATCACCAATTGCATTTATTTAGAATCTTTCAAAATAAATACTTATTCCATGAAAATAAAATATACTTGTAAAAAATATATACTCATTTCACTTTGTTTCAAATTGAAAAACTGCCAATTAAAAATGTTTTATAAAGAACTAAATAAAAATTTCCTACTTTTATTAATTTCATCATCAGTTGTATTTATTTAGAATCTTTCAAAACAAATGCTTATTCCTTGAAAATAGAATATACTTGTAAAAAATACATACTCGTTTGACTTTTACAATTTAAAAAAATGTAGTTTAAAAATGTTTTATAAAGAGTTAGAAAAAACTTCCTACTTTTATTGATTTCAATATCAGTTGTATTTATTTAGAATATTTAAAAACATACACTTATTCTTTGAAAATAGAATATACTTGTAAAATATAGAAACTCATTTGACTTTTACAAATTAAACAAGAACGAAAAATCTTGCGTCAAGCATAGATTATGTAACACTTTCCAACGCTTCCAAAATAAGTTTACAAATCATTACTGTTTAATAAGCTGAAAGATAACATCTAAGTAAACAATTTGGAAAACGCATAACATATTTAAAAACGTAATTTCAGGAATTTCCAACATATATTTCCAACATATACAATATTCGGAAAAATATCCGAATACTTTTATTCAGCCCTGTATATGATCTGTATATTTGTATATATACTACATAGGATGCTAAATTTTAGATTAGTTCGGAAATACCTAGCACAGCTTAAAATTCTTCTTCTGCAGTTTCTGTCAATAAACGGAAATGTGTTCGCGAACTTTTATGCTGCCCTGTATAGGATCTACAGAATTTATACACACCAAGTAATAGACAAAAAGTGAGTTAAATTTAAAATCGCGTTCAGCAACTTAAAACGCACTTTCAGGAATTATTGTTAACAGACAGTAGAGAATTCATCTGTGTGTCCCTGTACATGAACGATCACTGCTATACACACAATATTCTGCAGTAAGCCTCTTGTAATGCACCTTAGTGATATATATAAATTTCAATGGGTTTAAAATTGTGAAACATTATTTAAATAAACCGCAGATGATTTTTCTCCATAGACGTAACGCAACGGTTTTTTTTACTGTCTCTGTAAAGTAACTAGAAGTGCTATGCACACCCTATTCTATATTAAGCTTCTTGTAATGCACCTTAGTGATATATATCATTTACAATGTGTTTGAAATTGTGTAACATCATTAAAATAAACCGCAAATGATTTTCCCCATAGACCGTACTGTAACGGAATTCTTTTGAGTGTCCCTGTAAAGAAACTATAAGTGCTACACACTTCAGTTGAAATAGGGAACATGCTATAGATAACGACAATAACACATAAAAATTGCAGGGCAATCCGAGCATATTTACGTGAGTTAGAGAACGGCCACACGGCAGACGGCAGACAAACTGAAGTCATAAACACTTTTCAACTAGGTTGGAAATTGTTAATAAAAACTATGGCTTACTAATATTTTTTAAAGAACTGAAAAATTACTTCCTACTTTTATTAATTTCATCATCACAGTGATGGGTCACAGCAGTTGGGTGATTCTCATCACCAAATTTTAATAATGCTCTTCGCCTTAAAAAACCTCTGAAACTCTGTCCTTAAATAAGACAAAGAATACAATTTAAATTTAACGGTGCCAACTGATTCTCTGCTGCGCCAATGTTCCATCACTGTCATCACTTGTATTTATTTAGAACCATTCTAAACAAATATTCTTCGAAAATATAATATGCTTATATAAGATAATACTCATTTGACTTTTACAAATTGAAAAACTGACACTTAAAAAAGTTTTATAAAAAACCAAAAACAAAAAAAAAGAAGAAAAAATCTCACTGTTATTAATTTTATCATCCGATGTATTTATTTAGAATCTTTCAAAACAAATACTTATTCTTTGAAAATAGAATGTATAATAAATTATAACACCTTCGAATAATATATTTCTTTTAAATGCTAAAAGATGCAAATTAACAACATAATACAAATTAAAATAACTTTTATTAGGTTGTTTGACATGTTTCGACTCATTCCGAGTCATTTTCAAAAACAAATGAGAATATTCTTTGAAGTCAGTATTTGAAATGCTATCATTTAATTGTCATGTGCTTTTTAAAAATTACGCACGTTATCTTTTTTTTTTACTTGGTTGTTTATTTCCATGAGTAACTAGAGCCACAATTTCGGTAAGTTAATAGATGCTGCATATGTAATAGAATGTACTTGCAAAAGATACATACTCATTTAACTTCTACAAATTGAAAAACTGACGTTTAAAAATGTTTTATAAAAAAACTAAAGAAAAAAAGTAATACTTTTCATGGATACCAACTTCTACGGTTATTTTGAATCAAATAATTATTTTAGTACCGGAAATTTCACTTAACAAATGCATTAAAGAATAAAGTACTGCATGTCATTAAATAAATTCAGTATACAAATTATTAAATATTTTTCTGGTTCAAAACATGAATATTTGACTTAAAAAAGCGTAGAAGTTTGTAGCCCTTACTTTTATTAATTCAGCAGTTGTATTTATTTAGAATCTTTCAAAACAAATAGAGGAACTTCGGGTACTGTGGAATACTATTTACATTTGAGGCAATACAACATCCCGATAGTGTTTAAAACACGAAAACCGAATACAGTCACAAACTTCGGCTATCTGCGAGGAGGTTTTTTGAAACAAAAATTATTTTACGAAATTTAAACACTTGTAAACAAATAATTGTGACAATAAATTTATTTTAGGGTATTGTGAGATAGTCGGGAAATATGGAATAGGATGTTAAAAGGGAAGAAAACGAAACACAATTTGGCAAAAAAAAACAGACGTAATGGATCAAGAGAGCATGATCAAAATATAGTGTCTAGGTGTAGGTTGTCAGTCAATAGACTCCAATTCAATGCAGATTTGCACAAATCACAAATATAAGGACCTGTGTTTGTGCCACCATAATTATGAAGTATAATGAGATATTAGTATTCCATAACATGGTTTTCGAAAAAAACACTCTATGTTTATTGGTGTGAATCTCGAGCTAATAAACGAGTATTAAGGAGCTACATAATAAACGAGCTACCTAATAAATCTTCAAAAAGCCGCTTTTGTAATGTTTTATAAATGTTTCTGTTTTCCATTTAAATAGGTACTGGACTATAACGAAAATTTGCAAAAATAGATGTTATAAGAAGCGTTAATGATGGCACCCTGTATCCGAAAGTATTCGTCCCCAAAACATTTACTTTAACTAAACCCATTAGTTTGAAGAAGATCAAAAATAGGTACAGCAAGTCAAAACTAGTCGTTTGGAGCCACCGTAATACTTACCCATCATGGATATGCATAATTTAAAATATGAAAATAAAACATGTGTGAACTATTTATAAAATGCATTGCAATTCGAATAAAATCGTGGCTTTATGACGTCATAAATTTTAAATGCTCTATTACTGGATTGCGTAAAAGAAACATCCTTATAATTCCAAAATTGATAATCCTATTAACTAACGGTTTACTGCGTCGGTTTAAGCGCCTTATTTCCAATTAAATTATACCTTTGAATTGAAATTTGAATAAAATACAGGGTCATGAAAAATCGAAGCGTGTGGTAAATAGGATTACAAATATCTCTTCAATTTATTATCCGATCGACTTCATTCTTTATGTAAAATTTATGCTTTTTTTTATTGTCTTTTATATTCACTCCTTAAAATAAACACTTTCGAAAATTTTTATATACCTTTTATCAGAACGAATATTTCGAGAGTCCGAAAAAAATAGTTCCGGATCATCGAGGTTACTGAAATTCAATAAGCTTCTTCTCATTATTACAGACTAAGAACATACCCAATTTCAAGTCTCTATCTCAATTTTTCGGAAGATAGAGCGTTTACAGACACACGGCAATTTTTTTTTTTCGAAAAATATGTTTTTCGGAATCTCCAGTGTCTGAAACGTGTAAATCCGTCCAAAAACTTTTTTCGATGTTCAAAACGTTTACAAGACTTACCCTATACTACGTATGATGGGTAAGTAACAAAAAAAAAGAGAACACCCCATACATTTTTATCTTCATATTCATTTAAAATTTTCAATACGAACACCTATTTTTGACATCATATTTGACATTTTTGGTATATTTTAAATTAGGATATCATCGGGACGTCATTTCGTTAACTAGTTTAGGAATTATGAAGGTTTAAAATTTTTGGATACCAAATTTTAAATTCATCTGTAGTCGTTACAAAACGTCAGACTGCAAAGCTGATATAATTTTAAAGATAACTTAAAAACAACATAAAGGAATGATCTGTAATTTTGAATTCGCATGATTAAAACTTCAAAAAATCAATTTCTGTTGGAAAAATTCAATGTTTACACTGAAAGATTTTTTCGAAAATTAATTTTTTTAAAATATTTTTTCGAACAAATATGAATTGCTGCCTACAAGTTTTTCAACAGAAATCGATTCTAGAAGCTTCAAATATGCGAATACAAAATTACACGTTATTCCGCTTATTAGTTTTTGTGTTATTCTTAAAAAACGTTCCTGCATTGCAATTTGTTTTGCAACGATTACAAATGAATTTAACATTTGGTAATCAAAATTTTAAACCTTCATAACTTGTAAACTATTTCACGTAATGACATCTCGTTTGGTATCCTAAGATAAAATTTACCGAAAAAAGCCAAATAAGATATTAGAATAAGGCATTTTCATTGCAAATTCTATCGTTTGGTACAATTTCACTATTACAAGCCTACACTAGTCACGGGAAGAAACGCTCAAGCTAATGTTAAGTCTATGGGAAGGTTCTTGCGCGATTTTTCGCTCGCATTTTAATATTTTTTATTGATTTTTTTGCATAAGATAGCTGAGGTCAATCTCCAACGTTGTTAGTTTTTACTTTTTCGATTTTTGTAGCCGTTTTTTAATAAGCGGGTATTTCCAATTTTGGAACCGGTTCTGAAAGTGAAAGTACCCTTATATAAAATAACTGGAACCAAAATCGAAAAAGTAAAAACTAACAACGTTGGAGATCGACTTCAGCTATCCTATGCAAAAAAAAGCATTTAAAAATATTAAAATGCGAGCGAGAAATCGCGTTAGTACCTTCCCATAGACTTAACATTAGCTCTAGTGTATTTTCGCATGGCTGATGTAGTCTCTTAAATCGACCCCTAAACTTTTACTTTATAACATAAAACGAAGGAAGAATTATGTTCCAGTAGGTTAGCTATTTCTGCTTTTTTCTGTGACAATTTGGGGACTAAAATTTACATGGTGTTGTGTCATTCTTTCTTTTTTTTTTTTTTTTTTTTTTTTTGCCGATTGTGCATGCACACCGTTGATAACTCGTCTTTTCCTTTAATTTTTTTCGGATTCATAGTCCAATCTTGATTTTAAAAAGAAAAGAAAAGAAACTAAAGTAGTCAAAGAGTCTTTGATGTTGAAATCATTTGATATGTTAACACACTGATATCTTTATTTATAAAGAACTGCGGAAATTTCACGACATGTTCTTTGGAATGGTATGTATGTTGAGAAACCTTTATATGTTTACAACTTTTGTACATACTGGTGAACAGTTTTTTTTTTTTTTGTCGAAGTAATAAGATTGATGCGGTATTTCTTAATTGGCTGAAATACGTTACTTCTAATTGAGAGAAATTCGTTACTAGTAATTGGTTATTATGATAGAAGGAAGTTATTTAGCTTCAGATGAAGAACAGGTATTAGAGGAAAGATGCTATATGGAGACACTATAATGTGTATGGTACACTGTAAAAATAGACAAATCTTTCTTAATCTATAATCTATAGCCTATAATCTATCAAAAATATAATATAACAACGAACGAAAATATACAATAATGTTTTCAGGGTTACCCATAATTCTGAAAAGCGTTCTTTATCATTAAAAAACCCCAAAACTAATATATTCTCGATATTTAAAGACTCATTTATAAAATTTAAAAAAAAAAAAAAAAAAAAAAAGTTTCTTTTGCTGCCATCGATTTTCCCGAAACGTTGTCGAGCAGTTTTTATCGTTAATTAATCAGTTTTCTTAAACCGAATATCGTTCTTAAATATCGTTCTTAAATATCGTTCTTTAGGATATTATTAATTCTCAATTAAACATTAAAACTGCATAATTGAATTTACACATTCAACAATAACAAAATCATATTAATTTTAATGGTAATGTTAATGCTGTTAATTTATCGTGTTTGTCTTTGAAACATGTTTGTTGGGCATAAAATGTTTAGTTGAGAATGGATAACATCCGAAAAACCTGTATTTCGAATTTAGAAAACTAATTAATAGACTATAAAAATAACTCAGAAACGTTTCCGAAAATCAGTGGCAGCCAAAAAAACTTTTTTTTTTAATGCTTCTTTAAATCTCGAATATATATTATATTAGTTTCTGGGGTTTCTAAAAATAAAGCACGCTTTTCGGAATCGTTAGTAACTCGAAAGATGTTATTGTATATTTTCGTTCGTGGTTATATTATGTTTTCTTAGATTAAGGCTGCTCGTCAGTAAACTTCCCGATTCCCCTCGCTAATGTTAATCCTATGGGCGTAAGGATGCATTCGTATTTTTAAAATATCTCCTCAGGAAATTAATATTTTTAACTTCTATTTTCTTTGTACTGTTCTTAAAGGATGTCTCTTTTTCCCTTAGTTATCAAAATATTTCTAAAATATGTGCTTAATTTATATTTTTATGTGTTAATATCTTAGCGAAACTGAATAAGATTTTAACGCTTCACATAAAATTAAGTTTATATTTTAGAACTATTTTTTAACTAAGAAAAAAAGAGACATCCTTTAAAAACAGTAACAAAGAAAACAGAAGTTAAAAATATTAATTTCTTGAGGAGATATTTGAAAAATACAAATGCATCCTACGCCCATAGGATTAACATTAGCGAAGGGAATCTGGAAGTTTACTGATGAGCAGCCTTAAGAAACATCTCTCTTTTTCATACACAGTAACATTTTTTGTCCTGTGAGGTATTTTTTCGAAACACTATACAGTGTTCCCTGTTGGGCCGGGTTTTTTTTTATTATTATTATTCAGATTGCTTGATTGCTACTACTTTTTTGAAATAGTAATATTCGCTGTATTTAACCCATTAATGCCTAATGGCAGTGGCGCAGCCAGAATTCGGTTCTAGGGGGGGTTTTGAGTTTATAATAAAGATGGTCGCCGGTTATATGAATCATCGGTTAATGGAATCAGTCTTTTAAATGAATGAAATCATAATGCTTTTCTCCGCAATTAAGTTGGTTATGATTCATTTAAACAGCGTTTACAATATTAGAGTTACAAACTATAAAATGCACCAATGAAATAACACAAAACTATGTTAGATTTATAAAGTGTTTAAAAATGATGAGGGGAAAACTTAAAGATGGAAGAACACACTACAGCAAATAATTTTTACATAGAAAATAACAGAGTTGGAATCCATTTGTTCAATCAAAAATACACAAGGTTTCATTACAAGAGAATCACGAATTCTTATTCCTAACTTTAATAATAATGAAGCAATTTTAACAAAATTTTCAATAGTTTTACTTACCTTGCTTTTTGCCAAATGTAACAAGTCATTTAGAACTTTTAGGGCTATAGTCTTGAAATGTTATATGGATGTTACTTAAAAGACGTAAATGCTCCCCAGAATTTATTTTTTCAATTCGAAATTTAAAAGAATGCAAGAGTAAGAAGCATTCTAAAATTGCGATTTATGTGACACAATTGGTATGAAAACTTGGAATTTGGCATGATGATTACTTTTATGTAGTAAATGCTTCCTTATAACATTTTTAAAAACATTTAAAAATTTAAAAGGACGAAATGAGCTGAAAACTTTCTAAAAGTGTTCTAAATTATGATTTAGTTGAAACTGTTAGTGTTAGAAACTTGAAATTTAGTATAGAGATTACTTTTAAGATGGAAATGCTTGGCATAAAGAATTTATTATAAATGGTAAATTTAAAGGTGTGAAACAGCTGAAAGCATTCTAAATTACGATTTATTTAGAACCTCACGTCATATCGGGCCTTTCGAAGACGATCTTTTTTCTATGCTAAAAGTAACTAAACGTCTGTATTTCGACACAATCCATTAAAAGCATCTTGGAAGATCAAAATTACAGCGCCTACAAAAATTTGGAAACGCTCTGATGAATAAAAGTATTTAAAGAAATCTGAGAATTTTTCGATGACAATGCAAAAAGAAAGTTGGGTATTTTGGCGTGGGTTTGCTCGGCGTCGGCTCATGTTTTCCGTATTAAATGTGATTTATTCTTTTTTGACGTGACTCTGTTCTCTTCGACTTTAGTCAAAGACTTAGACTTTTTTCACGGAATTTTAAAGAGGGGTTGGATACAGTTATATTTGCAATGGAACAAATTTCAGAGAGTTCGGATAGTAACTTTTTTGTGTTGTTATTTTAAAGAACACGTCGCAAAAAAAAAAAAGACGTGAGAAGAAAGCATTTTTTTTACAGCTAGATATCAATATTTTTCCACGGTCTGTAAAACCATTATATTTATAACCATGGCTTTGCAAATTTGATAAAATCTGGTAGCCAGTAAAAAAATTCTAGTTACCAGTAAAAAATATAACCTGCTCCCCTCCGAAGTCACTAATTTTCAAAAGCACAAAAGTTTTTTATCAATTAATTGAGAAAAATAATAAGCCTATTGTAGGATTATTAGTTAGATAGTTTAGAACAGTTACATCATTTAAAAAGATGGTATAAACAAAGTTTTCTAATGAAATTTATCAAAATTATTTATCTATGAAAAAAAATGCAAAGGCTGCATTAACCGGTATGTTCAGGAAATGCTGATTGCCGAAGGTTTCAAATGTCTGGATAAGTGAGTGCTGCAAAATCTATATCTGGTGAGGGGGGCATGGATGAAACAGTGAAGCAGGAAAACAATTTCTGCCTATTTTCGTGTCGAAGTCAGCCATATAATTATTTTTATTAATTTAAAATTTGCATTTGTTAAACTTATTTTTACCTAATTAAAAATGCCGAAAATGAGAAAAAATGCCATTTATGGTCCTTTCTTAGATCAATTTTTGTACAAAAAATTATAATAATAATAAAAAAAAATCGGGTTAAATAACTTGGTGGCTAGATAGAAAATCTAGGTCGCCAGTGGCGACCTGCCGACTGCATTTGTCAAGACCTGTTTATAACTGATGAAAAATTTATAGAATTCAGACAACTGGGGTTATTTTTTTTTTAAACTATGAAACGAGAGACCCTTACGAGGAAAAAAAAAACAAGAAGGTGTCTTTTAAAAATGCTTTTCTGTCTAATAATCAATATTTGTTAGTGAAAATTTCATTTAAAAATATAAAATTGATATAAGATATATAATCATACAAATTTGAGGTAATTATCATGCGCCCAGGCACCGCCGGACGGGTCAGCTAGTATAATTTTAATGACATGCAGATAGCATTCGTTAAAATGTAATAAGTGTAAATCAATGCATAACTAATATATTGCTAATCAATTTAAATTAATGCATGGTTAGCGTAAACTTGTGCATAATTATAGATAGTATTTTTCTAAAAAAAATGCATTTAACGCCTTTTTTTTTTCAAAATCCATACTCACAGGCAGGTCTTAAATTCTAGGAAAAAAGAGTACCGGAGCTCATACATATACGCTATAAGCAAGAACCCGAAGGCTCTCATCCTGTGAAGAAACATATCGGAGACTTGAGGCTTCCATGAAAAAAATATTTTATTTGAAGAAAGATAATTGAAAAAATGAGGCAGTCCCCCAGAGCACTCAGAACGTCTATATTTTCACATCATGAAAACTCAAAATCGAATGCCTTTTTTTGAGATGCCACAAATTTATCCGCGTCGACCCATAGGGTACAGAAGAAAATTCGTTAGGGAGAAGCACATTCTAATTTTTTTGAACGCAAACCGCCAAACCAGATTACCATATACCAGCATCTTTATAACAACAGAAAACTAACTTTCCGAACTTAACATCTGCAGGAATTTTAGCATGCAGATGTATCGAGAAATAGACGTTGCATTTTATCTTTCTTTATTTATTCTGTGATCCAAAATGTATGCTTTAGGAAAGCATGCAGATGCCAAACTGAAAATGATTTCATTTCTCATATGAAAACCGCAAGCACATACGAAAGAAAGAATTTAGACATGTATATTAATCGAGAAAGGATCACTTCAAGCTGCAATAAAAGAGTTTAAGAATTGTTGAATTTTAAATAGAAAGGAAAGAGATTTTCTTTTCACAGAAGCGCGATAGAATTAAAAATAGCTAAAAGAGGAACCACAATTAATTTATAAAATTTTAACGATAAATATATGAATCTCCATCATAAGCAAGACGTCGTTGCTACATTACCAACAAATGAAATATAGTCTTTAAATTTGTGTACAGACCCCCTACGAAACAAATGATTCGAAAGAAACACCGATTGCAAAAATCTGCTCATAATCGAAAAATAGCTTTTTATGACTTTAAGTACTTTTTTTAAATTCTTACTTTTGCAAAGATTTTTTCCCTGGGTACGCACATAGTTTGGTCTTAGATATAAGTGAGAGCAAAAAACGCAAAAAAAGCCGCTTGAAACTGAGAGAGACTTACAAAGTGTATGTTTTTTTTTTTTCTCTGGAATTCGATGATCTGTTATTGTTTCAAACGTGGAACAAAGACAGAAATGCAATTAAGAAACAGACCACTGTATACTATATAACTCAAAGCGTCTGTGTGAGAGTATATGACCCATTTTGTACTATAAGATGTCTCGACAAAGTGACGCAGTCCAAAAATCAAGTTTTGACATAACCTATGCGTGTAATATGCGCTTTCACAGTTTTAAGTAGAATTTTTGCCATTTAATTGAATCACATTGTTGAATAGAATTTGATTTAAAAAAGCGGTGGATTCTGCCAAGGCGGAAAGGCCAAAAAACTTAATTTTAACTTTAGTAGTTTTGATTCATATAAGCGGCAATTATAGTAATTTGTTTAGCTCTGGGGGGTGTTTTAACCCCCAAACCCCCCCCCCTTGGCTGCGCCACTGCCTAATGGTACTATATGGTCCCGGAATAGCTTTCAACCCTTTTGTTGTTTGAATACCAGTATTTTTAAGAGAAATATTATCTTTATTTGATGACAGAAACTCCGTGATAAAAGGACACAAAAGTTGCTATTCTGAAAAATTGGTTTGAAATGCAATTTTTGATGAGAAAAATAATTCCGTCCTTAATGGGTAAATCAGTTATTAAAGCGAATACTACCATTTCAGAAAAGTGGTAGCAATTAAGCAATCTAAATATAAAAAAATCTCTGATGGCTCGGCCTACAGGCACAAGTAGATTTCAAAGATGCAGACCGTGGGCCCCTGTGTGTTGCGAATTGCAGAAGAAAGACCTTTTTTGTCATGATGCGACAGTTGAAACCGCCCACTTCGAACTATACCTGTGCTTGTAGGCGGAGCAGCAGGGATTTTTATTTATTTATTTATTTATTTATTTATTTATTTTGTAAGAGTTGGTCCTATAAAAAAACTTGTGAATATAAAAGTTGTAGATAATATTCAGAAGATTTATAATAAATTTAAGCGGATTTGATATCTTGTGAATTGACGAAGTTATGAATTTTTTTCACCCTAAATCCCCCCCCTCCTCCCTTCAGGCCATTTTTAAAGATATCAAAAATGTTTCATACATAAATTTTTGGCCCTATTCTTAGAAGTAATAATAACTTTAAACGGATTTTTATCTATCATAATTAAGATATTATGGGTTTTTTTTCTTTTCTCACAAAAAGTCCCCCCCCCCTTGTCCAACTTTGTCCATTAACATAATTGATCGAGATATTATACCCCTTGATTTTATGTGTCAATTTAGAAGAGATTTGAGCAGAATTATGGTAGTTATCATGCCCATAAAAAAGTGATACAGATAGATAGATAGATAGATAGCTATAAAGTTTTGAACTGGGGATGGTTTCGGGTTCTAGGAGTCACAATCGGAATAGATCTGCAACAATTTTTCAGAAATTCCAACTTAGGGGAGAATGTAATAGGTAGTATTTCTTACGAAATCTACCTAAAATCCCGCCCAGCTCTTGGCACTAGAGTCCTGCATCGGGTCGTGTTACCCGCTTTTACCCGCACCCGACCTGATCCGGGGTTAGCGCTATATTTTTTAATTGTGGTTCGGGTTCGGGTCGGTTCACTTCTACTTTTTTATTGAGGGTCGGGTTGATTTCATTGTTTCGGGTTGGGTTTTGATTCTTGCGGGTCGGATTCGGGTTGACCTGCTTTTTCAAAAGAATGTCCACAATATTTTGCAGGTTAAAAATGTATATACAATAAGACCTCCCTAATGGACTCTTCCGAAAACCGGACACCTCTAGTTAGCGAACACTGTTCAAATTCATGACACTTATATATTTGTACGTTTATACCTTATAACAGTAAATAGCGGTAATATATACTATAAATAGTGGGCACCTCCAAATCTACACACACGTAACATGTGTATGTGTGCATAAACTATCACAAATACGATACGTGTGTTTTTGAGTACAAAATAAACGAAATTTTCTTAATGTTTTTCCTATTTCGAGAAAAGAAAAAATGGTTTTTAACTACATCGTAAAAAAAGAATAATATATGATTACTTTTCTTATATTTATTTTATTTTTTCTAATGCAGTAAATTGATTTATACTTATTCATATTCAAATACGTATTTATTTAATTTTTTTTGTGAAAATCCCAACAGTCCGACATGCAAAAAAAAAACCTAAATATTACCCAGAAGAATTATTCTAGAGTGAACCCGACACGCAGAAAGAAAATTAGAGAAATTGGTACTTACGTATTATCCGGGCCAGGTCAGAAACAACTGCACCAAGCATGGCGCCAATTATACTATTTACAGTAACCCTTATTTTTTGCCAACTATATAGCTTATTTATTTATTATAGTATTTTTTTTTTCTTATAATTTATTGTTTTATTTTATAGTTTATAGTTTTTTTTTTTATTTATTTATTTTTTTTGTTCACTTATTACATTTCATTTATTTATTTATTTTATATTATTTACCATTTTTAACAATGTTATATTTTTAATAATGTTAAATTGCTGTTTTGAACATGATTGGCAGCAATTTTCAACCATTTTTGCGATCTATCGCCTGGCCCGTATAATACTTAAGTACAGAGAAAATTGGCGTCCAGCGCAGTCGTTACACGGAACAGGGTCTTGGAATTTCTGAAAAACGGGACGTTCTGCTTAAATCGCGACACCGTGCAACACCAGTCACGACATGGTTGAGAAATACTGCTGTATCATGTTCAATGTGAAATTTAAAAGTTTTTTTAGCTCATCTTATAAAAAAAGCCACCCAGTCAGTCATTTGAATGTAAGAAGTAATTATTGATTGCATAAACAAACTCAGCATTCAACTCTAAAATATACTTTAAAACGTTTAAGTATAGCATTTTATATATACTACGGCTATAATCAAGCCTGCATGAAACGCACCGTTGCTTTCGATCTGCTCCTGTCAATTATTTTTGCTAGCACCACTATAATTTCTAGTTGGGCGCTAGACTTCCTTCTTAGAACACTGTGGGAGGCTATTTTATTCAGAAATAAAGAAAATGAAAATTAGCAAATACAGTTTAGTGTGATTCTTCCGGTTAAAATTCCACGTTTATGTTGATGGATATTTCGAAATAAAATCATGCAGGGTCGAAAAGAATGGAGCAAACATATATTTTACGGTAATACTGATATGTGCCATTTAGTTAATTTAGCCCTTTTCCTACCGCAGCAACTTTTGATTAAAGCTTTTGCTGCTTCATACTAGTGTTTTAGGATAAATAGGTCGGGTGACTAGTGATCAGGGAAAAATACAGTAAAAAAAAGTGATAAACACCAGTATATTTTTATATAGAAAAATTCATGTTCATTATTCGATCAAATAATCAACATGAATTTTTCTACAAGACTATACTGGTGTTTATCACTTTTTTTTACTGTATTTTTCCCTAATCACTAGCCACCCTGTATTGATAAAGCTGCAAAAAAAATTACTTTATCAGTTTAAGAATCATATAACTTGGAAAAAACGCACCATAAGCAGGAAATTAAAAAAAAATTTCTATGTAATCAGATGAAACAGAAACAAAAGTGTGACTTACATGAAATTCTATGTAATCAGATATTGATAAAACAGAAAAACAAAAGTGTGACTTACATGAAATTCTATGTAATCAGATATTGATAAAACAGAAAAACAAAAGTATGACTTACATGAAATTCTATGTAATCAGATATTGATAAAACAGAAAAACAAAAGTATGACTTACATGAAATTCTATGTAATCAGATATTGATAAAACAGAAAAAAAAATGCATGACTTCAATGTAATCAGATATTGATAAAACAAACAAAAAAAGTGTGACTTACATAAAAATTCTATGTAACCCAATATTTATAAAACAAAAGTGCAACTTACATGAAATTTTATGTAATCTGATATTGATAAAACAGAAAAATAAAAGTATGACTCAATGAAATTCTATGTAATCAGATATTGATAAAACAGATAAATAAAAAGTGCGACTTACATAAAATTATTTCAAATATATATATAAAAAAAACATGAAATTTCAAATGTTACTTACTTATAAAATATGCAACAGATAAATAAAATAATATAAATAAAATACAAATTTAACCGAGATGTTATAGAACTATGCGCTTAAACCACTGAAATTATCAGAATCGAAAAGGCTGTTAGAAGCGTTCTTTAGGGATTTCTTCGGCTATTAACTCCTGGCATGCGACTAAAACGAAAGTACAGTTTTTAATAAATTTTAAAACTTTATTTGAATACGTAATTGATGTTTTTCATATAAAAATGCTTTTTTGGTATTGTTATGTGGGCAATCTAAAACAAACTATATTAAATGTAAAAAATCTATTAGAGTTTTCAATTGAAAAATATGGTTTTCACCTATGTTCTGTATCCCGGAAATCACAGGTTGGATCTCGTAGTATATTAAAATTACAGTTGTTAATTTTTTTAATACGGGTAATGCATATGTGCAAAAAATAGTCGATTAACCCACGCACGTCTCTTTTATTGTGGAAGATTTTTTTCTATTTTGATTGTTCAATTTCCGGTGCAGTAACTCTTGCCCTTAAGAGCTTTTTTTGGAATTTTCAATATTTACATTCACAGAAGAGTGAAACTTATTTTCTTTGTTATTATCTTTTCTGGAATGGAACTTGACAAATGCGAGTGCTATCTAAATAAATAAAATTAGCACCTAGTATCTCAAACATTTTTTTAATTCTATTATTCAACACAAATGGAGTATAATGCTTCATAGAAAAGAAATTAATTTGCATTTTAGACAGGTGAAAGAGCACTTTACCGCAGTTGGGGACTCTTGAGAGCAAGTGATGAATGATGTCGTCAGTTATAGCTTCTTTCACAGTCAAATAATCTGAAAGTCCCTTCACTTTTTCTTTTCCTTTACATTTAGCCATTGTCGAAAATTTAAATTTGTTTGTCTGTCTCCGGCGTTTTAACTTTCGTAAAAAATGTTTGGTATGTTTTGTAAAATTTAGTTTTCCAACATTGTCGAAATTTTCAATTTGTTTGTCTGTCTAAGGCGTCTAAACTTTTGTAAAAATGTTTGGTATGATTTGAATAATTTGATTTTTCAAAATTGTCGAAATTTTCAATTTGTTTGTCTGTGTGCGGCGTTTTAACTTTTGTAAAAATGTTTGGTATGACTTGAATAATTTAATTTTTCAACATTGTCGAAATTTTCAATTTGTTTGTCTGTCTGAGGCGATTTAACTTTTGTAAAAATGTCTGGTATGTTTTGTATAATTAATTTTTCAACATTATCGAAGTTTTCAATTTGTTTGTCTGTCTGCGGCGTTTTAACTTTTGTAAAAAATTTTGGTATGTTTCGTATAATTAATTTTTCAACATTATCGAAATTTTCAATTTGTTTTTATGTCTGCGGCGCACAGTGGGCCGTTTTGATGATCTAGGTGGACACAATTCATTTTTCCGATTATCTCGGAATTTAACAAGACCGCGTATACTGGTAGCCGAACGTCTCTTCTGTCGAGATCCGTACGAGTTTTGTCGAAAAAATCCGATGTGTGGATAAACTACGACCGTAAAGAAGGCAGTTGGTTTGAGGGAGTTTCAACAGTTGCATCATTTTTTTGTAAGTTCGAAAGCAAGTCGTGACTTTTCTGTTTTATTTGAAAGCAGGAGTTTACTGGACATATGTCACGTGTTTGTCACAAGATTTAACCTATTGTTGTTTGAAAATAAGCGCCATCTTGTTTTCAAACTTCATCTTAATGTTTAATACAGTATTAAGCATTATTAAGAAATAAGCATTTTTTAAAATCAAAGTACCATTCCTAAAGTATTGGAAATTTAAGAAAGCTCCTGCGGAAATTTGCGAATCATTAAGTTATATTAACTTGAAGTGTGTGTTTGAGTGTTTAATTCAAATCTTGCAAGTCAATTTTAAACCACTTTTAATTATCCGATTGAGCTGAAACTATGAATACATGTGTAGTTTCAAGGACAATACACAATTATAATATAAATAAATAATAATAATATAAATAATAATAATAATAATAATAATAATATAAATTATTAAATAAGCCAAATATTTATCATTGTTTGATTATTTTATTACTGATAGATTCGAAAACCCAGCAAAAACCTAATTAAACTTCATCGCAATAATTTTGTCCACCTTGATCCCCAAAACGCCCCACTGTGCGGCGTTTTAACTTTTGTAAAAATTTTTGGTATGTTTTGTATAATTAATTTTTCAACATTTTCGAAATGTTCAATTTGTTTGTCTGTCTGAGGCATTTTAACTTTTCTAAAATTGTTTGGTATGATTTCAATAATTTAATTTTTCAATATTGTTGGAATTTTCAATTTGTTTATCTTTCTGAGGCGTTTTAACTTTTGTAAAAATGTTTGGTATGATTTGAATAATTTAATTTTTCAACATTGTCTAAATTTTCAATTTGTTTGTCTGTGTCTGAAGCGTTTTAACTTTTGTAAAAATGTTTGGTATGATTTGAACAATTTAATTTTTCAACATTGTCATGTCTATCCGAAGCGTTTTAACTATTGTAAAAATGTTTGGTATGTTTTGTATAATTATTTTTTCAACATTGTCGAAATTTTCAATTTGTTTGTCTGTCTGCGGCGTTTTAACTTTTGTAAAAATATTTGGTATTTTTTGCATAATTTAACTGAATGTTATTAACAGCAATTGATGAATTCAAAGAATGGCCCGATAAGGACATTCTCTCCCGGAGAAACGAAATTTATCTTCTTCCCCGGAAGATTTTTAATTTGTAGCTCAAATACGGTGTAGACTTTCAAAATGTTTTGCCAATTTAATTTAATAATAATATCAGTCGAACTTTTCGAAAAACATGATTTGTGTGAAAAATTCAAACCAAATAGTGCAAGTCTTGATTTTAAAAGAAAATTTACAGTTTGTAGAATTACTGTTACCAGTGGTAAAAACAGACATTTTTCCCTAGGGTGATCTTTTCAATTCCGGACATAGAATACATTCGGTAGTTCTGGTGATAAATTGGACTTCTAGAATAGGCATGTCAAGCACGTGGCCCGCCGACAACTTATCTGTGGCCCGCGAAGCCTTCGGCATTTTACCTCTGTTTAATTTAGTTGTTAGAACACGCATGCTGAAAAACACTTTGCACGAACAGTATTTTACTTAATTTTATCTGTTTTATGTCGAAACGAATACTTTATTTTACTACTCTTCAATTTTACACCACTTTACAAAATACTATACTATATTTATTAAATACTAATAAATGTAAAATTAATAAAATTCAGAGCTAATTAAGAAGAGTTAATTATTTCTTTAATTAAAACATAAAATTAAATAGCTTTAAAAGAGTCGCTTTGAAAGTTACACAAATTATCACTTTTGTGCTTGACACAAAATTATCTCATCCATGTTCTTCACTTAAGCTTTATAGTAATCTAATCCAAATAATCTAAAATAAATTATGTATAATAATAACTTTGTAACTTTTTGTGAATATTTCTGAACATAGCTGTACTTTGTACGTACAAATATTCCGTACAATGGTAATAATATTAATCTACATTTTTTTATGTGGCCCGCGGCCTTGTACATAATATTTAATTTGTTCCGCGGCGGTAAGCGAGTTTGACATGCCTGTTCTAGACCATTAATAAATAGAAAATTCAAAATCATCAAGTGATACACCCTTTTCTTAACATAATTATGAAACAACAGTCTACAATTTTGCCTCGAATATCAAATTTTTCGTTTATGTTGAAAAATAAGATTATATATAACTCATTCACATTCAAATATCGCTCACCCGCAAAAAAGTTGACACCAACAAACTCTAAAAAATGAATTTTGCATATTATTCCACTTAGGTCTGAATTAGGTACGACTTGTTACAGAGAAAACACCATAATGTGTAGTCAGGGCCCTAGCTAGAGGGGTGCCGGAGGGGGGGGGGCTCGGCACCCCCTGGGAAAGTTGCCAAGGCCACCTAAAGAAAGTCTGTTTCAAAAATCCATATGAAACTCTTTTCGAAAATTGAACTTAGTTTTGGGGGCTTTTTACAGTTTTGCATAATTACTAAATGGTAGTATTTGTTTAAAAAACTGCAAATAAGTGCTTTAATAGGCGCGCATCCTATCTGCACAAACCAGAATTAGCAACTTTTTACTGATGCAAACATTGACTTTTGCATTAGTTATATACTGAATTTTTTCATTTTGCAGCGTTTTCCATTATTAGGGTAAAACAAAGTTATTCTAATGAGTTATGGCCAATTTAAATACAAGTGGTTTTAGCATTTGACTAGACACAAAAATAATTTTAAAATGCAAAATACATCATTGATTTTTCTAATGTTTTTTTTATCATATAAAAACATAACTGTAGAACCCTTAAGGGCAAGGAATATTCAGAAAAAAAATAAAGGTTTCAACTTTATTGAAACAGGTGACCTGTCAGCTTTTTATTTACATATTGACATCATCACTTATTATTTTACTAGTATAATTATACACTGAAAATTTTCATTCTGCAGCCAGTGATGTAGTAGTTATAAAACCAGAGGGCATACACTGTAGGCAGAGGGTATACCCTAAAGAGTATATGATATAGTGTTTTTGAGAAGAGGGTATACGGTATTCTTTAAAATAATCTACAAGGTATACGGCGTATCCACCGTATATCCTCCATTACATCCCTGTCTGCAGCCTTTACTTTTCTTAGCATCAAATAAAGTTATTATAAACAGTTTAATAAGAAACATAGTGCCTACAATATGAATATGCACTACTTTACCTTTCTATATAATACTTTGATCATATATATCTATGTTTGTGCGTGCATGTGTCAGAGAGAGAGAAATAGTATGAGCCCCCCCCCCTACATTTTCTTGACCCCCCTCCAACATTTTCTTGATCCCCCCTACATTTTATTGAGCCCCCCCCTACATTTTCTTGAGCCCCCCCCCCTACATTTTCTTGACCCCCCCTATTGTTTACTACAGCTACAGCCCTGTGTGTAATTCGCCGGAAAAGAGCTAGATTAAGCTTTGAGTCACTTTGCCAGCACAGAAGAGAGACAAAGAGTGGTGGGGGAACAATTTTACTCAATACTCCCTATCTCTTCGACTGTATGTACAAACAACCTGTGTTAAAATTATCTAAAAACTGTATTCTATAGAATGAAATAATAATACGAAAATTCTTTGGGAAGAATTATTTTACAAACTCATTCATCTGGAAAATTTTGCGGTTTTTCAATACGAAGTGCGTTTTTGTCTACTTATATTTTGCTACTGCTGATAAGGTGCGAGCTTGAATGACCCAGATATACACATTTGATCTTTTCTGCTTGCTCTTCATAATTCTCGCTTGCATTGTGGCATATTTTTTGTTCTAGTGCAGTGCTAAGAATGGAGAACCAAAAATTGAACTTTCGTCATATTATTCTATTTTATTTCAAGAAGGGTGAGAGGAGAACAGGAGCTATTATACAGACTAAATATTCCAAAAAGTACACAACACAAAAGAGAATTATGCAGCGCAAGCAGAAAAGTCCGAATGTACATATATGGGTCATTCAAGGTCACTCCTTATCAGCCGTAGCAACATAACTAGACGAAACTCCGCTTCGCTTTTTGAAAAGCAGCAGAACTTTCCGGATGACCCAATATATAGAAATTGTAAGTGAATAGTCGTTAACAATAATCTAAATGTTTTATTATATTATTGTTATTATTAGAAATCGACCTAAACTGATTTTTATGGCCGAAATCGAATTTCGGTGATCTTCCCACTTTCGGTCAAAACCGAAACCGAAACAGAAAATGTCAAAAAAATTTAAAAAGTGATTAATACGTACATAACTGCATATAATTATTAATTAATTAATTAATAACAATCAATTAATAATTACTTAATCAAAATTAATAATTACTTAATTTAAGTAAACATACGATAAATCGATATATCTTTTGTAATAAATTTCGTAAATCTTCATATGTTTTAACAACACCTTTCTTATAAAGCATTCGAAACAATCTGAAATTTCAAAGTAAAAATTTTCTATTACTGTTAAGTTTTCAGCTTTTAAAGGTCACGTGATAAGCGTCTTTTAAGTTTAGTGATATATGCGTTGCTTGCTTTATAATTTACACTCGCATCATGAATCAGTCATGACGGATAATGATAAACAGTGGAGTTCACAGCAATAAACAGTGTGTCATTTGAGCCGATACAACTCATATCAATGAGTAAAATTGAAAATTTCCGAAAGAGCGAACAAGATTTTGAAATACAGGTAGTTTCGGTCGAGTTACGGTCAGGCCAAAATTTTGGCAGCAGTTTCGTCGAAACCGAATATTTGACGAAACTCGGATTTTGCGCCGAAACCGAAAGCGAAATTTTGGTCGATCTCTAGTTATTATTTTATTCTACAACTAATACAATCATATACACGCAGAAAAAAATAATAAGCCTTATGTACTGAATAGATTATTAATTTTTATATTACAGAACACCATGAAAATTAGTTTTCCATAAAGCATAAAGTTAGAATTATCTGTGTTATCTCTCAACAGCAGGACCTGATTAAAACTAGGTCAACTAAGCCGTGGTTTTGGGAACGCCTATATTTGTAATATTTCGATAATATAATGATGTAATTTTCTGATATTTTAATGATTTTGACCTTGTGCTGTTTATAATAACTATTTTTTATTTTAGAGTAAGGTAATATTAAAAACAAAAAATATGTTTAGCTAAATATGTATTTCTGTATTCATATATCGCCCACCCGCAAGAAAAGTGGCACATTTCCGAAAAGTTCATTTTTCATTAATAAGTATGACTTAGGTGCGTGTTGTTACAAGAAAACTGTCATAAGTGTTCAATCTTCCCTATCTCTTCTGCATCTGAAGTCTTAAGGGTTTTACACTTTTATACACAGCTGCACACAGTGCTAAATGCTATAGTTTTAAGTTACAATTAAAAAAAATGCCAATCTTCTTTGTCTCTCTGTAAACTGTAGTACTTTTGAGTATTTTTATTGCAGGTGAGCGATATGTTTTTTCATATGAAAAAATATTCTGAACTTTCTTTTGAAAAATCGAGTTAATCCGAACCGATCCGAAAGAGTCGAAATTCGACCCGAAGCTGACCCGAAGCTGACTCGAACCTGAAACATTAAGTGTCAACCCGACACGAACTTGACCCGAAACGAAACCAATTATCGCCAAACCAAGTCAGGGTAAAATCGGGTTACCCGAGAAAAGCAAACATTATTAAAATTATCTTTTTTGGATTTGTAAATGGATTTCCCAACGTATAATCATAATTTAATTAATATGAAATTTAATTGATAAAAACGTATTTTTGAAAATATTGCACACTAAATTTATATTTATATTTTATTCTCTCTTTTTTAGTGTTTAAAATTGAATCGTTGCAATTTCATAGAATTTCAATTCTATTTTGACGGGGATGTTTTGACGCATCATGAAATCCATTGTTGTGGTAAATCGTATACAATTTTAAGAATATTTGGCAATTTATCACCTATGGTGGGTAAAAAGAAAAATGCCTTAAAATTAATGTGTCAATTTATAATTAAGTTCTAAAAATGTTAAAATGTTGTATTGTCATCGGTAAAACACCTGTGAGCAAAAAAATAATAATAATAATAATTCCAACATATGAGAAAGTAATTGAAAAATCAATTACAAAATTCCTCTTTTACATACAAAAACCAAGTTTAGTTAAACAAAAGAGTATAAAAAGAAGTATTCTTTTTAAACTCTTTCAATCATCATAAATTTAGCGAGCAGCGGAAGTCTAACCCTTTTTGTTCAAGTGTCCCGCATGATAAAAAAGTTTGAGAAACTGTGACATAATTTTAACAGATGTAAAATTTAAAAAAAATAAAACAAAAATAACAAGTTGGAAAATGTACGTCAGACGTGACAAATGGAGTGCTTTCGTACTATAACTAGTTTTTTTAAATATTCAGATCTTGGTGCGATAGCTTGTTGTACTCTTATTGCAAAAATGCATGAATACAAAATTTATTTTATGTACAGATTTTCATAATATAGATAATATTTTTATTTTATGAAATTAAGTTTCAATGCACTTTTACAAACAACTAATTACAATTATGTTACATTAAAATTATACTATGCGCAAATATCCTATACAAGACAATGCATAAAAATCATCGTTATTATTTCAATGAAAAGAAAATGAATTATATCGTCTGTTATTATGATATGATTAATTTCCGTAATAAAATAAGTACATTTTAAGTTGGCAACATTTTATCTTTTGTTGATATTTACTGAAAATTGCATGAAAATTTCAGAACTTAATATCCATATTTAAACTCTATTCCCATTTAATATCTATTACTCCGGAAACATCTTTCCAAAAAACTATCGGTAGATTATAGGATTGCTAATAATAAACAATTTTAGTATACAAATTAAGTTTTTAAATTCAGTGATACGGAAATAATAGGACTCCATCTTAAATAGTACGTAATCACCATGGCAACCTAGAATCATTACCTATCATGGGATATCATTGAATTAATTACATATGATAGGATTTAATAGAATGAAGAAAACTTTTATTAATATATTTTTAATTTTTGATTCCATTTTCTTAAAATTTGAAGTGATTCGACAAAGTTCTGCAACGATTATATACATTAAATTTCAACCCATTTGATTGGGTAGTTTTTGCGCTGTTATATGCGAACAGACGGACGGACCAAACGACTATTATAGGTGCTACGTATTTATATAATTACGAACGCACCTAAAAATGTTGTCGTTATTCGTATGCATAAAGATTATTGAAAAACTAATCTTTTAGTTTATTATGAACAAGATTAATCGTTTGTTGGCTTGTATATAATTGTTTTTTCGTGATTCACGTTTCATGCTGCTTTTGTCTTTTTTTAGTAACCGCATGACTATAATTATTATGACTTTATGCAAATTAATAACGACAGCTGGTTAGCGCTGATAAAATAATAGTTACGCCGCCGGCTGTTTCGGAAAGACCGTGTCATAAAATAATATCCTTGGTGGAGAAAACAAAAACTTCACGAAACGTGGTTCCTTTTTTAAAACTGGAAAATAATCACATTCAACGATTTTCCACACTTGATCCGTTGTAGAGTCCTGCATCTAGTTGGTTAACTCGATTTTGGTCAAACATGATTTCACCCACGTTTTGGATCGGATAGGGATAGTGCTAATTATTTTTCGTTACATGTCAAGTTGACTCTAATTGTTTTGTGGTCTAATCGGTTTCGTGTTCAGGTTAAAAAATGAAATATTAAAACAGTTTATTGTTTTAGATGAAAAACTATATACATCAATATGTATGAGACTTCATATGTTCGTTTTTTATACATAAACGGTAGAATTAATGTTTGAGATATAGTTCTAGACTATTGTCTTATAAAATGTTTTAAAATAGTGGATCAATTTTCTTTGTTTTCGAGTTACGGCTCGACGAAACAATTTTTGTTCTGTTCGCATAGCTGCCAGTTTTCCAGGTTTTTGTTACCAAATCAAAAAACATACTTGGCACCATAAAATTTATGAAAAAAAAATTATTTGTTAATGTAACTTGTTTCTGTACGATATTTCTTTGATTTCATATCTTAATAAAAATTTCTGGTTCAAAGTGTGTTTATTTGACTTTTAAAAAACATATTGGTACCGCTCCGGTTTTTAGTCAACGATTTTTTTGTTGTATTCGATTCGCGTTAGGTTTCGGGATGATTTTAAACAGAATTTTCAGATTCACAGTGCTTCTAGTTTGATAATGACATTACGGTAATTTTTACTCACAAAGCAGATTTTTCTAAAGGATTTACGAAATCAACAATTTTATTTAAATTAAGCAAAGGCCATTTCAAATGATAAATAAACGATTCGTGGTATTTAAATTAGATTTCTGCACGGACCGGGTACAAACCTACACGAAACAAAAAATTCTGATAAATGTCAACTCAAAACCCGACCCGAACCCGATACTTTTCAACTCGAAACCGCTCCGAGCCCGAAGTAAAAGAAAATAAACCATATTTTAATACAATTATGGAAAAGTAGTCTACAATTATATTTCTAATATAAATTTTATCATTTTTATATAAAAATGAACACACCCATTAAGATTCAAATATACAGTTATTTTTTTTTCAAGACTTTCTTTTGAAAAATCGGGTCAATCCGAACCTGAACCGAAAGAGTCAAAACCGAAACCCGACCCGCAACGAAAACAATTAGAGTTAACCCGATTCCGTTAAAATCGGGTTAGTCAAACCGTTGTTCGACTCTAATCCAAACAATTTAGCTAAAAAAAATAATTTTTCACCAAGAAATAAATATTGTATTAGTATACATATTATGAAATAACTCCGTCTTTCGGACATAGTATCACCATTTCTTAGTCAGTATGCAATGGACAGGAAATAAATTATTCCACTTTTTTTTTCGAAATGGTTTATTTTATCATTATTGATCTTGAAAATGTTACCGATTGCGTGTACGAAACTAGTAGTTCTGTTTATCAAAAGCCATTTTAAACCTTTATGTTTATTGTAATCATTTTTAGAATATCTGATAATAAATGATTTTTCATATATAAGTTCTAGAGTTATTTATTTTAATGAAAATGTTACTTTACATCGATGGATTTGCTTCACATGTTGACAGAATTAAAATTTAAGTGCTTGAAAATTATTTAAAAAATCATCAAAAATCTTTAAAAAAAAATAAGTTACAGTTTTTAAACAAACTTTATTTAAAAGGACAGTTATTGTTCCATTCGATATTGTAACGATTAAAATTATGCGGTATTTAGAAGCGAGGATATATACAGTCAAAAAGAAAACGATGACCTGATCCTGGCATCTAGTGTTACTTTTGAGCTTAGAATTAACGGCGGACACATTTTTGCTTTATAATATAGATTTTACTTCAATTTGTAATAATTGAAATAATGTGACTTTCCATCTTTTTGATGGTGCAACAATGAAAGCAAATTAATAATCATCGAGTGTGGTTTATTTATCCAATATATATATATATATATATATATATATATATTTATTTATTTATTTATTTATTTATATTATATATATATCTTATATATATAGTTTTAAAAAACCCAAGACACACATTTCATTCAAGGTTCCTAGTACAAATAAGATATGTGATATTTAAAATGCGTCACTTGTCCTACACATAAGTTCTATCAAGGAAACCACTTTTGGTAAAACTCTCACCTAGCATTGAGACCTGGTACATTTTATAACCCTATAGACCAAAGTTAGAGAACAGATAAAATTTGTCTGTGAAAACCATATTTATTGATTTTACAGCAGCATAACTTTTCTGAAAAGGCAATTTTTGAGACCACTTATCGGACTATTAGGTTTTGTTTTTTTTTAAGTGCTTTAAAATATAAACTATATAATAGTAAGAATAAAATATTGAAAAAAGTTTAAAAAATCCTTCAAGAACATACGAATTTAATTTTAAAAATATACAGCATCATAATTTCATTTTTGGTTGCGCAAAATTGGCTTTATTCGTTACAGTGGAATTTTTCACGGTAACCCTTGCCGAATGTCATAGTAATAAAAATAAAGAACTTTATACGAATTAAAAGGGTACATTTTTATACAAGGGTGTTTTATTTTGGTGTTAAATATAACTAAAGTCAAATCCATTGTTATTTTCTTGAAAGTATTGCACGTTTTTTTGTTATGAACGGATTGGATGATTAACATACCCTGAAATGACACATACTAGAATACTGCATCAGGTCGGGTAACCCAATTTTACCCGAACCCAACTCGACCCGCGGTTTGGTAGGGTCAGGTTGACGTTAATTTTTTTCTTTGTGTGTCTAGTTAAGTCTACTTAGTTCGGATTCAGGTCGGTTTCGGGTTGTAATTTGTCACTTGTGGGTCGGGTTCGGGCTGACCCGACTTTTAAAAACAATCTAGAATAATTTTTCAGACGGGAAAAAAACTGTATAATTGAACATTAATGAGTATATATATATGTTTATTTTTCAACATGCAAGATAAAATTGATAATAGAGATGTAATTCTTTACTATTTTTTCCATAATTGTATTAAAATATGGGTTAATTTTCTTTATTTCGGGTTTGGGTTGGATTTCAGAGTTACAAAAATAATTTTTCTGGTGTTCGGGCCGGGTTTCGGGGTGACGAAAATTATTTTTGTAGGGTTCAGGCCGAATTTCCGGTGTACCTCCAATGAAATTTCGGGTTCGGGTCGGGTACAAACCGACTCTTGCAGGATTTTAAAACAGAGAGAAATCTGGTATCATATTCAATCACAAACCTTTCTCATTTTGATTAAATATCCAGTTTTGGGAATGACACCATATTTTTACGGCGGTGATTTTAACTCCCACGTTCATTAGTACTATATAACGTTCAACTTTTAAATTTTGACAGGGAAAGAGACCGCACTAAGATGTTATCATATCATACGTTCTATTGTATTTCAGTTTCAAGGACTTTTCTTAAGGCTATTTATTATCTAACTATCCATCGATGATCCCTTTGAGGCGTGATTCATCCTATGTTTCCTGTTATTTAACTACTTCCTCCTATAACATGCTTTAATTGAATAATTACCTAATAATAGCTAATAATAACGTCTATTATTCTTATTATATATCGCTTTCTGAGATTTTCGGTAATTCAATTACGCAGTGAAATTTATCTTCTTTCGAACGCAATCCCTCAATTAAGTCACCTCTCAAATCTAAAGTATTGAACCAAAAGTATTGTAGATATTGAAATGCGAACAAACAACTTCAAAAGAACGCTTCCATTGTTTTAACATTAGTTTGCGTAGGCTCTAATCTCTAAAGTAGAATCGAAATGTACTGATTATATCCCTGATTCTATTAAAAAATTTTAGTGTGCTATGTGTGTTTTTCTTTTAACCGATTAGAATTCATTACAAGAATAACAAACAAGTGGGTAAGTGTGATCGAAGATCGCACAAACGGTTTCGTTTAATATTCCTTTCAAAACACTTTATCCTTTCTTTAATAAATCCAAATAAATTTCATTTTCCAAAAAAAAAAAAAAAAAAAAAAAGTCATGATTTTTATAAAATAAAAATTTACCGGTCTATTTTTCTCGTTTTTTCGACAATCTGAACCGGCCCGATAGCGGGCGAACCGCTTTTCTACTCTGTCATAATAATATTTGTCGTGTGGACTAAATGCGATATTAAAAAAAATCAATTTCAAAATTAAACATATTGTATAGAGAAAAAATGTTAAAATCAAATGTCCTACAAAATGTTAAAATATGCCAATATTTAAATAACCGGGTTTTTATCATAATTCAATACGTTCCTCAAACTCATATGACGTTATAATCACTTGCTGACGTCCTATCTACTTGCTTTTTCTGTTACTCATATTGATACTCTCTTTGTATTATTCTCAAACATTTGAAAAATTCCGTTAAACTTCCAATATGAGGTCAGATTTAATTCTCTAATGACTTCATATTAACCTTCTTTCTGTACTTACACATACTCATACTCCTTGTATTATTGATAAATGTTTGAAAATTTCCGCTTTATAACCAATATGACGTTCTATTAATCATTTTCTCAATTGGTGAAACTTTTTATTTCATTTTTCACGTGGAAATCTTTCAATAGAAAATTAATTACTGTAGAAAGAATTTTATTGTGGATTTTTAATTGTTGGAAACTACTATAACGAAAAATGTTTTAATTTAATAGGTAAAATCTGTTAGATTTTTGGCTTTTTTATCTCTCTATATTAAAATAATACGATATTTTCAAAATTTTATGATTTTTAGCTCCATAGTAGACATTCAGCTGTAAGTACACAAAATTTCATCTCTGTCAGTTATACAGTTTCTGAGAACCGGCTTTGTGACGGACAGACAACTAAGCGGGACGAATAGGGTTTCATGAGATGAACGAAGCCCTAAAAATAAATATCATGCATCAAGCATTAGATTACGAAACACTTTTGAACACATTCATAACACTGTAACAAAACCGCAGCGTTTAATAAGGTGGAATACTATGTCTAAATCTAAATAAACAAGGGATGACAAGAGATGACCTCCCCGGGAACCCAGCTTTCGCTTCAGAGTGTAAGTAAAATCCCTGGGTGAAGATACAAACCCACCGTTTACTTTAACATGCACTATTAAGAAATTCCAAGTATAAACTGTAAATATTAAAGAATTATAATTGTAAATACTAATAAATATTTTGTAGTAATTATCAAAAGTGTCTAAATAAACAATTTGGAAAACGCATAACACATTTGAAAACCCAATTTCAGCAATTACCATCTGTAGTCGGAAAATATCCTAGTTCTTTTGTACAGCCATGTACATGATCTATAGATATGTATATATACTGTTAGTGAAACTGAGAAACCTGCTTCATTTCGAAGAACATCCTTCATTTGTGACTGGTTTGATTGCAAAGTGTAAAGTGTAACTGGAGATCGATCCACTAGATGTCGCCACCAAACGAAAGCATTTTCGGACATTATGCAGTAAAAGCAAATTGTGCCGATTTCACATTTTTCCCTTTGTTTTAAAGAGACTCATAAACATTTTACATATACGTTAATTTTCTCTCTTGCTGCTGACTGCTTTAAGCAGTCTGTTAATTTATCGGAAGCTTTTAAATACTCTGATCGTATAGATAGTAAATTTATAATCATCTAACATTAATTAATAATCCTTTATTTTCATAGAAGTGTAACTGACAGATTAAAATTTGATTCATCTCAGTAATCAAGATGTTTTGAAGATTCATTGTGTAACAATTGAGTTGATAACAGAAACGAAAATTATATTACTATCCAACACATAGCATTATCACCTAGGACCATTGTCGACTGTTTTCAGGTAAGAAAAATTTTCCACCTATATATATTTAAAATTAAATATACAATATTTATTGAGAAATATATCTTTATAATTATTGGGCTTAGAACCTACTGCCTTCGATATATTGCAACATATACTGCATAGTAATATTTAGTTTAGTTAGGAAACGCATAACACTGTAGACATTTCTCTTTGAGCAATTTCTGTCAATAAGTGGGAATGTACGCGAATTATTTTGTGCAGCTCTATTTAGAATCTATATATTTTTTTTAATATTTAACCTTATAGTAAACATTTTATCTTTTGATGACATTACTGAAAATTCCAATGGGAAACTTAAGCCTAGCTTTGAAAATTTCAGAATTTGAAATCTATATTTAGACCTTTTTTGCCATTTAATACTTATTTCTCCGGAAACATCTAACCAAAACACTGTCGGTAGATTATAGGATTGTTATATAATTAAACAAGTTTAGTGTACAAATTCGGTTTTTGAATTCAGTAATTCGGAAATAATAAGACTCCATCTTAAATGGGACGTAATCATCATGGTAATCTAGAATCATTACCTATCGTGGGATATCAATGAATTAATTCCAATGGATTTAATAGAAGGAATAAAACTTTTATTAATATCTTTTTAAGTTTTGATTCGATTTTCATAAAATTTGAAATGACTCGACAAAATTCTGCAACGATTATATATATTAAATTTCAAACTATTCGGTTGGGTAGTTTTGCGTTGTTATATGCGGACAAACGGACGGACCAGACGACGACTATAGGTGCTACGTCTTTATATAATTACGAACGCACCTAATATATATATATATATGTTTGACAGGAATAAATGGATTTTCATATGGTGAAGAACAAACTTTTGAAACATTTCTTTTCTTCGGTACTTTTCGGTTAGCCGGGCGCCAGTGATTTATATACATGTATATATACACATATATATAGAGATAAAAAAAATATCTACATACACATATATATATACATACATATATGTACACACATATATGTATGAATATACATATATATGCATATACATATATATTTATAGATGTACATATATCACTGGCGCCCGGCTAACCGAAAAGTACCATTTCTTCAACTGGGAAGTATGTCACTAAAACTAACGATTAAGTATGTAAGTAGCTATTGGTCAACGGTAAGAAGTGACACCCTGTATATTCATAGATTAAATACGTTGAATTATTTCTTCAATTTTAGAATTTTAGAATTAAAACTTCCATCCAACTTCTAACCTTCTTTGTATCCTTTCATCATATTTTTCACTATTGCGTGCTGCAGTGACAATAATAATCTGGAAAATTGATAGAAAAATTACATAGTGCTGCCATCTGTGAAGGAATAGAAAAAATAATTACACAGACTAAGGAGTCTCTCACACTACTGTTGTCCAGTTGGGAATTTTTTTTATTCAAAATATCTACGACTATTTCCGAATAATTACCTTCATTTAACTAAATGACGGACATTACTCAATTAAATAAAGCGAAGATTACTAATCAGAAAAAAGTGGTAGGTATTATGAATAAAAAATGTATCCAAACTGGCAACATACCTTTTAAACCTTTCAAGGGCATGTAATTGTGTTTCTATAAATATTCTTTTGAATTCACACCAAAATTTTCGAAAAATCGTATTTGAAAATAAGGAAATATAATTTTATAGCTTTTTTTTTTTCACCAAAGTTTTAAATGTAAAAATTTTGTTCAGAAATTGTGGTACAAACCTTGATTAGAATTAAGTAGTATATATATATAAATCCCACCACCTTTCTGGGGGATAATAATTCATAATGTATGCAAAATGTGTATTTGCGTCGAATGACCACAAGTTTTAAACACTCAATGAAATTCCATGGAAATTAATTTGGAAATGAGACGCTGAATTCGACGCAGTAAACCTCTAGTTAATATGATTATAAATGTTCGAGTTAAAAGGATGTTTCTTTTACGCAATTCAGTGATAGCGCATTTAAAGTTTATGACATCATCAAGCCACGATTTTATTCGAATTGCAATACATTTTATAAATAGTTTACACATGCTTTATTTTCATATTTTATATTACGCATATCCATGATGGGTAAGTATTACGGTGGCCCCCAGCGACTAGTTTCATTTTCTGGCCGTGGGCAATAACGACAAAAATACAGAACACGAACAATAGCGTTTTAAAAAGAGACTGGATTAGTCTCCGGTTCATCATGACTGTCCACGCAGTGTGTGTTAATCATAGATATGAAATATTAAATTGTTTCTTTAACTTTAAAATGGGAAAATAAAGAACTCCATCCAGTTTCTAACTTTTTTTCATATATTTTCAACACATATATATTATATATATTCAATATAATAACAGCAACAAAAATAGGAATAAAAAAAATTCATAGGAAAATTTCATAGTGCTGCCATCTATGATTACACAGACAGAATAATTCGAAAGGCTTAAGCTACAATAAAATTGTTCATGTTCTTTTAGGGATATATGAAACAATGATGAATTCAGGTCCTTTGTATTTATTATTTATTAAAGTTCAGAAAGTGCGATTCCTTCCCTCTAGAACTCCAGAGTCGAGAGAGGACGGGTTTGGGATCATGATTTACTGCCAGAAGTAGGGTACCTTTATATAAGATGACCCCCGCACGGCGTTGACAGTGCCCATGACAATAAATTAAAAATTTTAAAAAAATCAAGTTTTTATTAGTTTACATCTTTAAACCGATTTTGTATTAAATTATATTTTAAAATGAAATGATATTTTTTGTGATAAAAGCGCTCATTTTCTTGTTTTTGTTTTTTTTTGTTTTTGTTTTTTTTTTACATAGGGTCAATTCCTCGTTTTAAAATAACAAGTTAATTTTGTCCGAACTCTTTGAAACCTTTATTAGTAATAAATAAAACAGTTTTAGATCCCGTGCAAAAATTTCGTGAAAAAATAGTGTTATCTTGTTGTAAAATAAATGTTTTCTTCTCACTTTTTTGTTTGTTTGTTTTCACGTCGGTTTCTTTAGCATAGCAATAAAAAAACAGTTCTCATTTTCCGAATTCTTTGACATTTCAATCGGTTATAAATATAACTGCATACAAGTTCTCTTTAAAATTTTGCGAAAAAATATGCATACTTAGTAGTGAAAATATTAGTTCTTTAAAAAATATCTTTAGCTTTCAACCTCAGATCAAAAATATATTAGAAGGTCTGTGCTTTCAATGAAATAGTACGGCTTCATCCGTTTTCAATCAATCCTTTTCAATCCCCCTAGGCTAAACAGGTGACGGTTAATCAATCAGGTTTCCCGTGTCTGAGGGTAGACGTTTACAAAAAAAGTTGAAGCACGAGCAAAGAGATAATATTCGTGTAGATTTAACAGAATGCGCTTTTCGTTTTAAATATATAGATGGCGACAAAGACGGGTGGGGGCTATAAAATTAGATTGGATGAGACGATTTTGAACAAAAATTAATCGCCAACCATCTCGGACAGCCTGCCATTATCGTCAAGCTAATATTTGTTAACTTGTCTCACTCAAGGAGTAACCGTTAATTAAATTTATTTGAAAAGTGTCCGAATTTCCGACGAGGAATGGGAGCGCGAGAAAGCGGAAAAGCTTCTCATCGCGTGACAAGAATAGTTTATAACTCAATGGGTAAATTATTTATCAAAAGATGGAAAACGCTATTCGATTCCAAATCGTTTCAACAGTCAGTCCGGCCAATTTTATGCCCTTACGCTTAAAATTGAGTCAGAAAGTTTCGCGTTGTTGAGCAGGGAATTTGAGAACCATCTTAAGTAAAAAATGACGGTGCCTCCCGGACTATAATAACACCTAGAAAAAAGTATTATTTTAGACACTATAAGGAAATCGTTTTAAAATGTAATGTTTTAAATAAAACTTAATTTTCAAATGTTTATCATGGAATGCTTTTCGCACGTAATAATTTAATTATTTTAAAATTTTCTGCTTTTCAGTATTCACGTGTAAATATATATTTCAATAGAAAATACTGTGTTTGAAAATACCATTTTAGGGGAATTTTTAAAATCTGGCAACAGTAGATAAAAACGACTATTTCAAAATAAGAATTAAACCTGTATTCAAATAATGAAAATTTGAATAAAAATTTTAAAAAGGAATAGACAAACTTAAAAAATGATAAAGAACACTGCACACCACAATCTAGTAAAGTTTATTCCGGCCAAAGATAATTAATGCCTAGTTTCTTTATCATATAAAACATATGTAACTGAACTGTCTTAAAACAGTTCACAATTAAAAAGCGCTTAAAATAATTCTCCGATTTAAAAACTGTCTGCTTTAGTGTATCTATTATGCATTTCTCTATAAAACTTCCAGTTTTCATATTTTTATATGCAATAGTTTTTTCAGGATAAAACATGATAGATTCAATACAGGCGGCGGCAGCATTAGTAATTTTTTTTAGAATAGAGAGAGAAGGCAGATTAATCATTTTAAAACTAAATTCTCCCTAGCAGAGAAAGTAATGCAAACGTATGGTGCTGCCATCTACTGTGGAATTGTGAACTGAAATACACAAATCTTACATACTAAAATTAAATACAACTTTTTTCTTATTAGAAATTAGAATGGACATAACTATAGGTCCAGGAGTGGGGGTTACCACTTCAGCATTAAAGTTCTGCCCCACACCTCCCCGGGAAAATGTCTTAACTACACCCAGGCTTAAAACAGCATACAATGTGATGTTGTTTGTTATCGTACATATTATTTCTATTGTTCTTATGTGAAATCTATGCATAAGCAAGTGTGTTTATCGGATAATTTAAATTGTAAGGTAATGTTACTTCAGACGATCGCCATATTTTGTAGAAGTTGAGTCCAGTGTTGAATTCAGGGGGTAGCTTGGGGGGGACATACCCCCCCCCCCCCCCTCTCCCCCGGAGCATTGGACTGTCCCAACCGGAAGATTTGACAAATATAGAATGAGAGACACTTCATTTTTATTATGTCAACTTTCATAAGCTAGTATATTTGGATACAACCCCTCATCTTTTTTGCTTCCTTTTGGGAACAGCGAAATTCGAGCTTATTCTATCGACGATTACTATCAGAATTTTCAAGCTATGTTTTTGAGACTTTCATAAAAGTTGGTCTATACATTTAGCTAATATATTATGCACAGTATATTTTGATTGAATTCGCGCATGCGCAGTGAAACAATATTTAGCAAACCTGCTCATTTTTCATACAATTTTTATTATTTTTTAATTCTGATTGCAGGGTATTGTGTACAATTTTGTTTGTCATATTTTCTGAAAATAACTTGTTTTTATATTAAAAACTCTGCAAATTATAAGCAAAAAACTTGGTAAAATTTTGAACTGTTTTTTATAAAAACCTGAATTTCTCTTCGAGTGTACATGCTATCTTAAAAAAAAATGAACCCAAATTATTACAATAAGCCACTTAATCATAATCTACAGTTTGGATGCTTTTGCAATATTAGTTTCTACAGGGTTATCCAAAATATATTCGTTTTTCTTTAATTTGTTGAGGGCCCCTTATGGGGTTTCCGGAAAAAATCTCCGCGGAAATATATGACGTCTATCATGTTGTTTACACTCCTGAAGTTTCAGGATAATTCCTCATGTATCTTTCCAGATATTTAACAAAACGTCTAAAATCGCAAGTGACCGATCATCATTGGAAATATAGTGTATATTGATGTAACTCTGAACTATCTTAAAACATTTCAACGTTAAATAGCGTTTAAAATAATTCTCCGATTTAAAAAATGTCTGCTTTAACGTGTTTATCATGCATTTCTCTATAAAACTCATATTTTTATATGCAATAATTTTTTTCAGGATAAGCCCAGAAAGTGAAAAAGACATGACAGATTCAATACAGGCGGTGGCAGCATTAATACCTCTTATCTATTTAGAATAGAGAGAGATTATCATTTTAAAATAAAATTCTCTGTAGCTGATAAACTAAAGAAAACCTATGGTGCTACCATCTATTGTGAAATTGTGAATACAGTAGTGGAATGTCAATAAATATAATGCAAAAAGTCCAAAAGTGATATCTCTTTTCTTTGTATTATTCAAATTAATTTAACATTTGACTTGTAAACTTTCAATTTTAGCCATTTTTTTCAAATTTCTTATAAGGGGGAGGGAGAGAGCGGGGTTTCTACTTCAATTGTTTTTTTTTCATTTTTTAGGTGTGTAGATTGTTCCTATAAAGCTATTTCGTGATATTCCAGTTCTTTACAATATTTTATGCTTGTTGAACGCAACGCTATTATAAAACTTTAAACTTGTTTTGTTTTTTTCGAAACCATGTTCTTCAAATTGGGCGACCCTCTTTCTCGAGAACTATTCGACCGATGTCTTTCATATTTGTTTTAAAAGAAAGCATTCTTTTTACAAGCTCTCAAATGGTTAAAAAAAAAGCGAAAAAACGGTCGCCCGGTTGGATGTTCACGGTTCAAATCTATAGCTACTCCCCATCGCACAAAGCGTATATTCAGTTTTTTTTTTCCCACTCAAAAATTTAAACGTACGTAACGCTATTGTAAAAAGGTAACCATTTTTTAAAAATAAAAATGGTAAAAAAGGCGAAAAAATAACTTTTTTTTTGCCTTTGTGACCACCATTTTGTCAAAAATAAACTTTTTAAGCTAAATGTTGATGTAAGCTCCCGAGAGTTTAACGCCCTTTCATAATTTGGTGACCCAATTTGTTTGTAAGATTCCGATTGGAAGTTCACGGCAGGTACTCACCGTTTCAAAAAAACGTATTATTATTATTATTATTATTATTATTATTTTTACTCTCAAAAATTTAAATATATAAGTGAAATATCAATTAATATAATTTAAAAAGTCCAAAGGTGATATCTCTTTGCTTTGTAACCGAAACATAATCGTAAAAATCACGTGACTTTTAGATCTAAGAAGTAGAAGCGCCCTTTCACAAGTGTCAGACGAATTCTTCTTCACCTTCTGTCATGTAAATAACCTAGCAGTGATAAATTCAGTCTCGAGTGCATTTAATCCAATTTTCTAAGAAAATATTTTAGAAAGTAATTGAAATTCAACTCACTATATCGCTGATATCTTTCTGAATTTCCATGATACTTGAGAGGGCGAAGTAAGTCAAAAATTTGGAAAATCGAGATGACTATATTTTCACTGAACGTATATTAAAGTACGTTCAATGTGGCAGTCAAATAAGTCATAGTTCACTTAGGGAGTCGCTAGAGGGCGAAACAAGTTGGACCACTCATAGACCGGGAGGCGGCAGCACAGACAATCACCTCATCGAGTTCACGGCTGAAATTCCAGAATTAGTTAAAACTCGATTCGCAGATTTAAACGCAATCGGTCTGTCAGGTCATATCTTGGTGGAAAACACCTTAAAACCCGATTTTAGCGGTTGACTCGTAGGTTTACCATTGTGTTTTCCTGCACCCAAAGGTATGAAAACATGGAGGACTGGGAGCAGGAACACACAATGGTAAACCTACGAGACAACCGCTAAAATCGGGTTTTCGGGTGTTTTCCACCAAGATATGACTTGGCAGACCGATTGCGTTTAAATATGCGAATCGAGTTTCAACTAATTCTGGAATTTCAGCCGTGAACTCGATGAGGTGATTGTCTGTGCTGCCGCCTCCCGGTCTATCAATGCAACGGCTGTACAACAAGTTTCACAAAACCCTTTATTTCTCAAATCACTAAATTTTGACTTACTCCACTGTCGTTCTAACCCCTTCATTTAACTGCGCTCTTTATATACCGGGTTGGCTAAAAATTCGTTAAAACTTTTAAAATTCATTAAAAAGAAACAAATGATGCTAAAAAATGGTGAGGCAGGATTGGGATTACAGGGAGATCGGATTTATTTTAATTAAAAAAAAGGCTTAAAAATTACCGATAGATGGCGTTGCATGTATAATATGAAGTAGATTTATGCAAATCAGGCTGTCAATAAAACCCCTCAATGCACACAGTCTTCATTCAATGCCAGTAGTATGCTATGGTTACCAGATCAAGCTTTGTTGGTTAAATTATTTTAGAATAACGGAGAATCGACAAGTGGCACATTGCTACAATTCTACACGGCAAAATGGCTGTAGACCAGAAAAGAGGCTGTTTCATGTGCTGGGATATTGAAGCTTGTCAGACGCTTCGCTGAAATGGGACTTTTACTATAAGCCTGATTTGTATACATCTGCTTCATATTATGCATGCCAGTACTATCTATCGGTATTTTTTTACCACAACTTTTTTTGTTATTAAAAAAAATCCGATCCCCCTCTAATCTCGTTCCTACAAACCTCAATTTTGTAGCATCATTTGTGTCTTTTTAAATGATTTTTTAAAATTTTAACGAACTTTTGTCTCACTCGGTAAATTGCCCTATGTAGGGCTGCCACTGTCGACTATTTTTTAATTCTATCTCGTACCATTTACTCTAAACAAAAATTTTTTACATATAATTTGACAACAAGGGCAAGATAAATATGCTAAAAAAATTTCTTTTTTAAATAGTGGTGCGAGTAGAATATAAAAATAGTTGCTAGTGGCAGCCCTGTCTGCTGTTGGCTACTAAATTACGAAAGATTAAAAAAAAAAAAAACTTTCACTCGTTCGCTGTCTTTTTTTTTCCTAAATGCTCATATCTTCTCGAATTTTCGGCATATTTATTTCAAATTCTCCTGTAAATTGTGATGTTGTCTCAAAGTTTCAGTTAAATTTAGTTGCCATCTCTGCATGTTATAAGCAAAAAAACGTTCGATAAAAAAATGCATTTTTTAAAAAAGAAACGTTGAGATCTTCGTAAATATATGTTCCATTTTTACGAAAATACATTCAAACATTGCTCATGGTAACATACAAGTTTTGTTACAGATCAATTCCAGCTTTTTATGATACAGGGTGATCACAAATATTTTATTTTATTTATTTATTTTTTTATCCTATTTACATTAACAAATAGGAAAACCAATTCGTCTAGTACACGGGTGGCAAACCTAAGGTACGCCTGCCAAACGAAAGTTTCTCTGGCACATGCAAAACTTATAGATAGTGATAAGTTTATGAGGCAAAATCAATTTTATGTTTGTTACAAGAAATACAATTTTGTTTATCATACATAGATAATTAAAATACAATCAGGTACTTTTGAATGAATTAGCGCATCATAAACCTCGATGTAGCGCTCTGTATGTAGTGCCATTTTCTAAGCAAACAATTCGACATTTATGTTTTCCAAATCATTTTGATTTTCTATCAAATTTAATAGGTTTTATTTTTTAAATTGAATTTTAAAAGACAGATTAAATAATAATATTCTTAATAAACCAGCTTTTACAGTTATGTAACTAAAAACGGCAAAATATGAATCGTACGTAAACAATAGGGAAACATTTCATTATAAGGATTTCCATGAGGCGTGGCTATGTTATTGAGCTACCACAGCATAATAAATAAGTTAGGAATCAAATTTAGGGTAAGTAAAATACTATTTTAGCATCAGTTCTATAAAAATTAAATAATCCTTACGATATTTCCTAGCGTATAATAGTCCTAACACGTTAGAATGTTCATAAATAATATTAATTTTTCTGCACTCAAACGCAGTAAGTTTCACCACCGCTGGTCTAGTGCTTTACTAGTAAGTCGAAAAAAAGGCTGAAATCAAAAGTTTATCTACCTTGTCTCAATTACAGCGCCTAGAATAAATAGTGTGGAAACAGTCTACAAAATAGTATTAAAAAAATTAATACAATAAATGTACAACGATGCTGAACGATAAGAGGTCAATCACAGCGACACCTGCTAGCACTTTTCAACGTAAACATAGTATAAGAATCAAACTGAGAAAACGTTTCGGCCAGTGGTAAGTATTTTAAATACTTAAATTATATCCTGTTTCCTCTGACTTAGATAGTGATTTTCATAATCTTTAAAATTATGAAAGATAGTGATCATGGCTAAAAAACGATGTTTACTAAGTTATAAATTACTAAATTTTTGTTTACGTTGAAAAGAGCTAGCAGATATCGCTGCGATCGCCCTATTATCGTACAGCATCGTTGCACGTTTATCGGCTACTTTAGCACTTTTTAAAGCATTACTAGGATAGCCGGTTTCCACACTATGTATTCTAGGCGCTGTATCTCAATTAGTTTGCACACTACTGTATGTACTATTGTTGTAATACGTTTCACCTTGACCAGTTTTCTTCAGGCTAAATTTTGTCTATAAGGACAATATCCATTTAAAACTAAAGTAACATCAAAATTTAAACTTTTGAGATCTATTACTAGAGTGTTGCAATGGATAATTGAAATGGTAAAAAGACAATTGATGTTGTGCAGAACAATAATATTTAAAAAACTGCGATTTGTAAAGAAATTTAATAACAATGAAAATTTACATACACAAACACAGATTTACAGTAGTAACTACTACTGTAGTAACGTAATCTTTGAGTATAACATTAAAAATTACAACTCTAATTCTTGCAAAACCCAAAGGTCGGCCAAGTCGTTTTGGCGATTTTTATCACTTGTTTTGTAAGCACCAATAAAATTTTTTTATCAAAATATAAGTTACCGTTCAATAATATCTAGAATGAAGAAGTTTAAACACTTATAAATTATATGGCACTCTGGATACCAATGTATGACAACAGGGTACTTCATAAGTTGGATTATTTTTCATAATAGGATTCTGTGCTAATCGACATATCTTAGCGAGTGTTGTTTCGTGAAATTAAGTGGGTTTTGTAATAACATCATTTAATCATATCTATATTCACTTTACACCACATTGTTACCAGCATCACTCTTGTTTGACATCAACCTCTAACGGAAACCTGATTACGAAAGATAAACATTAAATGTCCAATTCTTCTTAGAAAGGCCAACGTCCTGAAATTTCTAGGAAACACAAGAAATGGAAATATAAAGCCACGTTAAGGATTTGAACCTACACTTAGGGATTTTTCAAAAATGTAACATGATTTCAAAATATATTTTAGGGAAGATGAAAGTCATGAAGATGATGTACTCATGAAGATGATAACTACTCGTAGTTGAGTCTTAGTTATCTTAGTCATAGTTGAGTCACTTTGGTTAAAAAAAGCAATAGAAGAAAAGTGATTTCGAATTGCTTCGTAAATGTTGTCAATCATCATACTAGATTGTGTTAGTGTACATACTGACATTATTAAACCAAAGAATTCTTCGCATCAAATTGAGATAATGAATTTTAAAATGATGGGAATGATGGAAAATACGTATCTTACATGGCGAATTTATAGATACAGAAAAAATATACTTCTGTAATTCATTCGTATAATTATCTCATACAATATCAGATTTTATGTTTTGTCACTTTAGATGCAACTGCGATATAAAATTGACAAACCACCACGCAGGTCCTGGGTTCTCAGACCCTTGAGTGTAGGAACCAAGAGGGCCGGGTTTAACCGCGAACACCCCAAGTAACTAATACCGGCCAAATGGAAGCGGATTGGAAAATTCCAACGGCGCGGCACTCCCATTGCACCCGAATTCCATTGAACGACTGGTCGGTCCCACAGTAAAGCAGCGTTCAGACCGCATTTTCAAAATTCTCTGCTTCAAATAGTCATAAATTATTTCTTTGGTCTTTCTTTTCCAAAGGTCCTGTAGTCATCAAAAACAGAAAGAGGAATCTCAACAAAAGAAATAGTCTGTGATAAACATGTCAGAGATCTTCTCCGCTGATTTTTTAACTGTAGACGAGCTTCAGAATACTGACCACATCAAAGAGAGCGAATGACCACACTGATCGCATTTCAAGGCTGCATTTAGACCATATTTTCAAAATTCTTATTCAAAAAGTCATAAACTATTTGTAAGACTTATCTTTTCTAAAGGTCCAGTGATCATCAACAAAATAAAGGGTAAGGGATAAACATATCAGGGAGTCTCCTGCTTGGAACGTTTATCTCTTGCAATGAAGACAAATGAAAACACCCACAAAAGAACCGCTGTGGCATCATGCAATCTGATCGCAACTTTAAGCTGCATTAGTTCGGAATCACAACTGCGGATCGCTACTAGTAGAACGGACGAATGCCGGACCAGAGACCTAGCCCCTGAGTTCGCCGGATATAATTTTGCTTTACCAAAGTTTCCGAGCATGGAGAGAGTCTACAGAGATACAAAGTGTGGTGTATCGTCGGGAACGAAAATATGCTTTTTGTAAGTGAATCTCCTTGGCCCTCTTGCTTTGCTTTATGGCACTGTGAGCTGAAATAATCTCTTTATCAATTTATCTTTTTACTTTTTATATCACACTTTATACAAAATGTCACTTATTATACACAAATTCCGAGACGGGACATCTCAGTCAATTTCTTCTTGGGGTCTTCTTACTCTGCATTCCACTAAGCTTCGCTGCACCATCCGTACCTCCACTGTTAAGTAAGATATCAGGCCAACAATCAGTATAACCATAGGAATATAAACTTTCGTTTTCGTGCAAAAGTAATTGCTGTAGGAATACGCCAGAAGATATCCGAGTGAGTTCAAAAAATAATGGCAGGAGAATGCAGCTTCCTCGTTTTTCCGAAACAAAACTCCGTACAGCGCTGCAAAAGATAAGACGAAAACATTAATATGGTATGATGATAAGGGGCTTGAAAATTTTGACATTAAAAAATTAAAATTTTTCTTACGGTTCAAAGTATAGTATAAAGTTTGATGAATACAGGTTTAAAACATAAATTTTATACTTGTTTATAAACTAGTATAAAAGTAAAAATTGTTTAAGAAAATACTCTTTTATAAGCATTGGATGTTTATGTTTAAAATACCGCGTAATTTCATGATTCCATTGATTTTTGCAAAAAAAATTCCATCACAATAAATTAACTTGGCATTTGCGATTATGGAAAATTTACCGTTATTTTTTTTATACTTAGAAGAAATAGCGAGTTAACGAGTTTATTAAAAACCGTATAACTTTTGTCTTATTTCCTTTTTAAGGTATGGCAACAGGAAAGGGGAAAAAAGTAATATATATAAAGCTACCCAATACTTCATTAGTTATAACATTTTGTAATGGTAACGGAACCTTAGAGGCAGCCTATATGAGGGTGTGTCGGGGCAAGAGAGTGTCATGCCACATTTTTGAACTTCTGAGATATTTTAATTTGAAAATTTGATCAAATACTCAAATCAAAATATATAACCTTAAGCAGGGGTGTCAAAATCTAGGCGCCAATGGGCTAATTCCCACCACTAAATTTTATTAGTATTCTTGGACAAATCTTATTAGTATACTTCGTCTAAATTTTATCAGTATTCTTATTAGGCGAAGAATACTAAAAATTTAGTGGTGGGAATCGGCCCATTGGCGCTTAGATTTTTACACCCCTGACCTAAAGTATTTTCGCCAATGTCTTAGTAACATTTGAGATATTCTGAGTAACAATGTGGCATTACTTTAATGATATTACTATTACGTTTTTTGTAAATTAGCAATCTTCATTGGGGGCATGAACATCTGGGGAAAAAACGAAACCTGTCACATAGGCTGCCACCAGGTGACATTAGAAACAAATTATATGTTGGATATTATAATTTACAATATTAAGCAACATATTACAGTGTTAGATTTATTTCACCAAAAATGGGGTTTGGCACTTTCTTGCCCCGACCCCCTCATATTACTTAAAACATAAATTATATTTGATCTAGTGGGGGTAGGAAAAGGGTCTTTGAAAGCGAAAAAATATGTAAAATAAATGGATTTTTTGTTATACTTACCTACTAACTGCGACATCCAAACTCCGTTTCCAATGCCGTGAGCACTTGCAACAAGGAAATAACCAGCAATGCGTTCAGAATTCGGTCTCCAGAGCAGCAGCGCCAGAAACATGGACAGGTGGGCAAGGGCAGCCAACACGAACAGACTTCCTCGACCCAGGACATGGACACATGGGCCACATGCAGCATCCACGAGGGTACTCACCACGCCGAAGCACATAGATACAACCAAAACGTGAGGGATACCCCAAGCGCATCCAATATATGCCTACAAAGAAACGAAGTTAGAGAAGTACTTTAAAGCATGAATATTAACAGTTGTAAATTATGAATATATAGATGTGATTATAAATGATAATCAGGATTGCGGCATTGCACTGTTGGCATAGTAGATGTTTGATCGTCAAAATGAGAAATTAAAACTGTACCGTAAGAGGGCGTCTTGAATTTCTCTCCCGTTGGAATAGAATTAAAATCTGAGTGAAAACGATTAGATTTACTGTGCGGAAGTGACCAGAGAGTCCGCTCTCTTTTTAAACTTGTGATCTGCTTAACCCTTTCCGGCACAGACAATTTCTGTTCGTAAAATGAGAAATTACTGACTGACACCGGAATTTACAAACGATTTTTTTTAGAAAATAAGAACTCCTTATTTTAAGCTTTCATTATAGAAACAAAATTTTATTAAAATATTCTTGGTGCCGTTTGCAAGTTTGGAATTAAAATTAGGTGTGCCCGGAGTGGGACCACTGTGCCGGAAAGGGTTAAATAAATTTTAATACAGTTTATACAGTGCAATCCCACTAATGCGTCCCCCCTTAAGACGTATCTCCATTTAATGAGCACAATTTCGTTTTCCCCATCATTTTCTATTTGCAATTAATGTTAAACATGTAATTAATGTTAATAATGTTCCACAGAACCATATGAGTCGCGGAATTTGGTTATCTGTAACAAAAACAACAACAACAACAAAACAACTTAAAATTTACGATAGTATATAGTTCTTCTCGGATATGTTTATCGATTTTTCGATCCTGAAGAAAATGGCTGCGGTTCAAATTTCAAGTTGTCGATTTTAGACATGCATTTGCGGATTTAAATCGCGCAAAAATATATTTACCATTCGAATATTGAAAAACGCGTCCGTGAGGGACTACAAAATAGTATATGCTAGAAAAGCATGAAAATTTCAACCAAATCGGTCGATCCAATCTCGAGTCGTACCTTGTACCGATTTGTAAAACAGAATTTCGAGAAAAACAGGTTTAAAGTTTTACGTTTTTAAACAAACATAAGATAACAGTGACAATTTTCAACTTACATATAATCATCTATACCTCATATAATGAACCCTCCTGGATTTCATCTTTCTCAATTCTTTTGCTTCTACATGTGAGCCGCACACAATACGTTAAAAATGAACCTATTCACTGCAACACTAAAAGGCGGATAACTTTTGAACCAATACTAATTTTGACAAAACTGCTTTACTATAAATTTTTTGAGGATTTAAAGAGTAAAAATATGGGGTTAAAAAATATTCGATTAAAAAAAAAAAAAAAAGTTATAACATGCCTTAAAGCAGTGGCTCTCAAACTATAAGTCGTGGGTGTTCATTTCATGAGGAATTCATTTAAAACTGTGTTTGGGTCAAGAAGAAAATATTAAAATGTCATCAGTGGGTGTTCATTTCATGAGGAATTCATTTAAAACTGTGTTTGGGTCAAGAAGAAAATATTAAAATGTTTAAAGAACTAATTTTCACTGTAAAAAGTTACTACAGCCAAGGTAAAAAAAATCATTTACTGGTATGCACTTCTGCACAAGGGAATTCACTGTTAAAAATGTACAGCAAACTGTCCTGGTCATTCGACCGTTTTTATAGAAAATGGTTACATAACTGTAACGTATCAATATCCAGACCATAATTTGGTCAACAAGTTGGAAATTGTACGTCAAACGTGACAAATGAGGTACGTTCGTGCTATAACTACATTTATAAATATTCAGATTTTGGGGAAATAGCTGTTGCACTGTTATGCAAAAAGGCATGAATACAAAATGTATCTTGTGTGCAGATTTTCATATTATAGATATTCATTTTATTTTAATAAATGAAGTTTCAATACACTTTTACAAACAATTAATTACAATCCTGTTACATTAAAATTATACTATGCGCAACTATCCAATACAAGACAATGTAAAGAAATCATCGTTATTATATCAGTGAAATGAATGAATTATATCGTTTGGTGTTATGATACGATTCATTTCCGTATTATATAAATACATTTTAAGTTGGCAACATTTTATCTCTTATTGAGATTTGCTGAAAATTCCAATGGCCTTAAGTCTAGTTTTGAAAATTTCAGAACTTGACATCTATATTTAGACTCTTTTTCTATTTAATATCTATTTCCCCGGAAACATCTACAGGGTTCGTACGGATTAGGGAATTTTCCAGAAGTAATACCAGTATTTTTTTTATAGAAAAAGAAATCTAGGTTAAACTCGAGAAACTTTACATTCTTTTAAGGAGAGATTTTCTGTAATAAAATACTGGTACCGAAGAATTTCCTGGTCGCAAAATTCCAGGAGGCGTACGAACCCTGCATCTGTCCAAAAAACTGTCGGTAGATTATAGGATAGCAATAATTAAACAATTTTAGTATACAAATTCGGTTTTTAAATTCAGTAATACGGAAATAATAGGATTCCATCTTAAATAGGACGTAATCACCATAGCAACCTAGAATCACTGCCTATCTTGGGATATCATTGATTTAATTACGTATGGTAGGATTTAATAGAATGAAGAAAACGTTTATTAATATCTTGTTTAAGTTTTGATTCGATTTTCATAAAAATTTCAAATGACTCGACAAAATTCTGCAACGATTATACATATTAAATTTCAAACTATTCGGTTGGGTAGTTTTTGCACTGTTATATGCAGACAGACGAGACGACGACTATAAGTTCTACGTATATATATAATTACAAACACACCTAATAATGTGGTCAGATACGCTTCATAATATGGTCATCTTTATAAATGGTCGAATGACTGGGCAGTTCGCTGCAGATTTTAAACAGCGCGAGTATTAAAAAAAACTAGAAAAAGTTCATTTCTCCTTTTAAATTTTTAAATCAAAAATCTGTTGAGCAAGCACCTGTTTACTTTCTGATAAAATATATAACAAGATATGTTTAAATGTTCTATAACCCAGTCGAATCCTAATATCTTGAACCATACAAGAAAATGCGAAAAGAAATCGAGATAAATTTTGTTTGAGATATAAAGGTTTAATAAGGAATAATGTCCTAAATATATATAATTTTATCAATGTTTAATTTAGTCATGTTGAATTATTATGACATAGCTTAATAAAGAAATCAATAATAAATTAAGAGGTGGGGGTAGCTCCCTGTTTCTTCCCCTTTATACTTAACCAATGAACCACCAAAACTCATCAGGGAAGCGCCTTATCACAATGGACCTACATATATACAAAATTTGAAGCAAATCGGATAATTCTGCGAGAAAAATCCATTTATCTAAATTAAAGGGGATTATCCCCTCGTTCCCCACTTTTGAAAACAAAAAATATAATATGTTTTGTTCCAATTAAGATAGGAACATGATTTAAACGTCATTTTAAGCGGTAAGAAACAGAGAACTTTGTAAAAAAAATTGAAGAATTTGAATGTTTCAAAAATTTGAAGATTTTTGTGTCTCGAACACCCTAAAATCAGGATATCTATATATAATTTTTTTTTCTAAATCACAGACTTTCTGACGTTGAAATGCTATTGTGAGCAATAAAGACGAGACGTAGTTTTTTTTCATTTTTTTTTAAACCAAAGACAGTATTAGGGTGCGCATTAAACAAGAATAAATGTTGGTAACTATGGTATGATAATTTAACAACCTTACTGAGGTAATATAATTTTTTTAATAGAAGACTGGAGCAATACTTGTAATATCGTTTGAAATTTATTTTTCATCGCATATGTTTTTCTCTGTTGCTTCATATTTTTTTTAGAATTCTTCCAAGTACTGTATACTGCTGAACTTAAACTTACCTTGTTTTAATAAGCTATATAGAAATATCTTTAAAAATCTACTATTTTCTTTTCATCTTAAACTACATTATTTTTTTAATGAATTTTTACTTCCATGCAAGTGTCTAAGTGAAAATTAATACTGTAATGCCATATCCCTTGACTTTCAGAGAAAATAATATGAGAAATACTATTTAAGTTTTTTTGCATAATAAAATATTGTGCTGTCTTCTAAAAAAACCCACAGTGAAATGTTTCCTAAAAAAAATCACCCTAGTACATTTAAACTAACAATTGCAGAAATCTGGCAAAACATCAACTATAATAAAATTTTAAAATATCTACATAAATTTTTAATTGTTTTTATGTTAAACCATTAATATATAATAAAATGCATCATTTTCAGCTGATTACGTCAGGTGAGTGTTTTTTTTTTTTTTTTTTTTTTTTTTTTTTTTAGATAACGTGGGTTGGTGGGTTTTTTTTTTTTTTCAAATTCTCGCTTAATTGGCTGCCACTTTGTAATAAAGTAATAAAATGAAAAATGCTCAACATTAAAATCTTAGTCAGAACAAGCTGTAAAAATTTAGCCATGTTGATTTTTCTAAAATTCTTTATTAGACTTTATATAGAGAAAATTTTAAAAAATGAGTTTTTTTAGAAGACAGTACAATACGCCTTTTAATAAAAATTGAGTTGAACCCAGACAAATTGGATTTTATTGATTTGAACTCTGAAAAAATAAACAGGATGGGCCAGGCTTGGTTCAAACTTTTAAATTTTATACCAGGTCTGGCCAGTTTGGATCCGGACCTGTAAATTTTGGACTGTGAAAACCTTTAAGTAAAACCGATAACCTTCGGATCTTGCTGAGCGACCAGCCGAAGAAATTTAAAAAATTTCTTCGGCATTTTATATGCCCGGCGTGGGCATTTTCCCACGACCGAACATTTTCGGTCGTGGGAAAATGTTTTTTCCCACGACAGATGATCAAAATTCTAGATTTTTTTCTCCCACGACCGATCAACGAGTTTCGCGATTTTTTTTCTCTGGACTAATTAACGTAATTCACGATATTTTTCGACCGATTTTCCAGCAACCGAAACTAGTCGTTGGGGGCCAACGTAATACTTACCCATCATGGATATGCGTAATATAAAATAGGAAAATAAAACATGTGTAAACTATTTATAAAATGCGTTGCAATTCGAATAAAATCGTGGCTTGATGACGTGATAAGCTTTAAATGCTCTATTACTGAATTGCGTAAGAGAAACATCTTTATAACTCCAAAAATGTTAATCATATTAACTAACGGTTTATTGCGTCGGATTACGCGTCTCATTTCCAATTAAAATATAGCTTTGAATTGAAATTTGAATGAAATACGGGGTCATGAAAAATCGAAGAGTGTTGAAAATTAGATTACAAATACTCAGTAACTCATTATCCGATCGACTTTATCCTTTATGCAAAATTTATGTTTTTTTTATTGTCTTTTATATTCACTCCTTAAAATAAACAATTTCGAAAATTTTTACGTACCTTTTATCAGAACGAATATTTCGAGAGTCCGAAAAAAATAGTTCCGGTTCAATAGTAAGGTTCAAACTTTTAAATTTTATACCAGGTATGGCCAGTTTGGATCCGGACCTGTAAATTTTGGACTGTGCAAACCTTTAAGTAAAACCGATAACCTTCGGATCTTGCTGAACGACCAGTCGAAGAAATTTCAAATGTTTTTTCCACGACAGATGATCACAATTCTAGATTTTTTTCTCCCACGACCGATCAACGAGTTTCGCGATTTTTTTTCTCTGGACTAATTAACGAAATTCACGATGTTTTTCGACCGATTTTCCAGCAACCGAAACTAGTCGTTGGGGGCCAACGTAATACTTACCCATCATGGATATGCGTAATATAAAATAGGAAAATAAAACATGTGTAAACTATTTATAAAATGCGTTGCAATTCGAATAAAATCGTGGCTTGATGACGTGATAAGCTTTAAATGCTCTATTACTGAATTGCGTAAGAGAAACATCTTTATAACTCCAAAAATGTTAATCATATTAACTAACGGTTTATTGCTTCGGATTACGCGTCTCATTTCCAATTAAAATATAGCTTTGAATTGAAATTTGAATGAAATACGGGATCATGAAAAATTGAAGCGTGTTGAAAATAGGATTACAAATATCTCAGTAACTCATTTTCCGGTCGACTTCATTCTTTATGCAAAATTTATGTTTTTTTATTGTCTTTTATATTCACTCCTTAAAATAAACAATTTCGAAAATTTTTACGTACCTTTTATCAAAACGAATATTTCGAGAGTCCAAAAAAATAGTTCCGGATAATAGAGGTTACCGAAATTCAATAAACGTCTTCCCATTATTACATACTAAGTACATACCAAATTTTAAGTCTCTATCTCAATCTGTTCGGGAGATACAGCGTTTACAGACACACAGACAGACGGACGGCAATTAAAAAAAAAAAAAAAATTCAGAATCTCCAGTATCTGAAACGTGTAAATCCGTCAAAATTTTTTTTCGATTTTCAAAACGATTACAATACTTACCCTATGCTACGTATGAAGGGTAAGTAAAGGGAAAATAACATGTATTTTATAGCTTATAACTCAAAAAATCTGTTTCGAGGTGCCACCAATTATCATAAATTATATAAGCCGTGTTCGTATAAGGGAATCGGAGTATCAAAAAGTATGTGACACTGGCGGCAAAAAATTTAGTTCATATTCTAATTAATTCTATTGTTTGTTTTTTAAACGAAGATATTAGGTTTATATTTAAAAATCTGAAACGCTCAAGCAGCATTATTTTCGTTTAAAGAATCTCATTGTCCAAGGTCAACACTCAATCCAGGTATCAGATTTTAAGGTCCGACAACTTCTAAATATAAGAACAATGCTAGATTTTTTTTGTTCTTAATTCTAAATGTATACTCGTTAATATCATCGTTCTCAACCGTATGCCTTGGCACACTGGTACGCTATGATAAGACCTTCGGTGTTCTGCAGAAATTTACAGTGAAGTGCTATCAAGATGCTAGGCATTAATAAAGTATCATTACTTCAAACAAAAGTATCATTCTTTTAAAAAGGCATATATTCATTTTTTGTGTTTTTAACTAAAGTATCACTGCTTTTAAAAAGGCATTCCTTTCTTGTGCTTTTATCAAAATTATCATTAATTTTTAAAAATGCATAAAATTTTAATCTTGTGTTTTTAACAAAAGTATAATTGTTTTTAAAAAGCTATTATATTCATTTTTTTGTGTGTTTTAACCAAAGTATCATTGTTTTTAAAATGCATATATTCATTTTTTGTATTTTTAACCAAGGTATCACTGCTTTTAAAAAGGCATTCCTTTATCGTGCTTTTATCAAAAGTATCATTAATTTTAAAAAATGCATATTTTTTTTTCTTGTGTTTTTAACAAAAGTATAATTGCTTTTAAAAAGTTATGTTATTTTTTTTTGTGTTTTTAACAAATGTATAATTGCTTTTAAAAAGGTATTAAGTTCATTTTTTTGTGTTTTAACCACAGTATCATTGTTTTTAAAAAGGCATATATATTTTTATCGTGTTTTATCGAAAGTATCAATAATTTTAAAAAGGCATATATTCCTTTTTTGTGATTTTAACAAAAGTATAATTGCTTTTAAAAAGTTCTGTTAATTTTTTTGTGTTTTTAACAAATGTATAATTGCTTTTAAAAAGGTATTAAGTTCATTTTTTTGTGTTTTAACCACAGTATCATTGTTTTTAAAAAGGCATATATATTTTTATCGTGTTTTATCGAAAGTATCAATAATTTTAAAAAGGCATATATTCCTTTTTTGTGATTTTAACAAAAGTATCATTGCTTTTAAAAAAGCACATATTCATTTCTTGTGTTTTTAATAAAGTATCAATACTTCAAACAAAGATATCATTAATTTTAATAAGGCATATTTTCCTTTCTCGTGTTTTTCAATCGTCTTAATCGTAGCGCGCCTTGGACGTATAACCATGGAATCAAGAGTGTCGTGAGATAAAAATGGTTGCGAAACATTTTTACCTTTTACTTTTTAGTCATATAGATAAAAATAAAACATTTTTTAAGAAAGTAATCAATTATTTATTTCTTCTATCATTTTAATCAAGCAGCTATCCCGGGCTATCCAGGTTAAATATACCCGATATACTGTCTGAGAACAGACCATAGTTGACAATCGTTGTTAATTTAAAACTCTATTAATTACATTTAGTGTGTTTTCTTAAACTGCCCATCAATTCTACCAAAAAGCATTTTTGGTACTTTAATATTAGTCACATACCAATATAGGTGCAGATTCATAGTCGGCAGTCTCCACATGGCGACTAAATATTTTGCTGTGGCCACTAACTTTCGGTGTTTAAGTCGCCATGTGATTTAAAAGTGATCAATTTCTGGTATTCCCAGTCATCATTGTGAAATTTTGATTTTTTAGAGATTAAGACCAAAACACATAACAAACTTTATTATGATCTTTTAATAACATTTTAGAATTATCTGTTTAACACAGCAAACTATTAAATATATTCGAATACCAATGTTATTCGTAACAGTTTGAGTCTGATAATTTTATATAGTCTGTGATTTTAAAAAAAATATTTTTCTTATATAAAAACAAATGTTTGAAATATTTTGATTTTTATAGTGCAAAATAATCTCACACATTCAGATTTTCTTTTATATGTACTTTTGAATGGCAAAATCAAATAAGAAATATTGTTTTTCTAATATTCTCCGCTATCATGATTGCTTAACTTATACAATTTGTTTTAACCGTATCTTGCCCAACTTTATCTTCTGACTGCACGTGCACATGATTTAAGATTTATATTACACTTAATTAATATTAAAATTTTGTTTACATGTATGTATATTAAAAACATTTCTTTGCACTTTGAATTCCTGAGTTTTTTGTTTAGCTTTTTATTCCATATAAACACTATTATTTTTATGCCTTTGTTTCACAATTGTGGCCACTGGATTTTTTGGGTTTAAGAGTCACTGGCTCTTCACAAATTTTGGGAATGTGCACCTATACATACCAGCGGTCAATCGCAAAACATATTCCCTATTTATCGGGACTTTTATAATTCTGATTATTTCAGAGTTTAAGCTCATAGTTTGATTTCATATCTGTTAAATTTGTCTTTAATGTATTTAATTATTATTTTATTACTTGTGGCGTTTTAATTTAGTTATTGAATATTAAAAAGATACAAAAAAAATCCTGAATTATTTTCATTGGTTTAAATGCAAACGTGATTATAATCTTCCATAATTGAGTTGTACGCAGATTTAAAAGGATTCACGTATGAAAGTTACTGTAAAATCCATAAAAAATCAATAAATTGACATACAGTTTTAAATAACACTCATTTGACACTACATTTGTTTTCTATTCGACAGAGTAAAAAATAAAATTATGCGATATTCAAAAGTAAAAAAAAAAAAAAAAAAAAAAAAAAAGAAAGAAAAAAAGAAAGAAGAAGCAATAAAAGCAAAATTAATTGTTTAGGTCGTTGCGAGTGCCAACGTGACATCAGTATTAGTCACGAACATTTTCTTTTTCTTTATAACATAGGTTGTAATTTGCTTGTAGCAAGAAGTTAAAAGCATGGTATTGGAATGCATCTGTATTTTTCGAATTTCTCCTCGGAAAATTTAAATTTTTAACATCTTTTTTCTGTATGCTTTTCTTGGAGGATGTTTCTTTCGTTTTTTATTTGACCAAATATGTCTAAAATATATGCTTAATTTTATATTTTAAGTTTTAAAATCTAACTGAAGCTAGTTGGAAATGAGATTTTAACACTTGAAATAAAACAAACTCTGTATTTTAGAAAAATTTTGGCCAATAAAAAAAGACAGAAACATACTTCAAGAAAAGCATACAGAAAACAGAAGTTAAAAATGTTAATTTTCTGAAGAGTCATTTAAAAAAATACATTTGCATTTCATAAATTAAAATTTTTAACTTCTTTTTTCTGTATGCTTTTATTGGAGGGTGTTTCTTTCTTTTTCATTTGACAAAATATTTCTAAAATGTTTACTTAATTTTACATTTTAAGTTTTAAAATCTAACTGAAGATTTCGAGTTGGAAATTACATTTTAACAACTGAAAAAAAAAAACTAACTATGTATTTTAGAAATGTTTTTGTCAAATAAAAAAGAAAGAAACACATTTCAAGAATAGCATTCAGAAAACTGAACTAAAAAATGATAATTTTCTGAAGAGAAATTTGAAAAAATACGGATGCATTCCATAAATTTACATTTTTTATTTCATTTTTTCTGTATGCTTTACTTGAAGGATGTTTCTTTCTTTTTTATTTCACAAAATATTTCTAAAATGTACATTTAATTTTACATTTTAAGTTTTAAAATCTAGCTGAATTTTTCAAGATGAAAATAAAATTTTAACACTTGAAAAAAACCTGTGTTTTAGAAATATTTTTGTCAAATAAAAACGAAAGAAAGATCCTTCAAGAACAGCATACAGAAAACAGAAGTTAAAAATGTTAATTTTCTGAAGAGAAATTTGAGGGAAAAGCGGTCGGACTGAGAACAAGCCTTAAACAGTCCAAACGCTGTCAAAACTTTTTTATATCCTTCAATTTTATTTTTATCGCCATTATTATTATTATTTCAAAAGTAGTTTTGTTTTAAATTATAAATGAGAAAATGTTTATGAATGAGAAAGTGTTTATGGATTCGGTTTGTCTGTCTGTCTGACTTCACGTAAATATACACGGATTGCCATACAATTGATATATATCATTCAGGTTTACTATGGCATGTTCGGTGTTCAAAATGAAGTGTGTATCATTTATAGTTCATTTACAGGGACACTCAAAAAAATTTTGTTACATTACGGCCTATGGTGAAAAATCGTTTGCGGCGTATTTTAATGATGTTACTATATTTCAAACATGTTGAAATTGATATATATCACTGAGGTGCATTACAAGATGCCAACTATAGATTATGGAGTGGATAACATTTATCGTTTATTTACAGGTACACACAAAATAATTCGGCATAGTACTGTCTATGAAAGGTAATTGCTGGAAGCGTGTTTTCAGTTGTGTCTTGCGTTTTTAAGTGTAACTAATTTTTTGCATATTGCTTTGTATGTATAAATCCTATAGATCATATACAAGGCTGCAAGAAAATTGTCGAGTACATTATCGTTCATTGACTGAAATTTCCGAATGGAAATTTTCAAATGTGCTGTGCGTTTCCTAACTGAACTAGCTTTTAGCATACCATGTAGAGTATATATAGAAATCTATAGATCCTATACAGGGCTGCACAAAAATATTCGGATATTTTTCCGATTTGTAATGATAATGACTGAAACTCGGTTTTTAAATATGTTATGTGTTTTCCAAATTGTTTACTTAGATTGGGCGGGGCTAGTTTAGTTTAAGCCGAAAGTTAGGCCTCACAGCCTGGTTTGACTTTGACCGTGTTTACTTAGACACCTCCTTACATTATATCTTAGATTGTACCCTGACTGCCCAATAACACATTAGAACGCCATCAGAAAAGAGTCTGTCGACTTGGTTTGCCTACGTGCTGAAACAACCAAAACTACTTCAAAAAATAGCATATTGTATGTTTCTGCTAGAACGCAATCGCAGATCCGTAGCCCTAGAAACTTGACATTTGGAAAAAAGGTAGTGTTTAGTATTCAAAGAAAGAAAAAATTATAAAATCCGGAAAATTCGAAAAAAAAAAAAAACATTCGAAAATTCAACAAATTCCATCAAAATTGAAAATTGAAAATAATACGATATTGTAGTCTTAGAAACTTAAGATTTGGTGTGAAGGTAGTTTTTAGCATCCAGAAAAAGAAAACATCAAAAACACCAAAAAAATCGAAAATAAAATTGAAAAAAACGAAAAAATTGAATAAACCCGAAAATTTGAAGACAATCCGATTTTGTTGCGCTAGAAAATTCAAATTTGAAATAAAGGTAGTATTTAGGATACAGAAACAGAAAAAATTAAAAAAATCCAGAAAATTCGAAAATAAAATTTTGAAAAATTCGAAAAAAAATTGAAAAAATGATTGAAAAAATGAAAATTTGATCTTTTAGCCTTAGAAACTTAAAATTCGGCGTAAAGGTAGTGTTTGGAATTCAGAATAAGAAAAAAATAAAAACACAATAAAAATCGAAAGTAAAATTAAAAAATCGAAAATGAAATTAAAACATCGAAAATGAAATTAAAACATCGAAAATTTGAAAATAATTCTATTTTGTAGAACTAGAAACTTGAAATTTGGAATATAAGTAGTACTTAGGATTAAAAAAAAAAAAAAAAAAAAAAAAAAAACAGAAAATTCGAAAAAAAAAATCGAAAATTTGAAAAAATCGAAAATTTAAAAAAAAATAGATTGATTTGTTGGAATTTTCCTGAATTTTAATTTTGTATCTGGAGGCACGGCAGTGCCAACGCCAAGTCGAGAGAGCACAACCGTAAGCATCCCTTTCTGGAAGCAACTCAGGGCACTTTTGACCTCCCCATATCTTTGAGGTGGTGTATCCCAAAAACCTGAAACTTCGTTTATATAGAGTATGTGGCAAATAAGACCAAAATTTAAAATTTCACATTTCTGTCTTTTCTAGTGCAAGCGATATATGAACTGAAAGTTTCGATTCACTCACACGCGTGATCAAAAAGATTAGGTGGATCCCGTAGGCCTAGAAACTTAAAATTTGGAATAAAGGTAGTGTTTAGGATATAAAGAAAGAAAAAATTATAAAATCCAGAAAATTCGAAAAAAAAAATCATTCTAAAATTCAACAAATCCAACAAAATTGAAAATTGAAAATAATACGATCTTGTAGTCTTAGAAACTTAAAATTTGGCGTAAAAAAAGTAATGTTTAGAATTAAAAAAAAAAAAAAAAAAAAAAAAAAAACAATAAAAATTGAAAATAAAATGAAAAAAATCGAAAAAATCGAAAAAAATCAAAAATTTGAAAATAATCCGATTTTGTTGCTCTAGAAACTTGGAATTCGGAATAAAGGTAGTATTTAGGATACAAAATAAGGAAAAATTTAAAAATCCGAAAAATTCAAAAATATCTGAAAAATTAAAAATAATTTGATCTTTTAAGTCTTAGAAACTTAAAATTCGGCGTAAAGATAGTGTTTAGGATTCGGAATAAGGTAAAATGAAAACACGATAAAATTCGAAAATAAAATCGGAGAAATAAGGAAAATTTGAAAATAATTCGATTTTTTTTTAGCTAAAAACTTGAAATTTGGAATAAAAGTAGTATTTAGGATACAAAAAAAATAATAAAAAAATAAAAAAAAATAAAAAATCTGGAAAATTCGAAAAATTGAAAAAAAATTGATCTTGCAGCTTTAAAAACTAAAAAATTCAACGTAAAGGTAGTGTTATACAGAAAACGAAAAAATTAAAACACAATAAATTCGAAAATAAAATAAAAATATCGAAAAAGATCGAAATTTTGAAAATAATTCGATTTTGTAGCGCTAGAAACTTGAAAATTGTAATAAAGATAAATTTAGGTAATAAAGGTAAATTTAGAATACAAATTAAGGAAAAAGGTAAAAAATCCGAAAAATTAGAAAAAAAAATTCGAAAAAAATCAAAAATTGAAAATAATTCGATCTTGTAGTCTTAGAGACTTAAAATGTAGCGTAAAGGTAATATTTACGATACAAAAAAGAAACTTTTAAAAATTTGTAAAATTCGAAAATAAAATCGAAAAATCGAAATATCTGTAAACAATCAAAAATTCGAAAACAATTCGATTTTGTAGTTCTAGAAACATGAGCTTTGAGATAATTGTCCTATTAGCTAGTACACCGCCCCTAATTGTTTTATGTTTCCCCCCCCGGATTATGCTTTTTTTTCCTTTTCTTTTCTAATTTCGGTATAGAAATGTTCCGCTATAGACCGGCTACGTTATGGGCGGTTTCTTTATAGACATGTTCCATGATAGTTACATTACGGCCTATGGTGAAAAATCGCTTGCATCGTTTGCATTGTTTTCCTTCACAGGTAATACTCTATTTAATTTGCATATAAAATATGAATTGTTAAATGATGTTAGCACCAAAAAAATTTTCACAGCTGCCCCTCTCCTCCCGACATTACTGGCTGGTTATGGCTTGATAGTCCTTTCTGAATAAAATCATAGTGACTCTAAGATTATCTTGATTTATCTTTCAATTGAACCTAAATGATCCTAAGAAGACGGATCAAAGAATTACTATATTGGCATGACAATCAGGAAACTTAGAAGTAAAATCGAAGATTCAATAAATTTATAAAAAGACGAAGGTTTGGAAATAATTTGATTTTGTAGTCCTACAAGCTTGACACATTGGCAGAAAGGTAGGGTTTAGGATACCAAGTAAGGAAAAATTTAAAATCCGGGAAAAAGAACTTCAAAAAATCGAATATAGTTTGATTTATTGAAAATTTCCGGAAATTTTAATTTTAGCTTTATTTTTATCCTAAACAGTACCTTTGTGCTAAATATCAAGTATCTAGGCTGTGAGTAATATCTCAGATGGATAGCACCTTTCCTGGAAGCAATTGAGAGTACTTTTGACTCCCTCCTCCCATAAAGTAGTGCTTGCCTAGTTATTTGCTTGCCTGAAATTTCTTTAAGGTAACTTTTTGAAAATCAGTGGATGATCTCCAAAAAGAGCCCAAAATCAAGAAAAGGAGGATTATTTACAAAAAAAAGTGAAATCTCATCAAAAAGTCACCTGTAAAAAATGCAGCCAAGTCTCGTAACTCATTTACCGTAAAAAGTACTGAGATCGTATAAAGACAAGTTTAACTATCTTATTAACTCTGAAATTTTCATTCCCAAATCACTCCTAGTCTCTACATCTTTAGTTAATTATTATTTTGTGACTTGGCAATTACGTAGCACGAGAATGTGATGTATATAGTTAGTCTTAATCAAATAATACTATAACATATTAAGGTGTAATAACTTCCCTGTGCGCATATAATTTGCCTTAATTAAATTATCCCATCCCATCCCATAACATAGTAAGGTGTAATAACTTCCCTGTGCTGCGTAATTGCCAATTCACAAAATAATAATTAACTAAAGATGTAGAGACTAGGAGTGATTTGTGAATGAAAATTTCAGAGTTAATAAGATAGTTAAACTTGGTTTTATACGATCTCAGTACTTTTAAGGTAAATGAGTTACTAGACTTGGCTGCATTTTTTACAGGTGACTTTTTGATGAGATTTTATTTTCAGAATTTGTATTTTTCAAATCTTGTATTTTCAGAATTTGTATTCCAGCATTACATAGTATAATTATTGCTCAATATCACAAAGTATAAGTTAGTAATGCTCAGTAAAATTAGGTAAACAAATTTGCTGGGTGGAGCTAGTTGAGCTTAAGCCGAAAGGCAGGCCTTCCCGTCCGGTTTGTCTTTGGCCTTGTTTACTTAGATATCACATTTCACCTTATTAATCTATGAAGTTGTGTTACAGTATTCTGAATGTGTTGGAACGTGTTTCATAATCTATGTTTAACCCATAATTTATCGTTTTTGTTAAATATTATGTTTATGACAACCATTCTTTTCATTTGTAAATTATGAAGGAATAAATTTTTACATTAGGTGAAAAAAGGAAAACGGAAATTACTCTTTCGGATATCAGTTATCCCAACAAAATACTGCAATATCATTGTTACCATGTTATTATTGTATTGGACTTGGAATTTTTAGGTGCGTTCGTAATTATATAAATACGTAGCACCTATAGTCGTCGTCTGGTCCGTCCTTCCATCTGTCTGCATATAACAGCGCAAGAACTACCCAACCGAATGGTTTGGGTAGATTTGGTAGCAGGAAATTTAATATATATATATGATCGTTGTAGAATTTTGTCGAGTCATTTCAAATTTTACGAAAATCGAATCAAAACTTAAAAATATATTAGTAAATTCTATTAAACCCTATCGTACGTAATCTATATAATAGAAGCGCAAGTCATGTGACTGAGGAAAGCAAATACGGGCAAACCACTTCTTTTTTCATGTGCCATGGCGACCATTTTTATTTAAAATTATTTTTTTGAATAAAATTGCGTAAAAGTTACATTTTTAGAAAGATCGTTCAAAAAAAATTGTTTTTTGAGAGATGAGTTACGTTAAAAAATGTATAGATTCTGAAATAACTTTCGTGGAAATTACGTTAACAGCCGAATATCTCAATCCGTTAGAGTAAATAAACACAGGAGATTCCTTCATTATGAGTCCTAAAAATATTAAACCATGTAGGTAATCATTCGCAAAGCAAGATCTCCATGGTGAATTTTACAGCGCTGTCTGGTGTAGAAAAAAAAATTCGCATTTGTAAACGTGGCATGCGTAAAAAGAAAAAAAAATAGGCATGCTCAATTCGCTCATAGCAGACGATATAATTTATTTCACTGAAATAATAAGGATGTTTTTTTTTTTTACATTGTGAAACTAGTTTTAACACGAATCCTATGTCACGTTTAATGTACAATTTCCAGCTTGTTTAAATTAGAAAAAGAAAATTTTGCAAAATTATATATGGGTGAAACTCTACCAGATATTTGATCTTATATAAATAAATTATCTTATATTATTTGAGTTGTCAATAAACTTATAATAATTCATCTGTTAATGTTATAGAGCTTCTCTGTTAAATTTATTATAAACATTCATGTGCGTTTTCTTAGCAGAAAATAAAAGGAGAAAAAAGTAAGAATGAAAAGAATGAAAAGAAAAAGAAAAGTGGCTGAAATTCCCTTAATATTACTACTACTGAATGAATTCAATTATTTAGGAAAATCCAACACATTCTTGTTATTTATTACCAAAACTTTCATAATTTGTCTTATTATTTAGTTGATACAGAACTCTGTTAAAGAACGTTGATAAATTTTAAGTCTTACGGTGAAAGCTGTAATTGAATTGTATTATTTGTCTTGTGCATTTAGTGTTTATCCTTGAACAATATATATATATATATATATATGTCGTGTTTCCAAGTTCAAATCCGGGAAAAAGGCAGTCGTGCTCGTGATAAATAGGGTTAGCGATGTGATTGGTTTCCCTTTTAGTTCGCATCAGGCGGCCGGGTGGTATCATCAACAACAAGAAATGTCAGTCCATATTTTTGTCGAAGAACCTTTTATTTCCAGTTTAAGACATCTCTTCAGGGAAAATGCTCATTAGCCAACGCTAAACGAAAAAAAAATACAACGTTCCATTATTTTCTAGAATCCGTCCCGATTCTTTTAGCAAACACCAGCGTCGAAAAAATCCTCCCCGAATCAGGATGATCGTGTTTTTAAACTAGCTTGTGTAATAATACAGAATACGTCACGTGACCCACTTCTATCGAATCAAAAGGTCTCTTTTGGAACTTTATCAATATTTCCGGCGGATTTATTTTGTTGTAAAATGCAAAAATTTTCTACGCCCTTCCCGAATATTCCATAATCTCGTACCAGATGCCTGTCATATCAACAAACGAGCTTATCTGTTTTTGAGGCTGTAGCTAAACTTCGAATTTAATACGTAATAAAAATAATAAGAAGAAAAGAAAATGAATCTTTATAAAAGGGAAAAAAAAAAGAAAGAATTAAAGTTTTTCGGAAATATTTTAATAGACATTTGATATTTAATAATAGGATAACTTTATGAAATAAGGTTTTTTGAGCGGAATATTTTAAGAGATACGATATTTTAGCATTTAAATAAAGAAGTTATAGCAATTTAACCACACGGGAATAATACTAATGAATTTTAATAATGGATTAAAATAAAGATGTTCTATTTAAAGAATAAATTAAAAAAGCTATCGCCATTTTTAGAATAACTACATTCGAATAAATATTATTAAGTGGATTAGGAATAATTGGCTTTACATATGGATAGTAAAAGGCTATTTTAAGAATGAGAATTATTTTAATAAGCTGGGTTATATACCGAATATTATTGAATGGACAAATTTTATAGAATAATTGCGGAAAAAATTTAAATTTTGTAATATATATATATATATATATATAAATGAAAGTCGTGACTGGGGAGAACATCAACGCACAGCCCAAGCTTCTGAACCTATAAACACGAAAATTGGGGGTAAAATACTTCGTAGGACATAGGCGTGCACTAAGAAAGTATTTTCTAAAACTGTATCCCTGAAGGGGGTGAAAAGGGTAACAAACTTTAAGAAAATCCTTAAAAATCGGGTATTATAGTTATGTGACAAATGATAACATATTTTAATGTATTTTTGTAAGCTGAATCGAATGGCAGCAAGTACATTCTTCTAAGTTCTACTGTTAATGAGATAATGCATATTTTTGTAACGATTATCGTATAATAGTTCTACGTTCTACTACAGCAAAACCTCTAAATAACAGAAAGCTTAGGACTACAGAATTCTTTTGCTATTTGGAGGTGTCCGTAATTCAGAGGTACAAACATACTAATATATAGGTGTCGGTGATTGAAAAAGTGTTCGCTAAATAGAGGTGTCTGTTTTTTGGAAGTGTCCGTCTTGGAAGTGTTACTGTATTAGTATGTTTGTCACTCTGAAAAACGGACAAATTCTGTAGTCCTAAGGTGTCCATTGTTTAGTGGTTTTACTGTATTCCGTTTTGCAATTAAAAAAGGACGAAAAATCATGCGTCAAGCATATATTATGTAACACTTTCCAACACATTCAGAATACTTTTAGAAATGTTTACTGTTTAATAGGATGAAAGACGGTAAGTCTAAGAAAACTGTTCTAAGTAAACAATTTTGAAAACGCATAACATATTTAAAAACCCAATTTCAGGAATTACCAACAATATTCGGACGAAACCTTTTGTGAAGCCCTGTATAGGATCTATAGATTTGTATATATACTACAAAGAATGTTAAAATTTAGTTCAGTTAGGAAACGCATAATACAGTTGAAAATTCCCCTTCAGAAATTTCCTCCAATAAACGGAAATCTACTCGAGATGTTTTGTTCTGCCCTGTATATGATCTATAGAATTTATACACACCAAAGTAATAGAGAGACAACAAATTAGTTAAATTTAAAAACGTGTGCTGCAACTGAAAACGCACTTCCAGCAATTATCATTAACAGACAGAACTTTATCCGAATTCTTTTGTGTGTCCCTGTAAATGAATGACGAATGCTATACACACAGTATTCTATATAGTAAGCCTCTTGTAATGCACCTCACTGATATATAAAAATTTCAATATGTTTGAAATAGTGAAATTTTATTAAAATAAACCGCAAACGATTTTCCTCCATAGACCGTAATGTAACAGAATTCATTTGAGTGTATTTAAGGAACGTTTTATGAACGTTTATATAAGGAACTATAAGCGCTGTACACTTCATTTTCAATACCTAACATGCCATAGTATAACTCAATAATATATATATCATTTGCATGACAATTAGACACCTGCATGGGTCGGGTTGTACCCGATCCGAACTCGCAAATTCCATTTGAAGTCAACCCGCAACCCGACACGAATCCGACAGAAAAATTTTCAACCCTTTCGGAAGCGTTATTTAGTAGGTTATTTGGCGTTATTGTTTTGCAGGTTATTTTGTATATATATTTTTAACCTGCAAAAATACTGTGGACATTCTTTTGAAAAAGCGGGTCAACCCGAAACCAACTCGCAATCGTCAAAATCCGACCCGAACCCGAAACAATGAAAGTCAACCCGACCCGCAACAAAAAAGTAGAAGTGAACCCGACCCGAACCCGAACCGCAACGAACAAATATAGCGCCAACCCGGGTCGGTTAGGGTGCGGGTAAAAGCGGGTAACCCGATCTGATGCAGGATTCTAATGACAATCCGAGTATATTTACGCGAGTTACAGTATGGACAATCAAACCGAATTCATAAACACTTTCCAACTATGTTGGAAAGTGTTAAAAACAGCATTTTTCCTATGTAACTGAATAAAAAAAATGGAGAAAATACATTTGGAATATTGCATTTATAAAGTCAACTGACGCGACGTGAAAAAAATATCACAAAAGAAGAAAAATCATCACCGCATTTCACCATCTGTGTGAAATGAAATTGTTTGCTATTTCCTCATCGCCAAGCAGAGACGATTACAGCCAGCCGCACGTAAAGGACGTCATTTAAATAGAAATTATTTAGAAAACGAAACACATAATTTCTACTTTACTGTAGGTACCGTTTTGAAATTTTGGCTTCGCATGTAAGAATACTATTGCTTAAATTGGATACAACTAAATAAACAAGAACAGAAAATCACGCGTCAAACATAGATTGTGAAACACTTTCCAACACGACCAGAATACTGTGACAATATTTCACAGTTTACTAAGTATGCAAGGTCAATGTCAAACCGGGTGGGGAGGCCTGCCTTTCGGCTTAAGCTCAACTAGCCCCGCCCAGCAGGTTTCATTACATCATTATACTGAGCATTACTAAATTATGCTTTGTGATATTGAGCAATAATTATACTATATAATACTGAAATATAAATTATGAAAATACAATTTACCAATCCTACTGAGGAGTACTAAATACTACTATGTAATACTGAACAATAATACTACCACGTAATAATACTGTAAGATGCTGAAGTAAATAATAATAATGGATAAGGCAAGTACTAAATGTACAATAATTAATGAATAATAATACTAGCGTAACCAATGATGAATTATGCTAAAAGTACTAAATAACACTGTATGATGCCATTAAGAATAACTAAATTGTTATGGTTTGAGTTCAGATTCAGATTCAACCAAGCAGGGAGGCCTACCATATGGCTGTAGCTTCTGAAAGCCCTGCTTGGCAAGTTTATTTTAAAAAAAAAAAAAAAAAAAAAACATATTTGACAAAGCAGCCCTCATGAAAAACGCAAAACACATTTAAAAACACAATTTCAGCAATTACTACCAAAAGTCGAACAAAATATCCTAATTATTTTGTGCAGCCCGGTATATGATCTATAGATTTGTATGCATACTACACAGTATGCTGAAATTTACTTCAGTTAGGAAATACATAGCTCAATTGAAAATTCCCCTTCAGCAATTTCCGTCAATAAACGGATATGTACGTGAGATCTTTTGAGCAGCCCTGTATATGATCTGTAGAATTTATATGCACCAATTAAAGTGCAAAAAAATTAGTTACATTTAAAAACGCGCAACACAACTGAAAACGACCTTACAGCAATTATTGTCCATAGACAGTACTGTAACCAAATTATTTTGAATGTCCCTGTAAACGGACAATGCATTCACTAAGAAAAATAACCCTTTGAAATCTGAGTAAATCGATATTTTCATTTTGTTATGAAACTTTTTGTTTCAAATAGGATGACCCAATGTTTTCAATTCTGAAATATCAGAAATACTCAGAATGTTGAAACATAGGCAGACTCAAAACGGAGCACATAGAGGTCAGCTCATACTTATTTTTGAAACATGAAAATACTCAAAAATGAGCACGTAGAAGTCAGTTCATAGTCATTTTTGAAACATCGACATACTCAAATAGGAGCACATGATGTTTTATTCTTAAGTATGTGCATGTTTTCAGAAATTAGTATATACATGTTTCAAACTTGAGTTATTTTGACTATGCGATATACTCAGATTTGAGTATTTTTTGCTAGTTTTTAGAGTGTTCTATCCATACCATATTCTATATCAAGCACCTTTTAGTGCATCTCAGTGATATGCATCAATGTGAATATGTTTCAAATAGGGTAACATCATTAAAATACGCCGCAAATGATTTTTCCCCATAGACCGTAATGTAAAGGAATACTTTTAAGTGTCCCTGTAAACGAACCATAAATGCTACACACTTCATTTTCAATACCAAACATGCCCCAATCGCATATGTAAAATTGCATGGCTATCTGAGTATATTTACGCGATTTAGGACAAGGACAGGTGGCAAAAAGACAGACAGACAAAATGAATTCATAAACACTTTTCAACTATGTTGGAAAGTGTTATAAAAAGCCGCTATTATGCCATTTCATTAAGGTACCGCGTTCCTCTTACTCTTCTGATAACACCAGTAACTCAAAATAGCATTTACAGTACAGTAAAACCACTAAATAACGGACACCTCGGGAGTGAAGAATTTGTCCACTATTCAGAGGCAAAAATGTACGAATATACGAGAGTGGGCTGGTAAGTTCGAGGCCTGAGAGTGTAAGCACAATTATTTTAACAAAATTTCCTATTATTTTTCAATGAAGTCCCCTTGCAACTTAATACATTCAAGACACACTCTTTCGTGCGAATTCTTTAGTGCAGCCCTGTACGAGTGGGGTTCGAAAAGTTCTCGGCCTGACAAAGAAAATGCAAGATTTTTGACACTATTTCATTTCATTTTTCCACTTGCAACACAATACTTTTCAGAAGAGTCTTGAGAAATGTTCATTCTTGGGCGGTTTTGGTCGGCGTTCAACAAACGCGGCACGCATCGAGCGGAAAGCTCTTTCATACCCAAAACATCGTGTAAAATATAGTGAACAGGGTCTATCCAGATGTTTGCAATGTCAGCATATTCGTGTATCGCAATCGGCGATCATTCAACATGTCATTGTGAATTTTTGAGACGATTTCGTCGGTCGTAGCGGTTTATGAACGTCCTGAGCGTTCATCGACATGAATTCAGTTCTTACCATGTTCAAATTCAGCAGCCAACTTTTTTATCGTCGAATATGAAGGACAGGAATCCTTTAAGTTGGAATGCAACTCTTTTTGTATGTCCGTGGGGGTGAAACCTTTTTTAATAAAGTATTTTATGACAGCTCGAACTTTAATTGTTTCCATTTTTAGAAAATGTCAAAACTTGTTTTCTTTACTTCATCGCCCAGCAATAACCAATAAACTCACGTGTCTGAAACTCGGCAGCATGTCATCTAAAGGATCATACTTTACAAACATCTTTGTCATTTGGTCATACTTGTTCTATCTCTGTGTCACGCCTCGAACTTATCAGTCTACCCTCGTATAGGCGTTGGGAATCTAAAAAGTGTCCGCTAAAAAGAGATGTCCACTATTCGGAAGTGTTCGATATGGAGGTTTTGCTGTATTTCAACAATAAAGAATCACTCTTTTAATTGTTTAGGACAATTGCAGGGTTGTCTTTTGTCACATTTTTTTTCTTTGGTATTTGAGTGGCACTATTTCTAAATAATATACATTGACTTATTTAAAAGCAGAATTTCCGTCATCAATAAGGCTTACATTACTATTCAGAAATAGTGGTTCCCACTTTTCCTGGGGGCGGGGCAAGTCTGTATTTCCTTATAACACATCTCTTTATATTAAAAAAGTAACCCCCGCTGCCAATGAAGTTTTTGTGTTAGGAGGTATTTCAAGGCTAATATTTAGAAAACTATTGCGTATAAAAATATAAAAATTGGTATGTTTTATAGAGAAATGTTCTATAAACACGATAAAGCAGACAGTTTTTAAATCGAAGAATTTTTTAAAGAGACATTTAACATTAAAATCGGTCAAAATAGTTCTCTTAAAAAAGTTTTATAGGAACAAAAACTATGCAGAGGAATTTAACTATCCTTTGAAGGAATATAGTTGGTAAGCTTTCGATATGCAGAGTGCAATTATTTTTTTCCGTTTAACTAATCTTTTGAGTGTCTTTTTTTTTTCAATTTTTTTATTCAAAATTTCATCATTTTAATTGAGATTTATTCGAAAAGGCCATTTATTTGTATTGTTTCCAATTTGTAAAACAGCCGAAATAATGATATTCCCTTTTAACTAAACAATGTATTTACACGTGACTATTAAAAACAGAAATAAAACTTTAACGTAATAATTAAATGATCACGTGCTAAAAGCAGTAAATGGAGAAACTTTTACGTCATAAAAAAAAAATGTGCTTACACATGAATATTCAAAAGAGAAATAAAACTTGAAATTATAATGAAATTATCAGGCGTTAAAAAGCAATAAATAGAGAAAATTTACGCCATATTTAAAATGCTCAAATAATAATATTTTCAACCAGTTTCAATTAAAAAATATATTTACCCGAGAGATCTATTTCATATTTTGAGATGATCTTTTACATTATTAAACAAGAACGAAAAATCATGCGTCAAGCATAGATTATGTAACACTTTCCAAAGCTTCCAAAATAATTTTACAAATCATTACCGTTTAATGAGCTAGCTGAAAGATAACATCTAAGTAAACAATTTAAAAACCCATAACATATTTAAAAACGTAATTTCAGGAATTTCCAACATATACAATATTCGGAAAAATATCCAGTACTTTTATTCAGCCCTGTATATGATCTATCGATTTGTATATATGCTACATAGGATGCTAAATTTTAGTTAGGAAACGCGTAGCACAGTTTAAAATTCTCCTTCCGGAATTTCTGTCCATAAGCGGAAATGTGTACGCGTAATTTTGTTCTGCCCTGTATATAATCTACAGAATTTATACACACCAAGTAATAGACAAAAAGTGAGTTAAATTTAAAATAGCGTTCAGCAACTTAAAACGCACTTCCAGGAATTATTGTTAACAGACAGTATAGATAATTCTTTTGTGTGTCCCTGTAAATGAACGATGACTGCTATACATACAATATTCCATATTAAACTTCTTGCGTTCAAAATTTCAATGCGTTTCAATGCGTTTAAAATAGTGAAACATTATTTAATTAAACCGCAAACGATTTTTCTCCATAGACGTAATGTAACGGATTTCTTTTGACTGTCTCTGTAAAGTAACTATAAGTGCTATGCATAGCATATTCCATATTAGGCTTCTTGTAATGCACCTTAGTGATATATATCAATTACAATGTGTTTGAAATTGTGTAACATCATTAAAGTAAACCGCAAATGATTTTTCCCCTTAAACCGTAATGTAACGGAATTCTTTTGAGTGTCCCCGTAAAAAAACTATAAGTGCTACACACTTCAGTTGCAATAGGGAACATGCTATAGATAACGACAATAACATATAAAAATTGCAGGGCAATCCGAGCCTATTTACGGGAATTAGAGCACGGACAGACGGCAGACGGCCAGACAAACCGAAGTCATAAACACTTTTTAACTAGGTTGGAAAGTGTTAAAAATGTATTTTCACGTGGATACTAAAAGAGAAACAAAACTTTGGTGAAAATTACGTCATATTTAAAACGAATGTGTATTTAAAACAATCTTCTTATAGAGCCGTTATAAAGTTACGGGAGGTAGCGATATTGTTTACTTACGCATTTTATACAAGCTGATTTTTCAAATATTCAAACTGATCTTACTTAATAAAACCACGAAAACAGTTTTTAGCTGTTTCGGCAGCAGCTGATTCGGCCGTAAAATCCCTTAGTCAAAGTTGAATGGATAGAAACCTGATTACAGAGGATCGCCACTAGTCGTTTTATAATAATTCAATCTTCTTTAATCGTTTTAAGGCATTAAAATTAAGTCAAATAAGGCGTGTTTTTAGAGTTTGCGGTGTCGGAACGGGGGTTGGTGTGCCTAGCTCGTAGATTGTAGAGCCCCTTAGTACATTAAATATTTCTTTTAGTGGTGCTGTGAACATTATTTTGACACCCTTGATTAAATCACCAAATTTATATAATATTTTATATGTTTTGAAATTTAATTAAATAGAATGGGAATATTTATTGACACCATCATTTGCAGTTTATTTGTTACTCGACTTTGATTATGCCATTATTCATTATTTGAAAATAATTATATTAAAATTTAAATTAAAATTATATTAAAAAGGGCATGAAAATTAAAGGATAGCATTTCAAATAATAACTTCAAAGACCGTGCAATTATAGAATATTTTCATTTGTTTTTTTTAAATGGCTCGGTGTGAGCCGAAACATGTCAACAATCTAATAAAAGTTATTTTACTGTATAATATTTTGTTAATTTACACCTTTTAGCATCTAAAAGAAATATATTGATCTCTTAGGTTTTAATAAGGAAATTTTATGACAGATTATTTCTCATTTACAGACATTTCTTCTATTTTACATATACATTTTACATATACAATTATATTATTTTACATATTTTTTACAAGGTGAGATGAAATCTGTATTCTTTATTTTTTAAAGACCTGATTTGTTACGTTTTAGTGCGGAAATTTTATGACACATTGTTTCTAATTTACAGACATTTATTCTATTTTACATATTTTTTACAAGATGGCAGAAATCACATGACACATTTTATGACACATTGTTTTTCATTTACAGACATTTATTCTATTTTACATATTTTTTACAAGGTGGCATTCTTTAATTATTAAAGCCTTGATTTTTTAGGTTCCAGTGCGGAAATTTTATGACAGATTGTTTATCATTTGCAGACATTTATTCTATTTTACATACATTTTTACAAGGTGGCATGAAATCTGCATTCTTTAATTTTTAAAGACTTGATCTCTTAGGTTTTAGTGCGGAAATTTTATGCAGATTGTTTGCCATTTACAGACATTTATTCTATATTACATATTTTTTACAAGGTGGCTTGAAATCTGCATTCGATAATTTTTAAAGACTAAGTTACACTCTTAGGTTATAGTACAGAAACTTTGTTATAGATTGTTTCTCATTTACAGACATTTATTCTGTTTTACATATTTTTTACATATTTTTTACAAAGTGACATGAAATCTGCATTATTTAATTTTTAAAGACTTGATTTCTGAGGTTTTAGTGAGGAAATTTTATGACAGATTGTTTCTCTTTTACAAATATTTATTCTACTTTACATATATTTTAACAATGTGGCATGAAATCTCCAGCTAACCAACCAACCAAACAAACAAAAAATATTGTAACACTTTAAAATGTATTATTTGCGTCGTTTAAAATTCGTATAAGAATTAAGTTATTGTAATGTTGTTAATTATCAAGAAGAATTTAAAATGTTTTAGTTGGAATTTTTCATGCGTTGCAGCTTACTAGAATGTACTGTTTTTAAATGTTTATTAAGTAAGTAGCACTTGTAAAAACGGATTGTCATAAAACTATTTTTCAACTATTCGAAAGATTATCTGCGTTCCCCAAATTTCTTACTATACCCTTTAGGGATTTCTTTAGTCACATAAATTTAATTTGAAAATTGATTGAAATGAAAATATTTGTCAATTATTTGAAAGAATGTCTGTGATCCACTAACTTCTTACTGTGTTGGGAATTTCTTCATTCACCTAAATTTAATATGAAAACTGATTGAAATAAAAATATTTGAATAATAAACATGTGAATTTTCACCTTGCTAATTAAGCGAAAGTCGACAAAGAGAAAAATATCCAAACCGTGAATCAAACCCGGACCCTTGGAATAACTCTCCATTGCTCTATAGTTAAGCTATGAGGACGATATCCAGCTTGGCATCTCCCACTTACACATGGTGACTTTTAATTAACCTATATCTTTAAACTGAAATAATTTTCTAGAGCCTCACTAGTTGCCGGCACGAATGCGTGCAGTGAAAGAGGACATAAAAGGAATTTGTTCAGTGTCAGTTCCACGCACTTTTGAAAATGTCTCCCAAAGCGTCATATTTAACTGCAGATCGTATTTTTATTGTTAAAAATAAGTATTTACGTGGTGAAAATGCAACACAATTTCTGCGGAAGTGGTATTCAACATTCAGAAGCCAGTTATCACCTATCAACATCCAAATCCTTATCGTATTTTTAAAGACTTGATCTCTTAGGTTTTAGTGCGGAAATTTTATGCAGATTGTTTGCCATTTACAGACATTTATTCTATATTACATATTTTTTTCAAGGTGGCTTGAAATCTGCATTCGATAATTTTTAAAGACTAAGTTACACTCTTAGGTTATAGTACGGAAACTTTGTTATAGATTGTTTCTCATTGTCATTGTTTCTCATAGGGCATTGGCCACTTTATTCACCAGATATGGATCCATGCGATTTCTATCTTTGGAGTCATATGAAATATTACGTGTACAAGAAGAAAACGACAGACCTTATTAGCCTCAAAAGTTTCATATCTGACTCAATTTCCTGCATTAAAAAAAAAACGCTCCATTTTGTTACTGTCAACTTTGTGACTAATTAGCGCTATTGTATCACCTCTGAAGGTTCTGACTTTGAAACCCTTATCCATTAAATACCTTTTCCACGTTCTTCTCAATAAAAAAATGTTTGTAGTGCTATCTGCAACGACTCAAGAATTATTTCAATTAAAAGTTGTAGATTAATTTAACGTCGCCCTCTATATATATTGGTAAGGCCTCAATCGCAGCAGGGATTTCTCAATTCAGCTTATTATTGTCTTTTAGGGATTTCTAGATTCACATAAATTTAATATGAAAACTGATCGAAATAAAAATATTTGTCAGTTATTCGAAAGAGTATCTGTGTTCCGCTAACTTCTTACTGTATTATTACTTACCCATCATATGTAGTATAGGGTAAGTCTTGTAATCGTTTTAAAAATCGAAAAAAGAATTGACGGATTTACACGTTTCAGACACTGGAGATTCCGAGAAATATATTTAAAAAGAAAATTGCCGTCCGTCTGTCTGTGTGTCTGTAAACGCTCTATTACCCGAACAAATTGAGATAGATGCTTGAAATTTGGTATATACTTAATATGTAATAATGGGAAGAAGCTTATTGAATTTCAGTAACCTCGATTAACTGGAACTATTTTTTTTTTTGACTCTCGAATCATTCGTTCTGATAAAAGGTATATAAATGTTTTCGAAATTGTTTATTTTAAGGAGTGAATATAAAAGACAATAAATAACTTGAATTTTGCATAAAGAATGAAGTCGATGAGATATTTGTAATTCTATTTCCAGACTCTTCGAGTTTTCATGTCCCTGTATTTCATTCAAATTTCAATTCAAAGATATATTTCAATTGGAAATGAGACGCTTAATCCGACGCAGTAAACGTTTAGTTTATCATTTTTGGAGTTATGAGGATGTTTCTTTTACGCAATTCAGTAATAGAGTATTTAAAGATTATGACGTCATCAAGCCACGATTTTATTCGAATTGCAATGCATTTTATAAATAGTTGACACATGTTTTATTTTCATATTTTATATTATGCATATCCATGATGGGTAATTATCACTGTTACCCCCACCCCCCAACGACTACTATAGGTATTTCTTAATTCGCATCAATTTAATATGAAAACTGATTGTCAAAAAAAAAAAATATTTGTCAGTTATTTGAAAGAGTATATGTGTTTCACTAACTTCAAACTGCATCCTTTAAAAATTTCTTAACTCACATAAACTTAATATGAAAACCGATTGACAATATATTTGCCATTTTTTTTTCAAATTTAGCAATATTTTTAAATAATTATTGTTATGACAAACGTTCGCATATCAATATAAATGTAATATAGACAAAAATATTGCGTATATTTTGAGAAATCAATGTATCATGTAAAATTTAAGCTCACGATCGGAGTGAAAGATATCGAAAAGACGTCATGTGACGCCTTTTGTGAATCATACGTTAATACAAACAGCAGTAAAATGTCTCTATATGATGTTTTTAAAGTCAGAGAAACCCATACAGGATATGATAAGCTAATATTTTTCATTCGAACATTTGCTTAGTGTCAAATTTGAGCACGAAATTTTAGAATTAATTTCAACTTATAATGATTTTATTTTTCAGCTTTATGCTTTACGCATACATAATTTTAAAATAACTGAGTATTTATTATGATATCATTTTTAAACAAAATGTTAAACACATAAAAATATCTTCATAAAATCTAAAGAAATTGTTGCGCATTATTGCTAACACTTTTGAATAAATAATCGTTAGCATAAACGTGATTTCTCTTAGTTATTAAAAGAGAAGTATTCTATAGTTTTAGAACCTAACCATATTTTTGTACAAGTTCTCAAGATTCAACACTGGTAACAAATAATATTTTATTATGCAGCTACATTACGCATTGCAACACTGATAACAATAATATTTTATTATGCAGTTTTATTACGCATTGCTGTATTACGTAATTTAAACACGTGTTACTTTAATAACGCAAGTTTTTTATACTTTACGCATATGTAGTTTTAAAATAACTGGGTAAATATTTCTAGCATATGTTTTTTTTTTTTTTTTTTTTTTTTTTTTTAACGAACTGTTACACACATAAAAAATACGCCTCATAAATAACAGAGAAAAGATTACATAAAAATGCTAATACTTTTGGATAATTATTGTTATGATACACATGATTATTAAAAAGTAGTCTTTCATACATTTCCAGCCAAATCATATATTTCATATTAGTTTCCTACTTAGTTTAAAACTAAACACGGGAGCACATAAAATACACACATACATGCATACATACATACATATATACATACATACATACATATATACATACATACATACATAAAACATACGCCTCATAAATAACAAAGAAAAGAATACGTAAAAATGCTAATACTTTTGAATAATTATTGTTATGATAAACATGATTATTAAAAAGTAGTTTAACCAGCCAAATCATAGATTTCATATTAGTTTCCTACTTAGCCTAAAACTCAACACGGGAGCACATATAATACATACATACATGCATACATACGTAAATACATACACACAAACACAAATAGATTATATATATTATAAACTTTTGAAATCATAATACATATACTGAGCAAAGCAAACGCAACTTGCACTTTTCTTTGCTTTATTTGCAGAAGTTCATATCCGAGAGAAATTCTTGCAATCGATCCCAGATTTAAATTAAAAGCTATTAAACAAAGTGAAAGTAGGTTACCGCCTATTGTCCCATGCTGTCACTCTAAAAACCAAAATTAAAAGTTACCAAAAAAACTGATCAACTCCAAACAGGAACACATTTTTTGTCTAAACTGACATGCTATTGTGAGATAGATTACCTGATAGCAAAAAGAATATGCACTGCTAAAAGAGAAATGAATATATCAGGTTCAAAGCTGAATTGAATCTCCTCACTTGACCGGTGAAACACGAATACCCGAGTTTCATTAGAACTTCTTATCATACCACACTGTAAAAAATGACCAATGTTTCTTATTTTATGAAAATGTACTACTATAACCACGAACGAAAATATAATATAATCTTCTCAGTTATCCGAAATTCCGAAAAGCGTGTTTCATTGTCTTTTGAATCCCCAGAAACGAATACATTTCCAAACTTTAATTTATAAAAGTAAAGTATTTTTTTCAGAAACGTTTCCGAATAGTTTTTTTAGTGTATTAATCAATTTCCTCGGCCTGGACTACTCAAGTATTCCAAGTATTGAGCCATTCTCAAGTAAACGTTTTCAGCTGCATAAGTTAATTTATACATGAAATAGTAAAGAAATAATCTTAATTTTAATGTTAATGTTAACGCTGTTAATTTTGCATGTTTGTCTGTTAAACATATCTGTTGAAGATGAAAATGTTTACTTGAGAATTGATAGCATCGTAAAAAACTATATTCCCGGCTTAGAAAACTGATTAATACACTTTAAAAGCTACTCGTAAACGTTTCGAAACTTACGGACAGCAAGATAAATTTTGTTTTTATAAATGATTCTGTAAATCTCGAAATGCCTTTGATGTCTGAGGTTTCTAAGGATAAAAGAAACACTTTTCAGAATCATGGTTAACAAGGATGAGTTTATATTATAAATTTATTCGAGAATATATTATACTTTCGTAGATTAAGAAACATTTGTCATTTTTTACAGTGCATGAAGTCAACCATACACAGGGTGAGTCAGAAAAAGGTATATATACACTGTTTAACGGGTCATAACTTCCTAATATTTCTTTCTTTTCAAAGTGTAATTCATTGGAAATAATGATTGGACCAAGATGAACTTTTGAAAAAAGAAAATTTATTTTAAAATACTAATATAAGTATGAAAATGTAAGTATAAAATAATATCCCAGGGAGTTTTAGGCAGATCCACCTATGTGCGACTTACGGATAAAAGATCATCGGATAAAAGATACGTTTCAAACGAATGGATGTTCATAGACAACGTTCCGGAACCGCAATGGAGCAAGAAAGCGCCACAACACTGAATGAAACACTGAGAAAAAAATATGACACTGTCATCTAGAAACTCAATTGTGACTCTACACTGTAAAAAATTGCTGCAATAAAATTACTGCAGCAGAGATTCCAGGCAATGCCCATAAAAAAAGGGGTTTTGTCCTTGATAAACGAGCTTTGTTCTTACATAAACGGGTTTTGTCCGTAAAAACATGAAATTTACGGAAATTGGCCGTTTACCTTGATAAAGAGGCATTTCCCATAAAATTACGGCATCAATTCACGGAGAATGCCTGTGATTTTACAATTTTTTTTTTTTAATGTGTAGGAAAAATAGTTCCATGTCATCCTCATAAATTCTACTTCCCTTTGCTAGCGAGTTCTACACTGTTAAAAATTTGCAGCAAACTGTCCAGTCATATGACCGCTTTTGTAGAAAACGGTTACATAACCGTAATTTAACTATATTCTGACCATAAAGTGACCAATAATACGGTCAGAATATGGTTAAATTACGGTTATGTAACCGTTTTCTACAAAAACGGTCATATGACTGGACAGTTTGCTGCAAATTTTTAACAGTGTAGTCTCCCCTACTCAAATTCAAGAGCTTTCCTATATTATCGTGGTCAAAGTTATTTTAAAAATCTCTGCAAATAAATGTGAACGCAAGAGGTTAGTTTTAGTAACTATAATTCTAGTTTATATTTTTTTCCAGATATCAAGTGATAGTTTCTCGCAATTCAAACAATTCATAATATAAATTATCGTTTCATCACGTAGAAAACTATAGACTAGAAATCCTCGATCATTTCGTCTATTCAGTTTATTTGTATGCCTTATTCGCATAGTTCGGAAATCTATATTTCTAGTTTAGGGATTTAGAAAATGACTAGTTATTCGTTCTAGATGAAGGCGGTATAAGTTTTCTTACAGTGGATGTTTGTCAAAGTTTGTGAATCAATAGTCCACCGTTATAAGCAGTGTATTGACCAGAACGGTCATAATTTTGAACATCTGTGGTAGGAGGAAAAGTTATACATTTTATGTTAGATTATTTTGCAATTTAAATATTAATTACATGTGGATAAAAAATAGAGTTATAATCATTCAAATTGTGTATACATTTTTCTGATGCACACTGTATATTGTTTCATGCATCGGTCACATCGCCGATAGAATTTAGAAATATCGAATAGCAAAGGAAAATGTTTTTCTTTTCAACCGATTTAAAGCTGTTTTTGGTGCATAGCAGTTTCACGAAGATGAAATCTTACAAGCCTTCAAGGCTGTTCTCAAATCCAAAGGAGCTACTTTCTGACACAATTTCGAATTAATTTTGTTCAAAAACGGTGGAAATTAGCAGATGTTATTATTCAGAGGCTATGTCATCGATGTGAGTTTTCCGCTTTTTGGTAAAGGCAGAAGATCTTTCAGAAAATACTGTCAAAGTCGGCGTTTTGAACCGAGCTCCCGAGGCATTAGAGTAAGAAAGGGGAGAATCGTGTCGTCACGTGACACGAATCGCTTATAACTGGATAAGTAATCTATTAATCAAAAATGGAAACTCATTTCGATTCCAAATCGATTCCATAGTCAGGCTTGCCAAGTTTATGCCTTTGCATTAAAAAATGAATCAGAAAATGTGTCAGAAAGTTTCGCGTTGTTGAGCAGATCATTTGACAACCATTTTCAGACCGGCGCACAGTGTTCCCAAATCAGCAATTATGGCGCCAAAATTCGGAAAATCGAAGCACCTTCTTTCGAAATGAAATATATTCCACAATATTCAGCAATATCTGTACATGTATATTGGTAAGATATGTTGGTTTTATAAACACACATAAGTTCATATTGCTTTTGTGAAATTAGAAATTTTGGACAATTCTTGTCGTAGTGCAAATTTCGTGCAAATTGGCTACTTTTACATATATAATTGAGCCCTTTTCACATACTTTATTATTATTTTTGTATGCTTCTCTAAAAGAACATTTGAATTATCTCTTTAATTTAATTTTTAGATTTCAGATTTTTTTTTTTTTTTTTTTTTTTTTTTTTTTTTTTAAGGAAACTTTAAAAAATATATATATAGTTTTAAGAAGTTCTGCAGAGTTCCTCGAACTTTCTTAACAGAAAATGTAGAATGAACCATCAATATAACACTGTGAATTTAAATTATTTTTAGCTGTGGGGTGGAGTGGGGGGACGAATTTTTTATTCAATTATTATTTAGCGTTTTTTCACATTCCTACTTGCTTTTTATATTTATATTAAAAGTAATATTGAACCTTATTTTTAAAAATACATTGTTAAAATGAATTTAAAAATGTTTTACCAAATTCTTCCAGGATGTTGACGTAGGAAATTTAATCAACTGCGAAATTTCATCATTTTAGAATTGTAATTAGTTATTAAAATATCAAAAAATTCAAATGAACAATTTCATGAATTATTGCCGCGAATAATAAATAAAAGAAAAATCACAGCAGCTATTTTGCAGGAATAACTTGAAAAATTATTTTATTCACATAAATCTTAACACGCTGATTCTAAAAACAATTGTTTGTTGTGTCCTTCAATAGAGTAAATATAATATGTATGACTGTTAATTCTGCAGTCTGCATTGTCCTATCAAAATCTTACATACCAGGATTATTACTATTCCGTGAGATAAATTACATTCAGTGTTTTAAATTATATATATATATATATCAGTAAAAAAGTAATAAAAGCGTATTTTTTAAAATAATTGCATGAGGTGGAATACCTGCCAAAATTCGACGGAATAAGTTTCCGGACTTTTTTAAAAATTATTTCTTTTTACCTAAACAAATTTTATTAAATAAAATTTAAGTTATTATATACCGCCATGTATATTGCAAACTTTTTGATTAATGAAAAAAAAAGAGAATTTCTTTGAATTAAACTTGAAGACTTCATCCCTATAAAAAAAATCTTGTAATAAAAGAAAGTTATAATTTAACAAAGATTTGCTCCCACTTGTGCCCCCTGGCATTCTCCAATTATATTTAATTTGAATTTCCAATGTAATATCATTTAGAAAAATGTACGACCAAAGATTAAGCATATGTAACCAGTATGAATGCCAGAAATGATTTTTGATACCATAACTGTTAGTATGGAACCAATAGAAATTTTTGGAACGGAAATTTTTTTTAAAGCAAGGTAAATTAACTTTTATATGCTCATTCGTTCTTTAAGACCTTCCTTTTTAACACTTTCCAACATAGTTTCAAAGTGTTTGTGAATTCGGGTTTGTCTGTCTGTCCGTCTCTCCATGCTCTAACTCTCGTCAATATACTCGGATTGTCATGAAATTTTTATGCAATATTGAATTTTACTATAGAATGTTTGGAATTTAAAAAGAAGTGCGTAGCATGAATAGTTCATTTACAGGGACACACAAAAAAATTCCATTACATTATGGTCTGTATGTAAAATTCGTTTGCGGCGCATTTTATGGATGTTACGACATTTCAAACATTAATATGTATTACTGAGGTGGACTACAGCATGCTTTTGCCTGAGCATACTATCAGTAGCATTTATAGTTCAATGGCAGGGACGTACACAATACTTCTTTTACATTATGATATATAGAGAAAAATTGTTTGCTGTGCATTTTGAACACTTTATGATACTTGAAACATAATGAAATTTAAAAGGATCAGTAAGGTTCAAAACAACTTATTTTCTATAGATTATGTAGTGCGTAGGTTTTATCGTTCATGTACAGAGACGCACAAGACAATTCTGTTAAAGGACTGACTATGATCAGTCATTGCTAGAAGTACTCTTTCTGTTGTGGTATGCAATCTTATGTAGTTTTTAGTGCATTACGTGTTGTTTACAAATCCTGTAGATCATATATAGGGCTCCACGAAAGACTTCGACTATGGGCAGCAATTGCTGAAAATGGAATTTTAGTGAGTTATGTTTTTTAGCTCACAGGCTATCAAAGCCTGATGAATAAAGGGACAGATAAAGGGATTTTTCATGTAGAATTATCTGATTTGCTTCAAATTTGGTATATCGATTCATTGTGATAAAGCGCTTCTCTGATTAGTTGTGGGGGTTCATTGGTTAAATATAAAGGGGGGAACGAGGGCTACTTCCCCGCCGCTTAATTTAGATAAATGGGTTTTTCATGCAGAATTATCCGATTTGCTTCAAATTTGGTATACCGGTTTATTCTGATAAGGGGTTTCCCTGATTAGATTTGGAGGTTCATTAGTTAAATATAAAGGGGGGAACGTGTGGCTACTCCCCCCCCCCCGCTTAATTTAGTTAAATGGGTTTTTTATGCAGAATTATCCGATTTGCTTCAAATTTGATGTACCGGTTTATTCTGATAAGGCGCTTCCCTGATTAGATTTGGAGGTTCATTGGTTAACTATAAAGGGGGGAAACGAAGAGCTAATATCCCTTAATTTAGTTAAATGGTATTTCATGCAGAATCATACAATTGTGTGAGTATAATATACAATTAGTGTGAATAGCCCCTGAACTCAATGCTATCAGTTTAACTGGGTACTTTTCTTTTTATTTAAACTGCTTATTTAGATGTCTCATTTCATCGTACGCAAAATGTTAAAATTCTTAATATTATTATGTTAGTGTTGGAAAGTAATTCATAATTTATGCCGGATGCATGATTTTTCGTTCTTGTTTATATTTTGTGTTTTTAAGTATCACAACTCCTTTACGTCTGAATAAATTTGGGGAAAGTCACAAAATGCATGAAATTCGAACCCGCACGATCATGTGTATTTGGTTTTAAAGGGATAGAGTATCGTTCAATAAAAATTACTTTTGATAGTTTTGTATTATGGAGAATAAGATGGAGAAAAATGTACATAGCATACTTATTTGTAAGGTGACAAAACTCAAAAAAGAGGAAACATACAAATATTTTAAAAAAATCACCTAACTGCATCATTTCCAGTTTTATCGTTTATCTCTTAATGATGTTATACAACACTGTCTTCAAATCTTCAGATATTCGAATGTAGTAAGACTCGTGTTAAAGGGAAAAAACTTTTTTTGACTCAAAATTTTAAAATTTTTAATTATTTCTTGATCTATTTTAAATAATAATAATAATAATAATAATAATAATAAAATTGTTTTCATGCTTGAAAACGTTTCTCGCCCTTTTTGAGAAACTTTATTAGCGACAAAATCAAAATCCTGTTTTTGTCACTACTTACTTTTATGTTGCCTCAAAAAAAATCTTAATTCATGTTTGGACGACTGCCAAAAACCAGTAAACCAGTAACTAGTTTTTGGACAGGAATAAAGATGGTGGCAAAGACCGGCGATATGGCTTTCTCTTTTATTGTTCTTACATCACTTTTAAACATCGCATAATTTCAATGTTTACATCATCGAATAGGAAAACTTGTCGTTGTGGCCCACCGTAATACTTACCCATCATGCATATGCTTAATATAAAATATGAAAATAAAACACGCGTAAACTATTTATAAAATGCATTGCATTTCGAATAAAATCCTGGCTTGATGACGTCCTAAACTTTGAATGCTCTGTTATTGAATTGCGTAAAAGAAACATCCTTATAACTCTAAAAATAAATAATCCTATTAACTAACGGTTTACTGCGTCGGATTAAGAGTCTCTTTACTAATTAAAATATATCTTTGAATTGACATTTGAATGAAATACAGGGTCATGAAAAATAGAAGAGTATGGAAAATGTGATTACAAATATCTCGGCAATTAATTATCCGATCGACTTCGTTCTTTATGTAAAATTTTTTTTTTCATTGTCTTTTATATTCCCTCCTTAAAATAAACAATTTCGAAAATTTTTATGTACCTTTTATCAGAACGAATATTTCGAGAGTCCGAAAAAAATAGTTCCGGATAATCGAGGTTACTGAAATTCAATAAGTTTCTTCCCGTTATTACATGCTAAGTTCTCACCAAATTTCAAGTCTCTATATCGATTTGTTCGGGAGATAGAGCGTTTAAAGACACACAGACAGACAGACGGACGGCAATTTTTTTTTTCTAAAAATATGTTTTTCGGAATCTCCAGTGTCTGAAGAGTGTAAATCCGTCAAAAAAATTTTCTCGATTTTCAAAACGATTACAAGATTTACCCTATACTACGTTTGATGGGTAAGTAAAATGTAGTTTCGAGTGACATTTATTTGGAAACTGTAGCTCAATTTAGTGACTTTTTAGGGTTTTTCAAGTTAGTTTCAAACATGTTTTTTTTTTTTTTTTGTCTTAGCAACAAAAATCTCTTTGCTAAAATTATGAAAAGAAGCTAGTGACAGATGAGTTGCCACAATTGGCAATAGATTGCTTAAAGCAAATTAAGTTTTTTTTTTATTAATCTTCCGTAATTAGGTCCAGTTCAAAGGGCTGCCATCATGACTACAATATCCTTTAAGCCCTTCAGGACAAGGATTACATATACGTTCCATATCGGGTGCGTATGGTTTTTATTTTTTAATACCAGAATATCTCAGTCGTAATCTTTGTCTTGTCTAATCTTAGAATTCTTGGATTAAATAAGTCGTAAAATACTGTACGGAAATAACTGTTATTAAAAATAAAAAAGTCGTTAAATGACGCCCTTCCTGAAGGGGTTAAAATGGATTTCAATACCATTAAAAAATTTAAACAACTTTCTTGCGTCAAATCATATTTTCTCAAAAATGCCATTTGGCTATGGAACCTGTTACCGAATAATCATAAGACCGATTAACCATAATATACGGCATTTGCGCGTTAATCTGAACTTTGTGAACAAAAAAACAGAAATTTTTTTTGTACATTATGCGCATTTACTAAATATGGACTTCTGAAATTCTAGATTGAGAAAGGAATATTATTTATTGTTTTATTCATCTATTTTTTAAGTTGTGTCTCCTTGTAAATAAGCTTGCGAAACTTGCAAAATATTACTTCATTTAAAAATTTAAAATAATGTAGTTTAAAATGTTTTAACTTACCTTTCTGTATTCTCCACTATATAATCCATCCACCATACCTGTGTATAAAGACAGGGGTAACAGTAGCATTTGATCTAAATCAAAGAACTGATACAATGTTGCAAAAAGTTCCGTTGAAGAGAACTTCAATTTCTGAATATCACTAGATTCTTCTAACTCCAGCGAGTCTAAGAAGAACGCAATGAACACTGTTGCTAGCAAAACCAGTGCAGTTAAAACGGTGACTAAAATATACCACATTTCTTCTGTTGGTAAGCTAAAATCATAATTTACACTATATGACCCATCATAGCACATGTCTGGTCCACATTGTTCGGGATCATCATTTAAAAACTGACTCTCATTTTCGTGTGAAAATTTAAGTGTGTAATACGACAAAAGATTACCCCAAATTTCCGTACTCTGGTGGAAAGTCGTGCAAACGCTGAAAAACCACGCATTGATAAGTCCTACAGCGAATTTTTGAAGTTTGGCGTACCGATGGCTCATATGATTGATGTAGGTACTTCTTGCAATCCACAATGGTCCTGAAGTTAGTCCACACGCGAAAGCTGTAATAATTAAAGAAGCCCACGTTGGATGGTAGTTTGCAATCATAAAAGGACAGAAACATGCGGTGGCTATCACTAACGTCTTCTTACAACCGAAATTTTTAATGACAGCCGTAGGCAGAAAAAATAGAGATATTGTTAGGCCACCGTAAACTACGGCTAAGGAAATGGGTCCGAGATTGTCTTTGCCATTCATGATGATTTGGAGGTTGGATATACAGTTAAAAGACATAAAAAGAAGAAATTGTCCGAAAGACAATATGAAGAGGTTCCTGACAACAACCGATTTGAAAATAGGGAAATCGAAAAACACACCTTTGGGTGATTCTTCTTCACCGTCTATTTTCACAGTACCTTTCTTGGCTTCGGCAAGCTGACCATTTTCGTCATCTGTGAAAGTAGTTAAAGTGATTTTTATAGATGGTACAGGCATCATCTCAGGTTTGGCTTTTTTTCCCATTTCTTAATGATTCAGAACTTTGTTATTTTTAATTAAAAAGTTCTGGCTAGTGTACTGTAATCTGTCGTCTTGTTTCCAGGCATTAGTCTGAAAAAAGTAAGATTTTATAGTAATGGTCGGACTGTAAAATATGTATGCCTATGCGAAGATAAGCATTAAAATGCATCGTAAACTTGTAAATATATATTTTTTTTATGATACTTAATGAATAATATATGAATTTTAATGAAGAGCAGTATTCTCATATACACGTATCTTTCAGCAAATATAACAATGCATAAAATATAATAAATTTAATACTTTCTTGTTCACGAAAAGCGTTTTTGTCGCACAGTTTTTACGTAAAACTCCCAATTTTCACTTTCTTGTATTCATATTTTTACTTTAAGAATGCAAAATTCAAAATAAGATTTAAAATCTACAATATGTGTTTTACTTAAATTTATTACAATTCAATCCATTGATATGTCATGTTCGTTAGATATTCTCTATCGTTGACCTACTTATTTGATGCAAGGCAATTAAGAATTCAAAGCACTAGTTGTTTAAACACCAGTTCCCACAGGATTAATTTGCTTTTCACTGATCTACTCAGTTGACATCACATATTAAAAGGAGAGTTGTTTGTTATTAACAATATTGTATTCACAATATTCAGGTAACTTGTTTTCTGCTTTCTTCCGATAAATAAATATTTCTAACTTTCTTGACCTTAAACTTAAAACATTAAGTTAAACAAACTTATATAAGAATTTCATTTACTTGAGATTACAAAAACGATTCTCAACTAAACAAATTTATAAATGATGCTTTGAAAACATTTTATGGGGATAAAATTGAGCATATTCATTAAAAGCAAGAGCATATAACACGAACAAAATCTTCTGTCTCTAATTATTATTATTATTATTTTAGAGAAATGATGAATAACTCACTGTCACTTTTGAAACTTCACTTTATCGTCTGCATACATCAAATGTGGTACACTTTAAAAAATATCAAAGTTACTTCAAAAAGGATGGTCACAATTTTAAAATGTTATTTGCCATCACTAGTGGTATATACAGAAATTCTTCTGTCACTAATTTTTTTTTTAATTAAAATGAAGCAATTACTCACATTACTTTTTAAACTTCACTTTATCGTCTGCATACATGAAGTGGGGAACAATTTAAAAGTACCAAAGTTTTTTTTTTCACTTCAAAAAGATATCCACAACTTTAAAATATTATCCAACGTCACAGGTGGTATAAATTCCGAATGATGTAAAATGCACTAAGATTTGAATTAGATAACTTCCCACCGCGACAAAAACCCGGATGTAATCTCGGCGGTTTCAAATGGAGAAATGAGGAATTACTTTGATACTTTGCCGATTCTAGAATGTATTTCTCTAGGTTAGATAATTATTATTTAAATGAGAGGCTTTCAAAACTTCTTTCCGTTGCTCAACTCAAAATTTTGCCTCATTCTTTATAACTTTTATTTGTCCAACACAGACAGTTATTTCTTTCAAAAATGCATTTTGATGCAATATTGATTCAGCTTAAGCAATAAAAAAAAATCGTATATTATTATAGTATGAAAAAGTGAAAATTCGAGAAGCTTATTATTTTCAAAAACTTATTCATTTCACTTTTAATTTTTAATTTTAGAATTTAGACCGTTAGACCTCATATTTATTCAGTGTAAAATTATATAACTTACTTTTAAATTTGTGTGTTGTTTAACAATTTCAGACTTATTTTAAAACTTTCAGATCAATAGAAACAGAACATTTATTCCGTTCGATTTAAAATTTTCTGCTTATAAGAAAAAATAAAATGATGATCATACTTTCAAAGCTTTGTATTGCTTAACTGATTTCTAGACGTTTCCTTAAATACGTCTAATAAACAAAAATAATATTAAAATAAATTGAAGACATTATGTATCGTTGAATTCTAAATAATCAGTTTTCACTTGAATAATCTAGATAAAATGAGCAGCGAAACTTAATTTGTTTTAATCAATTGAAAAATTCTCCTAATTTATCGTTTGAAAAAACTGAACACGTTTAGTTTCACACAGTTTTAATTTTTTTTTCACATAAAATAAACTGGAACAAAATATCTAAGCTCTGAGCCGTTTGTACTATGTTAGAGAGATATTTATTTTTCACCAAAATTAAATTAATATTCAGCTTCTCTTACTTTAAATATTATCTTAATTAATAAATATAAAAAATTAGAGAAATGTTTGAGTTTTTGCTATTTAATTAATTAGAGCTGCTTCCTTACTTACCAATCAAAATAAACTAAATTACTCATTTTTACTTTGCTATATTCAATCGGTATTCTACATAAAACAAAATAGAAACTTGGGCTTTCAAAGCTTAAATTTGTATTATTTTCCTCATTCCATGCTATTTTTAATTAATTGGTATTAAAGGAGTAGCGATGCTTTCTCAAATTTGTATTATTAAAGTACTTAAAAATAATCCCTTACTTACCACAGGAAAAAAATCAACTTCTTAAATTCACGTATTATCTTCTCTTAAGAAACCCATCAAGGATTTTTATACTTCAAAACTTTTAATGGTTAAATTACTAGGCGTTAATTCATTACATAGCAATCAAAATGAATCTATATTTAATTATTTTTTTAAATATGCTTTTTGGTTTTTTTTCTTTTTAATTCAGAACCAGATATATTTTCCTTCTTTGATCAGACAAGCTAAGACACTCGAGTAAACATTTCTCAATTTCAAATCTTTCCTTAATTATTTTTCACGTCGATCATAATGAGCTGAAACCACCATTAAATATCTATCACTTCCAAGTCTTCACTTAATTTACTGTATCGAAATAGAAAAACAGTAAAGGCAAGTTTTATGTAGGTGGAGGCACTTTTAACATCACCAGTTAAAACAAACTAAACAATTTCAAATCATTACTTAATTTTTATATCGTTCATAACACGTTAAAAGTACCTTCTTTTATTTCCAAATCGGCACTTAATTATCCGTAACAAAAAAGAAAAGCACAGCGCTGTTTATTCCAGTTTGTAACATTTCCAATGTCATCAACCGAAATAAGCAATTCCAAATCTTTACCTAATTATTTTTTATAATTTGATCATAATGAGTTGAAAACACCATTAAACTTTCGAATTTTCTATTAATTATCCACACAGAAAGAAAAAAATAAAGCACATCGCTGTTTAATCCAGTTTGAGGTACTTCTGATGTCACCAATCACAATAAATAGTTCAAAATCTTTACTTAATTATTTTTCATATACAGATTATAGTAACCTGAAGAAGAAGAAAATAAAGCAGAGCGCAGTTTTATCCAGCTTGAGGCACTCCTAACGTCACAATCTTTACTCTTTATTTCAATTATTTTCATATAACATTCATAATAACATGAAAGCACTAATAAAATTCTGAATCTTCACTTAATTATTCATGTAGAAAGAGAAAATGAAAACACAGCACTGTTTAATCCAACTTGAGGCACTTCCAACGTCACAATCTTTACTCTTTATTTCAAATCTTTATATATAACATTCATAATAACATGAAAGCAACAATAAATTTCTGAATCTTCATTTAATTATTCGTGTAGAAAGACAAAAAATAAAGCACAGCGTTGTTTAATCCAGCTTGAGGCACTTCCAACGTCACAATTTTTACTCGTTATTCCAAATTCTTTTCATATAGCAATCATAACATCAAAACACATAAAAACCTCCGAATCTTCATTTAATTATCCTTTTTTAAAGACAAAAATAAAGCACAACGCTGTTTAATCCAGTTTGAGGCACTTCCAATGTCACAATTTTTACTCTTCATTCCAAATCTTTTCATATAGCAATCATAGCATGAAAACATCTATAAACCTCCGAATCTTCATTTAATTATCCTTTTTTAAAGACAAAAATAAAGCACAACGCTGTTTAATCCAGTTTGAGGCACTTCCAACGTCACCAATCAAAACAAACTGAGCGTAGATTAAACGAGTCCATCTCAGCAGAGAGATCTACCGTGAAACAAAATGAAAAAAAAAAAAAGGTAAGATTACTCAAAGGAAAGTCATATTTTGTTTCAATAGCATGACTGATTGTCCGGAGCATTTAAACGTCTAATTCGCGTAGACAGGCGAACAAAATAAAGAAAGGATTTTCGATTATCCCATTAAAAAATGGTTGAGTGACAACAGAGCAAATGATGCGAATCCATCGCGAGCAGAGGTAATAACAGCTGAGTAAACGGAACTCTCGCTGTGTCCTTCTTCACCGAACATTGTTATATGAAAACAGAATATCAGTGAAGGACAGAATCTATGAAACGAAAGTACTGAAGGTTCTTACCTCTCCCAATACCTAGAAAGGATTCCATTTGTACAGCTGCCGGTTTTTTTTTTCTTAAAAAGAAAACTGCTTACTCATGCCATTGTTTGAGTTAAACTAACGCCTCACGGTTTATTTTTAATTATATTTTTCATTCTTTGAAGAAAATATAATCAAACAAACTTTTTTTTATGTTTATTGTTTTAAATCTCGATTTGTGACAGATCGAAAAATGAATGAATAATGGTAGATTTGAGAATTTCTTTTCAGTTTTCATATTACATATTGTTCATTGTTGCGTAACCTGCCACACATTGTGATTTACGATTTCAAAATAAATGTCTATGAGAAATTAAAGGAAAAAAACCACCATTGTGTAGATAGATGTTTTTAACAGAAATTGAAATAAATATTTTCAAAATCGTTTTTTGACTTAACTTAGGATGATAAAATTGATTGGGGAAAACTTATTGCGCAACTAAGAGACAGCATTAAATAAAATAAAGGAAGTGGATTTTGTCTCGTCTGCGCTGCCAACAAGTCAACGGGCAAAATCAAAATTTATATATATTTTTTAAACTTCGCCCTTTAAAATAAAATTGTTTATTTAATTTCTTTTTAATATACAGAAAAATGTATTTATAGAATATTAAGCTCATTTGCTTTTTGAAGAAAGTTGTAGTAATGTATTTTGTATATTTATATAAATGCTAATTTTGTAATATTCGTCTTTAATTTTTTTATTAATATTTTTAAAACGGTATATTGTTTATAACTGTATTTTTTTTTCTTTCTTTGACGTATTGATTTTCCCATTAAAATTGAAGAGAGAAATAATTTTAAATTTAACCCTTTCCGGCACAGTGGTCCCACTCCGGGCACACCTAATTTTATTTCCAAACTTGGATTCGGCACCAAGAATATTTTAATAAAATTTTGCTTATACAATGAAAGCTTAAAATAAGGAGTTCTTATTTTCTCAAAAAGTTTTTTGTAAATTCCGGTGCCAGTCAATAATTTCGCATTTTACGAACAGAATTTGGTCTGTGCCGAAAAGGGTTAAATGGATAGTGCAAAAAAAATCTGGAATAAATCAAATTTTCTAAGAAAATTCAAAGAAATAAGAACATATTTTCACGTATTCAACTTTCAGGAATCAATTTATACTATGGAAACAAAAATCAAAAATCATCTGCTGACATATTTAGAATCATTACATCAAGATTTTTTTTTTTTTAAGTTTTACTATTTAGCCCATTAAGAAGATTTAGAAACCTTGCATTTTGGTGGACAATTATTGATTCCTGTTCACACGAACTGAATTTAAAGAAAAATAATATATTATTTTCAATTAATTATTTTTGAAAGATGGTGGTTAATACGTTTCAGAAAGGCGCTAAATGTAAAAGGGTTTATCGAGCAAAAGGGACATTTTTTTTCTTAAAGTCTAATATATATATATTACAAATTTGGAAAATTGACGTCATTTTTATTTCACGAACCAAAAAACCCGCTCTTGATTGTCATAAACCAGAATTCTTTCTGAAATCTGAAACTGTGGGGTAATATGCTTGTACCTGCGTAACTATTCACACTTTTTGTACTCTCATAGTCGCATAGAATTACCATAATAACCATCGAGTACCACTGTCACTTATGTTCGAAACCAGTTCTTAAAAGAACAACATAATTTTTGCAGGTAACATTTTGCATCAACAAACACGCAATTTGCAAAACGTTATTTTCGCAATTTGTGTTTAAACCTACATTGTAGATATGATTTTTTAAACTTGAAATTTAATATTTAATAAAATAAATTAATGTTATAAGTTTATGTTTTACATGTACAATAATGCTGGATTTCTTTTTCTCTGAAGAAAACGGAAATGTAAAAACGAAAAAAAAATAGTCAAGTTTGGCCACCAAAAATGATTTAATTTAAAAATTGTAGTGGACTTAAACGTTATATACCATTGAATAGGTATAATAAGCAATTAAAAAAAATATATATATAAAAGAAACTTTTACGTTTATCATTGAAATGGAACACATTCACGGTATTAAAGACTTTTGTCCTTTCGCAAGAAAACAGTCTTAGACCTGAATTTATGTACTTTCTTTTGTTTTTCAAAATTGGATATGGATGTTTAAGCGACGGTATTGCTTACTGATTTCAATAACCGTAACAATGTCGTGGCATTCACAATAAAAGCATTGCAATCATGTAAAGAAACTATTTCTAAATCACTGTTGTATTGTGAAGGCGAATCTATAACTGATTCACTTCTGTATGCCCGTATTTATCTTTAAACAAGAAAGAAAAGGCATGTGTCAAGTATAGATTATGAAACACTTCCCAACACTTGCAGAATACTTTAGCAAAACTTCGTCGTTTAATAAACTAACGACGATACCTAAGTTAATATTTTAGAAAATGCATAACACATTTGAAAAACAGATTTCAGCAATTATTTTCAATAGCCAGAAAGATATTCTAATTCGTTTGTGCAACTGTGTATATGATCCATAGATTTGTATATATTCTACATAGTATACTAAATTAGTCCTGATATAATCTTGATTAGTCTCTATTCATTGTTTGAAAAACGGGTTTTTCGGTAGATTTCGTTAGAAGTAGTACTTTTTACATTGTCCCCTGTTGGAATTCCTGAAATTTTTTTGCAGATCTACGCCATTCATGACTTCCAATACCCAAAACCAACCCCCAGTTAAAAACTTTATCTATCTATATCACTTTTTATGGAGACGATAACTTCAATAATTCTGCACAAATCTCTTCCAAACCGATATTTAAAATCAAGGGGCATTAAATCTCGGTCAAGTTCGTTAATGGGCAAAATCGAACCGGGGGAGGGACTTTTTGTGAAAACAGAAAAAACCCCATCATTTCTTAATTATGATACTTATCTAATCCGTTTAAAGTTATTATTACTTCTTAGAAAAGGTCCGAAAATTCATGTATGACAAATTTTTGATATCATTAAAAATGGCCGCAAGGGAGGGGGGGAGGACAGCGTTTAAGAAGAAAGAAATTCCTAACTTCGTCAATTCACAAGATATCAAATCCGCTTAAATTTGTTATAAATCCTCTTAACATTATCTACAACTTTTATGCTGACAAGTTTTTTTAGGACAAACCCTTACAGAAAAAAAATAAAATAAAAAAATAAAAAGGCCTACAAACACATGTAGATTTTGAAGTGGGCGGTCCCAACTCCCGCATCATGGCAAAAAGGTCATTTTTTCTGCAATTCTCAATAAACAGACGCCCCACGGTCTGCGTCTTCAAAATCTACCTGTACCTGTAGGCCGAGCTGTCAGGGAATTTTTATGTGTTTTATATATGTAAAATTGTTATGTATGAGAATGTAAGCTGTATGTATGTTAGCTTGGAGACGTTATTTACAAAAAGTTACTTTTTTGATTTGTGGCAGTGAATTTTTGACAAAATGTTTTTTTATTAATGTGTTAACGATCACAATATAACTAACAATTTAAAAACATACCGTGTGTCCAAAAATAGGATGATTGATTTTAAAATTCAATAACTTGCAAACGGTGATGGATATTTAAAAAAATCCTTGCAGGAGAGTAATGTAAGATGTCAGGAGTTTTTTACTGAGATTCCCGGTTTTAGTTTCAAATGACGGCAATAGATGGTGTTGAAAACAACAGGGGCTCAATCGAGGTCGAAACTGAATTTGCATAGTACTGATGCGAAGGAAGGAGGTAAAATATATGCAGTGTGTCTTACTCGCCAATACAATCTTCATACGGCCCGATTTTGAACTCACATGGACCCACTCCATATATTTAACCTCAGTCCTTCGTATCAATGCTGGGTGATTTCTGCTTCTTCTTCGAATCCACGTCTATTGATCGCAGCGCCATCTATTGTTGGAAATTCGAACTAAAACAGGAATCACAGTAAAAAAAAAACTCCTGACATTTTACTTAACCCTCCTGCAAGAATTTTTTAAATATCTGTCACCTTTTGTAAGTTATTGAATTTTAAAATCGGTCAATCCATTTTCGGACCACTCGGTACATTTAAAAAAGATTGATGACTTGTGAATTGTGTTATTGGTGTTTTTTTAATGAACGGAAGGATAATTGTATGCTTCCGTTACATATCACAGAACATTTTCACCTATTTTGTGAATGGGATCAATATACAGTGGAACTTCCCTTTAACGAAGTCTCTATTTAACGAAGATTTCTACTTAACGAACTTTTCTGCAGAACCTTGACTTTGAACATCATTAACATGTAGATTAATTTCCATATTACGAAAAACGTATTCTATGTAACGCAGTTTTATTCCACCTTCGTGCACGTATTCAAACGGAGAGGTTGCTGTTGCGATGGATATGGATGTATGAATTTATTTCAAAGTACTGAATGAAAATGAACACATTTGAATCATTTAATCAAAACTCACACATTTAATCACATTTTAATGAAAAAAGGAAAGGTACGCTTCGGTTTTTGTTTACTTCTCTTTGTTATGTGTTTTTTTTTTTTTTTTTTTTTTTTTTTTTTACATTACTTTAATTAAATTATTCTCATATCTACATTGCATAAAAAAAATGACTGCCCGAAGTAAAATACATTTTGGAAATATTTTCATTTTATGTGTACTTTTCATTTTATGTGGGTTATGTGTAGACAAGTTTCATAAATTTAAGTTGATTTCTAATTAACGAATTTTCTTCATAACTAAGTATTTGAGTGTAACGATGAGACTTCGTTAAATGGAAGTTTCACTGTATTATTCTTTCAATAAAGTAGCAGTTGTTTTCCCTGAAATTTCTTTTATATGTAAATTAAATTTTATTTTGAAAAAAAAAAAAAACATTTTTTCCCCAAAAATCACGTTTTCAAGTACTGTCACAAAGTTTCCTCGTATCCTGCGTAACAAACATGTGCAATAATTTTCAAAATATAGTAGCATTCGTCATCTAATAAAAATATTTAAATGCAAGAGGCAATCATTTTTAATGACAGTTATTAACCGTGAATGTGTAAACATTGTCATTTGTCATTAATTTTCTAAAAAAATCATTACTTATTTTATACTAGCAAAACCTCGGCCTTGTACACATCATTGTTGAAATATGCCAAGCGGTATTCCTGTGCCTACACAACAGTAGGGGGAAATTATACTGCTGCGGATAGTTTAAAAAGTACTAATTAAGTCTCATTTAGAGGACACATCATTCTTGTGCCACATTACGTGAACGTAAGACTTGAATCAATGAGAAAATGTTCTTTCCAAACTTTTACAAAAAACAGATACAATGCAGTGTCCTTGGGAACTCTGTTTATCATATATCAGGGACGGCAAACCTATGGCACGCGTGCTACTTTTGGCACGGTTCTGCTTGGGGTTCTAAATCAAGATACAGTCAGATGACACAAAATTCACAACTTATATGAGCTGATCTAATTTTTTTTAATTGGAAATTGAAGAATTGCGTCTTATTAAATTCTAATCTAATTATATATGGTATTAAACATTTATCAAACATAGATAAAATTTTAAAACTCTCAAAAAGGAAATATATATATATATATATATATATTAGACACTAGTAAAAATGTTGATGGTAAAATTATGCGCATCAAAGATTATGTTTTTTAGGGGTATGTGTGTGTGTGTGGGGGGGGGGGTAGTATGTTTTAGCAGAGGTTTACGGAGAACAAAGACCTGTTTCCTTTCATAATGTTCGGACTGGGATCGGTCTATTAGTTTTTCAGCAGATTTGAAACGGGCGGAGAATTCATTCTGGCCGTGTCATATCGGAGCGGCTTTTTCTTTTCTTTTCTTTTTTTTGGGCGGGGGCGGAGGAGGAGGGTGAATTAATAATATTGTACAGTCGTTAAAGAGAGAGAGAGAGAGAGATATGGAGAGAGAGAGAGATAGGGAGAGAGAGAGAGATAGGGAGAGAGAGAGAGATAGGGAGAGAGAGAGAGAGAGAGCATTCTCATATTGTTTAATCGTGAAAAATTGCCGCAGAGTGATCAAAGATACTGTCTACGAACTGTGTCTATTTTTCTAATTTGAGTATAAATTTTGAAAGAGGAGTCATCTACATATTATCGACTTAGAAATAATCATAAGCCGGCAGTCAAACCAACCGTCAGATTCCTGGCTCTGTCAATTTTTTATCGAAGACCTTCCCCTTACATTTTAGTGTATCATAAATAAATGGAACTGACAATTTAAAACACTTATAACGCAATCCGTAATTATCGTAGAATACTCTCATATTTTGCATGATAAATATCATCTTTATAAAAGAGGGACATGGTTGGTTTTTTAACCGAAGCCCCTAAATTTTAGTATAGCACGGATATAAGGGCTTGTTAACCAAAAACGCTTATAAATCGGATCCAAATCGTCACGAATCAAACAAATTTTGTATGGTAAACCTCTTAGTTAGGTAGAGGGGAGGAGTTTTGTTGATTATTTATCGAAGCTGGACATATTTTAGCGTATTATAAATATAAGGTAGTAACAAATTAAACATTTATAACAAGAACTGTAGTTGTTGGTGTACACTCATATTTTGTGTGGCATTTTTTAATTTATTACATTAAAGCGACAAAATATCCCCCTTAAAATGATTATGTTTACCAAGCAAAACTTGCATGGGCTGCGGCAATTTGGATCCAAGTTATAAGTGTGGATGATTATCGAGTCCTTATATTTGTACTATACTAAAATTTAGGGGCTTCTGTTAAAAAAAACCGACAATGTATCCTGTAAAATTATATCACTTTCTTGATGCACGAAAAATTTGAGCGAGCTGTGACAATTTGATCACAAGTTATAAGATAAATTTGTCGGACTCTCATATTCAGAATTTTATAAAATTTAGGTACTTCTGTTTAAAACCCCCCCAACAATGTATCCTGTAAAATTATGTTACTTTGTTCACACACACACAAAATTTGAGCACGCTGTGACAATTTGATCACGAGTTATAAGAGTTAAATTTGTCTTAGCTCTTACATTCAGAATTTTATAAAATTTATGTATTTCTGTTTAAAAATCCCGACAATGTCTCCTGTAAAATTAAGTTACTTTGTTCACACACACAAAATTTGAGCGCGCTGTGACAATTTGATCACGAGTTATAAGAGTTTAAATTTGTCGGGCTCTTACATTCAGCTTTTTATAAAAATTTAGGGGTTTGATAAGAAAATAATAATGGCCCTCATAATGTTGAACCATTCAACGTTTATAGGTCTACGACAATTAGAGTCCGAGCTATAGGAGGTGGGGTGTAAATGGCATCGACGGACGCGTGAACGAAGTGTCATGTACTCTAAATTTTATTATGAAATAGATAACTCACAACAAAATAAATAATAAATGGTTAGCTATTTTGCATTAGTTTGTTTTTCGGGTGCGAGGCCCTGTGCAGCCGCACCTGTGGCACACCCCTAAGGACGGCTCTGTTTGAAATAGTATAACATTATTAAAGTACACAATGATTTTTTTCCCTGTAGTCTGTAATGTTACGGTATTATTTTGAGTGTCCTTGTTAATGAACTATAAATGTTTTACACTTCATTTTCAATGCCGAATAAGCCATAGTAAACCGCAATCACACATATCAATTGAATGGCAATCCGAGTATATTTACGCGAGTTAGAGAACGGTCAGACAGACAAGCCGATTTCATAAACATTTTTCAACTATGTTGGAAAGTGTTAACAAGTTGGAAATTGTACGTCAAACGTGACAAATGAGGTGCGTTCGTACTGTTATTATTTCACTGAAAAAATGAATTATATCGTCTGTTATTATGATATGATTCATTTTCGTAATAAAATAAGTACATTTTAAGTTAGCAGCATTTCATCATTTGTTGACATTGACTGAAGATTCCAATGAAAAACGTAAGCCTAGCTTTGAAAATTTCAGAACTTGAAATCCATATTTAGACTCTTTTTTTTTTCATTTAATATCTATTTCTCCGGAAACATCTAATTCAAAAAACTGTCGGTATGTTATAGGAGTGCTATAATGAAATAATTTTAGCATACAAGTTCGGTTTTTAAATTCAGTAATACGGAAATAATAGGACTCTATCTTAAATAGGAAGTAATCACCATGGCAAACTAGAATCATTACCTGTCATGGGATATCATTGAATTAATTACGTATGATATGATTTAATAGAATGAAGAATGTCACTATAACATGGTCATCGAGTTTATAAAAGGTCATATATGACTATAACGTCATACGTGTCAGATAACTTGTCGATTAATCCTCGGAAGCTGCTCTAACAAGGAAGTACCAATTTTTTTTAAAATTCAAATTAGTTGATAAATATTTTTAGTAACATCTTTCTAATTTTTGATTCGAATTTCATGAAATTAAAATTTGAAATGACTCGACAAAATTCTGCAATGATTATATAGATTACATTTCAAACCATTCGGTTGGGTAGTTTTTGCGCTGTTATATGCAGACGGATGGACGGATCAGACGACAACTATTGTTGTTACGTATTTATATAATTACGAACGCGCCTAAAAATAAGTCCATAAATGTGCAAGAAATTTTCGCGGCGGGGAATTTTGAGAATATTCTTAATGACACAGTTTGATAATTTTTCTTATTATTACTTTTCCATTATATATTTTTCTGCAAATATTAGAAATATGACTTTTAAAATGTTTCGAATTACAGAATAAGATAATTTTTCCTTGTAAAGAGCAAAAACAAAATTCTAGAAAGTTAATACATATCGTAATTTTTAAACTGACATAAGATTACTTAAAAAGCAGTGTTTTACAATTTCTTTTCCTCAGAGCACAATTAAACCCATGGTCAAGCACTCAAACTTACTCAGGCATAATTTTCTCTGAAAGAATTAAATTTATTTGTTGATGTGAGACCATTTCCATGATTCTCTTGCATATTTTGATAAAGAGTATACAAAGAGAGAAAGAAACTTCCAAATGATACAACTTTATGACATTAACTCTCCTTTCGAAGTAAATCACATATGAAATTATGGATAGTTAAAGGGTCGATATTAGTAGTTAATTACACTGGTCGGCTAAAAAAAAGATCTAATCTAAATATGACATCCAAATTACCCCTGCATATGCCATTTTTCTAAAATCAGTTTCATAATACAGTGGACTCTCTCTATCTGAACACTCTCTAATGTGAACACCCCGGTATTATGAACACTTTCTGACGGTCCCGGCAAAACTCCATAGACTTAACAAAAGATGAACTCTCTGTAATCTGAACACCCTCTAATCTGAACACCCCACTATTATGAACGCTACTTTTGACCCCTATTCTAACCCGCCTCTCCGTAAACTGAACGTGTGTTTGCAGTTGGAATGCGGGGAATTCCCGCATCATGGAAATTCAGAAAAATTGTTGCAGAAGAATAAAAGGGTTCAATGAATTCGATTTAAAAATAAACAAACAAAATCATTTCTAGATTTTAAGATCTATCCAATGCTGAAATTTGTTTGAATAATTCAGATAAAATCTTCAGTTAACAAAACAAACAAATCATTTATTATAACAAAAAAAAAATCGAAAGAATATTTTTGTCTTTACCGTACGTGTTCACAACTAACTAGAACATTCTTATATTTTTAATAAACAAGAAGGTGCAGATATGAAATTTTTGGCCATTTCAGAAAGAGTAAATCATGGTAATCAAATTAAAGGAAATGATCAAAACAATCAATTTTTATGCAAAGAGATACAAGAAAAAATAATGTAAAAAACATGTCACGTGATTACCCCTCTCCGGAGCTGAGATAAAAATAACAGAAATGCCTACCCACCAATGACAAATAAGAGACAACAGCTGTTAGAGGGAATGGTTAAAAAAGGATTGTGGTTTCTTTTCAGCACACCTGGTTGGCAGCCTTATTGCTTCTGTTTCTTTCTTCCTTTTTGCTCGGCAAAGGTAAATTTTTTCGCCATTTCACTATCGTTGCAGGGAAAGAAGCACAACACTTATGCTGATGTGTCATAAATAAAAAGGAAAACGGAAAGAACTAAAGCTTCAGGAAAAATACGAAGTTTTTCAAAAATTAAAATAAAAAGTAAGTCAAAGAAAATTGCATCTGAATTTGTAATTTCAGTAGGTCAAGTTAACGCCATCAGCAAGAAAGAAAGAGAAATTATAGCCGCTTTTGAAGCAAATAAACCTCCCTTAAAGTGTAGAATTTTCGAAAAGAAAACGGGAATCGAGAACATAAACAATCGCGGTTGGAAGTTTTTTTGCTAAATGAGAATGAAAAATCTTCCTGTCACTGGACCCCTGCTAAAGCAGATTGCTCTGGATTTTGCAGAAAAGGAGAAAATCATGGAATTCAAGGCATCAGAAGGATGACTGACTCGCTTCAAAAGTAACATTGAATTCAAAATAATCAATGGTGAAGCTGCAGACGTAAATATCGACACTGTAGAGGAATGAAAAAGAAAGTTTCTTGATATAACGAAGGATTTCAATGCCAATGAAACCGACCTGTTTTTCAGAGCTCTTTCAAATAAAACCATAGCAGAAAGAAGCAAAAAATGCGTGGGCGGAAAAATGTCAAAAGAAAGATTTACCATCTTTCTTTTGACCATCTTTCTTTTGAGAGATTTACCATCATGCTCTGTGCCAGTTTTACGGGTGAGAAGATCAAACCATTTATGATCGGAAAAAGTGAAAAACCACAATGCTTCAAAAATGTGAAGATAGGATCATTGCCTGTGCACTATAAATCAAATCGAAAAGCCTGGATGACATTCACGATTTTCTCACAATGGTTGGAGGGCATTAACGAGATGATGAAGAGAGAAGGAAGAAAAATTCTTCTTTTTGTGAATAGTGCCAGATCGCACACAAATGTGCAGCTGAGCAACGTGAGCCTGAAGTTACTGCCACCGAACTGTACTTCTATAATCCAACCACTGGATCAAGGAGTAATCAAGACCTTTAAAGCTCACTACCGAATTCAATTCTTGAAGAAAATGTCCGTGGTGATGGAGGAGGCAAATTCGGCAACCGAACTAATGAAGAAGGTCAATGTCATGGATGCTGTACATTGGATATCAATGGCTTGGAATGAAATAACCCCCTACACCATCCAAAAATGCTTCTACAAAGCTAGATTCCCGTATGAGAATGAGCAGTCAAGGACAAAGAACCAAGAAGCAACAGCTGTGAGTGACTTCGGGTCAATTCTTCAGGAGCTTCATACTGAAATTGAACCTGGAGCTTATCTCGAAGCCGACAGAAGCCTTCCTGTTTGCGACTACATCGTTGAAGAGGAAGAGGGTAGTGAAGACGAAGCAGAACCAGAAGAGTCCAATGAAACAAGAAGTAAGATTACCTTCAAGCAATATGGCCAAGGGATTCAAGACTGTTGAACTATGTGGCTGAACATTACCTGGAAACCTTTCCACTTCTTAAACAACTAGATAACATGTACACTGCACAAGCATACACAATGCAAAAACGGACTAAAATTACTCACTTTTTTAAGTAATGTACCTATTATGTTTTCAAGTAATGTATTGTATGTATGTAATTGTATGTTTTGTAAAATTTTTTTAATATAACTTTTTTAATAGTTTCTAAATTCAGCATCTCCATCTCGGTAACTTGCATAGTTAACCAGGCTAAGCATTCCATACAGTCTATAAACTAAATACACAGTAGTAGTAGTAATGCATTTCCCAATCTCCCTCTATACTGAACACCCCCATAATCTGAACATTTTTGGTCGGTACCATGAGTGTTCAGAATAGAGAGAGTCCACTGTAATAACAGATAGTAAAGGATTATCGTATTAATTTACAATTCTAAATAAAATTGAAATCGTAAAAAAAAAGTATTTTCACTGTCTTTGATAATAAATCGATAAAACATAACATAAAAATCTAGTTTGTTGACATTTTTATCAAGAATTTTTTTGTGTCTCCGCCTCCCCCCTTTGTGTACAAATTTACTATTTGCTGTCTAATTCGCTCATTTTAATTTCTTATGCCTTTGTAACTCGGGTGATGTTTTTACTTACCCATCATACGTAGTATAGGGAAAGTCTTGTAATCGTTTTAAAAATCGAAAAAAAACATTTTTTGACGGATTTACCCGTTTCAGACACTGGAGATTCCGAAAAACATATTTCTAGAAAAAAAAAATTACCGTCCGCCTGTCTGTGTGTCTGTGTACGTGTCTGTAAACGCTCTAACTCCCGAACAAATTGAGATAGAGACTTGAAATTTGGTATTTCCTTTTATGTAATAATGGGAAGAACCTTATTGAATTTCAGTAACCTCGATTATCCGAAACTATTTTTTTCGGACTCTCGATATATTCGTTATGATAAAAGGTATATAACAATTTTTGAAATTGTTTATTTTAACGAGTGATTATAAAAGACAATAAAAAACATAAATTTTGCATAAAAAATGAAGTCGGTCGGAAAATGAGTTGCCGAGATATTTGTAATCCTATTTTCCACACTCTTCGATTTTTCATGACCCTGTATTTCATTCAAATTTCACTTCAAAGATATGTTTTAATTGGAAATGAGACGCTTAATCCGACGCAGTAAATCGTTAGTTAATGTGATCATTAATTTTGGAGTTATAGGGATGTTTCTTTTGCGCAATTCAGTAATAGAACATTAAAAGTTTATACCGTCATCAAGCCAGGATTTTATTCGAATTGCAATGCATTTTATAAATAGTTTACACATGTTTTATTTTCTTATTTTATATTATACATATCCATGATGGTATTGTATTATGATAACCCAGTACAAGGACTAGTTTATATAACCATTTATAGGTAATTCACATATCATTATATGCATTTTATTATTTACACAATGTCCATGTTTTAGCAAGCCATAAAACACCTTAATTTTAAAATCTTAGCCTCCTACCTAAAAAAGGATACGTGATACACTAATTTCATTGCCTTATTTTGATTTAGTAGCGTGAAATCTATAAGAATATACTATTATTTTTACAGGGAGGATTTTGGTGCCGACCAATGTTATTAAAATCTTAATACATGAAATAATAATAAAAGCAATTATCCATCATAAACATCTTTAATGAATTATTAATGTTTGTGTAATCAATTTACCAAAATATAAGTTGATTGATGTGTTTATTTATATTAGATGATGCGCTCAAAGCTAAAAATTCTAATCACTTTCATCAACATGACAGTTATTATGCTCATCTTATAAAATCAAACTAAATATTTATACTCAGAATATAAATTCAAATTAATGTTCAAATAAGAAATCCGGAATTACATTTAGATCATAAAGTTTAATCGATTTTCCCCAATATGACAGTTATTACATTCAGATCATGAAATCAAAGTAAATAAATTATGTTTAGACTATAAAATTCAAATTATTGTCCAAATGGGAAATTGTTGATTATATTTTAGGTCGTAAATCCTAATTACTTACTGTCTGATATTTCTCATTACATTTAAGAACATAAATAACCATTAACATTACATGCAGAAATGACTGTTGATGCAATTGGGGAAAACCCTATAGCGTCATAACACCACATCAATCAATGCTTTTAAACAATTAACCCCTTGAAGGGCGCCGGTATATTATATATACCACTTAATTTTAATCACAAAATGCCACAATGACGCCAGAATTTTAGAATTAAATTTTGAATTTATAAGGTACGTGGAGGAAAGCTTTTACTTATTTTAAAATAAATTCGTTCGTGAATCTTGGTGTCAATCAATCATTTCATTAATTTAGCTCCAAGAGTACTTTGCCCTTGAAGGGGATAAAAGGAAGTTCACGCCTATATTTCATTATTTTGCCCTCTGCTGGAAAATACCCAAAATTCTTAACAAAACTTCTGTGCTCACGCCAAGAGTTAATTTTTTTAGATATTTGAGCCTGGGCTCTAATAACCCCCATAATGTGAGCTAAAGAAAAGTAAGGTTTCTCGGGGACTCCGGCGAACTCGCGACTGCCTTGATGCTGGTTACTGGATAATAAACGAAGTTTTAGTTCAAGCAATGAGGTCCCGAGTCAAATTATTGGGTTGTTTGGAAACTTCCTACCGTTTGGAAAAACCAATTCGTACTGGAAAATTCTGCACGCCAATTATTAGACATTAGATATCGGAATTAATGCCTAATAATTAAATGATGGAATTTTGATACGAACCAACTTTTCCAAACGGGAAGAACTTTCCAAACAACCCAATATTTTCATACTTCGTGTCCAATTCTCTCCACAATTGGGACTTACACTAAGTAAACCATAATTTGTGACAGAAAGTAACCCGGTGATCGCCCATTATTTGACATACATGCCAAATAAGAGTGATCCCCAGGTTACTTTATGTCACATATTATGGTTTTCTTAGTGACTACAAATGGTTGAAGCAGAAATATTCACTTTGAATTAAAACTTCGTTTATTTTTCATTGTCCCGATATAAGGTAGTCGCGAGTGATCCCCAGAAACCATATACACAGGGTGTTCCTAAACTCATGGTACATATTTTAAGGGTAAGTAGAGCCACGGCCAAACTCGATTCTCCCTCCCCTCATACGGCCTTCACAATCACCCCTTAGTTTCGGAATCGTTAAAAGGCTGCTTCGCCGGTAGATGGCGCGATATACTTACCATAAATAATGCTTAGTAAATGTTACTTCTATACATAAAAATACAAGAATCTTTGCAATATATTCAAAAGGTATATATAACATATGTATCTTTTGTTTCGGCATTTTCTTTACTACAAACAGGAAAAACTAAAAGATTTAGAGATAAAATAAATAAATACAATGCTTTCAGCAATTAAAAATAGTTTAAATAACACGCTACTATAAAATGCAAAACAAACATTATAAGTAAATTTCTATATTTATATACATTTAAATTATTGATTACTTGAAACATTGATAATTCTGAGCGTAAAATGCACAATAAAAATTTAAAAAAATAATTACTAGTTTCATAATAGTAGTAAGAAAATTAAGCAAGTTTGCCAATATCCGGCAATGAACTCATATCGATTTTTTTTCTCAAAACATGGATTATTTTTACACGATTCTTAATTATTTAAAATATGTATATATATATATGTATATTCAAAACAATTTTCAATAAATTTAATCATTATAGGTACTGATCTGAAATTTATAAGCATTATATGTAACATATCTATCTTTTACTTCGGCGTTTTCTTTACTACAAACAGGAAAAACTAAAAGGAAAAAACTAAACAAAACAAACAGGACAAACAGGAAAAACTAAAAGATTTAGAGATAAAATAACTAAATACAATGCTTTAAGCAATTAAAAATAGTTTAAATAACATCCTATTACAAAATGTAAAACAAACATTATAAGTAAATTTCAATACATTAAAATTCTGGATTATTTGAAACATTGATAATTCTGAGCGTAAAATACACAGCAAAAAATTAAAAAAATATTTACTAGTTTCACAATAGTAAGAAAATTAAGCAACTTCGCCAATATCCGGCAATCTACTCATATCGAATTTTTTTTTCTCAAAACATGGATTATTTTTACACGATTCTGAATTATTTAAAATATATGTATATATGTGTACATTCAAAACAATTTTTAATAAATTTAACCATTATAGGTACTGATCTGAAATATATAAGCATATAGAAATATAATAGAATTACATATAAAATTAAATATTATATTCTAGTTCTGGAAAGTCATGGTATAAAAGTATGTATATAAAAATAAAAATATACTTTCATGTTTCATAATATCAACAGAATAAGAAAACATATTTCGCCAATATCCGGCAATCAACTCACATCGCTTTTTTTTCCTCAAAACATGGATTATTTAACAAATTCATAATAATTTTTACAGGTTTTATTATTTTAGAGAATGAACAAGTTTTTTTTTTTTTTTTTTTTTTTTTTTTTTTTTGCTGTAGCATTATGTACTCCATTTATGAGAGAATAGTTTTTGTGGAAATTTTAGAATATTGTGTGGTTACAGAAATTACAGAATATTTTTTCAGATTTTTAAAATATTAATTCATAAATCTATCCACCCTACTTGTATATATATATGGTTGGTTGGTTGGTTGTATAGGGTTTTATGGCGCAAGGGTATATATATATATGTATCTATAGGTATATGCAGATTCTATTTCTTGATTAGACTTTAAACATTGATAATTTTTACAGTGAAATATACATTAAATATTATAAAATTAAAATTAAGTAAACTTTAAAATTTTTCTTGATAAAGAGTTCTTACATGCAGATAAATTGGTTTCATTTGTAAAATACCTTGCCATATTTTTTTAAACGATGGGCAAGAATTTTGCACATATTAATGAGCATATATTTATTTTATGCTCGTTTAAGTCACATTCCCCTAAAGGGTTTTTTATTAGTCTTGGATATATCAATTCATAAATAGTTTTGACGAACGAAACGCAAAGATAAGGAAATTCTCCATTAGTAATGGTAAGAAATAGCGCCCCCTACGTTCTTCCGGGGAGAAACTCTGATTCCTCTTGAACAAAGGGAAAATGACTTTTTGTTACGGCCGTATAAAAGGAAGGAGAAAATCGAGTTAGGCCGTGGTAGAGCACACAGTAATAATCATTTATTGTATAGGAATGTATGGGACCAAGTGACGCATTAAGCTAAAAACACCAGGGGGGCAATTAGGTCCCTTTTATAATTTTTAAAATTTCTCATTCATAACAGAAAATTTTTATGCTATCCTTTTCTTGACATTTCATAATTACTTAACAATAAAATTCTTCTTTGAAAATTTTTGATATGAAATCGAAATATTTGAATTTAAAAAAAGCGCAAAACTGACAAACTTATCAAACGAAATACATGAATAAAAAAGATAAAATGTTTATTTACAATGTAGTTTACAAGTAAATAATAATGCATACAATAATATTACAATAAGTGTTCAAAATTGCGCCCACCAACTGTGATACATGCTTCGCAGCGTCGGTGGAACGATTGGCGTACACTTCTAAATATGTCAGGCATTTCCCGCACACGTGCAGCAGCTTCGGATATGCGAGATACTAGATTTCCGTCTGAGTCAACTGGAGTCTCATAAACAAGACTCTTCAGATGTCCCCATAAAAAGAAATCAAGGCTCGATAAATCGGGAGATCGCGCTGGCCAAGGAACTGGTCCACTACGCTCAATCCATCGCGTCCCAAATGTGGCATTCAGGTAACTGCGCACATCAGTGGTGAAGTGCGCGGGCGCTCCATCATGTTGAAACCACATCCGGTTACGAATGGCGATCGGAACATCTTGCAGCAGTTCTGGTAAAACCTGTTGCAAAAAAATAAGGTAACAGCGACCATCCAGTCTCCTTGGCAGTAGGTATGGGCCAATCAAATAATTATTAACAATACCCGCCCACAAATTCACAGAAAATCGTTGTTGATAAGCATGTGGCCGCGTTGCATGTGGATTATTGGTTGCCCAAAGATGGAAATTGTGCGCATTAAATACACCCTCGCGTGTAAATACTGCCTCTTCTGTAAATAGAATATGAGCAGTAAAGTTTGGCTGCAATACATGTTGCTGCAAAACCCACTGGCAAATGTTCAACCGCAGAAGATAGTCTTCCGGTTTCAAATTTTGTACACGTTGAAAACGGAAGGGATGAAATCGATTTTCATTTAACACTCTCCAAACGGTCGGATGACTCACACCTAAATTCTGTGCAACAGCTCTTGTACTTGATTCGGGCCTTTCACTCACAAAATTCAAAATAATTTCTTCCAGGCTTGCACTGCGTACAGCTCTTTCTCGCCCAGTTTTCTGTCTGGTGACGTGGAAAGAACCTGTTTCAGAAAGCTGATGGTGTAAGCGCTGAATCATTCTATGATGAGGCATTCTTCTGCGAGGAAACTGCTCCTGATACATTCGAAGGGCAGCCTTGGCGTTGCCATTTGCACAACCATACATGAAATGCATGTCGGCTTTTTCGGCATATGTAAAGTCTTCCATGACGAACGATAGCACAATTAAAAATGGCGATTTCTTTTACTTGAATGCATGGTATTGAACGGCGACCAGTCACTTACTGCCCTCTACCGCCAGTGGAATCAACCAAAAACTCCATTTCTATTTCAAAAAATTTCTATTTCTATTTCTATTTTCAATTCAAAAAATTTCGATTTTATACCAAAAATTTTCAAAGGAGAATTTTATTATTAAGTAATTATGAAATGTCAAAAAAAGGATAGCATAAAAATTTTCTGGTATGAATGAGAAATTTTGAAAATTAAGAAAAAGCCTAATTGCCCTCCTGGTGTTTTTACCTTAATGCGACAATTGGTCCCATACATTCCTTTACAATAAATTATTGTTACAGTGTGCTCTACCTACCCTTAAAGTTTGTACCATGAGTTTAGAAACACCCTGTATATATTTAGCTTACATTATGAGGTTTATTAGAGCAGGCTCAAATCTCTAAAAAATCCCTGACGGCTCGGTTTACAGGCACAGGTAGATTTCAAACACGCAGGCCGTGGGGCGCCTGCTTATTGGGAATTGCAGAAGAAAGACCTATTTGCCATGATGCGGCAGTTAGTACTGCTCACTTTGAAATATACCTCTGCTTGTAGGCGGAGCCAGCAGGGATTTTTTTCTGTAAGAGTTGGTCCCATAAAAAACTTGTCAATATAAAAGCTGTAGATAATATTAAGAAGATTTATAATAAATTTAAGCGGTTTTGATATCTTGGGAATTGACGAAGTTATGAATTTTTTTTTCTTCTTAAACCCCTATTCCCCTCCCTTGTCCCCCATGGGGGCATTTTTAATGAAATCAAAAATCTGTCATACATAAATTTTTGGCCCTTTTCCTAGAAGTAATAATAACTTTAAACGGATTCAATATGTATGAAAATTAAGAAGTTATGGGGTTTTTTCTGTTTTCACAAAAAGCCCCCCCCCCTCCCACTTGGTTCGATTTTGCTCATTAACGAACTTGACCGAGATTTTATGCCCCTTGATTTTATGTATCAGTTTAGAAGAGATTTGTGCAGAATTATAGAAGTTATCGTGTCCATAAAAAGTTATATAGATAGATGGATAGATAGATAAAGTTTTGGGTTCTAGGAGTCATGATCGGTGTAGATCTTCAAAATTTTTTCAGGAATTCCAACTTAGAGGTGAATGTAATAGGTGGTATTATTTCTTATGAAATCTACTTTAAAACGGAGCTCTTAGTGGTAGCACAGAACTTTTGTTAAGAATTTGGGGTATTTTCCAGCATAGAGCGAAATAATCAAATACAGACGTGAACTTTCTTTTAATTGGATAAAAGTCTTGATTGATGGTCTTAATATTACTTTTAGATCATAAAGTTTAACCAATTTTCTCCAGTATGACAATTATTACATTCAAATGATGAAATCAAAATAAATAATGTATTAATCTTTAATAAGACATTACATATGTATGTGTAATAAGACATTATTTTGACATTATTTACATATTTTGACTTGTAGTCTTATGACGCAATAGGGTTTGCTCCCAATTTTGCATTATCAACAACACTCATTTCTAAATTTGATGTTAACGGTTATTTATACTCTTAAATGTAATGAGAAATGTCAGACAGAGAAAAGTAATTAGGATTTGTGACCTAAAATGTAATCATCAATTTCTTTTTTTTACAATAATTTGAATTTATTTATATTCTAAACGTAATTATTTACGTTGATTCCATCATTTGAATGTAATAATTGTCATATTGGGGAAAATTGATTAAACTTTATGATGTAAATGTAATTCTGTATTTCTTATTTTTTACATTAATTATAATTCATAAATATAATTCTGAATCTTATAACTGTCAAATTTTATTGCTTTGAGTAAGCATCCAATATAAACAAACACATCAATCAACTCATATTTTAGTAAATTGATTTCACAAATATTAATAATCAATAAGAAATTTATGACGTAATTTCTTTTCTTATTATTTCATACATATACAGCTTCTGTGTTGGCTTTCGCTCAAATTTCCGCGACACACTTCAGATCATCTCCCAGCTAGAGTCCTACACTGGTCGGGTTGTACCCGACCCAAACCCGTAAATTCATTTGAAATCAATCCGCAACCCGACCTAAACCCAACAAAACAAATTTCCTCGACCCGCAACCCGATCCGAATCCGAAATATTTCAACCCGCAAACTGACCCGAACCCACAATGAAAGAACAAAGAATCATGTTTTAGTACTATTGCGTAAAATAATGTACAATTATATCTCTAATACCAATTTTATATTTTATATAGAAAAATTGACAAATCTATATTATTTAATATTCAAATATAGTGAAACCCCTGAATAGCGGACACCTAGAAATCGTTGAATAAAGTCCTGCATCGGGTCGGGTAGTTTCTACTTTTTTTTTCGAGTCGGGATGACTAATTTTATTTCTGCGTGTCGGGTTCAAAGTAGAATGAGCAGAACTGTGTTTCAGTTGAAAATAAATAAGCATTTGATTATGAATGAGTATCTATTCAATTTACAGCATGAGAAAAAATAAAATCTGTAAAAGAAATGTAATCATAGATTATTCTTTCTCTCATTTGTAAGTATCTCATTTGTATTTCAATATTTTGTTAGAAATATTAACCTCATCCGCGAAATTAAAGATAAAAAAAATATACTTTCATTTCCTACTGAAATAAAGAATATAAAAGAACTTGATAGTCAAAAGAGGGAAAAACACGGACTCATCAACACATTCTTTATCGCGTAGTGAAAACAAATTATAAAGATTAATAGCCACTCAACGTCAAACAAATGATTGGAGAAACCACTCTAAATTGATAAACAAGTTTGTGAGATATGCTGAAGATAGAACAATAATTATAACAAGAAATAAAGAACTTAATTGACTGATTACATTCGTACGGGAAAACCTTGCAATGTGTAATTCCACTGACGTAAGAATGACGAAAGTAAAAAACTCTCAATATCTAAACTTATGACTTTATACTTCAGTCCGTAATAAAAATGTAACCGAGAACATACGTGAGCCTCTGAGCTCAGATATAAAATGTTATTATACTATATAATGCTTTATACTTTAAACTTTTAAACTTAAACATAAATGTTAAATATAATCATTGTTAAGTCCCAGTGCTTTTATAATCAAGAATATATACAATTAAGATAAAAAAAAAAACAAGTCTAAAATTATTTGGTCTCCACATACTAATCTTATTATTTAGCTTTTCAGCTATAGTTTTATGTGCAGTGGGGAAAAACTTCAACCTTGGATACCATTACTTTAAGGATATATATCACTACAAGCAATAATAAAAAAAAATCATCTTTGGATTAAAACGCACGCTGGATAAATTACCAGGTGGAAGCACCTTCAGAAAAGGTAAGAGCATTTTCTTACCCTTATTCAAGAAATTGATATTGATGATGAACTGAAAAGGTAACTTCAAAAACTTTCGAGATGTTTAATCGCGTTGGACGAAATCCTTCTTCATATTTTTAGATGATTTTCTTTTGCATTGGATAGCTGAAGTCGATTTCTACGATCGCCATTTTTTACTTTTGTCGATTTTGTTTGTGGCTTTTTTTTTTATGAGAATACTTTCACTTTCGAAACCGGTTCCGAAAGTGAAAGTATCCTAATTAAAAAAAAACTGTAAACAAAATCTAAAAAGTAATAAACGGCCTTTATAGAGATCTACCTCAGCTATCCAATGCAGAGAAAAACATCTAATAATATTGAAATACAAATGAGATATCTTAAATTTTCCCCCCGTAGGATTAACATTAGCGCGCGGGAATTTTCGCATGATTAAAGTAGCCACTTAATACTTTCCAACATAGTTGAAAAGTGTTTATGAATTCGCTTTGTCTGTCTGTCTGTCTGATAATACAGTTATTGCGTTCATACATACGATTATTATTATTGTTTCAATGTATGCGGAAATTATATATTCTGCATACATTGAAATAATAATAATAATCGTATGTATGAAAGCAATAACTGTATTATCAGACAAAATTCAATTACTTTCACTACAAAGAAAATCACATGTAAAAGTAAAACTTCTGAGAAGAAGAAAAATTGTAATATTATATTGTAAAACTTGCATACATAATTCTGTAACTGTGGTCTCGCTGGTGATAGAGGCGTGTCAGCCCCTCAGGATTGCACACAAACTCTAAGGCTTAGGCCGGGTTTCCTGAGGTGGTTATCCCTGTCCGTACTCTGATTCGTGCAAATATACTCGGATTGCCATGTAAGTGATATATGTTATTGGAGGCATGTTCGGTATTGAATATGAAGTGAGTACCATTTCTGGTAAGTTTACAGGGACACTCAAAAACTAGTCGTTGGGGGCCACCGTAATACTTACCCATCATGGATATGAATAATGTAAAATATTAAAATAAAACATGTGTAAACTATTTATAAAATGTATTGCAATTCGAATAAAATCCTGGCTTGATGACGTCATCAACTTTAAATGCTGTATTACTGAATTGCGTAAAAAAACATCCTAATAACTCCAAAAAATGATAATCCTATTAACTAACGGTTTATTGCGTCTGATTAAGCGTCTCATTTCCAATTAAAATATATCTTTGAATTGAAATTTGAATGAAATTCAAGGTAATGAAAAAATGTGGAAAAATAGGATTACAAACATCTCGGCAACTTATTACCCGATCGACTTCATTCTTTATGCAAAATTTTTTATTGTTTTTTATATTCACGCCTTAAAATAAACAATTTCGAAAATTGTTATATACCTTTTATCAGAACTAATACTACGAGAGTCCGAAAAAAATATTTCCGGATAATCGAGGTTGCAGAAATTCAATAGGCTTCTTCTCATTATTACATGCTAAGTACATGCAAAATTTCAAGTCTCTCTCTCGATTTGTTCTGGAGATAGGGCGTTTACACACACACACACACAGACACACGAACGGCAATTTTTTTTTCAAAAAATATGTTTTTCGGAATCTCCAGTGTCTAAAACGTGTAAATATGTCAAAAAAAATTTGTCGATTTTCAAAACGATTACAAAATTTACTCAATACTACGTATGATGGGTAAGTAATATTCCGTTGCATTACGGTCAATAAGAAAAGTTTTTTCCAGGGCATTTTAATGTTGTTACACTATTTCAAATAAAATTAAATTAATATGCACCATTGAGGTTGAGAGCAACGTGTTATCTATAAAGTACGAAATAATGTAGCAACACATATATATATATATATGAAAGGATAAAAATTTAAACCTTTTAAAATACAAAATTAAATTTAAAAGTTAAAAATTTAAAATCGCCAAAATTTTTCTCTCTAATTTTTAAAGCCTGCACTTAAATCTGAATTGCCCCTGTTATCTTAGTTTTACAGCCTTACATTTATTACTTTCAAGCATGAATTTCGATCTCTCTCTAAGAATAAAAAGTGCTGAGTTTGTGCTTTTTGCAGTCGCTTGTGGTTTTTGATGCAACCAGGATTTACAGGACTTGATGTCGTCAGAGACCCGGGCATCATGCGGGAGATAACCAAAATAAGATGGTTTTTGCCCTCCCATTTCTCAGTGGCGGATTCTAGCCAAAAAAAAAATCTAAATTTAACATTAACAAAACGTTGAAGCAAGCTTTTTCGCATGGCTTTTTTCTGTCTTCCACCTGCCCAAATAAATTACTGCCGGTCGACCTGAAACGGTCAGCAACGATTGTCTGCTCTCGAAACCCTCAATCATGAAACCATAACATGCATCTGCTCTCTAACCATCTCCCCTGGGTCTGACTTACAAAAAGGATCAGTAATTAAAAAAGGAATAAAGTCAGATTCCAGGAAAAACTGTGTACTCACTGAGCCTCTCTGAGTACTCAGCCACACTACACCCACTACTGAGAAACCTAAAATACGTGAGATAACGAAAAGAGAACGCGTTAAGCTATATATATTACACACACACACACTATATATATACATATACAAATATTAAAACATTATATAATTTATTATATTATTTATATATATATATTATAAATTTATATTATTACTAGCAAAACCCGCGGCTTTGCTCGCGTAATTCTTGAAAAATGCCAAGTGGTATTCGTCGGCCTCTCATCTCGCAGTTTTAAATTTCGAATTTTTTTAGAATTTGTTCTTAGAGAGCATTTACGTCTTATAAATAACTACCATGTCAAATTTCATGTTTCTAACACCTTCAGTAAAAAAAAAAATCATAATTGTAGAACGTTTTTCGCTGCTGCACTCCCCTGGGGGTAGTGGCACCGACATAAAATATAGCCTATGTTGGAGCAGGGACTGTCACCATCAATTTGCCACTATCACTTTTGAAATCAGTTCTGTAGTTCCAGAGATTACAAAAAAATTGTAATTTAGAATGTTTTTAGAACGCTTTTCGCTCATTTCACCCTTTTAAATTACGATTTTTTAAATTTTGTTCTTAGAGAGCATTTACATCTTATAAGTAACTACAATGCCAAATTTCAAATTTCTAGCTCCTTCAGTATAAAAAAAAATGCAATTTTAGAACGGTTTTCGCTCCTGCACCATCCTGGGATTAGTGGCACCGATGTAAAATATAGCCTATGTTGGAGCAGGGATTATCATCAAAAATTTCCCACCATCACTTTTGAAAAGGGTTTGGTAGTTCCAGAGATTCCATAGAAATTGTAATTTAGAATGTTTTTAGAACGCTTTTCGCTCATCTCACAGTTTTAAATTTCGAATTTTTTTAGAATTTGTTCTTAGAGAGCATTTATATCTTATAAGTAACTACCATGCCAAATTTCAAGTTTCTAGCTCCTTCAGTATAAAAAAAATCAAAATTTTAGAACTTTTTCGCTCTTGTACCCCCCTGTAGTAGTCTCACCGACATAAAATATAGCCTATGATGGAGCAGGGACTGATTTTCACCATCACTTTTGAAAACGGTTCTGTAGTTCCAGAGATTCCATAGAAATTGTAATTTAGAATGTTTTTAGAACGCTTTTCACTCATCTCACACCTTTTAAATTTCGAATTTTTTTTAGAATCTGTTCTTAGAGAGCATTTACATCTTATAAGTAACTACCATGCCAAATTTCATGTTTCTAGCTCAGTCAGTATAAAAAAAAAATCGAAATTTTAGAACGTTTTTCGCTCCTGCACCTCCCTTCGGGTAGTGGCACCGACATAAAATATAGCCTGTAATGGAGCAGGGACTGTCATCATCAATTTGCCACCACCATTTTTGAAAACAGTTCTGTAGTTCCAGATATTCCATAGAAATTGTAATTTAGAATGTTTTTAGAACGCTTTTCGCTCATCTCACCCTTTTAAATTTCGAATTTTATTAGAATTTGTACTTAGAGAGCATTTACATCTTATAAGTAACTGCCATGCCAAATTTCATCTTTCTAGCTCCTTCAGTATAAAAAAAATCGAAATTTTAGAACGTTTTTCGCTCCTGCACCCCCCTGGGGGTAGTGGCACCGACATAAAATATAGCCTATGTTGGAGCAGGGACTGTCAACATCATTTTGCCACCATCACTTTTGAAAACGGTTCTGTAGTTCCAGAGAAATTGTAATTTAGAATGTTTTTAGAACGCTTTTTGGTCATCTCACCGTTTTAAATTTCGAATTTTTTTAGAATTTGTTCTTAGAGAGCATTTACATCTTATAAGTAACTACCATGCCACATTTGATGTTTCTAGCTCCTTCAGTATTAAAAACCCCGAAATTTTAGAACGTTTTTCGCTCCTGCACCCCCCTGGGGGTAGTGGCACGGACATAAAATATATCCTATGTTGGAGTAGGGATTGTCACCATCAATTTGCCACCATCACTTTTGAAATGGCCTCAGTAGTTCCAGAGATTACCCCCTACAAACAAACAAACAAAAAAACAATCTTTACTCCTTTATAATATTATAGTATAGATAGTTTTTATATACAATTTTCTTCTGTTTTTATATAAAATAGATATAGGGCTTATTTATATTAAATAAATTGCATAAATATTGAAAATTATTGCTTGTGTATATGAAACAGTAAATAGGTTGCCAGAAAATATGTTGCCAAATTTTCCTTCTCTCGCCATAGGCCATTTTTTTTATCTGGCCAACGACCTTATACTAGAAAAGTACTTATTCTACAATTTATAAATACCAAGTAATTCCACATACAATTTGTGTATTTTTAACGGATTATTTTTTCTGGTAAATTTCACTTTATCAAACATCTATATATATATTTGTCTTACGTGGCGCGAAAATAGGGCTGAATTTGTAACTTATGGTTTGGCAACAACCGTAGTTTCCAGAGTTCAGACCAATGAACAGACTAGATTGTGTTAGATTAGCTCCACCTACAATATGGCCGTCAGTGTGAGACACGGAGCTCCACAATAGAATATTATTATAGAGCACACAATATTATTATAGAGCTCAGTGGTGTGAGAGCATTGAAACTACGGAGGAAAATAGATTGAAACCATAGAATGACGCTCAAACTAGCAATTATTAAAAATAAAATAACATGTACGTAATCCAAAGCGTCTGAGATGATTCCTCATTTTAATTATGAGCAATATCGTTAATTTCAAATGAATTCTCAACTCTTATTTAGAATTCATTTACGAATTTCACTCACTCAAAAGTCGGAGAAGAAAAAAATCAACTTTGTAGATTGCACCTGGCGGCATCTGTTGATGTATTGAGGAAGTAAAAAATAATTTCTACGTACTTTTTTCTTCTAATGAATTTAAGTCGTGCTGTACAAAAGATCCTTTTTTCATAGTATTTAAAAGATTTATATGCTCATTGGTAGCGCCAACTAAATACATTTTCAGTTGTGTTTTCAACGCAGAATTACTTTTTCACATTAAAAAAAATTGTCAATTTCATATGTTCAAATGTTTTATGGTCGAACTCATTCCAGCTAGAATTGCTGAAAAAAAGGGGCGAGCAAGCGAAGCGAGCTGTGACCGCGCAGCGGTCTCAATGTGAATTGCTTCGCAATTGACGGGGGGTTGGCGAGCGTTAGCGAGAAGGGGGCTGAGCCCCCTAGTTAATTCATATTTAAGTAATTTCAGTTATAATTTTACGTAAAATATGTAAATAGTTATGAAAGTTTTCATAACAATTTAAATGTTCTAGGAACATAAGAACTTCAAAATTAATCTTGTTTCGAATTCTTATTATTTTTTTTATTCTGTTGTGTAAGATTTCAATTTATGTTTACTCTACAAAAGTTTCGAAAATTTTAGACGCAGCGATTCCTAAAATATGATCACCCATAGCTTGGGAACCACGACCGCCGGTAGTCGCAACTCGCAAGTGGGTCGCGAGCGATGTTTTGGTGGATCGTGGAATGATATGTCAGTTTTTCAAAAATATATTACAGCAAGGGTGCAAAAATCTGGGCGCCAATGGGCTGATTCCCACCACTAAATTTATTAGTATTCTTCGCCAAATTTTTTTAGTATACTTTGCCTAAATTTTATCAGTATTCTTATTAGGCGAAGAATACTAAAAATTTAGTGGTGGGAATCGGCCCATTAGCGCCTAGATTTTTGCACCCCTGTATTACAGTAAAATCTGTGAAATACCTAACTTGTTTGTAACGGAATCCTTCCTTAACCGGAAAAGCTTCATAGTCCAAACGGAAAGGAAACCATACAATAATCTGTCTTAAGAGCCTACGCTTGTCACGAGAAGAAACGCTCAAGCTAATGTTAAGTCTATGGGAAGGTTCTTACGCGATTTCTCGCTCGCATTTTAATATTTTTAAATGTTTTTTTTTTTTTTTTTTTTTTTTTTTTTTTTGCCTAGGATAGTTGATGTCGATCTCTAACGTTGTTAGTTTTTACTTTTTTTATTTTGGTTCCAGTTTTTTTATATAAGAGTACTTTTACTTTCAGAACCGGTTCAAACCGGTTCCCAAATTCAAAATGTCCGCTTATAAAAAAACTGCAAACAAAATCAAAAAATTAAAAACTAAACAACGTTAGAGATCGACATCAGCTATCCTATGCAAAAAAATCATTTAAAAATATTAAAATGCGAGCGAGAAATTGCGCAAGAACCTTCCTATAGACTTAACATTAGCTTCTGCAGTTCTTTGCGTGACTAGCGTAGGCTCTTAAGGGCGACCGGGACACAAAAGTCTTCAGATTTTTGAAAAATATTTTATTGTATTAAAACATTCTCTGTGTTTTTCTACTTAAAATGACGTTTAAATCATGTTTCTATCTTAATCAGAATAAGATATATTAATTTTTTATTTCAAAATCTAGATTTCATGTAGTGGTTGTCATGGAGACGTTCTTGCGTTTTTCTCCATGATGGCTTTCTTCACCAATTATCGTCTTTAAATTGTTATAAGTCGAGAACCTTTAAAGATAAATGGCTCAAACATAGAACATGTCTTTTTCAATTACTTTACTTTAATTTTTATTTAGAAAATTTGAAAAAAAAAAATTTTGAAAATAGGATTTTTTAAAAATATGTTAGATTTTTTTTTAATTACTTTAAATTTTTTAATTTTTTTTTCAAAATTAATATAAAAAATGATGAATCATAATTAAAGCTTACATATTTCTGTTTAATTAATTGAAAAAAAATTCAAATATGACGAATAATATTTCAAGTTATAACAATTTTAAATTACCCCACATTTTTTTAAATTTTAAATTTTTTTAAAAAATTTATGAGAAGTTTTATGATTTTATTTTATTTACAAATTATAAGGTTAACAACAATCACAAAATAACTCTGAAATTCTAATTCAATAAATGAAAATATTTTTAAAATGCGTACCTGATCCCCCTTAAATGGAATTTTGCTCCTCTCACCTACATATTGAGTAGGTCAAGAAAATTTTCAAATTTTATGGTGGGCTGCATACCAATAAAGTTTGGGAACCACTTTAGTAGATTTTAACCTTCAAATCCTCCTACGATTAAGAAATTGTGCTTTTATGTGTGTGAGTGTGTGTGTTATGGAGAAATGCAACTTAAACGTGTTAAGAACAAAAAGAAGAGAGCCAGATTCTAATAACTTTAAATATAATATATATTAATGAAAAACTTATTTACAACATCTGTTTACACAGAACTTGTTTACATAAAACAAAACATTATGCATTTTATTGTATAGGCCTTTTTAGTCCTTTTTTAAAAAACTCCAAATAGTCAACGGATCACCTTCCACGGCAAATAACGAAATATTTTTCCGCGATGCTGCATTCTGTTCGGCCCAACCTCATTTCTCTCTGACACACTGCAATATAACCTTCTGTTGTCTGTATTAGTGCAGATTTCGTCATTGAAAACCCATTTAAAAAAAATAAAATACTGTCTTACAGGCCTTTCTGATCATGAATCTGTCCTCAGACTTGCAGAGCTTCTTGCACAACTGTTCGGAAATGTCAACATCAAAGAAGAAATGGCATCAAATCGTATTCAATAGCAACACTTATCGGTCGTCATCTAGCAAGAGATCTGAAAAAGAAAAAAAAAACAGCAGTAACACGTTCAAACTTATGTCGTTCTATCTTTTGTTTTTATTTTATTTTTTATTCGTAATGATAGGCAATAGCGGATCCTATTTTTCACGTTTTTAGAAGCTATTATTTAGCTATTATTTGAAAATACGAAAAATCTCCCATTCTGTTGCCTTACTTTTTAAAAAAATGTAAACAACTTAAAACGTTTTGATATTGTTTAAGATATAATTCCTTTCTTAAAAATAGAAAAGAGTGCAAAATGAAACCGAACGGCGGATGCTATTGCAATCATAAAATTACAATAGCGAGAAAGCTACCTAAAAGCCAATTTTGCACCCCAACATCATAGATTCTGTACCGTGTCCTGCCAGTTTTTAAAAAATTTAAAAAGTAATAAAAATAGAAAAATAAATTTTGTCCGAGTTTTATTTTATTAAATGTATTATTATTCGTAAATTAAGAGACTTTGGTAATTAACATAACTGATTTTTTTTGTGATATTCAATCAACAAAATCAAGCATTCCCACCAACTCACACGTAATTGATTTATCTCTACAATTATAAGAATGGCAGCTTTGTGAATCCGTTTTTCCGATACG